>OX438869.1:2937500-5875000 GCA_949315895.1 Anania crocealis | reverse complement strand
TATGGCGTTAGGCAAATTGGCTTGCCAAATATACGAAAGCGGAAAAAATTGTTGGTTCAAATTCGAGTAACAAATTGATTATGCTTGAAAAGGTGTTCCTTGTTGTTTTAAAATGAGGTAATTTACGTATATTTATGTCTTACACGTTCAGCATTGTATGTACTTAAATAATTATTTTTATTGTATTATTATATTTTTATGATAATCTTTGTTGCCTTTTAAATGTATGGATAAAGCTAATGTTAGCAAAGCCATTTTTATATTTTAAGATAATTTTTTAATAGTTTGTTGAAACAATCAAATCAAACGAGTCAGGATTTCAATACTTTGATAGTCTAATAATCAACTGTATTTGGATAAGTAAGCTTTTGCACAATACTCTTGAATAGTATTCAAATAGCCAATATCGTCTATAAATTATGATGTGCAATACCGCAAAACCTTTTGGGGACAAGACAATACCAGTATTACATACAAACCGGAACAGTTGCTTGATTGTTTACTATGCTGAACTATCCGATACAAAAGAAAATTGACATTTTAGCACCTGAATAGGTCTCTGGAGGTCTTATTTATTTTCAACTTGTCTATCAAAATGTGGGTAATATATTTGTAAGCTTAAGATTTTTTATGGACTTAATCTTCTTCATGATGATTTGGTATGATTAGAACATTGTTTATTAATGTTATTTTAAACAAGACACACCTTTCCAAAATGTAATCGGCAAAAAATTGGACAGACCCGATCATTTTCAACTGAAATATACCAAGCGCATTAACTTACTCATAATGGAGCCACTAAATAATGTGTGTTACCTTATCAGATAACTGTTAGTTTGTTGGCGGCAAAGCCATGACCTAAATATAACCTAGTTAAGTTATAGACGAAATAAACTCCACATACAAATAATAGTTAAAAGGTTTCGGTTAGAAATATATCAGTATTTCAAAATATTAAAATATTCTGATGTGTTATTATTATAGTTAACTAGTGTGTATGATTTTATCTTAGATTCAGATCCAGTTATAAATTAATTACACATTCCAAACAAATTAACATGCACTAAAATAAAACATACAATATGCCACCTTCGCAATCTGTGATTTATTATTTGCGACAGTATTTTAAGGTTACATAGATTGTAACTTTTTATTTTGTGATTTTTAATGTGATTAAATTTTAATAATGTATTATTGTTTTGACATGTAATGTATCGATACGTCATCACTTATCATCCCCATCGTCATTGTCGTTAATAAATAATGTGTGTTAAAATTTATTGCATTTTATTTTTATTTCTAATAAGCAAATAGTAGGTTTTAGTGTGTAAGTGACTCAGTACATGATTTATTCATATTTATTGTCGTAATCAAAATTGCTTTTTAAGCGAAACTTAACATGTCACTTGTCCATATTTTGTTCATTTGAGAAAAAACTCTTAACGTGCGTTACTGCCTTACTCAATAATTGTGGCTTATGTTTGTTAAATGAAGATTGTCGGTACAGAAGTGATTCGACCCAACGGTTTTCAGTAGAAACAATAACGGCATTCCAGTCAGATTTTTGCATCCGTCGCAAACTTGGAAATAAGTGAAAACTCGTCAAAAATAAATTTATTGTTTGATCTGTTTGCAAAAGCGGGGCTATGTCGGCATCGCTGGGGACAGCGGGACAGACTGCCTGAAAGCGGAACTGTCCCGTCCAAATCGGGACGTATGGTCACGATAGGCTAACTGCGGCCGCCAACTCGCCTGAAAAGCAAGGGCTATTTGGCAAAATTGCCTTTTGGAGAGGACCCGTATCCAGTAGTAGGTAGGCGATTATGCAAGCTACCAAGTAGTCACACATTTTATAACTTCATTATTGTTTAGTTCAGAAAATGGCAGGTCAACCTACCACAAAATGTCAAATTTTCTCATTGATATTAATCCCTACTTGTTGGACCAATGACCTTTAACTTTTTGGGTAGGTTGACCTGCCGTTGTCTGTACCACAGAACATGGGTTCTGTGGTCTGTACAGTGGTCAGCTCACCAGACTACTCATCTAACAATTACTTGGGAGCTTGTATCTTAAGTGACAGCTGCTCTTGCCAGTTGAGCTACCAGTGCATTTGTGTCGACGAATTTATTAAAGAATTCGTATTAGACTAGCATTATAAATAAGGCATGCTCGTTATAACTGGCCCAGCAGCGTTAGTAAAGTTGCTTTCTAATAGCGAATACGCTCAACGAAATAATAAAAAATGTATGGATAATGACATTAGCTTACGCTTAATCGTTAGGTAGGTAAGCCCACTGAGCAAGTAATCACTACGTAAGCCTAGCTGATGTCATTTTCATACATATTTTGTTTAGAGCCCTATTTTAACGGCCGTCTATTCATTCAACGAGTGAAGTTTCCATAGGTTCGTTCAATTTAGTGGGAATAGGTAAATGAAACCATTTAGACCTTATCTTAAGGCATTTAGTATCAAATCAAGTAAACCTCCTTGTCACCTGAGCACTGATCCTTTGACTGATCCCTTGGGCATATTATTATAATAACAAGGAAAACACTGAATCAGTGCTACCGCATTGAAGAGGTTAAATTGGTTACAACTTCCCACTGACTAGGGGCTAGGGGATAGGATATAAATTTTAGTTATAGTGTTATAAACATTTTTAATGTAACATTAGATTAGCTATTCTTAATAATCAATTGTTGGCAGTGGTCAATACCACTCAAATCTAGTAGTTTTTCTTTCTTCCTCGGAACTTTATCTTTGAGATGTCTGAAAAAAAAACCGTTACCTACCTCTATCACAGAAATAATTAGCATGTATTGCTAAAAAAGTCAAATACAGCATTTGTTAGTACATGTATTTCTTAAGGATGTTATAAGTTTGTTATTCAGGTGCCACCACCTTGAGGGCAGACATGTGGCATCTGAGGCATTTAAAAAATCTATTGGAAATAACCTCTCTTATCATTCATGCTTCCCAATTACATTTAAGATGTACTAGTTTTATTACAAAAACGATTTCCTTATTTTTAGCTATAACCTCTTACACCACTAAGTTCATAAATATCTCAACACATTTTGTTCACTAATATTTCTTGATAGTTTTTCTGATGAGGGCCATTCTCTGTTTGTGTGCCTCTGTAACAGCCGATCTCTTGTATGGTCGAAGCTCGTCATTGCCAAAACCTGGTATCCACATGTTCCATTGCCGTTCTGATAAAAAAAAAATACATTAGATAAAGTAGCAGTTAGCAGTTCATTAAATAGAGTTAAATACTAAAGATTTTTTATTAAAAGACAGTTATAGGTTGATAAGTTGTTTGTAAATGTTTTAAATTATAATTTCAATTTGTTTGCATTTTTAACCTCATGAATGAGATGAGGTTTTATTTGCATTGAAATATATATATATATAATACAATAAAAGTTAAAAAAATCAGGTCATTCAAATATAACACAACATATGATTTTGTTTTATTTGTAAATAAATATTACCTAAATGTAACTGTACATCTCGTAGCTCCACTGTGGGAGCATGTCGGTGTTTAGCCAAAGCACATGCTGCATTCAATGTGGTGTCTATAAAGTCATCGGCTAACTGCAGTAGCATTTCTTCAACTTCTTCATCGAGTTGAACTGTCGGATCTACTTCACGAACTAATTCTTGCAGACGAGGTCTACTGAGCAACTGAAAATTATAAATTTAATTAAAGCAGCAAGTATTGTTTTTGTTGTGGTTTTTAATATCGAATGTCTAGAATGTACAACCTAAAACCTATTTCAAGGTTTACCTGCGTCGTCTGGTCACCAGCTCCACTCTGGCCTGCTTTCGAACCAGCTTGAGACTGCGTTCCCATTGGGCTGTTCTGCGAAGGGGACCCTTGATGAGATGTAGACTGCAATTGAGGACTTTGCAAAGGATTGTTCACGTACTGAATAGCGCCTTGATTTATCGACCCAATTGAAGGCATATTGGCACTTTGACCCATTGAATTATTTGACATTTTTTTGAGTACTTTCGTATGACAATTTTGGTATAAAATTATTTGATTTTATTTATTGTCGAATCAACTAACACAACAATTTAAAAAATCAAGTAGGTAGGTAGGTAATTTGTTTGACAGTTAATGACAGTTTAAATCAGTGTTGCCAGTCGGGTCTTGTCTTGTCAGAGGTAAGAAGTTACCTTAACTATAAAAAAAGTAACCTTTTTGTGTAAGAAATAACCTTTCATATTTTTTCACTGGAATTGTATTAAAAGTTAATAGAATAGAATGTTACTTCCGGCACCACCCCCTTTCCTGGGGGGTGGGCGCCTCAGATGCGCTACGTCACCTTTGGTGGTAGCGAATATAGGTGGTGTTTAGTGAGTAAGAGTCTCACATAACCTCATAGCTGGCTGTGAGGTATCCATGAGGATTCACCCCCTCCTTCCCCCGTGGGAGGGTTGCCGGTCGAGCGATCGTTTCAATAGGAATTTCTTTTAAACATTTCTTGATTTATTCATATTGATACATACTAAATATGAATTTCAATTTCTTTATTAGTTGTCATAATTCCAAAATTTATATTTTATATAATGGTATGGGTTGGTGGGTATTCATTACGAATATTTTCCAATATTTTGTGGATCAAACTTTAGATGATGTTACAGTTACACTACTTTAATATACTGTGCAAGTGAGACTGTGCAGTTAACTTTCGGTGACAACAAATGAAAGTGGCGGGCGGGCGGCGCCGGGCGGTCAATCCGATCCGAGTGATCGAGCGAGTGAGCGAGACACAAGTGGTGTAAGTGTGAAAGAGGCAGTACAACGTGTTGTTCCAATAGAGACGACTATGGCTGTTCGTGAAGGTCTGTGGTTCTACTGCTAACAAAATAATGGGCCAGTGGAGTCTTAATGCGGATGCGGAAAAGGGAGCCCATTTACTGCTCACGAAGCTTACCAACATGAAAAATTCTAAAACGAGCGTTCCGTTTCACGTTGCTTTATGTAATAAATTAAAAGTTAATTCTACAAATTCCGAAATAAATACTTAAGTAACCTTTTCATTAGAGTAAACTAAAATTAACCAATGCAGTTAAAAAATCACCTAATAGGTTACAAAAGTAACCTTCTGGCAACACAATTTTGACAACCTTTTTTCTAATGGTCTGTGAGCTTGTACCTTGCGGACGACACGTAGCTAGCGCGCTCGCGGCTAGCCGTAGCCTAAATTCGAGGCGAGGCGACGCCGCGCCGTGCTGTTGCGAAACCGGTATAGTGTGCCATGACCTTTAAAGGATGCATAGATTTCTTAAGTGGGATCTTAGGATGTTGTTAAATTCATATTTTATAGAAGGGACACCACTAGCCTAGCTTGTTTCACCACTACCACTGATATTTTTATTCTTTTTAGATTTGCAGATGTATGAATATGTGCTACGTATTGTTTTAGTTTTATGTCAGATAATGCGTAGAACATATTCAGACCATCGTTTTCTATATTGATTGACCCTACCCTTGCGAAGTAGGCACAACTCCAGGATCCGGCTCCTTAGCTGCTTTATTAAATAAAAGCCTAAACTTTTTTGATGCATTGTATAGTAAAAACCAACTTAGATCTCTGCCTGTTCGGCTTTGGACCTATGAAGCAGTTAATCCATTCGATACATGAATTTACAATTACTACAGGCAAAAAAAGGATGACAAAAATAATGAACATATTATTGCTAAATTTTTTTATTAGTCAATTTCATCGATTTCATCGTCAATTAACGATGAAGTATCTGAAAAATCGTCTTCTTCTACAAACTTGTCGACCGATATTTTATTGGCCTGGTAATGCGCCATAAATACTTTTAGGGCGTTCCTGATATCCCAGTTTTCAATTCTTAGGCGTCTGAAATAAAGTAAAATACATATTTAGAACAAAGTATGCAAAGAGCGAAACATGATTGAATTTTGTAAGTTTTATTTAATAATTAGGTTGTTACTTACGCTTCAGCCTCAGGCTTCTTAAGGTGTGTAATGTGCATAAAAGCTTTTATAATTGCATCGGATTCATCTGGATCTGGGCATATTAGGGATAACTCATTTAAATTCCTGATCGGGTTCTGAAATAATTGGAGAATGTATATATTTGTTTGCGCCTAATTCGTCTAGTATTAGACAAAGTCTATTCATGTTTCGTCACATTGATATTAAGAAGCCAAGAGAAAGTTTTTATTATAGGATTCATGTCCCTTAACTCACCTGAAAACTAGCGTTGATTTGGTCTTTACTTGCCCACGTTACACTAAATATTTCATTTGAAATGAAGTATGACAATTTTGATTTTACCATCTCAATTTTAAAAACAAATGACCTCCTGAATTGGAAATATCGTTCTGGTTTAGATAGATCCTCATTTGACTCCCGGTAGATACCGTCGATAATGAGCAACATTGTTTTATTCTGAAAAGTTAAAAAATATTTAGCTTTTCTTTGCGTCATAAGCTGAAAAAGACTGGGAACCCTTGAAATACCGTCATCACAGAACATAAAAAAGACGTTTTTTATGTTCTGTGACCGTCATAGCTGAATTTCCACAAGGCTCAACTCTGGGCTCAACATCTATACTAATATTATAAAGCTGAAGAGTTTGTTTGTTTGTTTGAACGCGCTAATCTCCGGAAGTACTGGTTCGATTTGAAAAATTCTTTTTGTGTTGGATAGTCCATTTATTGAGGAAGGCTTTAGGCTATATAACATCACGCTGTGACCAAAGTCGCGGGGAACAGCTAGTTGTTTAAACAGTAAATTGTGTAACTATCACCGATATGATTATACTTACGTCATGTAATGTTACATCAACAGTAAAGGTGAAAGGATCATGTTGTGTGGGTCGTAGACTGCAGAGGGTGGTGGTGATAGCTTGGCGGCCGCGGTAAACCTTCTGGTTAAACACAGTCAAGCGCCGCTTCTTTGGGTTTAACGCGTTGCGGATGTGCTGACTATATTGGGGCATTTGATGTTCATCTTCCTCTGAAATTTAGAATTTAATCACTTCAGAAACACTACTACGCAATACAAGTCCGAATATGGATCTATCTGATTCTATCAGATACTCGAAGACGATGGTATGAGGGAGAAAGACCTCTGACCTCTGTAAGGGCTTTGACCAAATACAAATATTAGAAGGCATTGTGCAAATACAGAAATGAACGCTATCAGGGCCCTTTCAACGTGGAAGCTGTTATCAAGAAGCTAAGAGAATCCAGACTTGGGTAGTTCCGACATGTGATGCATAGATCCGAAGATCACGTTGTGAAGAAGTATCTTACCATTGGCTGCACCAAAAAGAAGCTAACTACCTGACTGGAAAATGTGCGGAAGGACACGAAGAAGTTTTTTTGCTTTTCCAGTGACGACGCTTTATCAGCCAATCAAAAAAAATTTTGGTGTTAATTAAGTATGTAGTCAAGAGCAAGCCCATTTATTATAAAAAAACCTAGATAGAGAACAACTATCAGCATTTAAACTTGAAAAATTGTGTCAGGCGGGATTCGAACCAGATGTTTGACAGTCAGTTAAGATGAAACAGCTATTTATATACTTTATTTGATATTTTAGCAACTTAATTGCACTTATAATATCAGTCATCTCCTCGCATGCCGGTCGGCATGCGGGTTCGAGTCCCGCCTGAGACATAATTTTTCAAGTTTAAATACTGATATTATAATTGCATATTAAATAGCTGTGTTAAACCCTTTGTCAGAAGGGATATGTTTTTTGTTATAGTGTAACAACCCAACCTTTTCTAATATGAAAATGGTGAGGTAAAGAAAAAAAAAATTCTAAAAAGGGGGGTTTGTTACAATAGTTAAAAAATACCTGTAAAATCCGACACAATAGTCAGTGTTGCCGCAACGTCATAGAATGTATCGATTTTCCGTCTAGGTTTGTCATCATAATGTGTGAAATATAAAGCCAGAAATTTCTCTACTACCATTTTCGTCTTTCTGTCTGGAGTTGATAGGTAATTCTTGAAAAATGGGAAGCTCCAACCATTCTGATTAACTTTAATACCATCCTGAAATGTAAACCATTTTAATGTAAATTTAACGACCTCCCGGATCCCGAAAGTGATATAGTAGAAAACTAATTTCCTAGGTTATTATTTTGGGTGTGTGTTTGTGGTATATACATATTATTATTATACTTATTATTATTATAGTTAACAGTTAAGATACGAAAATCTTACCAATTCCATCAGCCTAGGAAATTTCACAGCTATAGATTTTATATAATCAATTGGATCTAAGTCTTCACAAAGTGGATTCCCTTCAAGCCACAACTTTTCCACTTTACTGCTTATTCTGAACAACTCTTGTAGTGAGGGTATCTGAAACGAAAAGCCTTATGAAATTGCCGCTTTTGTTTTATCCCAAAAGTACTTACCTATTTTTTTTACGATCTCCAAGATATCGCAATTTTTTTTGGTCCTAGATGTGATTTTGTTTTGAGTCTGTGTGTTTGTAAAACCTTCATTGTTTGCTTTAAATAATGTGTTGATTCGTATAATCCAAACATTGTAGGTATATGACATTGTTCACATTTAACTTATATAAAATTAATTAAAAGTCAATTTACTTTGAACTAATATAACTTACATTGTTGTTGCTTAAGTTGATAGCTGTGAGATCCCCCTTGATAAAGAAGTTTAAGATATCCAATGGCACTTGACTGTAAAGATATAAAAAAAATATTGAAATTAAGTCTGTGTATAGAAATTACTGTTCTTTGATTACAGTTTGAAAATGAAAATGAAAAAAATATATGGAACTAATTAAAAAGTACGCAAAGTAAGCATATGAAAAATTATACACTCAAATTAGTGTAATTTTTTTTCATTTTTCACCTATTTTTTTTTAATTTATTTGGTTCTATTTGTTCAATTGTATATTTTTCAAATGCGACAAATCTTTATTCAGAAGTATTCATTGGTTCAAGTTTATACCATGAACATGTTGCAAGTGCCATGATCAAGGAAGAACTCCATAGTTCCTATGTGATCATCATTTGCAAGTTTTGCAACAGTTCTGAAATATTACAACAACATACTTAGTATAAATAGCTTAATTTGGGACTAGATAGCTGTGTAGCCCTGTGTTGCATGTATTAAAATATTATAATAAACTTTTGTGTCGCCCTGTTGTTCTAGTGGTTTAAATACCAGGCCAAGACCTCAGGTACCGGGTTTGATTCCCTGGTCGAATTTTCTAACTTTTAAACAGGTTTGTTACCCACCAACCTGCATTTGGCAAAGCCAGGTGCAGTGGGTGGGCTGTTACTTAAACTAGTGTGATAGTGACCAAGATAGTTTAAATGAGCATCTTTAATAAGATTAAACCTAATAGATACAAATACTTTAAATTTAACTTGGTACATCTCATTCTAAGCTGTTAAGTTAGGTACATACCTTATGTTATTATCACTCAAGTTCAAAGTCTTTGTATCCCTTCCCATCCTCAGCATCAATATTTTGAAATGTGACAACAATGTTAACTTGTAGAAATTTATTTTCTTCTCTACAAATTCTGAAATATACAAAATAGGATTCTACAATAATTATTCAAGGATCTTCATAGTGGTTATTAAAAACTGCTATGTAATAAATGTGATGCTGCTGGTAAATGTGATGATATTAAAAGTATTGTTTTAAGAAATACAATTTTAGACGACCATTTGAATCAGCCGTAGTAAACGCTGCTTCTGAGCCATGGGTCGCGGGTTCGATCCCCCCACAGTACAAATATTTGTGTGCATGAACATGTCTGTTTGTACTGGTCTGGGTGTTTTCTATGTATTATAAGTATGTATTTACAAAAAAAAAGGATATAAGTAAGTTTATCGGTTGTCTAGTACCCCATACGACAGGGTACTTAATAGTACTTTAATTTGGGACTAGATGGCTCTGTGTGGCCCAGTGAGACATGTCTTAAATTGTCTTAAACTTTCTGTAAGCAATCAATATAGTAAGGTTTTAACATATTCTACCTGGGTCATTACAAAAATTAGACAGGTCCAGCTCGCACTTCTCACTGAATCTCCTGCTGACAACACCGCAAACAATGTCTTCAATAGTAACTTCATTCTGGAAGCAATCTACTGAGTTCTTATCGTTAAACAATATATCCACGTTGAACATGTTTCGTTGATAGGGAAACATAAAGTCGAGCTTTATCAATCTCAGTACTAGACCAAGGCTGCTTGTGTAAAAAGAAGTGATCTCACTATGAGGCATGAACATAGTAGGTATTATTTTGGCATTGAAGTATTCGCTTAGTGTGTCAAATAATTGTACATCTGTTCCACTCCAGTTGTGTACCTATAAGTTGGATAAAAAAATAGTTTAAATTCTGTAATATTAAATTACCCTTAATTTTTGAGAGATTTTCAGGGATCGTAGTAGACGCCGGAGCGCTTGAATATGAAGCAAGCATGTAGTTTAACATGCTTGAATATTGAAATATAATTACCATCACTTTATGGAAGGAATGCTTAGCGGTTTCATCTTCCCTAGCCAGACAATTTTCTATGTATTCGGTGAACGCTGCATGAGCTGTTACCCGATTCAACAGGGCCTTTCTAAAGTTATCAAGTTGATTTCTCTTTATAGACATTTTAGTAAAGGTTTAGTTCCAACAGAGTTTGGCCAAAACTGTGCAGCAAGATTTAACTCAGGTCTAAAGCTCCATAGTTGAAAAACTGTGATAAACAATCAATTTATTCACATTCGGTTCCAGTTTCCAGTCCAGTGAGTCCAGTACAACAAAACATAAATTTTTTGACTATTTTTTTTTTTTTTTCTTTTTTGGCATAGCACGGCTTGTGCATCAGCCACAGCGAAAGGTATGAATAAAAAGGTAGGGAAACGGATATACAAAGGAAAAGGACGGAATTCTATTCTAAAATGAGAGGATCAGAGAAGTAAAATACTACATACAATATTTACAATTTTATATTGTTTTTATTTATATACAAGGATATACTGTTATATACATCATAATTACACATATTAAGAAGGATATTTATAGAAGTTGGAAAGGGGATTCGGAGGGATAAAAGGGATGACATGAAACAGGATCTATCATATATTGGACAAGCAAAGAAAATATGGTTTAAATCGCCAACACCAGAACCACACTCGCACAAATCACTGTCTACAATCCGTAGTCTAGCAAGATGGGCAGGAGAAACTACGTGACCTAATCTCATACGAATAATGCATGATGTAGCTAACTTTCCAAGTTTAATACTAAAAAACCAGGGTTTAATGGGAACAGTTTCCTGAATTGATTTATAAATTTTACCTTTATTTTGACTACTCTGATTCCAGACTTCCTCCCAAGATGTTCGAAGGAATTGTTTGGGAAGAGTAGCCAGATCACTGCAAAAGTTTTTATATGGGTGGATATCTCCACATGTCACAGCATCGTTTGCCAGCCGATCCGCTATAACATTTCCTGTGATACCACAATGACTAGGAATCCACGCAAAGTGGACTACTAGGCCTTTTAGATGAATTTTATAAAGCAAGTCTCTACACATTATTATAGCATTATTGTTGGAATTACATTTGAATGGGAACTTATTCAGTGCTTCTATAGCACTTTTAGAATCTGTGAAAATAATTGTTTTATTCAATTTCATAACTAAGATGTACTCTAATGATTTTAGAAGACCATAACATTCTCCAGTAAATATAGAAGATTCCGGGGGAAGTTTTACCTTCTGAACTATTTTATACTGATGGTGATAAACCCCTATTCCTACAGGCGATAAGGAATGTTTAGAAGCGTCACAGTAAATGTGATGCCAATCATGCCAGTCTCTATCCAGAATAAAATTTAGGTTAGCATTTGCATTTTGATCATCTTTATGAATATTTAAGTTTGTGTGAATATCAGGAGAAATAATTAAAGATTGAAAGCTATTGCAAAAAATAGGAAGGTACTGGGATCTATGTATAGGAGACTGTAAGGAAGTAAATTTGCGAAAACTAATGACTAAACATGGAATTTTTTTATGACTCCAATACGGGGAAGTATCAATCAGATTAGATAGAGTATGTAATTTAGAGTATAAAGGGTGAGACAGAAGTTGTAAGGAACGAAATAAAAATTTATCACATAAGAATTGTCGACGTAATGGCAATGGGGGATCACAGCATTCCATCTGAAGGGCATTAATGGGGCTAGATTTCATTGCACCAGTTATGATTCTGAGAGCCTTGGACTGAATACCGTTAAATTTATCTAAAGCAACTACACTACACGGTTCCATAAAAAAGCTAGCATAATCCAAGATACTTCTAATAATAGCATTATACAAAAGCTTTTGCGAAAAAGGATGAGATCCCCACCAGACACCTGATAAACATCGTAAAATATTTAACATCTTTTCACATTTCCCAATAGCATAATAGCAATGGGAGAGAAAAGATAATTTAGAATCTAAAATGATTCCTAAAAACTTAGCCTCATTACCAACAGGGATGACATCTTCATTAAAGTAAACAGTAAAAGGGGGAGGGAGACGAGATCTTGTAAATAAAATAGAAATACATTTCGAAACAGATAAACTTAAGTTATTCCTATCTAACCACAATTCTAATAAAGATAAAGAAGAAGTGAGCTGTGTGCTTAAGTTTTCAACGGACTGCCCTTGAACGTAGAAAACTAAGTCATCAGCATATTGCAGAATTTTAATTCCATCTATGTTTGTTATCGCCGATTCAAGGTCGCAAGTGTAAATATTATAAAGCAGAGGGCTTAACACAGAGCCTTGAGGTAAGCCCTTAAAGACTTGCCTCGATTTTGTAATATTTCCTTGTTGAATATGAAGGAAACGACCAGATAACATATTTATAATAAGGTTTACTATTTTGAAAGGAATGTTTAGTCCAAGGAGTTTATCCTTGAGGATTAGTAATGATACATTATCGTACGCAGCTTTTATATCTAAGAATGCCGCCAAAACTGACTGATTATTTGAAAAAGCTAACCGAATATCAGTTATTAGTAGGGCAATACTATCCATTGTACTTCTGCCTTTCCTAAAACCATATTGACTATTGGATAACAAATTGTTGCTCTCGAAAAACCATTCCAATCTGTTATTAATAAGATGTTCCAATAGTTTAGCTAAGACTGACGATAGTGCAATGGGGCGGTACGAAGATGGGTCAGTGGTAGGTTTGTTAGGTTTAAGAATAGGAATAACTTCTTGGGCTTTCCAAGAAGGCGGAATATTTCCTGTTTGAAATATTGAATTAGTAAGGTTTAGGTAGTAAATAAGCACATCATCACTTTGATGAGATAAAAATGAATAGGGGATTCCGTCCAACCCTGGGGCTGAGTCTTTGACGTAAGATAAAACTCCTTTCAATTCGGTGAGGGTGAAAGGAGAACTGATAAAGGGTTCTTCATTATTAGGAAGAGCTATAAAGGAAGGTAACAATTCTTGCTGGGGGACAAAAGGAGGGGCTAGGTTATCAAGAAATTGATCTAATGTAGTGTTATCTAGAAGAGGAGGAGTAGATTCTTTGAAAGCGGATCTAAATCTCCGAATATTGGACCAAATAACTGAAGGGGAAATATCAGGGGATATTGAAAGACAAAATTTCTTCCAACCTTCCCATTTTTTTTGTTTAAAAAGCTTTCGAGTGGAGGCTATTTCTTTAGAAAGACAGTTAAAATTGTCTATAGTGGAATGGTTTTTGTAGGTAATTTCTGCTTCTTTTCTCTTTTTAATAGCAGCAGAACATTCCTCGTCCCACCAAGGGGGAGAAGGAAATCCTTTTCTGTTTTTTTTAAGAGGAAACACTTTATTGGCAGTTTTTATTAATAAAGAAGCAAGGGAATCAGCACATAAGGCTTGATTATTTTCTTTTATTTCTGGGAGTGAGGAAATGCTGTGTATAATCTGTTGTCTAAAAAGTTGCCAATCAGCTGTATTTGTTTTGTTTATATTATATTTCAAACGATGATTATCTTTGTAGTCTTTTTTAACTGGTATATTTGAAATATTTATAAAAATTAGATAGTGGTCACTACCGAATGTAGAATAATGAGTAGCCCAATCAATGGTAGAAGCTAAACATGGAGAGCAAAGCGCTAAGTCAGGGGCACTTATTCCTTCATGAGGTTTGGTTCTACGTGTGGGGCTGCCTGTATTTAATATGCATAAATTTGCTTTTTCAAGAATATCTAACACCCTGACTCCATAATGATTTGAAGTACTACTTCCCCAGCTCACGTGCTGTGCATTAAAGTCTCCGGTAATCAAAAGAGGTCTTGGGAGTGTAGTTATTATGGAGTCAATTTCGTCATATATTGCTGAGGTGGGTTTTGGAATATAGAGTGCAACAAAGCAAATTCCATTTATAGAAGCTGCAATTATTGCAAAAGTGTTACTGTGTGGAGGGAGGGGGATATGTTTAAAAACAACTGAATGGCTAATAAGAAGAGCTACTCCACTATAACCATCAGACCTATCCTCTCTAATGGAGGAAAAACCTGAAATTTTAAAGTTCATGTTTGGCAAAAGCCAAGTCTCCTGAATGGAGACAACGATAGGGTTGTATTTATTTATTAAATACAACAAATCAGATTTTTTGCTTAATATACTACGGCATGATTACTATCGGAAGTGTTTCGAGCAGGGTAGCGTACCTGATACTCAGAATATCGAAACGATATTCGCTGAATGTCATTCAGGTTTACGCTCCGACCTCAAAACACGACGATGTCGAAGTGGAGGCTATGTATGAGGAGATCTCTAAAGCCATGCATAGCTTTAAAACCCACTACACGGTTGTGATGGGGGATTTCAATGCGAAGTTGGGGCAACGTTGCGGTAATGAGTTGAGAATGGGGAAATTTGGATTTGGGCAACGGAACAAAAGGGGTCAGATGCTGGCAGACTTCATGGAGAGGGAGAACCTCTTTATGATGAACTCCTTCTTCAAGAAGCCCGTAAGCCGCAAATGGACCTGGATCAGCCCGGACGGTAAAGTCAAAAACGAGATCGATTTTATCATGTCAACGAAGAAGCACATATTCGATGATGTCGCTGTGATCAACGCTGTTAAGACAGGAAGCGATCACCGCATGGTCAGAGGCACATTGAATATCGACGTAAAGCTTGAAAGAGCGCGACTGATAAAATCCACGCTCCGACCAATACCGGCTCAAATTCAAAACCCCGAGTGCTTTCAGCTTGAGCTTCAAAACCGTTTCGAAGCCCTTGAGAACAGCATCGATGTGGACGATCTATACAACATGGTGGTGGATACTGTCCGTACGGTAGGGTCTAAGTACTTTAAAACCCGCCGTCCCAAATCAAAGAAACTCTCCAGTCAGACTCTCCTACTCATGGATCAGAGAAACGAAATGAGGCTACAGAACTCAGCGGATGCCCATCGCTATCGGCAACTCAATAGACAGATATCTAAGTCTTTGAAGAGCGACCTTCGTCAATTTAATACCCGACGTATTAAAGAGACCATTGAGCGGAACAAAGGCTCCAAAGTGTTCGCCAGAGATCTGTCTATTGGGCAAAGCCAATTGACGAGGCTGAAAACTGAGACAGGTAGCATCATTGCGTCAACACCTGAAATCCTGAGGGAGATTGAGAGTTTCTATGGACAGTTATACTCCACGAAAACACCTGTTGAAAGCAAGGCTAAAGACCCTAGAGCCAAGCTTACCCGACACTATTCTGAAGATATCCCGGACGTCAGCCTGTGCGAGATTAGAATGGCTCTCAAGCAGCTTAAAAATAACAAGGCGGCGGGTGATGACGGAATCACAACAGAGCTCCTTAGAGTGGGCGGTAAGCCGATACTTAAGGTCCTCCAGAAGCTCTTTAATTCTGTCATCCTCGAGGGCAAAACGCCAAAGGCATGGGGCAGAGGCGATGTGATGCTGTTCTTCAAGAAGGGTGACAAAACTCTCTTGAAGAACTACAGACCCATTTCGCTTCTGAGCCATATCTATAAGTTGTTTTCGAGAGTCATTACGAATCGTCTCACTCGCAGGTTCGACGACTTCCAACCTCCCGAACAAGCCGGGTTCCGAAAAGGCTATAGTACCATAGACCACATTCATACGCTGCGGCAAGTTATACAGAAGACCGAAGAGTATAACTTGCCACTTTGCTTAGCGTTCGTGGACTATGAGAAAGCCTTTGATTCGATTGAGACATGGGCAGTGCTGCAGTCTCTCCAAAGGTGCCAAATAGACTACAGGTACATCGAGGTACTAAAGTACTTATACCAAAACGCCACCATGTCGGTCCGATTACAGAACCAGAGCTCTAATCCGATCCAACTACAGCGAGGTGTGAGACAGGGAGACGTTATTTCTCCGAAACTGTTCACAGCTGCATTGGAGGATATTTTCAAGCTTCTGGACTGGAAAGGACGCGGCATCAACATCAATGGCGAATACCTAACACACCTGCGATTTGCCGATGATGTAGTTCTTATGGCTGAGACCTTGGAAGACCTGAACATTATGCTCGAAGATCTCAGTAATGCTTCTCAAAGAGTGGGTCTTAGGATGAACATGGACAAGACGAAAATCATGTTAAATGCCCATGTTGCACCCGCTCCAGTTAACGTTGGGAACATTGCACTCGAAGTTGTTGACCACTATGTTTACCTGGGACAGATAGTCCATTTAGGTAAGTCCAACTTCGAGAAAGAGATCTCTCGTCGAATCCAGCTCGGATGGGCAGCGTTCGGGAAGCTCCGGCATATTTTCGCGTCCGAAACACCTCAGTGTCTCAAGACGAAAGTCTTTGACCAGTGTGTGTTGCCAGTAATGACCTATGGGAGTGAGACGTGGTCGTTTACTATGGGTCTCATAAGAAGGCTCAAGATCACCCAACGAGCAATGGAGAGAGCGATGCTTGGTATTTCCCTACTCGATCGAATCAGAAATGATGAGATCCGCAGGAGAACTAAAACAACCGACATCGCTCGAAGGATTGCATCGTTGAAGTGGCAGTGGGCGGGACACATAGCGCGGAGAACCGATGGCCGTTGGGGCGGAAAGGTTCTCGAATGGCGACCACGTACCGGACGACGTTCCGTGGGCAGGCCCCCCACAAGGTGGACCGACGATCTGATCAAGGTCGCGGGAAGCCGCTGGATGCGGACAGCACAGGACCGATCGTTGTGGAGATCCTTGGGGGAGGCCTATGCCCAGCAGTGGGCGTTGTTCGGCTGATATGATGATGATGATGACTACGGCAATTCCATTGGATAACCGTAGGATTAACCATACTTACTATTAGTTAAATTATTTTCTAGTGTGTTCTCAATTTGGGCAACGATGGACGGTGTTGAATTTGAAGTTGAATTAAATTGTGACAAAGTATTTATAAGAGTCAACATTAATTCCTTGACTGATAAATCAGATAAGGAACTGTTACTTAAATTATTATTGTTTATTACTGTACCATTTTGAGACAGAGGAATGTTATAATCTTTTATAAGTGCTGCATGAGTTAAGCGGTCATATCCTTTTTCATGTTTGTAGGGACTATTTGGTTTTAATAAAATTGTTTTTTTGTATGAAGTTGGTGGTTTTCTTACAGGAGCTGATGAGCTTAATTTAGGTGTTGGTTGTTTAAAAGATTGAGAAGGTAATGAAGTCAGTACATCTGCATAGGATTTTGAAACAGGGGGGTGTAATTTTAAGGCTTCTGAATAAGAGATGCAGCTGTTAGCCATGGTTTCTTTAATTGATTTTTGTCTATTAAATTCAGGACATTTTTTGCTATTGGCATAATGTTGTCCAGAACAAAGACAACAAGAAACATCTTCTTCATCCACTGAACAACCATCACCTGTATGGTTTTGACCGCATTTAAAACATCTAGGTGTTGATCTACATTGAGTTTTAATGTGACCATAACGGCAGCAATTATAACATTGTACTGTTGGATATATATACAAATCTACAGGCAAGGCATTATAACATGCAAAAACTCGTTTAGGCAGAACTTGCCCATCAAAGGTGAGAACTACAGTTTCAATTGGTGTAAATACAGTCTTTCCTTGTACTACAGTTTTTTTCTTTAATCTTCTTACTTTTATGATATTACCACAGCCTATTGGGACTGTAATATTGTTTTGTATATCTTCTTCAGTCCAGTCACAAGGTACACCTCGAACTACTCCCATACGTGTTACACTAAATATTGGGACAAAAGCTTTATAATGGCGGGACTTCAATGTATTACTATTTATAAAATCATTAGCACTGGTGTGACTTGAGAATGATATTGTCAATCTGTTTCTACCTATTTTCTTCAAAGATCCATCAATAATGTGTTTGAATTTGTTTTTCTTTAAAAAGAAACCAAAACTAACTGGGTGAACATAACAGTTTTCATTGGGCGAGGCTGGCTCTCGTTGCACATGAACAACATATGGAGATACATCTGAGGCTTGGTAAAGCTCTCTACCATGTGAGACATTTGGAATTGAGTCAGGTAAGATTGGAGTAGGTTCCGGTGCTGTGGATAATGTCGAGGTTTTGGTCACATTAGATTGGTAGCTAGGACGAACTGCTGGAGATCTATCGCGTGTATCGTCAGTCACGCACTGACAATCAGCGTCATTTAAAGCAATGTTAGATGACTTGTGATGCTTCCTACGTTTTTTGTTGCAATGCTTACATATTTTCTTTGCTGAAGACCTTTTTCGTTTAATACCATTCATATTAGTCTCAGAAGCATCAGTATCAACTACTGATCCCTCCGTATCCCTGTCTGGATGATTGTTATATGCCACAGTAACAAATTGAGAAACTTGAGGAATCCCTCCTCCGGGATCCTCAGGTTCTTCCATGGCGAACAAAGAAAATTAAATTAACTTACCAAAACTCAGCTAATTATATACAAAAATAGATAGAACTAAATGAAAATATAACTAGGAACTACTTTTCTTCTACCTTTCTGATCCAATATCCTACAAATTAATTTAAACAAAAAACAGCTAAGAAAAATCGACCACCAAACACGACGTTTCCCGCGCTTTTTTTGTTTTGACTATTTATGAGAGAGAGACCAACCAATGAGAGAGAGAAGTTGAATTCCTCCATGGACGTAATAACTAAACAGGACCGAATACTCGACGCCAAAAAGCAAGCCGACCAATATAGGTAGTATAGAGGCCGCATGTCCCTTTCTAACAGGGTGACAATAAGATTTGGGTATATGAGACAAATTCAAACTAAATTGCAATCTACATACTAGTTTACTATAAACACATTGAAATTATTATTAGCAATGAGAAGCTCGAGTATGCATTTTTAAGCGCTTACGCATGTTAAACAACACCAGGCGGTGTCCCAACTTGGATGAGTGACACAAGTGGCAAAAAAAATTGATAAAGGATAGATTATGAAAGAAATAATACAAATAGGTACAAGGTATTTATTTTAAAATTAACCTTAATGCTATGTTTGTTACAGTTGATAAGTATATAATACAGTAAAAAAATGCCAGTAATTATTTTAAACCTTAATATCAAATTACATCTTTTTAGAAATGACTAAATAAAACATGATAACACCTTTACCTTTCTCTTTAAAACATCTTCTACGGGTTATTTAATGCAAGAACTTGTCCCAGCAATAACAGGTGTTTCTAATGACGTGGCAGAACGTACGATTTCCTCATCGGAAGTGACTGATTGTGGTTGTTGTAGCGATATATCACTGAAAACTTAATTTTTTTTAGTTTGGAGCTGTAAATTAAATTGAATCTTTCCGCTTGAAAGGAGTCAAAATTGAGTTGAAATGAGTTTGTTTGAGTTAATTGACGGGAATTAGCGCAGCATAGAAGCAGGTAGGTTCAAAGTGACGACTGTATACGACAAAATCTTTTGTAATATTTTGGTTCACGTGTATAGTGCTGAGCCATTTTTGACTCATTTCTTAAGTTTTTGGTAAACTGTAATAATAGTAAAACAATAAAGACCTTACTCGACCACACAAATTGACCCATTACAAGAATTCATGGTCACCATATTTGTTAGATTTACAGTAATGTTATTTTTAGCTACATGTGGAACGATATATTGCAACCACTATATTATTTATTATGATTCACTTGGACAAGTATAAACACAACTCTTATTCACCAGTTTTACAAATGGTACACCCTATAATGGGCATTGTCCAAATTTCAAAAAAAATTGTAATTCAAAAACCATTTCGAGAAATAGGCTTATAGACTCTGTTTATCTGGATGAAATTCAAAAATGCTTGATATTACGCTATATTTCTGCAAAAGTTTATTTGACCTTCATTTGACCTCATCAAAGGCATCATGGAAAAGATTCCTTTGCATCTTTAAGATATAAAAATACAACCAATTGTCACTGCTAATGACATTTAAGATATCAAAATATAACCTCCAACAAAATACGATTCTTAGTTCTTACATTAATTTCCCAGTACTTATTTCAAACAGAAGACGTTACCTAAACATTTTTGTAAAACAAATGGATAACAGATATTGCTTTGTTCCTAGCTGTAAAAATAATTCCACCAATTGTCCAAATAAAATCTTTGTTCGCATCAGAGAAGACTTGAGGGAGAAGTGGTGTCGGGAAGTTTTTTTTTTTTTGTTTTTTTTTAAATAAATGTGGACAACATCACATACATTGTTCTGACCCCAATTTGAATAACTATTCAAAGCATTCGTATTTTGGAAACCAGAAACAACGAAGGTACCACAAACACCCAGACCCGAGAAAATGTAGAAAAACACTATTTTTCTACATTGACCCGTCCGGGAATCGAACCCGGGACCTCGGAGCAGACGACACCTTGAAAACCGGTGTGTACGCCACTCCGCCACGGAGGTCGTCAAAAAGTAAATGTAGAGTATTTTAAAGTTCATAAAATGTATTGTTGTGAAGATCACATTCATGTAAGTATCACGGATGACGGGATAGATGTGTATTGTACGACTGTTTTGAGTACAAAAAAGGTCCTTATTTGATCAAAAACCTGATTTTTATAAATTTATTTCTAGCCATTGAGGATTTGAAAAACTACCATAAGTATAAGTTAATGAAACAGGAGCCTATGCTTAAACCCACTGCAATACTGCGTAACATTGCAACAATAGCTACAGTACCAGGAAATGTATGTATTTCTAATGTAAGTATTTCTTTCTACCTCTTCATTAATAAAATTTACGGAATTAAGCAAGCTATTATTACAATCTCCAATAGAAAACACTAAATTATATGGGAAAAAGAGAAAACTTAATATCATGACTATGCCAAGTACATCTAAAGCTTTTGAATCACCCATACAGGTACTCTGATGGACCTTTATTGTTTATATTTTTTCATGTTATGTTCTAACTATTATATTCTACTACTATATTTTTTCAACAGGTACATAAAGGAACTCAGTGCAAAGTTAGAATGTTAGACAAGAGTAAAAATTATAAAACCAAAAAACAAGTCTGTACTTCTGCTACCCTGGAAGTACAATCTTCACAAGAACTGTCTTCAGCTACTCCGGCAACTATTTCCCTGTTTAGTGTTACATCAGAAACTGAAGAAACAACAACACAGTGCAAAAGAGAAACAATGAATAGAAAAAGAATGTTAGAATTAATTTTTAGTAAACCCAAAATGTATTTAGGATTACCTAAGCAATACTTATGGTTTATTGATTATATTCTTTCAAAATGCGCAACTAAGATAGATTCTATTTGTATTATTGCTACTTTATTCAAAATAAAACAAAATGATTCTCTTGAAAGAATAAGTGATCAACTTGAGCTATCCAGAACTAAATTATCATCAATAATCTTTACAGGGATTGAGGTATTGGCGAGTTTTTATCAAAATATTATATTTTGTCCACATCCAAAGCAAATTAAAAGCAATTTGCCTTTAGTGTTTAAAATAAGGTACTCAAATGTGCAAATGATTATAGACTGCTTTGAAATACAAATTGCTAAACCTTCAGATCCCTTAAAACAAGCTCAGACCAGGTCACAGTATAAAAATTGCAATACTGTAAAATTTTTAATAGGCTGCACTCCAAACGGCTTAATTAGTTTTGTTTCTAAAGGTTTTGGGGGAAGAATATCTGATAAAGCTATTTTAGAGAAGAGTTCTTTATTGGATGTTCTACAACCAAATGCTGTGATTTTGGCTGATAGGGGTTTAAAAGAAATAGAATTACTTTTGAATTCACATGGAATAACACTTTTGAGACCACCAAGTGTATATGCAGGAATTAGGCCATCACTAGGAGAAACTATTAAGAGCAAGGTAATAGCTAGTTTAAGAGTTCACGTCGAAAGAGTAATCAGACGGGTAAGCGAATTTGCACTACTGAAACCACATGCCGTTGTTAACTACAAGTATGTTCCATTTTTAGATGAAATTGTTATTATATCTTGTGGACTTATTAATTTGCAAGAAGAAATA
The DNA here is from genome assembly GCA_949315895.1 of Anania crocealis. Taxonomy (NCBI): domain Eukaryota; kingdom Metazoa; phylum Arthropoda; class Insecta; order Lepidoptera; family Crambidae; genus Anania; species Anania crocealis. The sequence continues at coordinate 5,852,491 of OX438869.1, read as the reverse complement.
ATAAAAAATTGTTAAAATTAAAAGGTTTATTTTGATTTTGCACTTTCTAACAATTTGGGAAATATATAATTCTTCCAAAAACCTTCTGCCTTTTCAGTGACAATTTTAACATAGTTTTCATCAAAATCTTACTACAAAATGTGTGGGTACATTTTTTGTGATTACAAAATAGGGATCTGCAACACAAAATATGCTTTTGCTTTTTCTGCAAGCAAGCATTTGGCATTGTATTAGTGCTTTAAATTTTTCTTGTATGATATTGTTTTTTATATGTTGACACAGACTTCTCAGAAGTTGGACATTTGATCTCCACAACAAAATCATCACCTATGCCACCTGGAGATGCTCCTTATGTGCCATTGGTTCACTCGCACGACACTTTGTTTCGCAAAATATCACCACTTTTACGACTCAAAAATTACTATAAAAATAAAAATTCGATAAAATAAACGGACTCCAAACGTATCTCATGAACTCCCGCCAAAAACTCTAGGTACTATGCTGTGTGTAAGTGACCACGTGTGTGACATGGTGTGACAGACAAAAGTTTTTTTTTTGTTAGTTCGCCCCTTCCGGAATCGGCTAAGGTCTGAGACCATGCTGGCATGTCATAAGTGGGTATTCAAAAAGTTTAATAAATACATAAAAATCATAAATACTTACTTACAAATAATAACCTAACCTATCCTAACCCTAAACTAACCTAACTCATTGAAATAAATGGGTGGTTTATACTACCATTACATACCATACTGACACCATAGATTTAATATAGATGATAGATTGGCAATTAAATCCTGAAAACGAGACCGAGAGAGAGAGTTACGCTAGTGTGCGTAAAGTGAGCATGTGCGTGAGATAAATAGTGCAAGTACTGCATTGGCTGCTTGCTTTCGATATCGATTCCATCGACACAGTTTACGTTGACGCAGCCACGCAGGTGACTTATTTTTTAGTATTATTAAAAGAACGCCAAAAAACTGCAAATAAATACCTAGATATGTTTTTTATTTTATAATTACTTATCCCTGAACAAAATCAATTTATTTTGTAAAAAATATCGTAGGCTTTACTTGCCAGTATTTAACAATTTTGCCTCATTTTGCGATCGCGATCGCCAAAGTTGAAATAAAACTGATATTTATTTTTCCATTACACATTACAAACGTACACTAAATATACATATATTTAATGTTTAACTAATGGAGTTTGACGTGCGTGCTCAACAGTGAGCGAAAATGGGTTGTTTCTTTACAAAAATTGAGCAGGCTTATACGAGTCTATAATACAGCTATTTAATTAAAAACTAGGGTTACAACACGATTTTTATGACACCAAGACCCAAAGCCTAGTCGACTTGACTGTGGGTTCATGAGAATCATATAAAATCGTGTTGTAACCCTAGTTTTTAATTAAATAGCTGTATTATAGACTCGTATAAGCCTGCTCAATTTTTGTAAAGAAACAACCCATTTTCGCTCACTGTTGAGCACGCACGGGTGTCTCTCCTTTTGAAGGAGAGGGCTTAAGGCCTTATTACCACCACGCTGGCCTAGTGCGGGTTGATGGACGGCGAGGGCAACGCTGTGGCAACATCACCCCGCCGTTGGACGTTTCCCAAGCCGCCCGAAGGCCTCCAAGGCTTAACGACTGTTAATTATCTCATGATAACAGTCGGGACCGACGTCTTAACATGCCCTCCGAAACACGGAAGCACAATTAGTGACCGCTCCCATCGTTGCTTAACATTCATGACAGAAACTGATCATGAAGAAGCATTATGCTATGAGCGCAATTTTTGTATTGAATATTAATTATTAAAATGCAAAATATGGAAATTTTAGAAAAAAAAGATATCGGATGCCTGACACAGTGACACCTGACAGCGTTTTTGTGAAGGAAACGAAAAGAGAAAGATTGACTTTGTTTCATAATTTTTGTAAAATTATCATGTGTGTGTCAGTCATAGATTTAATAGTACATTTCACACGTCAACACACAATCGCGATTATCAGCAGCAAAATGCAATGTTTCAGAGCTTTGACTAAAATTTTGTATACTAATTGATAGGGCATTTCGTCAGAACAAGGATTAAAATTCATATGAATCTAATTAAAAATAATATCAAATACGTGAATTTCAGCAATTACTAACGTCTCTTTTGTATTATAGTGATTGAAGTTGTCAATGATATCTTATCGACATTTTATTAGCTGACATATTTCACATTGTAAACCGCATACAGCCTAAATTGTTGAAATACGTTAGAAATGGTTGAAATTGCCTAATAGAAAAGAATGTTCGCCCAATAAATATTCGAGCATTTGCAGTTTACATTTGGACCCTAAGTGTTTTGAACACAGAGGCGTTCAGCCTTTAAAATTACGTTCTGGATCAATCTCCATATTGTTCAAGCCCCCATCAAACTCCATTAGTTAAACATTAAATATATGTATATTTAGTGTACGTTTGTAATGTGTAATTGAAAAATAAATATCAGTTTTATTTCAACTTTGGCGATCGCGATCGCAAAATGAGGCAAAATTGTTAAATACTGGCAAGAAAAGCCTACGATATTTTTTACAATAAATTGATTTTGTTCGGGGATAAGTAATTATAAAATATAAAACATATCTAGGTATTTATTTGCAGTTTTTTGGCGTTCTTTTAATAATACTAAAAAATAAGTCACCTGCGTGGCTGCGTCAACGTAAACTGTGTCGATGGAATCGATATCGAAAGCAAGCAGCCAATGCAGTACTTGCACTATTTATCTCACGCACATGCTCACTTTACGCACACTAGCGTAACCCAGTTTTGGTCTCGTTTTCAGGATTTAATTGCCAATCTATCATCTATATTAAATCTATGGTGTCAGTATGGTATGTAATGGTAGTATAAACCACCCATTCATTTCAATGAGTTAGGTTAGTTTAGGGTTAGGATAGGTTAGGTTATTATTTGTAAGTAAGTATTTATGATTTTTATGTATTTATTAAACATTTTGAATACCCACTTATGACATGCCAGCATGGTCTCAGATCTTAGCCGATTCCGGAAGGGGCAAACTAACAAAAAAAAACTTTTGTCTGTCACACCATGTTACACACGTGGTCACTTACACACAGCATAGTACCTAGAGTTTTTGGCGGGAGTTCATGAGATACGTTTGGAGTCCGTTTATTTTATCGAATTTTTATTTTTATAGTAATTTTTGAGTCGTAAAAGTGGTGATATTTTGCGAAACAAAGTCTCGTGCAAGTGAATAATATACAGTTCGGTGAAATAAGATGGTGTATGGGTCGTAACCAAGAAAAGTGGACCTTGAATTTTGCGCGGGAACGCAAACAGTTCACCTCTTTCGACTGTCCCCAAAAACTCCATATAAGCATTAAAACGTCTAACATCAACGTTTCAATGCAAAAGTAAAGACAATATTACTAAAGAATTGGCTGTTTGGACAAGTATCCGAAGCCGTTAAACTTACTAAAGAAAAAAAAAGGATATAGTACCTAGGGGTTTTGCGCGGGAAACGAGAAGAGAAAGATGGACTTTGTTTCGTAATCTTGTGAAATTATCCTAGGAGGCATTTATTGTGATAAAGTGGTGGCATTGTTATAATAATGTGTCAGTGAGTAGGATAAATCAAATAAAAGTGAGAAACAAGGTAAGGCGCTCCTATTTGACTCTGTTCCACGTTCTCGCGTAAAACTCCTGTAATCATTGAAATGTATAAACCACCCATACATTTTAATGAATTAGTTTAGGTTTAGGTTAGGTTAGGCTACTATGTTTATGTAAGTATTTATGATATTGTATTATATTTTAGATGGACATTATTACTAAAGACTAGGCTGTATGGACTCGTCCAAAGCCGTTAAATTTACATGGAAAAAAAGACAGTACCTACTGTTATTGACTATATAGTTACATACTCTTTGCTATTGACATAGATAATACATAGCTATTGACATTGGCGGAATCGTGTTGGACGCATCGCACCTTAGGTAAGACAAGGGCCGAAGTGCTAATTTACAAATTGTTCAGAATAGACATTTTTAGTTTTTTTTAGATTATTATAGTGTTTTTCTGTGCACATTATTGTAAAATAGAATATTTTATTTGGCAGAATTATACCTAATACTTTTGTGAATAATAAAATGTAATTGAAAAGAGTGAGATATTTATTTATTTACAATATATTTAATGAAATAATAGTTTCAACATACAACTATGCCCTTTTTGCACCAAAATTTAAATAATTTTGTAATTGTGACCAAGTACCCGATTACTATTTATTGATTTATTAAATGAAAATACTACCAATTTTGCAAATATCTCTTAATTACTTATAAATAAAGTCCTTTTTAGGAACTTCTTTATCACTGTCATAAAACAAATAAACTAAAACTCACTTCTAAAAGGTTTACATAACATCTATAAAATATAAATGAGTAAAACTATTTTTATACTAATATTCTCAAATCAGTCAGCAATTACAGCATTTTGTTGAAATAACAATTAGTTTCTTATAAGATAATCACAACGTTAACTAATTAAAGTATGAAAACAATATTTGTAAAGAAAATTTTCTTACAATCAACTACCTAGGTGAAGATAACTATTTGGGATAATCCTTTCAAAACCTATTAATTATAGTACTTAAGAATCATTAACAAAAATAGTTTTCAAAATTGGGTACAAATTATTAATGTTACTCAAAACTTTATTAAAACAAAACAGTAATAATTAACAATTATTACAAAAATAATAAAAATGTAAGAAAGGTGTATATACTTATATAGGTACTACATTTCCACTGGAATATGTTATTGAAATAAAGTATTATAAAATTGATCATAAAATTTGGGAACTATACTTGAGTCCATTATTTAGTTGACGGGTATATTCTTTCTTCCGATCCGGAATTGGTAAAGTTTTAGAATATAACACGTTTAATACAATATCTATCAATTGCTTCTTATTACAATAGCGTTTTTGAATGCCTTGCACTCATCGCATTGGTCTTTACGAGGTACAAATAAGGCTATATTAAAATAATTGTTAAAAATGCGGTGGTAAGCATCATAATTGGCGGATGGTTTTCCAGCTGCTTGTTTGATCGCTTGATAGTTGCATTTACGTATTGGACTTACAAAGGCACAACTACCAAAACGACTTTGTTATGTCAAATATTTGCTCTCGAAGTTGGCCTAACTACACAAAATGTGACCATGTCTTTCCAGAATCTAAAGCAAAAAAGGGCATATTTACCTTAATGACCTTGACGCTCCAGTACACAACCAATACTTACGCAGGCGATGCCGCAACTGACCAATAAGAGTTTGTCGCGCCAATATTATTCAAAAAACGAAAGAATAGTACAAAGGCACTACTGCCCTCTGGCGAATATAAACTAAATCTAGTGAGTGTCTTTGTTCCTACAGGTAGAAAATAGTTTTTAAGGCACATTGGCATATTTAACTCGTTATCAGAATTTTTAGCACTTCGGCCCTTGTCTTACCGAAGGTGCGGCATGTCAAAGCGCTTCGCAACAATCCAAAAGAAGAAGATCTACTTGAAGAGTGATTACGTCTTGCTCAGAGTACTTGAAGACTGAAGTTATTAGTTAATCAGTTATTTTTCATTTTCATCAGTTGAGTGAGGAAGGAGAGGAGTTTGAGTAAATAAATTTATCTGAGGTCCACTTTATCAACTAGTATTTATTTACAGAAAGAAATATCTATTTATCACACACTGAAATGAAGACTATTATAGGGAAAATATGCAAAATTTTGTTGTTTTTTCTAGTATTTATGAGTGTCATATCTCATGTTGTTCTTGGTAATTCTGCCCCGAAGAAACTGCAGATTGGGGTAAAAAAACGCCCCGCTGAATGCCCTGTTAAGAGCAGAAAGGGAGATCTACTACATATGCACTATACGGTAAACACATGATAGTTCTAAACATCCCTTACAATAATTGGAAGGGAATAATAATTAATTCTACTTGTTTCTACCTACATTGATTATTTATGTAGTCCGGTTTTGCGTGACATGTCCCTAAGTTAATACATAATTTTTAACATAAATTACACTTTCTTAACCCAAAAATTGTTATGGTTCTTACTAACAGGTAATGTTTAAATTTTGCAGGGTACATTGGAAGATGGTACTGAATTTGATAGTTCAATTCCTAGAGGTAATCCTCTAACATTTACTCTTGGGTCTGGCCAAGTTATTAAAGGCTGGGACCAAGGACTCATAGGAATGTGTGAAGGAGAACAAAGAAAGCTTGTGATCCCTCCAGAGCTGGCATATGGGGAAGCTGGGGCTCCTCCGAAAATACCAAAATCTGCAACTCTCACTTTCCATGTAGATCTTGTGAAGATTGAAAGAAAAGATGAACTATAAACATAAGTATTAGGTTCAACAACCACTTTGCTCTGACTGCAATAAGGTGTTCTAAAGATGACAGGATGATACTATTAGTATGCCCTGAAATTGTATTAAGAATTTGAGTCATAATTTTTTATAGTAAGTTAACTTCTACAAGTTTATGAGACCGCCGTCAGTCGCAATAACAAATTAATTTGAATTGTGTCTGGAATAACCCACTTATATAATAATTCAATATTACAGCATAACAAATATGTACAACATTGTACTCCTGTCCTGTCTACAAAACAACATGGAAAAAATAATAGGTTTCACCTTTTCATGTAATGTAGGTAATTGTGATGTGAATAATTAAGTAACAAATTGATTGATTGAAACATTTTGAATTATTATGTGAGCTAAAAGCTTGGAAGTATTTTGTTCTAATGTTTTGTTAATTTCCTATCTTTAATTTATTAAAATATTACATTCCAATTTTATCTTTAGTGTTTCATTTTCATTGATGTGCTGTTCTTGCAAGCTATGAGAGTTGAAATTTTCTAATTTAGTGGTTTGTATCATTTGTCATTGTTTTTAGTAAGTAATAAATAAATGGAGTAACTAAAAGTATTCACTTCAAGGTAGGTAATCCAAGTTTTCAAATCAGAAACTATTACAAACAAAATGGTAGAAACCTCAAAACTAAGTTTTAAGTTAAGAAATGCTTATAATATCAGTATATAAACTTGAAAATTTTTTTTTTCCCAGGAGATGGGGGCCAGCTTTGTTTCATTAAATGTTAGGAGTTTGCACCCTTAACACCCGAAAGAAACATCTTTGCAGATGTTTGACAGTCAGTTAAGATGAAACAGCTATTTATATACTTTATTTGATATTTTAGCAACTTAATTGCACTTATAATATCAGTCATCTCCTCGCATGCCGGTCGGCATGCGGGTTCGAGTCCCGCCTGAGACAAAATTTTTCAAGTTTATATACTGATATTATAAGTGCAATTAAGTTGCTAAAATATCAAATAAAGTATATTAAGAAATGCTGTTGCTAGAGATGTAAAGAACTCGAGTCTTTAGAGTCCTAAATTTTGAGCTCGACTAACAAATTGCACGACTCGACTCATTACAATAAGACTCCTAAGACTAGAGAACTTAAGTTATATGAGCTCTTGAGCGCAACATGGAACTCGAGTCTTTTTAGCGCTCGAGTCGTTTTTACGGGGCGAGTCGCGCTCGAGTCGTTTTCCGTTTGGAGTTCTTTTTTAAGTCAAGTAATAAAATATTACTTTTGTGGGATATATTCGTAATAAGAAGTCTATTTTGAAAAAATAAAAGCATTAATTAATAGGATAAATCATGTAAATCACCATGAAAAATTACATAATACACACATTACTCATCATATTATATTATTATTTTGTTGTTTCTATTATTTTTATTCCAATAATAGGTAAGCCGCAGAAAAAAAATACGTAAGTTAAATACAATCACAAGCAATCAAAATTGATCTGATGACGCACATTTAAATATGTATAAAGGCCAGAATAATTTGTAACTATTAACATTATTAAACCTCAATACGCTCATATTAAACCTTAATACGCTCAGGGCATAAGACTCGAGCTCTTTTGAGACTTAAGCTTTTTTAAAACTCGACTTCTATGTAAGACTCAAGCTATTTTTAAGACTCGAGCTCTTTTTGAAAAGACTGAAGCTCGGTTCGACTCAAGACTCCGAGTTGAGTTAGTTCACTGAGTCGTGTAAAATTGAGCCGAGTCTATAGAATTAGGACTCAAAGACTCGAGTTCTTTATATCTCTAGCTGTTGAACGCGACAAGTTCCGCGTGGTATTTTGTAATTATTTCATATTCCATGGACCGTACATTTCAACTGTACATTTTTCCGGACCTATATATGCTGCAAGAGGATGTTGTTTCAGAAAGTATTTCAGCCTGTAATTTATCTGCATGCCAAATTTCATCCAGATCCTTTCAGATCCAGCCAATCATTTATATTTATAAATAATAGTAAGATAATAAGATTGATTACGAAAGATAAAAAAAAACAAGATGGTTCTTCGGGTTCTTCTTTGTTCAGAACTCGTGACGTCATAGTTTAGGTATGTCAAATTGTCAACTATTAAAATAATACCTAATTGACGTGGCAACAGTTCCCTGAGTTCCTAGCTAGTATTTTATACTTTTTCTACTGACAATAGAACCAAGTTATAATAGTCGGTTCTCTTTGGTCTTCTTCAATCAAACGTATTTTAAAATCAGTTTTATTTCTGCAAATAGGCCCCTGGAGGCGCTTTTACACGTCCCAATATTTAACCTACCACTGCTTCGGGACAAATGTGGGCTAGTGCCGAGAAGAAGCAGCGCAAGAAACTCGGTCACTATTGTCAGCCTCTTTTTAAATAAACATGTTTACATAAGATATATGCCAGTGCGAGCTGATACAATTTAAAGCCAAACGTTCCTATCATTTATATAATCATCAATAGTGTAATAGCCCTTTTTCATTAAAACAACTTTGATATATGATTTGAATTTATGTACAGGGAGGTCAGCAATTGATAGTGGTAATTTGTTGAAAATACGGATACAATTTCCCATGAACGAATTACCTACTTTTCGCAGTCTGAATCCTGGAACGGCAAGATTATCTTTATTTCGGGTATTGAAATTGTGTACGTCACTATTTTTGACAAAAAATTCGAGGTTTTTACGGACGTACATAATGTTTTCGAAAATGTATTGAGATGCAACTGTTAGTATGTTGATCTCTTTGAATAGCTCTCTTAGAGAGTCACGGGGTCTAAGGACGTAAATAGCCCGCACAGCACGTTTTTGCAATATAAAAATAGACTCAATATCTGCCGCTGAGCCCCATAACAAAATACCGTATGACATTATACTGTGAAAGTAGCTAAAATATACTAATCTTGCCGTTCCAACATCAGTCAATTGTCTTATCTTTCGCACAGCATAAGCAGCAGAACTAAGTCTTCCAGACAGAGACCTGATATGAGCACCCCATTGCAGTCGAGAGTCTACAGTTATACCTAAAAAGGTAGAGGAGTCTACTGTGTCTAATGGCTCATCTTTTACAATAACATTTGTGGCGGAAAACCTTACATTAGGCAAAGTAAATTTAACACATTTTGTTTTTCTTGCATTAAGCAAAAGATTATTCGTAGCAAACCAATGCAATAATTTAGAGAGGGTATTGTTAACATCGTCAAATGATAATTCGCCCCTCTTAATTTTAAAAATTGTTGAAGTATCATCTGCAAACAATACCATCTCACAAAGATTATACATATAATATGGAAGGTCGTTAATGTATATTAAAAATAGCAAGGGTCCTAATACTGATCCCTGAGGGACACCCATGATAAGGGCCGACCCTGAAGACTCAGTTCCATCAATGCAAACTTTTTGTGTTCTACCTGTGAGATATGAGTTAATTAAATCTAACGAATCATTCGAAACACCATAATGTCTGAGTTTTTAATTAACGTTTTATGGTCCACACAATCAAATGCCTTTGACAGGTCACAAAAAACACCTATAGCATCTAACCTACTCTCCCAAGCATCGAATACGTGTTTTAGAAGTGCTACTCCCGCATCAGTGGTATTTCTACCTTTCCTGAATCCATATTGATTGTGATGTAATAATTTATTCAAATTAAAGTGCGATAAAAGTTGACTAAACATAATTTTTTCAAATATTTTACTTAGTACTGGCACGATAGATATTGGTCGAAAATTAGCGGGATCGCATTTCTCGCCGGATTTAAATAATGGAATAATTTTGCTAAACTTCATTAAAGTTGGAAACTGTCTATCATCAATACTATAATCATCTCTATATCATCGTCTATAATCATATTATCTTATCTGTGATCAAACGACAGCCTTGTGAATGTCATGTTTCTATATGTTTCTGTATTGTCATCAACACCGTGAGACTGAGTAAAGTACGTCACCAAACTCCACATTTATAATAATAATTATTTTTATTCAGTGCAATGCAATGCTTACTTACCTCGAACACGGTAAACCGGAAATGTAGTTATCAATGTCATCACAATGTCAAAACACACTTTTTAGTCTGTGGTTTGCAAAGAAAATAATATATCATCCCATCCAGTACATGGTATCCACGTAATTTATAAACTGTGTTTTAAACGATACGAAAGATTGTGAAATAGGGCCCGGATGAACCATTGAAGTGGGTTTGTGACTATTTAAAAGTGGCAGCAATATGGTGAAAATCATATTCCTCCATCCAGACTTGGGGATTGGTGGGGCTGAGCGCCTCGTGTTGGATGCCGCACTAGCTTTCAAGAAAAAAGGCCACGAAGTTGCTTTTTACACGAATCACCACGACGCGTCTCATTGCTTTGCTGAGACGAGAGATGGAACTTTCCCAGTGAGTGTTATCGGTGACTGGATACCGCGTTCTATATTTGGGAGGTTCAAAGCTGCGTGTGCGTATGCACGCATGGTCTACGCGGCAATTTATCTCTCCTGGTACGTTATACCAGTCGAAGAACCCACCTTAATATTCTGTGATCTGATATCATTATGCATACCGTTTTTGAAGATGGCCCGAGGTCCTTTCAGAGTTGTTTTCTATTGCCACCACCCTGACAAACTATTGACATCTGAAGGCGGTATCCTAAAGAAAATATATAGAGCACCTCTCAACTGGTTGGAAGAGTTAACTACGGCTAAAGCTGACAAAGTCTTGGTCAATAGTAAATATACAGCTCGAGTTTACCAGGATGCATTCCATAAAATTAAAGACATTCCTGATATATGCTATCCATCTATAAATACAGAGTTCTTCAAAATGACTCCACCCAAGCCTTTGAAAGAGGTTGTACCTGTAGGTACTGATAAGTTTATTTTTTTGTCTATAAATAGATATGAGAGGAAGAAGAATCTGCAGCTTGCATTAAGAGCTTTAGAGTATCTGAAACATAATCTTAGTGAATCAGATTGGAACCGTGTCCATTTGATAATGGCTGGAGGTTTTGATCCAATAAATCTAGAAAATATGGAGCATTTCATTGAGCTTACTGACCTCGCTGCAGAACTTGATATTGAGGATAAAGTCACATTTATGAAGTCTCCAAAAGATGTTGAGAAAGTTTCTCTGCTCTATAATTGCAAAGTTTTGGTGTACACACCATCTAATGAACATTTTGGTATTGTGCCATTAGAGGCTATGTATTTTAGTAAACCAGTGATTGCTGTCAACAGTGGAGGACCCACTGAAACAATTGTGAATGATGTTACTGGTTTCCTATGTTCACCAAATAGTGAGTCATTTGCTAAAGCTATGAAGACTCTTTTGTTGAATTCAGATCTGGTTGAAAGATTGGGTGAAGCTGGGAGAAAGAGGTTTGATACCAAGTTCTCATTTGATGCATTCACTGAACAACTTGATGGTATCTTGACAAGGGAAAGGCAGATTATTTCCGAGGCCAGGGCTATTGAGTATGAGCAGATGAAGCGTAAATAGCATAACGCTGACGCTCCAACAATATGTGATATTGTTTGAGTAGTCTACCAAAGATTGTTAAGAAAAGAAAAATGTACAGGATGTTACTTAAGATTGAAGTCACTAGATATAATGTAACTGACTGGTTGGATAGTTTTTAACTTTTAGGTCAATGATCATTCATGCCATATTTGTCTTCGTTTAGTTTTGCTATATTAAGCTATTAGTGTATAATCAGATCTATTCCCTTGTGTCTAAAATATGCTATTTACTGTTGCCAAATTCAAAGCAGAATTTGAATAAAACAAGTACATTTATGCTTCTCAAAAATATCATAACATAAAACATTTTTACTCTTGCATTTGTGATAGCATTTGCTCCACACTTAATTTACATGCTGTTTGTTAGGTGTAAATATTATTTTTCTTAGATTTAATGGATGACTTGTTTATTTCTTGTTGGCAAAACATTTTTAGACCATAAAAGGTATGTGTTGTATTGTTGTTAGTGTTTAAAGTATAAACAAAAGCCCCACTATTGACAACTTTGCCAATAAACGCTTAGAAATACTTTTGTATTTGATGACTAGAAGTAGTTTAGTGGTGCAGAGAGCAACCAGATTCATTTAAGGTTCTAAAAATAAAAGATTTATTTTTAAAATTTATAATAATTTAATAATATAAAATCACATTTACTCTAGTAGGACTGTCTTATCATAAGCATCATACACTTTCTCCACATTTTCCTGTGGCAACGGATCCATGATTTCAAATTGCAGGTCGTATTGTTGGTCTAATCCCATGTAGCTGTCGCTTAATATGTATATTGTGTAAATGATGCGACCTGAAACAATATTGCATTGATAAATTAATTGTAATTTCTATGTACTCTTCGTAGCTCTTTGGCCACCCTAAAAAAACTACTTAAAAAGATCCATTAACGCTTGCCAGGACACCAACCGCCTGTCGACGTGATAGCAATAAAACTTCTATTTTGTCTAGCATTGTGTCCTGGAATGTGTTAATGAGATAAAGCAATGTTAAAAATATCTTCGCACGCGGCTCTGCTAGCGTGAATTGTGCGTTATATCGCGCGGCCGAAAAGCTCTTTCCAGCAGTGGGATATAAATGTCTTTTCTTTAGGACAAATCTGTTTTTATACCAAATTTCATCAAAATCGGTCTAGTAGGAGTGAAAACGTAACAGACAGTCTGGCATCTTATGGGATTATGAATTATGAATAGTTTCTTTTTTATAACGTTGTTCTGAATAATGCCTTTATGAAGTAGGTCGTCTTTATGAAGTAGGTCGTCCCTTGAAAAAAAAAATTACTTGAAGGTGCATGGAAAAAAAAATTTGTTTGCTGTTTTTTTATCGAAAAAAAATTATATAATTTAGCCTACATGAGGCTACAACTGGACACACCACCCATTCGTAGCACATTACGGGTAACACGTATATCGTGTGGTTTCATTAATTGACACTAGGGCTGCTTTACCTACACATCATCTGTGTTTGTTGAATTTCATACAATTATGCGCCGAGAAAACATACATTGTGCGACCGAACACGTTTTTGTATTATCAGTTTGTCACGTTTCGTGTGTTTCGGCTGCCCAGCCGTTTGGGATGACATATTATTCGCTCGCGAGTGCGGCCCACACGTTTTGCGGGTGAAGTCCGTGTTTTAGGATAATTATTTAGGAAAATATGAATAAAATAACCTTGTTGGGATGGCGTGTAAAAGGTCATCTGCGCTGTTCCTCTGCCTGGCACTCGCTTCAAGGCGTGCAGTTCGCCGCGCTCCACCGTGCCGAAGGTGGCGAACCAACCCTCGTTCTTGCTGCGGGGAAAGCGGGGGCAAAACACGTTGTTCGGGTTGCCCCCGCGCCTCTGCATTTCTAGTACGAGGGTGTATTCCTGGATGAAGCATAAATAGGTTTCTTATACACCAATTAGTTTGTAAACAAATAAATTTGAAAGTCATATACATTGATTTATATGATACTTTTAGCAACTTAATTGGAATTATAATGTCGGTATTTAAATACCAGATGCGGTTCGATTCCCGCCTGAGACAAAGATTTTTACAGCGATTCTTTTATACAAATGAAATTTTAATCACCTTCCAAATTTTAATATAACAATCTAAGAGACAAAAAAAACAATATTTCAAGATAAAGCACTCGGAAAATGTCCGCCAAAAATCTAATTTGTTTTATACGGCCTCCTAGCAACACTTTTTCTAAGCGATGCGTATCTCATTAATTTCACTTTAACAGGCTTAGGACCGTAAAAATTAAAAACTATGTTGCGTATAATATTTTCGGGTGAAAACTTGATTTACATATTTTACTTCATAAATGTATGTGTATGTGCTCTAAATACGATACTGGCCCCTAATTCGCGTAACCAAATCGTATCACAATCGTAATTGAACGACAGGTTTTTGACAGTTCTAGTATGGGCTAAATGTCAAAATCGTACAATGGGGACTACCGTTTCTTTGCTCACCAGTTGGCGCCACTGTAGACTGAGGTCCGGAGGTATAGCTATCAAAGGCGATTGGCGCCGAAACAAAGTGTTATATCTTGAATCTAATTAAGGTTATATTGTTTATAAATAACTATCTTGATATCAACAAACTAACTTCTGAAATAGTTGCTCTTGAGGCCGCATATTTTTGCGCTTTTTCTTAATTCCGCTTTTAAAGCGTTCACATTAATCGCTAAATAATCCATATTTGCGATATTTTACGAAGGAGATCACTTTCCAGCAGGTAAATTAAAGAAATTATAATTTATGCGAGAAATTCCGCAAAAACCAGTACAAAGTGAATGATATTGGACCTCACGCGACACTAGCGCCTCTAGTGGAAAATTTACTAGCGATAGCCCCCATTCAATCACGATCGAACTGCGATTCGGTTACGCGAATCAGGCCCCAGAACGTCTATAATTTTTTTTGACGATTATAAAAAAGTCATCCTGTATAAGCTGTATATGCTATGTCCAGCAGTGAGATACAATATTTTGAGGATGGACAATTTCTAAGGATCGAATCTATTTTTGTACCAAATAGCATCAAAATCGGTTTAGTAGTTTAGGCGTGAAAGCATAACAGACAGACTGAGTTACTTTCAAATTGTAATAATAGTAAGCAAAAACATTTTTCACTGATGCTTCGCTCCTATTGGTCGCAGCGTGATGTTATATAGCCTAAAGCTTTCCTTGATAAATGGACTATCCAACACAAAAATAATTTTTCAATTCGAACCAGTACTTCCTGAGATTAGCGCGTTCAAACAAACAAACAAACTCTTCAGCTTTATAATTATTAGTATAGATACATCACTCATTATTGAGTTTTCTAGTAGCCCAGTGCTTTCAGGCAACTTTTCCAATTAAACGCGGGATCGATTACGAGCTTAAAACTACTGACGCCAACATTAACGCAAGTCTTTGAGAACAACCCTCAAGACTTATTCGTTTATTTGTCGTATCTTCACGAATGAACGTATATCAGCGTTAAACACGCATGATCGTCGTACTTGATAATTTGCTTGGTGTCCATTCATAGTTCATTACCTATTACACTTTTATAATTTATATCAGAAATTTATGAAAGAAGATATTGTCATAAGGATTGAGAAAGGGATGCTTAGATGGTTTGGGCATGTAGAGAGGATGAATGAGAGAAGAATGACTAGACAGATCTACAAGACGAGTGTGAAAGGGAACGTTGGAAGAGGAAGGCCTAGACGAACCTATCACGATCAAATCGGGGATGTTCTGAAGAAAGGTCAGGTCAAGAGTACTCTAAACCGACGAGCATGCATGAAAAGATTGATGAATGTGGAAGAAGCGAAAGATGTATGCCAGGATCGTAGTAAGTGGAAGGCCTTGGTCTCTGCCTACCCCGTTGGGAAGGAGGCGTGATAATATTTATGTATGTATTATCATATCAGTAAAGGTAAATACAGCAAAGTTTTTTTTATAGTACCTACCCACATCTTCATCTGAGGGAGGAATACATTAGCATTATATTGTAAAAACAAAGATTGGAATCTGTTAACTTCTACCTGGTCAGCATGTAAAGGAAGCCACGCATCTCTGGCTGGCGGCTGCGAAATCTTTTTGTCTTGTTCATGGTCACAGTCAAACCACAGACCGCGCACGTACAACTTTATGTCGAGGGTGGGAAGGTCGCATATCGCCTGGCAAATACAAAAATTATTTGTTAGAGACACAGTAGTGCAATTATACATTGACTAAACGCATACTATCATATCAGAACAGGGTCATTCAAATATTGTATGAACAAGGTCATCGACATACTAATGTAAAAAAAAAATAGAGTAAAAAATAAATAAAACAAAAAAACCTATTTTCCATTGTATCGCAATTACAATGGAAATATATAAAAATGTCTAAATAGTTATAGATAAAGGCTAAACATCTCGTTTAATTTGTTAGTTAATTATTTATGTGCGTTGTCCTCTCTTCTAATTATTGCTGCGCCCACCAGGGTCCAAAGTTGTGTCTAATATAATATTTAATTGTACTTACCACCTTTGTTACATTTTGGAATGCAAATAAATTTAAATTGAAATTAATTTTAACTAGTCAGAAGAAAATTACACACAAACAAACAAACTTAGAGTCACACCGAATTCGTCAAAATACTAGTTTGCGTAAGAAATCAAACAACAATCAAATTATTAACTTCTGTATTTCTAGCCAATTGCAAGCCTTGCGGTGTCGGCCTACATTTAAAACTATCCCCCTAAGAGTTTGGCCCAAATAAGACTAGCAGAGCAACGTCTTCTCTGTACCATTGGTCAAACTAGAATTAATGTAAACCGCCTGCCAAGCGGGACCACTATAGAAAAATCTTCCTTTTGTAGTGATCTGATAATAATGTAGCTTACAAAATGGTCAAAACTCACCCTATGAATCTGCTCAATCTGGTTCTCCTCAAACTCCCTTCTCATATGTTTGGCTAATACCTCGTAGTTCCTCCCGCAAGCCACCTTCAGTCCGTTCAACATAGAACAAGGTTTGTTGGTATCTTTCGCCATATGAGAGAACATATACAAATGCTGCGAGTCTACATGCGGTAGAGTGGTTAACGGAGATTCGTGTGGCCAGCGCGCTTGGATGATACTCTGCATTAGCATCTGGCATGACAGACAGACGGAAAGCCAACCGTTTTCAGCTGATGTATCTATCATTGCCTGAAATAATGAGATCACGATTTTTAAGCTTAGTTTTAAAAGTTTGGCAGTTACTATCTTATTTTGCAAATTATGGCGTAACTTAATTTTTTAGCACGGCTTTGGTTCAACAGACTTGATCCAGGCGATACATAAGTATACACTGAATTAAAAAAAAAAAAATTAGTTACCTAGATGAATATTGAACTTGTTTTTTTTATTCAAATCCGTTTATAAATTTTTGTGTTTTTAAATGCGACTAGGGCCCCAAATCGGCTAATTTACAAAGGCTCAATAGAATCGCAATTGCATCTCAATCGTATATTTCGACATTACTACCATAATAAATGTGTCAAAATATACAATTAGACGCAATTGCGATTCCATTGATCGTAAATTAGCGGAATTGGGGCCCTGGTTTGTGTTTTGGATACCAACCACTGCTCTTCTCGACTGATTTTGTTTTGTTTTGGGCATACAAGCAAATCGTGTAGTGCCAGAATCTAAAAGAATAGCGCAACCCCTTTCCATCCTTGCCTCTTCTACATTGTTGTAAGAGTTGACTAAAAGAGTTCTGCGAAGAGAAGCTGCCACATCTTCACTTTTCCACTTATTTCTACCGCTAGCCAAACTGCGATCGCCGACCCGCCAAACAAGCATGACGATTAAGGCTAAATCCTCCTTTCGGTGAGGCCTGTGCCAAACAGTGGACTAGTGTTGCCGAACTATCTATAGTAAAACTATCGATAGTTTTAATCGAAAATCATGTACCCTATCGATAGGCCTATCGCTAGTATCGATACAATCGATACTGTCGATAGCACAGGACAAGGCAATACTATTGAATGAGCTCAATACTATCGATAGTATTGTATTTCGTTATTAACAAACTATCGATAATATCGGTTTTATTTGCAACGATACTATTGATAGTATCGATACTGTCGGTTGTTTTGGACTATCGATAGTTTAACAATTTGCAATAGTATTAGGTATGTTTCAACAGTAATGGTAGTGGTGGACCATTTAAGCCGATAATATTAAGGCAATGTCAAATAATATTACCGCAAGGAAACTATCTATTTGATATTATTTATTCCTATACCTGCATAGTTGATTGTGTTTGACTATTATACCTGAAAATTGTAAACAATAATATTGCAAATTATAAAACTATCGATAGTCCATCGATACTATCGATAGGATCGTTGCAAATAAAACCGATAGTTTGTTAATAACGAAATACAATACTATCGATAGTATTGAACTCATTCGATAGTATTGCCTTGTCCTGTGCTATCGATAGTATCGATACTGTCGATTGTATCGATACTACTGATATGACGTCAACTATCGATAGACTATCGATAGTCGACTATCGATCGGCAACACTACAGTGGACTCATATAGGCTGTTGATGATGAAGATTAGGAAAAAAAATACACTTCGAAGGTCTCTCAACACAGAACATAGAAAAAAGTTAGAAAGGCTGTCATGCGCTATTTGTATTAGAACCGATGTCGCCGCTTGCGCTTCACTACACATGAACAAGTTCAAAGAACGCCAATCAAGCGACTTATTTTCGACCCTTTATTGGTCGCGCGACGTCAAAAGTAACCAATCACAGCGCTCACTTACAAGCATTTGCTCATAACGTCTATGGCACGCCTGCCCCGCCTACATCGCCTTTTAAACCTTTTTCCATGTTCTGTGTCTCTCAATATACTTGTAGTTTCGTACCTGTAATATCCTAATAGTCTGGTCCAGCACAGACTTGGTGTCAGTCAGGTAGTCGGTATTAGGCAGAGGTAGCCGCGTCATATGCGCTTGGAGTAGGAGGAACGCCTTCACGTTAGACGAGTCCAGGGATAACGCGTCTACGGGCAGACGGCACTGCTGGGATAGTTCACTGGTGGGCAAAGGTTAGGTCACAATCGTGTTGATAAATAAATGTATCGGTTATTTAAAACAAGTATGAGAGAGAGAAAAGTTAATCGCAAGATGCCAATTTGAAGTCAGTACATGATGATTGCCGGAGATTTATTGTTTAGCGCCGACTAAAAATTTGTGACTCATTTCACGCTTTTCGTAAGTGAATTATTTTGTGAAAGTTTATTTTATTTTGTGAGCGTCAGCTTTAGGGTTGGTTTTTTCTAACCTTTAGGGTTGTTTTTTTTTTACTGGGACCAACTTTGAACTTTACTCCTACAGAACAAAAAGATGTTTGCTCACTTTTATTTGTGAAAATGAAGTATTATTCATCTTCATTAAATATTCATTAAAATAGATATTTCTCTAAAATTAACTGCGAGCCAGTCCCGTAAACATCGGTACAGCCATTTCAGGGATAACAGGTACAGAGTACAGACATAAGACAGATAGACACAAAATATTTCATGATTGTTTTCTTTATCTAAGTATCGTATATGCTTTCCTATGCATTTAGTTAAAAGTTGTTAATCTTAAATTGCAAACAGACACTTCAATTTTACATTGTATAGATAAATCATACCCATTAAGCAGGTCCTCATTATGCCTCACGGGTAGAGTGGCGTACTCATGCGCATCGGCCAATACCCTCAACAAAGTGTCAATGTTGAGATTTCCTTGCAAATTCGCTGTGAAGTGCGCCATCGTCTTATGCGATAGATAGTAGTAAGACGCGATGCGACCCATCCACGTGCTTTGGACTGATCTCTGGTCCTGTGGGATTGATATGCGTTAAAGACATGTTCAAAGTCTGTCAAATTAAGCTATTTTTCGCACCGACCAGATGGGTATATCTTTATATCTTCATCTACATACAATTAACGCTCGCACAACACATACGTAGACACCATTCACGGACACGTTCAGTTATTGTTGGTTATACTGACTTCCACTTTCCCATTATCACCCCTCTAAGTGCTGATTATTTCTTTTTCTTCGAATCATTTCATAACGAATTCAAAAAACAAATGTACCGACAACAGCACGTCAACCTACCACAAAACGTCAAATTTTCTCAACTGATATTGATCTTTACTTGTTGGACTTAAAGTTGAAAATCAATTCAATGACCTTAAACTTTTTGGGTAGGTTGACCTACCGTTGTCTGTACAAATCACCGTGAAACTATATGGTTCACCCTCCAATGATTCTGATAAGATGAATGATTGTGAAAATACTATCCCTGTAGAAGACGGGCAGCAGCGTCCTCTCTGCACCATTGGTCAAACTGGGTGTAAAAACCCGCCTGCAAAGCTTGGCAATGGGGACTACCGTTTCTTTGCTCACCAGTTGGCGCCACTGTAGACTGAGGTCCGGAAGTAAAGCAGTAAAAGGCGATTGGCGCCGAAACAAAGTGTTATATATTGAATCTAATTAAGGTTATATTGTTTATAAATAACTATCTTGATATCAACAAACTAACTTCTGAAATAGTTGCTCTTAAGGCCGCCTATTTTTGCGCTTTTTCTTAATTCCGCTTTTAAAGCGTTCACATTAATCGCCAAATAATCCATATTTGCTATATTTTACGATGGAGATCACTTTCCGGCAGGTAAATTTAAGAAATTATAACTTATGCAACAAATTCCGCTAAAACCAGTACAAAGTGAATGATATTGGAGCTCACGCGACACTAGCGCCTCTAGTGGCAAATTTACTAGAGATAGCCCCCATTATGCCGAAACTCTTCTCTTGGAACACTAATCACAGCAGTACAATCACTAATGTGGGCTGAGGATGATTTTTTTTCTGCTGACAATTCGTTCTAAATGGATTCTATTGAATGAATGAATGAACGAATGATTCAATAAATGAATGGCTGACCTCTTCGATTTCCACGCAGTTGGCGTTGTACAGCGCGTCCAAAGACGTCTGCACTAAATTGGATAAGTAGTAATTGACGTCCTGGGGCTCCAGACTCTCCAGGTTGTAGTATGACGGGTTCTTGAGCAGGCGACGGAAGAAATACGTCCATGTCAGGTAGTCGAGTATATCTTGTTTTGATTGGACGGTACCTTTTAATCAAATCATTTTACTTAAAAACTATCGTTTGGTCCCAGGTTCGACCCTGGGGGTCGGACAACAAAAAGTTTCAAAATTTCGAACGTTACACGGTTTTGTGATCACCAACACGCATTTGGCAAGCGTGGTGATAATCTGACATGTTTAATGGTTTAGGGCAGACTTTATTATGTGATTAAAAGCTGTGTGGTGATTAGCGTTAAAGTGAAGGGTGGGTTACATTATCTGGTAAGTCAAGACGTCTAAGTTTATTTTCTGAATTGGCTCTTTGTTTTTGGCTATGAAGCAAACAATTTTTAACAAAAATAATGTCTTGATAGCCCAATAGTCAGAGGTGCCAACGAGCCCAGCTGAGGGCAATCGACAGTTTATAAACAAAAAAAATATTGATGATACCAACTCTCCATTATATGATTTGTGCTTGAAAAATTATCAAATAAATGTGATGGATTGAGCATGCTTAGAAGATTACCTGCCACAATCTCAGCGTTCAAATGGTCAGCCAGCACTTCAAGCAGGCTTGACTCGACCGGGAATGGTTCGTACAAGAACTTCTTGTAGAAGTTCTTCTTCTGATCGTGGACTAAAACGACGGCTACTCCTTCGTTGTCATACTGTAACACAATTAATTACCTGAGAATATTGGACAATAATGATTGAAAAGAGGATGACAATTATAGTGATAGGGATTCTTTTGAAGTTTTTTGGGGTCCGCAAACGAGCTGACAGAAGAAAATTAATTCTAAGCCCAAGATGTACAAAGGATTCAGATTGTGTAACTCCAAGTAAAATCTGTTTAATTCGTGTAAATAGGCCCCAGGAGGTGCTTTTACACATGGCAATATTTCAACCTACCACTGCTTCGTGAAAAGAGTAGGCTAGTGCCCTGGAGCAGCGCAAGATACTCGCTAATAATAGACAGCCTCTTTTTGAATAATTATGTTCACAAAAAGATAAATTCCAGTGCGAGCAAGGACAATTTAATTCCAAACATTTCTTCTTTATTATTATTATGAAACATGAACTTAAATTTAAAATAGAATTAATAATTTTGTTATTAGAATTGTGCCTTTCTTTTGAAGCTTATTGTATTGTTTACCTAATTTTAAATAGTAACCTAATTTAATATCTAGCCAGAGACATATATGTTCTGGGTTACTGTTTATCACCTAAGGTTATGAGAACATATGTATAGTTTTTATATTGACTGTATCCTGTTTTGGGTCTTTTACAAATAACAGATAAAATACAAAATTAGATTGCGCTATTCTGGTACTTTTATGTAGCCGTATATTATCAATATTAAACCTTAACCATACAGACACAAGTACGATATTCACCTGCGGTCGTCCAGCCCTGCCCATCATTTGCAAGACATCTGTGATGGGCATATCCACATATCGCTTCTGTTTTCCATCGAAATACTCTGTGCCTTTGATTACCACCAAATGGGCTGGGAAGTTGACACCCCATGCAAGAGTTGCTGTGCAAATAAGAACCTTAAAAGAAGCAACAATGACTTAAATTAGATTGGCGTTACTACAATTCAGTGATAATAATTTATTGAGTTACGTTAGACAGTTTTTAAATCATGTGGATCGAAATAAGTAGCATTTTCACTTATGAACCCGCAGAATTTAATATCCTGAAAAATATCTTTCGTACAATTTTGTTTGGCTTAAAACTTTGAAAGAAAAACTAAAATTGAACAAAGTTTCAGAACACAGAGATACCACTCTTTCTCCTTCTATAAGTGTTGTAAGACGAGCAGCAGCGTTCTCTTTCTCGCTAAAAAAAGGCGTTGTCCGCGACTTCGTACGAGTGGAATTTGATAGTATTCCACGAGAACAAACTTTTCATTTGGTATAAAAAGTCAGCTATATGTTCTTTTAGAATATAACCTATTTACTTGCCAAGTTTTAGACAGATTTGTTCAGCAGTTTTACCTTTATAATCTATAAGATAATTTATATAATAATCCTTTTATTTTAGAGACCTATGTTCAGCAGTGGATTAAATTAAAAGACTGTCCAATTATGTAATCATCACCTGTATCTTTTGATTGATAAAGAGCTCCTCAACAGTATTCCTGTCCCTTTCATGCAACCCCGCGTGATGTATTCCTATCCCAAACGCTAAGGTTAATTTTAGATTGGATTCTTTTATGCTGGCAAGGATTTGCTCCATCTCTGACTCTTGCATGTGAAGCCATTGCTTGGGGTTGTCCTCCGCGGCTAGGTATGCTATCAAGTCAAGAGCGGTTAATCTGAAAGGAAAATGATGAAATGGAATATATTCGTCTCTTTCTTTAGTGCCAGGAGGTCTGATACATAGATGATGTATACAGCTTTGTCATAGACTTCTATGGGAATTTGTAAATATTCATTCAAAATTATTGATTATTATAGTAGAGAGAGTGAGATTGAGAGAGAGAGAGTGAGAGAGTGTGTGTGTGTGTGTGAGAGAGAGAGAGTGACAGAAAGACATTTGAAGTTGTGGTGTATTACTTTATGACACTTTTTTGTATTTAAACATATTTTAGCTGTATACGACTATACGATTTTCTAACAGCCATCATTACACCATAATAATTTGTCAAAATGCAACGAAAAGCAATTATTATCTGGTCTTACCTTGTCTGTCGCCTACTGGACACGAATACAAGGGTAGGCGCGCAAGGCGAATGCGTCCTTATCGCTTGGAATGTCGGCTTGTTCATAGTCAACATTCGCGGGCAGTAGTGCCTGCCAGGATGTCCTGATATGTGCACCTAGCGAAAGAATATAATAGGTTGTACTATTAAATCGGCTTTTTAATTTTAGCTAACACTATATGAAATGAAGGATTAATATTTAACTCGCATTTATTAGGAGGAACGCCCCGTTGGTCTAGTGTTTTGAATACTGGGCCAAGATCTCGGGGTCCCGGATTCGATCTCCAAGTAGGGCAACAAAAAGTTTCGAATTATCGAACATTGCTTGGGTTGTGATCACTAACCGCCATTTGCCATCTTCCCTAAACTTCTTTATACCTCGAAAAATACCTTCAACAGACCTTGACAAAGATAGGAGGAAAGGAAATGGAGGACCGTGACAGCTAACTCACCTCCAATGGCACAGGCCGGACAGATGGCCTGAAGTTGTACAAGCCTATCTCACCAATGTTGAGCCAATTGGCAAGATCTTTAGCGTTAGCCAGAGCGGTAGACAATCCTATGATGCGCAGGCGACGAGACGTGTGAGATTCAATAAAGTTTGTCCTAAAAATAAAGATAATCAAATTAGATTAGGCAACTAAACGGATTGGAGGCAGCCAATAAAATATATTTAGTGTCACATGGATATAAATATGCCGTCTGGACCATGACAAGTAATCAGATACGAGTGTTCCAGACACAGTGTGCAAGAGTTTTGGTAGCGCGGAATGAATAACGAGAGGACGGTTAATTTCCTGTATAATTATTAGTAATAATTTATTACCATGTATAAGCTTAATTACACTCCTTCAAAATTGCCTTCGACGACCGGTTGTTGCATCTGTCTTGAGTGAACCAACACCTTCAACCTTTTATAAAATATTCCGGATACTTTGCAACATAGGAGTCAGACTATTTCGAAGACTCATGGTCGCCGAATACACAGTATGCTTGAAGAAATCATTTACCTACACACTTACCTGGACACAATAACTTCCAACACCGGTCCTCTATCCTCGCCCAGCAGATGTATCTCGTCAATCACGATCAGGGCCACATCTCTTACGTAGTTCCTCGTCTGCCAGGAACGACTGATGCCGTCCCATTTCTCCGGGGTTGTCACTATGACGTGGGAGTTGCGTATGGCTCGGATATCGGGTGATACGTCACCTAAAAAGTTGTAAGTTTTGGAGGCGTTGAACAAAAAATAATTAATAATTAGTTGCTGCTTCCACATTTTGACTAGTTGCTTAGCATCTAAGGATTCACCATTCATCGAGTCGCAGAGGAATTATAGATCTAATGCCTAAGGACCCGGGGAAGGTTTAGGGAGATGACATTACTAATAACATCATCATCATCATCAGCCTATCACAGTCCACTGCTGAATATAGGCCTCTCCAATTGCACGCCACTTAGGTCGATCCTCGGCTTCTCGCATCCAGCTCCTGCCAGCCACCTTGCGCAAATCATCACTCCACCTAGCCTGAGGGCGTCCTACACTACGTTACTAATAACGCGTGTCTGCATTCACCTCCGCTGCTGGGAATCTTTCCCTGCCTTTTTATATTTTGTGCGTTTCTGACAATCATAACAGTAGAGGACTACTTGCAATTATTTCAAGACCAAGAACTTTAATTTAGCAGGTTGATGAGGGATTTCGAGGGAATACCTGTCACTTGTACTTTTTAGTTGATGTATGAAAGATGAGGCTCTAAAACCGACGCGAATATCAAATACAACCAACAATGATAACTAAGCGCTGGCTCACAACTAAATCTATGGAAATAAGTTAATGTTAATTCTGAATTGAGATCAAACTTTTACATAATTCGGACCGTTTTTTTGGCAAATTTGCACTTTATTTCGTTCCGTCTGTATTAATTCGGAACCAGGGTGTGTATTTCTTTAATTTAATTGTCGTACCCACCTGTCAGTTCGACGACTCTCTTTCCCAATTTCTCTTCCAGTCTTACTTTCCAGTCTTTTATTCGCTCTTTGACGAGAGCCTTCAATGGAGCTATGTACACAACCTGAAAAAGGACACAGGATTGTTTACTATCCTTCTCTTTATATTTTAAACAATACAAAATTATGCCACCATTTTATTCAATGGTCTAATATTGAGCAAAAATACCACCTATTCTCTTCTTATTCAACCGTTTAGGCGCGATTGGTCCAATTAGCGATTGATCCAATCGTAAAAAAAATACAAATTCGCGATTAGTCCAATTCGCAATTGGTTCAATTCGCTATTGGTCCAAAATTAAAGGATATCCAAAATGAAACAAAGGAGGTCATTTATTTGTATGGATTTTAATTATTGTACATTATTAGTATCTTGAAGCCATTAACAACTAGTTTCATATTTAACCAAAAAACTGAAAATTATTAGTACAACTAAATCAACTATGTAACTAAATAAAAAATAATCAACTTAAACACCTTGTAGAAAATACATATTTTTCAGTTTTACTTATTTCTATAATAATCAGATTTGGAAAGAAATAAAGCGAAATAAATATAAAAAAATACAAACATTTGTTCCTATAATTTTTAATAACGATAAATACCGAATTGGACCAATCGCGAATTGGACTAATCGCGAATTTGTAATTTTTCACGATTGGACCAATCGCGCTTAAGCGTCCAAAAACGACAAAAGGAGTACTGCCAGAAGAATAAATTAATAAATGAATGTGGACAACATCACATACATTGTTCTGACCCCAATTTGAATAACTATTTAAAGCCTTCGTATTTTGGAAACCAGAGACAACGAAGGTACCACAAACACCCAGATCCGAGAAAATGTAGAAAAACTCATTTTTTTTACATTGACCCATCCGGGAATCGAACCCGGGACCTCGGAGCAGGCGACACCTTGAAAACCGGTGTGTACGCCACTCCGCCACGGAGGTCGTCGAGAATACGGGAAGCGGCGTCTTTTCTCTACTATTGGCCAATTTGTGATCGCCAAGTTTCTTGCCAATCGTGGCAAATATGTCGAAATCTTAAGCGATTAAGTTCTCTTTGGTTAGAGGGATTGAATATTTTTAAGTATGCTGATTATCGTATTCTCTTATCTGAGTAAAGAGGTGGGAGAGATTCTCCAAAATAGATTTATCAAAATAAACTGATCACTTAATGAAAAGTCAGCTTCCTTAACATTCTATGTCTTGTACCTAGGGGTTTTTGTAAAACTTGAATCTGACAAATAAACCCAGAACATATATTTAGAAGGCAGTCCCTTCCCCTATTTGTCATTGGCAAACCATTTTGCATTAACAACCCATATACTTAACTAGCTGTTGCCCGCGACTTCGTCCGCGTCAATTCCTGTTATTACTTAGGTATTTATATTTGGGTAACTTGAACCGTCTACGCAGCGCACGCAACGGAAGCCTTCAAAAATTAATGATTTTCACCGTTTTTGCAACTTTTTTCACTGATACTTCGCTCCTATTGGTCGCAGCGTGATGTTATATAGCCTAAAGCCTTCCTCGATAAATAGACTATCCAACGCAAAAATATTTTTTCAATTCAAACCAGTACTTCCTGAGATTAGCGCGTTCAAACAAACAAACTCTTCTAATTTATAATATTAGTATAGATAAGTAAGTAAGATGATATACCTTACACCCCGGATACTGGTTGAACACTCTGTACATCGCTACTTCAGCGACAATAGTCTTTCCCGAACCGGTCGGTGCTCCCAGTAGTACATTATGATCGGTGTGATAAAGACAGTGGAATATCTGCGTCTGTATTGGGTTGAAATGGGTGAAATTGTACAGCATCTCGTACGATGGGTTGTTAAGCGCTGTCACTGGTAACGGCTGGAGTTCCAGGAGATCTAAAATATATCATGATTTCAACTGTTTTGTCTCATTTGTATCATTTGAGCCCTACTATGCTGTGCCAGTATATGTATGCGATTTTTTAAATATTTATCATGTATTTTAAAACATTGGCATGACTAAGAGAGACGGATAGATTCGAATATACGGAGATTGTGCTGCGGAGTATGCCTTACTCTGCAACATGGAACTCGTATTTACAGATATATCTGTCTCTTTCAGATACTTTCAGACATCGGTATGAGTGACAGGGACAGATGGATTGGAATATACGGACATTGTGTTGCGGAGTAAGGCCTCTGGTCCGAGCAACTGGATCGTCGGAAAATTACGACGTCAAAAAATATAAAGGTTTTACGGTTTTCAAGGTTTGCTACAATTTCTGATTAACCCAATGGCTAAGCAGTGTTTAGTAAATGGTGAGTCAAAAAAAGAAACCAAAACGCTTTTTAGTATTTTTCCCTTACCAGTATGTGGTGGATGAGTTTCGGGCAAGATCAAATGTTGGAAGGTCAGCGGCAGGACGCTTTCCGAGCCCAGCCACCGTTCAGATGTCGCCCTTATGTAGTACTGCGGAGGGAGAGGCTCCGTTATTGGTATTGTAATCACCAACTCTTGTGGCTCGTTGGTTATGACCTGCGAAAAAGCATAATTGGGTATTGCTATTGAACACTCGATTATAGTTCGTTCGCGTTAAGAATGCAAGGAGACGTCACTGTTCGGCGGCCTAGTCCCGCCTTAACCAATCAAATATATTCAAATTACAAGGTCAAGTTCACAGTGACATAGTTTCGAACGCAACGGTTGTGTCCTGTCAAATGACAAAAATAAAGCTTGCTAGATGGAATTTTGCTTTGGGTTTCTGTAATTTAGTGGCTAAATGCCTAAATAGTAAGTACCAAAGTAGTATTCCAGCAAAGTTTCAACCTCCGGGGGCATATGATTGTTCAGAAATGTCTGTCTATCAAACTTTTACCTAAACAGGCACAGGCAGACTTAACTGTAGAGTAAAGTATTATGATAAAAAAAAAGATGAAAGTGCATTTTTTAATATTTAACCCTTTTAGGAAACAAACCTGTTTCTTGGTGATGAGAAAGTACTCGTGGTAGTACATGATGTCGGTATCGGGATCTTCCACCCATATCCAGAACGCTTCTGGTGCTTTCCCATGGTACTTGTCGTTCCATCTGTACCGACAAATATTTAATGGTTATTCAACAAAACCAGGATCGACCATTCCCTTACTGAGGATAGGTTATTTGGGTACTTTTTAGCTGACATGAAAACGAATTTATTCATAGCAAATACGCCGTTTTACCCATTCATAAGAATTTGTATTGTTTATTACTATTATATTATACAAGCTGTTGAACGCGTCGTCTTTATGCGTGTGGAATTTTGAACTTGAGACTATAACATGGTAACCGTACTTTTTCCGGATTAGAAGCAAATTTTTTTGCAGCCTATAATCTATCTCCGTCCCAAATTTAGTACAGATCCGTTAAACTGTTTTGGCCTGATTGAGTACTAACATCCACCCAAACTTATAATACTAGCGGACACGACAGACGTTGTCCTGTCTTTAACTATAAATGTTGATAACGATTAAATTTAGTAAGATATAAGATTCTTGAGATTTATGGAATTTATATTATTTATAGTAAACAAAGAATTGAAATTTGAAGAAATCCAAGTTCTACACTAGTAAATTTTTGATAGTACTTGCTCTATGTAGTTAGAGGTTTGACAATTTGTTTGATTGTTGGAATATTTTCCTAACAATTAATTGTTACACAAAATGTTGGCCTTATTACAATTTTGAAACACTGTACTCACTTGAAGTTCGGCGTGATAGTCAATCGTATCCTGAGCACAGTCCTAGTGATAGGATGCAAGCTTGCTTCCATTTCGAGTAGGGGGAACTCGTCAGCACATTTCTTGAGATGTCTTGCGTTTTTCGGATTCCTTATCAAGTCACCTGCAGGACGAAATTTTATTCATCGTAATTACACACTGGGGCCTTTTTATTGATGATGGGCTGGCTCCTGGCTTCACACTGAACCCTAGAGTTGACAAAAAGCCTACGGTGGAGCGAGCTTACTCAGAAGCACTGAGGTAATTACAACGATGGAACACAGCGAGTGTTCTTTGGCGTCGGACTCTGGCAGAATGGTGGTCGCAAGTTAGGCCGCCCTTCGCCCTGCCAGAAATACTTTTGTGTGGTATCAGGGATGGTTGTAACAATATCCAATGTAATATGTAAATAAATGAACATTTAAAGAGGCGTATTTCCAGTCAGTGGACAGTCCTGATAAAGTCTGGTGATGATGATGATGATGATGATGATGATAATGTATACTGCTTGTCACTGGTGACGATCGCTCCAGTGTTGTGCCTACCTACTACGCAAGCATCCCGGGTATCATTCTTATTTGGGTCTTGGAAAGGATCTTTTAATGGCTGATGGGATCTTTCATGGCTCACAGTTTCATCGCGTGACGGAAGTCGTACAAACAATTGCCCTCTGCGGCCGGTCATTGGCTGCTTGAAAAGACCTACAGAGAATCATTGTAATCATCATCATCTCAGCCAAATAACGCCCACTGCTTGACATAGACCTTCCCTAAGGATCTCCACAACGAGCATACAATCATACAGGTGGCTTATAATAAAACATACCTATCTCTTTCCAGTCCATATCTCTTATCTGGTCAGGCTTCAGCATGGGATACTCAATATGTTTCAACGTCTCAATAGTAAAGCAGTTGAACTGTCGCATATCACTGTAGAAGTCCCATTGCTGGAGCTCCAACATCTTAGCCATCTTCAGGTACAACCCGGCCATGTAGGCGTTGTTCTTTCGGAGGGTGATCTCGAAGAGAGCGCGGACAATGCGAACGGCGTTCTGAAAATGGTCGCATTCGTTTTTAGCTTCATAGACCAGACTTTTAATGAGTGTTTCTGCAGTTGGCATCTTACAGCTTTTCGCAACTGGATCATGACTGGGTGAAAGATATTTCCAGGGTCTAAAGAGCTTTGTCAGTAACAAAAAAACAATTAAAAGTCTGCATCTAAC
This sequence comes from Anania crocealis, assembly GCA_949315895.1. NCBI lineage: Eukaryota > Metazoa > Arthropoda > Insecta > Lepidoptera > Crambidae > Anania > Anania crocealis. Next base: position 5,821,725 of record OX438869.1, on the reverse strand, counting down.
TGTTTTCCGTATCAAGATCTTCCTATGGTCTGAACTTCTGAAGAGCTTTGTCAGGAACCTTAGCCAAGCATAGCTCTGTCTCGCTCCAATCAGCAACTTCGATTCTAAACTTATTTTAAGACTAAGTTTACATTTTAGATCTGAAGGTCACTTGGCAACACACTGCTAAGTCTCGAGTATGGAGGATATGAGATGTAAATACTAGATTTAAATGAATTAATGTATTTTTTAACGAACCTGACTGATATAATTCAAATCCGACTGTAGTGAGGACCCATTGACTCTTCCTCTTGACAGGTAAGTCTGCAGGAGTATATTTATCTTCCAGTGTATGTCTTCTGGGGCGTCTTCTATACGGAGCTCGCAGTACTGGTCTTTGAGACTCCAGAGTTCTGTCAACTCTTCTTTTCTGACCTATTGGGAAATGTTAACATTATTTCAAAAACAATGTGCCGTGCGGTATTGGACATAAATAAAATAAAATACCATCACCACCTTTTTGTTCTGTGGCTGTCGTAAGAAGCGAATAAAGGTATACTAAAAAAGTTAGGAATATGATTCACTCGATGATTTTTTAGTTCTTCCCACTATGGGCGTTGTAACTGTTCGTAATGCCCGACCGTAAAACCTTTGTAGAGCCATCTCCCTCCCAAGGCCAAGGTTTATGCCCAAAATGCCTCTAAACCCGTCGTAGAAATAGGTTTGTGGACGTAATTAATTGAACATATCCATTTGGTGGAGAACGTAATAATATTGGAGAGAAGACTTTATGGTAATAAATACATTTAATTGTCAAGAATTATAAGTACCTTTAGCTGTTGAAAATCTGAGCACCTTGTTAGCATTTCAAGTACGTAACCCTGCGTCATAGATTTTCGCACCATAGAGTTGAACACTTCCATCGTCTCGTACGTTATGTAGTAGTGACTCGCGGTGCGGCCGAGATCTGCAAATATAATCAATAATACATGATAAAGTAATTGATATGGTATTTGGGGAAATAATAACTTCTGACAGTGGAATTTGACAGAAATTGCTTTTTAGAGACTGAGCCTAGCACAAACAGAATTTAGGCATCTCACTGAATTGAGTATTCACGTATAACGTCGAAGAAAGGGAGCAGTATCTGGACCACTGAGATATAACTAGCACATAAATAGCCTTCTGCACGCCCACACTGAACATATAGGTAGAATGATTCAAGTAAAGGTTCAATACCGGAGATTGGCTTTTAATGTAAGTAATGTCACTTTGGTCAAACTATATTCAAATATTATTTAGTTTCTCAGAAGTACAATATTCGTACCTGTAACATTGAGGTCACCGGTCCTTTCATTATACCGAATCATATGAGTCTTGTCTAACTGCATGGCTGCTGCTGTTATTAGTTCTCGGCGTTTGGTCTCTAACATTGGTTCTTCTTGTACATCTGTGTATGACAGCCCGTATACCTAAGAAAACAATAAGTTGTAATATTACATGGCATATGATTTACTTTATAAATATTGCAGCCATGTATCTCGTGGATTTATCTTTGTAGTCTGTAATCTTTAAAATCACTTGGAAGAATGACAAGGGTCTTAGTATGGATCCTTGAAGAACACCAGAAAATATTTTACTTACTTGTGGATTGATTCTCATTCGAACGAAGAGATAAGTATAACTCAGCCATTCAACTGCTTCATCGATGTTTGTGACCGTACCAAGAGCGACCTGCATAAAACACATGAACTTATAGTATTCCCTTTAAAAAAGTTATGTAAAGTTAAGCTAAGTACAGCATAACATAACTTTAGATTTAGAGCATTTAACTGAAATATGTCGTTAGCATAAAAATTACTGGCTTTTAAGTAGACCAAGTACTCCCTAAGCTGCAAACTAGACTTAATATGTGAACTTATTTCAATTTTGGAAGTGTGTATCTAAATAAAAACGAATAAACATTAAACATACCTCAGCGTTCAAATTATCAGCCAGCAAGTTGATAAAGTTACTTTCGATCGGGAACTGATTTGTCATCGACTTGAGATAATGAGTGAGCTTATCGTGTGTTGTTATAATTGTGCCAGTTCCCGAAGTGTCAAATTGTGGACGACCAGCGCGACCGAAGATTTGTAGGACATCTAGGATGCTGAGATCTACAAACGTTCCATGACTTTGGTCGTAGATTTCTGTACCCTGCGCGGTTAAAAATAAGAATGATATTACTTTATGGCAGATAGAGTTTTATAAAGAGTTGAATAAATATAAATATGTCACTGACCCTTATAATAACGGCATGAGCTGGTAAGTTGACACCCCAAGCTAAAGTTGAGGTACAAACTAGAACCTTGATGTACCCCTCTGCAAAGTACTTTTCGACCATATTTCTGTAAAGACAAAACATATTTTTAACCAAGCATTTTTTTTTGTGCTTTACTGTATAAAGTGCAGTGTATTCTGCATGTGCAAACATGCTGAGATTAGAATTTACTAATCAACGTAGTGCTTGCGGTATAAAATAAGTGTAATAAATACATAACATCAAATCAAGAAGTATTAAGCCATACCTATCACTTCTAAGCATACCAGCGTGATGACAAGCGAATCCTGCCGCAAAAAGCTCGGATAAAACTTTGTTCGGACTACTGCCTATAGCTTTTTTCGCTTTCAAAAACCCTCCTGAATCTTCCGGTTCAAAGTACTTCAAATGACCCTTTTTCTGGGCCAACTCCTTGAGGATCATAGCTGTTTGATGCGTTGCGTTGCGGGCGTGGACGAACACCATTACTTGGTGGCCTTTTTGAACCATATCGGATGCTTTGTCGTAGCATACGTCGTTCATTATTTGCATCTGCAATGAGTAACTAACTGTTACTTAGTGTTAGTAGGTACATTCCGACATAAGTGGATCTGACGGTGGAAAGTGAGAGCGAGCTAAGAGGTTCCGGAAATATAATGTTAAAAATACGAAATGAAATAATATTTCGTCAGAAAATACTCTTTTTTAAACAATGAAGGTCACAGGTGCCTTAACAATATTCTTCTTGTTTATAAAAATAGTTAATATAATAATTATGTATAATTATCTCCAAAAGCCTTTGGAACAAAAGAACTCAGAAACATTTCGTAGATAACAGCTTCAGAGCAAACTAGGAGACTTATCCTCGTATATATAAGGTTTAATCAATGTTAGTATTTTCTTGTTCTTATGCTAGAAACGAGATAATTATCGTGAAACTCAAAAAGACGAGTTACCTGTCTAAGATGAGCACCACCTCCACTACCTGTTTCTTTGACGCCAATGAACTGTTGTTCTAGTGGCACTGGCCTGAACCGAGAGTCGAAGAAGAATAGCCCGATGTTCGGGTTGACTCTTAAGAACCTGTGCAATCATAAAATGACTCTTTAAATGAGTGTTGAGTGATAGTCTACTTCTCTTACTTAATCAAATCAATCAATGGTTGGATAAAATGTACTGCAGAAGAAAAGACTATCAACTGTACTGCTTTATAGAAGGTCACATTTTAGTGAATGCATATATTTTAACACAGCATTTAATCATACCAGAGAAGGCCTAGTTAAAAAAATATTATTGTATGTTAAGGAATTGTATTTATTTTAAACAGATTACCGTTCGAGTGGTACCGGTACGTACCACATTAATAGAATATAATTCAGCGCAAGCCTTCAGCTTATTTGGCATTATTGTTGAACTTATCCATTAAATATTTGCACACACTAAAATATGATAAAGCAGCGTTTTTAATTTATATGTTTTTCAAGGTATCATTTAAGTTTTTTAAACATGTTGTATAACCTGGCAACATCCAGATAGTTAGGCAGTGTGGCAGATAGGCCAACTATCCGTATCATGTTCTGAGTAGATTCCACTTGTCGTAGTGTCCTCGCTACTATTGCCTCTACAATTGGACCTCTATCTCCGTGTAAGAGATGCACCTCATCAATAATCAGCAGTTTAACTATCGAGGCAAGTTCTGTGTCAGCTAAAAGGAAATAGAGATTTATGATAAGTGCCATAAACATAAAATTTCCCCAATTGATTTTCAATTTTAAACTCAACACACAAAGGTCAGCTTCGATTGAAGAAAGGTTGCTTTGTGGTAAGGTTTCTGCTATCGTGCGTTTTATCTAAACATTAATAACCAAAAATAATTTCAAATTAAAAAATACACAAAAGCTTACTAGCTCCCTTCCTTGTCACGACATCCCACTTCTCAGGCGTAGTGACTATCATTTGAGTCTGCTGTACTTCAGTTTTAGTAAGCTTCATATCACCGGTCAGCTCTCGCACCGCTATCCCGAGCCCGCGTAGCCGCTTGCCAAAACTAGCCGTCATTTCTGAAGCGAGAGCTTTCATTGGGGCTATGTAGATGATCTGGTGAAAATATTAATTACAATTGACAAAAAAGGAGGTTTTTAATTGTCATTTACTTTCAACTGAAGAAAAAAGGAGTTCTCAAATGGCATGCAACATTAATTCCTAAGGTAATCTACTTTGATGAATAACTTGTATGGCGGAGCATATCTCTGGTTGGTTTCATTTTATGAAAATCCATCCTAAGAATTAATAAATAAAATCAGTAAAATCAGTTTTATTTCTGCAAATAGGTTCCGAGAGGAGCTTTTACACGTCCCAATATAATTTAAAACCAGAGATAAGAAAACATTGACAGAGATATGGTAAAGAAGAGAGTAAAGGGACAATGGCTAAAGAGAGAGATAGAAAGCGAAAAAATACTTAAATAAGAAGGAATAATTAATGTGTGCTGTTTTGGATAGTCACACATTAGTAATGTGTTATATGGTAATACCACAGTCTATGAACCATACAGTCGTTCGACGAAGACGTCTAGACAGGGCAATTGTGCGGGGTGTGAGGGGCGAGACGCGGGAAGGCCGAGCCCGAACTGCGAACAAAACGATGTTAGCAGTTCGGGACACAGCATTCAGGGCTAACAAATGTTTGTGTTTTAAATTATTTTATATCTGTTTGTTGGAATTTATTGGAATATCGAATGATTCGAGATGGTGAACATATTTTTTTTTAATAAGATAAATATTTAGTTGTCAATTTCGAGATTAATTGGGCTGTTGATTACGAACATGCTATCCTTTTTTAAATTCAAGATGGCAGACGTAATTTTTTTTTATTTGATATAAGTGTCAATTTTGAGGTCAGTGGGGTGCTTCGGATATGCCATCCATTTTTTTTCATAGACTGGTGGTAATACCATTATAACACATTACTAATGTGTGACTATTGTGAACGGTACAGATGTGAGAGCATACAAGTGACTGTTAAAGCTCACAAAATCAGCAAGCTGAAGTAACAATAGGCTAGACTTGTCTATCGCAGAAGCAATTACTGATGAAGCAGACAAGGTCTGGAGTGGAGAACACGCACCGGCTAACGTAGTGTAGGACCTTCAGCGGCTTATAGGATAGAACATCTGATGAGCATAGCTACATTTAAATCTATACTAATATTAGGGGTTAAAGTATGAAATTGCCGTTTTGTATGGACGAAATCGAGAAAAGTCACTTTTCCATACTAACAATTTTATTGTTTTTTTAAAAACGCCTGAACCGTTTTCGATGCAATTATAGGTGAAAGTTAGATGGTTATAAAGCTACGCATTATAGTATTTAAATTTCTGAAAATCAAAGTATATAATACAAATATACTTAATTGAAGCAAGAAGGTCAGCTGACACATTGTAAGGTGTCTTTTTAACGACTTCCTTTCAAGTAATAGGCACTAGTATTGCATTTTTTTTTTAGTCAAAGTTACTTTATTTAGTTTTTGATACAATACAAAAATAATTACGCAATAATATGACTATACTTAAGAGCTATAAACAAAATCAAAAGTGGGAAAATAATCGGCAATTTCATACTTTAACCTCTATTATTATAAAGCTGATGAGTTTGTTTGTTTGAACGCACTAATCTCATATAAGAGAAAGGCAGACCCCACCACCATGTGGGAATAGAAAATGCCAGGAAGAGAGAGAAAGAGAGAGAGAGAGGCTTTAGGCTATATAACATCACGCTGCGACCAACAGGAGCGAAGTATTAGTGAAAAATGTTGCAAAAATAATCGCGATCATAATAACAGAAACTGACGCGGACGAAGTCGCGGGCAACAGCTAGTTTATCATAAATCAAACTCACCTTAAATTTGTTCTTCATAATGACGTCATTCTCTATGTGCTGTTTGATCTGGTGTACCACTGTTAGAAGAGCTATGTTGGTTTTACCAGCACCAGTGGGCGCACAGATTAGTAAGTTCTCGTTTGTGTTGTACGCCGTGTTGTATACTACTGATTGTATTCGATTGAGTTCTTTTATGTTTTCGAATGCCATTTGACCGATCTGAAATAGAGATAAGTAGCATTATATGCACTTAAATTGAATACATTTTTTACCTAAAAACGCGTGAAAGATGCATAAATCTTTCACTTTCTAACTCATCAGAGATATTATGAGTGTTCTACAGAAGAACACTCATAATATCATAATAATATAGAAAAAAGTTAGAATTGTAGAGCAAAGTTATTGTTTACTTAAATTATGTTAGTTATATCATAAGAAACAATATTTTAAAATTAAGTGATCTAATCTTGACATCTCTAGACTTCAGTTTTAAGCCCCCGACTTCCAAGTCGATTACTGACGTTGTTATTTTGGCAAAAAATAATCTTTGGATGATTTACATCAGGATTAAAACCCCACCTGTAGCACTTAAAAGGAGTTTAGAGACTTTAATGCCCTGCGCAGACGAGGGACTTTTCTCCGCGGCGGAAAAAAAGCACGCTCCGCGAATAAAAAGTAGGCCGCGAACTCAACGCACACGGTGTGCGATCATTTGTACGTTTATCATTCTTTCTTATCGTTCGTTTATCATGCATACGTACTTCACACTCGAGCACACAACGCGGACTAAAGTCCGCCATGTGCGTTGCTTCGCCTAGTCACACGAGTTCTATTTTTTTCGGGGACTCCCCCGTACTTTTGTCCGGTCCGCTCTCTGCATGTCCTCGGTAATTCGGGGGACTTTTTGTACGCGGTGCTTTTTATCCCACGTTTGCGTTACTCGATACAGTTGTAAGCGATCTATTTTAGCGGACAAAAATCCCTCGTCTGCGCTGGCCATAAAATAGAATTGTTTTAAAAATACCTCATCCATATCAGAGATTGGCACTCGCTTATTTCCAACTTCAAGAGGCGCTGGTTCGTTCTTTGGTATTATGACCTCTTCGTACTCTTTATTGTCCTTTCTTATTGCATTCTCGGGCAAGGTTAGTTTTAAACCTGACACGAAACCTGCAAGAAACATTAATTAGTATAAAACACCATGCCTGTCTTCGCCTAGCAGAGTATTATATCAAACAGACTTAAACAAAAATGAGTAGAATGTTGCAGGGCTTGTTTAATGGTTTATTTTTCGAAACGTTATCGTCTTAAATGCCTAAGAACGCTTTGATTTCGGTTTTGTTCAAAACGGAACGAAATAAAAACGTTTTTGAAGAAGAACATTTTCATTTCGTTTTTGGTTAAATAGAGGTTTAATAACGTTTTTATTTCGTTCTTTCCCGTCGCGTCGATACCTACATACGAAACGAAGGACACATATGTATACGGATTTCACTTCAGTTCACCTTGTGGCCTCGCGCGGCGGGATTAACCGGTATTTGGATAACGTTCTTATTTCGATCCCGTTCCGAACGTAATACGAGAACGAAACGCCTTATTACGTATTAATACCAGTAAAAAAAAAACGGTTCAAGGCCCTGGGATTTTAAACTTCATGTGGATACACTTTACTAGTGAATACAATATGCAAGCAAGATAAGTGAAGAAAGTAAATGGCCAACGCATATTATTATGTCTCTTTCATACTTACAACTTTACCTTTAGTGAGAATGAGCGACGTTACGGAGCTTAACGTCAAAAAGTTGTATACAAATAACGGTTAAATATTAAGGAATTTCGTACCAGCAGCATTCTTGGCGTTAATAGAAGAGTCGTAGACGTTTGGATATTGCACTTTAGTTTGAAAGTAAGATATCTTCTGCAGTATCGGGTCTACGTTGCTCGCCGATTTTGATGTTGAAAATGGTACGACAGGCTTGGAGAGTTCTGCTATCCTGTTAAATTATAAAACCATAAAAGGCGTTATTTTTAGATAGTACATACATAAATACACTCACGCCTTTTTCCCGAAGGGGTAGGCAGAGACCACATCTTTCCACTTGCTACGATCCTTACAGACTACTTTCGCTTCATCCACATTCATTAATCTTTTCATACACGCTCGCCGGTTTAGGGTACTCTTGACCTGACCTTTCTTTAGAACTTCCCCGATTTGATCAAGATAAGTTCGTCGAGGTCTTCCCCTTCCAACATTTCCATTCATACTCATTTTAGATAGTCACCTATAAATTTTAAAAGTACCTTCATTGCGCATAAGCTTAAGTTTATGAAGAAATGGAACACTAATCCAATTGATACTTGGGTGCTTTATATATTTTTTTTGTGCGCATGGAATTTTAAATTTGAAGATTTCCCTCAGGAAAAGTTATTTAAAATTCCACTTCTCAGATTAAAAACATTTGCCTCGTTCGGGATTGGAACTCAGCTTTTTAGTTTATTAAGCAAACAACAAGAGTTCAGTGACTAAGCCGTGGTGAGTTTGGAAACAAATAATTTTGAACTTTGTATCCTAATCCTAATATTTACAGTTAATATTTCCTTATACCTTCTTGCCCTCATTTGTGCGATATTAAACTCCTGATCGTCTTTATCATCATCATTCCTCTTCGAGTTCTTAGCTTTTTTCTCCTCCTTCCTTACGATTTTGGCCAGCATTTTCTCCTGTTCAGAGAGAACTGATACCTGGCAGAGGTACTGAGGCATTTTGTTCTCGGGAAGTATGGCTGCGACTATGTAATTAATAAAAAAAAACACGAGATAATTGTTGTTAGTCTATGGATTAATTTTTTACTATATACATACTATAAACATTAAAAATCTTTGTTTAAATAGTTTTTTTTTTGCCGTATCTACTATCAATCGTAATTGGGGCGGCGGACCATAGCAATATTGTTTTAATGTCGTAATATTTCATAAACTGAGTTCACCTATTTGACTACAATACAAATTTAACATATAATATACAAACAACTTACTTTCAGAAATAGTAGGTTGTATCGGAGCTTGCAAACTATCAATGATATCCTGTCTATGACTCAATATTTCCTGAATAAACTCGAATTTGTCAAAGCCTAGCAGTTCAAACAGGTCATTTTGCATGTCATCATTACTTCTGGGCGAGTTCAGAAATGTTATTATAGACTGGAGGATGTCCGCACTTGAGATGTTGCTGTCGACATATAGTTCTTTCATCTTGGTTTCAAGCCAGGTTTTGTTATACTGGAAATATACAATAGTTATCTTTATTTACATAAATTTTATCGCCCCGTTGCGTTGGTCTAGTGATCTGAGTACCGGGCCAAGATTTTGGAGTCCTGGCTTTGATCCTCAGGTCGGCCAACAAAAGTAGCAAGCGTAGTGATTATGCCTGCGCCACAAAGCGTAAACTCAGACTTCACAACGCATTGTTTTCGTAAACGCAACATAATAAACATAGTGTTCGCCTTATAAATAAATCAATAAAATAAATATTCTTCAGACATGCCGCACTGGGCCACACAGAGCCATCTAGTCCCAAACTAAGCACTACTAAGAAGCTTGTCGTATGGTGTACTAGACAACCGTAAAATACGAGATTAAAACAAAACGAGGAAGATAAGGTACGTTCATACTTCGTGAATTCGATTTCTGGACCAGTTAAGAACAGTGTAGCGGCAGCGCAGCGGCGGCGTGAGCTGTTCTGCCGCGTTGATTGGTGGGCGTGCCGACCAATCAAAGTTGCGCTGTGCTGGTGCTACCAGTAAACGTGTCACTTGAGAGCGTTTCCAATATTTCTATCTCGGTCACTCCAAAATGGCAGTGAGAAGACTATTTCGCATTACAGATATTAAAAACATTTTTCGATGTTATTATTATAGTCCCATGTGTTTTGTAATAATGACTCGAGTGGTTCGTTTATAAATGCATAAAAAGGCATTTTGACGCGTTTTCGGACTTAACACTTTTAACACACAATTAACGGAGCTACACTCCGTCGCTAAGATATTGGGGACTGAAACATAGATATAACACATAGGCTCAAATTTCGGTAGACCGCGAGTGGAACGCGAGTACCTTATCTTAATCTTTTTTAGGGTTCCGTACCCAAAAGGTAAAAACGGGACCTTATTACTGAGACTTCGCTGTCTGTCCGTCGCTCTGTCACCAGGCTGTAACTCAAGAGCCGCGATAGCTAGAGAGTTGTGTATTTCTGTTGACACAATAACAACAAATACTAAAAAAAAAAAAAAAATATTTAAGGGGGGCTCCCATACAACAAACCCGTTTTTTTGGCCTTTTTGGTACGGAACCCTTCATGCGCGAGTCCGATTCGCACTTGGCCAGTTATTTATATAAAGTGAGGTGATAGATTTAAGAGTAACGGAGCCAAATCAAATATCATCTAACCCTAGTGGAGATGACAGATTTTGCAAATATCCGGTTTTCCGGACAAGTTGACGTTGAAGAAGAAAAAAACTCTGTTTTCAGATTAAAGAGCTATCATCTCACTAGGGGGGAGGGGATAGATAAATCACTTGCGTAAGTTAATGAATCTTTACATAACAGAGAAGCTATCCTTACCTTAGATCCCACGCTTGGTTTAGAGGTTTTGACTGTAGTGCCAATCTCCTTTTTATCTGTTGTGTATTTCATAGAGAAGTCAGTGACAAATGCACTATCGACTGCTGGCTTAGATGTCAGCTTAGCTAAAGGCTTTTTCACTCTCTGATATGGTATGTAATTGCATTGTATGTTCTCACCCCACAACTTTACATTCTCCTTTTCCGAATCATCTGTTTCTTTCTTTATGTACTCTTTTGTTTCTTCTGATAAATCACTGGATAGGTTTGCCACTATCTAAATAAAACAATATCTGAATAATTAATTGATTATAGAACTCAAATGAACTGCTAGACAGCTGTTAGACAGCTTATCTGTGCCTTCACTGATACTAAGCCTATTAATCCCTCAACCCCCAGGAGGCACTCGGGTGCCACGATAACAATTGATTTCAATTGTGTCTGGAATAACTCAGGATCGAGGGATTAACATTTTACCAGGTCTAGGTATACTTTATTCTCGGCCCAGCCTTTGGAGTTTCCTAGTTTGAGTTGAGATGTGTATACTTGCCTACACAATGCAACAAACATAAATATACTTACACAATAAAATATTTTCTAATAGTAATAGACTGATTACACAATTACTTAGTTATTGAATCAAAGTGCCTAGTCTGCATTGAGCCTAATAGATTGAACAATGAGTATGAAACTATCCATTTCTTATAATACTAGTGATGAAATTGAGACATGTTTTAAATCTTTACCTGACAAATCTTATTGGCAACAACAGACGTTACAGTTCCAAAGGTTTGTCGTAACTGGTTTAGATGTTTCAACATAACAATGTCTTGTTCAAGGAACATCCGTAAGGCCATGACCGCTGCATCCTCAATAATTTCATCTGGCTGATCACCTGTGAGCTGTTTGCACGCATCTTTTAGGAGACTGAGAGTTATTAACTTGGCTTCCGGATCTAATTCGTTTTGTTTTATGTAATTTTGTATGTCTGAAAAAGATTTGAACCTGAAAAGTAAAGATAGAAATGAAAAATGCAACACTGTCAATTTTAATCAACAAGTTGATTCGCACTTTTTTCTTTGCTTATCATATGATCAGTTGAAAGACTGAGCACATAGGTTGCTTTTAGAGATGGCATTTAATTCTACATTGGCCCGCTACTTATCAATTTAGTTTGTGTTGTAGACCCATTGATGCATCTCTAGGACTCTGATATGCTAAGTATGATTTTATGAGAATGGAGTATTGGGTATGATAAGTGTTTTGAATTTTAATATGCCTTTGTAGGTCACAAAGCCAATTACTAATATCGCAATGAGTCGGTACAATATAGATTAAAATTATGCACTGTACAATGTTATGCATACCAGTAAACAGACAGAAATAGATTCATTTTGAATTGCCACAGTACAACTACTACTGTTTAGAATTTTATTGAGATTACCAGTAAGTATACTTTGATATTTTTATCATTGTTAGAGTGAGTGTACTAAGCCAGTCTTGTGAGTATAGCACATACTATAATGCCAAAAGTTGCAGGTTTAGGTGATAAATATTTGTTTCATGATAATTATTACTGAGTCATGGATTCTCAAAAAAGTTAATAGCTGGCCTAAAAGATTTTAATTTTGTAATTCTTGTTCTTCTTTTATAATCTGACTAGATTGTTAGCAATAGAAATAGAAATAAAAAAAAAAAATTATTTGCTGCAAACATGGTAATAGATGTAAAAATTACTGGTACAGCCAACGGCAGGTCAACCTACCCATAAAGTTAAAGGTCATTGAATTGATTTTCAACTTTAAGTCTAACAAGTAGAGATTAATATCAATTGAGAAAATTTGACATTTTGTGGTAGGTGGACGTGCTGTTGTCTGTACATTGAAGATCTCATGTTCAGCCATGTCATTGTTGCATGCAAAAGTTTAAACATTTAGCAACTAATTAAAAAGGAAAAAAAAATACATTATTAAAATACAATAATCAAAGAAAGAAGTTAGCTTTTTCATATTGCTATCTGCTATAAAATCAGTGTTAAGATTGCCTGGATAATAAAACTCTTAGTTGCTTTATTACAGGTCAATCTTTAAGAAAAGGATTGTAAAAGCTAAAGTCCGTGGGTACAGGTAAATTAAGAGTTTGTTCCCGAGCAACACAAGAGCATTATTTGTAGCACTTACCTTTGTAGATTGTTCAGTTTTACCAAAATAGGTTTTGTAGGGTCGGTGGTATGCTTCAAACACCGAGGCTTGTCTAGTTGAGTGTGTGCCCTTAGGGCTCTTGTAATCCGAGGTAACTCTTTCATTATTATTCGTTACCACCAATAGTAATGTAAAACTTCTAGCTGGCAAGCAGTTGGAATATTTTACAATAAAATGGGTGAGCACGTAACTGACTTTAATGGATAGCTATCTATAACTAGCTCTCACATAAACCAATTGCTAGAAAACAACACAATACTCTTTTCATGAGATAAAATTAGAAATACAAAAAAAATCATTAAATAATAATGTGAAATACTTAATAACCCAACATTATAAGCATTTAAGCATTTAACTTGGCAAGGTATATGTGAATTGTTTATTTAAGTTTAAATGTACCATTTAGGTGGCGTAAAACAATACAATTTCACGTTACTAGCACAAAAACTAACTGTACGAGTAATTATAAAATAATCACCCACCACCACCATTATGTACGTTTTCGGCGACACGTTATTTTACCCACAGAGTACATTTGTATATTTTACCTATTATTTGTACCAAGTTTTTGACAACTTTGACACTTTTTTGACAGTACAAAATCAGCTGCTGTCGGAGAACAACAAACAACATTGAATTAAGGCTAGGTAGTACCTAGTGAGTAGTGAGAAGTTTTGCGCGGGAAACGAAAAGAGAAAAATGGACTTTGTTTCGTAATGTTGTGACATTAACCTAAGCGGCATTTATTGTGATAAAGTGGGGCATAGTTTTATTAATTTGTCAGTGAATGAGATAAATAAAATAAAAGTGAGAAACAACGAAAGGCGCTCATAATGGGGGCTATCGCTAGTGAATTTGCCACTAGAGGCGCTAGTGTCGCGTGAGGTCCAATATCATTCACTTTGTACTGGTTTTAGCGGAATTTGTTGCTTAAATTATAATTTCTTTAATTTACCTGCTGGAAAGTGATCTCCTTCGTAAAATATCGCAAATTTGGATTATTTGGCGATTAATGTGAACGCTTTAAAAGCGGAATTAAGAAAAAGCGCAAAAATAGGCGGCCTCAAGAGCAACTATTTCAGAAGTTAGTTTGTTGATATCAAGATAGTTATTTATAAACAATATAACCTTAATTAGATTCAAGATTAGATTTAGGGTTTTGTTACGTTAAGTTATTTATTATGTGTAAGTAAGTATTTATGATATTTTATGTACCTATTTTTAAAGAATGTAGAATTCGCACTATTCAGTATTCACTAATGACATGGTGTTATAGTTGCAGACCTTAGCCGGTTCCGAAAAAAACAAATAAACAAAAAAAAAAGTTTAGTGGTGCACCACGATAAGATCACTGGTTATCAAAAAATAACTTTATTTTATATTTTAGCAACATAATTGCAATTATAATCTTTATATATATATAATTCTTCTGTGAGTGTGTATGTCACTGAACTTCTCTTAAACGACTGGACCGATTTTGATGAAATTTTTTGTGTGTGTTCAAGGGGATCTGGGAATGGTTTAGATTCACAAGTAGGGTAGGGTAGGGTAGGTTAGGGGTAGGGTAGGGGTAGGGTAGGGGTAGGGTAGGGGTAGGGTAGGGGTAGGGTAGGGGTATGGTAGGGGTAGGGTAGGGTAGGGGTAGGGGTAGGGTACGGGTAGGGTAGGGGTAGGGTAGGGGTAGGGTAGGGGTAAGGTAGGGGTAGGGTAGTAAAATATTAAAATTTTATAAAATATATACAACCCTAAATTTTTACCCTTTTACCACCAACCCCTATTTTTTGTTAGCCATTTTAGTAATTTAATCATTTTTATGGCAAAACAACGTTTGCCGGGTCAGCTAGTATCTGTATAAAACTTGAAAAATTATGTACTGCGAGGAGATGCGGGTTGGAGTCCCGCCTGAGACATAATTTTTCAAGTTTATATACTGATATTATAATTGCAATTAAGTTGCTAAAATATCAAATAAAGTATATAAATAACTGTTTCATCTTAACTGACTGTCAAACCTCTGCAAAGATGTTTCTTTCGGGTGTTAAGGGTGCAAACTCTTAACATAATATGATAAAACAACGCTGGCTTACAGCGATAAGAAATATGCTTGAAAAATGCGCGCTGTGTCGCAGTGTCTCGGTGGCTTATTAATGCGAAAAAATAACACTATCATTCGCAATATGATACACTGAGCAAGTAATCACTACGTTTTATGATAAAGAACTTGCTACAGATATCACTAGCAGAGTTGAACCTCGAAGCGCTTTCTTCGATCTTTGCGAAAATGCTTTAAATAATTTTCTATTAATGAGAGTCCAAATAAAAGTAAACAAAATTTTATTTCATTCCCTTATTAAAACAATGGCGAAATAAATAAAACAAATATCTATTTATTAAAGTTGCTTTATTTTTAGTGAAGCAATAATTACATCTTGGTACATTTAAATAATTATATACCTACAGGCAGGTTGAAACCTACCTTTTTTTTTCATTTTATGCGATTATATTATTACTGATTCGAATCTATGAACCATAGTTTCATACCATATAATAACCATTTGAAATAGATTACATTTTCATTGGTAAGATATACATTTGGATATGAATTTTACAAAACCAAACATCACCTATTCGTAACGGTAACGATAAAATTTATTATTTAACATCTTTAGACAATTATTAACTAACTTATACACGCATTTATCGAATGACAGATTACACTATATAATTCAAAAAAAGTTCAAACAGTAAAAATTATAATATCAAAGCAGGAACTTGTTCGTTATGAATTCTGATCAAGCCCTTTCTAATGATAACAACGGATTATATATTTAGGCATGCTTACGTTATTATATATTTCAAAAATTACAACTTCTATTGCAGGATACACAGTAGAGGTTTCTGAACACACGAGTAATAGTTTCACGTGTAATCCATGAAGTGTAACATAGATTGATTCACCGATTACTAAAGTTCCATTAGAAAATGTACCCGAAATATATATTGATGGATTAAATTAGTTACAATTTTAAAATAAGAGAAGACAGATAAGATTTTTAACATTATGAGCTCAAATAATGTTAAAAATAATATCTAAGCCTACTTATAAAATTTGGGTTTTTTACTGCATATCGGATAAAGTATATTTGACATTATATCATGAGACGTGTGTAATAAATATAGTAAATTTGATTAAATTTAACTTCGTTTTGTTTCAACAAGTGTAAACTAATTTTCTTTAGTACTTAAATAAATACCTATAAACTTATAATTGAAACTTAAAACTTATCATTTAATATGTATAGCGTTATACTATTCATACTATCTTCTAATCCTCAATTCATTCAGATTTGACTTCGCTTATATAAATTAATCAATTTTAATTGATCTGTTTTTAAATTCTTTGTTATTATTTACTCTTATTTGAATTGAAGATTAGTTTCTTGTTGTACACGTTTTCAGCTTATCATTACGAAAGCTAATGATTGTAAGATTTGAAATCTTAGTTTGTCTTATTCATGGCTGTTACAACTTTTAATGAAGTTTCGTAATATTAAGCTGATTATTTTTCTTATCCTAGGTCCGTTGTAAAGACAAACAATATTTTAGACATTAAAATAAAATAACATTTTAAACCTAAAACTTATTTATCTCTACAACAGTTCTTAAAATATGTAATCTTACGATTCTGGTGTGTTTTCATTTTACCTTACAGTGAATGTTGCTAGGTCTTCACTTTTGAAAGACAAATGTTATAATATTATGTTAATGCCAGCAACGTAATAGTTTTGACGACTAAAAATACTATGAGTATTTTCTAGTTGCTGGTAGTTTTAATAAGTACACCACTAAAATGGCGGGAATCTTTAAAACTTTTGCGTGACGGAAGCCGTAAAAATATTTGGGATAAAATCCTCAGGTTGAAACCTGAATCCTGTTTAGGAAGAATATTATTTAAACCAAATAAGGATGTACCTATGTAATAATAAGATTTTGCTAGTATTTTGATTGATATGTATTGTTGCTAGAAATTTTTTTGTTACGTTTCGGTCGAGTTTTTCACAGGTAAGTTTAGCTTTGTAAAGTAAGTAAGTAACGGCCTATAATAATCCTACTGCAGTCAAAAGGCCTTTATCAATAAATTGAAGTTACCATAGCAATGATGGGTACAGGCATAATCAACACGCTTGCCAAATGAGGGTTCGGTGATCACAAACCTGAGCAAAGTTTGAAAATTCAAAATTTTTCTATTTCTATTTCTAAAGTTGTTTCTATTTGTTGCTCGACTCGGGGATCAAACCCGGGATCCCTACATCTAGGCCCGGTATTCAAACCACTAGACCATCGAAGCGTTGAGCTTTGTATTTTATTAATATTTAGATTTTGCCTTTCAAAACGTGAAGTCAGTAATAATATTATATTTTACCTAACCATAATATATCGTATGTATGAATAGGTAAGTACGAATATTAAATTTAAAAGTCATTTCCGTCTTTTATTGTAGGTATATGCCAGGATAAAATAAATGTAAAGGATTGGAAACCAGACTTTAAACAATCATGTTGTTAATTTTTTCTAAATATAATTCAAAATAATAATTGATTCAGATAGGCATAAACATATATTATTATTCATAAACCTTGATAAAAACATTTTTTGAGATATTTTTTCCCAACTGTAACGGCAAGACAGAAACGTAGGTAATAGTTTTAATAAAAAGGTGAACAAATGCCACTAAATTTTAAATGCATTACTGGCCAATATATTTCCCAATTTTCAAGTATAATAACTATGTATTTTGTTACATGACTCCATAACTCCTACATTAATTATGAGAACACCTATTTTGCTAATTATTTTACAATTTCTAACTACGAAGCAGTTTTTACATATTATAACACACAAAACAGTTTAATGTATTATAGTCAAACTAGTAATACATAAAACATCAGCCAGTTAAAACATAAGACAGCGCAAAATTCTATATTTTTTTTCTATTAATTATAATTATTTTATTCAATACAAACAACAACTCGATTAAGTACAAATTTCGTTCCAAATAGAAATCACGGTTAGAGTAAACAGCTAAGGTGATTATAAAGTTAAAATGAAATACGCCTATTATATTTAATTTTATGTATCGTACGTATCGTAGTTTTATGAATATTTTACATGGATGATACTTATTTTGCAATAGGTTACATCATTTCAACTAACTACGATTTTTTAATTTAATATCAATTATGCAGCTCAGCTAAAACAGGGAAGACTGATTTCTGCAATAAAAACGTTAGATTTATATTCTCCAACTTTATCAACAAAGCTGCTTTTTCCACGAAAAGTTATGAATATTTTAGTTAATTTAATGTAACCTATCTTCTATTAAACTATTTCGCTCTAACGTGTAGTGAGAGTATTTTGGCTTTTAGACGAATGTTTAGGATATTAAGCTGTATATTTTTTCTTTTGATAAAATGGACCAAAATAATCTATCAGCTCTAAACCTATTTATATCTATTCCATATCAACATATTCAACACCTAATAAATTGATCTTATGAATGTTATAAGCATAGACAAACATATACTTAGATATAGCGAGTAGATTAGGTAGATACATCAAAGATCAACAACTAGAAAGTAAGTTAGGCATAAAATATATAAAAGAAATACAAGTTGCATCAGAAACTTGGTCCAAATTGAACTGAATTTTGTTGTTATAACAACGTTATTAAAATTGAAAATTCAACTTTGTATTTAGATATGGTTTTGAACAAGCCTTTTGGTACCGGGTTTGCTTTACTGTAATAATTTGAAGAAAGATTATCTAAAAATATTCTATTTCATCCTTTCCCAGGATTATCTATAAGTGTTAAAAGAAAGGCGTGATTCAAAATGATATTATTTTAGGATTCAGTGAGAGTCAGGGAGGCGTAAGTGTTACATAGTCGTGAGTATATTTTTAACAATACTAATTTCTACTAACGTCAATGTTTTGTTCATGTTTTGCGGTTCTTATTAGGCTGGTTTCCTGTTCAATTAAGAAACCTGTAAAAGAAAAATATTTTTAAAACTATTGACGACCATTTGGATCAGCGGTAGCAAACGCTGCTTCTGAGCCATGGGTCGCGGGTTCGATCCCCGCACAGTACAAATATTTGTGTGCATGAACATGTCTGTTTGTACCGGTCTGGGTGTTTTCTATATATTATAAGTATGTATTTACAAAAAAAAAGTATATAAGTAAGATTATCGGTTGTCTAGTACCCCATACGACAGGGTACTTAATAGTACCTTAATTTGGGACTAGATGGCTCTGTGTGGCCCAGTGAGGCATGTCTTAAATATTTATTTATTTATTTATTACTTCAGTCTAACAGTACCTTTACCAAATAGAGTAATGGCAATTAAAAATTCCTGTAAAAATACAGTTATCTACATCAATATTGCAAATATAAGAGATTTGTGTTTTTGTACGTTTGAAACGAATAAAAACTATAGTACTATAATATGTCTTAATTTAGATGAAATTATTACAGAAATAGTTTGAGCCCTCCAAGTTTGAACCCTATAAAATTACTTACGATTTTTTCTAAGGTATGATTAATATTTTTTGTACTATAAAAGTTATTTAATGTTTTCATCTCTTCAAAGCAACCACTTTAAAATTACGTACCTCTCCTTGAATCCTTTAATTTGGGTGTTTACAGACCTAGAAAATACAAAAACATATTATTAAATGGTCTTAGAGCCTTTTTGGATGAAGAATTAACAAAAAAAATTTACAAAAACTGTGCTTAACAGTTTCACTGGACAAAACATCGATATTAAAAAGTATAAATATTTTACTAAGTATCATTAAATTAAATTTCACGAACGAGACTAGGTTTGGTTTGATATCATGCAAATAATAAGTTAACATAGTTGGGGGTCTAAATAGTAAAAAAAAAAAGAAATAGTTCATAAGTTTAGATGGTGTATTTTTTATTAGTGTTTTTTATTGGATCTCTTGTTTTAATTATTTAGTATACTGATTGGGGACGGAATATATAAATTCAAATTATTAATAATGTTTATGTAGGCACTGAAAATAATTGATTACAGAATATAGGTATTATCACATAGGTTATTTAACTAACCAAAGATATGTCAGTTAAATACTATACGTATATAAATGTGGGAGGAAAAATATTATTATGCAACGATACGTGAACATATATTCCAAAAGCATTTAAAGCATTTTTTCACGTACGTTATATACATAGCTGAATATTGTTATTAAAAGCTTTAATAATTTACGTTCATTAACATCGAAAAGCAGTCTCGGCAGTAGAGTAGTTTAGTCTTTTAAAATTCAACTTTTATTAAGTGTTTAACGTTTATCTTGTTCTTTCAAACGAAGCAACAAAACTCAGGGTTATAATTGAGAAAAGCAACGCATTCTTGGATTCATAAACTAATGTTAATGTCAAGTAGACTGTTTCATAGATTTAGTTAAATACAGTAAAAAGTGTATAATGTTGTAAGTTTTGTTACAGACATTAATAGCATCCCAGACACAAGAGATAACACATTTGGCAAAAAAGCTAAACCTCTATAAGTCTTACATTGATATCAGTGATTTGGTTTTTCTGGGAACTATAATCTATGATATTTCTTTACTTTTGACTTGTTCAAATTCTAGAAATCGAAAAACATAATATTTCTAGTGGTATGTTAATGTTCTCAAATAGATTTTTTTTATAAGTATTTATATACTTACAATCTCAACAACTTAGTTTTGTTTATCAGTATCGGCATCTTTGTTAGTCATATAAATCACTAATATAAATGACGACTTGTAGCAGATTGTAAAGAAGATTTAACAACTGCACAATATATATTTTTCGATAGTGACAGATGTTAGAGACAATAGACAGAGAAAGCCAACATTTATTATCATCAACACAAAAAACCATTGCCCACTTACCAAAATAGGCTTAGAACCAACGCAATAAAATTATAACATCATACGTAATTCTATTTGTTAACATTATAACAAATAACTTCTAAATTAAACTGCGGTTACCGAAATCTGTTCACACAAAGTTGGCTGAAAATGTGGAAAACACAAATTAAAAACATAAATGTCATCTAATATCCGATCAACGTATTAACAACATGTTGGGCGCCATTATAAAAGTAAACATAAGCTTTTAATATTTCTTAAAGACACTGCTTTTTACTGTAAAAAGTTAGGTTGTAACCATTATCTCTTCTCAGCCTTAAATTCAAGTTATTTTCAAATGTACACTTTATTAGGTCAAGATCAAGGTCAAGTTTGACAATAAATAATGTCGCTCTTTACATATTTTTGACATTTCTTTAATCCAAAATGTTGTTTATGTTGTTGATCAGTGTTTCTAATGCATTTTAATGGTCGTCATATGTTACACTTACCGATGATGAGAGCCAAGATGATAATTCCAATAACGGCTGCGATTATCATCATCTGAAAAACGGCGGGTTAATATATTAGTTGACAAATTAATCTATTTATTTGTAGTTCTCAATTGGAAGTAATTTTAAGACTTATATTGCTTAGTTAGTATGTTGGTGTCACAATGTAATTGGTAATATTATCATGTACTTATCGTTGCACTATAAATATTGCC
Source organism: Anania crocealis (assembly GCA_949315895.1). NCBI lineage: Eukaryota > Metazoa > Arthropoda > Insecta > Lepidoptera > Crambidae > Anania > Anania crocealis. Next base: position 5,800,096 of record OX438869.1, on the reverse strand, counting down.
ATCTTTAGCAACGACTGCTGAAAGATGGTGACATGAGCAAACTTTGAATACTGATAGCATGCCGTCGATAAAGTAATTCAAACTTTTCGTGTAAACGCAGCGTCTCATGATCAATACTCAATAAGGTACCTTTAAATTCTGCAACCAGAATTTGCTTTTCAGTTTGCCAGCCTGTTGCTCGAACTGCGAGGCGCCCTGCTGAAGTGCGTCTGAAAATAATTACGTTAAAAACTTTTTTACTGTTACTTAATATTCCCAGTCGTCAAAAAGCATACCCTTATTTGTATACATGGTGTTAGTTTAAACGAGGTTCATCTTCTGCAGATGGTTCCTCTTATAAATAGAAACTCCTTACTGGTTCCAAACAAAATTGTGAAAACCTTGTAAATTAAAAAGATAATAAAGTCTAATCATATGAATTATTATAGAGATTCTGAGCCTATAGTCTATAACGGCCGGTCCCAATAATCTATCTATCGTCAGTTTTGACATTTCGTAGATAGAAAACAGTTTCTATCTCTGTTTTTGCCGTCCAGAGGAACAAAGACAGAAGTTATTTTCTATCTCCGATATGCCAAAACTGAAGATAGATAATTTATTAGGACCGGCCGTAAGTCGTTCTCGAGAGATATCATGAGTAACTCGCTTACGGGACCTTCTGATCAAGTCGGTTTCCGAAAAAGTTTTAGCTCCATACATTTATGTATGTTCATACAGAAGACAGAGGAGTGTAGCCAGTCAATTTGCTTGGCGTTTGTCGAATATATTGCTAGCGGTGCTGCAGTCTCTTGAAATGATCCTAACAGGTTTGTCGAGGTGTTAAGATGCCTATACGAAAACGCCACAATGTCAGTCCGGTTACAAAAACAAAGCTCTAATCCTATACGACTGCAGCGAGGCGTGAAACAGATGTTACATCTTTGAACCTTTTCGCTGCTACGTTGGAGGATATTTTCAAGCTTTCAGATTGGAGAGGATTTTGGAAAAGAAATAAATGAGCATTATTTTACCTGCTCTGTCATCTAGTTCCGAAAGCTTCTGATCTCGTTCAAGCACTTTTTCCACGTTTGTCTTCATGATGTCCACAACCTGAAAAACAAAGTAAAAGTCATTAATATATGTATGTATTATAGTTTTGTTTAATATTCAATTTAGTAAAGTTTTTTTTAACAGAAATAATTACAAAAGATGTGAAGAAAACTACACAAAGGGACACCTCATTTGACCGTCCAGCGAGTTACTAAATAAATATTAGCTCAGATTCAGGTCAGCACAGCGTACGAGCATATCATAACATGTAGTTTATGACGCGATTGTGCCTCATTATCCTTGGTGCAGTGCTGATGTTAAATAAAGAGAAAACTTGAGTAGGTAAATAGAGTGACAGAAAAACAAGTTATTTTTATGAAAACGGACGGAGGCTTCAATAGGAAACTCCCAGGGTGACGTCAACTGTGATGGCGGGTGGGAGGTATCATTCAATAATCCAGTGGTTCTCAACGAAAATGCCATTCGTTAGATGTTCGAAAATAAGAATTTAAATAATTCTTTGGCTGGCCGCTTTAATCGAGCAATTCGTTTTTCTTGGTTTTTCTAATGTCTTTTGGTATACGTCTAAATTCTATCAATAAACAAATACTGTATGTAAAGCGTTCTGCTTATGAGCAGATTAAAGTGACATTTGCTAACGTAAGCGCTTTTAAACTTAATCATAATAAAGTCTATAGTTAATTTAATCGTAATAAAGTCTAAAAGATAAATTCTATCTGTTTTTACTCGATCGCTCATATAGTTTGGGAATCTTTGCCTTCCATCCGCTCTACTGGGATTGGCGATGGATTGAACGGGAAGCGTTTGCGTCACAGATATCAACAAGTATCTAAGCTACGCCACGTTTCACATAATATTATGTAGGTACTCTTATATTCTATTCACGTCAAAATAAATTGATGTAAAGTCCTTTTATTAGATTCGTGATTTTTCCTAGCGGGATAAACAATTTCTTACTAACTACATATACCTATATCAGAAAACAGTATATACCCAAAACTTTCTCATTACCTTACTTAAAGGTTTTTATCCAATGCCGTGGCACACTCTAATAAAAAGAGGGAGAAATGGAACTAAAAGTATTAACTGAAGTCTTTGAAATTGTGTCCGTAGCGTCCTTAAAGGTAACCTAATGTCAAACAAAATTGCAAGTAATTTCCCTCCTGCTTCTGCTGTACATATTTGATGAACGTTGGATTAGCTTCCTGGGAAATAAACCGCTTTTCCGAAGAGAACGGAAGAAAATACGAATTAAATTTAAGCGAAAATGAAATTCAACTACAAAAAGTTGCGATTCAAGTCATTTTTCTATTATAGGTAGATCACTTTATTGCATACCATACAGTGTGAATAGCTTAGTTTTTTATATTTAATACTGTACTGTATTAACCCCTCGATTGTATGTTATTCCAGACACATCATCATCATCATCATCATCAATTGTAAATGTAGTGTAGTGTATTTTGAAATACATTTACAATCACACAATTAACACAATGATTTTGCTAGAAGCGTCCTTTTTTGGATTTTGTCTTATAAGGAAAAAGCTCGTAGACGGTGAATATTTCGAAAACTTTATTTTACAGAAAAAAAATGTGGATGTGTGACTTGATTAAATCCATTAATTTATCCATGTAAGGTACCTACTTTTTTAGTAACCTATAGTGTCATAAATAATGACTACATAATATACTTAGATATCGGTGTCAGATAGTTTTTTCTCTTATAGGTTTGAAAATTATTTATGATATTGATATTTATGATATTTGATAAATGTTTTGTATAATGTCATGGTACAAACATATAAGAAAAGTGTGAAATGTAACTAACTACAAGTGATCGTATGTAGGTATACTGTTAGTGTTCCGGTTAATAAACATGGAAAAAAAATAGTGAAAGTTGTGTTAAAGCAAAAGCGCCATTGTTTGCTTACTTTGCTTTTAGGTTATCAGCGGATTCCATGCAAGCTTAATTGTCAGCCATTGAATTATCCATTATCTTCACCGTGACATCATCCTTGATACGATCCACCCATTTATTATTCAGTCGTCTTATACCCCACTGCCCGTCAACTATCATCATCCAAGCGAATTCCTTTAAAATTTTATAAAAGAAAGATACTAAACAGCCAAATTATGATTATGATGATAACATAATTTCGCTCGTTATAAAAACAAAATGCTTACAAAATTACCGGCCGCATAAAAATAAATGACAAAGCTTGTAAACAGAAAAAAAAACAAAATTAAAAATTAACTGACCTCGTCCACTTGTGCCTGCGTCTGCTGCAGGCGGCGCTGGGCCGCAATCTGCTGGGGCGTCTTCGGCCCGCCCACGGGCATGTCCCCATCGCCGCCAGGCGCCAGACCGCCCTCCGTCGCCCTGGCATAGCATAATAAGGATATGTTAGAGGACAACGCGGTAGGTTGAGGTAATATCATCGCCTGAACATTCGTAGCTTAGTAGAAGAGCAGTCGCTCAGAAAACGAAGGAAAGGGTTCGATTTCATATCAGTCAATCAGTAAAATTAGTTTTATTTCTGCAAATAGACCCTTGGAGGCGCTTTTACATGTCCCAAAATACAAACCTAACACTGCTTCGGTACAAGTGTGGGCTAGTGCCAAGAAGAAGCAGTGCAAGAAATTTGGTCATAGTTAAAATAAATTTACGTATAATTGCAAAAGTCCTACCGCTAACCAGGTATATACAACTATAATTAGGTCAATGGACGCAGTTCATAAGTTAAGCTCAAGACATTTATGATGTAGACAAATTAATTTTCTTTTTAAAATTGACAAAAAAGGAAATATTTTTACAAATATTATTTTTAGTCAGTTAAAATGAAACAGCTTTATCTACTCGTATATGTATATACATATTTTAAACTGTTTTAAGCAAGTTAATTACTGGAGCATAAATAAATTATACTTTTAAAAATCTAAGATCCAAGTCCGAGAATCGTTTTGAGTTTAACACTACTGTTTGTTTTTACAACATTAATAAACTTAAGGAAATATCGTATTCTGTGAGAAATCAAACACCTACAAGGTATCCAATCTCATAAGCCGCGAAACGTGATTCCGCAATCCGCATCGAGGCCAATATTTCACTCGAGGATAACCGCACAAAATGCGGACGATTCATACTAAATTTATTTAAACTGTTTGATTGGAAATTCAATTAGAGGGTGAATTCAGTTAAAATCAGTTAAAATCAGTAGGCCACTGTACTAGGTACATTCTCATAGCATAAGAAATACCGTAGATAACGATTTGGGGCATCTAATTTGATGTTCGTGTCTCTTGGAAGCTAAAGTATAATGTAGCTAAAAACCAATAAATATTGACTTAACGTCGTAGTCGACTTCTTCTGTGTATAATTAGAAGCTTCCATCGATGTCCGTACTAATTTAATCATATTTTTTTATTAGGTTATTTCAAAAGTTATCTAAAATGACATACCCTAAGTAATGAAAAGAACATTCGCTTGTTAGCGAAAATATTTCTAAGTAAGTATCTTACACTTAAATATACCATAAGTGATTTTGTGTTTTCGGTCTCATAGGCAGGCACCTAGTTTTTATGGACGAAAATATCTCGTCAAACCTGGGATTTGTTATCGTACAGTAACGTATACGATTTTGGCTCACAAAGTATATCTTAGTGAGATGTACTTAGAGTTTCAGTCTAAGGATGTTTGAACATCCTTTGCAAAGTTAGATGAGCTTAATAAAGCAACTCTTGTGTGGTATAAGTACATCCTAACAATGTAACGAAACATATTCTATCGTATCTTGTATTGGTATATCACGGTCGATGCTTGAAATCACTCGTCTCCCTAAATTTAATATTACTCGTTATTTTAAATGGATATCTCTTTTCGTTTTAGATAAAAGGATCTTGATGGAAGGACGGATAGCCAAGTAATCCTTTAACACATTGAGCGCCATGGGGGTCACCGGTGACCTCCAAACAATAAAAATTTTATTGTGTCTAGTACTTCGGCAATTAAAGGCTTAATAATAAAACCCTTTTTCCTGATAAGGTACAAATCCATGCTAGTGATATGTATCCATATAAAATATGTGTTTGGAAAATTACATGTAATGAGGTGAGGAATTATTACTCAATATAATAATAATAGTAAATAATAATAAATTAATGTAAAAAAGTTTCATCTTAAATTAATAAGTGGCCGGAGTCTCCTTTTAAGCAAATAATACCTGTACCAAGACACCGCTCTTCCATTAAATCAATTTATGTTCTAATAGAAAATAGTTACAAGATTATGATAATTACTAAAAACAAAAACATTATTAGGTGTTTCTGCGCGTGTAAATAATAGTGTGTGTGTGTGTGTGTGTTTTTTTTTTGTGTGTGAGTGCGTGTGTAGGGTAACCTATGGTGCAAAAACGAGTAAACAGATGTATGAATGGTGATGGAATTGCTATTAAAATTATTATTAAGGCAAATAGTATCTAAGATAGACAAATATGTTTAGTTAGTATTTATTTAATTTGTTGTAAAAATAACTCTGTTCTTTGATAATCCAGAAGTTTCAACCACGTAAGTATCATCTTTTTACATTCATTGTATATTTTTGGATTGATATTTAATTCTTTATTAATATAATTATACGCGTGGGAGTGTGAGGCTTGGAGTAGGAGTGTTGTCGTCCTGTTCTTCCAAAAAGGAGATAAGACCCTGCTGAAGAACTATCGACCCATTTCCCTTCTAAGCCACGTCTACAAGCTGTTTTCAAGAGTCGTCACGAACCGCCTTGCGCGAAGACTCGACGAATTCCAACCACCGGAACAGGCTGGATTTCGGAGCGGATACGGCACCATAGACCACATCCACACAGTGCGGCAGATTATACAGAAGACCGAAGAGTATAATCAGCCCTTGTGTCTAGCATTCGTGGACTATGAGAAAGCCTTCGACTCGATAGAGATCTGGTCCGTTTTGGAGTCCCTGCAGCGTTGCCAAGTAGATTGGCGGTACGTGCAAGTGATGAGATGTCTCTACGAAGCCGCCACCATGTCCGTCCAAGTACAGAATCAGCAAACAAAACCTATACCGTAGCATCGAGGAGTGAGACAAGGGGACGTCATTTCCCCGAAATTGTTCACAAATGCAATTGAGGATATGCTCAAGACGCTGCAATGGAAAGGACGAGGCATCAACATCAATGGCGAATACATCTCTCACTTGCAATTTGCAGACGACATCGTCATTATGGCAGAAACGCTGCAGGACCTACAACAGATGCTGAATGACCTGGCTGACTATTCTGTGCGCATCGGCTTGCCGATGAACCTGGATAAAACCAAGGTTATGTTCAATGAACATGAACTACCGCAACCGATTGCAATGCACGGTACCTTCCTCGAAGTTGTTCAGAAATACGTGTACCTCGGGCAGACATTGCAGTTAGGTAGAAACAACTTTGAGGATTATGTGACCGACATAGCCCACTAGATTAGCAAGCTGAACTGCCGCAGAACCGACAACCGATGGGGTAAACGAGTTCTTGAGTGGAGACCGCGTCTCGGCAAACGTAGTGTAGGACGCCCTCAGGCCAGGTGGAGTGATGATTTGCGCATGGTGGCTGGCAGGAGCTGGATGCGAGAAGCCGAGGATCGACCTAAGTGGCGAGCAATTGGAGAGGCCTATGTCTAGCAGTGGACTATGGTAGGCTGATGATGATGATGATGATGATGATAATTGTACATTTTAGCAGAAAGATTACAATCCTGTGCAGAAGCAAATTTTGTTTTTGTGTTCGGCACTTTGACTACATTACGTTTTCTTCTACTTTCTTTTTTACATGTGACATACGGTAAAGTCTTGTGTTTTTTTAAAACAATGTTCATTATAAATAATTTCCTAACCAAGAGCAACCCACAATCAAGATAAAGCTGTTCAGTAGGATAACGTAGGCGCTTAAAGAACATGGTCTTAAGCAAGGCACGCTGTGACCGCTCAACGTCTATAAATTTTGTCTTTGCTGCGCCACCCCAAACAGAAATGCAGTAAGACAAGATAGATTGAACAAACGCTATGTATATCCTAATCAATAGGTTGTTTTTGGAATCACGATTATCATTTCTAGGAACCACATGCCTCAATGACCGGAAAATCCAAGTTAGTTTCCTCACTCTTCCAGCCAGTTGCTCGAGATGGGGATACCAAGAAAGTCTCTGGTCCATTACAACTCCTAGATACTTATAGTGCGTGACTTTATCAATCAATTGATTGTAATATATTTCTAAGCCTTTTTGTATCATAGGTAAGCTCTGACGAAATTTAAACAGTTAAGGAAATAAATTGCTCCATAAATGTATTAATTGGCGCCGTGGTATACGTGGTACTGTTTTCGAAGTTTTATTAGTATTATTCTGTTAAATGATTTATTTAGTAGTGACCTAAAGTAAGCATACCATTGTTAAGAGTTACATAAATAAATAGAAGAAAGGTGACTATACCATGAAGGTTTATGTACAGGCAACAGCACGTCAACCTACCACAAACCGTCAAATCTTCTCAATTGATATTGATCTCTACCCGTTGGGCTTAAAGTTGAAAATCAATTTAATGACCTTTAGCTTTTCGGATAGGTTGACCTGCCGTTGTCTGTGCTTTAAAATATAAGAATAATGTTCGCAAAGTACACATCAATATTAATCATGTGATACAATAATAATGACAGAATGACATTTAAGTCTGGTAATTATATTATATTTATATTAAAAGCGTCCCACTGCGCATTATTTGTTCGTAACCTTTGACATAAAATTTTGTCACATCAAAGGCGAACGCGACTGATGTAAATTTTGTTGTTTCCATATTAAAAGCTGTTTATTCTTACGCCCTCGCCCTGATTATGTTTTAATATTGTTTCGTTTAGTTAAATATTTTTATTGAATAAGTTATTAAAACAGAATCTTATATGGAAGCAACCGTTTTCAATTTATTAAAGAACATAAACTATAAAACTCAGTTTTGATTGTGTGTTGCAGTATGGCGTGATCGAACATCACAGATATTTATTTATTTATATTTATTGAGAAAATAAAGAAAAGAAAGATATATTTTTTATACATTTGTCATACCCAGGGCAAAAAGTGTTATTTTTTTCGGGTATCAAAGTTTACTTAGAAATCATTAAAAAAAATAAGTTTTTTTTTATTAACCCCTTTGCTATGCTAATTCTCATGTTCTTTAGTTGATCATTACCACCTATTAACAGTCTACAGCTGAATAACAGCCTTGCCAAAACGGGAATTTGCCATAATGGCCAATCTTGGCAGGCGGTTAATCGATCGCAGTATAACCAGTAGTAAAGAGAAGATGCTGCGCTTGTCTTCTTTTGGCAGGCACTCCTTTTGTTGCCTCTTTCGACCTTAATAATAGGAAGAGAAAGAGTGTTAGGGAACTTTTTATTTCTTACTTACTGTATAAATAATTTGATCAAATGCTGAATGATTTAGTTTTTAAATCAGTTCAACTAAAGCGTTGACAAAACTACAAAAGTAGCAGACATTTTTTTCAAATACGATCTAGCTACCTCACCTCTTAAATAAAATACTTTTCTGGTCCAATCAGGGTCCACTATTCATCGCAATACTTACCTGTCTCTGTCACATACTTAAAGACGTTGACATGAGAGAGAGAGGGACAGATAGAGTTGAATATAAGGACATTGTGTTACGGAGGCCCCAGGCTATAGCTCCGTTCGTCATTAATTCAATTGCGACTATTGCTAGGCGAGGCGTTATTAGTCTGGTGTTGAGGCACTAAAGGGACGACGACCTTTTGGCTAATAGCTATCGTGGAAGGTGACATTTTGTGTTGGTTCATAAAAAAGCCCACCTTTGTTCGCACCAAATTCGTATTGTGGTTTACAGTGAATTCTACCTAGATTACACTGAGTTAGGCCCGTAACAGTATTTTTTAAAGATGTCGTACCTTCAAAATAAAACAAGAAACCCTATAGGATCACTTTGTTGTTCGTCTGTCCGTCATTCAAAAATGACTTTCCAACGATATCCTGCATGGGACAGCCGGAAAAGAATCTCTTAGATCCCCATTTTAGTAATTTTTTTTTCAAGTGTTTTTCGTACCGTTTTTTCAGCGTGCTGAACATACATTCATGTCAAATTACAGATTCATATTGCTTAGAATCTTTGAGATTGACCTCAGAGCGACCGACTGACGCATAGTAAAAGCTCGAAGCTGGCGGTGGAAGACCATGATGGCTTCACCAAGGAATATGACAAGTGCGGAAGGCAAACAGCCTAAAGCGGCCGGCAAACGTTTTTCCTTGGATAGGTTTAAAGCCTAAAAGTTTATTCGCAACTGAGCTTCGTACTAGCGGGTGCGATCGGCATAAGACTGTGTCAAGTATGGAGTCAAGATATGAACTACCTACATTAAGACTGGTCGGTTTATGCAGACCGGTAAAAGTGGGCTAAACTTGAGTTGAGGAGAGAGACGTCATGCTTCTTTGGGGTAAGTCTCGTATAAGCGGGCGTGATTTGGCTACCGATATCAGGATCAGAATACCGTAAAGTAAAAAAAGTGCCTTAATAAGCCTACAGAGGCTAGATCACAGTCATGCCCATATAACTACCATTCACACCATATGTGACTAGTATAAACTAGTCACATATGGTGTGAGCAGTTGATAGAAAATGTACTGATTATATCAAACTTGTTTCTGCTGAAATTTGTATACTTACGTAGAAGGTTTAATAAAATTGTCTCCTTGCTGGTGTCATTAATTCAATTGAAGCCTGTATTAAGGTAACAACAAGAGTTAACACGGCTTAAAACATTAGTATCAAAGCCAATTACCTATCAATCTTGAGGCCTCGCCTCGGGAGTAATTTATGGCATCTAATGTTGAAGAAAGTGTAAGGGGAATATACAAAAAATATATTAAGTGATTTCTCTTAAAGAAAGGACGGGATAAGATCCCACTTCCGAGGAGGATATTGGATACGTATCGACATAAGTTCACGATACGAAATATAAGTAAGATTATAATATCAGTATATAAACTTGAAAAATTTTGTCTCAGGCGGGACTCGAACCCGCATCTCCTCGCGGGTTCGAGTCCCGCCTGAGACAAAATTTTTTAAGTTTTTATACTGATATTATAAGTGCAATTAAGTTGCTAAAATATCAAATAAAGTATATAAGTAAGATTTATTGTTAAGAAAATACATTTTGACCAATTGCCATCCTATCCAGTATTGACAAAATTATTGAAAAATGTATAGTAAATCAACTTGGGAATTATTTACAAAAAAATAAAATACTAGACGAATGTCAACATGGGTTTCAAAGGGGAAAGAGTACTAATACATTATTAACTAAATTTACTGATGAAATTAACACACATTTAGAAAATTAACAGTTTATAGTGGCAATTTTTTATGATTTTAAAAAAGCATTCGACACTCTAGATACGGAAACACTTTTTAATGGAATGGGTGAATGTGGTGTGGGACAGCCCCTGAACCAGTGGTTCCGCGACTCTCTCACATCACGCATCTTTCGCGTGAAGGTTGGTGCAGCGCGACATAGACGCGGCATTATTTATATGGTCGCATGATAATGGTATTATCTTAAATTCAGACAAAACTAATCTACTTATTATCCACTCGCCATATCTGCGTCCTACTGAGTCACCACCCTTCATGTATGCACATAGTTTTTCGTGCCTACATAATGATTTCGTTTGTTGCAATTGTACGCCCATCAAAGAAGTAGATTGTGTTACTTACCTCGGTATTAAAGTAGACAATAATTTTTCATGGTCACATCACGTAGACTACATTTTTAATAAGTTGAGAGTACTCCTAGGTAAATTTTACCACTTAAGATTTAAAGTTCCTACTACTACATTAAAATTATTACCTTTTATTAATTGAATCAATTTTGGGTTACGCTCTTGACAGTTACGGACTAACATTTAAAACAAACATTGATAAGCTTGAAATATTGCAAATTAGATTTCTTAAACTACTAGTAAATAACAAAACGAAAGCAAATTGCAAAGGTAATTATCATAAATTATTTAAGATTTGTAGAATTCTCCCGGTCAGTTTAAAACATAAATACCTATTAGTAACAAATAACCATGACAGCCAGGAGAATATCCCAACATTGGTCAACCATAGTCATTGTACCCGGTCAGTGTCTGCGGGCAAATTTGAGGTACCTAAAGTAAATAACTACTTTGGCGATAGAACATTAAAGAAACGGTTACTATACCTATTGAATAGTTTGCCCGGGGATATACGCCGGGAACAAGATAAAAATGTTTTTAAAAGTAAACTTAAAAAGTATTTTTTAGCTAACTTAGCTTACTATTCAAGTTTTAATTTGGTATTTTAGAGACTCGTGATCCCACAGACAAACTATGTAAATAGTTTTGTGGGACAACTGTATATTTTACTGTAAAACGCTGTTTGTCTAATAAATAAATAAATAATAAATAATAATAATTGGTAATTTATTAAAATGATAGATACATTTACGGATTTAACTTGCGTACATTAGGATGTTACATTGTATTTTAATTTATCCCGACGTTTCAAACAAAGCGTTCATAGTCACAGGAGATGTTATTTCTTTATAAGGTTATTCGTATTATATTTTAAATTAACTTACTATTTATTGTCAATTGTGTTCTTAATCACTGTAATAGCTAACTGTACATACCGTAAAAACTGAAAACTATTTTGCGAAAAATATTTTCGGGTGAAAAGTTGATTTACATTTTTTACTTCATAAAATGGCGCTAAATGCGATACTGAACGCCTATAAAAAATTTGGAAGGTGATCAAAAAGTAATTCTGTATTTGTCGCATAATCCCCTGGTTATAATTTAGGCCGGATTTGAAAGGCTGCTGTCACATCTTATTTTGTTTTTTCATTTAACTAAATGAACGAAAGACAAAAACGAAATTGGAGTACTTATCTAAAAGTTATAAGAGAAAATGTTTAGCCTATGTGATACATACTTATTTACTTGAAATAACAAAGAGTCACACGCCATTGACTTGGTAGTCAGGCCATTGTACTCAAGAATTTACGAAAACAAAATTTAATTCATCAAATCGTTCACCTTGTTAGTGAAGTTGTGTAAAGTTTATTAATTGTCAATGGACTCTTTAATCAGCTCCATTCAGGCATTTAAGGTTATAATTGAATCTCTTTTGAAAGCAAGCCAAAAAGAGTACGCTTATGTGAGGTTTTATGAAGCTGAAACTTAATTACGGAATCCGTCGGTTAATAACACGCCTGAGAGATTTAAAAATCTGATCCATTTTTACTGGGTAAACATTTTTAAGATAAGGCAGTATTTGGTAGGGTGAGGGAAAACACGTCGCCTTGATAAACTTTTTCGATTTTTCCTGTGTTTTGTGCATATTTACAAATGTAAGAGCTAGTATAGCTTTGCATGACATGTATGTGTGTGTAGTGTAATGCCGGTACAGTCAGCTGCAAAAGTATGTAAACGCTTTTTGGTTTTACACCTTATGTCGTTGTATTAAAAGTCAACATTAGTCAGAAGTGTATTCATACTTTCCTAGCTAACTGTACATAAAAAGAAAAACACCACCCCTTTCTTCTTATACAGGTGACTTTTTCATCATCTTCAAAAATTTTTATAGACGTTCAGTATCGTATTTAGAGCCCATTTATGAAGTAAAAAATGTAAATCATGTTTTTCATCCGAAAATATTTTTCGCAACATAGTTTTAAATTTTTCAGTTCAAAGACATTTATTCTCATTAAGACATTTTGTCACTTACATGAGAACTTAAAGCTATGTAAGGCAAAATCAAAAACTTATGAATAGTATCGTAATGAATGAATGAGATGCGCATCGCATAAAAAAAGTGTTGCGCACTAGGATGCCGTGTCAAAAATTTTAGATTTTTGGCGGACATTTTCTAAGTGCTTTATCTTGACATTTTTGTACTGGGCTATACCAAAAGAAAAAATACGTCATTAGTATTTTGTCTCGTAGATTGCTATATTAAAATTTGGAAGGTGGTTAAAATTTCATTTTGTAGGTGTCGAAAGATGTGACTGAAGAAGTACGGCTAGAAAAATACGCACGTCTGTCATCACTATTGGCAAAATTTGATTCACCATCCCGCTTGCAACGCTATTGTAATTATGGCATATATCTTGTGTAAACATTTATTTAAAAAGAGGCTGACAATAGTGACTGACTTTCTTGCTGCTTCTTCTCGGCACTAGCCCACATTTGTCCCGAAGTGGAAGGTTTCAATATTGGGACGTGTGTAAAAGCGCCTCCAGGGGCGTATTTGCAGAAATAAAACTGATTTTACTGATTTAGGAAAGGCAGTGATCCGATGTATGCTAGTCATGATAGTTATAAGTATAAGTAAACTTCCATCGTTCAAACAATCAATATTTGATCATAAAAGCGTAAGTACAAAGTAGCCGTTTATATTATATCAATAGCATCATCGGAAGGTAAGTAAGTTGGTCCTGGCCATTATTAATATACCTAAATAAGTATAATATAGTCGGAACCCCTTTAGGGTTGATGGATCACATTAAGGTCAAATGCCGCCTCGCGTTGTATGATCTAAACGATCTTATAATTGAACTGAAGCCATTGCCCTGACGTTTTACGTTTGTGTGACTGAACTGTGGTTTTTGGAAATACGTATACTAATCTCGCATTGATTTTATTTAATATTAACTATAAAAGTAAGCAGTCATAGTAGATTAGTGACTACTATGACTAGGTACTTACTTTTATAGTTACAAAGACTATCGAAAATTAAGAAAGTATGTTTAACTTAATATTTTTTATGTTATTTGACTAAAAACAGTTACAATTTAAATTTAATTAAGCTTATTAATGAATAACGCAAACTTACATTATAAAAACTGTTAGCACTACTACACCTTTACTATCACTATGACTACTTAATACATAAATATTATAGACTTCATTTGTAAACTACAACATATCGACCAACCAACTGATATCACTAATTTGCGAACTATATTTTTCGTGCTGTAGCGTTAGCACAAAACTGATAAAACAATGGATTTGCTTTAAGAGCCGTACTCAACGGGAGCTCCTATTTTACACTCTATATCGTAAATAAATAAAGTTTGAAGATATAATTCCTTGAATAAATACTTTTACATCTTTATGTGGGACCTACAAACTTCGCTTGCCGGGTAAATGCTCTCACCTAAATAATTATATTCCACCAATTAATTTGATGAAAGAGTTGTTATTATAATCAATCTTTATTTCTTCTATCACATAGAAAATGATAATGACAACAGTTATTCATATACTCACGGTGACAGTTAAGTATTTTAAAATGTGAGAGACTGATCTTGGTACTAGGAGGTCTGTATGACAGACTGTCTCTCCACATCCGAACCAAAAGGTGCGATAGCTATAATAGCTAACTTGTGAATATGTAATTTTTATTACATAACTGATCATAGATTAAAAATATAAACTGAACACTAAGTAGACAATAACTTAACTAACCACTAATATTAATGTATCTAATTAATGTCACGGTAAGAACATAATGTAATGTAATGTAATGTATATGTATTATCTACCTTGCATGATTAATTAAGCATGTTATGAAACTCTGTAATTGGCCTAAGTAACACTAAGTAATGTTATGTATCGACGAAAATTGTAATGTGACTGTAAAGTTTCTAAATAAATAAATAAAGTATAAGTACTAAAAAAATTACACAACATGGAAAAAATTGAAAATGCCACGAAAAGTTTTAGACTAGAACCAGGTGGGCGCTCCTTTGGTGAGGGAGAACATATTTTTTTCAGATTGTGTATCTATTTTTTTCATAGTTTCATATGAAACGTGAATTAACCTATTACTTTACCAAAACACCTTTGGTAAATATCATGTACAGTCACGTTTTTCGGGGTTATAATAAAGACTAAGGTGTCGCTCGGTTCGTATATAAGTCGTAATTTAGGAAAAACCCCTTCTTACAAACTAAAACCCGACTTGTAAGAACCCTCATTTTCCCCATCTTTCTCTACGCTGCAGAGACCTGGACGCTTAGAGAAGCCGAGAAAAAGAAAGTGGAGGCGCTAGAGATGTGGTGCTGGAGACGAATGCTCGGAGTATCGTGGACCGAGTTTCGGACCAATGTCTCAATACTCAAAGAGCTTGGTATTAAACAGCGCCTGCTTTCCACGGTGCAATCTCGGATCCTCAGTTTCTTCGGACATGTGTCAAGGCGAGAGGGAACGTCCATTGAGCGTCTTGTTGTACAAGGAATAGTGGAGGGCACCAGAGCCAGAGGAAGATCCCCAATGAGATGGACCGACCAGATCAAGGCTAGTTGTTCGGCAACCATCAGCGAATGCTCCCGCAAAGCGGCTCTTCGGGAAGAGTGGCGGCGTGTGGTGAAGTGTGTCACTCAAAAATCCCCGTGATGACCACGACCCCTCTGTCAAGAGCGGAACGATGAAGAAGAAGACAACCCCGCAAAATTGAATTTTCTTGTTCACAATTATAGATATTAATTGACTATATTCAAATAGAATGCTTTGTAAAACGAATGCTCCCTGTGAGTAATGTCCTTTAGACCTACCTTAGTGACATAGTGAACAGACTAGTATGTATGCAATCAGCGATATCCTATCGTTTTTTCGTTAAATAAGATAAGGTTGCAATACACGCCCGCATTATGACAACGCTACTCCTCGTGACTGCTAAATGAGCAACTGGTTGGTTTTTATCACATGAAAGTTATTTTAATGATGATAATGGTATTTATAGGGTTAAAGCGATAGACTGACTACTTCTGAAGCATCCCTACTAATCCTTATCCTAATCCTTACTAATAATAAAAATGTGAATAAGTTTGTTTGTTACGCTTACACGCAAAAACTACTCAACCAATCATCATGAAACTTTTGTGCACATATTTTTGGAGATATTAGGTCCTTACATATGAAGTTGGCGTTTGGTATGGGAGGAACATTAAGTCAAATATTTTTTAATATAAATATTTAATTAATCAAAGTATGTACCTACGATTGTTATCTATGCACTTTTGCCATCTCTTGGGTAGTTTATTGATCCCTTTACTAGCCTTTAATTCTTCATTATCAACTAGGGTGTCCGGCCGTCCACGCACGGGGCTTGTTCTGCAGGTCGAAATTTCCAGAACGAAAATCTTCGAGCCGTTTCTGCAGCACTGGTGCCACGGTAGAACTCGAGCGTGCTCGTAAATAACGCGATATTTCAAGTTTTCCATTTTGTCAACTAAGTGACGCAAAGAGAAAAAAGGAAAGCAAAATGCAAATGAATGACTGTTAACTGTTTACAAAACACAAATACACGTGTAAATAAATAGCTGTATAAATTTGAATTTGGAATTCCTAACCAAAGAGGAGATACTTTAGATAACAGTGGCCGGTACTACCAGTACGCCAATTTCATATGTAAGGATTTAATATTAGAACAGGCTATTCGGTATCCCACTGTTGGGTGACAGTTTCCGCATAAGCGATATAAAGTGTAGTTGTAGTAATATTATAAAAATGACAATGTAAGCTTTTTTTTTGCTTTCTACTCAACCGATTTTAATGAAATTTGGTACAAAGATAGATAAGACCTTGAGAAAGGACATATATTATTTTATATCCCGCTATAGGACACAAGTTTTCGCCAATGCGATATAACATGTAGATCCGCGGGAGAATAGCTAGTACAAAATACAACGGTTGATTACTCACATAAAATATAATTTACATATTTCCTGTTGCCAACGACTTCGTTCGAGGATAACATGTAGACTATGTTATGCCCTGACCTATAAATTACAAATATAAAAAAAAATATCATTGAAACCCTTCAAAATTAAAATCAAACCTGTTTATACCACGGGAACCAAATATTTTTCCGGGATAAAAATACATGGATGTAGAGGTAAACAGATTCGGTAAGGCATTTTAAAGTGATTGAGTAACACACTTCCATCTAAACTTTTCCTTTTATGTTATTTTAAATAATAAATCAATAAATGTGGACAACATCACATACATTGTTTTGATCCCAATTTAAATAACTAATAAAAGCACTCGTATTTTGGAAATCGTAAACAACGAAGATACCACAAACACTCAGACCCGAGGAAATGTAGAAAAACACTTTTTTTTACATTATATTATCAGTGGTATAAATAAGAACGATAAATATTTTAAATGAAAGGAAAAAATGCTCTACAATTATATAAGAGTACCTAGTCCTATGATTACTATAATAACTTTCATTGTAGCAATCGTGTACTTATATAATACTGATGATTAGGTGCATTATAATTAATTATAAATAATTATAAGTAAATGATTGCGTATATTTTTATTAAAATATTCCCAATCTTTAGCTTATAAGTATTTCATGTGTTTTTGCTTTGTTATACAGTAAATACAGGAGAAATAATAGGGTCATGAACATTTTAAATAGGCTGTTAAGAGTGCGCCCAATGAAAAATAGAGAAAAACGGTCTTTTTAAACCCTCTTAGTAATAGGAAAAAACATAGTAATTCGGATTTTAAAAATACTACAGGTAGGCAAAAAGCCTATAGTATCGAGTATAGAAGTTATAGAAGTTTTTAGAGTACAGAATTTTGGAAAAGAATTATGTTTTTTCTAATTTTAAATACAAACTTTGTACCAATAAAAACAGTTTTTACTTAAATGCTCTCCCAAATTATCAGTGACGACACCACATTATTTTTAAGGAATTGCATAGCCAGACTAATGTTTTAGTAATGTAATCGATTACTTGTATTGCAAGCCGAAACCATTCTTTGTATTTTGTCTAAAGAGGCCATGCAAGATCAAAAATTGTACATCACCATTTTAAATATTTTAATTTCCATCTCTTTAGTAAAAAAAAATTTATATTCTTACATTATTATAATAAAATCAGTAAGTTTTGGTTTGTAATACCTTTCTTTAACATCCTATTTAACTCTATCCTCATGACTCTATAATGTTCAAAAACCTCAGTCTTTTATTTGGTTTTATCAACTGACAGAGAAATTGCGTTTAAAAATCAGAAACGATGTATCCGTGCTATGTTTGGTCTCCATACCACTGATAGTTGTATGCCATATTTTGTTAAGCACAGAATTCTCACACTTCCGTCGTTATATATAATGGAGATATCTCTGTTCGTAAGAGCGAATCCTCACCTGTTTCCACGATTGTCGGACAAAGTAGTTCGTAACCGTCGTGATGGGACCAAATTGTGCTCGCAACCAGCAAAAACCGCTTTATTGAAGAAGAGTGTAGTATGCATGGCTCCCAAAATATATAATAAAATTCCTCAAAGTTATAAGTTGATGTCTAACAGCCTATTTAAAATTTATTTGAAAAAGAAACTAATTGACAAATGCTATTACAGTATAAATGACTTTCTTAACGATACATTTTGACATAACTATCTCTAACAAATGTTTAATATTTTTTATGTTTTTGAGAAAAATTTATTACATAATTAAGTATAAGTTGACATTGTTAATATTTATTGAAATTAGAGAAGCTTTTGTAAAAATTTGCATGCTGAATATCGGCCAGACATGTTGATGCTAACACCAACATACCATCAAAAAATCTCACACATGTTTCTGCAAATAAATATATCTTTATCTTTATTTTTATCTTTATCTTTGGTCATTAAATAATCGAACACTTACTTACCCAAATATAAAAAAAAGGGAAATGGTGCAGAATTAATTAAACTTTTTACCATTATCAATTATTATTGTACCACAGAAGTGTATTCAGTATATCAATGACCGTATGCATATCGGCCAACAGTCCCAATTAATGGAAAAGAGGGTGGGTATTACGTATGAAATATATTAATATCGAATTATCTACGTCTATACTAATATTATAAATAAGAAAGATTAGATTTTTTGAATTGAGCCATAGATATAGGTATTACATCAATGAAAGTATGGAGCGTATAAACTCAAAAACTGTTGAACCAGTTTAAAAAAGATGGTTAGAGTCCCGCGAAATATCATAGGACAGTTTTTATTCCAAAAAAGAATTCTTCAAAGGGGTAAAGATGGGTTGTTAAAAGGGGTTTGTATGGTGAATCAATAATTGCTTAATTGATTTAGTTGAAATTAGGTTCGGTGATAGTTTGAGATCCTAAATGTTACATAAAAGAAGTTATTATGTAAGGTAATAATATAAACGTGTGAGTGTGATAACCGCTTCCCACGCGGAAATAGTCGTGGGCAAATTGCTACTTTATATTCCCACGTAAAAGCCCCATTTTCCAGCATTTGATATTCAATATTATTGCTATAAGCAAAGCTAAAAGATATATACTGACAGAGCATATTGAAGAAATAATGATGTCGGCTATCACGTAAGAAGTCACAGGTGGAATTACCTGTAACAAAATACTGAATACAAAGAAGACAAGTTGTTAGAAAATCACAAGTGGACTTAGATACTTGTTACAAAATACTGAATACTCGTACAAGGAAGACAAATCGCGTAGTTAGGCCTTTAACTACAAAAGACTAAAAATTTTAAAAAACTAGTGGCCCGTCCAGATTTGTTCGGGTGAAACTGTCAAGCTTTAGTAAGGATGCCTAATCTTGTCTAGCAATAAATATAGCCTATGTCACTCAAGGTAAACGTAGCTTTCCAATGCGGAAAGAATCTTTTGAAATCGGCACAGTAGTTTTTGAGTTTATTCATTACAAACATACACACACACAAAAATACAAACTTTCCTCTTTATAATATAAGTGTATATGTATGTATTGTTTGGGGCTCACCGGTGTACCCCATGACGCTTAACGAGCAAGATGACATCAAGGCATGAGTAACTACTTCATCAAAAAAATATTCGTTCGTCTTGCTGAAACTGTTTGAGGTGAGAGTGACCTAGAGATGCGGAATGGAGTTTGTATATGAAAAATTTGGCCGTGTGGTACAGCCTAATGTATAATAACACCTACCCTTCTTATCCTATGAGCGATCTAAGAGTATTAAAACTGCTAGAAAACAAGCAGCAACGTAATCACCACTAGCCAAAATACGACGTGCCAACTTGCCAAGCCTGATGTACGGCAAAATTCTTGTTTTTCCTATGACCAACTGTGGACTGGCGTGAGAATGATGATGAAGATGAACAAGCGAATAAACATACAAGCTAGAAACAAACCCGAATTCAGTGAACAACACTAAAATGTAAAGTCAACATGTAACCACTGTGTCGCGTGTAACTCGATCGATACGACGGGCCGTCAAAAGGTTAAAAATGTCTCTTCGCATTCTAAAACCGTCACGACGACAATATTCCCGCATTTTATTTTAAATTGGTTTAATACCAATATTTAGAGAACTAGATAATTAGTGAGATAATTGAAATAATTTATTATTATCTGTTGACAGAGTTGTCAGAGTTTTCCAAGCCGCATATTACTGGTTTTGCGCCTTCGCCTCCGAAGACGGGACCAACTATTTAACGTGGACTTAGCATGACTATAAACCCCTTGCAGAACCAAGTCAATTTTGAAAAGACCGTTAAAAATTGACCGGCCCAAGAATCGAACCGTCGCGTAGTAGGCGGACCACCACCCACAAAAACATTCAGGTCGTCATGAATTTATTTTTATAGATCAAAAAAGACAAGAAGAGAATAATTTGTTTAATAAAAAAAAAAATGATTTAATTAATTTAATAGTTTTTAGTTCAATTTAACTTAAACCAGATTTCAGCAAGCATAGGTTGCCGTATTGGATTAAGGAATAATTATATGTATAGCGCAGAATCAAAGCCTAAAATTGATACTAGAGGTAAAATACTAGAGGTAATTTTCTAAAATAATACTGATCCAGTTATTTGAGATTTGATTTTGTTTAGAAGTAATAAAATTAAATCAATTGGGGGCAGCACATAGCTCTAGTAGTCCCCTTAAGGCACCACGCGACTCACTCTCATGTTACATATACATAATAATATACAATAAGCCATGCTATTAGCCTTAGAAGTTTAATAACGCTGGAATCTATCAATCCCCATTACATTTATTGTTTTATTATTATTTTATTTAAACTTTATTGCACAAATGAGTAAAAATGTACAAAAGGTGTACTTAATGCCAGATGGCATTCTCTACCAGTCAAACCTTTGGGTCAAACAGAAATGTTTTGTTATTTGCCTTAACAGAATAAGTGAGTTAATAGATAAATTACAATACAAATACACTAGTCAATAACCTAAAAATAATGTTTCTGATCGATTTAATGATGGTGCTAGAAAGTAAGTAGATACATTCGTCACAGTACAGAAAAGATAACATACGAGTACTAAAAATAAAAACTACACAAATATACATTTACAAATATATGTTACATTAAAAATACTAGTTATTTCCAGCTGAATGAATCTACTTAGAATGAGATTCAGACAGGAATATCATAGAGAGATGTGTGTCATCTACAATAGTGACAGAAAATTTTGAGTTTCCATTTTCCGATGGCACTCTGCGGACTTAATGTAAAACGTTGTCTATCAAACAAACTTGATTACGAAAATAAAAAATACAATCAATAAATCACATTTGATTCAGACTTTCCACAACAAGATAAGGGCCTTCATCTATCACCAAATTAATAAGGGTAACTACTCTACCACTAGGTAGGATTTACCATTGCCGGGCCGAAAGAAAGAGGTTTTTTGACTTTTAGTTGCTATCCTATTAAACATCTTAAAATACAACTATCACTCAAAAGGAAAAATAAGCTTAATTTATTTGACAACATTTGGGTGAAAAAAGTTCAGTAGACAATGAAAACTTACATTTTTCCCCTTTCGCCTTGGTTAGTCCGCGAGGTGAATACTGTTTCGGTCACCCGAAGTATTGATTTGCCACACTAGTCCAAAACGCAGCGATGCCCCACACAACTTCAGAACGGACTGACTTAACTGTCTCACACTAAATGAATGTATTTTATGAATGGAAACCTCCAACTAGGTTTCCCTACAAGTATATCGGGTAATACTATTTTTAGGCGGCGATATCTATCGATAATGCCTTTTAGTATCCACAAATATTGATACGAACACTCACGCAAGCCGTCAAATTAAAAATTTCAAAAAGAGAAGCGTAGAGAACAGCTCTAAACGCGTTTTTTCGGAAAATAAATCCAGGAGAAAACCTTCCGCGAGTAGGTTTCCCGATTTGTATGGGAGAGGGCGCGCTTGTACACTCCATAAACACGTACATATTGTCTAAAAATATCAAACTGGAACATCTCAAAGCACCTTCAACTCTATTCCTTAAAAATAAGCTCTAAAATACATTTGATAAAATAGTATGAGGGTATTGATGTGTGACTTTATTTTATGAGGCTGTGTGCGTAGAGATGTTCGCGCATGCGCCATGAACTCTTTGGTCTCCAACAAAAATCAATCCGCTTTGGTATGTGGGTGTTACGTAATGAGAGGACATGGTTTTGGTTCTACCTAATTGGGATTAGAACCTAATGAATTGGTAGGAACACTTAATTGATTTAAACTCGAAGGTAGCCAGCCTCACATACCTTGGTGCATCAGTAGTAAATAAATATGTTCTTAGGCTTTTTCTTGAATTATTTTTAAGATAATAATATTTATGTTGGATTTAAATGAGACAACAACAACAAATGAGACAAGAGATACATTTATTTTTCCAAGTCAGAACACTAAGCTTTTATTGTAGAACATAGCGTTAACGTTTCGAACCCCGCGCGACAGCCGGTCATGATAACAATTGATTTTAATTGTGTCTGGAATAACCCACACTCGAAGGGTTAAGCATCTGACTTTTGAAATTGTTTGATTGGCTGATCGGGAGATCTGTGTCTGGTTCGTAAATCGGTTTTAGGCGATCGAATAAGTTAACTTAACAAATGGCCTTTCATTTACGCTAACAGGTCCATTCATTCCTTTCGTTGCATGTCTTGAGTAGCTACGAGTATATACTTACCTGTATTCATACAAATCTGAGTGTAGAACTCAATTCATGTCAATTTTGACGGCCATGGATGACCTTTCTGTTCCAATTTTCCGGTTTCTAAGCAAAGAGACCAGAATGAACATGGTCTTAGTACTAAACACAGTGATGGTAAAAGTTAAAGTATATTAAATAATAGACGGATACCTTAATTTTATTCATGTTCTGATTGAAATGATTGCCGCATGGGGGCAAGTAAAATCTTTGAGATATAGATATACTCAATATATATCCAATAAATAAATAGTATATCCAACAATACAACTATATTGAGGTGTTTGGTGCCAGATTCCACCGTGCGGGCTCAGTTCGTTTTGTGCGTAACTGTTATTTGTTACTGTAAGACGCAATCAAGTCGCCCTAGGTTTACCGAGTGTCCAATCCCTAAGTAAGATTTACGCTGGCCATTTTAACATATCCTTAAAATCACAGATAGAGATATTTGTTACAAATGTTACTAACTATGGTCAGAGATGGCATTCAACTACTTATTGCCGCGTATATTGTTAACACGTTCGCGCAAGCAGGGTGATTTTATTGTAGTGGCCACTGTGACGCATATTTTTCTCATACAAAAATGGGAACGTTTACATACGTTCCGCTTTATCTTAGCTGTTAAATATGACAGATAATGTCACTGACGTCAATAGACGTCAACGTCAATGTTCGATTTGTCACATGATAAATATTTCATGGATGTCAGAGAACTGCAACGTCTAGTCACGTCAACGTTGAGTAGCGTACTGCTGCAGTAAACAGTATTTGTTTCATAAATGTTTAACAACGTCTTATAACGTCGTCGTCTAATGACGTTCCGCCGCAGCCTGTCAGTATATTTATAAAGAATAATGAAGACCGTCAAGAAAAGTCGACGTTTATATACGTACCGCGAAGGAAATACTAAAATAAGTTATTATATACTCAGCAACTTTATTCAACGTTGATATTAACCAACATCATGTACTTAGGTACTTAATTATAGCACATAATATGTGCTTATATTATACGTAGTTTGATTTTGGCAACAAAAACAATATTAAAGTATGTATGTTATAATTTTTAATCACGTTCTAAATCACAGTTATATTACTTATTGGTAAATTCTCTTATTTTTAATTGCTTGTCTATAAGCATTTGTTCTTTCAACGATATAATCAATAATATGAGAGGGTAATACTTTTTTAAAAACGTCTATAACCGGCGTGTCTGGGCTGAGATCAAATTGTACTCCGGCAGGTCTACTATCAAATTCAAAATAAGGAATATCAGACAAGGTCTGCTCCCATTCTGCTTCAATAGGTTCAGGAGTGCGTACATAGTTTGACCTGGATCGATGAACTGTCGATTCTCTAGGTGTTGTTGAGTTCACTGGATCCCTTATGGGCACAGAATTTGACGTTTGAGGCAATGGGGTAATTTGTGCAACTACGGGATCTGGAGCAGGTACAAAAGGCGACTGATAGGGTAATAGGTTACTTACAACATCCACAGGGTTTTGCGAAGACGCAGGA
Source organism: Anania crocealis (assembly GCA_949315895.1). Taxonomy (NCBI): domain Eukaryota; kingdom Metazoa; phylum Arthropoda; class Insecta; order Lepidoptera; family Crambidae; genus Anania; species Anania crocealis. The sequence goes on along the minus strand of OX438869.1, from coordinate 5,775,426 downwards.
GTTGTTGGCGCATGAGGCGACGGGTTACTTTCGGCATCCACAGGTTTCAGCAAAGGCACAGAAAGCTGTGCGTGAGGCATTGAGTCATTTTCAGCAACCACAGGATCCGGTGTAAGTAGAGAAGGTGACTCATAGGGCAGCAGGTTACTTTCATCGTCCACATGATCCTGCGAAGACACAGGAGTCGGTGTGTGTGGCAGTGAGTTATTTTCTGTATCCAGATGGTCCAACACAGGCACATGTAGCAATTCATGATGTTGTTTACTTTCAGTATCTAGCGAAGGCATCGATGGTGATGCGGGAGATGACGCATTGCTCGCAGGTTTTGGCGGTGACATACTTAGCGTTAAGTCTTCATCAGGTAAAGAACTTAGATTGATAGACTCAATATTGCAACCTATATTATTCCGTAGTGTGACTGAATCCAGTGAAATTTTTTCCGAATCATTATCGCTTTTATTTGACTTGCACATCTTTGGTTTATTTTGCAATTTTCGGGAATGTTTAAGTTTACGTTTCTTGCGAGTATCAAATATACTATCAAAGCTATTAGAGTCAATATCGTCTTCATAATCTGGTTCAATACTATCTGTAGAATCACTGACAGAATTTAACTGGGATTCCGTACTTTTAGAGCTTGCGCTGGATACTGGATCATAATCTACATCGGAGCCATATTCTCCGTCATCACTATATGGATCATGCGTCTGTTCATCAGAAGACGAATCAAATGTTCGCGTAGGCACTCTGATTGTTCGCTTCCTTTTTTCTATCTGTAATGGAACATATGAGATGAGCTCAATATTAGCTAAAGTTAGGGCTAGGCGGGTAGATATTTTTATTGCAATGAAAAGAATTAGGTACATACGGTTTGTTTTGAAGATCCAGGCTCTGATAATGGCTCCTGTACTTTGGTCAACTCCTTTTTACACTGCTTATTGCTCTTCTTAGTATGCCTCTTTTTATTCATCTAAAACAATAAATTTGTATTATTTTTCAATAATAATATTATAGCCTGAGTGTTGATATAATATTATCCAGTTAAAAATATAATAAACATTTTGAAAAAGTACTTACTATTCTAGAAATTCGTAACAAGTTCAGAGTTCAGTAGAATGCACACTTCCCCGCGCACTCGACTTATCACGCACCGTCGAGCAGGCATACTTAATGTATGGCCAAGCGCCGCGTAAAGACGTTGTGAGTCGCGTGGGTGGGGCTTTGTACATGTGTGCGTAGTGTTAACTTGGCAGTTGAAATTTCGATACAATATGGCGCTAGAATCTACAGAATTAGTTATGTTGTGGAGGAATGACGTAACTATCAGAATTCAATATCAAAATGTACCCTATACTTATGTTCCTAAGGCAAATAATAAATATAAATCGACGTATTCAGACGTTGTTCAACATTTCGTCGTCGTTTTTGGCCGTACCTATACGTTGCTTGCGCGAATGTGTTAAGTCATCACGGTAGAAAAGTCAAAATGGATGAACAATATGCGTAACATAACGACGATAAACGATGTTTAAATGCCACATACAAAAAAATTTTACGTATTGAAGCTTGAATAAATTTGTGATAAAACTTCGATAAGTACTAAAAAAATACTCACAAAGTAAACGTCTTTTAGTGTTACTTAGGTGCCCAGCAGGCACTTACATATATTTCTATTTAATTTAATGCATCATCGGTCACAGTGAATAATTATCTTACTATTTAATTATCCTGAAAATCATTTGTTTTCGTCAGTTCAAAGTAAGGCCGCGCCTTTATCCGATTTTGCTATAATGTTCCAAATAGGTATCAATCGAGTGAATATCCCAAAATTGAATTGATCAGACGTTACTCGAATTTTGCGACAAAGGTCTGGCTTTCTACAGACAATTTAACTTGTCTTTGCGAGCTAGAGCGAAATTAAATTGTTTCTAAATATAATTTAAGCGTTAATGAAAACGTAGGCCGCATTTTATCGGTACAGTCGATAACAAAACCAGGCCATTAAGGAAATGTGTGATGGACAATCCCTTAACAATCCTTCATTTGTCAGCTATTTAAAAGGAGTTTTGCTCGTAAAATTGATATTTTCGATTCTTTTGTTTTTGTATGCGTTGAAATAATTCCATGTTTTTTTTATAGATTAACACTATCGCCTTAAGTTTTACTTTGATAAGTATGCTATTTAGCATTTTAATTTAGTTACTTTCAGCACACGGACACTTTTAAGTACCATGCAAGATTTAGAAAAAAAAGCATTTTACTCAAGGGGATGATTGTTGTAGTTCATTTTGCGTTAATATACGTTAATAATCATTAATATGCATAGGTTAGTTAATAGCAAAATATCGTAAAACTCTTAAGTATACCGAGATGATAAGCCTCTGACGATCTCTGTGGCGGAGTGGCGTTTTTTGTCACACCGGGTTTTCAAGGTGTCGCAAGGTGATTCCCAGACGGCGAGATAGAAAAAAAGGTATCTTTAGTTCTACATTTTCTCGGGTCTGGGTTTTTATGGTGCCTCCGTTGTTTGATTTCCACAATACGAGTGCTTTAATAGTTACTCATTTTGGGATCAGAACATTGTACGTGATGATGTCCACATTTTAATTTATAAAAAAAAACATCATCGTAATAAAACATTTTGTGCTTCTCTGTACAAACTTGAGTTCGTCGTGTTTATGAACAACATAAATGTGTTTGTCGGCGAAGACGAGACATTTTCTGCGTTGAGTGAAAATGGGTACACTCATTACTATAATATTAAATAGGATTTTGAGATGAAGTACCTACACGTCGTGTTAGGGTTCAGCAAGCCTGTGTGTTATTCAAGGAGCGAAAAATTCACTTACATTTAAAAACTTTATGAAACTTATGTTTATATTTAAGACTGACCTTTCCACGGTTCTATTCTTAGAATTTTCATTAAAAAGTTGGTTTTGTGAGTACTACCGTATTAAGTAGGTACTCAAATTACATAAATCTTATATAAAAATAATAAAACCTATAGCAACTTGCTTTGGATATTTTTTTTTCACAAGGAAAATCACGGAGCGAATTCATTTAGGTGTGTGTACCTACAAAGTAGAAAGTCCGGTTAATGTTTTGATATTTTTAGCGTAGCTACTTTTAGGAGTATCTTAGATTTCCTTGACCATGCACACATATTGGCCAATTAAATACAACATCACTAAAAAATGAAATAAATCAATTATACGGATAAACTAAAATAAAATAATCACTCCTCTTTTCGTGATTTTAAAATTTCCTTTCATTGATGTTTTGTTCACATTTTGACTTAAAAAAGTGATGCGAGCGCAATAAAATTAAGGATATCCGGTCGTGGATAGAGTACCTACTTAATTAAAATGCTACAGCGCGTGCAACAAGTAAGCGCAATTACTTACGGAAAGCTTACATACATTGGCGCGAAGAAAAATCTTCAAGTAACCTTTTCAGCAGCGAAAAATAAATCAAATGTTAATCGCTTTTTTTTATGGAACAGTATTACTAGACCTTCGCTTCTTTAGATTTTGTCAACTGACTGACCTCGTCCGACAGTTAATAAATTAAAAACAGACAGAACGACACACGAATGAACTACAAAGTGTAATAAGGGTTCAGTTTCTTATTCTAAGGTAGGAACCCTAAAAACATCCCCACGGTTTAAAGGTTAACCCAGACAAACTGTAGGCGTTCTCTAGAAACACAAGATATAAAATAAATTAATAAAGCCTTGGATCAATTGAGCTTAACTATTTCCACATTTTTCCGTCGCTTTAGCTGAGCGTGTGGACGTCTGCAGGGACGGGTTACTATTTATTTTAATAGTATCGATATTTTTATTATAGAATATTTAAAAATAAGAATGTCACTATAATTGGAAAAGTGATGCCTGTTGCCCACAACTTCGTACGAGTAAGTAAGTTTCCAATGGAATTGTACTTTTTTTTAAAGTTGCCTATGTGTTATTTAGTCTATAAATAACGTTCATGATAAATTTCATTCAGATACGATCCAAACTTTTGCATTTAAAATTTTAGAAAAATTAACAGTGTCTATAAAAAGTATTTAATAAGTACTAAAATGTACTGTAAGCATGAGTAAATACTGCAATATGACAATACATTAAAAACCATTGTCTTTTAAATAAATCCTCAATTGGAACACCAAAGGTGTTTGTTTTATCTAACTGGACTTAGAAACCAAGATTTTTCTTCTTTTTATTTGACTTGACTTTGTATTTCAAGTAATTTTAACACGTTTATCGTTTCTCCAACATCGATATATGAACATCTCTAGTCGGCGTTAGTAGGTAAAATACACGTGTTACCAACAAGGGTTTAATTTAAGCGTGGGCGTCACCTTTGAAAATTAAAACTGCTGGCAGGATTTCAGTATATTTAAAGTTAACATTTTCCACCTTTTATTACAATATGCGATGGAAAATTGGTCTTTCTGTATGTCTCTTGCGTTTTCACACCTAAATTGCTGAACCTACGTTATATGAATGTCAGTCTAGATGTGGATTAGACCTTTAAAAAAACATTGCTACTTTTGTCTGTTATATCTAAAGAGGGTGGTGATATTATAGGTTATAAAATTTTGTATTTATGTATTCGGGTATTCCATTTTCAAGTTAGGTTAATCGAAGTACTAAGCAGACGAAGTCGAGTACATCGTCTAGTTTTATGAAAAGAAAATTTTGTCCAATACAAAATAATTTAATATTGACAGTTCCGAAACTTTCATAGCAACGGAACTTTTTACAAATTCCTAAAACGAGTTTTCGCATTTTCATCTTTTTCCTTGAATCAGACATTACATAAAAGTTGTATTTATGATTACTTTATGACAACTTCTTATGTAATTTTAATTTAGCAATAGACGGGGCAATAAATACAACATGAACAAATGTAAAAAACCTTTGTTGCAATGTATCCACTAAGGTATCATAATTATAGCTTTGGCGACCTCCGTGGCGGAGTGGCGTACGCACCGGTTTTCGGGGTGTCGCCTGCTCCGAGGTCCAGGGTTTGATTCCCGGACGGGTCAATGTAGAAAAAAAAAGTGTATATCTACACTTTTTCGGGTCTTCGTTGTTTCTGGTTTCCAAAATGCGAATGCTTTGAATAGTTGTTCAGACATTTATGATGGGATTTGTTTGTAATAGCTATACTTAGTAAATAAGATTCTTAAGTCGAGAACTACTGCCGACAAACTGCTATGCAGTTTGGTAGATGTGAGAAAGATGTAATAAATATAAGTGATTTGGTAATAAATAAATTAAAAAAAAAAAATGTTGTTCCTTCGTGTAGTGTATGTAGAAGAAGTCGATTAACATCTTTTAAGGCATTGCCTTAACTGCGCTCGGCAATCTATCTTCCTAGAGTAGCGTTAATGGCAAAAGATAATTTTTGGAGAACCCTAGTATATAAGTTGGCTGATCTTTGTAATGATAGCTTATAAGAAGTCATCACATTCGAAACGAGCCGAAACGTGGACACTGATGGTACTGCTAGTCCACAAGTTCAAATTCGCTTAACGGGCTAAGGAGAGGGTAAGAGCTATGTTCGGAGTTTCTCTTTTCACTGGTAAGACTTAATCCCTCAATTGTATAAACTATAAACAAGCTCAAGTCAATGCAAGCAGACGTATTTGTTGATTCTCCACACAAATAATATAGTTAAACCTGGCAAAAGTGTTCAATTTAACGAGAACAGTGTACATTGGCGTAGACAAGTGTTTTTCCCATTAAATGGTAAAAGAATTAAGTGAGTTCTTTCGTGAATAATTGTTTAATTCCTCATAATCTTCATCAAACTGTGAGTACTTTCAACAGTGGACACTACAAAATTTGTAAATTATTTACGAACTGACCGCGCAGTGACCATTAAAGAACATTTGGCGGATATATATGCGCTTTTTCGCCCACCTTGTTAATGCCTTCGTGGCCTAGTGGATTACGCATTAAGACACGCGTGTGGATTTAAGTGTTCGAGTCCCAGAAATTGATATTCTTTTTTTGCTTATTTTTGTTTTTTTTGGACTTGTGATTAGATTTTTTTTTGTTTTTTGTTTATTTATTTATGATAAAGAATAAATAGTAAAGACTAAAGGACTTAAAAATGAATCAATGTAATGCTTGCAGAAACAAAGTAGAACAAAAAACTTTTCTTCAATGCCGGCAATGCAAGCATAAGTATCACTACATGTGCCTCAATATACAGAGTGCACAGTTTGCATCGCTCTCAAAAGAATGCCTGTCAACGTGGATTTGCCCGGCCTGCAACAATATTACGCGTAGAAATAAGCCAAACTGCAACACTCCAGTCAAACAAACCCAGTTGAATATGTCGTGTGATGATAGCGTTGAGCGGGTTACCGCTGGTTCGTCTTCAGAGCAAAAAGAGACTAGTCAGTCTTTGTCGATGGAGGGTATCGGCCAGTTGCTTGATGTGAAACTTGAGGCCTCGTTTCAGGCTTTTGCCCAGAGCTTTCGTGCGACACTCAGGCAAGACATCGTAGACATTGTACATAAGGAAATGAGTCCTGTAATTCAAAATATTAAGGATGAATTTACTGTAACTACTGACTTCATATGCGATGAGCAACGAAAACTACATTCGGAGATGGAAGACAAGGCGAAGCTAATAAAAAAATTAGAAGCTGAGAACCTTCAGCTACAAGCTTCTGTAAACAAATTAGGAGAGAGATTGGCAGTCATTGATAAGACATCGCGAGCTTGTAACGTTGAATTACAGGCTGTACCTGAGACGAACAATGAGAATGTACTAGCTTTGTTTAAAAAACTCTGCAGCGTCATTAATGTGCCTATTGATGATTCCTCTATACGTTGCTGCCATCGCGTAGCTAAAATGGACCTAAATTCAAAACGACCTCGCAACATTTTAGTATCGTTATCGTCTTCATACCAGCGTGATCAAATTTTATCGGCTGCATACCGCTACAACAAAAATCATCGTAACGACTTACTTGGCTCTACTCATCTGGGAATCAGTGGTGAACATAGACGTGTTTTTGTTTCTGAACATCTTTCTCCAGCTTTGAAGTCACTATATGCTGATAGTCGTAGATTAGCAAAAGAATATAAATATAAGTTTGTATGGGTGCGCTATGGAAAGATTTTTGTAAGACGTGATGACTCTTCAAGCCCTATACAAATAAAAACTCAGGCGTCGCTAGACAAATTAAGTCATATCTAACTCCATTATTGTTTTTTTTTTTATATAAATTATTGATAGTCTTTTTGTGTGGGTATTATCTTGTTAGTTGAATTTTGCTGTATTTTAATGTTAAAAGTATTTTATCAAAATGTTAATAGGATAAGATCAAAAACTAATGAAGTGTATTTAAATATTTTAAATAATAATTATGATATTATTTGTTTAACAGAGACTAATCTTAACGAATCAGTTTTTGATTGTGAATTAATAGATAACCGATACAATGTCTTTCGAAGGGATCGTTGCACCACAAGTATAACCAAAAGCGACGGCGGTGGTTTGCTTTTAGGTATTAGGAAATCATTGAATGTAATACGTCAAAATATTTGGGATAGTAAGGTCGAAGACTTATGGGTTACTATATTGTCTGACAGGAATTGTTGTAAATCTTTAAATGTCTGTGTCTGCTACCTCCCGCCGGATATTTCATCTGAGCTCTTAAGTGCATTTTATAACTCTTGCATTGAAACAATATTGAAGGCTCAGTCAACGGATGATTTTTTTCTGATTGGCGACTTTAACACACCTAACATAACATGGAAGGCAAGTGATAATTCAATGAGTCTTGTTCCCCAATGCAACTCGTCAGATTTTAAGGTGAATTCTTTGCTTGAACTTATGACTCTATGCAACTTAAAACAATATAACGGTAACCCAAATCGGAACGAACGCTACTTGGATCTTGTTCTGTCCTCTTTTGAGTGCTCGGTCAGCGTAACTGATTCAGTTAGTGTGGAAGACGTTCACCATCCTCCATTGGCCATAAATATAACCAAGCCAACTATTTTAAAATCTCTTCAGAGAAAGCTGTGTAGGCGTTTTAATTACAAAAAATGTAATTTTAGCGAATTAAACAAAGATATTGAACATACGGATTGGCTCCAAATACTATCTAGTGATAGTGTGAATAGTGATGTTGATTGTTTTTATACTAGGTTAAATAAGCTAATTGCAGAACACACCCCGTTATTTAAGAATACTTCATCATCTTTCCCACCGTGGTTCAGTAATGGCTTAAAGCGATGCTTAAAAGAAAAACTTAAATACCATAAACTTTATAAAAAGTATAAAAACCCACGCGACTACGACAGCTTCTCTATGTTGCGTGCTCGAAGTAAGAGACTCATAGACTCTTGTTACAGGAGTTACATTCGGTCAGTTGAGGGCTCATTAAGGCATAACATTAGGTCATTCTGGAGTTATGTCCAAAGCAAAAAATCCTCTTCTAACAATATTCCAAATACTATCAAATTTGATGATCAGGAGACTTCAGATAGAAAACGGATGTGTGAGCTTTTTGCAAAATGCTTCAACTCTGTTTATAGTGGGTCCTCAACTGGCTTAACGAGTCATAACGGTCCATCTTTGAATTCTTCACACAATTGTCTGATTTCATCTATCAGTTTGTCTGAGCAGGTGGTTAAAGATAAGATGAAAAACCTGGATGAATTTAAGGGAGCTGGTCCAGACGGCATACCGCCATTACTTCTGAAGAGATGTGCTGAAACCATATGTTTTCCGCTATGTATTTTATTTAATAAATCTTTAAAACTAGGTGTCTTCCCGACTAAGTGGAAAATAGCTCACATTGTTCCAATTTTTAAGTCAGGTGATCGATCTCGATGCGAAAATTATCGTCCAATCAGTATTTTGTCTTGTTGTGCTAAGTTGTTTGAGACGTTTGTTTACGATGCTTTGTACTATCATTTCAGGCCTTTGTTATCACCACAACAACATGGATTCGTCAAAAACAAGTCTACCACCAGTAACCTTCTAGAGTACAAAACTTACCTGTGTGGTGCATTCGCGAAGAGAGGACAGGTAGATTCTGTTTATACAGACTTCTCGAAGGCTTTCGATAGGGTTAACCACTTGCTGCTTTGTCAGAAGCTTGAGTCATATGGAGTGCATGGAGACTTGTTGCGTTGGGTTAAATCCTACTTAGATAAACGAAGTCAATTAGTAGCTTTGAAAGGGGATCTCTCGACGGCTTTTACTGTTCCATCTGGAGTCCCACAGGGATCTCATCTTGGGCCTTTATTTTTTATAATTTATATTGATGACCTCATAAGTCGTCTATCGTGCCCTTGTCTCCTATATGCCGATGATTTGAAAATATTTAACACTATCTCTAATTTAAGAGATGCGGTACTTCTGCAGAAAGACCTAGACTCGGTATTGGAATGGTGCCAACAAAACGACATGTCTCTAAACAGCAATAAATGTTTCGTTGTTACATTTACCAGAAAAATTAACACTGTTCACTTTGATTACTCGATACATAACTGCGTCCTAACTCGAAAGTGTGAAGTGCGAGACTTGGGAGTAATTTTTGACCGAGAATTATCTTTTCGACCTCACTATAATCACATTATTAATAAGGCATCGCGTATGATGGGTTTCATCTACAGAATAACAAAGCACTTCAAAAATGTTTCATCTCACCTGACTCTATACTTTGCACTGGTTCGAAGTTTGCTAGAATACAACACCGTAATCTGGTCACCGCATTATCAGGTCCACATTGATAGGATTGAACGGACTCAAAGACGATTCCTAAAGTTGCTAAGTTTTAGAATGAACCTTCATCGTACCTTGCATTCTTATGAGGATAGACTTAAAAGATTTCGAATCATGTCATTAGCTGATCGCAGAAAGCAACTAGACCTAACTTACTTGCATGGAGTCATTAACTATAAAATTGATTCGCCATACTTGCTGTCACAGATAAATATCAGTACCCATTATCGCATCCGTAAACCAAAGGTATTCACTCTTAATGTTTATGTCAATAACACCTCATGTTTTAACCCTATCACTCGAATGTGTCGTCTTTTTAATGAGCTAGTCGGTGGTGGTGCAGACATTGACATATTCAACAGCAGTCAGTCTGCATTTAGGAATAAACTTGTAAAATGTATCAAGGATGTTCTAATATAGGATTTTATATTGTATTCAGTACCTGTTTCCCGTCATTTTTGTTATAAGTCTGTATTATTTGTTTTAATTGTATGCATGATTTTTTACTTTAAATTATTTGCTGCTTTAAGTTAAGGATTATAGTATGTACATGTAAAGGGTTCCAACCTAGCCCTTAAAGTAGCTCTTTACAATTTTATTATGTTCCGGTTGTAACCTGTTTTGTACATTAATAAATAAAAATAAAATAAAAAAATAAAAATAAAAGTATGTTATTCCAGACACAATTAAAATCAATTTTTATCGCGACCGCCGGCGGTCTTATGATCCGTAGGAGTTGAACAAAGTAAAACATTTTATATTTATTAGCATTTCCTTACTAAACTCAAAGTACTAAATTAGTCAGGGATTATTTTGTCTAAAATACTTATTACCGTAAAGATGTTGTATTATTTTTACTGCGCCCTGTATCCACACAGGTTCACGTATTAAAAAGATGCTTTAATCGAAACCTAACAAACGTTTGTTTATGTCGCCACATACATTACGAGGCTACCATAAAGCAAATAGTTTGTACGTTTAATATAATCTTATGAAGTTATACCAACGTTTAACAACTTCATTACATTGAAGTCCGGCAAAATCAAACCATTCATGTTGCAAAATCACACCTATTTCAACAATATAAGAGTTTATTTTAGCCTGATGTGTTCTGTCGTTGAATCACCTGACTTAGATCATAAGAGGTGCGTGAACTAGATCAGTGATAGTGAGGTTTGCCTTGTACGTTGTCTCAGCATTGAACGCGTGCGCAGGCTTGGCTTTGCTTCCGGTAATCACTTCCTAGTTCCCATTGATTGATGAATGCTATGTGGATTTATTTGTTGATGTTAACTAATTAGTGCCCGCGATTACGTTTGCTTGGAATTAGTTGTTTACTTTTATCTCTTCATGCGTCGTGCTTGCCGACTATCCTTCGACTCGTTAGGGTTTTATAACTCGTCCCTATAACGAGCGAGCTTAAATACACGCAAGAAAGCCGCCTTTCTCAAGCCACCCGAAGGCCTCCAATAGGGCTTAAGAGGAAACACAAGGGCCGTTTTTCCATACAAACGTAGTCCCGTGTTTCCTCCCTGGATAAAGCCAGTAGAGCAATAATATTTATAACGAAAATCTATGGCCACTATTAGCATGTTTCTATGTTTTCTGTTTTTTCATAAATTAATTAATAAAAAAGATATGAGCCCTCAAAAATCGAAAAAATTCGCCAGATTTTCCGCTGTGTTCAAACAACCAGAAAACAAATTTGGCTAAATTTTTGAAAAAAAGGAAATCATACGAACACGACCAAAGCCTTTTTTTAATTTTTAATGAAAAAATTATTTAAATCTGTTTAGTTTTGGAAAAGTAATCGGGGGACTAGGGAACGTTGATTTGGTGTGTTTTTAGTAGGTATTTTCGGTCCAAGAAGCAGTTGTCTATCACACTCTGCGGTGAAGGCGTTTGGCACTGCGCGACAGCAATAGATTTTACAAATACCTATTTTTCAATTCTCTCGGCCGTAGTGTTTCCTGTTAACGACTGTTATCTCGCGATAACAGGCTGGACCGACGGCTTAACGTGCCCTCCGAAGCACTGAAGTGCTCATGGTATGATGCCACCGATTGATATAAACTCAAATCACATGCTAAATCAATTTGAATGAAAAAAGGCTACAACACTAAAAATTATTATAAGAGTTAGTTATTTTGAGATTTCCAGTAGGTACCTTGTCTTTTATGAGTTTCCGATATTTCGGCACTGTTGCAAGCGCCATGATCACGGAAGATCATGTTCTTACTCGTAAAAAACAAAGTAAGTTTGTAATGGTTGAAATCTCGAAATAACTAATCTTTATGATGACCATGAAAGCTTAAATCTATACTGTCAATTATTATTGAAATGATAAAAATGTACATAAGTACAATTAAAATGTCCTAGCTCACAACAGTTAATATTTTTGTAAGATTCTTTTTGAGGGGCTAACTATGGTAACTTGCGCTACTCCTTTTCGGCATTAGCAGCAATAATTGACCAAAAGCAGTGGTAGGATATAATGTTGGGTTGGGATGTGCAAATGCTATGGGGCCTATGTGAACCAATACATACATATAGGTAACACTGATTTTATTGGCTATTTTTGCAATTTTCTCTAAAGCATTTGAATGCTATGTTATTACGATAACAACTGTGTAAACTACACTTATCTTACACATGTAGCGAATCGATTTCGCAGTTACAAACAAAATGGTCGTCGTAACTTATGAGCCGTGTGATGTTCGAGTTAATAATTGTGGTCTTTGATATAATCTTAGAGTGATGTTGATATGATACTTATAATGAGTGTAAATTATGAGATGCTTTAAAATTATTGTAATTATAGGTAACATGATATGTTCATTTATTTTATAATAACTTATATGAGACAAACTTCTTAGCGTTCCATGGATTCACAGTGCGGGTGCCGGTCCATCGTGTGGCGAAAAGAGAAACTCCAAATAGATCCCGGGACTTGTGACACGGGTGTAGGTTTAAGGCAGTCATCCCTTTCCGACGTACATCAACACTCACCTTCACTACTCGTGTTTCTGCCTGCCCAGGGCCGGGGGAGAAACTGGGGAAATCTGGTACAAACCTGCTAATGCAGCTTTAGACACTCGCTTTAGTATAGAACTTACTGCAGTTCTGGCCAAGCCAAGGTCTTTCAATAGGTTATAGAGAGATTTTGCTGGTATACCTCTCGCTCCTACTACTGCAGCATTTAGACTAACTACAAAACCGTTTTTCGTTAATTCATTTAGGAGATCATAATATTTGTTTTCTTTCATTGCGTGGTCTTTAGGTATGTTAGATTCCCACGGCACGCCACGGTATGCTCTACAAGTAATGTCCGTTTTGTAGCTCTAGGAAAAAGAAAAATGATCGGTCTGGATGCTGAAACACCTACATCCTCTGGCATATGGTGGCAGATCTAGTTAAGATTCATCAATAATTGTAATGAAACTCACATAGTAGATATAACTGATTGCAGCTGCTGCTTCGTTTTATTTTTAACCGGAAACAAAAAATATTCCTCGATGTTATTATTCCTTTCTGATACCAAAAACTAATACCAGTGGTATTTGTTTTCAATCGTTATCAATTTTGTATTCCGTTCGAATACCTACCATAAGTACTAAAATACAATACTAAAATTTTAAAAAATTGGTATTCGTTCGGAATAGTAAATTAATTACGACATTATACAAATCCCTTAGGTTTTGGTATTAGAAAGTAATAGATCTCGATGTGTGTGATTTGAATAATTTACCATTAAACCTTTGTTTCAGTAACCCTCTACATACCGCTGCCTTCGAAACAACATTTTATTTTCGTACGTTTACGCTTACAATACATTTTTCATGAGTGCTTTTTCTTCTTTTGTTTTACCTCGCCAAGACAGCATTATTTTCACAATCCTTGCTTAGCTGTGATATATTTTTTGTGAATGGATGAAAGTAAATACCGCACTTTCAAACGTTGCAATGTTTTAAAACCTATAGTTTTATTAATGTAAAGTTTACCAACCATTTCATAATGTTACAAAGACAATACATAAACGAAACATATTTACGGAAAATTAAGTGCAAAGTTTTTTATTATTTATTCAAATGAAATAACTATTTACTTTATATAATATTAGCAATTTAATTGCAATTTAGAATATCAGTATTTAAACTTGAAAAATTATGTCTCAGGCGGGACTCGAACCTGCATCTCCTCGCATACCGGGCGCGGCGCTTTACTATTAAGCTAAATGGTAAATGATGAAATAACTATTATTTATTCAAATGTCTGTCTAGTACGATAGTACGAACATACATAATATATTGACCTGTCTTGTATTCTATTTTCTGTTACGTCGCGTAGGTATAGATACATATTTATGCTGCCAATTTTTTAACTGTGTACTTGTGTACTGTGTGTATTTATATAATTTATTCTCGCAAAAAGTAATTACAGTTAACTTATTAAATTACAATGAGATACTTACATAGATTACTTAAATACTAACATAGTTTGTACGGCTAAGATGCTTATCTTGGGTGTCTATTAAGACACATACTTTTTTGATACCGAATTTCATTTCACAGAAAACTATTCTATGAATGTTAATATCTTTTTTTCTTGATTTATCGAATAGTTAATAATTGCCGTTTCATAACATCGAATAACATTTCACAAAAAAAATGTTTAGCAATTGTTGTGTTAAGCAGAATAACGATATATCAAACTAATGCTTCATAGAATTATTAAGTTATCGATAAAACCATTTATAAAAACAAGTTTCAATGTGTTCGTTTCCCATAGCATTTTTTCTTCAAATAACTTTTACATTTGCATACGCATGCAAGTAATAAGGCATGCATGCATGCATTAATGCATTCAAGCAAGCAGACAGGCATGCATTAGTGCATGCATGCAAGCAAGCAGGCATGCAAACAAGCAGCATGCATTAGGATTTCCTCGTCTCCGGTGCTGCGGGAATAGCAGCCTCGACGCCCTTGCGTAACAAGGCGCAGTCACCCAAGCTCGCCTACGCAGCTTCGGCTTGCTGGTCGCCTTCGGTGACCAGCCTCAGCCGCTCCGGCTCGCGCGGGTGCTTGCACCTCGGCCACAGCGGGCGGAGGCTGCTCTCCCTCCGCGCCTCCGGCTTTTGAATTATACTCTAGTATCGGGCAGACTAGTACCACGGCGAAGAGACCACGGCGAGTCGGGATTAACGCAGTTTATTTATTATATCAATATTTATTACATATTTATATCAGTTCGGCTTTAAATTGCGTATTAATAAAGTATGCAATATAATATTAGTAACAATAATCGTTTGGCAATACGGACTTTAGTGAATTAAAATTGGATGTTTTAACAATTCTTCATATTGAAACTTGCGTGGAAATAAAAGTATGGGTAACAAAAAAAGTAAACTACGAGGGCGGCACTGAAAATTTCGGGAATCAAGGAAGTGACACAACATTACTATTTAAAAATGTATTTATTGCTTTTCAAAGTATTCTCCGCGAAATTTGACACATTTTTCCATACGACGGAATCAATCATTGAAGCAACTATTCCATTCGGAAGTTTGGGTCTCAAAAATGGCCGTTTTGTAGGCGTCCACAGCTTCTTCAGGTGATGAAAATCTCTGACCACGCAATTTATTCTTTATTTTAGGGAAAGTATAGAAATCATTAGGGCTTAGGTCGGGGCTGTACGGCGGATGGTCTAATAATTCTATGTTTTCTTGCTTTAAAAACTCTTTTGTTCTGTGCGCGGTGTGAGAACTCGCATTGTCGTTATGGAGGATGATGCGGCGGTTGCAGTTCTCTTTACGGAGTTCAGAAACGACCTGTGGCAAACAAATGCTAGCATGCCATTCTGCAATTACCGTTCTTTGTCCCACAAGAGGAATAGTCGCAACATAGCCGGTTTTGGAGACAAATGTGGCCACCATTTTTTTGCAACACTCCGTGAACGAACAATTTTTGTTGGCTTTAACTCATTTTCGAACACCCAAACTCGTGACTGGTTTTTTGTTTCGGGTTCGTACACGTATATCCAGGATTCGTCACCTGATACGATGTTGTATACAGCATTTGAGGATTCTGCGTGGAATCTTTAGAGAGTTCTGACGCACCAAGTAACGCGAGCCGCTTTTTGCTCTTCACAGAGCGAATGCGGTATCCATCGGGAAAACAACGTTTTTTACACCTAATTGTTCATGTAAGATTATTTGTATTTGACTCAAGCCAATATCTAAAGTTGCCTGAATTTCGCGGTATGTCACATGTCGATCTTCCTCAATCAGCTTACGCACAGCATCAACGTTTTCTTGGGTGACTGCAGTTTTTGGACGACCTTGACGGGGATCATCACTGAGCTTGACACGTCCACGCTGAAATTCAGCAAACCAGCGATAAATTGTGGTTTTGGATGGGGCTTCATTAACAAATGCAGAAATCAGCCGGTCAACACACTGTTTTTTTGTTAAACCACTTCGAAAGTCATAATAAATCATCGCTCTTGAATTTTCTCGAGTCAATTCCATTTTCTCAACGACTAAACAAGTTTGATAAGACCTTGTGATAAGACCGAGACTCTTTTTTTTAATTAATAAATGGTATTCGATTTTTAAAACCAAGGAGTTTGCAATTAAAATGATTTTAATATGACAGGAACAGTGGAAATATTTTTAGTGCAGCCTATGTAACATTACTTCGATAAAATATATAATATATGAAAAGAAGTAAGATGAAGTATGTAAGTTTGTAGATTATAAGCATTCGACCAAATGAAATTTTGATGTAACATGATTCTAGAATATGTTTAGTATCGTTTAGAAACATCTGCGAATTGTTTTATGGGGAATGAAAATCGTTGAACAAAATTGCGATTAAGTGATGGGTTCCCGCTTATCTTACAGTGTCCTTAGATATTCCTTAAATTAAACTTGTGAATAGTTACGATTTCGTATTTTTTTGGTATAGATTAATTTTTTCTTACTTCAAATACGAGTAATACCGTACTTGGTAAGTCACAGCCTATAAAAATCCCACGGGGCATAAACCTCCATCATTGAATTCAAGGTACCATAGTAACGATGGGTACAGCCATAATCGCCACGCTAGTCAAACGCAGGTCGGTGAACACAAACGAGCAATGTTCGAAAATTCGAAATTTTTTTTGCCCGACCTGGGAATCGGACCCACGTGTTTCTAGACCAACGGGGCGTTATTGGTTGTCAAGAGAAATAGTTTCACAAATTTATATCTTATTATATATTTACGTAATTGGTTGGTCGAGAAACGAATCACTGTTACGGCTTCTGATATCATTTGAAAGGTAACGGCAAATTGAAATCTTTATAGGCGTCGCCATCGCTCATAATCTTATTACAAGAAGAGTAAGTTGATTTTAGTAATAAATGCTTCTTTGAAGTCTGAAAATCAGATTAATTTTCGGTTCTTTGATAATTATGTTTGTAAAAGTAAAACGATATTGATTTATTTTTTCGATTTATCAACGAATAACTTAACTTTAAGTTGAAATTTAACACACAGTTTGAGCATTGAGTAACGATTTTTGATAGTTCAACCCAAGAAATACTTAATCGTAATTTATTTATGAAGGTTTGACAACTTTGTTTACTCCGGTAGTACGGGGTTCCAGCTACTACGCAATGAAAAATAGCACGGGTTTTGCAGGAGCGAGTGTTATAGTCGTGCGTCAGAAACCTGTAATAGGCGGTTTGGAAAACTCTGGCACTTTAAGAAATTTTAATTTAGAATCAAGTTATAGAGCATTTGAAAGTATTTGTGACGAAACTTACTAATCAATAAATCATTTTCTGCCTATGTAACCCAAAAAAAAGAAAAGACCTCAGTTTCTCTCATTAGTGGGTGCAAACAAAGAACCACCAAGCTTTTTGTGGCCGTGAATGGCCGTTGGAAATAGACACTCAGACTTAATAAAAACTGTAGACTTTTAAGCAAAATAACAGCGTACTTATACAAAGAGTCCATAAAAAAACTAAAATAAGCTAATTTCGAATGATAAGTCGTTGGTAATTACATCTTCATCAAAAAATTAAAAGTAAATGTAGTAAAGATAGACAAAAAGAAGACCTTTATATTTGCTAATGTATTAATCTTTACAAATTTTCGGTGATTGAAAATAGTTACCTCTTTAACTATTACGATTCCAAAATCAATGTAGGTGTACTACAATACCTAACTTTTCTAATATAAAGTTCGTTTTATTATAAGAGGTACTCGTTTTATAACTACGGTTAGGATGAAAGGGCCTGAAAAACATAAGTACCATTGATTTCTGTGAAATTGAAATATAATCGAGCGTAATTACTGCCAAAGTATTTTTGCGGCGTCTTAAATACCAATTTCCCAATATTTGACTGGAAGTCATTTTATTCGTAAAAGAATTTTGGATTATTGGAAAACGATATATTTGTAAGGTTAAATCAAACATCAAGGCTTAACTATTTAACGTTAAAAACAGTAATGAGAGTTACAGATTTATTGTTTTGCTATAAAAGCACGTTAGTTTTGGTAATTAAATAATTGCCAGTTTTATTTTTAAAACCTTTTATAAGTATCTTCTTGTTAATCTATACTGATATTATAAAGCTGAAGAGTATAATTATATTGTTCATTTAAACGCGCTAATCTCAGAAGTACTGGTTCAAATTGAAAACTTCTTTTTGTGTTGGATAGTCCATTTATCGAGGAAGGCTATATAACATCACGATGTGACCAATAGGAGCGAAGCATCAGTGAAAAATGTTGCATAAATAATCGCGATCATAATAACAGAAATTGACGCGTACGAAGTCGCAGGCAACAGCTAGTGCTTAATAAGTTCGATGGTTAAGTTACTTAACAGTCAACCGCATTTCACCAAATATGGCAAACGATTTTTTACTAAGTCCTAAACCCATCATCTCAGCCAATCGTCGCCCACTGCTGGACAAAGGCCTCCCCCTGGTGGGGGTTCACCTTAAGGGGACTACTAGAGCTAAGTGCTGCCCCCAATTGATTTAATGTTATTACTTCTAAACAAAATCAATTCTCAAAAAACTATAACAGTATCATATTATCAAATGACCTCTAGTATTTATTGAATCAAAGTAAACTTTTCATTTAGTGGTTTATAAAGTCGAATTTATCGCTAACGCCAAAAGTGCAATAATGTACAACACGAAAGAATGCCATTATGAAAAGCAGTTAACAGTGATTCAATAAATACTATAACTAATTTTCTAAAGTTATACTGTTCTAGTTTTTTGAGAATTGATTTTGTATATCAGTAATAAAATTAAATCAATTGGGAGCAGCTTAGCTCTAGTAGTCGCCTTAATCGCCACGCTTGGCAAACGGGATGGCGATCACAGTTTAGGTAATGATCCAGAGAAGTTGCTACTGCACGTCCTCTTTTGGCAGCACTCCTTCAGTCACCTTTTACGACACCCTTAGAAAGAAAGGAGGTAGTACTGTTCTTTTCATGTGCCGACACCACACGACACCCATGAATATCACAGGGCAAAGTTTTTGTGATAGGTTAAGCTGACTTAGTAATAAAACTTTTTTTTGCAGCCCCTCAATATGTGTGTGCTAGCAGACTACTGCAACCACACATGGATCCCGGAGTGTGGTCGGGAGAGGAGTGACGACCACTTGCGCCTCTTTATTGATGAGTGTGACATGTTTGAGTACAATTGCGATCGTGAAAAATGTACGAGTAATATTAACAATAACATTTATTTATTTACTCTTTAATGCACATATAAAGCAGTACCAATTACAGCCTTAGTGCCAGAATTACTATCCAGACCAAGCAGAGATGTTAAACGAGGTGTAAAGCAGTAAAAGTAGAAATAAATCTTGCAAGAAACAGAAATGTAAAATATCTACATATAATGTTTTTTTTATACGAATACGAAAAAGTTGGACACAAAAAATAAACAAAAACAAAACATAAAAAAACATACATTCACATAAAATGAATGTTGTTGCCGATATCTAAGTTACACATACAGAGGACATAGCAGCATACTACTCATAATAATCATATCGAGTGATATGCTAATTGTTTGGCCTAATAGCAAAGCGATTCCAATTCTATTTTGTCATGGCATTCTGATATCGATATATCCAATAGAAGACTCGATTCCTGTTTTAAAAAATATCGATAGTTCTTAAACACACACTGGGCCGAATCTCGTCCGTTCAATTTACTAAACCATAAAACCTAAAGTTGTGACGACGATTAATTTCAGATTATGAAGTCCAGAATTATTCGGACTGCTTCGCGGCTCCAACAATTTGCCCCACCTTTCCACCATGTCCTTCACATCCGCCTTGCCCAAACCACCGCTTCCACAGAATGGGACAACATTATTTATATATAACTCAAAATGGTAGAAAAATGGCACGTCCTCCAAAAACTACACTGAAGGTAACTTTACCATTTCACATGTTGTATGGCAAGAGACGGTATACTCCCATCCCGAGAATTCGTCGGGAGAAGATGAAAAAAGAAGCCAAACGAAAGAGTATGGCAAAATCAAAACTGGTAAGTAAAAATCAAAGTAAAAAAGTAACGAAAACTTTGCGTGAAACGATAATTTTGAAAAGGGAATCGATTGTGAAAAATGGTAAGATTTTTATGAAAGTAATCAAGGCGTATGTTACGAAGTCAATGACAACAAAATGTACAAAAGATTCCGACTTTTTGGAGAAGTAATGTATGAAAGCTGTATTCCTACGTAGTATGAAGGGAGAAGTGCCTTGATGATGATATAAGTGTTTTTATATAGTAAAGCTCAAATACTTAAACCAAGTTCCTAATAAATGTTTTAGATGATCGAATGTTTTGTTCATTCTTGTTTCAATTAATTTAGTGGTAAGAAAACCGGCACAAGGAATCTTGTATATTCGGATAACACTACATAATAGAGTATGTGGCATTGATCAAAAAAGTTTACGTAGCGTTTGATGTAGAAGACTCGTATAAGCCTATGTCTACGGTCGGCATAAATTGCTTAAAAAGTCAGCCAATCGAACAAAATAAAATTGTGTGCCTTTCTAGACATAGACATGTTGTGTTTAGAATCATAATCAGGCGTAGCCTAATATGACAAACCACTAGAAAAATAAAACCTAAGTATCGGGGGGCACGGCAGTATAGTATTTTTCGATAACATTTTCAATGATGTCCCAGATTTATTTAAGATACATAAAAGTGCTATCTACCAACGTGTATCATAAATAACATCTTTCAAGGATAGTTTTTTTTAAATTATTATTTAAGACATGCCACACTGGACCACACAGAGCCATCTAGTCCCAAATTAAGCTACTATTAAGTACCCTGTCGTATGGGGTACTAGACAACCGATAAACTTACTTATATTTTTTTTTTTTGTAAATACATACTTATAATACATAGAAAACACCCAGACCAGTACAAACAGACATGTTTATGCACACAAATATTTGTACTGTGCGGGGATCGAACCCGCGACCCATGGCTCAGAAGCAGCGTTTACTACCGCTGATCCAAATGGTCGTCAAAAAAGATAAATTATGGCTATCAAATCAATATATATATTTGGAAGGTTTAGAAGGTATATTCTAGTATTATTATCGTACATTGATCTTTTAATGTCAAAGTTTTTACTAACAATAATAAAACGAACTTTATTATAAATGTTTTGTTAGTTTCCAATTTCAAGAATGGTTATATTTCATGTGACTGGTATTGAATTTGTAAATATGTTCGAATAAATTCTTCAGAAATGTAAATAGCAATTTGGGTTATAGGATTTGTTATTACTTTTGTTTTAGTTGTCGCAACTCTATATTTTAGTGTGCCTTCATGTCAGCATTTCATATCGGTAAGTTGGTATGTATTTCCAGAGATATTGTAGTAAGTAATTGATATGTATTTATCTATGATATTAATCTAGATTCAAGATCCTTGTTATTTGGCGAACACCTGTAATCATACATGGATTGCTGAATGTGGTTTAAAAAAATCACACATGAGAATATTTTTAGACGAGTGTGACCGATACGAATATAACTGTGACCATAATCAAGGTAAGGAAGTGGAAAAACATATTAAAATTTACGGCCTCACTAAATTCTTTAATAATTGAATTTTTTGTTTCTATTTTAGACTACATTAAAACGGAAATGTCAAATTGCACAGGATTAGAAGAAAATAAAACCATCACTAAACCGACCAGTACAACAACCATTACACCAAATACTACAAGTAATCAATCCAATTAAAATTGTATTGCTACAGGGCGAAATTAAAATGAGTCAACAAACGTTAAGGGTTTCTACTTTCTACTTAGTGACAGCGTTAAAATAACAACAATCCAATTTTCATTTGACTAGTCGCTTTCAATTTAACTTAATAACTGATTAGCAGATAGTATTGAATACATGGTACTGATAAGATATAATTTGTTACATGATTCAACTTTACAAAAGAACGCGATCCAGTTTCCACTAAAAATATTGAAACAGTTCTTGAAATGTTTCAGTACTTACTACTACCGATTCAACCACATCAGAAACCACTAGTGCCTCAACAAATGAAGCATCTATAACAATCGAAGCACCTTCAACTACAACTGAAACGCCTGCAACAACTATAAATGTAACCGAAACTACAACAGTATTTATTCCAACTTCAACGGTATCTACTGAGCAAACAAAATCTGTTGTTAATCAATCTACAACTGAAAACATCACAACAACAATATCTAATGATGCAACAACTGATTTTATAACTACTTCACCTGTATCAACTGTGTGCACCAGACCACCAAAGATAAAATCTGGATGCAATAATGAATCTAAAGTTACGACTACAGAAAGTTCTACAACTAAAAACAGTCCTACAACTACAGAAAGTCCCACTACAAAATATGGTACTACTACAAAGGAAAACAGCACTGCAGCAGATAATACTACAGAGACTAAAAAGACTGCAACAACAGGTAATACTACAAATACGGAAAATTCAACCACAACAGAAAATATTACTAAACTATCAGCTACGAGTAACACTAATATTAAAAATGCAACTACAACAAACTCGACGGCTAAAATGACTTATTGTAATGATTATCCTAAGCATTGTGATAGACCAGTAACTTGGGAAACCACCGTTAAAGGTGAGACAAGAGATTTCTTTAAAATATTGAAAGAACGTTTCGGGAGACGAGCTAGGTTCATGAAACCTACTACTCATTGGCCTAAAAAATTAGGAGTGTACATGAATAATAAAAAAAAAAATGCTGCATTTTTGTATGGCAACCACATTGAGAAACGGAGTGATAGTTAGAAAATATACTTAAATGATGATGTGCAATAAAGTTATTGCTTATTGTGTGATACTTACTTATATTAGTGCGATTGTGCTGTCGGTCTTTTTGTTCCGTCGCTCCGCATCCCACCTATAAATGGCTGCAGCTTAAAATGAAACCAGATCCAATCAAATAATACTTGTTTACCTTGTTTTTAGTACTTTCATTGTTTATTTCTCATTAAACAAATGCAACGTGTAAATAAAAAAAAAAAAATTGCAGAAATTGTGTAAAAATTATATTTTTTGCGATTTAGTTGATCGTCTTATTTATAAAAAAGAGCTAAAAACAGCTTTTAGAAATAGTGTTCCAAAAAGGAGCGTGCCAAACTTAATGAGATGACAGACAGATAGTTAACTGACCAGACAAAAAACTTTATTTTTTCTATTTTTCTCAGCATTTTGTTGTTTAGTGCGAAAATTGCAACGTAGATTATTTAAGTAAGAGAATAGCAATAACATATTTTATCCACACAGCACAGCTACAGAATACATCTTGAAATTGGTTTGTTTAATATCTATATAAAAACAGATTGAACTAAAAAATTAAAAATAAAACTGTAGTAATCAATTGAAAAATTCATATTATTGTACAAAAAGCGTGGGGTGCTTGTTATGATATCCACAGATATAGTAAATTATTGATAAAATATTTACAACAATCTAAATCAAGCCCCCACGCTTTTTGTACAATAATATGAATTTTTCAATTGATTACTACAGTTTTATTTTTAATTTTTTAGTTCAATCTGTTTTAAAAGCGTGGTTTTTTAGTTTTTTAAACTATAATTTATTTTTTACTTTTTAGTTTAGTTTATAAGATTTGATTCCTTCTTTACCGACTGTAAGTCCAAACCTATGCAGGAAACATAATTGATACAGATCGCGCGCTAGCTCTATCTCTTTTACTCCCTCTTACAGAGGAAAACTGGGAAAACTGTTATTAAATTATTGCATTGTCATCGGCCCTTGATACGTGTGCAAAGTTTCAAATTAATCAAACTTCTGGAAATCGGTCAAATTTATGCTCAAAGATTCCATTACATAGATACAACCCAAGCTAATAAAAGCGTGGTAATAAAAGGTATAGCGTTATTAACGTGTTGTTGAACTATTACTCCTCCTGTATATATTTATCCACCACTTTTTGTTTATGACGACTAAGCGCGCCTGTTAAATACATTATAAATTCACAATGCTACGAGAATATTTTAATAACGCTTAACCTATTTGTGATAGTTGTTCAACAGACCTTTACAAACGACGGTTCTCAGTTAAAAGAGTAAATCCTTCTTTTGGAGAGGCCAGAGTCCAGCGGTAGACTGATAAGTAATTAATAATTAAACACGTAATCAACGACTGTCACTGTGTAAATATTTTTATTGGGTGAGTAATTTGGCGGAAAAGACAATGTTTCATTCATTAATTAAATTCGAACTGAACCCATTGAAGAAGTTACAAAATAAGCGACTCTTTCATGTGGCAGTAAGTGGATACAGAGGATTAAATTTGATGTCAGTTAAATGTTTTTACAAGAGGCAATTTGTTTTTTATTCAAATTTTAGACAAAGGAGTTCATAATCTGAGATCACAGACTGAGATCTTGTTACTTGTGAGTACTTAAGATGTCAAGGTGCTTAAGATTTGATTGCAGATAGCAAACCAACAAATGAATATTTACTTACAGAAATATTGTTTGCCAAATACGAGGTTATGGAACTCGTAATTGTTAACTTAAAATGAGATTACAGAGCATTGAAATGTTAGGAATGCAGAGTTGTTTAAGTCGAAACAATAGGTCACGGAGACTTGTTAGTGAATTATCATACCAGGGGCGAGGCAAGTCATAACACCAACTATCGTAGTGACTTTATTCACATGATCGTAAAAATTAAGAATAAACTTAGATAAGGTTTTATGGTTTACAGTTTTTTCCCTTGCTTGCGATAAATATATTTATTATTGGTTAGTTGCGTGACAGTTAAATTCAATTATTATTAATAATATAACAATATTAATAAAAAACGTTCATGGTCACTATTACAGGAGTTCATTGAATTGAGGTTTGATAAACCATGTCATGTATCTTACTTTTATAAGTCTTTGATATTTCGCCACAATTAGAAGCGCCATGATAACGAAAAATTTTCCGTGATTTTCCGTGATTAAATTACGTAGCCAATGTGTTCATACCTGCTTTATTGAAAATTCAACCTTACGTTAGATGACTTACTGCAGTTGAATGCTTCTAAGCTGAATGAGCACCTAAACGTTCTGTTGGGCGTTCCGTCGTTTTTCTCTCATACATCTACGATTAAAGCTTATGATATTGATATGAATTTCTTCCGCTCAGCTTTGATTCCTTAGGGGCTTTAGAAAATATCGAAGGATGTTACAAATATGTATAAAATAGATTTTTCCCCGTCTTTTTACTTTGTTCGCGTGGTCTTCACGAGGACTTATAAATATCACTATACTTCACACTAAATTCAACTATTTGGCGGTATTCCCGCGAAAACTACATGGAATTTCATGATAAAGAATATTCTAAATATACTCGTATGTTATTCTGATGTCTAAGCTACATTATTGGTTAGGCACAAAATCTGTTTAGAAATATTTGCGTAAAAGAGTAACAAACATTTATACAGACATATTTCGCGTTATAATACTAGTATAATACTCGTATTAGTAAGGATGCACACATCTTACAATAAAGAAGTTGTAAAGCTACTTATTAGCTGCTAGTATTAATTCTTACACATTAACTAAAATATATCTGACACACATCTACTGATAGTTTTTTTAACAGAAACCCAAACACACACACACACACACACACATCACCAACAATAAAAAAAAAAATTCTATGTTTTTATTCTAATGTTTACGTAAAATGTAACCATCGCTGTTGAGTTTACAATGGTTTAAAATTTATCTATGTTTAAATATGTTTTAGAGTCTAAGCTTATTGTAAACTTGTTTGTGGTTCTTTCAATAAAAATAAAAAAACTTTGAATAGCTCGTTGTACTATGTGAATCTCTTCCAATCAAAGTACTTGTGTGTGGGAAGGAAAGGATTCCAAAAATTTGTAAACCTCATCATATACAGCGTTTTGTGAATGGTATTTTCAAGCCGAAACCAGCATAATATGTTAACATAATATGCAAATATTACTATGGTGAAATCACCTATCATCAATTTTTTTTTAAATATTTTTATACAAATCGGCATCTCAAAATTTTAGTTTACATGAAAAAAAAAAGATATCTGATTTCTGACTTCACTATACTATTAACGCTTCACTTCACTAGTATATCCTCGATATGCCATTTACCTAACACTGTAAAAGCAACCTAACTATAGCGTTATAGGTCATTTGCGTGTAGTTACACCACAGGCTGCAGGTGTAAAAGGTTTAAGATGCGTTTCGAAATTAAACTCATTAGCATCATAGTAAACCTCCGTGGTTTTTAGATGTTAATATTTCCTTTATGTTCATGTAATTTTCTTAATATGATAAATAAATTAAAAAAAAAAAAAAAAAAAAAAAAACATTTTTACCGTTAAAAGTAGAATAATAAACAAATAAATATTTTCAGACATGCCACACTGGGCCATATAGAGCCATCTAGTCCCAAACTAAGCTACTTCTAAGCTTATACTATGAGTACTAACCCCCGTATTTATAAAGAAGTAATTACTTATTGCTTAAGAAAGTCATAACTTAAAGTGTTCATACCTAGTGCTTAAGTGAAAGAAATTGGTCACCATTAATAGTCATATTAATTGGCTGAAAATGCAAACGTTTGGTAGTTATAACTTCTAGTAATTTCTTGATTAAGGCATACAAATTGTCTCTCAAGTAATTACTTGTTGTCAAGTAAATACTTTTACTTGTTTATAAATACGGGGGTAAGTCTAGACAACCGATTAACTTACTTAAATACTTTTTTTTCAAAATACATACTTATAAACTTATAATACATAGAAAACACCCAGACCAGTACAAACAGACATGTTCGTTCATGCACTTAATTGTTTGTACTGTGCGGGGATCGAACCTGCGACCTATGGCTCAAAAGCAGCGTTTACTACCACTGATCCAACTGTTCGTTTTAATAGACCAGAAAAGCACCACCTCTGCTCTTCCTAAAGGTATTGTAAGACGCGACTTCAAAAGTACCTCCAGAAAAATAGCGTCTCTTTCGCCATTGGCACTGTGATTGCCAACCCGTCTGCCAAGAATAGCGATTATGGCAAATACATCCTAGAAGGCCGTGTCCACCAGTGGACATACACCGTGGCTTTTGATGGCTAATTCGCGTAACCGAATCGTATCACAATCGTAATTGAACGACAGGTTTTTGACAGTTCTCGTATGGGCTAAATGTCAAAATCGTCCAATGGGGACTACCGTTTCTTTGCTCACCAGTTGGCGCCACTGTAGACTGAGGTCCGGAGTTATAGCTGTCAAAGGCGATTGGCGCCGAAACAAAGTGTTATATCTTGAATCTAATTAAGGTTATATTGTTTATAAATAACTATCTTGATATCAACAAACTAACTTCTGAAATAGTTGCTCTTGAGGCCGCCTATTTTTGCACTTTTTCTTAATTCCGCTTTTAAAGCGTTCACATTAATCGCCAAATAATCCATATTTGCGATATTTTACGAAGGCAATCACTTTCCAGCAGGTAAATTAAAGAAATTATAATTTATGCAACAAATTCCGCTAAAACCAGTACAAAGTGAATAATATTGGACCTCACGCGACACTAGCGCCTCTAGTGGCAAATTTACTAGCGATAGCCCCCATTCAATCACGATCGAACTGCGATTCGGTTACGCGAATTAGGCCCCAGTACAAACATTCGTGTTCATGAACATGTCTGTTTGTACTGGTCTGGGTGTTTTCTATGTATTATAAGTTTATAAGTATGTATTTAGAAAAAAAAAAGTATATAAGTAAGTTAATCGGTTGTCTAGACTTAGTACTCATAATATAAGCTTAGTAGTAGCTTAGTTTGGGACTAGATGGCTCTGTATGGCCCAGTCTGGCATGTCTGAAAATATTTATTTATTTATTATTCTACTTTTGTGCTGGTGGTCTAATCGATCAACTTTAAAGGGTACAAACAGATTCAGTAGACGTTAGATAGTAAACCCATAAGTGCGTAATTTCGTCATTTGTCAAGGGAAAACAAACCGTATGTCATTACGACAGCGGCCATGACTGTGCGTTGTTTGTTTATGTGGAACATAATCCTCTTCTAGGGTCAGTTAGGTGACCCTGTCTTTATTGCAATGAACTTGACCATGGGTAAAAGAGAAAAGTCAAACTATTTTGAACCTTATGTTTTAAGAGATAAGAATATTTTAAAGTAATACCTATATGAATTGAAGTTATTCTTTACCTATTAACTTGATTATTGAAATAGGAGATTAAATACGTTAAAGATAGCCTAGAGATTACTTTTTACGCATATTGTCGCTTTCTTCAAATAGAAAATTAAATGGAGGCCCCTTTTCTTAACATGTTAAAGGCAGATTTTTTGTAAAAGCGAAGTGTGCTTGTTTTTTTTGAGGTTCTGATATTTTGGTTCTGTTGCAAGAGCTTTAATGACGAAATGATTATTGTTTCGTTTCATCTCTTAGGTATATTATACTGTGTTTTAATCTGTGCTGTGCCTGTCTTGAGAGGTAAAAAACGAAAAACCAGTACAGTGAGGCGATTTTATCGGTAAAAGCGATCTCTTGCAGACAACCTATTCCCACGCGCCTGTAACATTTTTGTCCAGCCTCATACCTACCAGACTTTAGATTATGCTTTCGACATTTAATTTTAGCCCGCTATTTAGTATTGCAATTTTTGTATAAAAAAAAAATATTTTATCTATCTTAGTAGAAATGTGTCGTTATTATTTACGTAAAAAAGTCACCTACTCATGGTATTGAGCAAAGCATTTGCCCTCGACCTTATACCGTAAACTTTTGATCTACGATTAAGTCTGTTTACTAAGAACTCGTGTTCGGTATCACGTTCACAGCTCATTTTAACTTAATAAGTAATGTTTTGACTTTTAACTTGTTACGACTTCAGTAAGGGTTGATTGCCTTGCCATATTAAAATTACAATCCCTAGAAAAGTCTTTGTTTCTCAGATAAGGTACCTACAATATTATAATACAAAAACTGACATTTTAAAGCAACAAAAGTTTTTTGAAGTCGTTTTAAAATAGTTTTGAAGTGATGGATCGAGGGACATCAGATAATTAAATAACAAGAGCTTTGCAAACACTGTAATAAAATATAATGTTTAAACCAGCGTAGGTAATAATCATTTGGTTCCTAATTGAGGCACGTTGACAATGTATACTTTTTGTGTGACCTCATTTTAGACTAGTCAATGTTGTTTATGTAGTTTGATAATATAATATAAATTAAGAGGGTTTCGTGTATGTAAAACCATGGAAATACACATACAAAATTTCAATCCAATCGGTCTAGCCGATTAGAACTTGATATACGAGTACCTATCGACAGCAGCGCCACCTACCGGGTCCCACAGTAAAAAGTAGCCTATGTTCATCAATCATAATGTCGGCTTATAGATGTAATAATTTTTCAAATCGCAGCCTATTCAATACAAACAAACAATCAAATATTTCCTCTTAATCTATATATATAAAAACGAATCCCTATTTTCCTTGGTCATCGCATCACGTGTGAACGGCTGGACCGATTTCGCTAATTCTTTTTTGTTTTGTTTGTTATTGTCAGGAGAATGTTCTTATGAAAGAAAAAAAAAAAGAAAATTGCGCGAAAAATTAGAAAATTAAAAAAAACTTAATCATCATACTAAATTATTTGTAATGTTATACATACCTTATCGCTTTCGACAATTTAAACTATTTTAATATGGCGTTTAACATAACATAGACAAAATCCGTGCTGCAAATATCTTCAAATATATTACTGGCCATGTGAAAAATAAATCATTTTTCACATGGCCAGTAAAGTCGCCAGTTACCGTGTCGTACGAACTAACTAAGCTATTTATGCATATACCTACCCGCCAGAAAAAAAAACAAATAATGTTTTATGGATCATACTTAAAGCATAATAATAATGAACAATGGGTAGCATTTTTTTTCTTAAACCATTTGGTGATCAATAGTCTTAGTTAAGACAGGACAACGTCTGTCGGGTCCGCTAGTAATAATATAATGAAGATTTAGATTTGCTATGAAGGAAGTTTGAGGTCCTGAAAATTAAAGATAGGATTGTTCTTCATATCATCCCATTAGGCTGGAAACAAATAACTGATAGAGCTTGAAAAAAAAGTTAACTGATCTCTATCGACAGCGATATAATCGGTAACACGATATAATTGGTAACGCGGTATAAAAGCGGACGAGGTTGCAGACGTAACTATAGTGCTCCATAAATGGAAGTTATATAATAAAAATAGGGCCTTATACCACGTAAATCGACCCTGTACGTCTAACCGCCTGCACTTTCCAAGAACGGTTTCATTTCCGTTTCCGCCCAAGTTTCTAGGGCAGCCTTATTCAAGTATATTATGAGCAAGACCTTTGAGTCTAGAGAGTACTTTTTCCAAGTTTTTCTTTGTGGCGATATAATTGACAGTTGATTTAAAAATAATGTGATGTACAGAGTATACCTACATTTTAGTAAATTTAAATTTTAGTGACATAATTAATTTAATTTATTTGATTTATTTATCAAGAATAGAGTTGCAGTTGATTGAACGTTTGTTTATAACTTTTACACTATGCGTGAAATATAGGGAATCCTAATCCAGACACTAAGGTTATTCTTGAACACTTTGTATTTGTAGATTTTAAGATTTGAAGTATACTTCTTGTATTAAGGTTTAAATAAATTTAAATTAAATAAAATATTTGGTAATACTGACGTATAGTTAGAGCAAAATCTTAAAATCTAGGGAGTACTGTCAAGTCTTTTTTAGTGGCGATATACACGACACTGACCATAAAAATTAGGTCATGTGCAATATATAATAATATATAATGTTTATTCAGACGTATAGTCATAGAAAAACTTGTAAATCTAGCCAGTTGGTAACTATTACCAAATCTTTTATGTACCGACACACATGGCAATTTATATTACAATAATGTCACGTGCAGAGTACTTATATAAATAAAGGGCTAATAAACAATGCTTTTAATAAAGGTAATGGATTTAATGGACTGAATAATGGCTCATGTACGCTATCAGATTACGACTGTAGGCATCATAAAAGGTATAAAAATACTCATGCGACTACTCTGGGTGATTTCGTAAAAGTGTTATTGAGATGTGAATAAGTTATTGAGGTTGTGTTTTATGGTTATGAGGTACCTACGAGAAAATAATCCCACGACTATCTATAGGTAAGCTAGCTTAGGTGGGTAAGCTATCCTCTGATAAATAAATAATATAAATAAATACGGACTATATCAATTACATTGTTTTGACCCCAAAGGAAGTGACTATTCAAAACACTTGTTTTGTGGAAATTGCAAACATGATGGTACCACAAACACCCAGACCCGAGATGATACCTATAGAGAAATACATTTTCTCTACATTGACCTCTCCAGGAATCGATCCGAAGCAGGCGACATACACCTTGAAAAGCGGTGTTGTGATCATGCAAATCTATACTAATCTATACTAATATTATAAAGCTGAAGAGTTTTTTTGTTTGTTTGTTTGAACGCGCTAATCTAAGGAATTGCTGGTTCGAATTAAAAAAATATTTTTGTCTTGGATAGTCCATTTATCGAGGAAGGCTTTAGTCTATATAATAGGAGAGAAGCACCAGTGAAAATTGTTGCAAAAATAATCGCGATCTTATTAACAGAAATTGACGCGGACGAAGTCGCGGCAAACAGCTAGTATTGCTATATGGCGACTAGGTTAAGATCAAACAATACTTAACAAAGTCATACATGACCTTAGCAATGTAGGGACAAATGCTGGGCTCATAAGACCAACTTAACATTCAAAGTTGCGGGTATTGTTCATGTAGAAAAAAAAAACTAAGAATTACATGATCTTTAAAACCCAGTTCATAGTGCAATTTTATTCTCTTGAATTAATAATGAAGCACATGTTGGCATACATTTGTAACAGGATCTCCTGACAGACAAAGGTTCATAAAAACAGTATTCAGATCATGTTTTGTACACCGCGTGAATACAAATTTGTTTTTTTTTTTGTTAAATTTGACCATAATTGCGAAAGCTTTGTTTCGAGTGTCACGATTAACATTCCCGAGCGCATTGGGTTACATTTGTGTTATCAATAGAACGTTAATTTACCATTATCTAATATCAAATTTTACTATAACATTAAAATGAGGATAGTGTTAATTCCTTTTTATTTCCATTTTGGAAGTACTATGAAAGTAGCACCAGTTAATAGAAAAGTTGAAAGGAAATCGTGTATCTTGGTATGGGCATGTGATGAGAACAGACGAAAGGCACGTACCAAGAAGAGTGATAAATATGATGGTTGATGGGTGGACAGGGCGACCTAAAAAGATATGGATGGATTGTGCCAAGAAAGATTTGATAGAGAAGCGGGTGGATAACGCGATGACGACTGATATTATTTTATAGAAGAAGAAACATTACTGTCCCGATTCCCGATAACCTGATAAGTGTGATAAGTGAATGATGATCTAACTTTAATTGTTACAAACCTTATTTTGATTATTTTTGGTTTGTATTCCTTTTTTGATTTATATTTAAAAAGTACTGTTTTGGTTTAGTTTTTGGTTTGTCATTGTTAATATCGTTGTGTTACTGTCACTATATTTCTCTTGTGCTCTCCTTTTCATAATATATTATTTACATTTACATTCACGCCTATCATTTTATCACCACAAAATACAGTCCACTCCTTTTCATTAATATTAAGACTATTATCTTTTGTGATGAGTCGATGCTATAAATAATTCTCAAATTTTTCTTTTTCTGAAATGATAAATTTTGACGTGATATAGTATGTTGAGTGTTGTGGTGAGCGCAAATTAAAAAAATATCTAAATATCTATTCGAAAAATCCGACTAAAGGAGTAGTACGGCCAGTAGAAGGCGGACAGATGCGTCTTTTTTCTACCATTAGCAAAAACTTATTCGCACTGCTACACAATCCACATATCCACAAACACAGGCATTTTTTGCTTAAATGGAGGCTCCAATTCCAATGTACTAGTTTGTAAGGCATTAACTTTGATAACGAAATAAACTTATTTTATTTTTATAATTTTATTTATTTTATTTATTTTATTATTTTATTATTTTATTTATTTTATTTATTTTATTTTATTATTATGTTAAAATGTTTTGTTCCCCTTATTTGTTATAGATTTTATAAAATAATTCACACGTATGCATTTATAATTTAATACTACTCCTAATAAAATTAACCACCTCTTTCTTATTCGGGTAAGATATTTTATGTCTTATTTCACAATGCACGACTAAAACTTACATTTTCCTATTTAGGTACTACGCTATTATGTATTGCATCATTGCGTATTGCAATGCTACGTGATGTAGGTGAAGAAGCCTCACATCTGTTGCAGCAACAGCTAAGTAATTACTAACATTCCTGGGACGATCGATTTTGCATGTCACGTGATCTCGTACAGTTTCATAATACGGTAGCCATGATGGGAAATTTGTTTAATATTAATTAGGTGTTAAAATATGAAATTGCCGTTTTGAATGGATGAAATCGAGAAAAGACATTTTTCCATAAAAACTATTTTTTAGTTTTTTTTAAAACGCCTGAACCTTTTTCGATGCAATTAAAGGTGAAAGTTAGATGGTTATAAAGCTACGCATTATAGTATTTAAATTTCTGAAAATCGAAGTATATAATACAAATACATATACTTAATTGAAACAAGAAGGTCAGCTGACACATTGTAAGGGGTCTTTTCAACGACTTTCTTTGAAGTAATAGGCACTAGTATTGCATTTTATTTTCCCACTTTTTATTTTGGATGCATTGCATCCAAAATAAATATAATCGGCAATTTCATACTTTAACCCCTTTTACTTACGAGTACAAAAAACTTTTACTATGGGGTCAACAAAGAAATGATGGGAATAGATAAACAGTTCCTTACAAACAGCCGTCTAAGACTACACCAGTGATAATATTATGTAAGATTTTTTTAAATGGTGTTATCATCGTCATTATCGTCATCATCCTCATCATCACCGGCCTATATCAATCAGTCCACATAATCGCCACGCTCAGTAGGCGGGTTGGCGATCGCAATCGGAACTTTTGAACTTACATTATTACAACTTTTCCCAAACAGAATCACAATGAGGTTCGGAAAGTCTATTTATAAAATTATTTATAATAAGTACTTATAGCGGACTCTTTAAATTTTAACCACCTTCCAAATTTTAATATATCAATCTACGAGACAAAAAACAAATGACGTATTTTTTCTTTTGGTATAGCCCAGTACAAAAATGTCAAGATAAAGCACTTAGAAAATGTCCACAAAAAATCAAAATTTTTTGATACGGCCGCCTAGCAACACTTTTTTTACGCGATTCACATCTCATTCATTCATTACGATACTATTCATACGTTTTTGATCTTCCCTTTATACCTTACTAGCTCTTCCCCGCGACTTCGTACGCGTCAATTTCTGTTTTTATGATCGCGATTATTTTTGCAACATTTTTCACTGATGCTTCGCTCCTATTGGTCGCAGTGTGATGTTATATAGCCTAAAGCCTTCCTCGATACATGGACTATCTAACACAAAAAGAATTTTTCAATTCGAACCAGTACTTCCAGAGATTAGCGCGTTCAAACAAACAAACAAACAAACAAACAAACAAACTCTTCAGCTTTATAATATTAGTATAGATTAGGCCTAGGATCGCTAAAATTGAAAATTATATTGCGAAAAATATTTTCAGGTGAAAGCTTGATTTACATTTTTTACTTCATAAATGGGCTCTAAATACGATACCGAACGCCTATAAAAATTTTGGAAAGTGGTTAAAATTTCACCCTGTATATATATCTATCTTATATATATATATATATAAGATAGATAGATTACCATTAGACTTATTTTATTGTATAAGTATAAATTCTCAGGTCAGGTAGATTCTTGTGCATTTGGTATGACGATCCCGGTTGTCGAGAGACGAAACTTGACCACTGAATTACAGCTGTTTTTTCTTTTTTCCTAATACCATGACGGCAGATAAATCTAACACAAAAATTAAATTTGATTTAACACTAATGTTTGAGTGGGTATTGTGGTCAAAGGTGAATATTTCGGAAGGATAATCTTCTGTATTTGAATTAAACCGTTTTTACTTATTTAAATTAATTATGATGATCTTAAAATCATAACGAGTATTGGATCTCTGCGTAGGAGGGCTTGTACAGTAAACAATCATGTAGATTCACGTGACTGACCTTGGACCATTTGCGAGCTTAATTGGCTTTTATTGCATGATCATACACAGTGATATTCTTACATATTAATGTAGGGATTTATGATAATGATAAGGTAGTTTGAATTTAATTTATTTAAGTATCAGTTTCTTTGCTATCCATTGTACAGTCTACCAAATTTATTTTCCCAGTGAAATATGAATCAGTGAGAATAGGAAACACGTGGTCACAGCCTTCCTAAAGCAGGATTTGGCCATACTCGCCACTCTTGGCAGGCGGGCTTGTGACTGCAATTTGGGTAATGATGGAAAAAAGATGTTGCTACTCGTCTACTCGCAGTACTCTTTTAGTCGCCTCTCAAGTCAACCATAAATAGAAGGGGTGGTAGTATTATTTAAAAGGCTGGCACCGGTACACTGTTTTTATAGTTTCTAGCACAGGTTTCTAGTGTATATTAATAATACGATCATTGTTAGGCGCTAATATATGAATATAATGTACCCAAAGCTTCAAAATGTAAACATATGGCTGCGGAAGCAAACGTATCCGAGCAGGCAAGGCGAACCACTAGCGTAACACTTGTGACTGATTGATGTGTTCAATTAGACCTTTAGCTATTAAAATCTATTGCATTTCAAATCGATGCTTATATTTACCGATTGGATCGATTCGATGTTTTTTTTATTGGGCATAGTTTATAATTTGTCCATTTTGTTTTAAACAGTTTATATAATTTATATCTTCAGTGCACATCAGTGTACTGTTGCTCAAAGCCGTTTTGTTATTCAAACCTAACCTAATCGTTTATTAAGGTTTTGTCATTCTAACCTCAAAAAGTTAGGTCCCAGGCACCTAGCCTACAAAAATTAGCTTTTGCTCAAGAGTAACGAAAAGTTGGGTGTTTTTTATTCAAACTTAGCCATCAATATATTTATACAAAATAACAAAAGATTAAGTGTTCTTTCTATTTCAAAGGAAGGATTTGACGACGTAAACCCCACGCTTGACAGGCAGGTTGATGATGGCAGTTCGGCCAATGGTGGAGACAGACAAGTGCTGCTTGTTTTCGTCTGGCTGAACTCCTTAAGAACTAAGAAACAAGCAGGGGTAGGGCAATTATAATTATAAGCCGGCACATTTAGTGGAAAATATAACACATGGAAATACGAAAACCCCAAAGGCATGTCTTGAAGGCATGTGAGACACAGAACTTCAACAACTATGCGGTCATGCTTGTACCTATAATATACTAAACGTTTCAATTCGGATACAGACGTCAGTTTGACGACCTTCGAGGTCAGTTAGCGCGCAAACCAGTTGTCAAGATGTCACATCACCAGTTCTGAGGTCCTGAGATAGTTCCCTAGATAACTTTTCTGCATGGTATGGCTGTTTGTGGTACCTTCGTTTTTGCTGCTTTCGCGCGTCGTGTGTACTTAGTTGATCAGAATAATGTAGGTTATGCTGAGTATATTAAAAAAACCGGAACCACATCAACACAGTGGAACTACGGAAGCATTTTGTATCCACATCAGCAAGGCGATCCACTATTTTAACAAAAGTTCAAAATAACGACCGATTGATTGATGCTTTCAATTACCTACTTACTTGGTTCTTAGACATAACTCAACACTTAACCAACTGATTAATAGATATATTACTCAAATAAATTATGAAGTAAATCTAAAAGAAAAATTAAAAGTGTTTCTGTACACAATGGGGACTACCGTTTCTTTGCTCACCAGTTGGCGCCACTGTAGACTGAGGTCCGGAGGTATAGCAGTCAAAGGCGATTGGCGCCGAAACAAAGTGTTATATCTTGAATCTAATTAAGGTTATATTGTTTATAAATAACTATCTTGATATTAACAAACTAACTTCTGAAATAGTTGCTCTTGAGGCCGCCTCTTTTTGCGCTTTTTCTTAATTCCGCTCTTAAAGCGTTCACATTAATCGCCAAATAATCCATTTTTGCGATATTTTACGAAGGAGATCACTTTCCAGCAGGTAAATTAAAGTAATTATAATTTATGCAACAAATTCCGCTAAAACCAGTACAAAGTGAATGATATTGGACCTCACGCGACACTAGCGCCTCTAGTGGCTAATTTACTAGCGATAGCCCCCATTGATGAAAATTTTGTTAATTTGGCTTCTCTAGTGCGGTGGTTTGCCTTCGTCTTGCAAGGGATTTCGATTCCCGGTTGGATTAATTTAGGAAACAATCTTTGCTAAATTAGCTTGGGTCTGAAAAGGGGGGAGTGGGGGGGTTTATAGTCATGCGTTGTAAGACACTTTCAGCTGTTGGTCCCAGCTAATAAAGTGTAATCGAATTATTATTATGTAGTAAAAAACAATGTCCATCAAACGATGCGTGAATTTAAAATATTACAGAAGTATTTTGACTCTGATAATCTAATTCTAATAAAACGTCACGCACTTTGTCAAGGTTTTATTTCAACATGCATTCCTAATTTAATTTATAGCATAAATACCTCTTTAATTTTGCATCCGCAAATTTTGTCGTAATTGTCCCGCCCTTTAATAATTGCAAAAACCATACGAGAGCTCCCGGCTACTGCCCCGGAAGCTTTAGAAGGTTACTAGAGGCTATATATTGGCTTCATAAGCTGCGCTCGCGCATTGCCTGTTCGCGTCTACGCGGTTTACACATTGACCGTGACTTTAAAAGTAAGTGATGATGCGTGCAATGGATATGGAACGTTAAGAATTTGGAATATGTTTTAAAAGGCTTGTGTTCGAATTTTAAAGATTTGTTATTGGAAGTGTCAAAAGTGTGATAAGAATGTGATATGTGTTAAAAGTGATTATAGTTTATTGGTGATGTAGGTACATGTCACCGTAAAATTATGAGATCTGTCAGTTTACAAAATAACGCGTGAGATTATAAACTAACGGTGGGTTAGGTTAGGTTAGATTGTAATCCATCGGCGTTCATTTATGAACTGACGAAGTTTACAATTTTACGGTGACATACATATGCATGCTCAAATAACGACCCAATGATATCACATTTAAAATATTTTAAATTATGATAAACTAAAAATAAAATAAATGTGAACAACATCATTGTTCTGATCCCGAAGTAAGTAACTATTAGAGCATTTGTATTGTAAAAATCAGAAACGATGAAGGTACCATAAAACCATGATAAAACCCGAACCCGAGAGTATAGAATAACAACATTGACCCGTCCGGTAATTGAACCCGGGACGTCAGAGGCAACTTATTAGGAATCGGTGTGGACTCAACCACTGAGGTTGTTTTAATGAAGTCTTAATGGATTAATAGCTTTTCCTTTCATTTCCAAATATACTTAAGATATCGGTATAGTAACTTTAAGATAAATGCAATTTAAAGAAACCTCTACTTTCGTCTATAAACAATATATTAGGGGTTAAAGTATGAAATTGCCGTTTTGTATGGACGAAATCGAGAAAAGTCATTTTTCCATACTAACAATTTTTTGGTTTTTTTAAAAACGCCTTATCCGTTTTCGATGCAATTAAAGGTGAAAGTTAGATGGTTATAAAGCTACGCATTATAGTATTTCAATTTCTGAAAATCGAAGTATATAATACAAATATACTTAATTGAAGCAAGAAGGTCAGCTGACACATTGTAAGGGGTCTTTTCAACGACTTCCTTTGAAGTAATAGGCACTAGTATTGCATTTTTTTTAGTCAAAAGTTACTTCATTTAGTTTTTGATACAATACAAAAAGAATTACGCAATAATATGACTATACTTAAGAGCTATAAACAAAATAAAAAGTGGGAAAATAATCGGCAATTTCATACTTTAACCCCTATTATCTTAGTAGTATACAATGAGTAAATGAATACAATACAGATGATTCACTTTATGTAACAGATATATTACCTAGGAAATTAATTGTAATTATAATAGTATTTAAACTTAAAATTTTGTCCCAGGTAGAACTCAAACATCTCCATGCATACCGGGTGCAGTAATTTGTCCAATAAAGCTACCGAGACTATAACTACTTTTAAACATAAGTCTAAATTTGACCTCAATCACATTGGATTATTAATTGATGTAATTAATTCTCACGATGAAAACGGTTTTGGGTTTGACTCTCTCAATATTACGTTTGGGCATTGTCCTAATTCTGATGTTCTTTTGAAAACGTAAAGTTTAATAGTTAAGAGGCATTTACTTGATATTTTAATTGTGTTGTTAAAGTGTCGACTTTGAACACAAATATTAAAGTTATCTGCGCTACGAAGGTTTACGGTCTGAGTTATTGACTTATTGTTTGTACTTGACCTAATATCTATGTTTATGAGTTACGTTAAAGATGTCGTAAACGCTATGCCATTTAAAATCCAGAGAC
The DNA here is from genome assembly GCA_949315895.1 of Anania crocealis. Taxonomy (NCBI): domain Eukaryota; kingdom Metazoa; phylum Arthropoda; class Insecta; order Lepidoptera; family Crambidae; genus Anania; species Anania crocealis. Next base: position 5,735,423 of record OX438869.1, on the reverse strand, counting down.
GTCTTTAGAGTTTTTAAAAACCTTATCCAAATTAAAAGAGATGTCCCGTAACAGGCCCATACATTGTACAGTAATCTAAAAAATCAAGAAAAATTTACTGACTTTAGGAAAAATACAAATAACGGTATTTAACGTATAATTTAGTGTTCAAAAATAAATACAATCTAATAAATATCCCTCTTATTTAGGCATACAAGATGGCGTTCGACGAAAAAAAAAAGATAACATAACCGTTCTTTTCAAGTTTTTGCCACTCGTCATAATCTCACGTGAAAAGGTAATATTATATCTTTCGCGAATTATATCCTTTAGGCATTACATAAGTTAAAACTCTTTGTTTTGTTTGTTATTAATACAACAAGCACAAGTAAGCAAACAATATCACTTGTTCGAATCGAGATAAGCGATTTTGATCGTCAAAACTGACAGATGTCATCAAAGTGTCATCTTCCGCCATGATGGTTTTTGTTGTTTAGTATTGCTATTCTAATAAGTTTATTTTTGTTTGAGCCATGAAACGAAGCCATTTTATAGAATTTCGATAATAACAAAGTGTTGTAGGTATATTGCCCTAACTTTTGGAAATGTGTACAGGTTCTGGGCCTTCTTCCATTCCAAAGGAGTTGTCCCAAATTGTATGGAGGCTCATACAATTTGGGACAACTCCTTTGGAATGGTTTTGTTTTTGGGGCCTGTGTCCGAATTGAGGTTGTTACTTTCTAAAAGTAAAATCTCATGGGATTAATTAGGAAAAGTGATTAAGAGGACTACTGGAGCTAAGTGCTGCCCCCAATTGATTTAATTTTATTACTTGTAAACAAAGTTAATATTATTTGATAAGTAAACAGGGTAACTTTTAACTATCTGCCTAAAATGTTACGAATATCAACAAAGTACAATAAAAAAAAAACAGTTGTTTAATTTTTAATGCAGTAGCACATTCAATTTAGTTTTTGGTTTTCTAATTCATTGTTAGCTCTTTGAGTGACAGTTCTTAATTTTTACAAGTAAAATTCTCAATAAATTGACTTGTGTGTTGAAGATATCATTATACAGACTTAATTTATTTGATTCTAACACTCGTTCCAGTTATTTCACAATCTAAATCAAATGATTTCAGAAAAAACTCATTTTAAAAAACTGAATTATTTCTTCTTTCAACTTACTTTCTCAATTTTAACTCTATCTTCACAGTGTTACGGGCTAAACTCAGTAATCCAACTAATCCTTCGCAATGTCTGTTTAATAACACAGTACAGCATTCATGCTTACTTTGGCTGTACAAATATAATTGTGTTCTCTTGTATTGTGGTATTGTGCAAATCATTAGTTTGAAAGGCAAACCGCCTGTTCTGTTGTATTGTTTATGTAAATTGCGTGGGTTTAGACTGCCGCTATTTACAGTCGAGGCAAACTGAAAATGCTGAAAAGCGTGAAAATATGATATTTAAAAATATAGCTACACGATTCTGCTTATTTTAAAGAAATGACAAGATTTAAAACAATTATAAGGATAAAGAACAACAAACACCATCCAAGTGTATGTTGATAGAATCATAATGAATTTTTCTATATTATTGTCTCGTGTCTGGGTGTTTATGGTACCTTCAGTTTCTGATTACCATATAACAAGTGGTTTATTAGTTTTACATTGGGACAGTGTATTTGATGTTCTCCATATTTATTTATATGCTATTTTTTACATATTTTTTCAGTAGCATGTCCATTTGTCTACCTTTTTCTTATTATTATTTACTAGCTGTTGCCCGCGACTTCGTCCACGTCAATTTCTGTTATTATGATCGCGACTATTTTTGCAACATTTTTCACTTATACTTCGCTCCTATTGGTTGCAGCGTGATGTTATATAGCCTAAAGCCTTTCACAATAAATGGACTATCCAACACAAAAATATTTTTTCAAATCGAACCAGTACTTCCTGAGATTAGCGCGTTCAAACAAACAAACTCTTCAGCTTTATAATATTAGTATAGATTAACAAGCAACAAACATGAACTACTTATATGTATTTAATGTAATAAGGTAAAAAAAGAAACGCGTCTAAGTTTTCCTCAGATTTAAATCTTTTACGAAACTGTTTCCGTCAAACTTAAACTGACGGTCTAAAGCTTTTTCAATTTATTGGGACCTAACGACGGCTCTTAAAATGTGCGTCAATATAAGGAAGTGAATCAAACAGGTTTTATACATCAGGAACACATTAAAGGTCAACCTAAAAAGAGTAGCTATGCATTTAAGTATCAACAATAATGATACATTTTAACGAGTACATACTTGTAGGATCGGGGGTATTTCGGCTTCTATTCTTAATAAATATAATCAAATAAAAATCTTAAAATAAAATATGAAACACGTCTTTCTCCATTCACCGCGATCCTTCGAGTCACTGAGCAAGTAATCAGTCTGTCATTTTCATTCTTCTCCTTTTAAAATCATCTACTCTTGTTCATTCTTTCGTTCTTTATTCAAACCATCGTTCAGTAATCGGTCATGCTTGCATCTTCATTTACATCTTCAAGCCATGACGTATCATTTCATTGCTTCCTCGTTTATACCGATCAATCACTCCTCTTAATCATTCCTTCACGCTCACTCACAATCCCACATACAAATCATTAATTTTTGACTACTTTAGAATTGTTATTGCTCAAATTTTTAAAAAGCAAAGGTTCTTAATCGAAAACTGTATTTTTAATAAGTACTTTTTAGGGTTCCGTACCCAAAGGGTAAAAACGGGACCCTATTACTAAGACTTCGCTGTCTGTCCGTCTGTCCGTCTGTCCGTCGCTCTGTCACCAGACTGTATCTCAAGAGCCGCGATAGCTAGACAGTTGAAATTTTTAACAAATTATGTATATCTGTTACCCCAATAACGACAAATACTAAAAACAAAATAAAATAAATATTTAAGGGGGGCTCCCATACAACAAACTCGTTTTTTTGCCTTTTTGGTACGGAACCCTTCGTGCGCGAGACCGACTCGCACTTGGCCGGTTTTTTAAAGAACTGTTACTTCAACATAACTTCGTCAGTCAATTTTACGACTGTAGAACCTACACGAAAATCTTTAAAAAAGTCATTTTTTATACACAAACATAACAAACGGTGCCAATGTGCATGGCAAAAATCAGTCAATTAGTAAATCAGCACCCAATGTAATAAAATTTTCATGCAAATTAATGAAATTGACATTAGATATGTTTTGAAATCAAGTCCAGTGCCAAGATTAAGCGGCGTATCAACTGCAAAAACAATAAGAATTTTATTGTTTAAGTAACACGATGCTTTTATTGTTGATACACAAATAACATCTCAGACGCCAAACATAATTATTTACTCACCACGTCCTTTTCAAATTTCAGAATCAAAAATGTTTCGTTTGCTGATCGCCGCTGCTTTCCTCGCGATAGCCCACGCGATTCCCGTACTCCTATTCTCTCAGCCGTACCACCCTATCGGGGTTGAGTACGCCCAGCCATCAGCCCCGGCCGTTCGTCCTCACCCAGCAGTCGAGCTCAATTCAGCCAGTGAAGCCCTATTACCCAGGGAACTGCTGAAGTCCCACGATTTTTACGACAACCCTGCAATAGCTGCTGGTCTAGCCAAAGAGTCTTGGTTCACGAACAAGGAGATGCAAGTGGTAGAAAGGGAGGCTGAGAAGATACCTCGAGAAAGCATCTACCGCATAGTGAAAAGTGCTGGATTCTTGGACCGACATTAGAAGGTCATGATAATGCTGCAGTAAAGTCAGATATCGGTTTTTCAATGTTTTTTCGGATACCAATTTGGATTAAGTAATTAATGTTTTGAAACTTTTTTTAACTCTTTTACCGTCAATAATCTAGATGCAATAGAAAATATATTGTTTAGAGGTCAACGTTGATCCCCAAACGAATTGATTAATATTGAATGAAACGATCGAATTATTGAATAGTGCGAATTGAAAATGCAATTCGTTGAATATTAATTTCGATTGCCTTAGGTTGGATTCCAATCTGCAACCTTCATTAGGCGACTGCTTTAACCAGAGATATTATTTTTGTCGACGGATTTGAACTACGAGGAGTTAGGACCGAATTCTGACTTCACTATAACATTTAATAAAATGATAACAACGTGTTCTGTCTTGAAGGATACCTGTATATACAGCGTGTTAGGTAAATGGTACAACAAGCCGAAACTAGTATATGTTAACTTAAATACTATGGTGAAGTCAGCTATTTGATATCCTCATTAAAAAAATATATATGCTCAGATCATATAAAGAAGGAGATATGAAATTACTCGTAAATCCTTAACGAACCCGTTGTTTGAGGGGTTGAATAAGTTTGACACTAAACTTAACTTAAAGGATAGTCATAAGTAAGGAGTAAATTTATTACAAAAAATTATCAATGAATCAATTTAAAATCATTTTCAGATAGTTACTAAATAGTTAATCTTTGTTCTCTCATCATAGCGTTATCTGTGTTCCACTCTATATGTTTAGTTGATAGTATTATGTTCATTATTTGTAATTAGTTTTGTAATAATCAAGATAAACTCTTGTTTTGATTGACGAAATTAATTTTTTGAACCATTTTTGGATAAGCACTTTAAGTGTGTATACTATGTTTTAATTTAAATCTAGACATTTTAATGGTAATAACTAAGTACGAGTACTTTTGATTGGCGTGTGATACTTATTATAGAATTTTACTTCTCAAGAACGATTATTTTAATTAGATTTTATATAAATAATTTTAATATTGTACGTAACGTCACCTTGTTTACTGTGCTGAGTAATTTTAAATTATTTTTCGAGCTTCTAAGTCATAAGGATTACCGATTTGTATTTAATAATTTCTTTATAAATCAAATATAATTTTAGGTCAATTATGTAAGTTGATGTAGTCATAAATATGCATGTGTTTATGTAAATAAGAAATAAATTATATGCCTAGTTATTTTAAGGTTATAGTAAAACCGGTTTAGACTATATGTTAGGTGCTAGTATTTAAATATTTAACGTTTTATAATAAGACTTATACTGTGATCTCGAGTGATAAGTGCGAATACGCAAGTTATTGCTCAATTGTTTTTTTTATAAATAAAACACTACGTTTTGATATTATTGTTTTTTGATATTGTGTAACTTTCATAAAATGCGCAATGCGTAGTGACAACTGAGACCACGATGACAACATGATTTTTCTATCTTATACTAAATTCTGCCTATCACAATCATTACCAAATTCTGGTTTCTTAAAGCTTCTGCCCCTCTTGCATGTTACCCAACATTCGTGGACTGGCTTTTGTACAAAATCTGTAATGAAAGAAAAATACAATACCAAAAGTAAACTTTTCTCTTATGCATATTGTAGAAGGTGTGACGGCACACATACACATCAATTTATACGTACGATTCTATCTCACTGAGTTGCTACAGCTCCATGAAATTCAATGTGTTTTTGTACAATAAATAAATAATAAATCTTCCGCAAATTCAATTTCGACATATCTTATTGTATACATTCTCAATATGTAGGGAATTCCATTGAATCAAATACATTTAACATCAAAGGGGGACGGTGAAAATATTCCAAGAATTCCAGGATTTCCAATAATATATAATAAAGCTTATTCGCTCTAAATACATCGCGTTTTCCTGGCGACGGCGTAGGCGGGCTGGCGCCAGGTTAGTATGAGCTCTGACTCAGCTGAGGTTTGTATCGAAGTGTTTTGTAACGAGATCCTGTAAGAGGGCTTTGTGAGCTGGTCGGTCGATCAGAGGTTTTCGAGAGGGCTCGGTAAGCGATACGTCTGAGTCAACAGGAGTTAGGGAAGGGGTTACGTAGGAGTTGAAAGAACTTTTAAATTACATACTAGTTCTTGCCCAGACTTCGTCCATGTTGACAGTGTATCGTTAATTCGAGACTGGATGTTATGACGATGAAAACATAGTTATGAAAACCAACACCATAATTATGAAAAAATATTTGGCTATGGTCTGAGTAACTTTTCTTTTCGTAGAATTTTTAGTTGCAATTTAGGTAACTAATATTTAATTTCAATAAAGACAATAAAAAGTAATATACAATATTGCGATTGTAAAATTATAAGGCATCTTCTTAACGATTTATAATTTTAAAACCTTTCTTTGAACATTAAAATGCAATACAACTATTTTGAACGGTCTTATTCCACTCGCAAACGACATATTATTCTTAGTCGATTTGAGTCTCGAGAAAGGACATACTTAGTACAGTTTTTATGCTATAATACATCCCTGAATAGGTTGAAAAAAGGGGCGTTTGCCTTTGGAATTTCCTAACTTATTTAGATGAAAAAAAAAAAAACGATATAATTGGAAACGCTATTGAACCGGTAATGCGATACACCGCGGGCGCATGTATGTTTATTACTATTATTATACTATGTATGGATGTTTTTACATGTCACACAAAAACTACTGAATTATTTTTTAATAAAACTTTCCAGTGATGTATCTCAGATATTAAAATCATTTCATCATCATCATTCTGCATTCCTGCAAGAACACAGTCTAGTAAATGTATTTGTGTATACACGTAATTTTTCAAAATGATAACTGGCGCTGCCGGTGACTATATAATTATGTACACATATTTTTAAGCAAACATTATCCGTTTATACATCTCTGAACCCAATACCGAAGTCAACTAGGATGAAGTCGCGGCTAAAGCTAGTATTCAATAAAGACGATAGAAACTTATAAACCAGACAGATTTCCCTGCGACATATACATTACCTTTTCTACTGTCACAGTTGAACTCGTGCATGTCACATGTGTCGATGAAGGTCCTCATTTCTGCGCAGGAGTCTATACCGCAGATCGGCACCTGATCGTGCCGGCAGATGTCCGCTATTTTGCATTCTTCCGTCAACTGTTGTCCAGAAAGGAGAGAAAGGGAGAGTCACTACACTAGCCTAGCCTAGCACATACTTTCTTATTTATTATTAATCAAGTGGAATAATTTAATCTTTTTTATAATAAAACCTTTATTAATATGATTGGTGACAATCCTTTATAGCACAACAAAGAGCTCTGTGTTCCTAAATCAGATATGTTTCGGACATATTTAATTATTCGAACAAAGATATACCTTCGCATTATTTATAATCACGTATCACACCTGAAACTTACCAGTATCAAATAAGATGTGTTAGATTTTATCCAAAATAAATATAAAACTAATCAAATTAAGATCTCTCATTATTATCATCACCACCAGCCTACATTAGTCCAATGTTGGACACAAGCCTATCCAAAATAAGCATTTGCCATAATCGCCACGTTTGGCAGGTCGGTTGGTGATCGCAGTTTGGCAATGGAGGAGGAAGTCGCTGCTTCCCGTCTTTTTCTGACAGTACTCCTTTAGTCACCTCTTACGACACCCATAGGAGGAGAACGGGAATTCTATTCTTTTATCATGCCACCACATGATGTGTGTTGGAATTAAGATCTTCGGCGAAAATAAACGTAGAGCAAATATCTTGTTATTCATATCTTTGGAATAAGATATATTATCTATACCATATTTCTCCTTACCTTTGCACTATCCACATGAGCGTATGCACTTCTGATTGTCCAATGAAATACAAATGTGTAAAAACATATTTGTCCTAATATATTCATGGAAAGTTAATGTACCAATATTTAACAGCACATATACAAAACTGCAACAATATTGAAATGGAAATTCAAGTTCGGAGCGTATATTGAACACCACTTCCATTTGTGTAAATAATATTTCTAGTGGACGTCGTATTTCTAGATGAAACTCGATAGGTTACATAATTATGCAAAATGGTAACACTTTGAAACGCAATATGTTTATTGCTATAGTTTAAATTGGCATGGCATACAATGCAAAAATATAGTTCTTGGCAGTTTTTTATAAAGCATAAACTTTATAAATAATAAATAAATAATAAATAAATGTTTAAGACATGCCTCACTGGGCAACACATAGCCATCTAGTCCCAAATTAAGCTACTATTAAGCACCCTGTCGTATGGGGTACTAGACAACCGATAAACTTACTTATATACTTTTTTTTGTAAATACATACTTATAATATATAGAAAACACCCAGACCAGTACAAACAGACATGTTCATGCCCACAAATATTTGTACTGTGCGGGGATCGAACCCGCGACCTATGGCTCAAAAGCAGCGTTTACTACCGCTGATCCAAATGCAGGTCGTCGAACGAACGAACGAACATTATGACGCAGAATTGTTGTTTTATAGTGCTTTTCGTTAAAATCGATATTATTGTTTGTTTTACATATTATAATATGCATAATTGTTAATATTCAAAATTTTATTTGGTACCGTTACCGTAACCCTTTTACACACATTCTCTTGCAAAGAGAAAAAAAAGAAATTTCTTTCTTTTTTTTAGTTTTCAGTATGTGAAATTAATAAATGAATAAAACCCACATAAACTTTAAAAATTAAGCTTTATGAAAACATCCAGGTAGCTGTTTGGAAATCATTATTAGTTAACAAACTAATAATAATCCATTCTGGGTCAGTAGAATAAAACTATAAAAATATTCAATTGAATTTAAATCCTACAATAGGTTTTATTGTTTAAATAGCTTAATTTGTTGCCAAATATGAATGTCCTAGGTTTTTCCTGGCAAAGATGTGCTTGAGTGGAGTAAAAATGTACCCCAAAAGGCGTATATTTGCAGTTTTTCGGTTAGTATATATCGTAAATGACTTACAATATCGAAATCTATCCTTCATAAAAGTTGTAGAACGTTTAATCTTGGATAGAATAAGACTAGATACAATTTTTCGGACCAACCGTCCTCATGCTTATACGACATAATTGTGCATCTTTTTCAATGTTCGTAAGGTAATAAGTGCATAAGTTCAACCTTTTCGCTATTTTACTTACAAATTAAAAAAATTGGTAAACCACTTTCATGGCCGACAGTACCAGAAACACCCAGACCCAAAGGATACATTTAAGGTTAATAAAAAGACACATAGAGGCTACAGTCTATTACTAGCTTTAACATTTATGTTGCAGTCAGTTCTGTATTCTGGTTTCTTAAAGGACCGGCCTCTTTTGCAGGTCACCCAACACTCGTGGATTGGACGTTGCTTGAAGTCTGCCAATATAGAAAATATTAAAATTTTACTGATTTAAACTTTCATTGTCACTATCACTAAAGTGAATTGATTAGGGGCCTAACAACTACCTACCCACATTGACATTAGTTCTTCCGTGCTCATGGCGCTTGCAATTTTTCTCTTATGGCTTTTCTCATACTATGGGTGTCGTAAGGGACGAAGGAAGTACTACCAGAAGATGACAGGTAGCTGCATCTTTTTCCTATCATTTGTCAACTGTGATTGTCAACCCACCTGCCAAGCTTGGCGTTTAATTTCTCTTTTTGGAGAGGCATGTGTCCAGAATTCCATTGATGTAGGGTTAAAGACTTTAAGAGTGGTGATAAATTTTGCTTTTTAGTTTCTTTGTGATATTTTTTTTTTATTTTTACCTTTTTTGCTGTCACAATTGAATTCGTGCATGTCACACGTATCGATAAAAGTCCTCATCTCGCCGCACGAGTCGATGCCGCACATCGGAACTTTGTCGTGCACGCAGAGGTCTGCTATCTTGCACTCCTCTTCGTTCTATGAAACATAATATGAAAAAGCAGACGACATAATATATAAAATGGTATATATTGCCTCCCAAATATTCCAACATTTTGGGAAACAAAAATAACGGGTAGTAGAGAATTAGGTAGTGTCTAAGTCAGATAGCTCACTTCACTTTTGATATTTCACATGAATGAAAGAAAAACCACATGGTATTTGCAAAATATTTCGAAAAATTAAGGATAACACTGTTCAATTTAATTTTAATTAACCCTATAAATGTGTAACTACAGATTTAGTATAGATAGTATATTAAATCTATGGTGTAACTAATCCAACTGAAATAGTCAGGTGCCTTTGTCGTAAGGTTAAGGCAAAGGAACCTGACTATTTCAGTTGTAATTTATAAGTAGGTACACGATAGTAGATATTGAATATTGTTGTTAGGCAATTTTACCAGATTTAGCTACCCACAACAATATTGTAGTAAATTCATAATTCTTAAACAAGAAACTCGTATCATGAGAGCTAAGCAGATGATATATATTAGTATGCTTACCTTAATAGATTCACTATGAGCGTTCACAACCAACGCCAGGTATGCATAAATAACTGAAAATTCCAAGTTTTTAAGTAATTTCTCACTGCTCACAGAATAAATTTTGAATAGAAATATTTTTAGTTGCATCTTACAAAAATGCGGATGAAGGATGACTGGTAGAACAAGAAATTATTTGAATCCTTGCAGTATTGTAGCTTCTGTGTGTGTTATCTTAGGATGGCGCCATTTTTTTTCCTATGAATGGCGACAATAGAACTAACAGAACTTCAGCTAGATGGAGCCAGATAGCAGTAACTATCTTCTCTCTACTATTTGGTAAACTGCGATTCTCTCCACAAATTGGCACACTGCGTACTGCGTAGCGATTATGGCAATGTCGCCTTTAAGAAGAGGCCTATGTCCAATGGACTGATATAATCTAATAGTGATGATGCAGTTTTGAAACAGCTTCGTGAATTCCAGCTGAGTCACCGATAACCTGATCTATGCAGCAGGACACCGATATGGTATTAGGAGCCTTTGTCCTAAGGCCCTACTACGGAAGACCATGCCCATATATACGGATCTATCTGTCACTGTCACATACTGTATTGAATTGTGAAGATATTGGCATGAGTAAAAGAGATAGATGAAGTAGAATACACAGACATGTTTTGCGGATCAAGGTCTCTTCGGTAAGATTCTAGAAGCAATGATGGGGGCCATCGATGTAATATAAAAAACTTGATACACAAACAGCATCAAAATGTGTCCCAACTAAACTTTGAACAACCTATATCAATCGAATTGTTACAACATAGCATAAATATTGATACTATTGCAATATATATATATATATATATATATATATATATACCAACATAATTTGGCCGGTTTATAAAGTTGACATTGACATAAAATCAACGTCAAACATTCAAATGAAGGCTGTTTTAGGTGTCATTTTTGTATCGGCCTGTGTACCTGGTTTCTATTATATATTGAAAATGAGGGCGCACAAAACTGATTGAACATTTGAATTTGTTTGATGAATAATCAACACAATAATGAACAAGAACCCAATGCCCGAAACCTTGAATTAATAACAATTTAAAACACATTAAAAAAAATTGAGTGTGAAAAGATTCCCGCTCAGCATTAGTCGTGACAGCAAGTGGCTATAATACGATGCTGAATTTCAGCTGGGACCTATTGCATTATATAAGTATAACCGACATAATTTGGCCGGTTTATGAAATTGACACTGGCATAAAATCAACGTGAAAAATACAAATGAAGATAGTTTTAGGTGTCATTTTTGTATCCGACTGAGTAGATACACAGTTCCTATTATACACGTATATTAAGAGGAAACACCACGGCCGTTTTTCCATACAAACGTAGTCCCCTGTTTCCTCCCTGGATAAAGCCAGTAATGCAATAATTTTTATTACAAAAATCTATGGCCACTATTAGCATGTTTCTATGTTTTTTGTTTTTTCATAAATTAATTAATAAAAAAGATATGAGCCCTCAAAAATCGAAAAAAATCGCCATTTTGTCCGCTGTATTCAAACATCCAGATAAGAAATTTGGCTAAATTTTAGAATAAAAAGGAAAACATACGAACACGGTCAAAGCCTTTCTTTAATTTTTAATGAAAGAAGTATTTAAATCGGTCTAGTTTTGGAAAAGTAATCGGGGGACTACGAAACGTTGATTTGGTAGGTATTTTCGGTCCAAGAAGCAGTTGTCTTTATCACACTCTGCGGTGAATGCGTTTGGCACTGCGCGACAGCAATAGATTTTACAAATACCTATTTTTCAATTCTCTTGCCCGTAGTGTTCCGCAAAAGGGCGCAAAAAATGATTGAAATTCTCACAACGTTTACCCAGTATTGTTAGCATGTTGCGTCATAGTACGTTTGCGTTCGACCAAACTTTGTTCGTTCAATATAATACTTTCACAACAAATATTTTACTTTGCGGTGACAAATTGAAAACAGTATGTACAAGTTGTTGATCCAATTTTATCGTTTATGGAAATTATATTGCTACAAAACTTGAATGTGATTGAAAAATTGTACGTCAACGAAATATCAGAATACTTGGATATTGCGCTGTACGAGTAGTAAGTCAAATTTGCTTTTTTAGGGTTCCTTTGCCAAATAGCAAAAAACGGAACCCTTATAGATTCGTCAAGTCTGTCTGTCTGCCTGTCTGTCCGTCCGTATGTCACAGCCACTTTATTCTGAAAGTATTAGCATGACACAGTTAAAACTTCGTAGGTAGGTGTATCCTGTTGACCGCTTAACGATTCTCATACAAAAAATAAAAAATAATGATATTTAAGGGGGGCTTCCCATACATAGAACTAAAACAATTTTATTTTTTTCTTAAACCTATACGTATGGGGTATCTATAGATAGGTCTTCTAAAAAGACTTAGAGGTTCCTAAATCCATTTTTTCCAAAAGCCTAACATTTGGAAGATAGACGCTTCCATAGTGGTAAAATGAGTGTCCCCCCCCTCTAACTTTTAAAATAAGCAAATGAATATTTTGGAAAAAATACATAATGTAGATCTTAACAAAAACTTTCAACGCAAATTGGTTCGAACAAGATCGAACTGGTAGTTTTGAAAATCTAGCACATTTTCAACAACAGCAAACATAACTTTGTCCTTCATATAAACACTATGAAAAACAAAGTTATTTTTGCAGTCATCAAAATATTGTGGTATTTTAGTTAAACTTGGTACGGAACCCTCAGTGCGGGAGTCCGACTCGCACTTGGCCGGTTTTTATACATGAAGTAATGACATTGGAGTTCTCCTGGGTATTCCGATTAGTAGTTTTTTAGGTGTGCCCTGGGCCAATTAATATAGAAATATTTAACTTGACTTTCATAATAGTAGTCCAGTTTTTATTTAAATTAATGTGGAAATCATCACATATTACATTCTTTCGAACATAAGTGTATGAAAACCCGTAACAACGAATGGTCCACAAACTACCGTAAGAATAAAAAGTGGTTTTCTTCATTGACCCGCCCTGGAATCGAATCCAGAACCTCGAAGCTACCACCTTAAAAACCACGGGCTGATAGAATGTAATACCGTTAAAATGATACTGTCTTGCATTAATTTTTAGGTTTAATTGAAATTACTTACTTAGTTTAAAAACATCAGGTATAGAGACGTTTTAGGTAAATCATGAATATTAGGATTTAAAAAGAATTAGGTAGAAGTGAAAAAAAGGTAGTACCTACAACTGAGAAACGCAAAAAAAAACATTTTTTAAAGTGGAGATAAGTCCACTGTGACAAATTACCCATCTAATTAAATATAACTACTTCTTTTTTTCTTTTCTACACGTATTTGGGTAAAGGTTAGAGAGAGTGAAGTAATTTTCAAAGTATGAAGCCATTTAAATTACCTACTGTTTTGTGCGGAATTTTACCAAAACCTGTTTGTTGGGATATTTTGTAGTTTCCTTTATTCCAGACAGCAATCATCCAGATGAATCCCAAACATCTGGTCTACAGCATAATACTTTATCCTGTCACGAACGATAAACAGAACGGTTACAGGGTTTAGTTATAAAATGGATTTAGGACCTTACGAATTATTTACTAGCGAGCCTTAGTAAATATATTTTGTTCCCGTAAATATCTAATATACTTACAACCTTACCACAATTTGACTTCTTTGCGCCAAAACTTATTCCAAGCTACAGAATCATTCGCTTAATTTCGTTGAGTGTAAACATTCCAGATCGAATTTTATTAGCTACTTTTAGGTATCTGAACTCGATACGGGTTCTCAAAATGTGTCTTCCCAAAAAAGACTTCTTATACTAGTCTTTGATATAAAAATAAGGTATATTTTAGATGAAAAATGTACGTGTGGATACTTTAAGAACAACTAGGTCCAATTTTCCAAGCAAACATTTATTTTCCTTGATACTTAATGCTGGCTTAATCTGAGGTTGCTGAAACTGTAAACATGCCGACTACTTCTAAAGGTTTATCCTTGATTATATTTGTTTGAGTAGATATATTAGTATACTGAGAATTCTCTTGTTTGTTGCGAAAGAAGCTATATATTTTCAGCACAGCACAGTCAATAATCTAAGTAAAACAATAGTAAAATTTTCTTAATGTCATTAAATTCTGAAAGCTTTGAGCAGAAAATCAGCAGATTGTGTAAGTTTGGACTACACATTACACTATTTTGAAATGTGGTTACAATAGTGGATATACATTAACGTAATAAATTAATAAGACCCTTTTGTCTCATTGGCTATTAGCTTATTTGTGACTTATTGGCTGCTTAGCTTAAGTTACCTAATTGTAATTATGCTGTTGAGACAAATAAATAGTTTTATTATTATTATTATTATAAACAACACACATAGCAAAGCAGATCAGATTAAGCTAGCAATTTATATTGAAGTAAGAGTATTCCTAGTGTCTAATTAGAGCGACAAAATGATCTAACACCTCAGTATGTTATGCCTATTTTAGGATACATACTTTTACTTTAATTATTATTATTTGCCTTTCTTTATCAAATAAATTTGTTTCACTTTAATTCAAAATGTCTAAAATAGCTGATATCTATTAACATATTATTATAGTCAAAATGTAATACCTATTGTTTTTTTACACAGTTGAAGACCTCTAATTCTGAAAATAATTAAACACAAATAATATTTATGTTTTCCGAATCCTATATACACTTACATGTCCATATGTCAGTCATGGTAATGAACGACTCTAATTTATAGGTTGTAACTCAAAATTAGTAACATTTGAATTGAGAAGACATTAAGGTCCACGTTTAAAGAATAATTAGCAATTAATCTTTAAAATCGTTAATCTCGGCCATTGGACGTAAACTGAGTCAGTTTATCCACACCGTGAAAATATGCGATATCGATGGCTAATCTAGTCCAGAGCCGTATCCCATAATTCAATCAAAATGTGCTCACTAACTATAAATCATATTTTCTTGTTTACGCCGACTTAATGTGTTTAATCCTTAATAAAAAGCAAACCATGAGACGAATCGAAAAAATCCAAATCATTAAGTGTTTCTTCCAAAGAATAAGTAGATAATTTAAATCGATTCGAAGAAGGTATCAGTTAGAAATAACATAACTACAAAATTTGCATTCTTATTGTTTCTTTAACAGGACTGTCATTAATTTTAATGACGTAGAAAGTTTCTTAATTAGGCTTCCATGATCCTGCTTAGTTGTAAATATTTATCTACTTGATAGAAACAAGACAAAATTTTTAAAGTTTAAATAGTTACTGATATTATAATATTGTTGTTTAATTTTTTTTACTAATAGATAAGACTGACGCGCCTCTATCACCTATGATCATTTTAAAAAAAGAGACTTTCTAATCTTAAACATTAGCTTGTAGAGTATAGTTCATTTTACATTTAAATTTTGCAAGGATCAAGACTTCTAACATACGACTGCCAATTATGAACGCTATAAGTGGCTCAAGCCTGCGTCCCAGCGCACTCGCGGCCCGGATTACAAGTGGAACATCATGGGTCTCCTAGTCATCTGTGAGCATTCCATTCCCAACCTTAAATTCTAAATAGTAACGACGAAAAGGGAATCGTATCAGACTAAAATTAAATAAAACCCTATGACATTTCTGAGTTACAAGATTTTCCTCTACTCCTATTTGCATGACTTAATTTGAAGCAAATCAGAAATGGAGATATTTATACATAACAACATATGTTTTATTTTAGTGTGCCTAGTGCTGATGCTATCAAAGTCATCTTTGGAGACTCCTACGAAATACGACAAAAATGAAGAAGTGTATCCGGTAGTATCTCTTATATATAATTGTATTTAATTTTGTGTTTAGTAGATTTCTAATATTATAATTGTGCTTAATGTTATAATTTGTCTGTAGAGAACATATAAACGGGAAGCTGCGTCATCAAAAAGCAGGAATAAAGACGTTCATGGACTCGCAAATGAATTTGTAGAAGAAAAACTTATTGAATACGGTCAAGCTTTGGAACACCTGGTAAAGTTGGTGCAGAAAAACGAAAAACTGACAAGAAAGCTGCTTGAGAAACAATATGATAAAAATAATGCTGACAAACCAGACCTACCTGAAAAAGTGGAGGTACCTAAATATAGACGTAAGAAAAGTGACATAAGTAAGGTTGAAGGAAATATGGTCGATAATCCCTTAGTGAGACTTCAACAGAATTTGCCTAAGTACGGATCCCTGTTGAAAGAGCTTGTGTTGAACATAAATAGATCTGCAGATCCTATACCTTTAGTGGAAAAACATGTTGATAATGTAAAAAAAACAAAAATCTAGGAATTAAGATTTTTCAGTTCAAGTTCATGTTTTATATCCCTTGCTCCTCTAAGACTATTTTTTGTTTCTTTATAGTTTATCTCATTATCAACTCTTGTGCTTATAGCAAATGATTTTGTAATTCAAATAATTTGCGCAATTATTTCATTTCTCCTTAAAGACGATTTTACTGAACAATAAAACGCTTTTTAATGTATGTGTTTCTTTTTACTTTTCACTATTAGCTCTTGATAACCAGTACTGCTTGTTAGTATGTTTACTCGTAAGACTACTAACTGAAACTTCTATAAATGATTTTTTATCTGATATCTAAAATGGGTACCCAAACGTAATCCGATATAATGCAATGATCTAAAACCGAATATGATTGAGCCAGACGGTGTAAATACCGTACATAATAGAATCTACAACTCAGATAATAAAATCGCGTAAATCCACTAAACCTGAGCGTGTTTCATTCTGTCTTGCGAACTGTATCTCACGTGGTCATAGGTTCTGTTAGAAAATTCAGAAAAAATACTATTTATTTTGTTTCAGTCATTGACTTGCGGTAAACCTTATTAGTAATTTTATGAACGCGATAAGGGAAGAGCAAACGGTATAGACTATGCTTGGCTAATGATTGACGTTTAAAAGCTATCATTCAATAAAATAATTTTGTTATTAAAATTTTTCAGTTTTCTGGGCGCCGGTCTGGTGGGCAAGATGATGTTTCTCCTGCAGCTCGAGGTGAAAAAGGTAATCCATGGTGCTTAACTGCCTATCTGTGTCGCAAGACTGGTGATCCTGTCTGTGGGTTCGATGATAGCTACGGCTATGGCAAGTTTAAGGATATCTGCCACATGTTCGAAGTAAATTGTTATTGGGAATATAGTAAGTACTTTAATAAAACACTGTAGTTATATGTAAATACTCTATTTTGCTGTTATCATAATTGTAGGATACATAATAACTTACTGCGATTGTATTTGCATTCTAATTAACATGAGTAGTCTAAATCTGAAGTATTTTTTCAGGTTTCTTACTTTCACCTGCATGTCACAAAATGGATTAATATTTAACATCGTGATGTTACCAACTAAATAACTTGATTTAAAAAGGAGAAAGGGGTTTTGTTCATCAAGATGGAAGAATATAAATCTTTAACATAATGGTGTAGCATTTCTAATTGTAAGGTATTTCGTAAGTGACAGTAAAAGGATGTATAACATCAGCGTTTTTCTATCTACCCGTTCCGATGCCCAACTCCTTTGGATTGGGGCACACCCCTTCGTCTTCTTTTACATGTCTGAAAACTAAGAGACAAAAGGTTAATATTAACCTAATCACTGGATAATCATATTTTTTATTAGTTAAAGCACAAGAAATAAAATATTGAACAAAGTCTTAGATTTAAACATAACAAGGAAGATAATGTTCAGACTTCGCGACTTCGATTATTGGTACAGTTGTCTGGAAGACATTTTTAACGCTTTTTCGCACTAAACACTAACAATTTACGGAGCAACAGACCCGTCCCTAACCTGTTGGAGACTGTAGCATAGTATGATACACTTTTGTAAGACCACACGTGGAACACAAGTAGGTCTGCATCATATCTTTATCTTTTTGTTTTAATCCAAGAACTGTTTTGCCTCGACCTTAAGAATGGATAACCGTTTTTGTACGTACACCTTTCATCACCTACACGGTTCATCCAACCAATAAATGCTTGCTTGCTCATATAAAAACGTATTGAGCACCAAAATCCGATTTTTGCAAATAAATAACCTTTAGCCGTTAAATATTTATTCAACTAAAAGTTGTGTATCATAAAGTTGGTAACGAGTCAGCTTGTAAGGTAAGAAAGTTGATGTCATTAGGGAGAAAATCGTAATTATCGTTTGTCGAACATTGGAAAGAAATATAAACTATTTTCCGATGACAGAGGTCAGGCCGAACTTTTCTGAGCAAAAATATCCGTGAAATTATATTTTTTTCATTTTACTTTCTTTTCTCTTTCTTTAACTCAACAAATAATCATAGAGAGGCATGTCTTGATCCTAAAAGGTCAATTTTGTGCTCTATATCATTGTGGTACATTATCGTTATGTCAGCAAAACATGAACAAAGGCCTCCCCTAAGGATCTTTACAACAATTTGAGGTTACCAAATTATAAACGTTACAGCTCATAAGCTCATAGGTTCGATTCGTAATAGACCTTGTTTATTAAATAAATAAATAAATAATTCATTTATTTCAAGATTCCTTAGTCCCATATTCACAAAAACATATTAATCAATAAAATAAAAAATAAATAAAAAGGAAATTAATATTAAAATTAAATACTACATAAAATAACAAAATCTCGTGGACAATCTAACCGGCCAGCTATCATTGCTAGAACGGTGTTGGAGCTATCCCGTACTCTGCGCACCAGCGACCTATAACTACCCTTTATATTTTTAAATATACAGGGTGAAATTTTAACCACCTTCCAAATTTTAATATATCAATCAACGAGACAAAAAACAAATGACGTTTTTTTTCTTTTGGTATAGCCCAGTTCAAAAATGTCAAGATAAAGCAAATGTTCGCCAAAATCTAAAATTTTTGATACGGCCGTCTAGCAACACCTTTTTTACGCAATGCACATAACATTCATTAATTACGATACTGATCATAAGTTTTTGGTTTTCCCTTTATACCTAAACAGGTCTAAAACTGTAAAATTTTAAAACATTATTGCGAAAAATATTTTCGGGTGAAAACTTGATTTGCATTTATTACTTCATAAATGGGCTCTAAATACGATACTGAACGCCTACAAAAATTTTGGAAAGTGGTTAAAATTTCATCCTGTATATCAAGTTTAGTATAGTCTTCTTGTTTTTCCTCGCCATGACCCGTTACTTGGGGTCGGCTTTCCTATCATGAGGCACTATTTACTTCGGTGGTAAGCATCGTCAGTAGATAGGCCTTACTCCTTCATATCCCTTTGGACATTCGTCATCCAGGTAGTCTGAGGCCTAGCTCTCCCTCTTTTCTGTGTAGCCATTGAAAGAAACTTTTTACCATGTGGTCATCGGGTCGTCTTGTAACATGCCCGTACCACCTTAGCCTGGACTTTATAATATTTGCGGTAACATCGGGTGTCATCTTAAAACTATCGCAAACATGCTCATTTTGCACTCCATATTTAAGCGTTACTCCTCCCGCCCTACGCAACACACGCATTTCTGTGGTATGTAAGTTTTGTTCGTGGATTCTTTTCGTAGCCCAGTTTTCGTAGTCTCGCTACCGTAGAGTAGCACTGGTCGTACTGCTATTCTGTAGACCTTTCCTTTAATGTATTTATTTATTTATACAGAAGGTTCCATAGTCAAGTTTTATATAGTGTCATAGACATAGATATAAAATCGAAAACTAGATACCCAACCAGCACCAAAAAACGATCTTACCAAACGAGCGTTTATGTTTTTATTAAACTTATTCACATTTTGCTTTAAGTCATGTATTACGTAAGGTTGATTTGTATAAAGACGTATAAAAAATGAAAATAATTGCTGAAAATTTAATTATGGTCAGACGATTTGAAGCGTCATTTAGCGTCATTTTTGTATAGATCTTGTAGTTACTATTCGTTTTTATTTATTGTCTACGGTGTTTAAGTCAGGAAGAAACGTACTCTTTTTTATAATCAATGGGCTTGATCTTGACTACATACTTAACTCCACGGTTAAGAAGAAGCCTAAGATGGAGCAAGCTTACCCAGAAAGTGGCACTGGTTCTTCCACACACCAGCGGAACATAGAAAAAAACGGCACTGGACTCCGGCAGGCCATCACCAATGAGGTTAGAAAACCAAAGACGCCGTTGCCCAGGGTGGACCACTAGGAGGTAAATCTCACCACCCCAAAAAAGAGCGTGAGTGTAAGTTGACAGGGTGCCCTAAAAAATCCTTACCCATGCTGTATTCGCAAGCATACTCGTACATGTCGCATAGATCCAGGAATGTTCTCGCTTCATTCACGGATTTACCGCAAATAATTATGGTGTCGTGGAAACATTTGTATGCGTGATCACATAACTTTTTCAGCTCTGACTGAAATATAAAGACACGGTCTGAGCAAGCTTAAAGCTTTTAAATAGTAAATTATCTAAAGTATAATAAATAGCAGCATTTTATCTTGCTGGTAAGTAGTCGTTAATAGCGACAACAATTTTTTTGTGATTTATAGGTCCTATATCTTAACCTTAATGGTAAATTTCTTTTTAAACCTTTTGTAATTTAAAGAATATTTTATTGTACAAACAAAATTTGAAAATATCTTACCCAAGTTGTTTTATCTCCTACCAAGTGAGCACTGGCTAATGTATGAACTAGCAAAATGGTTGCTATATTTGGTATTAGCAATTTACCCTGTGATGTCATGATGATGAAGCGTACCACGCCTTCCAAGCGTTGTTAGTTAATAATTAGGGATATTGCGTGGGCTCTGTACATTACTGCTATGTAAAGGCGTGTACATATTATTATGTAAATATGCTACTAAATAAGCGTTTACTGAGTCTGATCAACATTTTCTCACTCCACTTAGGGGTAGTTATAAGGGAATATGTCAGACAAAAACTCGCAAACCCAAGACTAAAAGAAATGAAGATCAGCTAATGGGGACTACCGTTTCTTTGCTCACCAGTTGGCGCCACTAGACTGAGGTCCGGAGGTATAGCTGTAAAAGGCGATTGGCGCCGAAACAAAGTGTTTTAACTTGAATCTAATTAAGGTTATATTGTTTATAAATAACTATCTTGATATCAACAAACTAACTTCTGAAATAGTTGTTCTTGACGCCGCCTATTTTTGCGCTTTTTCTTAATTCCGCTTTTAAAGCGTTCACATTAATCGCCAAATAATCCATATTTGCAATATTTTACGAAGGAGATCACTTTTCAGCAGGTAAATTAAAGAAATTATAATTTATGCAACAAATGATATTGGACCTCACGCGACACTAGCGCCTCTAGTGGCAAATTCACTAGCGATAGCCCCCATTGTGATGATTGTCATTTAGCCTATTTGTCATCATCATCATCATCTTCAGCCTATCAGACCACTGCTGGAAACGGGCCTGTACAAAATGAGCCTGTACTTCTTGGGGGCCGGGTTGGCGATCACGTCATAATAAAAAAAAATGATCTGGCCACGTACAAATAGCAGTTTAGAAAATGAAAATGAAACTTATTATGAACAAGCTACTTTTTATATTGCGAGACTGTCATTTGTTTTTCATCGTGAACATTTTCGATCAATGATTTATTGATTTTCGTTGTGCTTATTGAAACTGCAACAAAAAAAAAACATCCAGCATGCCCGTCTTCTTTTGGTGATATTCTACGACATCTATGCTATTTTATTTTTGTCCCGGTACCAAAATATTAAATAATTCATTGAAATTTCAGTGTCTTGGTTTCAAACTATGTGAAATTAACTTTAGTAACTTCTTGTTACCATGAACGGATAGAGCTACAATTTTCCAAGAAGTAATACTTCCTAGAATAGCAAGAACGAGCGCTCAAAGGGTGTTAAAGCCAAGATATTGTATTACTTGCAGTCTAGAGTAAAATTACAAACAACTTTTATAACAAGAGTTAACTTATATCCTTTGAAAGTTATAATGTGTAGAAGTCTAGAACTCTTAAGCATTTACTGCATCAAATAACAAAATATTTTTAGGTAGTTTAATACCATCAGGTGGTTATATCGCTAAAAGCAATATCTCATAGACAAGTTAGACAATCTTTTGAGCAGGGTAATGATGGATAAAGTGATGGATGGCAAAAAAGATTAGGTTGATGGTTCATTATTGACAATTAATTTAAAAAAAATGTCGTCTCCCATAGTTTTTATGATAGGGTTCTAACTTAACTCAGTTAAATAGACCCGGTATAAAAAATTAAATGTGTGAGAATAATCAATGCGCCAACGATTTGATCCTTAACGCGTGAACTATCCTGTTATCGATTGGATGTAGTGTTTTTCAATCCACTGTTAGACTGCCTCTACATATATATTTACGCTTCTTAGCCTAGTTTCGGCAATTTTTTTCTATCCTCAGCAGTTTGTGAAAGGTAAGAGTGATGACCCACTGGAAGAAAAAATTAAAACTCAATAAAGACATTGATGATTTGCAATCTGTCTTACTTTTAGCAAAGCAAATCAGCTACCAGCAGTTTGAGCACAGTGAAGCATTGACGATGATGAAAAAGTCCTATATATATCATCAACAACAATCAACACCTGCCTGTATCAGTCCACTGCAGGATACGGGCCTCTGTACATGGGCATCTCTATTCTCTCTCTCTTTCTACAAAATCCCCCAGGATTTTGGCATAATCGCGACGCCTGGCACGTTTGGGAAGATAGTAAGAGGTGGTGCTATTCTTTTCATGTGCCTACACAACAGCATATTTCCTATCACGGTACATATAAATGGAATAATATGCCAAGAGCACGTCAGAAAGTTAAAACTACTCAATAAGAACGCTAGCTACTTGGAACAGCTTAAATATCACTTAGTTGAAAATATTATATTGACACGATGTTCAGCATAAAATAAGCTACCAATTTTAAGTCTTTTATAAAATAAGCTACCAATTTGAATAAATTGCTAAATGGTTGAGCAATGTCGTGCATCTATTTGTCAAAAAAAGTTTATTTAAGGTCTTTATTTTGCATTTACTTATTTTTTCTACCCTTTGGTCCTATATAATTTTCTTTTTATAGGAATATGGGACTAACTATAGTATTTCCAAAGAAGCTATAGAAAACTTTAAAATAATACCTACCTTAAATATACCTTTTGAATTAAGAAGATAGATCACCTTGAGGTAGAGCTATCTGGATATGCATAACTACAAACTACATTATCTTCACAACTAAACAATGTATTCAAAGTCAAATTGGGGATGAAGAGATATTTTGTTCGAAACATTCCTATAGAAATATCAGCAGTTTTTAATGGTAATCATTATTAATTTCTATTGTTTCTTATCACTAGAATATCGGCACAAGAACTCAAGAGTACCAAACTCGAAAATAAAATAATAAAGTTTTATTACAAAAGCAATGCGCACTCTGAAATAGTTGTATCTATTAAAAGTGGTATCTTACATCCTCATTTTTCACAATATTATACAGTAAATAAAAAATATTTCAAACAGATAAGTTTATTAAAATCAATTCTATAAGTGTGCAATTACAAAATAACGTATAATAAAACTAAAATAGTTAAGTACACTGTAATCTACATAATTGACAAAATATTTTTTTAATCATCGTAATAACTGTTAGTAGGTCTGCGAGATACAGTCAGAATGGATCTATCTTCTGGACATGCAGTCTGCTTGTAATCTGAAATGAAATTAAATGAATTAACCTAAAAGTTCAACAAAAAGTTTAAGACTGTATTACAAAAGTTAATTATTTTGTCTCCTTGACGAATGAAGCAGGTCCCAAAGTGTTCCCTTGTTACATTTTTGAAATCCTATACATTTAAGGGCACTTTATTATTTACAAACTTAACCTTTCGTTAGACGATTTTTTTTTCTTGTAATAAAGATCATTTCTAGGTAACTTATGTTGCAACACTATGTTTTTATGTTATTTTTCTACGGCAATAATCAACTAACTTCGTCTCCTAAGGCAATTGAAGTCGAACATATCGCAGAGGTCCCTGAAGCCCATGACGTCACCAGCGTGGCTGACCCCGCAAACTGGCACGCGGTCATGGTTGCACACCTTAGCCATGCTGCACCATTTTGCTCCCATCTAGAAAATATATTATTTGAAAAACATATGTTATTTAAATCATCTTAACTAATGTTTTCGAGAAATTGTCCAATGGATGTTGATAGGGATTATAAGGGAGTTAGACAGGTTTCTTTGGTTAGACCTTGGGATCATCGCTGAAACTTGCGAATCCTTATCAATCCATTCCATCCATTGGGCAGTTTCTCCAACTAACATCATGATGTGGGGCATACACGGCACAGGCTTAATATGCGACTGGTCTAACCCTAACCATATTGGGTGTAAGAATGTAACTAAGCGAATCAGAAAAAAGACGAGAAACATTACATTGAGATCTTAAAAGATTAAGACTTTATGGCAGTTTCTAATACCTTCCGTCCCATAGCAATATCTTCATTATCTCTCTCAAGTGGTGGACCATGAGCTACAGCTGATGTGACGATGAATACAATTAGCAGAACAACTGGAACAATTATGGTAAGTTAATTATTTAAGGTTTCTAGCATATGATTACAAGTATCTGTGCAATTGAAGCTAGTAACATAATTGATGCGATTTATTACGAAATTACTGATGATTGTAAAAGATAGTACATGGTGTGTCAATATCAAAACGTAAATGACTTATCATGTCTATGAAACTAAATTGGATATTATGTGTTATTACCAAACCATTAAAATATTTAGAGATTATCTTCTGAGGTTTTTAGATTGATTTGGACCAATTAATATTAGGGGTTAAAGTATGAAATTGGCGTTTTGTATGGACAAAATCGAGAAAAGTCATTTTTCCATACTAACAATTTTTTAGTTTTTTTAAAAACGCCTGAATCGTTTTCGATGCAATTAAAGGTGAAAGTTAGATGGTTATAAAGCTACGCATTATAGTATTTAAATTTCTGAAAATCAAAGTATATAATACAAATATACTTAATTGAAGCAAGAAGGTCAGCTGACACATTGTAAGGGGTCTTTTCAACGACTTCCTTTGAAGTAATAGGCACTTGTATTGCATTTTTATTTTAGTCAAAAGTTATTTTATTTAGTTTTTGATACAATACAAAAAGAATTACGCAATAATATGACTATACTTAAGAGCTATAAACAAAATAAAAAGTGGGAAAATAATCGGAAATTTCATACTTTAACCCCTATTATTAAATAGTCCAGATTTTACAATAATTGCGGGACTTAAAATAATATACAAGGGTTTGTTTTGGTTTTAATAATTTATAATTTTTACGCAAAATTATATTCTTTTGGTTATTACCTGCTTCCTCAATGGTTCTTGAAGCCATGTCTATGATCAACGAATAGCTTACACTGAGTGCAGACTTACTGGACTAGTCATGTTTACACATACCATTGTCTAGTGATACTCTGTTACCTGATAATATCCTGGAAACTTACGGTTTGTAAATATTCTACAATGGGGGAACGTGTTTACATTTTGACTTCTGTGTTGATTCAAATCCTGTAATATACAAAGAGACTTTATTCTTACTAATATTATAAACGCGAAAGTTTGTTTGTATGGATATTCATTACTTTTTCACGCAGAAATATCGTAGTAAAGTAGGTACTACAATACCACAGTTCATGTGGACAAAGTCGCGGGAAAAGCTATTTGAATGTAAATGTATTTGTGTTACTTTATATTTCAAAGCCGGTACCTTAATGTCTTTATACATTTTACTTTTCGTTACTTTGGTAAAAAATATTACTAACTTCTTTTGTACTCGCAGTTGAACTCCAACATGTCGCATTTGTTCAAGAACCACCGGACCTCTCTTGTCTTAGGCTCCAAACCGCATCGCCGTTTACCGTAGTGCAAGCAAAGAAACGCATCCATGCACCTTGACTGTAAAAAATAATAAGTTCAAATCAAAACTGTAACTGTTACTGATTCCTGATCCCTATTTGTCGACAAGCATAAGTGATATTATATATTAATGTCATTTATTTAAATATTTTTATAGGCTTAGTATAAACTATGAAAATTATAGTAAAAATACTCACTTTTTTCTTTCTTTTTTGACTTTCAACGTTATTTATAGAAATAATAACTAGCAGAGTTATAAGAAGTTTCCATAACAAAATTCTAAGCATTTTTGTTACATGGCGTAAGTAGGTATGTTCATGTGCAGGTTGTTGCAAGATTTTTGTTATTCATAAAACGTGTGGTATAGCTCGTAAATGTAATACTAAGTTTCTACCGTGACATTTCTTGAAGTAACTAATATGAAAATGGTATAAATCAGTAAACTAGAAAATATGCTGCTCTACTCGTATCTGTTGAAAATAACTAATGCAATTACATTCAGGATAAACTGTATAAACTATGAGGTTAAACTTTAATTTATTTTAAATCGACGTTTGTGATATTATCATTAAACAGGTACCATCCTTTATTTAAATTGCCGACTTATGAAATTTATACAAAGTTGAGGCTTTTATAGCAATCAGTTCTGTAAACAAGCTGTTAAAATGTAAATTTCATAAACCTTAAGTTAGATAATAAATAAGATTAAAACCGTTTATCATATTTATTAGTAGTTTCTGCAATGAGAACTACAGGAGATTGAAGAATATATATTTTTAAAAATACCAACTCGCATGAGCAGAGAAGCATAGTCTAGTGCACCATTCTAACTAAGAAGCAAGTACGTAGCTTCTAGATGCGACGTGATCTGTTAGTATTGTTGTAGATTCTCGTAGCTGTAAACCCTGATGCACTGATGAATAATATTCCTAAATATATTTTTAAAATTAGATACTCAAGAATGTGGTTGATATTTTTAAAAATAACATCTTTGTCAGATTTATTAAGCTACAATGATGTATTAGTTAACTGCGTTATCCCTATCTTTTATAAGGCAATTTACAACTTTTTTTTCAAAATTTTATTGCTTTTATAAGATTACATTGTCTCAGGAGGAGCCTAAACGCAGGGTATTTTACTGTTCGGGCGTAGACTCTTTCAACAGAGTTGCATGTAGTGGGTACAAATCAAGTCGTCACAGAAATTCAGAGTTGCTTATTTAAGTTTCGTTCACTCTCTTCAGTAAGCTTTCCAGCCGAATCGCATTCAAATATAATCAAGTCATCCACGCTCATACTCCTCCACCTCCACTCAGCTATATCCACGACATATTCAGCTGGTTCATAATCCATGAATCTCTTTTTCCTTACTAATCGATTCTCATCAAATCCTTGTTACCAGGCTAATTTACACAAAATCGTTTACTATTTTTGCATCGATTTATGAAACTACAGTAGCTATAAACCCGTTCTCTCTTATCGCTTTTATTGTTGTTTCACGGTGTGTTAGCTTCAATGCAATCTGACACCATGGTTGCTGTTGTATTTCTAGGTAAGGATTATTTGTAATTATAAACTTATTAATCGTTTTATAAGATTCGGTTTTAAGACTGCATACGTAACCCTCCAATTGAATTTTAATACCTTGGTATTTGCGTTTGTTAACCTGTAATAGGTTTTCTCAGCATTAAATATTTTAATTAACTATTTGTGTAACTGATTTTTTTGGTAAAACGAACTCATGTGTCGAATCGAAACCATAACCTTTCGGTAAAATCGTGATAGAGCTCTCTTACCATTAGGCTACATAGACATTTTTCGGTTATTTGCTCTCCTAACAAAATTCAATGGAAATTTAAAGCGTTATTTTAGTTATATGTTATTTTTTATTTTAATAATCGTAACAAAGTTATAATTTTTATATAAAAAAAAATTGTTTTGTTTTCAGGAATAATTTCAATTTCAACGTTCGTCTGTTCATCGGAAGTCAATCAACTTGTTAGTAATATATTAATTTATTATATTGAGTCTAGCTATTAATTTACTATAAGTGAAACGTATTCAATATGTAGATAGTTAAATTTCATCTAATCTTAATGAGCTAGGCCTCATTATATAAAGTAGAACAGTATGTTGTCGACCACAATCGCGGTTTTGTGTTTTGTTGATTAAAAGTTAAACATAAAATATAGGATGAGTTACTTTGTTAAACTTACATAACGCGCGGGGAGGTTGAGTGTGTAAAGGAAAAATCATGACTCACATGATTTTCATACTGGACGGGATATATAATTTCAATATTACAAATTTATTAAAATCAATACTCTTTTAGGCCTGCTACAATGCGAAGACTTGCATTCACAACGGCAAGCAAAAGTGTGGCATCGACAAAGAAGGAGAAGTCCGCAGATTCTTCGATATGTGTGATTTGTTGGAGTTTAATTGTTTGAAATTTAAAGGTTTGTGACACCACTTTGATGTTCGTTTTTTTATTTAATCCTTTCTCAGCCAATTAATGACTTATTATCGTAATAAAGTGAAGATTCTATGATCTTACCTTTCTTTATGTGCTGTGAAAGCGACCAAAAGTCTTCTAAATCCTTCAACTCCGTTTAAAATTATGTAAAACAATTATTTTCATGGTTCATGCGTTTTTATATTTTTTTTATTATTGATATTAATTTTTTACTTACAGAATACGTGAAAACTTCAAAGGATCAATGTAAATCATTGCCTCCGTTTGACCCTAAGCGGCGAAAATATGAATAATAGTTATGGTACAAAATAAAATGATACTGTGGAATAACTTTGGTTTTCTTTACGATGTTTTAAATCTGTACGCCTGCGAATGGACACTAAGACGACTGACTGCTATTGTTGGTAATAGGTGCTTAGTCGGCGAACGAATATCTAACGAATTTTTAAACGATCTAACGTAATTTGTTTACGCCAAAATTTGTTTGAATTATCAGTAATACAGAATAAACCAAGTCGAGCAAATCCAGTTTTTGACCTGTAATTAACAGGGTGTATGCAAAAAATAACAACATCACAATATCTGGCTAATTACTTTAAGTCAAAAAATTACCGAATGTGATCCCATGTACTTTACGTGATAGATTGTTCATCCAAATAATTTAAAAATCCGTAGATTACATCTAGGTATATAGTTTTGAACATATACTTTCTATTATCGTTAAAACGTACTTTTCTTTTTTCAATTTACTCAAGGCCTTACCTGGCAGATTGGCAGTCGTCAAGGAGTACTGGTGCTGGCGTGCCAAATATTGCCACACTAAAAGTATGTATAAATCTATATATTTAATATTCACATACTAAAATGTAAATAATGAAATACTTCCATCATATGTACCATGATCACGATGAAGCTCATGCTGCAGTTGATAGCTGTGAGAGATCCATAAAAGATAATATCCAACATGTTACACAATAAGTTATGAATTAAAAGCTATTCCACGTTAGTCGTAGTTTTCTTGAATAAATTTAGCTATTATTGTAATATACTGATTTAAACTTTTATGGTCACTATCACTAGAGTTAATTATTTCGGGGTTTATACCATGTACCTTAGTTTTTATGAGTTTCCGATATTTCGCCACTGTTGCATCTGCCATACTTGGTATGCCCGTATCAAGGCGTGATTGAGTAAAGAACATCCATCGAAATTCTTCGCTTTCGCATTCCTAATATTAGGAAGATTAGTGAGATTAACGCCATTATCTAAGTCATGTTCCACTTGATTAGCCCAAGGCTCACAAACCATACATCAGGAGATTTGTTTTTTATTGTTTCAAGATAATCCCATCTGCGCAAGAGACCGCCGTCTGAAGACGACTAGGGTCTTCCAATGCGAATGCACTATGTACAAGCATAACTGCGATCAAGGACATGGTAAATTAGATTATTGACAGGCAAGACTTTCACTGTAAGCGTATGCTGGTTATAGTCTTCTGTCGATGGGCCAATTAACTGTTCTGCGCCATTTTACCGTCAGATATCAGTCTACAGCTGGACAAAGGCTTCTTCAAGAGAAGGATTTTACTATAACCACCACATGTTGGTGATTGCAGCCTGCCCAATCACAGAACATAAAAATAGAGTTAGTTTTTCCGAAGAAGAGTTGTTTTTAGGGTTCCGTACGCAAAGGGTAAAAACGGGACCCTATTACTAAGACTTCGCTGTCTGTCCGTCTGTCCGTCTGCCTGTCACCAGGCTGTATTTCAAGAACCGCGATAACTAGACAGTTGAAATTTTCACAAATTATGTATTTCTGTTGTCACAATAGTAAAAAATACTAAAAACAAAATAAAAATAAATAGAAATATTTAAGGACCTTACAAAAATCGCGATTGTTTTAAACTTTTTGGCTCGATATCAATAATGGCAACAGGTAGGCACTTGAAATAATCACAAAACACTCAGTTGTATTATTACTTTAATAAAAAATTATAAAATTAAATGAAAATATATATTTAAGGGGGGGCTCCCAAACAAAAACGCAATTGTTTGCCTATTTTTGTTCGATATCAATAAGTAGTAGCAGGTAGGCACTACATTAACTAAATTTATGTAGTACCTACTGCTGTTTACCTAATCAATGGTACGGAACCCTTCGTGCGCGAGTCCGACTCGCACTTGGCCGATTTTTTTATGTTCTGTGTGCCCAATGGCAAAGAAAATACTTTCCAAATAAGCCCAACGATTCCTTTAATACAAATTCTTACTTTGGGTCCATAGTAAGAATACTACCACCCTTTCTCTTCACACAGGCTGACTTTTCCATCCCCTTCAATTTTTTTATGGGCGTTCAGTATCGTAACTAGAGCCCATTTAAGAAGTAAAAATTTAGGTCAAGTTTTCACCCGAAAATATTTTTCGCAACTCAATTTTAATTTTTTACGGTTTTAAGCCTGTTAAGGTATGGGAAATCAAAAACTTATGAATAGTATCATAATGAATGAATGAGATGCGCATCGCGTAAAAAAAGTGTTGCTAGGAGGCCGTATCACAAATTTTAGATTCTTGGCGGACATTTTCTAAGTGCTTTACCTTGACATTTTTGTACCAAAAGAAAAACACCTCATTTGTTTTTTGTCTGGTAGATTGTTGTATTAAAATTTAGAGGGTGATCAAAAGTTCACCTTTATAGGTGTCGTGTGTCTTAGGTAGTGCCGGAAGAAAACTGGCAGCAGCGTCTTCTCCCCACCATTGGTCATACTGCGATCTCCTTTTGCAGAGGCTTGTTTCCAGCAGCGAATTTATAATGGTTGTTGATGATGACGATGAGGATGACGAGAGACCTGAACCCGCAATCGTTAGCTTAAAC
This sequence comes from Anania crocealis, assembly GCA_949315895.1. NCBI lineage: Eukaryota > Metazoa > Arthropoda > Insecta > Lepidoptera > Crambidae > Anania > Anania crocealis. The sequence continues at coordinate 5,703,892 of OX438869.1, read as the reverse complement.
GGCGACTGATTTTGCCAATTGAGCTTTTAAGACACTATTCGTTTCACCAAAAAAATAAACTATCATGTATTCCATAAATTTGGTAGGCTTAATAGTAACTTTTGTATGGAACAGTGATTTAATCTATGGTTCCAGCATAAATGTTCTTCATATTCGCTTTCTCCCTAAAAGCCAGTAATCTATCTGTCTAACCATAAGTAAAGTTCCTTAAGAAGTAATTTTCCCAGCGAACAGAAAATGATATTCCTTGTCAGTGTACAAACTTTACCGAAAAACTCTAAGGATTTAAATCTTTACACAAACAGTCCTTGAAAACATCTTTCGTCTACTGAACATTTTACATAACGGGAAAGGATAGCTTAACCTTAGTAGGTACTGTAATTTATTCTGGTAAATTGCTAATAGAAACCCTGTAAACCCTGTTTAAATAAACATTTGCTCAATGAATTTTAGTTGACCGTTCTTGAAGAAACATTTACCCACTCCGGTTTTTACACGTGTCAATCATATTATTATGAAAAACTACATCTTTTTAACTAGCATACATAGATAAATAGATATATAAAATATTAATTGGACGGCAATAAGGCACACATCGGAAAAAATTAAGTACAATAAGTAATAGCAGATGTAGAAGAGATATCTATGGATACAAGAATAGACTTAAGGAATTTTCTGCTGCCTCTTTAACTGTTATCTTCTGCGAGCTTCTTTGTTTTTTTCTTACAACAATGACGACCTACGTAATAGTGTTGAACACACCGGTTTTCAAGGTGTCGCCTGCTCGTAGGTCCCGGGTTCGATTCTCAGGAATATATGTTTTTTTAGAAAAAAAAAATTGTTTTCCACTATACTATTTTTATAACCAATTAGTTATGACTAAAACTTATAATTGCGGGTCTGAACGCGAGACGTAGGTATGGTATGTAGTAGTATTGACACTACTTACATTTCTCGACGTTCAATACTACTACATACCATATCTACGTCGCATTCAGACCCGCAATTATAAGTTTTAGTTATAATGCAACGCGAAAGTTAAAAAAAATAATTAGTTATAGTTTTATTTTAGGTAGTATTGGTATTATACATTGTATTTATATTTCCAGATTTCACTGCAACGAGTGACGAAAAATGCATGACACAAAGCCGCAGGCATTATTAAAATTATTCAAGCATGTAATTGTGTTATTACTATTTTAAACCTTATCAAGGAGAAAATCGTTATAGTATATTTAAAATGTCTTCTCATTTGCATTATGTATTCTTAGGTCAGATTTATTTTAGTTATAGTTTAGTAACTCATAACAAGTAAGTTATTATAGATCAATTAATTATAGAATTGTCTATCGTTTTGCAGTTATTTTGTTGAAGTTTATCCTCTCCTATTCTTTGCCGTTTTTTGAAGACGTGAGTACATTCAATGTAGGAGTGACTTTTCAAAAGGGCTTATTTCTTCAATAACCTAATTTTCAGAAAATGAAAAAGCTTCGAACAATGGTTTAGATTCAATGGACGAAAACGATATGGATATAAGTACTTTTGACGCGGAGTGCTCCGTTTCTAGTCGATTTTAGAGAGGAAAAAAGCCGTTTTGGACGAAACTACAATTAAAATATATTAAGAATATGGTATTAGATATGAATAGCATTAAAAAAAAAGTTTTTTCAAAATGAGAAATAAGTCCTTTTGAAAAGTCACTTCTCATTATCAGACTTAAGTTTGACGCCCTTACCTACGTACGAGTAAAATGGAAGAAAATCTAACTATACGTTAACCGATCGGCGTATCAATGTGCAGCGGCCTTACACAAGTTGCTTTTTAATATCGCATACGCTCGACGAAAAGATCTATAACAAATGTAAAAAAATGCCATTAGCTTACAATTGATCCTTTCGTGAGCTAATTTCATTTTCATACATTTGTTATCTATTCGTCGTAAATTTTCCAGTACGAAGACCCAGTGAAAGCCCAGAGGTTCTCCCAGTTCAACTGCTTTAAACAAAAGTCGTGCACTCCTGGCCCCCCTAAAGTGTGCGGATATGACGTCAGAACTATGGAGCTGGCCGAGTTTGAGGACAAGTGCACGTATTTCAGAATCAACTGTGAAGGGGGATGTAAATATCTAAAAGTAAAGTAAGCCGAAGCAAGTCCCACTGCAAAGCATTAGCTTTGTTAGCTCTGAAGTAGGAAGAGCTGTTTTTCACCGAACTCAGTGCTGACTAGAGAACTAGAGCTAAGTGCTGCCCCCAATTGATTTAATTTTATTACTTTTAAACAAAATCAATTCTCAAAAAACTAGAACGGTATCATTTTAGCAAATTACCTCTAGTATATTTTATTGAATCACAGTAAACTTTAAAACATAAGCAGTTCATAAAGTCGAATTTGTCGCTAACGCTAAAAGCGGCCGCTTTTAGAAATAATGTACAATACCAGAAGAAGAAGATGTCAGAATTAAAAGCAGTTAACAGTGATTCAATAAATACTAGAGGGTAATTTGCTAAAATGATAGTGTTGCATAGTAATTTTTAGCTTTCTACCTTAAAAATTGTGGAATGCTCCATACAAACTTTTAACCCCCATTTAAGGGAAGTGAGGGGTTAGAAAGAGACAATAAGTAGCCTATGTCACTCTCCATCCCTTCAACTATCTCCACTTATCCATTCATCTCTTCAAAAATCATGTCAATTCGTAGCTCCGTTTTGCCGTAAAAGACGTACAAACGAACAGACACACACACTTTTCCATTTATAATATTTATATTATATTATATTATGGATGTAAAGTCCAACTATTGAAGTGTCTGGTGAACTTATAATCGCGCGTAGGATGAATTTGTTCGAAAGGCTTTATTCTATTTATCATTTTCAAATCCTTGCGTAGGTGTACTGTTTCATGAAGTTAGAGTTCGTTTTCCGTATTAGCTGAGTCACTGTAAAGATACTAAGTTTACTGCCCGAACATTGAAGGTGACAAGAAATTTAAGATTTAAAAAAACACGCCTTTTTAGTATTTGATCATATAAAATGTGACTTCTAATTCTATTCTAAATTCAAGTTCTTCTATTTTATACAAATTGACTTTTTCATCACCTTCAAGTTTTTTTATAGGCGTTTCGTATCATATTTAGAACCCATTTATGTAGTAAATATTCTTCGCAACATAGTTTTCAATTTATACGATCCTAAACCTGTTGTGTATGAAGGGAAAATCAACAACTTATAATAAATAGTATCGTAATGATTGAATGAAATGCGCATCGCGTAAAAACAGTGTTCATAGGCGGCCGTTTCAAAAATTTTAGATTTTTGGCGGACATTTTCTAAGTGCTATAACTTGACATTTTTGTTGCCTCGTACAATTCGTTGCCTGTATTGGGCCTGTATTGTTATATATGTTACAGGTGATCCCATGGTCATCAGATCGTGATCAAATTCCATATCTTGGGAAAATGAAAGAATAGTATTAAATTTTATAGGCCGTTTTGGTTGAGTTTTTTCAAGGTATTCAGTTATTTACGTCAGAAAACCATCTTTTGATGTTGCTTGGTATAATTGGGTATTTTTAAATTAGTACCCTTTCCTTAAAATTTTTACCATCCCAATTCCACCTACTGCCCATCTCTCACTCGCAAGACTAGAGAAAATAAACTCCAACTAGAGAAACGGCATAAAAAATATATTAAAAAAAATGTTTACATAATCCAGTGAAATCGGCTTTAAAACTTTTTAGTAGACTTTTTTCAAAAGAGAAATTAACTTACCTTTTTAATTTTATCCTTTGTAGAAATGCAAATAGGTATAAGAGTTTGGAAATACGATTAGTTTCAAAGGCTTCAGTGGGCCGCGTAGAAGGTAGCGCCTAATAGAAATATCTCGGTTTAAATGTGGACGAGAAAATAGATTGCGATAAAGCTGCAGGAGGAGAAAACAAAGTTTTTTTGAGTTCGCAAAATGAAATTAAAGTTTAATTTTGTAGCAAGATATTTGCTTTTTTACCGACCTACTTCAGTTATATTACCTAACGCCTCTATCGATATGGTGTACTGTCGAAACATACTGGCGGGGTAGGTACTATCGATTTGATGTATTGTTGATGTAGCATACCTTCGATATAGCCAAAGCAGTGCCTGATTGATTAAACATAAAAGCTGAAAAAGCTGACGCTTTGGGCGGCACAATTAGGGGGGGTGGCAAAATGGGCATAGTTAGAGCAGTAAAAACGAAGCTTTGTTTTTCTTAGTTTAAAAGTGTACCGAAAAAGATGTAAAAAAAGGAATTAACGATATTGTGAACAGTATACCTATCTAATTTTAGAGGTCAGTCCCCTACTGACAAAACAATTATAGATTTGGGGCGGCAAATGTGTGAATCCTGCATGGCGTACTATTGATTTGGTATACTGTCATCCATCCATCTATTTGGAGTAGGTACGGTCGATATAATTATCCTTCGATTGAACTTTTTCGATACAGCGACCGTGGATGAAGTGGCTGTCGATATTATGAACTAGACTCAATGATATAGGTTGTACTAAACGTGCACCCTTATGTCAAATGGGTGCTCTACAGTTGGGACACTTTTTGACGCTGTTTGTGTATATAGTTTCTTAGAGTACACTAGTTGTTTCCCGCGGCTTCGTACGCGTCAATTTCTGTTATTATGATCGCGATTATTTTTGCAACATTTTTCACTAATGCTTCGCTCCTTTTGGTCGTAGCGTGATGTTATATAGCCTAAAGCCTTTCTCGATAAATGGACTATTTACAACAAAAATATTTTTTCAATTCGAACCAGTACTTCCTGAGATTAGTGCGTTCAAACAAACAAACATCTTTATAACATATAAACTCTTCAGCTTTATAATATTAATATAGATTAATGACCAAAGAATTTTAAATTTATTATTTTCAGTTTTCAAAATGGTAGACATGTTGGCTTGTGACTCAAAGAAAGCCTTTTCAACCATGCAGAACTCTACGAATTTTCAGTGGCAGCACATCAATAGGACCCTTACGATAAAAGAAAGGATGAATCAGGACAGTACCACTACTGAGGAGACAACTGTTTGGCAGAAAGTTATGCCGGGGCTTGTCCAATTGGTTTTGAATAAATTGTTTTAGGAAATACTGAGTGTTTTTATGTAAATAGGATTTTGTACCTACGCCTACTATGCAAGCTCCTGGGTTTGATTTCCGATTTAGATTCAATTTAGGATACGATATATACGGTGTAGTCCTATGAAAAGTAAGTATGCGGAAACAAAAAATAAATAAAAGAGAACCCGACTTAAAAATGAATACTTTCGTTAGTCGACTGATAAAAATTGTAAAGGTGGAGTTTAGCATAGCTTTAGGATTCTACGTTTATGGAGGTTAGTTACACGTAGCGCCACCTATGATTTAATCAAAGACTTAAGTATATGGGCATTTGATCCTACGAAACCTTGTGAGAGAAATTCATAAACCAGTTTGTGCAGCGATTCAATGCTAGATGGAGCTGCTTGTTCCGTTTTGTTATAGACATAGTATATATTATTTATTTATTTTGCAGATTTAAATTTACTTAATTTTATAATAATTATTTTTAAAAAATATGTATGTTTTATCAACAATTAGTGTAGAAAAAAAAACTAAAATACTATCCAATAAAGCTTAAAACGTGTTGATAAAATATATATAGGTGTAAAATATAAATTAAAACATAGGTTAATCCCCTCAATAAAATCCTGACTCTTTCTATGTAAAATAATTTCCCTTTTAAATAATATCGCAATGAGCGATTTGAATTCGGAATTTAACTATCAGCCTGTCATCTGAATCTGAATGATAATTTGCATAGATTTAATATAGATGATAGATTGGCAATTGAATCCTGAAAACGAGACCAAAACTAGGTTACGCTAGTGTGCATAAAGTGAGCATGTGCGTGAGATAAATAGTGCAGGTACTGCATTGTCTGTTTGCTTTCGATATCGATTCCATCGACACAGTTTACGTTGACGCAGGTGACTTATTTTTTAGTATTATTAAAAGAACGCCAAAAAACTGCAAGTAAATACCTAGATATGTTTTTTATTTTATAATTACTTATCACCGAACAAAATCAATTTATTGTAAAAAATATCGTAGGCTTTACTTGCCAGTATTTAACAATTTTGCCTCATTTTGCAATCGCGATCGCCAAAGTTGAAATAAAACATATATTTATTTTTCAATTACACATTACAAACGTACACTAAATATACATATATTTAATGTTTAAGTAATGGGGATTGATGGGGGCTTGAACAATATGGAGATTGATCCAGAGCGTAATTTTACAGGCTGAACGCCTCTGTGTTAAAAACACTTAGGGTCCAAATGTAAACTGCAAATGCTCGAATATTTATTGGGCGAACATTCTTTTCTATTAGGCAATTTCAACCATTTCTAACGTATTTCAACAATTTAGGCTGTATGCGGTTTACAATGTTAAATATGTCAGCTAATGAAATGTCGATAATATATCATCGACAACGTCAATCACTAAAATACAAAAGTGACGTTAGTAATTGCTGAAATTCACGTATTTGATATTATTTTTAATTGAATTCATATGAATTTAAATCCTTGTTCTGATGAAATGCCCTATCAATTAGTATACAAAACATTAGTCAAAGCTCTGAAACATTGCATTTTGCTGCTGATTATCGCGATTGTGTGTTGACGTGTGAAATGTACAATTATGTTGGTTTCCTTTTTTAGATGAGTTACTTCCAGGTACTGAACATGTAACCATAATGAAAATACATCAACTCGACACTTTTTTACAATAATAAAAATGAAACTAGTAAAACTAAAGGGAATATTGTGTTGCGCGTGACAGACGTCAGAACTCAGAAAAACACTACGGGTTCCTAGCGTGTACGTGAACGGCCCTGTGATCTATCTCGTTCTATCATATTATAGCTGCATTATATTCTGTCTATTTTCATTGCCAATCTAACAGTAGTATATTAAATCAATGATAATTTGAATAATTGCAAAAAGTTCAAATCTCAAACAAAACAGTGATGCTGTGGCCTGTGAGTGCTGTGACTAACAGTGCATATGACCTAGCCACAATCTATATATATAAAAATGAATCCCTATTTCCCTTGGTCATCGCATCACGCGTGAACGGCTGGATCGATTTCGTAAATTCTTTTTTGTTTTGTTTGTTATTGTCAGGAAAATGTTCTTATGAAAGAAAAAATTAAGAAAATTGCGCGGAAAATTAGAAAATTCAAGAAAACTTAATCACCGTACTAAATTATTTGTAATGTAACCTTAGCGCTTTTGTCAATTTTTTTTTTTAATGTTTTCAGTTTGACATAACGTTGATAGAATGCGTGCTGCAAATATCGTCAAAAAGGAGCAAAAAAATAATAATTTTGCACATGGCCAGTAATGTTTGCCAGGAAAAAAAGAAAGAATGTTGTATATTCTTAAAACGTTAATACAATGGGTATTTTTTTTTTATTTAACCATTTTGTTATCAATTTTCATAGTTAAGACAGGACAACGTCTGTCGGGTCCGCTAGTGCATAATAAATGATTATGATTATGACCATTTGAACAGGTACCTAGTGCATAAATAATATAGTATGGGTACATTTCCCAATTCCCAATTCCAATTCCCAATACATTATTTTAACTTTGTGTTACATAAATCTCAGAACAATAAAAGTGTGTGTATTCCTAATCCATTTTATTACGTTTTAGGCTTAGAGCCTTAGTCTAGTGGTTTAAATACCGGGCCAAGGTCTCGGGGTTCGATTCCCGGGTCGGGCAACAAATAGTTTCAAATTTTCAAACGTTGCTCGGGTGGTGATTACGCCAGTTCCCAGTGCAGTGGTAACTTGAATTCTATGATGGAGACCTTTTCCCTGCAGTGGGATGATTATAGGCTGTTACTAGGCTTAAAGAACTCGGATACCTACTACACAAATTATTCTTTCTAAATATACTATATACTTATGTATACTGATGCAACTTTATAAATTATCCTATATAAATTACGTATTTGCCTCTGCTGAATATTAACTAAATAAAATGACATTAAGATTTTATCTACGAAAAATTATGAAATATTCTGCTTGTCTCGTTCTGTTTTTTCTTTAGCGTGTATTATGATAATTCTCATGGATTAAGTCGAAAAATGAAAGCTAGGATCACGAAGTTTTTTTATCTTATAAGATCTTAAGGCTGGTATATTTTTATGTAAATACCTACTTAGTTAAAAATTAAATGAAGAGTAGTAGCACATTAGATAATGTAGTATTCAAATAAGATATGTCATTTTTTAATATCATTTTATAATCAATAATTTTTTCAAATATATTTTTGGGGTAACTTGAACCGTTTACGTAGCGCACGCAACGGAAGCCTTTAAATTTAAATAATTTTCCCATATTTTTGCAACATTTTTACTGATGGCAACATCTCGACTGCAATGGGGTGCTCATATCAGGTCTCTGTCTGGAAGACTTAGTTCTGCTGCTTATGCTGTGCGAAAGATAAGACAATTGACTGATGTTGAAACGGCAAGATTAGTATATTTTAGCTACTTTCACAGTATAATGTCATACGGTATTTTGTTATGGGGCTCAGCGGCAGATATTGAGTCTATTTTTATATTGCAAAAACGTGCTGTGCGGGCTATTTACGGCCTTAGACCCCGTGACTCTCTAAGAGAGCTATTCAAAGAGATCAACATACTAACAGTTGCATCTCAATACATTTTCGAAAACATTATGTACGTCCGTAAAAACCTCGAATTTTTTGTCAAAAATAGTGACGTACACAATTTCAATACCCGAAATAAAGATAAACTTGCCGTTCCAGGATTCAGACTGCGAAAAGTAGGTAATTCGTTCATGGGAAATTGTATCCGTATTTTCAACAAATTACCACTATCAATTGCTGACCTCCCTGTACATAAATTCAAATCATATATCAAAGTTGTTTTAATGAAAAAGGGCTATTACACTATTGATGATTATATAAATGATAGGAACGTTTGGCTTTAAATTGTATCAGCTCGCACTGGCATATATCTTATGTAAACATGTTTATTTAAAAAGAGGCTGACAATAGTGACCGAGTTTCTTGCGCTGCTTCTTCTCGGCACTAGCCCACATTTGTCCCGAAGCAGTGGTAGGTTAAATATTGGGACGTGTAAAAGCGCCTCCAGGGGCCTATTTACAGAAATAAAACTGATTTTAACTGATTTTAACTGATGCTTTCCTCCTATTAGTTGCAGCGTGATGTCATAAGTATAGCGTAAAGCCTTCCTCAATAAATGGACTATCCAACACCAAAATAATTCTTCAATTTGAACCAGTACTTCTTGAGATTAGCACGTTCTTCTCAACAAACTCTTCAGCTTTATAATATAAGTATACATAGGTACGTGTATATAAGTTTAAAAGTTATATAACAATTATTTAATAAGACAATTAAAATAAGATCAAACATTCTTATATAACTTATTTTAAAAGCGATCTAATTCCCTTGTCTTCTGGGAACGAACTAGATAAATTTCTAGCCATGAATTTGAATCAATTATTGAATTTGTCTGAGTATGATATAAAGCCATATCTTTTCAAACCCAATATAAGTAGAGCTCAAAGGTTTCTGTTAACTTCAACATTACCTGTCTTATTATTTATTATTTTTATGTATTCTCAGGAGACTAGGATTGTGAAGTTTTAATCACTTAGAATATCTATAAACGTAATGACTAGACATGCTTTATCTAAGGTAAACCTTTTAAGAAGCATACTCTTTATAATCGTAACGTACATTGGCATAACAGTTTAGGCTATTAAGAATTTTAAGCTTCTATCAACACCGATCATAAGCCCTTCCGTGGGAATCTAATTACAAAACAATGCCCAAATATACCGGTACATTTACCGGTTCGGAACATCCTTCCAACACCTGTACATCCGACAAAGATCATCTTCAAAGGATTACGATTTACCGTTGTGTTTAGGTGTTCTGATAGGAGTACAATTGTCAAATTGGAGCCAATATTTAGTTAAAATGTAACGTATCTTGAACTTATTACTTTAGGCCGTCAGGCTGAGTTTTAACTTTTTACCAAATTTTCCTTTTAAAGAGCTTTTTATGCTGCAGGAACTAAATTTAAGAGATTTTCCTGCTCCTCCAACTTTTTAAGATAATTAGATTAGATAATGGTTACGTGAGTTCGAGTCCCAGCTCAGGCTGTCAATTTTTTTAAAGAAATGTATTATCCACAAACTTTAAGTTTAAAATTTTATTTAAACATATTAAGTTACAATGTAATATCCATCATTGCTGTGGAAACTTGAATTCAATTATGGAGACCTCTTCCCTGCATAAGATGATTATTGTCTGTTACTTTAACTTATAAATTAATGAAATGAAAAAATGAAAAAAATGCAAATAAAAGGGTTATCTTAAAAACTTGAAGACACAATATTACAGCAATCATCCTGCTTACATATTAACCACCATTTTTTACATAATATAAACTTATATAGGTACTTCTGTATTACTCCCTTTTCAATTTTCATATCTAAGTCGAAAAAAAGTAGTTTGATCACTCCTTCAGGTTATTAATTATTTAGGTACGTAAGGGCCTTTTTATTGTCACGCGGGTCCGCATGCGGGTGGCGCGCATTTCGAGTACATTGCTAGCTTTATTTGATAGATCACTCGTGCAGTATCATCTATCAAATTAATATAGCCTTCAATGTACTCGAACTGCGCGCCAACCGCATGTGGACCCGCGTGACAATAAAAAGGAAACTGAGGAAAAAAAATATGAGAATGGGCTTAATCAAACCCACATTGAAAAAAAGAGCTGTCGTGTTGTAGTCTACATTAATTTAGTCCGTTACCAGATTACAAAAACCGTTACCACTTAAATCGGTGCCGAATTCACTCGATTAAAATTCAGGTACGCTACTCGGCACGTGTTAAGCGTGCGTGTCTATAGCGATTAGTTTTAAAGGGTGGACGATGAATAATCGAATACATATTATTGTTTACTAATCACAAATTCAGGGTGTAGAATCGAGTCGTGTATACGCAGTCCACACGTGGCAAATGACATGAAAATCGTGCGTTTGTATGAGGTGCGTAGTGATGTTTGTTATTAGAATAGGTACCTATCGATGAAAGTGTTTATTATGTAATAGGTACATCTCAAATTATGTATTTTCTATGATTAATACAGTTAATATTAATTTAAGAACGAATAAGAGCAATCGAAGTACTCTTATAACTCTTTACAAACAGGCCCCTAATTCAGCTAACCAAATCGTATCACAATCGTAATTGAATTGCAGGTTTTTGACAGTTCTAGTATGGGCTATATGTCAAAATCGTCCAATTTAGATCACAATTCATTCTGAGGTTTCCAACTGTATCAACTGACACTAACACATATCGTTGTGAATATCCTTCGAAAGATTTGTATAACAACTGGATTCGATATCGATACAAAGTAATCGATAAAAAATCGTACCCTTCCCTACGCTACACAGTCGTGCGCACCCTGACGATTGTTTTCAATATATCGGTTCATTTCGATTACAAGTAACCTGACCACTGTTCTTTGACGGGCCCGCTTTGTATGCAGCCATGGGGCTGGTGGTGCCGACTTTTGAGTTTTTGTCGCGTGATCATAATATTTATGGTACTTTTGCTTAATTCGTTTCGATTAGTGCCTTTTTACGAGCCGTCTGCCGTCTGGTTAGGCTAGGGTTTCCTCTTTCTTTCGCAGTGTTCACTTTTTTCATGAAAATTAAAATATGGTTAAGTTGTAAGTTTATTAGGTGAATGTGTCTGTCCATTATTAAAACAAACTGAATATTACCTTTTTCAGAAATAAAACAATTAAAACTTATCCAAGTAAGAAAATTTATTTAAACAGTTATTATTTACCTAATACTTATTTTCGGTGTTTCGCTTAAGTTTTGGATATTCGCCTAAGTAACCTAACAAGATAAGTTGTTCAAAAAAAATTGTTATAATAAACATGGACTCCTTCGTCGTGGGTGATGTTTGGTGGGTCATTTATTTAAAAATCCTTATTTTATTATATAGTTTGTCACTAGTACTGTGATTTTAAATGATTAATATTTTGAAAGTCATTAAGAACTTATTATTTTACAAATAATTAATCAAATACCGACCGGTACGAGAAATAATAATACAATAACCTACCTAAATACCTAAAAATTTTGTCAATTTTGTGGAATCTTATAATTCACTCATCCATCATCATCCCATATATTAAAAACCATTAAGTCTAAAGTCCAGGCTATTTTATTTCTATAAATACTCAAACGTTATAAAATCAGTGATCGATTTACGTCCAGTAAATATAAATAATCTGAATCTCACTGTTCCTACAATAAGACTGTCTTTGAATGCAAAACAGTGAATCTAACTACTCCATCAGCGTATAGGAAACTATGATATAATTTCAGTTCGCGTTGCGATTTCCCTTTGTGAGACAAACCCAGGATGCCAAAGATACGTGAACTGCGAAGGAAGGGCATTAATATTAATATTTATTATCTATAATCACTTTTTTATTATAATATCCCATTGAAGACACTTTTTAATAGTTATTTGTTAGGAACTTGAGGATTTGCAATTGTAATTAGTTTATTCTCGGGAGTGAAATATCTTTAGTAAAACTAATTTAGTATCATTAAATTCTTTATATGATATTTAAGCAATTTGAAAAATTATGTCTCAGGCGGAACTCAAACCCGCATCTCCTCGCATGCCGGGCCCGAGTCCCGTCTGAGACATAATTTTTCAAGTTTAAATACTGATATCATTAAACTGTGGTCTAAACTTATTTTTTTTAAATCATTCTGCCTCATTAAATTAAGAGACGAATTAAGAAAAGGGATTTTGGTAATTTTTTTAAAAAACTTTGCAAGTAACTTCACTGTTTCAATTATATATTCATGAATAAGCATTACATATTTATTTATTTTTATTTATTCAGAACAATTAAAAATTTTACAATCAAGATTACCAACTATGTTGCAGTGCAATACATTATTGCACTGTTTGTTTATCACTGTGAAGAGAGCATGACAGAAGTATGTATTCGGATTGGTGGTAATGAACTGGAGCAAGTGAATGAGTTTGTATACTTGGGGTCGGTGTTTACTAGGGACGGAAAGTATGAAAGTGATATTGAAAGGAGAGTCAATGCTGGTAACAGAGTGAATGGTGCGCTGCACGCCTTTGTAAATAGCCAGAAGATTTCTATGAAAGCTCGTCTGGCTGTGCATAGAGGGGTGTTGGTTCCAACACTCATGTACGGAAGGGAAAGTTGGGTATGGCAGAAAAAGCATGAAAGTAGAATAAATGCAGTAGAAATGAGAGCGCTAAGAAGTATGTTAGGAGTGAAATTGAGTGACAGGATAAGAAATAGTGTGATAAGAGAACGTTGTGGTGTGACAGAAGATATTGTCACAAGGATTGAGAAAGGGATGCTTAGATGGTTTGGACATGTAGAGAGGATGAATGAGAGGAGAATGACTAGACAGATCTACAAGACGAGTGTGAAAGGGAACGTTGGAAGAGGAAGGCCTAGACGAACCTATCACGATCAAATCGGGGATGTTCTGAAGAAAGGTCAGGTCAAGAGTACTCTAAACCGACGAGCATGCATGAAAAGATTGATGAATGTGGAAGAAGCGAAAGATGTATGCCAGGATCGTAGTAAGTGGAAGGCCTTGGTCTCTGCCTACCCCGTTGGGAAGGAGGCGTGATAATATGTATGTATGTTGTTTATCACCGATTCAAGAAAGTTTAAAAAATGCGGCAGTTTTTTTTTTAACTTGTAAATGAGTTGATATTGTAAGAAATGTATTTAGTCCTCTGAAAATTATTTTAGGTTTTTGTTTGTTAACAGAAATATGCAATTAAAAAATAAAGTGAAACGAAATTATGTTTCCTTAGGCGTCTTTGACCTCCCCCAAATTTTTGACCCGTTTTCGAAAGTTTATCAACAATAGTGTATAAAAACGAATTGTTTTAGTTTTTGAACTTGTTTTTTTTTATTTAATTGATTTGGGGAGCCGTGTCAAGCAAGCAATACCTACATAGATAAGGGTGGAATGATAATTATCTTCAAAAACAAGACAAGAAGGTTAAGCTGTGTTACAATCTACATACAATCATAACGAAGTCCTTAAACATCTACATTAATTGACAGTAACATTTTATGATTTCTTACTAATCTCCATTCATCTGACGGCGCTAAAATCGCTCGCACCTCGCCTTCCACGTTTGCAATAATAAATTTGTGACAGCTGTGTGAAATCATTCATAGCCACATAAATCTCCCATTGTCTATTGTGAGTATTAATATTTCCCTTTTTAAATAGAATCCAGGATGTGTGGATTGCATGAATATTTATCATACACACTGTCGGTTCGCCAGTAAACTGCATTTTAATGCATTTTTATCAGCAACTAGCGCATATGTCTTTCAGTCGGCCTTTAAGTGTGGCATTTTTACAAGATTTTTCATTACTGTTTTATTTTCTTTGCTATGATACTTTAAGGATTTACGCACACGAGATAAGTCAGCGACTGAATATGTGTAAATGTTGACAATAACATTATCACGGCGTCGCCTGCTCCGTGGTCCCGGGTTTGGCTCCTGGACGGGTCAATGTAGAAGAAAAGGTACTTTATATGATATTTTAAGCAATTAAGACGCTGACTGCAGCCGATGACCTTGAGCAATAAACACGCCCACAAATTTATTCGTCTTTGAATTTCTTTGGAACGCGCCGCAGCTATCACTGTCGATTCCCGTAGGAGTGACAGAGAAAAAGCGCATGGAATAGAAGGGCCTAAGTGCCAAACAACAGAATTCGTTGTGCAATTTAAAATTGCTATTTTATCAAAAATCTAAATCAGCCATTTGCTTAAGCAACATGTAATATACAATATAGCAAAATTTTATTATCATTGTTATACGGATTGCTGAGAAAAATGGTAATTTATGTATTTTCAGAGGCTACTTAAAGATTATTTTCTATCGAGAAAAGTTTTTAGAATCGTGTTTTGGAAACAGCCACCTGGTCAAAAATATGATCAATTACAACTACATAGAATTTGGCAACAATACGAGCCATAGGCTTAAAGCAAAACAATCTTCATTGAGCTGAATTTGGCTCATGTCAGCGTCTTAAATTGCAAAATACTAATATTAGAAGAAAAGGGTTTTTCTACATTTCCTCGGGTCTGGGTGTTTGTGGTGCCTTCGTTGTTTCTGCTTTCCACGATACGTTTGCTTTAACTCAGAACAATGTAGGTATGTGATGTTGTCCACGTTTTTAATTATTTACAAGTATTAAAGTAAGTAGCTTATTGAAAACAAGAGGGATCTAATATGTCATTATTGCGAGCACTGCTGTAACTTTATTTTTCCGTGGTCCCGGATTGGATTCCTGGATGGGTTCAACGTGGAAAAAATGCATTTTAATGTAAATTCTCGGGTCTGAAAGCTTGTGGTGCCTTCTCGTTCATTCTGATTATCACAAAACAAGTGCTTTATATAGGTAGGTACTTATTTTCCCATCAGAACAGCGTGTGTGATTTTTATTTCTTTCATATTCTAACACTGCTTTTGAGAATGTCTATTCCTTTCTGACTTGCTGATGCAGTCGGTATTTTCATTCAAGAAATCGTTTTTTCAAGTGTTTAGTTAATTTATATAATAACTTGATACACATACAAACAAAAATATAAACCTGCCATAAAGTTGAAAGAGTAGGTACATAAATTTTCTAGTGGGCACTCATTAGCCGTGGAAGTTTTTTGATCGTTTGTATATCTAGTTTTCAATTTTAAATCTGAGAAAATCTCTTTTTTTAAATTTAAGTGTAATTTTGATCAGTGTTAAATCCCTACTTCAAGTATTAAATTAAAATCTGTAAAATTATTGAAACACTAAAAAAATTATTAAGTTTAATTTTATGTTTGCGTTCAACCTCCGCTCGTTAAGCAATAACATTTTTTTTTTAACATTACGGCTGTCTACGTGATGAAACATCTTTCAGAAAATATTTATATTGTTTCAAGTTGGTTTAAGGGAGGCAAACTAGCCATTTTTCGTTAAAAAGATTATGTTTATAATATTTATGTTTTCTAATACAGGCAAATCCTTTTCTAAAAAGGAAGCTACAACCACAATCACTGTTTTAATAGACTTTAGGTTTGAAAATTCAATCCTCCAGAAAATTTTATATTGAAATTGTAATAGAAAGTATAGACTTACTTAGGTAAATAGGTGTATGCGGGCAGCCTAGGTGTAGTGAAGACATTTTTACGAGATTTTTTATCACCATCTTATCATTTTTGTTATGATACCTATTCATTTTGAAAGCGTGTTACTAATAGGCATTGCTTCATTAGGTTTGAAATAAATTTACTTTGTTGTTTTATCGTTTTGTGAGTTAGTCAAGCTGGAACACAGTTAAGTTAGGATGGAAAATTGAGAATAAACAATTTGATAAATGTAAATTCAATTGGCGGATTCTTCTGAGTGTAGGGGAGGCCTGCGTCCAGCCGTGGGCTTGGGCTGACTCAGATAATGATAGTGATGAGTGCTTAGTAAAAGTTTTACTGGACTACGGATCGAACGCGTAACGGTTTGTGTAGTAGTCCACAAGTCCAAATACTACGCGAGGTTCTCGGGTTCGATTCTCGGTCCGGAATTACAGCCGGTAGAAAATAATTAAGACATTGAATATCATCAGCAGTCCAAATCATTTCACTGCTGGACACAGACCTCTTCAAACGGAGGGTTTTGCAATAATAACTGGTGGGTCGGATATCATAGTTTGCCCAATGATTGAGAAGACGCTCCCGACTGTCTTTTTCTGACAGTAGATCTTTAGTCGCCTTTTACAATACAGACATACAGATTGTGGCACGTTCCGAAATAGGTTATTTTTTTACGGACGGACCTATCACTGAAACCTTATATGGAAGGCTTTATTCAGTTAATCCGGGCGGAAGTTTGGCGAGCGATGAGAGCGCTCAGCCTAGGTCCGCCGCGCGAGCGGTCTCCCGGTGGGGCCGAGGGTGAGGCTTCACGAAGCGAAGCCTGAGAGCCGCACCGCAAAAAAAATGTTTGTCTGTTTGTTTGCTCGTTTGAACGCGCTAATCATAGGAAGTACTGGTTTGAATTCAAAAATTATTTTTGTGTTGGATAGTCCATTTATCGAGAAAGGCATTAGGCTATATAACATCACGCTGCGACTAATAGAAGCGAAGCATCAGTGAAAAATGTTGCAAAAATAGTCGCGATCATAATAACAGAAATTGACGCGGACGAAGTCGCGGGCAACAGCTAGTAATAGCTAAACTTAGTTGTTTATCTACAGTTAGTCTTTACATCATCATAGTTAACTAGCGCCATCCAAATATGTCAAAACTTAGAATAATAACGCTTATCCTAAGTGTCAAAACTTACGTTTTCGTCTTTAAAATAGTTTATCAGTTGACTGAAGTACCAAGTACCTAATTATATCAACACTAGCGGCCCGTCCCGGCTTCGCACGGGTGGACCCGTTAAGTTTTAGTAAGGGTCCCTAATCTTTTCTAGCAATAAGTATAGCCTGTGTCATAGCCACTCAGGGTGAATGTAGCTTTCCAATGGTGAAAGAATTTTTGAAATCGGCACAGTAGTTTTTGTGTTTATTCATTACAAACATACACACACACAAAAATACAAATCTTTCCTCTTTATAATTTAGAGTAGATGTAGATAACCCAGCGATTCAATTCGATAAATCTTATTTGTTGTCAACATGAATACGATTCCGCTAAATGGCACCAATAAATAAATGCCAATTGATAGGTGGCAGATGTACGATTAAAATGTCAATTGGCAAGTTCCAGGACGATTCCCACGAGCGATGTGATCGGCAGTTAGACGAGGATAATTTAACAATTAGTTTTCTGCTAACGAGCGCCACTAATGCACTCCGCTGCGTTGCTTCCAAAGCGAGGGATGGTACTATGCGAGAGTCCGCCTGCATTGTTTTTGTCAGGACATCATCTCAATTATTGTAAAAACTTGTCTTGTTGATGTTTTAAAAAAGTTTTTATAGAGTTCTATAAGTAAATAAATTGGTAATGTAAATTAAACATGCACTGGCATAAAAAGTTTGACTGCCTGAGTTGGGACAAAAACTTATCATCCGCTTCCCGAGAGACTGCTCCAACCCAATGGTTGGTCAATACCTATTTAGGCATTTTGTGTGTTGACAAATTATTTCAAGGCATAACACTGTGTGCAAGTGGAGTTTAATTATTGTTTTCGGTTAGTACTCCAACATTCGTGAGAAATATTATTGCAAATATTTAACGACTGGTTAAGATAAATAGTAATTTACCTTCCCAACGTTTTGATCCGGTTGCACGAAATGAATCATGTCATCGCGCTCGGCGTCGTCTGGCCGATTGAGAAGAAATGTTTTCTTCTACCCGCATTTCTTTAACAATTTTGTCACTTGTACAGTCAGCTCGACAAACTACACTAACAGTGTCCGGGTTTTTCACTAACGGCATAGCAGTTAGCACACGATTTACACTTTGTTAACACTGGGTTCGGGAAGGTAAATTACTATTTACCTTTAAACAAAGTATTTCGTTGCATTAAACCCCGTAAGTGTTAAGTGTAAAAATGCAATAAGAAAGTTTGAAATCCTATATGGTTAGGATAAAACAGCGTTTAATTTTATTTAAAAAAAAACAAGAAGACATTATGTTCTTTATGAGTTTCCATTCTCCCTGAAACAAATATTCATCTTCCTTCAAGGACGTTTACGTTATAAACACTTACTACGTTCATTTTGCATAAAACTATCCAAATTTAGGTGCATAAACCATTATAGATTCTATAAATGAACATGTTGCTGAGATCTCTACATACTTAAAATTATATGACCCGGTATCAAAATTTAGCAATTTCCATACAAAACCATAAAATTTTCTTTTATCGAGTTATGATCTGATACTGATCTGAATATTTTGACTTAGAATTTTCGGTTTGTGTTAAAGATAATGTTTTTTTTTTCATAGTTCATCAGCTTATGTACCCCTTTGCAATCCAGGTATGGTTCTGCGATCACGTATCTGTGGTATCATCAATAATTCATCATACTTGCGGGCGTCAGACAAGCTTGCAATAACAATGGATCAAAGTTTTGCTGCAGCTTTTAAGCTCGGGGAACGAGATACCAGCGAAGTTTAGCTAGCCTAAGTTTGATGCGAACAGGAGTTCTGAATAATTAACTATGTATATACGTATAAATAGTGTTTTGTGTGCTCATAAAAGTAGATTTTGAAAATCTTTGATTTTTATTACCTATTATCTATACTAATATTATAAAGCTGAAGAGTTTGTTTGTTTGTTTGAACGCGCTAATATCAGGAAGTACTGCTCCGAATTGAAAAAATATTTTAGTGTTGGATAGTCCATTTATCGAGAAAGGCTTTAGACTATATAAATCACGCTGCGACCAATAGGAGCGAAGCAGCAGTGAAAATGTTGCAAAAATAATCGCAATCACAATAATAGAAAAAGACGCGGACGAAGTCACGGGCAACAGCTAGTTTATTATATTTTTATCTAACATCGTTACCGACCGATGTTTAACTGCATCGAAAACTTACTTACTTTTGCGGTACCAATAATATTTTGTGTTTTCATTTGAGTTTCATTTCATTCTCGAGAATATTGTTTACGTTCATAAGAACATACATTTATTTCTTAAGAAAAGTAACGTACACAATTTCAATACCAGAAATAAAGATAAACTGACCGTTCCAGGCTTCAGACTGCGAAAAGTAGGGAAATCGTTTATGGGAAATTGTATTCGTATTTTTAACAAATTACCACAGGGTATTGCTGAATTTTAATGAAAAAGGGCTATTACACTGTTAATGATTATTTAAATTATAGAAATGTATGGCATTAAATTGTTCCAGCTCGTACTTGCTTAAACCTTTTGTAAAAAAAATGATTTAAAAAGAGGCTGACAATAGTGACCGAGTTTCTTGCGCCGCTTCTTCTCGGCACTAGCCCAGACTTGTCCCGAAGCAGTGGTAGGTTCAAATTGGGACGTGTTAAAGCGCCTCCTGGGGCCTCTTTGCAGAAGTAAAACTGATTTTAACTGATTTTGGTTTCCTTAAGTTTTTAAAATTCCGTTCTGTCATGACTTACACCGCCCCCTATCGGTGGCTATTGGCTGATTGACAGGTATAGCGCCAGCTATAGAAAGCCTACTCCCTCCTCCACTGTAAGGAACACACGTAAACACACGTATTTCTTGGAAAATGCTCTATTAATAAGGCTTGTACTTAAAAGTCTTATAAGAAAATTACAGCTTTAGTGTTTTTCTATGATTAGTACAAATTCAAAAGGAAAATTGAAAATGAGAGGCCATAACTACGTTCTAAAGGATCACTATTGCAAAACATATTAATAAGTTATGTGTTTGTTTACACAAGCAGTGTGAGTTCTTAGAAACCTGAAATGCTAACGAAAAACCTAAGCTGCTATGTACCTGGTAGTCATAGTACTAGTAAATGTATTACTTTGTTATTAAATTTCCGGTTTTCAAGGTGTCGCCTGCTCCGATGTTCCAGGTTCGATTCCCGGACGGGTTAGTGTGGGATTATTTTTTTTCTAGATTTTCTCAGGCCTAGGTGTTTCTGATTTCCATAATACGAGTGCTTTAAAAAGTTACTAACTTTGGAATCAAAACAATGTATGTGTTTTTGTCTACGTTTATTTATTTATTACTAGCGGACCCGACAGACGTTGTCCTGTCTTAACTATGAATATTGATTACGAAATGGTATAATAAAAAAAAATGTTATTATATTATCATATTCTTTGTTTTTCTTTCTGGCGGGTTCATAAATAGTTTTGTTGGTATTCCAACACGGTAACAGGCGACATATTACTGGCCATATGTAATTTTTGACCCCATAATTGACGATATTTGCAGCACGCATTCTGTCAATGCTATGTCAAACGCCATCCACTAAAAAAGTTTAAATTGTCAAAAGCGATAAAGGTTACATGAAAAATAATTTAGTATGGTGATTAAGTTTTCTTATTTTTTCTTATTTTCCGCGCAATTTTCTTATTTTTTTATTTCATAAGAACATTCTCCTGACAATAACAAACAAAACAAAAAACGAATTAGCGAAATCGATCCAGCCGTTCACGCGTGATGCGATGACCAAGGGAAATAGGGATTCATTTTTATATATATAGATTATTTATATGTATGGGTACTTCAAATGGCCATTTAATAATATCATAATTCAGGTGCATAATTATTGTTGTAATTTATTGTTTGGCTCCGACAAAATCCTTGTTTTAGTTTAGTTATTGTAAGAATACATAAAATGTTAACACCCTTATATACATTGTTCTGATACCAACCTAACTAATAAAGCACTTGAAGGATTTTAAACTTTCTTGTTGCATTTTTACAATTAACACGTTCATTTACGGGGTATGATTCGTGCAACCGGATCGAAATGTAGGGAAGGTAAATTACTAGTTACTTATAAATAATGTAGTTCGTTGTAATAAAGCACTTGTTGTAGTGAAAATCGGAAAGAACAAAAGTACCAAAAACACCCAGACCCGAGAGATCATTGCAAAACGTTTTACTTTTTCTACATTGACCTGGCGACCTTAGCCGATTGTAAAATATTAGTTACAATATTTGTCTCGGATATTGAAAGTTTAAGATCAAAAGTATTGATGAAATCCGCTGGCTTACAGCGTAAAAAACTTTGGAATGAATTCTTCAACTCAAATTCCGACTGGGTTAATTTGTTATGCAGCCGCACGGTCAGCGCAAGATTGTGGGTTCAAGACTAACTTAGGGCAGTCGGAAAATTTAACTAAAAAAATTATGTTCTCAGTTTATATTTATCATTTTAAAAAATAAATATTTATGCATTACCAGCCAATGGTAAAGTAACGATTAAAAAAACACTGATGTTTTATGATATCATTTATTTCTTTTAATTTATTTTCAGTTATTTACAAAATACCCTTACCTATACATATGAAACTTGACATATTTACAAAGTGACGAAAATATAAATTAAATATAAATTCCTTTGGAATGCAATAGAAAAATATTTGGACGGAACCATTTCTGATTGAACCTTACGTAATACTTAATTAATAGTCTTAAACCTATTCATATAACTTAACTTAAAATACTGCCAAATTCGTATTTTGCGTGTTGAGCTTGCAATTTTAAAATAGGAAACATTGATAATAGTTCGTAAAAGTAAATGCAATATTGCTATTAATATAACACGTAGTAAAGACACATTATACAGGGTTACAGGGAAATACGACCTTGAGCAGGGGTTCCCAATCTGTTTCAGCCCGTGTCGTATTTGCAAGTATACTATTTTGTCGCGACACCTTACGCTACCTAGCAATTTGAAACAGATACTGCCGAAGTAAGTAGGTACTTAGTATATTAGCGTGGTAAAGCGCGAACCAGTAAGCGAGTAGCGAAAAAGTTTCACTTTCTAAGGCGCACCAGAGCGCCGCGGCGCAAAGCTTGGGAACCAATGACCTAAACAAACAATTTAGTGAAAAATCGTCACGATCCGTAACCCTGTATACTAAAGTAAAGTTTGTATTGCACGATTGAGATAGAAATTAAAAACAATCTGAATAAAAGGTAACTAAAAATTACATAAATACGTTTATTAAAGAATTGTATTTTGAAAAACGCCGTCTTTGGTCATCATCATCATCACCATATCAGCAAAACGATGCCTACTGATGGCAGCATTTTGCATTTTATCATTGTAAATTATGTCGTAGTGCAATGCGCTGAAAGACGATGAAATGAAATAGCTAAAATTCAGGATACCTACATTCAAGATTCGTCAACTTTATTGATTTTTTTTAAGACTAAAGACGGCGTCCTAATAATTTTAATACTTATGTATACCCTGTTGGTAAAAACATTAACTATGATATGTACACATGTTGAATTAAATAACTTTTTAACGGTATAATAATGTTTACCCATATCTAAGAAGCAGTTTGCACTTGGGGTTCTGAAGGCGATTATTTTTATCTGTAAAAATGTATCACTACTTCTTCTTGTGGTATGATTATTTTACAAGGATTAGGTACTAATTACATTATTGAAAAAAAGTTCATGTAGGGGAGAATAGAGGCAGTAGTAACAAAGGACAATTAACATTTTAGAACATAGGCCTTGACGTCGTTGATCATATTATTATTAAGTCATTTTTCACTAAAGAACTGCCCAAAAACAAAACCAAGAAAATTAAAATCCATCAATGTCAGCTAGATAACAAATACGATGTTACAGAGATAACATTTATGAGAAAGGATAAGAAGTCTAAGTTAACGTCATTAAATACCTTATCAAAAGTCTGTACAGATCCCTTTTTTTTAAAATAAATAAATAAATAAATATTTCAGACATGCTACACTGGGCCACACAGAGCCATCTAGTCCCAAATTAAGCTACTATTAAGTACCCTGTCGTATGGGGTACTAGACAACCGATAAACTTACTTATATACTTTTTTTTTTGTAAATAAATACTTATAATACATAGAAAACACCCAGACCAGTACAAACAGACATGCTCATGCACACAAATATTTGTACTGTGCGGAGATCGAACCCGCGACCCATGGCTCAGAAGCAGTGTTTACTACCGCTGGTGTACCGCTAATGGTCGTCAAATTTCTTACTTTTACATCTTTTGTTACCCAAAAACTAGCAAACATTATTCGTGAGGAGCCAGGAAGGCAGAGAGGGAGTTTTTTGAGCGTCTTCAAGCTTACAGACACAAGCTTATGTGGTTTAGTAGTAGAAATTTAGATTTCGTCCTCCGTTCTTATAAAATATAGTGTGTATGGTCCTCTGTTACTTCTGCCCCTGTTTCCCCTGCTAAAGGATCGACCAACTAAATAACATTTTACAATTCGGGTTGAAGACAATGAAATAAAACTTAACAAAGTTTAAATTATCTACATGAAAACCTTTTTACGCCGTTTCATTAGCAGAAAACTAACAGATCTCATCTTAAGATCTACCCAAATATGGTAAGATAGTCCTAATACGTTTCTCTTGTGTTAGGTGACCATAGCTCTCTCGGCAGGCGCAATAGGCATCATGTAGGTGAATCGCTGACTGTAATCGGGAACTTTAAGGGTAGTGTCTGACCATGGTGGACTGGGGTTCCATCGGTCCATCCCGTCGGTCTCTTCAAGGGTTGTCGGTGCTAGACGCATGCGCTTTGCACTTGGGTAGTCCATTACTGCAACGAAATTATTTAGTTAATTAAATAATGACAATGATTATGCTACTTGAAACAGGCTTATTTGTTCGTCTCATTATTAGCGATTTGGAATTATTTACAGTATCATATACAATTGAGATACAACTTCAGTAGGACATGGCACTGACACAAATGAATACAAAAGTACTTTATATAGGTCAAAGTACGAAAATATTTTGACTTTTGGGAAGAACATACCATCTGTGACAGCGGTGGAGCACGGCTCGGGCATGTGGTACGGAACTCTCGGGTACTGCTCGTAGTACTCTCGCTTGCCGTGGTGTGGATACATGTACATATTGCTGTTTATTACGATCTCCGGTGGGGGGTCGTAGTGGTGGGGTGATCTGTTAAAAGAAGAAATGTTAATCATGAGATTTCTCCCCTGGGCTATCATTGTGATGCTTTGTCACAAACTTTCTTATCTGCATTATATTTATGTGGACCGGTAGATAGTGCTGTGTATAGAATAAATGGCTCAAAGTTCCCAATAAAATAGTAATGGATTAATAAAACTTTTTTACAAAAAAATTACCGGCGTAAAGAGTCAATAAGCCACTAAGTTTAAATCGGTGCCTAACAAGAAATTACTAAAATTGATATGAAAATTGAAATTGCCGGAACAATTAAAGCTCGAAAGAACGGCTTCAAAGCTAACTAAACATTCTTAATGACGATACATCTATGCGCTTAACGATTACAAAGAAATTTTTTTTGAACTACTCGTATCATTATACTTCTTTTTTGTGCCGCAAAGGTCGCGCGATTTAAACCAGTCTACAACAAACAACTGTCAAAGATAATCCCTACTTAGAATCACTTTTATGTTTGGTTTATAAAAACAAAATCTATTAAACGTCACTAAATCGTAAGCTATTCGAATTTCAATCGTATACTTTAGTTAATAAGATATAGTAATTTCCTTTTAGTGTTCCTAGTGATGTGGCAACAATAAATATGGTAATGAAAGGTGTCAAATTACGCGAACGGACAGACAGACGGACAGGGTGATGATTTTCTTATTTATATTCTGTGGACCGGCCGCGTGATGTGTACAAATTGTGTTTTGTGACCTTGTTATTCGTCTTGTTTGTTTTAAACGTTCGTCAGGTGATTTTTTCAACTCATGAATATTAAGCGATATAGAAAGGGAACTTTTTAACGTACAATTTAAAATAATTGGCTGCCTAAGCTATTATGACTATGTGTAGATACGAATCAGAGTTATTTTAAAAATACTTTTTAACCGTACTGTTGCTAAGGTTGAATGTTTCTGAATGAATGAAAGATCAAACAAAATATTGATCAGTGGGTAATTTAGTGATTACCCACTGATCAATATTTAGTAGGTAGTACTACTAAAATAAAAACATATACAAGTAATTGATAAATTGTATATTTTTTTAAGATAATTGATGTGATTTCACCCGGTCTTATTATTTTTACTGGAAAATCAGAAATGACCAATGTAACCAATGAAGAACCATGTATGATGAAAATGATAATAAATGTTACATATTTTAGAGTTTTATCTATTCCTGCCAGAGGTTATTTAAGACTATTTATTTTTGATAGCTTCTCCTATAATGACACTGTCAAAACTACTTGGAACAATCATTAAAGAGCTTTATTTTTGAGTCGCATTTCAAAATCAAATTGAAGAACAGTCATTATTTTCATTCAAATCAGAACAGTAATTATACGCAAATGGCTTACCTCTCTTCACTAATGGTAGACTGAGGAGAATGTGTGGAGTAGTCCACGGGTCCTCTCTCAGAGAACACCCTCTCACACCCGCTGTAGTCCTCCACTGGCTTCTGTTGTACGTACGATGAGACGTGGTAACCTGGTGATGACAAAGACGTTGAAAAATATATCAATATTTATGATTTTTTTCATTTCATTTCAATTCTGTTTCTTATGTGTATATTTGTTATTTTGGTGCCAAATATAGTAATATAATTGTCTATTCACCAAATATGTAGGTATTTGTTAAATTTATTAATCGTATCACAAAAGTTTTTTAACTTATTTTATCTTTAGATGTTATTCCTGAAGTTTAAGTTTAAAATTGTCAGATTTTGTGTATTTTTTGGTACCCGGTTTCTGTTTTCAGGGACTTTGTATAATTACTTTTCTTAATTCGAATTCGAAATCAGAATTCCATTAGCATTATATCCGCACATAGCTAATACGAGTACCACATCTGATAACGTCTAGTAAACCTTGTACCTACCCGGATATTCTACTTCCTGGTTTTCTATATACTGGTATGCATCAGGAGGAAACTGTTCCTGGTAGCACTGGTCCCTCCTGAAGAACTTTTGACAGCGTGGGTCCAGCATGTTGCAGGGTTGGTTCTGGTAGCCGTAATACTGGTACAGCCAAGAGTTCGCCATCATTATCGACGCTTCTTCTTCACTGCAAAAAGGAGGTTGGATTACAATTTGTTGGTCTATCAATGTATTTAATTGTTAAATCCAGTCCACTGAGGACTGTAGTAATTTTTGATTCTATAATGTAATCTTGGAACTTGGTAATGAGCTGTATCTACCAAAACAAGTTGTAGATACTTTTTACAAAGGCAAAACATAGATACGATATCGACGTTTTCAAAAAAAAACTCTTAGAAAACGCGTATACTCGTAGCTTGCTACTAGGTTAACGTGGCGAGGAACATCCATTTTTTTAAGAAATGAGAGAAGAACCACATATCACAGTATCTTTTGTGCACATAAGGTCTAAGATTCCATAAATATTTTATATTTTACCTTAAAATTTGATTAGTGGCTATGATGAACTGCCTCGGTGAATCCGCTGCATCCTTTACTTGCAGCACCATGTGCACCCAGAGAAACTGGCCTGACCTCTGCTGCAGTTTTACTAGCAGTATACAGCACTTGTCCTGCTCTGATTGCGTTACTGTAACAAGGATGACATGATTAATTACGTCCTGAGAAGGTATCCCTGTCTTCGTCATTAGGCCTCTCCAACAGGAGCGTTTTGCCATAATAGTCATGTCATATCTAGGAGGTAAGTGGACGATCGTAGTCTGGTCCATAATAAAGAGCTAAGCAGCTGCCCGTTTTCTTTCGGCAGAACTTCTTTTAATCACGGTCTCCACTCAAAAACGGGAGAAGTGAGAAATGTTTCTATTAAATGATGATTAACTTGGATAAAATCATCTATTGTGACGGGTTGTATCCTTAGACTTTTCGCTAGGTTGACTGATATTTCAACAGAGCACCAAAGTGTAAAGATTTCAAAGACTATTCTTAATCTGTTTTTCATATCTTCAACACGCGAAAGAAATATTTCATAGAACTAAATGTTTTTGGCAGTAGTGTGTACGGATAATAATCTGGGAAATTAAATTAAGTTCTTACTTACACTGGATTAGAAAATAACTAAGTATTTTGGTTTTATTTATATTTTATTTTTTAAAATAAAGTATGTGTTTCACAGGAAGTTGTCAGAAAAAACATGTGATTTTGAAATTATTTTATTAAAATAAAATGTTTGTTTATAAACCGAGTAAATAACACATAATATGATTTAATATAACCAACAGCGGTTTTAAACCATATTTCCCAATTAAACCAATATGAATAGATCCGAGCACATCAAATGTGTGGTCGCAGTAATCAAATAAATGTACGAGTAATTGCTGTTATCAGGACATTACCAACTTACAAGGCAATTAATTACGCAACATGATTTTAAATAACTATTTATTGCTACTAAACGTTTGAATGTCTTTGTACAGTCGTAAAGCTGTTGGATGTCGGTGAAAAAACAAGCTAAGGCGTGTGGGGTACAAGGGTAAAGTATAGGACAAATATTTTATTGCTGGCAATAAATTTAGCTAAGAATCAGGGCGATCTAATGCAGTTGTTGGCAACATTTTTGAATTAAAAGCCAGTCTACAGGTTAGGACAATTACGAAACACAATCTCGATTATATTGTGCTTGTAAATTTTTATAATAATAGTTGAGATTTTTTCCCATTAATACTTCTATTTACTCCTGAACGTAGGTCCTGTATGATTTCTAGCATAAAAACTCAGATAGCTTTTATGCCAGAAATCATACTCAAACTGTCTCTTCACTAACTTTTATCTAAAACAGATCAGCGGCTTGTGCGTGAAGTGGGAACAGCCTGACAGACAGACACACTTTTGCATTTACGATATTAGTATGATTTGTTAAATATGCCAGAAAATTAATGATAACAGAAATAAATTTGTATTTGTGGTATAGGTTGCGTACCCCTGGTGCTCAGAGGTTGCATTTTATGGTTCATCGATAGTGCAGAAGCAATACTAATTAAAGCAGACTCGTTCGCGATCGCGGAAGGCCTAGCTTACTCTCGTTTAAAGTTGTTCATGGGGGTCATAGTTCTATGCATTTAATGAATACTCGGAAAGCAGTAAATAAACATTGGAATGGAATAAATATATTTTTGCGTACAAATATTAAGTATAGAGCTTTTAGGACATGTTACGAGACATATGGATTGTGTCGTTTAATAAAAGTATTGGGGTTAAAGTATGAAATTGCCGTTTTGTATGGACGAAATCGAGAGTCATTTTTCCATACTAACAATTTTTTAGTTTTTTTAAAAACGCCTGAACCGTTTTCGATGCAATTAAAGGTGAAAGTTAAATGGTTATAAAGCTACGCATTATAGTATTTAAATTTCTGAAAATCAAAGTATATAATACAAATATACTTAATTGAAGCAAGAAGGTCAGCTGACACATTGTAAGGGGTCTTTTCAACGACTTCCTTTGAAGTAATAGGCACTAGTATTGCATTTTTTTTTAGTCAAAAGTTACTTTATTTAGTTTTTGATACAATACAAAAAGAATTACGCAATAATATGACTATACTTAAGAGCTATAAACAAAATAAAAAGTGGGAAAATAATCGGCAATTTCATACTTTAACCCCTATTAAACGACACACATTTGATTAGCAACCATTTGACTTAACAGAACCTTTTTGCCGTAATATTTATTTAATACGCCCCGTTGGTCTAGTGGTTTAAATACCGGGCCAAGATCTCGGGGTCCCAGGTTCGATCCCCGGGTCGGGCAACAAAAAGTTTCGACTTTTCGAACGTTGCTCGGGTTTGTGATCACCAACCCGCATTTGGCAAGCGTGGTGATTATGCCAGTTCCCATTATTGCAGTGGTAACTTGAATTCAATGATGGAGGCCTTTTCCCTGCAGTGGTATGATTATATGCTGATAATTTTCCTTTTTTATTTAATAACGGCCTAAATAAAATATTTTTGTTAAGTTATTTAAAAAAAAAAAGATTAAATTCGGAATGTAATGTAACTGATTTGCTGTTCCATCAGACCCACAATTATAAGATTGCGATCGTAATGTAAGTTTGTTTGTTGCGCTGTTACGCGAAAACCTACTAACTGGATCATCATGCAACTTTAAGCACATATTCTTGGAGGTATTAGAAGTAATATAGGCTATGTGGTATCCCACTGTTGGGCACAAGTTTCCGCATGTGCTATAAAAAGTTTAGTTTACGCGTCAGAGCCGCGGGCCAAAAGCTAGCAATATTATACTTAAATGTGAATCGTTTGTAAAATGAACTTTGATACGGTGATTGTATATGTATACAACCAGAAATAGCATATAGGCTACTTTAAATCCCGGAAAAAATTACGGTTCCCGTGGGATTACTATGTTTGTTTCTCATATTTAAAGGGACTGGCGTAATTTATTGTGCAGTGATCGTCTAGGCCCTAGGGTAAAAAATAACATGGTTAACTTTTCATCCTTAAAAACCGGCTTGCGTAGGCTTATTTCATTCATTCATAGGATAGAATAATTAATTTATAATTAGAAGATATTAACGTGAACGAGGTCGCGTGTATATAACGGGTGTAAAAAAAACAAACGCAGATCCGAAAACCTCGTATTGTCCCCATCATTAGGATCATTTTTCTCTTTAGGACCATACCTGGGAAACAGCTGTTTCCGAAGATATTGAGGGTCAAAGTCACAATTTTGTTTTCCATTTTATTACAAAAACTGTTGCCAAAGGATACTTAAAAACTTTTCTTCGTACAAACATAGTGGTTGTTTTAATTATTTCGTTCACAATAAGGCTTTATTAATTACAATACGCAATGTACGGCTCAGCGCGGACGACTTTTGAACTTAGCAGCCATCTCCAGCGCAGCGGCCTACGCTACGGCTGCTGTACATTGCGCGCTACGAATTATAATATTTTTTGAGTCCCATAAATAAAAATCATTTCCCAGCTATAGATATTTTGTAATATGGCTTGGTTTGCTTTTCAGATTGCGTAACTTCAGGGTCTGCGTTTAGTTTTTTTACACCCTGTATAGTCGTGTTATAAATTGGATTACTATATGAACGGAAAGAAGGACAGCAATTGTTTTTATCTACACAAGTAATGTATGTTTCAGGTAAATAACTATCAATTTATCGTGAGAAAACATTGGACCGTGTGATGCAGGCCTAAAGAAGAATCAGTTGATCAGTGGAAGCCGTAAGAGGCGTTTAAGAGCAGTGCCAGGAGAAGACGGGCCGTACCGCCTTCTTTTCAAAACTGCGACCGCCAACCCTGGCAATTGTGGCGATACGGCAAACTCCACCTTTTGGAGAGGCCTGTGGCCAGTAGTATATTCATAATGGACTTATAGTGAAACAAACTTGCAGTTTCTAAGGAAGAAATGTTTCAGAAAGTTTGGGAAAATACTCACTTAATCTGTGTTTGCTCTGCGCTTCCCGGAGGCTATCCCAATGTACCAGTTGGTACCAAGACACGTCTGTTAGTTCTGATTTCTTCCATCCTAAGTACCACTCGCCACTGGAACAAGAATAAATACTTTAATACAATGTTTCAAAAAAGGCCAGCAATCAAATTATATTTGTGGATTACCAATAAATTAGGTTTAAGATAAAAAACATTTATTACCGGTGAAAATGAAAACTAGCGGTGTCCATAACAGAGGTATCAAATATTTTATATAAAATGTCGGTAATGGGTGCTCCAAACCTTACCATAGCGTCTTACGATGGTCAAAGATATTTCTAAAAGTTAGACAAGTAAAAGGCATAAACAAATTTAGTTCAATAATATTTAATATAAAAACAACTGAAAAAAATATGTTTTGTGTGTAACTTTTACTTTTATTAAAGTTAGAATGTTAAATATAATAAGAAAACCACTTTGTTTCTTGCCCTTATAATACATATTACGTTACCTACCTATCATTAATAAAGGTTGCAATATGGATGCGTATATGTATATACTAAGTCATAGCAAACCATGTAATTTTAATCCAACACAGATTAATTAAACTATGATGTGAAAATAATATTAAATACCTTTATAATTTATGCATAATTAGAACCAACCAAGCTAAGTAGGTATCTATATAGAGATACTATAACTCAATTACTAACTCATCTATCAAGTTTTCTCACGATGCCAATTAAATACAAAATAGTACACAACAAAATTTCAATTAATTCTCACATTACTACCACAGTGCAGGTACATTCAGTAGGAGTAATTTTGATTAATATGTCTTTTAGATTGTAAGAAATTCAGATACAAAGAGAAGTGTTTTATAACAAACTTATTTTTTTCCCGTTTTTAATGTTAAATGGTGTGTTAAAAAATGTGGAAACAAACCGAAAGAAAACCATTTTGATCGCTATATTTTTACTATGTCAGTATTTTGAAACTGTTTTCTGAAATATTATCGTTAAGCCTGGCAGTTATAGAAATGCAAGAACTTTTGTAAAAAACAACAGTCAAGAGTATAGCCACACTAAATCGATGGCAGGATCAAAATCCTCGATGTGCCACAGAGTAATTTAATCTTAGCTGTCTTTTTATCATATTTACAAGACATTTATTTGGAGTAAACTTACTAGATTCCATATATACTATACTCTTGCTATTTCATCCACGCACCTCCAATTTGCTATTCATTTAATACAACTGTTTTAAATGCTTATTTGTTAATCAAGTTACCCATTTACTTTAAGTTAACTGTACCATCATACATGGCTTGCATAAAGATAAGTTCATTGGTGGTGTCAAGGAAATCTAAGTTATTTACAACGGTAAATGGTAATTAAACATTAATTAATGCTCTTGTCATCTTACGTCACACGCTATGCGTTTTTTTTAATTAGTAGCATTATGTTCGAAAGGCATACATCATTTAGTTGCAAATCTAAAAGTCGTGGGATCATTTTCATTGATATCTATTAAGTATAAAAAAAGTCAGAACTATTAGGCTTAGTTTGTCATTAAGGTACACTTTAAATATGAAAATTAAAGTAACTTTGACCCACTATACTGATCAATTTGAATTCGAATTGGAATTGTGCAGGATCTTCATACTATGAAGATCCTGCACATATCGACGGCGACTGTATGCCACAGAATTGTTAACAAGGAAGTACAACCATGGTATCCCTGTCTGTCTGGACTGGATTTAGGTGAACATGTCTGGCTTACTAATTGGTGTCCATGTGCAGGATCTTAATATCTACGGCGTGGGCGGTGAGAAACACATTAGTGACGCTTTGAAGATGGATCTTTTACTAAAGAGTCAACAGCCCATTCTGTTGTTAATGGTGACTCATTGTATCTTTAGGCACTTGCACATGGCTTACTTGGCGTCGATGTGCAGGATATTCATTTCGACAGCTACATTGGTGATAGGTGGAACTTGACGAGGAGCACTGGATTATTAGCAAGGGAATAAAAACATGGTATCTCCGTCCGTCATAGATAGCGACACTTTATAGAATTAGGTGAACATGTCTGGCTTACTTGGTTTCGATGTGCAGGATCTTCATGTCTACAGCGAGCACGGTACCAAACTCTTTTGGTGGAGCGCCAGCATAATGTGATTCACAGGAGTAAGGGAGTCTATAACAACTCCCGTTCCGTCACGAAAGGCGACGCATTGTGGAAATAGCTGTACATGTCTGGCTTACTTGGCGTCGATGTGCAGGATCTTCATGTCGACTGCGTGGACGGTGGTGAAGACATTGGTGGCGCCGTGCACGACGCACTCGCGCGTCTCAGGCATGGCGAGCGGCGTGCACACCGCCAGGAACACCGGCTCGTTGCGGCTGCACAGCGGCAGGTACGACACGTAGTGACCTCTTACAAGAACTACCTGGAAATTTGAACTAAATTAATATCTTCCACAGCTAAAATCCTAATCATACTTTCTCAGCTTTGGGCCATCATCACCTTATACAGACTAATGAAATATCCTCTCCAGAAGGATTATTTATGATTGACACGTTTGGTGAACGACTTAGTATTTGAAGTTTGACCAAAAGTGGAGAGAAAAAACCGATACTATTCTACTTTTAGTACCCTTTTAGTAGATTATCAAAATGTATAGGATATTTTTCTACCTTCTCCTTCCTTTAAATATTTTATTTTTTATTTTTCAAATACACCTACAATCTTTCATTGAAAGCCTCGTAGGTTTTATTTACCCTTTTCAATGATAATTTTACTATGCCATAAGTATAGACTTATTAAAGTAGTACATAAGTATATCACATAGGTACTAGTGTTTTAAAACTAGGCCTGCAAGCATGTCTGAACAAATAGAACCCTAAGTAATACAAAATTTATTTAAGTACCTACGAGCATAAATACTTCTTACTTTTTGGTCTCCAAATCTCATCTGCCTCCTGGCGTTTCTGGATACGTTCATCCTACAGAAAAAATGCCTAGTCTTTGGTTCGTTTTCAGTCTCAGCGTTGTCGCCTCTGTTCAGTTCCATCTGGACGGTCTGGTGGTCCTGCCTATCTATTATGTCGTACACACTGTCCCCGTGTATTAGTAAGTCTTCCTAAAATGAAAAAAAAAAATTAAGTACTTATTATGAGTTGTTTATTTTCTTAAAACATTAGTTCCTGCTGAAGAAATCTTGTTTGCAATAAACTATAACATCAAAGACTCTAAGTATTCAAATTTTCAAAGCTATACAAGTAAAACGTAACACTACAAGGGATATAAATTCTCTACGTCGTCTGACCATGCAGACACATTTTCAGTCTGCCCGTGACCATGATTCTTAAAATAGAGTCGAAACATCGGGAAGAAAAATACTATTAAATCTTAAAATAATTCCATTAAATCCAGTGTAGTGTTAAGTTGTATGTCTATTAATAGAACAAGAAAAATAATAATTATACTAAATAGTTTAAGAAAGTGTATACTATACAAACCATAGAATGCCCTAAGTATTCTGCAGCGTTTTCCGATATATACAGTAGTTTTCCGTTCTGGGTCATCATCATCATAAATCCGTTCATTGCCTGAAAAAAAATATGAACATCAGTAATACATTTTAAGCTTATACTAATACTAAATGATTGCACTAAAAGCCACATGAAAAGCCTATTCTGGAGGAATTCTTGTGACCTTTAGTCACAGATGTTAAATGAAAACTAGATCTACAATCAGCGACAGACAAACGTCATCGTTTTATTTTACTTTGTTGTTAGAAAATAAAGAATTTTAATATTAACCATAACCACTAATAAAGTTTACTATTTCAATATCAGTCACTTGTTTTTCGTTGCTGAAATGTATACGCTAAAAAACGGCACTACTCAAACACAACTTTGGCGCTTCAGTCGCAGCCAAAGACACTTCACTTAAAATGTATTTATATTTCCGTGTTTCTTAAGTGGTAGATTCTAAATTTATGTATATTTTAAGTATAACTAGCACAATTTTTAGCAGATATTCGGCATGGCCATGATTTGGTTTACAATGTCATTAGAGTTCTAACGAGTTAGGCAAATTATGTCATAGTTACTGAAAGTCAACAACTTGCACGGTTTTACAATCTACAACTACTGACAATGAAACTTCAAAAAATGTCAACTGTTTTTTTATCACTGTGCGAAACTATAAGTTAAAAATGTTTGTAGATAATTTAGATATTTATAGGTAAGCTGATATTCCCTTAGTACTGTATAAGAAGTAGATACTTAGTATGTTAACATTTCATTAAAGCATTTTATTCTCTTTAATGCTTCAAATTAATACAAAAAGATACATCGAATTTTTTTGAATATAAAGTTATGTTCTAACATAATCTTAAGTAAAAGGTATGTAATACACTAAAGTACGAGTATGTCTATAGATTATCTATTTTGAACACTAAAATTTTTATCACAGCCAAGGCATAAACTTGAAAATAATACCTTTGAAAATCCAATATTAGGAGTGGGTGTCGCTTGTTCTTGATACTGATAACTGAAGTCGTGACTCTTGAACACTAAAACAGAAAGAAAGACTTTGTTATGGACATAGTAATAGCGAAACGCGATAAGATAGGGAACTAAACGCATTTTAAACGTCTTAATACGACATTTCGTGACTGAAGGTGAACTGACAGGGTTTGGGAGACAGAGATTTTTTGATAAACACGTGATGGGTATAAAATTTGGAGCATGGGAAAGGTTCCGGGAAAATTTTCGGGTGGATGGGAAATGATGAGTTCAGCATGTAAATGTTATCTGATTGTCGTGGGTGCACAAAAAAGATGGACTCCACAGTACCATATGCTGAAGTGACATATCTGGTGATAATCTTGTTCATACAAGCTTGTTCACGTTAAAATAACCATTTTTTCCAGGATAAACAGTATCTTATATGTGCTATTCTAGTCTATGAGTAATAGAGTATCAAAACATACTTCCAAACTTTCGTTATTCCAAAACATTAATTGCGTGAATTTAAAAAAAATACGTGGTTATTTTACTCCATCTGCTCAGATACGTTATGGCATCAGAAACTGTAAACCTGTTAAGATTATTGTTAAAATATGTTTGCACTTAAATAAATAAATCCATACTAATAAATGCGCGGTAGAAAACTTTTTTAATTTGAATGTTGAAGAAATTTTATAACTCATGACGTAAAAGCAATTTATGCATAAGTGATTCAGCATTCATGATAAAAGTTCTTGTCAAAAGTTATATACCCATAAGTAATAGTTTTCAAATTGACGCATCACGTAACGTGACGTAAAGTAGTGGTCGGTTAGAGGAAAATTGTGGGTTCGAATCCCACTTCAGGGAATTGTATTAACAAATGACGTACCTTGTTGAAAGTAGTTCATCTTCCTTACATAAACGCAGACTAGAGCCATCAGTTGAAGCTGCGAGAGCCTCTGCCTGGTTGAGGGAGGCAAAGGCAAGAGATCCCTGAGGTTCGAGATCTCTGCGTTGATGAGATCACGGCGCATCTTGCTTGCACCTTTCGTTGACTTTGTTGGTTCAAACCTGGAAATTAAGGCCTTTTAACTATTTTGATCTGGTTTAAGTAGTCAGTCAGTTTTAATATGTTTTTATTTACTAACAGAGGATTAAGGTATTTAAATATATTTTTAGCTGTAAATATTATTATGGCTTCAGGCACCAGGATTTCCAGCGACAGATACAGCTCGTGATTTTCAGAACTTATTTAGAAGTGTAATATGTACTTATATAAAAAAAGGAAAAAGAAAATGGTTACTTTGTAAAATTATTTCTTATTTTTGAGCAAAATCATATATTCATCATATTTAAATGATGTAGAGCCAAAATAGAATCAAGTAGAATAATAAAACTTATGTGCAAATATCTCACCTATTATTTTGCAATTTATCAACCTTAATTCAGAACTTTAAATTAATTGAAGTATTTTAAATAAATCATCAACTTTCGCTTGAACTTAAGTATTCTTTCGAACATAATTGCGCATCATTGTCATTCCGCGCATGCCGTATTCTGATCAAATGACAGATTGCACTGTCATTACAATATCCTCGAGAAATGCGCTCATGAGGATATTCACATAGTCGATGTTTCCACACTTTTCTAGGATCCGTAGACAATGTGCGGATACAGTGTTCCGGAATCCGGACAGGTGGCACTTTGTTGTGCGCCGGCGCAGGCGGTAGTATGCGCGGATCTTATTAAGGGAAGGATGTATTGATTTATTGGAGTGTGAAGCATATTCAAATTAGATGAATTTGTATTTGTTGAATATTAAAAGCCGTTTTACGTGTGATGTGAGAATTTATCTTATACAACGCAACTTTTTATTATGCAACGCAAACAAAGTCTTCTCAGGATTTCATGAATGCAGAATATAATTAATGTATCACTATTGTTTGGTTTTTGACAATCGAGAAGGCAATCTTGGATATTATATATAAGTAGCGCAAAATATGGTTTCAGTAATTTTCTAATTTGAATATTAATCAAACATAAAGAAAAAAGAATACATATTAATGAATAAGTTTCATGAATATTTATACAGATAGTTAATTTTTACTATACCCTTTAATAATTTTAATGAAAGACTTATTGAAAGATACATTCACGAATTTTATTTTAATTTCATGTTTATTTATATTCACGTAAATTCATAAAAAACATTTTTACTTCTGCAAATTTTCTAAAAAGAAGGAATTCGTCCAGTTGTACTTTTATAAAGATATTAAAAAAAGCAGTTAATGTTTGAATAATTTAAACAATCATCAATGCTCATAAGAACATTTTTAACGGTATAAACTGTCAAAAACCAAAGACCGATTCATTAGTAACAAAAAACAAAGGAAGTGACGTTCCGGCACCGGCGCGCGCGCACCGCTTTCATCTCTTTGGGAGTCCTGATGCGGCACTTTTGTTTTTATTTGTTTGTGTGATTTGGATTTTTAGGGGTCCTTAAGAAGGTGTAAGTAAACAGAAAAACATTATGACTATTCTTAAATACTACTTGTTTATTCTGTATTGTCTCTACCATTCAATTTGTCCTGCGAAGTAAAAACAAATGCAATGCATATGACTAAATTAGATTTACCTACTTTAAAAAAGTATTTATTACATGTTAAAATCGGTTTCATATCGGTATATTTCATTTAGTTTAAGACTTTTAGTTCCTTTCTATGCCTTTATCATATTGCGGGACACATCACTTGATACAAAAAAGGATTTTTTTTGGTATGACATTAACATGTATAGTGAGTCCCGAAAAGTGGTGATATGGAGGCTAGATATCTGATGAAATTATAGGAACAATTATCTAGTGAATTTTACTTATTGTTTGTAATGTTAATATAATACGAATTAGCAATCGCTGTCTACCACAAAAGTGATTTTCGAGTCATTTGATTTTAATTCTGCATTTATCTCATTGTTTAATAAATAAATAGTAAAGTAACAGCATATAATCAACCCACTGTGAGTTAGTTCACTTCAAGTTACCGCAGCAATGACGGGTACAGGCGTAATCACCACGCTTGCCAAATGCGGGTTGGTGATCACAAACCGAACAATATTCAAACAAGTGAAACTCTTGTTGCCCGCACGGGGATCGGAACCAGAGGCCTTACTCCGCAATGTCCGCATATTCGAATCCTCTGTCCTTATCACTCATACCGATGCCTTAAAGTATCTGAAAGAGACAGATATATTCGGAAATACGAGCTTCGTGTTCCAGAGTAAAGCATCAGGACCCTGAGAACTTATATAGTTTTAATAAATAGATCTATTTATAGAAAAGAAAGACGTGTTAGTTACACCACTTATAAGTCGAGAATGGCTGGACAGATTTACAGCCTACGTCCGACTTTTTGTAGGACCGATAATCGGGCCGATTTTACTTTAGTAGGCAGCAGCATACACAATCATGACCGATTTTTTGTAGAACGTGTGCGTTGCTCCATTGCTATCAGTACGTTCTATTTTTCTCCTACAAAAAATCGGTCACCGATTCTCGGACGTGGGCGGGCAGCCTTAGTATTAAAAACATTGGAAAGTTATCGTAAAATAACTAGCTAAGAAA
The DNA here is from genome assembly GCA_949315895.1 of Anania crocealis. Lineage (NCBI taxonomy): Eukaryota > Metazoa > Arthropoda > Insecta > Lepidoptera > Crambidae > Anania > Anania crocealis. The sequence continues at coordinate 5,664,550 of OX438869.1, read as the reverse complement.
CAGCATTTCTTCATACTAATTTCCAACTTCGCCATATTTGAAAACAATGACATTTAAGACATCAAAATCAAACAATATTCTGAGGCGATATGAAGTTCGCGGCACTTCGCGGGGTCCGCTAGTACATAATATAAATAATAGGGGTTAAAGTATGAAATTGCCGATTATTTTCCCACCTTTTATTTTGTTTATAGCTCTTAACTATAGTCATATTATTGCGTAATTCTTTTTGTATTGTATCAAAAACTAAATAAAGTAACTTTTGACTAAAAAAAATGCAATACTAGTGCCTATTACTTCAAAGGAAGTCGTTGAAAAGACCCCTTACAATGTGTCAGCTGACCTTCTTGCTTCAATTAAGTATATTTGTATTATATACTTTGATTTTCAGAAATTTAAATACTATAATGCGTAGCTTTATAACCATTTAACTTTCACCTTTAATTGCATCGAAAACGTTTCAAGCGTTTTTAAAAAAACTAAAAAATTGTTAGTATGGAAAAATTACTTTTCTCGATTTCGTCCATACAAAACGGCAATTTCATACTTTAACCCCTAATAAAAACCTTGTAAGTACGGAACTTATAACATTCCATGATGCTCTTTGCTTTGTTCCCCATAATGATTGTGGGAAACTCTCGATGATTGCACCCTGACGTTTAGATAATTTGATTGTGCGTTGAGTGATTGCTGACGATTCGGGAATTTACGGCCTTTCTGGCTGTTATGATTTAATGTTGGAACGATTGATTTAGTTTTTTTGATGATGAATAACTGGCGTTTTCTTAAAGTTTATATTTTTTTAGTGTTGGTAATACAACATGTTTTCTTAAAATTTCTTTATTGAGCCACTAAATGTATAGAAATATGTTTTTTTCCCTTGTATGTTTACGATTGGTGTATGGGTTTTGGATTTGCTGTTGAACGCTTCAGTGTTTATTTTCCTTATTTTAAGAAACAAAGATATGGGCGGATAATCATTCAGCCGATTAAGACTAATCTTTGAAAAGGTGCAAAATTAAGATTTATTCAAACATAATACTGCGCATTGGTATTTGAATTTAATTTAGACGTATGCAAACAAAGTCAAGCACTATTTAAAACACTTGTTTAGTGGAAATCAGAACAAATTCTCCAAATTGACCCGACCGGAAATCGAACCTGCGACACTCGGAGCAGGCGACACCTTGAAAACCGGTGTGCACGCCACTCCGCCACGGAGGCCTATGACAAAGAGCATTCTTCTTCCGATTTGCCTATCACAGTCCTGTACCGTATACACGAAGTAATCGTTGACTCGTACAAAAAGCACATTCCAAACATACTGGTGCCGACGTGGACATTTCACGGTAATTTCAACGGACACCGTACAAATTCCATGCATTACCCCATTGGGGTGTTTTGAATTGAATCATTTAGGTATCAGTGTGTTTAAAAAGTTTTTATTTCTTGAGATGCACCTCTAGAGTGAAACCCATGTGACTCAAGATTACACTATTTTTGATATTGACAAAATAATTAGATTCTAACATTATGTAGTGAATATTTCAAATATTTAGGCACTAAATAGGAAAAATAATAAGTGGACGAAATAACAAGAGATTCCATTTGATTGTGGGTCTCTCTTCCGTATGTGTTTATTTAAAAACATTGCAAATGTAAATACAATTTTTTAAAACAACATGCCAGTGTTTTTCCAGATACGTCTGTTTATAGGGTTCCGTAGCCGAATGGCAAAAAACGGAACCCTTATAGTTTCGTCAAGTCTGTCTGTCTTTCTGTCTGTCCGTCCTTCCGTATGTATGTCACAGCCACTTTATTCTGAAAGTATTAGCATTACACAGTTGAAACTTGGTAGGTAGGTGTATCCTGTTGACCGCTTTTCGATTCTCATACAAAAAATAAAAAACTAAAACAAAAAAATTTTTTTACTCAAACCTATGCGTATCTATGGATAGGTAGGTCTTTTAAAATTACATAAAGTTTCCAAGAACCATTTTTTCCTAAAGTCTAACATTTGGAAGATAGACGCTTTCAAAGTGGTAAAATGAGTGTCCCCCCCTTTAACTTTTAAACTAAGCAAGTGAAAAATACATAATGTAGATCTTAACAAATACTTTCAACGAAAATTGGTTCGAACGAGATCAAACCGGTAGTTTTTAAGAAATAGCACATTTTTAACAACCGCAAATATAACTTTATCCTCTATACAAACACTATGAAAAACAAAGTTTTTTTTTTCAGTCAATTAAATGTTGTCGTATTTTGGCTAAGTGGAAGTAAGTGGATTCCCCTAATTCCCCTAATTCAGTTAAAGTTGGTACGGAACCCTCAGTGCGCGAGTCCGACTCGCTCTTTTAGATTTTGCATGTACGTGGTAAGTGAAAACTCTATCTACAGGTGTTAACAAAATGCATTTCAGACAAAAACAATAAAACTTTTTTTTCCTATTATACTATCAATATTCCTCAATCATAAATAGTTCATTTATAGGAGAGTCATATAATTGCTTGTGAAAAAATGCACTGTATTGTGTAGCCTGGTCAAAAAACAGTATGAAGTTTATGATACTAGCCGTTTGGCAGAAATTTCAAATTCAAATTTCCTAATTCAATTTTAAGAAATAAGAAACTGTTACTTAAATAATTCTATCTTTAAATTTAGTCATTCATTTATTAATTTGTGTTTTGTTTTAGGCTAACAAAATTTGTCTATTCTTTTTTTTTTTTTAAGAAAGCCATAAAACTACAAGTTATGGAATAAGTACGAGTTTCGTCGCTAGCAATGCCGTAAAAATGATTGAAAATTACAAAGAAACCCAAGACTTGTTATAAGTTAAAATTCTTCCTACATAGAAATTTCGATCAAAATATTAATCCCCGTGGTCGCCGAAAAACTGAAGTCAACGACCAAAGAACACGATAGTGGAAGTGGACAATAATTCATCATCATCATCATCGAATAAGAAATTAATTAAGTAATCGTTGTGGTTATAAAGAATATCACCACCCCTTATTTACCTCTAGGTGTTGTAAAAGACTACAGGAGTAACTCTAAAAGATGATAGGCAGCAGCGTCTTTACTTCATCATTGACCACTGCGATCTCCAAAGCGCCTACCAAGCGTGGCTTTAAGGCAAAATCTTTCTTTGGGGAGGTCTGTATCTAGCATTGAACTGTCATAGCTAAGAGATGATAAAACGACTAAGATGCCAATAATTGAAAGGAATTGGCGTTGAGTTAATATAGGTAGATTATAAATCACAAGAACTAAATACAAGATTTATATTTCAATAACTATACTACTTTGGCTTATCATTTGTGGTCTTATATCCTTATATGATAGGTACTCTAAGTTTGTGGTACTTCACAGGTTGAATCGACGCATAAAATTTCATAGGTTTATTAAAATGATAAAACCAAATATGGCAACTACGTAAGACTTAGTGCGACGTATTTCGTCCAGTACAGTCTTCATTAAAAATACGTACTTAAAATCGTGTCGTGTGATGCCTGTACATAAAATGAATAGCACCAGTCACAACACCTCCTCTTCGTATGGGTGTCGAAAAAAGCGAATAGTACCTAATACTCGTAGTAGTAGTAGTAGTTGTTGTAGTAAGGTCGAGTACTGTAAGAAGAATCCGGCAGAGCTTTCTTAACACTGTTAGCCAAATTGTGATCGTAAATCCGCTTGACAAACGTTGCGATCGTGGCGGAATTCTTCACTTGTACTATGTCTAGCAGTGATCGGGACTGAAGATGATGATAAGGTCTAGGTAATGTAGTTATACTCTAAGAGGATTGTTAACATAATTCACAACTTAAGACTGATATATCCAAAAAAACAATGCTTTCTATGCTGTATAAATAAGCACACTACATTAATAATTATTATCATGATAAACAATATGTTACAAATAAAAAAGAGACCGTCTAGAGTAGGTTCTTTCTTTATTTTTATGTTCTCTCATTGATGTAAAATAATAAGCTCTTCTTAGTTTCCAAATGTAATCTCTAAATTAATATCTGTGTTAGGTTTTCAATGAAAGCTGAAATGTTTTATGGTAAATAGTTCATTAAGTATGAATATTATTTAAATAATTAAATAAAAGATATAATCAATCCCTTACTAGGATTTATTTATCCTACACTATACTGACATAATTAGTTACGTATTTTTACACTTGACTGTCCAACGTAAGGTGAACCAAGTAAAGTTCATAACAAATTGTCGCATTTAAACGATCTGTCACGAGTCGTTCATACCAGTTTTACATCTCTAATCCTTGGTGATACGGGCTATATTTGAATAGCCCTGAAAACAGAAATAGAACTACCTGAAAGACATACATTTTTCTTTAGTGTCTATGTTTATCTGTCAAATAGCATTGAGTTTGTTTTTTCAGCGTAATGAATGTTTAGACGCGTAAGGCCTTGAAGGTTTTACGTCATTCATTTCAAGTTTAACTTTAAATTTTCTCAGTCGTAGTAATTAACATCATCATATTACACTGCTGGACAAAGGCCTTTTCTTAGGACACAGGTCGGTCCCTCGTAACTCGCATCCTGTAACTTCCCGCGAATACCTATCACCGGATCGTCGGTCAACCTACTAGAGGGCCTACCCAAAAATCATCAACCGGTGCGCGGTCGCCATTCCAGAATCTTTCCCCCCAAACGGCCATCGGTTCGTCTCACTATACCCCGCCCACTATCTCAAGTCATATCATTAATGAATTGATGAATTGTTTTTCCTGCTATACTGTTAAATTTCAAATTTAGGTTAACTACAACAGAGCAAAACTGGAAGTTTTTAGAAACAAATGGTATCGTACCAAGTAAAATAAATGTAGAGTTGTGTAATGTTAAGAAGACAAGAGAGATAGGTACTATTGCATTGTTTGTTGTAATATATTAATCATATTTGCTCAGTTAGGCGAGCATATCTTTCCTATTTTTTAAATTATTTTTCCAGATCTCCATTTAATTTAGCACATACGAGTACACATGTTTTTGTGGCTTCTAGTATAACTTTCCCAGCTGTTGCCAGAGACTTTGATTGCGGGTAAAATGAAATCTATGTTTTAATCTGACCTCTAAACTAACACTATATCAAAATATGAAACACGAGCATGTTTTTCCCTCTGTAACTGTATGTTTTTCTGGGACAGAAAGTAACTTATTCAAGACTAACCGATATCTAGATGTGTCAAATTTCAAGCACCCCGTTCAGCCATTCCTGCGTAGTTGAGTAGTTGAGTAGGAAACATACCTACACATACAGGATGAAATTTTAACCACTTTCCAAAATTTTTATAGGCGTTCAGTATCGTATTTAGAGCCCATTTATGAAGCATAAAGTTTTAAATTTTTACGGTTATAAACTAGGCCTGATAAGGTTAAAAGGGAAAATCAAAAACTTATGAATAGTATCGTAATTAATGAATAAGATGCAAATCGCGTAAAAAAAGTGTTGCCAGGCAGCCGTATCAAAAAATTTACATTGTTTGCGGACATTTTTAAGTACTTTATCTTGACATTTTTGTACTGGGATATACCAAAAGAATAAATACATCATTTGTTTTTTGTCTCGTAGATAGATATAGGTATTCAAATTTGGAAGGTGGTTCAAATTTCACGCTGTATACAAACAATAGCATTTCCAATATTGGAAATAATACGAGTAATAGTAAGAATAACTTGAACGTATTATTTTTCTACAAATTATAAGTTTTTTCATAGATTTTGTACACAAATAAGTATTAGTAGAACTTTGACTAAAATCTGTACTAAATACATATAATTTTACTAACAATACGATTTTCACTGTAATAGGCTCAACAACTTCGTTTTTTTATTAGTCAATTAAGTTCTTTATGTAAGTATTTGACGCATTTTATAGGTGTTTTATTTTGTAAACCCGAAACACAATTACCTATAGAACTATTTATTGATAGAGCGGGCATAAAACATAACATTACCCTATTTTAAACTTGCAGACACACATTCGCATTTACAATGTTATTGATACCCCATAAACTTATAACAGAATGAGTGCATTTTACAAATAAGTATTTGAAGTACATTATATAAAAATACGTCATATTCTCAGAAGGCCAAAAACTGACTAGCTATTTAGAGTCTAGTAAAGTTTCGAAATCAAATAATTTCCGGATGCAAGTGTTAATTAAATAAGGCTAAGGAAAATAATCAAAACTAAACATAACCAGTTTTAATAGTATAATACTGTAACGCTTTGCCCCGTTGGTCTAGCGGTTAAGATCTCAGGGTCCTAGGTTCAATCCCCGGGTCGAGCAACAAAAGTTTCGAATTTTCGAAAATTGCTGGGGTTTGTGATAACTGATTACCAAAGGGCATTTGGCAAGCGATGATTATGCCTGTACAAATCATTGTTGTGATAACTTGAATTCAATGATGGAGGCCTTCGATCTGCAGTAGGATGATTTTAGGCTGTTTTTTCACTGCTTTTTTACTGTTACGGTTACAAATAAGTAGAAGAAGGTAGGTTGTGTGGTGACAGAACATAAAAGAGCACCACCTCTTTATTTTTATTTTTAAGAAATTATTAGATGAGTACTGCCATAAGATTACAGAGAGCGTCTTCCCTACTCCATTGGCCAAACTTAATGCAAATCTCCCATTTAAAGAGGACTATGTCCAGCAGTGGACTTATATAGGATGTTGATGATAATCATTACATTATACCTAGTTATTAATTGTATATTAATTTTTCAAGGCTTATCGCTTTAAGCCAGCGTTGTTTCATCAAATATTAGGAGTTTTGCATTCTTAACACCTGAAAGAAACAAACTAAATGGTAAGCAAAGCGCCGCGCCCGGTATGCGAGAAGATTAGGGTTCGAGTCCCGCCTGAGACATATTTTTTCAAGTTTATATACTGACTAGCTGTTGCCCGCGACTTCGTCTGCGTCAATTCTGTGTGCTTCTGTTATTATGATCGCGACTGTTTTTGCAACACTTTATTCACTGATGCTTCGCTCCTATTAGTTGCAGCGTGATGTTATATAGCCTAAAGCCGTCCTTGATAAATAGACTATCTAACACAAAAATAATTTTCCAATTCGAACCGGTACTTCCTGAGATTAGCGCGTAAAAACAAACAAACAAACTCTTCAGCTTTATAATATTAGTATAGATACATATTTGCAATTAAATTTCTTAAATATCATATAAAGTGTTTATTACTACTGGTTTATTATTACTGGCTTTCTGATACTTAGCCGTGAATGTTGTTATGTTGCATTAATCCCTCAACCCCCAGGAGGCACGCGCGTGCCGCGATAACAATTGATTTCAATTGTGTCTGGAATAACTCACGATCGAGGGATTAATTAGCTGTTGGTCTTCCAAATATAAAAAAAATACAACATAGGTAAGTATATCAAAATAGTTCAAAATTGAGTTTTACTTATGATGACTTGTTTCACCACCAAATTAATGTTACTTATCTGATATGTAGGGTGCAAAATATCTGAGAATTCCAATGCACAATCCCCTAATGTGAAGTGGAATGGCCTTACCATGAATCATACTTATTATGTTAAAGGATGATTAATTTAGTTTGTTATTATATTTAAAATTAATCCGATCCTCAACTGAGCAGGTTGCATTATTTTTTAGTGTAATATTATATAAGATAAAACTAGAATAAAATTAAAAAAATAACTTTACATATCACACCACCAAAATACACACAAAAATTCTAATACAAAACCTAATATATTCCAATATTTAAGTAAAAGTAAAAAAATTGCCTTACCTTAAAAACATTGTGATGATATCTTAAACGTCCTCAATATAAAATAATTTAAAAATAAAATCACTTGACACTTCGATCATTAATCCATTGTAAATTAAACAAACACGACCACACAGTTCGAACAGTTAAGTTGTAATGATAAGTCAATAAGAAATACAACCCTTTACACCGCACATCACAAAAATACAGTCATAATAATTCGACCATAAAAATAACAATAACCGGCACGTGTCACACATTATTCAACACCTATACAACCGCACAGCGCGATGCCTTAGCGCGCAATAAAAAAAAACTATTTTAAATTCAACTATAATGACAGCGCGTCAATTTATGCGTGAGCTTTTTATTAGAATGAGATTAAGGCTCGATCCTGAAGCTCCGATACTTCCGTGCGCGAGCGCATCGGGGCACCGACTATAAAAGCCTCCGCTAAGCCTCTCTTTCCCGCGAGCCTCTTTATCTTTTTTTTTTTACAAAAACATGCACTCGGCGCTCTGACCAGTCATTGACTACGGAAAAGACATTAAAACTCTTAAAAACGCTAAAACTATTTTGTTCAATCAATTGGAAAAGGAATAGATTCTAAATTTTTAAAAAATCTGAATTACAGCTTCATTCCGCGTAATGAGCGGGCGTGCGACAGAGACAAGCATACAGTTCTTGTAACGTTTTTCCGCGTTGTTTCGTGTGAAAGAAATAGAATGATCGCTGGGCTACGAACTCGGGCTCAGATTAATGAGTCTGAGTGAGACGTAGGTAATGTTCATGTAATTACGCGGCGGGTAAACGAGACGATAGTATAATGATTGGGCGCAGTGACAGTTATTGATATTGTCGTTATGAGCCGCGATTTGCGAAGGAGGTGCCTTGCGCGCGCGCAGAGATCCTCATGATAACGTTAATTAGAATTTAATGACAGACGCCTGATCGTTTTTGCGTATTAAGCGTGTAATTTCATGGTTAGTAGGTGGTTGGTTCAAGAGATAATATCGGATGGGACTGAGACGTTATAAGCAGTGGGTAATATCCGTGACATTGTAATCGCTAATGAAGTTGTTTATGAAGCTATAACGGATAAAATGTTGTTTTATCTAATCGAGCCTAGGCTTTCGCTTTCATATATTTTAATAGTAACATAGTTACAATACAGTTTTGTAAGATCTACAATCATAGTTGACTTAACAATGTAAGATCGTATTATCGTATTAAATTTATCGTATTAAATTTTTAAGACATGCCACACTGGGCCACACAGAGCCATCTAGTCCCAAATTAAGCTACTATTAAGTACCCTGTCGTATGGGGTACTAGACAACCGATAAACTTACTTATATACTTTTTTTTTTTTGTAAATACTTACTTATAATACATAGAAAACACCCAGACCAGTACAAACAGACATGTTCATGCACACAAATATTTGTACTGTGCGGGGATCGAACCCGCGACCCATGGCTCAGAAGCAGCGTTAACTACCGCTGATCCAAATAGTCGTCAAAGTTGTTTCATAACATGAAATGTGAAACGTTTAATCTTACTTTTTAAGTTAATTAAGTGTCCCAATGTGGTTTTTGTCCTTAGTATTAATGTAAATTTATAATTTAATATAAATCTTATAAAGACTTTAATCGATTTAGGAGAAGAGGATCAACTTACTTTAATGTAAGGAAAGTAGGTATCTTATTTTTTGTTATTAAGTTTTTTGTAAACAGAATTTCAAAAGGAAACAGTCATAGAGTCTATTATTTTATAGATACAGTTATTTGTAAATATGTCTTCCTTTACAATGTTTATTGCTTGAATAAAATTAATATTTCTTAAAACAAATTGCGACTATTTCCTGCTTAACACTTTTGTGGAAGGTTCAGATTTAATACGAATAAAAAGTGTAAAAAAAGAAGCACCTAAATCCTATTCCAAATATTTTTATAAAATTAAAATTACCTTTTCATCTATCACTTTGACTGTGATATTGATTTTAAATCAGATCAAAAATAATAACCGTACCATTAGGTAATGGTACGGCGCCTAATGGTATGGCGCCCGCCCGGCATGCGAGGAGATGCGGGTTCGAGTCCCGCCTGAGACAAAATTTTTCAAGTTTATATACTGATAATAATAACCGTGTAGTACCCGTGTCACAAGTCCCGGGAGCTACTCGGAGTTTCTCTTTCTGCCACACGATGGACCCGGCACCCGCACGGTGAATCTATGGAACGCTAAGAAGTTTGTCTCTAAAATTGTCACAACTTTTCGGTTACCAGTTTGACTGTTCTGACCAGATACCAAAGCATTAAATATGTCTTCCCACAAATTTGTGGTAATTAATTAATTCTAATAGGCTTCTTCAAAGCTTAGTTCCATCAATGTCTTTGATTATGTACCTCTAACCTCCAAAAGAGATATTTTATTTAATATTTTATGCCTTTTATGTCATGCTTTAAGAAATCGTGTTTTAAATGAACTCTTTTCATTTGCTTGTTGAAAACACAGCTAAAAACTAAAAATTTAATCAGGTGGTGATCTATTGCAAATAAATGTAATGTGGCTTTCTTTATAGTGTTTAATTTCAGTAGTTAGGCTCTGAAAGAAAAGGCTTGGTGCCACCACAGTCTATAAAAAGGTTCCTCTATCTTAAAAATCGTTCATCAGTATCATCTCAGCCAAATTGCTGAAAAAAGACCATAGGGATTAGGATGTCCACAACGATTGCCTCCCGCATCCAGCAATTTAATGCGACCTTCGCTAAATCATTGATCTAAATCCAAAACCTTTCTGCCACGGCGGCCATCGGATCTTTTTACCCTGTGTCAGAAGTAAATTTTAATTTCTCAATCAAGCTGAATTGACTGATTAAAAATTTTTTAGCTGCATTTACAATATTACTCTCTAGCCAAGTATGAATCCTTATTTTCAGTATAATGTTTACTCTTATCACTTTATTACGGTATCCAAAAATAATCTATTCCTTTCTAACACCAAAAACTAATACCAGTGGTATTTGTTGGTAATCGTCATTAATTTTCTATTCCGGACGAATACTATGAGTTCCAAAAAAGGATATAATTTTTTAAAAATATGGTATTCATTAGGAATAGTAAATTAATTACGACATAAACAAATCCCATTGGAATTCGTTTTTGGTATTAGAAAGGAATAGATCCTACAAATTAATTAAAAAAAGGTATTATCAAAATGCCGCAAGACTTATATGAAATTGCATCTTATTTAAACAAAACATATCAGGCCAGTGTTTCCCACATTAAACATAAGAGATGTGTAGATTACCATGGTTATCGGCGTAACGCGGGTGCGGCCCGCGGGCCCCACTTAAAATACTACCACGAAAAAAACTACCATGAAAAAAAAACTACCCGAACGGTAAGATGCGAGATTTGATTAGGTTGTTCCACTCGGCCTAAGGGGATGCGAATATCTGCCGTTATTAATTTGGTTTTACACATTTAAGAATAAATGTTTGACTAAGCCGCAAAGTGTATCAATTATACTTTTTAAATAAAAGTTAAATTTTTTTTACATTGTATGAGTCGCACAGAAATATTTACGTTTAATCTATTTACATAATAAAAATGCCGTTATTGTGCATAGAGTGCAAATTGTTTTTGGTCAGCATTTGAAACAGTGTGAAAAAAAAAATGCTGCAACGGGTGCAGACTTTTCATCTCATTGTAAATGAAATGATAATTTAAAGTCTTGAAAACTGTTCTCTAGGCAAATAAATTGATAGTGCAAATTAAAAATATAATTCCTTGGATAAAAATTTCTACTGACTGAGGTGGGAGTCGAACTTCCGCCCCACAAACTTCCACTTACCGGGCGACTGGTCCTTTGAGCTACCCAGTCATTTGATGATGTTTCGTGTTTGATTGTGTCGACGATTTATTTCGAGGTTTTAGTTATTTTTATTCTAGAATAGCGCATAGGCAAATTTTTATACCCTAATAAAGGACCATTCTCGTTGGCTTGTTTTAAATCCGTAAAGGCGTCAGCGCCATATCACGGGAGAATCATGGCGCTTGCAATGCCGAAATCGGTCGGAAACTCATAAAAAATAAGGTGCATGCTATAAATCCCGTATTAATTAACTTTAGTGTCCTCGTGAATTTCTGTCGATATTTTTCTGGAAAAATATTTGTGAGTGCAAAATGCAAAATGTATGACTCAAAAATAAATAAGATGAAAAAAATCAAAAGTAGGTTTGTTTTTAAGTAGTCGACTCAAAATTAGTTTCTTACTCATGTCACATATTCCATCATTATTATTTTGAATATATTTTTTTTACAAATCAAAGGATATGTGGCTCGATTTCGTCAATTCGTTCCAGTCAGACATTCGGTAGCAATCGGAACGGTCAGCGGCGGATCAAAGCGCGCACCGCGTCGCGTCGCGGTGACACGCGGGTCATTAGCGCGCGACTCACGCGCCGCTAAACTGAGCCACGTGCGCATGCGCACCCTCTGTGCTTATACAGGGTGACGTGGGTGCGGTAACAGAGCGTTTTGAGCTTGTGTTTTGTAAATATAAATCTGAAAAAGAACTATTGAATCTCTTTATATACACTGAACAGCGTGCTTATAAAAATATTAAATAGTTCCTATAAACGGACGTCGGTTCGTTTTTATAATCCGATACTTGAGGTAATAAATGTATAACTTGAATTTAATTTAAGCATAATGACTTTAAACACTTTGCAGAAAAAATATCTACTAAAGTTTAAGTGCTCTTTAACCAGATTGTAGTAACAGATGATTAAAATATTATGTTCTATTACACTCCAATTGTTTTTTAAACTTTAAGATTGTTATTGATACCAATGTATGACTCGCTACATGTAAAAGCTTAGTTGAACTAATCGATTGACTAAATCTATTAATTCGACAAGGCTTTGTATCCAGGACGTGAACCTAATTCTGCATGTGTTCTTAGTACTAGGTTAAGGTTATCGTATTAGATTTTAACTGTTTGTGGTCTCTACTATTCATCAGTGTTTTCTGACATCCTCAATTCTCACCCTGTATATTCACCTAAGACTGTGATGACGGCGTACTCAAGAACAGCAGGGAGGTCCACCCAAAGAGGCCGGCATGACTCCCGAAATCACGTGCCACCCCAATGTAAACAATAGACAAAGGGCCCGCCGTTATTAGTCTGGTTGATTATGATCGAAGACACAGCGAAGACTGATCAGCCATACCGGTCTGAACAAGTCGGATTACTTTTCAGTAATTTTGGACCTTATGTAAAGTAAATAAAATTATTATTAATCCCTACTATTTACAATTGCTAAATTTTAATTGCACAAAGTTAAAATACAAAAGAGTGTAATGTCTTGATACTAATCAGTTTTGTAGAATTTCGTTTCACATATAGGTTTTAAAACTTTCTTGATGCATTTATATACATAAAACTTATCACTGAACCGGGATTTACAATGCAATGTTGTCTCAACCGGCCAGACGACGCAAAGCGCCTCCAGTCTGCCCGCGACCATGATTCGTGCAAACGGATCGAAACGTCGGGAATGTAAGTACGATTTTACCTATAAATTATAATTTCTTTTTACATACTTTTTACCTTATATTATAATTTCAAATAATAGATGGAGGCTACCTCTCGGCGACCACTGCCACGGGCATGCTCACTTAGCTCACTTGCCTTCGCCCCTTCATGTGGTTGCAGTTCTAACCAAACCTAACCAATTTTTCTGGTAGCAATTAGCTATCAGAAAAATAGTTGTCGTTATAAAATCACACATATGTTTTTCGGCTTATAAATGACATGTATAATTTTTAACATAATGATTCTAAAGTTAGAGCTTTTAATACTAAGCGTTATCTTTGTAATGCCAAAAGGAAGTTATGACAATATATTTTGGTAATATGTATTATTGGAAATTCAAAATTAGGGTTTTCAATTTTGCAAAAACAACGTTATAGGCTTGACAATGTTCGTCAAGTGTCAAGCCAATATGTTTCAGCCATATGAAATTAGGACTATACATTTTAGGCAGCCTGAAGGGCATCCTTAAGAGGATATATTGACATCAATATATCGGAGAAGGATGCCCTTCAGACAGCCCAATTAGTTCAGCAAATTTACAGAATTTGCTGAACTAATTGGGCTGTTGCATGAAAGTGGACTCTATCCCGCACGTCCGCTTTACCGGGAAGGCAGCGCCGACAGGGAGCAAATGCGTCGTTTCAAGACTAAATAGGTACGTCTCACAGATCGTATCTCAAGATGCTGCGACGCTGAGGTCAGCTTGTGTGTACCAATAGGTACTTCAGTAGAATTTTATAAAAAAAAAATAGTAACTGGCAACACTAGCATCGAAACAGCTGAAATCTATAAGTATTTTTTACAGCATATATCTCTAATCTTCTTTTCCTAATCTTCATGGTACACACCAGTTTTGCAAGGTATCGCCAGCTCTAAGTTCCTGTAATCGATCTCCGGGTTAGCCATTAGAAAAATAATCTTGCCTTTTAAACGATACGCTTGTCAGGCGTAATATATAGTAAACAAAATCAATAAATAACCGTGTATATGTATTGTTCAACCTCATTGATGTGAAATGACAAAATGATTTGATACCGGTTACACAATCAGTGAAAAGAATACCGTCATCATCAAATGACCACTCATTAAACATAATTATGAAAACTTATTTATGTTTACATTATGTACACACAACATCACGTCAACCAACCACAAAACGTCAAATTTTCTCAATTGATATTGATCTCTACTTGTTTTATTTGAACCCCTGGACTTCGGAGCAGGTCAATCCACTACGTAGGTCCTCAAATGTTACAACAGTTAGTTTCTGTGAAGAAACTTGAGATTCCCGGTCATTAGTAAGTATTAAAAAATAAACATCAAGCCCTTCAATAGGACACAAAAGCTCAACAATACATAAATAAATAGCGTCAGTAAATCACTTTTTCCGAAAAATCATTCACTTTAATTTATTTATCCACAAACCCGAGGCGAAGGCTATAATTTCGTTATTAAAACACGCATTACGAAAACTCTTAGTAAAGTGTTAAGATCGTCCCTGATTCCCGAGCTGGGCTAAGGTCGGCCGCAATATTTATTTTTTAGTAACTCCTCCAAACCACAATTTGGGAACAAACAGTAAGCTTACGTCGCACTGAAACTTACAGCAATTGCTTTGCTTGCAACTCCGAAAATGAAATACATATGCCTTTCTTATGCATATGTAGACTTTTATTGAATACAAACACATTTTGTTATAATTATCAGTTCAATGCCTGTTATATGAACATAAGGCCGTTCAAACAGAATTTCACAATTACCGCCAGGCTGGGCGAGCGGAGTGGTGATCACAATGGGGGCTATCGCTAGTGAATTTGCCACTAGAGGCGCTAGTGTCGCGTGAGGTACAATATTATTCACTTTTCACTGGTTTTAGCGGAATTTGTTGCATAAATTAAAATTTCTTTAATTTACCTGCTAGAAAGTGATCTCCTTCGTAAAATATCGCAAATATGGATTATTTGGCGATTAATGTGAACGCTTTAAAAGCGGAATTAAGAAAAAGTGCAAAAATAGGCGGCCTCAAGAGCAACTATTTCAGAAGTTAGTTTGTTGATATCAAGATAGTTTTTTATAAACAATATAACCTTAATTAGATTCAAGATATAACACTTTGTTTCGGCGCCAATCGCCTTTGACAGCTATACCTCCGGACCTCAGTCTACAGTGGCGCCAACTGGTGAGCAAAGAAACGGTAGTCCCCATTGGGCTGGCTCTTTTAGTAACCTCTTACGACACCCTCAGGATGAGGGATTGTGTTTTTTTGTCTAGTTACACACGACTAACAAAGGAGTAGATTTAATTAGTCACATTGCCAAAAATCTAAGCTTAAACTTTTCAAAACCAAAACAAAATACATTACGCCAAGATGTATATTTTTTTATTCTTTTTTATTGAGGTGGACTAGGTGAGCCTACCGCATTCGGCTATGGGTACTGTGTCCAATCACTTTGTTCTTTTTTCCCATTTTTATAATGCTTAATCTTATTCTGGGCCGTTAGTTACAAGGTAAGTAAAGCAGGGCTCACTTAGAATGCATTTTTAACCACAGGGCTGCGAAAAATAATTTCATAACCGCCAATTTTATTTGTTGTAGCGAAATTGAAAGATTATAGCCAGAGCATTTAAGATTACAAGCTATTACGGATCTGATTCAAGATTTTTTTGCTTCGTGGAATACTAAACTGTTTCGGATGAGTCATTCTAATTTATAAGCGAAGGTCGTACGATCCCGTTCCTTACGGTTTAGAGAAAACAAATTGTATAATTTTATAAATTGCTGACGATTGGAACGAATCTCGGTCAGTTATTAAGTAGTCTAACCTTTTGAATCATCTATTATTAGCATAAGGCTCTAAAATTGTCTAATAGATTCTGAGTATAGATTTGTTGTTAAAGGAATTTGAATAGTTTTTATTTTAACTCTCCAAAAGAGTAGGTACCTATAACTAACAATTTTGTAAGGCTACTAAATTTCGATTTGAAAAATAATACGGTATCTAGTAAAGTACGTTATTAGATTTAGAGTTATTTTTTTATAAATCTACTTTAGGAATACCTTAGACAAAAATTTAGACTTATTATAAATCATATTTTTATTTCCATCTTTTAAGATGACTATCCTTCTAGACTGTCTTAGTCAATTTCCCAAGCTACCTAATACAGGCCTGTGATTCCTATTTCTTATTTTTAACAATGCCATCTTGCGATACAAGGCAGGGCCAGTGCTTTCCGAAGCACAACTAGAATATTTAACACAGAACATGGTGTTATGTGGTATTTACATCTAACTAATTTAGAATCATTAAATCTAAATATATAAAAGTGAAAACTGATTTAATGACTGACTGACTGACTGACTGACAGACATATCAACGTACAGCCCAAACTACTGGGATTTAAAATCTGAAAATTTTCACCACGCTTCCTTTTATAGTGTAGGTGAGCACTAAGAAAGGAATTTTGGAAATTCCGCCTCTAAGGGGGTAAAAAGGGCCCCACAAGTTTGTATGAAACTCCGTCAGTTTTGAAGCTAAGTCGATGAAAATTGGTATCCAGCTACCTGATTAAAAATTATGAATGGCGTCTTTCAGGATTTTTGAGAATTTAGTCTTTAAAAAGATAAAAAATGGAGGCGTAGTTTGTTCGGATGCGTTTCATATCCATACTCTTTACATATTTGTACTCTCTGATGTCACTTAGTTTGTTATGACATTCAATGTGTCAATCAGACAATAAATATCATTGCTTGCAAATATAAGGGTATTATTTTAGAATTTAATAAGAATTGGTGCCGAAATGGATGAATTAACTAAGTTAAAACGTACACGGACTTCAATTAAAGGCTGCATTACACAATTCAGCAGCCAGATACAAACCCTACGAGAAATTTCTGATTATGAATTAAAATTAGTGAGTGACCAGCTGGTGACCAGTCACAAATGTACAAAAATACCAAGAATAATTAGGAAGAGATGCGACTACAAATAATGGTATTACTAATGAGATGACCCACACTTCGAAAATGAGATTGAAGAAAAAAATAACCTTCAGGGAACTACAATACGGCTTAATCTAGAACTGCAGAATTTGAATTCAATAGGAGCAAAGGTCGGTCACAACACAAACAAACCTTAGCACATCTAAATTGAACTCAATCCTATTAGACAAGGACGAAACATTCAAAAACTTCATTAAATTGTTGGATACTTACTTAAAACTATCTATACAAGGAAATACAAGTTTTTAAATTCTTTGAGCCCAGAATTACATCAGAAAACGTATTATATTACATTTATGTGCTCCACGGGATCCTTGTGAGTCAGAATTTGAGGAGTTAGTTAAAATTCAGTTAATAAATTATCAACAACTCAAAATTGGACAGATTACTAGAAGATTTATCAATACGAGTAGTGTTTGACGAAACTCTTGTTTGCATATCAAAGTATAAAGCTCAATAAGAGCTTCAAGAAGATGTGACATCTAGCCGCGACGTATTCCATACGTCATGAACGACAAAATAGGAGGCTATGTAAAGAAAACTTTTGATAAAACTTGAAAATTCCTATTGGCTGTCTTATATATTTAGGTCCATATTTAGAAAATAAATATCAGTACTTACATATAGAATGGTATTATTTAAAACTAACTCATTTCTAGGGTTCCGTACCCAAACGGTAAAAACGGAACCCTATTACTAAAACTTTGCTGTGTTCGTCTGTCCGTCTGCCTGTCACCAGGCCATTTTAAGAACCGCGATAGCTAGACAACTGAAAGTTTCTCAAATTATGTATTTTTATTACCGCAATAACAAAAAATACCAAACAAAAAATTCAATATTAAAGGGGGCTCCCATACATCAAAGGCGATTTTTGTCCTTTTTTGCTCCATGTTAAAAGACTTTGTAAAGACTTTGTAAAAGACTTTGACTCCATGTAAAAAGTGTCCGTCTGTCCGTCATCCTGTCACCAGGCTGTATCTCAAGAACCGCGATAGCTAGACAGCTGAAATTTTCACAAATTATGTATTTTTGTTAGCGCAATAACAAAAAATACCAAAAACAAAATAAAATGAATATTAAAGGGGGCTCCCATACATCAAACGCGATTTTTGTCCTTTTTTGCTCGATATTAATAATGCCAATAGGTAGGCACTTGAAATATTCAGAAAACATTCAGTTATATTTCTAACTTTAACGACAAATAACAGAAAGAAAATAAAATGAATATTTAATCCCATACAAAAAAAATGCCATTATTTTGCCTATTTTTGCTCGATATTAATAAATGGTAACAGGTAAGCACTATATTAACTAAATTAATGTTACTGTTGTTTACGTAATCAATGGTACGGAAACCTTCGTGCGCGAGTCCGACTCGCACTTGGCCGATTTTTGTATACGGTAGAGAAAAATGTGGGGAAATCGAATAAAATTGGTGAGTGAATTTATTTATTTGTACAACTAAGACTACATATACGCCTAATTCCATTACATGCAATATGCATGCAAAACTTAAGGTATGTTAAAATGGAATAAGTAGGTAAATGAAATATCGAATCTTATAAACTACACTGTTGTACCTTATGATATTATTAGCTATATTAAGCAGTACAAAAATACTTCCTAAACTGGGCATAGACCCGTATCTCAGGCAGAATAAGGTAACAGGTGTGTTGCAACAACACAAAGCAACTGACTGGTGGATTAAATCAATATAGACCGGTAAATCATTTGACTAGCTTCCATTTAGTAGGTGATTTGATAAACTTCCATTTAGTAACGTTTTTTTTTTCTAGGACGCACCGCTTTTGAGGGCCTGGCAAAGTTTGTTTAATGAAACTGCCTATCTAACGCATCAAAATCATCTTTTTATTAAATTTTCTCCATATTTTAAAAAAGACACTTTTAAAACATGACAATAAAACGAAACTTTGTCTATCGATCATGAAGGAAGAATGACATAGGAATGTCTTTTCCAGAGCTCTACTCCGATGCTGGTACTACACCGTCTAGGTCCGTCGTCCACCGTCCGATCTAGGTCTTCATCCAAACGTAGTATGCAAGCAAATTGTCTTTGTGAAATAGCATTTACAACGCATATGGATCGAGAAATGGATTTACCTACTTGGTTGGAAATTAAGAATGTGTTTTTTTACACAGGATCACTTCTTCCAGGGCTCTAGGCAGTGTTGATCATATTCGAATAAAGCCTTGCAAGCTGCTTTGAATGGTTTTGTTGTACTACAGCATTGACAGTTTTAAATCTTCAAATTATATTAGACTTTAAATTTCATTTAAATGCAAACAGATGTGGTGCGAGCACGCTTGGACCACGGTACGCTAAAAGAACCAACACCGGATCCCTTCAAACAATAGCATAATTCAGCCCCTTTCATCCAACTATTGTATCAGCGTAACGGACTCCGGTATGCCGACAACGACGTACCGGCTCCCACTAAGTACCCAACACCACCTCGCCTGTGATGGGCACCCCCGGCACTGTAGGCAAAGAAAGTGGAGGAAAAAAGTGGAGGAAATGGGGTTTAGTCATGACGAAAACTTTGTAACAGATCAAATTCCACGCGCGCGAAGCCGCGGGTATCAGCTAGTTCTACATATTAAGAAGGACTTGAATTATTACATTAACTCACTCTAACTTTACCAAAAACTAACCTTACTCATCAAAGTTTTGCGCGGGAGTATTTTCCGTGTCAAATTAAATTAGGTAGGACTCTCCTCCATCTCAAATTTTTATTTTATGTAAATGCTTACTACCACACTAATAATAATTGTCACGTTCAATGATTTTATAAAAAAATAAATCAAAATGAGTCTTTCTATTTTCGTTTCCCGCGCAAAACTTCTATTTTTAAGTTTTTTAGGTTGGTAACCCTGGGTGCTAGGTCGCCGGGCGGAGCCGGCAGATGGCGCGATCGACCAGTTTACCTGTTCTCTGCTCCGCAAACACTAAACAAAAGGGGTTACACAAAATTATTCACGGATACACGTTCTTGACTGGCTATCAAATTGATTGAATTATCAAATCAATTAGCGAGTGTTTATTATGTGACTGCAGTAAGAAAGTTATGATTTTCCGAAACCTTGAGGTATTTTTATCATAAATTTTTGCCTAAGTTTTAACAAATTAAACCTACTAGAAAGATGAGTTTACCTGAGATTAAAACAAGGAGTTTGTATTAAATACGTGTGAATTTCAATCACTTCCACCATTTAACACTACGACTACGAATCGAAAAAAGGAGTCGGTTGAGCTTGCGAAGATATTTATGTGTCATTTTTTTAAATTAAAATTGAATATTTAAGCATTACCTATGCTAAAGAAATTGGACTGACGAAAAGCAAAGATTTCAAGGCTATTAATCATCGAAATCGATTCACCTGGTAAAAATTTTCGCGTAAAATAAAAAAAAAACGTTTATAATGGTATTTTTTTATATGTTTTTTTAAAACAGTATTAGACGCCAAGGCACTAATAACAAACTGTTTATGATGTGCAAAAGAGATCCAAATCAAATCCTTGACCCTAGAATTCCACCTGTTCAAAAGTTGACCTCAAATAAGGCTAATCAACGAAATCGCTGCAGAGCGAGCGGGTGGGTAGTGCTTGTGATTTAATGGCCGCCTAATTATGGCTTGTTCAAATTGTACCTTTCTCACGGCAGACCGTACTGGAATTGAAGGGATAAGTTCGGAGATTCAAATCAGGTTATTTTGCTACTTGGAGCACTATTAGGTTAAATGAAAATACAATGAAAAAAGGCTAGTTAAATCCGTAAATATTATCTTTCATTTAGTGTTCATGTAAATTCAAGAAAAAATATGTTTTTTTGGATTCAACTCCAAACTAAGGTAGATTTTATGGCGTCTAGAGATTTTTAAATCCGATTTAGGCAACTATTAATCGTACACTAATGGTACTAGACAACCGATAAACTTTACTAATATACTTTCTTATTTAAATAAAATAATATAATAAACACCCAGACCAGCACAAAAGAATGCGTTTATGCACACAAATATTTTTACTGTGCAAGGTTCGAACTTGCTAACCAAAGCTCAGATCTGAATATGATGAATGTAACAAGCCCACTTCTTCAGCTTCATAGTACATTATATCAGCTTAAATAACGGATAAATCTAAACCTTAGATCATATTAGATTTTACTTACTTACCTTAGATATTTATTTGAAATAAGTGCAAAATATAAATTCTGGTGTGCAGTATATTACTTATCAACATGAAATTCTTAGTAATAAAGAATTGGGCTCAAACTCAAGTAGGTAATATAAAAACAATAAAATCGCAAGAAAAACTACGAATTGAAATGAGGAGTTTCTAATATTTCGTTAGGTAAAACCTTAGAATAATAACACCTAGAAGCCGCGTCTGAACCAAAACGTAAGCGTAAACGCGTGCCATTTAATTATCCTAGTCTGCGTAAGCTGAATAAATCTACGCTCTTCTAACGCACACAAATATGGCTTCAGTGTTACCATCATCGGGCGTTTACCCACAAAAAATGGGAAAACGTGTTGTTTTGTTATACGACGATTTGCCATGTGTTTAGTATGATCTTGAAATACATAAGAAAATATGATAATATTCATAAATATATTACATATTTATTAATCTAATAACGAATGCCAAAGAAATTATTTTCATACACTTAATTTTAAAATTAAAGCTGTTATGGCAAATTCAATATTTTTCTCAATATTAAAAACTAACTAAACAAACTGTGTGCTATTTTTTTCCCAAAACTAGCAATACTGATGTTGATAGGTTTTGTGTTTCAAATTATTTGTTTTTAATTCGATTTACGTACAGAAAACGTATAAAATGTAAGTTAAGTACTTACATTGAAATGAAACTTTGTCACTTTCTTTTTGTTTCTCTGATATGCTGGAACACTTCTTCGTAGTGCAAATAGTCATTTTAAATTATTTTTAGCGAGCTGTGTTTGACCACAGATAATATAATACTAGGTTTGACTTAGCTCACGGAACGAAGTATGCCAGATATGGCTAAGTTTTAGTTGCGCGTTTTTCGTGCTTACCTACATTCGGTTTCTAGGTGTTATTATTCTAAGGGTAAAACTGACTCTAGTATCCTTTATGATTCCTATTGTGAAGATGATTTTGATTGCAAATACAAAATCGAAAAGTAAATTAAAAAAAAAAATATAACTACAGTTTCGTCAAACATGAACTCGACATAAATAAAAACTTTTTGGGAAAAATTGTCTTTCTCACTTACTAGACTTCATGAGGCGATCATACTGGTTTCTTGTTTCTCTTAAGAGCAGGAACTAAACGAATGTAAAGTAATTTATTTAAGGTATAAATAGTTTCTGCCCAATTACGTAATCGCATGCGTTTACTAGGTGCGTGTAAATAGGGGAGCTCGGGGAAAAATCACTACTATGACAAGCATATCCAATCACGAGTTTTACCGGGTTTATTAATATCATAAAGAACCGCATATGTAAGGTGAAAGTTATCATAAATTTCAAAGAAGAATGAAATGCGTAAACAAATTTTTCCCTATGTTTTTAAGTGTTTGTATTTTTAAACTTTTTTTTAACTTAAAAAAAATATTAAAAAAAGCCTTGTTAAGAAAAACAGTAAAAGGATAATAATTATGATAGTTTAAACCAATCCATCTAGACTAGATTTGAAAAATGTCTGGCTGTCACCCTTCAATAAAAATTTCTTACTAATTTCGGTTTATTCTTTGTTTTTTTATCTTGTACTCTTTAAAGTACAAAAAAATATAATCTTTTAAAACTAGGTTCTAAAATATTATTACTGACAACCATGTTGCCAATGGATTAAAATACAACGAGTTTCTACTTCATCTCCCCTACCTACTTAACAAAACAGAGTCCAATTGCCTACTTCGATTGCAACTTTGCAACCAACTTGGATTTCCTTTTTAATTTCCAGCCGGACTTTTGAAAGCAAAACAAAAGAAAGACAATTCCATTTTAAGCCCAATTTAATCCGAGTTTATTTTTCGCTATCCGTAAAAGACGCGTCTGCGCACGGTACATTACCGTCACTACACTTAGGGCCATATCACACTATAGCCCGTTTCACGACGCAATGTTGGCATGTTTGCTCTGAATATTTCAATGAGTTTTGCGCGAGAAACGGAAGTCATATCAATCACGGATCATACGAGACAATTCTTGTAATAGTGAAGTGAAATTTTGTTTTAAGTCAAATTACACAGGTATTAATAAATTATTATTGATTTTCAAAATACCTTTTAAATTTTAACCTCAAACTTCTAATTTGCCTTCAAAGAGTGTCGTGTTATATCCATCTAAAACAGATTAGAAATATCTCTTCCTAGGTATATTGTGTGAAACGGCTGAAGAGTTCAGCAGTTTCTCTTCAATATTGCCGGAATTGCAATCGTCAACCCGCCTGCCATCATCATCATTATCATTATTAACATATAGCAATCCATTTGTGGACATAGGCCTCCCCAATATACGACACTGCCTACGACCCTTCGAAAACTGTCACTCCACTTACTCGGCGCGGTCTTTATTTAAGAACTTATTTGCCGCAACGGCCATCAGTTCTTCCACAGATATGATGACTAACCAATTGACTCAGGTTGCTTATCCTGTGCTATGTCAATAGCTTTGGTTCTATATTGGATAACTTCGTTAAGAATTTTACTTTCAGATAAACTCCGAGCATAGAGCGTTCCATAACCACCAGTTTTAAGCACCTTCCACAAGTTAAAAGTCGCTCAGTGAGCATTGAGCGACTTTAAACTGGTGGATCAGTAAGTATTCACGTCTCAGCAACATAGCTCATGCTAGGTAGGACGCATAGGTTAATATTTTTCATTTTTAAATTTCGTGTTAGAGTGGCGTATATAGCAACATATTACTGTTAAAAAGGCGTATGTAAGGAAGACCTAAAATCATGTGGACTGATGGGTTAATGATGGTGATGTATTGAGGCAAAAATGAAATTTTAAATTTAGTCTTGCGTCTTAGTGTGATGTGGCGCTTATACTGTCTACCCCAACCTGTTACCTGGTCAACCTTCAAGCAACCTATCCCTTTCTACCTCAGCAGTCATTGTATATCCCTGTCTTACTTGCACGATCTCGGGTCAGGCCAGAGCACATTACCGTAATGATACTTAAACACATATTTAAGTAAAGATTTTTTTGCGCAAAAAGCTGCGTCGGAGTTCCGAAGGTACTTGTTCGTTGTTTTTATGATTAATCTCTCGTTGTAAAGAATTTCATAGTTTGAACAAGATTTGAGCCGCTTAAACCCTTTTGAAATTCTTTATGATTTTTTTTTTGTTAAATCAGATAACAGTTCAAGGAGATCTAGTTTTTGATTAATATGTAGGTATTAGGTATTAATAGTTTTACTCAAAAGAATCAGTATATAAACTTGAAAAATTATGTCTCAGGCGGGACAAAATTTTTCAAGTTACTGATATTATAATTGAAATTTAATTGCTAAAATATCAAATAAAGTATTCTTGTAAGTTTTACAAAAAAACTATTCAATATTGCGACGAAAGTCTTTAGTTTAATAGGTACATCTTGCATTTTATATCTTGGAATTCTGAAATAGGCTGTTGAAGTATCAAAACAGTGTCCTTATATCGCAATTTTTTAAATACATCTTCCATTTATTGCTTGCGGTGTATGGGACACCCCTCCATGTCGTCCACGTGCGTGTAAACTGAAAGTAAAATGTCTATCACACACGCTACCCCGTTTTATTAGTAGCTGCATACACGTTATAATAATCCTTATTGTACAATATTATTAACTGAACATGCTCATAAATGTAGAGCTTTACTCGTTTTATAACGATGCTCTAGCCTTTTCCTGTGGCTCATATTTTCAACAGTTTTTTTTCACAAGTTGTACGTTGCAATAAGGTTTTATATGGATTTTATTAGTGCGGTGTCGGCGCATTAGAATATTAGCAATATTCCTTTATTTCCAATGGGTGTCGTACGAGGCGTCTAAAAGAATACTTTTAGAAAAAGACAGTATAAGCCTCTTTTTGTCTCCCATAGGCCAAACTGCGTTCGCTATCCCGATTGCCAAGTGTGGCGATTATGGCCCCTTTTTTCAGAGTCCCGTGTCTATATTGGTCTGCTTTAATCCACATCTGGACACAGGCCTCACCAAAAGGTGTAGTTTGTCATAATCAAATCAAATCGCAGTATGGAGAAAATGTCTTCTTCTGGCAGTACTCCATTAGTCACATCTTACGACACGCATAGGAGGAGAAGGGGTCTAGCTATATGGTGCCGGTACTGCACGACATTTAAATCAAAATATCTGTAATTATGTACCTTGGTTTGTGTCGCAAGCGAACTCCAACATATCACAAATGTCCAGGAAGGATCGTTTCTCATCTCCCATTCTACCGCAGATAGGTATGGTGTCATGCACACAAGTATCTGCTAAGTTGCAGAACTGGTCTATTTTGTTCTGAAACAAACAATTTAATGAGAAAATGTGTTTGTTTGTTTGTTGCCCTCTCAGGCTTTAACCGCTAATCCGCTTTTAATAAAATTTTGTACTGAAATAGAACAAATCCCGGAAAAGGGTATATAATAATAGGGTTAAAGTATGAAATTGCCGATTATTTTCCCACTTTTTATTTTGTTTATAGCTCTTAAGTATAGTCATATTATTGCGCAATGTGTCAGCTGTCCTTCTTGCTTTAATTAAGTATATTTGTATTATATGCTTTGATTTTCAGAAATTTAAATACTATAATGCTTAGCTTTATAACCATTTACCTTTCACCTTTAATTGCATCGAAAACGATTCAGGCGTTTTTAAAAAAACTAAAAAATTGTTAGTATGGAAAAATGACTTTTCTCGATTTCGTCAATACAAAACGGCAATTTCATACTTTAACCCCTAATATTTTTTATATATACAAATTTTTTTCGTACCCCGTTTTGACCCTTTAAAGGGTATGAAAATTTGTATAAGGCATCAATAATTTAGTACAAGACAGTTTAAGGTTTTAAGTGCTAATAGTGCATTTAATTAAGTGCCAAAAAATAAATTATTTTTACTTACTGGTGGCGTAGAAATATAGTTTGGAACATGGCAATAAATAGTCGGCAGTAGCAAAACCCAAACATGAACTGAAAACAAAAAAAATATAGCATCATTAAAATGCACTTTCAAAAAGTGTGATTTTATAGCTAATTCCATTTAATTTAAAAACTCAAGAACATAATTAGTTACTCTAAAGAACCAATAACTTTTACGCGAGAGCAATTTTCAATTTTTTTACTAAATGTAAGTAGCCCAAAAGTTATTTTTGATTGTTTCAAAATGATTTGCACGTTTAATACATTCTTTATAGGTACGTTTAAATAATTTTAAACAAAGATGAATGAAGTATGTTAACCAATAAACTTTAATTGTAAGTAAAAACAGTATAAGTTATTTTCGGTACTTAAGCTCAGAAGTTGGAAACACATTGTGTTGACTGTGCTCTAGATTCCAAAGGATGTGTGACCACAAATACTGGTTCTCTATTCAGGTTTCCAGGTGTTCTAAACATTTGGATCAATTTGAAGTAATCAACACTGGTGAATCGAGTTTGGTGCTGAAATAAGTTTTAATAAGCTTAATGATGTAATGTAATTTAATGAAGCAGTAAAGTACATATTTATAATACTATTGAATTCTGATATAACCGATTAATATTATTTTTATTAAAAAACGGTAACGAAATAGTTACAGAACCAAAAACATTGATGAAATTTCGCAGACTTATAGTGTAAAGCCTTAAATAAATTCGTCAACATACACCACGTCTTGGTAACTCAATTGTTTAGAAGAATAGTCACCAGTTAAGTAGCAGAAAGCGGAAGATTGTGGCTTCAAGTCCCACCAAAGCCGGAATTCTTATTAAAGTTATTGTATTTTCAAATGTTGACAATCCCTGCTACTGAATAGATGCCAGATTTAAACATAACTCGCTTGTTTTACAATAATTTCCTGTTCTACAGTCATAGTTTTGCTTCTGGCATGTCGGCGCTGAGTAAACTGTTCGACAATGGGTTAGATTATATTAGTGCTTCGGTTCGGGTGCCTGTGTTGATACTATGATATTTAGGAAAATATTTACAAGTAAGAACATAAAATATGGCATCTTTCGGATTTTTTTGATTAAGAGCTTTTTTGGTTACTGAGTTAAATAATTTTAATTGTAAGTTAAAAAAACAGTGAATTTAAAAATAGGGTATATTTAAAATACAGAATACAGAATCTAAATAAAGTAGAGTTTTCTAAATTTAGAAAGTATATTCAAGGTAAAGAGCGTCAAACAATAGCTAATACTTTTGTACGTCATAACTATACATAGTACAGTACAGTAGTTTTATAATTACAGAATTATTTTTTATGAAATTATGTCCAAAATGTTTTTCTTATATATTTTGTTACATGTTTGAATTCAAAAAGCTTGTGTCTTTATTATCACAGCCAAACGATGTCCACTGTTGGACATAAACCTTCTCGTCGATTTTTGATTCTATCGCGTATAATAAATTCCATTACCAAGAAAAGAAAGTGTTCTCTTAATTGAACAATATGACTGTCGTAGTTTTTTGCATACGTTAGAATAGTTTTGATACTCCATTATTTTATGTCTTAATAAGTACAGCCTAAATATATTTTCAGGTTTAATAGTCCTTGGATTAGCAGCGGAAGTGTGGTCACATGTAGAAATAGAAGCTGAGGATTATTTTTTTCCTTTGGAACCAGTAAGTAATTATTGTCAAATATTATTTTAATGATATATAACTTTAACAGCTGGGTATTTAAATTATATACTAGCGAACCGCCCTTGCAATCAACGAATAGACCACCCTTCGTTGATTCAAATTTTCACAAAAACAAGTGGTTTTATAGCTAAGTAGGTACCTACTTAAGGGATCAAAATAATGCTGTGTTTTTTAGGCTGGACAAAAATGGAAATCTAAAGTAATAATATCCGTCAACCCCATAATTAAAAGTACATAACCTACAGTAATCAATCTATCAATCGATTATTTGCTCTAAATAGGGTAATTTTTACATTTTGTGGGTGTTGATACAAAATAAAACATAATCATATTAATTACCCCACACATCTTACAGGTGATAAATTTCTGCAAAATGGCGGAACAGTGTCAGCATGACTTCGTACCCATATGTGGACAGGATTCCCTCGGGATCACTAGGATGTTCAACGACAATTGCGATCTATATGAGTACAATTGCGATGAGAAGAAACGTAAGTCAACTTTCATATACATATATAGCTAAAGCTGGCAGGGTGGTGCTAATTAAGCAACACCCTGTATTAAGTACAATATTAGTATCGAACTAGCCACAGCCGAGCTAGGACTGTGGAGCAAGCCTGTGGCTTTATACCTAAGGTACGAACGAAACCATTAGTCACAGTGCATAAGGCATTAGAGACATACTGGTGGGGTGGTGGGATCTACCTCCTAGTGGTCCACCCTGGGCAACGGCATCTTTGGTTTTCTAACCAATGATGACGGCTAACAGATCCCTCAGCGGTGATAGGCTTCGTAAGAGGCTGCCTGGATGCTACCACCCTCCTGCCGGAGTCCAGCGCCAAACAGTTTTTCTGTGTTCCGCTGGTGTGTGGAAGAACCAGTTCCACTGGGTAAGCTCGCTCCATCTTAGGCTTCTTCTTAACCGTATAGTTAAGTATGTAGTCAAGAGCAAGCCCATTATAAAAAAAAAACTGCTGACTTTTAAGTGAGTATAACGAACCTACTCTGAGGTCCAGAGTCCCTCGTAACCTGCTACTTCCTAATTGCGTTTATTATTTATTTCAGAATACCGTCACGTTAAAATGGATGTATGCAAATATGAAGCTGCAGCGGCTGAAAGGACATTTAAATAAATGAAAATCAGTAATATGACATCAACGTTTTTTTATCTAGTCGTATAGAAACCCTTAGTTAGTAATTAAGGAGCGTTAGATCATCGATCACACATGTCATGACACTGCCTTTCAACATCATGCCTGCCAAAATAGATATATATATAAAATCCTACCACCAGTTTCTCCAGTGCTTGCAGCAATAAATAAATAAATATTTAAGACATGCCTCACTGGGCCACACAGAGCCATCTAGTCCCAAATTAAGCTACTATTAAGTACCCTGTCATATGGGGTACTAGACAACCGATAAACTTACTTATATTACTTACTTTGACGACCATTTGGATCAGCGGTAGTTAACGCTGCTTCTGAGCCATGGGTCGCGGGTTCGATCCCCGCACAGTACAATTATTTGTGTGCATGAACATGTCTGTTTGTACTGGTCTGGGTGTTTTCTATGTATTATAAGTATGTATTTACAAAAAAAAAAGTATATAAGTAAGTTTATCGGTTGTCTAGTACCCCATACGACAGGGTACTTAATAGTACCTTAATTTGGGACTAGATGGCTCTGTGTGGCCCAGTGTGGCATGTCTTGAATATTTATTTATTTATTTATTTATTTATTTATTTATTTATTTATTTATATACTTTTTTTCTGTAAATACATACTTATAATACATAGAAAACACCCAGACCAGTACAAACAGACATCCTGATGTGGAACTGCGGATGATTGCCCGAAGTAATAACGGCCGGGGTGCTAACCCGTGGTTCCAGCTCACTAATGGCACCGGAGGACACGGAGGGTGGTTTAGTAGGTAGGGTCCGCTGATACCGGTCGAGTCCCACATGACTCTGCGAGTGGACCCCGCCATCACAGAGTATGCGTAAAAGCATTACCCCGCCTCATAAAAAAAAAGTACAAACAGACATGTTCATAAACCGATATAAACATGCAAATGCCAAAGTATCGGAAACTCTTAAAACAAGGCACATGGTAGAACCCCCAAACTTACTTGCTCTTGCTTGCTTAACTCTTGTGGTGTTTGGGGGACACCAAGAAGAACATAAAAGGTGCATTTTTAAGCACCTGTAAAACGAAGCCCACCCACATTATGTAACCATTTTATAACATCTTGGAAGTGTTATTTTTTTTTACCAACAAATTGTTTTAGAAAAAAAAAAATTGGTTCAGATGTTTATTTTTAATCACGCTGTGACGCGTACAGATGTAGCTGTGAAGGTCCATTCAACCGAGACCCCACCGCAGTAATATAAAAAAAATAAAAGTCTAAATCAAAATTTAATATTTTTCAAATGTTATTTTAAATCAAAAAAATAAATAACACTGCCATGATGTTTAACATAATGGCTCAACAACGTGGACTTCATTTTCCAGGTGGTTCAAAAAGCACGGTGTATAAACGGTAATTGAAATTAGCGTCATGACTTAAGTATGAAATGTAAGTTTAAGTTGCTGTAAATATACAGAGGCTACACCGTAAACGCCCCGTTGGTCTAGTGTTTTAAATACCGGGTCAAGATCTCGGGGTCCCAGTTTCAATCCCCGGGTCGGGCAGCAAAAAAGTTTCGAATTTTCGAACGTTGCTCGGGTTTGTGATCGCCAACCCGCATTTGGCAAGCGCGATGATTATGCCAGTTCCCATCATTGCTGTGGTAACTTGAATTCAATGATGGAGGCCTTTTCTCTGCAGTGGGATGATTATAGGCTGTTACTTTACTTTACTTTACACCGAAAACAGCAAACAACCTTTTAAAGAAAATTTCCAATTCATCGCATTTGGTTAAAATAACAAATACATCGGGTTCACTTGGTACGAGTATCGGATCATTGACGACCTTATTATGACGTGCATTTTGATAAAACAATACATATTTAACATTGGATCTGATAATAATTAATATTTTGAACATCATACCTAGATGGTTCTATCTATCATATCTTTTTCAAAAAAACGCCTCTTTTATTTGACGGTATTTGTCAGCGACGATGAAGATTTTGGGGTAGTGGGATCTACCTCCTAGTGGTCCACCCTGGGCAACGGCATCTTTGGTTTTCTAACCAATGATGACGATAGTTAAGTATGTAGTCAAGAGCAAGCCCATAATTAAAAAAAGAAGATTTCAAGGTTTGTAGTTTTTTCTATTGACAAATAAATGCTGCTTTTAGCGCCCTCGTAACAAGGGTCATATTTACCGTCAGGTATTAGTTGTTATAAAATAGTTGCGCGGGCGCTTGTCCCTGTAAGCAAACTAGTCGTGTAAACTGAACATGTTTGACGTTAGTACGCTAACACTGACGGTGACACGCTTCCGACCGTAAGCGCTTGCGCAAATAGTAATATGTATTTTGTCAATACAATGGTAGGTGCTGCTCGCAATGTCACTAGGGAGTAGGGAATAGTACTAAACATGGATTTAAATTTGTAAGTGTTTAATCTGGAGTTCTGTTACCTAGGATCTGAAAACCAAGTATTCTATTTTACAGACATATGTATACAATACAATACATATTCAATTAAGCGAATTCAAAACAAATATACGAGGTATGTGTATTTGAGGAAGTATGGGGTATATCCGTTTTATCCTCTCATGTATCCTAATTTGTTCGTATTGGGTATGGTGGGGTATAACGAGCTACGAGTGCGGAGAGAGTTGTCTCTGGTATCATATTTGTTCAGATTGATTAGAGGTAAGGTAGACAACATTCAGTTGTTGAGAGTTGTTAACCTGTGTGTCCCGGACAGATATGTGTGGCGCCGCCGCCGGCCGCCGCTACTGGCCGTGCCGCGCGCCCGCACGGGTCTGCTTGGTAAGGCGCCGGTGACGCGCGCATTGAACACTTAACCAAATAGCGCAGAAAAATGACTTGTTTTCTTGTTCTCTGAATGAATTTTACAAGACTCGGACTTTTTGTAATTAGTTACCAAAAATAGAATAAGTTACACTATTGTATTAGGCTAAGTCCTGTAAAAATAGTTGTAAAAGTTGATATAAATAAATAAATAAATAAATATTCTTAGATACACTCAATATGTATTTATAAGTTTAAATAGTTTTCGTGGTAACCTATTATTAAGGAAATTAATAGATTAAGCAATATCATTAATAAACCATTAGCAGTTCTAGTTTATGACCTTGTTGGTAGTCCTAAATAAGTAAATAAACATGCTAGTACCATGACGTAAAAAACATTCTCCTAAGTGCATTCGACTTTTCAGGAATCAAACCCACGTATCATGGCTATCTTGGCGACTGCTCTTAGGTACTCTAAATTACTGATGATAATGTCGTCACATGACCAAAAAGTGATTAATAAAGTCAAGAAAATTTCATTAATCTGATACTTTTAATCCCTCGATCGTGAGTTATTCCAGACACAATTGAAATCAATTGGTATCGTGGCACCCGAGTGCCTCCTGGGGGTTGAGGGATTAAACAAAATGTACAATTCTAACTTTAAACTACCCTCAGTGGTCTAAGAAATTCTGATTTGGTTCAAACTAGAATGCCCAGAGCCTAACCAACCAATAATTAATGTCAACAAGCGTATTGCTACTGTGATGCCAGCAAAGATGACAAGTATAACTACGCAATTTTCTTTGTGTTCAGTTTGTTGGTATCTTACGGCCAGTCCCAATAATCTATCTATCTTCAGTTTTGGCATATCGGAGATAGAAAACCTCTTCTGTCTCTCTTTTTGCCGTCCAGAGAAACAAAGACAAAAGTTGTGAAGGCCGTTAGTGGATATAACTTCAACACTTATAATGCTACAGTTGGTACAGAGTTTGAAATATACCACAGACGACAGTAAAAAGTCAAAATCTGTTAATCAATAGCTGGAAATTACTAGCTAGAATACTACCCTTAATACATGCCACTCTTACGATCTGAAGCTTTTACCTTCTATTTTCTGTAAGCTGCAATAAATGGTGATAAAATAGTGTTACAACAAACTATACTATTGTGAAAATAATTTGCACTCCATCACGCGTGATCAAAAGCGTCTTAACGTATTGAATAGCCCATCAATTCCCAATTAACCTCCAATGGATACGAATACTGCCGGTCGGTGAGGTAGTGCGAGCGATACGCCAGTTATTAATTGAGCATTGTGCTGCGTTGTAATGGGACCGCGCGCGCGCAGCCTATCTTTATGAAGACGCATGCGCGGGCTAAAGTGGTACTAAAGGAACTCGCATGAGGTTATGAAGAGAAAATTGAAAATTTTTAACGTAATTTTTGATGGACTTCAATTTCATTAAAGTTAAGTTGCCCTGATATACCTACCTAAATGTAACAGTATTGTTTGTAAAAAGATTTAATTTTAATGACTATGGCATTTTAATAAAAAACATAAATTGCCCTTTGGCTTGGAAAAAAGCAATATGTGAGTTAAAACATTAATCGGTTATTAGTTACGTAAAGCGTAAATTTTTTTGGTGATCTCTCACTGTTACAAAAAGTTAAAGTTGAAAATGAGTCCAAAAAAAATTTTTACCAGAAACAAATTGACCAGCCGACTGCCGTGAAAGCAAACGAGTAGGCGAACCTTAGTACCACTCCGACAGGATTACATGAATTTCTCTGTAAAACCACTTTAGATGCGACACGTCAGCGCCGCTCAACCGGGCCGTAACAATAGCTGGTGTTTATATTCCCTTTAGCGATACGACTATCGCTTCAGCGCTAGCTGGGCATCATTTATTCGCGCTATCGTTAAACACTATCGTTTTGTTCTGACATCATTATTAGTTCAGTTGCGAAGAAGATGCAATGGATTGAAATGACAAATTGTTCAGATATAAATTCTCTATGTTAGCATACGCAAATTTTAGCTACCTCTTCGAGGGTAGCTTGCATTAAATAAGGTACGTTTGTTAGCAGAAATGTTAAGTCACCTATCATAGTGAATTAACATTAAATAAAAGACTACGGTGACCTGATGATAATTTACAATCTCAAATATTATGTGAGAGTGTATGAAAATGGTCTTGCCTCTAGCTTTGTGGTTATCAGTTATTAATAAAGTTAGGTGACGAATGCACAGTGTAAAGGATCACCATTCCAACTGTTTAAATAGTGACTTAAATCACAAACATTTACGCGATATTACGACTAATCAAATCGATCAATCAATCAATCAATCAATCAAACAACCAATCAATCAATCAATCATTTATTTGCTCTAAATAGGGTAATTTTTTACATTTTGTGGGTGTTTATACATTCTAGGTAAAGCACTTCAACCTATTTAGCTATTTTTATAGCATGCAGAATTTAGATAATTATTTATTTAAAACTTATTCATAAAGTATTCACTAACATCATCTACCTACTAAAAATTTTGTAAAAATATTATTTACTTATAACTTATCCATAAAATATTAAATACTAATGAACCTAGTGATCGGTTAACTCATGTCTGGTGCCCTAGGTTAATAAGCGTGCCGGTCTACAGCACCCCTTCTTTTCCAAAGGTGCCGTAAGAGGTTAATAAAAGAGTGCTGCCAGGAGGAGATCGGTAGTAGCACTAGCAGCGTCTTCTCTCCATCATTGGACAAATGGTGATTACCTAGGCGGGTGCCTTGCAGCACTAAGCCTGGCAAATTTATAGCTTATCTAACATTTCATAGGCATCATAGGTACTCGTTGAGGCTATGTGTGCTAAGTTTTAGAGCCTTGTACCTATCCGATGAATGAGATCAAATTGCAATATGCTGCATTATTGAAATAAAACTTGTTCCGGTGGCTCGATGACTCAATTTCGCTTGGATTAAGTAGGTACAGACTTTTTTGACTGAAGTAGCAGTATAATTTAATACAGCAACATGCTGTGTGTTTTATCGTATATTTCAATTAACTTATTTAAAACTCTGGACATTTCGTATTCCTTTAAATACTGGCATTTAGGTTTGGTTCACAACATTGACATTTAATGATCGAAAATTTAAAATTTGCCATAAACATAGAATACAAGTATGGGGACCTATTCTATGGAAATGTTGCTATTTTAATTACATTTGCGTGCTAATTCCTGTAGCCTTACATGTGACCTAAAATGTATAACGAGTAACTGGGTACAGTTACTTTCAGTTAGTAGTTTACATTAAATATGATAATATTTAATGAAATTATGGTGTTATAATTATAATTAGATGTTTTAAAAAGAATAGAGAGTATGATCCTTCTGTTTACTACAAAAACCAAAACAGGGTTGATATTATACTGCACACAGCTACAGTCCGCGATTCCGTTAGTCCATTGGCACAGATACCAACTGGAACGCTGCAACCGATCGCGACAATTAGTCAAAAGCATCATAACGTCTTATCCTGAGAAAAAACTAACATTTCATAAGATTAATTAATAAGCGCAAGCGCACATCAACAACGGACCTCCCATAGCGAGGACGCCGCGAACAAACGAGTGTGCGCCGCAAGACGTATAGTGGCGCCCCTAAATTGTGCGATGGCTTTACAAACACTTAGATGACCCTAGATGAGTCTCTAAAAGCTGACTCCATAAAAAAAGAACAGTCTACAATCATCCGACTGCAGGGCAAAGGCTTCTAGCATTGAATTCCAGTTACAACAGCAATGACGGGTAGAGGCATAAAAACCACGCTCGCCAAA
Organism: Anania crocealis; assembly: GCA_949315895.1. Taxonomy (NCBI): domain Eukaryota; kingdom Metazoa; phylum Arthropoda; class Insecta; order Lepidoptera; family Crambidae; genus Anania; species Anania crocealis. The sequence goes on along the minus strand of OX438869.1, from coordinate 5,628,555 downwards.
TGCGGGTCAGTGATCACTGATCACAAACTTATATTCGAAAATTCTAAACTTTTCTTGTCTGACCCGGGGATCAACTCAGGACCCACTTACTTAAACCACTGGACGAACGGCGTTAACGGCTCCATAAAACAGGATATAAAACTTGTATATATTGAACAATATCTAAATAATAAAAGATGAACGTGACAGGTCGCACGGACAGCTAGAAGAATCAGGCAGATAATTGGCACATAGCGTAACGTCAAATAAAATTTCTTCTAAACGTAGAGCTTCTGCTTCCCTTCTGGTTAGACAACACACAAATTGTTCCATATGTACTGATTGATTGATTGAAATAATAATAAATGTATACAATTTCTATGATATTTCTATTAATGAGGTGATCCGGCAGAGAACTAAAGTTACCGACAGCCCACCGGATTAGCAAGCTGAAGGGGCATTGGGCTGGCCCTTAGAGTATTAATGGCCATATTAGCCCCAGAACCGACAACGGCTGGGGTAAACGAGTTCTTGAGTGGAGACCGCGTCTCGGCAAACGTAGTGTAGGACGCCCTCAGTGATGATTTGCGCAAGATGGCTGGCAGGAGCTGGAGAAGCCGAGGATCGACCTAAGTGGCGTGCAATTGGAGAGGCCTATGTCCAGTAATGGACTGCGATAGGCTGATGATGATGATAATGATGATGATGATGTATAAAATTTCACATAGGTACATCGTTCTGATACCATAGTAAGTTCAATCACTTATTTTGTTGAAATCAGCAATGACCACAGTACGATATAGAAAAGTTTGATTGAAGGCTTTTGAATTCACTAATTCTTTAATCTCTAATTTGATATGGGGCACATAGTGGTTTTTTAGTCACATCATGTAAACGAGAAACTATTATTTTCTCATTCTTTACATCTTAGAAAGCCAGCCTTGCGCTAATTTGGACTCTGTTTGTTTATTCGTCGCATCGTGTGCTATTTGTACCACCATATACCATTTATTTACCTTTGATAAATTCAGTAGCAGTAAATACAGTGTAGAATTAAGTTTTAATTGTAAAAATGCAACAAGAAAGTTTATATATATTTTATACATATAAAATTTAAAATTAAATGTCAAAATTGATGACATATTTGGTGATTTATATCTTTGGCATACCAGCCATTGCGATTAATTTGTTACAGTGCCCGCTATTGGGTCTAGATAACTTCTCTAATAGCGGGTTTTGTTGTGTTAATAGCCACAACTTTGCTTTGAAATGGATAACTTCCTTTAGCATTTAGTTTAACAATATGAGGTTATGATTTATTCGTTTACACCGTTTTAGAAGTGGCTCGGAGGCTCAAAATGATACCTTCAAATAAAGAACACTGGCCTCATAAACGCGAGTTAAAACCGTTAATGTAACTTTCCTAAGAAAAAAAAAAGACGTGTGGCACTCGGAGACTGCCGCGGTAAAGCTATTGCATTGCATAGCTTGCGTGCGTCAAACAGCACCCACCTCGTTAAACAGCACCCCGCTCGTCGAACAGCACCTACCTCGTTAAACAGCACCCCACCCGTCAAACAGCACCCCACACGTCAAACAGCACCCGCCTAGTTAAACAGCACCCCGCTCGTCAAACAGCATCCACCTAGTTAAACAGCACCCCGCTCGTCAAACAGCACCCACCTCGTTAAACAGCACCCCGCTCGTCGAACAGCACCCACCTCGTTAAACAGCACCTTGCTCGTTGAACAGCACCCACCTCGTAAAACAGCACCCGCTCGTCAAACAGCACCCACCTCGTTAAACAGCACCCCACCCGTCAAACGGAATCCACCTCGTCGAACGGCACCCACCTCATCAAACGGCACCCACCTCGTCGAACAGCACCCACCTCATCAAACAGCACCCCACTCGTCCAACAGCACCCAACTTGTCGAACGGCACCTGCCTCGACGAACGGCACCCACTTCGTCGAACGGCACCCACTTAGTTAAACGGCACCCACTTCGTCGAATGGCAAACGCCTCGTCAAACCGCACGCACCTCGTCGAACAGCCGTATCACCGCTGTGCCGGTCGAAGTGGGAACCGTGAGGTTTTTTCGTTACGGAATTTCTGGATTCGGTCCCCGCGCTCAAGGCCCGCGATAGAAGCTATGCAATAGCTTAAAAGGTTAAAATAATCTGCAATAATAATTATAAACAATGTATACGATATTCATTAACAAATTTAAGCAGGTCCTAAACATACAATCAACCATATTATTATCATGCACTGACTCAAAATTAAACCAGTATTATGTATGATGTTACAAGCTAGGTATTTATTTCACTTTGTCATGTAATTATACGTCTTACAAAGATTCAAAGATTATTTATTCATTGAGACAAGGTAGTGGTGTACATTTTAGTGGTGTTATAATAAATTAAATGCAGCTTATCTCACAAGGCAGCGTAGCCAGTGTGTCATAATATTAGCATTTTTTGACAATCACAATATCAATTTAATACATGCAGGAACACAGTCTGTTTCATACAATAAGATAGTTCAGACTTCAAATATAATGACAATACATTTAAAATTAAATGTTTCGTTTATGATAATAAACCTAAGCATACATATACTACCTACATTGCAATGTATACAGAAATAAAATAAAAAATATATGATCCTAAAACTAAAAACCTTAAAATAATATAATAACTAAAGCATATTATTAAAAGGAGTCCCTTTAGGCAAGATTCCGAAGATACTGGCAACGTTCCCTCTTAGAATAGCTAGACTAATACTTTGTCCGAGGTAGCTGCCAGCTCTTCGGTCTCCTGTGATGTCGACTAACCTTTTTGCTATTTCCTTAAAAAGCCTAATTGCGCTAGGACCCCACGGACCAAGGGTCTCGACACCTAATGGGACAAAATCATATTCGGAGCCTAGACCCCTGTATTTCTATGCTTTAGATTTTTTAGCCGCTTCACAAGCCGCACCAGCTCTGTTGTTGGTTCCATGTAGATGGGAAGGGGCCAGGTTGGCTGAACAGGTTGCATCCCATACCAGCACCCGGCCCATCTTCCATGGAATGCGCCGGTCCCTTGCTATGTTGGCGGTAGCAAGGGACCGTCGTATGATATCTTTAAGTGCGGCATGTCTCGAGAAGCGGCTGCACTTTTTTGGCATGACAGTCCGTGATGTGACAAGCCTAGCTTGTCGACATCACTCTGCCACAGGGACATTTATGAGGAGCGCAGACCGGAACCCGAAGCCGTAGACAGGTTGCGATTCGGAGCCTATCAGGCTCAAGAAATGTTCCTGTATTTGACGAAGGGTATGCGTGAAGCCAGTAGCCGGCCTCATGCGTACCTACGGACAAAAGCCTAGCACGCGCCGAACCCGTACTACAGCTCAAAAGATTGTCGTAAGTCAATTTGCAGTTTATGTCATCCCAGCTCCTCTGCAAATTTGGAGAAACTGAAAAATTTTGACCTGGGCATTTCTAGCATCTTACAAGCCAGCAATCTCAAAGTTTGAAGGGGATGCCCTTAAAATTTTACTTATGAGATTTGCTGAACTATGAAGACAGAAGATAGGAAGAGTTCCAGTTCTCCCGTGATCATGGCGCTTGCAACAGTGCCGAAATATCGGAAACTCATAATAAATAAGGTACATGGTATAAATCTCGAATTAAATAACTCTAGTGATAGTGACCATGAAAATTTAAATCAGTAGAAGATAGGAAGTCTGGTAAAGCGACACTAGAAATTTTGCGAATCCCTGAACCACCATAACGGATTGGTAGCGTTAAATTAAATTATTTTCATCAGATAAAATCATATTAGTCGAAGAAAACCGGGTGCGAAGCGAAACAATTTTAAATCTTATTACCCGGCGAATTTTTTCTTTCAATACATAGTTAATCAATTAGCTATGAATTGAAAGAAATAATCTTCTTATAATACTTCCTTAATCTATACTTTATATTATAAAGCTGAAGAGTTTGTTTGTTTGAACGCGCTAATCTCAGGAAGTACTGGTTCGATTTGAAAAATTATTTTTGTGTTGGATAGTCCATTTATCAAGGAAGGCATATATAACATCGCGCTGTGACCAATAGAAGCGAAGTATGAGTGAAAAATGTTGCAAAAATAGGCGCGATCATAATAACAGAAATTGACGCGGACGAAGTCACGGGCAACAGCTAGTATACAATATATTGGCTGAATTTTTTTGGCCTAAAACTAATAGATCATTACGGACTTTGTGTAGGGCGGGGCAATAAGAAGAGGGGGAGGATAATTATAAGCAAGCAGTTGGAAGATAGACCACTATATACTTAAATTAATAACTGATTAAAATTAACCGTTAAAGTATTCTAGTTAAACGTTCTTTATATTTGTTTTGCGAGACGTGTCGTCGTACGTCTATATCTACAGTTTTTATTTAAAAAAGTGTATTACTCGTATATGTAATAGGTACTTTAAGGATTATATAATACTCATTTTAGAAATAGAATATAACAAAAGCCCCAAAGATTTCCTGGATTCACGGGTCTAAGTGGAAAACTTTAAATCAATAAGGCTGCCACCAAAGATCAAACACTGGTCGAAGTAGCAAATTTTCTAGCCCAAAACCTGAACATGAATAATATCCATGAAAATTATTTCCTCTTAAGCGAGTTCTACTGCATCAAAGTCTTACACACAATTCACAAAACTAACACCATTGATATTTCAAAAGAAACACCGCTTACTAAACGGAAGGCTTGGTCCTCACCGCACCCAACAATGAGTGTGTTTGCTGACCACTGATCCAGTTTCCATTCTCGTGTTTTATTTGGACAGATGCTGTGCGCTCGCGCACTCTATTACCGAGTTGGTGATAATGCGGGCTGAGATGCCGCTGAATTTTGACAGGCACCGACGGGTGACAGTTTTACGGAGACATGTTAAATGGTGATACAGAAATACTTTTATGTTTAATAAATTAATCTGGTGTTATGTCATTGTCAGTGGAATTGTGACTGAAATTTCGTAAAAAATATGGTACCTAAAACAATTTAATTTTGCAATTTTTTATAAGCCTATACGTCCTAATATTTTGAACTAGGTAGGTACTATTGCTACGGGACTCCTTTGGGCATTTTAAAGAAGCGCGAGAATCTTGATTATTTTTGTCAGTCTCTTTGTGCATACACACCCTAATACGTAACTTAATTGGAATGTTTGTTTATGTAATTGTAATTTATATTGGATATTATTATTAAAAACTAGCTGTCTGCCCCCGCTTTGCACGGGTTTATAACACTTTTGATGTAGGTACCTAGATATTTCAAAAAACATGTTTTTCCATACTATAACCAACCATTTCCTTATACAAACCTTCGCCTGACTAAATTAACAAAAGAAAAATTTTCCAATTTGTTGCAGTCGATCGCAAAATATTCTAATACATAACGGTGATTCATTTTTATTTACCTAGATAGAAGATAGACGTAGATGTAGACTGTAATTTTTCCGACTTCAATTGCTTTTATATGATATACATAAAATTAGTTTCTTCTTAAAAATAGCGTTTCTATTATTTTTTCACATTCAAACAAAATTTTCCGAGACCGCAAAATTATGTTTCTTAAACCTTAAACATTTTTGTTTTTTAATTGAGGATAAAAAATATTATTCAATATGATATGTATGTATTGCTAGGTTATAAAAATATAATTGTGTAAATATTCAATCATACATTTCGTAACGACTCAAGCAACAAAAGAGAAGCGTTTCGTACAAAAATGCAGTATTTTTTATATACTAGCTGACCCGGCAAACGTTGTTTTGCCATAAAAATGATTAAATTACTAAAATGGCTAACAAAAAATAGGGGTTGGTGGTAAAAGGGTAAAAATTTAGGGTTGTATATATTTTATAAAATTTTAATATTTTACTACCCTACCCCTACCCTACCCCTGCCCTGCCCCTACCCTACCCCTACCCTACCCCTGCCCTGCCCCTACCCTGCCCCTACCCTACCCCTGCCCTACCCCTACCCTACCCCTACCCTACCCCTACCCTACCCCTACCCTACCCCTACCCTACCCCTACCCTACCCCTACCCTACCCCTACCCTACCCCTACCCTACCCCTACCCTACCCCTAACCTACCCTACCCCTACCCTTCCCTACCCCTACCCTACCCTTACCGTCTGTCGGATCCAATGTAAAACATTCCAAAATCAACAACTACTAATAAATTAAAAATTAATTAAAAAAACATTGTCCAGCGGACAAAATTGTGAATCTAAACCATTCCCAGATCCCCTTGAACACACACAAAAAATTTCATCATAATCGGTCCAGTCGTTTGAGAGAAGTTCAGTGACATACACACTCACAGAAGAATTATATATATAAAGATTGGACCTGACAATAATCAGGAAATTAGTAATAACTAATTAGCTTCTTTTTATCTGACTAATGTGAACAACATCGCATATATTGTTGTAACTTAAAGTAACTGTTAAAGCTCCTGTTTTGTAGAAATCGGAAACAACGATGTTACTTTATCGGCCATATTATCCGAGAAAATATGAAAAAAAATTGACCCACCCGAAAATCGTGATCCTTGAAAACCTGTGTGTACTCTACTCCACCATGAAGGCCGCCGATTTTTGGAATTTCTAATTATCCTGACATCATTAAAACGATTTTTTTTTACAATAAAGTAAGCAGAAATAAGAAACCTAATCTAATTTATACTGCAATAGCAAATACCAAAAATCACCGACTAAATTTGGTGGCTTCTTTCGTACTTTTCGTCGCCTCAAAAAATCTTATTTCTTTCCTTGTTTAGCTCTAATGCTTTGGTATATTGGTAGACCTTAAACTAGATCATGAGACCAACCCGCTCAACTTATCAACTCACACCAACCCCTGATAGCAAGACGCTACCACCTTGTACCAATAACTGGCGTAAACACTGCGTCCCCTTGTTAACCTAAGTAGTTAACAAGGATCGGGCAGCACTTAGCTGCAGCTCGCTAACGCACAGGACAAAGACTGGACTTGTTTACAATAGAACGCCTAGTTGTAGGTTAAGTGAGCTAATTGCTGATAGAATGTGGGCACCAGCTGCCTGGAGCGTGACCTTCGGGAGAGGAAGGTCGACTTTTGAATCATCGGTGACCTGGTCATTTTGTATAACCTGAGCATACCATAGTCGGGACGGGTAAGAAGAGTCGAATTTTCGAACATTGATCGGGTTTGTGATCACCAACCAGCATTTGAAAGCGTAGTCGTTATGCCTGTACCCGTCATTGTTTATCAACATTGGAAAATAAAAAGTATGACAGATAGTTTGTCAAGTGCACAGAAGAGTTTGTTTGTTTGAACGCGCTAATCTCTGGAACTTCTGATCTCTGGAACTTCTGGTTCTAATTGAAAAAATAGTTTTGTGTTGGATAGTCCATTTATTGAGGAAGCCTTTAGGCTATATTATTTTAAAAACTTCTTAATCACGATCATAATAATAGAAATAGACGCGGACGAAGTCACGGGCAACAGCTAGTTACTTATAAGATTAGCATTAGCTCTTTTTTATGTGTGTCATAATAAGGGGCGACTAAATGAGTACCGCCAGAAGAAAACAGGCAACAGCGTCTTCTTTCCGCATTTGGCCAAACTGCGGTTGCCAACCCGCCTTGCGTACGCTTGGCATACCTATCTATTATGTCAAAATCTTACTTGGCGAGGTCCGTGCCCTGAAGCAGACTAAATTAATGGTGGTGATGATGTTAGATTTGTTCATCATTCATTATTATCCTGCAATAATTTACCACTGAAAACAGTGTTGCCATGACCACCATACTTTGCAATAGGGTTGGCGATCACAGTTTGTCTACTGGTGTACATGACACTGTCACCCATCGTCTTCTGGCAATACTCCTTCAGTCATCTCTTACAATTAGACAAAAACCATAACTATAGCGCAAGTAGGGTTAATACAATTCTATTTCAGTCTGGCACCACACGCCATCATAGAAATAACTGCACCTAATTTTATTCTCCCTTGACCCAGAAATACCATACACAATGAAGAATCGCATACAAGCCGGCAATCGGAGTTCTGATTTCGATATAAATTAATTACAAGTCGTTCAATGCAAACAATCTGTTTGCGGGTAGTCCCACGAAGAGCGTCGTTATTTCTTAAGTCCACGTAATTAAAGATATGGCTGAAATAAATAAATGCATTAGAGGAGTGAGTTACGATGCCTCGCGGAGTCCTCTAAAACTGACTAAGTTAGAATGTTAAGATTACGGATCGCCGCCAGTATGAAATTCCATTATTGATAAAAATATTAATTTATTTTGCACTTTCGAACAAGGTAGTGCTAAGGATGGACTCAATGACAAAACACTCTATCTATAACCAAACGAAAATGATTCAGGCACGTAGGTGAAAGAAATATGAATTGACCTCCTAAAAAAATAAAAATCCAATTTGGTGCTCTAGGCATTTTTCATGCCTAGAGCAGCCACATCTTTTCAGAAATCAAATTTGTCAGATCAGTGAACACCGATGCATCACAAGCTTAGCTAAGTTTGGAAAAAAGTTCGGAATCTGGTATGCATGTTAATGGGATATAAACAAAACATACTTATCTGTACTTCGTTTGCGTATAGACTTAAACTCTTTTTTTTTTCGTCACTGGTACTCTATCTAGGTCTTTAAAATTACGAGTTTACAAGTTACGCAGTTGTTCGCACCGGGCAGCGCGGCCGGCCCGCCGTAGAGCAATTGATTAGGCGGCCTCCTTTGTGCGCCCGCGCCGCCGCTCACAACAATTTGCCGCGAGCCCCACCGCCCTAATTTTAATGGCCTTATAAAATTTATATTTAATGTATTTATCATATGACAGATTTGTGTGGATACGATTTTAACGTGTGTGATTGTTTTTCTTCATTCTGTAATAAATTTAAGGTGACTACTAGAGCTAAGTGCTGACCCCAATTGATTTAGTTTATTACTTCTAAAAAAAAACAATTCGTAAAAACTAGAACAGTAAAATTTTAGCAAATTACCTCTAGTATTTATTGAATCACTGTTTACTGCTTTTCATTCTGGCATTCTTTCGTATTTTACATTATTGCTAAAAGCGGCGGCTTTTGGCGTTAGCGACAAATTCGAGTTTATAAACAACCAAATCAAAGTTTACTGTGATTCAAAAAATACTAGAGGTAATTTGCTAAAATAATACTTAGAAGTAATAACATTAAATTAATTGGGGGTAGCGCCTAGCTCCAGTGGTCCCATTCATGGGTAAATTATTCAAGTAGTAATTTTAGGCTAAAAAAGAGATGCGTTAAAAAAACCAAAGTTTTATGCATGCAAAGTTGAATACTAATCGAAGTAGTTTTTTGGAGGAAACCATGTTCATTGAAAATTTTACTGAGTGAAGGTGCATTGATACGACGAACCTGTTTCTGCTCGCTGAAAAAAGTTTTAAAACTCCTTTCTTTCTTCTTAGTCAGGGTATATTTGACCTTATATGATTAAGGTGCTTCAAGTCTAAGTATTTCATTTTAGTCGATTGTCATCTGACCATACTAACCTTAAGAAAAGCTTAGAAAAGATAAACGTATTGTTTTCAAACCAAGGCAACACATCCTTTTTAAATTTCTTTACCGTGTTTTCCCTCACTGCTAAGCAAGTGATATAAATATGAAGGGCAGTGAAGAGAGTGACCACAAACGTCGAAAGGTGAGACTATGACCAGTAAGTCGTTCACACTATGAATACCTTTTAGAGGGCATAATTTTTTTATTCGATCAATTTGACTCAACTGAATAAACTGAGTAAAATACCAAATTTTAAATTGTAACTATTTTGGCTGCACACAAAATTATTCTTGCCAATTGTTTTGTCTTAACCTCGTTTATTTTTTTCAGCTTTGGTAAAACAACATTGTAAGAACAAAATCCTATTTTAGGTCACACTTTAAGAATGATTATGAATAAATTATTTTTTTCCTTCTATACTAACTTATATTCAAGAAGTGTTTTTACAAATTGCTAAAAAAAAACATTTTATAACACAATCTTCCTAATAAAGTTGGTATTAAGGGATGTCTACATTAATATATCTGTACGTTAAGCTATTGTTTTATTGTAGGTAAGCACGCGGGGCGCACATTAGTCGAACTGCGACGAGGTGCCCTTAAACATGTACGGACAAACATATACATTATAATTATAGATCTTACTGCTTTGACTTAAGAACTAAATACAAAAGTCTTTTGAAGCTGTTGTAGGTTGTTCTGTTAGACAGATCTTGCGCAAATGCATCTTGTTTTTACTAAGTTGCTATCGTGACAATGAGGCATGTTTGGGAAAAGCTGAACTGAATTATATTTGAAAAAATGCTACCTATTAAGTAGGTAGATATATCGAATCAAAATGGCAGGTTAACTGTTCTAAAAGAGATAACCATCTTAAACTGACTTTTAATATTAAACTAAAACTGTGTTATTACAAAAAAAGATAAACAGGTTTAAGCCTTGTCTAATTTTAGGACGACTAATTTGAAAATATGCATCCATGACATTAGTTCAGTAATATGTCAAACAGCTATAATTGGCCGTCTTATAATTAGACACGGTTTAAACATTGTTTAATTTTTTTGTAATAACACCGTATGTGTTTAATGGCTTTAGATACGTTTGACGTTTTGTGATAGTTTTTTAACGTTAAATTCCAATTGAATGCAATCTATCGAAATTCATTTCAAAAAGTGAGCCAAACAGGAATTAAATCCTGACCTCAGAAGGAACTCGAATAGCTTGAATAACTCGAATCTTTAACTCAGAGTGAAATACTCCGCTACTGCGCCTAGTCCGTCATTATGCCACAAAGCATCTTGTCATTATATCGCACTATGCATATCAACTATATTATACAATATCGAACTCAGTTTTCCCAAACAAATATCAACGCAACATTGGCTGATAAAATCCATACTTATTTCATTAAGAATAAATCTGCATCAGAGTGTGTCCATTCAGCTGCAGGCCAGACCTACCCCACTGGTGGGCTCAATCGATGTGTCCAATGCACGCAGTGAGACGCGCATGCGTGCCGAGTAGCTGTGCGTACTGTGGGGAAGAAAAGTAGTAAGCTATTAAAATGCTATAGATCCTAGTTAATATTTTAATCGACGAAGTTTATACGGATGTATTTAAAGTTCCTTTTACATGCAAAAACTACTAAATAGATTTTATTGACAATATAAAAAATATTACTCAGAAGAATAACATAAAGCTGAAATAAGGTATAACAGTTTTATTTTGTATACGGTCACGCGCCTCAGATGATACGCGGGTAATATCATTATATCTCAAATGTTTTTTTATGGAAAACATTTTCAACTGGAAGGAAGGACTTATGAAAGGATTTGACTTTCACTGATAACAAAAGGTTGTGTGTTTGAATCCCGAGTAATTTTTTTTCCCCATATACTTTACTAAATTTGTGAAGAATAATAATGTACGATATGAATCATTCCCAATAATTATATCACAATATTTTGGAAACCATAGTTTGTATTACAAAACTAAAGTATAAATGATTTCTGTTAAAAATGTATCTTCTCCGTAAAATTAAATGACAAGACAGCTTTTTAAGCTTTTTCAGATTGTCAGAATCTGAAAAAACTTTGAAAGCTATCTTCATAATTGTTTTCGGCGAAAATCAATCGAAATTGGCAAAAGCTCAACAGGCGAGCTTCGTAGCACTTTTCCGCCTGACGTTACTGCGGCCACGAGCTTTGCGGCAGTCGCACTGTGTAACATGCGCTAAAAGCTCTTAAAGCTCGCCAACAATTGAATTGTTTATAAATTGTTTTTCTTCGTAGTTTTTCTTGTGTGAAAACGGCTAGACGGAGATAGGAAAATGTAAGTACAATAATGATTTATTTGAAAGAAGATATTTGTCAGTGCTTTTTCATTGGAGCAATATGTAAACATAAAACGCCGGTGCGGTATATTTTGAATAAAGTTGTAAGTGCTTGTTAAATATGATAATAACGTAATATTATTATTTCTAGTAGACTTTCGTCTATTTTTTTCATGTTTATAGCAAGTATCCTAACACCATTTATGTTATTTATTTGTATTTTGTTGCAAAAGACTCAGCAAGTTTTGCGTTATAAATATTTATCTTTCGGTTCCTTTAAATGATATAACTATATTGTTTTAATATTGACTGACTTGATGGTCGAAATCAGAACTAATATTCTTTCCTTAATTATTATTTTCACATCAATTTCTAATTGTTGCGGAAAAATATAATTATCAAATTTTACTTTAATAATATTCATAATCACCTTTAAAAGTCTACTGCGATAGAAAAAATGATTACCATTTTAAAAATATTGTGTGTTCCTTAAATGCTAAGGGATAAGGGAAGGGAAGGCATCGGCGTCTTCTCACAACATTGGTCAAACACAAGTTGCTGCCAAGCGTGGCGATAATGACAAAGTCCTGCTTTTGCAGACGCATGTTTCCAGCTGTGGACTAATATAGGCTGTTGATGATAGTGATAAACTAGGTAGAGACTATGCCTTGGCAGGAGGAAACACCAGAGCATGATAGCACAGTGTAAAAGCGTAAGTACACAACGGAAAGAATTCCTTAAGGAATCTCAGTCCATGCAAGAGGCACTCAAAGGTATACGAGGCCTAGTGAATTTCTGGACTGACCTAAAATGGTTTGAATAAAACATAAATGTTAATCACGTACAAAGGCCCAATTGAAGAGGCTAAGTGCGGAAAATTTAAGTCCAACTAACTAACGAAGCCTTGGCAATCGTAGTGTCGCTTTGTCCTCTAGAAAGGCGTAACGATATATACACGGTGCATTTTCAACCACCTTGAAAATGAAGCCCGCGTTATAGGACCATTATGCATAACATCATGGCAGTGTTATTTAATTTTTGGTATGAAAAATTTGAAATATTGATTCAGACTTTTACTTTTGTAACACGCTGTGACACGCACAGACGTACTATTTTGCTGGCGGGGTCCCGGATAAATGAACTACTTCCGTACGCATCACAGCATGTTTCAAAATAAATAGCTGAACCAATATTTTATATTTTTATGAAAAAAAATTGTTTAAAATTGAAAATGACACTGCCATGATGTTATACATAATGGTTTCATTTTACAGGTAGTTGAAAACCCACCTTGTCTAAAGCTACTGGCGTAGGATGCAAAAAAAAGAAAAAGATCTGACTTAGTATTACGTATGAGCTGCAGTTGACTTACGGGGGTTGAATCTGATTATACGCATAACGAATCCTGGATCATCATCATCATCATCATCAGCCTACGGCAGTCCTCTGCTGGACATAGGCCTCTCCCAAGGCACGTGATTTTTCTCGATCTTGAGCTTTGAGCATCCAGTTGCTGCCAGCCACCTTGCGCAGATCGTCACTCCTCGATCGACTCTTGGATGCCTCAAGGAAAATCTATGCCACTTTTTTACTGTTGTTTTACCCAACCAGACTCATGCCGTTGTTGGGGTTTCTATCTAATGAACTATTGTGACACGGCTCTTGACAAAAGCCGCCTTGAGCTACCCTTTGGTGCAAAGGTAACAGCTAGAAGTGATAGTTTTTTCTTATCTCAATGCTTTTGTCTTCATGAATTTCACTTATCAAGCATTAACTTGAAAACTAAGTTTCATTAACTAGAATTAGAAGTTCAAGACTAGAGTTAATTGTTTAGAGAGACTAGAGTTAATTGCTTAGAGATTTCTTATAAGGATGGAGAAAAGTTTTCAAATTAAAAGGCGTTACTTCAAAATAGAATGGCATAAACAGTATGAAATGTATGTGAGATTTTGTATGATAATTTGTTTTAATTTTGTACTTATACACATGATCTGGTTGCTGTTTGAAATTTTGGGCTATTTGATAAAAAATGTGTGACAGTCCTTGTTTGATGTTAACCTAATACTTCTCATATAATGCTGCAGAGACCAAGTGACCAAATATGAACATTATCATGATGAAAGACTTCTTCTTTTCGGCTGGTGAGCTTCGGCTCAATTTTTGTTTGAGTCTCTTTACTTGCGATAGAGATCTAAATCAATGAATTTTCCCGGCGATAAAATCATACTCAATCTTTAGAAAAATATTTTAAATAGCGTAACAAGGGATTTCCAAACTGTGGCACTGTATGACTAGTGGCAGGGTTCGGATATATTTACCCACTATGGGATCATATACCTAAAAATTATATTAAGAATTCAAACTTTATTTTCCATTTAATTATGGAGATACATTAGGAAAACCGCGAATTTAATTGTTCGGTAGCTGGAACTATTATGTGTATCACAATAAAAGATCATAGTCAATTATAGATCAAACAAATCAACTCACTAACTAAATAGTACCCTCTCGCTTAGCTTATTTGTAACTGATACATATTTTACTAGATAATTTTCACCAAAGAAATTTATCAAACCTGGTATTTAACAAGAGAGGGGTTTTGCACCATTGCGTTTTTATAGCGACGTCGTTTGGCATAATTCCAGGGGGTATGGATCGGTTTACTTATGTTGGCAAATAACCTTGTTTGTGTTGACCTAATTCAAGTGATTTGTTTAATAAAGTACATGAAGTTTGTAATATCTAGCCGACGATGGGGTCATTTCTTTCTCTCTTTTTACTCGTATGAGAGTTTGTTGTTGGACGTTATGGTACAAACGTTTGGTACCTTATTTTTCTGTCTTAAGTGCCATCAATGCGCCAAGCGCCATGACCACGGGAAAACTGATCTTCTGTCGTGATCATGGCATTTGCATTAGTGCAGGAAACTCATAAGAAAAAGGTAAGCCTCGAATCAATTAACACTTGAAAATCCATATCCGAAATCATTGATGAAACACCGCACACAGTGATAAGCCTTGTATAAATTCACACAAAATGCCTGGGTACCTTAAGCTTGGAGCAGTCATCCGGTCTCCGGAAGGTTTTGGGTTCGAGTTTCACCTCAGTCAGTCGAAAGTTTTTATTCAAGGAATAGTAATTTCAACCTAAATATCTATACACTTAATAAAAATTGTTGTTTTATGGTGCTGGCAAAATAGAAGATGCAACGTTTAGGGGTTGGAGGGTGTGTTGGGGGTTGATGTAGATGATCAGGATGAGGTGGTAAATAAAGAGGCGAGCATGAATTGACAAAATATATTTATTTGCTCCGGCTAAGCTTACCACCTCTTAAAAGCTACACAGAAATCTCAGGCGTGAGTCCTTTGTAAGGCTCTGAATTACCCCTACTTCTGAGCGAGTTGTACCACCAAACTTATCATGTAAATTATACTAAACGGAATAATCTGAATTTAATTATGAACGGAATACTAATAAACGGCAACCGGAAATGTAGACTGCTAACTGGATTAAGAAGATGTTTCCACTTACTTCAACAAAGATAGGGTAGGGTGACCTTATGCATCCACGTGGCGTGGTACCAACCCGAATCTCATCGAGACAAGCTTCTTGCGTCTTTCATTTGATCAGCGGAAAGTCAGCGTAAAACGGTAAGGTAATGTGCTAAGCCTGGTAGCCAAACCAAGCGGCCATCAAAAGATCTGAAAGAAACCACTTATGTTATAGAACTGCATGAAGCAACCAAATGAACAAAATCCTACCAATCAGCAAATATACTTACGGCACTCAACCGGAACAAAATTTAAAATATTATATACGGCGACTATAAGCCGGTATTAAAAAGGCGAGGTAACGGCCACCGTCTTCTCCTTCGGCTTCCTGGCCGACCTCTTCAACAGCAAGCAAGCAAGTGCCTTCCTCGACATCCTTGCAAATAAACGTCGAAACTCGAATCCAATGAAATCGAATTTGCAAATCATTGTCAAGAAGGAATTTCCGAGTGCTCAGTTCACTAACTCAAATCTCCCCAAAACAATCGAAACAACACAAAGAACTATTTCTTTGTAAAACAGATATTAAACTAACAAGAAAACATTTAAACTTTTTAGGTTATTAATTTACATTATTTTAATATTCTAACTATAATTATAAACTACAGACTGGTCGTTGAATTAATTTGTTTTCTTTACCAGCCAGTCCGTAAGACAAATATTTTTCCCAAATAAATTCCCAATGTTTGTAAACCTGCAACACTACTATTTTTATTAACTTTTTTAAACATCTGTCTAAGGTCAAAAACGTCATTCTGCCAGGCTCATGAAAATTACTTCGGCTGCGTGAAGTTTCATTAAATAAGTTATGACTTTAACATACAAATCGTAAAAATATAGAAAACAAATATTAATATATTTATTGAAATAAATCATTCTCGACCTTTGTAAAATGAGTATGTGTTCCGTGCGTTTGCTAAACGCAGACAAACGAACGTAACGTTATTTTAGTCATTCGGAGCATACGGACAGTCGCATGCGCATCTGACAGCTCCTTGTCATTGACAGATCAATAACCAAAACAACAAAACTCGATTATTATTGAAGTGAAATTAAATGTGTTTTAATAATGAAATAATGAATGTATTAACTAAACGTGAGTATTTAGAGATTAGTGCGCAGCTCAGAAATCACAACGTGACAATACACCCCCCCCAACGAAAAATCGCTGCCCTCAGCGATGCTAAGGCAACACAGAAAATACCGGAATAAAACGAAAAATAGTGCAGGTGAACTACTCTTGGCATTTTGGATAAAAGCGTCAAAAGCCTTTGAGAAGACAACCTTTAAAAACACCGAAACTAAAACATAAATGATGTTGGTAACTCTCTTGGCATCGTTTATCACGCATCTAGGCCTACGAGAAGCTAACCAAAACATCACACGGAAAAATAACGGAAAACCAAAAAAAAATATTACTTTCTTGGCATAATGCTTAGAACTGACACGCCCTTGAGAAGTTAATCTTACGTAACTCTAGTTCATTCTAAATTAACGGAAAAACTCTTGATCCATAACAAGGGATCAAAGAGTCGGAAAAACTGCACCAATGCAGCAACGGAAATAATCCAGAAATAAACCAGTACAAATGATTACTCTCTTAGTATCGTGCAATAACACGCATCTACGCCTTTAAGTCTTTAATATGCCATTTACCCAAAGGATGGCCATCGAGTCTATCTAACTCGTAAACTAAGGGAGACAGAACTTTAGTTACTCTACACTTTACATATTTTGGAGCTAGCTTCGCCATTTTAAACTTCTCAGCGTCACTCTGTGTGTAGGTAGCCTTCCAAACTACATCTCCTACGGAAAACTTCGCATCTCTACGTCGTAGGTTATAGTGCGTGGCATTCTTCGCATGGGCCTTTAGCAACTGTTCACGAACCTGATCGAAGATTTCTCTTAAACAGCCGAATTCCCCCGCATAATCTTCACGTGGTACACCTGCTTCGTAGTCTCGTGGATCTTGGTAGAAGTCACCATTTATGACGGGCTCTCTAGCATGCACCAGGAAGAACGGAGAGAAACCTGTGGATTCATTAACTGCACTGTTAACCGCAAACTGAATCTTAGGCAGGTGTTCATCCCACGCTCTGTGATTGTCCTGTACATAAGACGCGACTGCCGTCATCACGGTTTTGTTGTAGCGTTCTACCAAGTTCACCTGCGGTGTATACCTCGGACCGTAATGCTGCTTCGGAATGTTGTACTTCTTAAGTAGTTGACGGAATTCAGATCCAGTGAATTGTGCTCCATTATCTACAATCACTGTTTCCGGAACACCATGAACAAGAATAACACTCTCGAAATTTTTAGCCACTGCCGCACTTGTAGCACGACGAAGAGGAAACAAAAGTGTGTACTTCGAAAAACAACAAGTAACAACCAAAAGAAAAGTATAACCAGAACGTGAACGCGGTAGTGGTCCAACTAAATCTGCTGAAAGCGCCTGAAAAGGCCTATTGCACTGCTTCGGACGTCCCATGAGTCCAGGAGTACCTTTGGTGGAATGTTTGTATGCTGCGCAAATGTCGCAGTCCCTGATGAACTTTTGGATGTCCGAAAACATTCCAGGCCAAAAGTATCTCAGACACATACGTCTGTGCGTTTTGAACACACCGAAATGTCCAGCTGTGGGTTCAGCATGGTATTCCCTAATTAGATTTAGCCTCTTACTTTTGTGAACCACTTCCTTCCACTCAAATTCACTAATCAAACTGTATTTACTTTTGCTGAACCGGAATAATTTATTATCTTTTAAACAAAAATTTGGATAATTCTTAGGAAATTTCTGAATTCTACTGAAAATCGTATCATACCATTCATCTTTTTCACCATTGCTTGCGATGTTAATAACCTCTACCTTCAGTAGCCTGGACAAGGAATCCGGTACCACATTGTCTGTGCCCTTTCTATGTTCGACTGTAAAGTTATATTGGGACAGAATGCAACCCCATCTTGCCAGTCTACCGGTAGGATTTTCAAGGTTCAAGAACCACTTTAAAGATGCATGGTCTGTGACGACTGTGAAATGTCTAGAACCTAAATAAGCCTGAAACTTGTCGACCGAAAAAATTACCGCAAGAGCTTCTCGCTCAGTCACACTGTAATTGCGTTCATTCTTGCTTAAAGTACGGCTAACGTATGCTATAGGATGATCGCTTCCGTCGATCTCCTGAGTGAGCATTCCACCTAAACCGTAAGCTGAGGCATCACAGTGAACTGTAAATGGTTTTGAAAAATCAGGTAAGGCCAAAATTGGAGCGGAAACTAAAGCGTTTTTCAAATTATTAAAAGCGTCCTCCGCTTCAACAGACCATTCGAATTTGTTATTGTCTTTACCTTTACTGGTCAACTTATTGAGCGGTGCCGCAATAGTTGAAAAGCTTCTAATAAAACGCCTATACCAGGAACAAGTACCTAAAAATACCTTAACATCACGTGCTGATGTAGGTGTACGGAAATTCAGAATTGCTTGCACCTTTTCTGGATCAGTTCTCAGGCCATACTCGTCCACCACATAACCTAAATATTTGAGGGAACTTCGGAAAAACTTACATTTTGTCATATTGACTGTTAAGTTTGCTGAGCGTAGCTTATCAAGCACTCTGTTTAAAAGCAATAGATGGCTACTGAAGTCATTCGAAACCACGACAATATCGTCAATATAACAAAAAACTAGTCCCCCCTCCACATCGCTACTGAAATTTTGGTGGAAGAGCATGTCCATAAGACGCTGTTGCCTTGCGGGTGCTCCGCAAAGTCCAAATGGCATTACCTTAAATTTGTAAGAACCACGTCCCGGAACGGTGAAAGTGGTCTTATCTTGCGAACTATCCTCAGAATTAAGCGGAATTTGCCAAAACGAAGACGACAAATCAATCGATGTCAAATACTTTGCCTCCTTAAGGCTATCTAAAATTTGCGGAATATAAGGAATCGAATAGGAGTCACCCACTGTAACCGAGTTCAGTTTCCTACAATCCAGACAAAATCTCCAATCTCCGTTTGGTTTCTCCACGAGCAAGACAGGGTTATTCCAAGGGCTCTCACTTGGCGTGACCACGTCAAGCTTAAGCATCTTGTCTAACTCTGTGTTCAAGGCTTGTTTCTTCTCGGGAGATAGGGGATACTGCCTAGCTTTGATAGGGGGTGAATCACCAGTATCAATGGCGTGACTGATAAGAGTGGTCCTTCCTAAACCTACTCTTTCGAACGAAATCTCATGAAATTTGTCGACAATAGTATTTGCTAATTCTCGCTGATCGGAAGTTAAATTATCAAAAGATGTAATAGAACCTAATTGTTTATTATCAACTGAATGAACGGAATAAAATTGTTCTGGAGGTTTGCGATAGTCGATGCTATCAAAAATCTCCAAAGCCAACTCGAAAATCCTCATGAAGTCACAACCAAAAATAACATCTGTAACGATGCTCGGAATAACGAAAAATTTGACAACATGAGTCTTATCTTTAAATGTTACCGGAATAAACATGTAACCAATGGATTCCAAATGAATGCCATTAGCCACGCTGCAAGAATTATTTTTATCTTCTTGGAGCGTGTAACCTAAACTTTCAAAATGTTTGTGCGAATTGTTGCCTAGAATGGAAACACAAGCACCAGAATCCAGTAATCCGATTACTTCTATATTACTTACTTGAACTTTTAAATAAGGCCGAATATCATCAATTTGAGTAGAAAATAAGACTGTAGCAATTGAACCGAATCCATAAAATTTTTGTTTAGAAACTGAATTACAATTATTTATATTTAATAAATTACTACAGTCTGAATTTAGTTTTTTGACTTATTTAATTTACATCTGGGACAAGTTCGGGATAAATATCCTACTTGGCCACAAGTAAAGCAACGGATTACGTCAGGTGTTTCCTTGCATGTGGCGAAATCGTGGTTAACTTTACCGCATTTGTAACACACATCAGAACCTTTACTATTTTTAGGGGACTGAACCGTATTTCTACCCGAATATTTATTTTTCTGAAAATTACCCGAAAAATTTTTGGGACCGGAACCCTTTCTGGATTGATCAAAATTGTGTGCAACCGCAGACACCTGCTTAACCCTTCCGTTATAAGCAAACTCGGAACCTAGCACGCTGGACGCTGTCTTCGACGGTTCTGTGAATAATGCTGCTCTCTGGCTTGCCGCCTCCAACTGTCTGCATTTAGTTTTAAGTTCAGCCACTGAAGAGACCGGAACTAATGCCAGCTGCTGTGAAAAAGTTGGCCGAATGTTGTGCAACAAGATCTCGAGTTGTTCCTCTTCCGATAAGGGTGTCTTTAACCTAGCGAACATGCAACACATAATAGAAAAATAAATATGCACGGGCTCATCACTCCCTTGAGTGCGTGCACGGATCTCTCCTAACAACCGATAGTTGTGGTCCACGGGTTCGAATTCGTCTAAAAGTAAAGTTTTTAACTCTACCCAGGATGAAACCTGCGATCGAACGCCTCGAAACCACAGCAGCGTCTGGCCGGAAAACAAAAGAGAGGCGGAATTAAATAGACCTTGGTCTGAGATGCCGTACGCCGACTGCAGCTCCTCAACATTTTGCAAAAATGTCCGAGGGTCCATCCCTACATCAAATTTTACATTCCACTTCGAAACATTCTTGTCTCCTAGGTCTGGTTTAGACAATTTATGCTCCTGGTCTAACGATGTTACTAACTTTTCCTTCTGTTGAGACATACCTACCACCCTGTCGATGCGTTGAGTAAAACTTTCCAACTGCTTAGTTAAGTCAGCCTTCTTTTCTAAGACGGACTTGTCCGAAGTCTGGACTCGCAACAGCCTATAACACAAGTGGTGGCTTAAGGCACGAGCCCTTGTACCGGAATATTTATCTAACAATTTGGAAAATTTGTCAACCAAAACTGCTAGATCGCTAACTTTCTGCGCAATAATCGCTATTTCTTCTTTTGGATCAAGCTCTGTGGTCAGGATCAGATCAGAAGGTGTGTCAGTAATCAACCCTTTTAACTGTTTCTTCAACCCTTCTACGGTTGAAACTGGAGTTTCTAAACGTATTAAAACTTCGTAAACCAGTTCGTCCTTAACCAACGCGTGAATGTTTAAAAAATTATCCATTTTAAAAAAAAAAATTTGGTGGTAGACTCCCTCGGAATTACAAACGTATGGATTATAAATTAAAACCAAAATAAAATTAAATTAAAATCCGCAACAAAATCAGAATAGAATTACAATCCGCAACAAACAAAATAAAATACTTAATCACAATGACCGCACAATGTAAACGCAATCCAGTTATACAAAACTACCGTTAAAACAAAATATTCAAAAATATCACACAAAATAAATTATAACTGTATTTTAGTAATAAAAACAATATTTAAAAAAATCCGCTAGTACTTATATTATTTCAGAGTAGCAAGAGAACACAAAAACAAAATTTAATAAGATAAAATTTTTGTGTAACCCTGTATGACTAATTTGTCAAAACCACACTGTATATGTAGCAAAATATTTTAAATTTTAATATATCTCAAAGGATAGTTAAAATTATCATCTATAGTTACTTACTAACTGTGCTAGAATAATATTTAAATGTTAACAAAATGTCCATACATTATTGTGTATGAATACCCTCAAATTGAAAAAAATAATCTTAATATGTTAAATTTTACAAAAAATGATTTATTTTTGTATAGAAACCAAGAATATTACAAATTATATGGTTGTCGCTGATAATTGTCCAATAAAAATAAGTAATAAGATCACAATTTGAAATATTAACCAAAATTGTACAATGTGTGAAATTTAATAAAATTTTCTTAAAATTAAGGTAAATTGCTGCTAATTCATCTAAATTTCACTTTAAATATGCTAAGTTAACCCAATACATTAATTAAAATTAAGTTTTAATACTAAAATAAACACTTGTAAGAAATGGTTAATCGTCGGAAACACAATATCAAATTTTATTTCAGCGACACCATAATTGCAATTCTTTTCAACAAAATACACTAAATTAAGACAAATGAGGGTGGTATGATGGTACAATGCTCAAAAGAAACCTCTCCAATCACCAAAGTTACAGAAATTTTATCAGAAAAAATTACAAGAACGGAACGGAATACAGAAAAATATTTAAATTCATCAAAATTGTACCGGAATCCTTAAAAAAGTGGGCGCCACTGCAACGTTTAGGGGTTGGAGGGTGTGTTGGGGGTTGATGTAGATGATCAGGATGAGGTGGTAAATAAAGAGGCGAGCATGAATTGACAAAATATATTTATTTGCTCCGGCTAAGCTTACCACCTCATCCTGATCATCTACATCAACCCCCAACACACCCTCGAGCCCCACGTTGGGCGCCACTGCAACGTTTAGGGGTTGGAGGGTGTGTTGGGGGTTGATGTAGATGATCAGGATGAGGTGGTAAATAAAGAGGCGAGCATGAATTGACAAAATATATTTATTTGCTCCGGCTAAGCTTACCACCTCTTAAAAGCTACACAGAAATCTCAGGCGTGAGTCCTTTGTAAGGCTCTGAATTACCCCTACTTCTGAGCGAGTTGTACCACCAAACTTATCATGTAAATTATACTAAACGGAATAATCTGAATTTAATTATGAACGGAATACTAATAAACGGCAACCGGAAATGTAGACTGCTAACTGGATTAAGAAGATGTTTCCACTT
The DNA here is from genome assembly GCA_949315895.1 of Anania crocealis. Lineage (NCBI taxonomy): Eukaryota > Metazoa > Arthropoda > Insecta > Lepidoptera > Crambidae > Anania > Anania crocealis. The sequence continues at coordinate 5,605,394 of OX438869.1, read as the reverse complement.
ACTTCAACAAAGATAGGGTAGGGTGACCTTATGCATCCACGTGGCGTGGTACCAACCCGAATCTCATCGAGACAAGCTTCTTGCGTCTTTCATTTGATCAGCGGAAAGTCAGCGTAAAACGGTAAGGTAATGTGCTAAGCCTGGTAGCCAAACCAAGCGGCCATCAAAAGATCTGAAAGAAACCACTTATGTTATAGAACTGCATGAAGCAACCAAATGAACAAAATCCTACCAATCAGCAAATATACTTACGGCACTCAACCGGAACAAAATTTAAAATATTATATACGGCGACTATAAGCCGGTATTAAAAAGGCGAGGTAACGGCCACCGTCTTCTCCTTCGGCTTCCTGGCCGACCTCTTCAACAGCAAGCAAGCAAGTGCCTTCCTCGACATCCTTGCAAATAAACGTCGAAACTCGAATCCAATGAAATCGAATTTGCAAATCATTGTCAAGAAGGAATTTCCGAGTGCTCAGTTCACTAACTCAAATCTCCCCAAAACAATCGAAACAACACAAAGAACTATTTCTTTGTAAAACAGATATTAAACTAACAAGAAAACATTTAAACTTTTTAGGTTATTAATTTACATTATTTTAATATTCTAACTATAATTATAAACTACAGACTGGTCGTTGAATTAATTTGTTTTCTTTACCAGCCAGTCCGTAAGACAAATATTTTTCCCAAATAAATTCCCAATGTTTGTAAACCTGCAACACTACTATTTTTATTAACTTTTTTAAACATCTGTCTAAGGTCAAAAACGTCATTCTGCCAGGCTCATGAAAATTACTTCGGCTGCGTGAAGTTTCATTAAATAAGTTATGACTTTAACATACAAATCGTAAAAATATAGAAAACAAATATTAATATATTTATTGAAATAAATCATTCTCGACCTTTGTAAAATGAGTATGTGTTCCGTGCGTTTGCTAAACGCAGACAAACGAACGTAACGTTATTTTAGTCATTCGGAGCATACGGACAGTCGCATGCGCATCTGACAGCTCCTTGTCATTGACAGATCAATAACCAAAACAACAAAACTCGATTATTATTGAAGTGAAATTAAATGTGTTTTAATAATGAAATAATGAATGTATTAACTAAACGTGAGTATTTAGAGATTAGTGCGCAGCTCAGAAATCACAACGTGACAAAGATCACAATTTTTCGTCATGTTGATGTCAAAAGAGGTGACTAAAAGAGTAACTAAAAAAGTAACTAGAAAACAACGGATAGCATTGTCCTCTCCACCATGGCAAAACCATGAGACTAAGCTTTGCAATTTTGGCTAAATCCTCCTATTGAAGATGCGGATGGCGGTAGTCACATGTATGTCATGTCCACATTGCATTCGTGATTATTAACATTTCTGTACCTTTATCGCAGATATTATCTCACAACAAAAAATTGTGTTAGTATGTGTATATTCAGTCGACGTTTCATTCATAATTTCGAATAATATGATTCGTACAATTATTTTTAAGCAATTTCAGTATTTTTTTTAATCACATCAAAATGTATCCAAATCGGTCCAGCCGTTTAGAAGGAGTAAGATGATCAACACATGTACAGAAAAATTATATATATTTAGATACATTTTCAAGGGCAATTTTTAGGGTTTCGTAGTCAAGACGGGTAACTCTTATAGTTAATCTCAGAGATTATTAATAGTAGAAAGCTTTAACGAAACGGTCGTAATATAAAATGTTGTCTGTTATTATACACCTATTCTTCACGTAAAAAAAACATGTAATCAGATCCTAGATATCTATAGAATATCTATAGAACAGAAAAATACCGCATTCGGTTGTTCTGACAGGTTAAAAGTCATGTGAAGTCATAAATAACACAAGAATTGTGGACCTAATATTTTTTTGTTGGTTTATTTGTAGTCACATAACAAGCTGCTGTACAAAATCGATAAACTGCATACTACTATTCTCACGGATACATTTCAATCGATAAATATGTTTTTATAGAGTAGACTGGGGCAGAAGTAACAGTGAGAAATGTCACCAATTTTATCTATGTACTACTCGTAATATTATAAAGCTGAAGAGTTTGTTTGATTGTTTGTTTGTTTGAACACGCTAATCTCCGGAAGTACTGGTTCGAATTGAAAAAATATTTTTGTGTTGGATAGTCCATTTACTGAGGAAGGCTTAAGGCTATATAAAATCACGCTGCGACCAATAGGAGCGAAGCATCAGTGAAAAATGTTGCAAAAAAGGGAAAAAATGTTGATATTAATCGCGATCATAATAACAGAAATTGACGCAGACGAAGTCGCGGGCAACAGCGAGTAAAAAATATAGTAGCTCAGCCAAAATTACGTAACTCAAAGTTATCATTTTTCCCACAAAATGTTCATGTACTAGTACTATGACGTCATATTATTATTTTATTTAATTGAAATAAAAAGTGATATAAATTAATAAATAAAATAAATGTGGACAACATCACATACATTGTTCTGATCCCAATTTGAATAACTATTTAAAGCATTCGTATTTTGGAAACCAGACACAACGAAGGTACCACAAACACCCAGACCCGAGAAAATGTAGAAAAACACATTTTTTCTACATTGTCTCGTCCGGGAATCGAACCCGGGACCTCGGAGCAGGCGACACCTTGAAAACCGGCATGTACGCCACTCCGCCACGGAGGTCGTCGATGAACAAAGTTATTTAGTTAATAGGCTCGATATTTTGTTCCAAAAATTGTGTAAAATTTTCATATCTGTTACGTTTTTCATTGTAACCTTGACGTTTTTCCTACTACTGAAATAAAAATGCGCGTGTTCGTGAGTTTGACTACACGCAAGGACTTGTCGTATTCAAGCTCACACACACACACGTATGTGATTTAGTAATATAAATAGCGTCAATATTATAATAATCCTTTGTTACTTCTACACCCAGTCCCCCTATATCAATTATTGTCATGTCCACGTATCATACTCGTTGGTATCGATTTAATTGCAAAGGCAAGTTCATGGCAATGGAATACTATTAACCTTGGTTTATCAAACATGTCAAACGAATAAAACTTTTGTCATAAAGGTTGCAATAACTAATATTCAGTGGAAGCCAAACAAGAAACTGCAGACAATTGGTAGCTTATTTCACAATCGCGGCATTATTTATTTATTTATTTTTTTGGAAGACTGTCAGCCATTGCTCTATACTCCAAATAATTTTTAAACGAAAAAATATATATTTTGCTATACGTACACCGACGTATTAATTGGATGCGACAATTGGACAGAGCGTAATGGCACTTATTGGGAAACCACTATCTTCTATGGGCCATGTATGAATTCAGTTATTAATTTCCTAATATATTTTCCAACGCCCCATTGGTCTCGTGGTTTAACTACCAGGCCAATATCTCGGAATCCAGGGTTCGATCGGGCAACAAGAGTGTCTAATTTTCGAACATTGCTCCATTTTGTGATCACCGACCCGCAGTGATTATGCCTGTATCCATCATTGCTGTGATAACTTAAACTCAATAATGGAGACCTGGCCTTGCAGTGAGATGATTATAGGCTGTTACTTATATCTTCTAAATGTCTTCAATTCCAGGGCCGCAGAAGGAAGCAGTGGACCACCAGGGCTTGCGCCCCCAGAGCCAGAAGTGGGCCCCGATGGAGAGATCATCGGTGGGCCACGGACGCCCCAGCAAATTGCTGCTCAGAAGAAAATGCAGATGACCAAAGCTCAAGTTGATGAGGTATATATTTTGCAGTATTCTTTCTCCAATCAGTAATATCGTATCTCATAATATATAGGGCACACGAGTATGGAACAGCTGACGCTATAGGAAAAAAGGGTCTACACAATGTAAGACTCACAGTGTAGTGATTATAAAACATTAAATGCGTTAAAGGGTTGTACGAAGTCATACAACTAGTTCACACCTGTATTTAGATCAGGCCACCAGCCGACTGATATTCAGTATCAGCGATCCGTTGGAATAAGACCGTCAGTCCATTAGGTAGTGCCTAGCGATATGGCTGACCTGTTTAAAAGACAAATCAACTATTTCTAGTTTACTTTTTTATGATTTAAATCAAAGAAATGTTTTTATACATAACAATAATGCAACGTTCAAAAATAAACAGCCGTTATCGGAAGATATAATCAAGTGTCAATATATTTTGTTTTCAGGTGGTAGATATTATGAAGACAAACTATGAAAAGGTTTTAGAGAGAGACGTTAAGCTGTCGGAACTGGATGACAGAGCAGGTAGGTGAATTACTAAAACTATTACTTAGCAAATCAATAATAACTTCCATAAGACTGATTTCAGCGATCAAACAGTAAACTTTTTTTAAACAACTTTCTGTAAAATCTCAAAACGTCACCATTCGTATAGGTAATACCAATACAAACAAATGATAAAGTAGCAAGGCAAATGGTTAGGTAACAAAATGGTTGAGCATTACATTTATCCTGCAAAAACATTTGTGCTGCAGTCCTTTTCAAGATATGTATGTTTTACTAACAACCCTGTACGTTTTTTAGCAAACACAGGCATTACTTGCTTAAATGGAGACCTCAATCAACTTTGTGCCTATGTATAAGTTTTTAAACGAAACGAAATAAATTATTAAAAAAGAAAAATATTATTATACCTGCCAATTATATTATGAATTTTAATAATTAAACTTTATGAAAATTTGGCAGATCGATAAAGTTACCTAGCAGTCAAATGTATGTGAATATGTAGTAATATGAAGGAAGAGATCATATTCAGTTTTTCAATAGGTTCTTCAACAAAATGACTACGTGTTAAGATCAATTAAATTTAGAGATTTGTCTGATTATTTGATAAGCTTAACTGCAAAATTTACTTTATATTCTGCAAGATTTCTGGGTTCGATTCGTGATCGATTCAATTTAAAAATATTATCTAAATTCACTAGGATCTGAAAGAGGTAGTTAATGTTTTGGGAAGGCACGTTCAAGGTCTGAGCTTCTGTCGGCGGCATACTATAAAAGAAATCTTTAATCTAGATGTTCCTTACGGTAGGTATACAGTCAGGTCTGCTCCCATTAAAGATTGTCCTATGCTATAAATAAGACTAACCCCCCGTATTTATAATGATTTCATGGTTTTCACTAGGTATGACCTAGTGCATAAGTGAATGAAATTGGTCACCATTAATAGTCATATTATTTGGCTGAAAATGCTAACATTCGGTAGTTAGGACTAGGAATTTCTTGATTAAGGCATACAAATTGTCTCTCAAGTAATTACTTGTAGTCAAGTAATTACTTTTAGTTGTTTATAAATACGGGGGTAAGACTTCAAAATTACATTTGCCGGAATATGTTTCAGATGCGCTGCAATACGGCGCGTCACAGTTCGAACAGCAGGCTAAGAGCTTGAAGAATAAGTTTTGGTTACAAAACTTAAAGGTAGGGACTTAAACAGAAGCTTTTACAATTATCGCTATCTGCCTGACCATCCGCAAAGTGGATACTACACCTTATTTTTCTTTAAGAAAATAAATTAAAAAAATCATTTGGTACCTTTTCATACGTATACAACTAATACCAAAATCGTCTCAGCGAAATCAAATCCATTTCTGATTGTTTTTAAATTACAAACAATACTGCGTTCTGTTGAGTGTTCCTGATGGTTGTTACAAGTGATACAATAATTATTTTATTTGATATTTTAGCAACTTAATTGCACTTATATGCATGCGATATTATGCCCGGCATGCGAGGAGATGCGGGTTCGAGTCCCGCCTGAGACAAAAAAAAAAAATATTTTCAAGTTTATATACTGATATTATAAGTGCAATTAAGTTGCTAAAATATCAAATAAAGTATATAAATAGCTGTTTCATCTTAACTGACTGTCAAACATCTGCAAAGATGTTTCTTTCGGGTGTTAAGGGTGCAAACTCCTAACATTTGATGAAACAACGCTGGCTCACAGCGTAAGAATATGCTTGAAAAATTCGCGCCATGTCGCAGTGTCTCGGTGGCCTAATGGTATGGCGCCCGCCCGGCATGCGAGGAGATGCGGGTTCGAGTCCCGCCTGAGACAAAATTTTTCAAGTTTTTATACTGATATGATACAATAATTATTACAAAAACTATAAAATAAATGCTGACAACGTCAGGATGATGTGTCTAAAATCAACTAATGAAGGCATTTCGATTTTCAGATGATGATTATCATGGGTGCGATCGGCCTCGTTATAATTGGACTTCTGTACGGTGAGTCAACCTTTCTATTGACATAGCTAAAATTGATGTTGTTAAACTAAATGTTGCTTAAATTAAAATGCTGAGCGAGTTTTAAAATTAAGTTAAAGAATGATGTTTAGTGCACGATGTTAAGATAAATGTTTTAGTACTGATAAGCCTGTCGAAATGTGCCTTTATAATTTAAAAGAGCCGTCCGAAAAGCAGAAAATTACATCCCGATTTATTCCATCGTAGCTGCTTTAGGATTGAAATATTTTTGTATCGTTTGTTTGACCCTATTATTTTGTCATTTTATCAGTTTCAACAAGCAGCTAGCGACTGTTTGTACGAAATTGCAAGTTACATAATGATACTCGTAGCATTGCAGGCTAAAAAAATATCTTAAATTCTTTTAGTCACTATTTTGTACCTATATAGGTAAATATGAAAAAATAAGCTTACTTTTTTTAATCTGATGGTTGACTAAATTACCTATTTAATTGAGATTACCTGAGTACTTGATCGCACATAAATATCATTATTTATTAATAAGATTTCATTAATTCTTATAAATACATATCTATAGTTTTACTTTCAATTTGATTAAGAATAAGCGTAAGGACGCCTCTTTTACATAAATGTCTTTAGACCAATCAATGGCTGCATATTATCATCAATTGTTTTGCTTATTCGATGAAAAGATAGACAAATATTCTATCTTCTAGATGATAGAATTTAGGATATACATACGTTGACAAAATACCCTCAACAATAAAACGATATTAGTCTTGTTAGATTTGAATTTAGAATTAGTAAAAGTATACTACTATACTTTTACTAATTCTAAATTCAAATCTTGTTAGATTTGAATTTAGAATTAGTAAAAGTATACTACTATACTTTTACTAATTCTAAATTCAAATCTAACAAGACTTGATCCTATAACATAAGGAACACAATTGTATATGGGAATCAGTGACGCGGTTATTAATTTACAAGCAATACATAATAATCAATAAAACATGTGTGTTATGAATCAGATTTGAAAAAAATATTTAAAATTTTCAATTTACATTACGGTATATTACAACTGTTAATTGATATAGGTGTCTTGTTTTTTAAGAGTTTTCACTATTTCCATACTGTTGAAAGCGCCACGCTCACGTAAGAACTGACCCTTGGAACTAAATATCGAAAACTCGTGTAAAACAAGAAACATGATATAAACCCAGAATCAATTATTGAGGTCTTATGATAGTGACCATGAACAGTCATATAATTTGGACATTTGTAATGTGTGTTGTAAATGGAAATTTTTATGTATTTATCCAGTGCTTACTACACATATTTTACTAGTTATAAATGAATGACTTTCATATGTAAATAAACATATACTAAAACAGAAAATGGATGACTCTACAAAACATGGAGATGAACCACAAGTTTACGGATTCGACATTAATTGTTCATATTAACTTTACAGTAGGTACCCGAGGCTTTGTATAAACATGCCAATAATATATACTCTCCCTAGCTAGTGTCGACTTCGTATGCTTAGCACAGGAATGTATAAACTGTTGTTGCTAGTTCGATACCGTGGCACGCCAAGCGTGTCGAGCATCACTGGTGGCATTAGCGGCGCAGGCGCAGCCGTCGCCCCGGCCGCGAATAACACGGTGGTTGCCACTAACCCACACTGTGAGTACTGCATGAGTATGCATGACATGTCTGCACTGCAAAGCAAATAAAAGTTAAGCTTAGCGCCTATTCAGACTTATGCGGCCTTCGCTTCCGTCTGGAGCAGAGAACTCTGTGGGTATGCGGTAATATTACTGTTCATACCAATTCCACTTTAGCTGCGGGAACTATATACTTAATACCTGAGTGAATCTCGCGAGGTATGTACCTCTACCCACAGCGGCTTTATTTACAGCACAGGTTTGAATAGGACTTTAGATTATTTAGATACGACCCTAGCTAAAGCTAAGACCAAAAGTTTGATGCAGTTCTGTGAATGAGAACCTTACGACCTTGAGAATATGTTCAAACAATAATGGGAAATTCACATTAGTTAAGTAAAAGTAAAGTAACAGCCTATATTCATCACACTGCAGGGCAAAGGTATCCATAATTGAATTCATGTTACCAGCAATGATGGGTGCAGGCGTAATCACCAAGCTTGCTTTACAAAACTTATCCACTCGACCTCTAAGGAAGTTTGTACAGGTTTTTTATAGCGGCAGAGGTACAAAAAAAGAAAAATTAGTATCTTAAGTAAAAGGCAGCGTTGCGTATTTGTCATGATTTATTCTCATCTTCAAATAACAGTCCAAGTCACGAAACATGAATTGATTGAAAACATGAACAAAATATTTTTTATCACGTTGCTCATTTCTGACTCATCATCATCATCATCATATCAGCCAAACGACGCCCACTGCTGGGCATAGGCCTCCCCCAAGGATCTCCACAACGATCGGTCCTATGCTGTCCGCATCCAGCGGCTTCCCGCGACCTTGATCAGATCGTCGGTCCACCTTGTAGGGGGCCTGCCCACGGAACGTCGTCCGGTACGATGCAATCCTTCGAGCGATGTCGGTTGTTTTAGTTCTCCTGCGGATCTCATCATTTCTGATTCGATCGAGTAGGGAAATACCAAGCATCGCTCTCTCCATTGCTCGCTGGGTGATCTTGAGCCTTCTTATGAGACCCATAGTAAACGACCACGTCTCACTCCCATAGGTAATTACTGGCAACACACACTGGTCAAAGACTTTCGTCTTGAGACACTGAGGTATTTCGGACGCGAATATATGAAGGAGCTTCCCGAACGCTGCCCATCCGAGCTGGATTCGACGAGAGATCTCTTTCTCGAAGTTGGACTTACCTAACTGGACTATCTGTCCCAGGTAAACATAGTGGTCAACAACTTCGAGTGCAATGTTCCCAACGTTAACTGAAGCGGGTGCAACATGGGCATTTAACATGATTTTCGTCTTGTCCATGTTCATCCTAAGACCCACTCTTTGAGAAGCATTACCGAGATCTTCGAGCATAATGTTCAGGTCTTCCAAGGTCTCAGCCATAAGAACTACATCATCAGCAAATCGCAGGTGTGTTAGGTATTCGCCATTGATGTTGATGCCACGTCCTTTCCAGTCCAGAAGCTTGAAAATATCCTCCAACGCAGCTGTGAACAGTTTCGGAGAAATAACGTCTCCCTGTCTCACACCTCGCTGTAATTGGATCGGATTAGAGCTCTGGTTCTGTAATCGGACCGACATGGTGGCGTTTTGGTATAAGTACTTTAGTACCTCAATGTACCTGTAGTCTATTTGGCACCTTTGGAGAGACTGCAGCACTGCCCAGGTCTCAATCGAATCAAAGGCTTTCTCATAGTCCACGAACGCTAAGCAAAGTGGCAAGTTATACTCCTCGGTCTTCTGTATAACTTGCCGCAGCGTATGAATGTGGTCTATGGTACTATAGCCTTTTCGGAACCCGACTTGTTCGGGAGGTTGGAAGTCGTCGAACCTGCGAGTGAGACGATTCGTAACGACTCTCGAAAACAACTTATAGATATGGCTCAGAAGCGAGATGGGTCTGTAGTTCTTCAAGAGAGTTTTTTCACCCTTCTTGAAGAACAGCATCACATCGCCTCTGCCCCATGCCTTTGGCGTTTTGCCCTCGAGGATGACAGAATTAAAGAGCTTACCGCCCGCTCTAAGGAGCTCTGTTGTGATTCCGTCATCACCCGCCGCCTTGTTGTTTTGAAGCTGCTTGAGAGCCATTCTAATTTCGCACAGGCTGACGTCCGGGATATCTTCAGAATAGTGTCGGGTAAGCTTGGCTCTAGGGTCTTTAGCCTTGCTTTCAACAGGTGTTTTCGTGGAGTATAACTGTCCATAGAAAATATCAATCTCCCTCAGGATTTCAGGTGTTAACGTAATGATGCTACCTGTCTCAGTTTTCAGCCTCGTCAATTGGCTTTGCCCAATAGACAGATCTCTGGCGAACACTTTGGAGTCTTTGCTCCGCTCAATGGCCTCTTTAATACGTCGGGTATTAAATTGACGAAGGTCGCTCTTCAAAGACTTAGATATCTGTCTATTGAGTTGCCGATAGCGATGGGCATCCGCTGAGTTCTGTAGCCTCATTTCGTTTCTCTGATCCATGAGTAGGAGAGTCTGACTAGAGAGTTTCTTTGATTTGGGACGGCGGGTTTTAAAGTACTTAGACCCTACCCTACGGACAGTATCCACCACCATGTTGTATAGATCGTCCACATCGATGCTGTTCTCAAGGGCTTCGAAACGGTTTTGAAGCTCGAGCTGAAAGCACTCGGGGTTTTGAATTTGAGCCGGTATTGGTCGGAGCGTGGATTTTATCAGTCGCGTTCTTTCAAGCTTTACGTCGATATTCAATGTGCCTCTGACCATGCGGTGATCGCTTCCTGTCTTAACAGCGTTGATCACAGCGACATCATCGAATATGTGCTTCTTCGTTGACATGATAAAATCGATCTCGTTTTTGACTTTACCGTCCGGGCTGATCCAGGTCCATTTGCGGCTTACGGGCTTCTCGAAGAAGGAGTTCATCATAAAGAGGTTCTCCCTCTCCATGAAGTCTGCCAGCATCTGACCCCTTTTGTTCCGTTGCCCAAATCCAAATTTCCCCATTCTCAACTCATTACCGCAACGTTGCCCCAACTTCGCATTGAAATCCCCCATCACAACCGTGTAGTGGGTTTTAAAGCTATGCATGGCTTTAGAGATCTCCTCATACATAGCCTCCACTTCGACATCGTCGTGTTTTGAGGTCGGAGCGTAAACCTGAATGACATTCAGCGAATATCGTTTCGATATTCTGAGTATCAGGTACGCTACCCTGCTCGAAACACTTCCGATAGTAATCACGTTGTTGACAAGGGATTTGTGGACGATGAACCCGACACCACCTAGGGACTGTTGGTCGCCCTCCCGGTAGTATAGTAAGTTACCGGATTGCAGGGTTATCGAGTCCTCTCCCTCTCTTCGGACTTCAGATAGCCCAATGATATCCCAATGTAACTTACCAATTGCCTCTTCCAACTCTACGAGCTTCGCGTCTAGCCTCAGCGTGCGCGTGTTATATGTAGCCAGGTCGAGTCGTCGTTGTGCCCTGCCGTTACCATAACCGCTGCCATAGCTAGGACTAGGCCGCCGGGGACTGGGGGCCGAATATTTTTTTGCGGTGTATTCATATTTGGGGGGGGGGGGGGGGGGGGTTGTCATAATCGCCACGCTTGGCAGGCGGGTTGGCGATCGCAGTATGGCCTGTTGCTTCTAGGAGACGCTGCTGCCCATCTCCTGATGGCAGTTTTCCCTCTGTCGGCTCTTACGACACCCACGGGAAGAGAGGGGGTAGTGCTATTCTTTTTATGTGCCGGCACTACACAGCACATCTTCATTCAGCACATTTCTGACTCACCTATCAGTTACACACAATTTTATTTGATTATAACTAGTAAGGTTTAGTAAAGTATACATATTACAAAATTACGTCATATTTATTATTTCTTTCTTCGTCTTGCTTTCCACGATCACCTAAATATTTGCAATTTTCAATGTTACCAATTGTTTGTTTTCTTTTCAGAAAAGTACACGTAATACTTGTCTGTCGGAGAGTTCAACGAAACATTCATCGATATCTACTTAGAGCAAGGGAAGTGTTGTGTTGATTGACTTTACGATACGAAATAGAAGACAATATTTTTTAATTTACGGTAACTACAAAGCATGTACAAACTTATTTCAAAGGGGGGGAAGTTTTACGTGTAAACAAGAATATTGATTGAATCCTTAAAAGAACAATGCCTATTTTTCACCTGAGTATGTATAGAAATGAAACAAATCTTAAAATTAAGCTTTTTTTATTGTAAACTCATTACGCTTATCATTTATTAATCAGAAACGCAGGAAAAAAAGATTTTTGATATTCTTCTAAACTTCTTAAAAAATGAAAATATGGTTTTTGAACGTTACTTGTTTTTTTCCTTTATTAAGTTTAACGGCCTCGGATACTTGTCCAGACAGCCAATTCTTTAATAATATTGTCTTTATTTCTGCATTATAACGTTGATGTTAGACGCTTTAATGCTTCGATGGAGTTTTTGGAGACAGTCGAAAGATTGAAGGAATGAAGAGAAGTCCCCAAGAAAGAGGTGAACTGTTCGCGTTCCCGCGAAAAATTCACGGTCCACTTTTCTTGGTTACGACCCATACACCATGTTATTTCACCGAACTGTATATTGTTCACTAGCACGACACTTTGTTTCGCAAAATAACACCACTTTTACGACCCAAAAATCTATAAACAATAAAAATTCGATAAAATAAACGGACTCCAAACATATCTCACGAACTCCCGCCAAAAATCCAACGTTACTTGTACAGTTGTTACGTTCCGTTTTAGTTACTGACGAGTGCCGACTGGAGACTGACTTTATCTATTTAAACTAGTTTTATTACTTATTGTTTTATTTTTAGTACTTTATACTTTCTATATTAAATTAATATAAAGATTTATTGAAGTCCATTATTACAAATAATACGAACATTATCAGTTGAAAATAAGTTTACATTTAATTATTCTAATAGAGTGAAACGGTTTTTTTTTTTGACGTTTGATAGCCGCCTGTCATATTCGAATCGGCGCAGTCTCTTTCGTTTTGCGTTTGCATCTCTTTGTGTACTACACACCTACACACTTTTTGGCACTTTACCAACATACATATTTACCTTAGTGGAAGTTCTCTGTAATCAATAGGTTGAATGATTCAAAGTTATATATAATATTTATTATAGTTAATTAACTTTTAAACACTAGGTACATATGTACTGCCGGCATATTTCCATAGATATTTTTGACGATGATTTGGCCGCGGCAATTCCTAACCTATAAAGTAGTAATTCGTATTTTTTTTAAATTCCTGGCGTTTAACTGGTAAAAGTGAAAACAGGGAATTATTTCCTAATCTAGCACGCAGTATTCCTGCTATACTTGCGGTCTATACATAAACTTTCATTATCAGGTTTTCAAATGTATGGCAAGTGGGCATTGATCTTTATTAAAATGACAAAAATAAAAATTTGATACATTTTGATGTGATCATTTTAGGCGATTTATTCGTCTTGACGAAATTATAGTCGAACCGTGACTTCTTGAGCTGTGAGCAGATTTTTTTGCGTGCCTTGTATTGATTAGATTTATACTATACTTCGAATCTGTGGATAGCATTTTATACTAATAACGATGTCTTCATTAATAATTCAGTCACAAAAATCTAAAATAGTGGAAAAATGGTTAAGTATGATGAACTGTCTCATAAATGGAAAGTAGTTGTCAAAAAAGTCATAAATTAGGATTATTTACATGAATATTATTATTGTACACGTATTTTAAATTTACTTAGATCGTCATATTACGGTTTATTACAATAATGTTGAATAAAATAATTTATTAATCAATTTGCACGTCAATTACGTACCTAACTCATTTGCCAAACGGTCATCGTTAAAGTATAAAACATTTTAATATAAATAATACTTATAATAGATATATAAATTTATTCATATATACCTGTACGATAAAACTATTCTGTTCATGACTTGAAGACTTCATTAATGTGATTGTGTTAGAAATATATACTTATATTCAGCACTCTATTTCATTATGCATATTAAGATTTATTGAACCTATAATAAAATATTAACTGTGTAGATGGGGACTCCATTAATGGGATCTTCAAAATCTTTACATAATGTACTTATTCTTTCTGACAGTACATTCTTCAAATTGTAATCCTTGGATTGTAAATAAATCCAATATCTCTCAACACTTGCGTGATTTATGACCATGTGCTTTTTAATAAAAAGTACATATAAGTACGTACAGAAGCAAGATATTTGGCCTGGAAATTAAAGCATTGCACAACACCTTACGTGGTTTTAGGGGAACAAATGAATAAAACGGTTATGAAAGGAAAGCTTACAACTTCTAATTGACATACAAAGAAGCTCACATACCTACCTAATTAGAACTTAGTTGATTACGTTAGTTAAACATTTAAATTATGATAAAATAAGTACAGGTAATAAAATATATTGTGGTGCCATTGACAATATTTATTCTTTTAAAGTTAAGAAATCCTTGTGTGATATTGGGGTGACAATTAGAATATAATTTATAACTTTACTACTAATTTAGAAACACATTAATTCAGAACTATAATAACTAGACAATTGTTTGCAAAAATCTATTAACGAATTTAATATAGTTTGCATAAAATGTTTTAGCATTATGGCATGTATGACCTTAGAATTTGAGTACCACATTTATATGGTACCAACATCGATGCAGTATAATAGAACTACATACACAATCTGATTCAATAGTGACATCTTGAACATTTAATGACTCACGTTGATTTTATGTCAGTGACAACTTTATAACCCAGCCAAATTGTGTCGGCATGCAATAGTATTTAATTATGTCATGTTGTGACTTTTTGATTGTCAGAACTTGTTCTTAAGGTCCCTTATGTCAAATGGATGTATTTTTAGTTGGGAATTTTTTGAACGCTGGTTGTGTATCTATTTTTTTTATGCCACGTCAATAGGTACAGACAACAGCACGTCAACCTACCACAAAACGTCAAACTTTCTCAATTGATATTGATCTCTACTTATTAGACTTAAGAGGAAACACTACCGGCGAGAGAATTGAAAAATAGGTATTTGTAAAATCTATTGCTTTCGCGCAGTGTCAAAAGCCTTCACCGCAGAGTGTGATAAAGACAACTGCTTCTTGGACCGAAAATATCTACTAAAGCACACCAAATCAACGTTTCGTAGATCCCCCGATTACTTTTCCAAAACTAGACCGACTTAAAAACTTTTTTCACTAAAAATTAAAGAAATACTTTGGCCGTGTTTCCTCTTAAAGTTAAAAGTCAATTCAATGACCTTTAACTTTTTGGGTAGGTTGACCTGCTGCAGCTGTCGTCTGTACAAAAGAAACGCAGTGAGATGGCCGTCCGAGCCATGTATAGGTTTACGTTATTTGTAAAAACTGTAGATAGAATTTGAAATTCTTGCTAGATCGTATGAAATTTAAATTATACTCGTAGATTACAATCGTAATATTAAATCTCGACTCTTTTTGATTTCAATGTTTCTTGAGAGATGGATAAACAAACAGAGTTTTATGTGTGTCTGTATTCTTTTTTGAGAGTAGTCGACAATGCCTTGCATTGCATTGTGACTATAAATAAATATAGTTTTCTTTATGAATCATTGGCAATGGTTACAAATTATTTTACTTCAGCTGCTTTTTCCGTTAATTTGGATCTTTATATTAATTTACACCTACAGCTGCAAGAAAGAGTGCCCAAAATAACTTATTTCTCTACTCAATTTTCATTACTTTTTCGATATTCTATGTAGTTTATTTTGATTCCAGCTAGACAGAAGCTACAAAATTATCTTATAATGTACCTGTATTTTTTTCTTGACGTTATAATTACACTTGAATTTAATTCATAAAGGAGTGGATAAAGCCCCAGATATAATGTATTCAATTTTAGTAAGAACTTATTTACACAATATTTAACTAAATCGTCATTGAATCAACGAAATATAGTCTTTAATAGTCATAATTCTAGTTTCAGTTTGAAAAGGAATTGTTTCACGTTTATAACAATAATAAGCCGTGTAATTGGTCTAATAAAATTGTGATTGTATTTACAAGTAATCTTGTTTTATTTTCTCCTCTTGAGGTAACTCAAAATTTGTGAGAGTGAATGGCATAAGTCATCATCATCAGAAGGTTTTACCGTCCAGCTAGACTTTGGGATAAGCCCCATTCTACTTGAACACTTGCCTTCATCTAGACATCTGACGCAGCCCACAGAAGGACCACATGAGCCGCTGGGTGGACTACACTACGTTTCCCGGTGCATAGTGTCTACGCCTGGACTCATTTGCTGCTTTAGACACCGCTTCTACGATAGACAGAGAGTAGTCCAGCCCATCACCACTGCAGCTTGCTGATTTTGTCAGCTACTTCACATTCGTTTTATGGGGGATGACGTCATGTCTGATTTAAGCTTCCAAAGAAATACCCTGTATAGTCTTTTAACACAGTTACTTGAGGGAACCGGAAACGATAAACTACCCTGTTTGTCAGTATCCTGATTTGGCTACGAAAGTAAGCATAGGTGGAACACACCGGTTGAAAACTTTAACCTCGAGGTACCGCGATGGTACTACATATTTCCATTTTAGTCTAGGAGTCTCAATAATAACTAACGCTGTGTAAAGTAACAGCCTATAATCATCCCACTGCAGGGAAAAGGCCTCCATCAATGAATTCAAGTTACCACAGCAACGATGGGAACTGGCATAATCACTACGCTTGCCAAATGCGGGTTGGTGATCACAAACCCGAACAACGTTCGAAAATTATAAACTTTTAGTTGCCTAACCCGGGGATCGAACCTGGGACCCCGAGATTCTGACCCGGTATTTAAACCACTAGACAAACGGGGCGTTATGATTGTGTATGACCTGGGAAAGTAGACAGCAGATAATCTAAAGTGTCATCATCAACTCAAACCATAAAATAATCTAGGCAAACACGCACAGTGAGTGTGTTGGTACATCACGTGGTACCGCCATAATTTAACATTTAGCAATGCCCAGAGATGCCATGAAGCTAACGTGTTAATAGTGCAAGACAACGAACAATCTTCGTAAATTGATAAATTTAATCCTGTCATACTAAAAACGAACGAAATTAATACACATCGGACGCTGTAGCCGACTTTACTCAAACAAAATAAAGTCGAATTTTGAATGGGCTAGTTTTGTCTATGGTAAGTTTCGCAAGCCCACAGACTAGAGCATAGAGAATGATGTGAGAGCTCGCGAGCTTTCTCTTTGATCATTCCCGCCATTTTGAGTTACAGTAATGGCTGTATGACTTGAGTTATGCGTCCGTGTCGTTAAGTTTAAGTAATGTTGGTAGTGTTTAACCGTTAATGCGGGGTGGGTTGAAATCGTTAATGGATCTGTTAAGGTGCAGGTTGTAAGAATTAACCAAATGTTTATTTTAAAACAAGCTTTTATTTTGATCCGCAAAAACTAATAAAACAAACTTTTCTTTAAAACTTTTGCTATCAGTTTATAAAGTTTAAGCCAAATAAAAAGATTAAGTAAAAATTTTTAGTCAACAAAAAATAAGATACGGTCAATTGTGCTACATGAAAACAAATAAACACAGGGTAGAAACGTATCGAATCCTTCCTTAATTCACACTAACATCTTTATTGTGTCGAACGAACCAATGTGGTTTGTTGATAGGAAATTCATCGACTCGGCCCAAGGGTCGGGTTACAAAAGAAATTTCAGCCAGATTATAAAGTGATGCAAAAATGGTGTGCGAATACGATATTTTGTTGTACGGACAGACAATTATTTTCGCTGTGGGAACTGTCTAAGAAAACAAAGGGTGTTCAGTTACAACTGTTCTACGATTGCGGTGATCGTACCAGTGGTTCTCGATTGTAAAATAGTTAGACAAATTGCTGAAATTAAAATTGATATTTTACGCTCGTGTTGGAAAAGAAAATAAACAAAATTGGCACTGATTTCTTGTTGACCGGGTCATTTATATTTCATTGTTATTTTGGAAAAATTGTTGACAGCTTCTTGGCCCACTTTGTATGCTTCCGTGAGGTAGAACATTATTAGTTAAATAGGTACCGTTCCACTTTTGGCAAATATAGTCGCGACCATGGTTCATGCAATCGGATCGAAAAGTCGGAAAGGTAAAGTACTATTTACCTTTAAATAATTAATTGGGTTGCATAAATCCCGAAAAGTGTTGAGTTATAATGTAAAAAATGTTACAAGAAAGTTTCGAATTATATTATTAGATATAAAATAATTGCTATTTTCATCATATAGAATAGCAATAGCAATTATTATTATTATAGATACTTTTTCGTATGGATAAGGATATGGATGGTATCTCGTAACCTAAGCTATTGATTCTTAAAACAATTTTTTTTAAACAATGTTGTTTAAACTAATACAAAATAACTAATATCCAACTTTTTTATTTCAAACATCAACAAGGGCCTGATAAAACGTAGTAGGGCCAAGATCATAAGGCCCTTGCAGTTCGCTGCGAGATATTGAATTTAGTGTGAACACTCGGAGCATTATTTAATTGCGTGTCAAGCGGTTAGTGCACAGCCGAGAGGTGATACTGACCACTGTGGCGCAAAGCGTGTTGAAGTTGGACAAAATGAAAAAAATATTTCATGGGTACTTATATTTTGAATGCAAATTTTAGATATTGATCCACGTAGGGTATATGACATATGCAATGATGATGACTGACAAAACTAAGTTTTTAATCTTATATTTTCTTAATGCTTAAGTTTTTATTTTATTGATTTTTATAATTAAAATAATTGGAGTGTTCTAATGGATAGTTTTTTAGTTTTTTTTAGTGTGTATTTAACAATTTGATGAATAAAAATTTCGATTGAACATTAGGTGAGACATGAACCCACAAACTGTCTCTTACCGGGCGATTGCTATAACTAATTGAGCTACCAAGACATTTTTGGTGTAGATTAATTTATTAAGATTTTAAGCAAGCGAAGTTTCATAAATTTTTTGGGCTATGTATCTGCTGAATGAACGTCCCAACTAAGGCAGTCGAGAAGGAATTATGTTTAAGGAAATATATACAATAAAAATGCTTTACTAATGGTATCTAATTAGCGATAAAATTTTCATAAAGACATTTCATTCCTTTTACTTTTTAACATATGAAGATTAATATACTGATTTAAACTTTCATGGTCACTATCACTAGAGTTATTTAATTCGGGGTTTATACCATGTACCTTATTTATTATGAGTTTCCGATATTTCGGCACTGTTGCAAGCGCCATGATCACGGGAGAACTGTTGTATCTGCGGGTGGGTAGCTGTTAAGAGCAGACAAATCGATCTACCCTCCGTCGTAGTCTTTTATTACACACGACACTGGTACCACTGTTTGACAACTCACTATTTTTACACTTTTGTTCTCGACACACAACACTTACAGTATCCGATCGTGACACAGTATTTTTTGGTTTTCTTCGGTTACCGCAAATTCGAACCACTGGATTCCATACACTAGATAATTTAAAGCCATCTTCGCGATTGAAATTTTTGTATTTGGTAATTTCAATCGCTTCTCTGACCATTCTTGGTATATAGTGCTGTTCTGAAGAAATTATCTGTGCGTTGTGAAACTCAATCCAGTGGTTAGGCCCCGAGTGTATAAGGTGTTCAGCGATGGCTGACCTTTGTGTGTCGTTTTTCTTGACCGCTTTAATATGTTCCTTCATCCGGCAAGCCACTGTGCGTTTAGTTTGGCCGATGTATGAACTTCCGCAACTGCAGTCAATCTTATAGACACCTGGTTTTTCTAGTGGGAGATTGTCTTTAGGCGATCGTAAACACTGTGATACCTTTCTTAAGGGAGTGAAGACAGTATTTAAAGAGAACTTCTTAAGGATATTTGAGATCTTGTCTGTCACTCCTTTTATATACGGCAAATATACAGGTTGTCTGTCAACCTTATATCTCTGATGTTTTGACTGTTTCCTACTAGGAAGTCTACCGGTGTATCCATTTCTCCGTAGTACATATCGTACATGATCTAGCTCTTCCTGCAAGTGATCTACGTCGCATAGATCATATGCACGGTTAGTCAATGATGCTACTACGGAGTTAAGGTGTCTAGGGTGGTGGTGTGAATCGGCATGAAGGTAGCGGTCAGTGTGTGTAGGTTTTCTGTGAACTGAGTGACTAAGTGACCCGTCTTTCTGCACTCTAATCTTAACGTCTAAGAATGCCAGCTGTCTGTCATCTTCAATCTCACAGGTGAAGTTAAGCTTGGGGTGGATACTGTTGATGCTTGCAAGGTGAGTTTCAACATCGTCTTTGTCACATTTCAATATACAAAACACGTCGTCGACATACCTCTTCCATAGTTGGATCACTGTGGGTGCAGTGGCAATGGCTTTCTCTTCCACATGCTCCATCCAGATGTTGGCAACTACTGGAGCTACGGGGCTACCCATAGCGACCCCCTCTATTTGCAGGTAGTACTGACCCCTATACAGAAAGTAGTTCGTCGACAGACAATGTTGCACCAACTTCGCATACTCCATAGGAATGTCGTTGTTTTGTAGCTTCACCTTTACCACTTCAAGACATTCTGCTACTGGTACATTCGTGAAGAGCGATTCTACGTCAAAACTGACCATCAACTCATTCTCTTCGACCTTACTTTGGTGCAAAATATCTATGAAATGGCGAGAATCCTTGACATACGATGACGTTTGTCCCACCAATGGCTGTAGTACACTTGCAACATGTTTAGCCAATTCGTGTGTAGGTGAGCCAATTTGACTCACAATCGGCCGTAGCGGTACATTCTGTTTGTGTACTTTAGGCAGGCCATATAGTTTTGGAGGCTGAACATTCCGGGGACGCAGTAAAAAATTTAGGCTTTCGTCATCAATGGCATGCGAACACTCTTTAATTAGTGCCCGAGTATTACGATCTGTCCTAGCCGTCGGATTGTAATTCACCTTTTTATATGTGTCCTCATCACTGAGCAAGTTACAGATTTTACTCTCGTACTCAGTGGTGTTCATTACAACAGTCGCATTTCCCTTGTCCGCTTTCAAAACTATTATGTTCTCGTCACTCCGGAGGTCATTTAATGCGTCCAGTTCGAAAGTGGTAATGTTCTGTCTCGGTGGCTTAGCATGACGTAACGCTACGGCAATGTCTTGCCTTAAAATGTCCGCATCCATCGATGGTATTTTGTTACGTACGATACTTTCTTCAACCGATCCAATGACCTTCTCATAGGGAATGCGTGCTGGTGTCATGGCGAAGTTCATTCCTTTTTCTAGTACTGATAATGCAGCGTCAGATAACTCAGTGCTAGACATATTCACAACCGTTCGAGTTGGGAGTGAGTTCTCGTGGTAGGCAACACATGACTTCTGCTTTTGTAACAAGGATTCATATTTGCGATTTTGTTTTAAAGCACTAATTTCTTGTGAACGTTTAGCTTGTAAGTAGGTAACGCGATCGCAAACATCAAAATCACTTGGCAAAAGAACCTTGCTGCACTCGAGGTGCAATTGGTATAGATCGCACTGCACCTTGTCAATTTGGTACCTACAGTTCCGTATCGATTTGCGTAATAGTTTGACACTCGCGTTTCGTAGAACACTCGCGGAACCGTGGATGTCCAAGCGAGGCTTTATACGAACACACACAGGAATAATGTCTGCATCACGACACTTCACTAGAAAGGATAGCGACTCCTCCAAACAGCCACTCTTTTTCCGCGCGCGTTCAAGGTGTTTGACTAATTTAGTAACTTCCGGCCCGTACCGGTTAGTAATATACTGATTTAAACTTTCATGGTCACTATCACTAGAGTTATTTAATTCGGGGTTTATACCGGTATCGGTAAATATCGGAAACTCATAATAAATAAGGTACATGGTATAAACCCCGAATTAAATAACTCTTATGAAGATTAAATTATTTTTACTTTAAATGGTCTATATTTTCCAAGCCAACATACCCAGTCCCACTGTGCGATGATAGTTCGCGGTAATGGGACTGTCAGGTGTTTGAAGAGCACATATCGTTGTTTATTTTCACATTCCTTGAACTGCCCACTACGTGGATGTATTTATTTTTGTCCTAACGACCTCGCGACCCCGCGCACTGTGCGTTATGCGTGTAATCTTGCAACTTACTTTTTTTTGTCAATCCAGTGCTTCAATTCTGTGCCATGTAAGTATACACAGATATTAACAATTTAAAAAAGTAGCACCAGATATTTTAGAATCATAAAAGTTAGAATAGAACCTTGCCACATAGATTTATGTTTTTTTTTTAATGCAAGACTGGCAGGTAGTAATGAAATAGGTAGCTGTGAATAAAAATGCACTTCCAAACTTTTGTAGCCAATAAAAATTGTTTAAGTAAAGTATTTTATTCATACTAGCGACCGGCCATGGCTTCGTGCGGATGCAATGTAGATTATTGACTTAATAAATTAACAAAAGACAAGGTTTAAAATTTTTTCTCGTCTTGTATCTCTCTACTCATAATATCCGCTATAAGCTAAGAATAGGTCAGCTGAAGTGCTTTCAGGTTGATCGTAGGCTGTTCAGCCCATAGCATAGAATAGTTATTGAGTGCAGTGATGATTGTGATTTTTTTTATGATTTTGTTTTCTATGATTAACAAACATTATTTTATTTTATCATTTAAAAAGAAAAAATTAAATAGAATTTAAAAAGAAAATAACATTTGCATGTAAAGAGAAACAGCGTTAACTGGCCGAAAAGAATTCTATAAAAAAAATACCAGAGCCAAATGCTATACCACGGTCAGTGATGTTAGCACTGGTAAAGTAGTTTCCTTAACACAACACAGAGTTGAAGAGATAGTGTAAAATTATAGTACTCATTATGCAGTCACATCTTTCTTTTTTCGTATAAAAAATAACATTTTTAAAAATCATTGTCACTTTCAAATGAGGAAGTCTGTAAGTAGGAGGACTAAGATAACTAATATCTTAGTTTACCCCTATTCTAGTATACAGTAATACGAGTATTGTAGGTTCCACCTATCTACTCAATCATGATTCAATCACAAATAGTAGAGCAAGCACCGCCAAGGGAAATCTACTGAGTGCATTATTGTAATACAATTGTATTTTAATTCATTTTGGAACGTTTCACTTGGAACTATAATATCAAAGATATGAAAATATTTTATTTATTTTGAATGTATGTTTCTGAAATGATAATAAAAACTTTTTCACAGAAAATATCAGACATATATTTTGATTCCACATGACTAGTTGTATTACATTTGACAGTTGATTTATGAACACGAAAGAGCGAGGAGATGAGGTGAGATACAATCAAGGGTAAAAGTAACTTAGTTTATTTTTACTTAGTTTAAAAAAACAAAAAACCCGTCTGCGAAATGTCAAATTGTAAGCGATGCACATAGAGTACTGAAGTTTGCAAATATTATTCTTAATTACATAGGTATGGCTTATACATATTTTTAGATGTTCTTTTAATTTCTTATATTTTGATAGCTAAGCGAGTTTAAAAAAATTACGACGTTACATTTTGGTGCCCATATCCGCAATTTTTACAAACAATTTATTGAAGGACACTTGGGTTTTTGAGACGAATCTAACAATACCTAAATCGTCGGAATCATCAAGCTGTTTCGAAGATAAGCTGAGAGATTTACAAACATACCTACATACGAGTAGATGATATGCGCGAAAAGCCTAACCACTCCAGTTAGGTAAAAAGAAGCTTAAAACTTTGTACGATTAAAGTCCATTAGCCCAGTTTTTTATTTTATTTACTAATTGATAGCATCTACAGTATAACATTTAGTGCAAGTACTGTCCTGCAAAATTGCATCTTCCATTGCCATATCTGAGACGTGAGTACTGCTTCGTAGGCCCATGTATCCATATTAATGCCCAATCGATGCTACCGGTGCGCGTACGCACTCATATTATGCCGACGTGCCTTCAACTAGATGTAATGGATCTATATCGTTTCAAAACGATTGCATTCTTTTCTTTATTACAATATGAAAAATTTCTTCTCGTGTTATTTTGATGGAGGTAGTATACCCATTTCAAAGAATTTTTATATTGGAAGAAAAAGAAATGAAAGTGGCTTGCCCCGGTGGATCGATGATTTAATTTAACATTACGGGAAGCTTTGTTGCCTCCCCACCCGAGGATCGAAATCTAAAGATCTTGCCTGATGCTTGACAAGAGCAATGGGTCGTCTAGTGGTCCAGTTGGTATCAGACCAAGATCTGTGAAGTCTCGGCATCGAGTCCTGCTGATATTGATGTTACTATATAATGATCTTGAATATGTATGATGAGCAGCTGGTTACGTGGTCTGTTGTATAATCATATTCGAAGAATCTGTTGTAGAATCAGTCTAATCAATGTGTAAAATAATGTTTGGCTTAATGACAGGGAGAGGGGCTTATGTACCTACCTTGGATCAAAATATCTAAATGTGGGAATGGATACAAGTTGTTCTTTTTTTTATCAAGTGGAAATGTCACTGTGCTTCACAATTCATGGCTTTGTACTTGCTTTGAATCTCAATTTATTCAATTAAAAAATAATGTAACAGCAATTTAATGTACTTATGAGTCAATAAGATAAAATAAGTCAGCTTGGGATCCAACTAAGTGTAACATGTACAATATTCTAGTATTATCTATATTATCTTCACTTTGTTATGTACACGTATTGCAAGTATAGGTATCATATTAAACTAGGAAAATCTGTAATTGGCATAACATTGTTTTACTCAATACACCTAAGTAATTAGTCTGTAAGAACATGCTGTAGATTTTCTCTAAAAGTAAAATAAAATAAAATAAAAAAATAAAATGATCTAGTGGTCTTGAGAGAAGACCAGGAGTTTCGAATTTTCGAACGTTGCTCGGGTTTGTGATCACCGAAATTTGGGAATCGTGGTGATCATGCCTGCACCTATCATCGCTATGGTAACTTTAATTCAAGGAAACCTTTAAGGAAACCTTCTCCTTGCAGTGAGATAATTTTAAGCTGTTACTCTCTTTTTTGTGTGTAATTAAGTTGTGTGGTATGTAAATAGCAGACGCAGACTATCTAGTAGATCATTTCAAAAGGCCCAAACTAACTGGAGGAATAAAATGTGACAGAATTCCAATTACCGTTAACAATAAACTAGTCTGTTTATATCTATAATTCTACATACAAACATCATCTGCGTTTGATAAATTAAAACGATTTTAATCGTATAATTGCAGCGGAGATACATCGACAAGATATATCGCGGGATAACTACTGAGTTAACCCAAACAAAGGTGGGTTATCGGGCCGCTGTACGCAATTAACTTATACACGCGGACGGTGTGACTTGGCTTTAACTAGGGTTGTCACGGACGTTTTAAAATTCAAATCTACTATCTTAAACACAGAATAGAATAGAATATAGAATATTTATTTATTTGCTTTAAAAGTGGTGACATAAGATGGTTTTGTGTATTGTAGTATCTCACATTTAATCTCTTCGGACATGCAAATTTCCATACTTCACAATATGCAAGCAAATGTAAACATATTACTAAAAATGTCAAGCTTGAGATAAAATAAAAACATCATCATGTCCATTTCAATAATACACTAAAATAACAATAATTAATTTCTTTAAATCATAAATACTTAAAATTACAAACACTACTTATCAATTAATCAGAGAGGTCAATGAGGTACAATTCACAATAATAAACTAGATTTCACAATTATCAACTAATCAAATTACATCAATTGGTTATTAAATTTATGTCGTTAGGTATGTATTTTACAGGATTACGATGGAAGGGTTTAAGGGGAAAACTAAAAACTAGAACAGTATTAATTTATCAAATTACCTCTAGTATTTATTGAATCGCTGTTAACTGCTTTTCATTCTGGCATTCTTTCGTATTGTAATTGTTGCTAAAAGCGGCCGCTTTCAGCGACAAATTCGACTTTATAAACAACTAAATGAAAAGTTTACTGTGATTCAATAAATACTAGAGGTATTTGCTAAAATGATACTGTTCTAGTTTTTTGAAATTAAATCAATTGGGGGCAGTATATTGTTCTAGACCTAGTAGTCCCCTTAATAAGGTATGAAGGCAGGACTGTCTGCACATACTTACTTTTTTAACAGACTGTATAAAATGTATCAATATAATACAAAATGGAAAATTCAAATGATGATTAGTTTATGGTTATAATTTTTTGGTGGTGAATTACGGTGGTTAAAATACATGAAATCTAATTGTGCCAACCCTACAGCCTTCCAGTACTATACCGATTAATGTTAATCTTCATGGATAATAATTTAGTTTGCGTAACTTTCATAATTGTTACTGGTTAAGGAAACCTATAACTTAAGAGTACGGACAGTTAAATATATACATATTTGGTAATACTTACGATTTAAAAAGAAAATATAATAAAAAGGTTGCCTTTTTATACAAACGTCTTCGACATAATAATATAAAGAAAAAAAGCCAAGCATATCCCACCGCGTCCAGTTATAACAATGCGCCGGCGCAGTACGCACTAAAATTTTATTACTGTCCCCACTTAACATGTCACTTGTCCTGAACAGGGGCTCTTAGCTCTAATAGTATACCCGTTACAGTAAATACTGAATTGATTTTATTCACTGAACATTGTTCCACTACTATTGAGTGCAGAGTGAAAAATCTTATCTGTATGTAAGTAAAATGATTTTTAGTGAGGTTACATCGAAAAAAGTTTTAATTCCTTGGAATTTGGGTGCTGGAATCTTCCTCCTAGTGATCCACCCTGTGCAACGGCATCTTTGGTTTTCTAACCAATGAATGGTTCCGTACCATCCGCACCCAGCGGCTTCCCCTTGACGCGACCTTTAGCCAGATCTTCGATCCACCTTCCCACAGATCATCGTCCGGTGCGCGGTCACTAGCACGGTACAAGGGTTACCTGATAAACAGATCGGTGGCTCATTAGAAGGCGGATAAACTAGACAACACACACGGTACTTTCGAAAACCAATGGTAGGTATCGTCAGAACGATACGAGTTGCAATGCCTATTTTTTCGGAGACGTTTATACGCACTATTTCCCATTATGCTTCAAAAGCTTTTTGATGTTATATTGTGTTGATCACACTACATACTTTATATGTGATAATACAAGTACAAGGACCTACAAAGTAACCTGAAGAATCTTAAATGGGCCGTGTATACTTAATGCTGTGATATTTATAAGTAGGCAGGTTAATAATACAATACTTGTTATTAAGAGTTAATGACTTTAATTTATTAGGCGTGATAAAAATTGCTATCTTCTTGTTCAGTTTTCGGAATCTTACTAATTTCGATATATCCTGTTATAATTTGACAGTATTACTTAATTCTGAACATGAATTCTGGAAGAATGGAAGATATATAATTGAATATCATAATAAACTATTGTATAAGTTTTATAAAACATTTTTACATTCATAACAATTAGCACGTGGCACGGGATTTTTATTAAGATTGTGGATTGATTCCCACACTAAAAAAAGTTGTGCGTGTACTAGTGTACACACGTAAGAAGTGAAACTTCTTTATGGCCTTATTTTTCGAAAAATGATCTACATGCACCTTTCCAGAAATTGGTTAAATTGGTTAAATTGGTTAAATTGGTTAAATTGGTTAAATTGGTTAAATTGGTTAAATTGGTTAAATTGGTTACATTGGTTAAATTGGTTAAATTGGTTAAATTGGTTAAATTGGTTAAATTGGTTAAGTTGGTTAAGTTGGTTAAGTTGGTTAAGTTGGTTAAGTTGGTTAAATTGGTTAAATTGGTTAAATTGGTTAAATTGGTTAAATTGGTTAAATATTATTTCACTTTACCTTTTTGCTATCGTCTGAACCAACCGTGGTAGGGGCAAGAAAAAGATGGCGCGTAACCGAAAAATGTGACGAAAATTTGACGCAACTTTCCAGAAATTGGTTAAATTAGTTAAATTGGTTAAATTGGTTACATTGGTTAAATTGGTTAAATTGGTTAAATTGGTTAAATTGGTTAAATTGGTTACATTGGTTAAATTGGTTAAATTGGTTAAATTGGTTAAATTGGTTAAATATTATTTCACTTTACCTTTTTGCTATCGTCTGAACCAACCGTGGTAGGGGCAAGAAAAAGATGGCGCGTAACCGAAAAATGTGACGAAAATTTGACGCAAAACGTGACGGTAAATTTTTTCCAACGCCGATAAAGAAGTTTCACTTCAAAAATAATAGAAAACAGCACACTCAGGCACGGTAGAAAGAGTGGGAGATACTAGTTCCTCTCCCTTCCCCTCGATCTTACGCTTTTTCGATCAGCATCACGTGACCCTGACGCGAGTTTGGAAGTTTTTACCCATCCAACAAAAAGTGCTCAGCGCCGCTAAAGAAGTTTTCACTTCAAAAATGTTTTATGTATTTATAATATAACTAGCGGACCCCGCGAACTTCGTATCGCCTCAGATATTAGATTTTGACGTCTTAAATGAGTTAAATGTCATTGTCATCAAATATATGGCGGGGTCGGAAAATCTTATGTTTGTACGGGAGTATAGAAAAGTGTTGCTTTTTTACTTTAACAGGCAATTTTCAAAAAAAAAATCTGTGTAAGAACCATCCTCGTACTTCAAGGAATATTATAAAAAAGGAATTAGCGAAATCGGTTCAGCTGTTCTCGAGATTTGCGCTTAGCAACACATTCAGCGATTTATTTTTATAAAAAGGAATTAGCGAAATCGGTTCAGCTGTTCTCGAGATTTGCTCTTAGCAACACATTCAGCGATTTATTTTTATATTATAGATAGGAAATTTACAAAAGCTTTAATTGCTACAGAAAATCATAAATAGAATGGAATATGCACTAACTAAGACAGACATTTCTACAACTCACAATTTTATTGCAAGTGATACTAACTTGCCTTCAAACTCCTAGTTTATTCTTTATGGACTCAATAAAATCATAGACCAGTATGCAAAGGCATAATTTCCTACGAAAGTCAGTGTTATAGTTAAAAAAGTACAGCCAGCTCATGTGAATGACTAATACTTAACACAAATATTGGTTTCAATTTAAATGGTCTCTACTTATACTATTTATTGTTTGAGTTTTTTTACGTTTCATAAAAACCAAAGTAATCTGCACTAATATTATAAAGAGGAAAGATTTGTATTTTAGTGTGTGTGTATGTTTGTGAGAATAAACTCAAAAACTACTGTGCCGATTTCAAAATATCTTTCACCATTGGAAAGCTAAATTCACCCTGAGTGACATAGGATATATTTAATGCTAGAAAAATTTGAGATCCATATAAAAAAATCTTATGTCCCCGTGCGAAACCGGAACGGGCCGCTAGTAAATCATAAAATAATTACTTGGTTGATGCATTAATCAATTATTTAATGCCCATTAGATTACACAGAAACGTCACTATTTGTAGTATCGCACTAAGTTATAAATCCATAATAATGCAAACATTAAGTTTAACAAATTTTTCAAAATTGTAACCGTTCGAAGAGTTGAAATTGAATTACAGAAGAGCAATATCTTGTAGCATAAAAGATTTAAAAAATCAGAAAATCTTAAAATTATTTAGCAGTGGTAGTGTTCGAGTCCGACTCTCACAGACTCTCACTTACTTGGTAAAATAAAATAAAAAAATGTTTCTATTGGAAATACATTTTGAGTATAAAGCAGCAAAACTTATTTTCAAGTAAAATTATCATAGAAAAGACCTAGATAACAATAATATTTTTACTAAATATAGTTCCGGATTCTTTGTTTGTCATTGAGCTGGCTTTTCATTGAAGAACTTTGTCTCCGCCGCAAACCATATCCAACTGTTAATTTGTTGGTCTTAATTTGATTTTACGACCTATTCGTACAACATTACTATTATGCGAGGGCATAACAATAAAATGCTCTATGATAATGTGAATAAGTGGTTATAATTACTAGTAAATTCTAAATCCGCTTAGGTAAACATCGTAAACAAGAAATGGAAAGTTTTATAGATAGTCAGCTTTGATTTGATAAGTTATCTTTTCGAAAAAGAGTGTCAATATTATTAGTTCCAATTTGGAAATGTATTTTTACATACATGAAGCATGATTAGTTTTAAATTATGAGGAGACACTAAATGCCATGGAAGATACCAAGTTTTATTCGTCTGTCTAGAGTCTAGAATAATGAGTATTTATTTCAAACCTGAAGTCGATTCGTTAGTACATTTTTGTATGCTCTCAAAACTTAACCACTTAATTGCTTTCGATGCTAACTTTAGCAATACAAATTTGAAAGAAACATTCCAGCCCTATAGAAAAAGGTTTTAAAGTCCCCATCGAATAAAAAAAAAACCGTTTGATAGAGTTGCAGTGTATTTAACAAACTAGCTCTGCGACTTTGGTAAGTGAATTATTTATATTTAAAACTATCCTACAGAAATTGTACATTTTTCCAGTTAAATGGTCCATATGCTTTTTCAGCATATTTTATAATCTATCTGCATGCCTTATTTTACTCCAATGCGTTGAGCCTTTCTGGCACAAACATTAATCCAGTAAAGATTATGTCAGTGCCAAACAAACAGTCAACGACAATCGTCATGAGCCAACTTAAAATTGTTTACTCATTAAATGCTTTCCATCCTTTTACTTTTCATCTTTGCTACTTTAATTCACATATTTATGTCTCATTACTGAAATAGCGATAAAAGGGCAGTGGTCTCAAACATTTGGCTTAACTTGCATAAATCATTTATAATATGACAAGCACGACTTGCCCCCACAAGTCTACGCTGATTAAAATATTACTCTATGGAAAATTATGGGCCTTTGTGAAATTGAAATTGAAACCATTCATCGTAGCTATAATTTTATCAATTAGGTTTATTATTGATCTTGTTACGTCATGTTTTATTATGATCTATGGTTATTAAAAATATCTTGGATATTTTATGACTTATACCGTGAATGATAAGGCTATGGAGGAGATTTACCGGATCTCATCGACTATTCAAAACCAAGATTAACATTTTTCAGAATATCAAAAGTACAAATCTTTTATTTTCCGAATGTCTTTAATATGAAGGAGTTAAAATCCGTTGTGTTATTGACCCGAAAAACTTTATTACGAATTTCAAATTTCCGAAAATTCATTGTATCAATAAAGAATTTAGTTGAATCCCGACTCGCCGTGGTCTTTCTGCCGTGCTTGTCTGCCCAATACTAGAGTGTAATTTAAAAGCCGAAGGCGTGGAGGGAGACGGTGAGGCGACCAGCAAGCCGAAGCTGCGTAAGAGAGTCAAAGATTTGTTACGCAAGGGCGGAAGGACAGCACTTCCCGCAGCGCCGGAGAAGAGCAAAACTATTTGCCTGCATGCATGCATGTTTGCCTGCTTGTCTAAATCCATGCATGCTATTGCTATGCCTGCTTGCCTGTATGCATGGTTGTTTGCTTGCTAGCCCGCATACATGCTGCTTGCATGCTACTCTGCATGCATTACATGCTATCTGTACTTTTTTTACATTTGCACTTGGTAGCACCTAGTTAGAGTAGTATTTAATATGCATTAGTATTGTGTAACAATTTAACATTATCGGTAAATTCTTTGGTTCGAGAAAATAATAAATAATTTAAAAATTGAATTCTTATGAATGAATAAAAAAACAATCAAGTATTTATTTTTGGTTTTATGTGTTTTCGGACTATTTATATTCGGAATTCGTATTTATGATATTTCGGATTATTAAAGATTCGGAAATGATATGATTCGGTATCATGAAATTCTGCATTCAAATTATTTAGGACTGTATTATAAGATATTAATAAAACGCTGGTTCTGGTGCAACTGACAACTGTATTATGTAAAACAAAAGTATGTACAAAAACAGTATGTATGAAAAGTAATAAACCATAAACAATTCTAAAAAGTACAAATATATATCAAAAAGTATGTGCATCCTGCACATTTCTGCCCTTTTTAAAAGAAGAACCAATTTCTTAACAGGGCGCCTTAGCACTCCGGCAGAGGTACATATGTTCGCAACTCTAACAACGCCATCTCTCCCAGAATAGACAGAAAATATACTGCCTTTAGGCCATGGTCCTCGAGGTAGATTGCTATCCACGATCAAGATGACATCATCAACTGCGACATTCTGTGTAGTTCTCATTTGCCCTCTTGGCAAGATTTGAGTAGATTCTCTTGAACCCATCGCTGCCAGAAGTAATCAGTAAACCCTAGAGCTTTCTTCCAACTAGCGCGACTGGCAAAGCCTCCGTCTTCCAGCTCGGCGGAAAAAGCAGGTCCTGGTGGTAAGTCAATTGTAAAATAAAAAGGATTCAATGCTTTCTCTGCGCATGGATCGCCGGGAACATGCGTGAGCGGTCGCGAGTTTACTAAAGATTCAGCCTCGGCCTTCACTCTCCTGCGTCCAAAAGCGACCTGAAGATGCCCAAAGTAATACAACCCCAGGCATGAGGACGGGCGTCGATGGTGGGCCAACTGTTCTGGTGGTAGATTTCCGACAGCAGGGCAAAGCGGTCTGGTCCAAAGCAGCTTATATATCGGACATTTATGTGTGATAGACCAACGTGTTTCTGAGGCCCAAAATCCAGTAGTGTTGGCGCAAGCGGCTCACCACAATTTCTGGGTTGCCGTGTGCTGCCTTCATGTGGTGAAACTCTATCAAAAGACGAGCAGAAGCTTGTTTACTCTGTAGTACGGTTGGTTGACGTAGATCCGTGTCTGAACCTGTGAAAGCGACTGTGCGGTTAGACAATCTAATAAAACCATCATGGTCTAGAACTATGGCATCTTTCTCTTGCCGGCCTTGTGTGGGGAGAGATCCTCTATAGCAAAGACGTAGAACTTCCTTCCCGAAACAGTCGACTCGAATTTTGCGTTGCGAAGCTGTAAGAATTATTGGCCAGGTCCTGGGTTCGTCCCTAAAGATCATAAGGCTATTTACAGTAGGCGCTCCCAACGATAATCCCCGATCAAAGTCCGCGCGTGCTCGGAGCACCGCAAGAAATTTAAACAATCTTGCTGTTGCACGTACCAATGTGAGCCATGAGCGGATGTATGTGGGATCGGCGCACAAAAGTAAGTGCTATTTTGCTGAATAAGATGGAAGACGCGGGAATACGTGGAGTACCACTTAAAATCTTTGAGAGCTATCTTTCAAATCGTTACCAATGTGTAAAAATTGGCGACTACGTCAGTAAAGAAATGCCTATTACTTACGGGACGCCACAGGGTAGCGTACTCGGACCAGGTCTCTTCCTGATATACATAAATGAGCTATGTCTTCACACTTCTATGAATGGAAAGATCTTCACCTTTGCAGATGACACTGCTCTCGTATATTATGGGGATTCTTGGAATGAAGTCCGCAGTCATGCTGAGCGCGGTCTGAGAATGGTAATATCTTGGCTGGGCAGGAACCTACTGTCACTAAATGTCGGTAAAACTAAATATGTTACCTTTTCTATAAATAGTAGTACCCAACCTAATTCAAAATTTGTCATTCGGGCACATATTTGTGATGGTTTTCCATCGAAGTCTTGTTCATGCGCACATTTGGAGGCAGCTACTCATATTCGATACCTTGGTGTCGAAATTGACAACCAACTATCATGGTCAAGACAGATTGAAAGTTTAAATAACAAAGTAAGAAAAATTATTTGGGTTATGAAAAACTTGCGTCATGTGGCTGATATAAATGTACTTAAAACTATTTATTACGCATTATGTCAATCTATTCTCTCTTACTGTATTGAGGTATGGGGTGGAGCATGTAAGACAAGATTATTATCGACGGAAAGAGCTCAAAGATCGGTGCTCAAAGTTATGACCCACAAACCTTTTAGATTTTGTACGACTGAGTTGTATAGACTGTGTGGCGTATTGACTGTCAGACAATTATTTATTCTAAAAACCGTTTTGAGGCAACACTCTAAATTAATTTATGACCCATCTCTATTAAATAACACAAATAGAAGAAGACCCAAAAAAATATGCAGCACAGATAAAAGTAACACTATTTTCTACAAAAGGTTCTCATGCTACTTGGGGCCACATTTGTACAACAAGGTGAATAAAAGCATTGAAATTTATAAGTTACATAAAACATTGTGTAAAAAAAAAAAAACTACGTGACTGGCTACAACAACTAGACTACAATAATACAGAAAACCTTTTAGATTAATAAATCATAGGTTACATATTAAATTATCTTAAAGTAAACTACGAATTACGAATTACTTCCTTAATTAAGTAATTTGAAAAAGTTCCTTATCAAACACACACACACACACACACACACACACACACACACACACACACACGATCAAACTCGTTGTAAAGTCTTAAATGTACAAAATTGTCCAATTACATGTTTTCAGATATGTTTCTAGCAATGAAATAGTGTTTAAATTTTGGATTGGGAAGGATCTGTCTCCTAGAATACAGGTATAACCTAAACTATGAGACAGAGTTAAACTGTTAATAGTTTTTAGCACTACATTTTATCATAAGCATCGTACCTACTCTGTATTTGATTTTCTGTGCTGTTATGGACAATAAAGAAATTATTATTATTATTATTATTATTAGTGCAACGATATGTGGTGCGCAGTTACTCTAGATGAAGATGACACGGGCAAAGATGATAGTCCCGATGGTCTACTTCGCGGTGACACTTCGCGATTACTCGTGATCGCTACTAAATGAGTTGACATGGGAGTGTGAAGGCGAATGTGAGGGCATGGTGATGATTCAAGCTCCACCTGGAGTGATAACGTCTGATGGGCTGGTTCACACTGATTAAACTTCGCAATCCCAGCGTGATGAAATGAAGGAACACGAAGTTTTGAAACCGTAGTTAAGGTTTCTAACCCCGGCTTCCAAGGTTGTTCTAACTGTTGTGAATCAAGTTCAAAATTGGTAGTGTAATTGACAAACTCAACTGATCTTGTCTTACTAGAGATAAAACCAAAAAGTACCCAGCCTAAAGCAGTTTTAATTGCTACTAGTTGAGACTTGGTACTCTTTCGAGTTGCCTTAGCTAGTGTCAAATTCCAATTATCAATACCTAAAATGATCGTAGGCTTGGCGTCTTCGTATGGGCAAAGGTCAACCAAATCGTTTAATTGTTTGTTTAGGTGTTCTTTGGCGACTGATTGGGGTTTTATGCCTAAATGGTTGATTGAACGTGCTTTTTGAACGAGATAAGTGTTTGTCTCATTGCGACCCTTAATGTGGAAGTCTACATATTCTACCGTAGTGTCCTGGGACAGACCACCCACACAGTCGAGTCTGATTTGGGCTTTCGGTCCACTGACCCCAATTCGTGAACACACATCAGATTCGATAAAAGTGGACGTGGATCCGTCATCCAGTAGTGCGTAAGTGTCGAAGCTAGAGGGCCTGAAACCGTTACTGCAACCATCTTTAGAAGAGGTGAAGAACGCACAGATGGCAGCTGCGAGCCTACGGTTGAAGCAGCGGCATGGGCAACTGTGTCTTGTGTGTTATTCTGAGCTAACTGGATCCTCTGTGACACTAGGTGAATCAATATCGTTATCAACACATTCAACTATATCAATATGAGCACTCGCATTACGTTCCGCTTCCGAATCATGTAATAGTGTATGATGACGAAACTTACAACCTTCATGAACACAAACTTCTTTGGATTTGCAAAATCTAATTCTGTGCAAACCTTTGACAGATTTTATTACTCTTTATAAACTGCCATCTGTCAGGCAAAGACAACAACTTAAAATTGACGCAATCAAACAATTCATGATTTTTAGCGCAAACAAACAAATAATTTTGGAAATATTTTTCGCCGAAAGGGAAAGATTTGTGAATTTACGCTGCTGTGGTGTATATGGAAGTGAACGCCGGTCATTTTCTGTTACCGTGTTTACCCTATCTCGAAACTTTTTGTTGAAATCTAAATTGTGGCCAGAGGTCGTAGGTTCGATAATTCCGTATCTAACCTGCAGTTCTACCTCCCTGGCCAAGAAATTAGCAAACAAAACCAGACGTTCTTCGCCATTACCATCACAGCTTGCAGCGTAATCTTGCCATCGTGATCGCAACAGTGTTGGAAGTTTCAACAACATGGCACTAAATAATTCCGGTGATCGAAGGTAGTCTGAATGTTCAAGTAACCGAATAACTTCCACGCAATTACGAACACGACAAGCAAAACTAACTAAATTCTTACCTTCAGCGTTCAATCTCGGCAACGAACGCATCGCAGCAATCTCTTGCATGACAATAAGTTCTGCACGCCCGTACTTCATATCTAGCACGCTTAGCACGTCAGTGGGCAAGCGTGCTGTTGCGAGCAATGCGCTCACAGTCTCGCGCGCTCCTCCGCGTAGCGAGTAATTGAGACGCGCTATGTTTTCAGCATCTGTATATGAGGCCTTTGTATCTAAAAAGACACGCTTAAAACCTAGGTACTCTGTAGGTGATTTCCCATCAAAAAAAGGTAAGTTAATAGGTAAAACACTAGTAGGACGTTTATTGAAATTAAAATTATTAAAAAAGTTTTCTAACGAAGCGATAAGTTGTGGATATGGCTCGCCGTGGTTGATGTGAGTGAATCCCGGTTGTGAAGTTGCGATGGCACCGGTAGCCGGAACAGGGGCTTCTGCGATAGCTGCCGCTGCTGCTCCTGGTTCTACTGGTGCTGTGAGCCGCGCGGCGGCAGCATTGGCTGCTCTGCCCGCAACGACTGGCACTGACACAACTTCTGCATCCACTTGTGGTGTAGTGATCTGCACATAAGGCGTTTCATTAGCTCGGCTGTCTTCTTCGGCCGCTCGATGCACGTCGGCGAGCCAGCTACTTATGCGTACCTCTTTATGACTAGTGCTACGACCACTACGTACACTACTACTACGGCTACTTCCCACTGCTTCTAAGGCCGCTACTTTTGCTTGGTGTTCGAGTTCAAGCACTTTTTTCTGTTGCTCAACCTCAAAGTGCTTCAGTTGGAGCTCCGCTATCTGACGCGCGTGTTGCGCTTCGGCGGCAAAAATTTTTGCTCTAACCGTCGCAGAGGAACGGTTAGAGCGGGAACTACTGGGTTTTGACGGCGGTGGCGTACCTGAGGTACCTATAAGCTCACTTACCGTAGGTTCCTTCCTTACTTTCGTATCCTGAGTACCTGACACAGTAGGAACCTCTTCCCCCTTTTTGCTCCTAGTCTGCACCATATTTAATCACAGAAGGACCACTATATTTAGGACTGTATTATAAGATATTAATAAAACGCTGGTTCTGGTGCAACTGACAAATGTATTATGTAAAACAAAAGTATGTACAAAAACAGTATGTATGAAAAGTAATAAACCATAAACAATTCTAAAAAGTACAAATATATATCAAAAAGTATGTGCATCCTGCACACAAATTATTATATATTAACGTGACGAATTTTGAAATTTAGGTTTTTTAATATTAGGACTTATGAATAGATCGGATTTGTGATTTTCGGAAATCTGTATCATTCGGAAGTATAAAAATAAAATTTGAAATTCGTGATTGTCAATATCGGAATTAGGTTTTTCGTATTTATTTAGTGTATTTTTTTACTACGTCTTTTGATCCTACGGTCTACGAAGATCATGTGATTCTAGTGCACATGATACATTTGCTTTGGCACGCTTCATGTGTCAATTGTGGAAGAGCTATTATGGTTTAATATACAAATATGGCAGCCGTAAAATACTTTCGTATGTTTTAACGTTTCTATAAATTCCATTTCAAACAGTCATTGATTCCTATTTATAAACTTACATAGAACCAAATACGTATCGTTTTGTTTCTATACATATTATAAGAGGTGAGAGGTGATTAAAGGAGTACTTTCAGAAAAGGACGGGCAACGACGTCTTCTCTCGCATACTCTGCTTCTTCTTGTCTCTAGTCCACTCTTGTCCCGAAGCAGGTGGTACGTTAAAATATTGGGACGTGTAAAAGCGCCCCAAGGGGTCAATTTACAGAAAAAAATTCTGTAGACTGAAAAAATTGTATTGATGGGACAAAAACAAAATCCAATCTTTTACCAATATAAGGCATGAACGTAACAAAATAAATCGTTTGACAGTCCGTTAAAAATTGTTACCAACCCCTGGCCAACCTTGTGAAGCCAACATTTGCATTGGATTACATCGTCGCAGTGACATAAAATTGTACGCTGAATGAGCCACGTGCACACCTCGCTGGACCGTAGAGACAATTGATATTGAATATCTAGAAATGTTATTCTGGGAGCGAGTAAAACTTTATTTTTAATGTTACTCGTACCTTATTCTTCTTCGTGGACAACAAGTAAATTAACAATTTAGTTTTAATCAAATCTGATTGATTTTTATTAAATATCTTGCTCTTTTAAAAATAATTGCTTATTAAAGCACTAATTAAGTTTCGTGACCCGTATTATAATGTTGAAAACATTGTAGGTACTAAGTTTTTATTATTAAGCTAGATTAACTCAGTAGTCAGTACACAAGTTATTGTTGTACCAATAATAAAAAAATAACGATTTTTTTTTAGTTTTACTAAATATGAGATAGATGTGTGTTACTCAATCACTCCAGAACGGATAACGGATCTTAATGAATTTAAAAGCATAAGAAGATTTTAGGCTATAAAAGCTTTGTGTTTAACAAAAGTATAGATCCCGTGGGATAGTTTAACACTTGCAACTTTTACAAATATTTAATAGTTTGTTAAGTTAAACTAAGCCTTTTACGTGTTTCAACCAAATTTTTAAACTTTAACACTTACTCTCATCTTCCTTGTTCTCATTTTTTTGACGACCAATTGGATCAGCGGTAGTTAACGCTGCTTCTGAGCCATGGGTCGCGGGTTCGATCCCCGCACAGTACAAATATTTGTGTGCATAAACATGTCTGTTTGTACTGGTCTGGGTGTTTTCTATGTATTAAAAGTATGTATTTATAAAACAAATAGTATATAAGTAAGTTTATCGGTTGTCTAGTACCCCATACGACGGGGTACTTAATTGTAGCTTAATTTGGGACTAGATGGCTATGTGTGGCCCAGTGAGGCATGTCTTAAATATTATTTTAAACGCTGCTTCTGAGCCATGGGTCGCGAGTTCGATCCCCGCACAGTACAAATATTTGTGTGCATGAACATGTCTGTTTGTAATGGTCTGGGTGGTTTCTATGTATAGTATATGTATATATTTAGTAAAAAAAATAATTATATAAGTAAGTTTATCGGTTGTCTAGTTCCCCATATGACAAAATACTTACTAGTAGCTTAATTTGGGACAGATGGCTCTGTGTGGCCCAGTGAGGGCATGTCTGAAATATATTTTTTTTGCTAAACAGAGTTCATCTTATCAAGAATAGTTAATAATATACTGATTTAAACTTTCATGGTCACTATCACTAGAGTTATTTAATTCGGGGTTTATACCATGTACCTTATTTATTATGAGTTTCCGATAGTTCTCCCGTGATACAACAGTTCTCCCGTGATCATGGCGCTTGCAACAGTGCCGAAATATCGGAAACTCATAATAAATAAGGTACATGGTATAAACCCCGAATTAAATAACTCTAATAGTTAATAAGTTGCTTTAACACCTAATTTAATGTCTCTTCCATAAAAAGGCATAACTTTATCCATGTCTAGTTAGCTAGCTCGCTCAGTAGCCCCAGTCATAGGTTTAGCTAGGTCACGTTTTGGAGACAAAGCCTATATGGATTATGTCTCAATTTACCAACTGTACCTATTCAAAATATAACGTAGAAATGCAGCTGTTGAAATCTGATGTCGTTAATATTTGGAACAAGGTTTATGGGACCTTTAAGTCTGGAAAACTAAATATCTAAGCTTGAATTGATGTTAATAGTGCTGACAACCTCAGTGTGAACAACCACAAAACGTAATATGTACAGAATTCATCTCGTAATTTAATTCACTGTTTATACCTACGCTTGGCGGTCGCTCTAGGGCTGTCAGTTTTAGTTATGGACATAACTTTTGTGGTAGTGGCATTCGTATCTAGTTGTCTAATTTAATGTCGGACATTAGACAAGATGAGAAATATAAACCAATAATAACTAAAACAAATCAATTTTAAACTTTTTGTAACTTCTCTGCAAAAAATGCTTGCTTAAAAAACAACTGGTGGCTTATCAACTTAATTAAACCGTCCATTAATCAGTTATGCAAGAATGTTATGTTTCATTTTTGTACTTATATAAATGTTTACAGCGCTTGTCTCAAGCTAATGGCGCTCGCACTGATCCGGGCCGGTCTAAGATTTTATGTCCGTGGGCTGTGCCTACGTGTGTAAGTATTGCTCGACCGAATTTTGTGAGAAGATTGACTTCTCTGTATCTATATCTGTTTCATGGCACATCGTAAGTAAAAAATATAAAACTAGTTACAAAGTCCCAAAAAATTACATCATAACTAACTAAAAGCAGCTAATGCTTCACCTACATTTTTTATAGATGTAAGCGACTAAGTCATAAATGGGTACTAAATAATGTAACTAATTTTAGGGGTTAAAGTATGAAATTGCCGTTGTGTATGGACGAAATCGAGAAAAGTCATTTTTCCATACTAACAATTTTTTAGTTTTTTTCAAAACGCCTGATCCGTTTTCGGTGCAATTAAAGGTGAAAGTTAGATGGTTATAAAGCTACGCATTATAGTATTTAAATTTCTGAAAATCAAAGTATATAAGTAATACAAATATACTTAATTGAAGCAAGAAGGTCAGCTGACACATTGTAAGTGGTCTTTTCAACGACTTCCTTTGAAGTAATAGGCACTAGTATTGCATTTTTTTTAGTCAAAAGTTACTTTATTTAGTTTTTGATACAATACAAAAAGAATTACGCAATAATATGACTATACTTAAGAGCTATAAACAAAATAAAAAGTGGGAAAATAATCGGCAATTTCATACTTTAACCTACTTTTATTAAGTATAACTACTATTATTAAGTATAAACGCGAACGTTTGTTACCCAATCGGTTAAGAACGACTGTACGCATACCTAGATGAACTATGGCACGCAGGTATACTAAGACTTAAATAGTAGTGAGGCTACTTATTAATTAACGCTTATCGTGGCATAGTATCACGCGTAAGAAGTCGCGAGCAACAACTAGTAAGACACTAAAATGATTATTATATCTGGTAGATATCGCTGCAAGCGATTAGACCGCCAAAATTGTACAATTCTAAGTCTTTCTCATGTATTATTTTTCAATTTTATGGTGTGCAATTAATCGAGTATCTATCAATTTTTTAAAACGGTCTACAATCATCCCATTGCAGGGCAAAGGCCTCTACCATTAAATTCATGTTACCATAGGAAATATGGGCAAAGACGACACGTAAATGAAAATACTTTATTACATACATACAGGGTGAAATTTTAACCACTTTCCAAATTTTAATATAGCAATCTACGAGGCAAAAAACAAACGACGTATTTTTTCTTTTGGTCTAGCCCAGTACAAAAATGTGAAGATAAAGCACTTTGAAAATGTCCGCCAAAAATCAAAAAAATTTGATAATGCATCCTAGTAGCACTTTTTTTACGCGATGTGCATCTTATTTATTCATTACAATAATATTCATAAGTTTTTGTGTTTCCCCTTACACCTTAACAGGTCTGGGACCATAAAAATTGAAAATTATATCGCGAAAAATATTTTCGGGTGACAACTTAATTTACATTTTTTACTTCTTAAATAGGCTTTAAATACGATACTGAACGCATATAAAAATTTTGGAAAGTGGTTAAAATTTCATCCTGTATATACGTAAACCTAATACATCAACCTCCCTGTCGCAAGGACATATATAAAAGAAATGCTTATAATAAGAGTATTGTTTATTTAATTTATTTAATCCATGTAATTAATATTAATCTAATGAAATCAAAACAATTCAATTGACATCTATGTATATGTATCCTATCAGTTTGTAACTGCATAATTGAATTGTTGCACGTCTGCGAGCAGACTGAACACTGTACCTACTTACTTTTACTTGTCACCTTTAATAACTGTATTCTAAGCAAATAAACGTTTGAGTTTGAGTTTGAGTTTATAAAATATAGAATAAAATTAACACCCGTATTTATAAACAAGTAAAAGTAATTACTTGACTTAAAGTAATTATTTAAGAGATAATTTGTATGCCTTAATCTAGTAATTACTAGAAATTAGAACTATCATAAGTTAGTAATCTCAGCCAAATAATATGTCTATTAATAGTGACCCATTTCCTTCACTCAAGCACTAGGTAGTAACATCTTAAGTTATGACTTTCTAAAGCAATAAGTAATTACTTCTTTATAAATACGGGTGTAAGACTATTATCGTAAAAGTTAAAAGCGATACTAGTTTACTTATTTACAAAGCTCGCGATACCATTCATCGGTAGAAACGCCATAAACTAGTAGATATTTGTCAAACATAGCCAAATGAGATATTTCACTGCGCCAACTTACAAAGGTGGCGAAATCGTAATTAACAGAGTCGATTTTAAACGCACTTACACAATTTACAAGCAACTAAGAAGTAACCCATAATATGCTTGATATGGCCTATCAGACCAACGCGAGAGTGTATCTTAAAAAAAAAATTAATTTACCTAAGGAATTTATATATTTAAAAATACTGATAAAATTTTACCAATTATTGTCGTCGATTTCTTGTTTGGCACAGATGCAGAATTGTTGGCCTATTTTACATTTATTTTTAATAAAAATGTTTTTTTTGGCCCCCTTCAAATTTATTTCTTAGGTTGGACTTTAGAAAAAAAAAATTGGGCTACATACATAGTAAACAGCTATGCGGGGTCATACACAAAAAAAATATATTTTAGAATTAATTTAGAATTTACCTTTAAGTACCTTTAAGTCAAGTAGGTATTGATAATCGATCGCCACAATTGTCAGGAGAGTTGGTGGTTATCTTTTTGGCAATGGTTAAGAGATAACGCTGTTGTCTGTCTTCTGACAATACCGTTTTGTCTTCTTATAATTTAGTCGTTTTTATGACACTCGTAGGACCTACATTATTTTGGGTCACTAGTTGAAAAAACCTTTGAAAGGTCAATGAGACCTAACATAACAACGAAATGATTCTTTTATCCAGTCATGAATACTCATGAAGGGTTATTGCCGCGTTTACAAGCGGTTCTGTATTATTATGTTATATCTGTTGTAGAGTGTCCGTTAGCAATAATTGTTTTGACATATTTATTATTGATAAAGTCGTATGTTGGGTCTAGTGACCTGGTAAGAGTGAGTGACAATGTGGTAGTCCACCTATTTCCCAAGAGTTCAACCTTTGGCCTATTTACAAAAAATATCATATTGTTATAGTCTTGTTTCTGAAAGAGGCAGGTGGGTTATAGTCCTGTTTTGAAAGGCATGTTGAGCCATTAGGCCAAGATGAAAGTCTTGAAAAAAGTTACACCAGAAAGACCTCTGATGAGATCTAATAGGTGGTTGGGATGGCGCTGAAACCGGATTTTCCTTAACAAGTAATTACACAA
Organism: Anania crocealis; assembly: GCA_949315895.1. Classification (NCBI taxonomy): domain Eukaryota; kingdom Metazoa; phylum Arthropoda; class Insecta; order Lepidoptera; family Crambidae; genus Anania; species Anania crocealis. The sequence goes on along the minus strand of OX438869.1, from coordinate 5,561,791 downwards.
GAAGATGAAAAAGAAAAAAATAATCTAAACATCACTGAGAGATAACATTGCCAAAGTAACGTAATTATTTGTCAAGTACTAGATATTTTGTTTAGTAAAGAATTCCGATTTTAAATTCTTTTTATTTTCATAATCGTTTTGCATAAAGCCTATTTGCAGCTATGCCAAACCTTTGTTCATATCGTCTATAATCAGAAATCGAATACATTTTCTACTTTGGCCCGTCGCTATCTCACGTATCGGGGTATAGTTCAAAGCCTTGGCATAGTGTGGTGACATTATCGACAGTTACATTGTGTTACATTGTTGACACGTAACATACTTTGTTAGCATCACTATCACTATGTCCAAAGTATAAACATAATCAATTGTAAACATATAACATTCACATTAAAATATAAAAAAAAAACATTTTCCTGATTTGCGAAAATATTAATTTATATTAGTTTACTTACTTTATTTAATAAGAATTTTGTTTTATAATCCATCCTACCTATACCGTTGTCCATTTACCAACTTGATCATTCTGGAGCACCGGAGCCTAAGAGATGAATTTTAAAACCATACATGTTCGATTATACATCTTATCGATCTGTCAATTCATAAGTAACATCGTCGTACCTTATAATTCGTATTCCATCGATAGTCGATTAAAAACACTACCCAGCCCCATTTTATATTACGACACTGTCTCTCGCCTTTAGTGACCGTTAAAGTTTGATATAGGAGTGTAAATTCATTGTTAGTAATGCCTTAAAGTAGGTGACAGTGGGGCTGGCTAAGCTTGGATATTATCTATTTAATGCATATTTAATACTTTAGATACTTCCTTGACCATTAGTATTGTATCAAAATTCATGAGACAGTGTAAATAAAATCTTATCTTTAACTAAAACTTTTATTTTGGCTTCACGTACAATTAGTAGCACACATTGCAAGTGTAAACTTTAGGTAAAACCAGTTTTATTTTCATTAAATACTTGTACAGTGCTTAATTAGGGCACTATCCCATCTCCCCGCCAAAACCTTTAAAATACTGTTGGGACTACCAAGCATTCTTTTTTGGATAGAAATAATCTTTTTCCGCATTAAAGCATGAAAGCAGTCTACGTGAGCGTCGGCAAACATGCCAGACGCGCTGCAAAACCTCGGCAGTCCCACCAGCACCCGGAACATATTATTATAAAGTACGCGCAGAGCGTTGTAAGTTTTTTGCGTATAGCTACCCACAGGCCACTTGTGTAAAACGATTGGCAGTATGATTTAAATAAGGCTATTTTAACCTCCAATGAGCAACGCGCAAACCGTCGGGCAAGCATATTACCGCGTACTGCCAACGCTCTGCGCTCCCTCTATATGTCACAATCATCATTGAGGTCGGCGGTGACTACATGACCTAAGTATTTGAATGTAGGTACTATGTTCAACTCATCACCGTTCAGTCGAATGGGCGGCACATGCTTATTTCTTACTCCGCGCGTTGCGAACACCACGACTTCGCTTTTCTTACAGTTATACATAAGTCCGTGAGCTCTAGCGTACTGTTCGCACACGAGGAGCATCTTCCTCAACCCACCAATCGACGGGCTCAGCAACGCCATATCGTCCGCGTAACTGATGCTATTGATCATTTGACCATCTATCGAACATCCCGTATGCATGCTGCTGAGCTCGACGATCAGCTCGTTGATGTATAAGCAAAAAAGCTTAGGAGAGGTTAACCCCCCCTGCCTAACTCCACATTCCAACCTATACGTGTCAGACGTTTCTCCTGCCCATTTTACAAAATTTTCTTGTTTTTGGTACCAATAACTAAAAATATTAACAAGCTCCTTTGGCATTCCAGTTGCTCCTAACTTATTCCATAGGACTGGATAAGACACCATATCAAAGGCCTTCGATAGGTCGAGGAAACAGCCATACACGGATGTTTTTCTTTTCGTGTAGTACCTGACGGTTTCCCTGAGGGCGAAAATGGCACTTTCCGTTGAGAGCCCGGCTCTGAAGCCGAACTGAGCGTCATGTAGCTGCAAGAATCTATCCAGCTGTCGGTCAAGAAGCCCGTCAAGCACCTTGGCAGTTATAGTGGCCAATGATATGGGTCTATAGTTACTAATATCGGATACATCACCCGTCTTATTTTTTACAATTGGAATCACAGCCGTTTTCAACAGGTCTGGTGGCAAATAGGTGTGTCTAATACATAAAGGTTGTAAAACATACTAAGTACACGTGGTAGGTGGACACCAGCATGCTGAAAATGCTCGATACTGAGCCCGTCATGACCAGGGGATTTCCCACGGGTACTATGTTTAATGATATTGCGTACCTCTCGACTTGAAAAATACACAAGCTTTTGTTGTTTTTGCTGGCCAGCATCGAGCATTCCCTTTTCAGGCTCAGACTTATCGGCAGTAATATTAGCTTTGACTCTAAAGTGATTCTGAAAACGATTGGCTATAGCTTTGTGACCGCTAACATTATCCACACTTACAGGTAAGCTAGGCTTTGCATTTAGTTGTTGCGTGCTTTTCCAGAACCTTTTAAAATCTTTATCTTTATGTTGGGTGGCTAGAATATTCATTTTAATTAGATTTTCATTTTTAATACACCATTTTAATTTAGACTTGAACATTTTACGAGATTCACTCATCAATTCATAAATTTGTCCCGTTACTGGTTTACCATAAAGCAACCATAAATCAAAACATCGCCGAGCTTCTCTGTGTGCTTCACTGACATGAAGATTCCAGCCTACCACTCTTCGCCTTTTCGTATGCCTCGGACGCAATATAATACAAAATAATGATTCGCATGCATAACATTAGTAAGAATTGAATTTGTAATTTCTGGTTCACAGCATTGAACATTTCGTCACTTTATCACTTCAAATTATATTCGATATTAATATTAGTATCTGAAATATCTCAGTCAGCTGCTGTGACAAACTTCAATAATGCTTGAACACGCTTAATTAAATGGCGCACCTGGTGATATTAATCATTTGTCGATTTCGCACCGCTCCTTATCTCGGTCCGTGATAGCAATCTACTAGTGTTCATGATTAGGAATTTGGTTGTGACGGTGATCGAACGAAGTAATTATTGAGTGTAATTTGACTAAATCACTAATTTACGTTATCTCAATCATCAGCATGAACCTTGCTTCCGGAGTCATGACATTTACAGGTTGGTCAGCGAAAGGATCTCAAATATTTTCAGGGTACTAGTCGAGATCGCAGTCAATTGCTGGCATTCCACCAAATATTGTAGCCTAGGGTCTCTCATTCGCTTTTTATCAATTTTATGCTATCTGACACATAAAGTCCCGTTATGAACATGCCTTGCTTCCACAAATACATCGGATTAGTTAGTGTTATTAAAAAACTTAGATCTGATTTTGGGCAAAAAATATTATATCCCCATGACCGTGACTTTGACTTTGTGACCCAGTGCCCAAAGGCGAAAAGACACAATTACGAACATCCCATTCTGAAAGTCAATGCACCGGAGTCCTTGTATTAGACACTCTTCAGTTAGGTACTCACTCCACGACACACTTCTGGCTTTATGTCCAGCTCTTTCTCCGTGACAGCTGTACGACTCTGGAATGGACTGCCCTCCAAAATCAGAAAAGCCACCTCTAAATTGTTCCTCAAAATAGCTTTACGAAATCACTTCACCGACTAACTTTCTATCTTTCCTCTCTCGAATCTCGCTGACATAATTTCTGTATATACTCATATTACGTGTATGTATTTTTGTATATGTTATTGTATGTATTTATTGTTATTTTATGTTTGTAACTAGTTCGTATGTATATAACCTCAAATATGAAATCTGTATATATGCCAGTGCTTGATTGTAAGCACTCTTATAAGATATAATAATTTATATCTTACTTGTATATTTGTTATTTTCACTTAGTACTTAGCAACGCCTGTAACCTCTCCTACCTCCTCTCCTAAGGTTACAGGCGTTGGTTGACTGGTAGAGAATGCTTTTAGCATTAGGTCCGCCATTTGTGCAGCTGTATAATATGTGCATTAAAGAGTAAATAAATAAAATATATTATATGTTAAACTTAAAATATAAAAACAAGTAGGTACATAGATTTTCAAACACTAATAAAATTTCTATTAGGAATTTCAATGTCAATTTTATACTGTTAATTTTTATCTACTGTTTCTACTTCTGTTAGAACTCCTATCTAAGCATTCACATAATTAACCCCTCGATTGTATGTTATTTCAGACACAATTAAAATCAATTGTTATCGCGACCGCCGGCGGTATTATGATCCTGTAGGAATTAAAAAAATTAAAGTATTTATGGGAACAAAAAACCATGCAAAGACAGTCCAGCTCATTACAATCCACCGAAGGATGTTTACGCATCAATTACCTGTGTTTATCTCATACAAATTATGACATTGTGCTCTCAAAGGGTAACAAATTGGTCGGTGCATGAGCATCGTCAGGGTTGCCAACGTTAGGGATTCCCCCTATTCAAGGGAAAATAATGTACGACTAGGTTTAAGTAACTGTAATTTCTTTACGTAACTATGCCTAAGTACCTATGACGTTGTCCGTGATAGTTTAAAGAAGATAATGAGTCATATGGGGTCAATCATTTTCTTAGGAACTTAGATTAGGTATTCAAAGTAATTAACAGAATTGTTTTTTTTTATTAAGTTTATATTTTTATACAGATGACCATACATAATTGTACTTACAAAACCTAAACTATGTACCTGATATTGACATTATTCAACTCATTTTATTAATAAGTCGTTAAAATAAGCCTTAGTTTACATGTATTTCTTAGCTATAGTTGGTAAAAAGCGCTTTTAAGACTGGCAACCCAACCATTGCCTTATACGTCCCAAACATTAATTATAACACCTCTTTAACTTCAAATTTATGGCGTCGTTCTGTTAGTCATTACATGTTTTAAAAGTGTTCGCTTTTTTTATTGCGAACTGGCTTCGATATTGGGTGTTTATGCTTTTATAATTTATTGCCCGAGGCGGCATTTTTGTTTTGAGAGCCTCAAAGGCACGTGGGGGATTTATTGTAGTACGTTTTAATCTGCGATCTGGGAGTTAGTTTTGTGAAGAGAATAAGGGTATTAGAGTATGTACGCTGCGATGCAATCTGTGTGCTGTGTTTTGCCAACAATGTTTGCGAGTCGCTCTCACAAAAATCTATATGAATAGAGGTAATAAGTACTATGCATGCAGTGTTTTGATCTAACGAAAAACAGAGGAGTTTATTTTGTTATGTTTAACTTTTTACTACTTTGAGCGATTTTGATAAATTCTTGTTTCGTAGAGTCTAAGTCCCTTTCACCTTCACAAAAATCACTCTATCTATTAGTGAAAAACGCATAAAAATACGCGCAGTACTAAGTTTTTGTGTAAATCGCGAACATGCAGTGATAAACAACAGGTAAGCAACTGTAGTTCTCTAGCAATTAATAACATAGGCGTTGTATACAGGAAATAAATGACTTTGTGGAATATATTGTTGTATTGTGTGGTTTTCCTCAGAACATATAAATGTTCTAAGAACTAAATATTTATAAATTTTAAATCATGATGTAAATTTTTTAAGGAAATCTAATTTATTGATTTGTAGTAAATTATTGATAGGAGCAGTCATCTAGTGCAATTTACAGAATTTGATTCCAGACTCAAGCCATTGAGAAAAGGTCCTTTACGTAGTAATTCGGGACCCTTACGTAGTAGGCGGAACCGAATCACTACGCCAACCTATTCCTATGAATAATTAACATATTTTTACATAATCTGTAGTTCCTTAGCAAAAATCAAATGTCATCGATTTCCATCCGAGTTAGTCGACATTTAATAAAAAACAGTAGCATTTTATGCCCCACAAGACAGAGTTTAAATTACTAAAGTTTATTAACTACATAAATTTTCCGTGATTTTTTTATAGTTTCATTATTACAACTCCAGTTAGCACTTATTAGTATATAAGTATTTGCATACAATCAACGAGAAGTGGATAATAAACTGCAGTCATTTGCGTCCAATAAATCATTGAGTTGTACCAATGACTTCAACACATTGACTTATATTGCTCTGTCATAGAACAAATATGATCTGGATAGGGTGTAGATTTAATTTAATATGTGCACTTTTCCGTTATCAGTACAAAAAAATGTTTTAAAACTGTATTTTAAGCAATTGATGGTATAATTAGAACATACAATTCCTTAAACAAACATTTCCACTGCCTTAGTTGAGACGTGTCGTGAGCCCACATCCTTCTGCTAACCGAGGAATGTTCTAACTGAGAGAGCTTCTTCTAACCCGGAGATACTCGTAAAACTTAATTCTATGCGGATAAATTCGCGGGCGATCCGCCCGCATGGCTTGGCGCCCACACGAATTAAATTAAAAATTACATATTTCCCAAGACTTTGTCCACTTGGAGCTTTTGATGTGAAGCTGTATGTGAGAGAAGCTGATGATCAGATGAATGATGATGGATGACTACAAACTTACCCTATATTATTGGTAAGCACAAAACAATGTTCTACCTGGTTTGGAAAACCGAATGAAAACTATGAGACGGGAACCGTAAATTTCTCGGCATAAAAGTAGTTTATACTAGTTTAGGGTTGTGAGTGTTGAAGTACCCCTTAAACCTTCACCCGCGTCACAGCTCTGGGGATCGGCTTGGAGTTTCTTTTACTGCCACACTATACACCCGGCACCCGAACCGAATTTTTTGCATCTTTGAATGAATGAATTTGCATCAAATATTATCCAGATCTGACTGGATTAAGTAACAAACAGCTATCCAAAGTTTTCAATTTATAATACTGGTACCTATTATGTTCGTTTATTGTATATTAATTTATAATCTTCAAACGACAAAAATATAGCTTTAACATACTGTACCTATTAATCTAATGGTACATCCAGCTTACTTTAATACATCTTAGTGACCAGTATTAAATATTTAAATAACACAACAATAGTCCCACAGTGCTTAGTACGATCATTGATTGGTATCACTGCATAATTATCGATCCTAGTACGAAAATCAGCAGACTGATCTATCCAAGGTTGCGTCGTGAGTAAGTATTGCTAACCTTTAATATTCCAGTAATTAAGTCAGTGATAAATCTAATTTTATTAGCTATGTAATTTATTCATGGTGTTTATCTGATTGTTTAGAGTAGTGGTTAGAGTTTCTCATCATAACCATGGATTGTGGAATCCAATCCTAATTGAAATCATGAAATTAATAAAAAAATGACAAATGTCAATCTAAAATTATGGATTTAAAGTCAAACTCTGTGTGTTTTATATATTTTAATAGATTTTTCAACGAGTCGAATTAATTGGAATAAAATTTTATTACGACTTTGTTTCGTATTTTGATTGCAATAGAGAAGATGTTTACAAACCATCAGGCTGCTTGCGAGCCAGACTACTTTCGTAAAACATTGAGAAACCGGCTAATTTGTGATGAGCAACACCAGCATGCTGAAGTCCAGCATGTAAAGGTACTGAAATAGCGGCACTGTTGCAAGTGCCGAAATAACTTATAAAAGAAGTTTTATGGCATAAACCTTCCAGTAATACTGACCATGAAAGTTTCAATTATTTCCGAATTAAGAAATCCCAAAAAAAATTTAACTGAAACGTGAACGCTCTTAAAACGTCTATAAATCTTTCACGATGAAGAAATGTTAGCTAGCCAGCACTGTCATATGCAAGGTCCAACTCTGATTGCCTGTTAGCGGCAGGGTTCACTTTAAAATAAGCTTTTTACTGCCGAGGAACTAGACACTTAAAATTTCATTGTTTGTATGTCACCGGTGACTCCCATGGCGGTTAATATATTATTAGGGGTTAAAATATGAAATATGAAATATAAAAAAATATGACATAGAATCTTCATGGTTTGAGGTTTTCGAATGAAACTTTTTTCACATGTTTCTATGATGTTCTTCTTTTAAAAAATGTGAAACATTTGAATATCGACTTTCAATTGTTTTTGTTATTTAACTTAGACAAGAAAGATGGATACTGCGAAAATTCAAGTAATTTTTGAATACGAGTTCCGACGCGGAAGTAACGCCGCAGAAACAGCCCGCAATATCAATGTTGCGTTTTGAGAGGGATCTGCTAATGAACGCACCGTGCGATTTTGGTTTAAACGCTTTCGTGATGGAAACTTCGACTTGAAGAACGAGCCACGAGGAAGACCGCCCACACAGGTGATTGACGATGAATTAAGAGAGATGGTGGAAGCCGATCCTAGTCAAACTACCCAGGAATTAGCGGCATGGTTTAACGTAACCTTACGTTATATTGACTCATTTGCGTCAAATCAATAAAATAAAAAAATACGAAAAATGGGTGCCTCATGATTTGACTGATGTGCAGAAAGAAACGCGTGTTGAAACTTGTGTTGCCTTGTTGAATCGGTACAGAAATGAAGGAATATTAAATCGAATTGTGACATGTGATGAAAAGTGGATTCTTTATGATAACCGTAAAAGAAAAATGCAATGGCTGACCCCAGGTCAAACGCCACAACAGTGTCCTAAAGCAAAACTTACCAATAAAAAGGTAATGATAACTGTTTGGTGGTCTCATCATGGTGTTTTTCACTATAGTTTTCTCCGATCTGGTCAATCAATAACGGCAGATGTCTATTGTGCCGAACTCCGAACAATGTTGGCAAAACTAGCAGTAAAACAGCCCCGACTCATGAATCGATCTTCACCATTATTGCTCCATGACAACGCGAGACCTCATACAGCACGAGAAACCGTTTTGACCCTTCAGGAACTGCAATTAGAAACCATTCGACATCCTCCGTATTTGCCAGACCTTGCTCCAACGGACTACCATTTTTTCGTGATTTGGACAATTATCTACGTGACAAGAAGTTTTCTTCCCAGGAGGCAGTACAAAATGCTTTCACACAGTTTGTGCAGTCTAGATCCTCAGAGTTCTATCACAAAGGCATAAATGACCTTCCTATTAGAAGGCAGCAATGTATAGATAATAATGGTAACTATTTTGATATAAATTTGTTAAAAATTAAAAAATAAACAATTTAGATTTTCAGTACAAATCGGCAACTTCATACTTTAACTACTTTATTTGATATTTTAGCAACTTAATTGCACTTATAATATCAGTATATAAACTTGAAAAATTTTGTCTCAGGCGGGACTCGAACCCGCATCTCCTCGCATGCCGGGCGGGCGCCATACCATTAGGCCACCGAGACACTGCGGCACGGCGCGAATTTTTCAAGCATATTCTTACGCTGTGAGCCAGCGTTGTTTCATCAAATGTTAGGAGTTTGCACCCTTAACACCCGAAAGAAACATCTTTGCAGATGTTTGACAGTCAGTTAAGATGAAACAGCTATTTATATACTTTATTTGATATTTTAGCAACTTAATTGCACTTATAATATCAGTATATAAACTTGAAAAATTTTGTCTCAGGCGGGACTCGAACCCGCATCTCCTCGCATGCCGGGCGGGCGCCATACCATTAGGCCACCGAGACACTGCGGCACGGCGCGAATTTTTCAAGCATATTCTTACGCTGTGAGCCAGCGTTGTTTCATCAAATGTTAGGAGTTTGCACCCTTAACACCCGAAAGAAACATCTTTGCAGATGTTTGACAGTCAGTTAAGATGAAACAGCTATTTATATACTTTATTTGATATTTTAGCAACTTAATTACACTTATAATATCAGTATATAAACTTGAAAAATTTTTTTTTGTTGAGATGTTTCTTTCGGGTGTTAAGGGTGCAAACTCCTAACATTTGATGAAACAACGCTGGCTCACAGCGTAAGAATATGCTTGAAAAATTCGCGCCGTGCCGCAGTGTCTCGGTGGCCTAATGGTATGGCGCCCGCCCGGCATGCGAGGAGATGCGGGTTCGAGTCCCGCCTGAGACAAAATTTTTCAAGTTTATATACTGATATTATAAGTGCAATTAAGTTGCTAAAATATCAAATAAAGTATATAAATAGCTGTTTCATCTTAACTGACTGTCAAACATCTGCAAAGATGTTTCTTTCGGGTGTTAAGGGTGCAAACTCCTAACATTTGATGAAACAACGCTGGCTCACAGCGTAAGAATATGCTTGAAAAATTCGCGCCGTGCCGCAGTGTCTCGGTGGCCTAATGGTATGGCGCCCGCCCGGCATGCGAGGAGATGCGGGTTCGAGTCCCGCCTGAGACAAAATTTTTCAAGTTTATATATTCATACTTTAACCCCTATTATTAACATATTATGCATACAGGATGAAATTTCAACCACCTTCCAAATTTTTATATAGCAATGTACGAGACAAAAAACAAATAACGTATATTTTTTTCTTTTGGCATAGCCCAGTACAAAAATGTCAAGATATACACTTAGAAAATGTCTACCAAAAATCTAAAATTTTTGATACGGCCCCCTCAAAACACTTTTTTGCATCTCATTCATTCATTAGGATACTATTCCAAAGTTGTTGATTTTCCCATCATGCCTTCACAGGCTTAGGACCGTAATTGAAAACTATGTTGCGAAAAATACTTTCGGGTGAAGATTTAAGCTACACTTTAAACTTCATGAATGGGCTTCATAAATAAGATACTTAACGCCCATAAAAAATTTGGAAAGTGACAAAAAACGTCAACCTGTATACATAATAGACGACCATTTGGATCAGCGGTAGTAAACGCTGCTTTTGAGCCATGGGTCGCGGGTTCGTTCCCTGCACAGTACAAATATTTGTGTGCATGAACCTGTCTGTTTGTATTGGTCTGGGTGTTTTCTATATATTTTAAGTATATATTTACAAAAAAAAAGTATATAAGTAAGTTTATCGGTTGTCTAGTACCCCATACGACAGGGTAGTTAAATAGTAGCTTAATTTGGGACTAGATGGCTCTGTGTGGCCCAGTGAGGCATGTCTTAAAATATATACATATTCGCCGTTGAACTACAGTTCCCAGAGGAATGCATTACCAGAATACATACATGGGTAATTATTTACTGCGCTGCCAGCGGGTGTGTGCGATACGCAGCCTCTAATCTTATCTGTCTAATGGTGAGCGCATACTATAATAAATATGCAACGAGTTATGGACCGCCGCCGGCGCTGCATCGGATTAGGAGTAGATTAGTGTGAATCTAGATGATTCAAGAGCATATTGCACCTTGGATCAATATTCTAGATGTAGCCACATTGATGAGTAGTAACAGCCTACAATCATCCCACTGCAGGGAAAAGGCCTACATCATTGAATTCAAGTTACCACTGCAATGATGGGAACTGGCATAGTCACCACGCTTGCCAAATACGGGTTGGTGATAAAAAACCCGAGCAACGTTCGAAAATACGAAACTATTTGTTGCCCGACCCGGGGATCGAACCTGGGACCCCGAGATCTTGGCCCGGTATTTAAACCACTAGACCAATGGGGCGTTGGGGACCAACATTGGTGAGTAATCTATTGTTATTGTTGTCAAGAGATAACTAGTGAGGTATGTCCATATTTGCTATCAATCATTTTTACAAGTGACGTGGAAAATCTGATATTGTTGAAATTAATATGATTGTAACCGTTGTTAGTAAATAATTTCTTCTTGTTGTAAAGTTGTTAATTTATATATTGTGAGGCCTTTTCCCTGCAGTGGGATGATTATAGGCTGTTGCCTATAAGGTTATATGTTGCAGGGAAAAGGCCTCCAAGGATAGATGCAAGTTACCATAGCAATAATGGGTACGGGCATGATAATGACAGCTAGGTGCTGACCACGCTTGCCAAATTCGGGTTGGTGATCACAAACCCGTGCAATGTTCGAAAATTTCAAACTTTTTTTACTGCCCGACCCGGGGATCGAATCGTATTTAAACTAATAGACCAACGGGGCGTTAATATTCTTATTTATTATTTTAAAAACATATTCAAAATTGAAATGAGAGATATTATGTAAATTTATGCACGAGAGAGAGTCTGCCCGTGACCATTATCGCTGTAAAGGTTAGAAATGTCGGGATAAACCAACATAAATACGAATTTAAAATATATAAATGTTTCAGTTCAATGTATAGTGTTCGCGTAAACTCAAAAAAACAGGGCCTAAATTCCGCTAATTTTAAAATGGCTCAATAGAATCGCAATTGCATCTCAATCGTATATTTCGACATTACTACCTTAAAAAATGTGTCTAAATATACAATTGAGATGCAATTGCGATTCTATTGAGCTATTTGTAAATTACAACGCCCCGTTGGTCTAGTGGTTTAAATACCAGGCCAAGATCTAGGGGTCCCAGGTTCAAATCCCGGGTCGGGCAACAAAAAAAAAAAGAATCGAATATTCGAACGTTGCTCGGGTTTGTGATGACAACCCGCATTTGGCAAGCGTGGTGATTATGCCAGTCACCCATCATTGCTGTGGTAACTTGAATTCAATGATGGAGGCCTTTTCCCTGCAGTGGGATGATTATAGGCTGTTACTTTACTTTTTTTTTTGTAAATTAGTGGAATTGGGGCCCAGTAGGTATAACATATTTAACTTTGAAAGCCATTCTTTTAGAATGAATCTGGGCAATCCAAAATAAAAAAGAAGAAGTTAGGCTTCTAAATAACTTCTAATAACTTGCATAATAATTGACATTCTGTTTAAGCATTCCTGGTAGTACTTAAAGTTAAGATATACATTCTAAACTATTGCAAAAAAAAGCAAGAACAACGATGCTCACTGCTCACTGGATAAATTAGATAAAGGTATGATGAGATATTATTCATAGAAATTCAAATTTTATAAACTACAACTTGAATCTATAAATTATTTGAAAATGTAGACATGCATTTTAATAAATATATTTGTATGACTTACTCATTGGTATGGATTTGTGTACAATGTGATCTATATTTTGCATTCACAAATGTTTTATTTAAAACAATGCGAGTAAAGCTGACCTCTCTTTTTACATAGCTTGACCTCCGAACTGCTTCTGAATACATTCGCTGTTGAATTTATGGGTCTGTGGTCTAGAAATACCATATTACACTGGACGGTATGATGCACTTGTGAGCAATAAAGATAGTCACCCATACACTGAAGATACAATTGTTTTGGGTATAAAAACAAATATTTGTTTCAGGGATTTATTAAAAATATGTAAATGACGCCCCGTTGGTCTAGTGGTTTAAATACCGGGCCAAGATCTCGTGGTCCCAGGTTCGAATCCCGGGTCAGGCAAGTGGGGTGATTATAGGCTGTTACTTACTTAATATGTAAATAACTAAATAAATGTGGACAACATCACATACAGTGTTCTGATCCCAAGGTAAGTAACTATTTAAAGCACTCTTATTTCGGAAATGATGGTACTACAAACACCCAGACCCGAGAAAATAACTTTTTTTTTACGTCGACCCCTTCGGGAATCGAACCCGGGACCTCGGAGCAGGCGACACCTTGAAAACCGGTGTGTACGCCACTCCGCTACGGATGATTTTATAAGTATACCTAGGTACCTTTCATCACGATAATCATCATCAACCTAATATCAGTCCACAGCTGGACAAAGATACCTACAGATACAATAGCAAACTAGCTGTTGAATTTTGAATTTGATTTGAATTATAGAAACTACCCTAGGTACTGTACCATTTTTCCGGCATGCAAGCAGCATAGGTGCTATTCCAACATTTAATAATCTATCTCTTTTCCAAATTCTGATCCTTAAAGCCTTTCTGGCTTGATTGATTAAGAAAGTTCTATCTACACTTTAGCATTAAAATATCAGTAAGATATGCAAACAACAAACCTATGTTTGAAGTCAGATAAGTAAAAAACTCAGCAAGAACCTAGAATTAAACCTGGAAACCTTACACTTACAACTAATCACTGGCTGATTCATTGAGTTGTTAATGTTTGTATTTTTAAAACTTTAACTGCAATACTTAAGAGGAAACACTACGGGCGAGAGAATTTAAAAATAGGTATTTGTAAAATCTATTGCTGTCGCGCATTGCCAAACGCCTTCACCGCAGAGTGTGATAGAGACAACAGTAACTGCTTCTTGGACCGAAAATACCTACTAAAAACACACCAAATCAACGTTTCGTAGTCCCCCGATTACTTTTCCAAAACTAGACCGATTGAAATACTTTTTCCATTAAAAATTAAAGAAAGGCTTTGGCCGTGTTCGTATGTTTTCCTTTTTTTTTTAAATTTAGCCAAATTTGTTTTCTGGATGTTTGAACACAGAGGAAAATCTGGCGAATTTTTTCGATTTTTGAGGGCTTTCACATCTTTTTTATTAATTAATTTATGAAAAAACAGAAAACATAGAAACATGCTAATAGTGACCATAAATTATTGTAATAAAAATTATTGCTCTGCTGGTATTATCCAGGAAGGAAACAGGGGACTACGTTTGTATGGAAAAACGGCCGTGGTGTTTCCTCTTAAGCAAAAAACGGACTTAAATGCATTTGCATAAATGTTAGAAACAAAAAATACATCAATTTTCCTTATTGCATTTGCCGAGTTCCTGTTCACTGATCATTGATATAACCCGATGACGTTATTTTAATTCACTCTAAAATGATCTTATCATCAATGACGTACTGTTACAGAAGCCTATAGATCGGGCTAACATTTTTGTTGCAATATAACTCCTATGTCAACTACATAAGATGAACGTGTCTTTGTGCATGCTGTACACAATTATATCATGTACTTTTAATACGTCAAAACATTCTCAACTTGATCTTTGAAAGATCAGTGTTCTGCGTATCTAGACTTCCAGTTTTCCTTATTAAAACCTCAACAGTGATTTTCTGTTTGCGTTACAATTAGGAAAAACAAAAACTACAGGTAGGTTTATTTGCAAAAAATAATTTTGAATTTTTCCTTAACAATAATGGTAGGTATAAATAACATTTTATAACTTATACTTGAACTTTAATATTCAAACAAGATTAAAATATATGAGAATGAAAATAACATATTCAGTTGTAGTCTAAGGTACAGTAAATTGAGGCTACTAGCTTACTGATTTCCTTGACAAACTTTAAAGCAAAAAAATCAATTTTAGGAATAATATCCAAATGAAAACATTATACTTTGCTAACATTACTGCTACCTACTGCAAAACTTCATGACTGACAGTAGAATATAATGTTTGATTTTGTATAATTCATGTTAATTTTTCTACACATATATTACACATTATTATTACTTACAGTAACATTTAAAAATGAACATTTTCATAATTATTAAAAAAAATATAAAGGTTTCCAATTGAAATGTAACAAGAAGGACAGATTCCCACTTAAGTATTTCAACAATGAAATGCTAGTTGGATTATTTCATTGTAATGGATGCGCATTGTGGCGTTTGCCGGACCACCATAGCCGGCACGGTAGCCCGAGGTCGCAGGTTCGATGGCGTATCGTTCGTCTACAACAATCCCGATCATTTTTGTCCAAGGCTCTTTTGTTCTGGTATTTATTGGATGTATGCTACCATTGTATTATTCCTCTTTTTAAGTATTGCTGACGTCTTGAAATAAAATTCTTTAGTAGCGTGTACGCGGATGATTCATGATCGGTTCTGCAAATAAAATGTACTCAATAACTGGGAATAATCAATTTCATTTTAAATGCAAGGAATTTCAGCTTTAATTCAAATTAATGATGTAATGATAGAAATAGTGGTCAGGTCGGGCCTTAGATACGATTGCCGGTTCGGCTTGATGAAGAAAATGAATTTTTATTCCGTTGCCAAAATTCAGTGTCGAGACCTCTTGCCATTCGATGTGAAAATTTAAAAAAAAACTTTATTCTTTTATTTTGGCATCAAACAGTAATATTTTAACAAATGGCGTGTTGTAGGGCAATTACTAAAAAGCTTCAGACACTTCAAAAGCATATACATTTTTGCAAGCTCGTATTTGGATAGTTTTGCTTATTTTAGAGAGGCTGACCTGATTCTGTTGTTTAATATTCTATAGATCTTTCAATTTCCTTCTGCTTTCCATAGACATGTATTTATTTTGCAGTAAAATGGACATTTTATTTAAGGTACTTTGCTCTCAGCTTTTGCTTACCTTAGTTAGACCCTATATCTGCCATGTAAACTAGCATTCCTAGCAGTGCTGCCAGCTCTTCAATGGTATTTAAGCAATGTAAAGCCAACACTTGAAGTTTTTTTGCCGCCATTCATTATTATTGACACTCAACCAATAAACATTTTCTGTCGATCAACTCTTTCCCACATACATTCTGCTATTGAAACTGGCGTGCGCTCGCGCAAATGAAAAGTTGTTGCTTTGCAAGGGATTTTGTTGGTCGTAATTTTCAATTTAGTCTTTAACAGCGAGGGTTAGGGTTGAAAACAGTTTGTGGTGGGGAAGGAGTTAAGTTTGGTACAGTTTACGTGTATGGTGTGACGAGGCGACAGGCGCACAGTCGGCACCTCTGTGCGGTGATACGTACCAATCAATTTGTTGTACCACAATACGCAATACATCGTTGAGGAGTAACTGGCTCACACCGAGTCAGGGCGATTCTGGATTGAAACTGATAAAACTTTATTAAAGGCAATAACTTTTTTAACAATTTTACTATATTGTTGTCGTAACGTAAATCCTATGATGGAGGCCTTTTCCCTAAAGTGATATGATTACAGGCATATTTTTTTTTAGTTTTTATAACGTATACATATACTTTACTGTCGTACAAGTCAGATATGCTTAAATAATATATTATTTCGGTAGTATTTGATAGTTGCTTTTATATCTTACCTAATAAAGGACTTTTTTATCATACATACATACATACATACATATTATCACGCCTCCTTCCCAACGGGGTAGGCAGAGACCAAGGCCTTCCACTTACTACGATCCTGGCATACATCTTTCGCTTCTTCCACATTCATCAATCTTTTCATACATGCTCGTCGGTTTAGAGTACTCTTGACCTGACCTTTCTTCAGAACATCCCCGATTTGATCGTGATAGGTTCGTCTAGGCCTTCCTCTTCCAACGTTCCCTTTCACACTCGTCTTGTAGATCTGTCTAGTCATACTTCTCTCATTCATCCTCTCTACATGCCTAAACCATCTAAGCATCCCTTTCTCAATCCTTGTGACAATATCTTCTCTCACACCACAACGTTCTCTTATCACACTATTTCTTATCCTCTCACTCAATTTCACTCCTAACATACTTCTTAGCGCTCTCATTTCTACTGCATTTATTCTACTTTCATGCTTTACTGCCATACCCAACTTTCACTTCCGTACATGAGTGTTGGAACCAACACCCCTCTATGCACAGCCAGACGAGCTTTCATAGAAATCTTCTGGCTATTCACAAAGGCGTGCAGCGCACCATTCACTCTGTTACCAGCATTTACTCTCCTTTCAATATCACTTTCATCTCTTTTTTATCATAGAAATCATATTTTCAATAGCTACCAACTTGTGGAAATTCAAGTAACTTTTCTTGTATAGTAAAACAATGGTAATTTTATTTTATTTTACAGAAGTGAAAGATGATTAAAAATGTATCATAATGCTGCTGCGATCTTTAAGGCGTATTTTTCGAATAGCCACAAAAACTAAAGTGTACTGAACTTAAGCAAATTAGGACAATAATATGGCATTCTTAATATAATAACTTTATATAAAATTATCGCTTTACCTACGACTTCGTCCACGTGATATATATATAGATTTTAATTTTCGTTCCTTTGTACTGTGACATTTGCAAGAAAATTAATACATATCATAACGTAGAAATATTTATAATATAATGAAGAAGACAGATATTCTCAATATAAGCAAAATTTTAAGATATATCATCAACAAAAAACATTTCAAAAAGACAAAGCCAGTCGCAGAATAACCCCGCTCGCCGGGTGTCTCATACAAGATGCATAGACGCGATGCGCAGGAGTTGGTTTTTGTGGCCTAATGAAGTGCCGCGCTCACTCATTAGTGGATGCGTAACGAGGTTCGATTCCCCGGTCGGCCAGCCATGTGGTGTGCATTGTTATTTTTGTTTTGGACCTTTTTCTTCGTTCTATTTTGGTTTGTATTTGCTAGCCAGCGAATTTGTTGATGTTCACTTCTCTGGAGATAACTTTAGAACTGGTTTGGTAAACGCTTGTAATTGTAAAGTGAACGCTGTAACTAAGAATTATTTAAAACTGTCCAGTATTCCCCATGTCAAGTCGGTCAAATAATTTATTTACAAAATGTGCATAACAGAACCTTTATTGAACCATGTTGATCCCAAATTAACAAGGTTTCAAAGCACACATTTTTTGGAAATCAGAAACAACGACCTACATTCAGATCTGAGAAGAGTTGTTTTCTGCATCCACCCTCTCGGACACCACGGAGGTCGTCTATGAAAGACTTGTGGTTTCTTATTTACAAGACAGCTAGGTTATATGGTAAAACACAGTAAAAGATAATAATTACCTACTTAATAAATCTTTCTTTTGTAGAAGGCAAATTTCCTGATGCACTAAAGTTATCGGTGGTTAAACCCTTACATAAAAATGGAAATGCAGCAGAAGTGCATAACTATCGCCCTATTACTTTAATTCCAATATTTGGAAAAATCTTTGAAAAAGCTATGCACAAAAGGCTTACTGCATTCTTTACAAAGTACCAAATTATCACAGAAAATCAGAACGGTTTTCAAAAAGGTAAATCGACAGCTTTGGCTGCGTTTAACTTAATCAAGACAGTGACAGAAACGATAGACAGGGTATTCATGTTGCGGCATATTATTCGATATGACTAAGGCTTTTGATTATGTTTGTCACAAGAGGTTGTTGGGAAAATGTGAGGTTTACGGTATAAGGGGTTGTGCGTTACAGTGGCTAAGCAGCTATCTGGACCAACGTAAAGAATATGTAGAAATAGCCAGGGTCGACGACAAATCAAAGTCATTATTATACTTTAAATAAAACTGAAGGAGACTTGATACGGTGTACCTCAGGGGAGCATCTTGGGGCCACTTCTATTTTTAATTTATATCAGTGATTTACCAAAAGTGACCAAATATCAATCTATTTTATTTGCCGATGACATTTCAATTATAATAACGTGTAGAGACCTATTGACTGTTCAAGATGAAATCAATAATTCAGTAGACAAAGTTGCGAAATGGGTAAACTGTAACAATTTATACGTGAATGTATCAAAGACAAAATTAATCCAATTTCATAATGTAAAAATGGTGCCACCAAATATAGATATACATTGTAACGCGCAAACAATTGAAATGTCTAGTCTGCTAGTGTTTTATTTCTAGGATTAACTTTGGATTCCACTTGTTCATGGTAATTTCATGTTGAACAGTTATGTGCTAGGTTGAATCGTTTTGTCTATGCATTATATCGAATCCGAATAACAAACGATTTAAAACTTTCACTCCTTGCTTACCACGGTTATGTTGCGGCAGTACTGCGATATGGGATAGTAGTGTGGGGTAGGTCGTGTGAAATTGAAACATTATTCAAAATCCTAAAAAAATGCACTCGTGCAATGTATAACTTAGATCTATTAGATTCGAGCAAACCCTGGTTTATGAAACTAAACATTTTAACTTTGCCATGCTTGTACTTATATGAAGTAGCAATGTTTGTAAAAAAGTATCCGTATTTTTTCACAAAATATAAGGAAAACAATTTCTACACTAGACGGTATCCCAATAGGCTTAAGTTTCTGGCAAAAAAAAACTGCTTTATTTAGTAAGAACTGTTTTTTCATGGCTATCAAAATATTTAATAAAATCCCAGATATTATAACAGATTTACCCATGAACAAATTTAAAGAAAAACTGCATATTTGGTTCATACAGAAATGTTTTTATACGGTTAATGAATTTCTAAATTATTAATAATATTTTTTTGCATAGGTAAGTACGAGTACTATTCAATTTAATTGACATTTAATATTTTATTATTGACTCTGATATTTAATTGTTTAATAGAAATTATTCATTGTGTATGATTTAATGTTTCTAATTTGTTAATCGTAGTAGTAGTGGTAATAGATTAAATTTAATTAAAATTTTGCATGTCTTACCCAGACAAAACATGTTTAGCATTAAAATATATAAGTCACCTTATCTGTACCATGTTTCTAAGCAAATAAATGTATTTCATTAATTTCATTTCATTTCAAAAACAATCCATGAACTGTGTTAGTGATCACACGAGTAACATCATTTTACTTGCGTTAGTTGCGCGTACTATGTCGGCACACTTTAATCAGTACCAAGATGTAGATTATTTTACACATTATTAAAATCAACTCCCGAAATTTATATCTGGTTAATTTTATCAAGTCAAGCTTCAGAAATTTGAAAATTGAAAATCGTATAAAAAGCCATAGGGTTAAACTCTCGTAAACATAAAGCTGTTTAAGTCAAAATGTTTTCGCCGAATCACAATTCTAAAACAAATCACCTGCATTATACAGAAATCCACACCCTATTATAGTTCACGGCGCATTCACTTAGGTATGTGCTGGACGGGAAAGGCGTTTATTTCAAATTTTCAATAGCAACGATGTTAGTCGCGCTCTTTTAGCTAACGCCGGTCAAGGAGTGTAAACATTCGGGAGGAAACAACACCAGGCAGCAAGTTTTATTGCTGATCAAGAGTTTTTCAGGAAAAATGCATAAGCATGCTTTTTAGCAATCCATCATTTGAAAATACTTAAACGGGATTACCTAATATTTCATTGTTAAAACATTGTATTATACTGCTTGCAAGAAGTGGTCGTAAAGCATCGTTTCTGTAGCCTCAGACAGAAGATCAAGAAGAGAAAAATTCCGAAGAAAATTTGAAGACATCATTCAGACAACATCAGATTCCTTATAGACTTTGACGGGGATATGATATTTTCTATCATCATTATCTTCATTAAGCCGTAGAAGTATGCTTCTTTTAATTGGGTTCTTCAATAAAGTGCCACACAAGAGACTCTGGGCCGTACCATAGCTTCTTGGAATCCTAAGGATGACTCTGTTAATTTAGCTATGTCGTTGTAAATAAGTGACTAGAGTGGGAATCGAATCCGGGACATAAAGGCCTCTGTTACGTAGTGTGCGTATCGCCTCAATACTACACCAGCCGGGCCATTTTAGAGTTAAGATAGAACTCCAGCTCAAAGCATAATAAATGACATTTCAGCTGCTCACAACAACACAAATTTTGACCCATTCAATATGTGACGTCATTAATTTACCATATTTATTGGTCCTATAATAAGTTTTAAGGACAAGATATTTTTAAAATAAGTATTAACGTGTTTTCTTCCCGTATCTTTCCGTACTCGGCTAACTCCACTCATCCGTAGGTGGTTCTTAACTTCAATAATATTAGTAATTTCGCCTTATCAACTTGTTGTAGGAGAGAAAATAGGGGCGGATAGTCGCGGGCCTCAACAAAATTACTTTGGACAAAAGCGCGTCCAAAACATTCACTTAGGGAATAATCAGCTTCGTAGAATTTTATTGGCTGTATGGTGTGTAGAATGGTTAGCATACGTTTAAGGTATTTTGAATTATTTCAATATAACAAAACAACCGATAAACCACCAAATTCGATTTCAGTGAATGAATTTCGTGTGTGAATAATTATTTAGCCTCGACTCAAAATTTGAGACATAATTCAATGATGATATTCCTTCATTACATTATATCTTATTGTAAATCATAATATTACAAAAACTTCTTACTTATTTAACAAATATCTATCTTTGTGATACTACCAATATCCGATTGGTGTTTCTGTTTGGTTTTTTTTATTTCAGGATTCACTTTTGATTTTATTTAATTCTTCGCGCAAGACGCGTGACCCTATAAGAAAATAATTGTAATCTGGAATTTTATTTCTTTGAACGTTAGCTATTACGTAATTTTGTGAATATTTTAAAATAACATAGTCAGACTAAAAACAAAATTCACGATAAAACGCTTTCCAGTCAGTAATTCATATGAACTGAACCGAAACGTATGTCACTTCTGTGTTATTTTTCAAATAAGTTCATCTTTAAATCGGATTGGATTTTGAGCCCTATGAATTCTGTGTACAAAAAAAAATAAGAGATACTCCTCGCATATATTTTATACTGTATTTTATAAAATGATAAAATTCCCTGCGTGCGCGCATTGTCTTCGGACGCGATACAAAAGCTATCGCGATATATTGTGCATGTAATATGGGAAATGGAAAGTGGCAGCCTGCGTAACGCGAGGTTCCCGGGTACGCATCGCTATGCACAATTCTATAAGCTAGTGTTGTGCTAACTTAAATAAAATATGTATCGATTTGGGTGTAAAGTTATCGTGAAACATAAATTTGGCAATCGTAGTAGTGGTAGGGCTTTATTCCTCTGTTAACTCTAACTCACTATAATGACAAGGTAATGTTATTGTCACTATAGCAAAATAAACCCATTTTAGGTAATTTTTATCATCTTTAGCGATGATAACACATCAACGGTATTTTGGGCATCAATTATGGTATTAACTAAATTATAATGACAATACCATTTTTTTACTATATTTGCGCACACTATTACAAATAAATATTTGCCACAGAGGTAGAATATTTGCCACATACTAAGTTACGTCGTATTTTAAATCTAATGACAATGTGTGGCAAAGGATGAAAATAAGCTGTGTAAACATTTTTGCTTGTGCACATCACTGATATGTCATTGTGATCTAATCACAAAATATCATAATTCAATAATAATGAACTCTCAAATATAAAATTTTGTTTGTTTAAACTGGTGGAGTTAAAAATCAAAATACCTAATCGATACCGATGTCTGTAGCATCACTAGCGTATCTCATACGTTTTATTTGGATGTGAGATGCGCAATGTGCGTTGAATACTTCTCGTGGTATAAAACAATCCGGTGTGCGCGTGCCTTAGGCATAGAGCAAACATATGAACCAGTTCATTTGTAATGTCAAATTAGTATTGAATAAACTTAAAAATTGCTTCCTTAGCGTACGGTGCAGTGTATTAAAGTTTATGAACACTTCTTTAAGCAAACCAGTGAATTAAAAGTTGAAAACACAAATTCTTAAATACAATTTTCTACTGATTTGTATGTGAGTTTAACCCACAACTTCCCGCTATATTTAATGCTTTACATTGCAATCAAGCGGTCGGTTTTATTATTTATAATCATTGTGCTAGATATTTTTATTATAAATGTAACTATGATCTGGGAGTTAAATCACTAATAGACCAAGGACCAAAGACGTACACCATCATATGAATTATAAAATCAACTTGTGCGCTCATGAAGAATACAACCTTCTTTGCCTTCACAAGGAACCGAACAATCGATTTTAATTCGTATCTAGATTCTGACTTCTTAGTTATACAACAAGTCTGACAACTCGTGACGATACTGCTACAACTAATCAACCGCCGCTTTTGCCCATCACCATCACCAATAGCCGTTAGAAGATCACTTCTGCATGAAGGTTAGTGCCATAGAACGGTACAAGTGACTGTTTTGGATATAACGACTTGTAAAACTCAGTTATGTCATCAGTTTACCGGGCTTCATGCACCTGCTCTGCGTTTTAATCGAATATAAACACGATTACATTTAATTCGTCTCAGTCCTTTTTGACCACGGAAAACGGTCAGTGTAACCCAATCGAAACATCTGGTGAAATATGATACGAGTAGTATGGGCGTTTAATTCCCATTAGCGTTTCAAACAGACTTAAAACTATGAATAAAAAAATAGATAATAAAAAATTGTCCTTCTTATTTAAAAATTAGCACCTAAATAACAATTTTAAAGACTTTTCCATAAACGAAAATGCCTCCTTTGATGATCATTAAAATATTTCTGTCTAATTTCTTTCATGGTGTGCCGTTTTTCATAGGCTGTGGTTGACCAGACATAATGCGCTATTTTTGTGTGATTACCGATTACTTTAGTGGAAGATGAGGTTAGATTGAATAATATACTAAAGCCTTGTTCAATGTTCGGCCTGGTTGAGTTATGTCGGCGAATTTATCAAAGGAATTCACTGATACATATTAAGAAACTATTTTTGAAAGCATTCAGATTACCCTGGATGTAATGCCATGGCCTAAATGCAATTATTATTATATCTAACAAAAGTTTATGATCATTATTAATAATGAAAAATAAAAATTTTGCTCCTCGTGAATCGAATGCCAACGTGGCCAAAACTTATTGCGACATTTTAAAATACATTATTTATATTTTAGAGAACAAGTATTTTGCGTAGATCTTCGTAGATGTCTTACAATTCGACTCAACTAAATTCAATTGAGAGAATAAGAGTAACTGTTAAATAAAATAAGTAATAATGTACAAGGCGCTGCAAAACGGTCCTAAAATGTTTTAAAATAGAAAAAAAAGACATGAGAAAAAACAACATTTCTGACCAATGAATCATTCTAATAGAAATTTAGCCTATGACGAGCAATTTCAAAAATGCCTCTCAACTTTTTCCACTTTGATAGAGCATAACAACTGAATCCTTATCCTTTAGACCAATTTCTCTTGATCCTCAATTACAAGCAGGATAGCTGAATTTGTAGGAAGAAAGAGAGTATCGGAGGTCGTTAAAATTTAGTTTTTGTGTCGGATCGTATCGATTTAGGGAGGGAACGCCTAGGAATTTGTGTTATTTCGGAAGTGAGGTTTTTCTGGTCCTCAAATAGAACGTGGGCGATGACCCGCGACGGAACCAAGAGGTTTTTATGTATGCGACAGACCATACAGCTGCCCTTAACTAATTCAAAGATGTCTTGGAATGTGTAGGGATTTTTTGATATTGAGAATATTTTTTTATCCAAGTAATTTTAATCTGAAAAGTTTTAAGTAATTACAATGAAAATCTTAATCATTCTTAAATTCAATGCGAAAGTTGGGATGGATTTTTATTACACAATCACGCCAGAACTTCTCAACCAACAGTTCAAAATAAAAGCAAGCAAGGAGTTAAATTATATTCTGGAATAGCTCATAAACAACTTTTTATTCTACAAAAATACTATAAATCTTTGAGATAAACTTTTTTGGTTTTGTATTTTGAAAG
The DNA here is from genome assembly GCA_949315895.1 of Anania crocealis. NCBI lineage: Eukaryota > Metazoa > Arthropoda > Insecta > Lepidoptera > Crambidae > Anania > Anania crocealis. The sequence goes on along the minus strand of OX438869.1, from coordinate 5,536,622 downwards.
AGTTTGATAACATTTTCTTGTTATTTGTTGGTTTAGGTTAAGGGTCAGAGCATTTCATAGGCTATATTTTATCCTCGAATAAATAATTTAAATACTGACAGCCACGGATATAATATTTTTATTGCTTTTCAGGTTTTCCTATTTTAAAACTGAATGGGGTAGAGAACTATTTGACGATAATGTTAAATAATACCTTCTCGTGATTATTTTATTGTTTCATTGCAAACAATGCTATGCTCCATGCAAATAAAAAAGCTAGCCAGGACACATGCTATTGTAAAAAAGGATGTGTAAGTTAGATAATACTAATTCCATTACTTTTTTGGGTATAACTTTAGACTCTCGTCTGCATTGGGAACTCAATCATATTGAGACTCTGTAACCGGTATCGAGTACTATTAACTAAAGACTGCGACGGTGGTTAGATAGATTTGCCTGCTCTTAACAACCACCTGCCACCAGACCTCTGTTCTTCCGTGATCATGGCGCTTGTAACAGAGGCCTTACTCCGCAACACAATGTCCATATATTCGAATCCAGCTGTCTCTATCACTCATACCGATTTCTTAAAGTATCTGAAAGAGATAGATATATCCGTAAATACGAAACCCTTGTTGTAGAGTAAGGCATCCATCAGTGCCGAAATCGGAAACAAGGCCATCGTATAAACCTAGAATCAATGACCTCTTGATGATATCAAATTTTTGATCTTACTCGTTATAATTATTATTAGTGAATAGTGATCGGATACTCGGATCCATATTTGCCTAAAAATGTAGTGTTGACTATAATGGAATGCACTTTTGTATCGAAAACCCAGGATTTCGAGATCGACATACATGTTTTAAGATGCTGCTTACATAATTTCCCAGCCAAAAACTAACTTTAGTTAGATAAATTTGCATCCGATTATTCGATCTCTGATTATTATAAACTAAAGCAGTTGAAATTCCTGTTGACATTCATAATATGGTCAAAAAGCCTTAGACAATAATTAAGGCTTCAACACTTCTTATACCAGACCATCTCAAAGGCATGTGACCGTCACACTCCGATTCCAGAGAGGCATGTCGGGAATTGGGCACTATTTAACACTTTTCGTGGACTTTATCCTAAATGCAATAAAGACGATTATCGAACTCCCCTCGAACGAAAGCACGCGTAACATTTGCGATTACAAACAGTTTCTGTATTCTTAGTGGACTTTATTTTCTAGGGATTAAAGACGAAAATGGAGTTGATTGGATGTGGTCAAATAATTTCTTTAACATTTTAATTAATTTCACGCTCCCTCAACGCGATGAGTTTTTACTACAGTTTAATTGTGTTGGTAATGAAATTTAAATAGATTCATTAAATTTTGAGTAACTCATATTGATAGATCATCAACTGGTTGGTTTTAATTTTACTTCACACGATTTAACTAGTCTGTAATTGAAAAATAGCGTACAAATAAACTAAAAAATAACTATGTAGTTATACGATAGATACATGCTTGTTTATGTCAAATTTAGCCATCATTTTAAAAATGTTTGTTCAATATTACCATTGGCAAATTATTTTTTTAATAATCTGTCAAGTAACGCCAAAATATTTAGTAAAATAAGTTTTTACGTTTTACTGTTTACCTTACGCGAATATTTTAGGATTAATTTAAAATATATATATTTAAGTGCAATTTAAAAGCACTTACCTACTTTTTCAGTAAGTATTGAGACGGCTTTGTCAGCTTTACTGTTCTTTGTGATTGTGTTACATTTAAATAATACACCGATAATAAAAAGCCACTATGGAAAGCAGAATCACAACAATTGTGCATGTTTTAAGAATGCCGTGATATATAATTTATTCATACACTAGTTTCCTTTATTTAAAAGTTCACAGCTCTATATTTATTTTTCTAATTTGCACTAATCACTGAATAACCCTGAACTGACATTTATTTGTAATGCCCCTTAAGGTTTAAGACAAAGGTTTTTATGCGTTACCTACAGTACAGTAATCTTACTTATAATCCAAAAACCATAATATATACTTTCTAAGATGCCTCAGACAGGATTTGAACATCCCACTATCCAAGCGTATACTTTCGTCTGATATCATCGTTAGAAATTTAAGACCGCTACGTAACGCTTGTAGGTTCCATTATTTTTTTCGTTCAAGTTCCATTAATTTATCTAAATATATAAAAATAAATCCCTACTTCCCTTGGTCACATCATCACGCGTGAACGGCTGGACCGATTTTGCTAATTAGTTTTTTGTTTTGTTTTTCATTGACAGGAGAGGGTTCTTATAAAAGAAAAAAAATAAGGAAATTACGCGGAATATTAGAAAATTAAAAAAAACCTAATCACCATACTAAATTATTTGTAATTAACTTTATCGTTTTGGACAATTGAAACTTTTTTAATGTATGGCGTTTGCCATAACATTGACAGAATGCGTGCTGCAAATATCGTTAAATACGGGGTAAAAAAACTGAATTTTCACACAGCCAGTAATATTCGCCTGTTTTCGTGTCGGAATACCAAAAAAAAACTATTTATAGACTCGCCAGGAAAAAAACAAAGAATGTTTTATATCAGTTTAATAATATTAACAATGAACAATTATTGGTAACATTTTTTTATGATACCATTTCGTAATCAATATTCATAGTTAAGACAGGACAACTTCTGTCGGGTCCGCTAATAAGAAATAAAATTGTTTAAAATTCACTTTACCTAACATCTTCTGTTTTCTTATCCCAATATTTGTGTACTCGTATATGTGTATAGTTCCACGTCAGATCGCAATAGTCTACTTTTCCCACGGTTGCCGTAGCAACCGTATCACTGGTATTGGATGTAATTTGTAGCTTCGTGGTGTGCGGTGATTCACTGCACCCAAGATACCACCTGCTTTTGCAGGGAAAAGTGGAGTTAGTTTAACGGTAAGGCCGTTACCATTTATTTATGTAACGGTCTTTAATCATCACACTACAGGGCAAAGGCCTCCATATTGACTTCCACATTATACTTCTAAACAAAAGCTTAAATTCTCAAAAAAAAATTGGTTGTTTGTAAAGTAGGTTTACGATCGAGATGTTTACGTGATAACGTCTTATTGGTGATATAAGTTTTTGGGAAGTAAGGAATTAATGAAGATAACATTTTTTTCAAATTTTAAATTACATCTTAAACATTCAACGAAAACTTAACCGCACGAGAAAATCTCCATTCGTTTGTATGCCGCTAGAGTGAGAGAGACGGAAGATCGGTCCACTCACTCGAACGCTATGCCAGCCTCCGCTCGTGAGGATTCCGCGTGAAAAGTTTCACGGAATGACTGGCAGCGCTCGAGATGAGACGGGAGATCGGTCCGTCTCTCTCTCTCGTTATACCTGCGATCGCGCTCGTGAGGTTTTGGTGTGACACAAGTTTCTGAACATGTCACCCGACTAAAACGATTTTAAAGACGTTATCACGTCAACTAGAACAGTATTACCTTAGCAAATTATCTCTAGTATTTATTGAATCACAGTATTTTTTTCATTTTACTGTGATTTAATAAATACTAGAGATAATTTGCTTATAAAGTCGAATTCGTCGCTAACGCCAAAGCCGCTTTTAGGGAAAATGTACAATACGAAAGAATGCCAGAATGAAAAGCAGTGATTCAATTAATACCAGAGGTAATTTTCTAAGGTTACTGCAATGATATTACAAAGAAAGGGGTTACTGTTATATTTTTTTGAGAATTGGTCTTGTTTAGAAGTAGTAAAATTAAATCAATTGGGGTCAGCACAGCTCTGGTAGTCTTCTTATGCTGTCTTCCTCTCTTCTGACGAAAGATTATTTTGATTAGAGCAATAAGAGAGCAGACTGCTATCGCTAACCTTCCGCTAAGCGTGGTTATAAATCCATCATTGTTACCACAGATGGGTACAGGCAGGTACAGGCATAATCAACACGGAGTTATTTAATTCGGGATTTATACCATGTACATTACTTATTATGAGTTTCCGATATTTCGGCACTGTTGCAAGCGCCATGATCACGGGAGAACAAAACCTCAGTTCTCACTCATAATAAATAAGGTACATGGTATAAATTCCGAATTAAATAACTCTAGTGATAGTGACATGAAAGTTTAAATCAGTATAATCAACACGCTCGCTAAATGCGGGTTGGTAATCACAAAATCGGGCAATGACAATTCGAAACATTCGTTGCCCGACCCGGGGATCGAACCCTGGACCCCGAGATCTTGGTCCACCGGTGGTTGTACTTAAACCACAAAACCAAAAATGGTGCGTTAACAATATTTATTTATTACTAACATTTCTCCCGCGGCTTTGCCAGATAAGCTATACCTTTGTATAGCGTTATAAACTTATGCCTAGTAGTGGAATACAAAATAGCTTATACCCTTTATATAATACTCGTATTTAAGCAATTTAATTGCATACTGTTTTCTTGAGTTTACGCGAACACTATATATTGAAATTAAAGATAATTTTATGGATTTAGAACGCGTTTATTTTTAAGGTTCCGTACCCAAAGGGTAAAAACGGGACCCTATTACCAAGACTTCGCTGTCTGTCCGTCTGTCCGTCTGTCCGTCGCTCTGTCAGCAGGCTGTATCTCAAGAACCGCGATAGCTAGACAGTTGAAATTTCCACAAATTATGTATTTCTGTTACCGCAATAACAAAAAATACTAAAAACAAAATAAAATTAATATTAATGGGGGCTCCCATACAACAAACCCGTTTTTTGGCCTTTTTAGTACGGAACCCTTCGTGCGCGAGTTCGACTCGCACTTGGCCAGTTTTATTGATTCAACCCGACGTTTCGAACCCATTGCAGCGTTCATGAATTGTTAGTCAGATTGACTCACCAACTTATCTTCTGGCCAAACATGTAGCTAAAGTCCTATCCTCTTTACGCGGACAAACACCAGCTTATGAGAAAGAAGGATAAGTGGTATAACTAACGCGACTTTCTTTTATACAACAGAAGATTAAAGAGTAAAGATATGAATACATACTAACATTCAGGAGCTAAGCTACGTGTAAAGGTTTATAGTTTCAGTGTGACCATGTGTGACTAAACACTGCACTTATAAAAATTGTTATCATAATCGAAAGTATTGCCATTTTACTGTACCAGAAGTTCGGTTTCTATTAAGAAGGTTAAATATATCAAGGGAAAGTGTTTTTAATATTTTTGTCTTAATTTGTGTTAATTTTAATACCTTGTGTTAATTTGAAGACCTCCGTGGCTGAGTGGTGTGTGGGTGTCGCCTGCTCCGAAGTCCTAGGTTCGATTCCCGGACGGGCCAATGTAGAAAAAAAGTATTTTCTACATTTTTCGGGTCTGGATGCTTGTAACACCTTCGTTGTTTCTAATTTCCAAAATACGAGTGCTTTAAATAACTACTCACTTTGAGGTTAGGACAATTTATATAATGTTACCAACATTTATTTATTTACAAACTGTATAAATGATCATAATCATCATCTCTGCCAAATAACGCCAACTGCTGAACGTTTTATCATAAACAACAAATTATTTCCTAGTCAAATTGCAGCATAATTTAGGATGATAATTTTACTTTCAACATAAAGTAGTTGTTTTATCAAATCATAACCAAAATACCGCTAACATCCAGACTAAACTCAATGTACAAAGTGGGTTTTATACATGGCTCCGGGGATAGAACCCGCGACCTCAAAGTTAGTGACATCTTGAAATCCTGTATCTATATCACTGGAGGCCTTCTTTAAGAAATATACCAACAGATTTAAATTTTATTATTATATTCTAATGTTGGTCGGGGTAACGCCTAGGTCTAGTGGTTTAAATACCGGGCCAAGATCTCGGGGTCCTAGGTTTGATCCCGGGCAGCAAAAAGTTTCGAATTTTCGAACGTTGCTCGGGTTTGTGACCACCAACCCGCATTTGGCAAGCGTGGTGATTATGCCAGTTCCCATCATTGCTGTGGTAACTTGAATTCAATGATGGAGGCCTTTTCCCTGCAGTGGGATGATTATAGGCTGTTACTTACTTTATTCTAATGTTAATTGATCAAATGAAATCTAATCAATTATTTACTCAGAGACACGGTACAATAGGATGGATAAATTTTTGAGATTAAAAATAGATCATTGCAATATTTTGATATAGAATTTTCTTCCTACTTTAAATTTAAAGAAGATTAGTAGTGCTCATAAAAAGTCACTGAACTGTTTTTATTATTATTACTCCCAGACAATTAATCAAAATTCAGAAGTGTTTTAATAAATAAATAATAAATATTTAAGACATGCCACACTGGGCCACACAGAGCCATCTAGTCCCAAATTAAGGTACTATTAAGTACCCTGTCGTATGGGGTACTAGACAACCGATAAACTTACTTATATACTTTTTTTTTTTTTTTTGTAAATACATACTTATAATACATAGAAAACACCCAGACCAGTACAAACAGACATGTTCATGCACACAAATATTTGTACTGTGCGGGGATCGAACCCGCGACCCATGGCTCAGAAGCAGCGTTAACTACCGCTGATCCAAATGGTCGTCGTTTTTTCTGTGATATTTTCCTCAAAGTAAGAGACTAAATAAAGAAATTACACTACTTCACTTATTTCGCCTAATCTAGCGTTTATCAGACGCTCAGGTCATTGACACATTATTTTAAACGTTGATCTATATTTCACAAAAAAAGTAAACGTTTCGCCCAAAAAACACAACATCAACCATCTCTTTCTATGCAAAAACGTCGTGCGACTTTCTCGTGAGTGAGCGAGATGGGTGCAGTTTCGCAGCGCGGTGATAAAGTGGGCAGTCGTTTGCGACGAACCGTGACGTTTGTTCTGTTTGAAGCGGGAACTATATTTAGGTACAAACTGAGCGGGTGTTGCTGTCCCTTTCGCTCACGTTTTTTTTCTGACGCGAGAATGTTGACAGGCTGTGATGCAATATTATCAAGGCTATGATTATCGGATAGTTACACCGCTAACAAGGCGCCAAACATTTTTTATATACATTTACTTGTGCGTCTTTTTGAGTGGAAGAAGTTTTAAGAAATAGTGTTATCCATTTATTTTGAAAGAAAATATCGTCATAAATATGTTAGGAAAAAAGAACAGTAAAGCGGCTTTTATTTACTTTAGTTGAATTTAAAAAAAAAACACCCTAATACACAATACAATTTGAGCGTTGATGTCTTTTATACTAAGCTCATTTAAGTTCTGTTTTAAGTTTCTTTCGGTTCTGTTTATAATTAAATAATTATACTCAGATATAATTAATCGTGTATTATTTCTGAGTTTTTGTAAGCTATTACAATGATTAAATAAAGTTTTGTAATTCATCTAAGCATTGCATATTGGTTTCTAGTTATTTTAATGATTTGCATCAATTCCTATAAATATTAATACGCCCCAGATACACTGACTTCCTACTTTCAAACTAGGCTGTACAAGCAAAGTTCTATTCCAACTGAAATCATACTATCAATTTTAATTTTAATAACTTACCAGAATTGTGTCTCATGTTTATTTGCATAAATAATAAAAAAAAGTACCTTAAATATTTTTAATCATTCGAAAAACGTATTTAAATAAGCCGAACGCTTTTTGTATGAGATGTACTGAGCAATTCTATATAAAATTTAGAGCTATTACTATCATAGGCAGCTTATGATATTTCAAAGAAGACTAAACAAAATAATTTTTGGACCAAGGTATTCAATGTTATCTGAATGTTGAGGTAGTAAAAATCCAAAAAATGGAGATAGAAGTAATGCAGGGATCGGTATTTTCATTAGTTGACGTAGTTGGCGGGTATGCAGTGCTTATTGGCATGTATGGTGTGCACGTAACTGATTGTGGGTGATGACAATTTTCAAGTAGGTAGTAGGTACTTGGGAAAACCAGAAGTAAAGAATAAAGTAATGATTCGAATCTACAACTCCATATGAGTTGAGGTGGAAACCTCTGATCTAAGTATCTTTTTTCAAATTAAAAATACGTTTCAGAAAGTGGAATTAAAGTAAAAAATATTGTTAGAGCAAAATTTTTTTGACCAAATATTTATACCTACTTTTATTATGACCAAAATTTTAAATAATTCTTTTAAGCAATTGAATACACTAATCAATTGAAAAAAGTAAGACGAAAATCTTAACTTTTGCAAACGCAACGGCTTTTAATGGAAGTCTGACTTCAGATCAGACAGGCCGCTTTGGCATTTCAACACTTAAGTTTTTTCAATGACAGAACTACTTAACACAAAAACTCGGGCGATTCACCACGGCCCATAAGCCCGCATTCATAACCGATAGAATTATCCCGTTTAAAAAATAAACCAACTACCTATGTAGGTAACACCCGTCAGAACGAAAACAAAACTACGTCGAGTCATCAACATCAGTCAGGCAGTCAGTGATGATGCCTTGCCCCGTTAGACGTCGTATATCGCTTGGTCCTTTCCGTGAGAAAATCTTTCGTATCGACAGCTGTAAGTTGTTATACATCGTATATACGGAGGCTGTGGTCGAAAAGCGCGCGAAGGCAGTGTAGCGCCGGTGGCCGCGCGCATTGCACGCTCACAGACGCGAGACGCGTGCGCACGTGGCACGCGACCTGTCAAAACGATTACGAATTCGGAACTTTTTTTTAAAAATGGAACCGATGCCCGACCTCTTTTCCGTAGACTTGACTTAACTTTTTTTGTAGATTTTATTCTTGAATTTTAAAAATAGTTTATCATTTGACTATTGTAGTATCGTATTAGTGTGTTCCAAATTTAGTGCTAAATGTTCTGTAAGGTCTGATTTTACAGTGACAAGGGCGTGAAATTTGACTAGTTATTAGTGTGAACTGAAAAGGTGTGAACTTTGTACATTGGTAGTGGATTTTAGTTGTTTGATACAGCATAGGTGCGATACTTTTTGGATTGGTCATAATATTGTATACGGTAAGTTATGAAGCAATATTAAATACACAAATGAATACGAGTGTAGTAAGTATATCATAGACATAATAATGAGTTATGACTGCCCATTTGACCCAAAGGTTGAGGTTGGCCCTAAAAGGCGAAAGGTCGCGCGTTCGAATCCTCTATTGCTTAGGTCTTTTATTTACACAGCTGTATTTGTACTTCCAAAGTCAGCTAACCATAAGTACTTATGTTAATTTTTTATAAAAATTCAATTTGTACATTGTCTTTATCATTTTTTTTTAAATTTTATTTTATCTCATCCTCATAAAGTAGGGTTACGTTGTATTTGTTGATGTCTCAAATGATGAAGAAGCGGTGTTTGGTGTGGTGGAAAGTCTTAGTCTTAACTCGTAATCGAGAGTCACGGTTCAGATATTAGCCCGTGTTTTTAAGTATACTAGAATTGGTAGTTCTGCTAGTTTTGCCCTTAAGATAGTAAATCAGCTGATCATCCCGAGTTGGAACGGTTACAAGACACGCACTTTTCTGACGCATCCCGATTCTGGTTGCGAACCAGTTGAGAGGATATTTGGATTTGTACCACTTGTTAGTCGGAGACTGAATCTGTAAGAAACTTGCGAAGTCAGATACTACAGAATGTTAGTCCTTAAAGGTCCAGTTCCATCTGCTGTAACCATTGTGATGATTTCATACAACAGTAAATAAACAAAATTCGGGTCAGTTGCACCAATTAATAACCAGATAGTAGCTATACATATTTGATGAATTTGATCATCTATGATTTGTTGGATTTGGCTTTGTCCCGATTAGAAGAAAAACAATTGAAATATATAAAAAATAAAAATTCATTTTTTCATAAATTTTTCGTATGCCACGCTGTATTTAATGACACATGTAAGTCAAAATCAAAACAGATTTAATTCATCAATAAATAAATGCAACATTCATTTTATCATAGGCTTTATGAGTCTTGCGAATTTTTGATAAACACAATTTCCTCAAAACTATATTAAATAAAAAATCAAGTTATTCAAAATAAAGTTCAATAAGTTCTTTAAGATCCGATAAAATTTAAATAAGTAGATGTTATCTAATAAGATATTTTCGTGCATTAAAATGCAGCCTTAACTAAAAGTTTCAGGTTTACCAACAATATTATAAAAACTGAATTCAATTTTGCCCAGTGGATTTTTGCGTGATGCGTATACAAACATAAGTATTGTTATTATACGTACATACAGATTAAAACTAAAAGTTGGTAAATTGGTACAAATAAACAATTACTTTTGCTGAAACATAGCCGCTTCATAGTAGTATTTAAGACTTTTAACCAGAAGAATTGATACTACTTACATTCCTCGACGTTTCGGCCGTGATGCTACGGCCGTGGTCACTAGACCCGCAATTATAAGTTTTAGTTATAATGCTGCGCGAAAGTTTAAAAGTTTATTTTAACCAGAAGGTTTAAAACTGATAGTAATTTGATTTCAACCTTCATGGTCACTATCGTGTTAATGTGATGTCAGCACATTAAGACTATAAAACTTCCTCTACTCTTCCTATGGGTGTCATTAGAGGCGTTAGACGCCTCAGGAGTAATGCCAAAGGAAGACTGGCAGCACCCTCCTGCCGGAGTCCCGCTGGTGTGTGGGAGAACCAGTACCTCTGGGTAAGCTCGCTCCATCTTAGGCTTCTTTTTAACCGTAGAGTTAAGTATGTAGTGAAGAGCAAGCCCATTATTTATATTTAAAAAAGTCTTCTCTCCGCTATATACCAAACTGCGAACGTCGACCTGCCTCACAAACGTTACGTAAAGCAAAAACCTGTGAAATACTTTAATATTTATTAACCACCTTATATAAAGTTATGTGACACGCAATAACAAATTTGAATTTTGAATTTGAACATCCTTTTGGTGAGGCCCATTTCCAGCCGTGGACTGTCAAAGGCTGATGACGAATGCCAGGCAAAAACGATTTTATTAGGAAGACATTTTGGCAAATAAAAATTATAATGTATGCATTATTATTTATAATAGCTAAACACCTAACTAAAATATAATACCTTTAAATATCTAAATCTAGTATATCTTTAATAAATTAGTCATACCTATTCATATGTATCATGGATTAGTCGTAAAAACTAGAGCGCTTAGCCGGAATCACCACAAACCGGTCGCTAACCGGATGTAGATTTGTTCGATAACTGTCATTAAGTTTAACAGTCAGAAAAATTCTTAGAGAGTAAGATTATATTTTCACAGACTGAACTTTCAGATGCTTGGTAATACGTTGGTTCTGGAAATGCTTCATTGATGTAATTACTAGCTGTTGCCTGCGATATCGTATGCGTTGAGTTTTGAGAATTTAAAACCATCTCACAGGTAGTTTTAGAAGATTAAACTGTAGCCTATAAATCTATCTTTCAGCTAAATTTTATGCAGATCTGTTTAGGCGTTTGTTTTTTTGTAAATTATGATATTTTATGCGTCCTTATTCTGGTGCTCATATTAACTCAATAATTTATTATGGAAAAGTTTAGTCTGCTAATGACTATACATATATTTAATGACATACTTTTTACATAAGTTACTGGCACCAGACAAGTATTATACCCAATTGGATTTTGGATTTAAAAAGGTAAAGTGAAGGCTGTAAAGTAATCTTACTAAATATAAAAAGGTCAATAGATGAAATACCCATTTGTTTATTTATAATCCCCTGCAAATAAAATTAGTGCCATCATGCAATTAAAAAAAATTGTGATCGGATTCAGAATGGTCGTTCTTAGCTTCTTTCGTCTCTTTATCCGTTGAAACCCTCTAAAATTTCCCTAAAATTTTTGAAAAGGAATCTTTCACAGCCCATTTTAAACACTCTGTGACCATTTCGTTATTATTTACTAATTGTTGCCCGCGACTTCGTCCGCGTCAATTTCTATTATTATGATCGCGACTATTTTTGCAACATTTTTCACTCATGCTTCGCTCCTATAGGTCGCTGCGTGATGTTATATCCTTCCTCGATAAATGGACATTCTAACACAAAAATCTTTTTTTCGATTCGAACCAGTACTTCCTGAGATTAGCGCGTTCAAACAATCAAACATACTCTTCAGCTTTATAATATTAGTATAGATTTCAATTTTATAAGTAGATTACTTTCAGCTTTAGTATTTCATACATTGGTAATGCAACACTCAGGCGTTGGTATTGAGTAGCCGTTTTTCTAACTTTCGTTTTGTTTTTTATTTAACGTTCCTTTTGTTTAGTGGTTTAAGTACAGTACAGTACAGGACCACTATCACGGGGTCCTAGGTTCGATCCCCGGGTAGGGCAATAAGAGTTTTAAATATTCAAACATTACTCAGGTTTGCTATCACCAACCCGCATTTGGCTAGTGTAGCACTTATTCCTGTAGCCATCATTGCTGTGGTAAAATGAATTCAATGATGAAGCCCTTTTACTGCAATGGGATGATTTATAGGCTCTTATTTATTTTTGTAAATTATAATTTCCATAACAGTTGTTTACATTACTTGACAATCCTTATTACAAACACGACTAACAAGGATAAACTGCATCTATTATTGCATTAACCGTTCCATACTAGAGCAGTGTATGACGTGTATGAATAGCACCTTTGTATGGCTTGTGAGACATGACGTCAGGGATGTAAATGTTGTCATTTGTCGTCCCGTTGTGCTTGAGACCTTTTGTTGATAGTTAAAAGCGATGTAGCAACGCAGGGTATACGGTTTTACTTTTTAGGTAACTAGTAAAATGAGGAATAATCCGTAAAATACAGGGTTATTTGTAAAAAGTAGGGTAACTTTGGTGGTCTGTTTAGTCATAGGTACCTTACTTTATATTTAGTAGTAAGATGATTTAGAGTTGGAGAGGGAGAATGCTAGTTAGAACGATAACTCATTGCAAGTAACCTACGAACCGACAAGTTTTTCATAATTATTATAATTTATGAAATTTTAATATACCTTATCATTACTAGCTCAAAGTAGTCCACTGATGGACAAGGGCCTATAAAAAAAGAAAAAAAGAAAAGTAACAGTCTATAAGTAATCATTCCACTGCAGGGAAAACGCCTCCATCATTGAATTCAAGTTACCACAGGAATGATGGGTACAAGGTTAAGCACCACGCTTGCTTGAAATTTTTTGTTGCCTGTCCCTGGAATCGAACCTGGGACCCCGAGATCTTGGCCCGGTATTTAAACCACTAGACCAACGGAGCGCCTATCAACATGAAGAATGTTGCCATTACCACCACGCTTGACAGGCGGGTTGCCGATCACATTTTAGCCAATGGTGTAGAAAAGAAACTGCTCGTATTTTTTATGAGGTAAGAAAACCAAGGAAGAGAAGAGAGAAGTAAATAAAAATAATATAAAAAAAAACGGTTGACACCAAGTGAACTGACATAAGAAAGACCATTCAAAAAATTCCAAAAGTTTAAATGACAAAGAATAAACAACAAAGATTTTACAACGGTATATATCATCGTAACTAATGCTAATTACAAACAAAATATGTAGAAACAGGGAAACTAAAATTAGACACTTCTTTGTTAGTTTTAGTTTATTCCATCTTGATCCTAAAAATTAAAAATATGTGTCTACACGATTTCACCGCGGTCCTCTTAGTCTCTTATCTTTAAATCTTTAATATCTTTCTTTCACTCTTAACCTTCCTAATTCATCGTTTAGTAATCCGTCACACTTGCATATTCATTCAAATTTTCAAACCATGTTACACTTTTGGTCTCAGAAGAAAGTATGACGGCTTTTTTTACAATTTAATAATTGTGAAATAATATTCATGCGAGGTAAAATAGGCTGATAAATTACTAACTTTATTAATAATACATTAAAACCTCGAAAGCCTGTACTCAAGAAGGGTTTTAATGGTCATAACAAGACATGAACAACATATACAGAACCCAAAAATGTCTCTAAAATGTCTGTTAGATCAATCTATGTTTCAAGTCTTTACGTGGTATTAAAACTATTATTAATGGATCTGCCAGTCTATTCCAGTTCAATTCATGTCTCGATAGCATTTCGTCTTAGTTCAATTAAAAAACTGGTCGTGGCCACTCATTGGAACGGTTACAAATAAATATCCGATTCTGCCCCCTGACCCCGGTTCCGTGAAACGCAATTAAATTTTTGTGGACCAAATACTCGCACTCGTCTTTTTAAACAGGTTCCCGAAACATTTATCAAGGCACATTTACTCCGTTACCACAGATAAATTAGACGTACCGTATCATTACGGTCTATGAGGACATCGCAGAATATAAGCATCGAAACTTTTTTGAATAACATAATAAATATGGTTGTAAAAAGAAATAAAGGCAAGAATCCGCGCAAGCAAATATTTGAATTTCAATTCGAACGTCGCATATCAATGGGGAGCCATAAGCCACCGGGGTTTTATTTTTTCATAAAAAGTCTGGCCGCTGTGGGACAGTAAAGAAAAAACTCGAAAAAAGAAGAAATGGAAAAAACGGCATCTAGATTCGAAACACTGGCTGATTCGAGAACAAAAGAAGTCGGAGCGGGCCTGACCGAGATCTGCGCGTACGCGGTCCCATCTCTTTTGTTTTTGTTTGTTTTCCTTCTGCATCCATGTGATTCCTTTTCTCTGATGCATCACAATGAGACCGGACGTCAATAGCTTCTTTGAAATAATTACGAAGTTGTATCGATGGGCGATTTTGTGACTTATTGTTGGGTGCAATCGATTAAAATGTTTGATTCAATTTAAAAAGAAATGTTTATTCACAGACTTTTTTATGCTAATTATGAGAACAGGCTTCTAATAAAACAAGTAAAAATATTGCACGGAGTTAAAAAATTGAAAAAAGTACAAACTGAGCCACAAGCTTTTGCATTTTATATTACATTTCTTTTTCTATAAAAATAACAATAACAAAAAATATTGCCAGAAATCATGAAATAATTTTGAGTTTCTTACTTATTATTTATTTACTTTGTTTTGGAATTATTGAAAAGTAAAAAAGAAAGAAGTGAATTTTGTGTGAATCTCAATAAAACTACTTTAAATTTGTTCAACCGACTTTAAAAAGCTTGACTTAAGAAACACCTTTTAGGTCATCGGTTAAAAAGTAAGCACTTCATCATCATCATCATCATCAGCCTATCGCAGTCCACTGCTGGACATAGGCTTCTCCAGTTGCACTCCACTTAGGTCGATCCTCAGCTTCTCGTATCCAGCTCCTTGTAAGCACTTAATGCAGCTAAATTCTAACCTTGAACTACCTACTGAAACAGTAAGAAGGTATATAATGAACTCCATTTGAAGACGTTTGCCTTAGCTGAACTAATCTTGGACATAGCAGAAATGAGTTCGTTTCATGATTATTAGAATTTCTTCCAATATGACTTTTACCGTATTACCAAAATCAGAATGTTAGAAGCCTCAATTGACATTAAAAGTACTCAAATAGAAAATTCAAAGTTATTAAAAAACATCAATGGGGCTTATTAGATACTATTTACTATTTAGTATATAAACTTGAAAAATGTATTTTCCCGCCTGAGACAAAATTTTTCAAGTTTGTATACTGATATTATAAGTGCAATTACGTTGCTAAAATATCAAATAAAGTATCTTAAAGTAATGTTTATAAGAGTTTAAAGATTACGCTTACCTACCTACTTTTCACATATGTTTGTAACATTCAGAAAGTAAGAATAAAATGTTTATAAGAAAATGATTATAAAAGTTCACCAACTGAATTAAAGAGAAAGATACTGATTGTGGCCATCTTATAAAATTTGTTTCGCTTTTCGAATTTTTGTAATCGTTATTTTTATAAATAATTATCTTTTAAATTGGTCCGTTTAGTATTTTTGAATTGTGTCATAAAGTTTCACCTAATTTACAGCATCGTTCTAATACTAATTATACTTATATCACAGATATCCATTTAATTTCATTCGAAAATAAAAGGCGCTTGATCAATGTTTTATTCTCATAATTATTATCCACGTCGTAATTAACTATATCTGTAGTATTAACGAGTTATAATCATAATCAGCGATTAGATCAGCTTCCTAAGTTAGAGTGTGTAGTGACGTGAAAGTATCGATAAGTTACGATATCGAGTTGTGATCGGAAGATGCCGATATTTTTTCTCAACATATTAATTTTTGATAATGAGTAGTGTGGGTATCGGTATATACTAAAACTAGCTGTTCCCCGCGACTTCGTCCGCGTCAATTTCCGTTATTATGATCGTGATTATTTTTGCAACATTTTTCACTCATGCTTCGCTCCTATTGGTTGCAGCGTGATGTTATATAGCCTAAAGCCTTCCTCGATAAATGGACTATCCAACACAAAAATATTTTTTCAGAACGGACCAGTACTTTCTGAGATTAGCGCGTTCAAACAAACAAATAAACAAACAAACTCTTCAGCTTTATAATATTAGTATAGATTTCATAGTTTAGTAGTGTGTGTGTGTCTACCTGCGAGTTTATAAGCATAAATGTAATTTGTTACAGAAAAGTTAGATCGGCAATGTATCGGTGCAGCTTTGGATAAATTATTTTTGACTAAGCTAAACCAACTATTATAATACTACACAGTTCATTTGTGGACCATGCAATCTGTCCATAATGAAAGTGCGATTAAACGGTTTAATAAACCATAAAAGTATTAAATAATAATCAGGCAACACAAGCTTTTTTATACAAAGTAATATTTTTCGAAAGACCCGTTTTTATCGAACTAGGCACAGATTCATGCTTACCTATAGATGTTAGTAGCGTCCTAGTGACATCACTAAGAGTATGGGAAAAATATTGTTGTTCGTAAGAACAGGATTTGAACCCGAGATTACTCATCATGCAACAGTGAGTCAACTGGCGAAGACATCGGAAACAAATGAACGCATAGATTTATTAATTTGTTTAATGCATTTGTTACATCGAATGTAAAGAGCGTTCATTAGGACTTCTCTGTCCGATAAATCAGAGACGAGGAAATGTCTCGAAGAATTGCTGATGTGGCAGTGGGTGAGATATATATAATAAATTTTTGAGAAGAAGACAAAGGTTGGGAAAAGCATCGGACCGATGGTTGTAAAGATACCAGGCCCCTAATTCAGCTAACTAAATCATATCACAATCGTAACTGAATAGATGCAGGTTTTTGACAGTTCTAGTATGGGCTAAATGTCAAAATCGCCCAATTCAATCACGATCGAACTGCAATTGAAATAGCTGAATAAGGCCTCTTGGGCAGTCTATGTTCAACAAATAGGCGTCGTTTGGCCCAGGTTATGATGATAATGATGATGAGGTCAAGACTATGTCTAGTAATCTCTGGCATTTCACTAGCTTCATAGGTTGGACTAGATATCTAAATTAATGCCAAAGATAAATAGTGTCGGCACATAAGAAGTGTCCTCATAAGTGTCATAAGAGGCGACTAAAAGAGAACCACCAGAAGAAGCATTTTTACCCTTCTCTGCCGTTGGTCACACTGCGATCGCCTGCCTGTCAGCTAAGCTTGGCGATTATAGATAATCCTGTCTCATTGATTTTATTTTAATTAAACGTTTTTTAAAACTACTATAAGATTAGATTGGAAACACCATAATAATAATAATAAAAGATAGTTTAATAAAAACTATAAAATACATTTACATATTAACTGTCGCAGAATTTATTCCTCTCAATTTACACATCATTATTTTTAAATACTTGCATTGATTAGTCATTAAATTAATCATAGCTATTTAGTCATTGTTTTTTGCACGGCGTATTTGCTACAAAATATAAACTGATTATTAGACTAAGCAAAAACTAGCTTAAGATAATTATTGGTGTTTTTGACCTTCACAATGTTATTATTATTGTTAACACTTTTAAGAAAGATGCATAGCTACATCTGTGAAGACAATAAACTTTTATATTTCTTTTCCTCGATAGAGTTACTTGAAGTTGATCCAATTAAAATAAAAAAGGAAATTCGACCTCAATGGCTAGAAAATTATAAAAGAGGCCAAAAAGTAAAATAAAAATTACTAATTAATGCTAATTCACCTATTTTATGTCAGCGCAAATTAATAAATCATAGACAACCATTATGTAACGCTTGGTAAGTAGCTTTTTTGGTAATTTTCTTCTATTTAGCTTTCATAAGTGTTTAAAATGAATCTAAATCAAAGAAACAATTTCACTCTGTAAATATTTCAAAGCCTGACTTACCGACTATGATAATATTATCTTTGTTTTCCATCTTTGTCTTCGCGTTTAGCCCAAAAATGTATCCCTCAAATAAGAAGGGCCAATTTTTAACACGTACGTACATTAGCACGTGGCCTTAAGGCCACAGTTGAGTTGCCTTAAACACAAGAAAAACAATACAGCCGGTCCAAACAAACGGAGTGGCCATGAAGTATTCAGTTTTAAGTCACTTTAATTCTTTATAACAACATAAATTTCATTTAGATAACATGAGACGAAATCAAACATTGTTTTAATGTTTTTCTTTGTCTATTTATAATGTCACCAATATTTATACTTCCTGTTATGGGTATATGCTATTAATGCTCCAGACACATACACAATTATTATTGACTTTCGAGAATCACATGCTCTATTTTTTCTACTATTTACAGTAAGTAGTCATCCAGATAATCAGTTAACAGAAAGTTACAATTGTTAAAGCGACTAAGAGGATACTTTAATACCTACTTTTTTTTTTTTTTTTGGAATGGACCTATGCTGTGGCAGAAGGCCGTTACAGCTTCACCTTAAAATATGCTTATTATAAAAGCCATTACCAAGTTAATATTTTACGTTTTACTAAATTTCGATAATGGCATCAATACAATCAAAATTTTTTATTTCCAAAATCAAACAATAAGCTTTCCATTTCAATGGAAATATTTAGCTTGTGTAAGTTTTTGAAGTATAGCGCGGAGAAAAGGTAGGTATGTACATAATCAAAGGGTTTTACAAAATGTGTTGAGTGTTTTCGCTTGGCACTAACCAGGTAGCCTTAAGGACCCAAATTAACACCATCACTTAACACTTACTTACTTATGGGGCTGGATCCAGGTGGTCTTTGTTTAAACCACTTTTTGTGAAGCTTAAAAGGTTGCATTAAATAGTTTTATTTGCTGTAAATTTTGTTTGTAGACTGATTTAAACATGGCATGTTTGACTCAATATTTACCGTGTACCGGTCTTACAAACAAAAATTCAAACACATATTGGAATCATTATCTCAAAACTTATTTTAGCTACTATTAAAGTTGCTTGAATGTTTTCAGCGTCATCAAAATAGTTGATTTGGGCTCAAAACCACAATTTATTTAATAGATTCCTAATTAAAAGTCAAACAGATAGTTATTTTTACGTTATTATAAGAATGAACGGCGGTCTAAGTAATTAAGAACAGGCCTTAATTAAATAACTGAACTGGTCAAAGAAAGTGGTTAAGACAAAAGAAAACTCAAAAAATTATGGTTCAAAGTGACTTATTTATTCCTACCCACAAAAAAATGATGATGCGTCAAAAGTTTTGTCGAGTATTCAAACGTTTTTGCACGATTCCTAAACTACGTGCAGTGCGTCTCCTAAACCAATTACGTCCTTCATCACGTGATTAATGATCATCTATCGAATTTGAAGAATCAAGTTGTATTCTAAACGTCAATGAATGCGAATGGAATTAAACATTTCGTAAGGCAGAGTGGAGCGTTTTGTGCCGCGACAGAGACATGTCGTTCATCCTATTTCTATGGTCACCTGGGTCTAGGAATAACATTTATTTGGATGTGACTTTTATGATAAAATAATTAAAAAAAACATTGATTTTAACAGAATCAGATCCACAGAGTGCAAGTAACAATGTAACTTATAGACTACGATAGGTTTATGATAATTATTTCAAAAATGACATTACCATCCCCAGTAGTAGTATCTAACAATCTATTAAATGGCATACACACCAGTTTTCAAAGTTTCACCAGGCCGGCCCGGGCTCAAACCCCGGGCGGGTCAAAGTATTTTTCTATATTTTCTCAGATCTAAATACATCATATTTAAGTTTGCCTTAGAGTCAAGTGCTGCATCTATCTCTAAACACTTTCTGAACTCGATGTAACCTACAAACCTAATCGAGGGCCATTACGACCTACCAGAACTAATTTCGACCGTCTTATCATAATTTGAATCGACATTCTGTATGAGTTTTGTATGACAATCCTCTGTTTTCTTATACGGTTATTAATTTCATAGTAACAGTACTGGCGCTGGGTGGATCATTAAACGGGCGACGGAGTTCGCCTTTGTGATTACATATTGTGTATTTATTTAGAAGATAAACATATAAACAAATATATACACATCTCGATTGTCAACGTTTAAATTCTGGAATGAAAATTAAGGGACGGTATGATGGTTTACTTGAGGTACTATTAAAAAAAATTAAATTAAGTACTAAAGACATAGTGATGATAATAAAGGTCCTTAAAAGAAATAAAAGGTAGAGTAATGCAAAGTAACGGTCCATAATCATCCCTCAACAGGGCAAATGCATCCATCATTAAATTCAAGTTATAACAGCAATGATTTTATGGGTTACCGCCAAGATCTTAAGGTCCTGGGATCGATTCCGGGGTCGGGCAACAAAAAATTTTTAATTTACGAACATTTTTTGGTTTTTTGTTCACATACCTTCTTTTAAGTTTTTGATTGTGAGATAAAGCAACAAATAACGATCTTGTTACGATCTTCTATCCTAAGTGCTAATGAATTATAAAAATAAAGCGTTTTGGGTATATTTAGAACACTATTCGCACTGAAATTATTTTCGCTCAAGGTAGAAAGTTCGTTTTAAAATATTGGCTTCTTGAATTTACATGAACCTTATACATTTAAATGAAAGATATTATAAGTCTTTTAGATTGTTATCCCATCGTTTTGAACACTTAACCCGTATTCCATGATCACCGTAAAAGTTTCTAAATTTCGGGTCAAAAAACAATCTTGAATCATTATAAACATTTTTAAAAATATATATATTTTTTAAATTTGTTTGAAAATTTCACGTTAATTCAGTGGCTTAAAGAAATCGTCTCCCCGTCCGATACAATTACCTTCAAATTCAAATCTCCGAGCCATCTGGTGTCAGCAGGTCACCTACGCAGCTTAAATCAGGACCGATGACCTATTGTTTCAACCACATACGTAGTCAATACTATAGTAGCCTAAATAGAACAGACAGGTTGTGCTTTTTAAGATATTTACTTGCAATTAAAATATCAGTCTTTAAAAAACGAATTTAAATTCAGAGATAGGTTATATTTCAAGTACCATGCAGGTGTTAACAAATTTTGTACTATATCTTGCAAAAACAACCACCAAGTTAGAAACTTAAAATTCACAGTCGGATTGTTATGCCAATGAATTAAGCATCATCATTACTTGGCATTCATATACTTGACATTTTAAATATAAATAGGACTTAATCCAAGCCCTCTAAAGTGACTTGTTCGACTTACATCTTGTGATACAAGCAGCCAATTTAGAAATTTTTATTTCGTAAATTTACCTGACTGGGGAACAAACTCGGAACCCTTTTATGGTAGTCAAACCACTACACAAACCGGGTCATGAACAAACAATAAGTAAAGCACTAGTTCTTCAAAATAGACGGATGTGTATGTCTGTTTTCCTTGGCTTATGTACACAGCAGTCACGGCTGCTACCATATTGGCATATTGTAGCCCATAAATGGCTCGGACCTAATGACCTACGACTTTTCAATCGGTCCCCCATCTCTGTCTGTTCCCCTGAGTGGAAAGAGTACAAAGCATCACCATAATAGAATATCAGTTTGTTTTACTCGATTTTCAAGTGGCGTAGCTTTCAGTGTCTATTTCGGTTTCTCATATACCACCATTATCGCTGTTGTGAATATTTTCTGCGAGGGATTTAATAATGATAAGAAAACTAAGTTCTAAATACAGGACATCCTTAAATCCTTCTATAGTACTACTCTCAACAGAAAACTGTTACCCAAGTCTACCAAATGTTGACAATAATAATTATTGTCCTAATTACGTGGGACTTCTCGGGACTAACCCAAACTTGTTCCGAAGCAGTGGTAGGACTGGTAGGTTTAAATATTGGGAGGTATAAAAGCGCCTCATGTGGCATATTTGCAGAAATAAAACTGATTTTTACTGATTGTTTTTCAATATCTTTATTTGAGTCCAAAACATTGCTTTTAAAATTACGGGTACAAGTGTTTATAAATCATACTGCACCAACCTGAGATACGTTAAAGCAAATAAAACTTTAAAACAAATTTAACATACGAAGAGCAAATAAAAATAATAAGTAACAAATTCTTAAATTGATTTAGATTTAAAAGCGCTCCGGATTATCTCGTATCTTTTCTTATGTACAAAACACATTTTATCACGTACTCTTCCTAAAGAATTATGCACAAAATAAAAAATACTTGGACGTCGTAACAAGGCCTTTAGCTAATACCAATTACATTGCTTTTACCAATAATAGCCGAAAAAATTACACACCAAAATGCGTACAATCACTGCCGAAGAGTGGACATAATAACTTTAATATACGTCCTTAGTACAGTGTACCTTCAGAGTGGTGGTATTTAAGAACCTTATGCATAGGAGTCAAGGGCCATTATTGAATAAAAACTCTTGCAGGCTTACGGTATGTTATGGGCTGATATGACGAAAATAATCGTAACGTTGAAAGCTGTAATTTTTGTTTGTAAAAGTTAAAGGCGAACAAAATATTGCTTGTAAATACCGTAGAATCGATAAGTGTAATGATGTCTATCATACTTATCGATTATGGGATGACATCGATCAACTTGGGTACCTGCAAGAAAAAGTTAAGTTGTTTACGCTCCACTAGCTGCTAACTCTGCACTAAGAGTGAATTAATACAGAAAGAAGAAAGAAAGAAAGAAAGATTTTTAATTGGCCACAAGCACATTACAATAGACATAAACGAAATTACAGTTAAACAGTAAAACAAAAGACACAAAACAAAAAACAAACAAACAAATTAACAAGTGATATGGCCAATTAGGTCCCACCTCAGAATGTGCTGCAACGAACCAAGGGCCGCTGAAGCGCTGGTATTCTGGTAGGACCCAAGTAAACACAAATCATCAGTCTATATTAGTCTTAAAAATATACAGGATGTTCTCGTAGTATAGCTAGCCGAAACCAGCCTAGGTTTATATACCTACGCATATCAATGTCAGAAATTTGATAACATCATTTTTGAAAAAAATATTTTCATACGAATCGGAATCTCAAAATTTCAGTTTGTTTGAAAAAAAAAGATGATTTCAAATTTCTGACTTCACCATGGTATTTATATGCATATTTATGTTACAATGGCTGGTTTCGATTTGCTATACCATTTAAATACCAGGCCAAGATCCCGGGGTCCCAGGTTCGAATCCGGGTCGGGCAACAAAAAGTTTCGAATTTTCGAAAGTTGCTCGGGTTTATGATGACCAACCCGCATTTGGCAAGCGTTGTGATTATGCCAGTACACCCATCATTGCTGTGGTAACTTGAATTCAATGATGGAGGCCTTTTCCCTGGAGTGGGATGATTATAGGCTGTTACTTTGTACCATTTACCTCACTGTATATTTTAAAAATAATTTTTCACCATAATCGCCACACTTGGCAATTGGTATGGCGATCACAAATAGCCCAAAAGTGGAGAGAAGACGCTTCTGCCCATCTTCTAGCAGTATCATTAGTCGCCTCATCGACACCCATAGGTAAAGTGAAAAGGGTTCCTGCTATTCTATTGTAGGCCAGCAGTACACAGCACAAAGTATTCAAGTTTCTTATACTATGACAATAAAAAACTATCGTTTATGTATACTAGAAATAATATTAATGATTTTATATAGAGTAGGTACTCATTTTGGTCTTTCTACTAGTGCTTAGGTACTTTGTAATAAAGCTAGCTTGACGTCATAGTCAGGCTTCTTTCCTTGCTCGACTGGAGTTGCTATTAGAAATAATTACGACTGTTTAAAGCACCTGGGTATTTTTACTAGTGTTACTGTTCAAGTAACTGAATATTCAGAGTTTTATAGCTACTCTCTATCGCTATTACAAGAACATCATCTTTTCTACGACAAAAAAAGTTTTTTTTATCGAAGAAGAATATGAATGATATATAAAACCTGACTTTTATTAAGTTTGAAGGCAGCGTTTAAAACTCAGGCAAATACGAGTAGCTACAAAGAAAAAAACATATAAGTCTCACCAAGTACCTACTGCCCGTTGATTTGTGGAAACAAAAAAGGCAGTTCACACATCAGTTTACGGCTTTATGACTACATAGAGCCTTCCAAATATGTCCAGCAGTTTTTATTGCCATTTTACTAACAGAACTTTAAACCTTACTGGATTGGAAATAAGAGACATAATGATGGATAATGTAGATGCTCCACCCATGTGCATGTTAGCTCAGAAATGTCGGACGATTGGTGTAAGTGATGTGAATCCTAATGAAAAAATTTAGCATACCATTTTTGGGTTACGCTCAAGGCAATGTACAGACGACAAGACATCAGATGATATAGTGGGGTATCTTAATGTCTTTGAAATAGGTGCGAGTTTGCAACCAAAATGAATAGCTTGACGTGGAGGCCACTGTACAGTATATTTTAGTAGCTTTTAAATGCTCAATACATCGTTTTGCCACTGTGTGGTATATAAATGTGTTACTATTATGATTGAAAACGTTTAGCGTATAAACCACAGAACACGGAAAAAAGGTAAGAAAGGCAATGTAGGCGAGGCAGGCGCGCCACAGAGGCTATGAGCAAAAGCTCATAAGTATGAGCTATACTAGCTATGTATCTAGCTATCTCACTTATATTCATGGCGCATGACAGCCTTTTTAACTATTTTATGTTCTGTGGTATCAACGGTTAAGTTTAGCTTGCGTCTCTAAGACCCGAGTTCACCAACACTTAAACAGCGGCTAAACAAAGAGTGACGATTAATTTGACACAATTCCCATACAAGGGACTAAGGGATGGGTGGGTTAAAGTCGTGCTTCGGAATGCAAGTTAAGCCATTGGTCTCATTTTCTGACGCAAGATGGAACAAAAGCAACGGCGAATCTTTTGATAAGTGTCAGTATATAAAGTGTCAGTTGATAAGTGGTTTGAAAAACCAACTACTGACGCCAGGTTATACCTAAAGAATACATGATAACAAATAGAAGATGTAGACGATAACATTGATTAACTTCAAACGTTTTTGTTTCAGAACTGGTTGGAGTGGAGTGAGGTGGAGCTAGCGCAGTGCTATGATGAGAACGGTCGAGGCGCCCGGGGACGCCATACAGAGCGTGCCACACTCACATCCAGTGAGCTACAAACATGTTCACCAGGTATTTGATTCTGCTTTTTTTCTTTTTAAACTAAGTTATTATGTTTACGAAATATTTAGACATTTTAATCTATATTACACCGGCATTGGTTTACTGTTAGATTACTAATTATTTTATTGTTAGAAATTATCCCTAACGCGTTGATGTCTTTTGTTTTCCAGGCTCGAATCTTTAATATTTTGTAAAATAGTACCAGGGCGATCAGGTTCCGCTTTTTTTTTTTTTGTAAATTGCATTTTGACATGAAATCTAACCATCAAGATGGATCAAAAATGCAAAATTTTAGATGTAACAATCATGAATTCTCATAATATGTTATTTCCATAAGATATGCATAGATGGCGCTGCCTTTACCTTCGACGACCTTCCTGCCTATACTTGTCTCTGTCGACGACGTTAACCAACCATACTTCGTGGAATACAATAGTTGCTTTTGATACAAATCCTTAGACCCATTCCCGAGATGTATACAAATTTATTTACACCGAATTGCTTGTTTAAATGTTACAACTTCTCCAGAAAAGCACTTAGAATGTCATTCTAGTCTGTAAGAGGGAACACACTTAACCATAGTGGTAAGTTGCCTAACTATATAATACGTCATGACCTATTCGTATGTGTACGTCACAACCTATTTGTACATATGTCTGCGTTACTTTACCTAGTCTCCAAATTTTACTTTACTGAGAGCAACGGATGACTTTTCAGACATATTGCATTGCCGCAATATTTAAAAGTAAGTCTAAGTTTTGACAACCGATCCATATAATTACATAAGTAGGCAATATCTCTTTTTTTTAAGCTTTTTTACTTCAAACAAACCTTTCAAAAATATCTTTGTAATTGCTAAAACATCTGATTCCTAGTCTTTAAATCAATTAGGTACTTGTTATAGTATTTTCTGTAGCAACCGAACCCACAAAATGCTTTGATGACGACCAGTCGAAACAAATGATCAAATTAACACTTCTTTCGTAAAGGTATAACGGTAATGACGTTACGGATTCCTGAATCTAACTTGTGATTGTGACGTAGAATATATGAATTGTAGGAAAATTACTGGCAAATGCTAGTCAGCTGACCAAGATTTTACAGTACGTTATTTGTTTAAAAATTATAACAGAACGATATCGGAAATAGGTTAAAAAGTGGTGAGCTGGCACTTGACAATAGTAGTTAATTGTTAGTTTGTAAGTGATTTAACATTGGTAGCTTACTTTATATTTTTAAAAGGATTTAAAAAATCTGTAAAAATTATTGCAGCCTGTAAATGAATGATAAAATTACGAGTATTAAACTATAGAACTTACTGATTTCGAAGTATCTATATATATTTCAAGCATATTCTAAGTTAAGAATATGCTTGAAAATTTCGCGCTGAGTCGCAGTGTCTCGGTCGTTTAATGGTATAGCGCCCGCCTGGCATGCGATAAGATGCGGGTTCGAGTCCCGCCTGAGACATAATTTTTCAAGTTTATATACTGATATTATAATTGCAATTGAATTGCTAAAATATCAAATAAAGAAAATAATATGTTGAATTAATATCAACATATGGTAACAAAAAGTATGAAGAAATAATATATCTTTTTTTGTCGTTAGTCTTTCTGTCGCTTTAATAAATTGGATTGGATCGTAGTGCAGCGACAAATCCAACAAATACAAGAACATGAAAATCGATCTATCCCTTGACTTATATGTACAAGCAACGGCAGGTCCTACCCAAAAAGTTAAATGTCATTGAATTAATTTTCAACTTTAAGTCCAACGAGTAGAGATCAATATCAATTGAGAAATTTTGACGTTTTGTGGTAGGTTGACGTGCAGCTGTTGTCTATACATCTAAGTAATGTAACTAACACGATTTAATTTTGGATTTTTTTAATAAGTATAGGTTAGTATACATTGACGTTCATGGCTAGACCTCAATCTTTTTCTGACGTAACTATAAGAAAATATTTTACACCTCTAAAATATTTCTTAGAAACCAGCTCATTATTCTCATATTTTGTGACGTACGGTGCTAATTGTATCACTATGCGTAGTAAGTACATTGAGCCAACGTAGGATCTTATTACATAAGAAATTAGATATATTATCACTTGTGACGTAATAACTATATTTATTTCACACATCATTTATGTGTTTAAACAATTTCAAAAGTATTCTTGTTAACATATTTCACAATTTCGCGTCATTTTGCTTTGTGACGTTCATTCTCCGTTGTATACAATTAGTAACAATAATACATAATGTAATGATGATGTGTATCCCAGTAACATTTTAGGTCAATATTACACAATATTAAGTATATAGTCATTACGTGAAGAATGCCCTGTTGGTCTAGTGGTTACATACCGGGCCAAGATCTCGGGGTCGATTCCCGGGTCGGGCACCCAAAAGTGCCGAATTTTCGAACATTGCTCGGGTATGTTATCACCGACCAGCATTTGGCAAGTATGGTGATTATGCCAGTACCCATCATTGCTGTGGTAACCTGAATTCAATGATGGAGGCCTTTTCCCTGCAGTGGGATGATTATAGGCTGTTACTTTTACGTGAAGTAACATACGCTAAATGTATGACAATTTGACAAATGATTTCGATTCTCATGACAGTATACATGATTGAAAGGAAGAATGAAACATTTTATTGGCCACAAGCACATTACAGTAGACATAGACGAAATTACAGCTATAAAATAGAACAAATAATTGGGTTAAGTTTTCCTTCAAACTAAATAGAATTGCATCTTCAGGAGCATTGATGAGTTTCAATCCCCTGAAACAAAACAGATTTCGAGAAAGATATGGTAAGTACTACAAACTACAAACGCACAGTGGAACAGACTGAACAGAAGTCTAAATGGTATAACTAATGATTATAGGCTATTCCTATTACGTGACCTTTTACCCTGTCTTCGACTTGTCACAAAGCCTGCCTGTAAGTCTTTTACAGTCCTCAAATTTTAGACAATACCGACAATAAAAGGCTATGTCCAACTGTGTAGGCCGACTATTTGCGATAGGTCGCAGGCAGCAGCTGTGAAAAGCCGAAGTTCAGAAAATGGCGTGTTTTGGGAGTGGCCTATGAGCAGCAATTGATTGGTATAGACTGTAATGATAAATGTTTTTAACCCACGAAAAACAAGCGCCTCAGCGTGGTGATTATGGAAGAATCTTTTTATTGGAAAGTCTCATGTCCAGCTCTGGACTAATATAGTTAAGGTGTTGTTAATGATGACGTCATATTTATTTTCTGGAAAGGCTTGAGCCCAGTTGTGGACTGGTGTAAGCTGATCATGATTATGAGCTTTCAAACAAAAATCTTCGTAACCGGTAAGTTTATAAAAGTTATCATTTTTCGTAACTTAAACAGTACAATGTTTTATAATTCTCCTAAACTAAAGAGACGACGGCATCGTCAAATAACATAACTCAAATCGTCAACATTTTTTTGTCGGACGCAAACCACTCAAAATATCGTAATGCGCGTAAGACCATTACGGAATTAGAGGTGAGTACACACAACAATAGAATGTAGAATTCAAATTCATAATGGTTATTATAGCTTTTGTGAAATTAAATTTTTATATCAATCCACAAACAAATCACGTAGCTTTCTGAAAATATTACAGAACTAGCTGTTCCCCGCGACGTCGTACGCGTCAATTTTTGTTTTAATAATCGCGATTATTTTTGCAACATTTTTCACTGACGCTACGCTCCCATTGGTCGCAGCGTGATGTTATATAGCCTAAAGCCTTCCTCGATACACGGACTATCCAACACAAAAAGAATTTTGCAATTCGAACCAGCACTTCCAGAGATTAGCGCGTTCAAACAAACAAACAAACAAACAAACAAACAAACTCTTCAGCTTTATAATATTAGTATAGATTAAAAAGTTTCTTAAGCTTGCAATTAACAACTATAGATTTTGATTAACGCTGTTAGGTATGTCTTTTATCTGTTAGTTAATTTATAAATAGAAAATTGAAACAGGTAGCAATTAACCACAATAATCCATACAATATCCATAATGTAGGTTAGGTAAGGGTTTTCATGTTTTTTTTTTTGCGAAAGCTTACAGTTGACTATTATTTTCTACAAATTGTGTAATATTACTAACATACTAAATGCCATATTTGATATTTAAGCAACTTAATTGCAATTATAATATCAGTATTTCAACCTGAAAAATTATGTCTCAGGTAGAAATCGAACCGGGGTTCGGCGGGTTCGATTTCTACCTGAGACATAATTTTTCAGGTTGAAATACTGATATACCAAATGCCTAATTAACGTTTATAAATTATTTTCTTTAGGAACGTTTTAGGATTTTTGTACCTACCTATGTATAAAATCTTAAGCAACGAAATTCAATAACGAATAAATGTAAAAGCACTAAGTACCAGTGTAGACTGGCCTTAATTTAATGCCGGCTATTTATATTAGGGCGGGAGATGACTTGCTCTTATTCCTCAGCTAAAAAGCATCTAGTTCTACTAATACATTCCGAAATATTGGACGACAACCATTATGGTGAGTGGGAAAAAATGATGGAGCCTAGCTAAGTGATTTTGGTCCTTTCAACCGACGAAATAAAGAGGCGGTGGGAATCAGAGCACCGCAGCAAGGAAATGTTATGTTAAGAACAAATAAATTAATGTGAATAACACCAAACACTTTGCTCTGATTCTAAAACAAAAAACTTTTTAAAGCACTCAAATCGGGGAAAATTAGAAACAATAAATATGCCACAAACACCCAGAAACGGGATATTAAAAAAAATTGACCTGGCCGGAAATCGAACCCAAGACCTTGGAGCTTGCGACACTTTGAAAACCGATTCGTAAATCTTTCAATTCTATACGTCACCAGTGTTGTTATTAAGTTCTTTATTATTTAACTATCTGTTGCTAGCGACTTTTTGTATGTTGAATTTAACTCTATCCCTCTTAAACTTCCTATAATCCATCTGCATGATAAATTTCATTCAGATCCGATGAGATTCAGACTTTCGCAATATTTACAATATTAGTAATTAACCATGATTACAGTCTTAAATTCCCAAAATGCTGGTTTAAAGTTGTAAGGGTGACACATGTTTGTTTTTAGAAGATATTCCAAAAACAATACTAGTAGATAAGCCAAGTATAATAACCGACTATTAACTTTCGAATCATCATCTTGGTATAAAGCGGTGATACAGTTATAATTTTCCTGACACACGCTCAAAAATCACATCATCAAATCAAACCATCACAAACTAGTTCCCGCCAAGCATTTGTCCAAACATTCCTCGGCACCAAATCCGTTTCTAGCCCATAAATCATTTGTTGGTACAAATAATTGTACAGTCTACCACACAAGTGTTATAAGATCATCGACTTTATTACACTTGGGTTAAAATTGAGATTTAAAGTTGAGATTGTGGGTGGGTGTTAAGTCAGCCATCATGGCACGTGGACAGATGGACCAGTTGATAGGACGTAAGCCGATCAGCGCTCGCAGGTTTGTTTGTCCGCGAGTGTACGTAGGAAGAAAAGTGTTGTTAAATAAATTTTATGTAAATTGATTCATTATGATAACAATGTTTTGGGTTGAGATTAATTTAAAATTAATTGAATATATTAGGGTTGTACGATACAGCGATTTCTCCGTTTTGAAAAGACATTTGTAACAAAACTAACACAAAATGTTGTCTGCCTATTTTAATCTAATGTAATGTTATGTAAAAGCCTATATTCATCCCACAGCAAGGAAATGGCCTCCATCATTGAATTCAAGTTACCACTGCAATGATGGGAACTGGCATAATCACCACGCTTGCCAAATGCGGGTTGGTGATCAGGAACCCGAGCAATCTGACTCTTGATAATTGATATTACTTAGTATTTTGCTTTTCTTAGTCTGATGTTATGTCATGTTATACGACTTGTCTATCGGTTGCTATGGCAATTGCTCTTAGTTTGAATTTAAAAACAAAATTTAGTGCTATTTAAAAAAAAAAGGCATTATATGTAGTGATACGACTAGCTTAGTATATGTCAAACTTTTTAAACTAATCGTGTAACCTGTATTTGTCCTGGAAGCCTTGGAGGATAATTTTATCGTGAACATCTGTCCATATTTAAAAACAAAGTAGTGCTACTTACACCATTTATATTTTATTACATATATTTACACTCAAGAATGACTGGTCCAATATTTTAAATTTTTGGATTTGTCTTTGCCTGGAATAGGGTAAAAAATAAGATATTCAATAAAAAAACACTCATCTATCACCAACATTTACTTAATAAGGCTAAAACAACGTTTGCCGGGTCAGCTAGTTTTTAACAAAGAAATAGTATTCATAGACATAGCTAGAAGACTTTCCATCTCGACTGTACGTGTCCCAACTACAAGACACGAGACACCTTGACACTCAGTTGACAGCCGATACCGCGGGATGTTTTGACACAATCATATGCTAATGATCCGTGCAGCTCTAATTAATCCATTGTATGCTCTTAAACTCATTAACGCATAATGAGCGCTTTAATTAGCATACGCATGTCGATTATCATAGATGAAATTGGGAATAGTCTTCTTTCAGGATTAGTAAGTTTTTGGATAACTCTATCTGAAGGATATAGTAAGCCTAAAATATAATGATGGTACTCTTCCAGTTCAGAAACAACTAAAAAAGTTTTATTTTTTACTGTCCAACCCAGCTAGCTGTGCTTTGTAATGGACTGATGTGAGCTGATTTTTATACGACCACGACTAACCTCAATTTGGGTATGCCTCTCACCCGATAGACCGATGATTTGGTTATTATTTAAGCCATTGGATGCAAACAGCCTTCATGCAACATCTTCCAAGAGTGGAAAGCAGAAGGCTATTTCGAAGATTATTGTTTTACTTGTTGGTGACAAGTTTTGCCTCTGGTATGATTTGACCCCACGTACATTTAAATGATTTATGTTGCAAAGACTCCTGCAACCGGAGTCCTGAATCCCTTAAAATGATTTAATGATTATATGAGTCGACCCGGTTAGTATAGTAGTAGTGGTCGGTCTCTTTCGCAATGCTCTGGATTTTGAATACCGTTCGAGACAATTTAGGAAACAATTTCTGGACCTTCCAGTCCCAATCTAAACTTGCTTGGATCCATAAGGGGTTCCCACCCTTTTGCTATTGTCATACTTCTGAAGGGACGTTGAGCCGTGGTTCCGGGTTCTGTCACAAGATACTCGTAGAATACAAAAAGAATAAGAAGGATAATTTCATCAAATTCGAAACACAACTAAAGAAAAAACTCCATAACTATGCATCAAAAAACCTACACATAAACCGAATCGAAGAAGCTCTTAGCTATAGAATCGTCTTATTAATACCATCTTCATACATGTTGCAACTGTACCCCGAGCATGAACTCATTATAGTGCAAAAACAATGGAAACAAAAACCGAACGCTTAGAAATGGATCTATCAATTACGTGAAGACTTTTGATTGATGCATCAATAAGTACATAAATCCATTAAGGCTGTACGCGTGCGTTAATTGTACGTTTTCTACAACTGTCAGACGGTGCTTGGGCGGGCTGATGCTGTAGCTTCGATGAAAAGTAGAGATGGGATGATGTTGTGATTGAAAGGTTAAGAAATTCGACTAGAAATTCAAATTCAAAGATAAGATATCCTTGTATTTTTTGACTAACTTAGAAGTGATTTCAACTCTTTCCCTGACCGGGCGACTACTTTTGAAATTGAGTTTCGTTTTTATTTTCTAACGATAGATTCCGTCCGTGTCTTCGGATCCATTCGGATAACGCCGCTGATTTTATCAATTTTCTTTTAATTTTACACGTCAACACTTAAGGCTAAGCTATGGATAGGCTAGATATGATATATCCGCAAGCGAAACGGGTAGACGGCTGTCGTTGGTATAGGTCGGTGCAGGTCTTTTGCATTTAGAATTAGACCTTTACACGAAGTAGCTAACACAATAATTTGAAGTCTAGCATCAAAATTGAAATATTAAAACCAAAAGGCGCAGTTTCAGGTTCCGTTGGTTATATAATCAGTTTATTTATAGGTATGTTTTTAACAATTTTACATACATAATTTTCAACGGAGTGCTAAAAGAGTGCTAAAAGTTTTGATGCTGATGTCGCAACAAACCATAACTCTGTTGTGTTGTTCTTATTTTCAATAGTTATCAGTTCGTTACATAATATTACATAAATGTAATCAATAATGTAAAATATGTCTAATATTACTCGTACTAATACCTAGGTAACACTGAAAATGTTTAGAAAATGAAAAACGGCTTAATGTAGAAAGTTGCCAATACTTTTATTGTTTTTAGAAGTAATCTCCGTTCCTCTCTACACATCGTCGCATTTGATGGAACCACTGAGAAAAGCAGTGGGTCCATTCTATCTTAGGGGTCTTTTCCATGGCATTTTCGTACGCTTTCACCACATCTTCAGGGCTCGTAAAGCGAATACCTCGAATTTTATCTTTAGCTCTTGGGAATAAATGAAAGTCGCAGGGCGCCAGGTCAGGACTGTATGGTGGATGACTCCTTATCTCGACACCTGCCATAGTCAAATATTTAACAGTCCGTTTTGCGTAGTGCGCTGAAGCATTGTCGTGGTGAAGGAGGATCCTGCTTCGAGGGCGCTGCTGTCGAGTTTTTTCCAAGACAACAGGCAAACAGCGATTGACATACCAGTCTGCAGTAACTGTCCTTAATGACCTTTCCGACCAAAGAATGAGACAATCATCTTTTTTCCTTGACTTCTTCCTTTCTTTACCTTAGTTCTGGCGTCTAAGCCACTCGACTAAGGAGTAATACAACTAATTTATTGGTCATACTGAAGGTACTATTCAAACACTAAGATAAGGCACTCAGAGGCTATTCTTCTGATTTCAGCCTTGAATGGATGCTGGCAACATATGTAGTATTGCTAATAACTTATGACATTTCCTAGGTTGCCTATTATAATTATTGTTGTTGTACCTCTATACGAAGATAGCTGTATCTTACACCGTCAAGAATTGTTGTATAACATTGACTTAAATCTAAATACACAAACAAGAAGCTTTTTTTGTTAATATACTCCTTACATATCCAATTGCAACCAGTCACTTCTTTTAAGATCAAATCAAATCAAATCAAAATATTTATTTGCATTATTTTGGGTATCCGTTTGATGATCCATTTTAGGGGCGCTTTTGCGACTTTTGGAAGCTGATCGCTACATATGATTTCTTTATCAGTAACGATAAAAAATCCTACACAAACATAATGTGTAACCACAAACTCTCACTTAAATAAATAGGACTAAAATTTAGTAGACGCGTTAAAAACATACGGAAATTTTATTCACTTCAATTGTTACGCTTCGGTGTAACACATACCCTACTTTGTAGTACGAGGCGTACCCACGAGGCCGATCGCAATAAATTATTGAGATCCAATAACATTGACTATATTAAATCAAGTTCCGGCAGCGGCTGAAACTGAATCATATTTAATGCGAGCCATTTAAGCCGTTTGAGAACGGAGCTGAAATTGTTGAAGTGATAATGGTAAGATTAATGGGGCGAGATTAAATTGACCTACTAAAATCAGTTAAAATCAGTTAAAATCAGCAAATAGGCCCCAGAAGGCGCTTTTACACGTCCCAATATTTAAACCTACCACTGCTTCGGGACAAGTCTGGTCTAAAATTAACTAAGTCCTAAACCCAATCGTGTCGTTTGGTGTCGG
Source organism: Anania crocealis (assembly GCA_949315895.1). Lineage (NCBI taxonomy): Eukaryota > Metazoa > Arthropoda > Insecta > Lepidoptera > Crambidae > Anania > Anania crocealis. Next base: position 5,501,407 of record OX438869.1, on the reverse strand, counting down.
CATTGGTTGTCATATTAGGTATCATAAGAGGCTTCTAAAGGAGTACTATCCAGCAGTGGACTGCGATAGGCTGATGATGATGATGATGATACTGCCAGAAGATAGGCAGCAGTGTCTTTTCTTTACAGTCAAACTGCAATCACCAGCCCGTCTGCCTTTTTATTTTACCCTCTAGGTCTATAAATATTTACCTACTCCACCACCAAATCGAAAGCCATACTATTTTTCGGTAGTTGAAGAATATCGCGATTTTTTTCTATTGTTAAAGTAGATATGGCAAAGTTGGCAATGTCTCAACTGCAAATGATATGGAAATATTCTCAACAAAACCAAATTTAGAATAGTTAGGTAGGCCTTGACTTTCCCATATTTCTGTATGGAGCGGAAACGTGAACACTGAAAACATCCACCATCTGTCTGCAGTATGCTGACATACTACAGCCATATAGCATTCCTGGCAATTCGGAAAGTCTTGTGGTGTGGTGATGATGAAAGGAGAAAGCCAAGAAAGATGGTGTGACCAAATAACCGCACAGATGGACATCACGCTATACGCGAAAACAACCGATTTGGAGAAGTACAGAGCTGCCATTGAGAAACTTGGCAAGCGGAGTCAAGATCCTCAGCAGTGAGGGAGAGAAGAAGTCCGCCTTAGAAGAAGAGATTAAAGTAGAAATGGGATTTCAAAACATGAGATGGATGGATTTCATTCAAGGGTAATCATTCATTAATTCGATCGCTCTTTGGCCATTTCTATAGCGGAGATGCTGTTTCCTGACTGCTTCTGGCAGTACTCCTCTTTTACGCACCTATATTAAGAAAAATAATTGTTGCTATTCTTGAAAGGTGCCGACACCACACGACTCATTAAAAGAACAGCACCAGTACCTCTTTCAGTGACACAAAAATAGTGAGGTCCACTCAACTCATAAGGCCATCGTATCTCATTTAGCGCTGTCATCCTCGTGCTTAATCGAAAATTAAAATTAGCAATAAATAAATAAATACCTGCGGCCTAATGAATTGCAGGCGCCTTTATTCTCTCGCGTCTGCCAGTCGTATTGTAATTGTTTTTCACGCTCATTTGGAGTAATTGAAATAAATCTCTCGCCAGATATTTATTTTGTTGGGCATTATTAATTGTAAAGTAGGCAAGACCTGTTTGAGGTTCGGCTTTTTAACGGACTGGCTATTTCCAGCGGCTTCGTGCGCTGGAGGTTAGATTGTCACAAAAATTGGTTTATATTATATGGCATCGTGTTGACTATATTTAATTGTCATCTCGGAGAAAATTTAACAACATTAAATTTATTGATAATTCGTAACACACTTGCCTAGGCGACTTGTAGAAAAAATGTAACAACCTTTTCTTAGAGTTAATTTATTCTGGGTTTATACAATGTACGCTATTTTTATAAGTTTCCGATTTCTCGGAACTGTTGCAAACGCCATGATCATGAAAGATCTGAACTCCGTATCAATTAACTCGGGTGCGTCTCATGTGATATACAATCATTTGATATAATCAAACTTTAATAACGATCACTTTACATAATAATCATTTGTTACAACAACACATGATATAATTTTGTTTGACATAACAATTGCTTTATATAACATACAGTTAATTTATACTATTTAGTATAACATTCATAACAAATATATCGTTCATTTGATATACATTTGTTTGTTATACGCATAATTTCGTATACTCGTACCTATAATTTGAAATAAAAACGTTTTAAATATTGATTAAAAGAAATGACCTTACTGACATACATTGGTTAAATTCAGAATTTGGTTGAATCCTGACTTGCCGTGGTCTTTCCGCCGTGGTACTTGTCTAGAGTGCAATTTAAAAGCTGGAGGCGCGGAAGGAGATCAGTTCTTGCCCGCAGTAACGTAGCTCAGGCGCCCTCGCGAGCTGAAGTGGCTAAGGCTGGTCGCCGAAGGCCAGAGATTTGTTACGCAAGAGCGGAAGGACTGCACTTCTGAAGGACTGCGCCGGAGGAGAGCAAAACAAATGCATGCATGCTTGCCTGCTTGCCTGCATACATACATGCATGCTGCTTGCCTGCAAGTATGCTGCTTGCCTGCATTCATGCTTGCTTGCCTGCATACATGATTGTATGCTTGTTAGCCTGCATCCATGCATGCTACTCTGCATGCATGAATATGCCTGCTTACGTGCATGCATACCTCCTTGCCTGCGTATTTACAACATTTCGTACTATTAAAGATTCTGAATTTACAGTATTTGGTATCTTTAAATTCTGCATTCTGACGATTTTGTATCAAGCAATCATTATCTGTTTTAAATGTTATATAAAAGGAGTGTTATTGTAAATGAACGTTATACTAAATAAAATTTATATGTTTTAACATTATATAATGTGAATGTTATATTAAACGGTCGTTTTACTAAATGATTTTACCCCAATTGTTACTTATACGTTCTAAAATTATGTAATTTAAAATTATATATTTCTATCATTATATTAAAAAAATGTTATATTAAACAAAATTATATCATTTGTTTGTATTTGTTTTGATCTTTATACGATATGTTATTATACTATATATTACACACCCAATTAACTCTTGTGTGTGTGTGTGTGTGACCATGAAAATTTATATCAAGTAAACCATTAAACCTTTTCTCGTATAATTCATTTTTTTTATAAATAATGGGCTTGCTCTTGACTACATACTTAGCTATACGGTTAAGAAGAAGCCTAAGATGGAGCGAGCTTACCCAGAGGTACTGGTTCTCCCACACACCAGCGGAACACAGAAAAACTGTTTGGCGCTGGACTCCGGCAGGAGGGTGGTAGCATCCAGGCGGCCTCTTATGTAGCCTACCACCGCAGAGGGATTTGTTAGCCGTCATCATTGGTTAGGAAACCAAAGATGCCATTGCCCAGGGTGGACCACTAGGAGGTAGATCCCATTTTATTACCATTCCTTCACTAAAAAGGATTTTCGTTCCATCCGGGTGTCCCTTGACACCTCTCAAGTTTTTTTTTATGTAGTCGTCAGTTTGTGAAACTCTTCGCCACTTCTGTCTAATTTTTGATTCAACTTTTCACTAACTAAAGGATATCTGGATCCCTTCTAGCGATAAGACTGCCTAAAATTGTGCAGCTCAAAGTTTAATTTCCTGCGCTACATTTAATTTGGCGAAATAAATAGTAACTATGAATTCGATGACCTCCGTGACAGAGTAGCGAGTTTTCAAGGTGCCTGCTCCTAGGTTCCGGGTACGATTTCCCGACGGCTCAATGTAGAAAAATTTTTTTTCCTAAATTCTCTCGGGTCTTTGTGTTTGTGGTAACTTCGTTGTTTATGATTTCTACAATACGAGTGCTTTAATTAGTTACTCACTTTGCGATCAGAACAATGTGTGTGATGTTGTCCACATTTATTTTAATACTATTATATTTTTTGTGTATCTATTGTGTGCATAAGCACAAATTAAACAAACACTTGCCGTGTTTGTTTATACAAACACGGCAAGTGTTTGTTTAAACCTTACGGGATTTTAGCCACCGTTGGAAGTTTTTTCGTTCCATTGCAGACTCACAGACCAAAAACAGTTTATCTATACCTATATAATAGGGTTTAAAGTATGAAATTGCCGATTATTTTCCCACTTTTTATTTTGTTTATAGCTCTTAAGTATAGTCATATTATTGCGTAATTCTTTTTGTATTGTATCAAAAACTAAATAAAGTAACTTTTGACTAAAAAAAAAATGCAATACTAGTGCCTATTACTACAAAGGAAGTCGTTGAAAAGACCCCTTACAATGTGTCAGTTGACCTTCTTGCTTCAATTAAGTATATTTGTATTATATACTTTGATTTTCAGAAATTTAAATACTATAATGCGTAGCTTTATAACCATCTAAGTTTCACCTTTAATTGCATCGAAAACGGTTCAGGCGTTTTTAATAAAACTAAAAAATTGTTAGTATGGAAAAATGACTTTTCTCGATTTCGTCCATACAAAACGGGAATTTCATACCTTAACCCCTAATATGTCACCATAAAATTGTAAACTTCGTCAGTTAATAAATGAACGCCGATGGATTACAATCTAACCTAACCTAACCTACCGTTAGTTTATAATCTCACGCGTTATTTTGTAAACTGACAGATCTCACAATTTTACGGTGACATATATATAAAAATAATAAATAATAATAATAATAAATATTTAAGACATGCCTCACTGGGCCACACTGAGCCATCTAGTCCCAAATTAAGGTACTATAAAGTACCCTGTCGTATGGGGTACTAGACAACCGATAAACTTACTTAATATACTTTTTTTTTTCTTTTTTATATACATACTTATAATACATAGAAAACACCCTATTAAACCCTATATAATAAATCCCTATTTCCCTTAGTCATCGCATCACGCGTGAATAGCTGGACCAATTTTGCTAATATTGTTTTTGTTTTTTTTAGTTATTGTCAGGAGAATGTTCTTATTAAAATTTAAGAAAATTTAATCACCATACTAAATTATTTATAAGGTAACCTTAGCGCTTTTGACAATTTAAACTTTTTTTAACGTAACATTGTGGCGTTTGACATAACATTGACAGAGTCGATAAATAAATTTGTATCTGAAATTTCTTTTTAATTAATTATACCAATTTGAAATCAATATTCATAGTTAAGAAAGGACAACGTCTGTCGGGTCCGCTAGTATAAGTATAAGTATAAGTATAGTATAAGTATTTCCTATACAAATAAATAATCTACCGAACCATGTAGAACCCCAAATTACCCAACAAACACAATGCACTCAACTAATTATGAAACTAATTCGTATTTCGCAAAACACCCAGATGTTGATCCAACGCCTTTCTAAGTGACAGACGAACTGACAACGCATTAAGTAAGTGTTGTTTTTTTATTTTGTTAGTCGACGTTTAAACGAATCGTAAAGGTGTAGAGTTAAACTTAAGTTAAAAAGGTCAACTGTGAAAGGGTAACAATAATTACGACTAAAACAGATCCGAGATAACGTAAGTAACACGCCTTATTTTAAAGTAACTTATCAAAGTACATTTGGTAGTTCCTTGATCTTATTTCAGTGTATTTCCATTAATACATACATTATTTTTTACTTCTATTAGGAAACAGGCTGAACTCCGCAGAACAGGCAGATCATATGGTTATTTCCAGAGATGTTCTGCCAATTGTTAATATTAAGGTAAAATACGTCATAAGCTTTGTGTGATTTGGTCATTTTTTAATCAAGTGAAAGCGAAAAGATACGATTCCCGGTAGGGTCAATTTTGGAAAAGTGATTTTTCTAAAGGCTTTTAAGGCTGGAAAGGGTAGTGTTGGTTAATTTTCAACTTACAGCCTAACACATAAGAATCAAAAATCGAGATTTTTCTGTTAGGCTGATAAACTGCTGTTCATGATACGACATTTTACCACATATTTTTTGATGGAGTAAACTACCTTAAATTTACCCCTTAGTTAGGTTAGATCCCCATTTTAATATATTTTAGACTAATACCTTGACACACACTAAAAAGTATTGAAAAATACAGTTTTGTTTCATTGTATATCGTACAAACTACAAGTATGTCCTTCAGGCTAAGGCCTCAACATGGTATTGACCATGAGTAAATTATCAGGAAGTGGTTGCTATAACAGCCCACTACATTACCGTTTGATTGTTACTACAATCAGCTACGAAGGTGGCATTGCTATTCAGTACTTGTGTTAATTTTGCTATACCTTACGACTATGGGTATTCTTCATTCAAATGAAAACAGAAGTGTGAGTACTTAAATTAAAAATTCATTCACGGTTGAGCCTATTTTTATGATTTTTGGTTTTGTGGTTTGTCTTCGTCGGGAATCGGATAATAATTTATTATTTCTTAAAAAAAAAAATAACAGCCTATAATCATCCCACTGCAGGGAAAAGGCCTCCATCATTGAATTCAAGTTACCACTGCAATGATGGGAACTGGCATAATCACCACGCTTGCCAAATGCGGGTTGGTGATCACAAACCCGAGAACGTTCGAAAATTCGAAACTTTTTGTTGCCCGACCCGGGGATCGAACCTGGGACCCCGAGATCAAGGCCCGGTATTCAAACCACTAGACCAACGGGGCAAATTATTTAAAACGTTGAAAAGTCAAAATAAATATTAACAGAATTTTATCCTCCACATTTTTTAACTACGCCATATTTAATGACTGACATTTAAATAAAACGACAAAATCTATACTAAGCCAATACGACGAAGATCGCGGGGTCCGTTAGTACCTAATAAAATGAACCTTGTTCTATTATAATATTGTACAACACCACATTCGATCTTAAAGAACGACCTTCATCATCAAATAGCATTTTTTCTTCCGACACCGTCACATAATGCGTTAAATCATTTTACCATATGAGTGCTCATTACCTCATCTATTGTGTGATGCGATTAGTGGTTTATGGTCGTCTTTTATTTGGCTCGATTCATATCCGCAATAATTATTGTGGCATAGGACAATGTCAATACGGATTGGGTCATGGCTAGTACCGTACCATCTTGATATTGAGAAGGTCGAAATTATTCTGGAAGTTATCGTTGTAATATTAATTTGAAGGGCTAAAATAAAAATCAGTTGTAATGCACCTAGGTCTGATTCTGTGGTGCTGCCACGAAATCAGAATAGCGCCACCCCATATCTTCATATAGGTGTCGATGTCGAGAAAAGTTTATTAAAAATTAAATACCGCCAAAGGATGGGTAGCAGTCTTCTCTCCATTGGTTACACCCGCCTGACAAGCGGGGCGATTATGGCATATTTAAGTGTCCAGCAGAATTAGTAAATTCTGTTTAGCAAATGCACGCCGTATTTACTTGACACAATGTACTAGGATTGCTTCAGGACGAAGGTTAAATTCTTCCTTGTTTAAGGCTTAACAAATACATTTATTTATGTCAATTTCGTTCTTTAGTTTACGCAAGATACAATAAAATGAAACATACATTTACGGATATAACTCGAGTTTAATAGAGTTCTATATAATATTTTGGCTTATCCCGACGTTTCGAACTAAAACGGTCATAGTCACTGATTAGAACCATCTTAGCCAAACAAAGCTCAATACACACATCGGCCTTCCCTAAGCATCTCAGCAATGGTCAGCCACCGCATCCTACCCCGTGTCGTGTGGTGCCGGCACATGAAAAGATGACCACCATTACTTCTCTTCCTAAGGGTGTCGTAAGAGGCAACTAAAGGAGTACTGCTAAAAATGGACGGGCATTAGCGTTTTCTCTCGGCCATTGGCTAAACTGCGATCGCCAACCCGCCTGCCAAGCGTGGTGATTGGCAAAACCCCCTATAGGTACTATCGCCTTCTTCGTCGCCTGACCACCTTTAAGAGCAAAATCGCTTGCAGCTCGCGTCGTCTTTTGTTTGAAGTGACGTGCGGTTTTGTGCAGAACTGCACGCTATTTTCGTTTAGAAATCAATGTTATATTAAAACGAAGCAGATAAATGTTTTAAGCGCGCGCATTCTGAAGACTCAAATACGTCCTAATTAGGATGTTTTGTACAATGTCTGCGTCGAGCGCAATCATGAGCAGCAATCTTTAAAAGTTATAGCCATCTCTTTCATATGCGTGCTATTTCGCATTTTTTGTTCTTGCTTTTCAGTGAAACTTGTCAATGTGTACAGTTGAACGCGAATTACTATGAACAAAAATATCTATACTTTAAAATATCATTGTTGGAAAGGCGTCGGAGACCCCCACTGTACACGTTTAAAGTTAAGTTTCTAAAATTGATTCCCAATATATACGCCTTAATAAACCGTGTGAACGTCAATTAAACGGCTGACACAGTAAATCATGCGCATATGACTAATGATACAGCACTGAGAACGAAAATGGCTCATATTAGATGCATTAACCTTCACCTGTCATAGTGATGGGTATTTGTTTAACTATGGCATCTCCGCAGGCGTCGGTAGAGTGTAAAAAGTTCTGTTGTAGGTTTAGTTCGAGACGTGTGTAAATTGTCTTGGAAAACTAATTAGAGATATGCTTCAATACAATTCAGTGTATGATACTAGCACGATGTTTTTCTTATCGTATGAATTTCCTTAAATTGTAGTGTGAAGTTTCTTAAGCCACTTGTACAGTCTTGTTGTTCCTTTTTTTTATTTGTTGCGACAGTTAAAGATCCAATTTTGAAAATGTCTCCAATAGTTTGTCAGTTTTGTATTGTAGTCACTTTTGAAACACGCGACAAAAGTGATATAGTAGCACCGATGAGACTGTACGATTATTACTTTTACATCACTTTCGCCGATATTCAAGCTTTTCTAGTTGAATTGCGTGAAACACAAGTGGTTAGGTACGGCAACTACAAGTGGGTGCAAAAAAGTAGGTAGATACCTAATAAAAAACGACATCTAGATGTATGGTTGGTTGGCAGACTGTTGACGATCGCAATTAGCCAATGATCTTCTTCTTATCGTGTGATTATCCTTCGAGGTGATTAACGGGTGGTGCTATTTTTTTATTATGCCAAATCGCACGATACAATCGACTGAAACTTAACTTACAAGTGAAGGCAAGCCATCAGTGTTCATTCACCCAAGATGTCAGGTGTATGTGTCACCCTTGACAGTGTAATGTCTGTCAACGTGCGTGTCGCCACAATTAGTGCATGCAAATAGCCTGCTAACGAGTCCACTATTGAACCGGCGCGTGCGTTGACCTGGCAGTTATTGTTTTGTTTTTAAATGCTACAGTTTCATTTTCTTTTTTAATAATTGACGCAAAGCCACCAATTTTATGGTACCGACTCATAGTCGGTTGTTCCACAATTTTTGTCTATTAATTATTAAACAAAAACCCTATTTTTTTATCTTTTAAAGGCTGTCAACCCTGGTATTCTACCCTTTGGGGTGCTTTTTCATCAGATTTTAAAAGGTCCAGATTGTAGCTAAAAAAATCCCCTTCTTTTTGAATAGGTGTCGTAAAAGGCGACAAAATAAATACAGCCAAAAGAAGACAGGCAGAAGCGTCTTCTGTCCACTACTGCTCAAACAGGACATCTATACTAATATTATAAAGCTGAAGAGTTTGTTTGTTTGAACACGCTATTCTCTGGAAGTACTGGTTCAAATTGAAAAAATATTTTTGTGTTGGATAGTCCATGTATCGAGGAAGGCTTAAGGCTTTAAAACATCACGCTGCGACCAAAAGGAGCGAAGCATCAGTGAAAAATGTTACAAAAATAATCGCGATCATAAAAACAAAAATTGGCGCGTACGAAGGCGCGGGGAACAGCTAGTCGCTACATAATACTCTGAAACAAGTAGGTACACAATCCTTTTCAATATCCATGCATTGTCTTAAAGTCCAACTGTTTCGAAAATCTTATAGGTAAGTATAGTAAAATATAAAAAATATCCTTTCTACTATCAAATAGCAATAGTAACTTTCACGGTACAAATTATTGGGGCGTGGCCGGCTTAATATTATGCGCCCGCGCAGCATTGTAATAGTTTGTATCCTCAGCTGCAAATGTTACTGTAACATTCCTCTATTAGTAGCGAGCTTGAGAGCGTTCTCAAGCTCGTGCTTACAATCTTAAGAAACATTAATGACGACCTCCGTGGCGGAGTGGCGTACACACCGATTTTCAAGGTGTCGCCTGCTCCGAGATCCCTAGTTCGATTCCCGGACGGGTCAATGTAGAAAAAAAGTGTTTTTCTACATTTTCTCGGGTCTGGGTGTTTGTGGTACCTTCGTTGTTTCTGGTTTCCAAAATACGAATGCTTTAAATAGTTATTCAAATTGGGATCAGAACAATGTATGTGATGTTGTCCACATTTTATTATCAATTATTATTAATATGAATTTTTACAGGCAGCTGTTTGCCTAAAATTACAGTGGAAACTTAAAAAAGAACGATGTCACTCGAGAAATTTCAACTCACAATTTTTATGAATAGTAATATTATGAATGTTACAAATTAATGAAAACTTTCATGTGGGTAATGAAATACTTAATCTCTTGTAGTTATATGACACTCTTTCTCTGCTGGACGGCCAACTTTCTATCGCCTTATCATCATCATTATCAAAAACCTATATTAGTCTACAGGTGGTCACAGGTTCTCCAAAAGGAGGATTTAGCCATTATCACCACGCTTGGCAAGTTGGCGATCGCTGTTTGGCCAGTATCAGAAAGAGACTGCTGCCCGTCTTCTCCTCCTACTCCTTTAGTCACCTCTTACGATATCCATAGGATGGAACGGGATGGTGCTATTTATTTAACATGCCAGCACAACGCGATACTCTTCAGTTCAATGCTCTGCTTTTTGGTCACCTAACAGGCAAGTTTAACCCCCGTATTTATAAACAAGTAAAAGTAATTACTTGATTAAAGTAATTACTTAAGAGACAATTAGTATGCCTTAATCAAGAAATTACTAGAAGTTATAACTACCAAAAGTTTGCATTTTTAGCCAAATAATATGACTATTGATGGTGACCAATTTCTTTTACTTAAGGACTAGGTATAACCACTTTAAGTTATGACTTTCTTAAGCAATAAGTAATTACTTCTTTATAAATACGGGGGTAGGAACACCAAGCTACATCTCTCCCTTTAAATTTGCGAGTGTAAGGGTACTTTTAAATTTATGTGTAAGAGAGAAAGAGATATATATGTACGTGCACCTTAAATGCCGTAGTCATTTGTTTGACTGTACTTCAAATGTCCACTTATCATGTCAGCGCAGCTTATTCCGGCAAATGCATTTTCAGATATCGGGTGTTACGCTAAATATTATGTGGGTTGGGTTTTAAATATCGACACTAATAGGCTGAGCTCAAATTACACTGATACCTAATGAATGCATTATCAAATGTATTTACTAGAAATTGCTTGCGACTTCATAGGCATGGAATTTGACATAAAATGGGGCTTATGTTTTAAATTAGGTTTCTAACAATACATCGCTGACACTGTGTAATACGAACATATTACGTTCCATAACTATAATGTATAGACATTGGCAAATTAGAATTTTATTACCTACTAGCGCTCCCAGCGGACGTTGTCCTGCATTGAAAAGCAGCCACCTACCAATTATTTATTCAAACCATCCATGACTTCTTTATTTTAAAACTACATAATATTTTTAATAGGTTATCAACCTAAATATACTTAAATAAACTTCTGACTTGACATTACGTTATTTATAAATAATCCACAACATATGACCATACCTACTATCGATCGTTTTGAATTCCAAAACTCTCACACACTATATCCACTTGTAACAAGATTCCATGGAATAAGGGAAATTCTGTAGTACTGTATTGTAGAGACCTGATAATATGCAGGAGCGCGATATGAATACCTACATAAAAGTCATATCATTAAGTGAAGAAAGTTTCGATAAAATTATATCGATGGTCCGTGTCAAAATTTATAGTTGAAACCTTTCGTGTTAAATTGAGCACAAAAATTAAACGTGTTACAGACTGTAAGCGATGTTTCTTTAAAATTATACATTTTAGATTAGTTTTTTTAAATAATCCATTTCCTTTCCCAATATAAATAGTTTAAAAGAATTTTTAATCTGAGTTCTAATCTGAAACGATATATGTATATTGTTAACTATTTAATTAATAAAACCACTAAAGCAGTACTGTCAGAAAAAAACACGCAGCATCATCTTCTCCCCACTATCGCCAAACTGCGAACGCCAACTCACCTGCCGAGCAATTACTGCAAATCCTCCATCCGTAGTAGGCTTGTTCAGAGGATAATATTTATCGATATTAATTAGTTTATCGATACATATCATCACTGTGGCATGAAGCGTGTGATATGAGGCAAAATTGCTTAGCCCGCAGGGCGTACGTTTAGACCACTTTCCACGGCAAGTCGATTGTTGCCCACAGTCAGCTATTATTGCTAACTATAGTTATATAATCAGCTGAAAGTTTTGTCAAATACTTGTTAGTAAAAAGTAAGTTGTTACTTGGCTGTTGCCTATAATCATCCCACTGCAGGGAAAAGGCCTCCATCATTGAATTCACGTTACCACTGCAATGATGGGAACTGGCATAATCACCACGCTTGCCAAATGCGGGTTGGTGATCACAAACCCGAGCAACGTTCGAAAATTCGAAACTTTTTGTTGCCCGACCCGGGGATCGAAACTGGGACCCCGAGATCTTGGCCCGGTATTTAAACCACTAGACCAACGGGGCGTTACGCAAATACTTGATTACTGTGGTATTCTAATGTGTGTTTGTGTAATAGACGATAATACTTACTAGTATTATAGACACTGTACATTGAAAGAAAAAAATACGTGCCTCACTTAAACTGCAATACATGTAGGTACCTTTAATATGGTTTTCAATGACACTATCACCGATCTTAATTTTTCATTTATTTATATTTTTGACCAATGAAACTAAAACATCGACCTTACAAACCTAATACCATTACCAAATTAAAATTCTCATCAGCAAGTTTTGACACCATAACTTAACCACTTGAGTAAAACTAATCAAGTCTTACCAACAACAAAAGATACCAACGTTCTAAACAATAATTTCGCCATTACGCAAAGATACGCAGTTACAAAAGTACCACAAACGTTTACTATCAAAGACAACCACAACGCCATTTATCCAAAACGACAAATCGTTTCAAAGTACAGTCGCTTACACATAAACACATTGATATTACTACCTTCTGCCGTCTTAAAGCTGGCGTCGCGCGGAAAAATGTGCCGTTGTTAGATCTACAGAACGTCCGAATCTAAAAGCGCCAAATCAGAATCATCATCATCATCATATCAGCCGAACGACGCCCACTGCTGGGCATAGGCTTCCCCCAAGGGGGGGTTTGCCATAATCGCCACGCTTGGCAGGTGGGTTGGCGATCGCAATATGGCCTACTGTTGTTAGAAGACGCTGCTGCCCATCTCCTGATGGCAGTTTTCCCTCTGTCGGCTCTTACGACACCCACGGGAAGAGAGGGGGGTAGTGCTATTCTTTTTATGTGCCGGCACTACACGGCACCACCATCGGAATGCACCAATTTAAATCAGAATAAGCTAAATCAAAATGCGCCAAACCAGAAATGCACTAAATCAGAATGAGCCTAATATAAATGCGCCAAATCAGGATGAGCCAAATCTAAATACGCTGAATCAAAATACACCAAATCTAAATGCGCCGAATCAAAATGTGCCTATTGAAATTTAACTGCCCCTGACTTAGCCGACGAAGCGTGCCTTTCGTTGTGAGATCAAAGCAAATTAGAATACTCGTGTCTCGTATAGATTGAGGAAAAAACTTATCGCTATCAATAAAATCAACTGTCTTTTGAGATATTTTTAATAAAATAAATTGCTGGTGTAATTTGAAAATACAATTATCTTAAATAAAACCTACCGTTTACCGGGCGATTGCTCTTAACCAGACCAGAATGCTGTGGGTTAAGTCCCACCTAAGACAAGAGAAAATACTTAATTCAAGGACTTGCATTTTTAATAAAAATAGCTTTAGGAAGTTAATATAAAATCGATAAGTAAGGTACAAGTTAGTTGACACACTAGTGTTCGAACTTCGAGTCGAACATTTATTAATAAAAAAAGTCTTTTACATTCTAGAACACTGTACAGCAGGCTGAATATTGCTACTTCGGAGAATAGTAGGTACTCTGTGTTTTTATTTATTCAACTATCCGGATTCCCGATTATACAAATAAATTACAACAGGAAATCTGGGCTATCGATTCTCCACTGCAGACAATACAATTTACTTCTTGACTGTACAGTCTTGCAAATAAATCTATGAAATCTAGATGCAAAGTTTAAACATGCAGTAGTAATAAAGCTTTCCGTTGAACATGGTAGTAGGATTTATAGATCGCGTTTTAGAACGAGGGAACTCCCTATGTACCTAATGCCCGGGCCGTGTTCTGCACACGCTGATATGCTGTTGCGGTTTGTGTGGACTATCCTTAGGGTATGGCACAAGTTATAAGCGTACGGGATTATTTAGATCCGCTCATGTGCCGATGAGACAATAGATTAAACTATTGTTAGACACCTCATTAAGGTGTTCGGACAGAAGAAGGTATAAGACCGGTATAAAGGGGTGTACAGGCTTGTGCCAGGTTTACACACAAGTTTTTTTAGCCGTTTAAAATATATAAATATCTTCGTTGAAATACGAGTCCAGCACGAATCAAAATAACTAATATGAGACACAAAAGATGACTGTTGTCCATAAATGATTAATTAAGAATAGAATAACAATAATTGACTTAATTCATTGGACAGTTGAATGTTTAAAATGACAGATATGTAGGTACTCGTACATGCTCAAGACGATTTATTTATATATTAAGAGATATTCATTCGTGTTATTTCAAACTATACTATAACTTTTATCTTATTCTATATTTCTGGCTTAAGTAAATATTTTAAAATCCAAGACATGTTTTAAAACTGGAACATAGCTCTAAGAAATCAGTTTGACTGTTTGTGCGTAAGTGAATAATAATAATCATTCAAATAAATGAACTATCACATTTATGCTAATAAGGTAATGCGTTTTAATCCCGCTATCGGTTATGAATTGCTCCAACGTGAAACTGATATTGGAAAATTGTCTAAATTATTAGTTGCCTTTGTAACGGCTCGCAGCGTGGGAAAACAGAGTTTCCTACTGGTAATAACAGGTAGACATTGTTAGTGCACTGCAGTGTAGCCCAAATATACAGACAGAATGCCTTATGAGGTGATAGTAATTCATATAGAATCTGGGTGTTCCTTATACGTCTACCTGACGAAAACTTAACTAAGGATTTTGTTGTAATAGTTTCTAGTATTTACGAAAATACTATATTTACCTAAACTTTTAATGGAAACAGGTCACAGCGTTCGTAACGTCAGGATAAATTAAAATATAAAAACCCTAATAAACAAAAGTTAAATCAATATATACAGGGTGAAATTTTAACCACCTTCCAAATTTTAATATATCAATCTACGAGACAAAAATCAAATGACGTATTTTTTCTTTTGGTATAGCCCAGTACAAAAATGTCAAGACAAAGCACTCAGAAAATGTCCGCCAAAAATCTAAATTTTTTGATACGGCCGCCTGGCAACACTTTTTTACGCAATGCACATCATTACGATAATAATCATAAGTTTTTGATTTTCCTTTTAAACCTAAACAGGCCTAAAACTGTAAAAAATTAAAACTATATTGCGAAAAATATTTTGGGTGAAAACTTGATTTACATTTTTTACTTCATAAATGGGCTCTAAATACGATACTGAAAGCCTATAAAAATTTTGGAAAGTGGTTAAAATTTTATCCTGTATAGATATATACTTTCCAACTGTACCTACTGATAATTGATAATAATTAATTTACAGTATCTTTTAAGAAAATAAAAACTTTACAAAATCATTCATAAATATTTGTCTTATATTTTTGTATGATACCGTATAGGTATCTTGTTGTTATACATATTCTATCGATATAGTACATTTACATAGAACAAATGGATGTTGGCTAAATGTCAAGATAATATTTTAATGATAGAGATCTGTTAGGTCTATAATAAAATCGATTTTATACCAATCCAAATATGAGGACCTATCGGTTCTTATTTCTTTGAAATTAATTCTTTCTGTAATCATAAATGTGAAATTAACTCTCACTGTCTGTCACGCTTTCACGACTAACTTACTGAACGATTTTGACGAATTTTAGTACAAAGATATGTTAGGTACCTAAAATGTTTAATCCATTATTATTTTATATTACTTAATTTACATACTTGTTGATTCAAACTATTTAAAGTAACGTCTTATTTATTTATTTTTAATGTTTTCAATTATTTTTGTTTTTTGACAATAACATACATGATTGTGAGTTAGAGTGATGGAGCGGGTTTTGGATTTTCATAATAGCCGATAGGAGAAGGATTTAAAGTCGAGCTACGAACGGAAACACAAATGCATTAAAGCGTGAAATATTACTAAGCTGAGACAGTGTACAAAAGATATTTGATTGATTGAGATATAAATTATTGGTGTTGGTCACAGAAGTTTATTTTTTGTACCTGACCCAAAAGATAGAAACAACATAAGCTACTTTCTGCTACTTTATAGGCACTGATTTCGATATAGATTTAGATATAGCGTATAAGTTCACGCCATCAGAGCCGCGGGCAAAAGTTAGTCCTACTCAATATAAGTGCAGCTAGTATGTCTATATCTTTAAGGGTTAAAAGCCTGCCCTCTGCCCAGGCCACAGCGGTAGTAATCGCTCGATTAGTCCCGCAACATCAAGATGTCACTTACTGCTTATTAGAACTGAGATGAGCACACGGATTCGTATTACCACAGATTTGCAATCGCTTTCACACCTGTCATTGTTTAATCTGTTCTCAATATGGAAGCTTTTACTTTAGCGTATGCTTCGAAAATGTTGACTTACATTTATTTATGTTAGCTAAGAATGAGAAGTTCGTAGTTTGTAACATCGTTCTATGTCTGCCATTGATTTAAAATAAGAAACTACATACAAAATTAGTGACAAAGTGTTGTGAATCACTTTAAATTCATTGCTGCTTTAGTTAAGGATAATAGTATGTACATGTAAAGGGTTCCAACCTAGCCCTACAAGTAGCTACTCTTTACAATTTTGTTATGATCCGGTTGTAACCTGTTTTGTACATTAATAAATAATAAAAAAAATAAAAAAAATGAGCACCCACTGAACATTTGGGTGCTTTTTATTGAATTGATTTTCAACTTTAAGTCCAACAGGTAGAGATCAATATCAATTGAGAAAATTTGACGTTTGTGGTAGGTTGACGTGCTGTTGCCTGTACATTGTGTTGAATTTCATTTCGGAGGTATGACACATGATTTTAGCTGCGTATATTTAAAATAATTATGTACGGGACTATAGATCTAGTCCTTATATTTTATCGATGTAAAGATATTAATTAGCTCTTTATTATTATCGATATTCATCAAACGCCTATTAAAGAGCGCCTATGCGCTCCGTAAGCGCCAGCGCGCGACAGTACGGGCCTGACAAGCCGTCGCACTCACGTATTTTGTAGTTATTTAACATAATAATTAAGTATATCACTTAATGATATCAAACTCAGTGACTTTGTCTATAAAAAAAAGCTTTAAATTTGCATAAAAATGTTACATCAAATGTCCGTAGTTTAGTCTTAATATTTAAAAAAACATTACAAACAGGTGTAGGTTTGTGATTTATTTCTATCGAGCCAAGTTAATCAAATCATGTAACCGATAACGAATGTGACTAGACTAGATTCTTAAGTTATACATTTTTTTTCCAGACTTTAAAACGTTGTTTTCTAAATCACAGATGGGTTTTAAAAACTCAAAAACGCTGCCTCTAAGGACTACAAAGCCTTAATGTGAAGCGTAATCATATAAACTACGAGTTTATATGATTCAATAGTCAAGTGATTCGAGGCTTTCGATAATATTTTACTACATTTTGATATCCAAAAATCAATTTATCATATTTTTAAATGATTTGTTCTGGTAAAGTTGAATGTTAAATCAGTTTAAAAAAATACTTCAAGGAAACATTTGCAAAAAGTGTATAACTAGGTATTTGATTTCAAAAATAGGCTCTTGGTTTGTGTCTGCGTCTATGTGTCCCACATTTGTTATTGTGAATATAATAATGTTATTAGGTACCTATTATTATAGTTGGATAACTTAACCTTCCTACTTAATAACATTCGTTTGTAAAAATCATGTTATACTTCGAAATTCCTTTCTCACCACTTAAATGTTTCCTTTTGTAGTTTACTCGTAAAAGGTAGTTCCGTTTACTCGAAATTCCGTTTTGCGAAAACGATTAATTCGGCTTTTGCTTGCACTGCTTTTATCGCAAGTAACCAAACTTAATACTTACTTACTTAATAACTTCATACAACATTGCAGTTATGAATACCATAAAGATTACGTTTAAGTCATAAATTCACACGAATTTCTACAATACTTGAAAACTTTCGCACGTTTCGCATTCCTGATATCCCGTGAGATTAAGGGGTCTTCAATCACAGGCACAAAGGGGCGAGAATCAATGAGTGAGTGAGCCCTCTTATTAGCTAATATAGTGGAGCACGCGATCTGAGTGGCTACAGGTTCCTCTTACGACCAGTTTATTTTCTCCCGAAGTATTAACTCGTGTACCTATTATATTCTTACGCTACATTAAAAGCTAATGTGAACAATTTTTTCGTTATCTACATAAAACATTTTTTCTACCACTTTATAGTGTGATGTAGGTACCTAATATGTGAGGTGATCGGGTTGTTATTAAAAACTAGGAATATAAATCTTTTTAGAAATTATTTATTGATTTATGTAAACATTGTTTTTTCTGTAATTCTTAATATCAATGAAAAGATAACTGCTTTTATTCAAAATATTTATATTTTATTACTTATTCAGCTAAAAGTGACTTAAATGTCTCTAGCACAACAATTTAGTTTATGTGGGTGCGTAAAAAAATATCTGCATGCTATTCTCAAAATCAAAAGAGAGAAATTAAATAAGGGAATAAAAGAAAATTCTAACGACACAATACCTTTTATATCAGAAAAAGATATCCATCGACATTTCCCATCATTTGATATATCGCGGTGAATTTTCAACTGATTTATTATTTGAGAGCGTATTTGTTAATTTGTTTTTCCTGAAATATTATGGTTCAAATCATACAGCGCCAAGTGGAGCACTTCATCCATTTGTACCGTGGGAACGAGATGCATTACCGCCTTAGACGAACGTAGGTTACTTTAACCTATTTTGTGTAGGGCTATAGTTCACTAGTTCATGTCTTTGGAGAAAGCCGAGAACAAAGGCCTAGAAGTTCTAGGCTAGAACCTAGGTCTCTTGACCTGACTAGAGTTTGGAAGATGTTTGAAGTAATTTTCAAACTGGCATGAGTGAACGATTATTTTTATTGCTCTTTTATTATTTTAGTATAGGTATGTTAAAAGGTTTTGCGAGACCTTTATAATGTCATGTTGTATTGATATTTGTTTTAATAAATAAATAAATAAATAATAATGTGCAATAATGTTCTTGTAAATACTTACAATATCATAAATGTGACAGTGACTCTGTCAGTCTGTTGAATACATGATTTTATTGACAATTTTGATAAAATTTGATAAACAAAGATAGATTAGAGAGATAGATAAAAAGTTTTTTATTGCATATAATAGTGCTTGCTCACTCTGTGTTGGTGCAGGTATAGTCTGATATGAGTCCCTGGGCCTGTGTTAACTAGCGGAAAAATATGTTTGCGAAATATTCTTTAGTTTAAATATTTTGTAATAAAATAGGATAATAACCCCTAACTAAGTATATTCAAGACCAGTCACTAAAGTATCATCATCACCAACGTCGTCATCAACCTATAAGTACCTGCATCAAGCCACAGACTCCTCGACATAAGTCACTCTTACTTCATCATGATTAGTCTGAATAAGGCTGCTCGCCCACGTCCGATAATCGGTGACCGATTTTTGTAGGAGAAAAATAGAACGTACTGATAGCAATGGAGCAACGCACACGTCCTGCAAAAAATCGGTCATGATTGTGTATGCTGCTGCCTACTATAGAAAAATCGTCCCGATTATCGGTCCTACAAAAAGTCGGGCGGGCAGCCTAACTGTTTTCTTGAGTTAACGCGAACACTATTATATATACTATACTATACATTGAAACGAAAGATAACATGTTTACGGATTTTCATTCGCAGTTATTTTGGTTTAACTCGACGTTTCGATTACTACAGCGTTCATGTCTGCCCGTGGCAATGTGATCACGTAAGCATATCTTTCATTTCAGTCTGAATAAGTTTATTGTCAGCAATAGTATCTTCGTTCCCATATGCTTCTGTCTAGCCAATGTATAAAAATCCTCATTCAAGCATGCAGATCTAATAACTTACATGAAGAGATACAAATCACGCTGTCATTTTAATAGACAATAATGCCTAGGTAGCGAACAGTCGTTTTACATACTAAATGTCAAAGTGCAATGCGTTTTATATGATGTTAAATAAAATAATACATTCATTAATTACAGAAAACCTTACTGCGATGAATGCATCAACACCTTATGATTATTACTTTAGTAGTTATAAAGTAAGTATTATTAATGCCTGTACAGTGATAATTTGTCAATGCCAAGTGGTTAGTTAAATTGTATAATTTGATATTCGAAATAATAATTCAATACGAAGGATCAGTGGTTCGAATCGTAAACGACCTGTTTGGTGTAGTTTTGGGAATTCCACCCAAAGGCAAGTTAAGGCGTTGTTGGCCCCGGCTTTTGTCACAAGATGGCTTAAAAACAAGTCGCGAAAATAGATTATAATATTATTATATTTTTATCTCAGAAAAAAAAGTTTCCTGCGAGATAGCTCTCCCACGCGTACAAAGCTAGGACAATAGCTGGTTTTCAATTACAATGACCCTATGTGTACATTTGCAATAGCATCTCAAATTTTATTGCATACCTACTTCCGAAATTATCTAAAATAAATATCGACCAATTTACTCCTCGACCTTTGATACAATTACTGACCACAATTCTCATAACAGTCCAAGGTTATTTTGCGAGTTTTCGAATATAATTCGCGCTTAATACCATTTTTATTGGGCGATTTGTGTTAATTGTTCCAATGGTGAAGGCATCTGTTCGGAAATGTGGAACAAATTTTATACGAACATAACAACTAAATTGAGTGGTAATTTACTTACATAAGCTACAAATTTAAAATAACGTCCTCGTTTCGATTTTGGTACGAGATTTTGCGAATTTAGTATTTTATTTCGTAATTAACACGTGTTCAAAAGCATTTTAATAAAAAAAATATTTTTTGTATTTTTCGTAATTGTAATTTTACCATAATTTTTATTGATAAAAATAATGAAGCAAAAAAAGTTGTCGGCCGACAGGGAATGAATTCCTTTAATAGCTAAGTAGTTTTCTTTTTGTCTTACTGTTTTCAGCATTTATTTTTCATTTATTTAAATTCACCCTACTTATATTTTTCGTATTTCCCATAAAAATGCAATGTTACTTAAAACTCAACCATGCTAATCCGATTCGAGTTCTTTGCGTTTATGCTACTATGTTCAGGAAATTTGGCCAATATCTACCTTAAACCGATAGTAGTTGTGGCGGAAAGATTCTGAATGGCGACCGCCCAACGGACGACGATCAGTGGGCAGGCCCCCTGGATGGACTAACCCGGCAACAGTCATAAGAAGGTCATGGTAAGCCTCTGGGTGCGGGTAGCTTAGGACCTTAGAGGACGTTGTGTGCCATCTAATTGTGTGCGTTATATGATTGAGATCATGATGATTATTAAAACCATACTCCTTTTCTCAGGTTCGACCAAGGGAAATCGACGAAAGGCGCCAGCAAGCTCCGCCGAGACCTGATCAACGCAGAGATCGCGAATCTTCGGGACCTCCTCCCCTTACCCCCCTCCACCAGGCAGAGGCTGTCTCAACTGCAACTAATGGCTCTAGTCTGCGTTTATGTCAGGAAGTCCAATTACTTTCAACAAGGTTAGTCAATTGAAAATACAATAACTTAAATAAAAAAGAACGATTGCCTGAGGTGGGACTCGAACTCACAACCTTTGCAACCATTGCTACCCATACATTGTGTGTTGACAAATTTAGTGAAGCCTTTACAGTAAAAGCTTGCCGTGATTCATCAATGCTTTTAGTTAGTAACTGTAATATTTTTGCAAATATTTATAATCGGTAAAGGTGAAAAATTTGTGGTATAAATTCAAAAACACATAATATAATTACATTATTTGTTCATGTAAGTACCTGCTTTTATTTTCTTTATGATATAACTTGTAATGACGCCCCGTTGGTCTAGTGGATTGAATACTGGGCCAAGATCTCGCGGCGGGGTCCCAGGTTCGATCCCCGGGTCGAGCAACAAAAAGTTTCGAATTTTCGAACGTTGCTCGGGTTTGTGATCACCAACCCGCATTTGGCAAGCGTGGTGATTATGCCAGTTCCCATCATTGCTGTGGTAACTTGAATTCAATGAAGGAGGCCTTTTCTCTGCAGTGGGATGATTATAGGCTGTTACTTAACTTACTTTTCGTAATGACGTAACTAAAGTAATAATAAAATCTAAAGTAAGGTTTTTGAATACAAATTAAAGTTAATCCACATTTTTAGCTAGCCACACACATAATAATATCTGAAAAGAAAAGAAGAAAAAAACTTGAGAGGTGTCAAGGGACACCCGGATGGAACGAAGTTCATTTTTAGTGAAGGAATTGTAATACAATTTTATTTTATTTTAAATTTATTGTTAATTCCCTCTCCCTCTCCCTCTCTCCCTCTCTCTCTCCATCTCCATCTCCCTCTCCTTCTCCCTCTCCCTGTCCCTCTCACCCTCCCCAGTTTAATTTTGAATTAATTTGAATAAGTGCTTTTTTATTACCTCTCTCATCCGACAGGCAAAGGTCTCCCCTAACTTATTCCCATGATCTCTATCCAGCAGCGCCAGCTACTTCCAATCCCAGTCAAGCTGACCATATTGTCACACCATTTCTTTTTGAACCCCCCTTCTCCATATTGTGGCCATGTAGGGCCCATCTAGGTTAAAGCTACAGGGCAAATCCTTATATAATTAAAATCAAATTACCACAGCAAAGATAGGTACAGGTATAATCACTACGCTTACCAAATGTCGGTTATCACAAAACCGACCGATGTTCGGAAATTCGAAACACTTGTTGTCCGACCCGGGGATCGAACCAGGACCCCCAACTTGGCTCTGTACTTAAACCACTATTCCAACGGAACGCTATCAAACAAATACTACCCAATCAATAATGATCATAAACAAGCTTACCAATCATGTCTTTATTAGGCCTTCCAACAACCCAACAAGTTGAGAAATCCATGAAGATGGTTAATAAACTACGTAGCACGTCAACTTATCAAACGCTTAACCACTTGACAGCCGTCACTCGCAAGTCAACAGTGTCAAGGTTGGATGCAATAACTTTGAACCATCTTGTCTGGTGATAGCTTCACAGCTTTATACGAGTACGCGAGTAGGGATAGGCAAGTGTCGATAAATTTAATATCGATGTTAAGGTTTACAAATAGCCAGTTGCAACGTAAGTAAATTTTTGCTTTTTGTCATTCTTGAGTATAATGCTGGAAGTGGAAATTCTAGTTACTAGTATTTAGAGCGACTAGCATCAGACCTCCTGCCGCCGAGAAGTGGTTCTAATAAGCTGGTATAATAACAACTAGTAGGCATTTAAGGTATATTACCTAGTCAGGTCATAAGTTCTGTCACATGTGTAATATGAAATAATTTAGACATGTTTATTATTTATGTAACCATTTATATAGCAAAATGAACTTAATAAAACATAGATTCATATGGTAATAAAGTTTATTCAAAATGACCCCCGCGATTATGAATACAGGCCTTCAATCTGCGCGGCCAGTCGTCTAATGCAGCACGAACGAGGTCCATGTCAATATAGGCGGCTGCCTTAATCAAGGATGCCTTGAGTGACTCCAAATCAGGATGAGGCTTTGAGCAGGCCTTTTCCTCCAAGTGTTGCCATATCTTGTAATCTAACGGACTTTAGTCTGGACTGGAGGAGGGCCAGTCTTCGTGCCGGATGAAGTCGATTTCACGCGCCGCCAGCCAGTCTTGTGTGCTTTTCGCTCTATGAGCTGGCGCAGAATCTTGTTGGAATACCCAGTGCCTGTTATTAAACATTGAATGAGAAACAGGTTCCACAAGGTTCTTGAGGACTGTTTTTTGATACACAACTGCATTCGTTTACGCCTTTCCCACAAAAATGTACCTCAGTTAAGCCCAAATAAGAGACTCCCAACCAAACCATGAGCGAGGATGGAAAATGACCTCGTTGGACACGCGGAATACGGTTGCTCGCTTCTTCACTGCTGTGTGCGTACACCTTATCATTTTGTTTGTTGTAGCTCTCCTCCATGGTGAACATTTTTTCATCCGAAAAAAGAATTCCCGATGCTTTTTTCCCGCGTACTGCTTCAAAAAAGCGCGGCATCTCTGTAGTCTCAGGTCTATTAAACGAGCGTCCAAACGATGTCCTCTTTTTCTTCGATATGCCCTAAGCCCTAAGTCTTCATTTAACACCCTTTTCACCGTAGTCCTGCTTAACCTCATCTGAAGGGCCAACAGTTTCTGCTTACGTATGGGATTTCTTTGAATTCACGCCTTCACAGCTTTTATCACTGCTGGAGTCCTAACAGAGCAAGGGCGACCACTTCTTGACCTGTCATCTACACTAGAGTCTTCATTGTATCGTTTTATGGTACGATAAACGAATCTTTTGGTTATATTCAAATTTTTCAGTAAGTCGAAAATCTGAGTTGGCGCGTAACCGCAACGATGCAACGCAATAACCGCGACTTCTTTGTATCCACTCCATATTTAAAAATGAGGAAAATTCTAAAAAGTACACATTTTTATTTTCATGAAAAATTCGAAATTCGAATTCATAAACTTTTTTGTGGCCAGCATTCTAAATTCAAAAGTTTTTATTGTGTGACAGAACTAATGACCTGACTATGTATATATGTATATAGCCAAATGGATAAATTAGGCGCATCCTAAATTGAAAAAACCTAACTAACCAAAAACGACCTCTGTGGAGAAGTGGCTCCGGTTTTGAAGGTTTTGCCGGCTCAGGTCTTGGGTTCATCTCTTGGACGGGTCAATGTAAACAACTAGTTTTCTGTATTATGTTCTCAGATCTGAGCTATAGTTGTAGTTGATTCCCTTCAAAACCTGTGTCGACAAAACAATAGGATTCGTGATATTGCCTACATATTTATATTTAACTAATGTGACGACAATACGGTCACAACACCGCCGCGGCGGTGTTGTGGCATAGGTTCTATCGATTTAAAAGAAATTAAATACCATCCCTAGTGCTAACGACAATGATTTGATCAGCATTCAAAGCAATTTGCCGCCAACACAAGGTCGGATTTCACACCAAACGTATGAACAAAAATGTGTTAACCTTTCAAAAGTTAATACATTTTATTTCGGTGCGTGTGCGCTTACAAATTAAAGTATTGGGTTTCAAACGATTAATTGGTGAAACGAATTATTAGTGTTGTTAACATACTTAATGTTTGATGAACATGAATCTGCATGAGCATTTGGGTAATTCATTTAAATTATAGCTAATACTTCCGTTAATGATATTTGCGGATTAGAGACAATCATATAAACATTTATTATTTATAATAAATTGAACGTATACAAATGGAAACATTTTTTTCCAAAAAAAAAAATTAAAGAAAGATATTTATTCTTCAAATATTTTTTTTCGTTTAGTACAATATTTAGAAAAATAAATATAAAGGTATTTTTGTTCATGATTAAATTTCACTATAACTATAGAGTAATTTTACATGAACCAGAATATCTCCATTTGTAACTGGTAGTCAAAAGGTGTTATGAAATGTTTAAAATAAGAAACTAAAAATACAATGCCTTAAACCCACCACTTTCCTCTTACTCTGTAGTCCCACCTAAGGCTGTTGAATTAACAAGTATTAATTCAAGAAATTGTAAAATTTACAAATTTACACTAGCAATTGCTTAAGAAATGTGTTAGAAAAAACTATCAAAGAAAAAAAAATCCTAACAATTCGCATTTATTTTAACAAAAGATGAACATCAAAGACAAGTCAAAACAGGTCAGCCTTGAGAACAAAAAAGCGTGCAAAAATTCATAATTACGTAACAAAGCCGTTCCCACGATCTGACGTGGCTACCGTTGCAAAAAATGCCGTATCGTTTTTGATAGGAAAATTAGAGAAAATTAGCGGTCCGAGCAGTGCTACCGACTGATGGTTATTGGCCCTAATGGTGCCTGCAGGGAATCGAACCCGGCCATGTCACGCCGGAGCCGCACGCCACCGGTTGGGTTCACATGGGGCGGGAGGAGTCACATTTTTTCTGACTTTAGACTGTTTTTATTGTGGCATCATAATTGATACTTGTCGATTTAAATTTAGGGGTGTTTGTTGTTATGTTTTAGGCTTTTTGGGCTGCAGCTCATTAATAAAATATAAGATATAAGAACTAGATATACAGTCACATATTGTAATAATGACACTTCGAATTGTCAAAATTAAAGTACATGTAGCAATGGTATGTTACTTTTTAAATATCATTGACACGTAGGTAATTTCTTGCGTCAAACCTACTGAATTATGTACTTAACTTAATAATGAATGCAATTGCGGTAAAAGAGCACCCAAATATTTAGTTTGTGCTCACTGTTGTTGGTGTCATTGGTTTTGTTTCTAGTTTTATATTAATTTTACAATTTTGTACCGAATCTAGGATTTTCATTAGTAGTAAAAATTTATTAATAAGAGCGTGACATACCTACCTCTAGAATAAGATCTTGTATCGACGGGAATGTTTAATTTATTTAAATTGATATTTATTTTATTAGTGAAATCTATGGACGTATTGTCTTTTATTATGACCTTGCAAATGTGTGTGCTTGTTTTCCATGAAAATAAAAACGAAGATATTTATTTTTAAGTAACTCTATGTGAACCTGCCTTGTTCACATTTCGCTAACATTCCCGAGGGACAATCCTGCCCGTATCGCACGATGCTTTCATCTGAGACTTATTCTGATGATTACATTAAAGCCAAGTAGTAAGTAACAACTGTTTTTGCCATATCAGTTATCAATAGTGCACGCGATTCAACTGAATACATAGGTATATCTTGCAGATTGCCATCCTTGAATTTTCTGAGATTGTGTAAAGTGTGCAACAGAATTTGTATGGCAAAAATCAGAAGAGTCTTGAAGTCCCAAATATCACTTGTTTGTAAGACTGTGATTTTGATTATTTGTATGTGATACCTATATTCGTATTATTCGTGGACAGGCGGACAGACGAACAGCAGAAAGTCTTGTTGGATCCCTTTAGTGTTAACAAAGAATAATAAGGTACCTATATTATTAAAAGATGAAGAATCTTTAATTAAATATGGCTGATTAAAATATTGAATGCATACTTTTTGTAGTTTAGTTTTCTATTATTTAAAATCTTTTTTAAGTAATGTTTTTTTAAACATGGAACATCTTAAAATGTTTGCGGAATACATCTCCAGAATACGCCGGCAGGAGCCGATAAACGTTCAATTGTGCTCGATCGTGGGAAACGCCGTTTGCATATGATTTCAAATCTGATGACGGCCCCTGAGTTCTCTTGTTGTCTTATTTCGCTTCGGAACGGGTTTTTGATGGGGATAGGTTAAAACGTTCCGATGCGGAGTATGCGTATTGCTTGCAGTGCTCGATAGAAAATGTTTTTTTAAAACCTTTTTAGTTTTTATGAGAAAAAGTGCTGAAATATCGGAAACAAATCGCCTCTAAAATGGTGAAAGGATGTTTCAATCAGTAAAAAAAATATTTTACTTATGTTTTACTTGTAACCTTTTAAAACCAAACAGATTATTTGATGTCAGTTAGTAACATTATCATTCATTAAAATAAGTTTTTCTAATTGACGACCATTGATTTTTGGCACTTTATTGGATAGAATAATTACGTATCGATAAAATGGCAATAACATTTTCTACAAGTACCAAGAGTAAGAGAAAGTTAATTTTATTGACAGTCTCAAAATCCACAGCTCTTCTTATTATGTCGTTTCACTTAATTTCCTGAAATCAGGAAACATTACAAACTTGCGAAGAAACAGGCAGCCATTATCCGTCTCAAAGACGTTCAATCACTAAAATCAAAACTGCACACTAAAAGATGCTGTACTCGTAAATTAAGAATCGGACAATACAGGTCCGTAAGACTTAATTAGACCCATCCCGCTAGCTCCCAGGCCGGTATGCAGAAATTGCTGAGAAAGCATTCGGCGTGCGTGTGCGCATAATTCGCGTAATTCCACCATTTAAACCTATATGAGTGGGAACTCGGAATCAGATCGGTGTAACGAAAGTGAGATTGGTATTGGTGGTTTCAAAGGAAGATGAACGAGTATATAAAGCGGGGTTTTTTTATTTGTATTTCAACTGAAATTAATGGGAAGCACAAGGGCCGTTTTTCTATTCAAACGTAGTCCCCTGTTTCCTCCCTGGATAAAGCCAATTTTTATTACAAAAATCTATGGCCACTATTAGCATGTTTCTATGTTTTCTGTTTTTTCATCATTTAATTAATAAAAAAGATATGAGCCCTCAAAAATCGAAAAAAATCGCCAGTTTTTCCGCTGTGTTCAAACATCCAGAAAACAAATTTGGCTAAATTTTAGAAAAAAAGGAAAACATACGAACACGGTCAAAGCCTTTCTTTAATTTTTAATGAAAAAAGTATTTAAATCGGTCTAGTTTTGGAAAAGTAATCGGGGGACTACGAAACATTGATTTGGTGTGCTTTTAGAAGGTATTTTCGGTCCAAGAAGCAGTTGTCTTTATCACATCTGCGGTGAATGCGTTTGGCACTGCGCGACAGCAATTATAGATTTTACAAATACCTGTTTTTCAATTCTCTCGCCCGTAGTGTTTCCTCTTAAACGCGATCGTATCTGATTATTTTACCTGAAGTTTCGATTAAACGATTCTTGGAGAAATTATTATTCGGAAACAGATTCAGTTAGATTAATCTGACTTCCAATAAAGTGAGTTCATCGCTGTACCTATAACCCGATCGAAACGTTAGGCCAAATAATAGAGTAGGTATGATCTCGTCCAACTAAAATTAACGTTCCAGTAATTATTTACTAAAGTTTTAAGGTACTTTTTAGCCTCTGACGAAAAAGATGGATTGTATATTATGATAACAGAATAACAGCCTAAACTTATAAATAAGTTATGATACGGTTTCAATAGATTTTTCTTACCAGCCGAACCAAAAGAGAAGAAAAATACCCAGCGTCATCACTCCACCATTGGCAAGACTGTGATCGCGTTCAACAATTGGAGGATCTTCCCATTATTGCCACCTAGCAAGCGTGGTGATAGTGGAAAAATCCTTTAAAGAGAGACCTATGTTAACAAGTGGACTGATCCCTGCGTTAATAATGATTATGATCTATAGGTAATATAAAAATGAATCGTTAAATGTGTTGCTAAGCGTAAATCTCGAGAACAGCTGAACTAATTTCGCAAATTCTTTTTTAGGGTTCCGTACCCAAAGGGTAAAAACGGGACCCTATTACTAAGACTTCGCTGTCTGTCCGTCTGTCCGTCGCTCTGTCACCAGGCTGTATATCAAGAGCCGCGATAGCTAGACAATTGAAATTTTCACAAATTGTGTATTTCTGTTGTCGCAATAACAACAAATACTAAAAACAAAATAAAATAAATATTTAAGGGGGGCTCCCATACAACAAACTCGTTTCTTTGGCCTTTTTGGTACGGAACCCTACGTGCGCGAGTCCGACCCGCACTTGGCCGGTTTTATTTAGAGTATTCCTTGAAGTACGCAGAGAAAAGTTTAAGCCACATAACATTTTTTTTCCACCACGCCATATTTGATGATAATGACATTTAAGACGTCAAAATCAAATACTTATCTGAGGCGATACGAAGTTTGCAGGGTCCGCTAGTTTATTATAAATTCACAGAAATACACATCATTTACTAGGATCGATGCAATTCAACACTTATGATAACATTTAACGTTCAAATATCAACTTTAACCATCTCATTCGTAACGGATTGTAAGAGATAATTTGACGTTAAATAGCGTTAATCTGTTATGCGATTAGAGATAAATTAAACTTCATGGAAAGATCAATCAATATCTTAATCATAAGATCGTTCGCTATTATTGCAATTTTCCAGTCAAAATTTTAAAGTGTGTATAATAATATTATATATTTTTCAATGTAGTATACAAAGTGACAGTTACCGATTGCAAAAGAAAGTAAGTGATCTTCCGAAATCTAAATTAAACTCTCCTGAGGAGAGCGACATAATCGCAAAAGCACGATATAACTGATAGTGCGATATTGCCGAAACGCATTTTTATATTTATGAATAAATACTTATTTAATTGCGAAAACAAAAAGGTCTTAGTATCAAACACACGCTAACCCATAAGTCTTCAACGTTATTAATCGCCGCAATTTATAATTTCTGCTAATCTTGAATTTATCTTGAACAGTGATGAATTTAATTTACGCAAAGTAAATAACAACGTGAACAAATTATATGTTATTAATCCAATATTACATCTATCTGGGTTAGCATCAGGTGTCGCTCGCACGAGCTCCATAATGGCTGAAAATAGTTTATAATTGATCTCCTGAGCGATATTAAGCTGTGATCATCAATTCGGAGCTTAGATGCGTAATGGTTTTCAAATGAACTATTAAAACTTAGTTAAAGTAGATAAACTGTCAGACAGTCAGGCTGAGACTACAGATGGTGTAACCGATCGATAAGTCAGGCAATAAAAAATTATTGTGTTCGTGATACGTTTAAAACAATAAATGGTGCCTGTATAAATCCAAATATAAGTAAAATCTCAAATTCAGTAGCTGAACTTCTTGTATTCCAAAAGGTGACTACAGGAGTAGTAGCAGATATTGTCTTCTATCTACTAGAACTCTTCTAGAAGATAGGTGAAGAAGTTTAACCAATAGGTCAAACTACAATTGTGTGCCTCACAGAACATTTCCATGTGGTGTACCCGCCTGCAATGCGTGGTGATTAGGGTATAATCCTTCTTTTTGAGTAGCTTGTGCGCAACAGCAGAGTGATGAGGGTTAATAATGATAATAAAAATTTAAGTATCAACATCAATGAATAAATTATCATTGCCGATATTTATTCTTTTTATTCTAAAATATCATAACTTAAATCTACCGTTAAAATATGACCGTCATAAAAAATGCAAATAGATTAACTTTTTTTAAAATTGACAATCCAGATTTTGTAAAGTGGAGTGGAGTAGGCTATCGTGAATTGCAAATTTAACACTTAAGCTTTATGAACACTCCACTATTTTCAGTCCCACCTACCATTTACACACATCGAACCGTTTACAAATAACCTAGAATACGCAAACGTGATCGATGCTTGCGTCTGCGCATCAACGTATCATTACGCGGGGAGCGGCGCGCGCACTTAGCGCGCTATTATCGGCCTATCGCAATCGTTTGTTTGAGATCCATCGTAATTAGAAATAATTGCCTCGTAATATGCCTTGCTCAATGTTTATATTTGACGACCTGATTATAGGCGTTTGTGTAAAACTGAAGAATAGTTTTGGTCTGTTAATTTACGTTCTGGAACAAAATATCAAGAAATCTTGAGTTTGCAAGCAAAGGTATTTCATATAACGAATTTGTTTGAAAATTACATTAATTCTTCGTATGAATATTTACTTGCAGCTTACGAGTAGCTTTGAGTTTAAAAATTGGCACTAAGAATGATTTGCAGAACATATTTTATATATCCCTCTCAGTAAAAAAAGTAAGAGAAAAATGTAATAAACGATAAACTTTGAAAATCAAATTATTAATGAAAAATATGATCTACTAGTATTGTGCAATAAGAGGACACGATGTTTTGTTAGTTTTTTTAACAATATTAATGTCGCTTCATTATTGGCCTTTAGCGAAGACCACTAGTCTGGGACCGGTTATCAGATATTTCAGTCATTCATCATTTGCTTTATGCTCATTCAGCTATGCTGAATAATTACAACTAATACATCTAGCAAAATATTACAGAACATGTTCTATCCTGCGTACCACTACTGCGAAAACATTACCGATGTATCTAATCCCTTTAACCCTAACATCGTCCAGTTAACACTCCGGTATCAGCTCGTAATTTATGCGTGTATACGTTAATCCAATTAGTACCCATTGCGCTGTGTCACATTTACATAAATTTGAATTTTAAAACAGGTAGAAAATCACTTAGCGCCCAGTTACAAGAACCAGCGACAGGTGCAGATGGCTACATTTAACTAATAGCTACGATTAAATATGTACAACATTTAAATCAGTCATAATCTATACTCAAAATTGTGAGCAAGGAAACTTGCGAGGCTTAGTATAGACCCTTGTGTTACCCTTCAAATAATATTTTTGGTGTTTACATGATTAAGTTTTATGCGCTATCCAGATAATTGTTACTTATAATAATGTAAGACCATCAAGTTTTGATTGTGTAATGTATTAAACTCAGTCTAAACAAGTTCTTTCTTTACACGATAAAGTTACTCTTAAGCTTATGCGGGGTCAAACGGTCAACTGTTGATTTGCAAATTATTTAAACCTTCCAACGTTGTGAGCAATATGCAACAGCAACTTGTATTGGATTAAATGTAAGTCTTGTTGGTCAAGGTCTGGCTTGATTAGTAGTACAGCATAAAGAAAACGGCATTATAACAATCTAAAATAGCCTTTAGTGGCTTAGGTAAATTGTCTTAGATTTCACAAGTCACAAAAGTTTACAATCAACTAGAAAATCGGATTTCAAGTTATATGAGAGTTTATAAACAAACGAAAATCACGATATTGACTAAATGATTTTGACTTACGGCCTGTCCCAATAACCTATCTATCTTCAGTTTTGGCATATCGGAGATAGAAAACAACTTTTGTCTTTGTTTCTCTGGACGGCAAAATCAGAGACAGAAGATGTTTTCTATCTCCGATATGCCAAAACTGAAGATAGATAGATTATTGGGACCGGCCGTTAGATGATACGTACGATGAGTAAAATGTACTTAATGTACATTTATTTTTTATGTATTGACTTACATTACAAAAATAATTTTTTGTCTGTAAAAATAATATGAATGATATAAAAAAATAGCTTGAGTATTTTTTTTGTAAGAATGATGGCTGTTCTATTTTAATTATGTGAATAAGCCCCTTATTTATCTACACACAAGTCAAAGAGATTTATTACTTTTTTGTTCTTTATTCCTCGACTTATTGTATTATTTAAATCAGACCCTACATGCAACTCATAGGTATTTATGGACCTTGAATTAATGATTCTTAGAATAATTGCTAGGTACGAGTATAATTGAATTAACTAGAAATGTGATTTAATATGGCCGGTTGCAAATGTTGCAAAGTATTCTCCTACTCGTACTAAGAGCTTCGATAAAGATATTAATAAAACCGTAGATATTATAAATAACCACAATATACGAGGAAAATTATATCGTAGCAGTAATCAATTTATTTATAAATAAATATGTACACATGTTGCTTTGTAGAATCATATTAAAAACCAATAGATTGAAGATAATATTTATGATAGTCTTTTGCACATAATTACTAACAGTGATTGGTAAATGTTCTATCTATAGTGTAGAAAACATCTCTGAGAAATGCTTTGACGTTGTTTCTATGAGTTTATTACTTTTTGTTAAAGTTTGAGTTATGCTATGATACTAAACACTACATTATTATAGTTAGCCTTCCAGCAGCTACTTCATTTGGACTTGCGAAGAATGTCCGTGAGACTATCGTACAAAACCAAATATTTTTTGCTAGCTGATATTTTAGTATTTTATTGATTTTAGTACTTATCTCAAGGGTTGTTATGTGGTAGCTTAAAGGTCGATGTGATGAATTAACAATATTTTATTGGCTCTTATTTTTTTATTGGCCCAATTGACCTCCGGCTTCGGTAGTCCTAACATTTTATACAACTGGCAACAATTTTACAACATTTTTAATTAAATTAATTGTCAGTGAGCTATTCCAACAACAATTATCTCCTTGTGTAAGGTCGGAAATAATTATTTTTTCGTATCGATTAAGACACGCGATTGCGATTCGATACAATAAACGATTCGATTCGATGAACGATGTTCGTCGATTAACGTACAGCTTAATTTTCGTTTATTATGTCCTATTGTTACCTAATGTTAACAGTTTCTATTAATCATTACTTGCACTCTTTTCTGGCATCAAAACGATTCTATTTATATATGCTGTCAAATATGTTATTGTTTTTGTATCACAAACTAATGACGAAGCTTCAAAGAAAATGATTTTGGAATCCTTTTTAGTTTCCGTATTAACTTTTCATTCATACATATTAGGGGTTAAATATGAAATTGCCGTTTTATTGTAATAGGTTCTTTGAATTGACAGAATCTTCATGGTTTGAGGTTTTCGAATGAAACTTTTTTCATATGGTTTCTATGATGTTCTTCTTTTAAAAAATGTGAAACATTTGAATATCGACTTTCAATTGTTTTTGTTATTTAACTTAGACAAGAAAGATGGATACTGCGAAAATTCGAGTGATTTTTGAATACGAGTTCCCACGCGGAAGTAACGCGGCAGAAACAGCCCGCAATATCAATGATGCGTTTGGAGAGGGATCTGCTAATGAACGCACCGTGCGATTTTGGTTTAAACGCTTTCGTGATGGAAACTTCGACTTGAGGAACGAGCCACGAGGAAGACCGCCCACACAGGTGATTAACGATGAATTAAGAGAGATGGTGGAAGCCGATCCTAGTCAAACTACCCAGGAATTAGCGGCATGGTTTAATAAGAAAAATGGGTGCCTCATGATTTGACTGATGTGCAGAAAGAAACGCGTGTTGAAACTTGTGTTGCCTTGTTGAATCGGTACAGAAATGAAGGAATATTAAATCGAATTGTGACATGTGATGAAAAGTAGATTCTTTATGATAACCGTAAAAAAAATGCAATGGCTGACCCCAGGTCAAACGCCACAACAGTGTCCTAAAGCAAAACTTAGCAATAAAAAGGTAATGGTAACTGTTTGGTGGTCTCAGCATGGTGTTATTCACTATAATTTTCTCCGATCTGGTCAATCAGTAACGGCAGATGTCTATTGTGCCGAACTCCGAACAATGTTGGCAAAACTAGCAGTAAAACAGCCCCGACTCATGAATCGATCTTCATTATTATTGCTCCATGACAACGCGAGACCTCATACAGCACGAGAAACCGTTTTGACCCTTCAGGAACTGCTATTAGAAACCATTCGACATCCTCCGTATTCGCCAGACCTTGCTCCAACGGACTTCCATTTTTTTCGTGATTTGGACAATTATCTACGTGACAAGAAGTTTTCTTCCCAGGAGGCAGTACAAAATGCTTTCACACAGTTTATGCAGTCTAGATCCTCAGAGTTCTATCACAAAGGCATAAATGACCTTCTTATTAGATGGCAGCAATATATAGATAATAATGGTGACTATTTTGATTAAATAAATTTGATAAAAATAAAAAAATAAACAATTTTGATTTTCAGTACAAATCGGCAATTTCATACTTTAACCCCTATTATTAACTTTTCGTCAACTACGCACTTCAAAAACTTCAAATTGATAAATTTACAAACATGCGACTATTGTAATATGAGTAGTTCCACCACATCATGGGTTTTAAATATTTTACTGGTATATTTTTAGGTATTTTCCTGACATAGATTTTGATATTCAAAAAATAAGCCCTTTGAGCAGATCAATCATAAGCCTTCAGGAATCCTTATCTGTACAAAAATAGACCTCGGTAAAGAATGCCATAACTAGCGTGTCTTTAACGTTTTCTATAGAGTTCCTCAATAACAACCAGATCTTGGTTTCACCGAGTGGGAATCTCCGAACATATCTCCAATCAAACCCTTTCCAAAACGATCACAATATCATAATTACATTTTTTTTAATGACGTTAGTTTCAGCTTAAAGCTAAGTGCAATTTGTGTACTCAATAATAATTGCATCTATGTCATTTTAACCATTAAAAACTTGTTCACTGCAAAATGTTTATAAAACCTGCCGAAATTTTAATATCAATGCCAACGTGTAATTTTGTAAAATAACTATATTTCAATATTGATCAACTGATACCTCTAGGCAATAGAAATAAACTACTACTGAATGACTGTCGGCGCGACCACCCACAAATGACCCAAAACATAAAGCCATAAAGATATCTTTTGGGCTCAGCAGTAAATAAGAGATAGTATCTAAACACAGTGATTTGCAAGTGATGACTTTACCATTCAATAAACTCATTTATATAACTTTAAAACAAGACGTGTATTTGAATTTGTGATAGACAACATATAGGTAGATAATGCTCTCTTTCCAATGGTAAAATTAAGGTTTTAGTACTAGATTTTTAAAACAAAATTTATTTTTACCGCGTAGACAGTAAGTAGTTATGTGAAAGCTTAATATTATTTTGTTATCTTGAAGATATTTTAGATGACGACGATCTACGACCTTTGTTTTTCATTGTTTATCAAATTGCAATTTTTTGCAATACTTAACGTGCTGTGGAAATATGATAAATATTGACAATTTCGTCGGAATTATTTAACCCTACTTTATTGAACCCTCTATGATGCGGTTAATAAAGTCGATGAAAGCAAAAACTAAATAGGTAATTAACAAAATAAATTTACTTTTCTAGCAGACACAATATGTTTCAAATCGTAAGTACTGTTTGCAAGGCCATACATCACTAACATTACCATGCCATAAGTACCTACTTATTGCATTCTCATCGATTCCATTCAAACATTTAGTACAATAACTCACCTCATATGACCTTAGTTAGTTCTCACTTTCGATTGTTTTAGTAAAAAATGAAGCACATAACGATTGCTGGCAAAAGGTCACGATGAAACCGGTAGTGTCGATGATTTCATACAAGTACGGAGGTACGAAAACATGTGTTAGGAATATTGACTGTTGGACTATGTGTTTTAATAAAAGGTTACTGTTTTGCTTTTACTGAAGACGTCGTGTGGTTTTAAAAATATGTGCTACGGGACTGTTTCGTTTAGGAGGCTTTTTAAGGGTTCACTCTGATTGTTGCAAAATTTGGTTTAAATCTCCTTAAATACGTTTCATAAGTGTACGACAAAGAAGTATTTTAATTACATTAAATAACAGTGGTTACAAAGAAAATAGTTTTGTTTTAAAATGGTGATAAATCTGCCCATGTATAAAACTACTTTAATAAATATTACGCTTACTATTTCATAACATCGTGTCTTTTTGTTTTTTTGTTTTTTTTTTTTCATGTTTAAAACATAAAAAAACTTCTTCTATTTATAAGTATTAAATAAGGTTTCTTGTTCTGTAAAATTTAAAAGTCAGTATTTATTTTGAGTCAAAACAAAGGTTTTGTGCATTCCCTATGGTTGTGTTGTCGTGCGTAAGAGTATTTGTAAATTGTAGACATTCAATTTATGTTTATTCGAAAACAAAATGTTAATAGTATTCAAAGAAACGAATACAAATGCAATCTCATGTTTATTATAATGTTGGTATTAAATACAACAATTGCAAACACAATGTCCTTTGGTGTTACTATTGTATTAGTACCGTCTCCTAACATTTATCCTTGATTGCTGATAGCATTGATACTTTTGGTTCTTCTTGTAATACTTAATTAAAATTGATGACTCAATAACTATGTATTGGTAATTATTGACAGTAGGAATGATAAAAAGAAACAATAATTCATTCGTTTACGCTCAGTAATTTTTATTTGTCGATACTGACAGCAGATGCGTGGTAATGTATGATTTATGTGGTTTGTTGCTAATTTCGTAATGTGTTCGTGAATCTGTTGATACCTACTCATGAAAGGATATTATGTGAACAAATCATCTTTAATCAATTGAACTGTCAGAAAATAGAAACTGATTGTTTTTACCACGCTTTTATTAGCTTGGGTTGTATCTATCTATGTATGTAATGGAATCTTTGAGCATATTTTTTACCAATTTCTAGAAGTTTGATTAATTTGAAACTTTGTACACGTATCAAGGACCGATGACAATGCAATAATTTAATAACAGTTTTCCAGTTTTCCTCTGTAAGAGGGAGTAAAAGAGATAGAGCTAGCGATCTGTATCAATTACGATTCCTGCATACCTTTGGACTTACAGTCGATAAAGAAGGAATCAAATCTTATAAACTAAACTAAAAAGTAAAAGATAAATTATATTTTAAAAAACTAAAAAAAACACGCTTTTAAAACAAATTGAACTAAAATTAAAAATAAAACTTTAGTAATCAATTGAAAAATTCATATTATTGTACAAAAAGCGTGGGGGGCTTGATTTAGATTGTTGTAAATATTTTATCAATGATTTACTATATCTGTGTATATCATAACAAACACCCCACGCTTTATGTACAATAATATGAATTTTTCAATTGATTACTACAGTTTTATTTTAAATTTTTTAGTTCAATCTGTTTTAAAAGCGTGGTTTTTTAGTTTTTAAAAAATTATGTATATTAAAAAAGCTTTTACATTATATGACAGTTAATTTCAACATTACTGGCAATATATGAGACCTAAAAACTCAGTTAACTTTACAATATGTGTTACTCAGCTGTTAACTCAGCAAGGTCAAGCCTTGCCAGATAACAGAATCAATAATTATCGAACCTTAAATACAGCTGAAAAGTATTATTTAAGGCACAACCATAATACAGGTCACATAATATTATGACCAATACCTATACTAGTGAACTCGCTTATCTGTTCTGTGACTCGCATCAACAATAACGTCGTCTTGATAGTTTCTAACACGAAGAAAACAATAAATCAGACGAGAGATCGCCGCCTTGCCGCAACTATAACTAATTCCCAATCCCGACTACAACTTAATTAATAGGCACTTGTTGAAATCGATTTGAAACTTGATTTATAAATCGAACGACCTGTATTTACGCGGGCGATCAAATCGAATATATTATATCGATTAAAAATAACACGTACGTTTCCGCTCTGTTTTGGTGATTTGTTTTGACACTCGGTTATCGTTTTCTATCTTTATTTTACGAAACAGGTGGTTATAAGTTGTTGTATGTAATTATTGAATTAAAGTGAAATGTCAAGGCGATTCTCATAGATTACAGCTTGTAAAATTCGGTAATTGAAGTTTTATTTATGATTTTTTAATGCAACGAAACGAATTTAAATGCCGGATCTAAAGGAAATCTTTGCAATTATTGCCGCAATAAATTTATGAAGATGCACCTTAAATATACGTTAACTTTAAATATTAGGTATGTTAAAACTAATATTTTATAATGAAATTTGCTAATGATTAAGATAATTAAATTTTTTAAGCACCAATTTTATTGTATAATTATTTGCATTAAAAGTTTGATCGGATAAGATATTTGCTAAGATGATCAAAAGTTTTTTTTGTATACTATAGTTTGCATAATTTAATTAGTAATGTATGAAGTTTAAGATGTTGCCAATGACTTCTTAGAGAGGAGGTCGTTTACGTCTTTGACAGGATGGAAATAAGTAATTCAAAGTAATTTATGCAACGTTGTTTAAGAGTGAAAACTTGCGCCATTTTTGGAAACCTTTTTGATTACACAAGCTGGTTTTCATACTGGGGTGAAAAACATGATTAAGTTGACCATCCATGACTTAAGTAAGTATATAAAAAATCTGCAAATTATGCCTTCTAGGTGACGACTACGCTATTTAATAGCTAGTCAAGTTCAAGTGACTGAATCAAGGCAATCAAACTATGTCATGTTTTTTAAATACATTTTTGATAATCATCTTTTCATTTTCTGTTAAACTATCAACACCTTATGTCGACGTTAATGCAAAGTAGACAAAGAGCTGTGATAGACCCTATACATAATTAATAAACTAATAAGCATAACGTCATATAGATGTTTCTGATCCCAAAGTAAGTAATTAAAACACTGTAATATCAGTATATAAACTTGAAAAATTATGTCTCAGGCGGGACATAATAAAGGACATAATTTTTCAGGTTTATATACTGATATTATAATTGCAATTTAATTGCTAAAGTATCAAATAAAGTATAATTAAAACACTGAATTTGTGGATATAGAAACAGTAAAGGTATCACAATTTCCCACACCCAATATACATAGTTTACGAGTATGATATCTATTAATTTTTAATTTGACATGGATTTTTAATACCATCGTTGTTTTAGATTTTCACAAAAATAAGTGTTTACTTTGGTTACTTACTAGAACAATACCTAGTTAGGTACTTTGGGATCAGAACAATTTATGTGATGTTGTCCACATTTATTTATTTATCATTATGTAACCTGACGTGTGAACGCCCTGTTGGTCTAGTGGTTTTAATACTGGGCCAAGTTCTTGGGGTTCGATCCCCTGGTTGAGCAACAAAAAGTTTCGAATTTTCGAACATTGCTAAGGATTTGTGATCACCAACCTGCATTAGGCAGGCGTAGTGATTATGCCAGTACCCATCATAGCTGTGGTAACTTGAATTCAATGATGGACGCCTTTTCCCTTCAGTGGGATAATTAGCTGTTACTTTACTTTACAAGTAACCTGGCTCCAAGCCTAATTTTAACACCATGACAAGCTAATTTGGTTGATGCGTGTGAAAAGTTAATTGCAGCTAAACTCGAACCGGTCCCATCATCGGCCTCAACAAATGAGCCCATCTTATGTTGAAACTCTAAACTGACATACTTGTTGACAGACAAAACCAATGAAAATGTCACACATTCGTATGCACTCTAAATGGTTATAACTGTATTACAAATAAGAAACCTAGGCTTAGCACAGTCAAAACTATTCATTTTATAATTTTTTTATGCATAGAACTATCAGCTGCGGTAAATGCAGAAAAAAAACAGTAATGTCAGCGTTTTTCCAATGTAACGACGTATCCAAGAAGTGAACCATTATATCCCAAGATAAACGACATTAACCACACATTTTATATACTCTATAATAATGTTTTGATATCGGATAAAATGGTTTAGGTCGGTGCATAACCGCTGTTTGTATGGCACGGACTAAAAATATACAATTCACAAAACATCAAACTGTACATTTTTGTATTACTTGGTTGCTTATTGCGTTATACCAATCAACAGCCATTGTCTGTCTACTGCTGGTCGTAAGCCTCCTTCATGCCACGCTATAAAACTCTATCCTGGGCTACCCCCATCCAGCCGCTGCTAACTGTCTCCCAAAGTCATTAGTCCATCGAGTCACAGGGCATCCTACACCACGCTTTTCTAAACGCGGTCTCCACTCCAGAATTCGTCAGCTCAAACGATTGTTTCTACGGCAGACGTGACCAGCCTACTTTCGCATTATACCGGAAAAGCTGAATTTCATGTGGATACATGTATCCGTACATCTGACCAAGTCGCAAACGAAATGTGACTTAAATTAATCATGTGTCAAAACCGAAGCCTATCTAATTTATAACTACAAATTATTACGTCCAATTAATAAAGCAACTCTCAACTGTTACTTAACCGCAAACCTATCAAACTCTACTTATGCAAATCCTTCGGCAATTACCACAAAAGAAACGGTTCTGCTCTCACGAGGTATAAGTCGTGGACTACCTTTTTTGGTTCTAACTCTTAAATAAGTGTATTGTCTGTCAGTCGAAGCATAGTTAAGATATATGTGGTAACCTCACATCTTATGGAGGGTCCTTGTTGGTTGGTAGGAATTATCAGTTTATTTTGGGATAAACAGAAAGAAAACTTGGTATCGCCTTCTATATCTTTTCAAAGTAAATAGTACCTTAACGATCTTCCCCTTTCTACTCTGATTCAACTCTATTCTCCCTAAAGGTTGTCTGGTAAAGATCGCTACAAGCGATAAGACCGCCTACATTGTACAATCCTGTGTCTTCTCATGTGTTATTTTTGTTTTGGTGTGCAATAAAGAGTATTATCTATCTATCTATCTATCTATCGTAACGATCTTATAAGTATGTTTCAATCGTTTTTATTATTTGACAGTCATATTTCGATATAATTTGTTATTTACGAGTAAAAAGAACATTATTTTTTTCGGAAAATTACTTACATTATGTCAGATGACTTTTCTTTAAGAATGTTATTAGAATTGTGACTAAGATTTTAATTCGAACGATTAACAAGTTTCTGTAGAATCGCATTTAAGGCTGCTTAGACTGCAAAAGGTAAAAAAGCCCAAATGACCTCGTCAGTGTAGTGGCGTAGTAGTCTTCTGATTACCAAGCCTCTCTTAAACCCATTTTCTCGTATTGTCTCATAGAAATCATAAAGCAACCAAATCACATCAGAGGTCAATAATACTTGACAGATTATAACAACGACCATTTAAAAGCGGCCAAAATGTATTTACATGGAACCTGGGAACCTCTGGCATTCACTTTTAGAAACAGTGAGCTTACTGGAATGAAATTTAATTGTGGTAGGGTTGTGTGAACACATTGGCTTAGTTCGTTTGGTATAAACAATAAATAG
The DNA here is from genome assembly GCA_949315895.1 of Anania crocealis. NCBI lineage: Eukaryota > Metazoa > Arthropoda > Insecta > Lepidoptera > Crambidae > Anania > Anania crocealis. The sequence goes on along the minus strand of OX438869.1, from coordinate 5,458,942 downwards.
GAAAATTCAGTACTAGTTTAGCAAATTTACTTTGTAGTTTGATTTCAACATTAAGCGGCTCATGTCAAGAACTGAAAGTGTTTTATTAGTCACTTATAGTTAACAGCATCCTTAAATGCTTTTCAAAATACCTAAATAGATAATTAAAGTTATATAAAAAGTATAACTAAAACTATTTTACTACATTTAAGTATTTCCATGTTGCTTCTCGTCTCGCTTCGAAATGTCTCCCACATATGACGAGTCAATGGACACTGGCCTCTAAAGGGCTGTTTTGCGGGCGGCAGAAATAACTGGCTCCGAGATTGACTGATACATACCATTAGGACCTAACGAACATCTCAATTTAGCTAGCCACCTGCACTGCAGCTTAAATAAAGAGATATTTCTCTGGAATTTGGCGCTACCGTCGCTTTAGACCGGTCGCAAAAAACATTTTATTCTTTATCTCGGTTGCGTAATTGGACTTTTGGTGTGGTATCGAGTTATTTCAAATCATTATGGGATGTTTCGTATATATATAGAAATAGCTGCAATGCAGTTATAATGTACTTTCCTTGCCCTCGTTAAAAATAATTACATTAACAACAGGAATGTAAAAGTACTGTGTCATAATGTGCTCTTGCTGGGATTGTCGGGATTAGTTTAGCATAAGATTAGGACTGTCTACCTGTTATCTGAATGTCAGCTATTTAATAATTTTTATTATCTTAATAATATTATAAATGCGAATGTTTGGATGTATGTTTGTTACTCAATCACGTCAGAACGGCTGGACGGATCTAGATAAAATTTAGCGTAGAGATAGATTATGGGCCAAAATAGCATGTAGGCTACCTTTTGTCTAGGAAAAATGAGCGGTGCTCGTGGGATAGTTTTAATTTTTCTAAATTCTACGCGTAAAAAAGCGGGCAACAGCTAGTACCTAATATGTAATTTTTAATTTTTAATACCACTATCACAAGAGTTATATGGTTGAAGATGATAGAAGGAAACCTAGCAATTGTTGCTTCAAATCAATTCTTCCGTGATCATGGAAGTCGCTTCAGAATGGCGGAATGACGTCGCCATGATGTTGGTAAAGAAGTAATTTGTTCGGAAGCTGCAAAATAATATATTGTACAGATGTAGCCTTAAAAGATCATCGTCATCATCATCAACAGTCTACGTCAGTCTACTGGTGGACTAATGCCTCTCTAAACGAAGCACTTTGAATAATCGCCCCGCATGGCGGGCTTCTTGGCCATCGTAGTTTGGCTAATGGTGAAGAGCAGACGCTACTGCCAGTCTTTTTCCAGCAGTCTCTTTTGTAGCCTCATACGACACCCATATAAACAATGATATAATATTAAAACGAAGCAGATATGTTATACGTATGCGCGCGCATTGTGAAGACTTAAATACGCCCTAATTAGGCCGCTTTTTACAACGTCCACGTCGAGTGCAGTCACGAGCGGTAATCAGTAAAAATTATAGCCATCTCTTTTATTTGCGTGCTATTTCGCATCTTTTGTTCTGCTTATCAGTGAAACTTGCCAATTTGTGCAGTTTTGAATTGCTCGGAACAGATTAAATACGCGAATTCCTATGAAGGTAACATATCAATACTTTAAAATATCATTGCATATAAAGAGAAACGGTAACAGTTGTGCCCACCCCACGGCCTTTCAAAGATATTCAGTTTTATATCATAACAAAATTTATTTCTCAAATAAACAAATACTATTATAAAAACAAAACTAAACTGCACAAAATTAATGCTCGGCGCATACGAATTGATTATTTGCGTGTGCGCACATTTTAGTACGATCGCCGCTCTCTAATTGATTAGTTTAACGACGGTGTGCGCGGGCGATTATTTGTGTACAGTCATCGACAAATTGTGAAATTATACAGAAGAAAAACTGGTTTCTTTTTAATAAAATAAGTTTATTCACAATTTAAATATTGATCCGACAAAACTTGTTACATGCTCTAAATTGCAATTGCTCCAAATTTAGATTTACTACATCTTGGTTATGAGATATTCATAGTGCAAAAGCTCTATATGTAAAAAATATGTTGCTACTCTTCTGTTTTTTCAACAACGCCATTTAGAGCAATTAATATAAAGTTTAAATTTATTTTACATGATACACTGTCAAGCTTTAATATATTTTTCATTATAACCTCTTTAAATATAAAAGAAAGTCGTTACACAACTTATAACTGGAAAAAAGCTGGGCAGATTTTAATCATTTGGTGTTTTTGGATTCGTCTTCGTCAGAAATAGGATAATAAGTAATAAAAACAGTGGAAAAATTACGTTAAAAAAATTAAGAAAATGTGTTTCTTGATATTTGTTCCAACAATGTCATAATATTTGATGACAATGACATTTAAGACGTCAAAATCAAACACTAATCTGAGGCGATACGAAATTCACGGGGCTAACTAGTTAATTATAAAAATGAATTGTGCTCGCTTTTCAGTTTTCTGGAAATAGCTACTATTATTTAAACAATAAGGGCACTCTGGTAATAATTACAAACAGAACACACATACGAAAACATCTATCTCCTTTCCAATTTTCATTTGTAATCTTTCGCATTTGTATTCAGTATGACATTAATAATTTTTACTAGTTTAAACTTTTGTCCTCGCATGTACCTGGTGTCAAATTGTTTGTATTTTTATGATGGAGACGTCGGTGTGTATCGTTGCCCCGGGGCTTCGTGTTGCTCAATTATTATTAGTGTGCTTAAGTTAACTAACCCGGTGTTAACTGATCTTCGATTTATGGTGCATAAACGCCGTGTTATGGTGACTGGACGTGTGTGAAAGCAGGGTTATTAGAATTTATGATAAGCCTAATCAAACATACTTAATGAAGTGGGGGATTCTGGTTATAACTTCGATTTGTAGACTTGTCGCTATTAATGAAGTACTGTGAGCTAATATCGCTTAAAAAAAGGTATTTTAATTAAATGGCATGTATTATAATGAAGGTGTGACTGGTGTGTGAAATACTAAAAATATTTATTTCCATTGTACAGCAGTAGATAGGTATAATTATTCGGCCATTTTCAACTAATTTATGTAAAATAAGGAAGTTTTGAAGGCGACATTTAGTATTAAATCATACATTTTCAAAACACAAAGTTTTTATGACTTCGTTAATTAGTTTTTTAACCATCCTTTAGAGACAAATATTAAGGATTGTAAGGACAAATTTTAATAGCTCAATATAAAAAATACTTTAGGCAAACAAGAAAAAAAACTTAATTAGTAATTACCTGCTAAAATTGGTAATTAGATAGAATAGATAGATAGATATAATTATGATTATCCTGAAAATAATTTTAAGCTTGGATTGCTTGTTGTCTTTTTCGATTTTTTTTTGTCACGGGTGAATTTCAATATCAGTATATAAACTTGAAAAATTTTGTCTCAGGCGGGAATTTTGTTTCAAGTTTATATACTGATATTATAAGTGCAATTAAGTTGCTAAAATATCAAATAAAGTGAATTTCAATAGTTAAGAATATTTATTTTATATAAACATACAATCTTCAGTCAGTAAATATGTAATGCCAAACCGTTTAAGCTAGAACACTTTGCACTCTGCCTAAATAAATAAACGAAACATTTTCTCTGCTATCATAATTTCTTTACTATTAGCTAAACTGTACCCTTAAGCAAACAAGTCAAATATAATAGTTATCTTGCCCCAAGCATTAGTTTCAGTCAGAATTAATCGCTCTCCTAGCATTCTAACTAATTCTAATGGTACTACTATTTATTCCGCCTCATCCCATCGACTGGTAACAGAAAATTATTTTGTTACATTAAAATTCATGTTAACACGGAAAACTGTGGTAACAACAATCTAGTATTGCTGAGACTTCTTAAGGTAATTTTGTGTAGTCTTGCGTTAAGGGTTTCTCATAATTAAATAAACATGAAATATTTCCAACGAAGGAAAAAAAACAAAGGTTAAAATAAAAAATAGTTACAAAAAGGTTGGAAACAAACCATTATTCATTTAAAGTATTATTGGTAACTGAGTAGTATAGTACCTAAAACCAGGGCCCCAATTCCGCTAATTTGCAAATGGCTCAATAGAATCGCAATTGCATCCTAATTGTATATTTTGACACATAAATGAATAAATAAATAAATATTTAGGACATGCCTCACTGGGCCACACAGAGCCATCTAGTCCCAAATTAAGCAACTATTAAGTACCCTGTCGTATGGAGTACTAGATAACCGATAAACTTACTTATATACCTTTTTTTTGTAAATATATACCTTAGATATATACTTATAATATATAGAGAACACCCAGACCAGTACAAACAGACATGTCCATGCACACAAATATTTGTACTGTGCGGGGATCGAACCCGCGACATGGCTCAGAAGCAGCGTTTACTGCCGCTGATCCAAATGGTCGTCAACACATTTATTATGGTATCTAGTAATGTCAAAATATACAGTTGAGATGCAATTGCGATTCTATTGAGCCATCTGTAAATTAGCGGAATTGGGGCGCAGGTTATTCTTATGTTAGACTAAATATACCTAAAATCATTCTGGGTTTTACTTCTATGGTCTTAAAATTTGAAGCACGGAAAGGCAAAATTATTCATTTATTAAACACTCTTTGCACAGATAATATATAAATCAAAATGGCGGACATAATTCCAAAATCATGCTCTACCAGCCTATCAAAAATGTTACAGACGAAAATGCAAAATTATAATTACTGCGATAGCTTTCGCAATGTTTAGTTGGCAAGATGTGCCCTAAGAGATCGGCATTTAACTGATTTAGCAAACATTCGTGTTATAAATACATCTGAAATAGACATTTAGTAAACTAATAGCATCCATTACTGTACCAAATGGAGCATCAATTCACCAAATAGAGTTATGAAACCAAGATTACAGTTATTTACGAGTTTCTAATCACCTAATATGAACAAATAGTACTAATGTGTATTTGAAAAGTTTATATTACAACTGAAAATGGATAATTCACATGCGAAAATCAGCGTCGTGGCATGACTTACTAAGCTGCCACGACAAATGCTGAGCGGGGGACCCTTTTGGCATCATTTTATTATTATTTTTTAAATGTTACGGTTTTGTGTATTTTATTTTTATTTATATTGACACGTGTATTTTGTTTTGTCTAATGCCAAATAAATATTGTTTTATTTTTCTTTTTCTTTTTTTTCAAAATAAAACTAAGTAAATAAACAAACAGAAAAACGTCCTCGCTAAATGAGCACAATAGACTTTCAACTTAGTTGCACCCAACTTAAGTTAAACAATTACATCGTGGTGTGGCATGACACTTCATGACATTAGCTACTTAAATTTAAACTTGTACGGTCTGCCAAGAAAGTGGTGTACCAGATTTGAGAAAATTCCATGTGTCAGTAAAATAGCGATTAACGGCCGGTGCCAATAATCTATCTATCGCCAGTTTTAACATTTCGAATATAGGAAACAGTTTCTATCTCTGATTTTGCCGTCCAGAGAAACAAAGACAGAAGTCGTTTTCTATCTCCGATATGCTAAAACTGAAGTAAGTAAAGTAACAGCCTATAATTATCCCACTGCAGGGAAAAGGCCGCCATCATTGAATTCAAGTTACCACAGCAATGATGGGTGTTCTGGCATAATCACCACGCTTGCCAAATGCGGGTTGGTGATCACAAACCCGAGTAACGTTCGAAAATTCGAAACTTTTTTGTTGCCCGACCCGGGATTCGAACCTGGGCCCCGAGATCTTGGTCCGGTATTTAAACCACTAGACCAACGAGGCGTTAGAAATCTGAAGATAGATAGGTTATTAGGACCGGCCCTTAGTATTAGTACAATCTAGTGTGACTACGAGTCGGGAGGGCACATATTTGCATGGGGAAATCAACCCTGTGGTTCTCTGTAGCGCGAATGACTTTCAACCTTAGGGTGATAACTAAACCACTTTCTAGACCACCGTAAAGTTTGAAGTGACAGTTTTGTATGGGACTGTCTAGCTCTAATAATTTATCTATGTTATTCCATTGTTATACAGACAGACGCTTCCGAAAGAACACAAATTAAAATATGAAATTTTATGCTTCATTTTACTGACTTTTTTATGGAATATAAATAAAATCCTATCATGACCGTGTAAACAAAACCTCGTATATTTTTTACTAATTTATTTATAATTGTAACAATGAAACAAGCTTATTATCGATGAGAAATGACACGGCGACCCTTTAAAATCCATGGAAAAATACTGCTCCCAATTGAGAATTAAAATGTATTTTACTAACATTTTTTTATGACTTATAAGATTACTCTACATCGTGTTAGCGACTAAAATATACTAGTTTATAACTAAATTACAACAATTTATATTAATTGTTAAGGAATGACACTCCTAATGAACCATTTTATCATTTCTATAAGGATCGATCATTAAAAAAAAGCATAGATATTCATTTTTTTATATGTGCTCTTTATGAAGACTAACAGTTTTTTTACGTAACAATACTCAAATGCAAAATGTAACAAACATTATTTATTTCGCGTTTTGTTTTTTTCCTTCTAAGTGTTTTGTTATTCGGCCTTGGTCTGATCTTAGTTTTTTGAAAGGATTTTTTTGTAAACCTCATCTTACTTGTATAGATTGACGTATATTCTGATATTTGCTGTCTTTACCTTTGCGTTATTAAGTTTCAGGGTGGTCCATGATATTTAGGTCAACTTTAGATAGCAAAATATCGAACTGAGAGTAACTGACTATCTGCAGCAATTTACAACAATTAGAAAATCAGATAAATGTCATATCAGGTACTCCCAATTCGACTGGAAAGGCAAGCAATGCATTATTAATAGGGAATATCAGCTAGTATCAGTAGTTCCTTAGTTTAGTACTAGCTCCGTACTAGTGATATTTATCGGCGTACCAGGAATTTCATTGGACGTAGGTACAAGATTCGAGTTGGGAAGATTGCGCGGGAATATCGATGTTTACAAATAGAGTACGTTTTTATTGGTTTGTTTTAGAAAAATATACGCTTCTACTAGGTACATTACTAGCAACGTGTTGTAGATTTCTTTGCCTGAAATAGTTTATTTAATTTAAAATTCAATATTATACATTTAACTACACAATTGAAAAGACAATAAACCTTCAGACAAGCCTCAAATCTCTATCGCTTTCAAATTAAGTATTAATCTCCTTGTTACCTAATTTTACTATTATTAATTATACAATTTGTAACCATGAAACTGAAAATAATAATTCTAACTTCTTCATAAGGCAGACTATTTTACTATAGTCTGGTGTCAGAGTTTTCCATCAATGTAATTTAGAAAACATATTTCCTCAAACGAAATCGATTTCCAGTGCTTAATAAGTGAACTACTGCAATACTGCACCAACGGTTGTATAAAACATAGAATCATAAACTATATTAACATCAGACGTTCCTAGCAAGCTCTATTCAAATTGAACACTTACAGAAATTCCGAATCGAATGACTTATCTACATACCAATCCATCCAAGCCCTTTAAGTCAGTTTAGAAAGTGTAAATCCCTCAGTGGTAGGCCCATTAGGCTAGCTAGACCATTCCATCGATAACTTATCGATAATCGTACCGCGCGCTTATTGTTTATCGAGTTTACCCTGCAGTGCCTGAACACCATCCGATTAATCGGATAGTCGGACTGGATCTGATAAGTCGGAAGGTCTGTGGAGCACTTTGGGAACAGCTAAAAATAATATGCAACGATTCAAAGGACCTTATAGGTGATCGTGTTAAGTATTTTTTGCAAAAAGTTTGCTCTGTAGATTGTAGTTGGAATTCTTGTTGGTTTTACACAATATTTCTTTTAGACAAGCCTATCCAACAGTAGACTGATTTGGCCTGATATAATAGAACTACAATGATCATCATTTCTAAAAAAAACAAAAAAATCATGACGATGATAAAGATAAGGTAAAGAACATTTTTTGTTAAAGGACATCAATCATACTTTGCAATGAAAGATTACAAACAATACAATTACAATTAAATTAAGAATTTAAAGATTTAGTATTTATTTTTATAATACCAGCCAATCTAGTTTCTAAAATATAGTTTCTCCGAGAATTTGACAGACTAGTTCATACACAGATTTAAATTTTACATATACTGTTTCCAATTTTTTTTATTTTACGTTTAATAGCGCGTAGCAAAGCAACTGAAAATCAATCAAAGGTCCGGTTATTATAACTAATATGTACTTCTGTTAAATTATGTTCCGATAAATACCTTTATCGAACTTGTGAACGGTCCAGCGAAATGTTTGATGATTGATTCGATAATATAAAATAGTGATGACGGGCCATTCGATGAACCGAAAAATATAGATTTAAAAAAAACCGGCCAGGTGCGAGTCGGACTCGCGCACCAAGGGTTCCGTACCAAAAAGCCCAAAAAAATGAGTTTGTTGTATGGGAGACCTCTTTAAATATTTATTTTATTTTGTTTTTAGTATTTGTTGTTATTGCGGTAGCAAAAATACATAATTTGTGAAAATTTCAACTGTCTAGCTATCGCGGTTCTTGAGATACAGCCTGGTGACAGAGCGATGGACAGACGGACAGACGGACAGACAGCGAAGTCTTAGTAATAGGGTCCCGTTTTTACCCTTTGGGTACGGAACCCTAAAAATGTGCTATAAATTTTCTGTGAAATGAAATTTGATGCTTAAAATCTGTGTTTTAATAGAGATCCATTCCAAAGGGTTACAAATCGGCTCGTGTCACGTCACTTAGTATCGACAGATAGTATCGATTAATTACGCTATCGATTGTCCAATAAGTGCTGCATTGAAATCGATCTCGTACTGTGGGCGAACGTAGGTTAAGTCCGGATTTATCCGATCCTGTTGGTTGCCAAAAAGGTCATTGTTGTTAGATTAGTATAGCATTAGATTATTATCAGATGGAGAAACATTTAAGTGGAACATTATGTGAAACTAAACTAGGAACCTACACTAGGTTATATGGTTTTTACCTTGAGACATTCAATTACCTCAGCTCTTTGAAAAACTAGAAGAAATAATTTGGTATATCCCACGACAGATCGAAAAATATTCTGTAATTTTGTATATAAGTAATACATAGTTAAGGACAAAACACGTTTATATATTGACAGGGCTACGAGACATAATGATGAAGAAATACCTACAATATGTTTGCTAAGGATTAACCCATATTTAAACCAAAGACACTTTTCAATCCTTAGTTCAAACGAATAACAGCTTACTCTCACTTGTCATAATATTTCACAATTGCCTGAACATCACTTTTTTACAATTACCTACGTCGTCATTATTATTAGCCTTCAAGAGTACACTGTCCATACGTAAGGAGTGTATGAATAGAAAATTGATATTATACATTTTATAACCTATTTATCTTACTATTATAATAGATATCTACGTATTATAGTATCAAAACAAAGTTTTGGGTGGATGTTTGTTACCAAATCACACCACAATGGCTGAATGGATATAAATGAAATTTGTCACGCAGATAGATTTTAGGCTATTATATATATGGACTATTTATTTGGTAAAAATGTACGATGCTCCAAGCATACGAAATTGCGGTCAATATCCTATCATAGTACATGTAACCAATGTAACTAATAATGACCTAAGATAGGTAGGTACTAAACGTAGTCTATGATTGTTGCTGTCTTGAATTAAGTACATTTAAATTCCACAGTCCAAAAATTGGAAAAAACAAATGAAAAAAAAAACATTTTACAAAATTTTGCCCCAGAACAATATTAGCGACGTCTAACATCCGATTACTATTGTCAAACATATTCGAGTGACAGAACGTCTATCGATTACGTCTCATGTTTTTGGAGAGTTGAGCAAGACAACACTTGGGAGAGATAGCATCGAGGAGGCTGGGCTAAATTATCGATTGTTCGTATATCGAGCGATTTGGTGTTAGGGTTGGTGTGCACAGTAGGTAAAAGATTTTGTTTTTGACTCAGATGTTTGCATTTGTTGTATCTGTAATAACTAAAGTCAAGGTTCTCATATTCGTCAGGAAACTTTAACTTAAGCATAGGTCTCGAAGGGTGGGGAATTATGGTCGTGCTTTTGAAGCTCGTTAAGCCACAGCACATGGAAAAAGGTTAGAAAGGCGATGTGGGTCGGCAGGCGCGCCACAAAGGTTACGAGCAAATGCTTATATTTCTGCTCAAACATGAATGTAAGTGAGCGGCAGTTGATCCCGGCTTCTGGTGCAAGATGGAAATCATATAAACAAGTCACGCCAGAAACCTATAGTAGATGGTTGTGAAAACTCTGCTACTAGCTTATCATTGAAGATTATTCATAATAATGACGTGATAAAAGGAAGTCTCGCAACATTACTGAAACATTAAGTCTAATTAACAGTTAAAATTCAATTTACCTACATGGTCTGCGTCTGAGTGTGTCATATTAATCTACTCAAATTCACTGTTCAAAACGAAGCCAATGTTTTTAACATAAGCCGTTACGTTTTAACGTTATTTCATAAATATTTCACTGCTTGTGTGCACCTAGCTGTGAAGTCGGCATTTCTCATTGTGGCAACGCTCGATTTCTTGTCGTCAGATATGACCGCTAACACATTATACACTCGTATTAACTGTTTTGTATAACATAATGTATGTGTAATCGAGATACAATACAGTTGGATCTAACTGATATGTGATCAACTTGGAAATGGTTGTGCTTCTTGTAATGGGGAATTTATGGGGTGGATGAAAAAAGTGATTCATAGGAACATAAACGGATTACTCATTTATCAAACATTGAACTGAAATGAAACAAGTATTCAGCAAAATCAATAGGTACTTTATAAATTACTAGCGAATCCCCGGTTACCTATACCGTGTTTCCAAATCTTTAGAGATCAGTCGACGTCTATTAGGTACGGTGGGGGGCTCCGATGCCTAACCACTTTCAAATTAAAATAGCTTGCAGTGCTACGCAAAAAAAAAACGTCACTTCAAACATTAGACGACAAGAATTGCAAGCGATTTTGCTCTTAAAGGTGGTCAGGCGACGAAGAAGTCGCTAGTACAAATTTTCTATGCCAAAATAAGAAAATGTTGATTATCCATAAACACCTCAACCTTTCAATGCCTTTGTCCTAATTCTAAATCTTGCGAAACATTGGTGAAACTAAGCTGGCCAACATTGTGTTTTTTTTAGCGAATTGGCCAATACAAAAATATCTTGGTAAATTTATATGAAAAACAGTCGCGCCCACTTAAGGCAATCGAGATTTACAACCAAACAATCGTATTTACAACTTGATTGCTTGAAAATAGTCTTAAAACATTACTAGAGTCCAACTATTGATAGTGTCAGTATATAAACTTAAAAAATTTTGTCTCAGGCGGGACAAAAAAAAAAATTTTTTCAAGTTTATATACTGATATTAAAAGTGCAATTAAGTTGCTAAAATATCAAATAAAGTATATTGATAGTGTCACTTAACACAGCAGAAGCGCTGAATTGTGAACCACTTAAATTCTTTCATACGTCATAATCAGTTGTTACAATTTTCTAATAACCTTCTTTCTTTTACAGTTTTCAAAAGATTTGACATCAATCTACACTCGTCAACGCCACCAAACATAGGATTTTCAAAAGTAAGTAAAGTTTATTTCTTATTATTTTGTGCTAGTTATTTGTATTTTATGGAGACGTATTTAATATTTATGCATTTTTTCTAATTATTTTTTCATTAATTAATTCAGTAAGGCAAAGGGGACCCTTTATTCTAAGAGGGGACCGGGTTAAATTTATAGCCAATAGTCCAGACAGGATACCCTCAAGTCAAAACATGCACAATACCTACAACCTTTATATTGTCGACCTTTGAAACAAATTTAACTATATCAAATATGTGAAAACAAGGGTTTTTAAAAAAAAACTTTAATTAATGCAACGTCATAATTATTTTAATTAACAATTAACAAATAGAAGAGTTGTAATGACTACACACTGTTATGAAAAATCGCTCCCAAGTTATGATTAAATGCCCCAGAATTAAAGGTAATAAGAGGGTTTCCCTGACCACTCCCCCTTAAATATAACCTCTACTAACCACCAGAATTAGTAAATATAGCTCTCTCGCTCACACCAGTATAAAAGAAATTAGTGAAAAAAAATATTACGAGCGTGAGAAGGATTCTAATATTTTGAGATAAAATGTTTTGACATTTAGTTAGAGTACTGCAAATTAATTGTGTTTACCGGCAATACAAACATACTTATAGAAAAATTTTAATAACAGCTTACATATAAACAAACAACACGCCTTACTTGTTTCTAGTAATCATTATTTATTTGTTTGTCAACGACTTATTGGTTACATATAGGGTGAAATTTTAACCACTTTCCAAATTTTAATAAATTAATCTACGAGACAAAAAACAAATGACGTATTTTGTCTTTTGGTATAGCCCAATATAAAAATGTCAAGATAAAGCACTTAGAAAATGTCCGCCAAAAATCTAAAAATTTTGATATGGCCGCCTGGCAACACTTTTTTTACGCGATGCGCTTCTCATTAATTCAATACGATACTATTCATAAGATTTTGATTTCCCATTTATACCTTAAGAGGCCTAGGATCGAAAATATGAAAACGATATTACGAAAAATATTTTTGAGTGGGAACTTGATTTTCATTTTTTACTTCATAAATGGGCTCCAAATACGATACTGAACACCTATAAAAATTTCGGAAAGTGGTTAAAATTTCATCCTGTATAACACCAATTATTAGTGGAATTTTAAAATCAAATCTTGTGACTTGTTTTTTTTACTTTATTATTGTAACATTGGCAGGCGGAGTCTGTCCAAATTAACAATTTATTTTACATGATGGAAATATATCACCGTCAAGTTGTAGGTAGGCAGGTACTTAGTCCTATCAAAATAGTTAAGTTCCTCAAACAGTATATCAATAGGACATTTTTTTAACCGGCTTTCAAAAAAAGTAGGAGGTTCTCAGTTCCCCATTTTTTAATTTTAATCTTCTAATATTCCTTTAGGTAAAGAAGTTATTAATGTTATTACTTATTACGAATAACCTTCTAATAATAGGTTGCTTCGCCATTCGGAAAACAACAGAGGGCCGATGTTCTTTATGTGACAACCGCGGCGCGAGCGGTGCTGTGTTGCCAGTGAATAAATTAGTATTAACTTATTAACTGGCGCATTTAAGTAATGAGGCGGCCAGGCGTCTATTTGTAAACCAATCGTTTTATTCGCTAGTCTTGAGTTGATACTTAAATTTTATTTCCGTGCACTTATAAAACAGGGTGAGAAGTGTTTCTTGTTAAGAAGAGGCATTAGCAAATTGAGGTAAATCTTAATCGTTAAAATTATACAGATAGGTATAGACATTTTTTATTACGAATAATATGATTTATGAGACAAGAAATCAGTAATTTAATAATTAGTTTAAAAAAAATAGGATACAAAGGAGACACTTCCAACAATAATTAGATTTTTTGTTATTTAATGTTGGCCTATATTTTTATATTGTAACTAGAAAATTATTTGTAGAAATAAATATACTTATTGACAGTAATAATTAAATATAAAGGGGTATGATACCGAAAGATACATGGCAACACCAATAAGGCATGATGGGCCGATAAATAGAGCTTGATTTAATTTATTCACGTCATAACTCAGACGTATTGCGTGCGAGTACAATCGAGAACCAACACTTCGAACTACATCCCAATCTAATCTTACAGCCTTCGTATTAAAGTCTAAATACTTTGTGAAGGAAATCTTTTTTAGAGATCACTATTAAATATCATCTATTTGTTTCTTATAACAAAATTTAAAAAAATCTAAGGAATGAGATGGTTTACATAACAGTTGATCAATTTTACGAATGTCATGTATTTGTGTGCAGGCTCTCAACGGTTTTCTGATGATGATGACTCAGAACGGCAAACTGCTCTACATATCGGACAACGCGGCGGAGTACCTTGGCCATTCTATGGTGAGTCAGAAATATTATTTTATTAGATAATAAATAATAATAAATGATAAATAATAAATGTGAACAACATCACATTGTTCTAATCTCATTTTGAATAACTATTTAAAGCACTCGTATTTTGTAAATCAGAAACAACGAAGGTAACGCAAACACCCCGAGCGGCTTCGCGCGACCATCACCAAATCGTACCCATAAATCAATCACTAATTACGAAAGCCACAGCCGGAGGTTGCAAAGAATACAAAAATTTAATTAAACTAATTTATTTTAAATAAAAAATTACAATACTAACTACTAGCTAGGGGGTGACGATTGATCGAAGAATGATCATAAAGTGAGGACATTTGGGATGGCATCGATCTCATTAGAATATGCTGCGTGGGCGCTTCGTGCTTAGCCGTTTCCGTGCGGAGGTAACCGGGTCACGATTGCGTCAATGCTGATTGTCAGTATCCATGGTCTACCAATATGTAACACCTCCATCCGCAGTTCAGCAACTATTTGAAAACTCTGTTTGAGATAGTTGCTGAGATGTTTCTATGATCTACTCTTATCTCATTAGGATTGGTAGATTTTGTATCTGGAATTGCATAGGTGCCGTTAGCAACATCCGTGCTACTTTCCACTTCAAAGACCACTCTTTCGTAGTATCGGCTTGCTACGACGATGATGAAGGCTATAGCGCTAAGTAGTAATACTACGTATAGGGGGATCGTATTATGGTACAGCAACTGTTCAGCGGCATCTCTTAGTTTCACTGACGACTGTAGAGATACTTTGGTACTAACTGTATGAAGGTTTTCTAATTTCATAGTGTCCAAGGTAAATGATGGATGATCCTGGTGCCTCGACTCATCATACTGAGGCATTTCCATTATCTTCATGGCGTGTCCCCTGATGTGCTCGTTCAGGTTGGCTATGGTGAACTCCGCTATCTTGAGGAAGCAGTTGATCGGGATGCTGGATAAATTTAGGCTCATCTCGGTTGCTGTAGTTTGATGAATCTTGGCAGAGAAATTATGAGTTGATCTTTGGACGTTCTGTCTCTATATACCTATAATCTTTGCTAGAAATTGCTATATAAGGTGAGGTAGGACTATAAGGATATTATGATTTTTGTTCGGGATGATTGATAATTTATATCGGATATAAGGTAAAGGATAGACAATCGGCACCTTCATTGTGATTCTATTGCCTATATATAAATATCCTAGCTTAATTTCGTCATAAAAGTCCCTATAATTTATGTCAAGAATTTCATGATTAGAATATAAAATCCTTATTTTCATAATCATACATATCCTTAAAATTATATAAGCCTATAATAGATAAGGGGTGCTCGATGCACGTATAAAGGCTAAAGTATTTTCTAGCTTTGATAACTCACGAGATAAATCTTCGATGTTATCCTGCGCCGTAAGAAGTTTTAGGTACCTACATTAAATGAAGGTGAGGACTGAAATTTTCTATCGGAAGTGTGTTCATTACGTTGCTGTAAATACAGTGTATTAATTACATCATGCACAAATTCTAAAGCCTGTTCAATACTATCGGGTCGCATGCACCGAATACGAGTGCCTAGTGGGTCGCGCAGACCGCGTAGATATAATTGAAGTGTTAACTTTTTATAGAGCGCGCGTTTCGCTTCGATTGTACTCGGTATATTTTCATGCAGACTAATGTATGTCATTAACGTACTAAACAGATTTTGACACTGTTCATAAAACTCTTGAGGGGTTCCCGTACCTTGTGAAAGTAAAGACAAATCGTGATAGAGTGAAGTCTCATCGCGGTGGTCGGCAAATATATTAATTAATATCCTACGAATCTCATTCCAGTTCTCCGGGATACCGTTAGAATTTATTATAGAGGATGCGGGGCCGGTTATCTTGTTTAAGATACCATTTATTAAAGAAAGATTGCTTAACCTATATTCATCACCTTCTCTAACAAATTGAATGACTAATTGATCACACAAATTTACAAACCGCGTTAAAATATTTGAGTGGCCGTCGAACTCGGGAACGAACTGGAGGGCTTTATAGACTTGGTCTACAGGTGAATCAGCCATACTGCTAGATTTTAAAATATTCTCCTCGTCTATAGTTCCTAAATCCCTATTAGAATCTAACACTAATAATCTATTAACGCTAACTAACCTACGGGACCGCGATTGCCTTGGATGGAAAATCTTGGTGAATTATAGGAAACACAGTAAGGAAAGCAACTCTAGTAGATCTAGGTACTCACATACGCATTTTTGATTTCTGCCGTATCTATGTCTGGATACTCCTCTGGACTGCAGCTCTTGTAGGTTCTGGATAGCCGCTCGCCGTGATCGATTCACTGACTCTAATTTACGACTATCCTACCGACTGCGCCAATTACGAAAGCCACAGCCGGAGGTTGCAAAGAATACAAAAATTTAATTAAACTAATTTATTTTAAATAAAAAATTACAATACTAACTACTAGCTAGGGGGTGACGATTGATCGAAGAATGATCATAAAGTGAGGACATTTGGGATGGCATCGATCTCATTAGAATATGCTGCGTGGGCGCTTCGTGCTTAGCCGTTTCCGTGCGGAGGTAACCGGGTCACGATTGCGTCAATGCTGATTGTCAGTATCCATGGTCTACCAATATGTAACACACTCATGGATCATGTTATGATCACCACAAGAATAATAATATAAATAAATAAATACTTAAGACATGCCTCACTTGGCCAAACAGAGCCATCTAGTCCCAAATTAAGCTACTATTAATTACCCTGTCGTATGGGGTACTAGACAACCGATAAACTTACATGTACAGTTTTTTTTTTCAAATACATACTTATATAATACATAGAAAACACCCAGCCCAGTACAAACAGGCATGTTTATGCACACAAATATTTGGACTGTGCGGGGATCGAACCCGCGACCCATGGCTCAGAAGCAGCATTTACTACCGCTGATTCAAACGGTCGTCGATCAAATATCGAATGCACCTAATTATTTCTTTACATATTAATATCAGTAAATTTAGGTCTTTTTTTTTAAATATCTTGTGATATCAAAACATTAAAAGAAAACCGTAAATACATAATAATATGAATTAAATTTAGTACTCATTAAACATAATTAGTTGTAACGACAAATATAATTTTTAGAAACAAAAGTTTTGAAAAGTCTTGAAAGGGAAAAACGGAACTCTTATAACATTACTTTGTCGTCCGTCTGTCCGTCCGTTTATCTAGAAAACGCGAGGAGGTATCATGGTATATTAGGGGAGGTATGGGTTAAATGAAAACCACAACATATTTAAGTCTACAGTACCCTGAAGCTGCGAAAAAAATCAAATCTCTTAGTTAACGTAATAAAAGATTGTTATTTTGTGCGTTCCTGTATAATTTTAATAAAGTTTTTAAAACTACATAATTGTAACGTAAGATTAAAAAATAAACAGATGAATTGGATGACAAATTGCATACTCTAGACTAGATTCGAGTATAAATAATATATAAGGAAAAAAATTTTGTGATAAGTTTACGTATTTAAAAGTATTAGAGAATAACGATTTGAAAATATATAAAATATGTGAAATTTGTTGTTTTGTTTTTCTGATTTGAATACATCAAATATTTGTATTACAAATAGTCCACTCTACTAAAAGTATGCAAAAAAAATTTATATTAACTATTTTAGTAGTATGAAACTTTTAAAATTTGAAATATCACCCCGGTGGGCCTGACCCCGAATAGTCGCTCGTTACGTGCGCCCGCGCCGGGGAATTAATCACCGTGTTTTATTGTTCGCCGCCGCGAGATAAAAGCTACAGGTTGATATTCAACTTAGCTAAATGTAGAGCTGTAAGTTTGTACAGTGGCCATATGGTCATAGCAGACCTACATTTTCGTTGCAAAATCGCACCTATTTCATCTACACAAAATGATCTAGTACTACTACAACTACTTATTTTGTTTATTGTAGTTTTAATAGCGTTTTTTTTTAAATATAATTGAGTATTTTTGTATAATTTTTAATTTTTATTTTCTGTATTCATTGCATGCCGTGGCAACTTGTAAATAAAACAGCACTGTAATCATGTCTTCTAATAACAGGTGTACATTACTATAATCTTGTGTATGTTTTGTAAGTTGTCCTATTAATAAAAATAAAAATAAAAATAAATACTTAGCCGTTTGACACAATTTTTTAAGCCTTTGAATGCTGGGGATCTAAATTCAATATACATTTTATACTATAACCGCTTTATTTTCTCTTATTTGCAAGTTTATTGTTTTTTCTTTTATGTTATAAATCTCCACACCTATCGATGAGAAGACACAAGCGACTAAACTATATTAATTCTGTCAAAATTATCATTTATATTTTCGCGACGCTTGAAAAGTAACTCTTTTCATCATTTAATCATGTAGAGTCTCAAAACTCGACGTGTGTTGTTATTTAGTGAGGGACTTAAGGTTTTCTTGTTTTTTTTTAAAAAAAAATTCGTATTAAGGACTGAACAATAAACATTTAAGTGAATTTGGTTAAGGATATTTGAATGAAGTTAATATTTTACCTTTTACAAAAATTTCGTAATACTCGTAAATGTTGATTTGTAAGAAATGTTAACTAAAATTGACCGAATCCATAACACATACATATTTGAGCCTATGATTTCAAATCAACCTGTACACGTTATGTTTTAGCGTTGTCGGTCCGTGTGAACCTCCGCTACCACAGATGTAGCTAATGATAGCAGTCAATATGTTCAAATTGTTATTGATGGCCGACTAGTGTTAGCACAATGCTCCTATCAGAACTGAACTTACTTATCAAAAATTAGACTAAGGCATCGACGATCTTAGTTGACCGATGTTATGCGTTATTACATTATATAAATTCAATTTTAATGGTTCTTTCAATGTGTTGTGGAAAATGTACTGACAAAATGAAAGACATCTAATAAATCAAGGCTCAATCAATCGCATCAATCTCATATTGATGCCTGATTTAGATGGGATTATTTCAAGTAAAATTTATCTTAGTTAAAATCAAATAAAGAAGCTGTTAAAACTGTTAAGAAAAAGATGCTATACATAAACATTAAAAAATAAGAAACAATAAAAATAAAGTTTACAATTTTCACTTAAACTTTAAGTCACAAGGAACTATAGGTCCGACAAGTAAATTTAATTAATATTTTGTATTTTATACTGTACATTTAGTATCTGATAACAGTATTTCATCAATTATCTTTAGACGGCTCAACAAAAAGGCTGCTAAAAAATGCTAGCACTATATAAAAGTCGGCCATCATGCCGATACCGATAGACCAAATACGTCAATATTGGATAACGAACACTAAACGAGTAGATTGAATTTATCGTTGCATCGTCTGTGTGCGCCCTAATCTTGATCTCTTTCATAGACCCGTATTAATAAACGATCTCAATTTTAAGGTGTTGAGTATTGCAGGAAAATCAAAATGATATGGTATATGAAAAATACTAAGTACGGATGGTTCCTTACTTAGTATTTTTATGGGTGTTGTTCGAGGCGACAAAAAAAGTACTACCAGAAGAAAACGGGCAATAGAGTCTTCTCCCCACCATTGGATAAGCTGTGATAGCAAACCTGTGTCAAGTGTGGCGATTATGGCAAAATCTCAATTTTTTTAAGTGTCTGTGTCCAACTATCATACATATAGTGTATCGCTAGAGATTTACTTAAAAAATGATGGGTAATTTAAAAGAAATCCTTCGATTTTGTAAATTATTGCTAACCAAACAGATTTTTCTAGATACAAAGCTAGACGGTATAATTACCGACATTTAAGCTATCAAATAATCATTTTCTGTCCGAAATGATACACTGCGCAGGCGCATTAGGCCTCAATATAAGATTGGTTTACAAATACGAGTCTCAATCTTGATTTGCTTCATAGTTTCCAGCCAAACGCTCGGCTGACTTTGTTGTGATTGGCCGAGTGGGCGGTTTGTCAGATGTCAAAGATAGCTGGACCAAATGTCAGGTCCGGGTTTTGGAGTGATAAACAATAGATTTATTAACTATTTACCAGCTTAAAGTACTTGCTATTGATTAAAGAGTTAAGCACACAGCGTAAGCACAAAATGACAGTACCTATAAAGTACATGGGCCTCCATGGTGGAGTGGCGAACACAACGGTTAATAAGGCGCCGCCTGCTCTGTGGTCCATGGATCGATTCCGGGTGGATTAGTGTAGATAAACAGGGTTTTCCTTAAATTCTCGGGTCTGAGTGTTTGAGATACCTTCTTTGTTTCTGTTTTCCACAGTACAAGTCCTTTGAATAGTTATTATGTTTGAGTTAAAATACTACGACAATTACCTATACTTCATTATTGATTTACTTGGAAGTGTCCAAGTGCTTATATTTAAATATAAGCACATGATGATAATAATGATGAAGCAGCTAATAATATGTGTACGTAGGTATAGCACATATCTAAGTTAATAAAAATTCAAATTTCCATGCGCTTAAAGTTGAATGTGCCCAACTTCGTTAAAAAGAACACACAAATGGTAATGGGCAATTACGAACGAATTAAATTAATAAAATGACTACAACTAATGAGTTGAGTCGCTTCTCTGTTACTGATTGTATATCAAGTTTCTTATTTCCTGTCTATGAAAGCATTAGAAAATACAAACGCTATATAATTCCTAAGTAATATAGACATATTCCATGTATGTATAAGTGCTTAACTTTCAAAGTTATATCTTCATAGTGCAAGTTATAACATAAAGATATTCCCACAACATTGAAATCGTATGTTAGTACAAGGCAATAGACAGTTTAGTTCGGAATCTTGCGGTTAGGCTACAAAGTTGCATTGAATAATGTATTTTTGGTTTGCAAAAGCTCTATAGCTTCAATAGAAATAGTTACGCGGAATTTCCTGGAAGGAGATTTAACTATTCATTTATGTAACTTCATACGATTTAAGCGTGTTTGTTTGTTTGCGACTGTAACTCAGGCTTTGGGTAGTGCGTCAAATAGGTTAAAGCTTAGCGATCGCAGACTGTACTAACAACACATTGACAATAGCTGATGTGAAATCATGTTTCTACAATTTTTATGAAGTTTCCTATTTTTTTGTTGTCATGTACATTGTTTTGTCTCACGTTGATTTAACTATGCCTACTCCACTAAAACATAGTATCCTCAAACCCTAAGTGTGACTGGAAGAGATTCTCGCTCTTTACCTTAAGATTGCCCTATTGAATACATTAATCTCTTTTTGTAATGTTTGTAAATGTACCTAATTAAGTCACAAAAATAGTTATTGTATATCAAGTCTTATTTATCTCACCTAAAGCCGTTCGTATTCGAAAGTTACTTAGTATACCAAGATTGATCCATAATCACAATGGCTTCTTTAGTTCCTCTTAATGATTTCAAAGGACAACTATTTTAATTCGTACATCACATCACATCTTAATCCATCACAAAGACAAACACGATACCTCCATACCATAGTCATTTTTGTACCACAAACATCCATAACTCATTCATAGACAATTCCCACGATACCGTTCTTATAGATCGTCCATGTAATGACCCCAGCACAGCATTATCTCTAAAACGCTAAATTAAACCATAATTGTTGGTAATAAAGCCTAGTTTTTAATGAGATGAGTGATAGTGGAGCGATATTTTATTGTTATTTTGCAATTAAGATTAATGATAAGATTTAGGAGGTAAGTACTTAATCCAAATATCTTGTTAAAAACAATGCAGCGGTGGTTAATGTCCGTTTATAAGATCAAATTGGTGTGTGGGAGTGGCTTATTAGACATAACAGTACCTTGTTGCTGTAATTTATTGAAAAACCGGACTCTATAAGCTCGTTTGTTAAGTGTGTAGCAATATCATAACGCACTAGATTATTTGATGCAACATAAAGTGATCGATAAATGATTTGCGTGTCAATATTTCCTGAGGATGATAATTTGTTTCTTGAAATTAGCATAAGGCAGTTACTTTGTCCTTCTGGCCGGCGAACTCTCTTCACTAATTTATCATGCAGCACACTCACTTCCCGCTGCTCTCAATTTTTAGTTTCTAGAACTACTGTGGGACAAGTGCCAAAAGTTGACGTTTAGCCCTCGAAAAGATCCCTCCCTAAGCCTAAACTGGTTCGCGAATATTAGGCACTGACCCACCAAGTATCTTTCTTGTCAACTTGACTCGACCCGGTGGTACCTGCAAAATGAACGCAAAAAAAATTCGTCTTTTTATATAAAACATTACAGCACAAACATTGCTCTGACCCCTAAGTAAATGACTATGAAAACACTTTAATGGAAATCTCATTTCCAAATAACGAAGGTCAATAACCCAGAACCGAGATGATATAGAAAAATGTTTCTTTCTTCATTGGCCAGTCCGGGAATGGATCCTAAACTTCAACCCTGGCGACATCTTGAAAACTGGTGTGTACGCCATTCCACAAAGGAGGTCGACGAAGAAGTTTTCGATATTTCCAATAACTACTTATTTGATGTTGAACCCGTAAAAGTAGCCTATGTCTTATTCTAGCCTATCTGTCTACAAATTTTATAAAGATCTGTTAGGCCGTTTTGGTCGTGTTTCCGTAACAAACCTACACAAAACTTTCGCATTTATGATATTAGTAGAATAAAATTATCTAGAAGTGTTCAGTTTCTAAGTCTAAGATATTTAAAATCGTAGGTTGTTGCAAAGTGAATCAGTATATCACCAACGAGCCGGCGAAACTATGCCGCCACACACGTAGCTACAAACATTCGAACCATAAACAATAGAGAACGCACAATTCAATATGCAAACCGAACAATGTAATGATAATCCCATAGACAATGCTCTTTCGTCGCTAACCACCGTGCCGATTTATTGATGTTATTAAATACCTACCTTTGTAATAAAACCAACCAGAATTTTAAGGCCTCCTCATCCTTAATAATGTCCGTTGCAACTTTATTAAACACACTGAAATATCAAGGCAGGGGAGGTCGTCTTCGATTGGCGGGGTGGCCGAAGTAAGGTACGTATTGGAGTTGCGCCTGAGGCGATGTGGTATTTATCATTATGCGGCTGCGCCCTTTTGCGCTGCAGGAAGAGAAACTTAGGTGTTGATGTGTCATTGTTGTTAGAGTTAACAGTAGAGGTAATAAGCTATTATCCTGTTATCTCTGTGGCCTATTTGTGAATAGGAAACAGAGACTGAATTAAATTTGTAGAGGAGAATTTTAACTAGACGAACAACCTTGAGAATTGTTTTTAGATATACAAAAAGATGACACGAAACAGCTAGAGTCGTCTAACTAAAGCATAAAGTATACGATACCTAAAAAAAGTTGCCTATCTTCTTCTTATTAGGACAAGCAACAGCACTCCTTTAATCAACTGTTATGATACCCAGTGTCGAGAATAGTAGTGTTACTCTTCTCCTATAAAAACCTTCATCAAATATCATCATAATATAACAAAATTATGACATTAACTTTAAATACGCCACGTATAAGACCTGATGTTTATAAGCAGAAGCAGGATCGTAAAACAGTGGTTTCATGTTTGTGTAAAAAAGCCTGTAATATATAGCACTCCTATAATAATATCAGCTTATACATACCCACAATATCCCCAACTAATTTGACACATTCCAAATAAAGATAAAGCGAAACAGAAACACATTCGGACGAGCCGAATCAAACGGCCTCACTGACATGTATCAGTGTTGTTACAAATTACGCTACATTAATCAAAGAAGACATACATTCATTTGTAACGCAATTAGGTACAGCGTATACAAGCTCATTAATCTACATATCCGGGGGCTTGTTTGTTTGTTTGTCTAACATACTGTGCGGTACAAAGTTTTGAGTTACGTAGTGTTTCCAAGGTTGCGTTTGGCATGGGACGTCCCGATGTACAGAGCTTTTTCAACGAATTAAAAACTTATTTGACGCTGCTTGCTTTCAGGTTTAGTAGTTTTTTAGCATAAACTTTCACAAAACGAATAAAAGCAGTTTAATTTTTCCTTGCAAACCTTAAAAACCGATGGATTATTGCGTGGAACAGTAGACTCTATATTACGATTTTTAATTTTACAGTAACAATTGTTTTTACAATGTTATCATCCCAAAAAAAATAAAGTTGCAAAACCAAACGTTCTGTAATAACTAAAGTAAACATTTTTGTAGTAGTAGTAGTAATAGCCTAATCATCCCACTGCAGGGAAAAGGCCTCCATCATTGAATTCAAGTTACCACAGCAATGATGGGAACTGGCATAATCACCACGCTTGCCAAATACGGGTTGGTGATCACAAACCCGAGCAACGTTCGAAAATTCGAAACTTTTTGTTGCCCGACCCGGGGATCGAACCTGGGACCCCGAGATCTTGACCCGGTATTTAAACCACTAGACTAAACGGGGCTTTACATAACTGCGAATTCAAATTTGTGTCCCGATCTTTTATCATTCTGTCCCGATACTAGCAACATTATTTTCTACCGTTGACTTTAACTGACACACTGTAATAATATAATACTTAAGCTGTGTTACTATGATGATTAACGACCTGTGAAAAGTCGTCTAACATCTTTTAATGTAGTCAACGAAGATACAAGACTAACTGTTGACTTCGACTTCGTATGCGTGAAAAAACTATCCCACAGAAACTAAAATTTTCCCGGGACAATAAGTAGCCCATTCCTGCTTATAAGAAAACATCCAAGATTTCGCGTTCTTAATGTTAGTAAGATGACGCAAAACGTACAAATAAATCATGCCACATTGATCCTAAAAAAATACCAAGCATTGCCCGTTTTTTCTTTAAAACACTACACACTTTTCATGATAAGGAACTCATAAAAATTAATAATGACCAAAAACTTAAACATATCTAAGATATATAGAAGAACTAGCGAGAGAAGATATACCTAAAACTTGCCATAACCGTGACATAAAAAGTACAAGAGAACATGTTCCAGAAAAACGCGCTGATTCTGACGATGTACAGTTTAGGATTTTTCTTAAATGATGATTGATGAGTCATGATTTGAATTAATTTACTAAATATAAAACAAATATTTTTTTATATTTCACTAATTGTTTTTGCCTTATTTTATATTGTTTTAAAACATTATCAAAATAAAACAAAATACAAACAAATCTGATGAAGTTGGTTCTAAAATGTAATATTGTATTTGTTTTGAAATTAATATCATATTCTGTAGCATTGAGCTTTACTCCAAGCTCAACAATAACTTGTATACGCGATCGCAACACAACGCATACTTAAACGGGAATAGCACAAACAGACAAGCCTACACTGTTTATACAGAATGACTTTTTCATTTTCAGAATGATTTTTGGCGGACATTTTCTAGGTGTTTTATCTTGATATTTTTGTACTGGGCTATACCAAAAAAAAATACGTCTTTTGTTTTTTGTCTCGTAGATTGTTGTATTAAAATTTTGGAAGGTGATTAAAATTTCATCCTTTATGTATATTACTCGCTTACCCGGCAAATGTTCTGTCATATAAATAATCAAAGAAACGAACGTTACTTACGTTCAAAAGCTTACATAAAATGTGTAACTATATTAGACATAATGCTCAAAGGTAAAAAGTTTTTGTCTTATTATTAACTATGTGTCAAATTTGCTCCTACTTTCATTATGCTCTTTTTTCTGAGATAATGCTATAATCGCAATTAATTTTACTTTAGTACAATGGTCGCTGTCTTTTATTGAGTATACTTGATGACTTGACTAAACGCATTTTATATGGGGTCGGCTTTCCTCCTTTCCTATTCTATTTGGATCTGGTCTCGGGCATTTCTTAGATGTTATGTATTGCTGATATTGTTAGAAAAAGTCCCCCTCTTTTCCTTTTACTTTACACGTACAAGTATAATTTAGAAGGATGGCAATCTGTTTCAAAATAAAAATTCTTAAAAGAAGTACTTTAGGTATTTATTTGCTTAAAATCTCAGTATATAAACTTGAAAAATTTTGTCTCAGGCGGGACTCGAACCCGCATCTCCTCGCCGGTTCGAGTCCCGCCTGAGACAAAATTTTTCAAGTTTATATACTAATATTATAAGTGCAATTAAGTTGCTAAAATATCAAATAAAGTGCTTAAAATCTGTTTTTATTAATGAATTTGGTCATTAATAATGAAAGATCTTTATAAATACAGTCTTGTTTCTTTAAAGAATTTTAATTATACCTTTTCAAGCATGGTTGTTCTATATTCCCTGTACTTTAGCGCACCCAATAAAGCTATTCGTATTACAAATACACTCGCTTTCTATGAGTAAACACAATAAATATCCCGAAGCCTTCATTACTTATTACAACTGTTTATTTTGCGGCATTAGCGCGCGGTAGGCCTATTGAAATCTATTGAAATATTTGCTACGTTTGCATCAATTGATTTTATTTTTGAACAAAACCGAGAGACCGGTAGGACATTGATGATATAGATATTGATTTGACCAAGCTATGTTGAGATTTGAGATGATACAGTTGGCTATTGTATTATTGATTTGATTGGTTGATTTCTGTTAAAATATAGGAAACGTTTCCTTTACCTGCAATTCTTTCTTGGGGAGGTGCCTGTAAATCTGTGCTGATTAAGCTGGTTCCCAAAGAGCAATTCTCAAGATCTGCACCTTTAAGCCACTCTGTTTCCCTACCTTTGATCTGTTTCAATATTGCCAACTACTTTCTGTTCGCCAGCTTTTTATCCTCCAGGTAGTCCTTAAACAACACCAGCTTACAAAGTTCGTATCTAATATCACACAAAGTCGGCGAAACCACTTGGTAGCTACTTCGTCGTCATTTAAAACTTCCTTTTCACACCGATTCTTCTGTTTTTTAGGCCCCTTCTTGTACAACTCATTACACCTGAAGCTAGATATCTACGCCTTAACAAAATTCAACTGTAAATCTAAAGTTTCAACATATTTGCAAGGGATGACTTATTCAAGTTCTGAGAATTTACTTCTTCCAAATAGGTAATCATAACTCACTCAAATCACTCACTCACACGTACACACACACACTTACACACTTACACACACTTACACACACACACACACACACACACTTATACACACACACACACAGACACACACACACACACAAACACCTACTCGTGCTTGCACGCAGTTATCACAGCTAAGAAATTATGTGCACCTTGACCACATCGAGAGAGGAGAGTGCTGGCGCTCTGGAATACAGGCTGTCCTAGTTCAGTCGCCAGTCTCTCACAATCTTATATAGTTTTATGCATTGTTATGTATTTTTATAATTAGTTACAATTACTTAAAGATTGTGGAGAAAATAAAGACTTTTGTTATTGTTATTGTTATAATGATATTATGTTGTAAATTTGAGGTTATTAATTGATAGCACTAACTTGCTATTTAAAGCCAGCCATGGAATATTTTTTTCGGGTTATTCACCAACTGGACACAAGGGACTGAACACACTTGTGTCTAGTTAGTGAAACTTAAAATTACTATCACTTATTATTTCGTCATCAGGACACATTAAAATCTTTACTTTAGGTTATTTAATGTAAGTTCCACCATGTGGACACGTAATGAATCATCAATACTAATGATCCTGCTGTGTCCAGATGACGAAATAATAAGTGATGATAATTTTTGGTTTCACCAACTGGATACTATGTCGAATCTCTTGTGTCCATTTGGTGAACAACCCATTTGTGGGTTCTTGAGTAAATTTTTAATCAATTAGGTAGGTTAATAAATGTGTTTTTGTAAAGTTCTTTCATTTTTCAATTGAAAAGGTGTTCTAGATTTATAATATGTTTAGTAACTAGGTATGGCTTGATGTTTTGTGATGTGAAAATGATATTTTTAAATATCTAGTACCTAAATGAGTACTTCATTTATAAAACTTGTGTTCTTTACTTTTCGCAATTTTTTTTTCTTTTAATTGCATGCATCTGAAAATGAGTTAGGACGTTTCTTCCGACACTGATTCACATATTTCTACTCAATGATGTTCTTCTTAGGAAATATGCCGCGATGCGCAAACATTTAACAGAACGCTATTACGATATAAATCATAATCGGCAGGTGTCTCTTACTGTAAAGCATACAAATCCGTACGTCACGATTACACGCCGGGTGTGTTGTGAATATAAATCATACAAACTTTGTGCATTGGAATAGATCATTTTGACAAATCGCGATGGCAAATTTCAGTTAAACGTTTATTCATATAAGGCTAAATAGCGAATGAATAAGTGCACGAAATATTAAAGACTACCTTTTTGCGTGGATCTGCCCGCGAGAACTACACATTATATCGCGCTGGCGGAAACCTGTGCCTGAGGGATACAAAATAGCCCAGCAGTGGGGCTAATTTTAGTTTTTTATAGATCGAAAGCGACCAGAATTGTAACGTCAAACACATAATGAGTAAATAAAATTGAAGTCATTTATGAAATGCCTAATCCTTTTTCTTACTAACGCCAAACTTTGTGGCTATGGATGTTTGTTAGTCGTAATAAACTCAAAAGCCACTTAACAAATTTCGAAGAAACTTTCAAGTAATATAGCTTACATATCAGAATAAAATATAGGCTATATATTATCCTGTTATTCGCTGTTGTTCTGGTGGGAACAAGGCATATTAAGTTATTATATAGTTGTATTTTCTCAAAAGTCACGTGATACAGACGATAAATGGTGCTGACAATTGGTAACTATATCAGTCTTTCAAACAAACACTATTCGTTTTTCTCTGAACCTACACCGAAGTCCACCCGGACAAAGTCGCGGTAAAGGTATTAAGCCTAAAAAAAAGCTAGTACTTTTATAATACCGTTGCTTTACTTTACCCAGTTTTGTGTGTGACATATTATGATCCACTGATCTTTAGCTTAGCGTATAAAAGTTAGAGCCTTGATAAAAATAGCGCTGGTCAATTCCTTTTATACCATTCTGACAGTGACAGACGTTGGCTAGGTTGCGGTCATACGTTTATGGTTGCGATAGCGACCATGGTCAAATAAATTTGGATGAATAACAAACATTTTGTGTATAATTGATATTTTCCCGGTACTTTCTTGACAGAGTGTAGTACATAAGTAAATACATAATTAAAGCCTTGATATGACAGATATCATATCAAATGAAATGCATTTGCATTTCTCTTTAAAAAAGTCGGTTTATCTGCTTTGCTTTGTCCTGTATATTTCCTAGATGGCCTTCCTATGCAGTTGCTAGATCGGTCTAGAATATAAAAGAACAAATATAAACAAGTTGAATCAAACGCTAAATTAAAATTAGAATTTTTAGGTCATAGCCCCATAATTTTAAACAATAGAATTAATTTTTTTTTAAACAAGTAGCTACTTACAATAATATTATAATAAGATAAAATGCCACCACTGCCGCCAATAAAAATAATATAATAATAATGTGAAAAAAATGAAATCAATAAATTAAAATACGTATGCATGAAACACAAAAATTAAGATTAAAATTCAAAAACAAAAAATTATAATGTCAAAACTAAAATTAAAAATAAATGTCACGGAAAAAATCAATTAAAATACATTATTTTATAAAAGGTGATAAACTAGCATGCATTTTCACCAACGGAGAATCCCATCGTTCAGCCAATATGCTCAAGATGCTGTCGGTACTGCACTGCTCCTAACGCGAGTGAGCAACAAACAAATGTTTAGTACCCGTAGATGATACTATACATTTGTTCCTTTAGCTAGACGTTTATATTCATATTTGTAGCTTAATCACTATGCATAAGACTAGCCCGCAGCAATTAGACTGTCTGAATCAATTGTTGGTTACATAGTAAATTCATAACTTTACTCTGTTTCGTGTCTGTAAAATCCAGATTTTGTATGTAAGTATTTGTTATATGACATTTTGTGGTAGATGATTTATATTTTATATAGGTATTTATAGGCCTTCTCGGTATCAATCATAAAAGTGAATGGGTGCGTCTACTTTATATTAGTTCCCAATATACCGGAACTTTTGTATGTTAAAGTTTCACTTTACTCTTGAAACAGTGTCAAAATACTATTAGAAACATACATAAAGCAAGCAGCTAAATAAGCACCAACCTTTGTCTACCTATGGGTGCCGTAAGAAGCGCCTAAAAGAGTATTGTCAGAGGAAGACGACCAGCTGATCCTTAACTGTGATCGCCAACCCGTCTGCCAAGCGTGGCGCTTGTGGAAAAATCCTCATTTTGGAGAGGCCCGTGTCAAGGAGTGTGATGATAATAATGCAAAAATAAACTCTAAAGCAATGCTTTTTTAGGTTTGTTTGTGTTAAAGATTTTGGTCTTGATACTAAGAAATGAATGCTAAACCCTTGAAGAAGTAATCTACCAGGCCGGTTAAAGTATTATACTAAACCTATATGTATTAAGTATTAACTTTAGTTCACGTGGCTCGATCACCTACTTTTTGCTGATCTTGAATCTAATTTATAGTCTGATGGATCAATAAAATACAATACGTAATTAAGAATGCCAGTTATTAAGGTTACGAACAAATCTCACAATGCTAATTAATTTGTGCGTCCACACATCATTTATCTTTAGTCTGTATTGGTCTGAATAAAAATATGTAGGGGAGATCGGGGATAGTCAACCACAAACCACAATGGCTTGACTGACAAAAAAAAACCTGTCCAATTCTAAAGTGTCTATCAGCTTACACCAAAAAACATAATTTTACATTTCCGAAGATAAAATAGAAAGGGATACGGTTTTTATGACGCAAATGTTTTCTAAAGATGCTTTTCTTGAAAAAATATAGGCCAAGAAAAATGCTGGCTGCCTTAGAGCCGTTTTTTTTTGTTAATGACATATTTACATAGATAAAATTTTAAAGTTGCACTTCCAAATTTAAATACAGACCTACGTTCTACGACCATTGATATCGGTCAAACCTGCAAATCGAAAGCCCTGTCATACAGATAAAACATTTTTTGGTAAGTTCCTTCAAACCATTGGATTATCTCGTTGAACCTGAATTAAACACACATTAAAGATAATTGCGGGCTTCGAACCCGGACCGCCGGGCGCCTGACCCGTGGGTCAGTAAAATTGTGCCGTAATTTTCTTTGCTTTCTATTAAAACAAATTTCAATTAACCCGCGTTTGCTATAATAACTAATTAAATTGTCCTCCTTGCATGTGGAGTAAGGCTTTCTAAGCTTGCTAATGTTTTTTTTTGTCGTAGGGCTGCATGGGGAAAGATGAATCCTTATTTCACTTATTTACCTACAAATCTTTTTTTATTATGAGTTTCTGTTTTAATAAGGACCCAAACACCTAAACGGTGCCGTTTATGTCGCTGGATGCTCAAATTAATGAAGGCAAAAAATTACTCTGTAGGTAATGATCACTAAACTGAATGCTTACTATATAAGATGGGGATTGGACCATTTGTGTGTGTTAAAAGTTCCTAAACAAACAATAACATTACAACTTTTGACGTCTTATCCCCTGCAACGTTCACAGCTAGACCTTGGAGATCCCCTAAATATCTCAACATAGAATACCGCGCCACAACAGTAAAAAAAAAACAAAGTAACAACAAGTTTTAACTCCTGAATTACATTACAATTAATAGGTGAATTTTGTTTACGATTACACTCCACTAAAATGGAAGATATTATATTTTCAGATTTTAAGAGTTTTGAAACATTTATGTGTGCTACACACTGTTCACATTTAATAAACAACATTCTTAACATACTCAAATCATTCGCTTGAGCGATTCTCGCTCGTAGCACCCCTGGCGTGACGTCACTTGGCCCCGCCCACCTGTCGCGAACCCCCGCGTTAAGACATAATGCGCGCGCGCAGCCTTCGCACCGTGCGGGGGGCGAGACATGTGAAATGCTATGGGAAAAATTGTAAAATGTAACTCATTTTGCAGATTTAATAGTTAGAAGATTACATTGTTGCGGTTACGACTGAAATAAATCATGATCAAACTAAATTAATAGGTATATCTAAAAGTAGCCATATGTGGGATATGTCAGTCGAAAATTTTCTACAAGGAATGATATTTTCAATTTAGGTTCCTTTTAATTTTTAAACATAACTAAAAGTAGCTTTTGTTGATTGATACCAATATCTATCTTGTAAGTCACTAGCGACCCGCCCCGGCTTCGCACGGGTGCAATGCTGATACTAAATGTTATTATGCATATAAACCTTCCACTTCAATCACTCTATCTATTAAAAAAAACCGCATCAAAATCCGTTGCGTAGTTTTAAAGATTTAAGCATACATAGGGACATAGGGACAGAGAAAGCGACTTTGTTTTATAATATGTAGTGATGATACGTTAAATGTATTTATGAGTCAATACAACTAAATTCCTGATCTCTAGTTTAGGAAAATACCAACATTGCAGTAATAATAAAGAATTGTTACACAAAAATAATATTTGTAACTTATCAATGTTTGGCTTCTTCACTTGAACTTAAGAATCTATTGAATACATTAGGCTGCGACAAGATTAAAAATGCTACTGTTTTATTGAGTCTGTGTGCCCGTAACTATGAACGCTGTTAAGTGTTCGGAACGACGCACGGTTTTAACCAAAATTAACGCGAATTAACAATACATAATGTAGGTACATAATTATCTTTCATTTAAAAATGCTACTGATTTCCGAACAGAGAAATAATTGAAAAAAATGTGGACTATGTCATATACATTGTTTTGATCGCAAAGCTTATAAAGCATTTGTTTTGTGCAATCAAAAACAACAGATTGTACAAAATTCTATCCCGAGACAAAATAGAAAAACATTAACATGTCCATGTATCGATCAACTCTTGAGCTGAAGGCACCTTCAAAATCCAGTATGTACGACACTCCACATTGAAATTCTTTACAAATACAAATTTGATGTTGATAGCCTTCTTGAAGAATTCTACTACGCTCGTATAACATTTATTTTTAATTCTAAAACGTTAATGGCCAGTGTTTAGTCTGCAACGGTACGCACAGAGGTGGCGTCGCGATTAAAATAATACTCTGCGGTCGACTCACTGATGAAAATTTCGACGTAATCTGCCTTAAGTATACGCCTCTTTAAAAATAAAAGCGTCTATATTGTACAGGGGTTTTACATGTGACGATATTAGTCGTCGGATTTACGATCCGGTTGGTGGACTGGTGCGACTGTTCACCTACTACGCAAGGGTTCGATTTGCGGTTAGGCCAAAATAGGAAACGACGTATTTTAAATTGACGGGGGTTGTAGTACCTCGAAAGGCATGATTATGTTGCCGTTGGTCTTTTTTTTTGTATTATGATAGCAGTTTTGTAATACAAGCCACATCCTATTTGAAACATCAAACTTTAAAGTAAAACTCTTCTATATCTAGATATGTGTTAGTCGCAAAACAAAAAGTAGCTAAATGAATTAAGGTAAAGATAAAATTGTTCCAAGGATCCCAAAATACATACAGATGATTAGATAATGTAGCGGGGTCTAGTGTGGGTGGATAATGTACTTGCAAAATAAATTTTATGAAAATAGTTGTATCCGTTTACAAGTTTCAGATAAAGTAAGAATGCTCGTTTTAAAGGTATCAGATCCATGATGTTTATATATCAAAAACATCGTAAGGTGTAAACGCGCCCTCTGCGGCGACGGAACGATTCCGTTCCGCAATTATCATTCTGAGCCTTTCTTTTGTTCTGCAAAAGTGGTGTTCTAGCGTTTGCTGAACTAATCGCAGCTGCTTTTAAACCGAGCGGGCTCTGTTAAATGTATGGAAGGGACTGATTTTACTACTAGGTACTACTTTTTAATTTTGTAGTTTACACTCAAGGTTGCTTAACGAAACAACATATTATTATTATCTTTTACTTACTTATAATATACATGCGAAAGTTTTAAAGGATACTTGCTACTTAATCACTTAAGAATGGCTGTACGGATCTAGTCGAAACTTTTAGGCAGATATAAAGGTCTAAAATAGCACGTAAAGTAGTATAGATACATCTTTTTATCCCAAACAAATCTTCGATTATGTGAAATTAATTCGAATGGAAACAGCTAAGGAGTTACTCATATTAAGGCAGTGTGTTGCGTATTGTGCGATGAATGACCATCAATATCTTGGCAAAACGAACATTTTTATTTGTTTTCGATGAAAAAATGGCGTGTCATGTTAATAACTATTATGATGATTTCTAGTTATATAAGTATTACATACTATAAGATCTTTAACATCGAAACATTAGTCCTCCGACTTTTTAAGTAAGGACTAGTGATGTTACAAATGTAGGTAATTACTTTGAAATAATAATAAAAAGAGTTAGTTTAAACAAATGAAGAACTTTTACTTAGCTCTTATACCTATATCCTGAAAACACCTAGTATCTACCAAAGATTATACAGATTTAATTCACATTCCTCAGGGTTTTAAAATATTTTGGTTTACTCCAACGTTACTTACGTAATCTTTACAGATTTCGTAGTCACGACTAGACTAAGGCGTTATTTATATACAAAAGGAAATTTGGAAACATATTTTTTAATAAATATTTCAATTTAATATACTGTACATAGTAGAAACTATTAGCTTACAAACTTTTGATCGACTCGTCGTTATTCTTTCCGAAATCTACAACCATGTCTCATTCCCCAGGAGGATCTGCTCATCCACGGCGATAGTGTGTACGACGTGATCGACAAACAAGACCAACAATCCGTCAGGACGGAGCTGGCTAGAGCACCAACCGACGGGGAGGACCGGGTGTTCCTCTGTCGTATGAACGTGGCAAGAAACGCACGGCGACAGATGCGATTTGGTGATCAGAAAGTAAGTAACCCTTACATTTTAGGTCATTTTCTAACGAAAAACTAGTTTTTTTTAGTTTATTAAGGTTTTTTTGATTGTGATGCATACACGTATTAACTTTTGGTAAGGGATTCTAAAGGTAGAAAATTATTATTATATAAAAGGAAACATAAGGTTTGTACAATTGAGGCTGTGTTTCCTGTAGGGCAGACTGGGGGCAGCAGTAACATAGGACAACCCTAACCGTGGCTATGTTTCCACTACTAAAGCACAAACACGTGTGGTTTAGTAGTATTACAATCTTCTGTTACGCCTACCCCTACTCTCCCCTACCGGGCCTGCGCAGATGTATAAGGGGCCTATACAAAATTAATAATAATCATCACATACCTAACCTCCCAACTAAAACATTAAACTGACTAGTAAAGATAGTAATACTACATAAGTATAATCCTAAATTAATAATAATTACAGTTAATCACATCACACGTGCAACACTTTAAGTAATTTAACGATGCAATAACTAGCTATTTTAAAGAGATGCTTCATAAAAAAGTTCAAAAGTGAAACTGAATTGCGCAAGTATACGACAAACTCAATTAGGATTACTTCACTGTACCACAGTAAACAAAGTGACAGAAGATTTAATATAGTATTAAGTGTAGATACGATCTTATGATACATAAATAGAAGGTATAGACTTTTGTACACTCATCTGTCAAGTGGATAATAAGAATAACATTATAAAAAAAAAGTAACTAAAGGAGATGTCCCATAATAGGCCCAGACATAGTACACCATTTTAAAAAATCAAGAAAAAAATACTGTGTCTGGGAAAAATACATATAAATTTATTTAACGTATAATTTATAGGTTCAAAAAGAAATAAGATCGAATAATTTTTCAAACTCCATTAGGCATTACAAGATGGCGTCAATCTAAAAAAATCTTTAAATGTCAGTAGCTGTCAGATACCCCTTGTCACTTTGGCATAATCATTCACTTCAAGTTTTTGTTCTGCTTGTCGCGTTTATACTCGTATGTAGTTCATTATAACGACCTCATTTTCGATTTCTGGATTTGGTATTGATCGACACATTTCCTAATAATAATGGTTGTTATTACTACAGCAAGCGATGGCACTCGACTCCTAGATGCGCAATTTTGAAACTGCCAAAACTGACAGACGTCATCAAAATGTCATCCTACGCCATGATAGTTTTGTAGTTTTTTATTGCTATTTTCTTACTATCTCTTTATTTGAACCACTAAACGAAGCCATTTAAAAAGAATTGAATAATAACAAAATCTTGTAGGTGTATTGGTACCAAAAGATAGTTTTGGTGGGGTGTACAGGTTCTGGGCCTGGCCTCCATACAATTTGGGACATCTCCTTTATATAAAATACTTACCTATTATACTTATTAAAAAATTAAGTTGTAAAAAAGCAGTATATTTTTTTGAAACGTCTTATAACAGTTCCAGTAACAATAAAATGGTTTCACCCCTTCTTTTGCTAAGGTAGTCGTAGGAAACTACTTCTCTACATACCTCTATTCTTCTTATGGAGTGGCCAACATCATTTTGTCTCTCTGGGTATCGAAACGCCATGTCCATGATTAAAACGCACTCTCCTTATTTTTAAATATTACTAGCTGACCGTCCCGGATTTACACGGGTTTATCAATGAAGATAATTCAAGCAAAGGGTTTGTTCATGGCCATGTTTGACCATTAGGCACTTTTTACTTATTTAGTACTTAAAATCGTTTTTCCCATTACAAATTCTCCTGACCATTACAAACATAACAAAGAGAAAAAAAATCCATTTTGATGCAATCGATCGGAAGTTGTTCGTGTACATACGTTACTGGTATTATTTTTTATTTATAAAGATGTATTTGTATTAATAAGTCTTAATTACTTTAGCGATTTTTTTTCATTCAGCGTTATTTTTGTTTTGTTTCATATTAAGACTACTGTACTGTATCTACACTATGTTTAAACCATAGAGAACGAGCAATATGTGATTATTGACACACCTCCGAAAAATAATTAGTTAGTGGCAATAACTTCGAAAGTTAATTAATGCTCAAAATAATCGTCAATATTACAAGTGAACCAGTGATCTTTCGTCTTCAATCATGGGATCATAGAATCAAAATTGTAACGTCAGTCAAACACGAGAGCAATCTTGAAATATTGTAAACGAAATTGATGCGAGCATAATTAACAAGTTTACTTTCAAAAGATTTAAGTGAATATAAAACGATACATCGTTGGCGTAAAGGCCATTCCCGACTTGTGTCCGTAGATTTTTGAACCATCTTCAAAAAGAAAGACTTTCAATTATGTTTGTACTTATGTCATAGTATATTTAATATTGTAAACATGCAACAAAAAAGAAAAAAGAAGTGTTTTTGATAAGGTATAAATAAATAAATCACTGATGCTCTTCATAGGTATACTTATTACTTAAGTACGTAATTTTGAAAAAAATCATTATTTTTTTTTTTCATTTTGAGACAATTTTTAGGTACCGGCCGCAAGCATTGCGGCAGCTCTAAAATATGAAAATATATCAACCTACATGCTAGAAATAACGAAACATAACTTTTTACTTCCTTTTCTTCGCATATATTTTTTATTACATTTTCTACGCTAGTGTGAACACACCGCAGGGTCGGCTGTACTGACTGACAAATTGATAGGCTTCGGTATAGTCAAGTTATTACACTTAATTGAAAGCTCACGCGCTCGAAAGTGTGGTTTGCCCACCACTGGCCAGTTTGTGTAATTATCCCCTCGGAGAAATTGGTGATCAACGTTAATCAGCCTTTATCTGACGGGTTCGATCAGTGGTTTCCAACATATCGTAGGTTATCACATATATCAGCACCCACCCACCTCACCTGTAATCGTGCGCTATCTCCACGATTGTGTATTAGCAATTTGTTATGAATTCCGCTTAGGTTTTTAGGATGGATAGAAAATTTATTAAAGATAGACACGTACTATTGCTTTGACAGGTGTTTGATGATTCATCATTACCTAGTACTATTTATCTAAGAAATAATAGAAAATTTACGCTTACAATTCTTCCACGAAAAGTTTCAGTTTTAAAACTTTTACCGATTTGCGAAATTTTCCAATAATACTCGTATATATATTTTTTCATTTTTGCAAACATTTGGCATGTTTGGTGGTTATGCATGTACCCATCATTGCTATGGTATTTCGAATTCAATGATTGAGGCCTTTGCCCTGCAGTAGGATGGTTATAGGCCGCTACTTTACTTTTTTTATTAATATTTTTTTTAAACAAATGCACGCATTTTTTTAAAATTAGATACTTAACTTCTAAATCTGTTAGTCAGTCAGTTGATCAGTCAAGACACCTGTTTATTCAAAACCTGAAGGCCAACACCTATTTCACAAACTTACCACTAGCTTTAACTACGCAGTTACGGGATTAAAAATGAATTTATATTTTTGTAAGGGGTTACTCAACAAAAAGGTTGACAAACACTGACCCAGTTCTGACCAATAAAGGTTCAGATTTGCGTGGGACGACCGTGAGAAAACGCTTAGGCGATTAGCGATTGACGTATTTGTTTACGATGGTATTAAGTCTACCAGTTTTATGAGGCTATATTCATTTCATTACGTTCAGCACTGATCTAGATTTCAATATTAAAATTGATGACTTTAATAATTAATAAATGTGTTTAGTTGGTTTGTATTTCATTTCCATTTGATTCCAATTTTGATCAATAATATTAGCTTTATCTGTTTTATGCTTTGTTCCTTTTAAACCTTTTACTACGTTAACAACCTTAAATACTATGATCTAGCCATACTATGATTCAAAAAAAATCACATGCCATGCCATAATACGAGTAGCCACCCTTTCCACATGCACGCACGCACGCAGGCAGGGTTTGCGATCTCAGTTTAGTAAGTGGTAAAAGAGGATGTAGTAACCAGTATTGAAAAAGGAATGCTTAAATGGTTTGTACATGTTGAGAGGATGAATGAAAGCAGATTGACTAAAAAGATATATATGGCGAGTATGAATGGAAATGTTGGAAGGGGAAGGCCTCGACGAACTTATCTTGATCAAATCGGGGAAGTTCTAAAGAAAGGTCAGGTCAAGAGTACCCTAAACCGGCGAACGTGTATGAATAGATTAATGAATGTGGATGAAGCGAAAGTAGTCTGTAAGGATCGTAGCAGGTGGAAAGATGTGGTCTCTGCCTACCCCTCCGGGAAAAAGGCGTGAGTGTATGTATGAGTGTATGTAAAAATAATTTGGTTATTTGTTTTCAGTTTGTGAGTTACTCGTACTTGTATAAAGCCATGTGGAAACCGAAAGGGGTGTGGCACTGTCGAGCTCGACTATACGGCTTGTAACTGTAACTAGCACTCCCCCACAGCTCTACCTGCGTGAACTACGTTACATCACGCGACCAAAAACCTGTGCCTGTGCGTGTGATATATTTTTAACTAGCTGTTCCCTGCGACTTCGTACGCGCCAATTTCTGTTTTTATGATCGCGATTATTTTTGTAACATTTTTCACTGATGCTTCGCTCCTATTGGTCGCAGCGTGATGTTATATAGCCTAAAGCCTTCCTCGATACATGGACTATCCAACACTAAAATAATTTTTCAATTCGAACCAGTACTTCCAGAGATTAGCGCGTTCAAACAAACAAACAAACAAACAAACTCTTCAGCTTTATAATATTAGTATAGATTGTATTTTAAAACTTTACGGGGCTTTACTGCAACCGAATTAAGTATTTCAAAGTAAATAGAATAGCCTATTTTCTTTCTCACGACCTACTCTATCTTCCGTACCAGATTTCATAAAAACCTTCAATTCAATTTAATACACAAAACAAGGTACAAAAAATATAAAAACAGAAAATTAGTACAATAAGGCGGTCTTATCGCTGATAACGATGTCTACCAGGCAAAAGTCTGATAGAGACCGCTAGAAAAGAAAAAGAGAAAAACGTAGAAAGCGACCATTTCACCTTTAAATCTCTACCAGAAAATCTTTTCAGTAATTTAGCCGTGAAAGCATACTAGACGTAGATAGACAGATTTAGCTATTGCATTTATGAACTTAGTAAGGATTGGTAATAAATTGGTAATTCCAAATAGTATTCAGCTCGCCTTTTGTGCTTTACCTGGCCATACCGAACATTGTGGGGACACCTTCCCGCAAACACTCGCGACTTGTTTATGAACACGTGTCTAGAACTGGGGTACATAAATAAGGATTGCTTCATTTCAGAGGGTCTAAACATTTTTGATGACGCCATTTTAACTGGCAAAGACAGGCATTGGTAGCGACTCAAAATGTGTTAGTAAATATTATTCGAGGGATTTCTTGTCGTTTTTAAAGATTATTAAAGTATGTATATTTGAAATATATCACGTGTTTAAAAAAAGTTTTCACAACTGTTAATGGCTATATTTTCATATACAGCATTTTAACAAGTCATGAATCATCATAGTCATCATCATCATCTCAGCTTAACGGCGTCCACTGACGAGCCTATGCCTCATGCTCATCCCTCGCCATCGATCCAAAATCGATCCCTTGTCATCTGCATCCAGCGGCTTCCATAAATTAATTAGACACACAAATTGTCGTCGGTGCGCGGACGCCATTCCGGAACCTTTTCGCTCCAACCATCGGTTCTTATTACTATATGCCCTACCCACCGCCACTTCAACTTGGCAATTCTTTAAAGGATCTGCAAAAACTAAATAATTTAATTTTTCTGCTTAAATGTAAAATTCATAACAAAATGTTGACATCCACTGTTAGTTCCGCCCACTCTATCGAGACTGAGAGAACAAATGTTAGTAATCTGCGGTTTTATTGGCCACTATTAATAAAAGCCGGCACGTGCTTTGCTTGCCAACTGACAGGTACAGTCAGTATTAATCGCTGAACACTTTAGTACCATATCGAAGTAAACATCCATCCATCACACTAATCTGCCTCTGACTGATTAGACTGATCTGATTTATATAGTGTTTTAGCAAGATTTAATTTTGTATCAATGGCGGAAAGTATCTGAATTCCGTCATACAGGTTTAATTTTAGCACGAAGGTCACAGATTTCATTCTATTCTGTATTAGTCTTACTGCGTTATATGTATTGTATTCCATTATTTCTGTTATATCTTGGTTAAGTACAAATTAAATTTAAAAAATACACTTTTATACATAGGCCTCTCCACACCTTTAACACATCAACCTCCAAATAATAAAATGTTAATTGTGTCTAGTTTCTCTACAGTTAAAGACCTAATGACCTCCACACCAAGCCACCAGCATACGGAGGCTTTTCGCGACCTTCGGTCTACCGAGTGGAGTCAGACTTACAGATCGTCGTCCAGTGTGTTGTCGCTACTTCAAAACCTTCCTGTCCCAACGGCCATTGCCGTGGCCAAAGATTGATCTATTTTCCTTAGAAATATCTTGCGAAGAAACAACTTACATAGCGTTCAGCGACTTATGATGCTGACCATACCCAACACTTAGACCCGTATTTATAAACAAGTAAAAGTACTTACTTGACTAGAAGTAACTACTTAGGTGACAATTTGTATACCTTAATTTTATTTTTAATTTTTTATTTTTTTTTATTTTACAGTAATTATTAGAAGTTAGAACTATGAAAAGTGAGCCTTCTCAGCCAATAATAAATATGTCTATAAATGGTGACCCATTTCCTTCACTTCAGCCCTAGGTAGTAATATCTTAAGTTATGACTTTCAAGCAAGCAGCAATAAGTAATTACTTCTTTATAAATACGGGTGTTAGAGTATAAGAGTTTTATCGCGTTTATTTATAGTAGGTATGTAAAAATATAACATTTTGCTTAGTTCGAGTTTTACTCGACAAAACTCATCTAACGCGTAAACGTGAATTTTTATGTAATTTTTTTTTATTTGAGTGATTTTTTACTGGAATAAGATATGCCAGTTTAACAACATTTGATCGATCTTTAGAATTATCGAAGTTATCATTAATAAGGCCGTAAATCTTAGTATGCTTAATTAACTTGTACCACGCTTCAGTAAGGTCTCATTAACTCAACTAAAAATACAAGTAAATGGCGTTGCCTTTAGTTAAAATGTCATCTGTCCCTAATTAATGGCTGAGCCAGGCAGTGGCTAGCTAAAACGTTAATTATTTGTTCTGACTTGCTGTTTAATTGATTGTCAAAAGGTCTTCGGTGTGAATCTACCGTTACTTTGAGTTATTTACTAACAAGAGTTATTTGATTTGATATTTTATCGATTCTTTTATCGCTGAATATTTTTTCCTCAATCAACAAAAGAAGGTGTAAAAACTTTTTCAGAAAAAATTAAGGTTATGCCGACGAAGATAGCTTAATAAATACAATCACAGCTGTCCTATGGAACCGTCATTCGATTTATTTGCAAAAACTTAGGTAGTATTTGCAGGTAAACCTTAAGGGTAGAGTTCACCAACAGACGTTTAAGTTTTAAACACCGTTTAAAATATTATTTGACATATTTTGTATGGGAATTGTGTCAAATTAATCGTCAATCTATGTTTACCGGCTGTTTAAGAATTGGTGAACTCGGGTCTAAGTAGTTGACTTTCATTTAATTGTTACCTTCCGTCTGCATTATTTTTCTCTACACATTTCATACACAATACAATAAAGCATTTATTTGCTTAATACAATATAGAATATGTAGAAAATCTAAATCGGAATCGGAAAATCTAAGACAATTTAAGAAAAAGCAACTGCTTTTTTAAATTGTCTACGTCCAACTGGATCTGCATTTTTAACTAAAACGTATCAAACCTTCTGTCTTCCTTTACATCTTCCTTATTCTAAATTATAT
Source organism: Anania crocealis (assembly GCA_949315895.1). Lineage (NCBI taxonomy): Eukaryota > Metazoa > Arthropoda > Insecta > Lepidoptera > Crambidae > Anania > Anania crocealis. Next base: position 5,416,073 of record OX438869.1, on the reverse strand, counting down.
TTTCTACAAATTTTGTAGTGTATTTAATACTGTTATTAATTTTCTTAAATTCTTATCCACGTTCAGTCACGTGATTTATTTGGATTTACAGTTAAAAACTTAAAATTAGAAACTTAAAAAATACAAAACTGATTGAAACATAAATTAGATCATTCGAACTCGCGTCACATAGTAATAATTAAATTCTGTTATAAACTCATTAATCAAACTTAACGAATACGTAATCCCAAATGAATGGGAACTTAGAAATTGGCACGATCGCATTATAATTATCACCACTGCGCATAACGAATCATATTTATTTAGATGTAATATTTATTTAGTTGCGTTGGAGCCTGCGGCGATACTCATCTAGCATATGTTTTAAATGACACAAATTGCTTTACAAATGTATGTAAGACGATAAAATCTGTGTGGTCTAATGGAGATATGGCTTATGACATAAGCTGATATCGCCTCTCGATTTGTTAGTCGTAAAAACGCCAATAAAGATTATTAAAAGTTACTGACAAGTTACAACTCTGTTTCTGGGAAGGCTTTTATAAATTTGTTTGCAATCAGTACTTGATGTGATGAAACATCAATGAATTTTACACCATCGTAATGACATAACAGCTTTTGGGGTGGTGGGATCTACCTCCTAGTGGTCCACCCTGGGCAACGGCATCTTTGGTTTTCTAACCAATGATAATGGCTAACAGACCCCTCTGCGGTGGTAGGCTTCGTAAGAGGCTACCTGGATGCTACCACCCTCCTGCCGGAGTCCAGCGCCAAACAGGTTTTCTGTGTTCCGCTGGTGTGTGGGAGAACCAGTGCCACTTTCTGGGTAAGCTTGCTCCATCTTAGGCTTCTTCTTAACCATAAAGTTAAGTATGTACTCAACAGCAAGCCCATTGATTATTAAAAAAAGTTTTGTGGTGCAGTGTGGTGTTTCACACAAAAAAAGCAAAGCATGACCATGACTCGGAAAAGGTGACTTAAGGATTAACACCAGAAAGGACGGGCAGCAGCGTCTTCTTCTAGCCAAGATCGCCAACACGTTTGCCAAGCGTGGCTATACCTATATAAAATTGCGTGTGTTCGTCAATGTTCTAATAGAGATCGTCGCTTTTGATTTTTTTGTACTTGTGTTTGTTATTGTTGGTCTATGGCCCATAGACTAAAATCAGAACTAAGTACACAATCCCAAACAAAAATTAAACTTCAAAATGTCCAAATGACCAAATGTCTTACTTTTCATATTTCATACCTGCCATAATTGAAATTCATTCTTACGTACAATGCCATTATGAATGCTACTAAATTGAAGGAGCACCGAAATGTTCTAGTGGCGTTAATTTATTGAGGACGTTTTTGAATCGCGGATTCTGCATCTAGTTTTTCATTTTATATTTCACAAACATATTATTGCTTCCAACTCTAAACCTGCACGCCCATGAGTAGTAAAGCCTCGTCAAAGCGGCTTACTAACATCAGACTATGGATAAGCACTTGCCTTACAATACCCATGCGCTGGGTAAACGTAGCGGTGTATTTAAGCATTATCTGGAATAAAACGCTATCATACCCTATTTTATTGCCTGACGTTTCGATCGCGTTTATATTATTGCAACGCGAAAGTTTATAGTATCTAGTTGTAGTGTAAGTAGTTTGGCTCAAACAATTGCATTATCTAGCCCCGTGCTAGGGAACAGTGTTACATGTATTGCCAAACATTCCGTAAATTTAAATAAAAGTTTGTCACCACAAAAGTTAAATTAAATAAAATATGTTTTTCAAGTCACACTCGTAAAAGCCTTTAGAAAAAAAACCGACTGCACAAAAAAAACTAAATAAACTATAGGGACCCGACATCAGTAAACTTTTAATTATAGATACTTCTGAATCTTTAAATTACTACTTATTTTATGTATATGCTCTGCTCATATTATTAAAATCACATTCAAGACTACACAAGCAACAATACTACCCGTGATTCAAGTCGATCTAAGCGACCATCAGTCGTAGCGTCCAGCCGCTAACAAGGCGTGTGTAGGCAATGCGCATACGCAGCCATCTGGCGTGTCATCGGCGCGCGCGCGATAAGCCTCATTAGGCCCGCCCTCCTTAACTTCATCAACGATACGCGCTCGCAAAGGATCTTGGACCACAGCGCGTTGGGTAGACGCACGGTAAAAAGTATCTGTATTATGCAGATCCTTGTAACGTGAACTGGTTAATTAAGAAAGGGAAAAAATTATCTGCAATATAATTTTTGTTGAGCCGGCCCGAAGCAAATAAGCACTAACCGATCTCGTTCTTTTGTAGTAGTAGGAGTAGCTACTGCCATAAGTAGACAGGCAGCATCATTTTTTCACCATCACTGACCACACTGTGATCAACCACCTGCCAAGCGTGGCAACTTAGGGCAATAGTGTATTTCAGGAGAAATCTTTAAGTCCAGCAGTGGATGAATATTATAATTATGTCAGCTGTAATAGTTATTGGAAATAATACAAAAAAATATGCTTGATTAATAAATGTTCATTCAATAAAAAAAATTTTTTCTATTTCTTCTCTTATAGTAGAATAGTGATATCACAAAACTGTAATTAAATTTACTTTACTGCAGACTTACATATAGACTGACTCTCTTCCTCAAAAATTTCTAGCTCATCATCAACTGCGTGACTTAGGAAATTGCACATTTCCTCTTCTTCAGTAATTGGTTCATTAACTTCGGTTAGACCTATAAGAAATATTTTCCAACAAGTAAACAGTATTGCACCAATAAATCCTATTAAGAGAATGTATAAGATTGAATCTAGAATATTCCATTGGATTTCTTCGTCTTTTATATCATCTTTGTAAAGATCCAAGTTAATGGCCCCATAATCATTTTTCGCAATAAAAAATGGGCCAGTCAAAGCTTTATCCAGATCTACAACCAGTTTGTGGAATACAGTAGCACCCAACCAATCAGCAAGTTCTCTTCTTCCCATTCGTCTCAATGCAAGTACTACTACTTCATGGGTTGTTTCTTTGTCTTTAGCATTATTCCACTTTATCAATAGCGTAATACAAGATACATCTTTACTGACTTTTTGCTGTGACTCGGAGAAATGCAAAGAAGCGACGAGAAGCCGACATTCCTGTGAGGTCAGATGGTTGGCGATGTATTCAAGCTCCGGTATATGCATGTCGATTGTACATGTAACGGACAGAAATTCGAGAAATATTATCGAAAACGCGCCGCAGGATTGCATTGTATTCAAACAAGGCTTCGCGTGACATTTGTCATTATGTCTACCGGTTGCGTTCCTAAATTAATGTTAATAATATTGTCATCAGGTTTGCAATAAAATTTTCGTACTCTATTCGAATATTAAAGAATAAAAATTACTATTATAACAAACAACAATTACAACAATGGAACATGATCGGGAAATTAAAAGAGGAGACGTCAATGATATTCCTTTCTTTGTAATATTATTGGGAGACGTATTTAGTTGCACGGATCTAAAAAAAATTCGGACGTAACCTCGTCTAATCATGAGTGAGTGAAGCATGATAATGGCCGCCCGTTTATGCTGTGTGCGTGATTTAAGGGTTGCCATATAAATCATCAATTACCCTCCTGTTTCAATCGCGAGGTGAAACCAATCGGTCCCAGTTAACTTATGTAATATACATATATTTTTATTAGAAATTTAAACGGTTGACCTATGTTGACCTACCTAACATAACTTTTATGACCACTGTGATAGAAAATAAGACACATGTTACGTGTAAAGAAATGTATTTTTACACATCACATTATTAGTGATAAGGCGCTTTAACTTGCCAACTGCACTAAATGGACGCGAACAGGCGACATGACCCTAATTCAAATACAATAAAACTTACTCTTTTTGGAATGGCATATGGAACCAAACAACGTAGCCCCTTAGCTGTAGTCATAAAATATATGTCATCAAAATGTGCACTGCACACGGTACTGGCAGATGATGGGTTCCAACCCAACTGTTTTCTCCTCTGCAGTTTCTAATAACTAAAATCCAGTCATCTCTACGCTTTTTGTCTATAGGAAACCTTTTAAAAGGACGCAAGAGACATTATATATTCAAATTATGAGATCTTTTATTTTCGTTTTGAGAAACGGCACCCAAAAACTGACGAAATCAGATTTCACAGAATTACATACATAGTTTGTTGCATACAAATACAAATTTCCCCACTTTTAGGGAAATTTTCCCGTAAATAAAGTGACAACACTGTTGCATTTTACTTCTAGAATTCTGGTGAAAATTTTAAAAGTTGAGTTTGAGGAAAAATATCACGAATCGTAATAATTTACGTATGATAGGTGTTTCAAGTGATTTTTTACGTTTACTCATGTAGCTTTTACACGATTTCACCACACAAGACACCATTTTTTAAAAATAAATCGTAGATGCAACGTACGCACTAGTACGTGTCACTGGCGCTGTCACAAGGGACGAAATGGTAGTGGGTTGTCGGACCTAGTGTGTTTGTGTGAGTGTAGATCATGTACAACATACGAAATTGTAGCAGCTTGCATGCTTCACATTTTTTTAGTGTGATGTTATTTAACGTCCGTGTTTAGTTGTATGTTTTGTATATTAATAAAAGTGGCAAATATTGTGATAGTCAAAATAATGCGTCAGTAAGCGACACAATGTGGGATTTGTGAATACAAAATAAATACATATCAATTTCGATGTGGAATAAAAAATGAATCAAGTTACTTACTTATCATCAAAATCATCGATCTATCTTAGGAAAAAAGGTCGTCACTTCGACGCGTCTATTTCTTTTATATGTATGACCATGCATACATTTTTTATCAGTTTGACTGATTTGTTATCATCACCATCAGCCTACATCAGTCCACTGTTGCACACAAGCCTCTCCAAAAGGAGGATTTGCCAGGATTGCCATTGTTCTTGGTCTTTATTATAGCGGTCACATTTTAGCAAATTATGAAGAGAAGACGCTGCGTCCATCTTCATTTATTTCTTACGAAAACCGATAGAACTAAAACTGGGTCCCATTCTATTTTTAGTACTCCAAGTTTTCATAGTGGCAGCAATATTGACTTCCACTTGAGTAGTGAAGAGACGGTACAACACGACGTTTAACACTAATCCATTACCACATGGCAAATAGCTGTAATCGCTTCGCATTCCGCGACAGAACATCACAACTGAACATCATTTACAATGACAAAAGAAGCTTGTGCAACTATTTAAAACGTACGCGCAGGTAGAGATAGAAGAATAAATCTTTAACTGTTATTTAAAAAAATGTTTACAACTCTTTATTTATATTGAAATTAAATGTCCGTTCCGGCTTTGCACACCTTGTTATACACCAATGATGGCTAATGGTCTGTTTAAGACTACGATTATCTCAGGCGGGACTCGAAGCTCTATCGTCATGCATACCGGGCGCAGTACATAATTTTTCAAGTTTATATACTGATATTATAATTGCAATTAAGTTGCTAAAATATCATATAAAGTAGCTTTTAGACATGTTTTTTTACAGATAAAAAAGAGTGTTACCTCTTTTTTTTTTTTGACTAATACATATCTGTATGTTCATCGTCCGAATCGTTAATTTTAATGGCTTCGCAAATTTTTAGGGGATTGGATCAGTTTGCCTGGGCAGTTTTCGCACTGAGTCAGCCTATATAATTATATATTATCCCAAAAAGTGTTACTGCTATTTTTTTACCTTTATTTACCTCTGATATTATTATAACCGAATTCGGTGTTGGTTCCTATGGTAGAATAAAAAAGTTGATGTTCTTTAGTATCAAAAATTTTAACAATATTTAAAATTGCTAATAAACTTAAGTTGATTAGTTGAGTTCTCTCTATTTTCTATAAATTTTTCGATGGAATACTCTAGAAGTTTTTGGAAACGGTACCGATCGGTTCCAGTGTCTGTGTGCAACATTCAAATGGCTTAGATCATTTCTTAGTGGCAAAACATTCCTTGCAATCATACTGACATTACAACGTCTTCTAAATACTATAGTATGATATTTATCATCAAATAATAGAGTACGTGGTACTAACACCTTGGAAATAACCTCTTACTGATGATTTCATTTAGCTTTTTGCACTGATGTTGAAGATATCAATAGCTATTAGTTTCTATGTAGTATATTTATATTTTTTATTGCGTTAAAAATGACTGGTCAATATTTTCAAGCGAATGGGATTCTGATAGAGTCTATATATTAGATAGACTATTCACTAAGGTTTAGATTTGAATTTACATGTAAATAATTCACAAAATGGCAAAAAAGGTCATGTTAGCAATTGGCAGACATTGGTGTCACAAAGAAAACACCAAACAAAATATAAATTTATCAAATCGACAATATTATCATGGAATAAATTTTTCGATTGGCTAAAGAAGGAATTGAATTCATGATCCTTCATTCCAGTAGCCATTATGGAAATTCATAGCAAAAATTCATTTCTTACTTCATTTTTAAAGCTAACATATTTACATTTGCTACGGTGTATCCGTCTATTAGATCCTGGTTTTAAATAACCAACCTACATGTTGTAAGACATTTATAGTACAAGATTTATAAATAATTCAGAGATTCAAAATAGGTTATTGCTGTTAGTCCATGGGCAGTACTGAGTGAATCATCCGTGTACCGAGAATTTGAACATCTAAAATGTTATTTTATATTCAGCAAACCGCGCGACTAGAATATATGTTTAATTCACAATAAAAGAAACATTGAAGGTATTTTAACTCGATAATAGTACTTAGTATCTATTCAACAGTAAATTTACATTGTCTTACGGGACATCATGACGTAAGTTATAATCATGTTATGAATCAGAATAATGACCTTTTGGCATTATCTGTATAGTCAATAGATACTTCTAAGTTCTTCTCCACTTCGTATCTTCATTCAACTGTTGGTTTGCAAATTGATTAGGTTAACAAATTCTTTTAAAATATTCTGATTTATACGATCTCATAAACAAACTAAAATTATCATCCAATCATCATCAGTCATTAAAGACTCAGGCGAAGTCAATACTCATTACTCACTAAAACTAATAACCTCATTAGTACACAATTTTGAATAATTCCAAGAAATAAGAATGAACTCAATCAATATTATTACTTTGATGATGACTTGGATTATAAAATCTCACGGGAGAAAAGTAAACATGGAAATCTAGTTTTAAAACGGTTTATCATAGTAAAAAGTTTTGCAGTATCATTAACTTAAATGGAATAATGTACCTAAGCCTTTTGATCTTCTATGTTGTTAATGAAATGGCAAATAAAATAAATAAATTTTGCTTATAACAGAAACCTTAGTACAAAACAAGAATTATGTATTTGCCAAAAACCAATAAATGAATGTTGTCTACTGAAACCGTCAAACTTAATGTTAAAAAAACGATTCCTTGCAAGTTTTTTAAAAAGATTCTTCTAATATAAGTTTTTAAAAAAGAGACCTCCTAATTGTAAAACTGCTAGTAGTCATCGATAAAGATTTTATATTTTTCAAGCTATTATAGTTTTAATTATCCTACCAATGCGGTCACATTTATAAGCAGTTAAAAACTATATTTGACTAAGCTGCTAGCTAAAGTTATTTAACCGCTTCTCATCTTTATTTTTCGTTCTTCATCAACTTGTTAAATTATTGAAAGGTATTTTGAAACATTAACACAGTTGAATTAAAGATAATGCAGATATTTTGAAACATTAACACAGTTGAATTAAAGATAATTCAGAACAAACACATTTGACATAACTAAGTTACATGCTGAGACTAGAATCAAATTAGCTTTTAATGCCTTTAAAATTCAGATCATACATACGGTATTACCAATATTCTTAGCTGTTATTAACACTTTAAAACTAAACGCATTCTTCCAAGACTAACATTTTTAAATAATTTGTAACCTACTTTAAAATGTAAAACGAAATAACAACACAACTTAGGATTATAGATGCAAAATCTCAAATAGAATAAATAGCTGCATGTGCTATCATTCAAACCTCACCTTCGAATGAAAAACATGCAGTTATTTCACAAGGTACGTCCCGTCCAACCTTCGATCGGCCTTCATAATTAAAGAAGACGGTTCACAATTACCGTAGTTTATAGATGCCTCTAATTATATGTATTTGATGTTTTCTATACGCTCTGTGACGAAAGAAGCCTATTCGGCTGGTCATTACTCGAATTAATATACCTACGTGTCAGTTCAAGAGGTTCCATATAATGATCGGTACTCGATTTTTATAGTGTCCGTGAGAACATGACCAAATGATATGTCTCTGTATGTAACTTTTTGCTCAATAGGTTAATTCGTTTTATGATATCATTCAATACGAATTTCCCTTTGATTGTAATTGATATTGCCGATAATATAACCGTGATATTATAGACAACTAGTGAAATTTTATAGAGTCTTAATCGTTAATACTAGTACCTATATGTTTATATTGCAATGCCTTGCATCATATTTAGGACGGGTATTACGCATGAATGTATAGTTACATATTACTAAACAATACGCAAATAAATTCAATTCCTTTGTTTTATTTGCTTAAAAAATGGGACGTATTTATATTTTAATTGTACCAAAGAGGTCTCTTTTGTGTATTCAAACCTTTCGTTATAAAGAATACAGTAGCTGTATTGGAGACCAGATGGGTTTTGCAGACAAGGAAAAATGTGGGGCCGAGAAGAGTACCCTGGGTAACACCTATCTAAGATTCACACTCCAAACGCGGGCCGAAGGAGCACGGTGGCTTATTTAAATTAAGCCACTCATACACTTTATGTTCAGCAAAAACATACAGCGTGGCGTCGTCGTTAGCCTGTGCCGGGGATGCATTTATTTATGAAATGTAAATTCGTCTGATTGTAATAACAAAACTGCGAGCCACTGCTCTCTATATTAAGATGTATTATTTGCATACTCTGAACTGTAAGAACGTGTGACCGTGTGTTACTGGCAGTATACGCATTATATAAAACCTAGCGTGTTTTCAATTATGTAAGTATTTTTTTGCATTTAGTATTATTCAAAGGGTTTGGTTTATTTCATAATCAACATTACTACTGCCTTTTATACACTGACTAAGTATTTAATTAGAACTCACTTTATAGAAAGTTTATAAAAATAAATAAATAATAAAAATTTATAAAAATAAATTTATAAAAGTTTTTTTACTTTGAATACGCCGATACCACACTAACACTATACATGACACAATTTTACTTAGAGTATTTTTTTTAAATCATGTTTTTATCAAAAACAAAGAAACATGCTAACTCAGAAAATTGATTCTTAATAAGATAATTCATTTCCGTACGTGATTCGGGTGCACGCTCTTGACGTCTCGTGACCGCAGCGCGTGCGCATACTGACCAACATCACACGAAACTCCAGACAGCTCTCTTTTTCTCAGACTTTTTAGTCAGCGTCTGTTCTCTGGTAAAGAAAATAGAAAAATGAAAGGAATCATTAAAATTACTACAGTTAAAACAGTTTAATTTATGAACTAATCCTCACAAGACGCTGTTTCTATTTTTGTTAATATGCCCAGGAGACGCTTCTACACGTCCCAATATTGTATCTTACCACTGCTTCGGGACGATTATGGATGGTTTAGAAAGAAACTATTTGCAACGAATAGTACTCAATATTTTTGCCTCTTTGTCCAGAACCACAAATGTTAATAGGTATACCGTAACTTGAATACAATTTAGTAACAAAATATGCTTCTATAGCAAGGGCAAGGCTCTCTTGAATGAACACAAAACAAAAAAGTATACAAAACAAACAGATCGTGAACCTTTCGAGTAAAACTAAAAAAAAAACGGAAACCGTGTGTGAAACTATAAATCGGCGCACGACATCGTGATTGACCGGCGCGCGCGCCGTTAGGGATACGTGAAAAAACAGAGGTGTGTCCTGTGTGACGTCACGACTCGTGACTTACTATCGAACTGCGTGACTCTCCTGACCAAATGCTGGGGGGATTGACGGTCTATGACGTCACGGCTTTGACTTCACGAGTGTGGGTGTATTGAGGTTATTGATACGTATCATATTGTTTTAATAACCTAAATATGTAAATAATATTGTATAACCTATACACCTAGGAGTCATGTAGGTTATACAAATATCATAAATGCAAATGTAACTCTGTCTGCAACATTTTATGCTTAGACCCCTAAATCACTTTACATGAAATTTGGTAAGGTTTTTTTAGGTATCGGGAAAGGCATATAATAGCTTATAACCATTAAAACATCCATGACTGAAAATAAAAGATGGTTGAAATTTTGGTCGTGGATAATTAATTTCTCAACCAATTAAGATGAAATTGTAGGTAATGATGATTGGTTAATACCCTGAAAAGGATTAAAGGTAGTTTTTAAAATCTTTTTTGAAGACGGAGTTTTACAAATGTTTTTAAGTAGGTACAATGAAACAATTAAGTCAAACATATAGTCGTTCGTTTGTTTGGCATCGACTTAAAATTTGTTTATATTTTTCTTACTTAGTTTACTTAGTACCGTTAGTTTTAGTAATTATTGTTTGTCCAGTTTTTTTTTCAAAATATTTTCTTATTATTTTTTTCGTTTGCTGATGGTCTTACTTCACCCCTCTAAAAGTTAAGCAATTGGGAACCTCCTTTTTTTAGTCGGTTGATAGCCTGATGTCATCACATTGCGTGACATAGATCATGAAGAGATTTTTCCAGATAAAACAACTGAGGCATGGCCAATGGCATAACGCTGAATAGCAACCGTTTTGATATCATTCACGCCTTTAATTTTTTAGGGTCTCGTACCTCTAAAGAACCTTTATAATAATTATGTCATTTGCATCTTTACGTCAAGACCCTATCAAGGAACGCGAAAAAGTAATAACAAGTAACTGAGATTCGTTTAGATTGTTTAGAAGCTATAAAAGAAACAAAGCTCATAATTCTACGCAATCAAAAGAAATGTTCGTTTATGTCGCATTTCCAAACAAAGGTAAATTTGCAATAAGCCAAATATGATAGAACATATACAGAAAAAAACCTTTTCTTGTAAAAACAGTCAGAGAAGACGGTCAAAGGATCACTTTTTCATGCACTGAAAAAAGACATAAAAACAAAATGCAATCTACGAGAACTGTGATACATGTACTGATAATTCCTAACCGTTTTATCACATTAAACTGTGCCAGATATAATTGTCAGACCTTCAACCGTAATGTAAGATTAGAATTTCAGCTCAATTATTTCTGAATTCATAACAAGAACTTGTCACCAATTCAAATACCGCCATAAACAGAACAGTTACCAGCTTTCCCTGCCAACCGTACACAAGCCGGCCAAGTAATCTCTTTCGTTGCATTTCACAATATCTTATAGCAAAATCTGCACTCTAAAGCTTGTAATATTTTAGCCATTATAACAGACCATTCAGAGCTGTCATAGAGTATAATCAAATATAGTCTTTATGCGCAATAGAGTTTTTGATTGCAAACATAATGCAGCATTACTTTATTCATTTACTAACTCTTGCTCGCGACTTTTTCCTTATTAGTTTCGGAATAGGGTTCAGGAAGAAACGAATAATGCGGTTTTTTTTTTAAATGATAACTAGCCAACAGAGCCATCGCACGTCTATGTCAAGTGACTTCATACAAAATGTTACTGGTGTGCTTAAAAGCTATTCTGATGTCTAAACTACATTACTGGATAGATTTATTACAACTAGTCTAATTTAGGCGTCAAAGAGTACCAAGCACAACCTTTTGCATTGATAATGTTGGTTGACGTCTTATTGTTCCTTATCATAAGTTGACACGTTAAGATAAGTCGAGTGGTAAAATTCAGAACTAAACTCGTACATAATAATTAGTATGACAACTACCGCTATTGTCTGCAATGTCGACAGCATAATTTAGGTAGAACCCGCATTAGTCTGGGCTTTCTTGAATTCTAAATTAAATAAGATATAAAATCAGCACCTATGGTTGGTGTTGGTAGTCAAGCCACAACAACCGGCATTTTTGTTTTATTTTTTATATGCAAACCAACATTAATGGTATAAAAAGAAAATCGGTAAAATAGATTTTGGCTTTTTCCTAATTTCAAGTCTAATTACAAGTTCATATAGCATGAAAGTAAAAACTTTACTATGATGATTGTGTTAATTAATCAAATATTTAAATAGGAACCATTTTATTTGACGGTAATTAAAAAAGTATCCAATAAATGGCCCAGACGATTTATCAAAGATGGCGATGTTTTGTCTCCTCAATTTACTGAATTGTTAGTTTATAGATATTGATTGACGAATATAAAATACAATTTAAGGTCTAGACTTATATCGCAAATCTATTTCACTGCCGTAGAGCCTATTCCATTTCTCTCACTCAACCTGGAATTCTGATCAAAGAGTGTGACAAATTTTCACACTCTCTAGTTCACTTGCTAAGATAGGTTTAAAGAACTTTATTTCTCATAAAAAAACATAGTTTCACTTATAATGAGATATAGTAAGAACATAGTTTGTATGATAACTATAATATGTAATAATATCTTATAGCATCTGGTGCTTGACAAAGCTAACTAAATATTTTACAATAATATTAATATTTACTATCATATTATTTTAAGGGCCCTTTACAATGCATCTAGTACATATTTTTTAAGTTTACCTTTAAAGGCAGCAACACTATCACATTCCCTAATAACATTAGGTAATTTGTTGTATAGCTGTACTCCTTCAAATAATACAGTCTTTCTTCCGTAGTTCGTTCTAATCTTAGCAAGCTCAAGTTTGTTTTTGTTTCTAAGGTTATGCGTATTCGGTTTTTTGGTTAATTGTATGTTAGATTGAATTGAATTTGTTATAATGTTATTAACTAGTATGCACGTGCAATATGTGTAAAGTTGTGTAATATTCATTATTTTGGTTTTTTCATATATTTGTTTTGTTGGAGTACGGTGTTGAAAGTGGTATAAAACCTTAATAATTTTATTTTGTGTTCTCTGTAGACATTGTAGGTTTGTTTTGGCTGCCGATCCCCATACTACAATTAGATACTCTCAATGGTATCCTAGTAAATGTCTGTAAGAAACCAGTGATGAAATACAGAAAATACTTATTATATACCTGACAAGATAATTACATTGACAACACTATTGTCAACTATATCAACGGGATAATTCAGTAAGTTGTGCGGGAGTATGTCAGATCGGTCACGACTAATTTTAAAGTTAGAAAGCGGACCATTGTTGACTTCACACATGACAAGTTTGATAGATTCGACTCCAAATCTATGCAGGTAATGCCTCTAATTCCTTGGTAATAGAGGCTAAAATGAGAGTATCTTAATCAGTGGGCATACTTAGATAATAAGTCACGATTGATTGCCCTGTACTTTCATATGGTTCTGTGACTTAAAAACGGTGGTCCAAGTCATAAGATTTAAACGCAAGTACTTCTACCAGTGGAATTACTGTGATCTTTTCAGAATCGAAACTTGGCAGCTCTATCAGAAGAATATTTTAATGTGTTGGTTTCGAATTAGGTATATTTACAAAGGAGATGCTGTTGGAAACTTAGAATCAACATAGGTAAGGAATAAATCTAGAATCAAAGTGCCGCTAACCAAGATACTTACACTGAAGACTTCAGAGAGCGTATATTTTTTTTAACTGTGGCTGTTTAGTACCCGCACAATAAAGAATAGCACCAATCCTTTCTCGTCTTATAGGTGTCATAAAAAGCTGCTAAAAGATACTGCCAAGAGAAGAAGGTCAGCAACGTCTTTTTTGGAGTAGTGGGATCTACCTTCTAGTGATCCACCCTGGGCAACGGCATCTTTGGTTTTCTAACCAATGATGATCCCTCTGCAGTGGTAGGCTTCGTAAGAGGCTTTCTGAATGCTACCACGCTCCTGCCGGAGTCCAGCGCCAAACAGTTTTTCTGTGTTCCACTGGTATGTGGGAGAACCAGTGCCACTTTCTGGGTAAGCTCGCTCTATCTTAGGTTTCTTCTTAACCGTAGAGTTAAGTATGTAGTCAAGAGCAAGCCCATTGTTTATTAAAAAAAAAGTCTTCTCTATACCATTGATCAAACTGTGGTCGCTACCTAGGTGGCTTAACAGGTGCCAAGCGTGATGGCTGTGACCTTTATCCAGCAGTGGACTAACATGATCTGATTATGATGATGCCTCCAGATAAAGTTTCAAATAACCCCTCAAATAATTGCCAGGTACTTTTTTTTCTTTGCATCGTGTTTTATTAAGTAAATTAGTTAAAGAAATAAATTCTTAATTTATTTTTAAAACTTCTTTATCTTCTTCTGAAATAAAATCAAATAAACATGACGACCTCCGTGGTTAAGTGGCGTTGAGTTCCTAACTTTGAGGCCAGAACAATGCATGTGATGTACAGGTAACGGCAGGTCAACCTACCCAAAAAGTTAAAGGTCATTGAATTGATTTTCAACTTTAAGTCCAAAAAGTAGAGATCAATATCAAATGAGAAAATTTGACGTTTTTTGGTAGGTTGATGTGCTGTTATCTCTACTTATTATTTACTAAATTCCAAGTACATACATTCTCAAGTCGTTCTGTTACATCTTGGACCACACGAAAATCGGTGAATATGTTGCCCGATCCACCATTGCATTGGTCTAATATGATAATCTATCGTTGTATCCGGTTTATCTATCGTCATTACCTTTATGCGCTGTGGGCGGGTCGCTTGCGCACTCGTTTCGATATTTATTTATTATTACACCCGATAATCATGATTGGGTTGAGTTGGTAAATGTTTTACTTCGCTTTTTTTCTTTGTAACTGCTTGAAGACGATTTTCTAGCAAACTTTACCAGTCATACCCCTTTTTTTTCTACAAGAAAAAAAATATTCGCCAACATAACAGTGTATATAGAAGTCGAAAACAGTTTAAGAGATTATAGTCTAAAATATTTTTATTTGGGGTGTTCTACACCATGCAAGATACATGGTAGAATCCACAAGTGTTGCAAGCGCCATGATTAAATTAATCTGTAATTATGGCAAGAGCTTGCGCCGAAACAGCGGCGGAATATTAGAGACATGTAATAAATGAAATAAGATATGGTATGGTATGGTATGGTACGTCCATTGGTCTAGTGGTTTTTAGTACCGGGCCAAGATCTCGGGGTCCTGGGTTCGATTCCCGGGCCGGGCAGCAAGAGTTCCGATTTTTTTAACTCATACGAATCATTAACCATAAAAATTTTAATTGTATCTGCACCAATCATTGCTGTGGTAACTTGAATTCAATGACCTAGGTCTTTGCCTTGCAGTGGGATGATTATAGTTAGGCTTTTACTTTACATTTTATGACTAAAACTCCTAAATATATTTCCCCTTTTAATTAATAGTGACGAAAAATGTATGTTACTGATATATATATAATATGTTTACTGATATGTTTAAATCTTTTATTCTTTCTAGAAGTTTATGTATTTTGTTGATTGATGATGATTACATACGGGCCTAGTCTATTGTAGGAATCATGGCAAATGTAAAATAGATTTTTGTCGAGAAACAAACCTCCTTTGCTTAAAAATAAGTAATTTATCCTTCATCATCATTTTATTAGCTAAACAACGCCCACGTTAGGCATAGGTATCACGACAATCGACCTGGCGCTGTCCGCATCTGGGAGCAAAAGATATCTTATCACCTAAGACAGTCGAAATTTTACTAAAGGAATAATATTTTTAAGCAACACCAGGAATTTCTTTGCTTTAAAATTATCTCAAAACATATCTGATACTTAGGTACTAGAAACTCTACACCTGTCCACACAATTAGTACCTAACGTTCAACTTTGTTTAATTTGTGAATCCAATCGATAACTCATACTATTTAATGTGTAAAAATCTCCACGAAATGTAAATAATATAAAATCTTAAAGTTCCACGCGGAAACATCAGAACGCATAACTTCGTTATGGTAACCGATCCAGTCACTACTTCCAGGATTTAAAACGCAGACGCACACGAATGATGTCGCGAGTCTATTTATACCGCTGACAAAGCGTTAACATAGCCTAAATAGTTCAGTTTGCACTCTCTGAAATCTAAAATTAAATTTGACATTGACACTGTAAGCGTTTTTATTAAAGCAGCATTGTTTATAAGTATGAATTTGAAATGAAAGATCTATTTACTGATGTAACTCCTAATGTAGGTACATAATAAAAGTATAACATTTAATGTTTCTCGAATCTCCATTTTGAAAATAGAATACTTAGAAAGATCTATAACATTTTTACAAACTAATTGATACACATGTAATGATTCATGAAAACTGTCCAAGTTAAAATTTAGGCTTGAACACATTACCCTAAGTTTAAGAAGAAATGATATTCTAAATACTTATAAATAAATTTTAGAATTGACAATTGAACTTGGCACCTTATTAGATTTCACTTCTTTTGTCGTTGTCGTGAACAACTTACTAAGTATCCCGCCCACTGCAACTTCAGCTCCGCAATTTTTCGTACGATGTAGGTCATCTTAGTTCTCTTACGGATTTCCTCAATTCTAATTCAATCAAGTATCACGTTTCTATCCCTGTAAAAATGTTGATGTACCTCATATTGAAAGACTAAAAACCTTTGAATGAAGTTTCTGTTACAGTGTGGTGTGGTTGTTTTACCCGAGATGTGATGTGGCCCACACGGATCGCATCATTTGAATGCCTTGTTAAGTAGATTAAAGTTTTTTACTTGAAATACATTGCTGTATTATATTCTATGTAACTTATTGTTTCCGTCTGTATCTATAATACGTGCTTTGTTCACTGTTTTTTACAAATATTTAACAACCGGTTAAGACGAAACAGCTTTTTTATGTTTTTTAAGGTTCTAAGTACTATGTGATTGCTAGTGTTAATTGAAAATAAAATTCGTTGAATAAAAACTAAAACTGTTCTTGTAATTATATTGATTCTGAACAATTAGTTAATCAAGTTGATGTTTTGTCACTTACGGAAGTAAACTTTGATCAGTCATTGTGATAATGTTGGGGCACATCACTATTCCCAAATCATAAATTTTCGAAGTATTTCACAAATCGCTAACAATTTATATGAAGACCTAAATTACAACTGGCAACACAATTCTGTTACAAATTGCTGTCCAGAATTATCTTGTCCTGAATAAAGTTACTAGGTTATAACTCGCGAATTTCGCTCGCCAAGCAAACTGGTGGATAACTTATCCAGCACATCGGATGCATGAATTAAATGGCGAATAAACATGATTTTACACCATTTTATGGGCACTTACATCTTTGTTTTACATGGGAGGCTCGAAGTGGTGTTTGCACTCAGCGACGTCCGTCGTAACAACTTTAAGACGCAGTAAATCAAAATTAGGAAGAGCAAGAGTTAAAAATTTCTCGATCTTGTGCCTACGTTTCGATTTTCTAGCCAATGGCATCATCAATAAATCTATAGAATTAGCATTAGGCGATTTAGGTATAATGACTATGTTTTTATATTTGTTTAATTCTTTTATTAAATTGAATACAAGTTATTGGCTATATTAAATTCTTTGTAAATATTTTTAAAAGTGTAATTTAACCGACTTTTCGCAAAAGTGTTTCCGTTAGGTCAAAGTCAAAATCTTTGACACAAAAGTCGACGTTCAGGAAAATCACCTATACTTACCTGCATTGTATTTAAGTAATAATTTAACAACACTTTGTAAAAGTAAAGTAACCCTTGATTAAGGTGTAATCTTTAAAATACAGTTACAAGTTAGATATGCATTGCAGGATATATCTAGTTATCCTTAAAATCGGGTGAGTATTTATTAGGGGTTAAAGAATGAAATTGCCGTTTTGTATGGACGAAATCGAGAAAAGTCATTTTTCCATACTAACATTTTTTTAGTTTTTTTAAAAACGCCTTAACCTTTTTCGATGCAATTAAAGGTGAAAGTTAGGTGGTTATAAAGCTACTTATTATAGTATTTAAATTTCTGAAAATCAAAGTATATAATACGAATATACTTAATTGAAGCAAGAAGGTCAGCTGACACATTGTAAGGGGTCTTTTCAACGACTTCCTTTGAAGTAATAGGCACTAGTATTGCTTTTTTTTTTAGTCAAAAGTTACTTTATTTAGTTCTTGATACAATACAAAAAGAATTACGCAATAATGCGACTATACTTAAGAGCTATAATAAAAATAAAAAGGGGGTAAATAATCGGCAATTTCATACTTTAACCCCTATTATTAAAACTCTATAGTCATATTGTAACCTTTTGTTGTACCGTATGAAGCTACTTCAAAACTCATAACTTGTTACATTGACTTTTTATAACGAGATATTGAAAGTCAATCCTTGTAAACCGCGCTTCAGACACCGATACTATGAATACGATCGTTCAATACATTAAAATATCGTCCAAGGTCGCATGGATCCGGATCGAAGATTGCGCGCGCGCATAGACCGGGCGAACTGTGAACTATTGTGTCGAACGCTTATCTTTCTATTGTAAAACTTAAAGAATGTCAATGGGCCACGCCTATGTCATATTTTGGGTCAGAGTTTAGTTGAGAAGTGACAAGTCAGGGTCTTACCGTTAGATGTAGAGCAAACATTTAATAGGTGTTATGTAAGTCTTTGGTTTGAGTCAGGCTTACGTACTTTGATAGAGCTTTATTTTTCGTATGTTAGTTTAGATTAGACTTATTTATTGCACGAAAGATAAAATACAATATCAATAACTTATACTTATCTACAATAGTTTTTGTTTTGTTCTCTACCACTTATTCATACATGCGAGTACTATTTATCTTATAGAGAGCAGTCATCATATTATTTTTCTCGAAGTAATAAATATTTTAATGAGGTAATTCATTAGGTACCCTAAAAATTAATGTATTACTTTTACAATTAATATTTAAGGAACTAGGTAAAAGAAGTCACCGATCGAGTCATCATACCAATAAGTATGGCCTGATGAAGTGTTATTATGACACAGCTTAAAGCGTTTGGCTAAGCAAGTATTAACTTATTATTGCTATCATTACTATTTCGAAATATGTTCTGAACCAGCTAAAGTTCCTCTTAGTTTATTAGTCTATCATTAGCCCCAAATAAGTACCTAATTATGAAAACTTAGGTAAGTAACTTCGTAAAAGTTATTGCCCTACACAATCATGTTTATCTCTTCACGTGCCAAACTTTAGACGTATCATGAAAATAACTATTAAATGCGAATGCATAGGTAGCTAATCTGAAACTGCGTCGTATATTCCGTAATTATAAGCAATAAAACTAAATAAGTCATTTGCATTAACTCTCCTTATTATAATATTCCTAGCCAACTATCTTTACTTCATTTGAATATTAAATAACTTTATTTTGTATAGAATAACTCTAAGCTAGTGAGGCAGCCACTCAAATGCTAAGTGTATTTGCATTTTGTGTAGTAGGGTTGACTGAAACATAAAATATGCTTTATACTTTAATTTTACTGTATTTTGCAGTGATTGTCATTTATTTATTTTAAAGTACGTATGCAGTTATTTATTTATTTATTTCATTTCTCTTTTGATAGCCTCAATCAAACGCATGCTTTTAGTGAATACTCTATACGTTCTCAAAACAGTAATATCCACGAATACGTTTCTGTTCCTTGTCGAAATCTTAAGTGAATTATCAAAAACATTTAGTTGCTTTTCACGTCACGTATCAGCAAGGTGTTCACGTAACTTGAAGTCGTTGTAGGTAGCACTAACAAAGTTTCTAAAATAATGAAATTTACTCAATTTACCTTGATGTTCTTTCATATCTCTCGCCAGCCTACCTCCTTCGCATTACCATAACACATGGTTGAAATGACTGACTAGCAACATTTTGCTTATCCTTATGGCCCTTTATAACGAGGATCTATTGATTCCTTAACGATTGTTGCCTGGCTCATATACTACATTCAAATGATTGTTCCAGGTGGTCCTAGTCCGGGGTCACTACGTGTCCTACCTGCCGCTGTGCAGCCGCAACGAGCCGGTGTTCCTGGCGGTGTGCACGCCGCTCGCCATGCCAGAGACGCGCGAGTGCGTCGTGCACGGCGCCACCAACGTCTTCACCACCGTGCACGCCGTCGACATGAAGATCCTACACATCGACACCAAGTAAGCCAGACATGGTCACCTAATTCCACAATGCGTCGCCTTTCGCGGGGGAAGGGGGTTGTCACAGACTCCCTTGGTACAATCCTGTATCCCACAGCATGTTTAATGGACCACCAAAAGTGTTTGCTACCATGCACGCTATAGACATTAAGATTCTGCACATCGACACCAAGTAAGCCAGACATGGTCACCTAATTAAACAATGAGTTGCCATTTACAACTGAATGAGGCATGCACTCCTTAGTAAAAAGGTCCAGTGACTCTTGGCATATTCAAAGTGTCACCAATGTGTTTCTCACCATGCACGCCGTCGACATGAAAATCCTGCACATCGACGCTAGACATGTACACCTAAATCCATAATGCGTCGCCTTTTGTGACGGAACGGGGGTTGTCGCAAACTGCCTTAATACAATCCTGTGACCTACAGCATGTTTAACAGACCACCAAAAGTGTTTGTCACCAAGTACGCCAGACATGTCTCTTTAACTCCACAATTCGACGCTTTTATAATGCACTTAGGAATTATCACACATAATCTACTTATGCTAGGGCTGAGAAATCACGAATTAGTTACAGCATTTTTGTCTCCGGAAAGTCCTGAAGAAATAATACTAGAACTTATTTCAAAGGTTATCCAACAATGAACCTCGACAAAATGTATACCGAAGTTTAATAAATAGATTTAATTCTGTGAAATATTTCTGCAGCGACCTGACTGATCAATAAAGTATAAAACGTTAGCTCATTTCTAAGGCCGCAAGCCATAACCTAACAAAGTGGAGTCAAAACATTCTTAATTTCTCGATATTGGACCCAGATACTTGCAAACCGGTAATGTTGCGATGCAAGCACAAAGGTCATTTCAACCATTACTCAGTTTTGATCTCGTTTAAACTCGGCCTAGTGATATCGCAAAATAGATCAGTCAGCATTTTATGAAGTATCCTAAAGTAAAGTAACAGCCTATAATCATCCCACTGCACGGAAAAGGCCTCCATCATTGAATTCATGTTACCTCAGCAATGATGGGTGTAATGGCATAATCACCACGCTTGCCAAATGCGGGTTGCTGATCACAAACCCGAGCATCGTTCAAAAATTCGAAACTTTTTGTTGCCCGACCCGTGGATCGAACCTGGGACCCCGAGATCTTGGCCCGGTGTTTAAACCACTAGACCAACGGGGCGTTATGAAGTATCCTAATATAAAAAAAATCGATAGTAACGCTATTGTCATCGCTGATCGCAAAACAATTAGTTTAAAATCTTGCAGATATTGATTTATGATGATTAAGTCACAGACAGATATCAGTACTTAATTACATAAACATCTGTAACTTTAGTAGACGCCGTGCTTCATGCATTATATAAAAAAGAGTAGCGCCTCAAAAACGATCCCAACCTTTACTTAAATAAAAAATAGTATCACAAAAACAGATAAATCTGTTATAGACCTGTATTCACCCCGATTGGTACCAGTATGCTTTTCTTAACATTCTGACATAAATACACTGGTTTAAAACTATAAACAGAGCAAACAAGTTACTTAACTGATAGTCTACAAGTTTCCAGTATTGTTACAAACAATAACTTAGTAATCGGATAAATTTCTATAAAAATGGTCATTACATCTGATACTGATTTTTATAAATAATTTATTTAATACTCAGTTTATATTCAGTCATTGAGCTCACATTATAGTCATTTTGACGTGACAACGTCTTAAATTAGGTTGCGGCTGGGAGTCACTTATGAAAAAGTGTAACGCTCGGTAACGTTACGATGAGTCACCGAACGAGAGAGAGGCCCGCCGAATGCCTTGCGTCTCTCTCCCACTCAACTATGATCGGTCTGCCGCGCGCGCAGCACTAGAGAATTAGGCGCATTGAATCGGCGCATGCTTGTGTCTCTGTCTTTGTCTTTCTCGAACGTTCTTGGCGTTGGAAAAACAAGAAAGCGTCATAATACAAGTTCACACGTGTGGTTAAAGTATCGTCAGCTGTGTCTGTAGTGAAAATGTGGAGTGCTTAGATTTTCTATAGTTAAAATTTGTGCAATTCTTATTTTCATTCAATTCCTTGTTCCTATTGTGCAATTTAATTATATTCATATCAATAAATATTCTACCGAGAAAAAGACGTTGTCACGTAAAATCTTCGCCCGTAAAACCGACTTTACAGGCAACCATTTTTTTTAATCTTTAGTTAACAAATGTATTGTTTGCCTTTGTTGAACTGTGATAACTTGAACTAGATCCATCCGAAAGACTAGCAAAAATGTTGATATTTCAAAAACCTTCTAAATGTATGCCGTATGGGATTTTATTTTGGTCACAAACAAAGGGAACCATCATGGTTGTCGTAAAAAAATATTTTAACTACCAATATTAGTTTATTAATCTTTTGGGATATATGTATTATCCCCAGAAATTGCAATCTTTAGCGCCTCAACCATCTTTTCCCCAGTCAAACAACTTTAAATTATCTATTATCTATATATATATATATAAAAATCAATTGCTGTTCGTTAGTCTCGCTAAAACTCGAGAACGGCTGGGCCGATTAAGCTGATTTTGGTTTTGAAATGTTTGTCGTAGTCCAGGGAAGGTTTAAAAGGTGAGAAAACATGGAAAAATTGCGAGGAAGATAGTAAAAACGTTAATTTCATATTCCCATATAAAATGCTCTACATCAAATTTTTGAGCCATTAAGTCAGTTTTAATGATGTTAGGATCAGGTGATATAAAGTACACCGGAATATATATAATTCTTCTGTGAGTGTGTATGTCACTGAACTTCTCTCAAACGACTGGACCGATTTTGATGAAATTTTTTGTGTGTGTTCAATCTGGGAATGGTTTAGATTCACAATTTTTGGGGGTAGGGTAGGGTAGGGTAGGGTAGGGTATGTGTAGGGTAGGGTAGGGTAGGTTAGGGGTAGGGGTAGGATAGGGGTAGGGGTAGGGTAGGGGTAGGGTAGGGGTAGGGTAGGGGTAGGGTAGGGGTAGGGTAGGGGTAGGGTAGGGGTAGGGTAGGGTAGGGTAGGGGTAGGGTAGGGGTAGGATAGGGGTAGGGGTAGGGTAGGGTAGGGTAGGGGTAGGGTAGGGGTAGGGTAGGGGTAGGGTAGGGGTAGGGTAGGGGTAGGGTAGGGTAGGGTAGGGGTAGGGTAGGGGTAGGGTAGGGGTAGGGTAGGGTAGTAAAATATTAAAATTTTATAAAATATATACAAACCTAAATTTTTACCCTTTTACCACCAACTCCTATTTTTTGTTAGCCATTTTAGTAATTTAATCATTTTTATGGCAAAACAACGTTTGCCGGGTCAGCTAGTAGAGATATAAATTGGGATCAGAACAATGTGTGTGATGGTGTCCACATTTATTTATTTAATAATATATTTCGTTTTATAATATTTAACATACCTAGTGTATAATACGTAAAAAAATCATAGTGTAGGTCGTGTTCAATACAACTGTCTGATCATGAATTACAAATTATAGTTACATTTTCGGCGAAACTATTTCTCAAAGTATTTACAAATGAACGAATACGAAATGTAGTATAAACATGCAGTACATCCATTTTAATTGTATTTCAGATACCTATAGAAAGTTTGATCTATTCATAAATTCGTACAAACCCGGGCTATAAATATAAAAGCAGCCGGTAGCTCGTATGTCTGTCATTGTATGCAAAGACGGCTTCCAGCCAGGTGACGAGTTGTTACCACAGACATATTATCCGCTAGACGGGAGATGGACTTCAATACTAACAATCAGACAATCTGATCTGCAATGAGTGCAGGGACATAATAAATAATAGGAGCGTTATTATATTCCTATCTTGTTATTGTTTGATTTATTTTTTGTGATATCCTATTAATATTATAAACGCGAAAGTTTGTAAGAATGTATGGATCTTTGTTACTCTTTCACGCTAAAACGATCCAACGGATCTGAATGAAATTTCGCACTGTGTTAGTTTATTGGCTGGAATAACATATAGGCTTCTTTTCATATCGGGAAAAGGTACGGTTCCCGTGGGGTCAATAAAGTAATTAAGTCAATAAATAATATACTTTAAAGACGTTCAAAATTCCACGCGTACAAAGTCGCCGGCAACAGCTTGTTATTTATAAAGATGTTATGTGTCGTGTGGTGTCGATACATAAAAATGATAACACCACCCCCTTCTCTTCTTATGGATGTAGCCTCTTGTGACTAAACTAGTTAAAAACTTTTGCTAAACGAGTGCTGACAGAAAAAGACAAGTATCCATCCACTGAATTTGCCACACACAATGCATCGTCCAATGTATCGCCATTCTTATCATCTCAGGCAAAGTATGTCCACATACTGTTGGCCACCCCTAAGGATCACCACGATCCACGATCACGACAGTCGTTGCAACACTACCTACATTCAGCAGCTTCCCACGACCATCTATAGATCGTCAGTCCACCTAGTAGGGAGCCTACTACCTTTACGTCCCAACGACCATCGGTTCTTCTTACTATGTGCAGCCGTTACTATGTACCGCCCACTGGCACTTCAGCTCAGCAATATTTCAAGTGATGTCAGTTTTCGACAACTCAGATGAGTTCTTCTACGGATTTACATACTTATGATTCTATCTCGTAGGGAAATACCAATCATCGCTCACTCGCCGCTGTCCTTGATCGTGTGCGACCTTGCGCCTTCTTATGAGACCCATATTAAGCGACCACGTTTCAGTTTCATAAGTCACCTTCACGGACTGGACGAAGATTTCCGTTACTGTAGGACCGTCACCTTTATTTTACAATGATTGATGATGATTATACGGTGTTGCTTGGCTGATGTAGTTTGTCCTTTCTTGATTTTATGGTTCTAAATCAAGTTAATAAGTTCAGCTAAGTTTTATTAGATTACATCAATTCAATGTGTAAATCTAATCTTTATAGCTTATCTAACTTGATATATGGCTAAACTTTCAGCACTCGCCTATACTTGTCCATTGCTATAAATGGTCTTAACCAACCCAACCAAAAAAGGTTTGTCCGAAATGGAAAATTCAGTTCCTACAAATTGACATTAAAATGCATGCTCAAAAGTAACGCTTCGTCAAACTCGTCAATAACACAGGTAATGCTAAATCATATTAAACATCACATTACAGCGGATATACGAGTATTCAGGCTACATTGTATCATAATAAACAATTCAGTATCGTAGGACATTTTTCTCTCTCAAAACTTATATTAATGACCGTGAAATTTATATCCGTATGTCTCCATGTCGTTGGAATACATCTTCAAAAAGAACATCTTATATACTCATTGTTAAGGTAGAAAAAGGTTTAGTGACAGTTTATTTGTTAAGGTTCTGTATGTAAAATCTTTTAGTATGCATGCGACATTCCTGGGCAAATACACTTAATTTTTGTTACAATTCGGCTAACCTCATAATATTTTGTAAAATTTTGTTATTTTGGTGTACCGACTTCACTAGGAATTCTTGCAAATTAGAAATTCTAGAACTTTAAGGTGACTGACTTTCCGATAATCGGTGACCGATTTTTTGTAAAAATAGAACGTACTGATAGCAATGGAACAACGCACACGTCCTACAAAAAATTGATCATGCTTGTGTATGCTGCTGCCTACTATAGAAAAATCGGCCCGATTATCGGTCCTGCAAAAAGTCTGACGTGGGCGGGCAGCCTAAACCGTTACTCAAATACGCTAATTTGTCACCGTTATTCTTCCATTGTACCAAATTATGTTTTAAATATGACGAGTTTTTCAAAACGTTGCAGAACCCTGAGCTAAAATTTTACAGATCTTTTTGTCACCCTGACACACTGTATGAATATGAAATGTTTCCAATAGAGACGCTACATCTGCTTTTGATGTACGATGCCTCTGGCGACAGTTTACATCAATACCCATTGTTTATTGTTGTATGGACTCAAATGCGTTCGACTCGATGCTTAGATTATACAGGACAGAATAACTCGTGTAAATATATTGCTTTTACTTACATAATGTTGTTTCTTCTTTTAAAAGATGTTTTAAAGTAAGAAATGCTAATTATAGAGAATTTCCCGCTTGGTCTAGGGGCTTCAGTACCGGGCAAAGATCTCTGGGTCCCGAGTTTGATCTCCGGGTGGGGCAACTGGTGTTTCGAATTTTCAAACATTGCTCGAGTTTGCGATTACCAGCCCCAATTTGGCAAGGTTGGTGATTATGCCTGTACAAAGCATTGCTATGGTAAGTTATATTCAATGATAGAGGTTTTTGCCAGGGCAAATGTAACATATGTAACGGCCTATAATATTATAGGTACTAGTCGACAAAACTTAACTTTTTTTATTTCACAAAATCAACTTATTGTTTTTTTATTAAACAATATTAGCAGAAAATGAATTAGATACTGTTGTCTTTATGTTAGGTCTAATTTCAGGGATATTTGCTTGTGAGCACACAAAAATGTGCCATTAAAGCGTTGTTTACGAATTTATTTCAGACATTTAAAGCCATCTATTACTAAAAATTGTATATCTATGCAAAAGACATAATTCTAAAGTTTTTAATGCTTTTTACAAAAATTATCTACAGCTTTTCAATGCAAAGATATTCACAACTAAGTTTCACTGCATTTTTTTTGTTACCCTCCTATAAAACTCGTTACATAACTTTAAAAAACTTTTTCTTTATGTGATTCAAATGCGAATATATTTTCGTCACATCATTATAGAAACAATAACATAAGTGCTATTTGGAATCCAGTCATATTACTTTAAAAAAACCAGCAACTTAGAAAAAAACAAAAGTATTTTCGAGTTTATTTATTAATTTTGAAAAAGGGAAAAGTTATTTACTCTAACTTTGTTCTCTTACATCCCTAAAATAAGACCTAATAGATAAATTTTGATAGTTGAAACACACCCAGAGTTTGTTGAAATTAATAAAAATACACTTATTTTAGTCTGGCAATATCTTTGTTGACCAGTGAATCATCCCACTGCAGGCATGGGATGATTATAGATCGTTACAAATGAAATTAAAAAAATATTAGTAAGATATGTCGAATCTTATTTTAATTGCAGATCAGTCGAACGTTTTTTTTATTTATAAAAATAACAGGCACGCGTCATTCACACACTCAGCGTGTGACCCTGGAAGCGTTTACCGGCTCCTTAAGTGGTTATTAAGTGTCGATAAAAATTGGCTAATCCACTTGTAATTGTTTTCTTTGCTTCTGTCTTTACAATTACAACCTCGTACATTGCACACTTGTTTTTTTTTGATAGGGTGACCATGGTTCGTAAAATAGTACCATTAAGAATTCATTTAAATTGAAATATGATAGACGCATTTCTATTCAGATTATCCTTATTAACCCATTTTTACTGTAATTGATCCTACTTGAGATTTAAATTTTCATAAAACACTGGGTACATACCTAAAGGGTATAAATGACACCATATTACTAGGACTCTTCTGTCCGTTTGTCTGTCCGTCTGTTTTGTAACCAGGCTGTACCCATGAACCGTAGACCACTTGATCGATTTTTTTTCATTAGTATAGTTATTGTTTTGATTGTATCAAGTGAGTACTTTAACTAGAAGCAGAACTGTTCGACCTGTATACACTAGGGTGTCCCAAAAAAATCAAAGTCGTTTTTTTTTAACGCATACCCTCTAATTATATGCGAATGGTGTTAAAACACTTGTAAATAAAATTTCATGTACCTAGAACAACAGCAACCCGTGCCGACTAGCGCCGAAACATGTCAGTACTTGCTTAGTATGGCGCGTCGGAGTTAATGTATCGTTGTGCTTGTTATAACTTGTTTGTTTTATTAGTTAACGCATTGTTGTCGTTTGGTCAAGATGTCAGAGGGATTACGCAGTTCTAAAAAGGGAATTTTTTTGATAGGGGATATAAAACATCAAATCACAGGATCAAAACTTCCCTCTAACGGGCAAGTATTGGCAGTTTTGTTCTATAATATTCGAGAAGTGAATTTAAGTGTGAATGAAAGCGCGAATCTAACTATTCGTGAGTGCATTATTTATTGGGAAAAGGCACGTATTCCGACTAAAGCTTTACCTAACTGTGTTAAGAAACTAGTGGCCTTTTACCAAGTTTGGCGAGATTTACAAAAAAATGCGAACAAAACCCAAGACATATTCGAACAGCGTCGACAAGATTTTGTTACAAAATTGGACAATTTGTTCGACATTGCACACGCCGACGCGCTTTAATTAATAAAGATAAATGAAGATAGGATCTTCTTGCAGCGTCAAAGAGAGCCAGGCAGACCTGGTCACTTAGCTGGAGTGGATAAAAAGTTAACCGACAAAGAGGAAAAATCGCGCTTGAGAAAAATAGAGGATCAAAAACGTCAAGCTATTTATGAAGCATCCTTAATCGCTTCGACGTCCTCTTATCAAGATAATTCATCATCTGATTCTGAAGTAATGGATTTACAAGACAATTTGCCCACCCCAAACGAGTCAGATTGTAATAAAACTTCAATGAGAAAAAATTTCATTACTCCAAAGTTAGTGGCAGCCTTAGATAGGTGTAAGTTAAGTATGAGGAATTCTATGTTTATTATTGAAGCTACTATTGAGGCACTTGGACTCAACATTGACGAATTTCCCATCAGCAAGTCCACCATTCAAAGAATTCGCACGGAAAAACGAAAAGAGCGGGCAGAAGCTATAAAAATCGATTTCCAAAACGAAGTGCCAGATACTGTAACTGTCCACTGGGATGGAAAACTGTTGCCAGCTTTAGACGTGCGCCAATGTAAAGAAGAACGTCTCCCGATAGTGATTTCCTATGACGATAAAGAACAACTTCTAGCGGTACCAAAGTTGAATAGCTCTACTGGAACTGAACAGGCACAAGCAGTTTGGAATGCAGTTACAGACTGGAATCTCGAAGACAAAGTGCAAATTCTTTGCTGTGATACCACTGCTTCAAATACTGGTCGTATTAATGGAGCCTGTGTGCTTCTCGAACAAAAATTGGACAGAGAATTGCTTGTTTTTGCGTGCCGCCATCACATTTACGTATTAGTGTTGAAAGGAATATTTGAATCTAAAATAAGCCAAGTGAGCAACAGCCCTGATATTCCTTTATTCCGAGAGAACTGGAAAAACATCGATTCCGATAAAATACAAAGTCAAACAGAATTGTTATCACGCGTTGATATTTCAAAAATTGAGAAACTGATAGAGTTTTACCGAACTGAATTAAATAAGGAAATAACTAGAGATGACTATCGAGAGCTAATTGAACTTTCAATCATATTCCTTGGTGGAGACACAGAGAGAAAATTTAAGATTCGGCCTCCAGGTGCTATGCACCAAGCAAGATAGATGGCGAGAGCAATTTATTCATTAAAAATTGTATTACTTAGCTCTCAATTTAGGATTTCTAACAAAGACAAAGCGGCACTGTTAGATGTATGCTTGTTCCTTGTTACATCCTACGTCAAACCTTGGATGCAATGCATTTTAGCAGTTAAAGCACCTTACCAGGATCTGAGCTTCTTGAAGACCATAAAAGCTTACGAAACAATCGATAAAACTATCTCAAAAGCAGCTTTACAGAAGTTCTGTCAGCATTTATGGTATTTAACAGACGAAGTGGCTGCCTTGTCTCTGTTTGACGATGATGTTGACTACGAAACAAAAATAAGGATAGTTAATAACTTATCGAAGGAAAACCAATCAGCTTACAGTAAACGCTACATCCCCACAAAAGAAGATTTATGTGGTACACTTTACGAGAAAACTATCGACGACTTCGTTTCCATCAAAAGCAAGGCCTTGTTCAATCGTTTGAAAATTGATGACAGTTTTCTTAAAGAGTGTCCTACTTCATGGCCAAATAATGCTGGGTTTGTACAATCTAAAAGACAGATAATGGTTCTAAGAGCTGTTAATGATACGGCAGAGAGAGCAGTTAAGTTAATGCAAGACTTCCATGGAAAGATTACTGTTGAAGAAGAACAAAAACAATTTTTACTACGTTGTGTACAGGAACACAGAGTGGTATACCCTGACTGTAAAAAGAAAACTTTGAAAAGAAAATTTTGTAAATAACGCTCTATAATAAATCAGTTTATGTAAATATACGCTGGAGGTAAAATATCATTTTATTTACTAAATAAAAACTAAATTCTTGAAAGTCCTCTATAGTTTTCATACAAACATTTTGTCAAAAGTTTGACATCAAGTCGGCACGGGTTATCGTTATCCGATCCCAATGATATTTTTTATTTTAGTTATTAGGGCCATTTAGAAAAAATATAAAGGGTATGCATATTTAAATTCGAAAAAAAATAATTCTTCCTTATTGGCTGGGACACCCTAGTATACACGTTTGTGTATACAGGTCGAACAGTTCAACCAACTAACTGTTTAGTTAGTTGGTGGATATTTATTATGATGATTATCTGTAAGGTAATGTATAATTATATTTGTTTAATAAACAAAAGATCACGAAGATATACGAATAATTTTAGAAAGACATGCATATCTAAAAGATTCGTATAGAATAATTTCAGAAAGACATGCATATAATCTGAGTATACGTCTGTACGAAATAATTCGTATCCAATCCTACTTAGAGATTTGGTATTAATCTAATGTTAACAGATGCAAATATCTAAAAAAAGTAAAGTCTTAACATACATTACATTCATCAAATACTCGTACAGTGGTCGAATGAGAAACGCAAGGTCTATAGTGCAATGATTAATGAGATCTAAGACAGTGTTTGTTTATGTCAAGTTCACTTTAATTACATTAATCATTATTCTGATCATTGTATGCAATCAGATCAAGGTTAATTATGAGTTGAAATTAAACTTTTGTTTAGGAGCATCTAAGCGTGTTTGTACAGTGCGACGATATATCATGGCCGACGGATTAAGTCAACCTAGTCACATCTCTCACATGAATATATTTTTAAACACGAATATTTACTTTATATTATGTTTTAGCAATTTAATTGCAAAAATATAATATAAAGTAAATATTAAGTATAAACTTGAAAAATTATATCTCAGGCGAGACTTGAACCCGCATCTCCTCGCATGCCGGCGCGGCGCTTTACCATTTAGACACCGAGACACTACGTTTCGGGCGTAAATTTTCAAACATATTCTTATCGCTGTAAGCTTAGAGTATTAATATGCTGTAAGCCATCAAATGTTAGGAGTTTTGCACTCTTAACACCCGAAAAATTTACGGCTGTGACGTAGTGGCTAAATAGTAAAGCGACGCGCCCGGTATGCGAGGAGGTGGGTTTGAGTCCCGCCTGAGACATTATTTTTGAAGTTTATATTATATACAGACGAATATTTGTTGTTTTAAACCGATTTCCGATTTGGAGCAGTGAGCGTCATTTGGCTTAAATAATGATGATGAAATATGAATTGTTTAAACGTACGATTACGATCATCAGATAAATACACACTGAAATATTTGGAATAGTTGAAATTTGAAATCAAAGTTAGAAGACAGGCCAGAAGAGTCTCGGATTAATAGTTTTTTTTTTTACAATCAATGGGCTTGCTCTTGACTACATACTAAACTTTACGGTTAAGAAAAATCCTAAGATGGAGCGAGCTTATCCAGAAAGTGGCACTGGTTCTCCCACACACCAGCGGAACACGGAAACTGTTTGGCGCTGGACTCCGGCAGGAGGGTGGTAGCATCCGGGCAGCCTCTTACGAAGCCTACAACCGCAGAGGGATCTGTTATCCGTCATCATTGGTTAGAAAACCAAAGATGCCGTTGCCCAAGGTGGACCACTAGGAGGTAGATCCCAACACCCCTAAATAGTTGACTAAGAGGATGATACGTAAAGATATTTATTACAAGATGGAACCAGTAAATGTTATTATTATATATATACGTAGATGATAAGTATGTATGTAGTAAAAGCATTTGAAAATGTTTTCCAATTATATCCATTGTAGGTATTTCGTGTCTACCTCAACAAAAAGTGCCCCATAGAATAAGTAACACTACCAACCAAAGCTTAAGCCATAGAAATAGGTATACAAATATACTACAAACGCAGTACACATTTTTTTGAAGTTAGGAAGTAGGTATAAGATGAACATGAACATAAATACTAACTGCATATCTGTTTCTCCAGTAGCGAGTGGCACCTGGGCTGGGAGAGGAGCTCGCTTCACGGCGTCAGCTGGTACCACCTGCTACATCCTGACTGCTGCAAGGAGGCCCAGAGCAAACATCGGTTAAGTAAGTAACATATTAGTACTTGAAACTTAAGCCCAATATTGGGCTTGGCTTTGACATTCCGTCGTAGCGCGGACCATTTATTTGCCATCTATTATAGTAGGTTTTTTTTTACTTTAGAGATCTCACTTTTACTTAGTATCAAGAAATTCTCACGATGATAGAAATCTGCACTTTGCTGCCATAACTATAAAATGAACCATAATGTGTTAAACATAAATAATCGTATCATTGCAAAATATTAAAGGTACTGCAAATAAAGCGCGCTTAGATTAAGACATCAACACTTACGATCATCCCGATAACCTACGACAACATAAACGCTTTTGACACGTTCTAGAGAAAGTTTACATGATGATCAAACGTGACGTCCGTGTGTAGACGCTTTGCCAACTACGTGAGCGATTAAATCGAGCGAATCGAGCACTTGTAAGCTCGCAACACTAGCTGTCAAAACATAGACAAACAATTCTAAACTTTATTCGTCGGAGGCGCGAAATTCTAAATTTGAAATTCAGAACGTGACTCGTGACTCGGTGTGGCGGGAATTTAGTGCTATGGACAAATTCAAAATTGGAACACTTTCGAATGAAGCCGTGTGAAGATGGCACGAGTGACGGGTGACATGGAGATTGCATGTGTGATACAACCCACAGTGGGATAAAGCACTGTTAGACCGCGATGGTGGATATTTATTTGTCACGTTTACGATTTCAGAATGCATACTAAATTAATTATGGAAAAGCGAAGCAAGGAATATAATGACACTGCAATTGAGCAATTGGATGGGTAATAAATTGACTAAATTCTCATTATTTTCAACTCCTATTTTGCAACTGCAATAGCTCATTATTCTTCCAACAAGTCAACATTATAAAGTTTATTTTAAACAAAAGTTGAAACTACTTGAATTCTGAAATCGTCATTGTACTAAAATATTTTTGTTTTTCGACATCTCTGAAACACAATTTCAGTTATCAAATCGGAACATTTTGATTCATTTGATTTCACACAAGAATTAATTATTTCTATTTACATTGGTATCATTATATCATTCGTTTGGGCCGAGCGTAGGCAGAGCACAGTAAACGCGCTCACAAATCAAACCCACTTTACACACGGACAAACAAAATAACTGCTCTACGATAAACGTACGGGCTGTTAGCACAGCCCAAAAAGGGCAGCCAGTTCATCTACACTAAGTTTTATCATAGGGAAAGAAATTTTTATGTAAGTGATCTGCACATAATAGGACTATTAAAATGTTGTGTTTTAAAATCGCACCTATTTCATCATTATAAGATGTACCAGTGCTTAGCTCGATGAGCTCTTATCTTAAATTACCTAAATAGTTTCAAATTATTCGTATTTCCGGATGTTAAGTGAAATTAATGCAGTTTACATTAAGGTAAACAAGACCAAATATTGTACTTTTTTAAATACATAATTTTCTATTCTGAAGAAAGTTAATTTATGAGGGATCAGAGATACTTAATCTTACACCTTCGTAAGCCTTGAGTTTGAATGATTGTTGGCACATATTATAAACGGGTTTATATTAGTAGAAAAAATTGATACCCTATTTAAATTTAATCCGACAAGTAACAGAGCAACCCGCCAGGCTTAATATATTTTTCTATTTCTAATAATGAGTAATGACATATGTGATCAGATTGTTCTCTTTGGGCTACCCTGTTAGCCAGCCTCAGCACAATCACAGCGTCGTCAATCTCCCCGAGTCTAAAACCAACAGTCGAGAACGAAATTGCACGAATAATCGACCAACATTAACCCCCATTACTCTCGACAACGTATTTCAACGATTCCGATTGTCAATCCGTCGACTTCATACGACTACATAAGACAGATATTCCTTTGCAAGATAGTTTTTAAAAAATAAAAAATTGTCGATGGGCGTTTCGCATAGCATGGAGTCATCATTCGAATGATTCGATAATCGAAAAGGCAAGGACGAGGCCACGTGCATTGACCTTTGAGTGATGTGACTAGGGATTGCATAAAAATAATAGAACAGCACAATAGATTTAATCATTGATAGACGACCTATTATTTTTATGAAGGTCAAGAATTTAGAATGACGAGTTTCGTTTAAAACAGCAAAGAATGTCTCTATTTTTCACTTCTGCCACAGAATAGATAATAGGTGAATACATAATACCTTGACGTATTTTCAATGTTATTATGTAATTTTTAGTAATATTACCAAAAAAAAAACGAATGCTTACTTAATAATAGGTGATGTTCAAGACCATGTTATTAAGTTACAGTTAACTAATGATGGGTACATTAAGAAATCTTAAAAAAATAAAGATATGGTCTTAGTTGCAGATCCTAAATGCCTTGTGAATCCTTTCATCTTAAGGGACAGATTAATAAATAGTTACCAATGTTAGTTGAACTTCATAACTGAATCTAAGTAAGTATAATATTATGTTATTGCCTACATGAATTTCCGAATTAAATACGAATAGTTCCTCATATTTGTCTTTTTCATCAACCCATGTCAGTAGGTGCTGTACTCTCACAACCCAATACAGGCCAGTACGCCTAAACTTCATTTATTAGATTTTGCGAGTCATCATTTTTGAGGGCCTGTGATGCATTTTCTAAGTTGAAATCTCAACGTTTATATAAATTACTTATCCTTGCTTTACTATCTTTGTAATAATTACTTCGTTTTGTAAGAATAACATATGCCTACCTTGTTTATATCCTTCAGATACATCCGAGCTAATGTCTCTTTAATATGGTATACTTACTAGTCAAACTATTTGTCTCTAGGTTTCCTATATATTTTCATTTAAAAAATAAAAAGCTTCACAAACATGGTAAATCTTCCGCGAGAAATCGCATAATTTTTTTCATGGATTTACTATTGACGCTAGCTTAAATACCTTATAGTTCACATGTTTAATATCCTAATGAAAAATAATATTTTCTTTAACAACCATGGCTACGTGTTTTGTATACAACGTGTTCCTTTTGATATCCCATAACTCTAGGGTATTAAACAGACCATGATAAATAATCAAATTGCATATGAATTATTTTTCAATTATAATTTTTTTTTGGTTAATTTTTTATACAAAATCTTTCTAAAAAGTCACGACTGTTTGTGTAAAACACCCTTACGATTACCTTGTTATGAATGAACCTTTGAATGTAAACGATTTACTTGTACTTACTTATCAATGAAACACCCACACACGTCAATGTTTTTTACAAGTTACGCTCTATCGAACACGTTGTATGTATTTTGTGTAACAAAACTGACAAAGGAGTTATTTCAGCCGCTTTTTGCAAGTCGCTAACATGCAAGCTGTGATATGGCAGCATTTGGAGTCAATATGGTTTATTTTTTATAAGTTTAATACATAATTTTACTTTATCTTAACATGACATAATCCTAGACACTGTAAGATTAACATAATTAAACCAATAATTTATTCTAAAGTAACGTCAAAACTATGACTGTTATCTCAATAACTCAACTGGTCAGCGGGGGACCCATAAAGTAAACAATTATAGCTGCCTTTTCTGAAGTGAATTTAATAGTTTATGGTAATACATAATTGCAATTATTTAGATCATTAGCATTTTGTTCTATTCTTTGTCTATCAAGTGTCAGCGACTGTTGAATTTATTTCATCTCCTAATCAGATAAACAAGATATCAATGAGCTAATCGCTTCTGGCAATATGCTAAACGAAAGATTTGTATTTAAATTAAAATAGTATCTACCTACCAGAATTATATAGTTGTAAGTGTACTAGATATCAAATAAATAAATTAACGTTTCTTGACGAATTCAACACGATGAATATGCCCACAATATGAAATGATACTTCTAGCATCCATGGATTCCCCGTTGTCCATCGCAGTACTTGGAGGCTGGGACTTGCGACGTAAGTGTAGATTTAGGGCTAGATAGACTACTAGAGCTAAGTGTTTCCCATAATTGATTTAATTTAATTACTTTGAAACGAAATCTAATCTCGAAAAACTAGAACAGTACCATTTTAGCAAATTACCTCTAGTATTTATTGAATCACTGTTAACTGCTTTTTATTCAGGCATTCTTTCGTATTGTACATTAAATTATTGCTAAATGCGGCTGCTTTTGGCGTTAGCGACAAATTTGACTTTATAAATAACTAAATGAAAAGTTTGATGTGATTTAATAAATACGCTTCCAGCCATAAGACCACCTAAATTGTACAGCTTTAAATGTATTTTATGTGACAAAATCCTATATGGTGTGCAATAAAGAGTATAATAAAATAAATAATAGTAAAGGTAATTTGCTAAAATGATACTGTTCTAGTTTTTTAAGAATTGATTTTGTTTAGAAGTAATAAAATAAATTAATTGGGGGCAGCACTTAGCTCTACCTGCTAGTTGCCTTTAGCAGGCCTCCTAATGACGCTCGTAACACCTCGACTGCCTGAGTAGACTTCCCTGCCCAAACATTGAGCTACGATCACAGAACATGAAAAGAGGTTAGACAGGCGA
This sequence comes from Anania crocealis, assembly GCA_949315895.1. Classification (NCBI taxonomy): domain Eukaryota; kingdom Metazoa; phylum Arthropoda; class Insecta; order Lepidoptera; family Crambidae; genus Anania; species Anania crocealis. Next base: position 5,379,032 of record OX438869.1, on the reverse strand, counting down.
TGTAGGCAAAGCAGGCGCGCCACAGAGGTTAAGAGCAAATGCAATTAAGCTGATGTTATCATCACCACCAGCCTATTATCAGTTCATGGCTTTTTTTTTTCGCACACGAACGACCGGTCGTTTCCTATTGAAACGATCGCTCGAACGGCAACCCTCCCACGGGGGAAGGAGGTGGTGAATCCTCATGGATACCTCACAGCCGGCTGTGAGGTTATGAGACTTCTACTTACTAAACACCACCTTTATTCGCTACCACCAAAGGTGCCGTAGCGTATCTGAGGCGACCACACCCCATGGGGGAGTGTGACGCAGGGCGTTTCTCGCCTAGGCGGTTTACGCACTGAAGGAGGCTGGCATTCGGGAGGAATGTGAGCCTAGAATAAATGAATTTAAGGAGCCGTTGTTCGTAATGAACGTAGGCCTGAATTAATTATTTACTTATCGACTGACTCCCAGAAGGGGTGGCAGCCGATTTAGAGGGCTGGGGGCGACCTGAAGGGTCTTATGGGGTGGGCTTAGTTAACCTGGGGCTTGAGACTTTTTATGACTCTTAGACACCTTTCGTGGTGACTAAGTGTCATAATAATGTCTCGGGTGGAGCGGGCATTTCGCAGTTTATTTGCGATTATATTTACTTCGTCGATATCGATATTATCGATAAAGTCGGACACCAAGATGAAATCGTCGTCACTATTGTGTGAACGCGATTTTTGTGGCGGAATCAGGACCCTCTCATGCGGGGTGAAGGGGGGAGGTTTGGGTGCTGAGTTGAGGGGTTTTCTCCAGCTCCCTGCTGGCTTATTGGCCGGGTCTGCCTCCCTGCCGCCCGATTTCGGGAGAGCAGGGAAGTTGGTGAATGTGTGGGTAGGGGGGCCAACCTGCGACCTCATGGGAGGTTGGGGTTTTGGGCGCGGCGCGCGTGCACATTCCCGCCAGTTGGCGGGGTGGCCAATAAGGCCGCAGTTTACGCACGCCGGTTCCCCGGGGGTGTCGCGCGTGCGTTCGCACTCCCTGGTGGAGTGGGAGCCAAGGCACTTAACGCACCTTGGTGGGGCTGTACAGTTAGCCGCTGCGTGCCCATAGAGCTGGCAGCGGTGACATTGGCCTGGGACCCCACGGCTGCGCGGGGGTTCTACCCTGATATTGGACAGGCCGCAGACTTCTCTTTGTGCCTGAACAAATCACGGGCGCGGGGACAGTTGGTCATGACGACCAACATCAGGGGGAAACGGCGTTTGCCCTGGCCGTACATTGGATGTACAGCTTCGACAGGGAAACCTTGTTTTGTGAGGTCGGCTTTGACCTCATCCATGTGGAGCTCTACCGGGACTCCGCGGAGGAACGCGCGTACTTTGCGCTCTTCAGGAAGAGCGTAAGTGTGATAAGGGAGTTTGTTTTTTGTTAGTAGCTCGATAAGGCTACGGAAGTCTGAGATGCTCGGCACCTCTATTTTTATGGCTTCACCCGTGTTGGATGCACGGGTGTATTTAATTTTGCCCTCGATGCAAAGCCGGGACACTTCAGTCCACTTTTCTTTGCATCTTAGGAAAATGGGTGGGGGCGCCTTTTGTTTGGCGGAAGTGGGCTTAGACCGCGAGTCTAGGCGAGCAGTGGGAGCAGGGGACACCGTTGGTGCAGACCCTGCTCGATGCAGAGGGATTGGGACAGCGGAGGTGGCCGGGGTGGCCGGGGATGGAACGGGGGAAGGGGACGCTGGCGACTCAAGTACCGGAGAGCCCCGGTTCTTGGCGCGTTTCCCGCGCTTCCCCTTTCTCGTGACAGGCTGGAATGCCTCATCAGAAGGGAGAGACGTGAAGGACTCCTGAGATAGGGTCGGGGAAGAAGACCTGTCAGACAGGGTGCGCTTCAGAGTAGGTGGTGCTGAACAGACATCCATTTCGTCTGAAGACTGGACGTCCTCGGGAGTTGTAAGACCAGATGGGGTCTCATTGCTTTGGGAGGCTTTGTAGCTTTGCATAAATGCCACAATTTTAGCCAGGAATACTGGATCTTTATCCAGACGGGCAAAGAGTTTGGCCTTGTGGTCGGCCATAATGGAACAAGTATATGAAAGATATACTGAATGTATTGGAAGAAACAAAAGACAAAAACAATGGGACACCCCCCGCCAGAGGCAGGGGGAGGGGGGGGGGGCGAGTGAACGGTATCCCTAGTGGATAGCCGTTCTTCCCTTCCCCTTGGGACTAGGCCCAAGTGCAGTGGGTCCGGGACTGCGGTTTTGCCAGGGCCTGGAGGCCCCGGAGAGCGAACCGGGTGCGCTCAGTTGGCTTCGTTGCCACCGTAAGGTATCAACCAACTCAAACGCGATCGGTTATTTAAAGTATCACTGTTTTGATACAAACAGTGAGTACAGTTAATAACGGATAATTGCACAACGATGCAAAATAATGCGAGTGCGAGCGTTGGTGTATGGCATTCGCCTATCACCGGAAGGATGGGAGGGGCGCACGGGCAGACGGACGTCTGCACCGCACGGAGTGGAAATGGAGAGTGTGCAGTTCATGGCTAAATATAGGCTTCTTTATAAGAAAGATTTCTCATCGTCGATTCCACAATGCCTCAAGGCGAAAGTCTTCAATCAGTGCGTCCTACCCGTCATGACATACGGAGCCGAAACGTGGACACTGACAGTACGGTTAGTCCATAAGTTCGAAGTCGCTCAGTTGGCTATGGAAAGAGCTATGCTCGGAGTTTCTCTTAGGGATATAATCTGAAATGAAGTGATCCAGCAGAGAACTAAATTTCCGACATAGCCCACCGGATTAGCAAGCTGAAGTGGCAGTGGGCTGGCCATATTAGCCGCAGAACCGACAACCGCTGGGGTGAACGAGTTTTTGAGTGGAGGCCGCGTCTCGGCAAACGTAGTGTAGGACGCCCTCAGGTCAGGTGGAGTGATGATTTGCGCAACATGGCTGGCAGGAGATGGATGCGAGAAGCCGAGGATCGACCTAAGTGGCGTGCAACTGGAGAGGCCTATGTCCAGCAGTGGACTGCGATACGCTGATGATGATGATGATGATAAGAAATATTTTGCCATAATCGCCACGCTTGTCAATCGCAGTTTGGCAAACGGTAGAGAGAAGACGCCGCTGCTTGTCTTCTACTAGCAGTCTTTTAGTCGCCTCTTATGTCACCTATAGGAAAAAAGAGTGTTTATCTTTTTATGTACTACCAGCACCACACGACACTAGTAGTAAGCCTATGTTGTATGTTTGAATAGAAGTAGTTACGAAGTTCTTAGTATATAATCGTTCTGTTTCAACTGAAGAAAGCATTCCAAAGTTTGGATTGAAATATATAAATTATAAAAAAAGGAAGGCATCACATAAGTAGGTACAGTGTTTTGTATCCAAAGTAGATAAGTAGCAATTTAAAGCACTTGTTTTGTTAATATCAGAAATGTTGTTTCAAGTTTGTAGTACCATTGTATCACAAACCTGAAACAACATAGAAGACAGGTTTTTATACATTGATCCATCCAGCGATCGATTTGGGTCTTCAAAACTAATAACACCTTGAAAACAGGTGTATCGCTACTCTACCACAGAGGCTCCATAAATTACTATGATAATTTATAAAAAAACAATAGTATATCTTGAAGCAATAATAAAACCCGACCTTGCGCAAGACCTACGCGTATCCCAGCACAAAGTATAAATCACGCCGTCTCTCAATCTCAACACGGATGTACGACAATCAGTTTATGCAGTACATAATTCAAATACAAAGTTTATTGAGTTGATAATTATACTGTTTTCTATTTGCCGTGTGATTCCAGCCCCAAATAGATAAGCAATAATAAGCATTAAGTTGCTAAAATATCATTTAAAGTAGATAAGCATACGCTTTCTCGTCCTATAAAAATAAGTAAAATCATTGAAATGAAAGATAAATCAACTCACGTTTATTAGAGTTTTACATTATATTTGACGACCATTTGGATCAGCGGTAGTAAACGCTGCTTCTGAACCATGGGTCGCGGGTTCGATCCCCGCACAGTATAAATATTTGTGTGCATGAACATGTCTGTTTGTACTGGTATGGGTGTTTTCTATATATTATAAGTATGTATTTACCAAAAAAAAGTATATTAGTAAGTTTATCGGTTGTCTAGTACCCCATACGACAGGGTACTTAATAGTAGCTTAATTTGGGACTAGATGGCTCTGTGTGGCCCAGGCATGTCCTAAATATTTATTTATTTATTTATGAATTTTGTTATATCATGGAGATTTTAACAATTTTACTGCATTTGAAATCACAAGATAAACACACAATTTTTGAGAAAAGAAAATTTAGGTATCATTTCATGGTTGAAGGAGCTTTTGGTCAGTAAATTAAACATGTGTGCAATAAAGCGAATAAATTAATTATTGTTTTCTATAACCTATCACCCCGTTTGATTCTGAAGTAATGTTTTAGGTAAAGCACTCGATTTAATTTATTTTTATACTTCACACTAAAGTGAAGTAATAAGTAAGTCTCCTATCTGAAGGTCCTCAGCGCCACTATTCACTAATACATATAATTTACGAGTATGTATGTACGTTACATGAATAGGTTACGGGCCATCAAAATAACTTACCGGGTCGCAACATTTTGTTAAAAAAAATACCTATCGATCGACGCATCGTAAAGAATCTTTTTTCTTTCGCTTGGATTATTTAGTAGGTAAAAAAAAGGCAGCAGATCCATGCTTCGCACTAAAATTTTTTGAATTAGTGTATAATATTTTTACTATTGTTAAATGTGGGTCCTTATTGGCTCACATAAAATTCGAAATCCTATTCTTTGTCTTACCACCGATTTGTGTTCATAATAATCACTCTTCATAATTTAATTTTTCATACATTTTTTATTCATACATTTTTATTACTACCATACCACTATTATAATAAAATCAGTTAAAATCAGTTTTATTTCTGCAAATAGGCCCCAGGAGGCGCTTTTACACGTCCCAATATTTAAACCTACCACTGCTTCGGGACAAGTCTGGGCTAGTGCCGAGAAGAAGCAGCGCAAGAAACTCGGTCACTATTGTCAGCCTCTTTTTAAATAATTTTTTACAAGGTAAGGTAATTTTTACAAGGTTTAAGCAAGTACGAGCTGGGACAACTTAATGCCATACATTTCTATCATTTAAATAATCATTAACAGTGTAATAGCCCTTTTTCATTAAAATAACTTTAACACACGATTTAAGTTTATGTACAGGGAGTTCAGCAATATCCTTTGGTAATTTGCTGAAAATACGGATACAATTTCCCATAAACGATTTTCCTACTTTTCGCAGTCTGAAGCCTGGAACGGCGAGTTTATCTTTATTTCTCGTATTAAAATTGTGTACGTTACTTTTCTTAAGAAATAAATGTATGTTCTTACGAACGTAAATAATATTCTCGAGAATATATTGAGAAGACACTGTAAGTATATTAATCTCTTTGAAGAGCTCTTGAAGATTTGCATTAAGTAAGGGATTATTTGTTGTAAACCAATGCAATAATTTAGAGAGGGTATTGTTAACATCGTCAAATGAAGATTTGATGTATCATCTGCAAACAATACCATCTCACAAAGATTATGTAAGTAACAGGGAAGGTCATTTATATAAACTAAAAATAGCAGGGGTACCCATAACAAGGGCCGACCCTGAAGACTCAGCTCCATTTATGCAAACCTTTTGTATTCTGCCTTTAAGGTAAGAACTTATTAGATCCAAGGAATCATTCGATGCACCATAATGTTTAAGTTTTTTAAGTAATATTTCATGGTCTACACAATCGAAGGCCTTTGAAAGGTCACAAAATACACCTAAGGCATCTAGCTTACTCTCCCAAGCCTTAAACACATGTTGTAGGAGAGCAACTCCAGCATCGGTAGTATTTCTACCTTTTCTGAAGCCATATTGGTTGCTATTTAATAATTTATTTACACTAAAGTGAGATAAAAGCTGATTAAACATTATTTTCTCGAAAATTTTGTGGGACACCCATAACAAGGGCCGACCCTGAAGACTCAGCTCCATTTATGCAAACCTTTTGTATTCTGCCTTTAAGGTAAGAACTTATTAGATCCAAGGAATCATTCGATGCACCATAATGTTTAAGTTTTTTAAGTAATATTTCATGGTCTACACAATCGAAGGCCTTTGAAAGGTCACAAAATACACCTAAGGCATCTAGCTTACTCTCCCAAGCCTTAAACACATGTTGTAGGAGAGCAACTCCAGCATCGGTAGTATTTCTACCTTTTCTGAAGCCATATTGGTTGCTATTTAATAATTTATTTACACTAAAGTGAGATAAAAGCTGATTAAACATTATTTTCTCGAAAATTTTACTTATCCCTGGCAATATAGATATAGGTCGAAAATTGGAGGGGTCACATTTTTCGCCAGACTTAAACAAAGGAATGATTTTGCTAAACTTCATTAAAGTTGGAAACTGTCTATCATCAATACATTTGTTAAAAATAATAGCGAGTTGAGGGGCTAATGAACTTATGATTGTATTGATAATATTGACAGAAATTCCCCAAAGATCCTCTGTTTTTTTCATATTAAATTCTCTAAAAGTTTTTGTAATTATGTCAGGGTTTATATGTCTAAAATTAAATGAAGAATTGCACTCTTCGACAACAGACTTGAGAAGGGATTCAGCTAGATCAGCAGAAGAAGCTAGCCCTTCAGTAGTAGAGGGAGCTATATTCGAAAAAAATGTCTCAAATGTGTTTGCAACCTCTGTGTTCGTGTTTATTAGCTTATCCCCTAACTTGAGAGAGTAAGTAGGATTATTTGGTTTTACTCTACATGTCTCTTTATTAATAATATTCCAAGTGGTTTTTGCCTTATTTTTGGAAGCCGAAATTAAATTATAAGGATATATTGACTTCGCTTTGGCACATACTAATTTAAATAATTTAGAGTATTTTTTAACATGTTCTATAATATGTGGGTTTGAGAATCTGCCTTTAAACTATATAAATCATATAATGTTTTTCTGCTTTTATAAATACCAGGTGTAGCCCATTCATTAAACTTACACTTCTGTTTGTTTATTTTTACTTTTTTCTGTTTAAAATGTTTATCAAATTCCTTTTTAACTAAACCAAAAAGATTCTCATATAATTCATCAACATTCTGATTATTAGGCTTTAGCAAATTCACACCCACTTTAATTTTTTCCTTAAACTTTTCTATTTTATTGCCTATACACAGAATCTACTTTTTAGAGACATAATGGTGCTCGAACGATGCTTCTTGTCCGCTGTGGTCCGAAATAAGACAATTTAAAATCGTTTTTTTTAACACTTTACCATCATAAAAAATATTATCTAAGCAAGTAGCTGACGTAGGCGTCACCCTGGTGGGTTCATTAAAAAGATTAATTAGATTATAAGACTTAAAGAGATTAAGAAACCGGGTGGACAACTGCGTTTCTTCTAATATATTAACGTTGAAATCCCCACATACCACTACTTTCTTATTCGATTTTGAGAGCTTTTTCAGAGCCTCATCCATAACAGTTTCAAAAACGTGGTAATTAGCTTTGGGGGGGCTATACACGCTAATTATGATATATTGTTCCAGCTCAGCACACGCTAGTTCAATATGTACTACCAGTTTAAATTTTAAATTTTTCTTTTCATATCTATTTTCTTCATAACATTCAATGATCATATTTTTTTAATTAATAATATTGTTACTACGAACATACTTCAACTTAGAACGTCGTTGTTTATAATTTCATTTTCCATAATAGTAAATATTGAATATAATTTTAATTTATTACTAAGTAAGAGGTAGGTAGGTTAGGAAAGTACCTAGTCGATATTAAAGTATAGTACCTAAGTTTTATAAGTTTGAGGTAAAAGTTTAGGACTTGGACCATAGAGTTAAGGGGAGGGAGATGGGGAGGGGGGCAGGGGGTAGGTGAGAAACCCTTCAAAGAAGTCAGGGAGGCGCGGGGTAAAAAAAATTTTTGAAAATATTTTGAGGTAGGATTCAAAAATCGTTATTGGATTTTTGAGGCGCTCGGCGGCCGCTGCCGCGACACGTTCGCTTCGCTCTCTCGCCTTCACGACTTTATAATATGGTCACTGTTCTAATCTAACCTTACCTACACTTTTCCTAACCTACTGGACTTTGTAGGCAAATAACTATCACTTTTTTTTTACATTAGTATGAGCACCATATATAACACGCGTGTCATTTGACATAATGTGAAAAAAAATGCAAGTCTGTTGTCAAAAAGTGAAATGGTCATAGAAAAATCAAATACTTTAAAAAAATATTTCTGAAAAGGCACAATACTCTGCAATTTGAAACATTGATTTGATGTCTACTTAGGTAACTACCATTCAGTCACAAAATTGCGGAAACCCAGAACTCTGTTCCATGTCCTAAACTTTATCCAAGTTTGTTACTTTTATTTATATTTATTCACTTGAGAACATAAATCTTCTTGAATTTCTATAAATTATGCTGATTGTGTTTCACGTATATTGCCAATATTAATTACTCTTCACTATTTTAAAAGAATGAACCTATCCCGTTTTATTTACACTTATGATTAGAAACTATATGAAAATGAATATATTAGTTTAGTATACAACAAATGTATGAATAGAGACATTATGATTTTCAATAATATGGATAGAAACACTTATGATTAAGAAATTTATAAAAACAAATATTTGAATAAAACACATTTATGAATACAGAAGTTATTTATTCGAATGATTATGAGTTTCGATCATTAGCCTAAACATTTTTTTTTTTTGTAATGTGGACAACATCACATACATTGTTCTGATCCCAATTTGAATAACTATTTAAAGCATTCGTATTTTGGAAACCAGAAACAACGAAGGTACCAAACACCCAGACCCGAGAAAATGTAGAAAAACACTTTTTTTTTCTACATTGACCCGTCCGGGAATCGAACCCGGGACCTCGGAGCAGGCGACACCTTGAAAACCGGTGTGTACGCCACTCCGCCACGGAGGTAGACAAAAACAAATATATGAAAACAAATATTAGTAAAAACTAAAGGTATAAAAAGTGATATTATAAAATTTAATGATTATGGTTTTTAATACTTAGGTTTTGATTTTTCATAAAAAATGATCATTATGATTTTAAATGGTATGAGAAATATTTTCGGACTTCCGATGTTATGAGTTCAAAAGTTATGTTAAGACAATGCGCACCCGTTAAATGTATATTATTTTACCTAAGCTTGGGTTTAAAAGTATTAAGTGGGTCACAAACGGGCAATGTGAAAATTACCGGACCGTGGCAGAACAATGTTTGGGAAACACTGGCGTAGTGTTTACCACGCCACTCGTTAGTAGATCCGCCTGCACAGCGAGTAAATCTTACTCGGTAGTATAAATTAGTTTATGTCATCGACTTATAAATATTTAAATGTGTATGCGCACGCGACTATACTGGTATTAATATTAGAAGTACATAGTAGTAATTGGCTTTATCTGTAACAAAATTGAGAGTGCTGATAGTACCTGGTTATCTATTAGGGGATAAACTATCGCCATTCTTTAAAAAAATATTATCTCGCGACTCACAGAAAATAATTAATAACGACTCAGATAGGAAACTCGGTAAATGTCTTTAGAATTTTCTAATAGGTATCTACCTTTTACACAGTTACTTTTAAAAGTGGCTGCAATCGTCCTAGATCGAATTACTTTACTTATATCAATACAAAACTTAATAAAAGGTGTAAGTAAATTCTGAACGCCAGCAAGTCACCAAGGGCTTTCTGAACTGTTTTTCATAATTCCAACTCAGTCACGAGATAATATATTTCTAAGGAAGTGGCTCTAGTTTACCTTTGTATCTCCTCATAATTAAGGTTTGAGAGATCAAGTATGAGTCAAGTAAATAAGTATTTTGAAATATGACCACTATTGCTTATCCTGAAAGTCTTTTTTGGAGTCATAATTCTCAGAATAGGTCTTAATACCCAAAATAACGCATCGCTGGTCTAGTGGTTTGAGTATCGGGCCTAGATCTCAGAGTCCTAGGTTTGATCCCCGGGTCGGGCAACAAGAGCATCGAACATTGCTCGAGTTTGTGATCTCCAACCCGCATTTGGCAAGCGTGTTGTTTATGTCTATGCCATTGTCGTGGCTACCCGGATTCAATTATGGAGGCCTTTGCCCTACCTACCTAAAGAAAAGATGGCAGCTCAGATCCAAAGAAATTGGAAAAATATGCAGCAAAATCATATGCACTCCTTTTGATTCTCAATAATTCAAGCAGACGGTTCTCTATCATCAAAAAGAGCTTTCCATTCCATTCCATTTGTATTTGCTATCATGATTACTCGATAAACACAAATCAAACTTCCTAATCAAATCACACCTACAGAAAGGCTTATCTAAACGAATCGACAAACTGTCTAACTGACCATTTATGACGACGTTGAAGCAGGATCCATATATGGATATGCGCACGCGCCTACCACTCCATACTTGGAGTCTGTAAATTACTAACGAAACATCGTTCGAAAATCTTAAGTTCATAATAGAAAACAAACTGTGTTTGTTTAGTAAAAAGGTACAATATCGAATGAATAGTGTATATGACTATTTTTTCTCGATAATCTCCAAATTAGTAGCATCATTGATTCGATTACCACTGAGGTGTCAATTATGATTGGTTGTTAGTGTTTCAATTCGAACAATAGCTTATTGTTGACCAAATGAATCGCATAAACTGGTTTACTATAAAAGTATATTTTACCTATTACTGTAAACAAAATACTATCGTATGCGCTAAAAATTACCTTTGCCATCTTGATAAGACATCTAACCAAATCTAAAATGACCTCGTTATTCATGCATGGGTAAAGCAAAAAGTGTATGAGTATATAAACTTGAAAAATTTGTCTCAGGCGGGACTCGAACCCGCATCTCCTCGCATGCCGGGCGGGCGCCATACCATTAGGCAACCGAGACACTGCGACACGGCGCGAATTTTTCAAGCATATTCTTACGCTATAAGCCAGCGTTGTTTCATCAAATGTTAGGAGTTTGCACCCTTAACACCCGAAAGAAACATCTTTGCAGATGTTTGACAGTCAGTTAAGATGAAACAGCTATTTATATATTTTATTTGATATTTTAGCAACTTAATTGCACTTATAATATCAGGGCGCCATACCATTAGGTAATGGTATGGCGCCCGCCCGGCATGCGAGGAGAAGCGGGTTCGAGTCCCGCCTGAGACAAAATTTTTCAATTTATATACTGATATTATAAGTGCAATTAAGTTGCTAAAATATCAAATAAAGTATAAAAAGTGTATGTTTCGTAGCAATAGGAACATGTTACGCTATAAAGTATTTATAAATTGACATATTATTTGCTAAGGTTAATTTGGGTTTTTAACTACTTAGTTCGAAAATTTGTTAACTTTATTAACTAAGTTAGGTTTCACCATTGGTATGTTAATTATTTAAACGCATTTTGTTTTGTACATTACGTAGGTACATTTATAAGCTAAAAACTTCCTGACGTGTGTTCCTGTTTTGCTATTGCAAAACACCGGCAGTTTATACCACTAGTTAATTGTACAATTGAGAAAGGATTTTTTTGTTTTAGGATTTGTCAGATTGGTCTGCGCCCTGAATATTTACTAGAACATCGGAATAACTAACGACAAAAATAAAAATAAAAACCTGAATTTTCCTCACCTCATAATTTTTTTCTATGCCACCGACACCATATTTGATGACAATGACAATAAGACGGACACTTGGTTGAACTCAGGCAAATTGCGTTCGGAATACATAATCTAAGTAATTATATTAACTTGAAATCTGTACTGAAGTATATCATCATCATCATCATCATATCAGCCGAACGACGCCCACTGCTGGGCATAGGCCTCCCCCAAGGATCTCCACAACGATCGGTCCTGTGCTGTCTGCATCCAGCTGCTTCCCGCGACCTTGACCAGATCGTCAGTCCACCTTGTAGAGGGCCAGTAAAAACACTAACGAAGTAAAATCCGTAAACAAATCTTTCATTTCAATACATAATATTTTGCGGCGGGTTAACTAGTAATTAACAATATGTATTTTTTATATGATATTTAAGCTATTTAATATCAGTATTTAAACTTGGGTGGTCCATTTCTACACAGTATGCCAGTCCATCGGGGAGCTGGTCAAAATCTCCGATGCCATGTGTCTCTTAACTGTATATTTCTTAAGTGTCGACCAAACAAAAAAAACTTAAAAAATTATGTCTCAGGCGGGATTCGAACCGCGCCCGGCATGCGAGGAGATGCGGGTTTGAGTCCCGCCTGAGACATATTTTTTTAAGTTGAAATGCTGAAATTAACAGTGTTTATTATTTCACCAACAGTAACCCAGTCGGAGCAAGAGCGGTCTTGTATAGCCCTGCTAAGGCTGCAGCGGAGATGCGGACAGTTCTTATGGGTGCATGCCGTGCTGCAGCTGAAGGATAACCTGGAGAACTCCCAGCGGCCTGTCATCGTGTGCACCAACCAGGTCCTGAGGTCAGTGACTTCCCCTTTAACTGTTGTCAATGACCCCATATCGTAGGTATAACACTAAGAAAGGATTAACAAAGCAGTAATGTGTCATGTCTTGTCATTGTCTCACAAGTCACAAACTAAAGATACTTATACGTAAGATTATAAACAAAGAAAGCGAGAGTGTGGTCATAATATTACATATTTTTTAAAGCGTTACATAATAACACATTTAAAATGATTGGAAACATTATTATTACACTTAATCAATTTTAGTCAAACGCAGATGAGAATAAAACAGGCGTCCCTATTTGAGTGTCGCTATTATAAACTTAAACTAAAACATGTTTTCAGTCGTAAAACGTTAGTTTACAATACAATCACTGCTGTCTAAAATAAATTGAAAAGCTAGCTTAGCTTTGCAATTTCTTTATTCCTTCTTTTAGAAGTAGAAGTAAGTCTTCAGGAGTCTGCAAAAGATCTTATTTTCTATTTACTCAACACGGTTGCAAAACTCTTTTAAAAAAATACTAATAATTTATAAGATTTTCAACATCACTACAATTTATTTTCAATATCCCGTGTAGATGTCAAAGCAATCAATTCCATTCAATTTTAAATAAACCTCAACAAATTACCCAAGCATCGAATGCTAATGGTATAATTTATAGTTTTCGCGCACCGTGTTTTCGCCTACAGTTCGCCTGACTGAGAAATATTTACCAGGAATAGACACATTGGTATAATAGACACTTCATTTTTAAAATTATAATTATCTAATCCACATTCCACACTAAGCAGAGACTCTGCTACTCAGAACCCGTGTGTTCTGTCTCTCTCGATCATGCGATCTTTATGTATACATTCAGGCATCGTGTTTAGTAAAGTAAAACTTTAGAAGTTGAACTGACGCTATTTTCATGTTAACGCAACAAATGATTATAGGGTGGAATAACACATATCCTACTTTTTTCTAGAAAATGTACAATTCCAAGTTCCATGCGCAAGAAATCGCTGGCAACAGCTAGTAGTATCACATGAATATTTATATAATTTTTTTCACACAATCTTTTTACTAATTAAAATGTAAATCTTTTCTTGATGTCATCTCTATCCAATACATCAGATAGACAGAAAAAAATCGTAGCACTGTGTCAAAAATTATGATCTCATTTGATGAAGTCTATAGCTGTAAGTTATCTGAATACCAACTAATGCTAATGTGCGGATAAACGATAAGATAAACAAAGTTTAGATGTGGGAAATAGATGCGATTTAATTAGGCGATTGGTATTTAAATCGTATGAAATAAAAATTTGAAATCGATTATTGATTGAGTTTGGATCTGAATGCTGGGCCGTTACGAAGGTAGATGAGAGACGATGACATGCAGCAGAAATGCGAATGTTAAGGTGAATGTGAGGAGTTACGAAAATGTATAAAATAAGGAATCAATAAAAAAAATCAAGGAATCAATCAAATTAAAGTAAGTATAAAAGTAGCACCAGTAGTAGAATAGTTGACAGGAAATCGTCAATCTGGTGGACATTTTGGTTATGAACATGTGATGAGAAGAGACAAAGGGCACGTCACAAGAAGATTTATGAATATATTTATTTAATAGATGGACAGGTACAGGGTGACCTTAAAAGAGATGTATAACCCATACAGTGTCAGAAAAGACATGATGGAGAAGGGGGTAGAACTAGACGATTCGATGACAACTGATAGGATTGTATAGAAGAGGGAAACATACTGCGCCGTCTCGATGATTGATAGTAAAGAAGAGTTTGAAATAAAGAGTTGGTAGATAACCTTGTTGTAATGGGGACTACCGTTTCTTTGCTCACCAGTTGGCGCCACTGTAGACTGAGGTCCAGAGGTATAGCTGTCAAAGGCGATTGGCGCCGAAACAAAGTGTTATATCTTGAATCTAATTAAGGTTATATTGTTTATAAATAACTATCTTGATATCAACAAACTAACTTCAGAAATAGTTGCTCTTGAGGCCGCCTATTTTTGCGCTTTTTCTTAATTCCGCTTTTAAAGCGTTCACATTAATCGCCAAATAATCCATATTTGCGATATTTTACGAAGGAGATCACTTTCCAGCAGGTAAATTAAAGAAATTATAATTTATGCAACAAATTCCGCTAAAACCAGTACAAAGTAAATGATATTGGACCTCACGCGACACTAGCGCCTCTAGTGGCAAATTCACTAGCGATAGCCCCCATTGTGTATTGTGCCTTGTGTTACCGGCATAAAAATAGACTAGCATCACACCACCTCTTCCTGTGGGTGTCGCACAAAGCAAGAGGATTGCCGCCAGAAGGGGTCGGGAAGCAACAGCGTCTTTTTTTCACAATAGGGCAATTGCAATCAACCCTCCCGCCATGCGTGGCGATTTTGACAATCTTGGAGAAGCCTGTACCCAGCTGGGCTAAAATAGGCTGTCGATTAGAAAGATTCTGTTATATGTGTATTAGACCCAGCTTTTATAGGATAAGAGGTGTCTAGCGTTTAAGAATTAGCCCGGGATAAGGCTACTAATTTAGTCGCCTCGTACGACACTCGAAGAGAGAAGTTCGCGGTGCTATTCTTTAAATGTGTGGGGACCAGACGACACAGTATTTATAATAAATTCTGAAAATGCAGAATTGTGGAAAATTAACCTTAAAACTTCAAAACAGTTTTACTCTTCACAAACTTACAACATCTCAACTAGCGTACGTCCAAGTCAATAAAGTACAACGATAAATTGTGTAAATAGAATTTTCACATCAAACCGAGTAGTATTATAGGCTATGGCGTCGTTATAACATAACAAATCGTTTGATAGGCCATTTAGTTAGCAATTGTTATGTCACTATTGCTTTTTACTTCATGCGATGGAGGCATTGGTTTGAATATAAAATTTTATATGAATTGAGAAACAGAGTACGAGAACCGAATCAAATATTTTAAGATAATTTTTACATACTTTAATATTTAGAGTGATTAGAGTACCTATGTTTACTTAGATTGTAAATACAAATTGCAAATTCATATAGATCGATCTTTTAAACCTCATGATATAATCAGCATTACTACGAGTATAACTTATTAACTATATATAATATGCTCAGCTGACAACTACTTAACGAAGAGAAATAATATTCAAGTGTACGTAGTTATTAATTTTACATTTAATATTATTATCACGTCCTGTCCATATTACAACTGTGTCGAATTTAAAAAATATGCTAACATCAAAACGCTGTGAAATTAGCCACATTTTCGCCCGTTTTGTGTAAAATACGGGCATTCCACCGAAGCCATCGATCAAGCTTGGTGCTTGTTATACACCGTTTCTCACCAGTACAATGGTCGTTGGAGGCATATTTCAAGCTATCCCGATAGACTGCGCGATCGCCGCACGCCAGAACTTAATAAATCACCCCTTTACAATATTTATTCGTCGGGAGGCCTCACTACGGGTTCGCGAAGCTTTTGGTGTATAAGTATTTCAGCAGTTGAAACAACATACGAAGTGCGAAAAATTTCAGCTACATAAGTTTAGTGACTGTTCTTGAAGGTTGATTTTGACTCAGGGAAGTGTGTTAAGTCCATTATTATTTTATACATGTTTAAATTTCAATTAGATGTAAAGAAAGGTTATAAATAACAAATTATTTGTGTCAATACCTTGTGTATTTTCTACTTGGTACATTCTAATGGTAGGTTAAAATATTGGAACATGTCAAATTGATTTTGACCCACTTTTTTGTTTTTGGTCGGCCAGGAGGGTTTAACTGCAAACTTTGCCTTGGTGATATCCAATTCAATGAACACTGTTCTGCTTCGACCCGGTTCGGCTATCTTTTATAAATTGTCTTAGGTCTTAAACCTTTGGTCCCAGCTTCTGCCGCAAAATTAAAGTAGTAAAAACTAGTCACAGAAGCCTGTAAGTATGAGGCTTATTGGAAAACTCTGACTAATATCAATCCATGAAGGCTAGTAATATGAGGTCTGAAATAATGGATTTCGCGAAACGATGGTACAGGCCATGTTTACGCTCGCGTACGTCGCGTCATCTAATATTGATATCTCAATAGGGAAGTCTGTAAGTGACCGAGTTAAGTTATGGCCGCCATTTTTCAAAGTCCGAGAGCGTCGGTCGGCTCGCTGAACATTATCGGAGTTAATAGTACCGCTTTAAGCCAATTAGTGGTGCCAGTCGGTGTTTAGGACGATTTGCGGGTATAATTGTTGGGGGAAAGGCTTTGTTTGAGTGTTGCAAGTTTTGGAGTTTATGGACCTGTAAACTTGCTTTACCTTTGTTTCATTTGTGTTTGGAGATAAGCAAAGGATTTTATAAGTACATTGCTTTGTTTCAAAAGCTCTCTTTAATTTTAAACTTGAAAAATTATGTATCAGGCGGGACTTGAACCCGCCTGAGACATAATTTTTCAATCTGAACTGACTGTCAAATATCTGAAAAGATGTTTCTTTTGGGTGTTAAGGGTGCAAACTCCTAACATTTGATTAAACAACGCTGGCTTACAGCGCGATAAGAATATGCTTGAAAAATTGACGCCTTTGACGTAGTGTCTCGGTGGCTAAATGGTTAAAGCGCCGCGCCCTGCATGCGAGGAGATGCAGGTTCGAGTCCCGCCTGAGACATAATTTTTCAAGTTTAAATACTGATATTATAATTGCAATTTATTTGCTTAAAATGTCAATTATAAAGTAGCTCTCTTTAATTTATGTAGTACCTACCTACTAGCTTTTTGCCCGAGCTCTACCAGCGTGAACTACACGTTATATCGTGCAGACGGAAACCTGTACCCAGCACTTGTTTATCGCAAATTTCTTTTCTGCCACTTTTCATATTATATATATTTTGTGAAAAAATATTTATTTTAATAAGTAGGTTCTTGTAAGAATGTATTTACTGTTCCAAAAGCTGGACCTAATATAACTTTAGCGTACCTCTAAGGTTTCCTCGGATCCTTTTTATAACTGACACAATCGTAGTTTATAATTTAGGTGCTCACTAGCGCTCGCATTGTTGTGTGGATTGCGTTATTTGTCACGTCGAACTTTGTTGCTCAACTCATGTTATGTTATGCCTAGTGGTTTTCACAGACAAACTGCACCCTTTAATAATGAGACCGGCTTACGTGAACAGAGGTTTTAATGGAGTCCTTACTTCGTTATTTTATGGCCGGCGTTATTTTGTAGGTCAGTCGAAACGTTTTACGGTTTTGAACTAATATTATCAGGCCAAAGTCTGATAATAAATTGCAAAACTAGTGATATTTTGATAAAAATATTACTTTAAACTTTTTATGTTACTAAAATTGCGATAGAAAGTGGCGGATTAAAATCTATTGTAGGAATATTTGAGAGCTATCTCTTTTGCGCATTGAGTAGAGTAACTACATAGATACCAAAAGAGAACCTCAAACATGCCTTGAATTAAAGAGTTTTAAGAGGAAAACGAAAAAAGACTTTTGTTTCTCAGTTTTCTAAATTATGAATATGCTGCGTGGCAATTTCTGTTTTACTTGTGGTTATAATAAGGTGCTAGTAAGCAGTATAAGTTAATTAAAAGTAAGAAATAAAGGAGGGCGGCACTCTTGTCCCATTAGGCGATTACTTATTCGGGTTGGTAATCAGAAACCCAAGCAATGTTCGAAAATTTGATACTGTTGTTGTCCGACTCGGGATCGAGTCCAGGACCTTTGTTGGGTGCTTAAACTACTCGAAGCATTTTACAATCATATGAATTGTATTTGTATGTAACTGTTGGCTTTAAATTACTATAAGTGGTTTCATTGGACCCAAACCATTTACATACTACTATCTAAGGTGCCCAGATGCAACAAAAAGGCTTTTAATATTTCACCTCGTTACTCCGGTTATGCATAACCGAGTTAATGGAATATATGAGAGCGCCGTCCAATTTGTGCGCAGACACACACCGCATAAATCGCGCAGACGCGACGTAGGCGGCGGACATGTTGACAATTTGTTGTCGTTCACTGTTACCGTATTTCTAAAGTTATTGAAGTGAGATTGGTTATAGAGCATTGTTTGGATTACTCAATAATTTGGCAGGCCCCCCGCTAGGTGGATCGACGATTTCAAGAAGGTGACGGGCTGTTGGATACGGGTGGCGGGGTATTGATCTTTGGGGAGGCCTATGTCCAGCTGTGGGCGTCGGCGTCGTTTGGCTGAGATGATGTTAATTAATGATTTCACTTTTGGAATGATAGGCAGATCGGAGTACTGGGCGCCTGGATTATTTGCTCCCCGTATTGGTGAATAGTGATGTTTTTACACTAGGTCAAAAACAGGAGAAATGGAATATGAAAAAAAAGCAAAAATACTGCAAACACCAGGTTTTGCTCGGCCTTACTTTCGATGAAGTCAATGAAGTCAAAACCTATTCCCATCCTAGAGAAATCGATTGTTGTATATAGTTAAATACACAACATCGCATCCATTGAAATGAAATTACACCATATTTTATACTGGTAACACGAACGCCGTAAACCGTTATAAACGTCGGGATAAACTTAATTAAAATGTAAAATATACGCGAGTTCAAACCCGTATCCCTGTCATTCATTTTAATGTAGAATAGTGTTCGCGTAAATTCAATAAAAAAGTATCCTATAATATCACATCCATTGCTCTGATCTCAAAACTTAATTTTTGCAATTTTGTTGTGGTACTAAATAAATTTATTTCTATTCTATTCTATTCTAAAATAAGTAACTATTCAAAGCAATTTTTGCGGAAGTCAGAAACAACGAAGATGACATAAACACCCGTGCAGTTATAGAAAAATACATTTCTTCTCCGTCCGGGAATCAGACCTCGAAGAAAGCGACACCTTAAAAGCCATATTTGCCACTTTACAACGGTGGTCGTCAAAAGAGTTGCAGTTTAGTAAGTACAGTTAGACTGCGGCCCTGTATAGACGAAAACCATAGCTAAACCAATGCTAATAAGGTTTTTATCTCAATAAATCCGCGGCAGTCAGGTCAGAGGCCTTACTCCGCAACACAATGTCCGTATATTCGAATCCATTTGTCCCAATCACTCATACCGATGTCTTAAAGTATCTGAAAGAGACAAACATCTCCGTAAATACGAGCTACGTGTTACAGAGTAAGGCATCAGGTGCAAACAACAGACACATTTACCCTTTGATTCGGACGGTTCCTATCCTATCTGCTCTTTCTCAATGCGAATGCTAAAACGATTTGTCGTCGGCCAACATATATCTAAACTTGATGTATCCTCGCGGCGTAAAATGTTAGCTGAATAAGCTAGTCAAGAAGATATTTGAATTTAATCATATTTTAAGGCAGATATGGTACATACCACCACGACCAGTAATGAAGGAGATAAGTACCTACAATAAATGTTTACGAACCTCCCTGGTAGAGTGCAACGATTGGCACAGCATTTCTGGGAAGGGTATGCATAACCTAAGTTTTAAAGAACTTTACTATTGAAAAAATGCAGGGATCGGTATATTGTCAAATATAAGTAGAAGGCAGGGTATGCTGAGCTTATTGGCATGTATGGTGTGCACGCCATTGTCATTTGTCAGTTTTTATTTAATCGCCTCTTACGGCACCTACGAGTATAGGCACAAGAGGGTGCTGATAAGTGTTATTTTAAAGTCACGAGTCGATACATATTTTCAAAATGTGAATTATTAATATTATCACTTGGGTAGAGTTCACCAACAGACGTTTAAGTTTTAAACAGCGTTTAAAATATTATTTGACATATTTTGTATGGGAATTGTCTCAAATTAATCGTCAATCTATGTTTACCGGCTGTTTAAGAATTGGTGAACTCGGGTAAATGTTTAATCAACCGATTAAAGTTAGGCGAGCTGTGTTTTGTTGTAGCCAAACTTTTTTAAGTTGAAGAGATGCTGACTGATTGTACCTACCTACCCTGTTACGATGTAAGTAGGCTAAAATTCATAAGAAAATCTTTAATTGGTATTGTATGATACTTCTGCTACTTTACAATCTATATCTTACGCAATAAATGTTGGTATTGGAAATTCAAATTAATCACCAATCAAAGGTTATAAATGTCCGATGGATGTTATGAATTTGTATGACATAAGTTCTTCTTACCTTTGGTCAAATATTGCGACACGAGTGATGGGTATCACTGTACATTTGTAATTGTCAATGTCGAATCTAAATGATAAACGTCGCCGTGTCACTGATGACAGTTACAAGTAAGTATGATGCGTACGCGCAGGCCCTTCGACTATAACGCTATTCCAATTGTTTGTTAATCACAAATGTTTTCTGACAAGTTTTAATACTAATAGCTTTTGTAAATTGTAAATACCATTCCTATAATAACGATTTTGACTGCCTTAGATGAGACTCGAACTCATAACCATGTTGAAGGTACAGAACCATAAACGTTGATGAGTTTCATCAACGCTGCCTAACAGCTAGTTGCCCGGTAAGTGGTAGGCTGCGGGTTCGAATCCCACTTAAGATATTCAAAAATTGTTGTTTCTTGAATTTACGCGAATAAATTGAAATTAAAAATAAATTTACGAATTCAATTCGTGAATATTACAGGTTTCAATTTTATTTTGGTTTATCCCGACGCGAACTCCTTACAGCGTTCATGGTCATGGGTAGAACGGCCTGATTCGAAATTTTTTATTCCAAGAATTATATTTTCTATTTCTAAAATCTAATTTTAAAGGCTTCTCTATCCGACTGTCTCTATGTAGGTCCAGGGCTCAGTCCAACTATGTGACATTTCCCTGCATCCACTATCTTAAAGGTTGCGCGAAGCCCGAGCCAGCTCGAAAGGTTACGCTTACAAATTTATACTAGGCATCTAATGCCGCGGCCACACATTGGCCCTTATTTGCAAAAATGACGTATTACAACTAATACGCCAATGTATTTGATGGATCAGTTCTTGAACACAATGTGAACATTGCCAATGACACCAAATGTCCAATACAGACGAGTACAGTGACGATTTTGTAACAAGTTCAAAGATGAGGGGAATAAAAGTGGAGTGCGCGCGGACAAAGTTGGTAATTAAGCCAATGTGTGATGTAGTAGTTGGGTACAATATTGGCCTTATCAAATTGGAGCCAAGCTTGGACGTAAAGTTGAGACCAATGTGTGGCCGCGACCTAACTGATGGAGCTACCTGTAGATGTGTTTGTTTGTACCATTGTTCTGCGCGAGGGACAAATGAGACGCTATTTTGAGGAATTGCAACTTGCAATGATACTAACACAATTAATCCACATTAATTGTGGATTATACTATATATTAATACTAACACAATTAATTACAATTAATCCACATTAATGATTGTTGAGAGACCACTCTCTCAACAATCATTTCTGGACCCGTATTTTGGAAATCAGAGGTAGAAATCAACGAAGGTACCACAAACAACCAGACCTGACAAAATGTAGAAAACCTCTTTTTTCTACACCGACCCATCCGGAAATCAAACCCGGGACCTCGGAGCAGGCGACACCTTGAAAACCGGTGTGTACGCCCCTCCGCCAAGGAGGTCGCCAAAATCGTCGTTTATTAGCAGGATTTAACATTTAGATATTATTATTAGATAAGTACTAAAAAGTGAAAGTGCTTAATACACTTGATGAGACTCAGTTTTTTTCTAAAATTATCCTTACATGATCTATTAAAAAGTTTAGAAGAGAACTTTATCCAACAGATTAGAACTAGATTGAAAACCAAATCGCTGCAATAACAAGGAATGACCGTAATTTCTACTACACTATGTAACTATCTTGACAAAGTTCACGAACGCAGATAGAATCATTAGAATAAACATTCAAGTTTAGTATTGTCCCATTCCAGATTGCTAATGGGCAAAACATGTTACAATGTCCCTATACAATGACAACCGATTCTTCCCCGTAAGAAATGACCAATTAAACCGGTGTTAATTGCCTTTACGTTCATTACATGACTTACGAAATTGCGCAATAGAATTCCACAGTTACAATTTGTATGCAAATATATTGCCTAGGAAAGGGAAGTTCTCGATTTTAAGTACTTAGAGTAATCGTTATCAAAGTTTATGTACAACAGTTATACAGAGCATAGCAACACTTTATTAAAGCACCACAATGCGTCAAATCGTATTTTAATAACTTCACAACAAATTAATTATGTGCCATGTACCTGTCAAGTCGGCACAAGAATAAAATCATTCATATAGCACCACAATTTTTAATATATGTGTGTTGTTGCATAATTTTAATTTACATTATTGTCAACAGTGAAGAAGAAGCAACAGTCATGAAAGCCAACCCCTGGTTGTACCACTACTACGCGGTCCAGTCGAAGCTCCACTACGGGTTGGCTTACGAAGCAGCTTCCAGAATGTACGGTCCTCCCCCAGGCCCAGACGTCCAAGTCTACCCGCCCACGATGCAGTACCCGGTCCCCCCAGTCTGCATCAACGGGAACCAGCCTGTGATGATGCCGAACGCAGTACAGCCGCACATACCGCATGCCCCTCACATAACTCCGATGCACTATGCCTACGAACGGACAGACAACGGCCCCGTGGATTACTCGGTGTCGTTGCAAGAAAACAGGTAGGTATCTTATTCCTAAAATGTTTTTTTAACAAACTTAAATAGGACAAATCTTTTTAATAGAAGGGTTACATGTATACCTCGGTAATCACAGATTCCTTTAGCATAACAATTCCGGTGTTTTCATCTAAGGTTTTCAAGTCTTATTGTATAATCTTTACCTTGCTTATGATTCAACTGATCATCATCTGAGCTTATTAAACTATCGTTTTGCAAATCATGAATAAAGCGTTCGTTCGTTAAAATAGTGTTCATCTTGACTAGGTAACAACCGCTGTCCGATCCCCCCTCCCAGATCGGGCCCGCCAGAATGGAGCCCGACCGTGATCCGGCATGCCACGGCATCTCCGGTTCCGGCGGCGCCACCACTGGTGGGTTCGCCATTTGGTAGGGTGCCCTTAGCACCCCACACTGGCCCGATCACGCCCGCTAGTATGGGCCCCGGTGCGAGCGAGCCTGAGGCTTCGCTTCGCGAAGCCTCACCCTCGGCCGCACCGGAGTACCGCTAGCGTGGCGGACCTAGGCTGAGCGCCTTCAGCGCTCGCCACACTCTGCCCGGTTTAACTGATTTAAGCCTCCCATATGGGGTTTCAGTGATAGGTCCGTCCACAAAAAAAAAAAAAAAACTAGCAACAACTTTTTTATAAACATCCTAGGAAGCAAATAACGACCTTCGATGTTTGGTAGACCTATGATAGAAAATTGCACCTTAAAATAGCCAACATCATAGAAATACCGCATGTTTAACTTCAGCTTCCACTTCCAGGTACCACAATATACGGATAGAGGATACCAGAATCCAACCTAACGCAAAACGGAAAGCGAAGGATACAGACGAGAAGCCACTCGCCCCCGTCCCAAGCATGTCTCCTCGCTGTACCCCCTCCACAGTCACCTCTGGGGACACATTGGTCGTCGTGCAAGCCGGATCCATCACCAGCAGACGACCAGGCTCAAAAAACTTCAACATAACAGAAACAGACATGGTTGACCAGTGGAATCCAAGTCCTACGTGGTCGGAATCAGCGTTGCAAAAAGTTCCGGACGTCTGCCACCAAGACTTGAGTCCATACGTCACAACGACGCCTCCAACGCCCTCAGGCACGCCCTCGGCTTACACTCATAACTGCAGTCATACATTTGTGTTCGACTGGTCACCAGAGCAATATGTTCCTCACACTAACAATAGATGTAACACAATAACGACAGAAAGTTCCTATCAGCAGACGTGGTCTCGAAATCAGAGGGCTTCTTACGTGGCCGGAGAGAATTCAGTTGATGAAAATTGCAATCCTAATAGATTAAGCCTACCAATGAGGGTCAGTAATCCACCGCCAGCGTATAATGCTAACAGGGAAGGAGATAATATACTTAGAAGACAAATAGGTGAGTCCAAGCAATGGTTTCTTTAACGTTTGGTTGATGGTTGGCTAATGTTGAAATCTGTAATTAGCTGTACGTATTTCATTAAGTTATTCAAATGTAAATTAGTTTCTGTATCGCCGTTGATTTCCTAAATAAAAGAAAATAATGATAACTGAATCATTTGTATTTAGATAACATTATTACGCTAACTAAAAATTATTTGCTACGAGTAGTTTTTATTAGTTATCAACTTCATTAACGCGTTATGTCAGAAATATACGATACGTATCTAATGAGGAAGTTCAAAACTTTAAGGTAGGCTACACTAAACAAAATTATTCATATATACCTACTTACAAAAGTTTTCTTTTTTTTTTGTTATAGATCGTCCGCATCCAGATTCACCGGACGCCAAAAAACCAGCATTATAACTATAGCATGTAACATTCCAATAAATGAAGTAGTTAATTATTTGTTACCTTATGATGATAAATTTTATTTTATATAAAAACAAGCTCTGGAACTCTCCTGTGATCTTTGTGTTAATAAGTTTTGTACATTAGCTAATATAGATTTGTATATTTTATGTCAAAGTTGTACAAACTAGGTTCATTATTTAGGTAATGCAATAAAATATCGCATAGAATGTGATCTTCAGTGTATACGAAGTTATGTATATAAGTAAAAGAGCAGGCGTCGCTGTATAATAAATTGTTACGTTGAGTAAAATTTTTTTTTACACCTATTGGTATGTTGTTGAGAAACAAAGTGATAAGGGAAATCGCAACAAACCCAGCATACCTGCGTTACAGTATAAATGTGGGGTCAAAAGCAGAAATATTAACTTTTACCCATCGTTTGAGCTGCGACTCCACAAAGGCGGACCTTGAATTACAAATCTGTGAAAATGCAGTGAAATCTGTAATCATGTGGATATCCTCTCCTGTCCACTCTTCACCCAGCTACAGATTACTAAATAGTTCTTATAGCTCCGCTTTTTGTGATAACGCAGCTTTATATCGATACCATGGAATGTAATTCCCAAGAAGAACAACAAATATATATATTTAACTGTTTGAATGTGTAGCTGTCGTGTGGTGCCGACATAAAAAAGAATAGGATTACCTCTTCTTCACTCGTAACAGGAAATGACGGGCAGCAGCGTCTTCTCTCCGCCATATCGGCTGACGATAATGAATATGTGTAAATTGGAAAAAAAAGTTAACTATAATCATATTATACAAACAATTCAGTTTGCTCCAAAACATCGCTTCGCTTCCATTCTCTATTATTGTGGCCCTTAGTCACATGGGCTCTTTGTTTATAAACTTTGTAAGAATTTAAAAAAAATCATATCAATGTCAAAGTAATAAAGTTCGATTGTTAAATTATTGAAAATACTATACAAAGTCGTCATAGTTAATAATTAATAATGTTAGTTGATCCATGCAGTTTATGAAATAAATTCAATTAATGTGTTTTTTATCTTGATTAAAATAACATTTATGTGTGCAGAAGGGGGTTTCAAAATATATTATTATGTATTAATAAATTTTTGAGAAAAAAATCTTTTAATTATTTGTAACTACTTTTTGTATAGGTAATTGTAGGTATGTGCTTATTACCAGATACCAGTATTTTCAAAATAATAGTAAGTAATCCGTCCAATGTTAAGTCTGATGTGATTAAAAATTATCTAATTTAAAATTGTATACAATTTTACTTCAAAGAAGTTAGGAGTATTAAACAAGTGTACAAATATTTTATTTTATTGTATTGTATTATATGCAGTGGGGATTTCTGAAATGTTAGAAATATTTTTAGAGATAATTTATAATGCTTTCCTGTTGATTGAATTTTGAAAAGTAAAGTTAATGATCGAAACGTGTTTATTTAATTTCTCCCTCTACCCTCAATCAAATAAAAGACAATCTAATTTCAATATTAATGTATTTCAAAAATTGAAATTACTTAATTCATATCATTTAATTCTTATAATTAAATTTCTAAATTATTTCTGACAAATTGATATCTTTGTGAAAACACATCTATTATTTTATTGAAAATGTCACATTATTTACTAAACATCAAAAATTTACCTATTAATCAGGTCTAAGCCTCATATTCCTCAGCAAGCATAAGTCTCGGGCAGTATCTTTCCTTCCATAGGCAGTTGACAAATCATACAATCTAAGTATTAGACTTATGTTAAAACTATCAGGCAATGCTTTTATCAGAGTAGGGACAAGTTCACTAGGCATTTTCTGCAGAACAACCTGAGTGCGATCCTGGCCACATTGCACAACATATACCAGAAACTCTAAAATAAAATGTGTTTGTGGTGTCACCTCACCATTCTTTCCAGCTAGTTGTGAGAATGATTTGTATAAAGCCTCTAAGGCTGATTGCAGGGGCTCCTTCAAAGCAATTCCTGAAATAGAGCCCTGAGAATAAAACATACTACTGCTATCAGATGTGTTGTCGTTCAATCTTCTCACTTTGTTTGAAGAGCACATAGCATCCAAATCATCAGAGTCATCATGGCGACGTTTGCGAGAATTGTGCACTTTGTTATTCGAATTACAATGCTCTAGAGCTGCATAAAGGCAATACACAGCCAATTTGGCCAATATAGCTGATTGAGGTTCCACTAACTCCTCACATAATTTTGCATTGTACAAATACTGAGGCAAGACATGAAGTAACAAAGCTTCAGTGCATCTTTCTATATCCAAATGGAACATAGCGAGTACAATATCTACTGATCTGTCAAGGTCATCCTGGTATCTAAATTTCAGTGTCTCTTTGACTAAGTATGTCACAAACCAAACAGGCCCAGTAGTGTTAAGTAAACTTTCAATAACATGAGTGGCATCAATATGCAGGTACCCTCTAGATTTGATATCATCCCAAACAGTTTGCAACTGTTCCAAAATAGGCTGACGTGATATTATATTCCTAGAGAGACCAATTGCTTTCGTTTTGGGTACAATAGTAGGATGTATGTCATACTGCATTTTCCTAATGATCTGACACATAAGAATGGCTCTCTCTTTGAAATTGTCTATTTGAGCTAATTCAACCTCAGTTGGAGGTGTAAGAAACTGTTGGACCATATTTATTGGTTTCAAGAATGCATCTTGGTGAACAACATTGATGTAAGAACACAACCACACTGTGGCACAGACTGCTAATGATGCCATTTTTTGCCTTAATGAGTCTAACATCCGCTTGACATCTGCAGCTGAAAGTGAACCTTGCTCCCATGCAAATAGGATTTCTTTTACTACACCACTTACATTCAGTGCAAGATCATGAGGTTTTATATTAGTGTTCTTAAAATCAAAGTCTGGGGCGCTTAGATGGTGAATGAATATGTCCACAAGCTGCTGGTCACACTTTTGCAGGATCTGTTCAGGTGACTTATGTACACCTTTATGTACCATACACTCCCTTACCCATTGTTCAAAGAATGAATCACCGTTATCCTCAAGAACTGCTTCAGCACCATAATCTTGGACAATTGAACATAGAATCAGGAAGGAAATATCAAAAATGTATACCTTGGATTGGGAGGCACCTTTCTCACTAGCAGCGTGCAGTGCAAATTCATTGAACTTGATCAGCCTTGAAACTAATAGCTTCAGCTTTCCCTCCACTGTGGCTACAGCTAAAATGGTATCCAAGGTTGCTCCACCAACAATTTGACAAAGCATTGTGTACAAAGATTCTTGAGTCTTGTAGAAATCACCCCCCATTGTCTTCAGTATTCCAGTTAGGGTTGGTTCAGCTCTAGTTATAAACGTAGGAACTGAACCCTGGAGGCCTGTTGGCTCTAACTTTAAAAGCTTCACATCTTTGCTCTCTCGTTTCTGATTGAAGTATGACAAATGTGTATCAGACATCACATTTAATTTCACTAAAGGCTCAATCAATGATATAATGCTATTGCAGGAATTCTTTGTATCAACTACATCTAGCAACGGTGTGGATTGCAACAGCATCTCAAATGCTTCAACCAATTCTACTGAGAACTCTCCTTCTTTACTTGTAGTTCCACACAAGTTGTGTAAATAATGCATGACTTGCGGTATTTTGAGGAATGTAAACGCAGCCCAAAGAGCTTGCTTGGACGCATCCTTGCTAGAGTCATTCAGGGAGATGAAACATGCCCTAATCAATTCACAGTAAAGCCGGGCCAGAGAATAACCCTTGATTCGTCGCACCATCAACAACTGACTGGAAAGCTGTTGCATGTCGGCACTTGGATTTGATAAAACATTAATAGCTATCAATGCTTGTAAGCAATGAGCAACATTCTCTGGCTTGTTATTTAACGGAGCAATTTTATCAATGTCCATGTTACAAATTTTCTGCAATGTCTCGTGAATAGCCACCGGAGCTTTGAACTGCGTATTCATCATCATATATGTGGTGATTTCCTGGCACTTTTTAGTGACCTCATTGTATTCCTCAGGGTCGTTTTGCTTAGCCAAATAGAACATTGCAAGTAGGAAGTCTGTGTTGACAATAGAATTCAATAATAAAGTAGACTTTTCTAAGAGTTCCTGACATTGAATTGGGTTTGACGATGGATACTTGCTCAGTGAGTAATGGTATACTTGCAGCAGCCATAAGATGATTGACGATACGGAGTAGGCGAGCACTTCTTCTTCCATTTTGCCTCGGCATGTTACACTATCAAGGAAACCTTCGAGAAACTCTAGTAGAGCGACAATGCAGTGAGGTTTATGGAACGCGTCAAACTTGGAGATCCTTTGTAGAACCGCTGCGTAGGAGACCAGATGGGATGCCAGAGAATGCTTCAAATATGATATTACTAGCTGATTCGCACCGCAACCCACCATGGCCTGCTGAAGTATACAATCTGCTAGGTTATACAGGTCTCCACTAACGCCTCTAGGCAGAATCGTCTTTATGTTGATACCCCATTGGATATCCGTCCATCTCTCTCTCCAAGCCTTCAGAATCAATGCTTTCAGTGAGCTAGTTTTACTTGTTATTTTTGAGGCATCCATTTTAACCATTTTCACTTGAACACTTTTATTTTATTATAAATTGGTTTTGATACAACTCATTTTGAACTTCTAAAGTTTATATTTTTTTTTAAATTATATTGGTATTTATTCACATTGTTTGTACTGAGCTTCAATTATTATTACAGATTCACTCGGCGATTTGATGACGACAACAATCTGTTTCCAGTTACAGAAACCAAAATTGTCAAACAGCTGTCATTATTTCAGCTTCAAAGGAATGATGTCATTGGTTGCTGACAAAGAACCACCAATGAAATTTTAGACTTCTTTAATAGAGAACAAGCCTTTCCTGGCAATATAAAACGTTTAGTTTCTACATTTTTGTTCAAGGTTATGGCATTCATTGGATTTTTCAAATCAATGATGCAAGTAAATAATATGACAAAAAGCAACTTGCCTGTGTAAAATAGATTGTCTTAGTAAACTTGCAGTGACAGTATATTATCGTAATGAAAGCAAATAAAAGAAACGACCGAAGAAAACGAACGACTGTGTTTGCACGAAACGTAGCAAACGTCAAATTTGTTTCCCACAGTCAGCTGCACGTTTGTTTGTTTTGTTTACAAAGTTTTATATTTACTAACGTTGCAAACTAATTTAAAATGAGTTTTAAAAATTATAAAGATAAAATTGATGAGGGTGATACTGTGATTTTGTACATGAGTAACAATTTGTACGCTGTTGAGGTGCAACGTGAGATAAAAAATAAAAAAGGTGAAATGGTTGAAAATGTTTTTCAAACACCTTTCGGTGCGTTGAAGGTTAGGAATCTAATTGGTGTAGATTATGGAAGCCGGGTACGTTATTCCTTTATTTATTCATAATATTCAACATGTGTTCATCCACTAATAATTTACTATGTTTACAGGTAATTTACAGGTTATGTTTATTGATATATTTGTGTTTGTAATTCCTAATCCTAATGATAAAACTAGTTACAAATCAAAGAAGTGGTAAATAAATAGTCTATTAAAATAAATTACAATTACCCAGGTGGAACTTTCAAAAGGCTGGGGGCATGTCCTCCAGCCCACTCCAGAGCTGTGGTCGCTGACCCTGCCCCATCGCACACAAATTATTTACACACCAGACATAAGTATGATCATGTTGCAACTAGACCTGGTGCCTGGCAGTGTAGTTATTGAAGCAGGTACATTAAACTTTAACTTTTGAATTTATTTTATATATGTCGATTGACTAATGCATGGCTAAAAAGTTCAGATCAACATAGCAAGACTTTTTTAAATGCCCTTATAAGTCCAGTGCTCTAGGTTGCATGAATAAAATGCTGTTCCTTTTCAAAGTAAAAAAAATGTGTTTGCTTTTATTAATGTATTACATACCAAATTACCTTAATATCTGCTTCAAATTGTTTCTGGCAATATAATCAAAACATTTTTTTATTATTATTTCATTTAATAGGTACTGGCAGCGGTTCACTAACTCATGCCCTCATCCGTAGAGTGCGCCCTCATGGACACGTCTACACATTTGACTTTCATGAACAAAGAGCAAATGTGGCAAGAGAAGAGTTTGAAGAACATGGAATAGCTGAATTTGTAACAGTAAGTTGGTTTGGTAATCTGAATAGGTACCTACCTATATTTAATTCTTCTGTAATGTGTTTGTTATTTGAATACATTTTGTGAGTCTATATTTCAATAGATTCCTGGAAGATTTGTAAATACAATTAGACCTAGTTTGTAATGTCTTTTGAACATCATACTAAAATATATAATATCAGTATATAAACTTGAAAAATTTTGTCTCAGGCGGGACTCGAACCCGCATCTCCTCGCATGCCGGGCGGGCGCCATACCATTAGGCCACCGAGACACTGCGACTCGGCGCGAATTTTTCAAGCATATTCTTACGCTATAAGCCAGCGTTGTTTCATCAAATGTTAGGAGTTTGCACCCTTACCACCCGAAAGAAACATCTTTGCAGATGTTTGACAGTCAGTTAAGATGAAACAGCTATTTATATACTTTATTTGATATTTTAGCAACTTAATTGCACTTATAATATCAGTATATAAACTTGAAAAATTTTGTCTCAGGCGGGACTCGAACCCGCATCTCCTCGCATGCCGGGCGGGCGCCATACCATTAGGCCACCGAGACACTGCGACTCGGCGCGAATTTTTCAAGCATATTCTTACGCTATAAGCCAGCGTTGTTTCATCAAATGTTAGGAGTTTGCACCCTTACCACCCGAACCCGGGTTCGAGTCCCGCCTGAGACAAAAAAAAAAAAATTTTTCAAGTTTATATACTGATATTATAAGTGCAATTAAGTTGCTAAAATATCAAATAAAGTATATAAATAGCTGTTTCATCTTAACTGACTGTCAAACATCTGCAAAGATGTTTCTTTCGGGTGGTAAGGGTGCAAACTCCTAACATTTGATGAAACAACGCTGGCTTATAGCGTAAGAATATGCTTGAAAAATTCGCGCCGAGTCGCAGTGTCTCGGTGGCCTAATGGTATGGCCCCCGCCCGGCATGCGAGGAGATGCGGGTTCGAGTCCCGCCTGAGACAAAATTTTTCAAGTTTATATACTGATATTATAAGTGCAATTAAGTTGCTAAAATATCAAATAAAGTATACTAAAATATATACTTATTTTTTAATTTTTTTTATGGATTTAGAATTTGATCCTTACACTCAAAACACTTTTAAGACAGATTTAACACAATTTAAGACTAAGCTAGTATATGTTTACTAAATAAATGTATACTGGTGACCACAAACGCTGGTGATGGAAAGGTTTGGGAACTGAGCAATGTAAAATTAAGTGCTGCTTGATTCCATTAAAACCATTATTTCAATGTTTAATATCAGTGCTCGTCTGCATGCAATCATCATCATCAGCATCATCATCACAACCAATTGACGGACATAACCACTGCTGGACATAGGCCTCCCCCAAGGATCTCCACAACGATTGGTCCCACGCCACTCGCGTCCAACGGCTTCCCTCGACCTTCGTAAGATCTTCGGTCCGCCCGGTGGGGCCTACACACAGATCGTCGTCCGGTGCGCGGTCGCCATTCTAGAACCTTTCCGCCCAGCGGTCACCGATTCTTCTTACTATGTGTCCCGCGCACTGTCAGCTCCGCAATCCTCCGAGCGATGTCAGTTATCTTAGTTGTCCTACGGATTTCCGCATTTCTGATTTTATCACGCAGGGAAATACCAAGCATTGCTCTCTCCATTGAGCCTTCTTATAAGACCCATATGCCCTGCACGCAATGTCACTAACTAATTCCACAATATTGAATCAGGCGCAACACAGAGACGTCCTGGCAGATGGTTTTGGCGATGAA
The DNA here is from genome assembly GCA_949315895.1 of Anania crocealis. Lineage (NCBI taxonomy): Eukaryota > Metazoa > Arthropoda > Insecta > Lepidoptera > Crambidae > Anania > Anania crocealis. The sequence continues at coordinate 5,346,087 of OX438869.1, read as the reverse complement.
CTCAATGGCAAAGCTGATGCTGTGTTCCTGGATCTCCCGAGCCCCTGGACGGGCGTGCCCCACGCTGTAGCTGCTATGAAGGAAGAAGGTTAGTGATTTATAATTCAAGTATTTAGCTGTAGGCTCGAATCTCCATGACTTTATGTAGAATAAATATGCTCAGCACCAATTGTCGCAATTTGAAAGCAAATAAAATAACATCGTCAAAAGTGCCGTGTGTTGACGTCAAATATAACACCACCTCTTTTCGTTTGTGGGTATTTTAAGACGATAGGAGGTAGGAGTCCTAACGGACTCTCCACAGTTGGCCAAACTGCTATTGGTGCCTTTATTTTCAGAGGTTAAGTTGTGGACTAATGTTTTTGAAGATCATATTCCTTTTTTCACAAAAACTTAATCCATCGATTTTAGTTCGGTTACATACAAGAATCGCTGACAATCATCATGCATCGACTTTTCGTCGTTTATTTGTGAAACATGTTATATTTTTATATTTATATGCTGTAAACCCTATTTACCTATCTGCCTTCGGGTTTTTTTAAATTAATTTATGACTATGAACTTTGAGCTAACTATCGAATAAAAAACAATCTTAGAAATCGATCCACCTGCATAAAAGTTAGTCGTAGTTACAAATAAAAATTGAAACTACTTGATTAAAAAATCCCCTTTAATTTTTTCGTACTTAACGCGAGCTACTTTCTCAACATACACGACCAAAGATCGAATGCGATACTTTTATACTTTAAATGTGTCACCGCGGCACTGCGACAATCAAGCAGTCGAATGAGAGATATTAATTGTCGCTAAATGCCAATAACATTAGCCCGGTTTTCACCCGTCTTCATTGTGCTAAAACAAAACGGCATTTATAAATGCTCGGCTCGATAACCATTCGTTTGCGCACAAAGCAGGAAACTCGATAGATCCTTATAAATCGATAGATAACCATCTGATCGCTGGTGTCGATTATTCAGATGCACTTGTAAGTTATCCGATTCTATTCATTAATCTGTGGCTAACTAGATAACACGTTCGGAGTCGATTCATCGATTCAAAAGTGCCTCGCATTGTTTAGGGCTGTTGTGTCGAGATTTCGTTTCGGATTTGGTTTAATTCGATTTCGGTAAGAGTTTAGAATATATATTTGAAACATCCTTATCCCAGCCGTCTCCCTACTTATATGTTTTAAGTAATTTTACTGTATATTAGTTCTCACATGTAAGTTTTTGTTTTTGTAATATAATTTGAAGTATATTAGAGTGTAGTTTAAGTTGGTATTTTTATCATTATTTTATGATTTTTACAAAAAAAAAGTTTCGAACTTTCGAACGTTGCTCGGGTTTGTGATCACCAACCCGCATTTGGCAAGCGTGGTGATTATGCCAGTACACCCATCATTGCTGTGGTAATTTGAATTCAATGATGGAGGCCTTTTCCCTGCAGTGGGATGATTATAGGCTGTTACTTTTTTTATGATTTTTATTTTTGTTAATTTTCTTTTTACACTTCTAAATTCACATTACTGTGCCCGTTTCGATGTATTTCTTTCACACCAGTTAAGTTGGCTGGAAGAGATCTCTTAAAGAGATAAGCTCACCTTTGTAAACTGTTTTAATGTAATAACTTTTCATGTGATTTGGTGCGCAATAAAGAATATATCTATACTAATATTATAAAGCTGAAGAGTTTGTTTGTTTGTTTGTTTGTTTGTTTGAACGCGCTAATCTCCGGAAGTACTGGTTCGATTTGAAAAAATATTTTTGTGTTGGATAGTCCATTTATCAAGGAAGGCTTTAGGCTATAAAACATTACGCTACGACATATAGGAGTGAAGCATGAGTGATAAATGTTGCAAAAATAATCGCGATCATAATAACAGAAATTGACGCGTACGAAGTCGCGGGCAACAGCTAGTACAATGTATAATGTGAAGTAAGGGCTGATGTTGATGATCCCACTGCAGGGCAAAAGCCTCCATCATTGAATTCAAGTTACCATAGCATTGGTGGCTACAGACATAATCACCACGCTTGTCGAATACGTGGTGGTGATCACAATCCCGAGCGATGTTCGAAAATTCGAACCCAGAATCTGTTTAAAAAGTTATAAAATATAATGAAAATGCAAGTAGGTACAACGGTTGACAGCCCTACCCATTTGGCTAATTAGTAAGTACGTTATAACTAAGTGGTGATACCCATCTAATCGAGCTGAGAAAACGATACAGCGACAGTTTACCCTTTATACTCGTACTAAGATCCCTATTGTACTCCTTTGTATCGCTAAGAGACGTTACGGAATTAATTAGGCGATCTCTATCTTTGTATGTCGAATTTCGACCTGGTTCGTAAAGTAAATGTTACGCGAACTATGGAGAGAGATATGCTTGCCGATTCTTAACTTGATAAAACCCTCAAAAGAGTAAAAAAGCAGCAATATGACCAAGATTATCGACTTAGCTCTCCATGGTTACTAAGCTGTAGAGTCTGTTTGGGAGGCCACATAAACAAACATGCAACTTTAAACATTTTGACACGAGATCAACATACGTCAAGAAAAAGACGAAAAGACCGTCCGTTTCTCACCAATCCGCCCTTACGTAGAAACGCAGCCTAACTATATCCCAGCCCGTATTTATAAGCAACGTCTCATAATCAAGGCAGTTAAAACAGTAACAAATGCCCCCGCGTCACACACCGTCCTATCTGCAGGACGCGCCGGTGGTCCTCTAGGCTCCGCTAATACGACAGCGCTTTACTCCGCCTGTCTGCCTAGACACTATCGCCTCATGAAGCATTGCTGCCCTTTGTCCCATTAGCGGGAAACACGAGAAAGCTAGAAAGTTGCGTCGCGTCAAAATTCTAATGTTGGGAACCCGTCTGTGTTTTCGCGCAGTATTGTGCGCATGTCATATTTAGTTGTGTTTTGTGTTTGAAAAATAATAGGCCTACTGTGTTATGCTGAACTAAGCTGTGTATGTGTGAAGTGTCTAACGCTCCATTGGTTTTGTGGTTTAAATACCGGGCAAAGATCTCGGGGTTCGATCCCCGGGTCGGGTAACAAAAAGTTTCGAATTTTCGAATATTGCTCGAGTTCAGTATTAAACTTGAAAAATTATTTCTCAGGCGGGACTCGAACCGAGGAGATGCGGGTTCGAGTCCCGCCTGAGACATAATTTTTCAAGTTTATATAGGTACTGATATTAGAATTGCAATTTAATTGCTAAAATATCAAATTGCTCGGGTTTGTGATCACCAACCCGCATTTGGTAAGCGTGATGATTATGCCAGTACCCATCATTGCTGTGGTAACTTGAATTCAATGATGGAGGCCTTTTCCCTGCAGTGGAACTAGGGCTGTGAGCAGGGTGCAAAAATCTGACTAGCCGATCTAATAACAAGGGATGGTTTCATGATTTGTTTCGACTGATATATTTGCTTTTGAGAATGCAACGTACGCTCTTGGCTTAATATGTCTGTTGATCGACAAAAAGAAAAAAAAAAGAAAAATGTGCGCTACCGAAAAGTTTATTTAATTATTTTAAAATCCTCACAACATTGATAACAACATTTCATTTGTCGCGTTCACGTTCACGTTCACGTTTTAGAAACCAATACAATGCATAATTTATAAAATTTGATATGAAAAACATTAACAAAGCAAGATACAACAGTCAAAACACATAACAGTAACGCTGTTATTCTTATTTTTATGTCATGAAGCTTAATACGCATTCTAATACATAACATACTACGCTCTATGCGCACAGTTTCAAAGTCCATACAAAAAGAGTGCATTTCTCATACATTTGTTACACGCATTGTCATCGGAGCATGGACCCCATTTATTCATAGGACATATTTGGACGAGCTCTGACATGTAATAAATAAAGCTATAGAACTATGAAATTGTGTGATCAGGTTCGTTAGCTATGCTCAATACGAGTAATATCCAGTCGTTGAACTTCTATATACAATGTAGGTAAACTTTTCTCACAAAATATTGAACCCATAAAAACCAATTTTGAGTCATGTTTGTCGATGATTTAATATTTGGCATGCTAAAAATCGAGTCAGCCTTCTTTAAACGCTTACTTCTGTACTGTGACCATACCTGGTATTTTACGAAGCATTACATTTTATTAGTAACACTGCCTACTTTTTGTTTAGATAAACCAGTAATGTAGAACTTTACTGTAGTGTTTTTACGATTTAAATTTCTAAAGTACATGTTGAAGTCTTCAAATGATAAAACATTAATTTTAGATAATGTTTTTTTGCAGTATCCCTCAGTTGGAGTTTACTTATTCTCTGTCCCAACACTTCAATAAGGGTTTCACATTAGTTAATTTGATTGTTTCCTTATCGACACATGAGTTCATAACAATTATACACATGTATGATATTTTAGCAATTTATTTGCAATTATAATATCAGTATTTAAACTTGAAAAAATATGTCTCAGGCGGGACTCGAACCCGCATCTCCATACTGGGCGCAGCGCAATACCACTAAGACACGACGTCTCGCGCTAATTTACGCTGGCTTACAGCGATAAGATTAAGAATATTATGTTTGATGCTTCTAATATTTGTATATCTCGAATTAAATCGAATAAATGAAAATTTATATGCTGTCCTAAACTTTTGAGAATTATGTACTTACATATCTTGCGTCTCATCTCTACACAAGTATCAAAACATTAAATAAGTATAGTACATAATTTGTTCCCTGGTGACTACGTTCCGATGAACGAACAAAAATCTTAAATCAGTCTGTTTTAATATGGTAGGTGGTAAAATAAATCAGTTAAACTCAACATCTAGTTCTATATTCACTAGGTTACAATAAACCCTGACCTTATTGCACGTATCGAGTTATTATGTCATTTGGTTTACGCCATCGGAGTTCCATAAACAATTTTGATTCATAGCTCCACTAACCGAATGGTAAAAAATGCCACTTACAATTAATTCATCTCAAAACATTACGGTGAGTTATCTAAGGCAATTTATTTAAGTGTTATTATCAATTAGTGACTTTTAACTCTTTCGTAATGGGATGTTTAATGTCGATGAGGTCAAAGGCAAGTAATCCACTGTGAGAAAACATTTTTTTTGGTTTGTGATGTTTTTAAATCTTAAATGATAGAGGTGAGAAAAAAATGAAAACTTTACCATTTTGCCGCAGTAAGTATAAGCAGGGCCGTCTTAAACTAGGCTGGGGCCCTTGGGCACACAAGAATTTGGGGCCCCTTTGGAAAGTAAAAAAAGCTATTTATAATAACATTTCTTTACTAAGTATGATCATTTAATATAGGTAGATAGATAGATACACTTTATTGCACACCATAAAATTGAAAAATTACACATGAGTAAGATTTAGATTAGTACAATTTAGGCGGTCTTATCGCTTGCAGCGATCTCTACCAGACAACCTTCAGGTAGAGGAAAGATGAAACAGATTTGAAAGGGGAAGGCGGCGGAGAGTATTCAAAAGTACACGTAAAGAAAAGTAATAAAAGAGATGTAAAATTACAATCTGAAATATGTATGTAATAGGTAATGAAATACAGTATGATATAATAGTAATAGGTATGTCACTAATGATATTAGAATGCTGCTGGTTATTTGGTTACGATAACGATAACGGGATTTCTGTTGAGCAATATCTTCTTTTTTTTCTTTTTGAGCTATAACTTTTTTATTTTTTGTGAACCACTTATTTTTTTTTCTTTGGCATAATGTTTAAACGAACAAATCAAAATTTCTGTTCATTATTACTCAATTTTAAATATCAAACGAAACAAAATAACGACACTGATTTGTGAAAAAAGTGTAATGTGCCCGACAAAAATGTTTTGAGAATAAATGTGTGAGGGAAATTGTCGGTCTTTCGGGGCCCCCTGAGAATAGGGGCCCTGGGCACGGGCCCCGTGTGCCCTTATGGTAAAGACAGTATTAAGTATAAGACATGTTTTCTGTACCATTTGAAACAATGATTCACATCTGGGTGGGACTTGACCTTAATATATTAAATAAATAACAATTATTGGTACGAGTTTGCAATAAAATATACATGCTTTTCAGACTAATCTGGCATTGCTGATCTAACTAATTACATATGACACGATTCAATAAACTTAAACAACTCTCAGATATCAATGCGAAACAGTTATCTAAAACTAAGTAAGTTCTTATTGTTAGATTTAATAAACGAAAAAAGTTAAAAGAAAAAAGAAAAAAGAAAAACCTAGTTGACCCAGCTTTACCTTGAAGTTCAAGTACATATGCTAGTACGTATCACACAAACCCTTGCATGACACAAGCCAACTTAGCGCTCTACAAGACTAATTTGTTGTTTTTATCATGCTGTACTTTTCCTTCAAGGTCACCTCTTTGCAAGATCACATAGAATTCAAAAAATCTCAAAAGAAGAAATTCTTCAGAGATATACATTTTGACTTATCTTAGGTTAAGACCTATAACAATTATCCAAGGTTAATAAACGTTTTAGCTAATAGCTGTACCGAAATTACCTTTGCACTAACAAGTTTTGTTCGTATATTTCACTCGATATAGATCAAGGAACATAGCGCCTTTCAGTCACTCATGTTTTTGACACACAAACTTTTGAACTTCGATCACATTCCTCACATCAGATTACAATCTGATATCCTTGTTACTTTCCTATCCAATATGTTGTAAGAAATAGTTGTGTGACATAACCTGTCCCCTTAGGCGTTACTTGGACAATAACTAATAACAAACATAACGCTACCATCGAGCCAAAAGAAAAAATCATTTAACAAAATAGTAATAAGTTTTAAATTGCAATAGAAAAGTTGTTTCTTATTGATCAAAGTAAATTTGTCGGACACCCAAAAGACAATGTTATTTATGCGGCCAGCGAAACCTTTTTGCAAGTCAATACAAGCCATAAAGCAGATATCAAAGAAGTCGACACTATATTACATGTTGTCGCTCCAGTAGCATTGAATTTGTGAATGGTTGCGCTACTAAATCAAATCCCAGTCAATTAAGATAAAGCGCAGAACGACAGCTATGGACAATAGAGCATATGACTAATACAACGTTTTGTTTGGCTAACTGAATTACAATGGCGGGACCGCTGTGTATAGAATTCACATTAATACAACTATATCAAAGTTGATCAGTGGCGTAATTAGTGGCAAGAAAGCTAAAAAAATGCGCTTTTATCAAAATGAAAATATTTTTTAATATATCATGTCTCGATAAATGACACTGTCCAAACATTCTAATTTTGCCTATAATTACCTTTTTATAATGTTTTTTGTGCTATTATTGAATACTCTTTCAACCACTGCTACTTGTTTCCGTAAGTGATTGCTATTTAAGGAAAAACACGTTTATGCTTCGTATTATCATTCCTTCCTAAATGAGCATGTTTATTGCTGTTTTTACATTAGTTATATTATTCTGTTTTGTCTTTCTGTCTCCCAGCATCCCCTCGATACGGCCCAAATTATAACCAAACATGTCTTATAGATGCCAAACTGTCCACACGCACGTAATAAATCTTATTATATGTGCCCATTTGATATTATATTCACAATTGGACATAATATTGCGCACCTATGTAGTTCTTTGTTTTGATATTTATGAGATCGTTCATTGAATGAATCTATTACAAAATTGTTTTATTTCTTCATCTAGAAATAAATAATCTCAGTTCTATAACATTTTTGATTATTGTTAAAACAAATAAGAGGCGCACAAAGTGTGTATCATCATTTCATTCCTATAGTCATTTGTATGGGATTCATGTTAGTAACACCTTAACACCTAGTGGTAATAAGATTTAAATATGACCATGCAAATTCGCGTTTTCTTTGCAAGTTTCCCCATTTTTCACATTGCCTGCTGATTATTCAACAATAATTCAATTTTATTTATATATTTTTTTATACTAACAAATCCGAAGAACGCAAAGCAAGTAACTGAATATAAACTGTTACTAGTTAAGTTATTCTTCATCTTTAATGGCTTCATGTTTTTGCATCTACAAGCGAATGTTGACCAAACATTCAGTTAACTCCAGGCAGTTACGAGTATAATAAATAATGCATAACTAATATCAGATTATGCAGTCGTACTGTATCTATCCGGATCATTTAGAGTTTTAATTATAATCTGACTTTAATTAGTCGACACGCCTGAGATTAATTGAGTGAAAACCCGACGCGAACTGATAAGCTGATTAAGTCAATCCTATTAATTTCATAGATACACATTGATTTGTGTGATCGGAGCTTAATGTACTGCCTAATTTGAATTATGTGCATTGCTTGTCTGTAAAGTATCCGGCCTTTGTGAATGGTAATGGGTATATTTGTTTTCATCTTTTTGTCTAAGACAAACAACTTTGGATAGTACCAGAATAGTATCAGCTCCTATAAGTTAGTTGTTACGGGGTTTCTAGCTATCATGTACCTTGTTCTTATGTGTTTCCTATATTTCGTCACTGTTTCAAGCGACATGATCACAGAAAAGTCACGGATACCATGTACCTTGTTTTATATGGGCTTCGGATAGTTCGCCGCTGTTTAAAGAACTATGAATACGGAAGAATCCCTTGGCGTGGCGTGGCGCTTGAAACAATGCTGATATTTTGGAGATAACTTAAAAACGAGGAACTTGGTAGAAATCCTGTTAAAACCAACTTTTGTTACCATAGAAGTTTAAATCAGGTACAAATCAGTCTGCGTTTCTTAGTAAATTTTTTGGTATCATTTAGGGCAGGGCTTCTTTTAATTCCAGACTTGCTGGCATGTAACCAACACATTTGGGTTGCTATCTCAAGCATATCCAATGATAGAGATAGCAAAGAAAGTGATGGTTATATTTATTCCTTCGTGTATATGGATGGCGGCCGACCGCTATTCATAGCCGTTTGTCACTACACATTTAGAAAAAGAAGAAAATTGTTTATACTATAACAAAAATCTATCACGTATTTCAGCAATCTGATGCACCATCATAATTATATTGAATTGAAAGATGTGTTGTTCTTTTTAAGATTTATAGATGTGGTGTTTCTGTCCCCCTTTTTTTTTCTCTATGCTATGAATAATTATAGCTTTTTAATTTTTTGTAGTTAGTTCTATCCTTTTTTTTGTTAGTCTTTAAATGCAAGTGGTGTTTATGATTTGATTGATTTGATTTATGTGTAAACAAACACTGGTGAACCTTAATGATAAAAAAAAAACTTCTCAATAGTGCAGACTTGGATACCATAATATAAGTTATATATTTTGTGGACAAATCATAAAACGCGATCTGTGCCGACAGTTCACTGTATTAAGACGTTTGTCTATTTTATTACGTCTGATTTGATTTTTATTACAAAATCATTTGATTTATTAAGCACTAACTCCGTATCTTGTTAACATTATTTATTTTTATCTTTTATTCATTAACTTGCCATTTACACTTATTTTCTAGGGCAAGTTAATCTATGGTTATTTTTTTAAATTAGTATTTATCGAATATTGAATGTTCTAGTTCTTTTCTTAAGAGTATCTAATTAAATCGCATAATGCAATTCGTAAATTTCTAAACAATAATACTTTTTTCCTGATTCTTGTATAAGTGTACAATAAAACGAACGAATATTAATTATCACCCGATGTGACAAAATGTTCATAATATTATTAGTATCTTGAGATTACACGAACACATAAAATTTGAATACGAATTTGATTTTACTTGCATTTATTAGGTTTTTATATAATATTTTGGTTATCCCGACGTTACAAACACAAAAGCGTTTGTGATCACGGCTAGTCTAATGTGTTATTCCATTCGTCTTATAAAAGTTATTCGAAAAATGTTTAGGATATTAATTCTAATAATTATATATTCCATAGAATCGCTCTAAATCCTTCTGTTAATGTGTTAGTACCCCACGGTCAGTTGTCTCTATTGTCTTTAAGGTCACTGGCTCATTAATGCGCGAATAAATTTGCTGGATCTCAACATTGACGTTTACAATCCTTGTAATTGGTTCGAATTCCTATGCTGCGTGCGATATCCATACTAAAAGTGGGTCTTAAGATTCCATCAATGATAAAGCTGCAGAAACGGAGATTTCATTATGGCAACCAAATCCTATTAGTGTAGGACCAGGTGCTGGTTTATATGGGACTCTACATAGGCAGGAATTGCAAGTGTTTTTTTTTAAATTACGTATTATTTTTTAATGCAGCGTTGGAAAAAATAAGGCCGTTATTGTTGGTTGCCTAGAGTCATCAGCCATTGACAGATAGACCATCGGTATTTTGTAAAAGCTGAACTTTTTTAAGCGTAAACTACCAACATAGGCAGGAACGATGACCAAATATGAAGTTTGGGTGACTGACAATGGTGGTAACGACAGACACAGGGTAGCAGAATCCTGTAAAATACCATATTTATTGACGACCATTTGGATCAGCGGTAGTAAACGCTGCTTCTGAGCCATGGGTCGCGGGTTCGATCCCCGCACAGTACAAATATTTGTGTGCATGAACATGTCTGTTTGTACTGGTCTGGGTGTTTTCTATGTATTATAAGTATATATTTAGAAAAAATAAGTATATAAGTACGTTTATCGGTTGTCTAGTACCCCATACGACAGGCTACTTAATAGTAGCTTAATTTGGGACTAGATGGCTCTGTGTGGCCCAGTGAGGCATGTCCTAAAATATTATTATTATTATTATTATTGTCATGAAGCGTGATTTTTTGATAAGCAACCCCTTCCCAAAGGCCCACAAACCTTTGGTATAGATAGGTTATTAAAATTTGTAATAGTACTTTCGTTACAAATTAAAAAAAGAAACGGATGGGCTTATTTTTTTATTGCTCTATTTAAAAATAAGAAAAAAAAGTATCTATTAAAATTAGTAATTGAACAAAAAGTTATGAATTGTCGAATTGAGAACCTCCTCTTTTTGCATCAGTTCAAAAGCAGAATGCATCTGTGACTGTAGGAGTTTATGTCGTTTTCAACTATGTCAAGGTTTCGGCATCGAACTATCCAAGAAATCCAATATAACATAGACTGTAGAAAATTTATAGCCCCTGTGACTTAACGACCTATAAGTCAATGATTATTTATACATACAAACATTATCACAGAGCTGTGAAACTGAACCTAAATGTAATGCTCGTAATTAATAAAGAAAAAATAAAATAAAATATAATAAAATTAAGGGGTTTACTAGAGCTATGTGTTGCCCCCAATTGATTTAATTTTATTACTTCTAAACAAAATCAATTCTTAAAGAAATCTTTATTTTAGCAAATTACCTCTGGCATGTTTATTGAATCTTAACTGCTTTTCATTCTGGCATTCTTACGTATTAAATTAAACATTATTGCTAAAAGCGGCCGATTTTGGCGTTAGCGACAAATTCGACTTTATAAGCAACTAAATGAAGAGTTTACTGTGATTCAATAAGTACTATAGGTAATTTGCCAAAATGATACTGTTCTAGTTTTTTGAGGATTGATTTTGTTTAGAATTAATAAAATTAAATCAATGGGGGCAGAACATAGCTTTAGTAGTCCCCTTAATAGTTGCACTCCTGGGGCAATGCTATCCATAATTCATCTTTTCCTACTAATCTTATCTTACTAATATCATAAATGCGAAATTTTGATCGACATTTGTTGCTCAATCTCACCGAAATGGTTTGACTGGCTGGATGAAATTTTGCACTGAGAAAACGAGCAGCAGCGTCGTCTTTCTACCCTTACAGGATGAAATTTTAGCCCAAGATCTTGTTCTGGTTCTTAACCACTCGACTAATAGGGCAGCAACTTGTGAAAATAACACAAAATTTTACTAAAATGTAAGTGAATGAATCAAACTAAATATACGCCAGTCAAGACACCAAGTTCGTCATAGTCTCGAAATAAGTAATGACATTCTAGTGTTGCAAATACAAGATAATGAATTAGCTATTAATGTCTGTTAGCAGTTGAGCACACCCTAATGTAACCTAAGCCCAGTTAGATTAGTTATCAGAATTGAACCGAACTGAAACAGAATCTGCCAAGTAAATAGTCCTGTATCTAAATAAATTAGTCAACAAAACAAACTAGTTTCAACTATCTGGATGATTCACGTAGATAGTGACCAAACAGCAGCATATAAAGACAACAGCAATTCAAGCTAAACCCTAAAGCATCTTATGTACTTAAAATAGATGCGATTTTGCAACAAAAATGTATGGTTTGATGTACAGGCTACATAATGTTTAAGCTCATATAATAGATAACGATTATGTGAGCCACTGAAACTGGTCCTTATGTAGATCAAAGCACAATGTCAACCGACCGCACGAGTTTATAGGCTGACGAAATTCATAAGGATAACATTCTCGAAAGCAGTTTGTCTAGTATCTTATTAATTTAAAATTAGATCAGATACAATTCTGTTTAGGAGAATTATTTAAATGTTAACGGGAAATTAAACGCGATCATACCTTATTATTTTGCCTGACGTTTACAAAATTAAAAAAGAATAACAATTTTACGGAAAATTTAACCGACGCGGCGACGTATACCAATTTGAATTGGTGCGTGCTGCCCCATACTGATTTCATGTTTGGCACACAATCGGTAGGTATTTCACGCTTCCCGTCGGTTACATTGTATGTGAAAAAAGTTTATATTTGAGTATCTTTTTAAATATAAACTTTTTTCACATATGTTACACAGTATTTTACTGTCTTTTTGCTGGATTTAAAATTTTCAAAGTTAAATATTTGTCGCTTTTGAGACACTATCGAATCAAATGGTCCTATCGAATAAAAAAATAAAAAAATTCGTTCACCTTAATTAAAAAGCACCTCTCTTTTTCGTCGATTGATAAAGTAATTATCAATGTGCTTAACATCAACATCGCGCGTCAGAATCCTACCAGTACAACACTCCTTCTAGACCCAAGTCAATTTAGAATATATCCTTTATTAAACTGTGCCGATCGGAAATCAAACCTTGCGTGATGGGACCGACCACCCGGTTTGTGATTTTGAACAAAGTTTGAGTTACATCAGCTTTCATCTAGGTATGAGACCTACTAGTACTTAATATTTGTATGTATACTACCTAGTACTTTGTGTGGCGTATATTGAAACTGGTCCTAATGTGGATCAAAGCACAATGTCAACAGACCCATACAAGCTTGTAGGTATAGCCTAACGAAATTCCTGAGAGGTTACTAAGCCTAATAGTAGCGATCTAGGTAAAGCAACAAAGGCTGATCGAATTACTTAACAGAAATCCCAATACATTCTTGTGACACATTGTACTGCAACGTTTTGTTAGTTAACCTTTTAGTACATGTAATTTTTAATAGGTTTGGAAATCTTTAAGTCGACTTTTGTTTTTATTGTTTGACCAAATAAACAATCAATGAAGATCGTTAAAGTTATTTAGTAACATTATTTTTAGATGTTAGATATTAATACAACGTTTATCAACGACTGAAAAAGACGATATTCTTAATAGGAAATGTATGTTATGTATCGTTTATGTACGTCCATAACACATAGTTGACCACTTGCGATGATTTGTTTGTTGGATGCGGTATAGCTCATTATCTAAGTTTTTTCCATCTACTAACCGTCTCTTGCTTTCAATGCAATAAATATGGAAAACCTTACAAAATGTTCATATACTCGGGCGGTTTTTACTTGGACAGCAATGATGAGGAACTGATCTATTGTGATAGATCCTTTAACCCCCAATAGTTAACAACGCTACATTTGATGACCGACGTGGTCCCGGTTTCAATGTCCAGACGGATACGAGAAAATATTCACCACTTTTTTATGTTACTGATTTCTACAAAAACAAACGTCTTAGCTTACTTTGGTACTAAAACAACCCTGTGCTGTCTCCATGTCTTTATTCGTACAATGCCACGTTTAATTACAGCAATCAATAGCCTCCAGTGGCCATAACTAAAGTATTAAATTAATACAGACATTAGGCCTGCCTTTCTCTCTATGACCCTTTGCCTTGACTCGCCGCGCCCGCGCATACCATTCCGCGGATACGTCACTTCCAACATCATTATATTTGTGCGGATAGTACTATCATTATACTAACTAGCAGCCGATGAGGTTAAGCTGTGTCAGAGTTAATGGAAGATTTGACAACCGCTGACGTGACCGCTAAACTGTAAAAGCCGGTTTGAACCAACGAAGGAAAAAAGTTTCTCGGTTGGGTATTATCCTTGTGTACGCATAACTTTATAGATTTCAGCCTTTTCGATTAATATTTTGTAAGTAGATTTACTAAAATGTAATTTTACTGGGCGAGATAGTACGACTGTTGACATGAAAGTAACACAAGTAACATGACTCACCATTTTCATAAACAGGCAAAATAAAAGCGCTTTGAATCTTTTGACTAAACAATAAAAAAATTCGACCTTGCCTCGTCTCTAGCCCTAAATGATTTACAAAATTACATACACTTACTGTTCGTCGTTAATCGATACAAATATGTGAAAGAATGATATATATTGCTTTCGGCGAACTGAGTTGTCGGTAAAAAAAAAAAATTGTATCGATGAACGATAAACAGTGATTACTATGTACAATTATATCGTTCAATGGTAATTTTGTAAATCATTCGGAGCCCCCTCGACTCAGACCCGGGGAAATGGTATGTTACTATATTACCAATATTATAAATGCAAAAGTTTTGACGGATGTTTTTTACTCCTAAATGCCCTATTGATCCGAAATTCTGGATAAAAATTCGCACATTGGTAAAGCACAGGCTGGAATAGCACATGTGTTTCTTTTAAAGTCAAAATTTGACTAGATGTTTCCCGCAGCTTCATACGCTATTAAATTTCGATCAGAACTGTCTGTTTTTTCCGGCATGATGTTAATTGTAGCTACAACAAATGTAAAATCTCTTTGTACGGAGATCGTAAAGTCGGCCGAAGTTGTCTTTATCTTACAATTAATTAACAGGAAATTAACTGCTTGTAAATTAATTATTATCAATGTAGATACAATCTATTATCTTACTTCCATCTTGTTCTTGTTTCAATAATTACGTTAAACTGGTATTTTGGTTACATTTAGCACAGGATATTGTTAGGTTAACTGACCCTTTTTTTTCGTTTGACACCTAGATTATTCTAAGATTTCATTTTTTCTACCACGATTTACAAGTTCTTACATCGAATATCGATTATTTGTGTTTTCGTTATCCTCTCCCGTGATAAACTTAAATATATAAAACCTTCAGGTTTAAATAGATACAATATTGTTCGTTCGTCATATAAATGTTCATAGTTCATCGTTAGATGGCGTTGATGAATAGATTAGATCGCGCTAATCGCCTTTTCACTTAGGTCTCACTCAATGTTAATTTTTATTTAATAAATATGAAGGACAAGGTTAGAATAAAAGCAGTATAGAATTAATGTAGTGAATGTTAATATTTGTCAAAAACATTGTTTTGGTATGTAATAAAATATTCAGTTATTATAACAGTGGTATAATAATAGTGTTGGTACCCTCTCAAAACAAATAATTATACTTAGCCGTAAAATTTACATACTAAATACGTATTAAGACATTTGCTCTAAACTTACTTATACAGGGTCAAATTTTAACCACTTTCCAAAATTTTTATAGGCGTTCGGTATCGTATTTAGAGGCCATTTATGAAGAAAAAAATGTAAATCAAGCTGTCACCCGAAAATATTTTTCGTAATTTAGTTTTCAATTTTTACGGTCCTAGGCCTGATAAGGTGTAAAGGGTAAATCAAAAACGTATGAATATAGTATCGTAATGAATAAATGCGATGCGATTCGCGTAAAAAAAAGTGTTGCTAGGCGGCTGTATCAAAAATTTTATTTATATATTGTATATATAATATATTATATATATATAATATATTATATATATATAATATATAATATATATATTATATATTATAGGCGGATATTTTCTAAGTGCTTTATCTTGACATTTTTGTACTGGGCTATACCAAAAGAAAAAATACGTCATTTGTTTTTTGTCTCGTAGATTGATATATATTAAAATTTCATCCTGTATAGTTAATCGTAAATGATGTTTAGTGCCCTAAGAAAGACCATAATCCCTGGAACCAGGTCAACCTGAATAGCCTGCGTTATTATTTTGTCATAATACTCTATTATACCCATGGTTTCCACGAATATTTAAATGCCCAAGCTCTCATTACACTTAAAATGTCAAAGTTCAGACGCAATTTGCTCGAAATTGTTTGGTTATTAAACTAAGAAATGTCTTGACTGTGTTGAATAGATATTGGTCTGTAGAACAGATGGAGTCATGCCTTCTGCATTCCTTAAGTAGCTAGTTGTTAATTTAATTAGAAGTTAAAATATATTTTAAATGTAATAGTAAATTGGTTTAATTTGAAACGTATGTTAGCATCATTATTTGTAGAGTCACCACTATGTACCATTGTTCCTTTTTCTAATAAATAGATCAATGGTTTATGGTTTCCAATTCAATTGTTGTTAGATTTGCTCAACTGTTTTATTTTAGTGTGGAGATTCAGTTGAATTATTTGGAAATAATAAAGTGTTATTTGAAAAAAAAAAAGAAATCATACCTAAATAAATTTAATTTGGAACCATGCACAAAAAATCCATTCCCTATATTTTTTCGATAATGTTTATCGACATTTTCGCAATCGCCATTATTATGGAAATTATAGAAAAAAAGATGTAACATGACGTATACTCCGAAACCAAGTAACTATTATGAGAGGAATCATCAAAATTTACGGAACATACATACATGCGTGCGTATATGTGTTTATTATAAATAGAAAAAGGTATCTAAAGAAAATTATAAGTGATTAATTAAACTAAATCGATCGATATAATTGAATAAATCGTAACGTTCCATATTAAACCCTTCAAATGTAATCAACACGAAAACCCATTGATTTATATTTAATCAGCTCCAATTATCCGAATCTAATAGTTTTAATTAAATCTCTCCGACGTGATAGCTAAATCAAACGGAATTACGATTAACACTGCGCCCGCGCCGGAAACGTTGCCCAAAAATAATAAATCAGTTTTTAATCAAACTTCATTAGTGTTGTTATTTGTATACTCTGTTCTGGTTCGGTCACGTTGAAATGATTTAGTTTTCAATATGCGCAGACGACGCAGTAAACGCTGCTGTCTGCAGGAATAATTTATATCTATAGGACTTGTTTATTATTTGCTTATGTAATAAACTTGGAGCTTTTGCATGGTTTATTCTATCGGGCCATATGTAAACACTGAGTTATGGCCTTTGTCTACGTCAGAGACTGCGCGTTTAAGCCTCGATTTGCGATGCTGATAGATTAATTGCGTAAACCTTTACCTAATTAAAACAGTGAGTGAAGCTTAACTCAGTAATGTTGGGCTTACTACCTACTTAACATTGTATTGTGCAGGCTCGGGTTATTATTAACAGGGAACGAAAATAGGATTTATTTATTTCGGTGATTCTTTTAGAGGGCAAACGAACCCGGGGACGGTCTCCAACTAGATAGAGCGATGAAGTCAAAAGCGTATCCTGAATCAAGTGTTTCCCGATCGTCAAAGACGCAATAGACATGCATCGGTGGAGATAGATCATAAAAAATAGATGTGGAATATTCTTTACCTACGAACTGCTAACAGGAGATCAAAAATATAAATTCGCCACTTAGTTTAGGATGCATGATTTTTGTACAGGTTGTAGGTATAATATCTTACTTATTTTGAGATATCGCTTTGAGGAAAAGTGTAGGTGGATTTCTAGGCAAACTATGTATGGTTATCAAAATTACCGCGAGTATACCTCAGAATTGAATTTTCTATCCTACTCCTACGGGGAGCGACCTTTAAAATGAATTAAAAACTAATCGTCTGTGCATTAATGCCGTTATATCAAACATAAAGCTAACAAATGTTTCGCATTAAATTCATTTATGTCGGCAATTAATACGGCGGTAATGTTTCTGAACAATCCGGAGCATCGCCTCCGGGTAGATGTGCGCAGGCGCAAATGCGAGTGAGCACGCTACGTATGCGATGTACAAATTGGTATCGCTACGGTAATATGGTACAGTGGCCATATCAACCTACCCATAAATGGCTGGCAAATATCCCGCAATAAATTAGGAACTTTAAGTATAACGCATAAAGATCATTTTGTAATGGCAAAATTTTACATTTTGTGGTAGGTGGATTTGCTGTCTCGTCTTCTTTTGTCTTGAAATCTTATTATCTAACAAATATTATAAATGCTGCGAAAGTTTAGACGTTTGTTTGTTATTGAGTCACGCATAAGATATGACTGGTTCATCAAATTTCTTATTGTATGGTTCTAGGTTATCCTCCACGAATTATTTGATTTCAAAGCTTTCTAAGCCGTCTATTACAGGCTCTTGACGTTGCTTGATTTTACGTCTTGCCACAAACCGCCAGGCTACAGCTTGACGTGCTTTCCGAAGGACGCTTAGAAAAAAAAGCTTCTAGGCACAAGCCATTTGAGAAAATAATGTTTCGTAAAGCGCCCCTATTGTGCAGGAAATCTATTGCTCCCTACTGGAAATCGAATCCGGTACCCTTGCGTAGAAGGCAGACCACCAAACCACTGAATCGGAAAAAAGTCAAATTTGTTCATTCAACAATTTGCTTATTCAGTATATTCTCGATTCGATTTGAAATTCGTCGATAATAGTACTTCTTCGGCCTTGATTAATTGGCGACTGTACTGAATTTTTAAAATGACATATACTTTGTTCATTTAACAATCTGCCTATTCTGTATTATCATCATCAGCCTATCGCAGTCCACTGCTGGACATAGGCCTCTCTAGTTGCACGCCACTTAGGTCGATCCTCGACTTCTTGCATCCAGCTCCTGCCAGCCATCTCGCGCAAATCATCACTCCGCCTGGCCTGAGGACTATTCTATTCTATTTTATATAGTCTCGATTCAAATCTAAATTCCTCGATAACAGTACTTCTTTGGCCCTGATTGATCGGCGACTGTTGTCCATATCATAGCAAATAAATAATTGAATTTTAAAAATAACGTCGAATTTATTCATTCATCAATCTGCCTATTATGTATAGTCTCGATTCGAATCCAAATTCCTCGATAACAGTACTTCTTCGGCTCTGATCGATCGGCGGCTGTTGTTGATGGAATCGTAAAGATATGTTTCTTTATTGTGTCTTGCTCTGATTCGATAAGAATCGACACAGAGGCCTTACTCCGCAACACAATGTCCGTATATTCGAATCCATCTGTCCCTATTACTCATACCGATGTGTTAAAGTATCTGATAGAGACAGATATATCCGTAAATACGAGCTTCGTGTTGCAGAGTATGGCATCAGATCCCGATTGTCGAGCCTATCTGTCACACAGCTGTAACTACATCGGATGTTAACGGTGCTTTTGGATTTATTTTTATGTTCAATCGTATTAAGATAGATGCTCTGTGTAACGTTTAATATGGTTACGTCCCTAGACATGACTATTTGCTAACTTGTGATGGTCCTACAAAGAAAGAAATCGAAAATTTCAAATTATTTGTTCGAGATAGACAATTGTTACACACGTACAAGACAAGATGATCGACTAAATAAGTACTTATCTAATATGAAAATACAAAGAGGTGAGGCGTGGGTGAGGCAAGTCTTAATAAAATTTTTGTCAAAAAAGTTAATGATCGTTTTAAACTGGCGTTTATTGATCATTGACGATTGTTTTGTTTTGCACTGAATAAAAATATGTTTCTTGATTTTCAATTACAATTTGGTTGGCCGTCAACCATTTTTTCCAATTGATATTGGTCCAATTTGAAGCTTTGGTAATAGTAATATATTTATAAAGGAAAAAATATGCAATACCGCTGATTCCGAACAAAAATACACACGCCTACTGATATCTCTCTTTTATACGTCTGATATTGAAAACCTCCGTTGTTACTGGAAGGGTACGTATCAGAACACCTAAAATTACAATACCTAATGGTTCTAAATAACCTAATGATCAAACCCTGAAGTATGTACAAAACCACTAGAAATTTCTAATATCCAAATCACCTAATGGTTCAAAATATTTAAGGTCATAATAAAGTTCACAATGTCGTAGTTCAAAACATCGAAAGTTAAAATACCTACATTTTAATATGAGAAGATTGAAAACAAAATAGTGATTAATTTTCATAGTAATTGACAGACAAGATTTCTTTATTTTTTATTTGTTTGTGGTGTATAAGGCAAAAGTAATAAAATTTAAAGAGCATTGAAAATTAGTTTATTTTTAAATTCCTATCCTGTATAAATATTCCTTGTTTGTACATTTTAATCTTCACGTCGGTATTTTTTCAATTTTGATTTTAAATTAAAACCTCATTCTACATAAACTTTTATTATTTTGGATTTAAATCAACCTGCCATTAGGGAATATGTCTTTAGATATTTCAAGTTTAGGTATTGTGAAGGTTAGGGTTTATGGTCTTAGATATAATAATCGTTCGATATTTAGAACTTTCATTACTTTTAATTTAGGCTAACCAACTATTAATTTTAACTTTAGATATTTTATTTTATAAATTGAGTAGGTCACTACAAAATTGGTATATTGAAATAAAAAAATATATATTATAATTAATATGTGTGTCTGTCTTCATAATGACGTAACCATTTATGAGCTTCACTTAAAACTTATGCGGCACTAAATCGGTCTTAAAAAAATTCCCACTAATTATCGGTAAATAAGCTAAGGACAGAACAATGTTAAACATTCTAAGGAAGTTACGCAATCAATATTGTTACGTTTCGTTACCCTAGTGTTAATATCTTTACAAGAAACCCTTAGTTGCCTAATGAAATAGGCTCTAAGTGAGCAATTAAAGCCGACAGTTATCGCGAATCGCAAACCGCATTCTTCACGCTTAATATCGGTAGTATTAGTACTTTCTGACTTAATTACGATCCTATGTCTTCATCCTTTAAAGGTTAATTGTCCGATTGATACTTAGGAATCCTGATAAAGTCGCTACAGGACACATAAAGAACAGCCAGCTCACTTGATTCTATATCGCGGTATTTAGATTATTTTAACCCGTCGAATGGTAGTGGTTCACAAGTTATCAAAAATCTATTGTCATTGTGCACATCCCTATGATCAAAAAAACGTCAAAGAGTATAATACACCAATAAATTATAATCTGTGCAAATAAATAGTACTAACGTAAATAAGATATCACGAAGTGCCGCGTATCATTAAGTCCATACAATTAATAGAAATCTACTTAAAAAAAACTATAATAGAGGTTAAAGCAACGTAGTGAAATGGGCTAACTCTTGTTCTGATGAATACAGGTTGAGTTGTGGGGTACGACAGGGGGGGCTGTCGTCGCCAAGACTGTTTAATTTGTATGTCAATCAGCTGATTGAGAGGCTCCGCAGCATGCACGTCGGATGTCGTATAGACAATGTTAGTGTTAATAATATCAGTTACGCTGATGATATGGTGCTGCTGAGCCTATCAATAAGTGGTATGAGAAAATTTTTACTGAAATGTGAAGAACATGCTGCGATACATGGTTTAAAATACAATGTTAATAAATCTGAATTCATGGTTTTCAAAAGCGCTAGTAAAAAACCTAAACAAGTTCGACCTCTTCTTTTGAACAGCGTTCCATTAAAACGTGTAAATAAATTTAAATATTTAGGACACATCGTAGATGAAAATCTACACGATGACTTAGATATTGAGCGCAAGCGCAGAGCTTTAACAGTCCGTGGAAATATGCTGGCACATCGCTTTATGCGATGTACTAGAAGTGTGAAGCTCACGCTATTTAAGGCCTTCTGCCAAAGTTACTACACCAGCGGATTATGAGTCAGATTTACGCAAAGGGCCTACAATGCACTCAAAGTGCAGTGTAATAATATTCTTAGGGCTTTGTTGAGGCTCCCTAGATATTGTAGCGCATCAGGTATGTTTGCCAGCGCTGGTGTTGATGATTTCTTTGCCATCATGCTGAAAAAGAGCGCCTCAGTGTTGTTCCATATCCGCGGGAGCAGCAACGAAGTTCTAAGGATGATAGCAAAGATAATGGACTCTGAAATCCTTAAAAGGTTCACCGAACTGCATCTTACAACACGTGCTGATCGGTGAAAATATTGTTTAATCATCATCATAATTAATTTTAATTGTAGGTATCTATTTGTTATGTGTTTATTAATTTATTGTTATATAATATTGTTGCAAGTTGAATGATTTTCAAAATTCATAATTTCGTAATGATTAAATTAATTTAATTTAATTTATTGTTCTCAATCTGTTACTATAATTTCAATTCTTTTTAATTTCATAATAACTACTTGACTGATAATAACGCAATTTAATTTGATATTAGTGATATATTGATCAATTCTATTTATTAATTGTTTTCTGAAACTAACATAGTTTATTAAGTAATGTGTAATTAACAAGTGGACGTAATTGGTCTGAAATAAAAGTTTTTTATTTTATAATTAATATTTTTGTATGTGACTTGTGTCGTAGATATATTTCTGAATAATCTTTAAGTATAAATCAGTATTTGAAAATCAGACAATGCACACCCTATATCTATGCAAAAAAACTCAAACAAGATGCCTAGTTAAAAAAGAAGGAGTTTTTACTTGCGTACTACGCTGAGAGGAATCAATGTGATATAAAAAAATGTTTTTAGTGATATTTGGTTTGTCTTTCGATTATTTAAAGAAACCAGCTGCTGCTGTTACTTCAACAATTGCAGCACAATTTTAATACGCAAAAATGTTTAAGATTAACAATATTAACTTTTTTCGTTGAGCTTTAACATTGCTTCAATTGCTGTCGAATGAATGCATGCGACCATCGATTAGAGAATGCATTTAGAGCTATAATTCGCTATTGAACTGTTACCGTCATTAGAGTCTATTAAATAAGTTTATTCTTGTCGTTAGCTCACTAAAGTTGTTTAAGTTAGTAGTTAAAGTTATTACTAAAATGGAATATCAATGAAATGCCCTGTCTTCGGCTCCAAGATTAGTGGGGGTCACGTCTTTATTACAGCTTCTCTAAGGTAAAGTTTGCGAAAATCAAATTTATTTTGTCGCAAATACTCAAACTTTATTATTCCTTAAAGTGTATATTTAAGACGCTATGAATGTTAACTGCAGTCATAATTTATATGATGAATGTAAATGTTTATGGTTATATCGTCTAACGTTGGGATAGGCTATTATATTAGACCTGTAGCCATTCAAAATAGAATAGAACAATATCTCGTTTCGTAGAATTTATATGTCTACATTCACCCATCTGTAACCGGGACGCGTGTCTAACGTCGCATAATAACACGTCCGCTCGCCCCGACGGCCGTCGCGCGACTAATCAATTGGCGTGCCGCGTGATGTCTTCATCAGCCGCCCGGGGGCATAACGCCTTGCGCTTGCGCACCTAACCTCGGAACTCTGTGCTCGTCCTGGGCATCCATTTTAGTTTCTTAGAAAGTAGCTATTTTATTTGTTTACACTGCTTAAGAAACATTTCAGTCCATAAGTTTTTGTTCTTGGTCAACGCGCATAGAACAATATAGTTCATCATATTCCTCTCTATTGCATGCCATAACGACTGTTAACTTTAGATTGTTAATATCGAATAACTGCTCGTTTCGGCAACCTTACCTAGGTCATACCATAGGTGGTATATACCCCTAGACAATGGGAACCTGTCCACATTATGTTATCAATTCATGGACTCAACACGGACCCTCGAAGGCTGTTTCACGTAAGAATCGATTAGATATTATGAGTACCTACCGCAAAAAGTTCCAACTACTTATCTAGTAAGTGGAAAACAATATGAAAATATTAGTTAATATGTTGCTTATTTCCCAACTTATTTCTCACGATCACGTTCATAATCACAGTTTGAATTCAAAAACATAGTACTTATACATATTTAACATCGTATTAAGCACCTACTATTCCCTGTTTAGTATGACATTCGATCATGTTATCCGGTCATTAACCGCATCGGTCATCTGTCGAATCTAAATCTACCCATTTACATCTTCATCAGGCCCAGATGCTAATACCACAATGTTGCCAGCGAAATTTTCTCGGAACGCTTAGGCGCCTAAGCACGCATACGATTTATTTAGCAATTGAAAGTGGCCACTTAAAGGAATCACAGTGCGGGAAGGCAACAAATTGAACAGGATCGGCAATTACCGAAGACAATGCGTGCGTGAGAGCGCGGCGCCGGCGCACGCAGTCGCGAATTAGGCTCGTTATGTGGAGCGGGGTAATTAGGAGCGGTTCCCACGAGGGTACGGACCCGTATCCCGTAGGTTCCCTAGCCACACCAGCGGGTTTGAAGGCACAGGAGTGTATTATTGAAACACTTTAGGGATATCGCACTATAGTACTACACGATTTTTTTTCTTTACTAATAATGTACAGAAAACGGCAGGTCAACCTACCCAAAAAGTTAAAGGTCATTGAATTGATTTTCAACTTAAAGTCCAACAGGTAGAGATCAATATCAGCTGAGAAAATTTGACGTTTTGTGGTAGGTTGACGTACTGTTGCCTGTACAACGTACATATTGTTTTGATCATAAATCACTTATACTTTATTTGATATTTTAGCAACTTAATTGCACTTATAATATCAGTATATAAACTTGAAAAATTTTTGTCTCAGGCGGGACTCGAACCCGCATGAGGAGATGCGGGTTCGAGTCCCGCCTGAGACAAAAATTTTTCAAGTTTATATACTGATATCATAAATCACTTGTTTTGTTTTATTTAGAAACAGCAAAAGTACTATAAACAACCGGACCCGTGAGGATAATGGAAAGGTTTTCTATATTGCGCCGTTCGGTTATTGAACCTCAAATCTGGCGACCCCTTGAAAACCAGTGTGTAAACCACTCGATCACGGAGGTCAATAATAATATGAGACATTAGGTGCTACGCAGAGGAGAGTAATGAAAAGTAATTCAGGATTAAACAGCTGCTGTTTTCTTATAATTGATATCCTGGGCGAAGTTCTAACGCTATTTTTTGTTGCAAAAATCCTCTTCAAATACAAAATTTTCTCCTGTGAGATTGCCTGTGAGTACTACTACCACTAATATGACCATGACCCCTATCGTCCGCCTCACTATAATCATATAGAGCTTTTTTTCCTGAATGCGTTCCATTTAAAGAATTGCAATATTGTGCTTGCGCAAAATATGTCCAAGTATTATTTTCCTCGATTTACCGATTTAGTTTTTTTTTGTTTTATAGTAACTAAAAGTTGTTTAAATAGAGTTCACAGTCTACAAAACTTAATGAAATTAATCTTTCGTACCAAAGTTTTACCAACGAATAACGAGAAATAAGCCCACTGATTTTGATTGGATGTTGTCTGGCATCATGGATGGATACTACTGACATTTAACTGTCAAGAAACGACAAAATTGGTGGCATATTTCAAGCTTTTCATCAGATGATTACCATGGATGATTATTTAATAAAACAGTTTCGATTTGCAGGTATGCTTTCTTATGTGTGAATAGACGTGATTTGATCATCGATCTAGCTACTTCTTAAAGATATTGATATAGAAGGTAATTAGGCACGTTTCCCACGTATCTGTAACCCGACCTACGAACGGGTTTAAGGGCGAGTTCAGAAGTGCAAAGCTATTGGCACAACGAATTTTATAGTGACAGCTTGCCAATACAACCGAATCGAGGGCAAACTGATCTTAATTAAGCACTAAGCAGTTATAGGTCATGCCTCATTCGAGTACTAACGAGAGGTTTAAGTTTATAACGAAACTAGCGATCTACAGGTTGACTTTTTCATCACCTTTATATTTTTTATAGGCGTTAGTACGATAGTATTTAGAGCCCATTTATGAAGTTAAAAATGTAGGTCAAGATTTCACCCGAAAATATTTTTCGCAACAAAGTGTTCTATTTTTACCTGCGTGTTAAGGTATGAAGGGAAAATCAACAACTTATGAATAGTATTGTGATGAATGAATGAGATTCGCATCGCGTAAAAAAAGTGTGGCTAGGAGGCCGTGTGAAAAATTATAGTTTTTGGTGAAAATTTTTTAAGTGCCTAATCTTAGTCTTTTTGTACCGGGGCTATAGGCTATACTAAAAGAAAAAATACGACATTTGTTTTTTATCTCGTAGAAGGTTGTAATAAAATTTGGAAGGTGATTAAAATTTCATCCTGTATATGCGGTTAAATATTATCTGTTCAATTTCAAAGCAGACTCCTGGCAAGCGAAGTATTCAAGGAATTGTATTATCAATTTTTACTAGCAGTTTTATTGCTTAAAGAGCAGTTTAAAAACATAAGATCTGTTATCTTAACCGATTGTACAAATATTACTCTTGTATGTTGGAGGCACAGAACATAGAAAAGGTTAGAAAGGCTGTCATGCGCCATTTGTATGAGAACTGATTTCGCTGCTTGCGCCCCACTACACATAAACTAGTTCTTCAATCCAATCCAAAGCCAAAAAAAAATAAAAATAAATAATAATAAAAAATAAATAAAAAAAACACAGCGCTCACGTTTGGGCAGAAGTAAAAGCATTTGCTCATAATCTCTGTGGCACGCCTGCCCCGCCGACATCGCCTTTCTAACCTTTATCCATGTTCTGTGGTTGGAGGTACTAACGGAAAACCAGACTAACGAAAATTTAATATATTAACTCCTCTGGCTTACATTACAGCATATAGCTTGAAATACTTTCATCGACACAATATGCTAGACATTGTAGCTCAATGGCTAGAGCAGTCACCAAGTGAGTGGAAGGTTGTCGGTTCACGTTCCACCTTAAGCAGTCGTATATATTTTTTCAATTATCTGGTCAGTTTGCGGATTTGATCGTAGTATAAAACACTACTATTTGGACTATTCTTTAAAATAAATAAAACTTTAAAACTAGATAAAATGAGCTCGTCTAGAATTTTTGAGTGAATATGTATTTACATTTATGCAGGTATAAATAATAATAATAAATAATATTTAGGACATGCCTGCTTGATAATATTAGTATAGATATGTTTAAAATAGCAGCCTTTCATGTAAAAACACATAATGATCATTCCATTAGAGTCGTGTGGAGCCGTCACATAAAATAACAGCACCACCCATTCTCTTCCTGTGGATGTCGTGAGGTCTTACTGAAAGAGAACTCCCAGAACTTCTTCTGGTTTAAATATTGGGACGTGTAAAAGCGCCTCCAGGGGCCTATTTGCAGAAATAAAACTGATTTTAACTGATTTTTAAAACTGATTTTAACTGATTTTTATAACGACACTATTGACAGGCAGGTTGGTGATCGCAGTTTGACTAATGGTGAAAGGAAGACGCTGCTGCCGTCTTCACGGCAGCAGCGTCTTTATTAAAAGTTATTAAAATCAGTTAAAATCAGTTTTATTTCTGCAAATAGGCCCCTGGAGGCGCTTTTACACGTCCCAATATTTAAAATTACCTACCTATTGGTTGATGATGCTTAAGGCTGCCCGCCCACGTCCGATAATCGGTGACCGATTTTTTGTAGGAGAAAAATAGAACGTACTGATAGCAATGGAGCAACGCACACGTCCTACAAAAAATCGGTCATGATTGTGTATGCTACTGCCTACTATAGTAAAATCGGCCCGATTATCGGTCCTACAAAAAGTCGGACGTGGGAGGGCAGCCTAAATAAGTACCTATAGTAAACAAATACAAAGTTTCCCTATCACTTCTTAACATAAGGCATATTTAAATAAGTAGCTACTACTAGTATATTAACCAATGAAGAATACCCTTATCTTGAAGAAACTTCTTAACATAAGGCATAAGGCCTGCCCAAAAGAAGGGTTTTTGCCATAATCGCCGCTCGTGTGGAACTGGTTTGCAGTTTGTGTATTGTTTGGAGAAAATAGTCTGCTGCACGTCTTCTCCTTACAGCAGTACTCCTTTGGTTACCTTCAACGATACCAGCAAGGTACAAAATGGGCAGTGCCACTCTTTAGGGCAGCATAATACGGTATATACAGGGTGAAATTTTAACCCCTTTCCAAATTTTAATATATCAATCTACGAGACAAAAAACAGATGACGTATTTTTTCTTTTGGTATAGCCCAGTACAAAAATGTCAAGAAAAAGCACCTAGAAAAAGTCCGCGAAAAATCTAAAATGTTGGTTATGGCCTCCTCGCAACACACTTTTTACACCGTGCGCATCTCATTCATTCATTCATTCATGCATTCATTAATTCATTACGAAACTATTCTTGTTGTTGACTTTTGAGAGGCTTAGGATCGTAAAAAAGCAAAAGGCTCCAATCAGCTAATGAATGTTCATTGAACAAACTAAAACTAACTTAACTTTATTAGAAACCAAAACAAAAACAATTACAAATACAGTATGGAACAGTATGAAAAACAAAAACATTACCATAACCTACAAGTGTTCATTTTAAAACGAAGACTTGAGTTACTTATTTCTCTTACATCTTTTAATCCTCTCCTAGCTCCATAGGCAATACATTCCTATGTAGTAAACCTTTTACCGAATTCACAATACATTGAACAACACAATACATCCAAAACACGCACATTTGGGTTCACAACATGAAGAAATCACCAAAATTGAATTTAACGAGTTACCCTGTTGGCTTGGTATTTGCACATAAGCTATCTAAAACTCACATTAAATGTTTTTTCACATTCACGATACCATAATAATTAAAACTATGAATAAACTAAAATAATTATGCACTTGCAATAAATTAGACTGACAGCTGCGTTTTTTGTTTGTTTATTGCTCCTTTCAGAACCAGGCAGCTAAGGTCTGAGACCGCATGCTGCCATGGCATTAGTGCGAATTCGATCATTCTTAACAAATACATAAAATATCATAAACACTTACTTACACTTAATAACTTAACCTAACCTAACCCTAAACTAACCTAACTTATCGAAATTTATGGGTGATTTATACGATACTTTGACTCAGTGAGTACTTTTTGAAAGGTATTGTATCGAATAAATTAAAAAAAACACACTATAAATTTAGCACATTGCTCTTTTTTATGGCATTGCAAATTGACATTGAATTCCTGTGTGCTAAATGTATCAAAACATTATAAACAGTGCAAAATCGTACATTCACTTCAACCGTCTTATTCTTTCCTTCTTTACTAGTAATCAATCACTAGCTTGTTCATTATTGTGTTACTAGACTGACCGGTGGTACCTATCTGGATATTATGTTGCCTAATGTTGTGGCGAACTTTATGGACGATGTGCCTTTATTGAACTATCGTGATTTTTATTACCAACATGATGGTGCACCCCCGCATTACGCCGCCTCCGTACGAGACTATTTAAGTTCTGAATACGGTGACCGCTGGATCGGTCGCGGGGGTCCCGTCGCGTGGCCGCCGCGATCACCTGATCTGACACCCTGCGACTTCTTTTTGTGGGGTGAGATAAAGCGACGCGTGTATGTAGAAGAAGCCCAAAGCCTCGAGGCATTAAAAGCTCAGATAGTGTTAGCTTTTAATGAAGTGAAAAATGAAAATGTAGTTCTCAACAAACTTAAAGAAAATATTCAAAAACGTGCAAGATTATGTTTGGAGAGATACGGTCTGCATTTCGAACAGTTTTTAAAATACTAGTAATGTTTCTTTTCTTTTAATTAATTAATAGTTTCAACCAGTAACCAACCAAACCAGTTTAAGTAAGTGTTTATGATATTTTATAATTAAGAATGATTAAATTCACACTAATGACATGGCAGCATAGTCTCAGACCTTAGCCGGTTTCGAAAGGATCGAAAAACAACAAGGACTGTAAAGAAATGACAGGTCAGATGGCTGCATTTTGTGAAATTAAGTTCTTGCATCATTGTTGTTCTGAATACAAAATAATTAATGTGGGTTTTAATCATAGTTTTAATAGTGAATACGTGAAAAACATTTAATGAGAGTTTGAGAAAGCTTATGGGCAAATACCAAGCCAAGAGTGTAACTCGAAAGACAAGTTTGGTGATTCCTACATGTTGTTAACCTAAAATGTGCGTGTTTCAATTTTATTATGAATTCGGCAAAAGTTTTACTACATAAGTAGGAATGGATTACTTAAGGGAGCTAGGAGAGGATTAAAAGAGGTAAGATAAATAAAGTACTCAAGTGTTTAAAACGAATTCGTTTTACAATGCAACAACCACATTTAATTAGAATTTTTTTTGCGAAAAATATTTCAAGGTCAAAACTTGACCTACATTTTTTATTTTGGAAATGGGCTCTAAACACGATATTTAACTCATATAAAAAATTCCGAAAGTACATAAAATTTCATCCTGTATATGTACTATGAAATAAATTTAAAATTATAACTATGATATTTTAATCTTATGTTTACTGCTTTTTATTTTATAAAATCTTAATGTTAGGATGTCAATTAGATATTAATTCGTTTATGGATTGCACAACCATTCACTATTAACTTAAGTTATTTATTAGCCTCTGTACGAAACCCTCACAATGTTAACAAAGCTCAAACCAAAGTACGCCTTGACTTATTTTGTGACTGCAAACCATAAATTAATACTGATTTCCTAAATAATCGATAATCGATTAACTTAATAAATCGATAAAGTGTCTACACTCAGTTGTTTCGAACAATATAAATCATAGAGCATTGAAGTTTTACATTATAAATAAATACACACAAAATAGAACACGAATAAATTTAAATATGGAATAGGGTACCTAAATCTACATCTGCGTAAACGCAACTGCCAGTGCTGCCAACGCAAATCGAATCCGGAGCATCGGCGAATAAATCGAGTGGAATCGATTCAACGCGTACTTTTAATAAGGCATCTATTAAATTGACAAACGTGTGAATGAGTTTTATTGCCTTATGCGTTTAGTGGTTAAGCGAGAGGCATTCGCATGTCATTTAATGATATACTGAAAGCCCGCGCGTTTGCGCGTAAACCATTTAAGTACAAACTACAAACGCCTGTAGTTAAAACGATGCTTATAAATAGCTAATGACAGCGTCGAAGCACAAGCCTGACCTACGAGAAGTCAGCCAGGTCATTACTGAAATTTTAATGTTATTATGTTTGACTAAAATAAATACCGGTTCCTGAAAGAACGGTTGTGATGTTTTTTCCTTAACAGATGACTATCAGAATAATACAAACACTTTATTACGAATAAATGTGGTTTTGCAATATAAGGACACATATGAAATTTCATATTTTATGACTAGAAATAATTTTGCAAGTTGTATGAAATACAAATTATTCAGTCTACCCGTGATTACAAACGTTGTGAAGTGTTCAAAACGTCGGGATAAACCAAAATATGGTTTAAAACCTAATAAACGTGAGTTTAATCCGTAACTTTACTTTTCATTTAGATACATAATAATATAACTCCCTGAACACTATTGGACTTTGTTGTAATTTTGGAATTGACACATTCGATGTAATCCCATACGGCAGCTATCTTCGCTACTATGAATGCCTTAACTGGCTGAATTCAACCCCCTGTGGCATACTTGAGTATCGTTTGGTATGGAACAAGTTTATTACATTACCCGCCTTTAAACTTGTACCGAATCGATTGTCGGGTGTCGGACCGATGTCCGACACGATTGTCGGCGAGAACTGATCGCTGGAAAGAGTTGTCTGCTCAAGGTACAAGAGAGCTCAGTTCGAATCATGTTCTACTGATGGCAGGTGGGCATTTGTCTTTGCTTCGTGCGATGCAACAATGTTGGATCGGTTACAAAGATTTAGTCAGTTCAAATTTATCTGGAGAGCTCCATCCGAGGCAATAGATCGGGGGTGCGAATAGAGGTTGGTTAGGTAAAGTGTTTGTGGTTTTATAATATTGAAGGTTGTTCCTTAAGAACTTTACAGAAAATTCTTAACGTTGATCTGTCTCTTTTTTTATAATTATTTGCTACCTCAAAAGATAAAACCATATCTTAATTTGCTTTTGTCGTTTTGTTATTGACTGTTCTTCCAACATAAGATAAGTGTCAGCTCAATTGTTAAAGGAGTGAACATTGGAAAGCCGTAGGTTCAGATCACCCCTCAAGTACTTGAAAACATTTTTCTTTCAAGTATCATAATTTTTCTATGCGGCATGACTGTCTGTCAAGATAGACTGGGAGTATAAGTTTTCCTGAAGTGACTTGCTTTTACGATTTATGGTGGTGGGATCTACCTCCTAATGGTCCACCCTGGGCAACGGCATCTTTGGTTTTCTAACCAAAGATGACGGCTATCAGATCCCTTTTGCGGTGGAAGGCTTCGTAAGAGGCTGCCTGGATGCTACCACCCTCCTGCCGGAGTCCAGCGCCAAACAGTATTTCTGTGTTCCGCGGGTGGTGGGAGAACTAGTGCCACTTTCTGGGTAAGCTCGCTCCATCTTACGCTTCTTCTTAACCGTAGAGTTAAGTATGTAGTCAAGAGCAAGCCCATTGATTATAAAAATTAAAAAATCTATTTCCACCTTGTGACAGAAGCTGGGACCTACGGCTCCACGAGCCTTCTGAAGCACGAATAAAACCCTCCAGCTCTTTAACGCTGTACCACTACACGTCACCAAAACTTGTTTTCAAAGTGTAATGTAGGTATTTGTAACTTTAGATTTCTTGGGCTTATTTTTGATACAAAGTAATAGTGGTATCCCATTTACAAAATTTTTAGCTAATTTTTTCAACAATTGCTCATTTTCCAACACGAGAACCGAACGTTGTGATGTAATGTGATATCTGTTGTGAACAAAATTTTACTACACGGACAAGTAAACATACGAAATATTAGTTAATATTTTGTGGTAGATACAACACTTATGTTTCACCAAACCCTAATATTGCACCGTAAATCCGTAATGAATAAGATTCGCCACATACTCAAACCGCCTGGCATTTAAATCCCGTATTTATAATCCAATAAATAACGCGAACTATGAACAAACGAATAAATTGAATTAACGTAATAAATTTAGCCGAAGATAAAGCAAAGCCACTAATTACACAGTATTCCGTTTTGGTGGGCGACACGCAACGCCCTTATAAGCCGCGAACGGTGGGTGCGCACGCGCGTGTCGCCTGCCATTGCGTAGCGAAGAAAAGTGTGAAAGTGAAACTAACTACTGTGCGATTAAAATTATTTAGTCGGTACCCTGTTATTTGTAGCATGGAATTACAAGTTAAAAAACCAAGATAAAATTAACAAAAGTAATTAATATTTTACATATATTTTATTTATTAGGGATAACCTACATTTACATATACCTTAATTAACACGTAACGTCATAGATCACAGTATGAGTGTCGAAATTTATATATTTATGGGTGACAGAATTAGTTACCCGCGATTTTATATCTGAGGAGAAGCTATCCTTCTGCAGTTTTTCCTGGGATAAAAAGTAGCGTATACGCTGTTTTCGTGCAAAATTTCATTTTCAGCTGCTCTGGTGGTATTGAGAAACAAACATCCGTCTAAACTTTTGCATTAATTACATTCATATGATATTAGTAAAATTGGTAACAATTAATAAGATTATTCATAAATTTATTTACAGTTATTTTTTATGAACTCATCTTAAATAAAATACTCCTTTTTTAAAACTGCATTTGATATTTTGCAGCATGACTACATGACTACATGTGATAAAATAATTCTACATACATTTTTAATTGGAATGTAGAGAACAATTTTTATCAAAAAAAGGAAAAAAAATAACTTAAACAACTGAATAATTTACAATCATTATCATCCTCTGTTACCCCAATAACTATGGCACTAAAATGATGGATGAAGAATGAAAATTGCATCCGAATTCCAAATGAACTCAATAGAAAGTCTCGCTAAGTTTATTTCTCTTGGGAAACCATCTAAGTGGACCGCAACAATATCCGAACCAATATTGATGATGGCCAGCTGATTTCCAGAAATAAATAGCGCAGTATTTATAATGTAAAAGCAACGAGGTAGATCCGGCTCGCCGATTGCCTTACATTCTTGTATCACTTGTAAAATACTTTATTGCGATGCACTCGGAACGGTGTGCATTGGCCTTTGATTTGAAGATTGAACTCGTCTTAAATATAAAAAGTAGATCCACAGATATTTACTCATGTGTCCACAGTCCTGAAAAAACTGACACTACGAACTGTCAAAATTTTAATAATAAGCAACTAATGTCACGTGTTTTACCTACCGTTACACAAATTAAAATTAAAGATGGATGCAACTAAAGACTAAGTAAAAGAGTACAGAAATGTTCAGGTGATATTCATTTGTTTGAGAAGTTTTTCTGTTTTTTACTTTAATGATTATACCACAGCTTTATTCATTAGTAATGTTTTATTTTGAATTTTAAAAAAATATTTTTTCTTTTTGTTTAAGTCTAACATTGGTGTTTTACTAGAAAGTAGTCAGGCTATAGGTAATAACAATAATTTATTTGCTACTAATTTTAATTGGAAATTTTAATATTTCAAATATTGTAGTTTGAAAAATATCTTAAGAGTTCCTTTTAAAATTGGAATGTTAATGTTATACTCGTATTGGCTACCAGTACCATTATTTTCCATGTAGTCTAGATCTCAGGTGCCAATTCAAATGATCACCACTACAACAAACGAGACGGACGCTTCTCTAGGGGTTAGTTTTTCCTTTACGCAAGCGAGACGGAGCTATAATCGCGGATTTATAGCGGCGGCTCTCCGTTAGCATTATCTGTATGGGTGCGCTATGGCAGCATCGCGCAGCCTTTGCTGGGGTTAGCCCTGCCCTGTGCACACGGGGTGGTTTATAGTGGTAAAAAAAAAGGTAAAGTCGTTACTTTACGGCCTATAATCATTATCATTGTCGTCCGTGTCTTACAGATTATGTCTTGAAGGTAAATATAAAATGTCATCTAATACTAGAATCAAACCATCTATCTCCGTAAAAGCAGTAGGATCTCAGTTCAATGTGAAAAACTTTCTTTTGTATTTGACGCATAACCTTGTACGCATCGGTGTGATATATTATGTATGTAATTTTAGCAAGAAAATTTCAGTGCCTAGGACAAATAAATGTGTAGATAGAAAAAAAAAACATTTGCCAAATTTTTGGCTAACTTCACCACAGTTTATCGCTAGGTCAGATCTCAGCACGTATAGACTTTTGGGACTAAACTTGTAGATCTAAACTAAATAGTCTGAAAACGTCAACTTTCAGGTAATAGTTTTTTATTAGATTCTAAACTCGAAACCGTAGTTCTGCTACGGAAAAAGAGAGTTTTTAATTATTGCTTTCTTCGGGCTTCCGTAGCTACTGCAAATAACGCCACGTTGGTATAGTGGTTTAAATACTGGGCTAAGATCTCGGGGTCCCAGGTTCGAATCCCGGGTTGGGCAATAAAAATTTTCGAACGTTGCTCGGGTTTGTGATCACCAACCCGCATTTGGCAAGCGTGGTGATTATGCCAGTACACCCATCATTGCTGTTGTAACTAGAATTCAATGATGGAGGCCTTTTCTGCAAACAATACTGCGAACGCTGTAAAAATCATCAGACACCTCCAGAACACAAACCACCTAATCCACAATTTACGAATTATTATTAACAGATGTAACGAGTAGTGTGCACCGGTCGAGAGCTAATGATACACTGATTAACAATATTCGGGGTAGATAGCAAAGAGTTACTGTGGGGGGGCGGGGCGGGCGATGCGAGATTGCGCCCGCGTCGATTTATGCCAACCTCTCCGTATTAACTGATATCGGCCACTAAATATGCCATTATTATATGCGAAACAAATAATGCTCTCTCACAACCACGGCTTCGTTTATTTATGGCTGAGAATGGAATTTGAGATGAGTTTATGGGGGTCAGTGTCTCTGTTATGACATATATAGCTCCTCTGCTACATCCAAAAACTTTAACTTTTAAGGCCTATAATATAAGTAAGTATTCTGTCTCCCGAAAAAGTTTCAAATAATTCAATAAGAGAGGTAAAATAATTAACACAGGATATAAGTAAATTTTACATAGAGTTATATTGGCATTAAACCCCATTTAAGTGAAACGGTGTTATGAAATCTTCTGTCATTTGTCTCACGTTCAATGGAAGTCATTTTTTAGGGTTCCGTACCCAAAGGGTAAAAACGGGACCCTATTACTGAGACTTCGCTGTCTGTCCGTCTGTCCGTCTGTCCGTCTGTCCGTCTGTCCGTCTGTCCGTCGCTCTGTCACCAGGCTGTATCTCAAGAGCGGCGATAGCTAAACAGTTGAAATTTTCACAAATTATGTAATTCTGTTACGGCAATAACAACAAATACTAAAAAAAACAAAATAAATATTTAAGGGGGGCTCCCATACAACAAACCCGTTTTTTTGCCTTTTTGGTACGGAACCCTTCGTGAGCGAGTACGACTCGCACTTGGCCGGTTTTATTTAAGTCATTATTACCTAAATGTCTAAATGTCTCTTAACAAATGACATGACGTATCCTAAAAATAGCTACCTTATTTATTAGCAAGATACAAACAATATAGAATCGTTACATCGAACAGAATAAGTTATCAATGCTAAAATATATCAACACTAATTTACTATGTTGTAATAAGTGCTGTTTTTGATATGTTATGATGTAATAAAGAAATCAACTTGCTTAAAATTTGAATTTTATGTAAAGAGGTTCTGATAATTTGCGAGACCTATTACAGTAATGTTTAGTACTTAATTTAGCACCAAAAACATCAGAATAGTACTACTTGATACATTTTTTTAGTGTTCTTCTAGTAAATAGAGCTTCGTATTTGATTCTTGTTAAGTGATTTAGTCTTCAATCCCAACTTATATGGAAAACACTTTTCAATTACTTGCAAAAGTGTTAACTGTCCTCTGAATCCAATACGCATTTATAATTATGTTGCGTCGCGATATAATCTGTCGTATCACGCGTGTCCTTTGTTAAAAGGGAATAAAGCCAATTTATAAATTCGTCTGCGACACGAAAGTCATTAATTATGTTGCTGGCTGGGTGGCTGAGAAAAACTTTACTCCACTCATTTCTGTATCACTACCATCGTCTGCCATCCTTGTTACTCATTCGAATGTCTCTGCGACTTCTTCTAACCCTTTCGGTTTTACGTGTTCAGCTCCTGCTATTCAATTTTCAACTTTACCTATATATCGTTAAAGCTTAGCGTTCTTTGTTTAAATTTGTGATGTTGGACCTTCAGGATCTACTGGTCATTGTAGTTGTCCCGCTCCATCGTTTTGCTGGGCAGTCTTCCCGGCGTTAATGGTGTTATCTTTACCCCGAACGCAGCACCTCTCCGTATATCCGTTTATCTTGTCCTCTCTCTTGGCGGTTACCGCGTTTTTGTTTTTTATTCATTTGCTAATTTCGAAAATGAGAAGGCGCTCGCGATCACATCTCCTGTGATCGTAGATTTAGGCGCGCCAGCATTAATAAAATTAACGAATGCTTTTTAAATTAATTGAACCCGTCGTACTGGGAAACTGTTATCATGTATCTGATAGTTCAGATAGCTTCCAGGTATTGCTCCCTTAACGTCGCCTGAAGGTTGTACTGAGGAAATCTATAAATTGTATCTGGGCCACAGTAAATAAATAATATACTTACTTTTTTATTTTACTGATTTATTTGTGGTTATAATAGTTAATTGCTCCGGATTTCGGGCAGAAGAACTTACTAAAGTTAACATAATTTATTTTGACCTATTAGCAATAAATGCAAGGTGAAATCTTTCAGAAATAACAAGTTGAATTAAACGCCTTAATCTTTGACATTGAAAAGTAAGTATATATTGACTAATTAGCGGGGTGAGTCGCGGACACGGCCGAGATAATATCATAACTTCTATAGCGCCTAAAGTACTTACCGGAAGTGGATGTTAATTACTTAATTAAGTAGACACCATATAAAGAGGTGTAACGTTTGACAACTGACTTTGTTCACAATCAATTAAACAATTAAGACCTAAAATAAGCTGCCAATTTTGAGTCGGTGCATGATGATTGTCGGTATATGTTTAATTCTATATTTCTGCACTTTGGATTTATTTTTTCAAATTCAAGTTAGACCAAATTTAATCTGTTCTCTATCAAATAAAACAAAAACACCAAATATCTTCCACCTATTGAAATGTTAGATCAAGTTTTAACCAATAATTATAAGATTAAACGAACTTACCTTAAGTGAAGTTCAATCTTAATTATACGAAGATACTTGTCCGAGATGGATTTTTACATGTAGTAACGGCGAAGCACTAGCGCAGAGCCACAATTTTTTCAAAGCTAAAAAAAAAAAAGAGAAACAGAACGTGTTCTATGGCAACCTATCAAATGTCATTACGTTTAAAGCAATGAGAACAACCCCACTAATGGGATAATACTATAGAATTTAGTATTAGTGGGTGGGTTTTTTGGGACTGCCATCTCGGACAAGTATCTTCGTATAATTAAGATTGAACTTCACTTAAGGTAAGTTCGTTTAATCTTATAATTATACTTAATACTTGTCCGAGATGGATTTTTACATGTAGATGTTTGAAGATGGGTTGTGAATCATTAGTACAATTTTTAAAGAAGGAAAAAAAAAATGTAATTAAGTATAATAATAAACCTTAAAACTTTGTAATTTATACGATAAACAATTTGAGAGAGATTAATAGTAAGTAAAAACATTTAATTTTTTCACTCTGAAAAATACTATTACACATTGTATTATTGAATTCTGCTACAATTTGAAATATTGGCCTAGAATATAGAAGAATGTTGAGATCAACCTGCAGTGTCTTTTATTATAAAATCATTTCTAACACGTGACCTCTGCTGCACAGCAGATGTTGTTGTATGTCTTGTGGTATAATCCAAGAATATATGTATCATTAATACCAGCTTTTCTCAAAATCTACTTAATCCACCAACTTATGACTGGATTTTTGATGGTTAAAATCAAAAGGTTATCATTTTTTCCTTGACAAGTTGGTCTTCTCTATATACGATTTTATTGTAGACACAATATTAATTTATTTTTACTGAACAAAGGTTTCTAATTGAAAAGAAGACTGAGGATTTTCTTTTCTTGAAGTATGTGTAATATTTTGAACATCAAGAACGTTTTGCAAACGCCCCCAGAGCCAAGTAATGCGTCCCGTTTTTCAATTAACTCTTTTAGTGACACATTCTGTCATCTGATCTAACTGTAGGACCAATCAGTAGAGACAGAGCTGATCATTCTCATAGATCTGTGTTTAAAAAACTAACAATGAGAGGAATGGGAACCTCCTGCATGAGTATCAATATTGTGCTTTTCTGCAAAATAGTCACCATAATTTTAAGAGTGAGTCATATCGCTTTTAGATACCCAAATGGAATACTCTTTATTGCACACCAAATAAAGGAATAACATACTATTTTATAATATTAAGATGTACAATTTTGGGGGTCTTATCGCAAAAGAATG
Organism: Anania crocealis; assembly: GCA_949315895.1. Lineage (NCBI taxonomy): Eukaryota > Metazoa > Arthropoda > Insecta > Lepidoptera > Crambidae > Anania > Anania crocealis. The sequence goes on along the minus strand of OX438869.1, from coordinate 5,306,457 downwards.
ATGTTTACCAGACTACCATAATTGTGTACAGGGAAAAAACTATGACAATATTCAGGGCATTTTAGAAAAGAGAATTTGACCATTATGACAAGTGCTAAGTTTTGAAGGGCACCACCTTATAAATTCTTGTCTGTCAACAGCCCTACAGCCAGGGTAAGCTGCTGGTATAAGTGATAGTAATCTTTGAAATTAAAATAATGTTCTATTAAGCTCAAATATATTTGCATAGCACTTCTGTTTAGCCCGATGGCAGAGAATGCCTCGTGGCATTAAGTCCACCTTTTGTACAATAACTGTTCGTTTGTGCAATAAAGCTTAATTAAATAAAAATAAATTATTTTAATAAAAATACTAATAAGTGTCGATGGCTTTTTGACTAGGGGAAACCATGGTTGTAATGGCCAATAGAGGAAAACTAATATTTTTGAGTCTTATTTAACTTTTCTTGATTCCTTTTTCCCTAGAAATTTTCTTCAGTATATACTTTCACATTATTGTCACATGTTTTTAGTGATACTAAAACGGATTCTGGCCTAAGATTTTTTATATATTGGCCCAATAACACACCCGCATCCGCTTTCTCAAATAGGGCTCGTGAGAATACTAAAATAACTTAATTACAAGGTGAGGAGACTGTGTACCTGTGTATCTATTTTATTAAAATAAGCTATTGCGGTTGTGTTATCAATACTCATTAAAATTTCCTAGTTAAAGTAAAACATTGTAGGTCCAACAGTGCAGCTTTTAATTCTAAATAAGAATAATAATAATACGAATTTATTACACAATTAAGATTTACAATGGTTAATATGATTAATATGATGTGTTTGTTCTGCACGGGACCAAGACCCCGAAGCCTTATTATGGCCCACATACAGCACCCCAGGTCCTGGGGTTGAAGCCTTGGTGTGTATTTCCATGAAACGGTTAAGTTGTTTACTTAATATATAATTTTTGAATTGCTAATTTTCATATTGTTTTTCCCCAAATTAATTATATCTTTATTTCCTTAATGCTAGGCATAACTTAATCCAGTTTTCATGTGATTTTAGTAATTCTTTAAGTCTGTGTTTTTCCATTACTTTTGTATATAGTCATCTATACAACAGCTGGATAAATTGTCTTAAGTGTAGGTACCAAACAATTCCTCTGGATTCAATTTTTTCTTAAAGTAACAGCCTATAATCATCCCACTGCAGGGAAAAAAGGCCTCCATCATTGAATTCAAGTTCCCACAGCAATGATGGGTGTACTGGCATAATCACCACTCTTGCCAAATGTGGGTTGGTGATCAAAAGCCGAGAAATGTTTAAAAATTCAAAATTTTTTGTTGCCCGACCCCGGATTCTAACCTGGGACCCCGAGATCTTGGCCCCGTACCTCAACCACTAGACCAACGGGGCGTTGTTTTTTCAAATTCTTTCTTATCCAACTGTATTTACTTTTTAAGAATAGTCTTGCTCTTATGTTTTTGTATAACTTTTTAGACTATAAGTCCAAAAAAAAAAATACAGGGTACTCCAGTTCAGACACAAAGGTTACTTTTGAACACTCTGTATTTTTAGATTTAAGTTAACTTCTCGACTGAAGGTTTAAATAAATAAATTTCAAATCAGTCTGTGGAATTTTAAAATAACTCCTAGGTATTTGCAATTTTAATTGGGAACAATGCACTTTTCTCAAAGTTCATAACTTAAGATATGTAAGAGTTTGCATGCAACAATAATGTTGTCTTTGCAATTGTTTGTTTCCTTCAAATCGTTGAGAAGGTAAATACGATGTTATCTATAAATATATTATATTTAACATTACATTGGAAATCCCGGTTCAGTAATAAGTTTCTTTCAAATATTTTGATGCCATATAACAGACATAAGTTTTGTAAGCAGTTATAATATTCTCAAAATCAAAATCTCTGTACCTATAATTATTTATAAAAAGTTTTTTCAAGTTCGAAATAAAACTGTAAGTACCATTGGGTTTTGCAACCAAGAATACAGCAAAGTTGTTGAGAAATTATTCTGTACATACAGTATGGGCACACAGATTATGCTCCCTGAATTTTAAGTTACTTTATCTCATAGGCAATTATATTTTTCTCTATGAAAGGCAATTGCTGTGGTTCTAGGAAATCGGAGGGTGGAATGGTGCTGAAAAGGATTTCATATTCCCCATGATTCATCATCCTTTGTAATCTCAAGCCATTTATAAATAAAATATTTAAAGCTGTAAAAAGGAAGGAGTTTCTATTTTCCTAGATATTGGAGCGTACTTCTTTACAAAGACCTTATGTCATAATTTTCGCCCGTGTAGGGAAACTTCTGGTCTGATAGTCTATCCAATTTTTTCTTTTCTCAGAGCCAAAAAATAAACTTTTTTGTAAGAGGGTTGTCATCTCAAAGGAACAATTATTATTGTTCAGTACAAGGAAGCAAATTGCCTACCCGCAATGTGGTACCACTATGTGAAGAACCGGCATAAGCCCATGTACTATAAGGGTAAGCAACTGGCTTACAGCGTTAAGATTATGTTAGAAAAATTTTGCACTGAGTCGCAGTGTCTCGGTGGCTTAACGATACAGCGCCCGCCCCGCATGCTAGGAGATGCGGGTTCAAGTCCCGCCTGAGACATGATTTTACAAGTTTATGTACTGATAACATGAAGGCGTTCTAGTCCCATCGTACTAGCCTGCGCCCTTAATGTAAGCATGTCTCATAGGCCTTCTCTCGTTATATTCGCCCCGTATAGGAAAAGAATCCGGCCTGATAGGCTTTCCCATTTCTGCTTTTCCTACACCCTCTTTTTTCCGAGCCAGCAGAAGCTCTTCTGTAAGATGATTGTCATCTAAAAGGAACAATTTTCATTGTTCTGTACAAAGAAGCAAATTGTCTACAAAAATGTGGTATCTCTCATGCTCATATAATATGAAGGCATCTAGTTCCAGCATACTAGCTCTTGCCCTTAATGTAAGCATGTCTATCTTCGAGTGATAGCACTTGCCTAATAGAAAAACTCTCACATTTAGCATGTCTAGCCATTGTTTGTGATTATTCAGAATATCTCGCACAAAATTAGAGCTTGTGGTTCTGTTCATCATACATGAAACTACCCAGACGTTTAAAGTTGTTATAGGGAAAAGTCATATTTGTTGAAATATGTTAGCCTCACCTATTGGTGTATGTGTCATCTTCTATGATAACACATTTAAGAGGGTGTGGTCAAAGATGTTTCCTCATATTGCTCTGAGAATCTTGAAGTTTCCTTTATTAGCTTCCATTTTTCGAATCTTCCTCTTGTTTCCTCGTTTCTTTTCCTTTCTTGATCTTCTTTCTTGAATTTAATTTTCTTCAAACACTTGGATTTTAATGGTGAGATTTTTAAACAAGTGAGTAAAACGGTTACGAAATGATAAACGTGCTCTCCGAAAAGAAATTACGAAAAGCAATCTTGTTTTTACCGTAACCTAACCGAAGGTTTATGTACTAGGAATAAATATTGAATCTGCAGAATGCATAGATATATCATTGCTTTCGTTGTAACGCTTTTAGCCCTAAGCGACAACCGGTTGTTGCGATAACAATTGATATTTAATTGTGTCTGGGAATATCCGAACGTCGAAGGTACAACGAAATGAAAACAGAAAAAATGGTGGAAGGTGATATTATAGGTTATGAATTTTTTCTGAAGATTCATCTCGAAACCATCCTAACTACAACATTGCTCTATATGTGAAAGTAAGAATAAATTGAATCATACCTGTGATTAATGTTATAAATCCCTTCTATTTGCATAATAAGCCTTGAACTTGATTAGGCTTCTTCTTGTCATTTTCCCAAAAATCACAATTCGACCTAAGTAAACACTTTGCACCTTGACTACCTTAATTCTAAAGCCTGATTATAAACTTTTATGGTATATTTCTTAAGAGTAATAGATATTTTACCCATCTTTTATAAAACGACGATGTGACCGCGCTCGCACAAAAACCGTAATGACATTTGATAGGTTGCCATAGAACACGTTCTGTTTCTCTTTTTTTTTTTTAGCTTTGAAAAAATTGTGGCTCTGCGCTAGTGCTTCGCCGTTACTACATGTAAAAATCCATCTCGGACAAGTATTAAGTATAATTATCGTTTAGCTACGAGTAGTATCCACCAACAATACATACTGCAAATTTCAACAGCTTCAAATGTTAACTTCACCGAAGCGATGTATTTTTACTCTTTCCTCAACGTTTCGATACTTGAACTTTGTTAGCATTTGCGATTTAAAAGGGCACCCGGGGCAAACATCGATGCAACCGACCGATTAGTTTCGTTAACATTTTATTGAATTAATCACCCAAATGAATAGTTGGATAGGTAATGCCGATTATTGCGAGATATTTGTGGAATTTGTAACTAAGTGTGTGAGAATGATAACGTCGAAGGGTTACGAGTGTGGGTTATTCCAGCACAATTAAAATGAATTGTTATCGCGACAGCCGACTGTCGCGCGGGGTTTGAAGCGTATGTTATGTGGGGCCGGCATATAAAAATAACAGCACCGCGTTCTCTTTCTATGGATCGTAAAGGGAGACTTAATCAATGTTGCTAAAAAATGACATGCAGCAGCGTCTTTCTTCTCCATTTAGATAGAATTGTGTCCATTAGTGGATTGATATGGGTTGGATATAAAGATTTTTGGTAGGCTAAATAATAGATAGAGTATTCTGACCAGAAGATATTCGGTATTTGAAGGAAGGTACAGAGCATACAGCGCGCTACGCGTCCAATATAATAATACGTTCAGGCCCCTAATTCGCGTAACCGAATCGTATCACAATCGTAATTGAACGACAGGTTTTTAAAAGTTCTAGTATGGGCTAAATGTCAAAATCGTCCAATTCAATCACGATCGAACTGCGATTCGGTTACGCGAATTAGGCCCCAGGATGCTTTTCGACCTGCCGCGCCATTGTAGTGCATCCCTTATGTTTGCAGAGGCGAATGCCGATTGTTTTTACACAATCCTCAGAAAGCGATGCACGTCATTCTGGTCACGAGTGCGTGGTAGGTAGTTCGAATGGCATCGTGAGCGCGCTGGCTGACCGATGGGACTCCCCACTTTTCCGTCGTTGGCAGCAGCTTCACGCGCCTGTCGCCCAATATTTAGATTGATAAACAAGTGGCTCTTGTCTATAAATCTAAATAGGTTTAAATTTACTTTAGTGTATTTTATTTTTATAATCTTATTGTAACTTTTATGGATTCTTGTCTGAAATAAATTATTTGAATTTGAATTATATTTCCGTATCCCATCTCATACCTCACACGTGACTTGCCAGCTTTGTTGGTCGCATTGTTGTTACTATTCTACACTATGTAGTCTATATTAGGACTTAATTCTGATGAGTACTGAAAAACTCGCAAGTAAATCTCGCTTGACACAAACGAATGGGTCTGATTCTTTGCTTATTTTGTGTCTGTGCTGCATCCACGGGGTGAAATGCGGTTATTTACAGACAAAATAAATCTACTGTCTTATTGGCCAGATCTGTCGGGTCAGGTCATAGGAACCGGTCAAATTTATAGGTATTTGATAATGACGTTTTAGACTGGTCTTTTTTTTATTTGTTAAGGAAATTACTTTGTATTTTTACCTGTTGTATGCCAAAAATAAGATAAAGCACTGTCTTTTCGAGAATGTTGCATCTAAGTAGTTAAACACAAATGTTTATTTACATGCAACATTTTATGAACACCAAACGCCTGCCTACAACTTTAAGATCAACCATTATGAAAATTGTAAACTAACCCTGGTGAATTTTCCCGCCACTACAAAAGTCATCAAGAATCACGTGCTCGCGTCGTCTTCATTATTGCAGCTGTCTCTTTTCTCCCTAATAATAGAAAAGAACGGGTGAAATAAAGTTTAGAGAGTGTTTGCTTAGAATCACACCCAATGGTACAATATCAACCCGCACACATGACAGCACAATCCCCAGTTTCCCAGGATTGTTTACATTAAATTACTACATTCATTTATACGTGGCATTTCATAATACAGGGTTGCCATTTGATAAATTAATTGTGTAAATGTTAGTAGTTTGTGACTATGATTTAATTGTTTTATTTATATAATACTCTGCCCTGTAGTAGTATTGAGAAAAATATCACCCATGCTTTTCTTTTAAACAAAGTAGTATTACACAAAACAAAGGTAACATAAATTACAATTTGACACATCTGTACAATAAGGCGGTATTTTTGCTAAAAGCAATATGTAGCAGACAACCTTTGGGTAGAATAAGGAAAACTTCGTTTTAGTGGAGTAGGTAGGGGTGACGTGGTGCGGTATTACGAACTACGTTACGGTAAAAACATAAGGCAAGCTAGTCTCCTATGTAGTTTTAATGTGAGGTTTGAACAATTTTTCTTAGTTTGCACTTTTACAAGTATATATGCGTATGCCTAATAAATAAATATCTGTCTTCGATGTATTACAGTCATTTCTAAATACTTATCGTATGCAATTTTAGTAAACCCTACCCGCTAGGTGTGTGGTAGAAATTAAAAGTTCTCTGGTTACCCTACGGAGCGTATGCAGCGCCTCCGGCGGGGGCGGGCCGAAGCGAGCGCGGCCACCCCGGAGAGACGCCCTACGCGGGGCCCTAGACGGCTTTATTGTCTGCCTTAATAACATACCAAATGTTTTTGCACGCGGGTCAATGACACGTAGGACAAATGACAGCTCGCATAGCTAGTGTGTCACCTTGTATGTATATGAAAATAATCGTTGTATCATCATCATGCTGAAACATCAGTGTCAGAAAACTGAAGTGGCCTGACGAAACCGCATCAGAAATTTTAGAACAAGATTGGCGCTGTGGCTTAGTAATTTGCGTCATGTGTAAGGGTTTGATTCTTGGAGTTGTAGGTACATTATACGAACATTCGACCTCCAGAAATTAACGATATCTAGTTATAGTCATTTAATTTATTTAAACAACATACATTGTATCGAAAACTATTTGGAATAATGTGGGTGGTTCTCATGACCCGTGATTAATTAATTGAATGTCGTCATTTTGTTACAAGTACCTATATAAGGCGAAAATGGCGACTATAATTACCGTTAGAAGAGTACGGAAAACTAAGTCTTCTACATACCATTGGTCAAACTGTGATCGTCAATCCGCCTTCCAAGCATTGTAGCATTATTGTGACAAAATCCTTCTTTTGGCGAGGTCTTTGTGGAAATGGAATAATTTAAGCTGATTATGACAAAAATCACTTAACTACCTTTAGATATATATACTAATATTATAAAGCTGAAGAGTTTGTTTGTTTGTTTGTTTGAACGCGCTAATCTCCGGAAGTACTGGTTTGATTTGAAAAAATATTTTTGTGTTAGATAGTCCATTTATCTAGGAAGGCTTTAGGCTATACAACATCACGCTGCGACCAATAGGAGCGAAGCATCAGTGAAAAACATTGCAAAAATAATCGCGTTCAAAATAACAGAAATTGACGCGGACGAAGTCGCGGGGAACAGCTAGTCAGTTATAGAGAATTGCAATCCATCATTTGCAATAAGTATTCCAGTATGAATTTACTGTTATACAATTTCTGCTATAACATTACTTTGTTTTCCATGAGTCTTCGATATTTACTGTTTTCTTGAGTTTAAGCGAACACTATACCCTGAAAAGAAAGATATGTGTACGCATTTAGTACGCGAATTTTTTTGATTAAACCCGACGTTTCCTGTACAGCGTTCATGTTCATGGGCAGACTAGGGTGTTATTCGTCTTAAAGTAGGAAATTTGAAAGATGTTTAAAACTTATCAGGTATCTTCTATATTTCAGGAAACTTATTCGTCCTTAGAAGAAATCCTGACACTATCTTACAATGTTATAAATCACGAAACAGCTTATAGACTAGGATTCATTTTGGACATGGCACTGGAATAGCTAAAAGGGTACTCAGTATCCCGGTAATTCCCGGTTCCTTTGAGTTACTTTCGCATTCCACGCGTATGATATCAGTTAGTTTTCTTTTGACCATTAAAGTTAAATCAGATAGTTTTCAAAACCTTTTAAAATTGGTCTCTCCAACAACACTTTAGTCTATGCCATTAATTCTGCAATAATTATAGCTAAACACTGCTAAATTTCCATGCCCACAAATATGGTATAGGGTACTTAAATGTCAATTTATTAACTTAGTAGGTTTATTGCGATTTCAGTTTGATGTGCTCCATGGCCTGAATTCGCAATTTGTGTGCGTTCGTTAACCATACAATGTTGCTAAAGGTCTGATAATTATCGGCCCTTATTCGATTAGATAATGTTTGCCTTTAAACACATTTAGGCGAAGCGCTTAGAGCAGTGGATACTACGTCGTCACATTAACGTGTTCAGAGTTCGTTTCTCTGGATTTTTTAGCTGACGATTAATAAGTTCCTAAGTTGTCATTTGATTGATCAATGATAGAGAGTTTTTAGAGTACATAGATCTCAGTTGTATAGGTCTATCGACTTTCCAGAATTCAAACTTGCATTTGCGGAATTCAAATTTCTCAATTAGAAATAGATATACTCCTCTTTACGTTATTTATCTTTCCGCATACTCTCTCTACTCAATCCACCACCACCATGCCACTCCACCTGATGAGAAGGCGTCCTACGTTACTTGCAAAATCTATAGTGTACTGATATCCTTCATATTTATTTCGTCTTTCTAAAACTATCCTCTCCCATTTAGCTATCAGAAAGTTTATTCCTTATTGTACGAATCCTCCCCAAAGTGCTCCCAAAAAAGTTAATTCCAATCTAGTATTATCCTACCATGTATCACTCTTGCTAATACTTATCAATTATTACAAAATTGATCAACAATAGTTTCATCATAGTTGCCGTTTGTTCTCGTGCCTCCACAAACCAGTATTGATACAATTAAATATCAATCAGATCATCGGAAACAATGCCGCGTGCTCTCATTAGGCGACATGTGATTTCACCTTTTTTATCTCGGTTAATGCATCAATGGCTTGTCCAGTGTTGTTAGGGACGCGTCGAGACGCTATTGTGATGTTTAGTTCCATCGACACTTGTAGTGTTGCTCTTTATATTTATCGATGAATTTGTGTACTTATAAACTTCGGTGTAGTTTTGACAAAATATCCTAATTGCTTAAAATTTTTACAGTATGTTTGAGTATGTATGTACTTCGTTCATGCTACCTTTTTTTTGTACTTTTTGTTTGACGAATGACATTCTAACAAATAGTTTTCTGTTGTAGACAGACTATTCTATTTTTCAAAGGTCAGGAACAGAAATTAAACTACCCGGATGGTTTGGTTATGGTAGTGATGAGGTGATCTTCGAGCTTCGCAAGGGTTCCAGGCTTAACTCACAATAAGGTCAGTTTAGAAAACGGTCTTTTCTAAACCGGTAAACGGTTTATTTGTGCTTCGGAAGCTTTTCGCAAGATGGAAGCCGTAAATACAAGTCACGTCAGAGGCCTGTACTACGCGACTTGGAAAACTTTGATACGAAAAAGATTAATTCAATCATATTTATATCCTAAGAAATAGAAAAAAAAAAAAAATTTCTTTTGTTGGTCGATCATGAAAGCTATAGTTTTTCAACGTGTCAAGTCTTTAATCATCACATCGTTAAAGAAAATTATAGATGGCGATAAAAACATAACAAAGTTCACCAACACTACTTATTGTTAGTGAATGGGATACTTATGGCACAAAGCCCTTGTTACGTAACGTTTCGTTAAATAGTTACAAAATCAACAGGCGGGACAGAGGTCCTACTACGCATCGCGATTCTCGTTTAACTTATCAATCTGTCTTTTTCACTAAGACATCTGCTTGAGTAAGAAAGACAGAAAGAGACGAATATACTGATATTGTACGGCAGAGTAAGACCTTAGGATAGGCCGTCGATAGCTCTCGACGTCGACACTTGCATGTCCCACTCAGTGTCGTGGTATCGATGTTCGAGTGTTAATAAATAAACACTCCGTTGGAATAACATGCCGATATTGAATAAGTACTACTTGATTACTGCCAAACCTATAACACTTTGTTCATTGATGGTTTTATGTCAAAGAAAATGAAAGGCTTTGTAGATAGTGACGTGATTGTTATACTATAATGAATGTACGTTGTACGAATGTACTTTGATGTTTACTTTGTTGTAGTTGTTTAAGAAATCTCTTAATTTTGGTTGGTATTACGAGTATATACATAAACTCTTCAGGTAGAACGATTTTTTGTGTGTCAATAGTTTTCGGTTTCACTCCTTTTGTGGCAGAAGATAATAATACTCGTATTTGTACATATTTACCTATTAGTAGTAGTAGGGGTAGCTAGTAGAGGTATCTTATGTGGTGAATAAGGGGCGGTTTTGCTTCAAAAATGAATATTCTGAGGCCTCTCTATATGCTTAATGTCAAAACAGGCTTTTTATTTGTTGACAGTTGCTTACTCTTGGCTTCACACTGAACCCTAGAGTTGAGAAGAAGCCTACAATAGAGCGAACTAAGCCGAAATCAGCCTATTCACACTATCCTTAACTTTAACTTTCGACTAATACCGAATACCCAAGAGGTTCATAACAGCGCAAGCGCAGATGTCCCCCCAGTACTTCAATTAGCCGGCATTCCTGTGCTCTGACCTGCGCGCGCAGCCACCCGAGCATATGACTGACGCTCATTGTTACTGCTTTATGCCCTAATACCGCACTGGCGAAAATTCATAAGCTGGTTCCAAGGACCTAGTTACTCAATGACCTAATACCGGATTGGCGAATATTCATAAATAGTTTCCAAGATCCAAGCGTCATACTTACATCCTATATCTCTACTAAGAGATAGATTTTTGGGCATATTGGATAAATGCCCTGACACTAACCAATTCCTATAAGTACTATATAAATTCCCGGGGGAAGACCCATATCTCTTTATGAGAAATTTCGCCATCTGTCGAATGAATGTAAGAGTTAATTGCAAATCAGAAACAAAGGTCTAAAACACAATGCAATTCAGTTTATTTTTACGAGCTGCTTTCGTCAGTTTATTCCTGAGTACTTCGTTTATGAGAAAATGTCTTGACCTACTTACTCTATTTGACAATTTTTGGTACTTATTTGAATTTATGCTATGGTTTAAACACCGATCTGCAAAAGCTTCCAGAAATCAAATTGATAATTATCCTAATACGCTTGCTTTTTACTCTTATGATGTTTGAAACTGGTTCAATATCCTTGATCCAAAGTTCAAAAACCCGAACTTATTATGTTTGATTATCATACAATTATAGATTGTAATGGTCAATTCCGATAATGTCCAGGAGTATGTCTCGGACCGTTCACCCCTAACGATGTTTGACCGACGGGCGATCGACCCTGAACAAAAACTTGTCTTACATCATAATGCGCGCGCGCACCCAAAAAAGACGAGCCGAATGTCGACAGATGTTTTCATTCCCATGTGATAGTAACGAGATAGAGTGCCTTTTTGTTATTACGATAAATTTTTACAAGTCGGAAACGACATAGTCTTTCATGTGGCCCGCTTTATTATCTGTGGGATCTTATCTAGCTATAAGGACAGCAGACGTCAGTCACTGGCCGACTATGCGCGGGCGCATCTCCGCGGGGGGCGGTGCCGAGCGTTCCATTTTTAAAACGTATCGCGTGCCCGTTTGATATAAGACAGACTATATTAGCATAAAGTAACCTACTTGCGGGTAATGAAGCTATTATGCGCGAGGTCGCCATGAGCTTTTATTTTAATGGACACGCTGAGATAGAATTGACATTTCAATTTATTTGTTATACGATTCATGTGTGTCGCTATTTCATTTACTAGTCTAATAAACATGTAATTGCAATATTTAGAATTGATTATTTACAATACCAACTTATGTTTAAAACGGACGTAGATATATTCGAGGCTTGTCAATGTTTACTAATAAGTAATAATAAAACTTAATCATTTATCTTATTCAGAATATAACGGATTTTTTTTATGCGGCAACTAAACTGCAGTATTTTTGTAATCGTTACTGGTAAACGTCCAAAATGTTTTATCATTCATAAAACATTATGGCTTACTTATACAATGTTGTGTTGTTGTTATTCAACATAAAATAACTTAGCTTATTTTGTGATGTACTTAATTTTAATAACTCTATAGCCGATAATTAGGAGGGGCGCGCTAAAAACTAAATATTTACAGTTATTTGTCAAATTCAATTTTAGATCATTTGACAAGTTCGAATTTTGTCAAACCCTTTTTAAAAAAGGACGTCTTAAGAAACCTTTTTACACCAGTTTTCCTAAAAAATCCTGTCGTAGTATGAACATAACCAAGAACAGTGTGGAGTGTGGACCCTACTTGTAAAATGTAATGTCTGGGTGTAGGTGGCAAAATATGTAATGCGATATCTTAATGCATCGCCAGTCACGTCGTGGGACCGCCTCGACAGAGCTGCCGACAGTATTGAGCATACATTGATGTTGTGACTAAATCTCTACATTCATACAGGGTGACTGACTAAATCCCGTTACCATTAGATGAAAATTCTTTAATACTGCCGTTGTGACGAACTGGTTGGTGTAGCAGTGCGGTTACTACGCTATGCCACAGGGTTACATTCTTGGTCCGGTCTAGGAAACTATATTTTCTGAATTGTTTTGGGTCTGGAAGGGATTAGGTGCTATGTATAATTAGGTGCGATGCTTCGAAGGGCGCGTTAAGTCATTGGCTCCGGCTTCTGTCCAAAATAAAAGTTATGCGAAAAAAGAACATTAGAGGCCTATAATAGCTGTTTGAAAACTCCTACTCTAGTTTATCCTTAAAGGAAAAAATCATAAGATGAGAGGAAGTACAGTAAAGAAAAATAAAAAACAATTTATGCTAATCTGTCCATAGAAAACAGTAAAGTTTGTTCTTTTACTGTTTTAAAGTGGTCATTATTACGTTTGTTTAAATGATTTATGCTTTAGTAAAGAGATCTTTTACCAAATTGATGTTACATTAAAGTGTTATTTGAGCTTTGTTCATACTGAGAGGTAATTTTATTATTGCATCTCCAGTGTTTGTGTATTTAAGGTCAGCATCGAACCTACCAACTCTTAGCGGATCTCCTAGCACAATGCCACACCGCGTATATTGTGCTGACAGTCCGATGGCTGTAGTTGTAAAGTTGACAAAACCAATGAAAATTAAAATAGTAAACCGATACACTAAAATGTAGCCCCTATCACAAAGGGTTAAGGACCACCACCTGTATACAATTTACTGGCCGTAGATGTAAGAGGGATCGCTTAGCATTCAGACAAATGTACTCGACAGTGGACAACCTGTTTCCCATCCCTTTGATTTCCAAACACGACAAGGTAAGAAAGCGTTTGCGGACTAAACATTAGAATTAATTTGTTTAGTTTTAGAAATAGGTACTGGCGATGCCAATGTTTGTAGGATGTACAGTAAATAATTTTCTTAATATAAATTGAAATTGAAATATTTTTTGCAAATATTGATCGTATAATGTTTAGAGCATGTTAGTTGTTTTAAATGAGTTTCGGATATTTTGACACTGTTGCAATGCATGATTACGGACGAACTCAGATATCCAAAAACTTCCAAACTTATAAAAATAAAGGTACTTACTTACTACCTGGAACCTATACAGGATGAAATTTTAATCACCTTCCAAATTTTAATACAATAATCTACGAGACAAAACTAATGGCGTATTTTTTGTTTTGGTATAGCCCAGTACAAAAATGTCTAGATAAAGCAATTGGAAAATTTACACCAAAAATCAAAAATTTTTGATACGGCCTTCTAGCAACCCTTTTTTACGGGGTGTGCATCTCATCATTCATTACGATACTATTCATAAGGCTATATGATCCATAAACACGCTTAGGTCCGTAAAAAAGTCATGCAGTCACCTGTATACCCCGGATCATTTAACTCTTGCGAGAGTGACCATGGAGTTTTAAATATGGTTATTCATAAATCAAAAAGTTAAGGTTTTATTGGAGATAGATTAATAATAGTAAGTATATGATTATAGCTTTAGAGTAATGTCCTCCAACGGTTGCCACCTAATAAATATCCCAAAGCTATAATTACAACCATACGTTAAAGTGTTGTTCAAAATTGTATAATTAAGTTAAAAGAACAATAAATTAATTTAGTAGTTCGCCTTATCTAGAAGGTCTTTCGAGATAATAATAGTATTCAAATACTTGTTATCGTTTTTAACTTATTAGTGTAAGTTCAACAACGTTTTACAGATACAATAAACACAATAGTTGTAAGGCTATTCGCCCAAATATAATATATCAATAGAACAGTTATTGTTTTAATCCTTCCTTTTTATCTAAAAAAATCTTCAACAAAAAAAGATTTTTATAAACTTTTAAAACGACTTCATCATATAATAATACTGCTGCCTAAGTTAAAAAACTTAGAATAAAAATATTTACTAATAATTACCATTTTTTAAAAATAAATGTCCATCCGAAGGTAGATAGATAGGATCTTTAACCTTAATATTAAGCAAAACTATTGTCACAAATATTAAAAGGTACATGATGATTGTCTGTAAATTTTCCTTCGGCACCTTTGGTTAATTTATTTGTGAAAAAAATTTTAACAGTAAGCTAAAAAAAATTCTAAGCGATGTTAAAAATTATGGTTTCACATGGTTTTTGCTTTACGTAATTTTTTTTTAATTCAAACCAGAAGGTTTAGTAGTAGAGGCTTTTATTTTATCTCCAAGCACACATAGAGGCAACTACGTCGCCTAATTTGGTACCGGGACAATGTATGCCTTAACCTATTGTGCCTCCTATTGTTGCATTTACATTTTACGAGTCGCTTATCAACGGATTTACTGAGGATCTGGGAAAGCTGTAATTTCTCTGACAGTTTTGTTTGTGATTTACAAATTCTAAAGCTTAATTGCTATTCAAGGTTCAGTCGATTTTGGTGGTTGGCGAGGTTTAGGTGAACAAGATAGGAGACATATGAGTGCAATGCAATGATGATTATTATAATCATCATTTGGCTTTTTTCATCTTTGCAGATGATTTAAGTAGCTTCAGCGTTGTAACTACGTTCGTGGCTGTGCACCCCAATGCGGGAGTAGATTTTTTGTCCCTTTTTACATATTGCAATGGCATCACCTAGTAAAAATTGTCGGATGCGTCAGATGAATATGAATAAAGGTTATTAAAAAAAAAGCAATAGCGTTATAATTGTAATGAAACTAATAAATATACTTTTTTGTTACCAGGAGGCCGATTCTGCTCTTTCTCTCCTTGCATAGAGCAAGTGCAAAGAACTTGCCTAGCGCTACAGGAACACGGATTTGAAGAGCTGACCACCATGGAGGTGCTGCAGACCGAACTCAAAGTCACAAGAAGAACTGTTCCAGTTAGAGATCTGTCATTCTTGAAACATAAGGTAAGTTACCATAAAATTACCAAGAAAAATTCTTCGTGGCTAAACGTATACAGTATTGCTGTGATAATAAGACACCAAGAATTTAGATGCTAATGTACTTGTACATCAATGATCAAACTACCGTTTGTAACCGCAATCAATAATCAGCTTTAAAAACTAATTACAATGATCAGTTTCAATAAACAAAAATTTAAAATATTGTAGTTGAATTATCTGCTGTCGTGTGAAAAAACTAGAAGAGGAGTATTAAAACCATGAAAAGGAATTGATGATCCATGAGTTATTATCATCGAAAGACTAAAAGAGAATATAATTTAATGGAATCCATTAAATTACTACACAAGGACATGCTTAAATGAACTCCGAATGTCAATGTTATGTTTTTCCAATATTCTACAAAACTTTTCAAGAATTTAATAAAGCCGATTTAATTTCCGCAAATTTTCTAGTTTAGTAATAATATAAAGTCAAAATATAATGTAAGAGCCCACTGCAAGTTAATGGCCACCATCATTGGATTAAAGTTACCACAGAAATGATAGAATATACCCATCATTATCAGCTGTGGTATTAAAAATAATTTTAGTAAAATCAGAAATCAAAACAAAATAAAGTCGGTTTTTGCAATCTTTACTAATATTATAAAGCTGAAGAGTTTGTTTGTTTGTTTGAACGCGCTAATCTCTGGAAGTACTGGTTCTAATTGAAAAAAATATTTTTTTATCGAGGAAGGCTTAAGGCTATAAAGCATCAGGCCGCGACCAATAGGAGCGAAGCATTCAGTGAAAAATGTTGCAATAATCGCGATCATAATAACAAGAATTGACGCGGTCGAAGTCGCGGGCAACAGCTATTATAGATAATCCTATGAGACAGTTTTCAGAAACACTAACCTCCAAATCACTCAAACGTAACAAAACGAGCAATTTCTAAGATTGACCATAAGTTCTCGGGAAATTTAAAACAATTACACAAAGTGCCAAGAAACTTAAGTCTTTATGGTACTTGCCAAGAATGGCGATTCCCTAAGTGTTGTTCAGAATGACGGTAAAGAATGAGAGCGCTCTAAAAGCAAGTTATCATTCCTGTGTTTATCCTTTGGTCTAAACTTACTAGATGCCTAGAGTTCTGTGTTGTTGCTTGTTACAGGAAAGTGTCCGTTGAATTTTTAAACATAAGAAAAAGGTCATGTGAGGAAATTTCATGATCCTAACTGTACATAAACAATGGGTCACGTATGAAAATTGCATTTCCTTTAGCACCATGCGAAATTACCGTAAAGAACGCAACCCGCTGATGGTCTTAATTCTGGTGCACTTACTTTGAATCCTAATCTTTAGCTGTCCCGCTCACACATTAGGAGTAACACCTTTGGGTGAAGAGGATGGGGTGTTCTGAACATAATGTGGGTTCAGATTAAGGCCCGTATGACCTCGTCTATACCCCTCATTACTCGCTAAGTTATGGCCCAGACCGCGAACGCGTCGCGGATCCATCAGGCTTTAACAAGTTGATAATTGACAGGAGAGCGGCTAAACACACCCTGGGAATATTGTAAAATTAAAGTTGTGTTAACCACGTAATAATTACAAAATTAACCGCTCCGAGGAGTTGTTAAATTCTCTATTTTCCTCGTCCATTTGGGAACTACTTACAAAGATTTACCAGTATAAAGTACGAATGATGTAGGTACTTAATAATATAAATGACTAGCGCTCCGTCCGTCGCGTCCGCGTGGAATCCGGTTAATTTCGGTGCTCTCGTTCTCGATTCAATCGTGTCCAGTTTAATCTCACTCCTTAGATATACTGAAAATTTTCGCATTTGTTTTCTTTATAAACTTGCGAAAACTCTTAGCCCTACTTGACAAGACCCTGTCGTAAAATCCGTTGTTAGACGCCTGCTACCAATGATATTTAAAAAGTATAGATAGGTTATGCCCTTACAAAACTATCGAAATATATGTGCCGCTTGCGAACAACTGCACACATGCGTAATTCTTATTTTGTCCTTGTCATACTCGTGAAAAGAACAATTACTTTCTCTTTCATGGATTTGAAAAGACGTCACAATTGTGACGTTTTAGGGACGCATATTAAGAGCGCATGTAACATATCTATTACTTTTTAAATATCATTGCCTGCTACCTATAAACTACCTCCTTTTTAAATTTCATATTAACGTCAAGTTATTTTGATATTTCACAAGCTATAGGCAAGCTTTATATTTTAAAAGCGAAACTTTTAAATATATAGTAATCTATACAGATGGTCCAAGAAATCAATCAAAACAGAAAAAAAATTACGGAAAATTCATATCTCCTATGTCGGCCTAAAAACGAAAGCTCATAAACAAAATACCAGTAATATCCAAACTATATAAAAATACCTGAGCAACGACGGTACCTATGTTATCGACTAATGAAATGTATTTAGTATTTATTTTAAGTCCAATAAACAACTTTTTTAAAGTATCTGAATCGAAACCAAGCTCAAACTATGTAAAACCAATAAATTCTAGAAAAGTCTCATCGTTTGTACTGAATGAGACGATTTCGCAGATCCTTCTGAAATTAAACTGCTGTGTTCTACTTTGAACCGATAATTTTGACTATCAACATTTCATTTAATGTCATGAAACACCTCAACTAAGTGATCGAAACTATAAATAAACGTCAAAAAAGTTGACCCGTCTCCTCTCGCTTCAACTTAGCCTCTTACAACATCCATAAAAGAAAAGGTTCTCTTCACGAATGTCCCAAAGTGTGACTGTAAGGTCACCACGCGAAGAAGACGGGATTTTTCTCTCCGCCATTGACCAAACTGCCAGACGTGGCGATTAGAGCAAAATCATGTTAATCCATTAATCTCAAAATCAACAAACTTAATCCATCCCAAAACTGGTTAAAATCCGAAGATACAAATGGAAAGTATCAATCAAAGGGCGAACACGTCTTGCCATCAACCGTGAATGGCGCATGGGATATGAATGGCCGAATACACGGATATAGGGCCGATCCGACGGATAATTGGGCATTTACGGATATGTGGACCGGTGGCCGACTGGACTCAATGCGCTCGTTCATCTCCTCCGACAGACTAGATTGAACTTGTAAACTTCATATGGATGTGAACTGTCCTTTTTTGTACTCCGATGGAAATTAAATTACGTATGTGAATGCGCTATAATAATTGCCTTCCAATGTAATAGGTTAGATGAGGTTTCTAATTAAGTGTATTTGTTTGTAAGTTGGGTATGTTAAGAGTAAGTACTTCAAGACTCTTGAGTCATTAATTAGTCAAGACTATTAAAGTCATATTACTCGTACAAATTCAAAGTTTTAACTAGATGTGCTCGTGACTTCGTTCGCTGGAACGGTGGAATGTTTGGCACGTCTCACGCTTTTTTATTATTAAAAAATATATATCTCTAAAATAAAAGTAGCCTGTTTCTCGAGTGAAAGTCCCGTGAAAATTGCAAAGTGTAGCTGGAAAAGTCAGATAAACAAAAAAAAATTGTTTGATTTGATTTACATAACAATTTGGCGAAAATTAAATTACAAAGAGACTTTTCAGTTATTTTTAAGATAATTGCAGAAGCCTTGTTATGTATGTCAATAATGTTAACAACATCGGTGTCAATTCTAAAAACAATAACGATATAGTGTAACCGTAACCTGATGTATCACTACACCATTGAACTTTTGATATGATCTGATATCCACATAACGATAATGCATTTTAGACACAGTTTATACTCGTCTAAAGTTCATACTCCAACAACTTTACATGGTAGCATCGCCTGAACTCCTCGATATGATAAGTTTTCAATTTCGCAAGACTGTAAAGTTAGGCAATTTTATGCTCTACATGTGACGTCATAGAGTGCATTTCGTGGTGACGTCATTTGATATCGACGACATATCGGCCGGTGGATACGTCACGCGCGCCGTTTGTCGCGAGCGGTCACGTTTCGCGGACGGTAGCCGAGGGATGTGAACTCTAGTTTGTGTATCGATATTATTCACGAGGCTTTAATAAATAATGTGACACATAGGTAAAGGTTTAGTTATATTTAAAGACATTATTGGCCTCACGAATATAAAGTCTGACGAAAAATACGAGTAAAAAACAAATCTGCCCGGTCTGTCTACAAAATAAATTTAAAATGAAAAGTCCAAGAATAAATTCAAATTTTACCCACGTTGCAAAAGATTCTTAAATTTCATATGATCATTTTTATTTAAAATTTCATAATTAATCGCTAAACCCTTTTGTTACACGTTGTAGTAATGCTATCTGAATGGAATATAGTAAAACGAATAGTGAAGAGTATTTATCGACACGACTTGAATAGACGGAGTTAGAAATATTTGTTTCTCTTAATTCACTCGCAAGCAATACTTAGTAGCTGCCTAACAAAGTCCTTCTTGTCTCCTGAGCACATAATCCGTGTTATTTATCAATCATCCCTATGTGATGATGAAATGTATTCATAGAACGAATCAATACTTACTTGCAATCCTCTACAGACTTCTAAAAAACATCATCATTAAGAAAACAAGCTCAACATTGATTCGTTTTTCAATTTTCTGTCGATTGTAAATAAAGCTATCGACATACCAAATAGTCAAGACACATCCTTACCAACAATGCCATAGGGACCCGTGGGAAAATCTGTAAAGGCTTTTTAAAATCTATCTGAAAGCCAAGTTGGTGTGCTCCGCTCATATATTTAAGGGTCCATTATTAGATTACCTGCGCCTGCGCCGTAAAAGTGCCTTTGCCTATTTCGGCGGCCATGCTACATTGATTCCGTACATGATTAAGCATTGTTTTGGTTTGGTTATCTCGTGTGTGGCAAACTGTATAAATCAACGGTTTACTCGAACCGTGTTTAGATCGAGTATCATGAGAAATGTCAATCCTAAAATGTGAATTATTCGATATTACCGAGTGGAACTTCGAAATGAGTAGGGTTTCCAAACTCTATGAAGATTGGTAGACGATGTTTATGTTAGATAGTTGGAATATTCTTACGTTAAACGTCCCGATTTGTATTTCGATATGATAATTTTTTTTTTCTCTAAATTGGCTCTCGTGTATGTATGTACTCGTACTCAGAAACGCTTCCTACAATGCAAAGAATTGTTCTCTAATCTAATACATAACAATGTTAATGCCTTACCTACTTAAAGAAATATTGATAAAATTTTATTTTATAATATGGACGATACTGATAATATATTTAAAATCAATTGACGTATAACTTATTATGTATTATGTAGGTATATGTATTATGTGTATTGTTTTCTAGTTATAGGTATGTATGTTGTTGAATCTGTCATACATCGCTTGTTTTGCACTGTGCTACCCTTACTCCACTAAAATATAATTTCATCTACCCTAAGGTTGTCTGGTAGAGATCGCTTAAAGCGATAAGACCGCCGAATTTGTACTTTCTCCTGGATTTTTTATATTGTGTTATTTTGTAATTAGTGCAATAAAAGTGTTTATCTATCTAACTTATTATGATTTAAGAAATGATATCTTCATTTTGTATGATTTTGTACAGGAATACTCAGTGAAGACATTATATGTCCAAGTAATTTTATATGATATGTAAGCAATTAAATTGCAATTATAATATCAGTATTTAAACTTGAAAAGTCTCGCCTGAGACATAATTTTTCAAGTTTAATTACTGATATGTCTACGTAACTTCAATAGCCGAAATAAATTAAAAAATATTTTTATTTTACTAGTATTGTCTGTACTCCTATAAGAATTTACGGAAATTTTATTCATCCTACAACGTGTTATCCTTAAACACTGATGTTCTGAGATACATAGCGGTTTATTTTTGAAATATTTTCAGTTAGTGCAATTTTTCTCCAGACCTTGTGTTACAAGTTTGTTTAAGCGATTTTCCAATGTCAATTTCGTTGCCTGTCCAAATTATTAAATTAGTAAAAATAAGAACGCCGCATCGCCGATAAAGCATTAAGCCTAAGATTATTTTGTATATTTATATAGTATACGTGAAAGTATAGTTAGCTATTTCAAGGAACAACACAACTAGTTGCAAGCTATTAAGTGCACTCTCCGGTAATTTCGCCTCGGCACAAAATAGCTCTGATAGGTATTATAAACTACGTAATTACTCAATTTCTCTGTTGTCTTATGTAACTCAATTATCCGCCTATGCCTTCAGTACCTACTAACTATTTAAGTGACCTATTACCTACTAACTATACATTATGTAAGGTTGATAATATTAAACAACATATTTTGGTTTCGTGTGTTACCTATATTTTGAGGCTAAATTATGGGTTACCAAAAAAACTATCCGACATATCCGAAATGTAACGAGTCCGATTCTAACTTAAGAAAGATAATTATTTGTTAAATTTTCAAATCAATTTCGGGCAAATTAATTAGCTGAAAATTTTGTAATATATTTTGAAGTGTTAGTTCCAATATCATTCAGAATTAAGTATTAGAATATACTTGTGCCTACATCGAATATAATTCGTATTACCAGAATCAGCCACCAAAACACTTAAGATATCCTTACTAATATTATAAATGCGAGAATTACTCTGTCTGCCTGTCTATTACACTTTTAGGCCTAAGTCAGTAGGACTTGATTTTGATGAAAATTGGTACAATAATAAGTTAAGGACTTTAGAAAGGACTAAAGTAGACTATAGGCTATTTCGTATGGACTAGATTAGACTTTAGGCTATTTAGTATCCCACTGCTGGGCACAGGTTTTTGCCCGCGCGATATTACATGTAATTACACGTTACAGAATAAAAAAAACATGAAAGTGTGGTCATCCTACAGAACTCATGGGATACTCCTAAGCGCAGCTGTAATATATACATTTAGCTGGAAAAGCACGTAATGAGATTATATTATAAATGTAAATACGATAACATTCCTCTCCCATAATATTAATCAAATATATAGAAATCTGTTACATTAAACATTGCCAAATAAATACTCCGAACTCCCACCTCGTCTGATAACCGAATATGGAATCGAACCTCGAACTCTGCGATAGGCACAGCTATCGCACGAGGTTGCAAATCATAGGAGCGGGCTAATAGCCTGTCTCGGGTAAGAGAAGCTGTAGGTATACATGGTGTGTCTGAAAATACTTAAAAACATGAATTAAGTATGACTTGCGATCACCTTGTAATGTCTGTACCCAGCATTGCTGTTGTAATTCGAATTCAATGATGGGGGCCATTGCCAGGCTGTGGTGTGATTATTTTACTTTTTACTCTTGCATTTTTCTAAAAATATATTTTTACAGATTTTAACCACAACTTATTTATTATAAAAAATCTTCTATGAAGTTTTGTGTGGATTCTTGGGTTGTCTGCCACGAACATGATTTCTGAAATCGTATCGATACGTGTCTGGTGCGATTGGTTAATACTATTAACCTTTTGATAACTTATTTGAGTGACAAGTTTATTTTAAGTGACAAGTTTCTTATTTGTTTCAAAAGTGAATTGCCAATTTTCTATAATCCAAAGTACAGTACACCATGTGTACTCTTGATGTACGAGTCTCAGTAAGTACTCAGCACTGAAATGGGTGTTATGACTGCAAGATAAAGGGCTGTCATTAATTGACTTAGAACAGCTCTGCAACTTAGCAAGATAACTTATGACAGTTACAGTTAAGTTCAGAATATCATCGCAGTGAAAGTTACGAGTATATTTAACTGGCTAGATAAATGAACTCTCATCCTAATATTTCAATATCAAAGTTCATAATCGTTCAGCTTACAATTATTTACAGGTTCTAGTAACCGTGACAGCCGATATTATTAAACGTTTTTCTCTTTTATTTCCAACAGAGCAATTGTGATCACAGAAAGATGATGAGTGTCGGTAAATTTTTATTTGACACTAAGTCTAAAATATTGACTTAGTTCACAATTGTTTATATTTTATTTTTTTATAGGTATGTGACTTTTTTTATACGTAAATTTTTGTATTTTAAAGGTATAATTTGGTTTTGTATGTTCCTAACTAATCGGAACAAAAAAAAAATCGGTCATTGTAGAAGTTATGCGACTTGAGAACCTTACATTTTTTGTTAGTTGATATACATAAAATGATTAATAATTAATGAAATATTATTATGATATTGATTAGTCTGTTGACTACTCCAGGACTAAAGCGAACCTGTATTAAAAACTAATTATGTAGTTCTTATTTTTAACATAGGTACAATGTATAATCTTAAATTCCTTCTTATCTATTTTAGTCCAATACAAAATAGATTAGCAGGCCTTCAGCACAGCCTAAACAAAACCAGCTCCAAATCCAGCGCCAATTACGAATATGATTTATACATGCGCAGACGCAGGCTACAAAAGCGCGCGCGTTCCCACATTACTTACCGCGTGAGTGATCGACTCACGGACCACCTTTGTGGCGTACCCGCCAAATACGGCGGGATAGTCAAAACAATGTTCAGAAAAAGTTTTATTGTATCATCCATCGATTATTGTGTAAGATTACATGGCGAAAAGTACCTACGAGGCTCGCAGTCGAGCAGTTAAGTACCAGGACAAGACCTCGGGTTCCTGGGTGCGATTCTCGGGTCGAGCAATAAGAATTTTCGAACGTTGCTCGGGTGTGTTATCACTATCCCGCATTTGGTAAGCTTGGTGATTATGCTTGTACCAAGCATTATTTTGGTCACTTGAATTCAATGATGGAGGCTTTTATACATCTGTGGGCATCGTTTGTCTGAGCTGATGATAAATTTACCCAAACCTACCATAAATGAACTGCTTATTTAGCCTTTTCTATGAAGTAATTTCTAATTGTTTAAAACGAAAACTCGAAAATAACTAAAGATCGTTCCAATTGCACTCGGCCGCAGTTATTTTACGGGAATGACATGACGTCTCATTGTCGGACAGCCGATCGCCCAGTTATCGGTCCACGATCAGCTCTATTGAATCTCGTACTTTTTACTGAGGGTCACGGGCTTCCCAGATCATCGGGATGATAGTGCCATTAAACAATTTTTGTACTTTCAGCCTGGGTTTTTATTGGTTACCTAGATGAGGCCATGGATTGTTATGGCAAAAGTACCTTTATGTTTTTTCCTGTAATCAATGCGGGTATGACAACTTTGGTGACCCCATCCGCAGAAACTAATTACCAAATAGTTTCTTAATTCGTGCAAGCAAAAGATTTAATGGGATTTCCAGTTCAATTGATTTTGATCTGTTCAATTCCAGTAGTAGTCAGGTGAAGCGCAAATTAACCAATCAGTTCTTCAGTGGTGATTTGGCATATAAGTAAGTATTAAAGGTACTTTGCAAACCATGATTTGTTGTTTAAACTAAAATTCTGTAAATTTTGTATTTAAAATTAATTTGGCACTTAATAACGCTCCATGTCTAGGCATGATCTAATCAGGTTCTACAGGGTAATTTTAATTTGGAGATTTTTGGAACAGTTTTATTCGTAAGCAGAAAAGTGGATCTAATAGACAATCGCACTATTGTAATCAAACTTTTCGTGATTCCAAATAAAATAAATAATAATAAAAAGACCATATACATAATATTTTTAGTATTTTTATTTATTTATTTATTATACATACAATAATTGACAGATATATTTTACCAAGTCCCCCAAAACTGTGTATATGTGTATATAAAAATATGATTCATTTGTACATTGTATCATTATTTGTATTTCGATATTAAGATATTCCCATACAATAAGGCAAGCAGTCATAAGTCAAGTACAAGCAGCCCCTTAGAGGCTATGTATTATTTCAATTCAACATCTTATAGAAAAGCACACTCCGGCTAGAAACAAGACATGTCACTAAAGCAAAAAGCGACCTAACTCAACACAATCCATAATTTATTCGAAAAAAGATTAAAGAAATAAAAATAACCCAGATCCTTCCTTGAGTAGCTAAATCCAAAAGCAACTTGAACTTGGACTACTTTAGACGCTCAAATCCGATCAATTTAGTATCGGTCACTTAATCAAAGTCTCCAATATAGTTCAACATTTGCCAATACCAACGAAACAAAGCGAATCATGTCAGTGTAACACCACCGCCACTCAATAGTGTCGCACATGACGCAACGATCGACAGCCGTGGCGAAAGGATGCGCGCGCGCCGTGAAATCGCTCGTTACGGCGCTTGTGCGCTTTGATAAACGCCTAAATTGGACTTTGAAAGCTCTAGTTCTTCAAGGTGATCCGTCCAATTTGATGGACAGATCTCACTTACAATCGCGGATACTCTAGAATGTAATGGTGCTCAGAACAGTGCTGGTTTTATTTGAAACCCGATACGATATGTTAGTTTTTTGACGAAAATATAAATCCTATTAAAAAAAGTAAAGTACAGGAACAGCCTATAATCATCCCACTGCAGGGCAAATGCTTTGAGGTACCATTGAATTAAAGTTACCACAGCAATGATGGGAATAGGCATAATCACCACGCTTACCAAATATAATTATGATATGACGGAATCGCGCTGTCAAACTTATTCGACGTACCTAGTTCTCAGTATGATGCTGCTGCCACTCCTTACTCTGTGAAACAGTGAAGCGATGCGTTAGCGCCTAATCGTATTAAAATCATCAGTTTATGCATCAGCAAACATCGCTGATGCGATACAGAAGCTTGGCAATCAAAAAATATTTCTGATTACAACACCTTAAACTCTTAGTTGGCATTCTCTCCTGTATAATAGTATCCACTCTACTTATAATGAGTGATCTATATAGCTTTGTAAATCAATAATATAATCTCGCAACATCGTTTTCAATTCCCTTTTAATACCAACCGTAACGCTATCTCTTCAAATTGTTTCGTCTAACACGGGTAACCTTTCTGAGCCTTTCCACAGCCCGAATGGAAAAGCAAGCGCACTTTACTAACGATATTGTGTAATGCTAGTTCTGATTATGTTGTGCAGAGGTCGTGGTTAACGTCTAGTTCGATCCGTAGAAGGTGCATTCTGGATTCAAATTGGTTTTCTATAATTTAGACAATTCTTTTATGTTGTAATTTATTTAAACATCTTAATTCTTAGTCAAAAAGAGTGTTTATTATGTTAAAAGCTTGCATAAAATATCTTAAAAATGCGATTTCGCATTCTCAGTTACCCAAGCACTAACGAAAAGAGTTTCCAGCTTTTACCTTATGTATGACACTTAAACATGTTAAAATTTTATTTACCTAGTCAGACATTTGTGGTCTCCCCCTACACGATGTATCCTATTGGAATTGTGTTAATAACAATTTGGCTGTTATTTCCTTCCTACGGTATATCCTTGCCAAGCCACAGATCCTATCGCGGCATCCACGCCCTATATACCATCTGCAGTCTACATTCGACTCCGACAAAGCTTTACCGTTAGAAATACGATCTATAAATCGACACCTTGACAAAATAATAGGCGAGACGTTATTCTAGCTATTAACGCCTCGAAGATATATTGGGCCTAGCTCAATCAGATAGATGTTTTAATACAACCTGCTCGCTTGTAATAGAAATTTCTAGCCGGCACTTTATACCGAGTTTCATTAGTGGTCTTAATGACTGCGTTCTGCTAATGTAATACAGAGGTATTATCTGGGTGGGTAAATTATAACGACTTGTGTTTGATTTATAGACGTGGAAGAAGTTTTATGCTTTATTTAAAGATCTAAACCAACTACTTTGCTTCAGCACCCAACCCATCATTGCTATGGTAACTTGATTTCAATGATGGAGACTTTGGCCTTGCAGTTTTTGATTATAGGCCGTTACTTTATCTACTCTTTCTTTGTAGTTTCTAGTATCCTGTACCCAAAGGTTGACTGGAAGGAATCGCTTTTGGCGATAAGACCGCGCAAGCTTCGGTAAAAAATCTGGAACATTCAGATTATCTGGCTATGTAACCATAATCTAATTAATTCTAATTCCTCTGTATGAGGGTTGCGTTTGACTGCTGTCAATATCACTAGATGCATATAATATTTATAGCTAGACTTGTAACTATTTTTCTTTTAAGTAAATCAGATTATATTAAGAATTTAGACCTTTATTAACCGACAAAAAAATCAAAAAAAAATATAAACGAACTTACTTATAAAGAAAATCGTTGACATCGGCCAAACACGTTAAAAGGCGTCATACAAAAAAATTATGTATTATTTTTTATTACCCGTAGGATTGAGAAACTCCTTATATATTTATTCAGTTATTTAAATAAACATTTGTTCACACAATAATAATTTTAATTGTCAATGTTAAAAATTACCCCATTTAGAGCAAATAAACGATTGTTTGATTGATTGATTGTTTTGCTCTTTGAAATATAAAAACATATTTCAATTTCTTACACAAACTGCCAACAACCTCGACTATCCTTAGTACATATTTAAAAATAAAGACACCTCCTTTAATCGTGCAAGAATAAACATCAAAATATTACTCGACTCCACGCTATCCAACCTTCAGAATTAATACCTCAATTAAATTCCCTATCGCATCTGAGACTTTATTTCTCTAGGCAGCTTGTGACTTTTACACCTGCACTTGTAATATTGGATCATTATTTTAAAAATATTGCGTCTGTCTTTGCTATTTCCATTTACGAGTACAACACGCGATCGGAACAATTTGTCTGTCATCAAATAATATTTGCGTACGTCATGTTATATTATTTTATCGCCTTCAAGTTTGTTATGTCAATATTATTGGTTGTGCATTATGTTTTGCGATATTTTAACTATTTTTTTGCCTTATAGTGTTTTATTCTGTTCTCAAGAAACCATGTCACACATTTAGACATGATCGATAGATATTGTAAGTCTAAAATGAAATAGAATCAGAGTAATCGTCTGTTCAGATTTCAACTGACACACAATAGATATAATACACTTTAATGCACAAAAAACAAGATAAAAAATATTACAGTCAAGAGAAAATGTACATTAAGCGGCTTTATCGCTTTAAGCGATCTCTACCAGACAACCTTTGGGTAGAGAAAATTTTGTTTTAGTAGAGTAGGAGTACCACTGTGCAAGACAAGCGAAGTACAATTTATTATAGTTTTAAATATATTGTAGCGTTTAGGCATTGAACTTTAATATTAATTTGGTAGCATTGCTTAGGAGTAAACACTGCTGCCCATCTCTTTCTGACAGTTCCCTTTTAGACTTTCAGTTGCATTTTATGACCTTCATGGAAGCGGAGGTAATCAATCGAACACGGTTTTATACAATTTAAACAACGAATCTAGAAAAGTAGATCTTCTGCAAAGACTTGAAAATATTTCTTTTTACTAAGTTGAAAATATGCTTTGATAATAATCTCGACTACCTTAATCTCGTCGGAACTCGAACCCAAAACCATTCGCTTACCTGGCGATTGCTCTAACCATAAAGCTACCAAGGCATTGTTTGTGTTGATGAATTTATTCATCATTATCTCAGACATAGGCCTCCCCCAAAGATCTCCACAACGATCGCGCCACTCGCGTCCAACGGCTCCCGGCGACCTTCGTCAGATCGTCGGTCCACCTGGTGGGGGCCTACCCACAGATCATCGTCCGGTGCGCGGTCTGCATTCCAGAACCTTTCCGCCCCAACCGCCATCTGTTCTTCTTACTATATGTCCCGCCCGCTGCCACTTCAGCTCCGCAATTCTCCGAGATTTCCTCATTTCTGATTCTATCACGCAGGGAAATACCAATGAATTTTTTCATGGCTTTACATTATAAGCTAGAAAAGTTTCATCAATGTTTTAGTTTAAAAGCTATGTACTACCTACACATCGAAAAGATTTTTTTTTAAATGTAAAGGTAGGTTAAAATTTAAACAGCTTTTCTTTATGTATACCTAGTTAGACTTGCGGATCTTGAATTTCATAATGACAAACCAGTCTGAGTTTGTATTCGTAGAGTTATGTGCAAAATGGCTTCAAAATCGTGCCAAATGATAAATCCTGCAAATGCTTCGCTCCGTTATCTAGTGCAGCCTCTTGCATATTACATACAGGGTGAATATGAAACTTCAAACTGTAGTCGTAATGCAAAGTAATCAAGTTCCTTGATCTCAACGTTTAAATATGTGTGAATTTGAACATCGAAGTAGATTGATAATGCTTTTATAAAAAACTTTCAGTGTATCAATACCAATTTGACCATCGTTAAATTCTAAACTGTATAAGATATAGATTGTAGTTCATTTATAACCCTAAAGTTGATAAGCTAGGTTACCGCATCAATCAACTCATTTAAAACTATCGGTAGACACAATCAATACTTTTAAACTTATTTCATATTAGACAGTATTATCGGATTTTTATGAGAATCTTAAGTCAAAATATAAAAAGCAGTTACTGTATGCTTTCCCATGTGAAAATATAAAAATTATCTTCAACAGCAGAAAAAGACATGCAAATGAATTTTCCTTAACACCAGCCAAATGTGGAATATCGCTGGTGTCAAAGAAATTTGTGCAGGAAAAAAAATTAACTGTTTTTCGCGTATATCTTCCTAATTAAAATGTACAATTTTCACCCTGTATATCTCCGGCCCAAAGTATATTGATTTCAAAACACTTCGTCTCGTTATTGTGCAAATGAAGAGCTACACTTCGTGCATGATCCCACACGTCCGTGTTTGTTTAAGGCTGAGGCATATTGGCAGATATTTAGAACAGACAGACAGAATTTCTTTTAATTCATTAATAATAAAGGATAGTATATGCTGGCAGTAGGTAATGTACCTACGTTATCCAATCCAAAATAGGTACATTACTTCCAAAACCAAAAGGACACAGAGAAAATACACCACAGTCGTACTCGAAACCCTGTATTACGGTCTCCGAAGTCTCCGAAGTCTTAGTTTATGATAATACTTGGTAACTGTTTCGGGTATCAAAATATTAAATTATATATTATGATTGTCACTGTCAAATCAAATGAAATCAACAGCCATTGTCCCTCCACTGCTGAACGTTGGCCTCTTTCAAGTAACGCCACAATTGCCTATCCTGGGCTTTCCCCATTCAACTGCTGCCATCAGTTCTCCTAAGGTAATACATAAGATAATTATCCTATCGTCGTCACTGTACTTAACAACAAATATACAGGCTCAATGCTAATATCTTTATAATATATTTCCATGCGCCTAACATTGAACATACATAATATTTATTAGCTACTTACAGTTGCCAATATCCATTGGAAAGTGTATATGCAAGAGATTGGTGACTATACTCGGATGCCTGTATAACAGATCACCAGTCTCCAGTACTTACTACATATTATTATTCTTAAACTACTCAACATTGTAACCATATTCTTCTTTAGCCCCTTTTCGCAATTAAAGACACCTTCCCTTCTCTACGTCCCTTTGGTTTATCATATTCATCTGACAGTTAAGAAGAAATATCTCAAATAATTTGTAATTGTCATGTAAAACCGCCTTTACGCCACCATCTAGTGAGTGGTTCGGTACCTTGGAGTATAAATTCAGTGGTAATGTATACTCTAAGGCGGTTACACTCAATTCACCGATCTGATTTACTAGTAGCGCCATCTGGGTGATGGATGACGATGCGCTAACTCTTGCGCAATGAGTCGTTCTGCCCTCGTTTACGTTATATTAGGCTCTGAGTAGTGCTTAAGGATTTTTTGATCAGGTGAACCGATTTTCAGGCATATCTGAGGAATAAGTATAAATTTCATAGCGAAACATTATTTTTAAATTTAACGTGTTTCTAGAGAGACATCTGTTTGAGATTTAATTTAAAATTTAAAAGAATTAAAAACGTACTACGAAGATTTTTTCCTCCATCCCTACAAAATTACGTTTTTTCTTCCCCACAAACTACAAAAATATAAATAGGACTAACCATTTCGAATGTGTTTGACTTCAATAACCGTGACACGTAATATTAATACGTTATATAGAAGATGTGAGTAATTGGAAAGTTCTAAAGCTTTCTTTTTGCCTACTCCTAAACTCGTCACTATTGTTACTGCTTAAGCTTTTAAAGTTGCAATAGGGTATGTTGAATTTGTATGATTGGGACTTGAAGTATTAATGCACTTAAGGATCTTAGCAAGTATCTTTGAATAACATCACGCGAAGAAGAATCCTACTAAGAAACTACAAAGACATTGCCATTCAAGTTAAAGGTAGAGATTTAAGAAGTATTAATCTGCTGTAATAAATAAATCTGTTAATGAAAAGTATCTAGGTAAGTTTTTATACCGACTTTGTTAGTTTGCAATAAATAAGCTGTCCCATAAATATTTCGGTCATCATATTAGCGTAAATTCCAAATTAACGTCTCAGTTACACCCAACAGTCGAAGCAGTTGAATTATTTAATTGTATATTTTCATCACGACTCGCCCATTAATTGCAATAGTTGCTGAAGTAAATAAAATGTTATTTTGTTGGATTTACATACATACCTAAATATTGTTTCAAAAATTATCTCCGTGGTTTACGTGTGCTGGCAGCTGTTAAAATTTAGCATTGTACTGTAATGTAATGCTTTTATAATAATAATAATAATAATAATAACGGCAACGCATGACGGCAACCTCTTCAAGGCTGAAAAAGATAAAGAATGTAAATATCTTGACTTAGCTCATGAGGTTGTCGACATGTGGCCTGTCGATTCAGCTGTCATTGTACCGATAGTCGTCTCTGCCCACGGACTGATAGCTAAGAGCCTCGATAAACACCTCAAGAGGCTCACGTTAGGCGCTTGGGTCAAGAGTAAGATACAGAAGGCAGTACTCTTGGACACGGCCCGCATTGTAAGGAGGTTCCTGTCTCTGGAGCCTTAACCACCGGTAGCTTGGACCCTGATCTCGATGCCGGTTGGGAACTATTTTTTATATTTTTAAATGTATTTATTTTTTTATAAAGATATTTAAAAATGTCATTTATATGTTATAAAATTAAATGGAAATAATAATAATATAATTTTAATTCAGAAATTGCTTTCCATAGAATGGGTTAGTAGTTACAGAAATCTTATAAGCTAGGGTTAGTAAATCAAAACAAATAATAATTAAAGAAAGACTACTACTACTTTACATTTACCAGAGCTGGTCTCGAGTCGACATGGACACTGTTCCAGTGCCTCAAGATAGGACAGCAATAGCGACTACCTACCGCCGCCAGGAGGCTGTTGGGGCTGTCCCGGACGCGGTACGACTTTTGGCTAGACGGACTAGTCCATGAATACTAATGTCAAATGCGAAAGAAATTCTGTTCATAATTTTATTTCGGAAATCATCTCCTAACGGAGTAAAATAGGACTGTATGGAGAACCAATATGTTTCAATGTAATTATGTGAGAGATATTTGTTGTTTTTTTTTTTTTTTTTTTATTATTAATTTTATTATTAATTTATTTTGGCATTGCGAAAATTTAAATCATTCCCTGTGGTACTCGATATAATCTTCATGTTTATAATTATTCCGTTGGTGTTTTAACACTTTAATCCTTCTTAACGGCTGTACCGATTTAGATGCAATTTTGTGTGTATACTTCAACGGGGTCCTGGATAGTTTGAAAATGTAATTAGACCCGCTTGGTAGCGCTATTCCGGGGAGGGTAAAACTGGTCTGCTAGTGTTGATAGTAAAATTATTTAAGTAAGTCAAACATAGCACAAAATTATCCTAACAAATATATGACATTAATAATTTTTATGCATTATTCTAATAGAACTTTAGCGTCTCTACTGATTTCAGAAGGAAACTCCAACCAAAATAATGGGGACCAACCGAATAGAGCTTTAAGTTTTATTTTAATTTGAGCATGTAACCAACTTTATGCATTAAAGAGAAATATTCACCACAAACGACCACAATAGTTAAACCATTAAAATGTTAAGGAGCTATCCTATTTGAAAAAGTTGTGTCCTCGTGAAAGTAAACGTATCTATACGTTTTTACCAGCAAAAATTTCATTTAACAAAAACTTGTGTAATAAAGAAAAAAGTTTTGATATTTGACCTTTCATTTAGTTACACTACTCGAGAACAGGTGAACCCATTTTTTATGATTTTTGTGGATTTGTCTTTGTCCGGAATATTAAATTCCTCCCCCTCGATTATGGGTTTTTCCAGACACAATTTAAATTATTTGTTATAGCGACCGCCGGCGGTCTTATAATCCTGCGGGAATTAAGAAAGTCTATTTCATCTTTTTTTACAACCATGCCATATTATTATACCACATTTAGGACGTCAAAATATAATTATATAATCGTGAGATGATACGAAGTTTGCGGGGTCAGCCAGTTTGATATTAAGTCTTTTTCAAGCAATCTCAAGACATCCTTTTCTACACTAGGTATACATCGTAATCATTTATGAACACTTGTCGCTGTCTTACCATAGATTCGGGCTCATTATGTGGCGGATTTACAGCTCTTCGGATAGAGTCGTCACATGTAGTGCAGCGCTGGCCAATAAATTAGGTTCACGGGGAGTGTTCCCACGGCGCGCGCACTATCAAGATTGCCTGCCCAGGGAATGGGGACTAGTGCGGTGCGGAACGCGGCATGTGACCAAGCGTCCCGCTTTAGACAAGACAGTCTGAATTTAGAGATATGACTTAACGTACATGAAAGAGTTCTTTTAAGATCAAGATTGTTTGCACAGGGAATAGAGACAAGTAATGTGTTTATTAAAGTGATAAGTGATCATCCGTTCTGATTAGGACGGGACACGGCTTTAAATATCATTTCAGTCAGACGAAGAGTTTTTCCATAGTAATAGTAAGATGTTCAGGTACTGGATACAAGCGATTTGTAAATCATGACGTGGTCACGACCACGTCCCGATGAGGACAGCACAGTTAGGCTTTTAAGATATCACTTGATGCACATTAAGAGTTCTTTCATAATATCTAGATTGTCTGTATAAGAAATGGCCACTAGTACAGTGGCGTGTGGATCGTGATGATAATATGTGACCACGCGGCCCGCTTCGGGAGGGACAGTTTGGCTTTGGAAATGTCACCTAAGGCAGAAAAAAGGGTTTTAAAAGTTACATAGACTTAGGTATAACTTAAATGAACAGTGCAGAAAAGTATATTTTGTAGCTAGGATAAACATGTGATTCAAGCCAGTGAGAATAAAAAAAGGTTACAGGTGCAAATATATTAATCGATGCACGCAAAGTCGTTCATTATTAATACCTTTAGCACTTACTCAAATTATTCAAACCGGAATTGTATTCTAAATCCGTCTGCGCCATCCCATCACTACAAGCGAAATGCATTATTTTCCCTCTCGATTTATTTAGCGCGACATTTTGTTACGTTTTGTTAGCTGTCACTCCTCACACTCGCGTTGCGCTCGCGCTAAGGAAATTTATGCCCGATACACATAGTATTGCGACTGCAATGGGCTAGTTTATAAGTCGTTCGGAGAAATGTTGCAACTAAAACTCATATTTTTACATTCACCACTTGGTGTGTTCGAGCGCGAATATATTGTTTTGCAAATGCTAGGACAAAGCAAGCTAGGTATCGTGTGTGCACGCAACTTTATGGTGTACTAGCTGTACGCCCGATTTAAAAAAAAACCGTTGATAAATAAGTGGTACCATCAAAAAACCACATAGGCATATAATTGTATGCTAGTTACAGTATGTCAAAGAAGATTTATATGCAAATGCTTACATATAGGCTGGTCTCGGCTTGTAATATAATATACTAACTATGCTTTATATCTCCAATGAAGTATTGCGAAAGCCTTTCAAAATGCTTCAAATTCTTGGTCAGATATAGAACTGAGGTTAACAATAGCACTAAATGTCAACCGTTTCGTTACCAGCAGAATCTCATCTCGATCAGCATTTATCGTGTCCTTTTGAAAGGACATATAATCAGAATGTCAGGAAGGCAATATTCGCATTATTTATCTTGTTATTATTATTTAAATGTCTTTAACTCCGATGCACGTAGATTGTTATTTTAGAAATACGCACTTGTTTAATTTGTTATTCGTTTATACAAATTTACGCATTTATCCAATACTAGCTGTTCCCCGCGACTTCGTACGCGTCAATTTCTGTTTTTTATGATCGCGATTATTTTTGCAACATTTTTTACTGATGCTTTGCTCCTATTGGTCGCAGCGTAATGTTATACAGCCTAAAGCCTTCCTCCATACATGGACTATCCAAAACAGAAAGAATTTTACAATTCGAATCAGTACTTCCAGAGATTAGCGCGTTTAAACAAACAAACTCTTTAGCTTTATAATATTAGTATAGATAGCCAAAATGCCCGGGCTTAATCCTATCGTTGAGATAGGTATTTTGTTAGTGCAATCATGCTAATGACCAAAGTAGCCGGGCATAAACCTCATCCAAATAGGTTTTTGTACGGGTATTTAACCAATATGTCCATATTTCCCGGACGTAAACCCATCTCTAAACCTATTACAAATTTATACCAGCAGATATTTTTGTAATAGCACATTTAAAATTTGAGATCAGAGGCCGCTATAAATGTACAAAATCATAACACCTGAACATATTCATTGATTGTTCTAGCAGGTTGTGTCATTTTTAAGAACTATGTAACTAACTAGGTAAAGATAATTTAATGATAATTACTTATTCCTAATCTTACTTTTCTTCATTTTGTAATTCAATTTGTCGTATTTTCCATTAATTTTTTCAAAGCGCACTAATCGCGAAATAGCCGTAAAACTGTATTTTTTTTCTATTGTGTTTGTGGGCGAGTTTTTAATTAAATTTTATCCTACTTTTCCCTAATGTTAGGCTAGAAGAAAGTTAATAATTAAAACAAACCGCGCAATTATGGTGTCTTACTGCTACGCCCGTATTTTCCTGTTGTAATTGAGTCCAATGTTATATTTTCATAATGGAGATGTACAGGCAACAGTACATCTAGCTAAATACTGGAATATCTGGCGTTGCTGAAATAATTTTGCAATTAAAATATATAGTCTGATGAGCTAGCCACTGTACCATGACATTATCTATTTTCAACTAATGTTAAGAGAGGGTTTTAATTCTATGCATTATTTTTTAGGTAGGACTACAATTTTTATGGGGTTGAAGTGTTAACAAGAGTTCTATGTTCTATTTGGTATTATTCAGTTCTTTTCCACTTCTTCAGTTAAAAAAATTGGTTTGGGGTTGGCCGCCGCTCCGCTACATAATGCACGAATACCTACTAAAGTAAATTAATATGTTATTATTACGTATTTTATTCATGCTTTGGCTTCTCATATAAGTATAAACAAACATACCAGAATGAAAAATTTTAAAACACCTTCACCTCTTTAACATTCGCATTCCGAATCGCCAGACAAACGGACAATACTTCACCTTGGGCCAATTAGAATTAATTAATTGAATAAATATGATCAAGCACCACATCCGTAATTGTGATTGATGGCCTGCCCGCTGAAACAATGGCTTTGGGAGCCGGTACATTTGACGCGAGAGGGTTAACATTGATCTAAAGCTTGATTTGGGATTTTTTTTTACTGCTAAAAAAATGAAGGTTTATGTTATTGCCAAAAAGTTCGTATATCTAGCAGTGAATATGCTGGCGACAATAATTATGAATAGATTTATATTCGAATGTAATGTGTTCAGAAATGTTGGTACGAATACGGATATGGCAAAATCCATTTGATTGCCTCATTGATTTACACATCTCACAAAATCAGCTTTATTTCTGCAAAAATGTCCCAAGAGGCGCTTCTACATGGCTTAATATTAGGCAATTCGCAATCCGGACTACCGGGACATTTGTGTAAACGAAATTACCTAGGTAGTAGTAGTTAGTTAGTTATTTGTACTTAAATTTTCCGCACTTAGCCTCTTGAGTTGGTTAGGTAGTAGTAATAATAATAATAATAATAATAAATATTTAAGACATGCCTCAATGGGCCACACTGAGCCATAGTCCCAAATTAAGGTACTATTAAGTACCCTGTCGTATGGGGTACTAGACAACCGATAAACTTACTTATATACTTTTTTTTTTGTAAATATATACTTATAATACATAGAAAACACCCAGACCAGTACAAACAGACATGTTCATGCACACAAATATTTGTACTGTGCGGGGATCGAACCCGCGACCCATGGCTCAGAAGCAGCGTTAACTACCGCTGATCCAAATGGTTGTCGAAAGTAGTAATAGTAGTAGTGTGTGATGTTCATAAATTTTTTTGGTTATTATCTTCTTTTATGCTAGCTGTTGAATGTCTGTACCGGTAGTTATAATAACTGTAGTTTACTAACAGACGAAAACTTTTTACCAGCTAAATTTATTCGGGGTTTATACCATATGCCTTGTTTTTTAAGGTTCCGTACCCAAAGGGTAAAAACGGGACCCTATTACTAAGACTTCGCTGTCTGTCCGTCTGTCCGTCTGTCCGTCTTTCTGTCACCAGGCTGTATCTCAAGAGCCGCGATAGCTAGACAGTTGAAATTTTCACAAATTATGTATTTCTGTTGCCGCAATTACAACAAATACTAAAAACAAAATAAAAAAAATATTTAAGGGGCTGCTATACAACAAACTCTTTTTTTGGCCTTTTTGGTACGGAACCCTTCGTGCGCGAGTCCGACTCGCACTTGGCCGATTTTATTATCAGTTTCCGTTATTTCGGCACTTTTACGGAAGAACCAGTTTCATCAGGGCTAAATATCAAAAACTCATAAAAACAAGGTACATGACATAAACCAATCAACTTTTGTAATACTCGTAGTTACCATGAAAATAGAACAAAAAAAGATAAGGTACTCAATTTGCATAACTTTTGATGAATCCCCTTTTTTTATTAGAAAAAGTAAGAACATCCAGTTCTTACTTTCAATCAATTGAAATAATTTGGCGTCTAATGAAAATATCACCCTTCGTACCTATTTCCGAAGTTACCCAACTCGACGGTAGCTAAACTTGGCTGCTCGAACCCGGTTCGAGCCGTGGCACCGCGTGACCCGCCCTGACCCCGATCTACTAACCGCTCCGACTCCGAACCATTGTCTCTTGCCCGTGCTTGGTCTAAAGTAAAAGCTCTAACGAAAAGCATTGGATAAGACTGCATTATTTCGCGGTTTCTAACATGTTTTAACAATCAGCGACCGAAAAACGTCGTCACCAAATTATGTGCTCAACATTTCAGTGCTTCTTTAACTTATTAACATAACCATTTTGCCTGGCTAATTATCAGAATGCGTAAGACCGAAAATTCCTATTTTTTATTTTTGTCTGCATTCAGCTGCCATTTTTTTATACAGGTGACTTTTCCATCATCTTAAAATTTTTTTATATGCGTTCTGTATCATATTTTAGAGCCCATTTATGAAATAAAAAATGTAAATCAAGTTATCACCCAAAAATATTTATCGCAACATAGTTTTAAATTTTTACGGTTTTAAACCTTTTAAGGTATGAAGGGAAAATCAAAATCTAATGAATACTATCGTAATGAATGAATGAGGCCGTATCAAAAATTTTAGTTTTTAGTTCAATGAGTTTCCGATAATATATCGGCACTGTTGTAAGCGAAAGGTGAATCGATTAAGCTGTTCTTAACAACCACACATCCGTATTGATATCATGATCATGGTGCTTCTAAGAATGCCGAAATATCGGAAAGTCATATAAAATTACTACGGTTCCATTTTTAATTTCTTTGATACTAATGTTCGTACTAGGGTATTTTCGGATAAAAATTCAACGAATCAGTCGAAAATGTTTCAGGCTCTATTCATATCTTTTATCGTGCCGATGTCCCCAAAGTCATGCTTAATCAAGCCATATTGTATTATCACGTCGATAGCGATGTGATAATCACATACATAGGTATGACAACACATGCATATCATAGATTAGGAACGATTGAATAATAAACACTGCAGTAGTAATACTTTATTAATAAGCTAAATTAATAATCAGCTGTTTCGATGATCCATGATGTAGCAACATTAACATCTGGGTATGTTCCATCGTCACATCGCCGTTGCCGCAGAAGATGATACCAATAAGGAAACTCTCATGTAGGAGCTACACCTTTCACTCCGAGGAGAACAGTGCTGATCATATTGTTGATGAAGTCGTCAGCATCATCAAAATGGTCGATATGTTTATATTCTTCTGCCGGTACACTTAACATAAGTCATTACTTGAATAACAGCATCATCAACAGCACCATCATTATCTCAACCTAACCACAATTGGACATAGGCTTCGCCTAAGAATGTCCACTACAATCCGTCTTGCTCCCGCAATCCGCATCTAGCGGCTAGATCATCTGTCATTGATAAACATATTGGAGGTTTAGTAACACTACAGATAGTTTTTTTATCGAATTGGGAAAAATGCTGGCGACATTTTGTGTATAGTAAGTATGCTGATCTATGTTCGCAAGTATCAAAGTTTGTTAGGACTAGCCATCAGTTCGGACGGATATGATACTTGATAATAAAATGAAACACTCAATACTTAATGATACTTTACTAAACTAAACTAAACTACAAAACAGCTGTTTGGACGATCCAATTGGTGTAGGAAGCAATTTTAGTGTGAACGTCTGGGTATGTACCGTCGCCACACTCGTTGTTGAAGGAGATAACACCGATGAGGACATTGCCTGAATACAGAGGACCGCCGGCATCTCTAGAGCAGAATCCGCGTCCTCCCACGCCGAGGAGACCAGTGCAGATCATATTGTTAGTGATAACTTCGTCAGTATCTTCAAAGTCATCGAGGTTTCTGTATCGTTCTGCGCAGACTTCACGGTTGATTGTGTAAACTTGAGTATCCAGAAGAACTGGTGAAGGATCATAGCTGAGTTCCTGTTAGGAATTAGGAATATAACGGTAGTGATTAGGTTTTTAATAATATTAGCTTATGACTGCGAATTCGCATGCGTGGAATTTAGCATCAAGTATATGTTTTCTTAAAACTTCAATTTAACATTCAGTTGAGTAAGGCACTTCAGATCCCTTAAATTTAAAAAAAAAGCAGTGAGTATAGGATGTTTTCCTAGCCTAAAACTATTGTGATACTTTTAAATGGCTTTTAGAAATTATCTATGTAAACTGCATTAATTTCTATGCAGTAGTTTTCAGACAACATATCAAACCTAAACTTGTTTCCAATCCATAATATTTCTCTGAGATGTTGCAGGTACAACAATCGCAAAAATTTGAATCTATGCTGTCTTAAAGTAAAGCCTTGGGTAAATTCGTTAACACAAACTTTGTCTTGGTAGCTCAATTGGTTTAAGCAGTCGCCCGCTAATCGGACGTTGTGGATTAAGTCCTACCTAAGGCAGATGAAATCTTTATTAAATAAAAACTGGCCAAGTGATCCGTACCATTGACTAGGTAAAAAACAGTAGGTACACAAAATACAATTTAGTAATTTATGAATATTTTAAGTGCCTACCTGTTACTATTTATTAAAATCGAGCAAAAATAGGCAAAATTTTTGTATAGCTCCTATACAAAAATTTACTACAGCTTGAATATTAATTTTATTTTGTTTTTAGTACCTATTTGTCATTATAGCGGCAACAGAAATACATAATTTGTGAAAAGTTCAACTGTCTAGCTATCGCAGTTCTTGAGATACAGCCTGGTGACAGACAAACAGACAGACAGCGGAGTCTAAGTAATAGGGTCCCGTTTTTATCCTTTGGGTACGGAACCCTAAAAATTTATTTTCTTCGATAAATAAAAGTTTATAACTTACATCTGTCGTTCCCCATCCAGCTTGAATGACTAGATAATTATCAGGGGTGGGAGCATCTTGGTAGTTGATTAGAACCTGTTGGATGGAACCCGGGGTTAGGGGGAGATAGGTGCTCAGTTTAATCACAGCTATATCTCCGTCGGCACCATTCTTGAACGGAGCGAAGCTGGGGTGGATGTATTCCCTTTCGACGTATGCGATCTCGCCGCCGGTGTTGCGGTATGTAGCACCAGCTCGGATACGACGGTTCTCTGGAGCGTAGTAGCTGAAAAGAGATTAAATTTGTAATTTAATAAATATATACAAAAATGTCGCAACAATTAGATTGACAATGCTGTTCAGTGTTCACACAAGTCGAGTACTAAAATGTAATTACATTGACATAGCATGAAGTAGTTCACTTAGTTAGTAAAGAAATGGTTTTCCTGCTAACAATTTAGGTATAATTAACAACAGCGCGCAAACAAAATTGAAAAAACTTGTAGTACAATTATCTTGATATGGGTTTAAAAATGTAAAATGTTTAATTAAATGTGATCTGTTCAAATGATAGCACATATCTTTTTGAACAACACGCAAAAGGTGATTTGAATTAGACTCACAGTCCATAGAAGCACTGGGCGGATGTCACTAGAAATCTAGAGTTCAAGATGCTGGCAGCGCAGTGTTGGTACCATCCGCTTGTGTAGTACCCACGGAAATCGACTTGGACGATCGAGGGATACTGATTGATAGTCGCTGGGTTTCCGCCGACAATTCTCTGAGATGCAGAACAGATACCTGAAAAAGTAGTTGTTTCTTAAGATTTTCGTTTATTTATTTATTTCGATGAATTTAAGTCCTGTTATTCTAAGAATTATCATATTTTCACATCATCCCAAATCTTGAAACCCTTTCCAAGGCCTCCCAAATAGGAGAAATTTTCCATTAACGCCACGCTTGGCAGGCGGGTTGATGATTGCAGTTTGGGCCAATAGTGCAAAAGAAGCTGTTGTCCGCCTTTTTCGCCATGATGCTTCATATCTTTGTGCACCAAATAAAAAGTCTAGTGATAAAGCCTGTGATGGTCGGTCGAAACCAGACCTCTTCAAAAGGTGAATTTTGCCTTAATCGCCCATGGCAGGAAAGAAAACGCGTCTGCCCGTCTTCGTCTAGCAGTACTTCTCTGCCTCTTACGAGACTAGGACGAGGAAAGGTGCTGCCATTCTATTTTAGGCCGTATCACACAGCACCGATACTAGGTTACCAGATTACTACGACAGTAGTCCAAACATAGTTGAAGTTTAAATGTATGATGGATAGTACATTGTGCACGAAAGTGTGAGAAGGGAAATTACCTGCAAATAACAGCACAGTCAAAGCTACAAGACGTGCCATGGTGGCTACTGATGAGTTTGTATCAGAATGGACTTACGGACTTCTATTTATCAAATGCGACAACTGTATAGGGCTTAAACGAGTAATAAATAGTTTGATAAAGTTGTTGTTTCTTATAAGGATTAATGTTCACTGATTAAATGGAGTCATAAACACCTTTTTTTTTGTAAATTGGTGTTAATTTTTTTTAGTTCATCGACCTAACCCCAAAAGATTAATTATCTCGAGTCGTATTTCTTATAAGTACAGGAAATCAGGGTTAAGCCTACATTTTTTTTTATTAAAACTTGTTTTCCACACAGAAAATACCTTAGGCGGTGATTTCTTATTTAGCACCGACTTTTTTAAACGTGTTAGTTTACTTTACGCTCTTTTTCCGATATATGTAGTTATTTTCATCGTAACATTCTTAACTCATAGTGAATTTACTACAATACTTCTATTGTGTGTAAACGGTACAATCGGGATAATAGATATCTAGATATTTAAAACCCAACCATTGAGGAGACGGTGCAGGCTTAAGACTAGTAGCCAATGTCCTCGGTAGCTTAGTCAGAAGAGTACCTAATCGTGATGACGTTTCTGAACGAGACGGTTTCTGAAGAAATCCTCTGTCAGGTAATCTTGAAAAATTCATAAGATACCTCAGCCAAATACCTTACACTGCTTGACACGGACCTCCCCTGATGATATCCACAACAATAAGACCGCCGGTAATATGAGGGATTAAAGTATCAAATTTCCGTTTTGTATGGACGAAATCGAGAAAAGTAATTTTTCCATACTAACAATTTTTTAGTTTTTTTAAAAACGCCTGAACCGTTTTCGATGCAATTAAAGGTGAAAGTTAGATGGTTATAAAGCTACGCATTATAGTATTTAAATTTCTGAAAATCAAAGTATATAATACAAATATACTTAATTGAAGCAAGAAGGTCAGCTGACACATTGTAAGGGGTTTTTTCAACGACTTCCTTTGAAGTAATAGGCACTAGTATTGCATTTTTTTTTAGTCAAAAGTTACTTTTTTTAGTTTTTGATACAATACAAAAAGAATTACGCAATAATATGACTATACTTAAGAGCTATAAACAAAATAAAAAGTGGGAAAATAATCGACAATTTCATACTTTAACCCCTATTATTATTTATGGTTACATTATAAACCAAAAGATACCGAAAACTTCCGTAAATAAGTATTACAAGTGCGAAAAATATTTTTTTAAGTTACAGCCTTTCCTTCGGCATCTTCGTACTTTTGTTTTACTATTTCCAATTTAGAAAAAGAAATTTCCGTTTAGCGTTTTTTTTTGTTGTTTTGATTGCTCGTGTCACGAAGTTAAGCAGTTGCTTCTTTTGATTATAGGTGAAGGCTAATGATAATGAT
This sequence comes from Anania crocealis, assembly GCA_949315895.1. Classification (NCBI taxonomy): domain Eukaryota; kingdom Metazoa; phylum Arthropoda; class Insecta; order Lepidoptera; family Crambidae; genus Anania; species Anania crocealis. The sequence goes on along the minus strand of OX438869.1, from coordinate 5,262,410 downwards.
ATTTTTATTTTTATTTTATTTTATTTTATTTTATTAGGACAACCAACAAGGACATACACTAGAACATGTTTGTAACTTAGGAGTAAATAAGATTACTTACGGTGAGTGTTGCCTTAATTAAAGGTTGCCACGGAAAGCATTAAGTAAACGATTAGACTTTAAAACACATCAGGAGCCAAATCTCCTTACAATAACATTATTTTACAAGAATATTTAGTGTGTTAAACGTTGTACAACAGAACAGATAGGTAAATCATTTAACAGAAAATGAGAACATTTAATGATAATGTCAAGTGAGCTGCTTGTGAACCGTTAAATTAACCAAAATCCTTGAGCGAGTGAAAAGATGAACAGAAAAATGGATGTATGATTGAATAAATGAGTGACTGGGGACTCAGAACTAAGTGATTTAGTTAAAAATATTATTATACGTTATTTAAGAATTTTGTAAATCACTAGGTTTTCCTATATCGCGGTGAATACAGTACAATATAATACCCAAACAAACATGTTTTAATTGAATATATACTAAGACAAAAGAGTAAACTAGTAAAGTAATTATATTTAATGAGATGAAATCCACAAATTCAAGTCCACAATAGTAAGTATCGCGAAAATTAGGTTTAAGCATATATGTTATTCAACCTTTTCTTAAACTGGGGCAAAGACAAGCCAAAAAGATCAAGATCACTTTTTTTTTTTGTAATGACATTATATTGGTTTAATAGCCTATTTAGTGGGGCATGGTGGCCTAAATTACTTTTGGATAGTGTGGTGGTAAACAAAGTATATCTGGAGCGTGGGAGTTTCCGTGGGGTGTTAAATTTAAATTTATTTAATACTTGCGGACAATCACAAATATTATTGATTATTTTATAGAGGAAAACTTGATCAAATCTTTTACGTCTATTTTTAAGAGAAGTCATTTTAAAGAAATGATATAATATACTGCTGCCACGCCGGATGCCTTCTGTAGGAATCTATGCCAAAATCTTATTAACATTTTTTTTATTTATATATTTTACCTAAGAAATACCATGCCTTGAAAAAATAAAAACATATTAAAGGAATCGAATTTTTACATTTACCTTAGCAATACACATGTTTTTTTAATTATCTACCTAACAATAACAAACGCTTCGTTGATCTAGTGGTTAAAATGCCAGGCCAAGAATGCTAAGGTCTTGGGTTCTATCCGAGTCGGGCAGCAAAAAGTTTCGAATTTTTAAAAATTGCTCGGGTTTGTGATCTACAACCCGCATTTGGCGAGTGTGTTGATTATGCCTGTACCCATAATTGCTATGGTAACTTGCATTCAATGATGGAGGTCCTTGCCCTGCAGTGGGATGATTATAGGCCGTTACTTTACTTTTGTTAAGGAAAACAAATAGCAATCGTTGTAGCCTTAAAAACTGTATTCAATAGGGTAGCATTTTCTTCCCAAATGACAAACCCGTTTCCCATACAATCTCGGGCCTGACGTTACAAGGCTGGGAATTGGACATAAATTAAAGCATATTGAGAAGATTCATAAGCCCTATTTTCACAACTTTCTGCAATGGTAAACTTACTTAAATCAAGCAATGAACTTATTTTATTTTATAACCTATATCATGTATTATTTTACTAAAAAATTCCATTTCGGTACTTTAACTGGATGAGATCTAGGTTCCTTTTCTATCTATAGCAGATATAGGTAGTAAACAGAGCACTTCAGCAGATCAGTGAGAAAAATACAAAACACATTAACTTGCGCACGAGTACGAAACATGTTAAAATGTACTCTATGTACGAAACGAAATGTGAGTGAATTGGAGTGAATGACATATGACAATTAACTGTCGTTGTCAACTGATATTCTTAACCCTGCAGTACTCGCTAGGTATTTACAGACACGAATACTCGCTACCGGGTAATAAATACCACAGGTTTTAAAGTACAGCTATTTAAAAAAAATACTGGAAATTTCAAGATTTTGTTATTGTATATTGTTATTTACATTATTTTTAATAAATAAAACAGCAAATGAAAGTTTCAATGTTTATTCGTTTGAAATTAAAGCATATCCTAATAAATCAACAAAAATATTAACTTTTTTGGTTACAACTGCAGAATAATCAACAAAAAATATTTTTTTTCTTTGGGACTATTAAAAGTCGAGATCAGTATCAAAATAGGACCTAAAACACTACCAAAATAATACAAAATAATGATACCTTCATAATAATTGAACTTTGAGAAAATCAACTTCAAACATTGTAGTGACAACTACTTTATTTTATCATAGCAATCGCCACAGATTGGGGTTGTATGCTCTTTGCATATTTTTTTAAAGCATAACTCGCAAATTGTTTTTGTTTTTCTGTCCTTCTTCCATTCACATACAGCACAGCGAGAAGCAGATGTGGATGGACGGGGCCTGGATGAGGTAGAAGACGTATTTTCCTCATGCAAATTGGCACTTAGCAAAAACTGTATCTTTGTTTTAATGTATGCTGACAAATTAGGTACCGATGACCTTTTTTGTACCTGTGGCATCACAAGACCCAAAGCTAGTTCTTTCAAGGCAATCCTTCTCTCAGCCATCAAAACTCCTCTATTATCTTTATTCTTCTTCACTATAATATACGCATTGATGCCGGCAATGTTCAGAAGCCCATAGAAAAGGACCAGTGGCCATCTTTTTGTTGCTCGTGCAACAGAATAAGTAGCGCACATCTCGTCCACAACATCGACGCCACATTTGGTTTTGTTGTAGTCCATGATCATTTCAGGCTTTTTGCTTTCACCTGAATCTTTTTTTGCATCATGATGCATAGTAGAAGCTAATAGCACAACTTTATCCTTTTTTGGAACATATGACACTACCGTACAATCTTTTTGAAACCCAAAAAGGGAGCTGTGAACTTCTCGTCCTTTGGTTGCTGTAAATACAGGTGGAATTTCAGCTTTATTCTTCCTCAACGTGCCTAGTGCTGTCAGTCCATAATCTTTGAGCAAGTCATTCAATAGGGGAAAACTGGTGAACCAGTTGTCCATCACTATGTTTCGGTGGCTGTTCTTTATAGGTTCTACCAAACGCTTGACAACATCGCTTGGTGAATTGCTGTGATCGTATTGTCCTTCATTTTTTCCCACATAAACTTCCATATTGTAAGTATAAAAAGTTCGGGCGTCAGCCATCACTAAAATTTTAATGCCATATTTACCAGGCTTGCTGGGTATATATTGCCTGAATGGACAGCGACCACGTGTTTTCTCCAACTTTTCATCAATTGTCACGTCTGCGCCAAGGGCATAATACTTTTTTATGCTATCATTAATTTCTTGGAAAATCTCTCGGAAGGGCGCTAGCTTATCTGCCTGTCTCCTTTCTGCTCTTGTATGCAAATTATCAAAACGCAAACATCTCAGTAAGAAATGGAACCTTTCTCTTGACATTGTAGCTATGCATATATCACAGCCACTACCATCTTTTTCCCAGAGATCTTTTGTATTTAGGTGACCGCTTCGCAGCTTTCCGCAATAGTATAGTAATCCCAAAAGTGATCTCAGTTCATCAATGTTTGTACACTTACAATCACGTTCTCTGGAGAAGTTGAATCGCAGATTTTCAATGTAAATGTTAGTGTATGTGACTATCTTTTGCAGACAACTTTCCGAAAAAAACAAATTCCAAGCTTCTAACATAGTTGAACAAGATCTGCCTTCGCCAGTCGGTCCCGGTTCTTGGTAAATAATGTTATGAAATCTTGTACGTACACGTCGCGACGGCTCATGAACTTGCCACTGAGTTCTTCTGTCTTTTCCAGTAAAATGTCCTCGTCTAATATACTTTAATGGCACATCCTCTAAATATTCTTCATTTATCAGTTCTTCATTTTCCTCCGAATATGAGGGTAGTTGGTACAGAATATCGTCTGAATCTGACACCGCGTCCAAATTATCTGCTTCCTGCTCAGATTCACTTTCGTGTTCACTAAACTCCTCATGATCTTCAATTTCCGACACATTTTCCTCTTCACTATCTTCTTCAGCAAGCAATTGTTCTATTATGCTATCCCTATGTGGTGTATTCATCGTAATAACCTATAAAACAAAAAATACAGTTGATAATATACCGAAAAATAATATGTCAAGAACCGTCGCTACCGGGTATTTTTCACCCATACTCACTTTGCACGTCCGTTGTTGACAAGCGACACACGCGAACTGGTTGCCACACGGGGTGCGGGTGTGTTAACTATCGGTTCGAAGGTACTTAAAATCCTGTTACGCTAGAAACATTAGAAAAAAAGATGCAACTCAAACTAAGCACTCTGTGGTATTTTTTACCCAGTAGCGAGTGTCGCCGGGTTAAAAATAGTGCAGCCGGTTACACTAGGAATTGAACTATTCAAAATGTTCAATTGTTTTATCAATGATTACTTAATGAACTGCAAAGCTCGTGGAAAAAAATGTTAATTACATTCTTTAAGTTTTTTATATTTATATCAGGGTTTTAAAACTAACTATTTAGCTTATTCCTTAAAAAATGCAATTATAAAAAAAGTATTACTATGAATCGATTAAACTATTTTTTAGGGAAATAGGCAAGTAAAATAAAAGGAATTTTTTGGCATAATTTCCATTGTTGTAACGTTGGGCCCAAAAATGGGGTTCTCTTTTAATTGAAACCATTTTTGAGACACTCTATAAGCAAGAGAAGTATCAAAATCGGTCTGTGTTGTTGTGATAATAACAGCGCTTCTTTTGTATAGCTAGATTTTTACCATTTTATAAAGATAACAATACCGAACAAAATAGTAGTTTCTAACAGTGGCAATCATAAATAACTGATAAGTGTTGATAATAGCGATCGCTATTCTCCCATAGCTTGAAACACTAATAGATGTGATAGCGTTATCTGACGGATAAAGCTGGTATCTATAATTGAAATGTGCTGCGGCAGGCGGCGTGTGCGCAGTTACGTAACAGTTTGTCGACAATTTCACTTTTCAAAGGAATAGTTTGGCAATATGTAAGGACGTAAGTAAGTGAGTAACAGCCTATAATCATCCCACTGCAGGTAAAAGGCCTCCATCATTGAATTCAAGTTACCACTGCAATGATGGGAACTGGCATAATCACCACGCTTGCCAAATGCGGGTTGGTAATCACAAACCCGAGCAATGTTCGAAACTACGAAACTTTTGGTTGCCCGACCTGGGGAGCGAACCTAGGACCCCGAGATCCTAGCCCGTCACTTAAATCACTAGACCAACGAAACGTATCATCATAAAATACGATCTAAATACTCGTGCAGTGTGGTGCCGGCCTAACACAGAATACATCATCCCCTTCTAATTTTGTTTTTACAGCTAACATCTTGCGACAAAAGCCAATGGCACTAGCATAACTTGCTCCGAAGCACGGCCATGAACCCTTTCACACTCAATATAATTTAGATAATGCAGTTCCCGAAACTGACTCGACCGCGAATCGAAACCGTGAAAATCACCAGCACCAGGTTGTTCTGTGTCCTGCGTCCATTATAAGTTGACCCGGCCAACATGATATCGCTTTAGAATATTTGATTCTGTCGTCTTAAATGTCATTGTCAAAAAATATAGAGCGGCGGCAGAAAAATTTGTGAGGAAATTTATAATTGTTTTTCTTATAGATATATTTTCCTATTTGGGTTCAAGTCAATTCATTTTGAAAGCCAACAAATCCTAAAATAAAAATATCGGTCCAGCCATTTCCTCTTGACACTAGTTTATAGGTAAGGAACTAAGGACGTACTTATCATTAAAAAATGAACATCATTATTTCGACGAAATGAGTTGCATTAAGGATTTCCTAACGAAATCTCAATTAATTACCATAGAACAAAGCTCAGACGTTGCCCAACTAGTAAATGAGTTCATTGCGGGTCCATTGTTTCAGGGTGGCCCCGAGCTGATTGATCTTCGATTTCGAATCGATCGCTTGAAGGATGATCTATATCGATTATCGATTAATCTGATTGATTGCGGGTGTCACGGTCATGTGTCGTTACGCTGTTCTTGAGCCGATCGGCTACTTTGCTAGTAGCACTAAATCCTGATGTGTTAGGCTTATCGCCAGGATGCGAAGATATATTTTATGGATTAATAATAGTAATAATAATAATGCATTTATTTATTCAGACTACAGTGATCCAATTTAGGTTAGAAACATTAATAGTAAAATTCATTAATCCATTTTTTTATAGTCGAAAAAATACCTTATTTTTTGAGACAAACTGTATGGAGGGCGGGCAACGCATACTATATGACCACGGCTTGGTGTCTCCTGCCTTCGTTGACAAAAAAAAGATTTATTTCTTTCGTATTTATAAAAAATGCAATCAATCTAAATCTTGTGTGTAAGATGCAAATGAAGCTGATACTCCTCTTTAAACACAACCTTTTTTCCAGAATTACCTATTTGACTTTTAAGTATTTTATTTATATGCTCGACTCTTTAGCTTTCGTAGATTTCTATACGTTTTAAACATAACGTCTTACTCGTGTTTTTGAATGAATTTAGCCAAGAATACATACGTTTGTTTTATTTTGAGCCGTCATCTAACCAATCAATGATAATATTGATTGTTTATTTGTGCCGACTCAAAATGCATTTCCCAGATTGAATTCTATTTCAAAATGTTTGTATTTTTTAATTCCATTGTAAAATGTCCAAATTTAAACGTTCATCGAATTCGTGATTGCACGGTCTACATTGAAATAAACAAAAGACGATACAGTTTATGGAATATTCCTAGATGTTTTTTTTGTGAGACTTTTTGTGTAGCATCTGTGCCCATTGACGAGTTCGGAGGGAAGAAGCGGTGGCTGATGGACCGTGGCGTGTCACGAGAGGCTGACCTGGTGTTTTCCATAGATGTCGACACTTCTTTACTTGTCTCTGATATTCGAACAAAACCTTACAATAATATAATAATATTTAAGACATGCCACGCTGGACCACACAGAGCTCTAGTCCCAAATTAAGCTACTATTAAGTAGCTTGGCGCGATGGGGTACTAGACAACCGATAAACTTACTTAAATACTTTTTTTTGTAAATGTATACTTATTAAGTATACCTAGATTATCACCTAGACCAATACGAACAGACATAATAATAATAATATTTAAGACATGCCTCAATGGGCCACACTGAGCCATCTAGTCCCAAATTAAGGTACTATTAAGTACCCTGTCGTATAAGGGTACTAGACAACCGATAAACTTACTTATTTACTTTTTTTTTTTGTAGATATATACTTATAATACATAGAAAACACCCAGACCAGTACAAACAGACATGTTCATACACACAAATATTAGTAATGTGCGGGGATCGAACCCGCGAGCGTTTACTAACACTGATCCAAATGGTCGTCTATGTTTAATATTTTTTCTATTAGTAACTAAATTGAATACTATTACATCTATACCATAAAAAAGTAACTTTATGTATGATGGAGTAAGCTTGTCTTTTGTAAAAAATAATAATTAGTTGAAGTTAGTAAAAACGCAATTGAAAGTAACAGGATTCTGTTATAAAGGGCCCTTTTGAAGTTGAGCCCTTTTATGTGCGTTTTTTTTGACATCACAAAAGTTTGCCAAAACGCATTCGTATCCTTACATCCTTAAACACTATGAATAAAACCACTTCATTGTATATTGTATTGTTTATTGTGTGTTGAAGTTTTGTTCACACATTGATACGTTAAGATATGTAAAGATAAGACTGCACCAAATTGTGTAATTATTTTTTGTTATTTTTGTGTGGAATAAAACATTATGGTCTTAAACAGACCATTTCCTTACACTATCTTCATAGGTTAACCCAAATAAAGCAAGGCCGGACAACTAGTAAATAATAAATGTAATATGGAAGTTGTTGAAATAAAATCTGCTTTCAATGTCGACACCAATGGAACACCGCCCGTCCACCCGACCCCGACACGGAAGGTAAAGCGTCACGACCTCACAAAAACTACCACAATGCGGGTCGTGACCGCTGTCTCCAACACAGACACCGGTCATTCACAACCCCTGAGAAGAGCCGGCGTGCTTGCGTTTTCGCCACGCGTTTCGTCACAGTTAGTCGGCAGCTGTGGAAAACCATCTTCCGAGAATGAAGTTTTAATTTACGGTGAAAAAAAATTATAGTTACAAAATTGGTGTTTTTGGTACCTTTGTTGTTTCTATACAACATTTGCTATGAATAGTTATTATCATTCGGGTCAGAACAATGTATGTGATGATGTCGACATTTATTTATTTATCTATTTTTATTTACTTATAAAATAAATATAATATTACTTGTTCTACTAGATTACAATCCCGTAATAATCTAGTAGAACAAGTAAATATGTAAAATCATTCTAGTATTTTAATTGGTCAAAATTTACAAAAAATATTTATGAACATATTTGGCTGTCATAAAATTTTGGTTAATTTGTTAATCAATAACATTGTCGCTAGTTTATTTATTTTTTAAATCAATAATTTTGTTGTTAAATAGTAAGTTCAATAGCATTATCCCATTTTTTGGCAACAACAACAAAAATAAATTGTTATCGTTCTATGCTCATCATTGATAAAAAAAAACAGTGACTAAAATTGAGAAATGATTGACGATTAATTTGACACAATTCCCAATTCAAATAATATTTTAAACGCTGCCGCGCTGTTTAAAACTTAAACGTCTGTTGGTGAACTCTACCTGAATAGAACTGCGTTCTAGTTCTTAAATTTAACCTACGGCTGTCATCATTATGACATTTAACGCCAATGAAATAATACAAAATAAGTAAACACAGATGATAATAAAATAATCTGCATTTAAAAATTTATTTTTATATGAAAATATACTACTACGTTAACCCCGAATGTCTGCTGATCAACTGCGATGCCTAGTGACGAAGAATATCAAGAGATGGCGCTGTCTACCCGATAGCTCGCGCAGTAGTTTGGTTTTTTCGGATAGTACTTATCCCCCGGAGAAGTTAATTTCTGATAACTTTGCGCAGAGGCAATATCGTAACCAATGAGGTTTATCCGAGGTGCGATTATTGCTAGTTGAAAACTTTACCAATACCCCGCCGTGTGGACGTGAAATACCGTCCGCTATGGCAATTTTTGAACGGCCGTAAAGGCCTTATAGAACTTATTATTTAATTAACTTTAAATCTATGCAACTTGCTTAGTTTTAAAGTTAATTTTAACTTGCTGCTTAGCAAGTGACAATTTTGATTTAGATACATTATGTAGATCTTAACAAATACTTTCAACGAAAATTGATTTGAACAAGATCAAACCGGTAGTTTTGGAGATTTTCAACAACCGCAAATACAACTTTGTCCTTCATACAAACACTATGAAAAACAAAGTTATTTATGCAGTCAATAAAATATTGTGGTATTTTAGTTAAAGTTGGTACGGAACCCTCAGTGCGCGAGTCCGACTCGCACTTGGCCGGACTATTTTTAACATTGCTTGTGCGAATGGCCAATACGCTAATGGTTTTTTTTTCATACAAAATAATTCTAAAAAGTCACGACTCTTTATGTACCCTTACCTTGTTATGAATGAACTTTTGAATGAAAACGATTTACTCGTACCTACCTATCAATAAAACACCCACACACGTCAATGTTTTTTACAAGTTACGCTCTCCGGGCTCTCCCGCTACTTTACTACTACACTTTATTGTAAGTTTGCCAACGTCTCGCAAAACTACGGATTCGCCATACTAGTTACATTTTTTAACAAATTTAACTAAAATTGATGTTATATTCGAAACTATTGATTTATGAACCACAATATGTTCTATGGCGTTTTATATAATTTTTACCTATAGAACTTAACCTTAGAGTTATGGGATATCAAAAGGAACACGTTGTATAGCCTACCGTATGATCATAACAATTGCTTAGTCTCATTAACAAGCGACCGGAACAAATAGGATTTAATTATTAACAAATCGAACAGGCCGATTTATAATGTCAGATTTTCGTCACGGTGAAATCGAGACGTTTTTTCGATCGACCGATGCACATTATCGCATTAAACTTAAAGTTTAAACTGGTTAACGCGTCGTGGCGGAGGGGGGAGTCGATTCGAACACGCGTGCGATTACCGCAGGGCTTGGAAACTTTATTCAAAACTAGCGGACCCGACAGACGTTGTCCTGTCTTAACTATGAATATTGATTACGAAATGGTTTAATAAAAAAAAGTTGCTAATTGTTAATTTTTTTTCTGGCGTGTACCTATAAACCTAAATAGTTTTGTTGATATTCCGACACGGTAAAAGGCGACATATTATTAGATACTGGCCATGTGCAAAATTCATTGTTTTTACCCCCTATTTGAAGATATTTGCAGCACGCATTCTGTCAATGTTATGTCAAACGCCATACATTAAAAAGTTTGGTTTGTCATAAAGAGAGAGAAGGTTACATTACAAATAATTAAGTATGGTGATTAAGTTTTCTTAAATTTTCTAATTTTCTGCGCAATTTTTTAATTTTTTCTGTTATAAGAACATTCTTCTGACAATAACAAACAAAACAAAAAAGAATTAGCGAAATCGATCCAGCCGTTCACGCGTGATGCGATGACCAAGGGAAATAGGGATTCATTTTTATGTATATAGATAACGTTGTCAAAACGTTTAGGACAGCTCCTTGTTCAAAATTTTGTTTGGAACAAAAACGAAATGAGAACGTTATGTCAGCGCGTGCCGCGTGTTCGTTCGTATTGCAGCACCTAATATGGGCAAAAACAGTTTAAAATGGTTAAAAACGTTTTATTGAGCAAGAACGATTTAAAATTCGTTCGCCGACAAAACGTTTCTTTTGTGGTTCCGTTCGAACATAAACGAAACACTTGCGTTTTTAGGTACATACCTGCCTAAGGCGAAAACGTTTCGAAAAATATAACGTTTTCCGAGTCCTGGATTACCGGATACCGTTTATTGTCCGTGTTATTGACATTTGGTAACCGGATAAAAAGAGAAGGTTATTTTTTATACTGTTAATATAACTAGTACCGCCCTTTCTCTTCCTGTGGGTGTCGTAAGAGGAGACTAAAGAAGTACTGCCAGAGGAAGACGGGAAGCAGCATCTTCCACCATTGGTTAGACTAAATAAATAAATTTTCAGATACTAAGTTCTTCTTTATCCACCCCTCTTCCAAGTTTAGCTGGGGTCGGGTCTCCTTTTTCGTCTGCGCCAGAGAGCTCTGTTCTGGCTTGTCTGTGTACTCAGGTTCTCTTTCTGGATCTCTTTCTGCATGTTTGACCACCAGGTGGCGGGCGGTCGTCCTCTTCCCCGTGGTCGATCGAGAATGTTTAGGGCCTTTTTGACGGGGTGGTTTTCATCGCATCTTAGGATATGGCCGTACCAGCGCAATCGGCTCTCTCTCACTTTTTCGGCAATTGGTGCCACTTTAAATGATCCCCGGACATACTCGTTTCGCACTTTGTCCAGTCTGGTTATTCAGATACTAAGTAAAAGAATTAAACTAAGTTAGTTGGTTAGAACGGAAATAAATAATAATTACTTATTACGAGTATGAATAAGTAATCTTTATTTATAGTTAATAGATGCCTCCAATTTATCTTTAAAATGTGCACTAATCTCTCAATTACCCTTACAAAAATTTAATAGGTTTCTTGTAATTTTTGTTACCTCGTCTTTCTATCATACATTCTACACTGAAATCCAACTACCTTCACAGCGGTTATGAAAGTTTAAGTTAGTCATGTTTATCTGATTTGGCTCAGATCAAGGACTGAAATTATGATTGGGGCTAATTATAATCATTAATCAAAGTACCTACAATAGTTAAGTGTGTTAACCGTGCGTAATGAGTTACGACAACCACTTGGTTGGTTATTTATTGATAACTATAACCTGTAACACCATGAGGTAATTTTTCTTTAATTAGAAGAAAAACTTAAGTAATGTTGAGTGGCAGCCTTTACCCATATCACTGCAGGACAAAGGCCTCCATGATTTAATTCAAGTTAGCACAGCAAGGATGGGTTTAGGCATTATCATCACGCTTGCCAAATGCGGGTTGGTGATCACTAACCCAAGTATTTTTCGAATATCGTCGAAAAAAGTAATATTACGTCAATTTGTATTTAAATTTATTAAAGTGTAATTTTATTTTATCATGCGGTATCATGCACTCTGTGCTCAAGTAGGGCGAAAATACCCGTTTTAGAACTGGGTTCTATTCCCAATTAAAAATAAATATTTTTTATGTGTTATCTTGGCTCCGGGTGATTGTAAGGCACTAGTAAGACTCTAGACACAATGTTTGTGTGATTTTGTAAACATTCGTAATTACTATTATTTATTATTACTAATGGGTACTCGGGTAGCTTGCAAGAACATTTACTATACTTTTAAGGCATTAATTAGTCGTGAATGAGTGGTTAAGTGTATATTATTACATGTTAATTTCAAAAGTCGAATCAATCAACCGCTCAAGTTCGAACTTGACCTTAAGTTCGATTTTTCGAATAAAGGACGCAGTAACCACGACTGCACTTAACGGGTTAAAACAAAACATATTTAATCATACACAATTGTCGCAATTGTATGTTACATAAACATCATGTTTATGTAACATACAATTGCGACATGTTATTACATAATAATTTTTCAAGGTGTCGCCTGCACCGAGGTCCCGGGTTCGATTCCCGGACGGGTCAATGTAGAAAAAATGTGTTTTTCTACATTTTCTCGGGTCTGGGTGTTTGTGGTACCTTCGTTGTTTCTGGTTTCCAAAATACGAATGCTTTAAATAGTTATTCAAATTGGGATCAGAACAATGTATGTGATGTTGTCCACATTTATTTATTTATTTATTTATTTATAATAATCCTAACATATCGAAAATTAAAAACGTATACATATATCGAAAAATAAAAAAATACTAAAATCTTTTTTTAACAAATAAATTGCTGGTGTAGATTGAAAATACAACTCCTTGAATACTTTTTTGACGACAATCGAAAAAAATATATTCAATTAATTGTTATATCAAAATAAAAAAGTAAACTTATTTTTTGTAGAAAATACATCGATGATGGTTAAATAAATTTTTATTTTAGGTAACATTTTGAGTTGGCCTGTTGACCATTGTTTTTTGGTCCCAACGCCAGTAAACTATTTTCACGATCAGCCCATGTTAGTCCACCGTTGGACATACGCCCAGTCCAATAGGAGAATTTTGATATCGCAATGTGGTGGAAAAAAGTCGCTGCTGCTCATCTGCTTATGGTTGTACTCCTTCAGTAGCATGTTACTACGACAGCCATATAAAGAAAAAACAAAGATGTATTCCTTTCTAATAACAAAAACTAATACCAATGGTATTTGTTTTAAAGTATCGTTTAAAAGTATAAGTACCAATATCGTTTTAAAGTACCAAATCTTTTCCCAACGAATACCAAAACATAACTTCGGGTACAGTCACAGAAACAGTTTATTTAGCTTTCTAATAGTTTATTATTATGTTCATAATATAATCCTAAACCTTAAATTCACATTATTCTGGTATTTTTACTTACAAGTAGCATAAATGCTAGATAGCAATTTTTTACCTGCTATAAAAGGTGAGCCGGCTTCTATTGTTTAAAATTTGAAGCAACCAAAGTAAATCGCTCCGTGCAAAGGAAGTGCCTTAAAAGTTTTATTGTTTTGGTAGAATAAACGCTAAGTCAATGCAGTATGGGATGTTTTCCTTACAATAATTTTGTTTTTGCATAAATTATTGTTATCTCTAAACTGGTTTGACTCTAAGGGATATTTATTTTATCTATTCCTCGGTTTAATTTTTTTTAAACTGTGTAAAAAGTTTTATTAAAAAGATATACCTACTTATTTTTAATGAAAGTTGTTTTTTTGTGATATTTTAAAGTTTTTTATGAGTAAATATTTCGTAATACTAATTGTTGATTGTTTGTAATATACTTCGTTCGTGGTACACTCTAATTTGGAAACTGATTTTATTTGAATAAAAACATTTTTATTACTGACTGTATCTCATATCTTTTTATTTGTTTTGGGATTCGTTGGGAATAAAAAATAAAAACTATATTAAACAAATACCATTAGTATTAGTTTTTGGTATTGGAAAGGAATACATCAAAACAAATGAACAATAAAAAATAAAAAAATCTCTATTTATGTATGTTGCAACTTCAAATGCCATCGCAGAACAATGTTGATTTAAAAAAAAATCGTCGATATGATGCTGTATTTTTTGTGTGTTGGCTTTCGTCATAAATGTCGAACTTAACTTAGTATTATTACCAGAAATTATATCTTTGATTCATTGTCAATCAGCGAATTCTTAGCCATTGCACAGTAATATCAATAATTAAGCAAACAATAAAAGTACCCATTTTAATATTAGGTACAGTCCCGCATTCATTTATCAAAAGCAACGCACACCTAAACACATAAGTCACCGCTTTTTTATTAATTTGTTTTAAATATCTGAGTGAACGATTACCGCGGTGACGCAGCTGAGTGACGCCAGATCGTGTCAAAAAAGTCATCAGAAGAGGGCCTATGGCGAATTTTCGAACTTTATAATCGATATAAAATGTAATCTAAATTTTTGTGTGCCAACCGACTTCGAATCGAAAACTAATTGCTGATTGGATATTACGTGTACTCTTTAACACTAATTTGGGGCTCGTGGAGTACTCTTATCGAGTGAATGAGATTATTTCCTGCTTTACGTGGTCTGAAACCTGGAACGGCATGTTCATTTGTGTAAAATTATTTTAGAGTAGATATTTTATTTTTGGTTCCTGGATCCCATTCCCGGGTTGTGCACCGTGCAAAAGGTGCAAGTATACAAAATTAAAATAATATAGTTTTTGTTAAAAAGAAATAGTAAGTTCTACAAATCGGACAGAATGTTTAAAAGTATCAAAAAATATCTATGCAAATGTATTTCTCCGAAGGCCCAATTATTCGCGGCCGCACCGGGCGACGCGCCGGCGTTGATTCATGCGCTCTCATTACTGACAGATCGCGGCGTAATGGTGCGATTGATTTACGATACCGCTCGCTTTAATCGTTGCGTAATCGAGAACCTCCCGCACTCGCACATACTTATACTGTACTCGGTTCGGATCGTTTGAGATGTGGCGCCTTTTATAAGCAATGTGAAAATCGTAAGGATAGGCGTCAAAGGGCTGTGGAATGAGAATTGTTGCTCATAGAAATTAGACACTAAGCATCAAGCAACAATAGACTAATATTGACATGAACTATTTTGTGGCACTTATTCTATTCAAGATTTTTTTAATAATTATGTTATAAGAAAAACACAACCTTTGATAATCCCACTGTAGGGCAAAGTCCTCCATCATTGAATTCAAGTTACCACAGCAATCATCGAACGGACAATTCCTTATCTGTTCTGTGACAGCAATGATGGGTACAGGCCTTGGTACAGGCATAATCACAAGCCTTGCCAAATTCGGGCTACTGATCACACGACACACCCGAGAAATGTTGGAGAATTCATAATTCGAAACATTTTCCTTTTTTGAAATTGATTTTATAGGTACTCATATTATGGCTAAGGCATTCAAAATGTAGGAATTAATATTTTCAATCTGTAACACATTGTGATATAAATATTCAATCATAATTAAGTACGTAATTAATTATGTAATACTAGCTTTGGCCTACGATTTGTACTTACGTGTTAAGAAGAATCCCAGGGGAACCATATAAAAACAAGTCTATGTGCTGATCTAGCTTCCAAATCCAATCTATCTTCGGGCCTAATTATCTAGGTCTATTAAGCTGTGTTGTAATGAGTACCAAACGTCAATCGAAACTTTCGCTTATAATATTAGTAAGGCAAAATAAGTGAGATTTCGTTTTTGTAAACAAATTTTATTGATCGTTTGTACCATTGAGTTTGTACAAACATGAATGACGTACCTATGTTGTATTTGCTGTGGTAATATGCGAATAATCGGCCGATCATGGCCGGATAGGCCGAATAGCTGTATACTTAGATGATCTTATTGTAATTGTCGTCTTCTGTACACCTTATTCAAACGCAAATAAACACAATTTCATTCTTTCTTACAAAATAACATTCAGGAACCTCAACAACATTGCTTAACACACCAATTAAGCTGTCAATCTTCAGCGGTATGTATCAAGCTTACCCTCGATAAAAATTCAATTTAACACGTATGCAAATGCCGAAAAGCGACCCAATCGTTATCGGGATGCATGTAGCTGTCGCCTGTCGGCCGTAGGTTGTCGGTTGTCGGTGCGACACTGCAGCGATGTAGACGTCCGCGCCCGCGCACCCAAAAGTGGCGAGATAGCGTGAATGCGTCGCGCGCGCAGTTTGACGATGACACTTATATCGCATACCTAGATCAAAAGTGTTTCAAATTAAGAGGAAATACAAGGGCCGTTTTTCCATACAAACGTAGTCCCCTGTTTCCTCCCTGGATAAAGCCAGTAGAGCAATAATTTTTATCACAAAAATCTATGGTCACTATTAGCATCTTTCTATGTTTTCTGTTTTTTCATAAATTAATTAATTAAAAAGATATGAGCCCTAAAAAATCGAAAAAATTCGCCAGATTTTCCACTGTGTTCAAACATCCAGAAAACAAATTTGGCAAAATTTTAGAATAAAAGGAAAACATACGAACACGGCCAAAGCCTTTCTTTAATTTTTAATGAAAAAAGTATTTAAATCGGTCTAGTTTTGGAAAAGTAATCGGGGGACTACGAAACGTTGATGTGGTGTGCTTTTAGTAGGTATTTTTGGTCCAAGAAGCAGTTGTCTCTATCACACTCTGCGGTGAAGGCGTTTGGCACTGCGCGACAGCAATAGATTTTACAAATACCTATTTTTCAATTCTCTCGCCCGTAGTCTCTCCTCTTAACGGCTTAAAATCAACCCACTGCAGGGCAAAGGCCGTCATCATTGAATTGAAGTTACCACGGCAACGATGGGTGCAGGCCTAACCGCCACACTTGCCAAATGCTGGTGATCATAAACCTGAACAATGTTAGAAAATCCGAAACTGTTGTTGTCCGGAGACAGAACCCAGGACTCCGAGATCTTAAAACACTAGACGGGGCGTCAAAAAAGTAAAAGTCTTGTAAATAGGTACATATTAATTGGTTTTTGCATTAAATTATTGAGTATTAAGTAGTAGAGTATTGAGTATTAAGCTTTGAGTTGTGTAGGTATGTTGGGATCTAAGTGTGCGATGGCAGCAATAGAACCTTCTTTACCTAACATCTATTGACAGATCAGCGGAAAGTATGCCTTTTTATTGCCTGTCCACCTTTGTTCATCAGTCAATATCAGTCCGCTGCTGGAAATGGGCCTCTCCAATAGGATTTAAGCAGGCGGGTTGATTGCAATTTGGCCAATGATGGAGAGAAAACGCTGCGGTCCGTTTCCTTCTTGCAGTATTCGTTTAATCGCCTCTTTCGACACCCATAGAACAAGAAGAGGTAGGGCTGTTCAACGTTAGGCCGGCACCACTAGGCGTTGCACGGCCCACCATCTTTTTTCAACAAATCTTTTAAGATAATTTTCAACACTAAAGATACATGCTTTAAAAGGTGTTGCTACTTACAAATAATGCAAAAAATACTGTCACACCGCATTATTCGCTCATTGCCTACGGAGGTCTTCGACACCGCCAACCACATTTCGGCACGGGCCAACCGGTAAGTAATTATTTTAAGTGTCAATAAATAATAAACTCGCCCGCGCGCTGAGTGCTCGTCCATCTCTCTTATCTCGACTGTTAATGCGCCTCTTTGCTCGTTATTACTTTTTTTTATCGACTTTTATTCTCTTTTTTACTTTATGTCATCAAGTGGAGAGGTTAAATTCTGTGTTGACAGCATGAAGGTTTTATGTTTTAATCGGGCCTTTATGAGCGTTTAATCGCCAGTATCAGAAACCTCTCGTTTACTTTTAATGTTTTCTAATGGATTATCTATTTAATGTTTATTCACGGGAGGTAAACCCAATCTTTGGAGACTGTTTTAATTTATTCTATCTTAAAGTACACGGTAAACATCTTGAAATAAAATACCCATATTTACTGGTCAGTAGGCACTTTTCTGTGGTTGAAATGAAATGAAACTCATTTTACGGCTAATTTATCTCACCCAAGTAGGGTTTACGTTTAAGGTTAGGTACTGTCTGCATTGATTGTAACAAAACTTTTTATCTTTTTGACGAATATTGTAAATATATCAACTTGAAAAATTATGTCTCTGGCGGGAATCGAACCCGCATCTCCTCACAATCCGGGCGCGGCGCTATACCATTAAGCCACCGAGACACTACGTCATACGCGTAAATTTTTCAAGCATATTCTTATCGCTGTAAGCCAACGTTGTTTCTCATAAAATATATGTTAGAAGTTTGCACCCTTAACATCCGAAAGAAACATCTTTGCAGATGTTTGACAGTCAGTTAAGATGAAACAGCTATTTGTATACTTTATTTGATATTTTTAGCAACTTAATTGCAATTATAATATCAGTATATAAACTTGAAATAATTTTTCAAGTAATATTTCAAGTTTATATACTGATATTATAATTGCAATTAAGTTGCTAAAATATCAAATAAAGTTAATATTGTAAACTTTAGTACTACGCCTCATTTAACTTGTGTTCGTATAATGTATTGGCATTGCTAATGGAACTTTAATGAGTGATGTCTTACATTTAGATAAATATTGAAATCACGATAATCATAGTATGGAAAGACATATTCGAAAACGTTAGGTAGGACACCTATCATAAGACATGCCCTTACCGATTAACGGCCGGTCCCAATAATTTATCTATCTTCAGTTTTGGCATATCGGAGATAGAAAACATCTTCTGTCTCTGATTTTGCCGTCCAGAAAAACAAAGACAAAAGTTGTTTTGTATCTCCGATATGCCAAAACTGAAGTTAGATAGGTTATTGGGACCGGCCGTAAGTCTAGCATAGATAAATAACTTTAATATGGTACGAGTATGTTATGATTTTAATAGCCTTTTAATAAGTAAAAAATTTTGATAGTAGGTAAGACTTTATTCTTGATTTTTTTCCAATAGATGTTTTCTTCTCATATTATTTGAATGGATCAAATTTTAAACTGTCTTAACAAAAAATGGCATAAAATCAGTCAACGTTAAAAGTTAGGCATGACCTTAAAATAACAGAAAACGCGTTGAATTTAAAAATTACTTTTCATTTTGTCGATTGATGACAACATGGTTTTACCATACCTATTGTGCCTTCCGGTGCATGCGGTGCAGTAGACAGAACCAGTGCCAAAGTGACAATTGACAATTTTCATTAATAAAATATAATCATCTTACTATTACCGGAGGTCGGACCGGAATAATGAAGAGTTAAATGTTGATATTAATATGGATCTTCCCGGGATTTTTAATAGAGAAGTATGCGTTGCCAGTAAAATTACAAATAAATAATAAAAATAAAATAATGGTTAAAATTGTTTAAAATTAAATAACTTTTTACTTTGTGAATCAATGAATCCTGGGTTTGAGGTATATCCACTTTACCTATTCTTTCGCTGAATGAAATTAGTGTAAGTACATAAATAAGGCTACTAAATTCTGACCTCTGCTACTTATTTACTAATATAATAAAATGCATAAAATCATTCATCAGCAGACAATCATTTCCCAAAGTGCCAACTGCCACAATAACGAACAACAGTGTAGTTATTATTAATTTATTAAGTAAAAAAGTATTCAAAAAATACATCCTTGTTAGAATTAAAATGGCTGTCACAGTTTGGCATATAGAAAGTTAGATACCTATCTTTTATAATCTGCATCACCGCGTACCTAAAAAATGTTAACTCCGACTTATTACGTCTTCCTAAAATCAGGGGTTGTTAAATGTTATCATGATGAAAATGCCTTTTTTTCCTCTACTATACCTACTTCCGAGACTATGTAACCTATCCAGGAACAGCGGTAATACTTTCCCACCGCCAGGACGTAAGTCTTAACACTAAAACAAAGATGGATACCCACAAAAGCGGCTATAAATCAATAGCGAACAACCACATCGATCACAGCGCCAGATTTATGCCACGTAATTGCGGTGCGTGCGCGCGCGCCGATCGCATCGCTGTGCCGCGCTTAATGTCTTGATATCTCTGTTAATGTCAAAACGAGGGCCACTTTTCAGGGTTACACGCGGTAAGTTGCAATGAGATTACTGACACTGCGATGTCATTCTACATTTCAGCTGTCTATCATACTATTGGAGACCAATAGTAGCAGGTCGTAAGCGCTGGACTGACCGAATAAAATCCATTGGGTAGCCGGGTTTCTGAGTGTGACATTCTGCCAGCAGGGAGAGATGGCAAGAGATCGTGCGGTGAACTGTGTCCTCCTCTACTGATGTCGACACTTCAACTTGACCACAACTGTCAAGAGCGAAACGACATAGATGGAGAAGTCATACTATAGGTACCCTATGATGACTTTATTCGAACTCTTGTACATTAAGATATGTCCTTGGTTGTACATTGCCGACTTAAAAATGGGAAAAGTGATTAAAGGAGTATTTTATGTGATGAAGCCGGAAGCGTTCATTATAGCTGTGAACTAATTGTAGGCTGATGATGAAGTTCACACCTAGTACCAGTGGGCGCAGTCATACCTTACTGAGTGCTGAGGGCCTCGAGGTGTTGCTTAACAGACTGATCTGTGAATGCAGACCGGTTCACAAAGTATCCGTCTTAGAGTGCCTGACCGAAGACATTCTGGAAGATCGTAGCGCGGCGATTCCTTACAGATCTTTTCTTCTGACTTTTTATGTCATCTTATAATCTGATTAGTAGTCTACCTGGAATAAAGTGGCCTTCTTTAAGCGATCTCTGGAACCTGGAACCGTCTATTCTAAAAGAAAAAAAGGTCTATTCAAATTTTGTAATGTACCAATAATGATAAAAAATGGTTCAGTATTTTAGGCGTAAAAGCGTAACAGAGTGACTCACAGATAGACAGAGTTATTACTTTCCCATTTTTAATGTTTAGGATTAATCAATCAATGCTTAATCTTCCAGTCTTTGATTTATATTTTATAGAGCAAAAGTAATTTACATAATAATCTGTGTTAGGAGTCTATTGAAAATTCACTTACCCCTAACCAGATATTGGTAACAGTAAAAATCACTTCTTTACTTCACAATACTTTTATCCTTACTCAATTGTCATACATACAACCAAAGCCCGAAAAAAATCAAAGGCTACGTTTATTTGGTAATGAACCTTCAACAAACCAATCTGACTCGCGCTTCGCTTATTTTTCAATATTGCACTGATTGGCCGATTACGTTGCGTTAATTTTGTTTTACAGAATTACGGTCTAACCGAACGGACGTAGTAATGAGCGGAGGTGATTCATTGCCTCGTAACTTATTCGACTTCTATTACACGGCTTGTTGCAAAGCGAGGATCTTTATCGAATCCCTTAAAATGTATGCTCGATGACGTCATGATCAAACAGATCATATCAAAGTTGATGGAGAATGAGAGAACTTTAAGAGGAAACACAACGGCCGTTTTTCCATACAAACGTAGTCCCCTGTTTCCTCCCTGGATAAAGCCAGTAGAGCAATAATTTTTATTACAAAAATCTATGGCCACTATAAGCATGTTTCTATGTTTTCTGTTTTTTCAAAAATTAATTAATAAAAAGACCCTCAAAAATCGAAAAAAATCGCCAGATTTTCCGCTGTGTTCAAACATCCAGAAAAAAAATTTGGCAAAAAAAAGTAAAACATACGTACACGGCGAAAGCCTACCTTAAATTTTTAATGAAAAAAGTATTTAAATCGGTCTAGCTTTGGAAAAGTAATCGGGGGACTACAAAACGTTGATTTGGTGTGCTTTTAGTAGGTATTGCGGTGAAGGCGTTTGGCACTGCGCGACAGCAATAGATTTTACAAATACCTATTTTTCAATTCTCTCGCCCGTTGTGTTTCCTCTTAATTCGCGTACCTGTATTTTTAGGGGACTACTAGAGCTATGTGCTGCCCTCAATTGATTTAATTTTATTACTTCTAAACAAAATTAATTCTAAAAAAATAGGTGAAAAAACTTTTTAAGTTAAACGGTTTTATGTTAAACATACATTGCAATGTTTAAGATAAATGTACTAAAAACCAAAAAATAATAAAATAGATACAGTCGTGGGAATTATAAACATATGCATAGACTAGACTAAAATAAAACCGTGGGGCACGTCAATTTGAAACATCTCTTTTATTTACATGGAGTGTATAACTATTGGAATTTCCATGAGCAAGAAAATAGTGAGTAATTTCCTCACCGTCTGCGGGCCAACTGCCTATTTTAACGACGAATTAAACGATTCTTCTATCGCACATTAAGTCTATAATTTGTAGACAATTGACGTGCCCCACGGTTTTATTTTAGTCTAGTCTATGCATATGTTTATAATTCCCACGACTGTATCTATTTTATTATTTTTTGGTTTTTAGTACATTTATCTTAAACATTGCAATGTATGTTTAACATAAAACCGTTTAACTTAAAAAGTTTTTTTACCTATTTTTATTTTCTAGTTTTTAGTTTTTATTTCGCATTCTGTTTAATTCATTTTGTAGAGGCCGCCATCTTGGATTTTAATTTTATATAGTACATTGTATTATACTGGTTGAGCACTTTCATTTGATACCCATATTGATGGGATCGATAAAACCTACGTTATCTGCCATTTTGTAGCGGCCGCCATCTTGTATTTCAATTTTTTATAGTATATTGTATTCTGCTTGTTGAGCCCTTTCATTTGATACCCATATTGATGGGATTGATAAAACCTACGTTATCCGCCATTTTGTAGCGGCCGCCATCTTGGATTTCAATTTTTTATAGTATATTGTATTCTGCTTGTTGAGCCCTTTCATTTGATACCCATATTGATGGGATTAATAAAACATAAATTATCCGCCATTTTGTAGCGGCGGCCATCTTGAATTTATAATAATAATGAATAAACATAATTGTATTGTCACCAAAATCCAAAGTGTATACAAAATTTCAGATTAATCGGTTGACAGGAAGAGGGTGAAATTTGAATTACTAAATTTGACCCAAGAACAAATAAAACAAACGGGGTGAACTAAATAAAACCGTTTAAAAAACTAGAACAGTATCATTTTAGCAGATTACCTCTAGTATTTCTGATAATGAAATGGATCCCTGGAGAATGGACCTCAGTCCATTCTATCCGACACCTAAAAGAACGTTCGCTATTTGGTAGAGTTCCTTTACGTATTGTAAGTAAAGAAGATATATCTTTGATTCACGTGTTAGTTGACGTGATGTTTGTCTGTACATCACTTAGGTTAATAGCCCTCTGGACTCATCACGTTAGTAGTAGTAGTACCTACCGACTTGCCAGGTGAAGGTCAGTTTCAAGTTCATCCTGCGGTGTGGAGTCGGTCCCAAATTAGTGAGATCGCAGCCGCAAAGCGGAGCCCACCGTAATTGTGTGGTCATCAATGTGTTTAGCTTGGGTACATAAAAATATGCCATTTAGAATTAAGGCTCCTAATTAGTGCTGGTTTGGTACAACTGCGATTAGGATTCTCGAAGGTAAAGAGGTATATTTAGATCCGAATGAAATGTTACAAAATTAAAGCGTGACGGAAAAGACGTGTATTGTCAGAATTGTTTACTCTTCTGAGTTAGTTAGAAGTTTAAAAAAAAACGATATCATTTAAAAAATAAAATTAAATAAATAAATACACACAGAGCCATCTAGTCCCAAATTAAGCTACTATTAAGTACCCTGTCGTATGGGGTACTAGACAACCGATAAACTTACTTATATACTTTTTTTTTGTAAATACATACTTATAATACATAGAAAACATCCAGACCAGTACAAACAGACATGTTCATGCACACAAATATTTGTACTGTGCGGGGATCGAACCCGCGACCCATGGCTTAGAAGCAGCGTTTACTACCGCTGATCCAAATCGTCGTCAAATCTAATCAATAATAATAAAACCAAAGAGGCTTATTATACTTCTTTCAGTTATGTGGTTATTTAATGATCAGTAAACATAAACGATAAATCGAAACTCAGAAGCCGCAATGCACTAAAAAATCACAACAGCTAAATACATTTAATAAGTCGTTAGAACACAAGTGATGTGAAATTTTAGTAAATTCCAAGTTGAAGGAATAAGCCACATTGTTTTGTTGGCATAAAAATAATAATGAATCTTATTCGTACTTTATTTAATGCTTATCTCTGACTTCCGATTTATCATCATTACAATATGCAACTGTTATACTCTGAAACGTTTGTAATAGGCCTTTAAAATGAGAAATGACATTATTTACTAAAGATACATTAAAAAACTAGAAAAGAAAAATTACTCTCTTTTTTTGTTTCTTTCTTGGGTTCATTCCAATCGGCACTAAATATCCATGTACGAGTATAATTATAAAATTTATTTGGAACAATAACATCACGGCTAATCCGCCACGGGTCGCCTAGTGTACGATTAGATAGGCATCCTATAAAAAACTTGCTGCTGGCTTGATATGTAGGAAGGCTAATGTTTTGTATGGACGAAATCGAGAAAAGTCATTTTTCCATACTAACAATTTTTTAGTTTTTTTTCAAAAACGCCTGAACCGTTTTCGATGCAATTAAAGGTGAAAGTTAGATGGTTATAAAGCTACGCATTATAGTATTAAAATTTCTGAAA
Organism: Anania crocealis; assembly: GCA_949315895.1. Lineage (NCBI taxonomy): Eukaryota > Metazoa > Arthropoda > Insecta > Lepidoptera > Crambidae > Anania > Anania crocealis. Next base: position 5,237,557 of record OX438869.1, on the reverse strand, counting down.
ATCAAAGTATATAATACAAATATACTTAATTGAAGCAAGAAGGTCAGCTGACACATTGTAAGGGGTCTTTTCAACGACTTCCTTTGAAGTAATAGGCACTTGTATTGCATTTTTATTTTTAGTCAAAAGTTATTTTATTTAGTTTTTGATACAATACAAAAAGAATTACGCAATAATATGACTATACTTAAGAGCTATAAACAAAATAAAAAGTGGGAAAATAATCGGCAATTTCATACTTTAACCCCTATTACGAGTATATGCCCGATATACTTTTATTATATCTAATCTGATTATTTAACTGTAATGGAAACATGATTCACCATACACCGGGCTTTACCTACTCGATTTAGACTTAAACTATGCTACTAACATAATTAAATCGGTCCGTCATTGTATACTCGTATCATATTATAAATAAAGTAACTACTTTTTTTACAACATACATTAAGCAATAGCTGTGCCCGCGACTTTGTCCGTGGAAACTACAGGATGCTTGGAATGTCCCGCCATCTTTTTTTCACAAACACACAGACAGACAAAATTTTTTTTTTTTTTTTGATGTAGGTAAGTACCATGTCTACTTTTATGTGCATTTAGTGAAATGCTGTTAATTTTAAATTGAAACACACATTTTTTTTAAATTTATGTTTGGATTATTCAGCTAAGTTGTTCAGTTAATAATTACATAATAATCTCAGGTACAAAAACCATACCAACTTGGGTTAGTTCAAATAATGACACGCGTTTCTCCCACAGTTCTTGGTCAGTTTCCACTTTTCAGCTGATCTTTAGCAGGGATTTAGAGGTAAATCAATTCGACAGCCATTTTTTCTAAATATGAGCATAAGTGTATGAGTTGTTGTTGGGAGATTTAGGTTTAAAGAATCTTTTATTTCTCACAAGAATACAATTCACTTATGTGAGATAAATACAATAAAATCATAATAAACATCTACGAGCGTACTTAACAGCTATCGCAGGATAATAAAAAAATAAATAAATGTAGGGTAGATACGCTTAGCAGTTGTAACCAGCTACCGGGCACGCGTTAGCAATATACAGCTTAAAACTTGCTTGCCGTAGATCTAAAGCAGAAACAAGCTTCAAACTAGAAGTGGTTTCGAGTTCAGGTAAGATAGATTTTAACAATATGGTAGGTACTGTTTATGTATTAATATGAGTAAGATTAATATTACACGAAATATTAATTATAATTATGACTGATTCTGATTATTCGATTTTTATTTATTAATTTTTTTTAATGCCGATATAATAATTACAATAATTTCCAAAGTTTATATTGAGATATGAGATTGCAGTTACAATTCCATTTAATGTAAGTAATACCTACACAAAATAAAGTTACAATTACTATGTAAGTACCTTGTTATTTTCGAGTTATCGATCATCAGTCAGATCAGATCAGTTCTTCCGTGTTGATGACTGTTGCAGCAATGCCAAACTACAGGAAACTCCTATAAAGCAAGAAGTACATGGTAGAAATCACCAACTCGTATCGCAGATCTAGTTGAAAAAGGAAATAGGTAGCTCAAAAGTTCAAATTGTATTTTATCCCGTAGTTTTGAAGACAAACTTTCCGATGTATAATAATCTTTAATTTCTATGTTACAAATACCTGGATTGTTCTACAATTGTTTCAAGACAACTACTAATATTGGTGAAGTTTTTTATTGCGAATCCCAGGATTGGTCCCTCGGTCTACATGCACATTTAAAAGTTACCTCATCCATCACCGCATACATTAATCCAGTCTCCAAAACAATGAGAGGGAACAGTAAACTGCGCCCGCGCAATCTCGCGACACAGCGCGCCCTGTAATCTGCGCGCGCGGTCTGTCATCGCGCATAATTGCCGGGGACTCCGCGGCTTCCTATTGCGACAGCCACATCACACTAACCCATAGCCTAATGGTTCTACTATAAATAACTATAGTTGCTAGCCGGCGAAAGCATTGGCTTATCCTTATTAATATCATGATTTTTATGTACATTTTTTAAGGACAATTTTATCCATGAAGTGTAGAACGATATTCATCTACTTCTCGGGACGTTAACTGAAATTATACTAAATTAAACGATGTTAGAACAGGTAACTTTAACACAAAAAAACAAGTGTCTGCTTTGATAAACGTGCGCATTATGCTTTTTGGATGTGTCTACCAGCCCCCCAATTAATACAAAAGGCAAACTGTTTATTGAATGAAATTTAAATTGGGTACAAAGTAAAAGCAAATAAGGGGGCGTCCATAAATTACGTGAGGTGTTTTTTTTAATTTTCTGTCCCCCCCTCCCCCCTGGTGGGATGTCGTGAGATTTTATTCAATCCCCTCCCCCATCCCCCAATCACACGTGAGATTTTTCAAAATGTGAGTTTTTTACGTAAACGCGCTGGATTGTTATTGTAAAAGGAAAAAAAATTGCTTCGAGCTTTTATTTACGACTAGTTAAGACTAGTAGGTACCTAATCAATATTGCTGAGAGTTATAAGTGTAATAAAAATTTAACAATAGAATACTTAAATTGTAACTACTGTAATTAAAAAAAGAATATCTACTCTAATTAAGTCCATGGAGAATCATGCGCGGTCTCAAGAGAGACTATTGGATCTTAAGCATGTACAATCTGGATTAAATGGACCAAAATAGTATATATATTTTTGTTTCAATCAGAAAAAAAATGCGTGATATTTGACGAGACCCCCCCTCTCTCCAACGTAAGATTAGATGAGATTTGACTCGACCCCCTCCCCCCCTTCATCATCCCACAGCAGGGCAAAGCCCTTCATCATTAAATACAAGTTGCCATAGCAATGATGGGAACAGGCATAATCACTACGCTTGCCAAAAGCGGGTTGCTGAACGCAAACCCCGGCAACGCTTGAAATTTTGAATCATTTTTTGTCCGACCCGGAATCGAACCCAGTACCCCGAGATCTTGTCCCGGTATTTAAACCACTAGACCAACGGGGCGTTTAGGGTCCCTTATGGAGGACGGAACCCTAAAAAAAGACCAAAATGTTCAGGGCTCATGTCACTCCGTTTCTTAATCAAAGAAATCTTATTATGCAGTCGCGACGCTTACTTCATTATGCCTGTCTTCTATTTGGATTGGTACATACAATCAAAATCACCTTCATATTTGTACGATAAGTTGTTGTTCTCTAATCGAATTAGAACTGCGACTCGTCTCGGTTGTCCAACTCACAGAACAGCTGCATTTCGTGGGAGCTTTCGTTACTCCGCGACGAAATGTTGGAACAATATTAAAGATATTTACCACACTGTGCACTTTTAAAATCAAATACAAATATTATTTATTAAATTTACAAAAACAAAGTTAACACGTAACATATTGCTTATAAAAGATAAGTATGTGCGTGTGGTCTGAGGGCCACTCTCTCAGAATTCTTTGAAACTTGCTCAGGATTTAGTGAACACTCCAAAAGAAATGTGAAAGTTGGAACCAGAATTTGTGAAAATCAAAATTAAATAAGAGAGATATGGACTTCAAAGTTGGGCTCTCAGTCCTCACATAGAGAATTGAGGGCCCACTTGTACGGCTTGTACCGGATAAACTAAGGGCAGTACAGAAAAAGTCTTTACGTCACAATTTAAGCTAACGCCAAACAAAATTTGTGAAATAAAGATATTATAAAAAAACATTGTATTTTTTTGTATAATTCCATTCAAAATGGGCCCTCAGATGGAAATTTTGTACTCTAATAGTAATTAATCCATTACTTTTGCAAACTTTTTGAAATATTATATTTTAGTGCATAAACTGAGATATTTTGTGATAGCAATAGCACATCACGGCATCATGCTGGTTAAATATTATCTATCACCTTCTTAAAATTTGAGCCCTCAGTTCTCCACTTTTTTGTTTTCGCTTTAATACTCTTAACGTATTATAGATAATACAAACACAAATTCATGTCTTTTTATAGTAAAAAATGTGCAACAAATACAGTAAACTTAAAATATAAAACACGTTTTGTTTTATATTAATATGAAGTATTATTTTACTATGTAAAAATTAAATAGGGTGACAACAATTTTTCATAAACCTGTACATAAAGCCTATAAACCGTGCAATTTTAACCACCTGTAAAACGAAGCCCACGTTATGTAACCATTATGTATAACATCTTGGCAATGTTATTTAATTTTTTTTACATTTTTTTTAATGAAATATTGAATATCGGTTCAGCCATTTATTTTGAAACACGCTGTGACGCCCACAGATGTAACTGTGTAAGGTCCATTCAACCGAGACCCCGCCGTAGCAAAATAATACGTCTGGGCGCGTCGCAGCGTGTTACAAAATTAAAAGTCTGAATCAAAAATTAAAATTTTTTCAAAAAATTGTTTTCATTAAAAAAAAATAACACTGCCATGATGTTATACATAATGGTCCAATAACGTGGGCTTCGTTTTACAGGTGGTTAAAATTGCACGGTGTATAGGCTTTATGTACAGGTTTATGAAAAATTGTTGTCACCCTATTTAATTATTTACGTAATAAAATAATACTTGATTTTAATATAAAACAAAACGTGCTTTATATTTTAAGTTTACTGTATTTGTTGCACATTTTTTATTATAAAAAGACATGAATTTGTGTTTGTATTATCTATAATACGTTAAGAGTATTAAAGCGAAAACAAAAAAGTGGAGAACTGAGGGCCCAAATTTTAAGAAGGTGATAATATTTAACCAGCATGATGCCGTGATGTGCTATTGCTATCACAAAATATCTCAGTTTATGCACTAAAATATAATATTTCAAAAAGTTTGCAAAAGTTAATGGATTAATTACTATTAGAGTACAAAATTTCCATCTGAGGGCCCATTTTGAATGGAATTATACAAAAAAATACAATGTTTTTTTATAATATCTTTATTTCACAAATTTTGTTTGGCGTTAGCTTAAATTGTGACGTAAAGACTTTTTCTGTACTGCCCTTAGTTTATCCGTTACAAGCCGTACAAGTGGGCCCTCAATCCTTTATGTGAGGACTGAGGGCCCAACTTTGAAGTCCATATCTCTCTTATTTGATTTTCACAAATTCTGGTTCCAACTTTCACATTTCTTTTGGAGTGTTCACTAAATCCTGAGCAAGTTTCATAGAATTCTGAGAGAGTGGCTCTCAGACCACACGCACATAAGTTGAAATATATTTTATGCGTTTTTCTATGTATTTAAAAATGTCACGGATTGTTTACGCACTTTACTTAATTTACTTAAATTATAATATGTTTGTTTCTATTTGCTGCGCGTGGCAGTTCCCTCTAGAATCTAGGTATCTGCGGAAGACCAGCGTTGTGGCATCCTTTAGGCCGCGACATATGCTGAGTAGATACTTATTTTGTTGTGGTACTGAATAAATTTATTTCTATTTCTATTTCATATTGCATAAACTTTAAATTGGGTAATCAGTAATAATAATACACAAGTAGGTACTATGGTAACCTTCATGATCGATGAACGAAATCACTGTACGTGGGAGAATCCTCGACGCGTCTACACACAACATTAAATGTGAACAAGAAACAATTTAAATATTTAAATTACTCGCCTATCATCTGTCGGACGGTGTCCATTCATGCAATTAGCGCCTTGAAATTACTTTAACGGCAATAATTAAAGGTTGTGAAAAAACCGCGAGATTCCCATAGGTGGATGCGATTTACACCGTTCGGTGAGTAAACCACACTCATGACACTGACTCATTATGACTCACATGATTTTAAAAGGTGTTAAGGAAAAAAAAAACGCACACTTTGTTTTGGGTTGCTATGTGGTAATTAATCACAATTGACTGCTTGCTTGTTTCATGTGGTGCCAGCACAAAAAAATAGCACCAACACTTCTCTTCCTATGGGTGTCGTTACAAGCAGGCGACTAAAGTAGTACGGTATGGAAACTAAAGAAGCCGGCAGAAGACGGGCAGTAGCATCTTTTTTTACCGACTACGGCAAAGCCAACAGGAAGGGTTATGATTTTAGGAATCTATGTACGAGTATACTCGTATATGTATGTGGTTATTCCACATTTACGGCTATTACGGCTAAACTACTAAGCCAAAATGAGGTATCAATCGATTCCTTATTATAGTCCGGGTAACATAGGCTACCTTTTGTTAAAAAAAGCCTACATGGCGAAAACTACAACAATATATTGTGGTACTTTAAAAAAAAACTGCTGTCATAACGAGTGGGGTATTAAATGAAAGAAGACGAAATTCTGTGTGCAATAATGTTTAAACAATGCAGCAAATATACAGGGTGATTGAAATCATTGCATTTTCGTAGTCGGGTTACAGTTTATTAAACTATTTTTCAACATTTCGCTTAAACCAAAGTCGAACATTTTTAGGGTTCCGTACCCAAAGGGTAAAAACAGGACCCTATTACTAAGACTTCGTTGTCTGTCCGTCTGTCCGTCTGTCCGTCGCTCTGTCACCAGGCTGTATCTCAAGCGCCGCAATAGCTAGACACTTAAAATTTTCACAAATTGTGTATTTCTGTTGCCGCAATAACAACAAATACTAAAAACAAAATAAAATAAATATTTAAGGGGGGGCTCCCATACAAAAAACCCGTTTTTTGGCCTTTTTGGTACGGAACCCTTCGTGCGCGAGTCCGACTCGCACTTGGCCGGTTATTTATACTAACAAGGAATTGTATTTTCAAGTTACACCAGCAATTTATTTTCTTTACTAACAGTCTCAAAATGTTTTCTAATTTGTCTTGAAGCTGAAAGGGACATGAGGTTTACAGTCGTGCTTTGGAAGACACGTTAAGACCCACTTCTGCAGAAAGATGGAATCATGGACGGCATAAAAACAAGTCATGTTTGTTTGAAGGTTCGGTGGCTCGGAAAACATTCGGCTCCAGACTATCCTTGCATTAAAATCATATTATGACAAGAAGATCCTAAATATCTAACCAGCTGTTAGAATTTGTATGTGGAAGTAGTTTTTTTTGTGTAAATATTAAATAATTAAATAAGCCCTGGTTGTAGGCGCATAATTGTTCCTTGAACGTTTTTTAATGAAAAATAAATTGTATAGTGTCTAAATGATTTAAGTCCCAAAAACCGACATAAAAAAATTTCAATACGAGCTTTAACTGGTGGGCCGCCATTAATTAACTATTCGAAACTGTTTTTAGTCTACTAGTTCATGTTGTTGTCGTGAGATCTAAAGCCGAAGCGTGTAAACTCGCTAGGCGAGCGTCAATCGAGTGTTAGAGATGTGCTCACCGAAGGACAGCTGACTACAGCCGTGACATCGATAATTGCGCTCTGCGCCCTGACCCGCTTGCTGTACTGGTGAGCGAAACGAGGTTCGCTTCTTACGGATATAATGCACAATATTCACATTTCTACACAATAAAACACCTTTGAGATACCTTTCCTGGACCTGATCTACTAATACTCGTAGTATAAAAAAAGAGGTCGAAGAATGGTAGCTTGTTCATCTAGAACACGAATGAAGATTAAGAGGAAATACGAGTACAACGGCCGTTTTTCCATACAAACGTAGTCCCCTGTTTCCTCCCTGGATAATGCCAGTAGAGCAATAATTTTTATTATAAAAATCTATGGCCACTATTGGCATGTTTCTATGTTTTTTGGTTTTTCATAAATGAATTAATAAAAAAGATATGAGCCCTCAAATATCGAAAATCGGTCTAGTTTTGGAAAAGTAATCGGGGGACTACGAAACGTTGATTTGGTGTGCTTTTAGTAGGTATTTTCGGTCCAAGAAGCAGTTGTCTCTATCACACTCTGCGGTGAATGCGTTTGGCACTGCGCGACAGCAATAAATAAATAATAATAAATAACAAAATAAATGTGGACAACATCACATACAATGTTCTGATCCCAATTGGAATAACTATTTAAAGCATTCGTATTTTGGAAACCAGAAACAACGAAGGTACCACAAACACCCAGACCCAAGAAAATGTAGAAAAACGCATTTTTTCTACATTGACCCGTCCGGGAATCGAACCCGGGACCTCGGAGTAGGCGACACCTTGAAAACCGGTGTGTACGCCACTTCGCCACGGAGGTCGTCAAATCAATAGGAAAAAGCAATAGATTTTACAAATACCTATTTTTCAATTCTCTCGCCCGTAGTGTTTCCTCTTAAGACAAAAATTATCTCATTCCCTATAGATGTCGACGTAAGACCTATCACTTTACATATTACAACACGGACCATTTCATATCTAAAGTGAGTGAGTGATTTAACCATAGATATGACATTTTATTTCGTACAACATTTTCATCCTATGTATTTGTAGTTATATTAGCAACAACGAAGTAACTGAATGCTATGATAGTCAGTAAGACTATGACTATTTGGGGAAACTAAATGGGGCAAATATGCCTAAAGAATCATAAAAAATATACCTGAAAAAAGAATGGCATAAAGATTTGGACAACCACAATATTCGCATCAGGGACTGTCATTATAAAGACAGATAAGTACTCAATAAATAAATATCCACCATACCAATTAATGAAGTGACAATGGAGAGATTGTTGGCCAGCAGTAATCATGGATACTAAAAATAAAATGAAAGCATTTAGTAAATTTGTAAATACATATCTATCTTATATATTATGCACATATAGGTTATGTTGAAACCGATATTATCAGCCTAATACTGAACAATTAATTGAAAATAAAAAAAAATACTTACGTAGCGCTTCGAACCCAGCGCGTCAGCCGGCTGTCGCGATAACAATTGATTTTAATTGTGTCTGAAATAGCCCTGGGTTGAAGGGTCTATATTCCAAATAAAGAAAGTATTCACACATTACTATCATGGACATTTTGTGATCAAGTTGTGATATTGAAACGGAAAGTGAAAGAGCGTTTTGTGCGCGACGGTGCGTCCCATCACGCACGTACGCTACAGCGCAGGTGTTGTGCGCGTGCGCGGTGACGTCACAGTTAGTGCTGGTGTATCTGGCATAGGAACCAATACCTACTACATCGTCAAAACCCTAAGTAAACTGTTTAACCATATTTTGTTTTTCGTCGTCATCATTCCCAAATCGGCACTCAAAATGCGACTCGAGTGAAGTCACAGAGGTGTTGTGCGCGTGCGCCGCAGCGCAATGACGTCCCACAGTTAGTGCTGGTGTATCTGACATAGGAACCTATAGAGATATTTAAATTACATCGTACAAACCCCTAGTAAACTATGTAAAAATTTTTTTGTTGTTCGTCAAGCTTCCGGAATCGGCACCCAAAAGACGACCTGTAGTCTCAGGCTCGTTTCCCAGACCAGACAGGTTTAGTTAAGCCGTTGGTCCCTTCTTCTGCGTAAAATAATTCACGTCAGAGGCCTTTAATAGAAGCCCCGGGAAAGGCAGATTATGGTAATCTGTAGTCTAGAGTTTTGAACTTAAGTACCTTAATATCTTATAAATAAAGGTAGGTAGGGTTTTTTTCCGTTTAGATACGTTTCCCAGAAAACAAAAACAATTCTTCAAATAGAAAAAAAACTATAATATAATCAAAGAATATCTTAATGATAAATTAAATTTGCTGAATTATAAACTGGTGGGTGAATTATAGAACCTGTTTTAACTTATATGACCCAGCAAAATCAAAATTTGTAGTTACCAGATTACCTCTCTTCTGCTTAACTATACAACTACACTGTTCGTGGTCCATAATTGTTATATAACCTTGTATGTCATCTACTATCTGTGCCAACATTATGAATCAATAAGGATCTCCATCCTTATAGATTCATAATGTCGGCCTTTAAGACGCTGACTGTAGCCGATGACCTTGAGCAATGAACACGCCCACAAATTTATTCGTCTTTGAATTTCTTTGGAACGCGCCACAGCTATCACTGTCGATTCTCGTAGGAGTGACAGAGAAAAAGCGCATGGAATAGAAGGGCCTAAGTGCCAAACAACAAAATTCGTTGTGCAATTTAAAATTGCCATTTTATAAAAAATCTAAATCAGCCATTTGCTTAAGCAACATGTAATATACAATATAGCAAAATTTTATTATCATTGTTATACGGACTGCTGAGAAAAATGGTAATTTATGTATTTTCAGAGACTACTTTGAGATTTTTTTCTATCGAGAAAAGTTTTTAGAATCGTGTTTTGGAAACAGCCACCTGGTCGAAAATATGACCAATTACAACTACATAGAATTTGGCAACAATACGAGCCATAGGCTTAAAGCAAAACAATCTTCATTGAGCTCAATTTGGCTCATGTCAGCGTCTTAATACTATTCTTATCTTGTTGCAGAGCTCCGAGAAGCCGGTGGAGGAGAAGCCGAGCGGGGACACCACGTTCGTGGTGGGCGCCTGGCCGGCCAGCTCGCCCGGGCACACCGGCTACCTGACTGTAGCCACGCTGCCTCCAACGTTTGCTAGGAGTAAGCATTGCCTACCATTTTGTTTATACTGGGTGTCAAATGAGTGTACCAGACTGACACAGGAGAAAGCCATTGAATGTTTAGATAAAAAACATGTAGGTATCTAATAAAAATTCAGGGTTATGGGAGATAATGCCACCTTTATGAAATAAGTACAATTATTTTTCTTAATAAAAAATATTTTGAATACTTGCAAAACTACACGCCTAACTGACGCTAGAGATACTTGTAGCTTAGAAATACCTTTCTAATTAAAAAATAACATGAGTCCATTGATGTAATATCATGAGTCTAATAAAAGAGTCATGGTTCGGAAGATAATTAGTATGACTTCTTTGAATTTTTTGTATCAATAAAAAATATATAAAAATAACTTTTATCTGAAAGGTCTGTAACACTCTTTTATCTGAAACGTCTCTGGCACACTTTTTATGGCATCCTGTAAAACTAGTTTGATATTTTTGTTTGCAATTTGCAAAGTGCAAATTTTAAAAAAACTAGCTAGCTAGTAGTATATAAGCTTAGCTATACATAGCTACACATAATATGTGTATACTATTATCTACGGATAATATTCCGAGAGTATACAATATAACACGTGATTATTATTTACTTTTTATCTTTCCTTTCCATACAAATTGAAGTTAGAACAAATAGTGCACGAAAATAATTTTAATGTTACGAACATTATTGCAGGTAAAAAAACATTAAAACCAGAGTGCAGTTTAGACCAGCTCCAGCAAACCAGCGCTAAAAACGATGAGAAGATGGTGGTTGATAGCACAAGGGATAATTGACTTGAATTTAAGTTAATTGTAATTAATGAAGTGGTCGCAATAAAGTATTTCCATTGATATGTATAGTTTTATTAATAAAATGCGTCAATTTCGATGTTTCAATGCGATTATTTTTGCAACATTTTTCACTGATGCTTCGCTCCTATTGGTCGCAGCGTGATGTTATATAGCCTAAAGCCTTCCTCGATAAATGGACTATCCAACACAAAAAGATTTTTTTAAATCGAACCAGTGCTTCCGGAGATTAACGCGTTCAAACAAACAAACAAACTCTTCAGCTTTATAATATTAGTATAGATGTGGCATACCCTGTCCTCTAAATTAGCATCATGCAAAACAAAAAAAAATGTTGATCTCTTTTAATATGTAAATCGAACATGTTTATCCCACGGTAACTGATAATTTTTCCGGGATCCTATATCTAATTCCAGACTATTACCTGTCTTGTATTTAATTTTGTCAAGATCTGTGTATTAGTTGTTTTGACATGATTGAGTATACATACATACAAACTGTCACTTCTATTATATTATACGAGTAACCGTAAAAGAAAAATGCAATGGCTGACCCCAGGTCAGCCACAACAGTGTCCTAAAGCAAAACTTACCAATAAAAAGGTAATGGTAACTGTTTGGTGGTCTCAGCATGGTGTTATTCACTATAGTTTTCTCCGATCTGGTCAATCAATAACGGCAGATGTCTATTGTGCCGAACTCCGAACAATGTTGGCAAAACTAGCAGTAAAACAGCCCCGACTCATGAATCGATCTTCACCATTATTGCTCCATGACAACGTGAGATTTCTTACAGCACGAGAAACCGTTTTGACCCTTCAGGAACTGCAATTAGAAACCATTCGACATCCTCCGTATTCGCCAGACCTTGCTCCAACGGACTACCATTTTTTTCGTGATTTAGACAATTATCTACGTGCCAAGAAGTTTTCTTTCCAGGAGGCAGTACAAAATGCTTTCACACAGTTTGTGCAGTCTAGATCCTCAGAGTTCTATCACAAAGGCATAAATGACCTTCCTATTAGATGGCAGCAATGTATAGATAATAATGGTAACTACTTTAACAAATTTGATTTTCAGTACAAATCGGCAATTTCATACTTTAACCCCTATTATTTTAATATTATACTAGAACACCTTCATTACTGCAATTATTGTTTGTTGCGGATGCGGAGAATTGTTCAATAAAACAATGGAGGATTTACAATAATTTATTTGATAAAAGCATTTAAAATAAATGATTAATTGGCCACTTATCTATACTTAAATAAATAGTAATTATAAATAGATTGAAATAAACACAAGGAACTATGCATTTATTGCAACATAAGCATCGACTTTAGTAATTATCAATAAAATAAACATTTAAAAGCAAATTTCATATTAATGGTTAATTCAATGACATTCATACCTGCCAGATCCCGAAGACTTTGTACAAATCTAAGGCAATAACTTAGTAGTAACAGCCTATAATCATCCCACTGCAGGGAAAAGGCCTCCATCATTGAATTCAAGTTACCACAGCAATGATTGGTGTACTGGCATAATCACCACGCTTGCCAAATGCGGGTTGGTGATCACAAACCCGAGCAACGTTCGAAAATTCGAACCTTTTTGTTGCCCGACCCGGGATTCGAACCTCTGGGACCCCGAGATCTTGGGCCGGTATTTAAAGCACTAGACCAACGGGGCGAAGCAATAACTTAAAAAAATTATTTACTATTTCATAAGTAATACTTGGTCAAAATATAACAGAGTATACAAATTATTGCTATGGAATACATACTGATTCTGAACTGTTCTTAAGTTTCGTATACACTAAAAATAATTTTAAATTATTATTATTCATATTACTTAGTTGTTAGCATTGCATGTGTATCCTTCTAACTCGACTTCGGATTTCGACAGTTATGAGCACCGCTAAATGTTGTATAAACTATGTAGAGTTTGTGGAGTGAAAGTTAAAAACCGTCCATTTACAGTAAATAAATTATTTACTTTCCGAGGCAGTGGGAAGATTTAGCACAAGGATATAAAAATTTGGCAAACCGTCTCATAATTTTTAAATAATAGTAGGTATTAGTTGTAATACTATTTATTTATAATTTATGTCTATATTCGTTATATCTATTAATAAATAACGTCTATATAATATAAGTGATATCTATAATCTGTAATCTTTCTTTTTTTATTTATTCGAGATCTATCTACCTATTTGCCTAAATTTACTTTTTAACAACTCAAGTATTTGGGGTTCATTTTGAATTATTCTAAACATTTGTTAAAGCATGCGAGATCTTTACAAAATTGTTACGAAAGTAAAACCCTTTTGCTTGTAAATAACGACGTTTAATATGGAAGCTGCATTACATTGATCTTGTTAAGACTTAGAAATATATATTTCTTTTTATTTGAAGTTTTCCGTATACAATAACTCACCTTGTTGCATGGTAATTGACTGACAAATATTGAATATATGATATCATTACTCGTCTCAACGAAAGTTCACAAAACGGGAATATCATAGGAAGAAAGCTTTAAAGGAGTTTCAGAAACTAAATGGTATATAACTGATTTTTTTCATAAAACAACTTCTTAGTCATTAGTTTCTTTAGTTAATTAACTACTTGACAATTATAAGTTTGTAGAACATGGTTAATTAGATAATAATAACTTTTAATTAAGTTCAGAGACGGATTTAACCAAATCACTCTCAATATTTAATTTGTTTAATATGTTGTTAGAATGTGTAAAATAATTAATCTAATTAAAACATTACGATTAAAGGTTATTTTAATACAGTTACATAAATATTATTTCATTATTGGATAAAATGTATGAAAACAACAAGTTGTGCTTTGTTCATGCCTAATATGAAAAACTACAATGACATATTGACATAATATATTTTCCTTGAAAACATTTTTCGACTTTCTCAGGATTCGGTCCTACAACCTTGGCCCCTAAGTCTCGTAACCGAATCGTATCACAATCGTAATTGAACGACAGGTTTTTGACAGTTCTCGTATGGGCTAAAAGTCAAAATCGTCCAATTCAATCACAATCGAACTGCGATTCGGTTACGCGAATTAGGCCCCTGGAGAGACATATTATAAGATTTAGATAACTTTACGGCTTAGTGGTAAAATAAATAAATAAATCTGGACAACATCACATCATTCTTCTGATCCCAAAGAGAAAGAAACAACGTAGGTACCACAAAAAACCAAGAAAATATTTTTATCACATTGATTCGTCCGGGTATCGAACCCGGGACCTACTTCCCGGAACCACTCCTCACCCTTTTGGGTTTCACGCGATCAATGAACTGCCTCTAATCACGAAATAACCAAAATTACTGTGAAAATGTTAAATAGGCGCCTAAGCCACTAGATGATTGCTTCTCCATCTGAGATGTACAGAAAAAAATCGTCGGCACAAACAACTAACATTACTCGTTTCGTCGATTTACTCACATATAGTTTACGCTGTGTGCACTATACTTATCATCTCAAGGAATATAACATCTTTAACGAAAACGAATTATCTATAGTAGACATTCGATTGGAATTTGTATCCGCAATATGGCAATATTAATGTTTGATCAGGCGAAATTCTAGCGATTACTATCTATTGGTTTGGACAATTAACTCACACTAACAATGATGTTAGGAACATATATTCATAATCTAATCTCATAATACTCAATATGTCAGTCCAGTGAATTTAAAAGCATTCAATTTTAAAATTGCTAAAAAATTTTTCTTAGTAAAATAATTTACCAATTAAAATGCTAAATTTTAGGCATACCCTTTTTTAATTATAAATAATCATTATTATTGCCTATATTATATATTTTCGCGTTACACGCAGTTAGATACACAAGTTATTTGTCAATATTCAAGGCCTATATTGTGGAGCTATTTTCATTCTGATACGACGCCATAAGATTCATTATAACAGTGCACAGACAACAGCGCGTCAACCTGCCACAAAACGTCAAATTTTCTCAATTGATATTGATCTCTACTCATTGGACCTAAAGTTGAAAATCAATTCAATGACCTTTAACTTTTTGGGTAGGTTGACCCGCCGTTGTATGTACTTAAAATAATTTAAAAGGTTCAAGCCATTTCTAGGAGGTCTCTCTTCCTAATGGGAAGTAATTTTGAGAACAAGTCTTCATTGTGTTTTATCAACAATAAGTAATAAGTTAGATTTTTTTATAGTACAGCCAATGGCAGGTCAACCTATCCAAAAAGTTAAAGGTCATTGAATTAATTTTCAACTTTGTAGAGATCAATATTAGTTTAAAAAAATTCATGTTCTGTGGTAGGTTGACGTGCTGTTGTTACATAGTCTTGAATATCATAGCGCTGCAGTTGTTGCCGTTCATACGATAGTCTATACATATGTAGGCCATATAATCTATTGATGAAATATAAAAAACTAAATACACAATCGTCAAAAACAAACAAAAAAGTGTCCCAACTAAAAGTTCACCCATTTGACATAAGGGTGCACTTTTAGATAGATAGATTACTCTTTATTGCACACCAGAAATAAAAATAAAGTTTACAGTAAATAGTTTTAAAAAAAGGATGTACAACTGCGGCGGTCTTATCGCCAACAGTGATTTCTTCCAGTCCACCGTTGGGCATTGGATACTACACAAAGGAAGGGGAAGGTGAAGTAGAGTACTTGATGTGAAAATAATCACACTTTTAGTACAACCTGTACCAATCTAATTTTACAACATAACATAACTATCTATACTACTAAATGCCGACATAATTTGGTCGGGTTATAAAGTTGATACCACATAACATAGAAAAAGGTTAGAAGGGTGATGTAGGCGGGGCAGGCGCGCCACTGAGGTTATTAGCAAATGCTTTTAAGTGAGCGCCGTGATTGGTTAGGGAATTCTTTGAACTCGTTTATGTTTTGGGGCGCAAGCGGCGACATATCGGTTCTCATACAAATGACGCTTGACAGCCTTTCTAACCTTTTTCCATGTTCTGTGGTTGATACTGACATAAAACAAAAGTCGATCATTTAATTGAGAACAGTAGTGCGATTGTGTAAGGTTGTTCATGGATCGACAATGAATACAAATGATCTACTCGGTATTATTTTTGTATCGGACTATCATTCTTTTTCTTATACATCGTGCATTTTTAACCGCCTGTCAAACGAAGCCCACGCTATGCAACCATTTCGTATTACATCTTGGCAGTGTTATTTTCATCTTTTAATAAATAAAAATAATCTAAACAAATTTTAAAATATTGGTTCAGCTATTCATTTTGAACGCGCACGGATGTAGCTGTGTTAGTTTCATTCACCCGGGATCCGGGCGCCGCAAAATAATAAGTCTGTGCGCCTCACAGCGTGCTTCAAAATGAACAGTCTGAATCAATATTTAATATTTTTTTAAGATTATAACTGTTGATAATTTTTTTTAAATAACACTGCCGAGATTTTATACATATAACGCTTCGTTTGTCAGACGGTTAAAAATGCACTGTGTATATCGATGACTTATATTTAATGTTGGACATTTCGAAATGTTATTTTTGTTTGGGACTGTATATCTGGTTCTTTTTTATTTTGGTCGGTGTAGAGACTTATGTATTGTATAGATTAGTTGTGGAGAAAATATTTTGACATTTCGTAGTGTCATTTGTAATTTGAACCACCTGTGAAACGAAGCCCACGTTATCTAACCATTATGTATAACATCTTGGCAGTGTTATTTTCCTTTTTTAAACTTTTTTTTAACTTATCACATAATAACAAACGGAATGTTTTATTTTACTCCTTAATTTAAATGTGTTTCTGATTTTTTGAAAAAGTCAAGTATTTTTTGTTTTTTTTAAACGGCCCTTAAAATATTTTCACTTTAAACGAGGTGACCTTACACACGGCGCATTTTCCACCACCTGGAAAACGTATCCTACTTTATGAGAACATTATGTATAACATCATGGTAGGGTTATTTAATTTATAAAGTTTTTTTTAGAAAAATTCATGTATTGATTCAGAAAATAACACTGCCAAGATAGTGGTTGAAATTGCACCGTGTATATCGACAGTTTAAAAACTTGGACTAAATTGTCATTTTTCATTGAGACTGTATCTAGATGTTATATTGTATCAATCAATGTTGTCTGTTGTCTTGTGATGTATCCATAGCTTATATTTAGACTTGGATATTTAGAAGTATCATGTTGGGAATGTGTATCTAGTTCTTATGTTTATAGATGTGTTCTAAGGGTCTATCTGAAGTCGCTGAAGTCTGAGACTGTGTATCTAGTGCTTTTGTTTATAGATGTGTTCTAAGGGCCTATCTGAAGTCGCTGAAGTCTGAGACTATGTGTGTAGTTCTCTATAACGATGGTTTAAGGAGGCTTATCTGAAGTCGCTGAAGTCGGTTTTCAGCTGTATGGCGGGGCGAGGGGGCGGCGCGAACACGGCGCGGGGCGCGGGCCGGGCGCGCGCCGCCTGCGACGCCTTCAGAGCGTTCTCCAGTTTGCTACGTAGTTCGGAAGACTGCTGCATCATCGTTTTGAACTCCTGTTCCGTAAGAAACATTGTTGAATTGTCACTAGTTAGATATGTGTGATGATTTTTGAGCAAGTTTTGAAACGACGAAAATTAGAGGAGGTTCTCAATTCGACGGACCACTATTTACCAGATAGACCGATTTCGATTATACCTTTGTGTTTGATTGAGTGGGTAATCAAGCCTTGGTCCCAGTATTATTTTATTTAAAAAATCTACTTTATACAGTGGAACAGTCTGAAACACTTTATATAAAAAAAAACTATTCGTCAAGAAAATAAAACCGACGACAAGCGTAAAATAAATCAACAATTTAAATTAAGTGATAAACAAAAAATTACATATAGTCGTCCACCGACATAAAATTGGTAGCTAATTTTCGTTTTTATCAGTATAATTTTTTGTGGATGAAGTTTTATTAACCTTCCATCTCCCCTGGAGAAAAATTGGTTTGTCTACTCGTGACCACGAATGCTTTAAAGTATTTGAAACTTCGGGATAAACCAAAACATAATGTAAAATAAACGCGAGTTTAAATCCGTAAACATATTTTCTATTTCAATGCTTGATTTTTTTTATCCATCGAGTTTCAAATAAATTTGTTGTACAAATTCCTATGCGATTTTCCTATAAATAAAATTAGAATAAGAGTTAGTTATTTCGAGATTTCTACCATGTAGGTACCTTGTTTTTTATGAGTTTCCGATATTTCGGCACTGTTGCAAGCGCCATGATCGCGGAATAAATCTCGAAATAACTAACTCTTACCATGAAAGTTTAAAACAGTAAATTAGAATAACTTTCAAAAGTACTATCCCACATTGCATGGTTATTTTAAACTTCCTTATATTGAAGGTTAATATTATTAAAAATGTTTAACTTCCACACGCAAAAATGCGTGGGCGCTGCAGTTGCGCTACTAGAAGTTGTACTAAAACTAGCTAGCGCTCAGGCGACACTAAAGGCCTTCCTCACTCCTCAAATACGAAGGCCCCCTAATTAATTACTAGTCCTGCGTAATTATTCACTGACCTGCGGGTACTTCGGGCCGACGCGTGTGAGCCACTGTAGCGCGAAGTCATGGAGGGCGCGGGCGGGCGCGTGCGGCGCCTCGCCCGCCTTCAAGTAAGACATCACGATCGGCACCAGCACCCACAGCAATTGGATACCTGCACACACACCTATATATTATCCGCTTAGTTTAACTCAAAATATCTAATCTGTATGGCTTTTACAGGGAGTTAGGTAAAAAGCTGAAACCAGCCTATGTGAACATATTATGCATATAAATACCATAAAAATAAAATAAAATAAAATCAATTATTTCAGACTTCAAAGTCCATATAACAAGAATAAAGAATTTATATTCAAAGTATAATACGGAATATATAATAGTCCATAAAATTTAGCTTGATTAGAATGACACCTGTCAAACTAAGGTGACTAGTGATGGGAATGACTCGACTGATCAAACGAAAAAAAAACATATAAGGCATATAAAATAAAATGAAAATCAGATATATTAATTTAACAGTAAGTCAGTGTCGTGATCATTATGAGAATAATTGTAACAATCATGAAAATCAATTAGAAATTTTTTATCGCATAAAGAATCTAATAAATTTAAAATTTTTTCGTCAGCTATTCATAATTGCAATTTGATGTTCTAAGCACCAACCAATGCTCATTAAATTCGATTTGTCGATTTTACCTTATCACTAGCGATTATGAAAAATGACGTAACCTTGTAAAGACGTCTTTTCAAGTTAGGTGTAATTTTTGTGACTGGATTATTTTAATGATTGTGACTTTAAATATCTATTTTATATAATTAAATTGATTAATATGTACAGCAATGTATAAAAAAAATTTCTTAACATGCCAGTTACAAATATTTTTTTGTGTGCAAATGTGTTTCACTTGTGTGACGCTGGTACAAAGTTACGTCGTCTCTTTCAGTGAGAACTGTCATTCTAATCAAGCTATATTTTAAGGACTATAACAAAATTTTATTCAAATATTATACTATGATGACGTCAGAAATTTCATATCATCATCCTATTTTTTTTTTGTAATAACTGCATTTTTGACCTAGAGTTATATTAGTTCTCCCGTGATCATGGCGCTTGCAACAGTGCCGAAATATCGGAAACTCATAATAAATAAGGTACATGTTATAAACCCCGAATCAAATAACTCTAGTGATAGTAACCATTAAATTTTAAATCAGTAATGAATATATTTTTTAAAAAGTGATGATATTAAATTTCTGACTTTACCATAGTATTTATATGCACCTAGGCTGGTTTTGGCTTGTTATACCATTTATCTAACACACTGTAGATCTGAAACATGGTCGCTTAACATTTTATTTTATTTTATTTTATTTTCGTTTGGGATAACAAACAATTGCGCAATAAAACATAATACAACAACATTCATAGAAAGACGACTTAAATAATTACGCAACCAACACCGTTATCCTCATAGTAATACAGACAATAAATAATAATTTGGTACAAGCAAACCTTAGCGAACAAACATTGCTAATATTTAATTAAAGTTATGAGAAATGCATTAATACAAAATAAAAAAAACAGTTAAGTAATATTTTTTAGAATTTCAAGGATACACTTTTTAAATTGTATGGGTGACAAATCAAATAAATCAACACTAGTGAAGTGTTCATTGTATGTGTTCATTAACCGCCGTAATGGAGCCCTTTTACCAGCGTTGGTTCGACATTGTTTAGGAGCAAATAGACTACGAGTGTAAGCATCACGAATACGCTGGGAGCGACTAGGTATGCGCAGGTAAACTTGGTTTATAAGGTTATTGCAATCAAATCTGTTACGACAAATCTTAAAGAGAATCGATTGGTCCAGGTAAAGTCTGCGTTGTTTGAGACTTAACATTGAGTATTTATCTAAGAGGCACTGATATGATGACCGAACCTTTACAGATCTGTAATTTAGATTAAGTAGATATTTTCGTTGTAATTATTAAAAGAAGTATTAAACTATTTTGCGGAGACACGTGGCTTAATTTTAGATAAGTCTTTTTCTGTTCGAATGGCAAAGGCGGGGGTGATAACGTCGGCCCTGGCCAGGATAACTCCGTGTTTGATCCAGACGAATTTGAATCCAATTTTATGGGCAAGGTCACGGGCTTGACGAAAAAGTTTTTTATTGTTGAGTGTCAAGTGTTCGTTTATATAAACCTTTTGTGAAGGGCCTTGAATATTTAATTGGTCGGACGAGAGCCCTTTGTTCAGGCGTGTGGCAGAGATGAAGTTATCTCGAATAATTTGACTAGTAAATTTTACAATGATGTTCTTTGGGCGAGTATTATTCGGGTGGCTCTGCGGGACACGGTGAATATTGATGACGTCACGTGTAGATATTGGCTGTTTGATGACTTGAGCAATATTCGCAATGATTGAGATCAAGTTTTCCCCTCGTTTCTCGGGCAGGTTACTAATTTCGAGGTTGCAATTACGCGCTCTCTGTTCCATAGACTCAATTTTTGCCTCCAAGTCTGCAATCCGTGGTTCATATGAATGCAAATTTTTTTCAATAGCGCAAATTCGGTTTGTAGCATCCTTTGTGTTTTTTTCGAGGTGATCATATTTATCGCTGAGATATTTAATAGATGTTTTCACTTCATCGAATTCTTTAAGCAATTTAGAAAAGGTTGCATCTTGCTTCGCAAACCACTTTTCCATCATAGTCGCCATATTGTCTTGAAATGCCTTTAATTCGTGTTGTAAGTCGAACTTTTGTGGCTTCCGGAATGTAACGTGAGGTGATTCTTTATCACTGAGCGATTCATCTATGCTCATTCCACCTCTTTCAATCCCATCTTCATGGCTAAAGGTGCTATTATTTGCTGCCATATTGAAGAACATAAAAAGCAAAAACGTATCCTCTGAATCACAGGCTACTCTGCGAAATAATGCGACAACTCGTTCACTACGTCACCGGTACACCGGTAATAGCACAGTTAATAGTAACTAGCGGAGCTCAACTCGAGGCGACAACCGGTTCGCGCCAGCGCTTGCGACGAAAAAATGCATGGGTTTCATAAGGCTTAAGGTCGTTAAGAAGGCAATGGAAAGAGCGATGCTTAGTGTTTTCTTGCGCGATAGAATCAGAATTCACGTCTTTTGAGCTACAATAAGAAACCATCATCATACACCAATATCAATGCTACAAAAATGCCTCTCTACATGGAGGACTTTTTGGAAAATATATTAGTAAAGTAAACCTAAAGTTTATTTACCTCTAGTATTATCCTCTGTTATAGAGCAGCATAAAAAAATACACAACAATTAATAAACTTGTCTCTTGCAGAGATACATAACAAAATAAATAATTTTAAATATTTCATACACATATTAGCCTAACAAATCTTTAAATCTCAAAAACATCAGTAGTTCTTAAGATTTTTCACACAAAACATAGATAAATCTTTCATATGTTATGCACTTAAATTCTACTTGATAATCCGCTCTATTTACATACACAGTGGGCACATTGTCTATACAGAATTTGCTTGCTTGTATTCCTTTTCTGTTTCTTGCTATTCCGCGATAGTCAATCAAATCTAATGTAAATCGTATTGCTAAACAATTTAAAGGCGTATAGATGTGTTTGGAATAGATTTATTATAGGTTATTGATTTGATATGTTTTATAGATATATTTTTAATCACTTTGAAGTTACGCACATCTAGTTGTGTTATTAGTTTAAGCAATGTAAATGCTTTGAGACTTAGTTAGATGTATCGGATTAACGTTCGAAGCATTTATATTGCTTGTTTAATTTTACTCGAGTCGAAAGTTTGATCCAAAGAATCGTGTATTGACTTGAAACAATTTTGGTTTTTACTCGACACCATTGTGAAATTTTGTTTTCAAACATTGCTGATATTTATAAGCATAACATTCGCATGTCGGGAAGCAAGTTAAGTACGTATTAAGTTTATTGTACCATCTGTTTTATTTTATCCTAATTGTCATCATCTCTACTACTCCAAAGAAAATTACACGAGTCCCCGGTCAAGTAGTTCATCTAATGCGGTTATAGCGGCTGCCCGCGTGTGCGCCATGCATCGAGCACATACCCAATAGAGAAGAAATGACATTTATTTTGTTAGAGAACGATTCCGCCAAATCACTGCAGCGGGCGCTGCGCTCCTATTGTCCGACCCAAGGTCACGTACTGTTTTGGCGCAAGCTGCGCAAGCGAGACGGAGCGAGAGTATTAGTGTGAAATCATTAATGAGTTTCGTAAATGGATGGCTTGTATTACCGTTCTATTTGGTATGTGCTCTATGGCGCCATGTCTATAGGCCGGGCTGAGGCTACACGTGGCCAATAGCGTGCACACCATACATGCTAATAAGCACTGCTTACCCTGTCTAATACCTTAACCAAATACCGATTCCTGCATTTTATCTATAGTCAAGTTCTTAAAACTGAGGTTCTGCATACTTTACCCAGAAATGCTGTGCACGCGCCAGCGGATTCCGCGTCCCACACGCCGCGGAGGTTAACACATCTACTTGTCTCCATCGTTCCGCAATACAACACACTTAAATGAGTCCTCAGGCGCGGCGGCTAGCAGTTCATTCAATGCGATTATAGCGGCGGCCCTCGTGTGCGCCATGTCTGTAGCCCGCGCCCACCAGCCCGCCGCCGTGCCTGAAGCACCGCCCCACACGCCGCGGAGGTTTACACATCTTTTAGAGAGAGGCCACACGGACGCGCTGCGTTGCGCTGCGGTGACGGAGCGTCGTCGGTGCGTTATATTACATACAAATTGAAGAGCATGCCACGCGACACGGTCCGTTGTGGCGACGCACGTCGCCGCAACGCGTGCCGGCACGCGTTGTGAACTTGAAGGAGAGAGACGAAGCGGGGGGAGTGGTGCAGCGCTCCGACGCCGGAACGACGACGCACGCGCAGTACAAACTAAACCTTAAGGTAGACTTCGGAGCAATGCGGCTTGCGACTTGCGGCTTGCGTCGTGCGTCACTTGCGGCCCACGCGGCCATGCGGCTGTACTTTGAATCAAAGGAGTGTATGAAACCCTTTCTGAGCGAAGCGTCGCGGCCGCATGCGTCGGTCGAAAAGGGTTTCATACATTCTTGGCCGCGTGGGCCGCAAGTGTCGCATGTCGCACGACGCAAGCCGCAAGCCGCATTGCTCTTTACATATTAACGTACGACGACGCTTGGACAACGCAGCGCAGCGCGCGACGACGCATCGGATCGTGTGGTACCCATTCCGTCGTAAACTTCCCCTGCGTCATCGCAACGCAGCGCAACGCGTCCGTGTGGCCTCTCTTACTTGTCCCACAATGCAACAAACTCACGTGAGTCCTCAGGCGCAGCGGCTAGCAGTTCATCTAACGCTGTTATAGCGGCTACAGCGGCCCTCGTGTGCGCCATGTCCACGGGCCGGGCCGCGGCGGCCGCGCGGGCCGCGACACGCGCCGCCAGGGCCCGCGCCCACCAGCCCGCCGCCGCGCTCGAGGCCCCGCCCCACACGCCGCGGAGAACCGATACGCACGATGCGAACACCTGGATAGAGATGTTCAATTATTATTGTGCAATACTCATCAAAAATATCGTCCTCTAACACCGTTATTTATAAACAAATAAAAGTAATTACTCACTAAAAGTAATTACTTGTTTTTATTTTATTTTATTTATTTGGAACAACAAACAGTTATACATTAAGTAGTAGTACATTATTATGTATATGTGAAGTTTGAATAAATGCATAACCAACCACGTTATTCACAGAGTAACAAATAAACAAATTATTAGGTATAATATATTCACTAGGGTGGCTAGGTTCGAGTTTTACGAACAGGATAATCCATAGCGGCAATAAAGCTACAATGATAAACTTTTTTTAGGCCGTCCCGCCGCAATTGACAAACAGACTGATGCCAAACGAGCCAAAATTATTCAGGTCCCGGCGAGATATACAATATGTAGATATTATGAGACATGTCTTAAAAAATATTATTATATATTATTATATTATTATTATTTGGCAAAGATTTTTATTTATTTATTTATTAGTAGTGGTAATATATTTAGTTGTTATTAATTTGAATTGTTGGTATGAAACCGAATAAGAAAAGCTAATTAATACAGTCGCCAAACAACACCGCAATCGAAAATACTGTAAATCACGCCGAGAATTCACGAATTCTTCCCCCCATCCGACGCTCGTCCGCCAAGTGCGCCGGTTTTGGTTACTTAGGTGACAATTTCTATTCCTTAATCTAGTAATTATTGGAAGTTACAACTATGAAAAGTTAGCATTCTCAGCCAAACTATATGTTTATTAATGCTGACCCATTTCCTTCACGTAAGCACTAGGTAGGAACATCTTAAGTTATGACTTTCTTAAGCAATAAGTAATTACTTCTTTATAAATACGGGGGTAAGAGTTTGGTTTTTAAGTAATGGCCTGCGCATCAGGCTACACATTTTTGTTGCAAGCTCGCATCTATGCTACTACGTTAAGATGCCCCAGTGTACTGATGTGCTGTCGTCTGTACTTTCTTTAAATTAATCTATAAAAATAAATAATACTGGTTGATTGCGGATATCATAACGAAGTTAATGAAAATTATAGTTGTCGCCTTTTACAAGTATGTACTAAAGTAATAATAAATAAATAAATGTGGACAACATCACATAAATTGTCCTGATCCCAATTTGAATAACTATTTATAGCATTCGTATTTTGGAAACCAGAAACAACGAAGGTACCACAAACACCCAGACCCGAGAAAATGTAGAAAAACACATTTTTTCTACATTGACCCGTCCGGGAATCGAACCCGGGACCTCAGAGCAGGCGACACCTTGAAAACTGGTGTGTACGCCACTCCGCCACGGAGGTCGTCAATGTCGTAATGTTTCAATTTTCTTTGTAACAAATGTTTTTATTTCCAACTTTCAAACGAATGCAAGTTGCTTAACTTTTTAACAAGTTTTAGATCGTACAGAAAACAATTCATTGTTTTATGAAATGAATAAAGCCGGTCTAACGTGTCACACTTTCAAGCCTTAGTGAGCCTAATTTTACATTTTACCACTGTCAGCCGAAGATTTCAAATTTTACGGCTTTGACGATGCCATACAGCTTAACTTTTCTAGGTATTGCCATCCATACAAATTAATTACCCATACGAACACTTTCTCCATGTTCTTTTACCTCTTCTTTATGTTTTTTTTTTTTAATTCCTTTCTCCCTGTTTTTTTTTTATGAAACTACTAAACCAAATTAAATGAAATTTGTAAGGTACAGATAGTTTTATCGTAACAGTTACTTCACTTGAAAATCCTAACAGTTTACGCACTATCCAATAAAATTTAATTATTCAAATCAAATCAAATCAAAAAAAGAAAGTCGTGGTAGTTACACCATTTATAAGTCGAGAACGGCTTGACCGATATTTATGATTTTGGTGTTTTTGGATTTGTCTTTGTCGGGAACATGATAGTAAGTATTAAAAACATTGGAAAGTTAACGTTAATAATAAAAATGAATTTCTCCATAAATTTTTCAACCACGTCATATTTGATGACAATGAAATATCAGCCGTCAAAAGCACTATAATTCTGAGGCGATACGAATACGAAGTTCGCGGGGTCCGCTAGTTATGAATAAAATCGGACAGCGAATCGTTCAAATACTGCACAATTAACAAGACAAGGGACTTCTATCAATTTCCCGACTAAAACCTCCAAAAAGCAAGTTAAAAGATCGAATCGTTCAAACATTGCATAATTAAGAAAACAAGGACTTCACAATACTAATTTTCCGTCTTAAACCACATAGCAAGTTACTTAGTAGCTTCAGTAACCTTACCTCGTTGTCAGGCGTATCTAAACACTGCCTGAAGTGGTTGATGCAGGGGTAGTGCACACTGGCGGGGGCAGCCTTGCTCAGCAGCACCGCCATCGCCCGGGCTCCTACTACTGGATCCATACGGTTTTCTGGCTCGTCTGATGGAAACGTAAATGGAGCTTTAGTTTAGGACAAGTTGGTATAACTTTTGATAAAAGAAATGTATGGCGCCTTTTCAGATAGGTATGTGCTAAATTTAATGTGTGCGATTTTTCATCAGCAAATAAAAACAAACATTTAATTTTATACCTGTAGTTATTTATATTATAACATTAATTGTTTATTTATTTAGGCGGTGCAGCGGTTGTGGTCAGACTATAACTGAACATTATACAAAATTTGTGGTCCATACAAATTGGTTACTGAGTGAACAGTTTATTACATAATTAATTACAATACATATTCAATTTATCTCAATAAAGCCTGCTCAAAACAAGGTATTGATGTAAAAACAGTCACATGTAACAAGTCATCAGCTTTTATTTGGGGTGGTGGGATCTACCTCCTAGTGATCAACCCTGGGCAACGGCATCTTTGGTTTTCTAACCAATGATGACGGCTAACAGATCCCTATGCGGTGGTAGGCTTCTTAAGAGGCCGCCTGGATGCTACCACCCTCCTGCCGGAGTCCAGCGCAAAAATAGTTTTTCTGTGTTCCGCTGGTGTGTGGGAGAACCAGTACCTCTGGGTAAGCTCGCTCCATCTTAGGCTTCTTCTTAACCGTATAGTTAAGTATGTAGTCAAGAGCAAGCCCATTATTTATAAAAAAAGAAAAGTATTTCTGTAAAATGCATAACGTGTTTCTTACCACTTTTCACCCGTTCCACGAGTTTGGCAAGTGTAGCATGAAGCAACTTCTCGTACTGTTCGCTGTCGCGGTGAGCTACAAGAAAACGTTTAATTATTGCACATCATCATCATCATCATCATCATGACATGCCTAATCAGTCCACAGGTCAACACGGGCCACTGCAAAAGGAGGAAACGGGTTGGGGATCAGGCCAATATTGAAGAGAAGCTGCTGCCAATCATCTCCTACTAGTATTCCTCTAGCCGCCTATTACGAGCTTAGGAGGAGAGCGGTTGGTGCTATTCATTTAATGTTTTGATATAGCACGGGACAATAACGAACATTGAAAACAAAATACAGGTCAAGAGACAGCATAGGTTCTCAAAGTTTTCGATGCATATGGTAAATATGTGGCCCAAAAAAGAGCTGTGTCGAGTGGTCAAAGCACATAAAAAGAACCTTCTTTCTACGGATGTCTATATGTACCAAACTGCGATCCCCAACCCACTTGTCAAACTTGACGATTATAGCGACATCGCCCCTTTAGAGTGGTCTGTGTCTAGCAGTAAACTGATTATGATAACCTATAAAATTTACTCAAACAAAACACTACAAATTTAAATACAACGCTAAACATGAATTATTTATTTATTCTGGTTAAGAAGCAGTATCGAACCTGTAGCCCACGAGCTGACTTGCTGAAGAAGTAGTGTCCCCGCCTCGGCCACCACTCCGTCGCTGCCGCACTCCTTTAGGATCTCAGTTGCCAGGTACAAAATTGTGGGGAGTACTGAGAGACCGCCTGAAAAATAAGTGATTAAAACAAGATTTTTTAAAGATTATTTTCATTTAAAATTGAGCTCCGACTCAAAAAAACAAGACCAGTCATTTATGAACATACTCCAAGAATATAAAGCTAGATTGACAGCAACCTATTTTCTTATGGAATATCAATTCATTCAATTGTTCAATTTATTTCTGAACTAGGTATATCTAAAAACCTTTTTCACGAGAAACAATACCAACGGAAAGTACGAAAATCGCATAATTAGCCAACAATTTTGTGTCGATGATTACTTGATAGGTTATTTCATGGTTTTTCTCAGTACGGGCAACAACAAATTTCGAATTTTCTAACATTGCTCGGGTTTGTGATTACTATTCAAGCGTGGTAATTATGCATTATGCCTGTACTCATCATTGCTATGGTAACTTGAAGTCAATGATGGAGGCCTTTGCCCTGATGAAGTGGGATGATTATTTACTTTATTTTATTTTTTTCTTAGCTAAGTTTTCAAGAAAGTTTTTCGTTTTTTAAAGCCATCCCGCCTATTCAATTCTACCTTTCAGGGTAATTTTTGACCATTATTTTTGAAATAAAGTCAATCCTAGGTTAGTCATTTCAATGTATCGACCAAACTAAAAAACAACGAAACGTATTCACCTGGCCAAAAGTAATGCGTTGCAAATCTCTTTTTCCAACGGTTAAAAAAAAACACCACATATATTCAGTTATAAGTACATTTACTCACCCTGAGGGCTTGTAAGTTTGGGCAGCTCCGCCATAGCAGCCAAGCTCTTCACCAGTAAAGTATCACCGTGGACCCCCAGCCCCCGCGGGACCCCTATGACCCCCACAGTGCCCCCCTGCTTCTGGGGACTCAGTGCCGGCAGCCGCCTGACCAGCAAGCACACGCACAGCTCTAAGGCCGCGAAGACTAAGGATTTTCCCGGTGGTAAGTCACCCGTAGGACCACCTTCCCCTAGAGTGTGGACTACTTCGAGTACGGATTGAGGGACCGAACCGTCCGGTTCGTTCGGTGCTAACTCTGGAATTAAGTTTAATTTGATATTATGGCACAATAACAAAAGTAATAGTGACCTATTTTATGTATTAACTTTCTTCCAAAAATAGATCTATAATAGTAAAAAATCATAACGCAGATCCGAAAACCACGTATTGTCCCTATCACTAGGATCATTTTTTTCTTTAAGACCATACCTGGGAAACAGCTGGTTCCGAAGATATTGAGGGTTAAAGTCACAATTTTGTTTTCCATTTTATTACAAACTCTGTTGCCAAAGGTCACTTAAAAACTTTTCTTTTTACAAACATAGTGGTTTTTTTATTATTTTGTTCATAATAAGGCTTTTTTAATTACAATACGTAATGTTCGGCTCAGCGCGAACGAATTTTGAACTTAGCAGTCCTCTCCAGTGAAGCGGTCCACGCTCAGGCTGCTGTACATTGCGCGCTATGTATTTTAATATTTTTTGAGTCCCATAAATAAAAATCATTTCCCAGCTATAATATTTTGTAACATGACATGTTTGCTTTAGAGATTGCGTAGCTTCAGGATCTGTGTATAGTTTTTTTACACCCTGTATATAAAAAAAAATATGTTGGTTTGTGCTACGCTTCAAAAACTCAAAAAGTTCTGCACCGATCGAGCTGAAATTTTAGCATGATATACAGGATGAAATTTTAACCACCTTCCAAATTTTAATATATCAATCTACGAGACAAAAAACAAATGACGTATTTTTTCTTTTGGTATAAGCCCAGTACAAAAATGTCGAGATAAAGCACTTAGAAAATGTCTGCCAAAATCTAAAATTTTTTATACGACTGCCTAGCAATACTTTTTTTACGCGATTCCCATCTCATTCATTCACTACGATACTATTCATATGTTTTTGAAACCTTTATACCTTATCAGGCCTAGGACCGTAAAAATTGAAAACTGTATTGCGAAAAATATTTTCGTGTGAAATCTTGATTTACATTTTTTACTTCATAATTGGGCTCTAAATACGATACTTAACGCCTATAAAAATTTTGGAAAGCTTGCTAATCCGCTGGGCTATGTCGGTAATGCCGGATCACCTCATTTTTGATTTTATCTCTAAAAGAATCTCCGAGCATAGCTCTTTCCATAACCCGCTGAGCGACTTTGAACTTGTGGACTAGCCGTACCGTCAGTGTCCACGTTTCGGCTCCGTATGTCATGACGGGTTGGACGCACTGATTAAAGACTTTCGTCTTGAGGCATTGTGGGATCGACGATGAGAATTCTTCTGTTCACCTCATCCTCAAAATGAATCCTTTTAGCTTATTTCAGCGTGTTAAATATTTTACCTTTGATCTTCGCCTGCATGTTGGCTTGCAGTTGTTCCCTCGCTCCATCTATGATGAGTTTGAGGACGTCCGCCGCCAACAACAACGCCTCGACACTCTCCTGAGTGAGGCCTGCTCGATGAATGATCTGACACAACTCTATTGCTAAGGACCTGAAACGAAACAGCAACTGATTTTTTTTATCTGTGCTTTTAAACAGATAAATTACTAAAAAAAAATCCTTAAATAAAATTTCGACTGTGACTATTAAAGATTATATCGGTTAATCAGTATATTTTTAATAGCCTCACCAACAACACCACACACTCTGGCATATTTATTAAACGTACACGGATATAAATCTTTTGCATTAAAAAAAAACAATTACTATTTCGTGAATGGTTTAAAGATATAAGAGTGATAACAATTATTAAACTTCCATCACTGTCTGAGAATTTATTTAATACCCGTAAAGGATGTATGTAATTCACTTCAAAACTTACCTATCTTTTAGTAGCCTAGCTCTGTTTTCGGGAGCGTCTAATAAAGTTACTAGAGATAGTAGCACAGTTATTGTGTTTTCTGTGCTCATGTCCCTCTGTGCACAGAGCGCTTCCATACATATACCTAAAAAAATTTTAATACATTTCAAAAATTTTCATAGACAACATATGTGAAGTATAATTATTGTGAAGAAACTTACCGAACAGTAGATGAAATCGTTCGTCTGTCGGCTCGAAGAATTCAAAGTTACCGTTTTCTGTTTTGCTTGGTTTATTGTCAACTTTGTTTTCTGTTTCAACTGTAACAAAGCAATTGGTATTTATATTTTTTGTTTTTATATTACCCATCTGTTGCCAGTAACTTTGTACGCTTGAAAATGAATAGTATTCTACGGAAACTATACTTTATACTGGGACAAAATATAGCGTATTATACACCATTGTTATTTAACCACCTGGAAAACGGCCTGCAAGTTATTGGACCATTATGTATAACATCTTGGAAGTGTTTTTTTTATTTTTTTATGAATTAAAATAGTCTTTTAAAAACGTAAAAAATATACGACTATTCATTTTGAATCATGCGCACGGACGTATTCACGTAATACGAGAACGAAACGTATTATAACGTTTAAAACATATTAAACCCGGTAAAAAAAAACCGGTTCAAGGCCCTGGTGTGCACAGAACACGCACATTATCATCCTCCACATTGTGCACGGTGCTAGCAGACACTCACCGGCGGCGTGCGCGTTGTACCGCAGCGCGGCGGCGTGCAGCAGCGCGGGCCAGGCGCGCGCGTAGTGCGGCCGCGACGCGCCCGCCGTCTCCGCGCTGTAGAACGCGCCGCCGCCGTGCGGCAGCTGGGACGCGAACTCTGCAACGATAGCCGCATTTGAAACTAGACGCCTCTGTGTAACTATTATGTAACTTGACAGCCATATAATATGGACCGCTCTTATAAAGTGCAAGCCGAGACGTGGGTAGAATAAAATCATTTGCACGACGCGAGACATAACGGCTTGACGTGTTGTCGAAACGGTGAAAATAGCTACTGTGTTTCCGTATAAAACGACACAATTCGAAAATATAAACACAAGTAACCGTGAGTATTTTATATTGGACTAATAACATTCTGCACGAGTCTCTTAGCGCTGTGAACGTAATGGGGACTACCGTTTCTTTGCTCACCAGTTGGCGCCACTGTAGACTGAGGTCCGGAGTTATAGCTGTCAAAGGCGATTGGCGCCAAAACAAAGTGTTATATCTTGAATCTAATTAAGGTTATATTGTTTATAAATAACTATCTTGATATCAACAAACTAACTTCTGAAATAGTTGCTCTTGAGGCCGCCTATTTTTGCTCTTTTTCTTAATTCCGCTTTTAAAGCGTTCACATTAATCGCCAAATAATCCATATTTGCGATATTTTACGAAGGAGATCACTTTCCAGCAGGTAAATTAAAGAAATTATAATTTATGCAACAAATTCCGCTAAAACCAGTACAAAGTGAATGATATTGGACCTCACGCGACACTAGCGCCTCTAGTGGCAAATTTACTAGCGATAGCCCCCATTACCCTAAGGCAAGGATACCGCGGACACATCAGTAGAGTTGCCCCAGAATATGATTCCGTAGCGTATCCAAGCGGCAGCATGGCTATGGTACGCAGTGAGCGCACACTCCTCATTTGTATTTTTTCGGAGCTCACGCAGCGCGTACGAGAAACTACTGAGTCTACTCGCCACTGCTTCTACGTGTGGTTTCCAGGAAAGGGTAGAGTCTACCGTAAATAAAAAGGTGTCAAAAAGGACTCCCGCTCAGCATATATCGTGGCAGCTTAAGGCGTGCCACGACGCTGATATTCTGCGGGAGCATAAAATTAAAATAATTAAAATAAAAAATAATTAAAATAGTTTTAGAAAAAAAAGTACATATAACAGAAAAAATACGTCATTTGTTTTTTATCTCGTATATTGTTGTATTAAAATTTAGATGGTGATTAAAATTTCACTGTATATATTGGAAATGGCGAAGTTTGTGAAGAAAAACAAACACCTTAATCAAAAAAGAAAGGACACAAACACAACAGGCAGTAGTTTGCGATACCTAAATAAACTTACTTTAACAACAACTTACTTTTACTACAAAGATTTAATAAAAATGGATACATGATGGCAATGAAAATATTTAATAAAATGTCTAAAGAATTTAAGCAGCTCCATTCTAATAGATTTAATATCACATTAAGTAAATGGCTCATGAAAAAAGATTCTAATCAACAGACGAATTTTTTAAGCATAAAACAAATTAAGTTAATAGTAATTACCACTGTTATTGATAACTATTAATGCATACTCATTTTAGGAAAATCTTATTGTTTTATTTACCAAATTGATTGGTGGTAATGATATTGAATTATAAAAATAATGGACCTATGTTAACTGTATTAGTAGCTCATTTTAATAAATAAAAATGTTTGCATGTTATAAATCTGCATAGCTTATAATAGGCTTAAGATGCTGACTGTTAAATTGATCATTAACAATTTTTTGTAACTACCCTTTTGTAATTTAAAAGCAAAGAAATATTTTGAAATTTGAATTAACCATGCATAAAGTATGTTTAATATTGACTGACGTAAACTAAATACTTAGTAAAATTCAAACCTTTGTGAATTCGCCATACTAACATACCTAATATTATCCATATGCCAAATTTATCCAATCCAATTTTATTATCCAAATACCTAATATTTGTAAATTAAGTTTATATGCGGCAATATACAGGATGAAATTTTAACCGCTTTCCAAAATTTTTATATGCGTTCAGTATCGTATTTAGGGCCCATTTATGAAGTAAAAAATGTAAATCAAGCTATCACCCGAAAATATTTTTCGCATTATTGTTTTACATTTTTACAGTCCTAGGCCTGATAAGGTATAAAGGGAAAATCAAAAACTTATGAATAGTATCGTAATAAATGAATGAGGTGCGAATCGCGTAAAACATGTGTTGCTAAGCAGCCGTATCAAATATTTTAGATTTTTTGCGGACATTTTGTAAGTGCTTTATCTTGACATTTTTGTACTGGGCTATACCAAAAGAAAAAATACGTCCTTTGTTTTGTCTGGTAGATTGATAGAAAGATGGTTAAAATTTCATCCTGTATTAAGAAGGTATAAACTGACCTGGCGGCAAACTCAAAAGCGCGTGATCCTTCAAAGCAGCGATCCAATTCTCCCCCAAACTCTCCAGTTCTGGTTCGACCAACTTCAACAGACTCTCCCCTTTCGACTCGAACTCTCCGTACTCGTCTTCGTCGGCCTCCACGTCCGCGTTGTCTATCTGGTTGTTGTTCTGAAGCAATGTGTTCCGCCATTTGGCTAGCTCCGCCTTGTTGTTGAACGGTTTCGTGTCGAGCTGTTTGACGTAGCTGCCGGGGGCGCTGTCGTTGCTCACCATAGCTACTATGTATACCTGAGTGAGATAATTATTGTCAAATGCTTTTAGAATTTCTAATGATAGAGTTACCAGTGAAATCCTATCTTCAGTTTCTTTTGTTTTTTGTAAAAGTGTGTCAATTCTGATTGTAAAGGTGTATTCGTATGCAACAAAATTATTATATTTATTTTGTTTCGTTTCAAGATAAGGATCACTTTTAGGGAACGTGTAAATTTTATTGTAAAATAAATTGATTTAACGTTGATGTGTCATTCATAAAACACTACTAGCTGTTAACCGCGTTATTATTTTTCCCAATAATAAATGTATTCATATTCATTTAATCACTTGTGTATACTATGTAACCTGTTAAAACTTGTGGTTCAAATTAAATAGATATAAAATATATTTATTCATATAGTTATGGATAAAAAATAAACTTACTTCTGCCCAAGCCTTAAGAATAGATAGTTTTTCCAGTGTTGCCATACTTTCGTTGTATATCAGAGTAGTGTTGCCTTTTGTATTTAACTTATCCAAACTAGAGACCAGAAGCTG
Organism: Anania crocealis; assembly: GCA_949315895.1. Taxonomy (NCBI): domain Eukaryota; kingdom Metazoa; phylum Arthropoda; class Insecta; order Lepidoptera; family Crambidae; genus Anania; species Anania crocealis. The sequence continues at coordinate 5,202,374 of OX438869.1, read as the reverse complement.
GTGCACTCTGAAAAACAAGTTTTACTTTCAAATCCACAATAATAACTGAACTCTTTTCAATATAAAATAATAAATGCAGAACATCTAATAGGTAATATGCAGGCTCCTACGCCAATAACGTATTACGAGCGCCAGAGACAACTTTAAAACGAAACCGACAGCATATACAAACAATTTAGGCAAGCAACTTTCAACGTTAATACTTAAACCATACCGTCGTAAATCGTTGATGTCCCTTGCAACGCCGCATCCAATCCAAGCAGAGCAGACATCACAGGCAGCTGCTGTCACGTGCGATGCAGTTTCACCTGCAAACGCTGCTCGAACAGCTGCACCCACCTGCAAGCAATTATCAACTTTACGATTTGTATATATTTATATATATATATAATAGTGCTACTTCTAGAACCATGTTTGTGTTACACCTAAAACACCTTATACTGTATTCAATTCATTAAAGGTCTTATAACAAATAAAAAGATTATTCCAATGATTTAACCAACGACCTAGCCCGAACTAAAATTAGTTTTATTTCTGCAAATATGCCCCAGGAGGCGCACGTCCCAAGATTTTAACCTACCACTGCTTCGTAATAAGTGTGGGTTAGTGCCGAAGAAGCAGCGCAAGATGCTGTTTTTAGGGGTCACTGTTATTGTCAGTTGCTTTTTATTTAATTATGTTCACAAAAAGTTATATTCCAGTACGAGCTAAGACAATGTAATGCCAAACGTTTCTATATTTTATATAATAATTCATAATGACCCTATTTTATATAATAATCCATAATAACCCTTTCTCATTAATTAAGTTCAAATACAGGGACTTCCACCATATACTGAGCAATTTGTTTAAACTGCGAATTTAATTTTCCATGAACGTATTTTCCACTTTACGAATTTTGAAACTTAAAACAAGATTTTCTAGGTTTCATATTGATTACATTATTAAAATAAATTAATAAATGTGGACCACATCACATACATTGTTCTGATCCCAATTGAGTAAATATTTTAAGAACTCGTATTTTAGAATTCAGAAAAAACGAAGAATATAGGTACATAGACTACAAGTGCCATGTCTAAAAGTAGACTTAAGACTATCAAAAGTATCTATCTATCTTAAAATGACTTAAAAAAAACGAGGAGCTTCTATCTATGTTTGTCTGTATATTTTTATTTTATGGCACTAACCTGCGCCTGATACTGTTCAAGAAGCAGATGCCCTGGGAAGTCGGGTTCGGGCGCGCGCGCGTACGCGTGTATCAGATGATGGAGAGTCTTCAGGCCGCACAGGCGTAAGGCATCAGACTCACCCGTGGCTCCCACAAACGACATCCGAACTAACTCTGACAGGTGTACTGAGAGGTAATCTCCTGTAATTGTAATGATGTTTGATGCTTTTTGGGGTCATAACTAGAGAGCGCATATTCGGATGCATATTTGCCTAAAGTTGAAGTGCTGACTGTTATGTTGCACTTTTGTGTCGAAAACATCCCGGAATTTCGGAATCGCCATACATGTTTTAAGAAGCCGTTTCTATAATATCTCAGCCAAAAACTAACTTTAGGTAAATATGCATCCGATTATCCAATCTCTGGTGATAACACAACAGTATAGAATACACAACATAACAAGAATCTGAACATGCACAGTCAATAAAAGTGATCTACTACTACTGGTACACTCGTAATAGTACGTTCCAGTCATAGGGAAAGTAATATACTAGAGTTCCAATCTTCATAGTAAAGATCGTCCTCCGGAAGAAAGCCAAAATTCTGTATTAAGCATAGATGGCATTACTGTGCGCTCGTGTTAAATCGAAAGAGACAGAAAATGTTTCTCTGCTGCGGCTATTTGTAGACTGTTTTGCCCTTTCCGTAGCGCTAGTGTCGCGAAGCCTACTTTTGCCGCTTAGTAATTGTAAAAAATAGCTTCTAGCATATATCTATAGCACGTACTTCTGTTTTACGTACGGCATTTTTGTTACGATTTATGAAGAAGTAAAACATACAATGTACATTTTTCTATTTTTAAAATACAAAATACAAATACTAATAACTTGCTTTGAATTTTTCTTAGCCTTTACATTAAAAGCTAATAAAGCGCCATCTTACGGCACGTTAATGTCATGGTCAAAGCATAGCCACACTGTGCTTGCAAATGGTTGTCGTAATTGTTGGATAGATCACAAGATTTCGATTGTATTTACCTTGGTCTACGATTTTATACAAATCGAGACTCCTAGCGCAATCTGTCGTAATATTTTGAAAAAAAAAATTCGGTAAGACATTTCTTGACTAGCGATTGGAACTCTAGTATATTACTTCCAGTCTACTTCCACTCGTAACAACGAAATGAATATAATGGGGTAAAAAAGCAGACGACGCGACGATTGATACAACTGCCATAAAGATTTATTTACATTTATAATAAGACACTGTAGTATTTCATATAGAAAATGTTTAATTATTTCAAGATTATCTCTTCGAATAACGTATTTTAATTTTATAACTAGGTATCATTTTCTTAAAAACCAAATTTATCTTTTCTTGTTTATGTGACGCGTGATGTGTGACTAAAATACATATTCTCAATCAAGCAATTTAAAATTCATTATGTAAAAAAAACATATAAAAGATTACGTGAAGTATGATGAATCTATAAAGTTACAACGACATATAAACAAATTACTACAAAACAACATACCTTTCGGATCAATTTGTAGTTTGTCTTTAGCTTTCACAAGATCGAAGTGCGCACTATCGCCCGTGGCCTCACACGCACTTAGTATTTTCTGTATACATTCCATTGCGAAAACCTAGAAATAATAAATTTGTGTTACGATTACGCCATAATTACTAAGGTATCTTGAACTCAATGATGGCGGCCTTTGCTCTGAAGTGGGATGATTATAGACCATTACAGATGCTAATCACTTACCCTAGTAGGCCACCGGGACTGAACAGCGGGGTGAGTAGACTGGTCGGAGTCCGCGTGGAACTCAGCCTGGTCGTCGTCGCCCTCGGCATCGAAGTCTGTATCGGGGTTGCTGCTGTCTTCTGTAGAATACAATAATGTGATCAGTACATATGAATAGTAGTATCGATTTCTGTTTTCATAGATAAAAAAACTGTCATTTTGCGTTGCTGTGGTTTGCAATATTCAACTTTAAATCACCAGTAATTAAGACGGTTATCACCTGTACTGATGTAGCTCAAGATGTACACTGGAGCATCTTAACGTTGTTGAAATACGTGCCAATTTGCTACAAAAACGCGAAGCCTGATATACACGCCACGGTAAATCTACAAAGCTTAATTGTTTAATATTGTTAACATGAAACCGAAAATTATTACAGAGAGTTTGCAACATAATTAAAGAGTTTTTAGGTCGACACCTTTCTACCACAGGTGAGTACGTGAGCAGAGCGTAAATGTATAAATATCATTCAATCAAAACCGATTTCCTTAGCTATTCATACGATTTGCAATACTCTGTTGTCCACATTTATTTACTTAATTATTGTTTAACAAACAACCACAGCTATTTTTATACAAATAAAACTGATCCTTACCATTTCACACGCTCTGCAATACTCACCCTTAGTGCATTAATATTAAGGCTGACTATAAACCCACAATATAATACTACACTTACACCTCTGCTGACAATAAGCACGCGTTTTCACAGCAAGTCATCATATTACCACAGTCTACCATACAGTCGTCCGACGCCTTTCATCTCATGGAAAATGCCGACAACTTCTAGACAGCATCGCGACAGCCGGGGTTGTCACAAGTAAACAATATATAAAAATACTAGCTGACCCGACCCGGCAAACGTTATTTTACCAGATTAAATTACTAAAATGGCTATTAAAAAATAGGGGTTGGTGATAAAAGGGTAAAAATTTAGGGTTGTATGTATTTTTAATGCCACATTATGGAAAAATAAAAACAAAAATATTGTCCAAAAAATTTAAAAAAAAAGTTAAGGATGAACAACCCTTATCACTTAGGGGTATGAAAAATAGATAGTAGGCGATTCTCAGACCTACTGAATATGCATATAAAATTTGGTAAAAATCAGTAAAGCCGTTTCGGAGATTTATTTATTAATTATTATTAAGATTTATTTATTGCAGATAAACACTTGAAATCAGCACCTCAATGAACCTCAAAATTGACACCCACATCAAATTATAAAAAAATACGTCCGCTATCTTAGATGTTAAAAAGGATGGCATTTTGGTAATCAGCACCCCAATGAACTTCAAAATTGAAACCCATGTCAAATTATAAAAAAAATACGTCCGCCATCTTGGATTTCAAAAAGGATTGCATTTTGGTAATCAGCACCCTAATGAACCTCAAAATTGACACCCATGTCAAATTATAAAAAAATACGTCCGCTATCTTGGATTTTAAAAGGATGGCATTTCCATAATCAGCACCCCAATGAACCTCAAAATTGACACTCATATCAAATTATAAAAAAATGACGTCGGCCATCTTGAATTTAAAAAAGGATAGCATTTTCGTAATCAGCACCCTCGAAATTGACAACTATTTATCTTATTAAAAAAAAATACTTCCACCATCTCGAAATTCACCCTTAGTAAATAATAAAAAGTCCGCCATCCTAAATCAATTATTATGTAGATGTTATTTTCATTATTAGCATTCCAATAAAGCTTGAAATCATCGTTATCATTTAAAAAAAAATACATTCATGCCCTACCTATATCTTTGGCCTTAACCTACCTATTGTTAGCGTTATTAACGTGACATGACATGACATAAACCAAAATTATTATTGTGTGTACTCTACACAAAACACATGTATTTAAATTAACAAATATAAAATAATTTAAAACACAAACATTTGTTAGCCTGAATGCTGTGTCCGAACTACTAACATCGTTTTCTTCGCAGTTCAGGCTCGGCTTTCCCGCGTCTAGCCACTCACACCCCGCACAATTGCCCTGGGGCCTAATTCGCGTAACCGAATCGCAGTTCGATCGTGATTGAATTAGACGATTTTGACATTTAGCCCATACTAGAACTGTCAAAAACCTGTCGTTCAATTACGATTGTGATACGATTCGGTTACTCGAATTAGGGGCCTGTCTAGACGTGTTCGTCGAACGACTATATTTCATAGACTGTGATATTACATTCTCATCCAAGCAAAACTGATCCTTACCCTGTCACAAGCTATGCAACTCTCAGCCTTAGTGCGCCACTAGTAAGGCTGACTATAGCTCACCCCTGCTGACGGTGAGCACGCGCTTGCACAGCGCCAGCCAGTCGCGCAGCCCGCGGTGCGCCGCCGCCGCCAGGAGGCAGCACGTGAGCGTGTCCCGAGCGTGGGATAAGGCTGTACTGTCCCGTTCCATGTCGAGGTACGAGAACAGAGCGCCAGGGAGGCCGGTCTCTGTTATTACTACACCTGGAAATGGAAGATTGTGATAATAAGAAGAAAAATACTCCGAAAGGTTGAAGAACAGGGTGTAAACACAGATTTAAATCGATAGATGAGCACTTACTATACATAAGGCGCACGAAAATGTATCATGCTATTTAAAATCAGTTAAAATCAAGCTAGTTAAAATCAGTCGCTTGCAGGAAGCAGTGAACGGTGTACGTTTTTGACATTTCGTTGTTTTTGGTAATTACATCACTAAATCTACGCAATATGCTAATCTTATGCTAATCTAATTACATCACTAAATCACTAAAACTACGCCCTCCTGTGCCTTTAGAAAGTGTTGTGATAATTCAAGGAACGCAAATAAATCCACCTTTTTTACAATTTAAACAAAATATCGAAATCTGTGTCTGCGAACATACACATTGAAAAATACAAGTATTCTTACCGCAGTACGGTCTTGATGGAACGTGTTCCTTCGCCAGTAGCGCATATTTGCAGACCTCTGAAGCTTCTTTCTGTGACAGTTGACGCAGACAACACAATGCCGCGCGACGCACCGCCAATTCGGAACTTGACAAGTCACGCTGTAGGGAAAGACATTTTGGTAAATAGTTGTTCGTTTGAAATAGTTCAATTCAGTGTGCTCGCAATCGCAACCATGATTCGTGCAATCGGATCGAAACGTCGGTAAGATTGAATACGTATAAGCAGCCCCCCCCCCCCCCTACTGTACACTACACACTCACGCATAGCTGCGGCACCAGCAGCTGCGCAGCCCCCCCCCCCCTACTGCACACTACACACTCACGCATAGCTGCGGCACCAGCAGCTGCAGGCTAATGTGGTCGGGCGCGAACATCTGCAGCTGCTGCAGCCCCCCCCCCCTACTGCACACTACACACTCACGCATAGCTGCGGCACCAGCAGCTGCAGGCTGATGTGGTCGGGCGCGAACATCTGCAGCTGCTGCAGCCCCCCCCCCCCCTACTGCACACTACACACTCACGCATAGCTGCGGCACCAGCAGCTGCAGGCTGATGTGGTCGGGCGCGAACATCTGCAGCTGCTGCAGCCCCCCCCCCCCTACTGCACACTACACACTCACGCATAGCTGCGGCACCAGCAGCTGCAGGCTGATGTGGTCGGGCGCGAACATCTGCAGCTGCTGCAGACAGCCCACGGCTTCGGCTCGAGCCCCCGCACCGCTGCATTCGCCTAACGCAGCGCACGCGCAAACGAATCTGCTTACGGCGCCAACTAAAAATATATATACATTCATAACTTAACTATACAATAATGTTAAAGCTAATCCTAAATATTTATGGGGGAGTAATATGTAAATGTATATCTAATCTATACGTCGGGCAGGTTTGAGATCAGAAAAGAGCAAAGAGTCTTGCACAGGAGATTAGGGACGCCGCTGCAGACCCTATTTTTTTTCTGAATAATAAGAGTTATAATAACCTTACCTTTCAACTCTGGACCGACAACTGTGATCAAAGCCGACAGCAACCTTCCGATGCTTCTGTGCAGGTCTTCCAGGTACGGCGGCGAGCTGAACAGTAGCTTCAAAGCGAGGTTCAGGGTCGATTCCACGTGGGACCGGAACATGGGGCCTGAAGCGTCCGCCAGCACTGATAAAGCGTGGATTGACCACACCTGGTGCAGAAAATATTGTGTGTTTATCACATCACACCGTTCTTTAGCGATTCTGCTTGCGACAAATGCGAAATATCGGGGTGAAGAACAAGGTATACAGGTGAATTTTTAATCACCGTCAAAAAAATTATAGGCTTCAAGTGTCGTATTTAGAGCCTGTTTATGAAGTGAAAAATTTAGGTTAAGTTTTCACCATACAACATAGTTTTCAATTTTTGCGGTCCTAAGCCTGTCAAGGTATGAAGGAAAAATCAACAACTCATGAATAGTATCGTAATGAATGATTGATATACGCATCGCGTAAAAAGTATTGCTACAGCACGGGCAGCGCGGCGGCGGCGGGGCGCGTGTGTGCGTGTAGTGTGTGGACACACCTGCAGCTCGTGCAGCACGGGCAGCGCGGCGGCGGCGGGGCGCGTGTGTGCGTGTAGTGTGTGGACACACCTGCAGCTCGTGCAGCACGGGCAGCGCGGCGGCGGCGGGGCGCGTGTGTGCGTGTAGTGTGTGGACACACCTGCAGCTCGTGCAGCACGGGCAGCGCGGCGCGTGTGTGCGTGTAGTGTGTGGACACACCTGCAGCTCGTCGTGCGCGAGCGCGCGCAGCACGGGCAGCGCGGCGGCGGCGGCGGCGGCCCCGCGCGCGCGCTGCACGCAGGCGGCGGCGGCGGCGGCGGCGGCGCGCGTGTGCCGCGCGGGGGCGGCGCGGGCGAGGGCCAGGACGCGCTCGGCGAGGGCCTGGCTGTCGGCGGGGCCGCCGCAGCCGCAGAGCCGGCCGGCGCACGACGCGGCCGCCGCGCGGACAGTGGCGCTCGGTGATGATAGACCGCCCTTTAAATATGACATTCGATTTTCAAATTTTAAATGATGATGATTCTAAACAAATTATGAATAAACACCGCGTTTTTCTTTTTTACGTTTGACCCCTACTTTTTTACTAGAGAAATTTCTACTCTAGGTTTAAAACAAACTATTTAAAGTGTAACGGGATTTATCGGCCGTGGCCACAGGCTGTGACCACGGCCGATGCAACTCGGTTGAAACGTCGGGCAAATAAAATAAGGTCAGTTTAGAGAATTTTATTGACTCAAAAAAGAACATAGTTCACTTACAATGAGCTTATAAACTAACTATTTATAAAAAGTATGTTATATTTCACTTGTCCAACGCATCGCACTGATTTAGAAGGTGTTAAAAAACTTTGCTGTGAATATACTGCTTTAATTTTGATTTAAAGAGACCAAATGAGTCACACTCCTTTATGTCCTTAGGTAAACGGTTGTACATTTGTGCTCCCTCAAACATTATGTTTCTTTTTCCGTGGCTAATTCTTGGTGTTGGCAAACAGATTTTATTTGTGTTTCTTATATGATGCGTATAAGTACGTTTTATAAAAGGTATTTCTGAGTGTATTTTGTTTGTTAAAATTTTTTGTATTAGAATGCAAGTGTTGTATATATAAATTTGTTTTAAGTTAAATAATTGTGTTTTTTCATATAACAATTTTGTGTTCATTAGGCGATCATATCCAAAGAGAGTTAATAATTTAATTTTGCGTTGTCTGTAAACTTTTGAGATTGGTTTGAGCAGCACATCCCCACACCTCAACAAGGTACTCCAAGTGTGATTTCACCAGTGAGTTATATAAATTAACTCGCACCCTACGCGGAATACAACCCACTACCCTACGCAACGCACCATTCAGAGCAATAAGCTTAGATCTTATTTTCTCGATATGCCAAGTCCAGGTAAGCTTATCATCTAAATGTAGTCCCAAGTTATTTTTTCATTATTAATAGTTAGCGGTGGGTACTGCGGTATTGGTTTATTTTTTGCCGCAAATATCATATGAGAGGTCTTTTTTGTATTAATGGTTAAAAGATTACTATGACACCAGTCATTACAGATGTTCAAATCGCGTTCCGCTTCTTGAACTAGTTTAAAAATATCTTTACCAAAATAAAAAAGGCAGGTATCATCGGCATACAAAGTTACGAGTATACTTCCCGTCAACCCTAGCTTAGTTACATTATTAACATATATTAAAAAAGTAGTAGAGGCCCCAATATGGACCCCTGTGGTATGCCGCAATTTATTAGTTGAGGGTTACTACAATAATCTCCCATTTTTACATACTGAAACCTACTATCTAAGTACGATTTAAGAGTTTTAAGTGCATTACCCGTAATACCCAAGTTCTCGAGTTTACGTAAGAGGATAGTGTGGCTGATAGTATCGAATGCTTTTTTTAAGTCTATGAAGATTCCCAAACTAATTTGTTTTTGATCGATATGTGTTTTTATTTTTGTGATAAGATCTATGGTAGCCGAGAGTGTATTTGATTTAGTTCTGAATGCGAATCAGATATGAAATTTAAATTAGCTAAGTGATTATTTATTCGATTGTACAAAATTTTCTCAAAGATTTTGGATATTACGGGCAAGACGGATATTGGCCGGTAGTTACCGGGATCTGTTTTATTACCTGATTTGTGAATGGGTGTCACTCTTGATATTTTCAAGCTATCTGGAAAATAGCCTGCGGAAAAACATTTATTTATGCATCGCACTAGGTTTCCAGTGATATGGTTGGCAATACACTTAATGGATTTAGTATTTATTTCGTCAATACCTGTGCTTGTGTTTGCGTCTAGATCGTTTATTATTTTAGTAACTTCATCTACGGTGCATGGAACAATTTCTGTTAATTGAGTAATAGGAACATCCCCGTCGTATGTCAAAATGTAAGCTGAATTTGAATGTGTCTTAGGAATTTGTTCTGATAACAAGATACCGATAGTCGAGAAAAAATCATTAAATATTTCACATATTTTAAAGTTGTCGTCAATAGGAACAGAATTTAACATAAGCTTGGGAGGAGCACAAATATTTTTGACTTTGTTTGTGGCTAGAATGTTAATATAATTCCATGTTTTTTTAGGGTTATTTTCGCATTGTTTGTATTTGTTGTGGTAGTACTTTTCTTTGGTATCCTTGATTAAAGTTCTAACTCTGTTTCTCTCCGCTAAAAAGCTTTCTCTTTTCGTTTGATCTGTTTTCTGTTGTTTCCATAGTAAATTTCTTTCCTGTATTCCTGTGATAATTTCCATATTAATCCAATCTGCTTTAGGTGGGTTTAAGACTTTTTCTTTAGTTACTCGGTTTTGGTTAATACTAATCTTAATGAAGTTCTCCAAGTCTTCATATTTGTAGTTGTTATTTTCAAAGTTAGCTTCACTGACGGTTTTGTACAATTTATCATAGTCTATAGCTGTATACTTTTCTCGTATTTTGATGATGTTGTTTCAGAAGTTCAAGAAAAATCTGTTTGTGATCAGTCATAGGTGTATCTATTATAGTAAAGTTAAATGGGTATTCATTTAAACTAGTGCAAGCATGATCTAATATAGACTTCTTAGTAGCAGTTTCGCGGGTATGATCGCGATTGCAATGTGGGGACGAAGGGATAGAAATAATACGCACGAATGTTGAGTAACTACTGAATATATTTTAAGAAATAAACCCCTTTTATATTAACATACAAATAGGTGGAATAATGTACCAAGTAACAATGTTTACATAAGATTCTAGTTACTATTTAAAGGAAAGTAATATGATATTAGAATTACAAATAAGGGGATCAAATACGACACTCTTTATGTTTATACTTAGAGGCACGTGTGACCTAAATTCCTTAGCTCTATCTAATATCATTACTTATATCTTATGTACCTATACATATAAGGGTAGGGAGAAGGTGCCTCCACACTACACGATAAATCCCGTTACACCTTAAATACTTATGCAACGCGATAGTTGAAGTAGTTACTGGACAAACTAATTTCAAGTTTTGCGCTTTATCATTAACACGTGGTATATCTATAATAAGTTACAGCTTTCTAGTACACAAAAATCTCTAAGATTACCCAAAGACAGAGGCAGTCACAGAGACACGACCAAGAACTATAAGATTTTCTAGATGGCTTCGGAAACTTAAACAGGTAACGCATTGTGGTTCGACGTACGACAATCACATCTGTGAGTGAACATCTACAGGATGACTTTTTCATCGCCTTCAAAAATGTATATCGGCGTTTAGTATCGTATTTAGAGCCCATTTACAAAGTAAAAATGTAGGTCAAGTTTTCACCCGAAAATCAATAGTTTCAAAATTTTACGGTCCTAAGCCTGTTAAGGATCAAAAACTTATAAATAGTATCGTAATGAATGAGACGCGCATCGCGTAAAAAAAGTTTTACTAGGAGGTCGTATCAACCGCTTACCCAGAGGTACTGGTTCTCCCACACACCAGCGGAACACAGAAAAATTGTTTGACGCTGGACTCCGGCAGGAGGGTGGTAGCATCCAGGCGGCCTCTTACGTAGCCTACCACCGCAGAGGGATCTGTTAGCCGTCATCATTGGTTAGAAAACCAAAGATGCAGTTTCCCAGGGTGTACCACTAGGAGGTAGATCCCATTTATATTTTTTAAGTGCTTTATCGTGAGATTTTTGTACTGGGCTATACCAAGAGAAGAAATACGTCATTTGTTTTTGTCTCGTAGATTGTTGAATTAAAATTTGGAAGGTGATTAAAATTTCATCCTGTAGGTATATCTGGTGGTCAAGGTACAGCTAGTTGCTTTGTACGCGTATAGGAACTATCCCTCAGAAACCCTACTTTATCCCGGACTATGAAGTTAGTAAGAATAAGAAGTTCCGCTTAGTTAGTAGGTAGCCATTTACATTTACAGTGCTATGCCTGCCAATACCTGCCAATTAAATAAATAAATTTGAATTGAATGGTCTATATTTGTGCCAATTTCATCTAAAGAAACAAAGTTTCATGGGTCAAAACATTTTTATCTAAATAAATTATATACAAATTTTGGATCCTCTATTCTAATCGCTGTCGTCTATATTTGACAAAAACGATTAGTCAGAAAATTCCGAATCAGCCGTACAAATTTCTTGAATTATCAATCATGCTGTCAATATCAGTATATAAACTTGAAAAAGTTTATATACTGATATTATAAGTGCAATTAAGTTGCTAAAATATCAAATAAAGTATGCTGTCAATATTACTAAAAAAATTGTCCTCTACACAATTTCGCCATTTATCGGCAGATACACGTTGGATTGGAAATTTTTTTTACATGGTAAAATTTAAACGTTGTAATATTGCGAGCTACGTGTCCCTTTACGTCAGCCCATACATACGAGTTCAATAGGATTGAGCTCGCAATGATAAGTGGCCGTCTTAGGACTTTAACCTTATATTTTTTGCGAGATCATCCACAGCGTATCATTGGTTGGTCGTCTGTACGTCATTACTATCTTTAAAAGTTCTTTCTTCACGTTTTTTTCCGGACCAAATGATAACAACTCCGGTACTGACAGCTTTCCTGTACCATGAAGCATGCTACGATAGCTGTCATCGACTAACTGACGCTATTACTGTATACGAATGATAAGGACAGAGATAATAATCGCTCGCTATCGCAATGTAACTCAGTAATGGTTCGTTTATTTACTATTTTTATCTCGTATCGTTGGCCTTACTTTAGACCCGTTTCCCCGTTTTGGCGTGATTGAGTTACAATCCATCCAATGTTTCTCATTTAAAGCATTGATAAGAAATAAGATTAAAATACTCACAATGATCAGATCAGTAGCTACGGTCCTCACAGCCTCTTGACCCAAAGAGCTTTTCTGCTCAGCCAATGTTCTCAAAGCAAGCAGCAACGCAGTATAAACATTTACTTGTATCGCTTCTTGTTTGGGACCTTTAGACATCTTTATACATTCCGCGAAGTGTTCCAACATTTGTTGCCTAAAAAAGAGAAAATTTTAAAGGTTAATGATTCTGTGACCATGCTATCAAATAATTTGATTGTATATCAGATTAAGAGGAAATACAAGGGCCGTTTTTCCACACAAACGTAGTCCCCTGCTCTCCCTGGATAAAGCCAGTAGTGCAATAATTTTTAATACAAAAATCTAAGGCCACTATTAGCATGGTTCTATGTTTTCTGTTTTTTCATAAATTAATTAATAAGAAGGTATGAGCCCTCAAAAATCAGAAAAAATAGTGCGTTTAGAATCCGCTAAAAAATCAAATTCTTTGACTGTACATTGGTGCTGAGTTTATAGATCTAAAAATATTTTCTTTTATTTTAAAGATGATGAGTTTCGTAATAAGGTTTAAGGTAACACAGAGAGCAATAGAGATAATAATACTAAGTATTTCCCTGCGCGATATAATCAATACCGAAGAAAAATTTAGACAGTTGGTGTGTAAACTGGCAAAACTTAAAAAATTAAGCTAAACTGGCAGTAGATGAGACACATAGTAAAAAGAATAGATGGCCGTTGGGGCGTAAAAGTTCTGGATGCGAGCGGCGTGATACCGATCACCGTAGGGATCCTTAGGGGAGGCCTATAGACATGAATGGGTCACTTTTGCCACAGATGATGCTACATATTTAATTGTTTTTTTTTTAACTGCTATACTTTCTTACTGATGACTTTAGCAGAACTGTTGGCAGCGGCTGGATGGAGAAAGCCCAGGAGAGACAGTTGTGGCGTGACTTGAAGGAGGCCTACATCCAGCAGTGGACGGACAATAGTTGATATGATTTCTTACCATCCTCAGATTATGTTTTACCTGTGTTTGTTAGCAGCTCTAGCGAATATCAGCGGGAACAGAGCCACAGCCGCGTCTATGACAGCCACTCCCAACGGCTGCGCGGCCGAAGCCGAGCCTGACGAAGACGGTGTCAGGGACCCAGTGTCTCGGTACACGCAGCAGGGATCGTGTTCTAAGGCGCCAGACCCACGGGCGCTTAGTGGAGATATTAGCTAGAAGGAAAAACATTAAAGTATGTAGCCGATGTGAAGTTGAAGAGGATAGGTATTAGCGTCGCCGCCAATCGGAAGACTGCGTAAGATTTAAGTGCGTTTGTTAAAGTACAAACCAAGTACAAAGTTACAGTGGCGTAAGTAATGTATTTCCTCAAAGACTACGAAAGTTCCAGTAGCTTGGAAGCGTTCAAAGCAAATTAAGGCCAAGTATTCTCAATCCTCCTCTAATTGTGCCCGATAAGTTTCGGGGGGAACAGGTTGTTTATTTTCTTTTGTTTCATTCTAACTTCATGTTACACTACGCTTCGAATACTTATTTAATCATGTTATGTACACTATTGTTGGATTACCGTCTAGTCTGTAACTTAGAACTTTAAGTGTGTATTAGCATTGACTGTGATCTGTTTGTGTACTTATACAAATAAATAAATAAATAAAGTGCAGTAGGCGAGATAAGTTAACTTCATACAAATCGAATTTACTATTTAAGGAAATCGGGGCGTCGATGTTCTTGCGCGAGTCAAGTGACTACCAGCGCCATCTATGCATATCTTATGAAACTAACATTGAGAGTTCAGCATTGTTACAAGTATACAAAACAAGAGTTATAACAATATCTACAACAAAGACAGTTTTGATTTTGGTTCTTAGACTTACACAAACTATAGCAACGAAACAATTACAATCTGTTATAGACAAAGCTTACACACGATTGCTTGCGGCTAAGGTGATGTCACCGCAATGTTCCTATTTTACACTCCACCCAAAACAGGTTCTATTTTAGTTAGGCTTGTTATTTCTTATTCTTTCTTATTTCTTAGTTAGGCTTGTAGAGATCTGTTATTCGTCGGTAAATACCCCATTGGGTATTTACCCAAGTCAGTACATGAATACATGTCATTACATGTAAGACATAATTAAGATCAGAGGTTTTATGTTAACTTAGACTACAAACACAAGAGGTTACGTACGTATCCCTAACTTTTGTAATTGAACTACATTGACATACTGCATATTCAGAAAAAACAGCAAACCAAAAAAAAAATTTTTCAAGTCAAGGTGCCTCATCAAAGCATCTAAGGCCATTTCTACGCTACTTACTAAAGTGTAAAGAGTAATATTGAGTGTTAAAATAATTAGAAAATACATACCTGTTCTTCGATTTCAGCGTGATCTGTGTCATATATCCAACATTCTTCTCCTAGTAGTATTGTGTCGCGAGGATGCATTGCTGACATAAGAAGCCCTAAACAACAAACATTGTCCGAATTTCATTCATTGTATTCACTGACCGAATAATTTAAGAGGATACAGGAATTGTTTAAATTACTATTACGACTTTTTAGCTTTGTCCACATGCCTACCGCTCCCTGTTTTGTCGGTATTATGAATGCAGATCAAGGGAACTAGTTTAGTAGCTATCTCCGCGGCCAGTAGACTAAGTAGCGGCGCGGCGGCGGCGAGGTACCTACCTGTGGCTACACTGGCCCCGCTGGCATCAGCTGACCCAGCTATCTCCGCGGCCAGTAGACGCAGTAGCGGCGCGGCGGGCGGCGCGGGCGCGGCGGGCGCGGCGGCGGCGTGCGGCGCGAGCGCGGCGGCGGCGTGGTAAAGCCGAAGCCGTAGTAACGCCGCCGGCGCCTTGAGTGAACCGCCGTAGTTGCGGACCACGCCGCCCACGCTGAATATAACGAGGAATATTTGTTAAATGTGCGTGTGCTCTGAGGGCCACTTTCTCAGAATTCTTTGAAACATGTTCAGGATGTAGATTCCCAACGAATGTGAAAGTTAGGACCAGATTATGTAAAAATCAAATAAGAGAGAAATGGACTATAATGTTGGACCCTCAGTCTACACTTACAGGATTGAGGACCCACTTGTAACGGATTAACTAAGGGTACTACAGAAAAAATCTTTACGCCAAAATGTAACCTAACGCGAAACAAAAATTGTGGAGACAAGATATTATAGAAAAACACTGTATTATTTTGTATAACTCGGTTCCAAATGAACCCTCAAATAGAAAGTTTATTACGCTAATAGAAACATTCTTTGGGAATATTCACTAAATTTCAAAGAATTTTGCGAGCGTGGTCCTCAGAGCACACGCACATCATTGTTAAACTAGTTTTAAAGAAATCATGATGCTGGTGGTTCCATTGATTAAATTTCTACTGCCTGGGACTTGAACCAACAAGCTGCTAGTTGAATAAGGAAGACTACTACGAACGCATTCGCCCGGCAGGCGGAAGGTAAGTCAGTCAACATTTTTATTCATAGAACTGTATTGTGCATTGTAATTTTTCATGAAAATAAAATTGGGTACTTTTTAGAATTTTCCTTATTTTTAAATATGGAGTGGACACTTAAAGAAGACCGTGTCGCGGTTATTGCGTTGCATCGTTGCGGTTACGCGCCAATTCAGATTTTCGACTTACTGAAAAATTTTAATATAACCAAAAGATTTGTTTATCGTACCATAAAACGATACAATGAAGACTCTAGTGTAGATGACAGGTCAAGAAGTGGTCACCCTCGCTCTGTTAGGACTCCAGCAGTGATAAAAGCTGTGAAGGCGCGAATTCAAAGAAATCCCATACGTAAGCAGAAACTGTTGGCCCATCAGATGGGGTTAAGCAGGACCACGATGAAAAGGGTGTTAAATGAAGACTTAGGGCTTAGGGCATATCGAAGAAAAACAGGACATCGTTTGGACGCTCGTTTAATGGACCTGAGACTGAAGAGATGCCGCGCTTTGTTGAAGCGGTACGCGGGAAAAAAGCATCGGGAAATTCTTTTTTCGGATGAAACAATTTTCACCGTGGAAGAGAGCTACAACAAACAAAATGATAAGAAGGGGCCTAATTCGCGTAACCAAATCGCAGTTCGATCGTGATTGAATTGGACGATTTTGACATTTATCCCATACTAGAACTGTCAAAAACCTGTCGTTTAATTACGATTGTGATACGATTCGGTTACGCGAATTAGGGGCAAGGTGTACGCACAAAGCAGTAAAGAAGCGAGCAACCGTATTCCGCGTGTCCAACGAGGTCATTTTCCATCTTCGCTCATGGTTTGGTTGGGAGTCTCTTATTGGGGCTTAACTGAGGTACATTTTTGTGAGAAAGGCGTAAAAACGAATGCAGTTGTGTATCAAAATACATTCCTCAAGGACCTTGTGGAACCTGTTTCTCATACCATGTTTAATAACAGGCACTGGGTATTCCAACAAGATTCTGAGACAGCTCATAGAGCGAAAAGCACACAAGACTGGCTGGCGGCGCGTGAAATCGACTTCATCCGGCACGAAGACTGGCCCTCCTCCAGTCCAGATTTGAGTCCGTTAGATTACAAGATATGGCAACACTTGGGGAAAAAGGCCTGCCCAAAGCCTCATCCTGATTTGGAGTCACTCAAGGCATCCTTGATTAAGGCAGCCGCCTATATTGACATGGACCTCGTTCGTGCTGCGATAGATTGAAGGCCTGTTTTCAAAATCGCGGGGGTCATTTTGAATAAACTTTATTACCATAATATGAATCAATGTTTTATTAAATTCATTTTCCTATATAAATGGTTACATAAAAAATAAAAATGTCTAAATTATTTCATATTACACATGTGACAGAACTTATGACCTGACTAGGTATAATTGGTAAAAAAAAAAGGTTATCAACTTTTTTTTACCCCCGGGAGGTGAAGTGTGTCTAGTATGAAACTAGCTTTATGCATTTTGCTGTATTAGCCATTTTATACCTTTAATGTAATTGAGTTAGACAATAAACGACTTTCTACTAGAATGGTTGTGTCCATCATTTGACCTACCTAGCTCCAACATCACAGTTACATTTGTGCTTCCGGTCTTGATGTAATAAAAAGTGGCCTGTATCTTATATAGGTTTCATGATCATGACCATTAGATCTTGTGACCTCCAGAAGATAGTTCACTAATTCGAGGTTTGTACTATGTACCTTGTTTTTCATGAGTTTTGATGACAAAAGACGTTCTTCTGTGATAAATAAATTTAACATTATCTACCTGAAGGCCCGTTGGTCTAGTGGTTCAAATACCGGGCCAAGATCTCTGGGTTCCAGGTTCGATCCCCGGGTCGGGCAACAAAAATTTATCGAACGTTGCTCGGGTTTGTGATCACCGACCCGCATTTGGCAAGCGTGGTGATTATGCCAGTACCCATCATTGCTGTGGTAACTTGAATTCAATGATGGAGGCCTTTTCCCTGCAGTGGGATGATTATAGGCTTTTACTTACTTACTTACTTACTACCTGAAGGCTCTCTGTAAAAAATCTCTTCTTCGAACAGACCGCCTTAATTGTGCAGCAATTGTAAAACGAATTGTGTCGCGAAATTTTCTTTGGGACTGTTACAAACATGGGGTTCGGGATTTGGTTAAAACACCGTCGACTTGTTGGAAGAATTTATTAGGCGATGTACAGGTCGCAAACACTATCACACAAGCCAAATCACAAGAATTGCAGTGCGGTTGGTTGCTAAGGTCGTAAGTTCCAATACACAAATAGCCAATCCGCAGAGTCGTTCAGATATCCGTTGGTATCGCTTAGGTCACAGGTTACTAAACACTTGATCACTTTTCGCAGGTATCGCACCGAAAGCTCACAATGAACTGACTGCGTTTTTTTTTAAAGGATCTATGCTGTGGCAGAAGGCCGTTACAGCTTCTAGACTGATAAATTTGTGATGTAAGTTTTCTGACTGCGTCGTCTCGACTCCTGTTATTTATAAGTCTCGACAACGACGCCGGTCGTAAATACTAGAACGTTCGTTTTCCAGAAAACAACAAGGACGTTAAACGTAAACAACACTAGTGCGTTATGCCATCTTGCGCCTTACTTTGTAAATCTAACGTTCAATTTCGCTTGCACTAAGATCTTATTATTACTTTGTGGTTAAACATAGGTAGTAATATATATGCGTCTAGCTATATCTCGAACCTTTAGCATGTCCGCGACATTATTCCATCTAATCAGTTCTAGATCGTTCTTCCGTGAGAAATAAATTTAATGTCATCTACCTGACGGTTGCCTGTAAGAAATCGTTTCTTCGAAAAGACTAAATTGTGCAGCTTTTCATGTATTTTCTTTGTTAAAACATATTATGGTGCACACCATAATAAAATAAGAAGTATATCTATCTATATACCCAATCAGTTCAATATACTACTTACTTGGTGAGAACAGCAATAGCCCCATCGATTGGCTGCGACAGCCGTTTGGCCGTGTCGTCGCTGTTGACCAGAGATGGACAGTGGATCAACAAACTGTGTAAAGCCGACAACGCCCCCGCTCGCCCTTCTAATGTCACCTGCAAAAAAAATACCCAATTTGTCCACCAAATTATCATTCCCTGCACCTTACTTTAGTTTTGATGTCGCTTGTAGACTTGAAACCATAGATAAAAAATAATAAATCAGTGACGGGAAAACAATAACAACATAGATGCCCTATCAACTTAGTTGGGTCCAACTTTATATCATTTATAGTCCATAAAATATGCCTTGATTAGACTAACAGTTCTCACTGAAAGAGACGACGTAACTTTGTACCAGCGTCACACAAGTGAAACACATTTGTGAACAAAAAAATATTGGTAACTGGCATGTTAAGAATATTTTTGTATACATTGCTGTACATATTAATCAATTTAAATATAAAAAATAGATATTTAAAGTTAAATATTAGATAGGTGTAACCAGTTGACCACTTTACGATTCTCATACCCTTCCCTTAAACATATATATATACATATATATATATAATATATATATATATATGTTTAAGGGAAGGGAAGCCCTTTCTCTTACGAAGAGCTAAAACAAAACAGATTTTTTTTACTCAAACCTATGCGTATGGAGTATCTATGTATAGGTCTTTTAAAATGGCATAGAGGTTCCTAGAACATAAAGTCTATAATTTGGAAGATAATACGCTTACTTTCAAAATTGGTTCGAACGAGATCAAACCGGTAGTTTATGAGAAATAGCACATTTTTTTAAATACTAGTCTAAATGTTGTCAATAGATGCTGTAAAAGTAAAACATAGGGTAAATTACCTGCCAAGTAAATGCGTCACCGCGCGCTTTCTCGGACTCCAATTCCTTAGCGGAACGCGGGAAACTGTTTCTCCATAGCAACAGCATACGAGGCAGCAACCCGCGTACAACTGGCACTCCTATTACAACACGACAATAATAAGATATTAAATTTTCTTGTGAATTTTTACATAAACTTACAGTCAACAGTTAATTTTATTACATTAATAAATGTTATTAGCAATTCCAATGGTAGGTATAGTTTTTCAAACATTTTTATTAAAAACAAAATGTTTCGATACAATTTAGGCAATGGATAATATTGTTAAAAAACAGAACATAATCTACAGAACTATAACTTACACTCTGGGACTTGAAGTAGGTTATTGTTTTACATTTAGTTTAGACATAGATATAGGATACAAGTAGATCCACTGACAGCCCGATAATGCGTGACCAGTTTTGATTTGTCAATGTGTGTGTTAACTAGTGACGTACCTTTAACATTTTTAGACTATCGATAATAATTGCAGTTTGTCGTTTGGAAAATAATGTTTACTGTCACACTGTTTTTATCTCGAGATTATGCACCTACTTTGCGGCATACGTAACCGCCCTCACTTCTTACAACTATAATAGTGGGCAGATAAATGTGCCCGGTGAGTATATTTTTTACATATAATTTAAAAATAAACAGTCTTAATTAAGTTTTACTTATTTATTTCTTCAAAAGATTTTCCCTTGTCATCTGCTGTGCCGTGTGAGCTTATCAATGGCAGTAAGTGAAAAAGAACAAGTAAACAAAATCTGAATAAACATTTACATTCTGATGTATCAAACACTGATTATTGACTTTTAAACAAGATTATCTTAGTTATGTGATTCCTTACAGTTTCCTTCTTCAAATTGTTAAGTTGACATTCATTTGAGACGCTAAACGTAAAATAACATCAAATTTCTCCGGAAACATTCAAGATAAATGTTGACTCTAGCGTACATGTAAAATATTTCGATAAATTATTTATCCACCAAAATAATGTAAATAATCAATACATAGAACTTTATCTATACAAAATATTAAAATGAACAAGTGGATTGAAATAATTTTATATTTACAACTTAACAACAAGATCAAATTCAACAAAAATAACGCGTTTTTACGATGACGTATTTACCTGTGAAATGAGCAATTTTCTGGATTATTTTTGTAGTTGACTCCACAGGCACTCACAGAACATGTGACCATTGTTAGATAAAACTGTATTTACTTTAGATAATCTACGATGTACTAGATAATTACATAAAATGTTGAACCTTATATCGCATATGCCACTGGATGTCACTCTGTCAAATACGACAGGTCACAAAACGAAAAGATTTGTTTTCTTTTTCTATCTTGCTAGATTTCCATAAGAAGTTTTCTTCTATCTCGCAGGCTTTGCCCGTCTATTATATTCTACGTTTATGAGTTCAGATGATATTATTACTAGGGAATGATGTCAGATATAATAGCGTGACACACACGATTAGCTGATCGATCAAGGTCACCCTGTCTAGCGGAATGTGTGGATACTCATTTAGACTAGACGGTTAGCAACCATAGACTATTTTAAGATCAAAACATTTCAATAATAGGTACATTTTTCTTTGAACATTGCAATCTAGTGGAAAAACTGTCGAGAAAATTTGCAGCGGAAATGTGTTACTAATGTTACTATCCTTGATTGTAATGTCACCGTGTGACAATCAATGTGTTATGTACTGGACATTACGAATAAATACAGTTACAACATATACATTTCTGTCTCACCTAGAGTACATAGCGCCAACGATAAGCCAACCAGCATTGGTCCTGCCGGCGGTGAATCTACTACTATAAATGAATAAATACAGTCACAACATATACATTACTGACTCACCTAGAGTACATATAGCACCAACGATAAGCCAGCCAGCATTGGTCCTGGCGGCGGTCAACCTGCTACTCTGCCCAGCCGATCGAAGCAGCTGTTCGGCCGCGTTGAAAGCTATCTTGCCCCGACCGTGCGGTATGCCGAGTGGTGAACTACGAACCGCGCCGAGAATAGCTGCCAAAGCCGCTGAGTATCCTGCACAAACATAATATGATTTACATACTTTTAAAGATTTTATCTATAAAAAAATTCTTTGAACAAAAATATCGACTATCTTAGGGACTTCATCATCATCATCTTAGCCATAAGACGCCCACTGTTGGACATAGGTCTCCCCCAACCGGTAGGAGCGACTTAGACCCAACAAAGTTGGTTGATATTTTGCTCTTTATCACCATAAAGATTTTTGCTTGCTCGTACTTGTCATTGAATTTTATTTTATACTTGAGCTGATGATGATGTTTGTTATGTTAGTACTTTCAAGTAGTCTCGAGTGGTTATTTCAAACTGGATTAATTGTTTTTTTATTCTATTATACTTTCAATAAGTACTCTTATATCAGATAAATTGGACCTTTTTTGACATTTTTGTAATAAAAACATAACAAAATACGTAAGTAAAAAGGTCCCAGCTAAGTTCAAATAAAATCAAAATGACACTAAAAGAAATTAAATTATTATTTGTAGTTACAATTTAAATTTCGATATCAAAGGGTTTTTTTTTATAGTTAATTTGCTTTTTACAGAATTTAGTTAAGTGGTCTACTTAAGTTTTTATATCATTTTTTGTGAAGTGAGTCTCGTTATCCCTTGTTTACATTATCGGCGCCATTAATAAAGCACTTGGCTTTAAGATTTTGCAATCTGTGACATCCCATAACACAATTCTATGAACGAAAATATCGACTAACTTAGGAGGGACTTCATCATCATCATCTCAGCCAAATAACACCCACTGTTGGACATAGGTCTCCCCCAACCACCACGAGGTAGGAGGGACTTAGACCCACGAATTTCGCTAACCGATTGACTGCTCTGCGAAGTTTGTATCGAATATACAATAAAGATTTTGCCTGCCCAAGGAGGGACTTGGTGCCACAAATTTTCTCTTACCGGGCGACAACTCTGCTGATCTGATGACGTTTCCATCGAAGATGGAATACATTGAAAAATCGATTGTAATCTTAACGAAATAGTTTGTATCCCTTACCCTGAAGCTGGTCAAAATCCCTAGCAAACTGCGGCAAAATCGTATGACAAACCATATGACTAGTTCGCCTTTAGAAACAAACCCTGTAATTTTTAAAACGTCATAAAAATTGGCAGCCGCAGAATGGTGTTGATTAAAGTTTAGTTACGACACTTATTGACCGCGATTGTATACCTAGTATTTTTAATATTATATCAATGGATTCTAGTGATGTAATCTGCTCGCACCGCGGCTAGTCTGCGGCGGCGCGTAGTGCTCTAGCTCTAGTGGTGTACACTGCCTCACCTGCGGTGTGGTGCGGCGTGGGGCGCGGCGCGTCCAGCGCGAGGCAGCACGCGTCCAGCAGCGGCGCCAGCTGCGACGGCGACGCGACGCACACGCAGCGAGCGCAGCGGGCCGCGGCTAGTGGCGGCGCGTAGTGCTCTAGCTCTAGTGGTGTACACTGCCTCACCTGCGGTGTGGTGCGGCGTGGGGCGCGGCGCGTCCAGCGCGAGGCAGCACGCGTCCAGCAGCGGCGCCAGCTGCGACGGCGACGCGACGCACACGCAGCGAGCGCAGCGGGCCGCGGCTAGTGGCGGCGCGTAGTGCTCTAGCTCTAGTGGTGTACACTGCCTCACCTGCGGTGTGGTGCGGCGTGGGGCGCGGCGCGTCCAGCGCGAGGCAGCACGCGTCCAGCAGCGGCGCCAGCTGCGACGGCGACGCGACGCACACGCAGCGAGCGCAGCGGGCCGCGGCTAGTGGCGGCGCGTAGTGCTCTAGCTCTAGTGGTGTACACTGCCTCACCTGCGGTGTGGTGCGGCGTGGGGCGCGGCGCGTCCAGCGCGAGGCAGCACGCGTCCAGCAGCGGCGCCAGCTGCGACGGCGACGCGACGCACACGCAGCGAGCGCAGCGGGCCGCGGCTAGTGGCGGCGCGTAGTGCTCTAGCTCTAGTGGTGTACACTGCCTCACCTGCGGTGTGGTGCGGCGTGGGGCGCGGCGCGTCCAGCGCGAGGCAGCACGCGTCCAGCAGCGGCGCCAGCTGCGACGGCGACGCGACGCACACGCAGCGAGCGCAGCGGGCCGCGGCTAGTGGCGGCGCGTAGTGCTCTAGCTCTAGTGGTGTACACTGCCTCACCTGCGGTGTGGTGCGGCGTGGGGCGCGGCGCGTCCAGCGCGAGGCAGCACGCGTCCAGCAGCGGCGCCAGCTGCGACGGCGACGCGACGCACACGCAGCGAGCGCAGCGGGCCGCGGCTAGTGGCGGCGCGTAGTGCTCTAGCTCTAGTGGTGTACACTGCCTCACCTGCGGTGTGGTGCGGCGTGGGGCGCGGCGCGTCCAGCGCGAGGCAGCACGCGTCCAGCAGCGGCGCCAGCTGCGACGGCGACGCGACGCACACGCAGCGGGCCGCGGCTAGTGGCGGCGCGTAGTGCTCTAGCTCTAGTGGTGTACACTGCCTCACCTGCGGTGTGGTGCGGCGTGGGGCGCGGCGCGTCCAGCGCGAGGCAGCACGCGTCCAGCAGCGGCGCCAGCTGCGACGGCGACGCGACGCACACGCAGCGAGCGCAGCGGGCCGCGGCTAGTGGCGGCGCGTAGTGCTCTAGCTCTAGTGGTGTACACTGCCTCACCTGCGGTGTGGTGCGGCGTGGGGCGCGGCGCGTCCAGCGCGAGGCAGCACGCGTCCAGCAGCGGCGCCAGCTGCGACGGCGACGCGACGCACACGCAGCGAGCGCAGCGGGCCGCGGCTAGTGGCGGCGCGTAGTGCTCTAGCTCTAGTGGTGTACACTGCCTCACCTGCGGTGTGGTGCGGCGTGGGGCGCGGCGCGTCCAGCGCGAGGCAGCACGCGTCCAGCAGCGGCGCCAGCTGCGACGGCGACGCGACGCACACGCAGCGAGCGCAGCGGGCCGCGGCTAGTGGCGGCGCGTAGTGCTCTAGCTCTAGTGGTGTACACTGCCTCACCTGCGGTGTGGTGCGGCGTGGGGCGCGGCGCGTCCAGCGCGAGGCAGCACGCGTCCAGCAGCGGCGCCAGCTGCGACGGCGACGCGACGCACACGCAGCGGGCCGCGGCTAGTGGCGGCGCGTAGTGCTCTAGCTCTAGTGGTGTACACTGCCTCACCTGCGGTGTGGTGCGGCGTGGGGCGCGGCGCGTCCAGCGCGAGGCAGCACGCGTCCAGCAGCGGCGCCAGCTGCGACGGCGACGCGACGCACACGCAGCGAGCGCAGCGGGCCGCGGCTAGTGGCGGCGCGTAGTGCTCTAGCTCTAGTGGTGTACACTGCCTCACCTGCGGTGTGGTGCGGCGTGGGGCGCGGCGCGTCCAGCGCGAGGCAGCACGCGTCCAGCAGCGGCGCCAGCTGCGACGGCGACGCGACGCACACGCAGCGAGCGCAGCGGGCCGCGGCTAGTGGCGGCGCGTAGTGCTCTAGCTCTAGTGGTGTACACTGCCTCACCTGCGGTGTGGTGCGGCGTGGGGCGCGGCGCGTCCAGCGCGAGGCAGCACGCGTCCAGCAGCGGCGCCAGCTGCGACGGCGACGCGACGCACACGCAGCGAGCGCAGCGGGCCGCGGCTAGTCTCGCAGCTGCGCAAGGATGTTCTAGCACCTGTAAAAGTTACGATGAGACCAAACAAATTGCTAGTGTAACTTGAAAATACAATTTCCTGAATAAAACTTTTTTTTACTATTTTAAATGGGACTCAAGCCACAACCATTAACCGATTACCAGGCAACGGCTCTAACCAATAGGGACTACCGTTTCTTTGCTCACCAGTTGGCGCCACTGCAGACTGAGGTCCGGAGGTATAGCTGTCAAAGGCGACTTTATAAGGTCGGCGCCGAAACAAAGTTTTAAATCTTGAATCTAATTAAAGTTTATTATTTTTAAATAACCATCTTCATATCAACAAACTAACTTCTGAAATAGTTGCTCTTTGAGGCCGCCTATTTTATCGCTTTTTCTGAATTCCGCTTTCAAAGCGTTCACATTAATCGCCAAATAATCCATATTTGCGATAAAATTATCGCAAGGAGATCACTTTTCAGCAGGTAAATTAAAGAAATTATAATATATGTAACGAAGCCCGCTAAAACCAGAGAAAAGTGAATGTTGTTGAACCTCACGCGACACAAGCGCCTCTAGTGGCAAATTCACTAGCGATAGCCCCCATTGAGCCACCAAAACATAGTTTGTCAACGACAGTCGAAAAATCCGCAAACTCGCAACTCGCAAAATTAGTGGGGTATCAAATGAAAGAAGATAAAAATCTGAGTACAAAAATGTTTAAGCAATACAGCAAAAATACAGGGTGACTTTGAAATCATTGGCATTTCCGTAGTCGGGTAACACTTTTTAAACTATTTATTATCTCTGGCTAAATAAAACTTTAGGAGGGAAACTGAAACGTGACAATGATTAACACATCACCAGTAGCTAGTAGACGGAGCAATTCTCACGCCAAATAGCTAACCTGCTTGTTCTGCTCATCTAGAGGGGAGGGAAAGTTAGTAAAATGAGTAAACAGACAGAAATTACCGAGAATATCGCATTGATCATGTTGAGCGAAGTGTCCGAGATGAGATTCTGTACAGATGTGCCCAGTTGCAACGCCAACTCTCCTATTTCCGTCAACGCGCACACTAGTAAATGCTGACTGAATAATGTTTCCTGGAAAAAGTATTACATGCTGTAAATATAGCCTAACAAATATAGACAATATAATCACAAAGAGTTGTTTTCAAAATCCATATTTAAGTCGTTGAGCGCCATTGGGGTCACCGGTAACACATTTTCTAATATGTTTAGTTTCATTGTAGGTTATATTTAAAACCATTTTTACTATTGATAGCAATTGATACTAGAGGAGCAGTCTTATATGGTATTGGTGATTGGAATTCATATAGTACTTTAATTTTCCTTGTTAATATTTTTTCTTTCGCAGTAATAGTTAAAAATGTAATCAACTAACAAAAAGGATTCGATTTGACATCTACATTTTTTATCAGCTATGATACTCTTATAGCTAGTTTTAATTACAAACATAATTTATTGTCAAAACTGTTTTATGTATTATACATAATGCACATCATACCTGATTACAATCCTTAGCGTTTTCAGGGTTGAAGTCTATACTGGCCATCTGTTTGACGACTGTCTGAACTAGTTCGCGGCAAGCGGACGCCTGCGCCTTCTCGCCCAGCATCTTTCCCAGAGTGTTGCGGAGGATGTAGTTTATGCATTTTCTGGGTTAACAAAAATGAATGTTTTTTTTTAGTAAAACAAATTAAAGCAAGGGTCTTAAGTCTTAGAGCCATGAATCCTTCAGAGGTTTTAATCGATTTTTCTACTTCAAGGGTCCGGCTTTCAAACGATCTATAGCTTATTTAGGTGCTTGGGTCCCTTTCGTATCGGAAGGACATCTTTCGATACGAAAGGCTTGGGTCTGGAAGGAGTGGGAGGGGGTTTATAGTCGTGCTCGAAAGGCACATCAAGCCGTTGGTCCCGGCTTTTGTCGCAGGATGGAAATCGTAAAAAGTCTCGTCAGAGGACTCGGAGGCCTGTTATAGGCGCTGCTTGTAATACTTACCCCCGTATTTATAAAGAAGTAATTACTTATTGGTTAAGAAAGTCATAACTTAAAGTGTTCATACCTAGTGTTTAAGTGAAAGAAATTGGTCAACATTAATAGTCATATTATTTGGCTGAAAATGCTAACTTTTGGTAGTTATAACTTCTAGTAATTTCTTGATTAAGGCATACAAATTGTCTCCCAAGTAATTACTTGTAGACAAGTAATAACTTTTACTTGTTTATAAATACGGGGGTAAGACACGAATCCAGACTATCTTCAAAGAATAGTCATACGAGAAGAAGAAAAAGAAGTAAACAATTTCAAATACTTACAGCAAATGACTATTTAAACGATCTTTGCTTATTTTAAAACTTGTAGAACAATTAAATCTTTTAAACATCTCAAAGCATTTAACTATATCAAGAAACGCAAATCTTAGAGCAATTGACTGTTTGCCAGTCATTGTGATAATTGTCTAGATTGAAGGTCTGATAGAAATATATTATTTTAAGCGTCTCAGAGCTAAGCATTTTAAAGGTCTGACCTATAATATAGACTGTTGACTAGATGGAAGGTCTAATAGCAATTGGACTACTACGTTTCAGAGCTACTGAATATTTCAGTGCAGTGCGATGCGCGATCGGAAACGGACGCGCACAACTGCCTAAGCGAGAATTATTACTAATTCACGTCACGCGCGGCTTTAGCCGTAGCGCGTAATTTTTTACTATGGGCTCACAACAAGTCATAGTGAACGAAGTGTTGGCGTTTATCCAGAACGCCATCGACACAATGGACGAAGTCAGCATCGTGCAGATCTGCAAGTCGAACTTCAACGAAGCTGAGATTTGCAGTGGCAAGGCGCTGCTTTATCAGAGCATCGGTAAAGCCGATGAGATGCCTTCTCGCCGGAGGGATGGAGGTGCGAAGAGTCTCCAGGATATCATCACCCTGTTGAAGGAGACCGACCCAGATGACGTGCCAACGTTCGTGGCGAAGGATCTGCATAAGCTGCCTCCCGTCACTTTCGACCACGTCGACGTCACCAGGCTACTCAAGGACATCATCTTCTTGAAAACGAGTCTGGCTGAAGTTCAGTGCAAATTGGAGGCCTCCGAAAACACTATCAGTGGGTTGCAAACCGAAGTCATGTTGTTAAGAAACACGGCTACGGTAAGTAGGTCACCGGAGGCCGCCAACGTGAACACTCGTCGTGGAGGGCAAAACGCATCCATCAGCAGTTTTGCTTCAGCGCATACGGATGCGTCACCGACTGCCGCAATCGCGCGCCCCGCCGCCCCCTCCGCCCCGCCGGAGACGTCACGCGTGAGTACGTCGATCCCTCAACGACCATACGCTGCTGTCACTGCTGCTAACCAACCCGCCAAGCGACAACCCGAGCGCTTTAAAAAAGTGGGGGGACAACAAGAACGACCGGTCCCTAAGGATATACCGCGGAGACAAGAAGACGGTTGTGATGACGAAGGTTTTATAAAGGTGGAAAGGAAGAAGAAGCCCGCCCGCCGAAACCTTTGTGGCACCGCCCCGACTGGACAGAACCACCTGCTGCGTCCGGCTATCCCGACAACGCAGTTGTACGTGTCCCGCCTGCATTACTCCACGAAATCAGAAGATATTGTGGAGTACATCAGACTAAAAGCCAAATTTACTCTGAGGGTCGAGCGGCTGGTTTCCCGCCATAATGTGAATTTTAATTCATTTGTGGTGAGAGTACCAACCGAACATCTGTCGACCTTCGTGAAAGAAGATTTTTGGCCTACAGGTGTTATGTTTCGACGATTCCGCGGTTTTTTTTTGTTGTGTATATTATGTATGTTAGACTTTAAGGTATATATTATATGGGCCTGTTGAGTTTATTATATGTATGTTAGTCTGTAAGGTATTTATTGTATGGGCCTTTTGTCGCCTGATATAAATGAATAAATAAATAAATAAAAATTTCAAAGGTTTGAACTAAAAACCAGGCTGTTAACCAGATCAGAGGTCTAATAGCAACTGACTATTTTTAAGAATCACAGAGCTACTGACTATTTCAGAGGTCCGAACTACAGACTGACCTGGAATAAACCGCGTCCACGTGCGAACTAGCCGCCTTTGGGTTGGCGACCAGGTCGAGCACGTGATTGAGGAACGTCGTCATATTCCGCTCCAGCCACACGCCGCCCATGTTTTGAACGAAGATCACGTACGCCTGAAAGTATTTTAGAATTTGATTTCTAACGGTTTCACTCGTATGGCATTTGGTTAAGATCAGAATCAGATATAGATTTGAATATATTCGTTCAGTTAACGCCTTATTGGTCCAGTGGTATAAGTAAAAACATCTCAGGGTTCCGGGTTCGATCCTCGGGTCGGGCAAAGAGATTTTCAAATTTTCAAATTTCACTTTTATCCCGGGAAAAGGTAAGGTTTCCGTGGAATAATCATAATAGTATAAATCGTTAAATTAGAATTTACATTTTATTGACATTTATTGTGAAATGACAGGCATTTTAATGTTATATCGACAGTATAGCTAAACTTACATGTGTCACACAAACTCTGACTTCCCTGTTCACGCCAGAACCAGACTTGATTATTTCACCCTTGAGGAACGAAGTACCTCCCCTGAGGAAGGCACCCATCAACAAGTTTAGTGCCTCGTCCAATGACACCACGTTCTTGGGTAGATCTTTTTTGCTTTGTTGAACTGCGACAAAAAAACAAGCATTGTCAACTACGGGACAAAATAACGTTATGTTAAAAGATATATTTTATGTTTTCTTAAATTGTATTCTCATCTAGAATATAAATAAATAATAAACAATAATAAATAAATGTGGACAACATCACATACATTGTTCTGATCCCAATTTGAGTTACTATTTAAAGCATTCGTACTTTGGAAACCCGAAACAACGAAGGTACCACAAACACCCAGACCCGAGAAAATGTAGAAAAACACTTTTTTTCTACATTGACCCGTCCGGGAATCGAACCCGGGACCTCGGAGCAGGCGACACCTTGAAAACCGGTGTGTACGCCACTCCGCCACGGAGGTCGTCAAAATTATATTTATTATATTACGGTATAAACGCTGTAGTTACAATGACCCGGTAGGTGTAGTGGTGCTGTGGTCCTACAACGCAAGGGGTCCCGCTATAGTCCCGGGATCGATTCCCGACGGGTCAGTTTGAGAAACTTTTTTTTAATTGGCTTGGGTATCGTCCTGCTTTGTAAGGCTTTGTAAGCCGTTGGTACCGGCTTCAGTCGCAACATGGAAATCGTAAAAACCAGTCATGTCAGCTTGGAAAACTGACGCCAGATTATCCTTGAAGTATTTAGTCATACGATAAGAATAAGCTGTAGTTATGACACTATATCAATATATTATAGACGATATTATGAAGCATTCGATATACTCATAACTTATGGCATAAGTTTTCTTCGCTGCTGTTATAAATGAATGACTTAACCTACCAGATTGCGAGCCAACTTTCAGTTTGCTGTTCAAGTTAGTAGCCTCTCCAGCCTGCGTGGCCGCTATCAAGGCTCCGAGGAGTTCGGCAATCGCGCATCTGTAAACAATAGATTCAGATTCTGAGTTTACTATTTTAAATGTAAATTTTGTATAAATAGGAAATATTTGCACTATCGTAGCTAAGACAAGCGGCGGCTAATAGCGTCCTCATCGGCGGGGGTAAGCCGCTCTCAGACAAGCGGCGGCTATAGCGTCCACATCGGCGGCCAATGAGAGCCAATGAAAGCCAATGAGATGTCTTTAATAAGTACCTGTAACGTATGATGATACGACGTGTCTGTAAGTTAGACGTATCTAACTTTGTAATACCTGAGTGTGTAGTCGCTCGGGTGGGCCGCCCTCAGACAAGCGGCGGCTATAGCGTCCACGTCGGCGGGGGTAAGCTTCATCAGCGGCAGTAAGCGTCGCAGCGCGTGCGCAGCGGCCGCGCGGACTACGGACGCGCGATCGCTTGACAGCGACGTACGCGCAGCGCGGGACACTTCCCGTAGGGACGTACCGGCGGCGGTGCCCATGCCTACGCATATCTAGGGGGGGGAAAACGAAGCTGTACAATCTGTCTATAAGAGTGTATAGTGTCAATTATTCCTAAATTTTACAGACTATACAATAATAAGGTGTAGTGTTGCGATGGACTCATTACGCAACGGGTTCGAATCCGAGTCAGGTAAATTGACACTATTTTATTTTCTAAATTGCCTTGAGTTTGGTGAAAGGGGTGGATTATAGTATTTTTTTTTTAGATTTGAGTTATTATTAAATTGCATAAAACACGGTACATGATGTAGATGTTATAGAAATTATAGAACATTCATGTTTTGCCAAATTATAAATAGCATGCAATAATTAAGGAATACAAGAACCATATTTTAACATTACTCTTTTAAGTCATAAAACTCCTTTACACTGTAGAAATTGTGCGTGCTAAGCCATTTAAATAATTTATTCTTAAATTTTTCCATTGTCGGCATTTTAATGTCATTCGGTATTTTATTAAATATGTTGATAGTCATAATCAAGCAACTTTTGCCGTATTTGGCCAGTCTGGGAGCACCTTCCAATACAAGTCTATTTGGGTTTCGTGTATTACGTGGATAAATCTCACAAGCCTTCTTAAACAGATTTGGGTGTCTACGTACAAATAGGCATACTTCGTAAATATACAGAGACGGCAGAGGTAGTAAACCAAGTTCTTTGAATAATTGGTTCAAAACGCACATTGAATCGTTAGGTATGAAAGGAAATGCATTTTAATGCTTTACTTAAATTATTATAACAAGAATAAATATATCATTAGAAAGATTTTGTAAAAATTTGACTGCAATGTATCAATCCAATCATAATGAATTATCGACATTTGTATATTCGAAGTAAAGGTCATTCGCAAGTGCTGCACCATATTTTTAGGCAACAAAGCATGATACCGTATACTTTTGATACAACTACCAATAAAAAATGAATTGAAATAAAAAGTTACCCGGCTGTTAAGGTAAATAAACAAAACATTTATAAAACTAAGTAGTCTCAGAACGAAACACTTGAAAAAATGTACTATAGCCTGTCTGCATAGCTTTGTTATAAGAGCATAGAAGATCTCTCAGGGAGCAAGGTCGTGTACTCAAATCCTATCTTAGGTAGTCGAAAGTATCTTTGATAGAAATTTATTAATTACTTTTCTAATGCTATACGAACACTTTGAAAGAATGGAATACAACTAGCTAACAACATATTACTATAGTAGTGGTAGGGGGACCGCTATGGTACATAAAATCGAAAGGGCAACTAACACAGCCCCAATGTCAACATAATGTCAGGTAAATATCACATAGACTATAAAGTGACTACTAAAATTGGGGTCAGGTGACATTACGAAGCGCGTAATGTTTTTAGGTCACCATGTTTATGTAAAAGTCGCCTTTCTTACCAAGTTTATGGAAAAGAGTATACTTTTCTCTTTCCGTGTCAAGCTTCCGTATGATAACATAGCATTAAAATTAGCATGAAGGAAGCATCAACCTAATTGCGTTATTATTCACTGAACAAAAGATAAATTTTCTTTTATTTTTTAAAGGTATCCTTGAAAGTCATTTATTAACTGCCTTTAATGGGATTTGAACACGACTTTTGCTTTCCAAACGACTTTCAACTGAACACCAGACACATTTTTTGCGGCGATGGATTTATTCAGGTTGCTTATACTGTAAGCCAGCGTAATATGTTTCATGTGATGAGTTTAAGTAATTTGTGACTCAATTCATTCACAAATACAAAAAAATGTTGTAAGAAAGATAAACACCACACTGTGAAAACTGATGACTATATTTTAAGTAAGTCACCAGGATCAGGATGCCATGCAATGTTATGATTACAATAATAGCTAAACAAAATTAAATTTCCTTGCTTAGTTTAATTTATAAGTATTATATTAGGGTGTGCATATTTGTGGCTAAATGTTTAAAGCTGAATCATGGATTGCATATTAAAACACAATTGAGCTATCCGCTATCTAGTCGACACAGTAGAAAGCTGGGGCCTAATTCGCGTAACCGAATCGCAGTTCGATCGTGATTGAATTGGACGATATTGACGTTTAGCCCATACTAGAACTGTCAAAGACCTGTCGTTCAATTACGATTGTGATACGATTTGGTTACGCGAATTAGGGGACTGTACGTGAGTGAAAATTTGTGTTAAACAGAAACAAAATAGAAGAATTTATTACTTTCACTTTTTATGTTTGTATTCAACGCAGTTATTATGCCATCCGACGGCAAACACGACACATCAAGACTACTATTAGAAATTGAGGTCTCAAAAAAACATCACTGAGCCTGAAGATAATCTCCCTTTTTTGCTAGCAGTTTTGCGTTTACCATCGCTTCGGTCGCCGTGATCATCACTAAATAAGATAAATGTACTAAAAACCAAAAAATAATAAAATAGATACAGTCGTGGGAATTATAAACATATGCATAGACTAGACTAAAATAAAACCGTGGGTGATTGTAGACAATTGACGTGCCCCACGGTTTTATTTTAGTCTAGTCTATGCATATGTTTATAATTCCCACGACTGTATCTATATTATTATTTTTTGGTTTTTAGTACATTTATCTTAAACATTGCAATGTATGTTTAACATAAAACCGTTTAACTTAAAAAGTTTTTTTACCTATTTTTATTTTCTAGTTTTTAGTTTTTATTTCGCATTCTGTTTAATTCATTTTGTAGAGGCCGCCATCTTGGATTTTAATTTTATATAGTACATTGTATTATGCTTGTTGAGCCCTTTCATTTGATACCCATATTGATGGGATTGATAAAACCTACGTTATCCGCCATTTTGTAGCGGCCGCCATCTTGGATTTAAATTTTTTATAGTATATTGTATTCTGCTTGTTGAGCCCTTTCATTTGATACCCATATTGATGGGATTAATAAAACATAAATTATCCGCCATTTTGTAGCGGCGGCCATCTTGAATTTATAATGATAATGAATAAACATAATTGTATTGTCACCAAAATCCAAAGTGTATACAAAATTTCAGATTAATCGGTTGACAGGAAGAGGGTGAAATTTGAATTACTAAATTTGACCCAAGAATAATAAATAAAACAAACGGGGTGAGCTAAATATAAATAAAACCGTTTAAAAACCGTTTAAAACAAACGGGGTGAGCTAAATAAAACCATTTAAAAAAAAACACATCAATCCAATGGGGGCTATCGCTAGTAAATTTGCCACTAGAGGCGCTAGTGTCGCGTGAGGTCCAATATCATTCACTTTGTACTGGTTTTAGCGGAATTTGTTGCATAAATTATAATTTCTTAAATTTACCTGCCGGAAAGTGATCTCCATCGTAAAATATAGCAAATATGGATTATTTGGCGATTAATGTGAACGCTTTAAAAGCGGAATTAAGAAAAAGCGCAAAAATAGGCGGCCTCAAGAGCAACTATTTCAGAAGTTAATTTGTTTATATCAAGATAGTTATTTATAAACAATATAACCTTAATTAGATTCAAGATATAACACTTTGTTTCGGCGCCAATCGCCTTTTACTACTATACTTCCGGACCTCAGTCTACAGTGGCGCCAACTGGTGAGCAAAGAAACGGTAGTCCCCATTGGTTATCGTAAAGAAATCTATCAAAAAATAAAGACATCGACTACCGTGTATTCTAGTGTGGTACTGTGTTGTACAATATGAGAATAAAAACTGCAAAAGCTGCAAAACAAATTACCTTTTCCAGAGTATTCATGATCTCCAGTCTAGTTTGGGACTCAGCGCTCTTCAGAGATTTGACCAGGGTTGACACGGTCTCTTCGTAGGACCTGCCCATCATCCGCCCGAGTTTCTCATACATACTACCAAGACAGCAGATGGCGGCCCTATAAGAAAATTACATTGCATTACGCGAGTTTTTTTTTTTTTGGTAGGTAGGAGCCATTTGGTTTGCCTTACAGAAATACAGGTATCTCACGACTCATGGAAAACGAATTTTCGTTGAAAGTATTTGTTAAGATCTACATTATGTTTTTTTTCAAAATTTTCACTTGCTTAGTTTAAAAGTTAGAGGGGGGGGACCCATTTTACCACTTTGGAAGCGTATATCTTCCAATCGTTAGACTTTTGGAAAAAATAGTTCTAGGAACCTCTATGTCATTTTAAAAGACCTATCCATAGATACCCCATACCTACGCATAGATTTGAGTAAAATTTCAATGTATGGGATGCCCCCCTTAAATATTATTATTTTTATTTTTTGTATCAGAATCGCAAAGCGGTCAACACTTACCTTTATGAAGTAAAGACAACGGCAGGTCAACCTTCCCAAAAAATTAAAGGCCATTGAATTGATTTTCAACTTAAAATACAACAAGTAGAGATCAATTTCAATACCTACTAAGTTTCAACTGTGTAATGCTAATACTTTCAGAATAAAGTTGATGTGACATACGGACGGTCAGACAGACAGACAGACAGAGAGACAGACAGACTTGACAAAACTATAAGGGTTCCGTTTTTTGCCAATCGGCTACGGAACCCCAAAAAGGTTCCCCGCATGCTTTGGCAACAAAAATCTCCCCGCACCCCGCATGGTACCTGAATGTTAATGCTTACGACACATGAAAACAGTTCCCCGCATGTCCTCTGGCACCCCGCAAAAGGGCGCTAAGGCTGCCTGTCCACCGACGCGGAGCGAGGTAGCGGAAGCGGAGAAACGGAGTAATATTAACCAATAGGATTGCACAAAATCTCCGCTCCCATTTTTTGTGCAATCCTATTGGTTAATATTCCATCCAGCCAAACGAAACTCCTGCAACCGGCATGCTGCGGCTAGGACCAATGCAAATGGTCCAAGCATACATTTCGGCTTTCGTTGAAGAAAATATGCCTTAAGAGCTGGCGTGTTGGTAGATATTTTTAATTTAAAAAAAAGGTAAGTAAAGTAACAGCCTATAATCATCCCATTGCAGGAAAAGGCCTCCATCATTGAATTGAAGTTACCACAGCAATGATAGGAACTGGCATAATCACCACGCTTGCCAAATGCGGGTTGGTGAGCACAAACCCGAGCAACGTTCGAAAATTCGAAACTTTTTGTTGCCCAACCCGGGGATCGATCCTGGGACCCCGAGATCTTGGCCCGGCATACAGGAAAGTCCAAACAGTGACGTCCAAAAAATTTTTTTGGTTTCCTTCCTTATATCCAGGACTATCCAAATGTACCGTATAATATGTTACCCGATTTTTTTTAGTTTTCGTGATATACATTTTTATTTTTATTTTTAGAATTTTCGTTGTAATCAGTTTTAAAAAATTGAGGTCTCCACTTTTTATTATATTATGTCGGTTTTTTTTCTTTCATTATGATCCTTAAAAATTAAACTTACTTAGATAAAATTATCATCTAGCTAAGCCTAACCAAAGTTTCCGAAAAATTTACTTAATATTGGACGTCACGGTTTGGACCACCCTGTATAAACCACTAGACCAACGGGACGTATAGTCATATTTTTATTTAGGACCTAATGATCCAATTGCTGGTGGCATTTCATTAACTTCCAGCAAACGGATGCTTCATAAGACAAGAATCAGTCTCATTTGTGTCGAGCGTCACATAACAAGATCGTGATCGGCCCAAGGCAACACAACTACGAAATGGCGAAAACGCTTAAGGCGGCCAAGTTATCGGAACTACCTTAGTCCGGACCACAAACAGGAGGGTTAGAAGATATTATTGAACTAAATATAACGCGTCTTCTCTCTGTGTGGGTGTCTTGAAGTAACTACAGGAGTACTGCCTGAACAACTTCCCCCTAGCAGCGGCCATTCGATTGCTTACTTTTGAAAAGGCGTGTACAGCAGTGGAATGAAATGGACTTGTGATGATGATGAAATATATACTCACAGTCTCGT
Organism: Anania crocealis; assembly: GCA_949315895.1. Lineage (NCBI taxonomy): Eukaryota > Metazoa > Arthropoda > Insecta > Lepidoptera > Crambidae > Anania > Anania crocealis. Next base: position 5,164,717 of record OX438869.1, on the reverse strand, counting down.
CGGCAAGTACGAGGGCGAGTCATCCTTCACTTTGATGATATCATTGCATTTGTTTACGGTGTCAAACAACAGGAACGTGTCGCCGACAGAGAACAAAGTCGCGAGACATCGCGCTAAAAGCCGTCGAGCTGGAGCACCGAGGGACTCACGCAGTAGGTTTAGCAGTTGCGCGACCAGTTTTTGCTGGCAGCTCTTTATGTCGGACTGTGAAAGGCATATTTTTATTTAAACATATGTATCTTATTGAAACTGTGTGCTAGAACTGATGTAACAACAGCTGACAGTTCTTTGATTATGGTTCAGTTAATCTTAAATAAAAATTTCTTATTTCTATCTTTAAAAAAAAGTGGTCAATAATAGCTACGTTCATTCCAACTTGGACATTTTTAAGAAGGTTGCATTTCGTTCTAAGCTGTAATAATAAATAATAGTGTTTATTTCACATAACATGGAAATAACACATGTTACAGTAATCAGTCATATTCTAGGACATGTTAACAGTAAAACTTGTGCACTGCTGGCACTTAAATTGGGAAAACCCATGCTAAAAGCACCAGCACCTTTCACCAGCACCAGCACCAATTTATAATAATTGTGCAATAAATTTTTTGACATAATGCAAAATGCAAAAACAAAAAAAAAAGATACTAATAAGTACTCCAAAGTGTGCATCATATAAAATTTCAAATAATCTGTTTGTAAAAGTAAGCAACCAGCAGGCTTACTCTTGACAAGTTCGAGTTACGATCAAAATCGAATCGACGTCGAGAATCAGTGATTTGGTACTCTGAAAAGTGAACCTAAACCTGTGAGTCGATGGTGATTACATTATCAACCGAAAATGTTTAACGGATCGCCATTTTAGATCGATCTTGACTTGATTTTGATTTCGATTCGATTGAGTTTGTTCAGATTTTGGCTAGTTTGAATCGAGATCGAACTTAAATCAAATTCAAGAGTAAGGGGGCTGACCATGAAAATGGCCATATATGTATTTGACTTTACTTAATGTCAGTAAAGTCAAATACATATATGGCCATTTTCATGGTCAGCCAACCTATAAATTAAACAAATGATAGTCGATCCCAAGGGAACGAATTCTGAGGATAGGTATTAATAGCTATTCAGGATGTTAATTCAGGTCATGGTCTACCTCATTCCAATCTGTTAAAAAAAACTCCAAAGATGATAACCTAGTAAGCTAACTAGTAAGTCACAAAAATACTATTTTATTTTCTTAATTAACACTGGCAACATATATTATATAGGTAATTAATAATACCTTATGAGCTGCAACTAAAACTTTGTCCAGAAAACGGAGCCACTCAAATATGAAGTGGGGCTTCTTGTCATCAGGCAGCTGCTGCAGTGCTGCCTCATTGAGGGTGAGTGAGTGAGACACCTCCATGGTTCTATAAAAAATATATATTGTTATTGATAATATTATATATTTCAATAAGTTGTGTATAACAAATTTGAATCATTTGATGTCAATTATGACTAGAACATAATTCTAAGCCTATATTAAGAGTAATTTGTTTACAGTTATAGTTAATGTTTCCTTAACCTTAATTAAAATATGATACATACACACTGACAGAAAAACATTCTTACCAAATGAGACCAAACTATTTCAGTGCTCCAAATATGTATAGAAACTAAGGGTAATGAGGCAGTGCCTAATATTTGTGACTCACTTCTAGGTTTAGGAGGCCTCTTTGTGACACACACTCACCTTTACTACCTGAGTAGTCCTCCCTGCCTAATATTAAATTTGATCCTACAAACAGGTTCCTGATTTGTTTAAAGAAAGGATTAAAGAAATGCCCATACATTTCGAAGTATCATTTTAGTATGGGACTGCATATCTGGTTCTTATTTTATTATTTACACATATTTTTAAATGAGTGAGTTATCAGCAACCTTATGTAGTAGCTTCTTTTTTATCCTAGCTGCCTTAGCCCAAAAAGCATGACATTCTCTATAAATATTCTACCAATTAATTGAATGTATGCTGAATTTTCTTTCATCATAATAACTATTACAATTTATGGCAGGTTAATTTCTATGAAATATTTCCATGCAATTAAAATTAAGACACTGACAAGTTTTCAAGAAATCTCTAATATATTCCCTTTACTTTTCAATGTACTCTGCACAGTATTACCATTGGTTTATTATTTACTTTTATAAACATTTGTCTGTATTTACAGAAGTTGAATCAGACACAGGATATAGGCAAGGTGAAACACAAGTTTCAAACATCTGCTAGAGCATTTATGGATCTCATAATTTCCCGATAAACATTATTGTACATGAAATGTGTATGTACACATCCTTCTTTTTAGTTTATGTTTTATGGGATGCAAGCAGCTACGCGTAGCTATTCTAGTTACCAAATAAATGTCCAAGGATGATTAACGATGCTCTCCGACTATGTATCCAATGAACAAATGAGAGGTAATGATATACCGTTTGCTACACTACAACAACAATATGTAAGGCCTAAACTAGTGAATCAGACGTTCGCCAGACGTAACGCAGGAAATTATGATTAATAAATGATAATATTACCTATTTAGCCTACTAACTTATTCACACACTATTAAATTATACAAAATATTACCAAAATAGGGGAATACAAACCAAATTTGTAAATTAATCTCCTGTTTCTATACAATTATCAACTGCATTCACATAATACACTGACTTTTGGAAAACTTTCAGTTTTATTGTTTGTCGTTTCACTTCCAAACACAATACTTTATATTTTTAATATTCACCGACCAGGAATAATTCTAAACTACTAGTAAAACAAGACCCGCTGAACATCATTTAAATTCAGCAGAATAAATTTTTTTAGGTGACTTACAGTCGTAGAGATCTCATAGCAACAGTGTTGCCAATATGGAAATCCAAAATTATCGCAAATCACACATAAAATTATCGTATTTTTATCGCGTACATTTATTCATGTAAGTAAATGAAAAAGTTAAGTTATTTATAGGATTACCAGGTACATACCTATTATTTTGAGTATGTTAAAAGAAAAAGAATGTAAAGAATAACTATGTATGGCATGTCTAAAATATTATTATTAAAAAAAACCTAAATTTGTATAACTCGTTCATCCTCGCGTTCATTTTTTTCTGAACCATATGTATTTACAAGTGTCATGCAGCGGTTCAGCATGGCCTTTTTGGGCTTAAAATCAACACAGCATGTATTGCCAGATCGAATAGCTTTGTCTGCGAGTAAAACTCCATTTACATACAAAATATATGAGAGTTAAACACCAAGAATCGAGTTCCCTTTCATCCCCTTCCCTTCCCTCCTCCCATCCCTTCCCTTTTACGCTCACATCTTTGCACTTCGCATTAAGTTTTCAATAATATCGTAATCTTTCATAAATTATCGTATAAAACAGTACAATTATGGTGCGATACCCTGTTATTATTTTATATCGTATAAAGCATAGAACTATCGTATATTTACGATAATTATCGCATAGTTGGCAACACTGCATAGCAAGTAAGTATTATTAATGTTGTTGTTGTTTTCTTCGCCCATTCTGGGTAGGCAAAGGGAACTATGCCCATACAGCCAATTCTTTAGTAATATTTTGTAAGTATTATTAAGCAGCAAAGCAAGCACAGAGTACATTGGCAGCAAGCAATCCACCCACAGACACAATTTACCCTACCACAGACTACTGAGGAAATCACGTATAGAAACTAGTTCTAGTGATTACTTGCTCAGTGGAGGATATTGCTCTATCTGTACCGTTTTGACACCTGTCAATATTATTATTTTTCATAAAAAATTTACGGCCTCGGACGAGTCCATACAGCCTAGTCTTCAGCTATAATATCAATTTGAAATACATACAATATCATAAATACTTACTTACATAAATAGCCTAACCCAAACCAAAACTAACCTAACTCATTGTAATGTATGGGAGGTTTATACATTTAAATGATTACAGGAGTTTTAAGCGTGAACGTGGATTAAAGTCAAATGGGAGCGCCTTACCTTGCTTTTCAATTTTATTGATTTATCCTACTCACTGTCACATTATTATAACAATGCCACCACTTTATCACAATAAATGCCGCTTAGGATAATTTCACAAAATTACGAAACAAAGTCCATCTTTCTCTTTTCGTTTCCTGCGCAAAAACTAACTGTCAATATGACGCGATTAGGGTTGCGAACTAATGAAATCAGTAACGTAATAAGTATTCGATTCAGAGTTTCAATTTACTACTGTCTTTATTGAGTTTTTATAAAAGCGTACATTTTACTTTACTTGAATATATTATGAGCACACAGAAACAGTCCAAAAACAAAGCCAGTCAAGAGAAAATAAATCAAAATCAAAGGAGCGCACAGTTGACCACCAAGATAGCAACAAACAGCGCAGAGGCAAAAATCAACGCCGAGACGTTACGACGAAATAGTACTCAATACTCAATACTGAATAATTTATTTGCAACCATAATGTACAGAGGAAGTTAAATTTAAATTCAATATGAGCATTATGGACCATGTCGGGCAGGCAAAAGGACAATAAAAAAGAGGAGACGCTGTTATATAAAAGAAAGCTATCACAAATTTATACAAAATTAAATTAACGATTAGTGTTGCTATTGTAACAAAAACTTTATCGCTTAGCAATCGTTCAAAGCTCATTAAGGTTTAAATTATTTTGTGATAAGCAACGATTATGAATATCTTTAGAAATCAAGTGATAAAACAAAGTATTTAAATTATTTAATTTTAACTTTTAATTATAACTTGTCAAATGTTTGTGTTTTTGACACCATAATTACGTTCTATTGTCATGACAAGCTGACAAAATAATATCTTAGCGACTCAGTTCAGCATAAGGTTCAGCCAAGGAATTTATACATATAACTGGAAAAAGCACTTTACATTGTAGAAAAAACAACTTTATTTTTAACTGATAAAGTCGATAATACATTGTGATTTAGTGGCTTTGAGATGCGGTCTGACATTTGGAGAGCCCTCTGTTTCAACTTTCAATAGTCTTTCTCATTCATATTAATACCAGAATTAAAAATATACATAATTGGTAGGATTACATATTGACGTCCCAAAATTTTTAATATACTGAATGTCCCTGTAGCAATATTTTCTTAGGTAGTTTTATTTAATAATGCTAGTTACACTAAATCCTTCAAAATAAAGTAAAAATCATTTTATTAAAACAGAAAAGAAAAAATTTATAACTACATTTAGTAGAATAACTTAACCCAAATATGTCAACCTTATGTTGACACTTATGTAGTCTACCAACTGTATAGGATGCATGAACCTACACTTTAGCTGCGGACTGCGCAGTATCTCAAAAAAAACGAGCCGAGAGAGAGGTTCGAAAGTAGATGTGCGTCCTGTTCTAATACGGTGTCCATAAAATATTATCTTCTCGGATAGCCTTAACTGGATTGATAAGTAATTATTGCATTAAAAACTATCTAAAACGGATTTTAAGCACTAATAGCCACCTGCTAGCCCATACTATTTATTTTTATTTAATTAGGTATGTTCTTTACTATTGTGGAATAGGAGAGATAAAGTGGATCGTTAAGTTGAAGTGATAGTAGACTCGTTTATTTAGGACCGAATCGGAGCAAAGGAAATAAAACAATAAAGTAATGACAAAAAATTTATTAGAAATTTAAACATTATTGAATAAAATTATTATATGCAGCCGGATAAAATTGATATTTTTTCGAAAATTTTTGTTGTTATTTGTTGTTTTTTTTTGTTAGGGTTCTTTCCACTTTCCAGCAACAGATTCATCCTGAGGCTTCCTGTACAGCAAAAAAAAATCAGTAAAAATCAGTTTTATATCTGCAAATAGGCCCCTGGAGGCGCTTTTACACGTCCCAATATTTAAACCTACCACTGCTTTGGGACAAAATGTGGGCTAGTGCCGAGAAACAGCAGCGCAAGAAACTCGGTCACTATTGTCAGCCTCTTTTTAAATAAATATGTTTACATAAGATATATGCCAGTGCGAGCTGGGACAATTTAAAGCCACCTAAGCATTTAAAACCTATTTAGCTCTGCTTAGGGCTGACTAAGTGTTGCCGTTGTGTTGGCACCTTAGCTAGGTGATAGGTCCTATTTTCAGGAGTCCTTAGAGGGAGGGTAGATTGTCATAACTTATAAAATACAGTGTGTTGTGTTCCTAGGAGCTTAAGGCTTTTGCCTGACTTCCTCATTGGGCACAACCAGATAACAGTGTAACATTATTTTTCTATCTTCCTCATTGGGCACAACCAGATAACAGTGTAACATTATTTTTGTATGGTGAGCTAGAGTCATCCGTGGTTCACCTCACGAATTTTTGTAAGCGACCCTGAGCCTAAGTATCTTTATCTCATGTTGTTCCTCTAGCACACCTTGGAACAGGGGACAAGGTGGGCTAGACCAAAAACCGAATGTTTGTTGGAGTTTTTTAAGGAAGATCCTAAACCTAATTTGTTGTTGTAACTATAATTTAAATATCTTTGTGTAATTGATAACTTCAAATAAACTTTGTAATCAATAAAGGGTACTTGTTTAATTTAAGTTATACCAATTTATAAATTTACTTTAGCACGGCAAGTAGGTCTTCTACCCAGCCGGCTTACAGTTAAATTATAATTTCTATAATTTACCTGCTGAAAAGTGATCTTCTTCGTAAAATTATGGCAAATATGGATTACTTGGGAACGAATGTGAACGCTTTAAAACCGGAATTAAGAAAAAGTGCAAAAATAGGCGACCTCAAAGAGCAGCTATTTCAGAAGTTTGTTTGTTTACTGTTTACAAACCAATTTTTTGCCAAAATTATGCTTGTTTGCCGAGTTAAAGTAAAGATTTTTCCTTTTGCAGTTTATGTTTTTGGATAATTAGCGATCAAATACCAGTTAATTCCTCCAAAAGTTATCCCATACTATCAATACACACCAAAACCTGTACTGGAAAACAGCGATCACAAAATGTACTTTGACCGCGCAATTTTAACTGATAAAACAGTACATTGTAACCGTCCCGACATAACTCTTGTAAATAAATTAAAGAAACAAGCATACTTGATAGACATAGCAGTCCCCAATACACATAACATAAAACAAACCATATCAGAGAAAATCCATAAATATTCCGAACTTAAAGACGAACTACTAAGAATATGGAACCTTGAAAAAGTATACATTGTGCCTATGGTGATTTCCAGTACAGGTGTCATACCAAAACACCTACATCATAGTCTGAAACTCTTAGATTTACCTGAGAATACTTACATAACAATGCAAAAAGCAGCCATTCTTAATACTTGTCGGATAGTTAGACGATTTTTACAAGATGAACCTCTAAATTTAAACAATTTGCCCACCTAATTACGTAGATCAGTTACTTGGAATTTCCCGTACTGATTCTATAAAAACTACCAGCTAAAGCTGAGATAAAAAATAAAAGAGAATAATAATAATAATAATATACATTGTGCCTTTGGTGATTTCCAGTACAGGTGTCATACCAAAACACCTACATCATAGTCTGAAACTCTTAGATTTACCTGAGAATACTTACATAACAATGCAAAAAGCAGCCATTCTTAATACTTGTCGGATAGTTAGACGATTTTTACAAGATGAACCGTCAAATTTAAACAATTTGCCCACCTAATTACGTAGATCAGTTACTTGGAATTTCCCGTACTGATTCTGTAAAAACTACCAGCTAAAGCTGAAATAAAAAATAAAAGAGAATAATAATAATAATCATTTATTCATAACCCACAATTGCGTTTTCAAAATGATATACATCGTATGGACAGTCTAGGGTTTGTCGATACATTTGCATCAGAAGGATAAATCCCTGACATTGAGACTAGTTAAAAACTGTATTTTCAGTGTCAGTGATTCCTCGACGTTTTATAAAGATAGAAAGTTAATATCACTAAATTACACATAGGTAGGTAAACTTCAGGATTGATTGTAGGTGATAATATTATATTTGTGTATGTGTGGACCTGAATCCCTCAACCCCCAGGAGGCACGCGCGTGCCGCGATAACAATTGATTTCAATTGTGTCTGGAATAACTCACGATCGAGGGATTAAGGAGATTTTCAGTATCTAAATACGACAACTTCAATAGATAAGCTGTAATTACTTTTTTAACTTCAAATCTATTAAGAGTGTAGATGTGTGTCACCTTATGTATTCTATTATATAATTTTGAAGAAATAGCTGCATTGTGACGTTTGGCGAAAACTGTTCGGCATTTTAAAGTAGGACATACGTGAGTTGCGGCCCGACGATGACTGAGGATACTTGCGTCCAGAGGGAGAGAGGCACTCCAAGTATAACAAATTTGTGGCGTATCGTATATGTTTTCGAGTCATTATTTTTAAGATTGTTCTTTGTGCCCGTTCCAAACTTAGCATCATATTACTGCCAGCACCTCCCCAGATCGGAATGCAGTAAGACAGGACAGATTGGCATAGAGCAAGGTATATAGTTTTAACTGTTTCTTGGTCTACCAATTGCCTTAATATCTTAAATATATATATTAATTTACGAACTCTACCATTTAGGGCTTCAATTTGTGGGTGCCATTTTAAGTTGGAGTCGATAATGACCCCCAGGTATTTAACGCTATAAGCAGTGTTAAGTGGACGGCAGTCACACGTTGTTGAAGGCGCAGTACAGTTATGCACGAGAATATTAGAGTCATTGGATGTTGGAGCGGTGGCATGGGAGATGTAGAACGGGAGGATCTGCGTCTTTTTTAAGTTTAGGGTGAGGAGATTTGTTGAGAGCCAATTTTGCAACATTTCTAAAGCATCCTGAGTGTGTTGCTTAGCACTATTCTAATCATTGCCATATACCAGAAGTGCAGTGTCGTCTGCGTAAGCAAATACACTACAGTCAGGCATTTTCAGTTTGCATAGGTCGTTTACATATAGCTGGAAGAGGGTTGGTCCCAAAATGCTGCCTTGTGGGATGCCGTAGTCAGTAGACTGTATGTCACTGACGTATGGCTCAATTCTGACGCATTGTTCTCTGTGTAGAAGGTAACTCCGAAAAATGTTCAGTTCACGGCCACGAATACCATGCCTTTCCAGTTTGCAGATTACCAGAGATGAAAGTAACGTAAAAGTTACTTAAATCAGGATAAATATAAAAGATATTACTGACGATTATCTGTATTTTATTCTTTGGGTAACACATAATCCTCGGATTCAAAATGTTTTGTCGAAGTATAGTTAAGCAAATCACCACTCTAGCCCCTGTTTTATAACAGTTTTATCTTTTGAAAACATATTATGTCATCCCTTCTTTTCCGAACAAAATGGAACTGCACAACATTGCAGCATAGCTACTCGATATGAAGTAGTTATTTATAAATAATGAACTTATTGAGATTCAGGATTTAAAACTTTGTTTCGGCGCCGATCTTTGACAGTATACTTCTGGACCTCAGTCAACAGTGGCGCCAACTGTTGAGCAAAACGGTAGCCCCATTGTGCCTTATAATTGTAATCTAAATATAAAACTTATTAAAACGCCTCTAACAGGCAAAAAATTATAATTTACTATCGACAGTACAGTATAAAAATTAACAAATAGATAAAAAATCATATTTTCAACTTGAAATAAAACGTAGATTTTAATTCAGTATCAAAGTAATAGGTAAAAATATATTGTGATAAATTGTCAAATAAAAGTGAGAAACAGGCAAAGTTACTCCTGTTTGAATCGGATCCACGTTCTCACGTAAAACTCCTGTGATCATAGAAATAAGTTATTATGTGTGAGTAAGTATGATATTTTTTGTATTTAATCAGAATATAAACTGATATGTCGGCATGGTCTTAGCCTGTAGCCGGTTCCGGATAAACAAAAAAAAACAGCTGTCACCCATGAGTGAGTGATCCACCCATCCACCTAATCCAACCAGCGTGACCAGATTCAGTGTTTTAATACTTTTTCAGTATATTTCATAGATTTTTCTGAACATCAGTATATTTTCAGGTATATTGCTGGAAGTCAGTATTAACGTTATGGCAACACCGTAGTGTGTAATCGTCTTTGCGACAGTGTTTGCGAAATTCCCCGGAACGCGAACATTGGGGACTTTCCCGGACTTAGTTTATACATGTTATCTATGAGCTAAGATGAGTAAGTTACAGATATTCAGATATGACAAGACAGACGGCCGTCGCCGGCGTTGTAGTGTTGTAATACTACCTATACAATTATCAATCAATACTTAGTATAAATCAGAGTTGCACCGAGTCTGCTGGACCGATTTTAATGCGGTTTGCACCATTAGATAGATCGTAATTTCGAGATTGCATACATTCAAATCCGTTGTGTTTCATGAATATCAGTCTACCTGGACGAATTCGGGACAGACGGCTAGTTTATCTATAATTTTCAAAACAACGTAAATTTTTTTAAGTTTTCAGATGCATGAATAAGTAGTAGTTAAACATTGTAAGATACTTTATTACTAGTATCAAATCGTCTAATACGGTTCAAGTGAAATGATTGTCTCTTCTGCACTTGACTTAATCTTCCAGAAGGTGCCAATCATTTTTAATTGAGTTGAGCACGCAATTGAAATCACGTTTGCCTTTTGAAAATCCAGTTTTTCGAGAACTGAAATTTCTTGACCCACACACTGCCGTGCATAGAGAATTTCGCAGTTTACAAAATGTGATAGAAACTTTCCCATGCAAATTACAGCCAGAACAAATTCAGTTAATTGACGAAGAATATAGAACCCTAAACTTTTGATCGCGAAGTAAGTGATTTGGTACAATCTTTGAGCACTGGCTCACCCATCTCATGTGAACAATTTTGGGTGGAAGTTAGGAAAATTTTTAACAGTGATGTTAGAAATTTTCCCGACTTCCATGTTAAAATACAAAAATATAACTAGTTTTAGTAAATCTTTGCTATGTATACCGGTGTCATGCTGCATGTGAGCGCATATTTTCACAGATAAATTTAATAAAAACGGACCAAAGAAACAGATTTATAAACAAAAATGTGTCAGCAATTTTAAAAACAAAGCAAGGTGTTATGGATGAAGGAGGTTGTGTCAATTTTAATCCTTTGAAAAGGATGTTAAAATATAAAACTAACATTTATTGTGAGTGAGTATGAAGAAATAAAACGTGTTAAGAAAATCAGTATTTTTATTGGTATATCTGTCCTATGTAAGTCGGTATATTTCAGTAATATTTTTGAGGTGCATCGGTATTTTCGTAAAATTTAATCTGGTCACACTGAATCCAACCATGGTGTGTCATGTCATTTTCGGCTGAAAGTACACAGACAGCCAGACAGAGTCACAGACAGGATTGTCATATCATAATTATTTTCTTACATTGACCGACGCTTAAAAATTGAAGAAAGTAGTTTTAATCGCACACTTAAAGCAAGTATGGTAATCCATTTATTTTACCAATAATATCACTATAAGAAAACAGTTAAACAAGACTGGTCACTAAGACTACAATGCTTTGACGCGTACCCAGCCAACGTGCATTTTAATAGTAGGTACAGTGCCAATTTCTCGAACACGCCAGATCAATGAATAACATGAGTGCACAGCAGAGTCCGGCGAACATGCAGGCAGTTGTGGATAGAGAAAAGATATATACGTGGATATTGGAGCTATGCAATCCAGAGACACGGGAAAATGCTCTCCTCGAACTTAGCAAGAAACGAGAGGTAGTTCCAGATTTAGCGCCGATGCTATGGCACAGTTTCGGTACCATAGCTGCGTTGTTGCAGGAGATCACCAACATATACGTAGCCATGATACCGCCGACTCTCACCGCTCACCAAAGCAACCGTGTATGCAATGCCCTGGCACTGATGCAATGCGTCGCTTCCCATCCCGAAACGCGATCTGCATTCCTCCAAGCACATGTCCCTTTATTTCTATATCCTTTCCTCCACACTGTCTCCAAAACACGTCCTTTTGAATACCTAAGATTAACCAGCCTGGGAGTTATTGGCGCTTTAGTTAAGACCGATGAACAGGAAGTTATCACATTTCTGTTGACTACTGAGATAATACCGTTGTGCCTGCGTATCATGGAAAATGGATCTGAACTCTCCAAGACAGTGGCCACATTTATTTTGCAAAAGATATTATTAGATGATAGCGGACTATGTTACATTTGCCAGACGTACGACAGATTCTCGCACGTGGCAATGATATTAGGAAAAATGGTGCTGTCTCTTGCGAAGGATCCGTCTGCACGGCTGTTGAAACATGTGGTCCGTTGCTACCTGCGGCTGTCGGACAACCCTCGGGCTAGGGCTGCTCTGAGACAGTGTCTTCCAGATCAGCTGCGCGATGCAACATTTACTGAATGCCTCCAAGAGGACAACTCCACCAAACACTGGTTAGCACAGCTGATAAAGAATTTGGAAGCGCAACCACCTCCAGCTAGTCCGGCACAGCAGAACATGTGAGAGTTAATTCTATTAAGCCCACTTTGAGCAATATACAATAAGTAGTGATAAAAAATTTGTTTTTCTATAGTAATTTTATTAAAAGTTTGATATTTCATGATATTGAATAGTTTGTTATAGTTAAGAATGTTTTTCACAACTGAAGATTAAAGCAATTTAAGACTATAACTATATTAACTAGATAATTATATTTAATGTGCAGCTATTGACTCTGATAGACTGCAGAGTGATAATATGTTTATTTCTGCACAGATTGTGCGAATGGTAATTAAAGTTAGATATGAAATGAAATTAAGGTATGTGATCTCTGGTTGTTTTGCTGTTGATGCTACTTTTTGTACAAGATTCATAGTGGGCATTTTGTGTGACATTTGTTACCACAATGTATTGTCTAAATAGTATATCAATTATTTTTTTATTTTATTTTTGCTGTATGTATTAAAATAATTGTCTTTACATGTTAATAAGTTCATATTGGTCTCGTGTTATATGTATTGTATTATTTTTTAGGTACACAACAAGATGAAAGCACTAATTTTGTATGCAGATGTAGTGGACTGGACTAGGAATAAAGTTTTTCATAATTTGCCAATGTTGTTTAATTGTTTATTCAACTAATTTAACAACTTCATTAGTAAAAGTCATGCCACATTATGTATCTTTGGTATTTTTATTAATGATAGGTATTAGTTTAATAAACTTGTTACATGTTTGTAATTAAAAATCAGGGCCTCTAGTGGGGTATTGAGACAGAGCCCATCTTCTGGCACCCATAAAGTTGTAATTAATATTTGATTTACTGCTTGGAGTATCATTTTTACCCTTCTCATTTTCTTTAGTGACTTCAACAGTTTGAGTGTCTACATTGTTACAGAGTTTTGCTCGACTTCGGATATTTAGTGGTAGCACCTTCTTACTACAGAGCTTTTCAAGGAATTGAGTGCCACAGTTGACGGTCTCCACACATTGAGCGCATGCTTTATCCAATTGGCAATATTGCTTTGTGTCAAAAGTTTGTACTTCCTTTACACTCTCTCGACAGTTAGGTCGTTTGTTACCACATTTACAGTTGCTTTTGTTATCTCTCTTTCGGACCATAGTCACACAATCGTTGTCGCATCGCAGTGGTCCCGTAATTATTGTGTTTAATGAAGTGTCAACAAATGTCTTCTTCAGAAGAGTTTCCTTGGATTTAAATTTATTTATAACTATTTTGCTTTTAGAATTTCCATCTGGCACTACCTTATTTATTACCCTCTTTTTTTCTATGGTAACAGATCTTGTTGGACGCCCATCGTACCTACTGCTTGAAGCCTGATTCAACTTATGGCTTTCTTTTCGAGTGCAGTGTCTCGATTGTTTGAGTGGAGATTCTTCACAGATTTGATCACGCAATGTCTGAGCTACAGAGGACATTTGTGATTAGCCGATGCTGCTTTTTAAATGGAGCTAATTCAACATTACTGTGAGATTTGGTAATTACCTATTTTATTCATGTAGGGATCTAGTAAATCCCATTATCGGTTTGTAAATTATGTTCCAACTGGTAATACATATTTGTAACATGACATTAAATTTTCAGATAATATGATGAATTAATGTCATTTTTGAATTCGTGGTGGCAAAAAGCAATCGGATATTATAAAGAAACGCTAAAACACGTAGTGATTGATACTGTGATTATGACAGACAGATGGTGATTGTTACATTGTTACCACAGAATACAATTTTCCAGTTCTTTGCTGAACTATTAACAAAGCAGGTTGTATTTTTGCAGGGTTCATTGCTTCTGTCACTCAAACATAATAATTCTGCTTCACAAAAAAGGAGAAAACACGACATTAAAAATTATCGCCATATCAGTTCGCTATCGATAGTTGACCTTGTAAATGAGTTAGAATATCGATAGCACTATCGATACGATCGATAGGCCAGATTGGGGTAATACTATTGATGACTTGCAATACTATCGATAGTATTATGGCTAGATAACACCAAACTATCGACAGTATTGATACTATTACTGTTCATGGCGAGTTAAGTATCGATACTATCGATAGTTTTAAGCTACCGATACTATCGATAGTTTCTTATTTTTCGATAGTATTGCCTAGAGTTTTAGGTTAAACCAAATTATACAGCATTACCGCTAGAGAAGTAATGAAGTTTTAGTAATTAACGTCTGTGACTACCGTATAAAAACAAAAGTAAAAAAACAGCCTACACCACTGTTGCCAACTATCAAAAAGTATACAAGATGTAATTGTTTTACAAGATGGAAATATTCGAAGTGAGTTGCAAGAGGCATTCTGTTAAAAACATTAGAGGTAGGTATTATAACCTCAAACCAATAAGGAAAGGCGTGAAACAAGGAGATCCGCTTTCTCCTAAGTTGTTTACCAATGCCTTGGAGGAGATATTTAAGGAACTGGCGGATCGATGGCTATTGATATCAGTAACAAAAAGCTCGCAAATCTTCGCTTCGCTGCCGATATTGCTCTGTTTGCTAACACTAAGTCTGCGGAACTTGAACTCATGCTCAAACAACTGAGCGTAGCAAGCCTTAAGGTTGGACTTTTGATGAACAGGTCACAAACCAAAATTATGACCAATTCCACTAAGAACACCATAATAGTAGATGGGCAGGCTACTATGCATTAAGTTGATGAGTGCATTTACTTTGGCCAGATAGTTTCCTTCTAAAACAGGCAAGACAAAGAAATCGAGCGCCGCATCGAAAATGCCTGGAAGAGCTTCTGATCCATGAAAACTTCCTTGAAGGGAAATCTCCCAATTTCATTAAAACGAAAACTCTTTGACACTTGCATCCTGCCCATTCTTACATACGTCCAAACTTAAGGTTTGCCAAAGGGCTATGGAGCGGAGCATATTAGAAGGTGTTAAAAGATTGGATAGAAACCGGAACACCACAATCCGCTTAAAAACCGGGGTCGCAGATGTAAAATGGGAGTAGGCGGGGCATGTCTGAAAAATGCACCGTGATAGGTGTGCTCAAATCGTAACACGATGGGTAAGGATGGCTATCGCCGAAAAGGTTGACCCAAGAAACGGTGGTGTGACGATTAGGGGAATCCCCGTTAGCCGGACCTAATCGTCACACACAAGCAATGGGAGTTGTTGGCAATGGATAGAGACCAGTAGCGGAGTTTGAGGAAGAGACCTTTTCCCAGCAGTGGGATGCTATAGGTTGATAAAAAAAAAATTAACTATCTTCTCGTCTACTTCTATGTTAAGCAGGTTTCTCTCATTAACCTTATGATTATGACAGTAAAAGGATCAACTTCGCTGTTGTAGGTACTCTTTCCCATACAAAATAAGTAGGTAGTTAAACTTTGTTATTTTTGACCCCTTGACAATACACAACTACAAACATCGCTCGATACTAGAACTCGCTTCATAACGGTCCGCAGGTCAAGCGCGGGCTGTTGAAAGGCAATGGTGGCCGGCAGGTGGCCGGCGAGTCACACTGCAACCAGCCCATGAAGTGTTTTTGTCTTCTCGTTTATAGTGCAAAAGATGCCTTTCATAACGGTCCGCAGGTCAAGCGCGGGCTGTTGAAAGGCGATGGTGGCTGGCGATTCACATTGCAATCAGCCTATGAAGTGTTTTTGTCTTTCCGTTTATAGTGCAAAAGATACCTGCCAGCAGTTTTTAGATAAGGTATCGAGTCCCGCGTAAGACATAATTTTTCAAGTTTAAATACTGATTAATTGCAATGAAGTTGTTAAAATTATCATAATTATTAAATAACTGATTCGAAATGGTATAATTAAGTAGGATAGAGCTGTTTCATCTTAACTGACTGACAAAAATCTGTAAAGATATTTCTTTCGGGTGATACATTAGAGTGCAAAACTCCTAATATTTCATGAAACTACGTTGGCTTACAACGATAAGAATATGCTGTTGTAGGTGGTTGCTAGCTAAAAGCGGGTGTAGGTAGTCATGGAATTCAAACTCTAATCTGAATGACGTCGTATATAATTCGGGCAGCGATTCGACCCATACAATGCTTAAGCAGAGAATGACAATGGTCATGCTAGAGCACTGGCTTAAATGGCTGGCTGGCTACGACGCTCCCCTCTAGGCATATAGATTTGCTCGTCAGAGCAGAGTTTACATAATTGAAAAGTCACTATAAACTCAACTGTCATCGTTTTTACGCATGCGCTAATGCCTGTTTCACACGGGTGCAGAACAGTGAGGCAGGATATGACAGTGGGCAGCGCAGTACTGCTACTGTTTTAAAGGTTTTAACAGAACAGTAGTTCTGTGCGTACTAAGACAGTAGGTACTCTGTCTTCAATTGTCTTGACAGTAACTAAAGCAGCTATTTCACACGGGGGCAGAACAGTAGGAGAGAACAGTTTGGAAGGACAGTGGCGTTTAAATATAGGATTATAGAACATTCCAAGCGATGGAGCCTCGAGGACGACAACGGCAATATTTACGTCGTTTACTAAAAATGCTACACTATTATGTATATATACTATAAGTACTATGTCTAAGTGAAAAATTGCAAATAGGCTATTTGACTGGTTTTTGAAATCCATTTTATATTATTAAGTAGAGGTTGAAGAACCCAGTAAAAGTAGTTTTTTTTTAAATTCTGGTACAAATATGCTGAAAAATATCGAAATGAAAATTGAAATAGCGCGCCAAAACGCTATTTTGTCAATATGGCGCTGCAATGGGGTCAGTGACATCACCTGCTTGTCGTGTGATCATTTGTTGCAAAAAACTAACGAAAGTGCGACTGGATCTATATTTAAAGTGTCTTAAGTAATAAAATTTGCTTCAAATGGTAAGCAGTTCCAAAATGTATAAATTCTTCTATAAAAACTTCGGAAAACTATTTGTAAGTATAAGTGTGCCGAAAGTGGTTGCAACTATTTCGGAGGGATCATAATAACATTAACATAACGAATTCTGGAGTGGAGACCGCGTTTAGGCAAGCGTAGTGTAGGACGCCCTGCGACTCGATGAACTGATGACCTTAGGAGAACTGTTGGCAGCGGCTGGATGGGGAAAGCCCAGGATAGATAATTGTGGCGTGACTTGAATGAAGGAGGCCTACGTCCAGCAGTGGACGGACAATGGCTGTTGATTTAATTTTTGATTTATAATAACATAGCAAGCAAATAGTACAAATATTTTCTTCTGTAAGGACCATTTCGATGTAAGTAACATAATATTTATATTTTTTAATAATTAGGAATGTTAATATTTTGTTATTGGTTTGAGGTTATAATACCTCTAATGTTTTCATAATATTAGCTAAAAATTGTACCTACAGTCTTATAATTTCAATAAACATTACACTTAAAGATCCCGACTAACTAGTTTGTTTGTTACAGATTCTAATTGAATGGGCAGGTTACTGTTTTCTGCTTTACAAAATCGTTGTCCATGGTAAAAGTAATTAACAGAATTTGTAAAATAATGGAAATAAATCACACATTAACAATGGATACTATTATTATAGGAAAATATTATCAAAACATTTTAAAAATCTATTAAAACACAAGTAGGCAAATGAAGTTATCAAGCAGGTGACGTCATCATAAACCCGACCAATCAGGAGCGTTTCGTGTCACGTAACAAACGTTTGAATAAATGCATTTTTATTTCTGGATTTATAAATAAATCGTTTATTTTTAACTTCCGCGACTAAACAACCATTTTTAAACTCATAATATACGCTGATAATAGTAATTCGCACTTTATTTTTCCCATTGTCAAATAGCCTATTATAAAAAATCATATTAGTCCTCCCCCCCTTATGTTAGAATCTTTGGGAATACGCCAAAATGATAACGCAGAATTCACTCGCCAGCTTATTTAATCAACAGTACCTACCCATTATCTTTTTCTTTTAATTCCTTGCAAAAATCTTGTACGCCGCACGACTTGTCTCGATGCTCGCCCATGTCCGAAAGCCGTGGAATGCCGCTCGTTCGTCGTTCTACCGATGATTACTTAATAAAATTATTACAAGTTACGGATACCAAGCGCAAAAATAATGTATATCAACGTTAAATATTTAAATAGGAAATATAATTGCTAACACTTATAACCGTGCCCTACAGGGCCCGTAATATTATTTAGTTTTTAAGTAGATCAAGGAAGAATATAGCTTATGCATATCAATAAATGATTGATTATTAAAATGAAAAGATCATAATCGGTACATAATTTTTTTTTATTTACAAAAGCTCATAGAAATTTATTTTATTTACACCAGCTGTGTAGCGTGTAACAACAATGACTGCATAATAATATGTTTTATCTACGTTGTCCGACGTAGAGACAACAGCACTGCCGCGACCCGCACTAACAATAAGAGCAGTAAGGCCTCATTTACGGAGACGCGGCGCGTCAGCCGTTTTTTATGTTTACGGTGCGCGGCGCGTGATGCGGCACTTATCACCGCACACGTAAAAACAAACATATGGAAATATACGATGGTGTTCATAGAGATGCGAGACGGGAAGAGTGCCGGTGCTCGTCGCGTCGCTGTGCCTGCGTCAAATCCACAAGCGTGTAGGTTTACTCAATCAAACCGACTAGTTTTAGGTTATCGAGACCCCAAACTTCTCATGTTCCGTTGCACTTAAACGCTGGGCCACTTTTTATCTATACTAATATTATAAAGCTGAAGAGTTTGTTTGTTTGTTTGTTTGTTTGAACGCGCTAATCTCAGGAAGTACTGGTCCGATTTGAAAAATTATTTTTGTGTTCGATAGTCCATTTATCGAGGAAGGCTTTAGGCTATATAACATTACGCTGCGACCAATAGGAGCGAAGCATCAGTAGAAAATGTTGCAAAAATAATAGAATTCTTATCAACAGAAATTGACGCGGACGACGTCGCGGGAAACAGCTAGTATTAAATAATTCACTTTTTAACACAGTATTTTCTTCTAAAGAAAAGTCGATTATATCATACTCCATTGCGACGGTAACTACCTACGTCTGCGTTGTGCGATTTCCAAATAAACTGGCAGAAGGTTCCGCCGCGGCCATCGCTTCATCGGGAATTGCCGCTGCGGGCTCAGCCGCACAAAACGCTCCAACTCAAACAAACGCTGTAAAATAGCTTCTCCGTAAACGCACTCATACAACGCCTATGCTTGAATTTAGTGCGGGCCGCGCCGCCCAACGCAACGCAACATATTTAATATAAAAAGTGGCCCAAAGTTTACTTACAGTTACAGTAACGGAATATGAGAAGTTTGGGGTCTCGCTAACCTAAAACTAGTCGGTTTGATTGAGTAAACCGCGTGCGCCGCTACACGCTTGAGGATTTGACGCGGGCACAGCGGCGGGCATCGGCACTCTTCCCGTCTCGCATTGAATACCATCGTATAATTCCATAAGTTTGTGTTTACGCGTGCGGTGATAAGTGCCGCTTCACGCGCCGCCGCACCGTAAAGATAAAAAACGTCTAACGCGCCGCGAGACGCAACGCCACACGCGACGTGCGACGCGCCGCGTCTCCGTAAATGAGGCCTAAGTCGGAAATGTCTAAGCTGAGAAAATGGAGGTCAGAGATTTCGAGCCTTAGCTTATAAGTTTTAATATGTCTGTTTTTTTCAATATGAAGCTTAAATGGAATTCTTTCATGATACATAGGTACTTAATAATTGCTCTTAATTCATTTTAATACATTTAATTGGTGAAAAGTCCTATTATATCTAGTACGAGTTCAATTAATTTGTACTGATTGCTTAGAATAACCGCAGTAAGTACCCTAGTTACTGCTTTAATGCTAAGTATTCCTATATTTTGTATGAAACTAGTGTCAGTTTGGGGTTAAAAAAAACTAAGATGTCAGATAAATAGTATATCAATAATTATATCTATATAAGTAATATCATTTGAAGATCATATAGTGAGAAACCTATACCTACCTATCTTCAAATGTAGTAAATTACGTATAGGTTTTTTTACAGGGCTCTGAAAGTAAGTAATTGAAGTGAATATCGTTTAATTTCTCAAGCATTTTTGTTGTGGTTTTATGTATTATTATCACTATATTTTATACCTAAATCTATTTATTTATTGTATTCATTTGATTTGAAGTAAAACTGGCTGAGTTTGTACTTGTTAGAATGGTAGCGATGAGTGATAAATAGAAGAATATTTATTTACTTATAAATCAAAGTTATCAATCAAACTATCAAACAAAAAGTACCTACCATATAAAAAAAATAAAAATTATTCAAAATATCCAGTTTGGTATAGCCCATCTTTAATAAAAATAGTAAAAGAAAAGTCTAAAGCACACACAAGATGGAAAAGATTTGGCAACTTGTTAGATTACGATGAGTTCTCACTTTTACGACGAAGGCAGCACCGTGTACAGGCGGAATGTTTTGAGAAATTTACAAAATTAGCTGAGGAATCTATCGTACTAAAACCTAAAACTATTTGGTCATATATTAAATCGATGCACGGTGGATCTAGTTATCCAAAGATGTTCACATATCATGACCGGAAGTACACCAATGGTGAAGAAATCTGTCAGGCATTTAGTGATTTTTGCAAAAGCGTTTTCGGTTCGCCATGCACAACAGTAATTGCTTACTGTTGTGCTGTAATTAAACAGGAAAGCACTGAAAGCCTATCTAAAATTGTTATTCCAGCTGCTACTGTCGAGAAACATTTGAAGGCTTTAGATCCGAACAAAGGAGCTGGATCTGACGGAATTCCGCCTTTCTTCTGGTTGAGCACACTAAGGACACTCAGTTGTCCGATATCTATATGTCTCTGAATAGGGGAACATTTCCTAGTATTTGGAAAAGAGCACATATTATTGTACCGATACATAAAAAATCCAAAATCGAGAACTATAGAGGTATCTCAATACTTAATACGATAGGTAAAGTATTCGAGAAGATCGTGTTCGATGTAATTTATCCTACAGTATGTAAAGAAATACCACCTAACCAGCACGGATTACTGAAGCGCCGTTCTACAATCACCAATTTGGCATGTTACACTAATTATGTGTTATCTAACATGGAAAGAGGTGGACAGATTTACGTGATCTACACGGACTTCGAAAAAGGTTTCGATCGGGTAGATCATGACTGTATTAGCTTCATTCATAGGCAGGGACAGGAAGCGCTTTCCATGACGCGGGTTTTTAGCGGCTAATTGATAGGCTTGAATATTTTTATTGGATAAAAAGCCCCTATTGCTTGGTAACCCTTTCGATCGATTAACTGTATCATATGAAAAGCCTTTAAAAGGGTTTCCCTTTAAATAAGCTGTTAAAACATGCACGTTACGTTACCCTTACAAAAACCATTTCTCATAGGGTAACCCTATCTCATAGGCTAACCCTTTAGGAAGCGCTTTCCCTGGCGACAAAACTGTTGGACACCACGCGAGTACATGTTAAGAGTACAGGTACTTATCTAGATTGGTGTCTGGTGGTTGTGTAAATAATAGTTCACTCTCTAATTTACGTAGATCTTTGTTCTCTAATTTACGTTTCGACGCCATTACAAGTCAAATAATAGTCATCTGATATAACACAGGTATGTAGGGCAACGGCAGCAGGCGCATTATGAATAAATGTGTTTGACCATTGACCAACTAACGATGGAAAAGGCGATCGCGGGCGAGACGCGGGGGGAAAAACCCTATCAATAAAGCGGAAAAAAAAACCTTTCAATGATTTGGTAAACGCTTAGCCTATCATAAGGATAGGGTAACCCTATAGGGATACGGTAAGCCTTTTGTCTGGATAAGCTTTTTAAAGGATTACCTATACGAAAGGGTAAGCCTATCGTAAGGATGACCACTTAAAGGGGTTTTAAAAATTAGCCGCTAATCCGGTCCCTGTTCATAGGGTAGATCAAGGCATTCTGATGCCTTACTCTGCAACACGAAGCTTGTATTTACGGATATATCTGTATGAGTGATAGAGACGGATGGATTCGAATATACGTACCTACATTGTATTGCGGAGTAAGGCCTCTGATGTACCTATACACGGAGATTTGCTCAGGTGGATCGAATCATATCTGCACAATCGCTCTCAAGTTGTCGTTGTGGGTACCCCCAGGTCTGATTTTATAGATATCCCTACAGGAATTCCTCAGGAATCTCATTTGGGACCGTTGTTCTATTACGTATATGTGTCGGACATTACATCTTTTATCAATTCAGCGCGACATCTAATGTACGCTGACGATAAAAAAAAACTAAAAATTAATAGTGAAGAAGACTATTTATTGATACAATCTGACTTAGATAACCTATCCGATTACTATAGACAGAATAATATAACGGTAAACATAGACAAGTGCGAGTGTATATCCTTTACGCGTAGACTCAGACCTTGGCCTACAAGTTCTTACAACAAATCCGAAATTCCTAAAGCCCCTATCTGCTATTTTATCTATGTGATCTTTGAGGAGCATTCTGTCATCAAAGTACACTCCGACCGAGATCGCGAATCAAAGATGTTCTTCGGAATATAGTGCCATTAAAATTATATGGGTAAATAACAGGAACCTAAACACAATTAAAGCAGCATATTTTGCACAGTATTTTGTCTATTAAGCCCAACTGGAACGCCTACAAAGAAAGTAAGTATATTAAATATTTAAATTGCCGTTTCCGCAATCACTGCCCAATGATATTTTTGTAATATCATTGTCACTGCCTAACACCTATGAGGAAAGCTGTAAACGCTTCAACCTATTGACGCTTAAAGACAGACGTAAGCTAATGGATTTGTGCTTTCTATACGACATTACTAGAGGTAATATAGACTTCACCGAACTGGTGGAGGGTATAGGGTATAAAGTACCGGCCCGCCGCGCTCGAAGGCGTCCTTCGCCATTGTTCCTAGTTCCTCACATGAGTACTAACTATGCACGTAATGCTCCCATATCTCGATTGCCGAAAACATATAAATCACATATTTGAGGACGTGGATTTATTCTTGCACAGCAAGAATACAATAAAAAGCAAGGCAATGGAAATACTCAAAATGATATCCTACCTACTCATGAGACTCAGGCATGAACTTGAAAAATTTTGTTTAAATTTAGTTTTAAAATCGTTTTAGTCGGGTGACATGTTCAGAAACTTGTGTCACACCAAAACCTCACGAGCGCGATCGCAGGTATAACGAGAGAGAGAGACGGACCGATCGTCTCATCTCGAGCGCTGCCAGTCATTCCGTGAAACTTGTCACGCGGAATCCTCACGAGCGGAGGCTGGCATAGCGTTCGAGTGAGTGGACCGATCTTCCGTCTCTCTCACTCTAGCGGCATACAAACGAATGGAGATTTTCTCGTGCGGTTAAGTCTTTGTTGAATGTTTAAGATGTAATTTAAAATTTGAAAAAATTGTTATCTTCATTAATTCCTTACTTCCCAAAAACTTATATCACCAATAAGACGTTATCACGTAAACATCTCGATCGTAAACCTACTTTACAAACAACCAATTTTTTTTTTTCAATTTTGTAGATGTTATTTAATAGATTATATTATAGTATATTAATATATATTAATATTACGCCACGCACGAGATTCTCAATAGTTTTTATTATGTTAATTATCTTACCATTACTTATAGTTATTTTAAGGGAATCCTGTAATCAGCTTTACTTACCTTTACAAATACTACTTAAGACAAAATAATGTATTACACAGTTGGTTTTCTAAATAAATAATAAAACCGGCCAAGTACGAGTCGGACTCGCGCACAAAGGGTTCCGTACTACGGCCAGAAAAACGGGTTTGTTGTATGGAAATATTTATTTTATTATGTTTTTAGTATTTGTTGTTATTGCGGTAACAGAAATACATAATTTGTGAAAATTTCAACTGTCTAGCTATCGCGGCTCTTGAGATACAGCCTGGTGACAGAGCGACGGACAGACGGATGTACAGCGAAGTCTTAGTAATAGGGTCCCGTTTTTATCCTTTGGGTACGGAACCCTAAATATTCAATTTTTATTCTTTCAAAACTTCTTGTCAAAAAAACAAACACAATAAACTAAGAATATTTTAAACAATACTTAGAATAAAATATATTAGAATTCACCTACTGTCAGAATACCTACGTTATATCGAATAGTGTATTGTAATGTGTTTTCAAAAATCAAAATATCTTTAGTATATCTTACATCACGTGGTTACATGGGGTGGGGATAGGGTTGCCAGATGGTCGGGAATTGGCGGGATGTCCCCCCGACTCCCGACAAAGTATAAAATCTACCAAAAACACTTCGATTTTAAGTTTACATTTTCGTCAAGCAAAACATACGTACCGCTGCGGAACAAAGAAACGTTGCCGCTCCATCCAAGTCGCTCGGAGCGGACTGATTTTCGCATTTATATTAGTAAGATTATTGTTATTTTAAAGAAGTCTTTAATTTAAGTCGGCTATTATGAAGAAAGAAAGAATATGTCAAATGACTATTTTTTAAGCAACCGCAAAGAAGTCGAAAAAAATAACAAAAGTTATATATAATGTTTACTTTCTATTCCTGTGAATAGCGTCTACTTTGAACGAGTTTTAGCTTACAAAATAATATTTATACACATTTTTTTTACAAAAAATTGAACCAACTTCAAAACATCTCACTAAAAAGTAAAAAAGAAATCACTTAAAAAAATTATTAAACTGGTCCTTACTCACCAGCTGTTTAGTCACGATCAATAGATGGCGCTGTTCGCTTTAGAATCGCGCTATAATTCGCTTTTTTTGGAATAACTAATTGATTGAGGTGGCATAGAACCGATTTCATATTTTTTTAAGTAATTAAGCAGTGCTTACTACGTAGTGCTCGCTCGAGACAGGTACCTGTATAGGTAAATGAACTCTTAACTTCTCTCCCCACGCTTCGCACACCGCGGCACTAGCGCCGAATGCTATGAATGAGGTGTGGGAGGAGTGGGGCAATGGAATGAGTGAAACGGAGCCGATTACGTTGAGAGTTAGACAGTATGCTTCTTAAAATAATTATTTCTTTTGTTAGAAAAAAGTAAAATGATAACTAGCCATATTTTGTATGGAAAAAATTATAGGGATATTTTTATTTAATTTATACAGAGACTCTGTGTAAGTCATGTCACCTGAAAGAAGGTGACCTTATATAATTATTAATACTATTTATCTGACATCTTAGTTTTTTTTTTACCCCAAAGTGACACTTAGTTTCATACAAAATACACCGTGAAATTTTAGTGGTTGTTTTCCCGCAACAGAACGATTTACCTTTAGTAGCACCATCGAATCGTGCGAGTTATTTTTTGAAAATAAAGATATCGTTGTTCTCAACTAATCAAAAAAATAATCATCAACTCAAAAGCGTGAGATACGATAGTATCTTTACAAAATGTGACGTGTTTGGGTACTGCTTGCCGCGTGAAATCAATGTTCAAAGCAAAAGAAGCTCAACGCACCAAGTAATACAGCATAAACTGCACCGCGCGAGGGGCAATGACCCCGGCCGGTGACCGGCTGCGGCGCGGCTGGTACCATTGGTTCGAGGTTGC
This sequence comes from Anania crocealis, assembly GCA_949315895.1. Classification (NCBI taxonomy): domain Eukaryota; kingdom Metazoa; phylum Arthropoda; class Insecta; order Lepidoptera; family Crambidae; genus Anania; species Anania crocealis. The sequence continues at coordinate 5,138,644 of OX438869.1, read as the reverse complement.
TTTCGAGTTTCGTTTATCACAATCGTGAAACGGCTATTTTTTTATTTTTTGAATAAAAAAAACTGCACAATTCTACTGTACTACTAAGATAGAATCATTTTACTGCGGGAAAACAACCACTAAAATTTCACGGTGTATAGCTATAGTAATATGGAATTCTCAGCATTATAGCAGTAACTATAGTCCTTAAAATATAGCATGATTAGAATGACACCTGTCAAACTGAAAATCAGATAAACATATTTATCGTGATCATTATCAGAATGATTGGGACAATCATGAAAATCAATTAGAATTTATTTATCGGATATAGAATTAAATGAATTTGAAAATTTTTCGTATACTATTAATAATTGCAATTTGATGTTCTTAACATCAACCAATGCTCATTAAATCATTTTGTAACATTTATGTTACATTACTTGATTTTGAAATAGGTATTGTTAGTCTGTCGATTTCGATTTGTCCATTTTACGTCATCACTATCAAAAATGACGTAACCTTGTAAAGACTTCTTTTAAAGTTAGGTGTAATATTTGTGACTGGATTATTTTAATGTTTTTAACTTTAAATATCTATTTTATATAATTAAATTGATTAATATGTTTAGCAATGTATAAAAAAATATTCTTAACATGCCAGTTACCAATATTTTTTAGTGTGCAAATGTGTTTCACTTTGTGACGCTGGTACAAAGTTACGTCGTCTCTTTCAGTGAGAACTGTCATTCTAATCAAGCTGTATTGTAAGGACTATAGGGTACTTACTGCGATTATTCTAAGCAATCCGAAATTCCACTTAAAATGTATTGTTGACTTAAAAGCAGTAAGTGTAATTGATTACTGCTGACATTTTAATTACCCAATAATTAAAAGCTTTTAACGCCCCGTTGGTCTAGTGGTTTAAATACCGGGCCAAGATCTCGGGGTCCTAGGTTCGAATCCTGGGTCGGGCAACAAAAAGTTTCGAATTTTCGAACGTTGCTCGGGTTTGTGATCACCAACCCGCATTTTCCAAGCGTGTGATTATGCCAATACACCCATCATTGCTAGCTTGAATTCGATGATGGACGCGTTTTTCCTGAAGTGGGATGATTATAGGCTGTTACTTTACTTTTTTTTCTTTTAAAAGTTATTGGTTACGCTCATTTACACAGCAGTGTGTCCACTTACTGTTTTTATTACTTACTAGCGGACCCGACAGACGTTGTCCTGTCTTAACTATGAATATTGATTTCAAATTGGTATAATTAATAAAAAAAATATTTCAAAAATGTACTAAGTTATTTATCGACATTGAAAATGCTAATCGCACTGGAAACTGTAACCGTTTGCAGCACGCATTCTGTCAATGTTATGTCAAACGCCATAATGTTAAATTAAAAAAGTTTAAATAGTCAAAAGCGCAGGTTACATTACAAATAATTTAGTATGGTGATTAAGTTTTCTTAAATTTCCTAATTTTCCGCGCAATTTTCTTAAATTTTTCTTTCATAAGAACATTCTCCAGACAATAACAAACAAAACAAAAAAAGAATTAGCGAAATCGGTCCAGCCATTCAAGCGTGATGTGATAACCAAGGGAAATAGGGATTCATTTATATATATATAGATTAGCAAAATAGAATAAAGATGTAGGAGGTACACTAATTACCGTGAAGTAAGTGCTTTTATGCTAAGGAAAAAACAAATATTGCATTGACTTACTGCTTTCTGCTTATTGTATTTTTAGGTTCCAGTTAAGGTAGAAAAGCGGGAGTCAGACCAGTTTATAAAGCATTTTGTGGCGATCAAGGATATGTACTTAACTCATTTTTAGGGTTCCGTACCTCAAAAGGAAAAAACGGAACCCTTATAGGATCACTTTGTTGTCCGTCTGTCCGTCCGTCCGTCCGTCTGTCAAGACCCTTTTTCTCAGGAACGCGTGGAGGTATGAAGCTGAAATTTATATCAATTACTCAGGTCTACTGTCCCTTGAAGCTGTGAAAAAATCAAACTTCTAAGCCAACGCAATCAAAAGATACAGCCGTTTATGCCGCAAATTTTCGACACTTGCAAGGGAATCAAAACCTACAGGGTGCTTCCCGTGAACTCAGAATCTTGAAATTTGGTACGAAGCAACGTCTTATAGCATAGATAAAGGAAAAATTACGAAAACCATAAATTTTTAGTTACATCACATAATATATATTTTTTTAATAATTTTAAACTTACTACCCATTTCCTCATAAACGCGTAGAGGTATTAAATTGAAATTCATACCAAATACTCAGGTCTATAATACCTTTAAGCTGTAACAAAATCAAACTTCTATGTCAACGCAATCAAAAGAAACAGCAATTTAAGCTGCATATTTTGAAACTCGCAAGTACTCGCAAGGGAATCAAAACCTAAAGGGTACTTCCAGTCGACCTAGAATCTTGAAATTTGGCATGAAGCAACGTTTTATAGCACACATAAAGGAAAAATTCCGAAAACCTTAAATTTATGAACGAACTTTGTAAACCTTGCAGGTTTGTACGGAACCCTCGGTGCGCGAGTCCGACTCGCACTTGGCCGGTTTTGAAAAAAAAAACGACTTACTGCTCTTATTGTGGGTTATTGTCGATTCGCCCACTTGTCGATTCGCCACGTTTTTGTAAGTCCCATACATTCAAAGTAAACTCGCCACAAACATCAAAAACTATATGTCGATTCGCCACAATCAAATAAATGTTGCTGTAAATTCGCCACACATCTATAATCTATACCATTTTTGAGTAAAGTACCGTTAGCAAGCAAAGTTAGGTCTAACATTAAACAAACTCGTCAAAAAAATGCCCCAGACTTTGTGTCTCTGGTTACTGATTTCAGGTATTTCATTCATCTTATGTAGCAAAAACAATAATATTATCATATTATGATTAATTAAAATTAGACACAAATTATTCTAGTTTTCCTAAACTAGAATAATTGCTGTCAAATTTTTTATTTTTACAATTGAGCTTAGTTATAAAATAAAAAACATAAAAAAATATGATTACTAATATGATTACTATGATTAATATGATAAATTGATAACAGGGTGTTCGGAAGAACGTTGAACATACGAAAATGGGGACAGGTAAGGTGGCCTGTTAATTAACTAGCCTAAAAGATCTTAACTTAATTTTATTTTATATTTTTTTATTTCTAGAATTTTTTGCTTTTGTTTCTTTAAACCAGTCAAAATTTATTTATCAAGGCCAGATCTATTTGTTTATGTTTTAACTTTGTTTTTAGCAATTTGTAATGTGCTACTTTAAGTTTTAAAAGGCTCTACTAACCACTAAGTTTCCAATAAAGAAAAAAATCTGACTATAAAAAATAAAATTTTAAAAAAAAACTTAAAAATAAATAAAAAAAAAGACCTAGGTAAATCAATTAACAGACCCCACCTGCCCCCCATTTTCGTTTGTTCAACGTTCTTCCGAACACCCTGTATTAAGGCCTTACTTTAAAATTATTTCCTTGATCATGTAATTATTAGATTTTATAATAATAGGATAAATCAGGCAAATCAGCCAACTGTAAATTGTTCTGCAATTTAAAAAATCCTGTTTTTTAAACTCTGCTAAGCTAGTTCTGGTATTCACGGGAATCTTCTACGTTGGATTCAGTCTTGCCTTGATAACAGAAGTCAGATCGTTGCTCTTAAAGGCTTCAGGTCGTTACCTGTATTTATCAAATCCGGGGTTCCTCAAGGATCTCACCTTGGCCCATTATTTTTTATAGTTTTTATCAACGATCTGATTGGCAAAATGTCGAGTCCCTGTCTTCTTTATGCTGATGACTTAAAGATATATAGAGAGATTGGTGATCATAGCGATTGTTTGAGATTGCAGCGTGATATTGATACTATTTGTGAGTGGTGTCAGCGAAACAAAATGTACCTTAACGTAAAAAAATGTTTTACTATAGCATTTACGAACAAAAGATACATAACCACTCATAAGTACCAATTAAATGGGGAAATCTTAGATAGGAAGACTATAGCAAAAGATCTTGGCGTACTGTTTGACCATAAACTTACATTTCGTGATCACTATGCCTTTCTTAAGAACAAAGCTTTTCATTTGCTCGGTTTCATAGCACGTTGCACCAAGGGCTTCAAAAATCCCCAAAGTTTCCTTACTGTCTACTGTAGTCTCATACGAAGCATTCTTGAGTACCCTTGTGTTGTTTGGTCACCTTGTTATACGGTTCATTCAGAGGAGGTGCCTTAGGATTCTTAGTTACAAATATGGTTATGGTCGCACTCTTTCGGGTTATAGCGAAAGACTGGATAAATTTAAAATAAATTCCTTAGTCAGTCGCCGAGAGCAGCATGACTTACTACATTTGCACAAACTGCTCCATGGTCGCTTTGACTCTCCCTATCTCTTAAACTTAATACTAAATATAACCCTCGGCGAGAGAACAAGACCTTCATATTACAAACTTATAGGAACAATACATCGTACTATAACCCTTTGTCTCGAATGTGTCGGTTCTACAACTCGGTGTCAATTAAAGACCCTAGCCTGGATATATTTGATCCTAGATTAAATGTATTCAGGAAAGCAGTTAGGCTACTTCCCTAGAAATAATCCATCGCAACAACTGAGTTTGTTGGGCACTCTCACACTTGTTTTAGAATTTCTGTGAAAATGCACTTATAATGATGATGTGTCAACAATCTAAGGATTCCAATCTTGGTCGAAGCTGTAGTTGCATTATTTAGATTTAAATATATGATTGTAATCTGTTTTGTTGTCCAAATAGATAATAAAATAAAAATAAAATAAATAAACTGTGATTAATAAATAAATATCACTAAGAGTTTAGTGCTCCTAATTATTTTTAGGCTATTTAGGCAAACAGCAAATCAGCTGACTGATGTATTCTTTTTAATATGTGAAATTTCTATAAATAATAACTCGGTTATTTTGTCAGTTGGTTTGTGAGATGCTAATTTTAATTCATTTTTGCAACAAGAACATATTTTATCAACTGTTACAAACCACCTGTAATTTTAATATAAGAAATAAATTTCTTTCTTCCCATCACGTGTTTGATTTTTCTGCTGTCTTTACTGTGAAAACATGTGTGGCGAGTTAACAGTGGGTCTAGCACAAAGAACTATCGACTTCGAATCGTTTGCGTATCGAAAGCGAACGACACAAAGTTCGTGCTTTGTTTTGTAGTTCTCATTTTGACCGCGTAAGCGCTGTTTAAGTTTTTTCATACTAAATATTTCGATGGCGATACGAACACGCAATCGATTCGAATTCGATAGGTTTTCGTGCTAGACCCACAGTACTCAAAAATATAAAATATTAAATGTGGAGAGTTTACACATATATTTTTTCGTGGCAAATCGACTTTGTGGCCAATCGACATTAACCCCTTATTGTCAGCGCGGCAGAACGTCAACCTACCACACAACGTCACATTTTCTCAATTGATATTGATCTTTATCTGTTGGATTTAAAGTGAAAAATCAATTCAATGACCTTTAACTTCTTGGGTAGGTCGACCTGCCGTTGTCTGTACATCAACACTGGCCTTCACTAACTCGTGTTTCTTTCCCTGCCCAGCCAAATCTGGTTCGAACCTGCTAATGCAGCCTTTTACACTCGCTCTAATATCGAACTTACTGCAGTTCTGTCCAAGCCAAGGTCTTTCAACATGTTATAGAGAGATTTTGCTGGTACACCTCTCGCTCCTACTTCTACAACATATAGACTAACCGGTTTTTTTATAATATTTCATTTCGGTGGTCATAATATTTGTTTTCTTTCATTTTACCTAAAGATCACCCAGTGACGGGGTGGTCTTAAGTATGTTTGTTTTCCACGGCACGGTAAGCTCTACAATAACTATTTATTTTGTAGCTCTAGAAAAAGAAAAATGTCTGGTTTGGATGACGAAACATCCACATTCTCTGGGATTTTATAGTGCTTTTCATACGTGTCTATTAAAATAGTTCAGTCAGGTACTATACCCAGGGTTGAGTAGAGGTATGACTTGTTCTTAGAATAAGCCTTCCTTAATAAAGTTAATTTGTCTTTTGTTTGTGGTCATGCAATGCCTATAGCTTCACTTATGATTTGAAGCACTTTGTCAGGGCGATGTGAGTAGTGACCCTTATTCAAGAGCACCTTGCATCCCACCAATAGGTGTTTATATTATTATGTATTTTTTTTGATTTGATGTTAAAACGAACTATTATAACGCTTTGAACCCCACGATTCGCCCGGGCGCCGCGATAACAATTGATTTCAATTGTGTCTGGACCGAAGATGTTACGGAGCTTCGACTACAACTCCGATAAGTCGAAACTTCCGATTATTTAACACCTTCGGTACCGACTTCGGCTCCGACACTTTTAAATCAGATGTTTTAATCGGAGGTCGAAGCATAACATAGCGGCGGCGGCAAATTTGACTTCGACGCCCCAGGATGCTACAAAACAAATAACTTTAAAATATACTTTGCTGAAGAATCAAAAATGGTGTATTTCTAATGCTAAATCTATGGAAATTGACAGATTGATTTCTGAAATGATTGCTTTACAAGACCTACCCTTCAATTTTGTGGAAGATATAGGATTTCGGCGACTTATGCACTGTGCCGAATTATTGCAAGAGGAAGATATTTTTTTACTGAAAATATTTATATCCTCTAGCTAGTCTGTGAGTCTATTTGGAAACATGGCAATTTATTTAATTGTTTATGTTTTATTTTATACTAATAAATTAGAAAAAAATAAATTTAACTGAATAATGTTTTATATTATGCCCTTAAATAAAAAAATCCTCTCCTACCACCACTTCTGTCCCTGCCTCCGACTCCGGTTCCGACTCCGGTTCCGACTTCGGTTCCGACTTCGGTTCCGACTCCGATAAATCAAATTTAAAAACTCCGACTCCGCCTTCGGTTCCGATAAAGTTACCTCCGTTACATCCCTGTCTGGACTCTGGAGTAACCCACGATCGAGGGATTAATAAGTCATTATCTCCCAAATTTTCGAGATGCGTAGTTTGTTCGGTATTCAACAAATTCTTTTTGTTTAACTCTTCCAGAATATTTTCCAGTGTTTTAATTTTTTTTTTGTAGCGACTAGTTTTTTTCTGAAGATTTTTAATTTGGTTTTTCTGTTTTTTTAACATACTTTCACACTGACTGATTTTCTCACGCATTTGGCGATTACTCGGTGTTTCAGGTAAATCTTGCCAGTTACCCGTTATCTGAAAAAGATTCAATTTCATAAAAATGAGAATCATTAAATTTAACAATACTATCAGTATATAAACTTGAAAAAATATGTCTCAGGCGGGACTCGAACCCGCATCTCCTCGCATGCCGGGCTAAAGATGTTTCTTTCGGGTGTTAAGGGTGCAAACTCCTAACATTTGATGATGTAACGCTGGCTCACAGCGTTAAGAATATGCTTGAAAAATTCGCGCCGAGTCGCAGTGTCTCGGTGGCTTAGTGGTATAGCGCACGCCCGGCATGCGAGGAGATGCGGGTTCGAGTCCCGCCTGAGACATAATTTTTAAAGTTTATATACTAATATTATAATTGCAATTTAATTGCTAAAATATCAAATAAAGTTTAACAATACTTATATACAAGGTGTAACATAATTAAGGCACATCCTCATAAGGTCTGATTCTGCTGCTCAAGTACTACAACTTTTACTATGATGAACATTGATCTTGCAAAAAATTCACCTCCCATTCACCATCAATTTGTAAGGAGAAGTTATTTTATTTTGAGATTTCGATGTTGGTCACGTAATAAAAGTTGTTGTATTTGTCAATCAGACCTTATGAGGATGAGCGTTCATTATGTTACAACTTGTATATAGGTAGGTACAGGAGTTTTTTTTCCGGTGCACAAATTTCTATATGCTTTTCTACTCATGAAAATGATCAAATTTTAGCTAGGGCACATTTTTATATACAGCAGTACACAAGTTTACATACAGCATTTTTATACATATTATTTAACTTACATGTACATCCGTTTCAGCTACGTTTGCTAGTTGGAAACTAAATTTACTAGATTTGTAATCCTGGCTACAAGATAAACTTTCTGCAGATACGTTGTTTAACGTCTGAAACGGATGAAGTCATTTAATAAGGCAAGCAGTTTATATATAAACATTTACAGCCTTCCTAGTTTCTAAATATAGCTACCTAGAATAACCAAAAAGATTTTTTAACCGTTAAGAGTAATATTGATGAGCAAGCAATATTTATGGTTATTATAGGTATAAACCTATTATTCATTTATGAGTAAGGCCGTATTAATTTAATTACTACCTACCTTTATTTGACTGGTTTGGTTTTGCTCATTATGAACTAGTTGGTGGCCACAAGTGACACATGTGTTATACTGTCAAAAAAAATGAAGCGTGAATTAATAAATCATTAATTAAATGATCACGACGAAATCATAATAAAGTTAACGAGTCAACGACCGCGTAACAATGAAATTTCTGCAGTGTCTCGATAACACATGGCTAAATCATTAGGTAATAATGGGTTAAAGTATGAAATTGCCGATTATTATCCCACTTTTTATTTTGTTTATAGCTCTTTAAGTATAGTCATATTATTGCGTAATTCTTTTTGTATTGTATCAAAAACTAAATAAAGTAACTTTTGACTAAAAAAAAATGCAATACTAGTGCCTATTACTTTAAAGGAAGTCGTTGAAAAGACCCCTTACAACGCTGACCTTCTTGGTTCAATTAAGTATATTTGTATTATATACTTTGATTTTCAGAAATTTTAATACTATAATGCGTAGCTTTATAACCATCTAACTTTCACCTTTAATTGCATTAAAAACGGTTCAGGCGTTTTTAAAAAAACAAAAAAATTTTTAGTATGGAAAAATGACTTTTCTCGATTTCGTCCATACAAAACGGCAATTTCATATTTTAACACCTAATATCATGTTTGTATTTTCCATTTTACCGCTATTTCTCTTGTTGACGGCTTGTTGCTTAGATTTTCATTGGAATCTTCCTTTGAAGTGCTAGACTCCAAGACGGTCTGAAATGACATAATAATTTATTTAAGTATAAGTAGGTACTTTAACACTACGAAAAGTGGATGCATGAGGCATTTTCTCTGCCATTGAACTTTTGATCTAAGATTTATTAAAGGTAGAAGAAGATTTTTAAATTTTATCACAATCAATTTAATGATAACAGTTGTGCTTGCTTATAAATTAAATAAAAACTGTCTTTATTACATACCGTTGCAAAAATTTTACAATTTTTTTCTGTTGGAATAGCCCAATCAAAAAGTCTGCGAGCCTTCTTCAAGGGTTGAAAACATTTTTCCTGAAAATGGTCTGAACAAATCACACTTCCTTTCACTGGAAACCAATTAGGCCCCCTGCCAGTGGCATTTATCCATTTTTCCTTTATATGGGAATTATTTGGAAAGCTGAAACAAAATAAAGTAATATCAAATAGTTTTGACGACCTCCGTGGCGGAGTGGCGTACACACCGGTTTTCAAGGTGTCGCCTGCTACGAGGTCCCGGGTTCGATTCCCGGACGGGTCAATGTAGAAAAAATGTGTTTTTCTACATTTTCTCGGGTCTGGGTGTTTGTGATACCTTCGTTGTTTCTGGTTTCCAAAATACGAATGCTTTAAATGGTTATTCAAATTGGGATCAGAACAATGTATGTGATGTAAGAAGAAAAAAAATAGTGACTATCTATTTAAACTACATGTTTACCACGTTACGTACGATATTACCTTAGGATACCTATTACTTTATTTAATTTATTATCAGGTTTATAATAACGGCAGTATCGCTTTATGTGCGTGTTTAAATTACTTAATTTATATCATAAGATTATATTAAATTACAACTTAAATTTTATACACAAAATTATTCATGAATCAGTCACATAAAGAACTAGGAAAACTATCGATAATACGCGGATCGGATCTACACTACATCCCTAATTAGCTGGCTACAAAGTGTGGTCGCGGACGCACACGTCTGGCAGTAAACGCTTCGATTAAACCTCGATACATTACGCAGTCGCATAGCACTCACAACACAGCTAGTTGGTATCAAACCTTCAATGTATATTGTGCCGACACAATTATCATTACATGGATGTTTTCATTAAATATTTCGTTTAATGGATTTATAAGCAAATAAATGATAAAATGTAATACATACACATGGTACGTGACTCCATCCTTAATGTAGTTTTTTGTTACACTTCTATTTTTACAAGTAATCACGGAACAACTCGGCATTTTAATTAAATGGAGAGATCGTTTCGTCGGTACGGGTCATGTGCAACTACTAATCCGCCGCGGAGTGCAATGGTTCTGTTTGCCCATACATAAGTATATCGGTTTCGCATGCGCCACGCCCCCATTCATATCATTCTGCATTTGCATTCATTCATCCAATGTCAGTCATGTCCAAATGTCAGAGAGAGAAGTAGAATTTATTCGTCCCGTTCTCGGGACAGGCGAAGACATGAGCCATACTGCCTGGTCTTTTATAGTTTCTTGATTTAATATACTTACAAAAACATGATAGCCATGTGATAGCCTAACCCACTGAACAAGGCCTAACCTTACTAAACCTAAACTAACTTAAGTCATTGAAATGTATGGGTAGTTTATACATTTCAATGATTACAGGAGTTTTGCGCGAGAACGTGTATCAGAGTCAAATAGGAGCGCCTTTTCTTGTTTCTCACTTTATTTGATTTATCCTACTCACTGACACATTATTATAACAATGCCATCACTTTATCACAATAAATGCCGCTTAGGATAATTTCACAAAATTACGAAACAAAGTCTATCTTTCTCTTCTCGTTTCCCGCGCAAAAAACCCGATGTCATGTTCAATCAATCAACATTCAAGTTCATTCAAGGAGTTTTTGGCGGGAGTTCGTGAGATACCTTTGGAGTCCATTTATTTTATCGATTTTTTATTGTTTATAGTGATTTTTGGGTCGTAAAGTGTCGTGCGAGTGAACAATATACAGTTCGGTGAAATAAGATGGTGTATGGGTCGTAACCAAGAAAAGTGGACCATGAATTTTGCGCGGTAACGCGAACAGTTCACCTCTTTCTTGGGGACTTCTCTTCATTCCTTCAATATTTCGACTGTCTCCAAAAACTCCATGGAAGCATTAAAACGTCCAACATCAACGTTTTAATGCAGAAATAAAGACAATATTACTAAAGAATTGGCTGTATGTACAAGTATCCGAGGCCGTTAACTTATTAAAGGAAAAAAAAGACCCTGGATGGATTCAAGACTTCAAAAGTTCAACAACAACAACTGGTGAAATTAATTAATAATGATAAATAATGTAAAATTTTTTTTTTTAAAGGGAGCAGATGAGAAGTTAAAAATGTGGATTTTTGGCTACGGGTCGTTAGTTTGGAAAGTTGATTTTGCTTACGAATGCAAAATTGTAGGTTATATTTCGGGTTACCTCAGAAGATTTTACCAACTCAGTATTGACCACAGAGGCGTACCTGAAAAAGTAAGTTACCTCTGCTTTACATTACATTTATTTCCGCCCTGACTGTTGATATGCCCTCTACTCGTCCAACCAGGACGGGTAGAAGGCGACATAAAAAGAGATTGATTGATTGTAAGGATATGATTGAGAAGGGAGTAGACGACTCGAGGACGACAGACAGGATTGTTTGGAAGAGGAAAACATACTGCCCAGATGACCTGAGAACAGGGCTAGTTAATGATGATAAATAAAATTAAATAAAATTTTATTTTCAATAACAATCTTAAGTTTAGATAACATAGTTGATTGGGGTCTCCATTTAAGCAAGTATTGCCTGTGTTTGGCGACCCCGCTCTTCCTTATCTATGCATACATTTTGGTTTTATTTTAGAAGCAAACAAACATGAAAAGTATTGAGTATAACATGTCTGCTTTTCCTTAAAACTAGATAATATTTAGAGTGTGGAAATAGAATGAAGGCCTTTAATGATAATGACACTAAAAGAAAGAAATCTGTACATTTAATTGAACCTATTTACAGCCTGGACGAGTAGTTACTCTAATCAAAAGTGACGATCAAAACAGCAAAGTATGGGGGGTGGCTTATAAAATACGCACAGAAGATATAGAGAAAGTCACAAAACATCTAGACTACAGAGAAAAAAATGGATATTCTAAGAGAACAGTCACATTCCATCCAAAAGACAAAAGTTTGGAACCATTCAATTTGACCCTTTACATAGCTACAGAGGAAAATGAATCGTTTGCTGGTGAGTAACAGTTGAGCAATGACTACACTAATTAGTTATTGATTAGTAGTAGGTACTGTTATATACAATGTGTCCCAAAATTCAACAATAAGCCGGCGCCGTAGGGTGGACATGATCATGACTACTTCGGGAAAAATAAGAAAAAAAATCAGCTGGTTATTTTTTCTTATTATTCCTGAAATATTCATGATTATGAACACCCTACGGCGCCGGCTTATCGTTGAATTTTGGGACACATTGTATATTGACAGTCCACTGCTGGACATAGGTCAGTCCAAAACGTGTCTTTCACTGTGGGTACCAATTTCGTAACCTCTTATGACCTACCTATGAGAAACTCTTACGTTTTCTTGAGTTTACATGAACACTATACATTGAAATCTAAATATATAAAAATGAAAACTGATTTAATGACTGACTGACTGACTGACTGACAGACATATCAACGCACAGCCCAAACTACTGGGATTTAAAATCTGAAAATTTTCACCGTGCTTCCTTTTATAGTGTAGGTGAGCACTAAGAAAGGAATTTTGGAAATTCCGCCTCTTAGGGGGTAAAAAGGGCCCCATAAGTTTGTATGAAACTCCGTCAGTTTTGAAGCTATGTCGATGAAAATTGGTATGCAGCTACCTGATTAAAAATTAAGAATGACGTCTTTCAGGATTTTTGAAAATTTAATTTTTAAGGGGATAAAAAATGGGGGCAAAGTTTGTTCGGTTCCGCGTCATATCCATACTCTTTACATATTTTTACTCTCTGACTTTACTTAGTTTGTTATGACATTCAATGTGTCAATCAGAAAATAAATAGGTATTTTCTTATAAACATAATGTTATTATTTTAGAATTTAATAATTGGCGCCGAAATTAATGAATTAGCTGAATTAAAACGTGTAGAATTTTAATTAAAGGCTGCATTACAAAATTCGGCAGCCAGATACAAAACCTACGAGAAATTTCTGATTATGAATTAAAATTAGTGAGTGATCAGCTGGTGAAGTGACAAATGAACAAATTTACCAAGAATAATTTGGAAGAGATACGACTACAATAAATAATATTACTGATGACCCACAGTTGGAAACTGAGATTGAAGAAAAAAATTACCTTCAGGGTATTACAACACAGCTTAAACTAAAACTGCAGAGTTTGAATTCGATAGCACGAAACAATTCCATGTATGCAGAAGGTACTGAGGAGCAAAGCTCGGTCACAAACAAATCTTAGGACATCTAAATTGAACTCAGTACCATTAGACAAGGACGAAACATACAAAAACATCATTAAACGGTTGGATACGTACTTAAAACTGAACAGATGTGATGATATCGATACAAGGAAATACACGTCAATCATACATCTTTGAGCCCAGAATTACATCAGAAAACGTATTATATTATATTTTTGTGCTCCACGGGATCCTTGTGAGTTAGAATTTGAAGAGTTGGATATAATTCAGTTAGTAAATTATCAACATCTCAAAATCGGAGAGATTACTAGAAGATTTAACAATGGTGTTTGACGAAACTACAAAGCTCAATTAGTGCTTCAAGAAAATGTGACACCAATTTTCATCTAGCCGCGACGTATTCCATACGCCCTGAAGGACAAAGTTGACGAAGAAATAAAGTAAAGTAAAGTAAAAGTAAAGTAAAGTAAAAATTATTTATTTGCAAGAATACAGTTCAATACATCAGATCATAATGATGTTAATATCCTAAGTCCTGTGCATCCAGCCAAACAATAGCGTGCAAATATATAGTAAATCTTAACAACTCACAACAACAATTTAATAATTTTAAAAACGAAAAACTCGAAACAATTACAGTAATATATTTGAGAAATTGTCACATTTTATTTTTATGTTCAAGAAATTCTTTGACATTATAAAAGCAGTGATACAGTAACCATTTTGTCAATTTAGTCCTGAATATATTTAAGTCATGGATTAATTTCAAGTCATCTGGTAATTTATTAAACAACACAATACACATATTAAAAATATTTTTTTTGTATATTTGTTTATGACAAGGAGGATGGTACAATCTGTTCATAACTCTTGCCCTAGTTGGCCTCGAATTTACTTCTGATCGCTTTTTCCAATATTTTGGATGGGAGAATACAAACAAACAAACGTCTCTGATATACAACGATGGCAAAGGCAAAATACCAAGTTTTTTGAACAAAGGTTTACAGCTGTCATCAAATTTAGCACTGCAAATTGCTCGTATACACTTTTTCTGTAGTACAAAAGCCCGGTCAACGTCCACTGAGTTTCCCCATAGTATCAAGCCGTAACTAAGAACAGCTGATACATAGCCGTGATACGCTGTTAGAGCTGCCTCGACAGAAACTGTTTGTCTCAGTTTACGCAACGCAAAAACAAATCGGTTTAACTTATTGCACACTTGCTCTATATGCTCCTTCCAATTTAAATGCTTATCAATAGTGATTCCAAGGAATTTATGATGGTTCACTAGATCTACTGTATTATTTTCAAATTCTATTTGAAGCGGTCGGGGCCGAGAGTTGTATGAATGAAATTGAATTTGTTTACATTTATTAATATTAATTTGCAAGTTGTTATTTTTCATCCATTTTATTATATCCCTAAGAGCTTCATTCACATCTTTTTCAAAGTTATCCTTATCGTCACATTTAATTATTAAAGTGGTATCATCTGCGAAAAGAACTGTTTCGTGTCTGATGGCTTTAGGAAGGTCATTAATATACAGTAAAAACAGAAGGGGACCAAGTACGCTCCCTTGAGGAACACCGTTTTTATAAGGTTTTAGTTCAGACTGAAAAGTATGTTTTGTGAGAGTATTACGCGTCTTAACAATTTTTGATATTTCTAAATATTGTTTTCGGTTTTCCAGAAAACTTTCCACCCAGTCCAGAGCCTTACCCCTAATGCCATATACACGTAGTTTATTTAAAAGTTGAGAATGATGAACAAAATCAAAGGCCTTAGTCATGTCCAGAAATATGGACACCAGAGGCACTCTCTTATTCAAGCTGTCAGTAACAATTCGCAAAAAGTCAAAGCATGCAAGAGTCGTTGAGCTACCTTTTCGAAAACCATATTGTTGTGGGTGAAGAATATTGTATTTGAATAAAAAGTCAGTGACCCGACTTAGATATGCCTTTTCAAAGATTTTAGAAAGGATTGGGACCAATGTTATTGGCCTATAATTATTAGGATCAAGTTTATTCCCTTTTTTATAGAGTGGTTTAACTATCGAAACTTTTAGACTCTCTGGAAAAATACCTTCTACAAAAGAAAGGTTAATTACGTGAGCTAACACATGGCTTACTTGTGAAGCAACATTCTTTAAAATCCTTGTCGTTATACTGTCATAGCCACAAGATTTGCAGTTTTTTAGTGACATTATGACATTGAATATTTCTCTTTCATTTACAGGTCTTAAGAATATCGTATGTGCATTACAATTGTCAATTAAAGATGTCATATTATTAGGTATACAATTTTCAGTTGTCGTTAAGTCAATAAAATAATTATTTAAAATATTACATATGTCAAGAGGATTTGAATAAATTTTATCTTGAAATCTTATTTGGGAAATGTCACCAATTGTTTTGTCTGAAATAGCAGAAGATATCACTTTCCACGTGGCTTTACATTTATTTTCACACTTTTTAATAAAATTATAACTATTTAATTTTTGAGAGTAATTTATGCATTTTTTTAATGTTTTGTTGTACTGTCTGAAAAAAGTTTTATTTATACATTTATTCATTTTATTAGTTTTGTATTTTAGATATAATTCACGTTTAGTTCTACACGACTTTTTTAAGCCTTTTGTAAGCCATTTAATTTTCATAGGACGGTTGTTTATTTTTACCCTAATAATAGGGAAGCATAAATTGTAAAAAAGGCAAAGTAGTTCATGAAAATCGTTAAAAGCTTGGGACAAATTAGTCGCAGTAAAAACCTGTGAAAAGGAAAGCGCTGAAATACAGTCACAAAATTTCCTAATGTTGTCCACACTATAATCACGTTTGGACTCGTACCATGTAGTGTAAGCCGATTGCTTTTTCATTTTTAAAGCAATTGTTTGTGCAGTGTCATGGTCAGAAAGACAAAGGCGGTGGACCGTGGGCACTACTGATTTTACGTTGCTAGCAATTTGGTCAATGCAAGAGTCAAGTCTTGTTGGTCTAGTAATATGAGGTTCAAATTTATAATTCTCTAAAGTAGATTTTAGATTTTTTGCAGCTTGTGTTGGCTTTAAAATGTCAATATTCCAATCACCACAGATTACTATTTTCTTATTTTTATACTTATCTGTAAGATAACTCATTAGTTTTTCTAATTTATGTAAAAATATACCAGTGTGGGACTTTGTTTGCTTAGGGATTCTATAAATATTTATTACTATAAGTCCCAGACCTAAAACTTCAATCCCGCAACACTCAAAATAAAATGTGGTTGCCATTTCTGAGACAAATGGTAAAGTTTTAAAATCAAAGTTTTTTCTCAGCAAAATGCAAGTACCACCTCTACTCTTATACCTACAATAAGTTACTGCTAATTTATAGTTTTTGAGACGTATGTTTGACTCCGATCCACGTTTAACAAAAATTTCACTTAGACAAACTATATCAACCTCCCTGCCCGCATCATGAAAATTTTGAAGCGTAATGTCTAGGAAGTCTAATTTGCTACAGAGTCCTCCAATATTTTGATGAAATATAATTATATTGTTATCAGGACAGACATCTATAGATTTTCTACTACAATTTATTTCTAAATCATCTTCATAAATACGAATTTTTTTAAATTCGAAAAAACTTAGAAGTATCTTGTTTATTTGGTTTATCTAACTGTAGCACATTTTTGAGATAGTCATATTCGTATTTCATAAAGTCAATTTCAATATTAATTTTATATGCAACAAGATCCAATCGTTTGTTTATCTTATAATTATATTTAAGTGATTCAATGTCAATAAATGTACAATTTTGATAATTATTAGATAACATTTGCAAGTCTGAATTTAAGGTTCCTACATCTAAATAAGAATTAAAAGGAATACTTAATAAGAATATTTTTTTACAATTTTTTAGCTGAAATAACATATTACATAGATTCGAATAAAGAGTATGTGGATTTTTATCATGGCAACCAGTTGAAACAACTAGAATATCCTCATAATTTAAAGATTTAACTACAGTATCTAAATCATGCAATACATGACACGATGACGCATTTGGCTTAATAAATCCAGTAGCTTTATAAGTGTCATTCCATTTTCCGAATCTTGATTTGTTAATTTTTTCGGACAGCCCTCGCAGTTGCTCGTCACCATAAACAAAAATTTTTGGTTGTTTTCTTTTTCGGCTTGGTGACAGATTTTCTTTGGTCCCATTTGTTTTTTTAAATGTTTGACTGACACTGATATTGGTCGAAGGATTCAAAACAGATAAACTACTTTCACGTGCATGTTTAGGTGTGCTTGTCAGCTCATGGGGCAGACTATCTTTTTTATTCGGAGTTTTCTTAGGAATATCTGCAAATTCGTGTTAAGTTCTCAATTTTGTGCTCATAATCTCCTAGTTGTTTTTTAAGCAACGAGTTTTCTTGCAATAAGTTTCCGATTTCATTATCCGCGACGTCTAGCTTTAATTGAAGATCAGATATTGCTTTTTGCATTTCCGCCATGATTTCGACCTGATTTCGTCCCAATACTGGACAACTCCTATTAAGCACACTCGAATCATCAGCGCTTACTTCTTCATCGTCCGTACTTAAGGACTGAAAGGAATTTTCAGTTGATACGTTAACTACTATCTTTTTTCGAACGTTAATGTTAATTGAGGGCGAGTTATTTGATGAGTTAGTTATTCGTGATGTGGAGGGTGATAAAGTAATGCTGTTTCTTCTTGATCTTTCTTGGCAGGAATCGCAAGTCCATTTACTCTTTTGTGCCTTATTGAGAGCGTAAAAAGAATTATATCTCTGCTGAGAGACTGATGTACATGCTATGTGAAATGTACTTTCACATTTTGAACAACATAGGTTCTGTTTTACTGTAATCGCCTTCTTACATTTTCCGCACGGCGCCATCTTGCGAGCATTATCATTATCTTTCTGTGCCTTTGGCATATTTATAAGAACCACTTCAATATTAGTGTGGAATTTGTTTTTTAGTTATTTTTAGTTTTGTCGCTAGGTGTCGGCGTGCGTAGATAGTTTTTGTTCGTGTTTTTGCATAGGAAGTAGTGACACCTAGCGGCAAGTGGTAGATTTAAGAAGAAAAAATAAATCTGTAGTCGTAGTAGTTATTTGCTCCACATACTAGATGGCACTTATAAATTAGATGGCATTTGTACGTAGCCGCATAGAAAGGAATGCCATCGAGCGGTTAGTGGCAAAACGAATCCTCAGGAAATGACAGCTGATCCGTGTTTACTTTCGTAATGTCAAAATTTAAGTTTAACGTTCATGCAAAACGAATTCACTGTTAAAATAGTCAATAATATCCAATAACCATGTCACAAGTAACAAACTAGGCGAGTACTTTAACTAGAGAGTATTTTTAAGATGCACTTGATAAATAGTACGCTATTGTTCACGATTTTTGCACTGTTTATTTTGATGGTAACAAGCGCATTATTCCTGTAAGTTTTTCTGTGAATAACACTAACACAGGTTCCCCAGTCACTGAACTTCACTTAACACTTTTTTTTTTTCAAATTACTTTATATTAGACATTTTATTTTAATTAAATACACAGAACAGATGTTATGTGTGGCACTAGCGCCATCTGAGGACTCCTATATAAGGAGGCTATGTAACGAAAAGACAAAACTTGATAATTCCTATTGGATGTCTTATCTATATGTATATTGGTACATATTCAGAAAATAAATATCGGTACTTACCATAAGAATGGTATTATTTAGAACTTAATCATTTTTAGGGTTCCGTACCCAAAGGGTAAAAACGGAACCCTATTACTAAGACTTCGCTGTCTGTCCGTCTGTCCGTCTGCCTGTCACCAGGCTGTATCTCAAGAGCCGCGATAGCTAGACAGTTGAAACTTTCACAAATTATGTATTTTTGCTACCGCAATAACAACAAATACTAAAAACAAAATAAAAACAATATTGAAGAGACAAAAAAATCGCGTTTGTTGTATTCACATACAACAAACGCGATTTTTTTTGTCCTTTTTTGTCCTTTTTTGTTCGATATTAATAATGGCAACAGGTAGGCACTTGAAATATTCACAAAACACTCAGTTATATTTCTAACTTTAATAATCAATAATTAAATTAATATTTAAGGGAGGTTTCCACACAAAAAAATCTATTTTTTGCTTATTTTTGCTTGATATCAATAAATGGTAACAGGTAGGCACTACATTAACTAAATTAATGTAGGTACCTACTGTTGTTTTCGTAGTCAATGGTACGGAACCCTTCGTGCGCGTGTCTGACTTGCACTTGGCCGATTTTTGTTTATACGGTAGAGACAAATGTTGGGAAATCGAAAAAAGTGTATAGAATTACACTATTGTACCTTATGATATTATCAACTATATTAAGCAGTACAAAAATAATTCCTAAACTGGGCATAGACCCGTATCTCAGGTAAGAAAAGGTAACAGGTGTGTTGCAACAACACTAAGCAGCTGACTGGTGGATTAAATCAATATAGACTGGTAGACCATTTGACAAGCTTCCATTTAGAAGATAATTTGATAAACTTCCATTTAGTAACGATTTATTTTTTCTAGGACGCACCGCTTTTGGGGGCCTGGCAAAGTTTGTTTAGTAAAACTGCCTTTCTAACGCATCCAAATTATGTATCTTTTTATTTAATATCCTCCATATTTCAAAAAATACACTTTTAAAACATGAAAATAAAACGTTGAAAAAAAAATCACCTCACTTCATAATTCCGTGTTGTTTAACTTAGGAATAGCTACCACCACGCACCCACTAATGACCAAGCAGCAGCAATTAATGATGTTTTGCTGACATCATTTGAAGCTGAAGAAATATAAAAATATATAGACACAGTGGTCAGTACAGTCGAATCAGTTCTCTATCCTGTCAAGTTTCTGAACACTTTTTATCCTACTGATCATCCTCTACCATTCATGCCTCGAACCCACATCCCACATGAAAGTTTTGTGAAACTACGTCAGCTTTTTGGTATAAATTTTGTTATGTTGTTTATAAGGATTTTTTTATAATTAAATATTTGAGGGGGTGAAAAACGGTTGAAAATTTTGTGGTTAATTATTTGTGTTTAACATCATATTGAGGTACTTGAAACTTCGTTTATTGATCATGAAGGGAGAATGACATAGGACTGGCTTTTTCAGAGCTCTACACCGATGCTGGTACTACACCGGTCTTCTATCCAAACGTAGTATGCAAGCAAATTGTCTTTGTAAAATCGCCTTTTTAACGCTAATGGATCGAGAAAAATGGTACCCTACTTTGTTGGAAATTAAGAATGTGGTTTTTTACACAGGGCCACTTCTTCCAGGGCTCTACGCCAGTGTTGATCATATTCGAAAAAAGCCTTGCAAGCTGCTTTGAATGGTTTGTTGTACTACAGCGTTGACAGTTTTGAAAGTTTCAAAGGATATTGTACTTCAGATTTCATGTTAATGCAAATAGATGTGGTGCGAGCTCGCTTGGACCACTGTTCGCTAGGAGAACTAACACCGGATCCCTAAATAGTTTAAATCGGCCTCTTTCATCCAACTATTGTACCAACGGGCCCCGGTAAGTCGGCAACGACGTATCGGCTCCCACTAAGTGCCCACCACCACCTTGCCCGAGATGGGCACCCTCGGCACCGTAGGCAAAGGAAGTGGAGGAGAGGGGGGTGAATCGTGACGAAAACTTTGTAACAGATCAAAACCCACGCGTGCGAAGCCGCGGGCATCAGCTAGTAAAAGATAAGTTGAAGGATTTATGGCCATTTCCAATAACCTATCTATTTTCAGTTTTGGCATAACAACTTCTGTCTTTGTTTCTCTGGACGGCAAAAACAGAGATAAACTGAACATAGATAGGTTATTGGAACTGGCCGTTAGAACGAACGTTAAATAAACGCATTCTAAATCTGTAAACTTATCTTTCATTTCGGTCTTTTATAATATGTTAAAATATTAAGATTACACAAAATGTAAATTGAAAAATATATCCCAATTATATTTCCATACATGCATATTAAGGAATCACTAAAAATCACTAAAAATCACCTAAAACAGAGTCAAACTTGTAAGGTTGAAATCCTTGCAACTCATGGTTCCAAATATTATTCAGTTCTATGGTTCTACTAATAAAGTCAAAACCCCTTAATCATAATTAACGCAAAGTCCAATAAACCTATTTTAGCTAGTACACTGTTTGTTCTCATTCTTTCTTAGCGCTGTCATCATTTGAAAGAAAGTGACAAAACAGCTAATAAATAGTAATAGCTAAAATAGGTTTATTAGACAGTTGGCGTTATAATGAATAAGGGGGAAAGAAGTGAAAGAAAGTGTAGAAATAAATCTGTCTGACATTCATTACAGGTCCAGCATCAATAGAAGACATAGCAGATCAAGTTGCCAGCTCTCAGGGGCCAAGTGGCCCCAACAAAGAATATGTGTACAATTTAGCTGAAGCCATGCGACAGCTGGCACCCGATGTTATTGATGAACACCTGTTCGCTCTCGAAAGTGCTTTGCGGAAATTGGATCATGATCTAAGAAACATCTGACCGTGTTTGGCGGCATAAAAAACATTTTAATGCAATGAGGTCTGAAATTATTATGTGATGAATGAATGTATCAGATAAAGATATTAAATTATTTATTTCTTTTTAAGTACATGATACACATTGACACATTCTCAATATCTATGATACATAGTGTTTATTCTGATGCATATCCATATATTTCGGTTTTTAGGTTAATGGTTATGTTAGTAACAAAATCTCTATTAACATTGTTAATAGAGATTTTGTTACTACAAGGCATTCGATAATGAAATTTAAATAATTGAAAGGATAATACAATACTATTTATAAATAATATTAATACAAGATCTATTTTCTTATGAATTCTGTGTAGAAACATGTTTTTAGCTCAGAGCACTTATATTATTTTATTAATAAAGTGTTCCTATCTGAATGTCACCTCTAAGTAGGCAACACATTTGTTTGAAGACCCACTAACCTACTTGACTCATTCCAGTGCACAGGTAAAGGAACTGACAAGTTAAAAACTTATTATTTATTCAGCAACTATAGTTGTTATGTTTGCAAAGTGAACTAAGATTTAGAAAATTAACGTAAACAGTTAGTTGACAGTTACGGACGCAATAATAAGATCTAAATTTCAGTGTCCTCGTAGCGCCTTATTCATCATCATCGTCATCATCAGCCTACATTAATTCACTGCTGGACACTGCTGGTGATCGCCGCTCAGCCAATTTTCGAAAGAAGATACTGCTGCCCATCTTCTTCTAGACGTCCTATACGAAACGTCCTAAACGGTTTTGGTTAAATGGTTTATCAAGCCAAAACTAGCATAATATGTTAAGATATGCATACAGGCTGAAATTTTAACCTAGGCCTGATAAGGTATAAAGGGAAATCAAAAACGTATGAATAGTATCGTAAAGAATAAATGAGATGCGAATCGCGTAAAAAAAGTGTTGCGAGGCGGCCGTATCAAAATTGGCGGACATTTTCTTAGTGCTTTATCTTGACATTTTTGTACTGGGCTATACCAAAATAAAAAATACGTCATTTGTTTTTTGTCTCGTAGATTGATATACAGGATGAAATTTTAACCACCTTCCAAATTTTGATATATCATTCTACGTGACAAAAAACAAATGACGTATTTTTTCTTTTTGTATAGCCCAGTACAAAAATGTCAAGATAAAGCACTTAGAAAATGTCAGCCAAAAATCCAAAATTTTTGATATGGTCGCCTAGCAACACTTTTTTTACGCGATGCGCATCTTAAATATTTTAAGACATGCCTCACTGGGCCACACAGAGCCATCTAGTCCCAAATTAAGCTACTATTAAGTACCCTGTCGTATGGGGTACTAGACAACCGATAAACTTACTTATATACTTTTTTTTTTGTAAATACATACTTATAATACATAGAAAACACCCAGACCAGTACAAACAGACATGTTCATGCACACAAATATTTGTACTGTGCGGGGATCGAACCCGCGACCCAGGGCTCAGGAGCAGCGTTAACTACCACTGATCCAAATGGTCGTCGAATTTCATTCATTACGGTACTATTAATAAGTTTTTGATTTTCCCTTTATACCTTAACAGGCCTAGGACCGTAACAATTAAAAACTATATTGCGAAAAATATTTTCGGGTGAAAACTTGATTTACATTTTTTATTTCATAATTATTGGGCTCTAAATACGATACCGAACGAACGCCTATAAAAATTTTGGAAAGTGGTTAAAATTTCATCCTGTATTTAAATTTGGAAGGTGGTTAAAATTTCTTGTATAAACTATAAATAATATAGTTAAGTCAGAAATTTGAGATGATATTTTTTTATTTCATACAAACCAAAATTTGTAGATTCGGAATTGTATTACTTTTTTCAAAAATGTTGATATGTAATATCTGACTTAACCATATTATTTATATGCATGCGTTAACAGGCTGGTTTCGGCTTGTTATAACCCTTTCCAATCGTTTATTTAACTTTTGACAGATCACGCACATAAAGTTTTGTAATAATTTTTGATACAATGTACTACAGGGAATACTGTACTTCATGGACGGGATCCGCCCACTTAGAGATGTGACATTCGTGATTAATGACCACAGACTATAAAACGGTTTTGAAATAAATCGATTATCGACTATGTTAATAAAACATACAATAAAATTATTGTGTTTATATTTTATATAAAATGACGTAAAAACCTTTATTTTGCATTAAAATGCCCTAAATGTCTCTGTTATAATGCATAAATAATTTGCGTAATGAAAACAGTTCCATCGTACTCGTACCTAGTAATGGGATCGAATTTATTTGCTGCAAATTAATGAATCTAAAATAATCGTTTAGACTTACTGTAATTGGTTCAAATAAAAAGCATGTGAATGAACTGCGGTACCTACTGGTAATAAACACGTGCAAAATTTTGAAAGTCATAGTAACAATAATGAAAATGAATGTTAAAATAATGAGTGTGTTAAATTGATCAAAACTTCTTCATGAATAAAATCGATCGATAAAAGAAATCGAATCGGTAACGGGTCAGGGTATCACTATTAGATTTAAGTATTAGAGCTGTCAAAAGTTAAATAAACGATTGGAAAGGGTATATTCCATTTACCTAACACCTGTATACTTTAGTAGCTTTTTACGGCACCTATCTTGGGTACCAAGATATCAGGCCCCCAATAGGCTATTTGACTGGTTTTTGAAATCCATTTTATATTATTAAGTAGAGGTTAAAAAACCCAGTAAAAGTTTTTTTTTTAAATTCTGGTCCATATTTGCCGAAAAATATCAAATTGAAAAATGAAAATTGAAATAGCGCACCGAAACGCTATTTTGAAAATATGGCGCTGCAATGGGGTCGGTGACATCACCTGCCTGTGTTGTGAT
Source organism: Anania crocealis (assembly GCA_949315895.1). Classification (NCBI taxonomy): domain Eukaryota; kingdom Metazoa; phylum Arthropoda; class Insecta; order Lepidoptera; family Crambidae; genus Anania; species Anania crocealis. The sequence continues at coordinate 5,113,692 of OX438869.1, read as the reverse complement.
CTGTAGCACATATCATCAACATACATTTGTTGCAAACAAATAACGAAAGTGCGATTGGATCTATATATTAACAGTGACTTATGTGATAAAATGAGTTTCAAATGGTATGCAGTTCCAATATGTATAAAAACTTCGAAAAACTAGTTGTTGTAAGTGTTTCAAAGAAAGTCTAAGTGCGCCGAAAGTGGTTGCAACTTTTTTAGGAGATCATAATAACATAGCGAATAGTACAAATATTTTCTCCTTGAAGCCATGTTGATGTAAGTAAACATAACAATTGTATATTTTGAAGCATTTAATATGGTAGTAATGTCAAAATATACGATTGCAATGCCATTGCGATCCTATTGAGCCATTTGTAAATTAGCTTAATTGGGCCCAGGTTATGCTATTCTATTTATGGGCCGACACAGCGCCTTATCAGTCAGTCGGAGCAAAATGTACTAAGCTGTTAATAATATTTGGATGTGTATATTGGAATTTATAAACGAAAATATTAGTTCTCCTTATCTTTGACTCACGTTCAAGAACAAACGTCAAGTGCTTACATCCGACGATATTGTGTCTACAGATCGATATTTCAGACCACTTTAGATCTGAAAAAACCTAGTAAGGTACAGATCCTTATTTAAAGTAGTTCTCAATCTTCTCGTAAGCGCATAAAGTTCATTTTATGCTGGCAACTATTGTGCCACAGCTGGAGGGTTAAACAAATCTGCATAAAAATAAAGTTTTAAAAACGCACAATAACGTCATGGCGCCACCTCTGATTCCATGCCAACTCGAAATCAGAATGAGCTCTCTTCTCTCGGCAAATCTGTTTTAGTTTTAAGAATGTTTTTTCATGTTGCGTAAGTTAACTGTCACTATTAGTCGCCATAAGACCAATTATAATAAAGGTGCTTATGCTGCTCAGCACTTAGCTCTAGTAGTCCCCTCCCCTACTAGAGCTAAGTGCCCCAATTGATTTAATTTTATTACTTACTTCTAAACAAAATCAATCCTCAAAAAACTAGAACAGTATCATTTTAGCAAATTACCTCTAGTATTTATTGAATTACTTCTAGTTTTTTTGAGATTTGATTTTTTTTAGAAGTAATAAAATTAAAACAATGGGGACTACCGTTTCTTTGCTCACCAGTTGGCGCCATTGTAGACTGAGGTCCGGAGGTATAGCTGTCAAAGGCGATCGGCGCCGAAACAAAGTGTTATATCTTGAATCTAATTAAGGTTATATTGTTTATAAATAACTATCTTGATATCAACAAACTAACTTCTGAAATAGTTGCTCTTGAGGCCGCCTATTTTTGCGCTTTTTCTTAATTCCGCTTTTAAAGCGTTCACATTAATCGCCAAATAGTCCATATTTGCGATATTTTACGAAGGAGATCACTTTCCAGCAGGTAAATTGAAGAAATTATAATTTATGCAACAAATTCCGCTAAAACCAGTACAAAGTGAATGATATTGGACCTCACGCGACACTAGCGCCTCTAGTGGCAAATTCACTAGCGATAGCCCCCATTGGGGGCAGCACTGAGCTCTAGTAGTCCCCTTAATAATAAAATGTATACTTAATTCACAATTCAGTTCCTATTTAAGACAACATTTAGTAGCAGGTAACAGAAAAAATTGTTTTATTCCTAGTAACACTTGAACGCATGCATTTCTAAAAGTTACTGCGATATGGTTGCGCTAATTGAAGTATGTTAATTTAATTAAGTCTTGGCCTTTGATGGAACTTGCTAAATAGTTAACTGAACTCTACCAAATCTAGATAATAAACAAAACAGATTGTTTTTTTTTCCGATTCTACAATTATTACTGAACAAAATTGGTAGCTGCTTATTTTTATTTTACACCAGCAATTTATTTGTTTAAAAAGAATACAAAATGTTACTATTTATCTAATGTCTGTTGCATTGCACGGCTCTGTTAATGAAATACAATTTTTGAAAAGCGAATGTTTGATTTTGGCGCCTTTTTTTCGCTGTTACATCGACAAATACTTTTTATTTCAGTTAAGAATAATGTAGCAAACAAAATTTTGTATGACAACAATACCTTTCGTATGAAATTTTACAAAATTTTGTATGAAAACACAGTCCGAGTAGAGTTATGAATATTTGAAAAATAATATTTTATGAACTGTTTCTTTCGGTTATTATTGAACTGCGGTTAGTCTTGGAATAATTGGTTTCCCTTACTTGCCATGGGTGTATTATTAATAATAAATAATAATGACGACCTCCATGGCGGGGTGACTTACACGCCGACACCGGTTTTCAAGGTGACCCGACCGGGAATCAAACCTGGGACCTCGGAGCAAGCGACACCTTGAAAAACGGCGCGTCCGCCACGGCACCAAATAAAATAGGCCCCTGAGCGAGCATATAAAAATCTAAAACTGTAGAATCGAAGTGTGAAGGGAAGAAATCTAAAAAATCTCGGAGAGTATGGCGTATATGATAAAAAAGTATACGAGTGTTACAACAACCTATAGAAACAATTAATATAATTCAACTTCTGGCACGTATAACTTGACTCGGACTGAGTTTAGATGTATAGTTGTCATAATAAAACTTACATATTACATAACTACGAACTTAAAAAAAATACTCGGTCGGTGTAACAGCAAAAGGCGCCACTGGCCTTTACAAATCCGGCATTGTCCTTTAAACTATAGAATTTACAAACTTCACATTTATAAATAAATCCTTTATATTATAGTCAACGAAGACGCTGTTTATGAATGTTTTGTTATTAATTTATTATAATATTGACTTCAATAAATTCGTGTAAAAGTATTGCAATGGCAAGTCATGTTGACTTGCCATTGCAAATATATTTTGTTGTATTGTTTTTACCAGCATATGTGCTTTTAATCAATGTGATAATAATATAATTAATAAATAAGTAGTTGTTAATACAGTTTGAGTAAATATTTATGATTTAATAAAAAAGGTTACATAAAAATAAATAAAATCTTTTATTGCACAAAAAGGTAACATGGCGTATCATTTTAAATCCATAATAATTTATATGTAGTAGGTACTTGTATTACAATTAAAAGTAAAACTTTAAAAGTAAATTTAACAATACAAGGAAATTAAAATGCAATATCGCATTAAAGGAAAATTTTACGGTTTATGGATTCACGTTAAGTACATTTATGTAATAATAACATATTTATTATTAGTCGACTGGTAGTTCACTTAGAATTTGGCAGATAGGGAGTGTCACATGGCTCTTACGTTTATCAGCATAAAGATAACCCCGCCATTGCAATGAGATAGAAAAACATAGGAAGTCTGCTGTTAATTATTTTTTTATAAATAAATTTATCGAAAATACTACAACCTCTATTCTACTTTCTTGTATAAAAAGATTAAAACATTGACGTCATGTTTCATTACAACCTTGATAAATTATCTTTGGCAGGTTTGCACTTCTGCAGTGTAACTATGTAACATCACTACACCGGTTAATCCTATTTATCCTTTTTTCTGCCAAGTAGTTTGTCCAGGAAACTTCGCTTCCTTTTTACTTTTTTGACGTTCTTAACATCACTTTCTAGCTTGTCCCCCTCGTTTGTCATTTTATTTATTAACTCTGGAATGCTTAAGTCTGGATGTTCTACGGGTTTCTTATTAACAGTCGATTCTCTACTTATCTGTCTCTGTATTATAGACAGTTCGGGCACGCGATCATTCTTTTCTGCCAGTTCTGTTAGAGACGCTTTAGAATTTCTTTCTTTTACGTGATTAGGTTCGTTCTCCTTTACAGCTGGACTTTCAGAACCATTCATTATCACCTCCACATTTGGCTTTATTTCCTCGTGTTTAGGTTCTTCTTTAGTAATCTCTTCAACCACTACATTGTTCTCTTTCTTCTCGAAAACATCATCATCAGCAGATTTTCCTTCGCTCTTTTCGGCCTTATCAACAGTGTCTTCGACGCTTGACGTAGATTTGGGTACCGATGCGATTATTCTGGGTTTGGTAGGAGGTAAGGTCCAGTCGATCGGTTTGCGCTGCGGTGAATATCTTTTGACTAATTGCTCAAACCGCTTTTGATGGTCGACTTTAGTCGGTGAGTCTGACAGGCTCTGGTGTTTGGGTCTGATTTCAGGGTCTTCGTTTTCTTTGCCCCCTACCTCGGGCGGTCCTAGGTCTACTACAACTCGGCGCACTGGCGGCGGTGTCGCATAAGGCTCCGCGAACGGGAATTTGAACAAATTAGGGCTCTCGATTTTGTACTTTATAGCGGACACTTTGCCCGTGGGAAGAGAAGCGCGCGTGCCGGCGCGGGAGAACTGCTTTACCTCGGGTTCGTGTAGATTGGACGTCAGGAAGTCTCTCCGCAGTTTGGACAGGCGGCGCGTGCGGTCCAGCATGCTGTGCCGGTAGTCTACATCGTCGCTCTGGTTGAGTTCCGACGTGAAGTTGTCCGAGTACTTTCTCGGTCGGAAGTCGTGTGGTCGTTCGTCAGTATTGGACTCCCGCATGCTGGAGTAGCCGGGCGTGTTCCGCTTGAAGTTAGTGGTGGTCTTGCCGTGGTTGGAGGTGATAATCGGCTCGGCGTCCTTGTACACTGGGACCATTAACGTAGGCGAGGGTAGCGGGAGGAACACCGTGTCGTGTTTGTCGAACACTTCCCGCCTCTGACTGAACGCGTCGACACCGATTATTTCGCGCGACTTAACACTGGTTGTCGGCGATTTCGTGCCCATTTCCGTTCGATTACAAACCGCAACACTTTTGTTATTGATACTATTTTCCTGTAAACTGTATGTTTCTATTTTTGTAGCGCACACATTATGACTTCACCGGTAACATCGCGTATAAAAGAGTACACGTCTGAAGTTGAATTGGACAATAAAGGTGGTTCGGTCGTCCGTAAAAGGCGGACCGTTCGCGATATATGGTGGGTGATCAATAGACTGGATGCGATAAGATACGGCGCGCGTTGTGCTTCGATGTTTCTTTATCTTGTAGCTGTCGAATGGTAACAGTTGAGTAAATAGTGAGTGAATAACCGAACTCTACACACCGCGCCGGCTGCGGAGCGAGTGAAAGCCGCGCGGAACCGATCGCCGACTCATTACATAATGAATATTAAAACAAACGTCCCAAATACACTGTAGCTTACACCTCAACGCTAATCTACATCTTTTTTTACTTTTTAAATATTTTGTTATCGTCGCGAAATTAATTGGATTATCTTAATTGATGTAAGACGGTTTGCATGAACGGAATAACTAAATAAATAGAGAATGTGTATGTCTTAATTACAAAGCGCGCAAATCACGTTTCTAAATTAGTATTACTTAAGTAGTTATTGTTCAAGTAGGAAATGATGATAGGTGTGGTGACTAACCGCATAGATACTGGAAGTTGGTACAGTCAAGAGCACAACAAACATATTAAACTAAATTTTATTATTAAGTAGGTAATGTTTTATTATGTAGGTAGGTACTTATACTCATTTGACTTCATAACTTGTACGATTGATAAATCATTTGTAGACTACATTCACATTAGATAGATAGATAGATAGATAATACTTTATTGCACAAAACAAAGGTAGAATAAATTACATTGAGACACATTCGTACAATAGGCGGTCTTATTGCTAAAAGCAATCTCTACCAGACAACCTTTGGGTAGAAAAGGAAAACTTATTTTAGTGGAGTAGGGGTGACGTGGTGCAGATTAGTTAGATTGTGTATCAAACGTAATACAAATAAATATACTTAAATCTAATAATAATCATATACATTGATCGATTAAAGACCTTAGCCCTTAGTTTTTAAATTAGATCTCATCGTCAATCTACATCATCATACCACTGCTGGACATAAGCCTCTCAAAAAATATAATTTTAATCATGATCATAATCATGATCGCCACGCTTGGCGAGTGGGTTGGCCATCCAAATGGAAAGCCTGCCAGGAGACACTGTGGTCTAACTTCTAGAAGTTCACCTACTTAGGTATAGTTACTTACGACATTTAAGGGCGAGAAGAACTGGTGCTATTTTATTTTGAAACTATTGAAGATTTTGATGGTATTCTCATAGAGGAAATTGGTAGATTTGGGCAGTATGTTAACATATAAAATTGCACCTTAGTCGTATTAAAATGATCTATGTTTAATGTCAGCTTATGCTGTGCTTAGGTTTGTGTTATAAACTGTACCCATCTACCTGTACCTGTACCTACTCTATCTAGGTATATTACATAACAAAGAATAAAACCTATTAAGTTTTTTAGTGAATTGTCCTCTGTCATATATTTTTATTTGACTTTTCTTAAAAAACAACCTCCCGCTAATCTTGAACTTTAAACTATCCCACCGTAAATTCTTTCCGGTTAAAAAGTAGCATTTATAAGTGCTTTTTCGGCATATAATCTACTTCCGTGTCAACTTACATCCTGTTACTTTCAGCCGATCTGGCGTGATTTAGAAATAAACATCCATCCGAAATTTCGAATAAATATAAACACTATGTCGCAGTAAAAAATTATAAGTAAGTACCTACCTACAATCATTTTTAGGGTTCCGTACCCAAAGGGTAAAAACGGAATCCTATTACTAAGACTTCGCTCTCTGTCCGTCTGCCTGTCACCAGGCTGTAGTTTGTATCTCAAGAGCCGCGATAGCTAGACAGTTGAAATTTTCACAAATTATGTTTTTCTGTTGCCGCAATAACAACAAATACTAAAAACAAAATAAAATAAATATTTAAGGTGGCTTCAATACAATAAACCCGTTTTTTTGTCCTTTTTTGGTATGGAACCTTTCGTGCGCGAGTCCGACTCGCACTTGGCCGGTTTTATTTTAACATATTTTCTTACAAAATGGTGCCAGCGTAAGTTATTGACGTTACTACGGAATTAAAACTGTCAAAATGCTCACACAGTAAATTCGCCATTGTATTTATATACATACATGTAAGAATATGTAATTCTAGGTAATTCTAGGCTTCGTTGTGAACAGTAATACTATTTAGCCAACACCCTGTATATCTATGGTACTTAGATATACAGGGCGTTGGATATTATTATGATACATAAATTATAAATGGGTTTGTGTTACAATGTCAAAAGTTGATTAATTATTGTTTTGTTAAATATTGTATATTTCTTGCCTTATTCATATTTCCTCAATTAACTAAATCAATATCAAAAGGAGGAGGGTAAGGTGACCTATTAAGGTTTATATGAAACGATTCTAATAATAATGTTGTTTGTTTTCCTACTCATAATACTGAAAGAGCATATTGATAATTATGAGGGAAAAATATGACTCTAGCTTATGTTAATATATTTTCAGTAGTTTTGTTAAGTAATGAATTAAGTATGTATTTATTTAAAACCTTGTTGTGTGTAGGTACTACCTACTTACAAGTTAGAAGATAAATGTATGCAAAAGGTTATTATGCCAGTAATATTTTTTTTACTGTTATCTATTTATGTGAAATGCTTTGATGTGGCTTTATCAATGACGCTGTATTTGGCTGTAGTATTGTATTGATTTTTCTAAATGATGTATTGCATGTATTATTTTTGGATTGTATAATATGCTATTTGTGCTGTAGAACTGCTTGAGACATATTTGCTCTAAAATATCTCTATTCTATCAGTTAAAATCAGTTTTATTTCTGCAAATAGGCCTCTGGAGGCGCTTTGCACTTTTATATGTTAATGCTGCTAGTTTTTCATGTATGAATAAATAATTAATAAATATTTAGAAGACTGTTCTACGTATTAGGTAGGTGCAGTACCAAAATGTGTATGTTTTAAGTCGCTTCAGTTTATGGATTTCCACAGCTGCCTTGTGCAACTGGCTTTAAATAGAATGGCGAAACCTCTTCTTGTTCTATGGGTGTTGTTAGACGCGACTAAAGGAGTACCTAGGTACTGACATAAGGTGACATTCTATCTAACATGGGCCAAAGAAGGACCTTCAACCCGCCAAAGGTTCTTGGCTTTCAAGCCAAGGCTTCTTTCGGAGAGGTTATGTCCTGCAGTAGACTAAATATGGACTGGCGAAGTGACAATGATAAAATCGATGAGTTATTTATGTTTGGAAATTAAAGTCACTTAACCTGGTAAAATAAAATTTTGGTAAATCTATTAATATTAACTAAAAAATATTTTTTTTACTGTTTTATTGCGGAAGTATACAAAGCAATATTGAACTGTGTCATAATAATCAAAGTGTGCTAAAATCCTTGTTGTTTTCTCTACAGTCAACTATTGGACTAAAAATTATTTGGTGCAAAAAAGGGAGACTAAATAGGTAAAATCCTTTATGGTAGAAATTACTTTAGTAAAACATAAGTATACATTTGATCCCACGGGAACCGAATATTTTTCGGGGATAACAAGTAAATATATAATAAAAAAATAAATGTGGACAACATCACATACACTGTCATTGTTCTGATCCCAATTTGAATAACTATTTGAAGCACGCGTACTTTAGAATCCGGAAACAACGAAGGTACCACAAACACCCGAGAAAATGTAGAAAAACATTTTTCTTCTACATTGACCCGTCCGAGAATTGAACCCGGGACCTTGGAGCACGCGACGCCTTGAAAACCGGTGTGTACGCCACTCCGCCACGGAGGTCGTCACAAGTAGGTTGTTATGTGTCATCCATAGGTACTAAAAACTACATTAAGTTAGAGTACCTAAGTTATTGATGAGTAGGCAGGATGCCCAAACTAAACCAGCTAACGCAACCAATGTGAATGGATTGAAATGAAATGTCATTCCCATTGAAGGCACACAAAAAACGGTACCATGGTCAAACTCCAAATACATATGCAAATGACCCGTGAGATCATTGTCTGACGATTTCCAGCATATTAGTTACACCTACATAGTCTAAAGTATTTCGCCTACGGATGTCAGTGTTTTACTTACGACTTTACAATTTGACCACTTTAAAAACTGTTATTTTCAATAAATTTAATTGCTTATAAGTATACTTAAGTTGAGGCGGTGTGAGTTTCCATTCACGAAATCTGTTTGACATTATATAAGTAGTTATTTATTTAGTTTAGGAAAGGAATATTACGCCAGGGCATTGCGTTTTATTAGCTCATAAAAAGTGTATGGATTGATTGGTGGTGTCACTACCTAAGCTAGACACTACAAATTGTATAGCAATAATTAAATATGACGTCAGGAGTCACCGTAGGTAGGTAGGTACTCAATTAAGGAACTATTTATTGATATGAAGGCAATAAAAAATATTTGAGAGTATGAAGGTTAAGGTAATTCCCAAAGGAATCGTTCTGTTGAGCCAATTAAAAAACCCAGAAGCGAGTCTAGGACTCTACAGGGTAAAAAGAGTTGCTTTTTAGCTGCATCAAATAACAAAAAAATCTAACTTATGTAAGTATTACTAGTTTTCTCAGCAGCTTAGTCAGGATTAGTACTTCTTCCAATAGCGAAATAATATTGTAGGCTTTTGAATTTCTTGATTCGCTACACAAATTTACACACTTTGTTCTACTTTCGGGAAAAAAACTACAATATCCTGATATCCTTTATAAGGTTTCATACTGTTTGGTGATTAAATATTATTAAAATCAGTTTAGCGTGAAAGGTTTAATATTCTGGCAGCTTAACGGCGCAGATATCTGCGCCGTATGACAATTGATTTCTATTGTGTCTGGAATTACCTGCATACGAGCGGTTAAAGGTCCGGTGTGCAGTCGATTCGAGCTATGTCGGTTACTCGTATCTTAGTTCGCCTTCGGATTTCATCATTTCTGATTCTGAAAATACCAAGCTTTGCTTCCTCCATTGCCCGCTGTACGACCTTGACCCTTCTTAAGAGATACATAATTAAGCAACCACGTTTTCAGTTCCGTCATTAGTAATGCCAGTAGGCAACACGTACTGAACAAAGACAATTATAAACACAGTTAAAGGTGTGTGTATATATATGTAATACCTATGTATTAACAAAAGCAATTTTAGAAAGTCAATAAAAACTTGATTGAACGACATGGATATGTACAATTATAAATAAAGACTTGAGGATAGAGTAATCGGGCAGGACAGAACTCATCAGGGCCGATGTTGACCCAGAGCCTACAACGACAACCTTGTCAAATGAGGCAGAGAGGACATCTTTTTGAGTTTAAGTAGATAATCTGTAAGATTGGGAGTAAATATACTTACATGATTCGAAAGATACAACTAGTTATTTATGTGTATCTTAATATCTCAGGCCCGTTTGGTGTAGTGATGAGCTGGTCCGCATGGTTCGACTTCTGGTCGGGTTGATTAAGGAAACGCTCTTTTTAAATTAGCTTGGATCTGAATGATCTGATGGAGTACCTAGTGGGGTACCTAATACTCGTGCTTCGGAAGGCACGTTAAGCCGGTGGTCTCGGCTTCCGTTACAAGACGGAACGGAAAAACATATCAATGTTTTTACGAGTTCTGTCTTACGAAATTATGCCAGAGACCTGTAATAGATGGCTTCGAAAATTAGTAATTAATTAGTATCCTTGGAACATCCTTGGGATAGCTTGGGACTCAAACGCTTTGCAACCTCTTCCATAAATATACGAACCATAAATAAGATAGACTGGCTCACGTTACCTATCATTGCGCGTACGGGTACTACTGATAACAACAATAATATTATCATAAGGTGTGGCCAACGCCGATACAATAAAAATAAAGTATGCTTGTTCAACATAGTAGCGAAGTTTTTAATATAAACACAGACAGCTACCTAATTAAAAAAATAAATAAAATATCTATAAATCGTTTGAATTTTGTAGATCTATGCCTCAGAACGTTGTCCAAAGACAGGAAAGAGTTTTGTAAAAACGATAATATAATAAACTGTAGTAATTTAAATTAAAATAAATGAAGTAAACAAAAACTTTAGCTTTGCAACCCATTTAAATGTATAGGTCATCCTAGTAGAATCCAAGAAAATAATTTAACAATTCCGGCCTAGCCTGATGGCGTGGATAAGACGAACACTTATAGAAGTCACTTAACATAAGTGTCAATTTGCACGATAAATAGTGATTTCAGTTTTCATGCCATCATATTATAACAGTTAACTTATGGGCATCTATTGCATAATAAATTATACCGGCATGCATTACACAGTTTCACTTGTGAATGAGTTTCCGAAACTACAGCATGCGCAAGCGCCTGATCACAGAAATTCTTCTGTGACTCGTGAACACATAAAAACAAGGTTTATGATGGAAACTCTCAAACAAATCTTCTTGCACGGTAGTTTATTATAGTAATATACCAGTATCTGACACCTCGTTGGTCTAGTTTAAGTACCGAGCCATGATCTCTGGGTCCTGGGGTCGATCCCTGGGTCAGGTCAGGCACCAAGTTTCGGTTTGTGATCACCAACCCACATTTGCCATGGTGATTGCTGTGGTAAATTGAATTCAATGATGGAGGCCTTTGCCTTGCAGTGGGATGTTAAGAGGAAACACTACGGGCGAGAGAATTGCTGTCGCGCAGTGCCAAACGCCTTCATCGCAGAGTGTGATAGAGACAACTGCTTTTTGGACTGAAAATACCTACTAAAAACACACCAAATCAACGTTTCGTAGTCCCCCAATTACTTTTCCAAAACTAAACCGATTTAAATACTTTTTTCATTAAAAATGAAAGAAAAGCTTTGGCCGTGTTCGTATGTTATCTTTTTTTCTAAAATTAACCCAAATTTGTTTTCTGGATGTTTGAACACAGCGGAAATTCTGAGGATTTTTTTTGATTTTTGAAGGCTCATATCTTTTTTATTAATTAATTTATGAAAAAACAGAAAACATAGAATATTTTTGTAATAAAAATTATTGCTCTACTGGCTTTATCCAGGGAGGAAACAGGGGACTACATTTGTATGGAAAAACGGCCCTTGTATTTCCTCTTAAGGCTGTTAATACTTTCTCTTAAGGCTGCTCCTTGTATTTCCTCTTAAAGCAGTTAACAGTGATTCAATAAATACTAGAGGTAATTTGCTAAAATGATACTGTTCCAGTTTTTTGAGAATTGATTTTGTTTAGAAGTAATAAAATTAAATCAATTGGGGGCAGCACTTAGCTCTAGAACACCATCTCTAATCATCTCCACTTAGAGTAAGGTAATTTATGCAGGTAAACAGTGCCTAAAAATGATTATACGAATATTAAAATTCCTGTCAGTTATTTTGTTCGTGAGGTTGCATAAGCATTCTTATCGTATCACTCGATAATTACATACGCGAAATCATATCTCAGTTTTACTGATATCAGCATTCGATAAGTTCGTTGGTATAATTGAACAGCCATGACACTATTTGGGTTGGAATTAGGACTAATTTAGTTCAACACTGATAAACAGAATTGATTTTATAAGTTAACATTGAAACATGATTATTTTGATGAAACTGCATACTGATCTGGTGCATCAGTACCTACTTTTTCATTTTATGGGTAATTGCATAGGGAAAGTATCTCAGTTTTACTGATATCAGCATTCGATAAGTTCGTTGGTATAATTGAACAGCCATGACACTATTTGGGTTGGAATTAGGACTAATTTAGTTCAACACCGATAAACAGAATTGATTTTATAAGTTAACATTGAAACATGATTATTTTGATGAAACTGCATACTGATCTGGTGCATCAGTACCTACTTTTTCATTTTATGGGTAATTGCATAGGGAAAGTATCTCAGTTTTACTGATATCAGCATTCGATAAGTTCGTTGGTATAATTGAACAGCCATGACACTATTTGGGTTGGAATTAGGACTAATTTAGTTCAACACCGATAAACAGAATTGATTTTATAAGTTAACATTGAAACATGATTATTTTGATGAAACTGCATACTGATCTGGTGCATCGGTACCTACTTTTTTATTTTATGGGTAATTGCAAAAAAGTAGCAATGGAGGATGGAGGACTGAATGCTTTTACAGCGCGTGAGGGATGTTCCCATGGCACATACCTGGTGCGCAGGATTGGCCTAGCTGTAACAGTATTCTAAACAAATTCGCGTACTTAAAAAGTACGTGAACAAAAACGAAATCTTTTTCTGTGTCTTGAATTTGAAATCAACAAGTAAACGGATTTTATAATGACAATGTTAGCTATACAATATACATACATTTTTAAGCGATGTATTTGTATTGTATTAACTAAAAGAAAGAAACAAAATCTTTTAAACCGACTAAAAAGGCAATTCTTCTCAATTTTACATGGCTTCTCCATTCCAATGTACAGAGATGAAAGAAAGAAAGAAAGAAAGAAAGAAACGTTTAATTGGCCACGAGGACATTACAGTAGGCATAGACGAAATTACAGCTAGACAATAGAGCATAAGAGACAAAACAATAAAAAAAAAACAAATTGACAAGAAAATATGGCCAATTTGGTCCCACCTCAGCATGTGCTGCAACGAGCCAAGGGCCGCTGCAGCGCTGGTATTCTGGTGGGACCCATATGAGTGACATAACAGACGCACAAAGAGAGAAAAAAAAAGAAGATACAATTGCTATTTGTATTCGTAACGTTATAATTACATAAAAAAATAAAAATAACGTTACTATATGTGAGGCAATTTTTTTGGGAAAAGTAAAATGGATGATAGAATAAAAAGAAATAAAAACTATCAGTATATGTATACATATAAATATCAAATGTTAATTAGGTGACATAGAAGAATACATACATACAATAAAATTATATTTATAAATAATATTGTCTCTATGGGCCTTGAACGCGTATCGGAAGTATCCGAACGCAAATCACAGACAAATACAATCTATGGTCGGAAACGCACCCCTCCTTACACGTCACTGCCACGCTGTGTCATGCTGGCAATTTAGAATATAATAACTAAAAAGAAAAAAAAAGGATTGAGCAAATGAATTCTTGTTCAAGTCCTTTTATGATAATATATTTCCGAACAAACCAGATGAATGATCATACATTTTATTGCCCGCTGTATAACGCTTTAATCATCTAACAACGAGTAATGTCTTATTTTTGGGATCAAATCAAAAAAAGTTTGAGTACATAATCACATTTATTGTGGTGAGAATAATTCACAATACATTGACGATTACATTGTCATATACTTAGAAACTACGAGTACTTAAAATACTTGAGAATGATTACGATAACAAACTATAAATAAAGTCAACGAATAAATAAATAAATCACAAAGCAGTGAACGAAAAAAGGAGTCAGTGTTTAACGGGATTTATACGTGATCATACCTTATTCTAATGTCTGGCGTTTCGATCGAGCTAGCCTGTGATCATGGCCGATGTAACTTGCGGTGGTAGGCTTCGTAGGAGTCCGCCTGGATGCTACCACCCTCCTATCGGAGTCCAGCGCCAAACAGTTTTTCTGTTTTCCGCTGGTGTGTGGGAGAACCAGCACCTCTGGGTGGCTCGCTCCATCTTAGGTTTCTTAACCGTATAGTTAAGTATGTTGTCAAGAGCAAGCCCATTGATTATGAAAAAAATAAAATAAAAATCAGTCGAAATGTCAGGAAATAAAATAAGGGATGTTCACGTTTAAATGCCATTGATACATTTTTAAATAGCCATGCAACGACAAAGTTAAAAGGATATCAAGTCAAACTGGCGCCCCGGCAGCGATTTCGTCCGATATACAACGTGTTCCTTTTGATATCCCATAACTCTAGGTTAAACAGACCATGGTAAAGAATCAAATTGTATATGAATTATTTTTCAATTATTAATTTTTTTTGGTTAAATTTCTCATACAAAATAATTTTAAAGAGTCACGACTGTTTATGTAAAACACCCTTATCTTGTTTTGAATGAACTTTTGAATGAAAACGATTTACTCGTACCTACTTATCAATGAAACACCCACACACGTCAATGTTTTTTATAAGTTACACTCTCCCGCTACTTTACTACTACACTTTAGCGTAAGTTTGCCAACGTCTCGCAAAACTAAGGATTCGCCATACTGGTTAATTTTTTAAACTAAAATTGATGTTATATTCGAAACTATTGATTTTTGAACCAAATGTTGTAGGGCGTTTTATATTATTTTTACCTATAGAACATAACCTTAGAGTTATGGGATATCAAAAGGAACACGTTGTATATGATAAACTTTCACCGATATACAAACGCTTTTGCGATACTGCATAAAACTCTTAGGGACCAATTCTAGTGTTCACAACAACGTTTTGTATTTTGCCTACACACAAACTGCTTTTCAAAACTTTTACGAACAAAATGTATGAAAAGCTGCTCGGTTTTTTTACCATGGGTAAGGTGTTTCAATAATAAAATATACCAATAACAAATAATGGTTTTTGATCACAGATAATTAACTATTGTAGCATTTGTTTTTGTGAAAATCAGAAACAATGAAGCTACAATAAGCACCCAGACTAAAACAAGTTTAGAAGTGTTTATGCTATATTGACCCATCGGGAACCGAATGCGACTAGAACTGACAACCCCTTTGCAACCGAAGTCGATACCGCTCGTCCATTGATTGAGATCGCATTTGACATGTCTTAAAATAAGTAATTGTGTATTTAGAACATTTAATATCTATTCTTTTTTTGTTCACTGTCACATGACAAGACTCATAAAAGAAGTAATTGTGTAATTTGAAGAATTATCTATTCTTTTTTCGTTCACTGCCACATGACAAAACATTTATGATTTAGAGAGTATTTCTTTCATAGCCAATTCGATTTTCAACTGAATACAAGCGACTCTCTCCTGGAAGATCTGGTTGACAAGATTCAGTCTTTTCTGCTCCAACAACGCGTTTTCTTTCATCAGTCTTTGCTTCAATTCTAATTCCTCTGGGGTATTATTCTCTTTGTTATCTTTATTGCTGTGCAAACCTTCTTGCTTGTTCTTTAAAGCCACATGACTCCTCAGCTTAACTATTTCGAACTGTTCAGAGTTAATTTTGGCTTGCAACAACGATTTCAATTGCAAATACTCAGCGTTCTCCAATTCTAGTCTCAAAACCCGAAGCTCTTTTTCCGTGAATTTCGGTTTTTCTGTAACTTCTACGGTTTCCTCTTTAGACTCTTTGACATCCGGTAGGACAGAGAATGCAGCATCAGTCTGCGTGGGAGACGATTTATCTTCGAATTTGGTGAAGTCAAAATTATCTTCGAACTCAGCTTCAAATATAGGCGGGTCTAGTTTCGGAGATTCTGTTTGGAAGGCATCGTTTGATAATGGCGTTTTCGGCTCCGGATCCGGTAGTGGGTCCGGTTGTGTGGAGGTTTGTGCAACCGGTTGTGGGACCGGTTGCGAAACTGGTTGTGAAGTTGGTTGCGAGTTTCGTCGTATCGGTTCGTCCTCCTGTTTCTCGTCGAGGGACTGCTGAGGCGGCAGCGAGTTCGGTTCCGCCGATTTCTGTACGGATCTCAGTTTCCTCTGAAAAAGATTTGGTGTGGTTAAATTAACTCTTACATCGCAAAGAGTTAAAGCTAGTAAAAATACCAAAACGTCGTTACATTATTACACAAGTTAAAATTAGTATTTGTAATAGAATCCAAGAAGTCCATTTGTTAAAAGATGCGAAATGTGTAATGTTTATTGTGTTTTTATTTTTATATTATGTCTAAGCTCATAAAAACTGATCTTGATCCGAATCATTCTTAACTCTAGACTTTTTGTAAGTACCTATTTGTTTTTCGATATACGGTTGCTTATTTTTCCAGAATTTAATTGAACTAAACTGTTTGTGCAGTTGAGATTTTTTGAATTATACTTGCTTAGTTTGTACCCATAATACACGTGATCTTAGGTGGGAAGGGGAAGTACAAAACCTCACCACGTATCACCAGGGTGGAGGGGGGAGGGGTCTTAAAAGTTGCTAGAACCATCACGTAATTAATGGACGGCCCCTGTCTTGGGCAGAGTCTGAGAAGTCTGCATGAATGTAATGTAACTGTGATAATTTACATAAAGTAGCTTTTACCTTGAGTTGCGTGACTATTCTCTGGGCTTCCCGTAGTTGTTGATCTCTCGCGTGCGTTATGAACCCGGCGTGCATCTCCGATTGGATCTGACTCCTCGGGGCAGAGTCTGAGAAGATGGACTAGAGTGGGGGGACGTATCTGAGATGATTTACGTAACGTAGCTTATACCTTGAGTTGTGTGACTATCCTCTGGGCCTCCAATAGTTGCTGGGCCCCAATTCCGCTAATTTACAAATGGCTCAATAGAATCGCGATTGCATCTCAATCATATATTATTATGAAGGTAGTAATGTCAAAATATACAATTGAGATGCAATTACGATTCTATTGAGCCATTTGTAAATTAGCGAAATTGGGGCCCTGACCCCTCGTATGGGCGATGAGCCCGGCGTGCATCGTCGCGGGGATTTGGTTTAAAAGAAACTCCTCTGGGCATAGTCTGAGAAGATGGACTAGAGTGGGGTAACGTATTCTGAGATGATTTACGTAACGTAGCTTATACCTTGAGTTGCGTGACTATCCTCTGGGCCTCCCATAGTTGTTGATCTCTCGCGTGCGTAGTAAACCAGGCGTGCATCTCCGTGTGGATCTGGTTTAAAAGAGACTCCTCTGGGCAGAGTCTGAGAAGATGGACTACAGTGGGGGGACGTATCTGAGATGATTTACGTAACGTAGCTTATACCTTGAGTTGCGTGACTATCCTCTGGGCTTCCCATAGTTGCTGGTCTCTGGCGTAGGTGATGAACCCGGCGTGCATCTCAGCGTGGATCTGGTTCAGCAGAGATTCCTGCGCACGTAGTTCCGCGCTGATGTCCTGGGCTGAGTCTGAGAAGTCCGCCGGGATGGACTGGAGTGGGGGGACGTATCTGAGATAGATAGGATACCCTTTATATACTTTTTATGATATTTTTGCAATTAAATTGCAATTATAATATCAGTATTAAAACTATAAAAATTATGTCTCAGGCGGGACTCGAGTCCGCATCTCCATGCATACCTTGCGTGGTGCTTTGTCCATTTAAGCTACCGACACAATAGGGGCTATCGCTAGTGAATTTGCCACTAGAGGCGCTTGTGTCGCGTGAGGTCCAGTATCATTCACTTTTCACTGGTTTTAGCGGAATTTGTTGCATAAATTATAATTTCTTTAATTTACCTGCCGGAAACTGATCTCCTTCGTAAAATATCGCAAATATAGATTATTTGGCGCTTTAAAAGCGGAATTAAGAAAAAGCGCAAACATAGGCGGCCTCAAGAGCGGCCGCAAGAAGTTAGTTTGTTGATATCAAGATAGTTATTTATAAACAATATAACCTTAATTAGATTTAAGATATAACACTTTGTTTCGGCGCCAATCGCCTTTTAGAGCTATACTTCCGGACCTCAGTCTCAGTGGCGCCAACTGGTGAGCAAAAAAGCGATCTCTTCCTGACAACTTTTGAGAACAGGAAAAAAACTATGAGATAGAGGAAGTAGGCATATTTCTCTATCTTTGAATTTAATTGTTAGAGCTAGTGAAAGTGTCGGTAGAAGTTGTATCATCATCATTTCAGTGGCAGTAACTATTGGGACGTGTAAAAGCCACAACAATAATATTTGAAGGAAAATGTATTTTAGCACTGTAGCAAACGGTTGATTTTCAATAAGCATTGGTGTGTCGCAACGTAAACTTACTTAGTGAGCCGAACATCTGGGAATAATTTCTCGGCTTTGGTGATGAAGTACGTAATTAAATTGTAAGACATGTTCAATGCCGGCCCCATTGCTGTCGCTATGGTTTGAATGCTCGCATGGTTAACCTGAAAAATAACGGCTTGTGTATTCTTTCAAAATAAATTGCCTAAGGTAGACTAATAAGTTATAGTTCTAGGGGGTTAGATTTCTTACAAGGGATATCCCCTGTTATATGGTTGTTTTGGTGGAACAAGCTCGTGTCATTCATTCATTCACTCATCTGTTCGTTCTGTCAGAACCTGGCTCGACCTACCCTACGACGCTGTATAACGTGTGGTGCCTTCGTTGTCTCTGATTTCCACAAAACAAGTGAAAAACTAATTCATTTGGAATCAGAACAATGTGTTTTTCACATTTATTTGTTTATTTTACTATAATATCTCAGTTCCAAGACAAGCTGTTGTTACGTTGAAACATTTTCATACTAGTGACGTCATGGTGGTTTCTGTGGCTCCCCGTGAACATCATCATTATCATGATATATCGGTCTACTGCTTTACTTTTTTATGATATTTTAGCAACTTAATTGCAAGTATAACATCAGTATTTAAACTTGAAAAATTATGTATCAGGCGGGACTCGAACCCGCATCTCCATGCATAATGGGCGCGGCACTATACCATTTTAGCCACCACCGAGACACGTCACAGGCGTCAATTTTTCTAGCATGTAGTTATCGCTGTAAACCAGCGTTGTTTTATCAAATTTTAGAAGTTTGCACTCATAACACCTGAAAGAAACACCTTTACAGATGTTTTACAGTCAGTTAAGATGAAAGAGCTATTTAAATACTTTTTAATTATATTTTAGCAACTTAATTAAAATTATTATATCAGTATTTACACTTAAAAAAATTATGTTTCAGGCGGGACTTGCCATTAATCGTATCTCACGATACCCATAGGAACAGAATAAGGACAAGAAAGGGTCCCCCCTAATTAATGATTATTTAAATGATAGGAATGTATGGCATTTAATTGTCCTAGCTCGTACTTGCTTAAACCTTTTGTAAACATTTTATTGAAAATGAGGCTGACAATAGTGACCAAGTTTATTGCGCTGCTTCTTCTCTGCACTCGCCCAGACTTGTCCCGAAGCAGTCGTAGGTTTGAATATTGGGACGTATAAAAGCGCTTTTGGGGCCTATTTGCAGAATTAAAACTGATTTTATTGATTTACATTCACTCACTCACCTGTTCGTTCGCTACAACGCTCTCGAAGTGCCTCATGAGCCAGGCGAGCAAGTTGTAGTTGCATGGCGGCAGTTTCCCCACTAGAGACATCATTGTCGTTTCTCTCTGCGGTTCCGCTATGGCTGTGGCTTGCTCGAACTGACCATGGAGCTCTTGAGTCAGGATCGAGTCTGGGAGTTCACTGAAAGTTTATAAAATAGTGTAAATGAAATCAATATTTTTTGGTGTGCAACAAAAGGTATATATCTATTTATATAACTGTAGTCATAAACACTATCATTTTTGAAATCCACAGCTGATAATGTGCTGTTAATAAGGAAACCTAGATGATAATTCAAACCGTTAGAGGCGCGTTGAGAGATTTAATGAAATATTATAAAGAATAAAATGACCCGTTGGGTTAGTACCAGGCCATGGTGTAGGGGTCCTAGGTTCGATCCCTAGATCGGGCAACAAAAGTTACAAATTTTCGAACATTGCTCGGGTTTGTGATCACCAACCCGCAATTGGCAAGCGCAGTGCTTATGCCTGTACCCATCGTTGCTGTGGTAACTTGAATTGAATGATGGAGGTATTGCCTTATAGATATCGAATATCTCAAATATATCTAATATTTTAATTTACTTTAGGTAGATATTCGGGGTGGTGGGATCGACCTCCTAGTGGTCCACCCTGGGAAACGGCATCTTTGGTTTTCTAACCAATGATGACGGCTAACAGATCCCTATGCGGTGGTAGGCTTCGTAAGAGGCCGCCTGGATGCTACCACCCTCCTGCCGGAGTCCAGCGCCAAATAGTTTTTCTGTGTTCCGCTGGTGTGTGGGAGAACCAGTACCTCTGGGTAAGCTCGCTCCATCTTAGGCTTCTTCTTAACCATATACCTAGTTTAGTATGTAGTCAATAGCAAGCCCATTATTTATTAAAAAGAAAAAAAACCGACATGGTCTTGCCGATTATATCTGCCGATATGTCAGTAAAGGAATCGAAATCGTTACATCCTTAATTAAAAAAATATATCTTACCTTATGAAGCTCTTGAGCATAGCGCACGCAACTGGCACATCCCAGTGGTAGGGGAATGTTGGTCCACGGTCTGTGAACAGCTTCCGTAATTGTTGCAATTTGATTTTATCCGGTTCTGTGCGGTATATCTGGTTAGATTTTAGACCGTGAGCCTGAAATTAATGGTGAGGTATCGATAAAATAAAGGATGAAACTTTAACCACCTTCCTAATTTTAA
Source organism: Anania crocealis (assembly GCA_949315895.1). NCBI lineage: Eukaryota > Metazoa > Arthropoda > Insecta > Lepidoptera > Crambidae > Anania > Anania crocealis. The sequence continues at coordinate 5,092,522 of OX438869.1, read as the reverse complement.
TATAGCAATAAACGAGTCAAAAAACAAATGACGTATCTTTTCTTTTGCTATAGCCCAGTACAAAAATGTCAAGATATAGCACTTAAAAAATGTCCGCCAAAAATCTAAAAAATTTGATACGGCCTCCTAGCAACACTTTTTTAAGCGATGCGCATCTCATTCATTCATTTCGATACTATCCATAAGTTTTTGTATTTCCCTTCATACCTTAACAGGCTTAGGACCGTAAAAATTAAAACTATGTTGCGAAAAATCTTTTAGGGTAAAAACTTGATTTACATTTTTACTTCATAAATGGGCTCTAAATACGATACTGAACGCCTATAAAAAATTTTGAAGATGATGAAAAAGTCATCCCTTATATGAGTTAGTTACACAGTCCAAAACAAATAAATGACACTTCAAAAGTTAAAAGCAGCTGATGTCATGTGTCACCTTCAGTTGGTATGACAATGCAAATTCAACCTTACGTACTGCAGACGACAGTATACATCGGGCTATACATTAAGGCATCTTAACGGCGTTGACATAGGTGCGAGTTTGCAATAAAAATGTATAGCCTAATGTGCAGTTCACTGTAAATAACTTAGAGATGGAACTAAGTTTAAGAACACCCAAACATTAAGTGGGTGCTCATTTGGTTGGGACAGTTTTTCTGTCACTAATTGTGTGTTTAGTTTATTGATTTTACATTAGGGCCCTCGCCCACGGCGACTTTTTGTAGCGATACTGTCGCGCGTCCGCATCGATACAGTCGCGAAGCGGTCGCTAGCTGTGTGCCCTCGCCCACACGGGGTTCGTGGACTCAGTCGCAATACAAACGCGATGCTGTCGCACTTTTAGCAAGCGCGCTACAAAAAGTCACTGTGGACGAGCGCCCTTATGTTCAACAGACCTTGTATATGAAGCTATTACATTGATAAAACATATTAATATTAGGGGTTAAAGTACGAAATTGCCGTTTTGTGTGGACGAAATCGAGAAAAGTCATTTTTCCATACTAACAATTTTTTAGTTTTTTTAAAACTCCTGAACCGTTTTCGATGCAATTAAAGGTGAAAGTTAGATGGTTATAAAGCTACGCATTATAGTATTTAAATTTCTGAAAATCAAAGTATATAATACAAATATACTTAATTGAAGCAAGAAGGTCAGCTGACACATTGTAAGGGGTCTTTCAACGACTTCCTTTGAAGTAATTGGCACTAGTATTGCATTTTTTTTTAGTCAAAAGTTACTTTATTTAGTTTTTGATACAATACAAAAAGATTACGCAATAATACGACTATACTTAAGAGCTATAAACAAAATAAAAAGTGGGAAAATAATCGGCAATTTCATACTTTAACCCCTATTGTTATTAGTGGTTACATAGAATACCATGATTTATGGTTTAAGACTATTTTCAGAATTACTAACACAACATTATTTTGCAATGTTTTATATAAATATTAAAAAACGTTTGTATTGTTTGACAGTAAGGTGTGTCGTGACGTAATTGTTATTTAAAATTAATTATACAGGTCTTCTTAGGTCAAGCTTCTAAAATAACAAGTTATTGCTTCCAAATGTTAAATGTTATATTTGAAATATCCATGACGATCCGATTGGTGTAGCTATACGGTGATCTGACCAAAGACCTAACTAAGCCAATATAGTAATATAGAAAATATTGGCTTGGGTCTGGAAGCAGCCAGTGACAACGCATCCGCTGAGCGGTTTGTGTATCAGTACTTGAACCATTTTATGGCTCATGTACTGACTGTCAATAAATACACTTTAAGCATATACGTTTATCTATAACTAGCTGTTGCCCGCGACTTCGTTCGCGTCAATTTCTGTCATTATGATCTTGACTATTTTTGGAACATTTTTCACTCATGCTTCGCTCCTATTGGTCGCAGCGTGATGTTATATAGCCTAAAGCCTTCCTCGATAAATGGACTATCCAACACAAAAATATTTTTTCAATTCGGACCAGTACTTCCTGAGATTAGCGCGTTCAAACAAACAAACAAACAAACTCTTCAGCTTTATAATATTAGTATAGATATTAATATGAATCGCTGAATGTGAACAATGCTGAACCGATTATGCTTATTCTTTTATAAAATTATTTCTTAAAGTACGAGGATGGTTCTTAGAAGAGGAAATTTTTAAAAATTGCCTGAAAATGACAAAATACATAATTTCTATACTCCTCTACAAACATAGATTTTTCCTACCCGTCTATATTTGATGACAATGACATTTAAGACGTCAAAATCGAATATCTGAGGCGATACGAAGTTCGCGGGGCCCGATAGTATATTTTAAATTGTTATTGTTTATAAATGGATAACTATCATCTGATGGATAATAAATGAATGAATGAGTGAATGATATAGGTCATCAGTTGACGTACCTGTAAGTAATCAATGCTGTCCCTCACTACTAACGGCAGACGGGAGTCATCGTGGCAGCGGGACCTCTCAACCGACTGGAGAAGGGGCACGCCAAATATTGGCAGTGCAACTGTAAAACAAAAATTGATATTATTATCTTAACCATCAGTATTTAAAATATATAAATATAAATAATAAATATAAAAATTATGTCTCAGACGGGACATAATTTTTCAAGTTTAAATAAAAGTAAAGTAAAGTACCAGCCTATAATCATCCCACTGCAGGGAAAAGGTCTCCATCATTGAATTCAAGTTACCACAGCAATGATGGGTGTACTGACATAATCACCACGCTTGCCAAATGAGGGTTGGTGATCACAAACCCGAGCAACGTTCGAAAATTCGAAACTTTTTGTTGCCCAACCCGGGATTTGAACCTGGGACCCCGAGATCTTGGCCCGGTATTAAAACCACTAGACCAACAGGACCAAGTTTCAATACTGATATTATAATTGCAATTAAATTGCTTAAATATCACAAAGTATTATCATAACCAGCCTTTACGAGTATAAGTCCACTACTGGACACAGGGCTCTCCAAAAGGAGGATTTTACAATAATTGGCAGTGGTAGATCGCTTTTCATCGCCATTGGTAGAGAAAAGAAGATGGGAATCTTCTTCTGGTTCTCCTTTAGGCGCCACTTACGATATCCATAGGAGGGGAACAGGTTGTGTTATAAGCCGTGATTTTTTAACCAACATGAAAACGAAGCCCACGATATTGGACCATTATGTATAACATGATGGCAGTGTTTTTTTTATTAAAGATATTTTTTGAAAAATATTAGATTTTAATTCAGACTTTTAAATTTGTAACACGCTGTGACGCGCACAGACGTATTATTTTGCTGCGGCGGGGTCTCGGTTGAATGGCAGCGGAACACAGAAAAACTGTTTGGCGCTGGATTCCGGCAGGAGGGTGGTAGCATCCAGGCGGCCTCTTACGAAGCCTACCACCGCAGAGGGATCTGTTAGCCGTCATCATTGGTTAGAAAACCAAAGATGCCGTTGCCCAGGGTGGACCACTAGGAGACCTTCTCCTCTAGTCGCCTCTTATAAGAATAAGAATAAGAAAATATTTAATTGACCACAAGCACATAAAAACGTATACACAAAATTACAGAAAAATCATTTTAGAACAAAATATGAATTTACAACATTAAATCAATACTAAAGTGGCCAATTAGGTCCCGTTACCGAGGGTGGACCACTAGGAGGTAGATCCCACCACCCCAAACAGCTAGTAATAAAATAAATAGTATAAAAAAACTGTAACCTGACTACGAAAATGCCAATGATTTCAAAGTCATCCTGTATATTTGCTGTATTGTTTAAAATTTAAAGAAGACAAAATTCTGAGTACAAATAGTACTCAGAATTTTGTCTTCTTTAAATTTTTTAATTATTACTTATTTCATTTGATGATCCATGACTGCTGTTATGACTGCAGTCTTTATTTACAAATTACCCCAATGGACAGGATGTTAGGATCTCATTCACTTAAAACGGCTCAGTAGTTTAGCCGCAAAAGTAGAACTTACATAAATACATATATTACATAGACTGCTAAAATCATAACCGTTCCTGTTGGCTTTGACCTAGTCGGGTAAAAATAGTAAGAAATAAAGTTTCCGGTGTAAAAATTAGGAATGAAATCAGATTAGACGGAGGAAGTAGATATAATATTTGTCTTAAACAAATCAAATCAAAACAACTTATTTTAACAACCATTTTACAGACTTTAAATTAAATTAGCAGTGTAGTGTGATAGCTGTGGTCCACCTCACCAGCATACTAATGTAAAATGAACAAATAAAGCTCAAAAATAATAATAATAGGGGTTAAAGTATGAAATTGCCGATTATTTTCCCACTTTTTATTTTGTTTATAGCTTTTAAGTATAGTCATATTATTGCGTAATTCTTTTTGTATTGTATCAAAAACTAAATAAAGTAACTTTTGACTAAAAAAAAATGCAATACTACTGCCTATTACTTCAAAGGAAGTCGTTGAAAAGACCCCTTACAATGTGTCAGCTGACCTTCTTGCTTCAATTAAGTATATTTGTATTATATACTTTGATTTTCAGAAATTTAAATACTATAATGCGTAGCTTTATAACCATCCAACTTTCACCTTATTGCATCGAAAACGGTTCAGGCGTTTTTTAAAAAACTAAAAAATTGTTAGTATGGAAAAATGACTTTTCTCTATTTCGTCCATACAAAACGGCAATTTCATACTTTAACCCCAATATCCATCAATGTCAAATTTGTATATTTTCAAATTTATTGTATAGATTCCAGTTGCAGAAATTCATTAATAGAATAAAAACTATGGCTTATCAGAAATTTAAATTTCAAAAACTGTTTAAACAGTAACAGTTTTTGCCTCAATACCTTTTATAATAATAATAATATTGCAAGACATGCCACACTGGGCCACACAGTCATCTAGTCCCAAATTAAGATACTACTAATAATAATACTACTATGTACCATTTGGATCAGCGGTAGTTAACGCTGCTTCTGAGCCATGGGTCGCGGGTTCGATCCCCGCACAGTACAAATATTTGTGTGCATGAACATGTCTGTTTGTACTGGTCTGGGTGTTTTCTATGTTTTATAAGTATGTATTTACAAAAAAAAAAAAATATAAGTAAGTTTATCGGTTGTCTAATACCCCATACGACAGGGTACTTAATAGTACCTTAATTTGGGACTAGATGGCTCTGTGTGGCCCAGTGAGGCATGTCTTAAATATTTATTTATTTATTTATATTTATGTACTTATGTACTATTCTAGACTCAATGCAGTTTGTAATGTTACGAGTGTTAGGAATTTTGTTATACATTTTCGGCGTCATGTAATTTAGAAATGACTTCACGTCAATATTGTTTCGATATTGTTCATCTAAATATACTAAAATCGCAAAGTGAGCGTCCTTCAGGAAGTTGAAAATGCCTGTCGAACTATTTTTATGCAAATATACAAGAGAAAAGAACATTAAAATCGGTCGAGCCGTTCGGCTATAAGGACCGTGACACGACAGTTTTATCTATACTAATTTTATAAACAGGTGAAGTTTAAAAATTTGTAAGGATGTAGGTAATCTTTGGATTTAGAGAACCGATATTGAAAATTCTTATAACAATAAAAAAAACACCTTATGTGTAAGTGTCATCGGCTTAACTAGCACATAATATATTTTTTTTCCCAGAAATAAGTACAGTGATCGTGGGGTAGACTTAAATTTAAAATTCCCGCGTAAAATTCTCGGGCAACAGCTAGTATTAAATAAACCAAAATCCTTACTTGTAAACACACATTTTCAAACTTCAACACATAAAATAGCATAAAACACACCAACGAACAGACACCCACACTGACGCGTGAACATTTAAATCAAACTACCTCACCTCCAATAGAGAAGCCGTCTAAAAACGGATTCATATCTAAACACAGACACAGGTTACCAACGCGAGATTCGTACTAACGTAAAAGTGTAAAATAAACTTGTGCACATCGTAAATTTATCTCTAGGGTTGCCATCCTAGTATTCACTACTAATAAAATAAATGTTTTGTTATACTTTTTTTAAACACTAAGTAAAAATGTTCAGAACTTAAAATAGTTATTACTTATTGAAATATTTTCTTATTATGTATTTCTATTTCTCATTTTAAATTATTATTACATATAAACATAATTAATTTTTGCTCGATATCAATAAATGGTAACAGGTAGGCACTAAATTAACTAAACTTGTGTACCTACTATTGTTTACCTAGTCATTGGTACGGAACCCTTCGTGCGCGAGTCCGACTCGCACTTGGCCGGTTTTTAAGTTGGTCACCTCCGTGGTGGAGTTGCCTTCACATCAGATTCAAGATGTCGCCTGTTCCGAACTCAGGCAGGTCAATGCAGGTAAAAAGTATACCTCTATATTTTCTCGGGCCAGAGTGATTATGGTAGCTTCGTTGTTTCTGATTTAGACCAAAAAAGGTTTTTTTAATTTAGTTACTTACTTTGGGATCAGAAAAATGTATGTTATGTTGTCCACATTTCTTTATTTATTAAGTAAAGTATCATCCTTAATTAAATTATTTGCTATCCCAGGAAAACATTATCTGTGATGATAATCCTTATCTGTTGTCATTATAATGTAACTAATGCAGTATACCGTACACATAATGTATTCGTTATCGTTTTTACACACATTCCTTAATATTCCATATAAAAAAGTCACTTCGAACAATCCGAGTTTAAATATAAGCAAATGTCATGTGGACAACATCACATACGTCGAGAAAATATAGAAAAATACCTTATTCTACATTGACCCGTAAAAGAAAAAAAAAAATCTAAATCTTTAATATTTGCATGCTGATAATCCCGGCAAGACATGTGCACACTCTGACCATGTAACATCTTTATACCATGTTTTTACGCAAATAAAGTATTATGAATTATGAACTCAAAACATCCCTAGCTTAACCAGGACCTTGGTGAAGGTGACATTTCGAAAATCGTCAAAACAAAACGTCAAATTTTCTCAATTGATATTGATCTCTACTAGTTGGACTTAAAGTTGAAAATCAATTCAATGACCTTTAACTTTTTGGGTAGGTTGACCTGCCGTTGTCTGTACAAAATTCCACCATTCAAAGATTAATGCAACTAAGGTAAAAGAGAACCCTGTCTAATGTGTGCTCATTTGGCGAAAACGTTTTATTACCAATGTTTGTGTATCCACTATTTTATTTTACATCAATGATTTTATTAACGTATCAAAGTGATCAATATGCATGTCGAGTTTCGCAAGGTCGGCTACGCATCGACGATCCTACACATTAGCTACTGATATTTACTAGTACCTACTTCATTATTCACATGCTATAAGTCAGAATAGAATTCATTTTATGATGTTTCTAGCGCTTAAAGAATTTTTTTGATTCCCCATGCAGATTACCACGCCTTTAAAGGATAATTTCTTTGACCAATACTATCTTATGTTATTCTCAAACTACCTTCATTACATAAATGTCAGAGCTGTTCAGTTCTGATTCGTATATTATCGTTAGCCCACATTAGTCCACAGCAGGACATAAGCAACTCTATAAGAAGGATTTTGCAATTATCACCACGCTAGGCAGGCGGGATGAAGATCGCAGTGTTGCCACTTGTGAAGAAAAGACGCTGCTGCCAGTCTTCTTCTGGCGGTACTCTTTTAGACGCCTCTTGCGACACTCATGAGAATACAATTATTTTTGATAATGTTATGTATGTAAATTACAAAAATGCGATTACAATGTTGGCCTGATACGAAAAGTTGACGACCCTTCGGAGGTTTTACGCTCTTTGCATTACAACTTGTAAAATCTTTTGATCTGAAACTTTAACAAGGTTATCGTTCCACGGGGAATTTTGCGCAATACAGAATACGTAAACAACAGGGAAAATTTTAAATCAATCGGAAAAACTTTCAAGGTTCCACTCAAGTTTAAACCAATTTTCTGTTCTAGAATACGGCGGGAAATAAAATTTTGTATAATAAACAAGCTAGACCTTTTTTTTGAGCCATTGATATTTTATAAATGTATCAATGAACAATGAACTAGATGAGTGTTTGTGGTGTATGAAAAAGGCACGAGCCGCTAGGCTGCGCGCTGTCAGACCTTACGCGCGCTTTTCCAGCACTATCCCGCTCTAGCGAGTGATACCAGCTTTCTATACACGGCAGTGTTGCTATTAAAAAAAGAGTTACTAACTTATTTTACAATGATACTATAGCGTCAACTTTACTGCTATTTCAGTAAATTAATAAAAGTATGCTAGGCTAGCTAGCACACAAGAGTGTGTTAGCTAGCTAGCCTAGCATACTTCTTTATAGAACATCAGAAATCCTGGCAGCGACATAACAAGTTCTATTCTTATCACGCGTAACATAGTATAACAAAAATAATTAAGATTATTATTATAACATTTTATGGACTATACAAATTATGTTTCATTTTGTGAAAATCAAGACATTGTTTCATATGAATGACAACCCTAGTTATCTTGCTACCTTGAACGGCTTTGTTTTGGTTTTGTCACAAGCCGTGACGTTGTGTTTATTATCACCTGTATCGGTACCGTAGAAAGAATTGTAAAACTAAAAACTTAATTTGAAATAAATACTTTACATGGGTTCGATTAGCATTTTTTTAGATTTTAACACTTTACTTATCAGGATGTTTCGAATCCTTGACAGCGTTTGTGATCATGAGTACATCAAGGTGTTAGTCGTCTTATTAATTAAAGCTACTGCTTTTATGATTTGCCATTAACGTTTCCATTACAATAATGGCTGCAGGCTGAATACGTTCAGCCAGGTTAATTCCATTTAGGATGTTGTTTTTTGTTTCGATAGCTTAACTTTTTAATCCTTAACGTATCGATTAATTTGTCTAATCTGATTTGATGTTTAGCCTTGACAAACGCATGATTTTGCTAGGATTCTTTTTTGCTGTGATATCATGACCAAATATGACATTTAAAATAAGTACCAAAACTTTTGTTTTCATGAAGAGTTTAACATAAATTTAAAAAAATCTAAATTACGAACGGCAAGCATAGCATAGGACACTTTCAGATGGGGTGTAGCAACGGTCTTCGGAAGGTGGCTGATAAGGTTGGTATTTTGAATTGTATGTAACTTGGTACCTTTAACGCCTGTGAGGATCCGAGGATCGTGCACAGTGGTGGTTTACAGTTAGAGAGTCCTTTGGTTAAGCAATGGACTGATTTAGGCTAGCGATGGAATATCAAGACTTACCTCCTAACGTGAATATCTCTTCAAACGGCACCCCAGACGTCACCGTCGAAGGCACCTTGGTCAGTTTCTTGTCTTTCTTGTCTCTGTCTTTCTCCTTAATCTTTTCTTTGTCTTTCTCTTTCACTTTATCTTTTTCCTTGTCTTTCACTTTCTCTTTCTTCTCATCTTTGAGTTTCTCCTTCGATTCTAACTTGAATTTCGCCTTTTCTTCTTTTTCCTACGAACAATTAATAAAATAATTACTGCTAATAAACTAGACATACATGTAGGTATTACATTTGAGAAGTCAATCATATTGTTAATAATATTTTTTTTTTATTTTAGACGTGCATTCAAGTTTGTAAACTTATATAAGATGAGTTGAACGTAACCCAGACAGCTTTGGGAACCACTGCATACGATCTCAAGTATTCCACCGGATAGTCGCCGCACTCTTCTAGAACGTATTTTGGTACTTCGTGTTTCAGTATGATTTATTAGCTAACAATAAATAATATCAAACTAAAACATTGGCTTCGAAACTAAAACAACATTTGTAGCCCTTCGAGATATAAATAAAATCTACTTCTCTAGTACTGCAGATGCTATCAAGTTCGGGCCAACGTAAACAAGTGGCGAAACCCAGAACAGTGGTCCCTTTATTGTTCTAGATCACACAATGGGGCCACAATTATACAAAGCACTGGTATAATTGAATTAAGCCGTTGTTTAGTGATCAATCGAGGTATCCTCGGTTCATGCTTTGCTACTATTAATCATAGTTGTGCTGTATTGTATGATTTAATAATAGATTTGATAAAAGTAGGAAAGTTATCATTTATTTCACTTTTGTAAAATTGCTTTGTAAATTGACATTTACGCGTTATTGCAATGTATGCGTTGTTGTGTGTTCAGTGGTTAAAGCAGCTGTTTAAATTCGTTGCTACCTAAGGCGGTTTTTATGCTTCGCTATTTTTGTGAAAAAATAATATATTGAGAACTTTTAAGGAAATCAATTGCTAGTGTAAATTGAAATAGCAATTCCTTACATAAAAATTTCGACTGCCTGAGGTGGGACTCGAACCTACGATCGTCCGCTTACCGGGCGACTGCTCTAACCACAGAACATGGAAAAGGTTATATTGAGCTACTCAGGCATATGGTGTCGACGAATGTATCCAAAGCTTTACGCTGTCAGCCAGCGGTGTTTTATCATTGTTTTTGGTTAGTAACTAAATCAAACATCCGAGAGATTTTTTTTTCCAGATATAAATAATCACGTAACTCAAATAGTCCTGTGGCCCTTGGCGAGCCTCGAACTAATTCCTGCGTAGAGCACAGGGGGTCTAGCGATTCAAGCAACAAAATGTTCATAACAATTGAATTATGTTTTTTGAATTATTATAACTGATTATCAGTTTTGTATTTAGAAAGCACTTAATTTATTTTTGAAAATTTTTATAAAGATAACTTTATTACCCATTGATATTAAATAAAAAACTAGACACGTGTTTCTAGTTTATTATTTTTATTGTGAACAATGTCAGAACAACGTAATCGCAAAATGAACGCCTATTTGACCGTTTAGGAGCTCTTTTAATTTTTTGTTAATTTCCTAAAGTCAACATCAACTTACGTAAATAATACGTAGGTAAGGTTGAATAATAGCAGTTGGTTAAATTAAATTTATGAATATGTATGTGTATTCTATGATTTCACCTTATGAAAATAGAAACAACAGGCTACGAGTCGAAAATGTAATAACTAATTAACTCATTTCGTTCCGGTATCACACAAACAATGGAAGACAATCTGTATGCGACGTCTCAAAATTGGATATTTATTTATTTATAGGTACTTATATAAACTTTACTATTTTTTTTAATAGTATAATTAATTAACATTTTAAAACCAGCTGCGTGCATTGTAATGTAATTGATTAATTGTTATTTTTAGCCTGTATAAGTTAATTACAAACACTATTTGATTAGTTTCTTTCTAACACTAGAGGTGAATATCGTGAAAACCATCCATTTATAATTAGATTTCCCGTTGAAATATTTTTCGTCCTGTTTTTAAATAACACCCTGTTATTTTGGTTTCAATATTAAATACAACAGTTAAAAAATTGCTTGAATCATTTCTTTCAATATGAATCAACTAATAATGACGATTTGCACTTCTATAAATATTCGCGTAAGGACAGCTGCTACTCAAAACATGTGACACTTTCACTTCACTTTGTTGATCACGAAAACAACAAACTACACAAGAACAACAACAAAACTTTTTTCACCTTAGAAAAAACGTTCCGTAGGTGGTGCATGACTGTGTGCCGGCGGACGACTGAATAAACCATGACAGTTTGCGTGGCGTACAGTCAACGATACAAGTGTTTTCGTTTTTCTTAAAGATATGTACCAGTATTTGTTGTAAATAAACTTTTCGAAACATTTTAGCAAAGGAATGTGAGCAATTCTGCATAGTTATAGGCCGGCGACTTATTCATCTTATTATTTATTACAGAATTAATATCCTATTGGTTACTACAGAAAACCAGCACCTTGGCGGACTATAGCTAGAAGCCATTCCACCTCTATGTTAGCTTTTAAAAACCTTTTGTAGATATGACTTTTACCTCTATGTTCGTTCAAGTGTTTAATGTGACAAACAACTTTGTTGACGATTGTACGCCAAGGTCGCTTACTGAACGAGGGATTATGCAAAGACTTGTCCGCTCAGCCGTGAAAATTAGGAGTGGGCAGGTCGGTTGATAAGGATTGATGTTTGTAAACAGTTTTGTATTCATATCGCTTTTTTTCGATATATTATAAAGGCGCAACTAATAATAAAGTAGAATAAAATGAGGAGTGCCAATGGATAAAACACTTTTACCTTTTTAATTAATATCAACTTTAGCGTGCTCGGTTTTACTATGACAGTAATAATGCTATTAAAAAGAAACAATCGTATTAACTTTAACGTGTCTGTGTCTTTAACTGTTATACTATGCAGGAAAAAAAATCAAGTCAATACAAAATGCATCATATGAAACACTTTAATGCATCTTTATAGCATTAAGGTAAACAAAACGAAAAAAGTTACATGGGTGATTTGCAACACTAATCTCATACATAAGTAAGCTTCTTTCGTAGACTACGGGCAATATAGGTTACCCCGTACTCAAAGGCTCTGTGCGTAAAGCGTAAATCATTAGACAAAGATCATAATTTTCTGACTGAATAGAATGACGTGTTTGATAGACTCTCACAATCCCTGAAGCAAGCTCTTAAAAGCAAAGAAACAGAGATAATCAAAATAAGCCAAAGTTAGGCTTTATGCGAAGCTGAATTAAGTTCAAAATGGAATTTATAGATTTGATATTATAACCAAATCAAATGCGTAGGTGTTTGTATAATTTATACAAGGGTATAATGTATAATGACTAACTTCTATCGGTTTAGACTGTGTTTAAATTATTTACTGTGGTGAGGCAGTTTATGAAGAATATTGAATCATGTATTGTGTTTTCTATGTATTTTAAGTATGTATTTACAAAAAAAAAGTATTTAAGTAAGTCTATCGGTTGTCTAGTACCCCATACGACAGGGTACTTAATAGTAGCTTAATTTGGGACTAGATGGCTCTGTGTGGCCCAGTGAGGTATGTCTTAAATATATTATATATATTATATTATGTATTGGTTAAAACGGGTAACACGGATATATCGTTTGTTTGTATAATAAAACACACCTGCATTGTAAAGTCGGTTTGTCTATTCAAGTGGATTCATAATAACAGAGTTACATGTTTTTCAGTTCTATAATAAACTTTGTTTAAGTCTTAGGTATTTGGGTCAGTAGAGTTGTTTATTTTTATAAGTAGTTTCTTGGCTTTAGAAGCAACATCACAGCAGGGTATAATGTGAATAACAAAGCCCTCAATTGCAGGCTATTTGAGTTTAAAGATCTTTTTAATACACGTTTACAGTGCGAAAACTTCAGACGCGTGCAGATTTCATACAGCATGCGTTTGGGGAGCATTGTATCTGCACAGCATAAAAAGTCACCTACTGTCGTGTCCCTCTGGTCTTTCAGACATAGCTATTTACTTATTTGTTTCATATTGGCTACGGATTGTTAAATGCGGTTTTAGTGTAATTTTGTTTTTAAAGTAAAACAAAGTAGATATTATCTATTTTGCACCTGCCTGCTCACAAGTAAAAAATAAAGTATGTTTTAAATAAATACAGCTGGTAACTCCATCTTTTAAATTTACCATGTTGTAGAGAATCCAGGTTTGTAGATTATTATTAGAATATTAAATAGACTTTCGACTTAAGAATAATTTAAAATTCTATTATTTAATTATATTACTCACACTAAGGAAATAAATTCGGGAAAATGTTAAAAAAATAATTTACCTTATCTTTTTCTCTTTTCTCTCGTTTTTCCTTCTCCTTCCTTTCTTTTTCTTTCTCCTTCTCCCTTTCCTTTTCTTTCTTCTTTTCCTTTTCACTGTGCTCTTTCTGTTTAGCAGCGTCTTCTAGAACTTTCTCTTTGTCACGTGATTTTTCTCTCTTTTCTTTGCTTTTAGTAGGGAATTTGAATGACTTGGTCTTCTTTGATTTCGAGGGACTTCTAAATAAATAAAACAGGTTGAGATAGTTTCTTACTGATATTAAAAGATGTGGGCGATAATTTCACTTATTTTTTTTTAATTATAGTCCTTAAAATTTAGCTTGATATTGATGTTAAGAATATTTTTTATACATTGCTGTACATATTAATTAATCAATTTAATTATATAAAATAGATATTTAAAGTTAAAAACATTAAAATAATCCAGTCACAAATATTACACCTAACTTTAAAAGACGTCTTTACAAGGTTACGTCATTTTTCATAATCGCTAGTGATGACGTAAAATGGACAAATCGAAATCGACAGACTAACAATATTTCAAAATCGAAGTTTAACATAAATGTTACAAATGATTTAATGAGCAATAGGTTGATGCTAAGAACATCAAATTGCAATTATTAATAGTATACGAAATTTTAATTTCCCATACAAACTGCTACTTTCTTTTTACCTATCCAAGGGATGATTTAAGGTAAAACTAAACTAATATTTCTCAAAGTCTGAAATGATCTTTATGATGGCACTGATGCTTCGCTAGTATTAGTCGCAGCGTGACGTTATATAGCCTAAAGCCTTCCTCTATGGACTATCCTACACAAAAATATTTTTTTAATTCGAAACCAGTACTTTCTGCGATTAGCGCATTCAAACAAACAAACAAACTCTTCAGCTTTATAATATTAGGGGTTAAAGTATGAAATTGCCGTTTTGTATGGACGAAATCGAGAAAAGTCATTTTTCCATACTAAAAATTTTTTAGTTTTTTTAAAAACGCCTGAACCGTTTTCGATGCAATGAAAGGTAAAAGTTAGATGGTTATAAAGCTACGCATTACAGTATTTAAATTTCTGAAAATCAAAGTATATAATACAAATATACTTAATTGAAGCAAGAAGGTTAGCTGACACATTGTAAGGGGTCTTTTCAACGACTTCCTTTGAAGTAATAGGCACTAGTATTGCATTTTTTTTAATGTCAAAAGTTACTTTATTTAGTTTTTGATACAATACAAAAAGAATTATGCAATAATATGACTATACTTAAGAGCTATAAACAAAATAAAAAGTGGGAAAATAATCGGCAATTTCATACTTTAACCCCTATTATTAGTAAAGATTTAAGCCATTTAATTGCAATTATAACATCAGTATTTAAACTTGAAAAATTATGTCATGCAAGGAAATGCGGGTTCGAGTTATATATAACATTTCAAGTTATAATTAAATGCTTATTAAATACTCATAAAAGGACATTTTGGAATAAAATATCCTTGCCTGGGGCTCTATTTTCATCTTGCTGAATTTTTTCTAACTCAGTGACACCCTATTGGTCTAAGGGTTGAAGTGCCTTTGCCTGTATGATTTTACTTTTCTTTATTCATTTAAATTGGTTCAAGTGAGAAGAATGAATAGATAGACAGACATACTTTTTTATTTACATAATTAAAAGGGAAAAGCAATTGTAGAAAAAAAAACTTTTTATATTCTTTTACAATTTGAGATTATTAAAATAAATATTTGTGTTCTACAGATATCAGTTTTTTTTTTTTTTATAGTGTATCACTGCTCTAATACTAACTTACTTTGTATCAGTGTCCTCTTCGGGTGAGCTCTCCCCTTCTAGAGCAGCATAGCCTCTGTCTTTTTTCTCTTTCTTTTCTTTGCGCCTTCCTAAAAGGTCCTTTTTACTGGGCTTCTCATGGTCGCCTCCATCACTGACTGTAAAATTAAGATTATTTTGTTAGAACCATGATAAGAGTAATGCATCCAGGCCACTGTAAGGGCGGATTTCATAGCACTCCATTTATATAAACATATTATATTATTAGTTAGGTATTTATTGTATCTAAATGTACTTTTCATATTT
The DNA here is from genome assembly GCA_949315895.1 of Anania crocealis. Lineage (NCBI taxonomy): Eukaryota > Metazoa > Arthropoda > Insecta > Lepidoptera > Crambidae > Anania > Anania crocealis. Next base: position 5,076,768 of record OX438869.1, on the reverse strand, counting down.
ATTCAGTATTTTATTTGGTTTGAATTCTATAACATTTTAACACTTAACCTAGATAATTTTAGACACTATGCACAATTTGATTGTTTTACACTATTTGGTCTAAGCTTTAATGCATCTTAACATATTGCACTTTATCAAAACCCAATTATTTAATAGTAAGTACCTATTTCATTTTGTATCTAATTGCTTTCTGACAGACTTCAACATTCCTCAGTTACTACGTTTTGTTAATTGACAATTTTAAAAAATGGTTTTATATTGAACAAAATATAAAACCATTTTTTAAAATTGTCAATTTTAATTATGATCCAGTATGCTATGTCAAGCCATCGAATGCCATAATCTAGTGGGTTATGATAGAATACATAAGTAAAATAAGTGAATATAAATGATGATGAGATAAATTTCAAGTAAATAAGTCTGTAATTACAAATTACTAAGTTGCACCAAGTAGGTAACAGAATAATATAAAGAAGTTTGGTAAGCAGAGATATTAATGATTTTGTTATCTCAGTTATGATAATGATAATAAACAGAACATAACTAAAGAAAGAGGAAAAACAACGCACTAGCCATAGCGTAAACAATTTGTATGTACTCACAGTCACTTTCGTTACTCTTGCGGCCTGTTTCAGAAGCATATAAGCCCGGAAAATCTTTTTCTACATCAGGACTTTCGAAATCCATTGTAATTTGCGATAGAGTGGTTTTTAAATCAATTTATAAATCTTTGTTGTTCACAAAAACGCTACACGAATCACTTACTCATCTCATCACTTACTCTGTATGTCATCGTCCTGTCGAATTGTCAATGTCATTGTTTTTTTTTTCATATAAATTTAACGGCTTCGGACGAGTCCATACAGCCTAGTCTATAGTAATAATGTTCATTTTTATTATTTATAATATCATGAATACTTACATAAACATAATAACCTAACCTAACCTAAACCTAAACTAACATAAGTCATTTAAATGTATGGGTGGTTTATACATTTCAATGATTACAGGAATTTTACGCGAGAACGTGGATCAAAGTCAAATAGGAGCGCCTTTCCTTGTTTCTCACTTATCCTACTCACTGACACATTATTATAACAATGCCACCACTTTATCACAGTAAATGCCGCTTAGGATAATTTCACAAAATTACGAAAAAAAGTCCATCTTTCTCTTCTCATTCCCCGCGCAAAACTTTGTCAGGGCATCACTTTGATTATGGGCATCAAGAAGCTTAAGTTTCTCACTTTTATTTGATTTATCCTACTCACTGACACATTATTACATAGATATAGGATACAAGTAGATCGACTGACAGCCCGATAATGCGTGACCAGTTTTGATTTGTCAATGTGTGTGTTAACTAGTGACGTACCTTTAACATTTTTAGACTATCGATAATAATTGCAGTTTGTCGTTTGGAAAATAATGTTTATTGTCACACTGTTTTTATCTCGAGATTATGCAACTACTTTGCGGCATACCTAACCGCCCTCACTTCTTACAACTATAATAGTGGGCAGATAAATGTGCCCGGTGAGTATATTTTTTACATATAATTTAAAAATAAACAGTCTTAATTAAGTTTTCCTTATTTATTTCTTCAAAAGATTTTCCCTTGTCATCTGCTGTGCCGTGTGAGCTTATCAATGGCAGTAAGTGAAAAAGTACAAGTAAACAAAATCTGAATAAACATTTACATTCTGGTGTATCAAACACTGATTATTGACTTTTAAACAAGATTATCTTAGTTATGTGATTCCTTACAGTTTCCTTCTTCAAATTGTTAAGTTGACATTCATTTGAGACGCTAAACGTAAAATAACATCAAATTTATCCGGAAACATTCAAGATAAATGTCGACAATAGTATCGATAAATTTGAGTCAAGCTCTAGCGTACATGTAAAATATTTCGATGAATTAATTATCCACCAAAATAATGTAAATAATCAATACATAGAACTTTATCTATACAAAATATTAAAATGAACAAGTGGATTGAAATAATTTTCTATTTACAACTTAACAACAAGATCAAATTCAACAAAAATAACGCGTTTTTACGATGACGACTTTCTACGTATTTACCTGTGAAATGAGCAATTTTCTGGATTATTTTTGTGGTTGACTCCACAGGCACTCACAGAACATGTGACCATTGTTAGATAAAACTGTATTTACTTTAGATAATCTACAATGTACTAGATAATTCCTTATAATGTTGAACCTTATATCGCATATGCCACTGGATGTCACTCTGTCAAATAAGACAGGTCACAAAACGAAAAGATTTGTTTTCTTTTTCTATCTTGCTAGATCTCGCAGGCTTTGTCCGTCTATTATATTCTACGTTTATGCATTATTATAACAATGCCACCACTTTATCACAATAAATGCCGCTTAGGATAATTTCACAAAATTACGAAACAAAGTCCATCTTTCTCTTTTCGGTTCCCGCGCAAAAAACCAGCTGACACTTTGACAATTTTTTGACACCAGTTGATGACATTTTTTTTATTTTTTTCTCCTTTCGAAACAAGTTAAACTCTGAGCCAATATTGACATATCGTCGCTGCGCCTGGAAAATCCGACAAAGGTTTTTTTTTTGCAAAATTGAGCTTTTAGGCTATCTAAAGATAGCTCGTGAGGCCCGACGAGCCTGTAAAACCCGTTTTTTGATAACACAATTTAAAACGAAAATAACAAAAACAGCTATGTATTTGTCAAAGAAAAATAGGCGTCATAATGCGCTTTGTGTCAATGGTAACATAGCGTTTTTTCCACTCGTAGTCAGGGTACAGCTCTGCGCCTTGTCCTGCGCTTTCCTCATGCACATAGCGGTAATTTCAAACATACGAAACGAAACAAGTTTGAATGTTGTTGATTTATTTTTACCCGACTGCCAAAGAGTGGTTATTTTATATATTTTTGCGCGTATTTTGTATCTTCCAAACGGCTGGAAGGATTTCGATTACTTAGATTCGTCTCTAAAACCCAAGTATCATTCAATAGGTTTTTATAAAAATAATCAAAACCTCTTCTCTGGAAAACTACATATATATGGCTTAGAAACAAGATCGGTCGATAATTCTTCAACACTGTCTTATCACCATTTTTGAAGAAAAGGTAAAACCTTGCCTCTGCTCCATGCCTTGAGCGTTCGACCCTCGAGGATGGCGGAAACGAAGAGCTTCTGGAGGACTTTGAGTACCGGCTTACCCACTGCCCACTCTTAGAAGTTCTGCAGTGATTCTATCATTGCCCGCCGCCTTGTAATTTTCAAGCTGTTTGAAAGCCACACTAATCTCATCAAGGCTGAAGTCCGGGATTTCTTCAGAATAGTGTCTGGTTAGCTTGGCTTTAGGGTCTGTAGCTTGCAATGGAAACTTGTATGGAGTATAACTGTCAGAAGAAACCATCTTCCTCAAGATTTCAGCCTTAGAAGAAATGATGCCACCGTCATCAGTTTTCAGCATAGCCACAGCTTTGCCCAATAGACTTTATCAAACACGACAGGTTTAATACGTGAATGAGTTGTAGTGATTGGTCAGAGTTTCATAATTCTGGTACCACCACCACCACCACCACGTTGTTCAGATCATCCACAACTAAGATGTTTTCAAGGGCTTCAAAGCAGTTTTGAAATCCGAGTTGAAAACGGGGTTTTGAAAATGTGCAGGTATTTGTCGGAGCGTAGACCTTATCCTTATCAGTTAAGATCATTCGAGTCTATTATTAATATTCGTGTCCCTCGTGCCAAACGGTGATCGCTTCCGATTTTAACGGTGTTGATCACACAGACATTATTAAATATCTCCTTCGCCAACCTAGTAAAGTCAATCTCATTCTTGACTTTACTGTCCGGACTTATTCAGGTCCAGTTCCAAGTTGGGGGTTTCCTGAAAAGAAGTTCATCATGAAGAGGTTAACATTTTCTAGGAAATCAACCAACATCTGGCCTCTAGCATTTCGTTGTCCATCTCTCCAAATAGCCCCACTCTTTGCTCATCATCGCCATGCTTCCCCGACTTAGCATAGAAGTCCCCCATCACAACCGTGTAGTGGGTTTTCTAGCTACGCATGGCTCTTGATATCTCCTCATACATAGCCTCCACTTCGTCGTTGGGGTGTGTCGAGGTCGGAGCATAAACCTGTATGACATTCAACGAATATCTTTTCGATATTCTGAGTATTAGGTAGGTATGCTACCCTAGTCGACACACTTCCGATGGAGATCACGTTGTTGACAAGGGACTTGTATACGATAAACTCGACACCGGGACTATTAGTCGCCCTCCTGGTAGTTTAGCAAGTTACCGGGATTCAAGATTATCCTCCCCCTCTCTTTGGACTTCAAATAACCCAATAATACCCCAGCGTAACTTGCTAACAGCTTCTTCTAACTTTATCAACTTCGCATCGGACCTTAATGTGCGCAAGTTATATGTTGCCAGGTCTATTCGTTTAGGGTTGTAGCCAGATCCTACCCGGGAATCCAAAGCACCCCTTGCCTCGCCGCTACTATAACCGCTTCCTTGGCTAGGACTAGGGGGGGTTGCCGGGGATTAGAGGGCTCTTTATGTGTGTATTTGCTCATTGAGTTTGCCTTAATCGCCACGCTTGGTAGGCATGTTGGTGATTGCAGTTTAGCCAATGGTCGAGAGAAGACGCTGCTGCTCGTCCTCTTTTGGCAATACTCTTTGAGTCGCTTCTTACGATACCCTAGTGGTCAACCCTGGGCAACGGCATCTTTGGTTTTCTAACCAATGATGACGGCTAACAGATCCCTCTGCGGTGGTAGGCTTCGTAAGAGGCTGCCTGGATGCTACCACCCTCCTGCCGGCGTCAAGCACCAAACAGTTTTTCTGTGTTCCGCTGGTGTATGGGAGAACCAGTAACTCTGGGTAAGCTCGCTCCATGTTAGGCTTATTCTTAACCGTATAGTTAAGTATGTAGTCAAGAGCAAGCCCATTATTTATAAAAATAAAAATAAAACCCTTAGAAAGAAAAGGGGTGATGCTATTCTTTTTCTGTGCCAACACCATACGACAGCAGGCGGGAACCATTTTCAGTATTTAAGCAAATGGGTGCCGACTGCAAACTAACTGCATGTGTGTATAACAGGATTTTAGTATGTATGTATGTAACTGAAGAAGAGTTTCCTATGCTTATAGTTTGTTTTAATGTTGTTTTCTCTTTTTAATCTAAGTCTGAAAGATCTGTTCTCCGCGGTTCTATGAATGAACAGGCTCGCCTTGACGTTTTCAATTATTTCTGGTCATTATCATCCTGGGAAGCTAAGCGTTTAAATATCATTGGTCTTGCTACAGAGCGAACTGTTGATAAGCGACGTAAGATGTCAGAAGCTTCTACTAAAGCTGATCAGAGAAGAAATAATTGTATAGATTGTTGAGTCAAAAACCCAAAAAAGTCTATGAAATCTGATTCGGTGACGAAATGGTTAGATGAGCTAGCAAAGGTTCGTAGGAATTATTGTCGCGCGAACAGTTAGTTTTTATTTTGTTTGCTTTATTTATGTAGTTTTGTGAAAAACGTCGGCCAGCAGTAGATAAATAAATAAATGAATATATGCGCCAGACGATCACACTAATCAGTAGTCTCAAAATAGATAAGGTTTACCCTTGTGTAATGAGTATTAGTTGGCGGATTACGGGATTACGGGATTACGGGCGTTCTTAAGATCATATCCAAAATTGACCCGGCCAGGAATCAAACGCATAGTTAACGTAATAATACGGAGTTTCAAGTTCCGATGATGCAAATCATAGCATAAATGCGCTGTGTAGCCTTATAGGCCATTAAATGATACTAAATACCCTGTGGAAAATCCGCTTTGTGTCGAAAAAACACATAGCGTATTTTAAAGACACAAAATAAATCAGCTATGTGTGTAAATTAAAAAAAATATATATCTAGCCTTGTGATAATACCATATTTAAAAAAATAACTATGTGACCTATTTCGTAATACATATCTTAAATTTGTTGCATATTCAGTTATGAGCCCAAGTTTCTAAGTTCAGTATGAATCAGTTTTTTGTGTCTCCTGAAAAGTTCAGATTTAGCGTTTGTCGGTTTTTCCAAGCGCAACGACGATATGGTCATTAGTGCGAGTTATACATTCATAATAAATACATATTAAAATAAACTTACAAGCTAGCTCCTGACACCTATGAACAAAATCCAATACTTAATATTACTCTTTGAAGTGATCACATAAAACGTTTAACCCAAGGATTTTTTACCTAACACCGTTTCACAGGTTTTTTTGTTCATTTCGAGAACCGGGTATAGTCTGAGACCATGCTGCCATATCCTTAGTGCGAATTCAATCATTCATAATAAATACATTAACCTAAATACTTTCTTACACATAGTAACTTGCGGGAATCGGGATACGATCCCCGTTAAAATATGAACACCAGAGTTGGTGGTAAATGTTTATTTTAGCACGCGAGACACTGTTATCGTTATATTAAATATAATAAGCTTTACAATTTCAAATACCACGATAATATTGTACATCATAATCAATCCTCTGTCATACAGTAAAAAATTGCCGATCTAGTCGGCGAAAGTCGGCCGTGCCAGCCAGCAACATTGCAAATAGACACGGCCCGGGACACGGGACTTTCGCCACAAACTTAATCTATCCTAACCCTAAACAAATGTAACTCATTGAAATGCATGGGTAGTGCATATCAAAAATAGGAGCGCCTTTCCTTGTTTTTCACTTTTGATTTATCCTACATATTTACAAATTATCATAACAGTGCCAACACTTCATCACTATAATTATGATAAAATAAAAGTATAGTAAAATAATAAAAGTATGATAATTTCACGAAAACTAAGAAACAAAGTCTATCTTTCTCTTTTTGTTTCTCGCGCAACAAAACTCCGTATAGGCACATGAATAAATACTCATGTGGTATAGGTACCTACTATATCTACATTAAAGATTTGACACTGACAGATCGAAGTAAAAAAAAAACTTTAATCAAGCAAAACAATCATGTTTACGTGTCGGTCGAGTTGACTGTCATGGAATTTTATGATAAAAATTTACAGAAAAATATAATTAGGCCAAACTGGGACTAATGATTGGTAAGAAATTAAAACCTGCGATCTTTGTTTGTGGAGTATAAACTGTGTACCCATAATGAAAGTCTAAGTGCGTGTTAACAATCAAAGAAAGTTCCTATCGTAGTTTGCGATGGCATATTATTTTTCAGGATAAAATTTACCGAAATGTCATGGTTCGCGGACCTCGCCGGCAAGGCGGAGAACCTACTGAATAATTTGGACGAGCAGACCGGTGCGGCTCTTCGAAATCATAACGTAGCGAAACCTAAAAAACATGAAAAGCATGAGTTTCATCACCAGGATCTTGTTGCTAGCCAGAAAAAGCGGCCGACTAGTCGTAACTTCAAAAAAGTATCTATAGCAACGGAAACTAGAGCTACTCTCACCCAGCCCATCAGAAAACCATCACCTGTATACCACCAATCGCGGTCTCCGAGTAAAGATAGCCAGCAGATAGGTAATAGGACACCACAACGCAAAAAATCCCCATCTAGAAAACCAAATGGTCAGTTCAGCCTCAATCATTGCCCAAGAACTTTGGTGGGTGATATAAAAGACAGTGATGTTGATGATCAATATGGTTTAAAACAACGCAGTAAGTGCCTACAATAATAATATGTATTTTGTAAGAGGAATTACTCTTTTTTTGTAAATAACTGCCTTCATTTTAAAAAGAAGGTAAATCCTTTGCCTTCATAATAAATAATACAAAATTGACTATCATAAGATAACACTATATCAGTCTTGACTCCTAATATGAAGATAAGATTTCTATCTCATTATATTAATTATAATTACTTTAATCACCTTATGGATGCATTTCACCCGAGGCAGAGTGAACGCTTCCTGCGTACCATGAATGGTCAAATCACAGTGCTTGAAATCTAGGATTTGAAAATTTCAAGCATTGATTCTAACACTGTCCGTACCTCTTCTTTGTTCAGCTCTGCATCTGCGGAAAACGCAGCCTGAGTTTTTAAAGATACCCATATACATAAATACTCAATTATAAATTTTAAATGCCAGCTATGGATTTATTATAACCAGGATTCTATTTAGGACATAATGTGTATCAATCATAGTGACAATCAACTCTCAGAAAAATCAACTATGATTGTAAATACCTTAATTTTTCTAACAAGTTCATTGTAAATTGTATCTTTTAGGATATAGCTTGCCTGCAGATTTAGAACTACTAAACAGTCACAATATGTCATACAAAATGCAAAATATGGAAGTTGAAAATGCCATGTTGAAAAATGAACTCAACGTTATGAATCGGGAAGTGTCAGAACTGCTGGACCGTTTACGCAGGACTGAGGATGGTAATGTTGTAGTTAACGGTTTCACTGAAGGTACTTATTGGATTCAGTAGTTGGCATGATTTTGGGTGAATAAGGATACTAACCCTAATTTTATTATCAGCTCGTTATTATTCTATGTTTGTATCACAATAATTTGTTATGTGAATTCACTAAATTTCTTTTGACAATTTTGCATAAATAGACAATTATTCAAATTAACAGCCAATGCTAACAAACAATTAATTTTTTAGGGAATCTTTAAACCCATTCGATTTTACTTTCACAATCACCAATAGGATACCATTAAAAAAAATCAGTATTTCAACTACATACATATATGTGATTAACTTATTGCTTTTTAAATATTTTTAAATATTTTTTTTATATATTTTTATGTAAACTTTATCAACAATTTGCCTGCATAGGTAATGACCGTGAAAAAATCTTGGTAGTAATTATTTTATTATTCTCTTGTTCTAGAGCTAAGCAAGACGCAAATTAAATTCGAAAATTCTGAGTTGCAAAATCAAAGGACAGCTATAGAGAAAAGCTCCCTAAATACACATATTGAACAACTGAAGCATAAGATACATGAAATAACAACGGTTGAGATTGCACACCTGAAGGAACTCAATGAAACGTTAGAGGCGGAAGTCAGCATGTTGAAAGACAGAAATTTGGAATTAGAAGAAAAGTATGTTCAATTAATATTTTTAGTACAGTCTACATTTTATCCAATATCGATTAAAAAATGTTTATTAACTTCATCGTTATGAGCCTAAATAGTCACATACCCTTCCAAAAAGAGGATATAGACAAAATGGCCGCGCTTAGTGATCGCAGTTCTGTTAATGGTCGCGAGAGAACGCTGCTGCCCATCTTCTACTGATAGTACTCCTTCTGTCTATTCCTCCCTCTCTCACGACACCCATGGAAGATGGTGCATTTCTGGTGCTATTCTTTTTACGTCCCACACCACATGACAGAGTATTATTTATGATAACTAAGAAACAAAATTATTTAAAAGTAGTTGACCCGACAGACGTTGTCCTGTCTTAACTATGAATATTGATTGCGAAATGGTTTAATCCCTCGATCGTGAGTTATTCCAGACACAATTGAAATCAATTGTTATCGCGGCACGCGCCTGCCTCCTGGGGGTTGAGGGATTAATAAAAAAAAATGTTATACATTGTTTATTATTACTTATTATGCTTTATGATATACAACATTCTTTGTTGTTTTTTTTTCTGGCGGGTATTCAGACAGACAGTTTTGTTGGTATTCAGACACGGTAACAGGTGACATTTACTGGCCATGTGCAAAATTTAGTTTTTTTTACTTATTTATTTAACGATATTAGCAGCAGGCATTCTGTCAATGTTATGTCAAACGCCTTACATTAAAAAAGTTTAAATTGTCAAAAGCAATAAGGATACATAACAAATAATTTAGTATGGTAATTAAGTTTTCTTAAATTTTCTGATTTACCGCGCAATTTTCTTAATTTTGCTTTCATAAGAACATTCTCCTAACAATAACAAACAAAACAAAAAAAAATTACGAAATCTGTCCAGCCGTTCACGCGTGATGCGATGGCCAAGGTAAATAGGGATTCATTTTTATATATATAGAAGACTGCATTGACTGGAGCGGTACTATTGACTAAAATGCAAAAAGTCCTAAGTTTTTTTAGTTCATGTCTATATTGTTTTTTTTAATCTGTTAAATTTTGTAAGTATTATATGTACTGTAAAAATTTATTATCTGGAACTATGCAACGAGCCTTATATTATTATTAGAATCTGGATGATTATGTAGAAACTACTTTTAGACTTACCTTTGTTATTGCAGATTAGAAAATAGAAGACCAACATAATGCCAACATAAAAAATACAACATTTTTGTTTTTATTTTATTTTTCTAGAAACGCACAACTTTCAGACAAGACAAGTGAAAACAACACAGCACAGATAAAATTAGAAAACGATCTACGACACGCGCAATCACAAATAAGTGATCTTCAAGCGAACCTTGAGAAATCTACAGCTGAATGCCGGAGATTAGAAAAAGACTGGGAGACATATAAATTGAGAGTAAAGAGTATGCTTTTTGCCAAAGATAATGAAATTAAAGCGTTGCAAGATGGTGAACATGTGACTGAAGACACAAAGTCTTTGATGGAGCAGTTGGATGCGTTGAAGTAAGTATACATATGGACAACAGCATGTCAAATTTACCAAAAAACGTCAAATTTTCTCAATTGATATTGATCTCTACTTGTTGGACTTAAAGTTGAAAATCAATTCAATGACCTTAAATTTTTGGGTAGGTTGACCTGCCGTTGTATTTACATTAATCACGAGATGTTTTCAGATGTAGTAGTAAGGTTTTTGGCAACGCCAACCCTGCCCAGTACATAATACTATAATTAAAATTACTAGAATTTTAAATCTTAGTGCGATTTTGTCGCGACGCGGAAGGAATTCGGCGGTGCGTCAAATTCACTCCGCTTTTAAGTTTAGAAATCGCGCGCTCAAAGAAAAATAATAAACGTGGTTGATCGTCACACCTTGGTGTTATTTCGTGATCCAAACCTCTTTCCCGCTTCCGAGCGTCACGTAATTATTGGATGATTGGTAAGAAAACTATTGATGTCTATCCGGTCTATTGGTCCGCAACGTTGGATGAAAATCTACTTATTTTCTAATTGCAAATGAGTGATAAACCTAGTGTTTGCACTCGAGCCATGGATGCTTATAATCAGAAATAGATTTTGACATAATAGCAATCTTTGGATGTCGGCTTGACGATCACAGACGTGATAATAATTAGAATACTTACAATATTATTATCACTAGCATAAATCTGTATACTATTGAACATAGTAACTTATAATGAAGCTGAGTTACTGCTGTCCAATCCTAAGTGACTGCAAACATCACACTCAGTGGTATAAGAGACCGATCCGAAGTATGTTCCTTGCGTAGGTCTGAGCAACCTGTGGAATTTTAACACACACGCACACATATATACACACGCCGCACAAACACACACACACACACTTACACACATTTTTCTTTTGAACGTTTAAAATTTAAAATTTATGTTTAATATTACCCATAACATAAATGAAAGTAAAAGTCAGAAACTCGCCTGTCCTTTAAAAACAGGATTACCTAGTTTGGAGACTGCTAATAATCAAAAGATGTATTTACTTTTTCTGTTAATAAATATATTTGTATTTGTGTTTATTTGTATTTGTACACATAGCGTAATGTTACGTGATTACATATTTTAAACTTTCAGAGAAGAGCGCGAAGTTCTCTCCGATTCGATATTTCGAGTACGCGGCGAATGTACCGATTTGAAGAACTACATCGAGCAGTTGGAATCGCGGCACAACGCGACCGAGCGAGTGGTCACAGCGCTACGAGATGCGTTGAGGGATGAACGGGCCGCCAAGAATAGGGCTGAGGCGCAGTGTCTCGCTATAGGGAAGGTAATACCCATCTTCAAAAATGACCTGTGGTCAAAGTCCCAAATTAATAGAAGAATAAAAAAAAAAACAATCTTCAAGCGATCACTTTCAAGCCACCGCTACTATTTTAGCTAGGAGACAGATACTAGCTAAATGTGTTAATATTTTAAAATCGGAGACTCATTAAAAAGTCAGATTGTATATTTAAAAACGTATAATAACGGGATTTAAACGCGAACATACCATATTTTATTTGCCCAAAATTTCGACTGTGTTACTTCGGCCGTGGTCAGAGGCTGAGACTGAAATAACGTCAACTCAAATAAAATTAGCGTTTAAATACCGTTATACATTTTCAAATAGGTACCTATGCAACGCAAAAGTTTCAAACTTTGAATATAGTTGTTTAAGTTTTAAAATTACGTAGGTACGTTTTTTACAGCAGTATTATACCGTTAGGTATAAGAACCGATCAGAAACCAAAACGTTAAAAAGCAACCAATAAAATATAAAGTAGTAGTATCTATGTTCTCACTGTGACAAACCCTCTTTGTATAACTGTCCCACTTTTTTTTCAGGAATTAAAAGCCGTTCAAATTGAGACTGGCCAGACAATCGCTAGCCTTCGTACAGCCTTACGCGATAAAGAGAACGAACTGACCAACCTTCGCAATACAACTTCCTCCATCCGGACCACAGACACGAGCGCGCTGAACGTAGCCGATTATGACGTCATGCAGGAATCCATAGACAACGATAAGATACACTATTTGACAGAGACGTTGGTGCAGAAGCAAAGGAAAATCGACTCGCTGTTAGCTGACAATAATATGCTGAGGATACAATTGGATAAGTTGGAGGTGAGTTATAATGATTTTCCTACCCTACAGTCAGTGTTTTAAAAAAAAATGAAAATGTGACTAAACCCATACTTTATAGGCTATGGGCTAACGACTAAGAACCATAGTAAACGGTCAACCTGTTATAATGCGTTATTATGATATTAAATATGTATATATATTACGGACTTTTGTCCGCGATCTCGTCCGTATCGATTTCGGTATTGGGTTCGGAGAGAAACTAATGTTTTCTGAAGAACGATGGTATTATGGTAACAAACCGGCAGCGCCATCTATCGTCTGTGTCATGTGACATTACACAAAATACAGCTGTTATGGCGTGTACACGGGATTTTTGAATAAATTATATCCTTTATTATGTTATTCTGATGTTTTAGCTATACTGAAATATTTCAGTTAACAGACATGAAAATAAACGACAAGTTTTGAGTCCAATAATTTTAATTTTCATGGTCACTAATAAGTCACGTTTGCTGTATGTGAGCCCCACTTAAATTTAAGACATGCCTCACTGGGCCACACAGAGCCATCTAGTCCCAAATTAAGCTACTATTAAGTACCCTGTCGTATGGGGTACTAGACAACCGATAAACTTACATATATCCTTTTTTTTTTGTAAATATATACTTATAATATATAGAAAACACCCAGACCAGTACAAACAGACATGTTCATGCACACAAATATTTGTATTGTGCGGGGATCGAACCCGCAACCCATGGCTCAGAAGCAGTGTTTACTACCGCTGATCCAAACGGTCGTCAAATATTTGTTTTAATCTGATTTTAGTATTTGTTTTTTAACCGTCTCTATGAAGGTCTATGGCCCGAGTTCATCAACAGACGTTTAAGTTCTAAACAGCGTTTAAAATATTATTTGACATATTTTGTATGGGAATTGTGTCAAATTAATCGTCAATCTATGTTTACCGGCTGTTTAAGAATTGGTGAACTCGGGTCTATGAGTTATAGCCTGGTGCCAGTCATACAGACAGACAATCGGACAGTGAAGTCTTAGTAATAGGAACCCCTTTTTACATTAAAAAAAATAAAAAATATTTGCACCTACATTGCTTATCATGTATGTGTATGAGGAAAATGTTTCTTAAAATAACACAAACGATTTGTTTACAACGGTTGAGTGGTCAGTCATATTGACGATAGTATTTCGCAGAAATTATTTATGATTGCAGATAGTGACGACCTTCTAGTGTATGTTTTTCTTTATGGGGAAAACCATCGAAATTAATTATACAAATATTATACAGGATGTTAGATAAATGGTTTTAAAAGCCGAAACCAGCCTATCTAAACATTAAGGCATATAGATGCTGTTTTCTTCGCGGTCGTTCTTTAGGCGAAAGGTTGACTTCGAGTCCATCCTTACGTACAATTTTTCGCTATTAAAAAATTAGTAAGGATTGCAACAGTAGTAAGTAACAGTTTACAGACCAATATGGAATGTTCCAGTCTAAATACAAAGTGGATGTGGTGTCAAAACGCAACTGCACGCACAACGTCCACGTCGACGGGACCGTGTCGACCGTGTGTGCGCTGTCCGTGCTGTCACCGGCACTTTAACTACTTGCCGATATGGATTTCAAGTACCGGGCTTAAAATCTCGGGGTTCTATGCCCGACCCGAGTCAAGCAAGAAGAGTTTCGAATTTGCTCAGTTTTGTGAGAATTTTTGAAAATTACTCGGTTTTGTGATCAGTAATACGCATTTGGCAAGTGTGGTGCTTATGCTTGTACCCATAACTGCTGTTGAAACTTGAAATCAATGGTGAGATGATTGTAGGCTGTTACTTATGTTATTCCATTGTCTAAGCTTAGTTCAATAATCATAATTGAAAACTACTGGATATTCTGCGTAAAAGAGTAACAGACATATACATTCATAAATACAAACTTTCGCGTTAATAATAATACTAACTGTTGCCCGCAACTTCGTTAGCGTGGATTTTTGAACTTTTAAACTGTGTATTAAAATTATCCCACGGGAACCGTACCTTTTACCGGGATAAAAACTAGCCTATATGTTATTCCGGCCAATAAACTAACACCGTGCCAAATTTCATTCAGATCCGTTGAGTAGTTTAAGCGTGAAAGAGTAACAAACATTCATAAATTTTTACAAACTTTCGTGTTTATAATATTAATAGGTTTAGTAAGGATTGCATTTTCAATTTAACAACCGGTAGAAAATGTTCCAGTCTAAATACAAAGCTGAAGTAGTATCAAAACGCAACCACACGCACAGTGTTCACGTCGACGGCGACCGGGACCGGCGGCCACGGCACCAACAGCCCGTGTCGACGCTGTCCGCGCTGTCAGTGCGGGTCAGTGTCGCCATGAAAAGGCACCCGCTGTTCAGGACCTTCATCGTTATTTATATGGTAACAATTTATAAATACTATTTAGGAAGGCACCATTAATCGTCTCAGCAGCCCGTGTCGACGCTGTCCGCGCTGTCAGTGCGGGACAGTGTCGCCATGAAAAGGCACCCGCTGTTCAGGACCTTCATCGTTATTTATATGGTAGGAATTTATAAATACTATTTAGGAAGGCACCATTAATCGTCTCAGCAGCCCGTGTTGACGCTGTCCGCGCTGTCAGTGCGGGTCAGTGTCGCCATGAAAAGGCACCCGCTGTTCAGGACCTTCATCGTTATTTATATGGTAGGAATTTATAAATACTATTTAGGAAGGCACCATTAATCGTCTCAGCAGCCCGTGTCGACGCTGTCCGCGCTGTCAGTGCGGGTCAGTGTCGCCATGAAAAGGCACCCGCTGTTCAGGACCTTCATCGTTATTTATATGGTAGGAATTTATAAATACTATTTAGGAAGGCACCATTAATCGTCTCAGCAGCCCGCGTCGACGCTGTCCGCGCTGTCAGTGCGGGTCAGTGTCGCCATGAAAAGGCACCCGCTGTTCAGGACCTTCATCGTTATTTATATGGTAACAATTTATAAATACTATTTAGGAAGGCACCATTAATCGTCTCAGCAGCCCGTGTCGACGCTGTCCGCGCTGTCAGTGCGGGTCAGTGTCGCCATGAAAAGGCACCCGCTGTTCAGGACCTTCATCGTTATTTATATGGTAACAATTTATAAATACTATTTAGGAAGGCACCATTAATCGTCTCAGCAGCCCGTGTCGACGCTGTCCGCGCTGTCAGTGCGGGTCAGTGTCGCCATGAAAAGGCACCCGCTGTTCAGGACCTTCATCGTTATTTATATGGTAACAATTTATAAATACTATTTAGGAAGGCACCATTAATCGTCTCAGCAGCCCGTGTCGACGCTGTCCGCGCTGTCAGTGCGGGACAGTGTCGCCATGAAAAGGCACCCGCTGTTCAGGACCTTCATCGTTATTTATATGGTAGGAATTTATAAATACTATTTAGGAAGGCACCATTAATCGTCTCAGCAGCCCGCGTCGACGCTGTCCGCGCTGTCAGTGCGGGTCAGTGTCACCATGAAGAGGCACCCGCTGTTCAGGACCTTCATCTTTATTTATATGGTAACAATTTATAAATACAATTTAGTAAGGCACCATTAATCTTCTCAGCAGCCCGCGTTGACGCTGTCCGCGCTGTCAGTGCGGGTCAGTGTCGCCATGAAGAGGCATCCGCTGTTCAGGACCTTCATCGTTATTTATATGGTAGGAATTTATAAATACTATTTAGGAAGGCACCATTAATCGTCTCAGCAGCCCGCGTCGACGCTGTCCGCGCTGTCAGTGCAAATTATAAAATAGAGCATAGAAAATAACGTTTTAGTGTTATGTTACATGTTAATACAGTTGGCAATAGTATACGTCCACATAAGCAGAGTTGTGCCACCCAAAGTCATGCCTCAAACTCCAAACTGATTCTAAGTCGGGGTGATTAGAAGTGAAGCTGTTTTTTTTCAGATTTGCCTTCACCTGTGGGTGCTGACAGTACTCTTTACGAGTACTCCGGACGGACACATGCCACGGCAAGTCAAGACGTGAGATTTAATGTATTATTTACATCGATATAATAAAAGTTATACACAGTCCGACACAATAAGTCAACTATACAACGTGTTCCTTTTGATATCCCATAACTCTAGGGTATTAAACAGACCATGGTAAAGAACCAAATTGCATAATATGAATTATTTTTCAAATATTATAATTTTTTTGTTTAAATTTTTCATACAAAATAATTCTAAAAAGTCACGACTGTTTATGTAAAACACCCTTACCTTGTTATTAATGAACTTTTGAATGAAAACGATTTACTCGTACCTACTTATCAATGAAACACCCACACACGTCAATGTTTTTTACAAGTTACGCTCTCCCGCTACTTTACTACTACACTTTAGTGTAAGTTTGCCAACGTCTCGCAAAAGTAAGGATTCGCCATACTGGTTAAATTTTTTTAAACAAATATATCTAAAATTGATGTTATATTCAAAACTATATAGTTTTGAACCACATGTTGTAGGGCGTTTTATATTATTTTTACCTACAGAACGTTGTATAACCCGGACAAATTTGTCGACATGCAATAGTATGGACATTTATGTCATGTTTTAACTATTCGATTAATATAGGTTGTACTAAATGTGTACATTTATTGCCTCATAGCGGACCCGACAGATGTTGTTCTGTCTTAACTATGAATATTGATTTCATATTGGTTTAGTTAATTAAAAAAATATTTTAGATACAAATTTATTTATCGACATTGCAAATGCTAACCGCAATGGAAATTGTAACTGTTTGCAGCACGCATTCTGCCAATGTTATATCAAACACCATAATGTAACATTAAAAAAGTTTAAATTGTCAAAAGCGCTAAGGTTTCATTACAAATAATTTAGTATGGAGATTAAGTTTTCTTAAATTTTCTAATTTTCCCCGCAATTTTCGTAATTTTTTCTTTCATAAGAACATTCTCCTGACAAGAAATCGGTCTAGCCGTTCACGCACGCGTGATGCGATGACCAAGGGAAATAGGGATTCATTTATATATATATAATGTAGATTTAGTTGGGATGTTGTGACACTTGTTTGACGTTTATTGTGCATCTAGTTTTTTATGTGATATCAATGATTAGTACCAAAATATTCGTTTCGTATTCACAAGAGCATCACTTTGCGCCTTAATAAAATATAACGATAATTCGTCTACAATTCAGTTTTGTAATTTTAAATAAGCACATTTCCATCTTACTCACTCGATATACTGAGTGAGTGGGATGTATGTACACTAAGTTTTCACCATCTTAAGTACAGGGACCGGAACCGCTTACCCTTAAATGGGTATTTGTTCGGGTGTTTCAAAGGCTTGTTTTTAAAAACCCTATCCGAATGGTAAGCTTATCAACGGGCTAACCCCAACGATATGCTTTACTTATACTGAAAACCCTTTAATAGGCTTACCCTATAAAGTGTTTTTGGTACCCATAATTTGTGGTAAGCGGATAAAACTTATTTAAAAGGTTACCGAATTAATAAGCTAACTCAATCAAAGGTAACCCTATCACATGGGTAACCCTATCGCATGGGTAACCCTATCACATGGGTAACCTTATCCCTTTCCTTTTTAATAGGGTTACTCTTAAAAAGGGGTTTTACGGTCCCTGCTTAAATATAGTCTGGTTAGAAAATCATGTTTTACTTCATGAACTCATGTTCGTTTAAAAACATTATTTTGTCGTTTCTTGTGAATATAAAATGACATTTAAATAAGCTTTAAGACAGTGAGTAAGCACCTATGTAAAAGTTTTGTTTAATGTAAAAAAGGTTGACTCAAAAACAAAGAGTAATTAAAAAACTTTGGTATATTTTTGTTTCTATTTTTTATACTCATTTAGATATTCAGTCAGTAAGAATTAAATATAGCAAATGCACAATTTAAAGAAAACTAATATGAATATTTTGAAGTTCAATTTGAGTTAATCAAAAAATAAAAGTATAATTTATACAGAAAAAAATCGTAAGTACTATAATTTAATTGCGTCGAGATAGAAAGATTTTCTGTTGAGATTTTTGTGTGAAAATGAATTGGTGCTAGTGTAATGTAAATAAATTAAATTGTAAAAATTGTACAGTTTAGAAAAACGTGCGGCCGAATCTCGCTATACGTTTCTGTATTGCCATATAATATGTACCTTCAATAGTTTTGTTACTATCGTATTATTTGAGATTAAATTGTATTATTTGATGTTGAATTATATTTTTTTATTCAAATGTTATGTTATTATCATGTCTGACGCATGACTGAAGTAACACAAAGATATTAATAAGTAGATTTATAGGCATAGGCAGCTAATAATATTACTCCAATAATTCAAGTAAAAAATCGATCGATTATAATGTTAAATATGTTATAGGAATTGTTAAACAATTTCTCACCTCTAATTGTGCATTGTAAACATTGTTTTGATTAATCCTGTTAAAGTAAAAATGCGTTAAATAAAATTTTATATGTATAAATTTTGTTTTATTTGAACCCATTTAATCATCTTCCAATCTTGTGTCGTGTGGTGCCGGAGCGTTATAAAAAGAATTCTCTTCCTGTGGGTGTCGTAAGAGGCGACTAGAGAAGTAGGTCTCTTGGTGGTCCACCCTGGGCAACGGCATCCTTGGTTTCCTAACCAATGATGACGGCTAACAGATCCCTCTGCGGTGGTAGGCTTCGTAAGAGGCCGCCTGGATGCTACCACCCTCCTGCCGGAGTCCGGCGCCAAACAGTTCTCCTGTGTTCCGCTGGTGTGTGGGAGAACCAGTGCCTCTGGGTAAGCTCTCTCCATCTTAGGCTTCTTCTTAAGCGTATAGTTAAGTATGTTTTAATTTATAAAAAAATATAATTATAGTTTATAAAAAAAAGGTTCTGCCAGCAGACGTGCATCAGCGCATTCCCTCGACCAATGGCCAGAATACGATTTCTTTTGGCAGAGAGGCAGCAGTGGACTGAAATGACTAGTGATGATGAATTATCTTCCAATTAGAGTTTTTGGCGCCTAAAATACCGGGTTTAAATACCGGGCCAAGATTTCGGAGTCCCTAAATCCCCGGCTCGGGCAACAAAAGTTTCGAATATTCGAACTTTGCTCGGGTTTGTGATCACCAAACCGCATTTGGCAAGCGTGGCGATTATGCATATACCCATCATTGCTAGGTAACTTGATTTCAATGATGGAGGCCTTTGCCCTGCAGTGGGATGATTATAGGTCATCAGTCATCACTTTACTTTACTTTTTAGGAGTTTTTAACGTTAGTGTTCACAAAAATATGTTCCTGAGTACCTTTTAATGATAAATAGTGTGTAATAGTACTTATTTAAACTTCCGCGTTGCATGACAAATAAAGTTTAGGTACGTGATTTAAACGCGAACATACCTTATTTTATTTACCGTCACTATGGTAAGATAATGTGGTCATGCCCCTAATATTTTGGTCGGTCAATATTCATTTTAAATCACTTTTAACTTTTTAAAAGTTTGAACCGACGATTGTCGTTAGTTTGTTTAGCGACGACTGGAAATGCATGTGCGTCGGTTTTTTTTATTGAGTTGGTACCAGGACCTTTAATTTCGTTTAGTTGAGATAGCGTTTGCGAAAAATCAAGGAATGAAATGTAACCAAATCCTATCCAAATGAAGTCGCACGCTAATCTTGCTGTAATGAAGAACTGGCCATTTTTTCGCGATTTCGTACTCGTGGTACCTAATTTGAATTTAAAATTATTTTTCCGGAACATTAGTGTACAATAAAGTGTATCTAAGTATGTGTTATCGTGAATCGACTACAATTAATCGTGTGCTGTGGTTTTTTTATTTTTTTATTTTTATTAATAGGACAACTTACAAAACATACACAAGATTATAGTAATGTACACTTGTTATTAGAAGACATGATTACAGTGCTGTTTTAATTACAAGTTGCCACGGCATGCAATGAATACAGGAAATAAAAATTAAAAATTATACATAAATACTCAAAAATTTTAGAGCTATTAAAATTAAAATAATCAAAAACCAATTGAACCCGTCCGGAGTCCGTGCATCTTCAGTATCTATAAGTCAGTGAGAGATAGCGAGTATGAGTTTATGTGTGAGATTGCGTGTGTAGTAGCGTGTACGTAGCCTCGGATGGATGACGCGGGTGTGGGAGCAAAATTAAATTACAAAGTGTGTTTAGGGATGTTTTTTTATTTTTTTATTGATTGTGTGCTCTATTTATGGTGTAATATTAATAATACGAGTAATTAATTATTATTTTTTAAATTTTAAATTATTTTTTAATTATTGATCCTATTTTTTCATTTAAATATATATTTTTTTAAATGTGATTTATATTTTGGTAGGTTATATCTAAAGATATCACAGTTAGAGAGCTTTTGCAAGGAGTTATAAGATTTTTGCAATCGTGGGATTGGGGAATTGAGTCCAAGATTAGTGCGTGAAGGGGTGGAAGAAAAGAGCATGTATCTTCCCTTACGGGGCAATTTTAGGGGGATATTGAAATTAATTTTACTTAAAAATTGAGGATAGTCAATAAGACCATTTACAACTTTGTAAAGAAGTATTTGATCTAGATATTTCCTACGATGCTTAAGGCTTTGCAAGCAAAAGTATTTTAGACGGTCATCATATGAGTGAAGTTTCTTTGCTTTTTTACAATGGTACGCTAAGTGATATAGGAAACGCTTTTGTATGCGTTCAATCGTATTGCAGTGTACTTCATAGAATGGAGACCATACGGAACTACTATACTCCAAACCTGATCTGACTAAGCTGTTATAGATGCTTACCTTTGTTGAAACATTTCTAAAATCTTTACAGTTCCTTATCACAAATCCTAAACATTTATAACCCCTACTAGTTATATTTTCAATGTGCTTGATGAATGCAAGTTTCTCATCAAATGTGACACCTAAATCTTTTACTGTCGTAGCATTTTTGATTGGCTTGTTATGAAGTTTGTACACATAAGTGTCAAACGTCCTCTTTTTATTTCGAGAAAAGTGAATGTGGTAACACTTATCGATATTAAGAGCCATTTTATTGGTTAAACACCACTCGTTAAGTCGATTTAAATCTTCTTGAAGCAGAATTACATCAGAAAAACATTTGATGGATTTCGCAATTTTGAGATCATCTGCATATAAGTAACTTAGGCTATTTAAAAAGCAGTTGGTGATGTCATCGATGAAGATAGTAAAAAACACCGGGCCAAGGTGCGAACCCTGTGGAACACCCGAGGGAGCCGAGAACGGTTCAGAAACAAAGCCATTAACAACTACTTTAAACAAGCGGTTGTTTAAGTACGATGCACACCATTTTAAGAAACTATTATCAATGCCAAAAGAAGATAACTTTTTAAGAAGAATTTTGTGATCCACTTTGTCAAATGCCTTAGAGAAATCTGTATAAACTACATCTACGGGTATACGTTTATCGATTGATAAAGTAAGATCATTATAAAAAGAGACAAGGTTTGTTGTTGTAGAACGACTTTTGTAAAAACCATGCTGACTTGCCGAAATAAGTGGTTTGATGTGCCAAGAAATAATAGGACATAACAATGCTTCAAACAATTTAGCAAAAATGGGCAATAGAGAAATAGGCCTATAGTTTGATGCTGCTTCAACATCTCCAGATTTATAAACAGGAACAACTAGAGCTGTTTTCCATGCTTCAGGAAATGTAGTGGTTGACTAGAATATGTAATTATTATTCAGAAATCATATAGAAACAAGCTGATGTAGGTAGGCAATAATGGGTAGGTACGGACTTAATCACACACAATGCCAAAATATGCGGGTTAGTACCTAATCACAAACCAGAGCAATTCTCAGGCTTTCAGGCTTTCCCTAAATGACGTTTTGGGAAAGCCCCAGACCCGCATTTATGATGTTGACTTTCACAGCGGTAATAAATAACACGTTAAAATGTAAATTTTCACTTTATTGCGGTCGATACCGTTACATTGTTTTTAAAATCAGTTTGTCATCCTTTCCAAAACGAATTCGAAATATTTACTTTTTAATTTATTTGGTTTCTGAGAAAATACTTAGACAAGGGCGTTTCGGAAAATGTTTACAAAATGTCAAATAATCGGTCATTGTTATAACATATCAGTCCACTGCTGGACATCAGCACCAGCTAATATCAATACAGCATAACTTTTCCATCACATTCAAATATTTTATAGACCTTAAGTATTGTATTTCTGAAGTTAAAATGTAGATCAAGCTTTCACCCGAAAATATTTTTCGCAACACAGTTTTTAATGTTTACGGTCCTAAGCCTGTGAGTGAAGGTATGAAGGGAAAATCAACAACTTGAAGTATTGGTATGAAGGAATGATATGCGAATCGTGTAAAAAAAGTGTTACAAGGAGGCTGTATCAAAAATTTTAGATTTTTGGCGGATATTTTCTCTAGGTGATTTATCTAGACATTTTTGTACTGGGCTTATACCAAAAGAACAAATACGTCATTTGGTTTTTGTCTCGTAGATTGTGTTATTAAAATTTGGAAGGTGATTAAAATTTCAATATGTATAATTCAATGTATAGATAGAGCCCGTGGCTTTTATTTAAGGAGATTATACCATTATCGTCACGTTTAGCAGTTTAGCTAATGGTGAGAGAAAACGCTGCTCCGCTTTTGACAGTACTCCTTGAAGACGCTTCTTACGACACCTACAGAAAAATAGGGGTCGCGCTATTGTTTTAATGTGCCGGCACCACAGAACACACCAGTCCACTGATGGGCATATGACACAACAAAGATTTTGGCGTAATCGCCACATATACATTTATTTTTCAATCGGACTTTGTATTTTTCAATAAAATACAGAAACATTCAATGAGTTCTTACGATGTAGGTATGTTTCACAAGTTTCCGTTCTTTACATGTAATTTAACATTATATTTTTCGCTGTTTTTTAGTACTAATAATAGGTAATAAAATAAGTTTATGCTAAAGGCTCATGCGCAAAACGTCTCTTTCGCAAAATGTTCCCTGGTCGCATAACGTCTCTTTCGCAGAATGTTTCTTTGGCAGAACGTCTCTTTCGCAGAATGTCTCTTTCGCAAAATGGCTCTTTCGCAGAATGTCCCTTTCGCAGAATGTCGCTTTCGCAAAATGTCGCGCCAGGGATTTAAGAATAAAATTGCGATTTTCCAAACAAAATCATTTATTAAAATTATAAAATAATTATGTAGACAAAACTTTGGTACCTACTTAAATATTTCAAATAAAAAAAATATCAATAGGTATCAAACATTTTACACACATTCAAAATTTCAAAGGTCAAAAGAATCAATACTGTTAGTAACATATCCACAGATAAGATAATAGTAGCTATTACTAATAGTAACATAAAATGTATTTTAGTAATTTTTAATTATTGTTAAAAAGAAAATTTTAATAGGTGAGTGTGACAAACTGCGAAAAGAAAGTAGATATTGGAACAGAAAAATAACAGATAATTTATTTACAGAAACAAAAAACAGACAGAAGAAAGATTTATATTTTAATCGTTTACGAAAAAAAATTACTTATGTAGCAAATTCTTATTAATAACTAAGGTTAATTTAGTGCGAAGAGATATTTTTGTAATTATTTATGAATTATGGATTTAGAAAATTATTTTGCTAATGATTTCCGCTTGTTAATATACCGGCCTAGATACCTTCACCACACTACCCGCACTAACACTGATTGAGCAAGCACTATTTCATGCAGGAAAACCGCCCGCCCTCCCTCAAAAATGCATGCAGTACAGTTAATGCAATTATTAGTACCCAACACCAATATAATAAAAACCTCGACGCGTTTCGCCACTTCACGTGGCATCCTCAGGAGATGTTGTCGCCTTCGCTGCGCTCCGACGACTAAGCTGTGAAAACTGGCGAACAGGCCTTTTATAGAAACTCCCCACTACGACAACAGGTTGTGACGTTATCTGCGTTGTTATTGAAATTGGTTTGATTTGATTGAAAGTGGTTTGAGTTTTAATTTAAATGATAATTATGATTTTAAATTAAATAAATTTTAATTTAAATTATAATTATTGTGATTTGAATTTAAATTTTAATTGTGATTTGAATTTGAAAAAATATTGAGTAGTGGGGAAGTGACGAAACTGACCTGTTCATTCAACAATGTAAGCGTGTTGTCTTTTTTATGTTTTACAATTTCTAATTGTTCTAACACCGACAGTTTTAAACTTTTTTTACATGTGTGTAAAATTGAAAAAGTATGATCGTCTGGGATACTATGTCCCGAATCTATAAGATGTTTTGCAAAATGAGACTTTTCTGGGTGATTATTTCGATAGGCGGATATGTGTTCTTTATAACGTGTGTTGAAACTACGGCCGGTCTGTCCTATATAAGACGAGTTACACTCCCTACAATCTATCTTATAAACACCAGATTTCTGAAGTTTATCTAACCTATCTTTACCGTTACAGAGTTTTCTTAATGAATTATTTGTGTTAAAGGCCGCGTATATGTCGTGATTTTTTAGTGTTTTAGAAATACGTTCTGATAACTGACCTAAGTAAACCATACTAGAACTATACCTATTTTCTTTTTTGTTGGGAATAGAGTATAATAAATTGGTAATGATTTTGTGGATTTTGTTTTTTATTAAATTGTCAATAATGCATCTCCTGTATCCGTTCGATATGGCGATATGATATAATGTATTTAGTTCTTTTGTATAATTTGTTTTGCTAAGTGGTACTGAAAAAAGTCGATGGATGTATGAGTTAAACGCGGCCATTTTATTGACAATTATTGCATTATTGACAATTTAATAAAAAACAAAATCCACAAAATCATTACCAATTTATTATACTCTATTCCCAACAAAAAAGAAAATAGGTATAGTTCTAGTATGGTTTACTTAGGTCAGTTATCAGAACGTATTTCTAAAACACTAAAAAATCACGACATATACGCGGCCTTTAACACAAATAATTCATTAAGAAAACTCTGTAACGGTAAAGATAGGTTAGATAAACTTCAGAAATCTGGTGTTTATAAGATAGATTGTAGGGAGTGTAACTCGTCTTATATAGGACAGACCGGCCGTAGTTTCAACACACGTTATAAAGAACACATATCCGCCTATCGAAATAATCACCCAGAAAAGTCTCATTTTGCAAAACATCTTATAGATTCGGGACATAGTATCCCAGACGATCATACTTTTTCAATTTTACACACATGTAAAAAAAGTTTAAAACTGTCGGTGTTAGAACAATTAGTAATTGTAAAACATAAAAAAGACAACACGCTTACATTGTTGAATGAACAGGTCAGTTTCGTCACTTCCCCACTACTCAATATTTTTTCAAATTCAAATCACAATTAAAATTTAAATTCAAATCACAATAATTATAATTTAAATTAAAATTTATTTAATTTAAAATCATAATTATCATTTAAATTAAAACTCAAACCACTTTCAATCAAATCAAACCAATTTCAATAACAACGCAGATTGAACGTCACAACCTGTTGTCGTAGTAGGGAGTTTCTATAAAAGGCCTGTTCGCCAGTTTTCACAGCTTAGTCGTCGGAGCGCAGCGAAGGCGACAACATCTCCTGAGGATGCCACGTGAAGTGGCGAAACGCGTCGAGGTTTTTATTATATTGGTGTTGGGTACTAATAATTGCATTAACTGTACTGCATGCATTTTTGAGGGAGGGCGGGCGGTTTTCCTGCATGAAATAGTGCTTGCTCAATCAGTGTTAGTGCGGGTAGTGTGGTGAAGGTATCTAGGCCGGTATATTAACAAGCGGAAATCATTAGCAAAATAATTTTCTAAATCCATAATTAGTTATGGATTTCCGCAAAGTAACGCCTGAGTCTATTAATTTTATTATTTATGAAAATGATATTGAAATATTTTTATTCGCAATGTTTAATAATTAACCAAAGTTAATTACAAGATATGTTTCATTTGACATGTCACACTCACATCTATTTAAATTTCTTTTTAACAATAATTAAAAAGTACTAAAATACATTTTATGTTACTATTAGTAATAGCTACTATTATCTTATCTGTGGATATGTTACTAACAGTATTGATTCTTTTGACCTTTGAAATTTTGAATGTGTGTAAAATGTTTGAAAACTATTGATTTTTTTTTCTGGAATACTTAAGTAAATTTAAGTAGGTACCAAAGTTTTGACTACATAATTATTCTATAATTTTAATAAATGATTTTGTTTTGAAAATCGCAATTTTATTCTTAAGTCCCTGGCGCGACATTTTGCGAAAGCGACATTCTGCGAAAGGGACATTCTGCGAAAGAGCCATTTTGCGAAAGAGACATTCTGGGAAAGAGACGTTCTGCGAAAGAGACGTTTTGCGACCAGGGGACATTTTGCGAAAGAGACGTTTTGCGCATGAGCCATGGTTAAATCAGCATCCTCCTTTACATATAATTAAAAATCATTGAATTGTTAATAAAATAAAGAATGTCGTGTTTTATATTTTTCGGCAATTCCATTTTCTTGATATCTTCCATGTTGTTAAACGCAAAAAGCAATGAATTGCATAAAATATATGTTTTCAGTTTTTTTTTCATTCATTCATCATCATCATCATCATCATCATCAGCCTATCACAGTCCACTGCTGGACATAGGCCTCTCCAATTGCACGCCACTTAGGTCGATCCTCGGCTTCTCGCATCCAGCTCCTGCCAGCCACCTTGTGCAAATCATCACTCCACCTAGCCTGAGGGCGTCCTACACTACGTTTGCCGAGACGCGGTCTCCACTCAAGAACTCGTTTACCCCAGCGGTTGTCGGTTCTGCGGCTAATATGGCCAGCCCACTGCCACTTCAGCTTGCTAATCCGATGGGCTATGTCGGTAACTTTAGTTCTCTGCCGGATCACCTCATTTCTGATTTTATCCCTAAGAGAAACTCCGAGCATAGCTCTTTCCACAGCCCGCTGAGCGACTTTGAACTTGTGGACTAGCCGTACCGTCAGTGTCCACGTTTCGGCTCCG
The DNA here is from genome assembly GCA_949315895.1 of Anania crocealis. NCBI lineage: Eukaryota > Metazoa > Arthropoda > Insecta > Lepidoptera > Crambidae > Anania > Anania crocealis. Next base: position 5,048,984 of record OX438869.1, on the reverse strand, counting down.
TATGTCATGACGGGTAGGACGCACTGATTGAAGACTTTCGTCTTGAGGCATTGTGGGATCGACGATGAGAAGACTCGACGTAGTTTCCCAAATGCTGCCCAACCCAACTGAATTCTTCTGTTCACCTCATCCTCAAAGTTGTTTCTACCTAACTGCAATGTCTGCCCGAGGTACATGTATTTCTGAACAACTTCGAGGACGGCGCCGTGCATCGCAATCGGTTGCGGTAGTACATGTTCATTGAACATAACCTTGGTTTTATCCAGGCTCATTCGCAAGCCGATTCGCACAGAAGAGTCTGCCAGGTCATTCAGCATCTGTTGTAGGTCCTGCAGCGTTTCTGCCATAATGACGATGTCGTCTGCAAATCGCAAGTGAGAGATGTATTCGCCATTGATGTTGATGCTTCGTCCTTTCCAGTGCAGCGTCTTGAACATATCCTCCATTGCATTTGTAAACAATTTCGGGGAAATGACGTCCCCTTGTCTCACTCCTCGATGCATCGGTATAGGTTTTGTTTGCTGATTCTGTACTTGGACGGACATGGTGGCGGCTTCGTAGAGACATCTCATTACTTGCACGTACCGCCAATCTACTTGGCAAAGCTGCCGGGACTCCAGAACGGACCAGATCTCTATCGAGTCGAAGGCTTTCTCATAGTCCACGAATGCTAGACACAAGGGCTGATTGTACTCTTCGGTCTTCTGTATAATCTGCCGCACTTTGTGGATGTGGTCTATGGTGCCGTATCCGCTCCGAAATCCAGCCTGTTCCGGTGGTTGGAATTCGTCAAGTCTTCGCGCAAGGCGGTTCATGACGACTCTTGAAAACAGCATATAGACGTGGCTTAGAAGGGAAATGGGTTGATAGATCTTCAGCAGGGTCTTATATCCTTTTTTGAAGAACAGGACGACAACACTCCTACTCCACGCCTCCGGAGTTCTCCCTTCAAACAGGACAGCGTTAAAAAGCTTTTGAAGCTCCCTCAGTACGGGTTTACCTCCAGCCTTTAGCAACTCTGTTGTAACGCCATCCTCTCCAGGGGCTTTTCCATTTTTCAGCTGTTTAAGAGCCATCCTGATTTCGTCAATGCTGACTTCTGGCAGGTCTTGAGTGTAGTGGCGTGTTAACGCGTCTCTAGGGTCCTCATTTTCGGGATCAGGTCGAGATGCATGCGAAGCGTATAACCGGCCATAGAAGCGTTCTACTTCGGAAAGGACTGCTGGCTTCGAAGCAACGACTTCTCCACTTGCTGTGGTCAGTTTCGTCAGGTGGCTTCTTCCAAGAGATTGTACGAACACTTTCGACCCCCGATTTTGCTCGATCGCTCTTTCAATCGCAAGAGTATTGGAGCAACGGAGGTCGTGTCGTACGAGCTTACTGATCTCTCGGTTTAAAGCGCGGTTTCCTGACGAAGTAACGGTTGGGTTTTCACGTCGTTCCTTAATCAGCCCTAAAGTTCCTTCCGAAAGCTTTGACTTCCTGCCCTTACGCTGCATTTCACAAAATCTCGTACCTTCTTCCCTGAGGATCCGAACCACATTTTCGAGGTTCTGGTTTACGTCTGTTGTGGTTTCCACGACAGCGAGTCGGTTTTCCAAGTTTGACTGGAACGTTTCAGATCCTATCATGGTTTGGAGCAAAGTAGGTCGGAGCCTTGACTTCATCAGACGGACACGTTCAGCCTTAAAATCGATATTCAGAGAGCCTCGAACGAGTCGGTGATCGCTTCCGGTATTAAACCTGTTAATCACGGAGACGTCTCTGAATATATGCTTCTTGTTGGTCATGATGAAGTCAATCTCATTTTTCGTCATAGTGTCGGGGCTTTGCCACGTCCACTTCCTTTGGGGCTGTTTCTTGAAGAAGGAGTTCATCATTAAGAAGAGCCCCCCCGTTCCAGGAAGTTGACAAGCATTTGGCCCCTATGGTTTCTGCATCCAAATCCATGGGATCCTACTACCGATTCGTTGCAATTCTGTACTCCCACTTTAGCGTTGAAGTCCCCCATAACAACGCTGTAGTGAGTCTTAGTGGTGAAGTGGAGGGCCTTTGATACGAGTATGTCATCAAACATATCCTCCACCTCTTCGTCCGAGTGTTTCGAGGTCGGTGCGTACGCTTGAACCACCTTGAGGCTATACCTCTCAGTGAGCTTAACAATAAGGTACGCTACCCTGTTCGACACACTAGACACTTCCACAACGTTGTCAGAAAGGGACTTATTTACCAGAAACCCAACGCCACTTTGGGATTGTTGGTCTCCCTCACGAAAGTACATTAGGTGGCCTGACTCGAGGGTTATGGTGTCCTCCCCCTCTCTTCGGACTTCACATAGCCCTAGGATATGCCACCTGATCTTCCCAAGTTGAGCCAGATGCGACTCTAGCCGTAGCGTGCGTCCGTTGTACGTCGCTAGGGTCAGTTGTTTTTGGTGGAATAGCGGGACCGCCGGGAACTGGGGGCCGTGGCTTTTTGTGCGTCTGCATAGGAGGTTATGCCCATAATCGCCACGCTGGGCAGACGGGTTGGCGATCGCAGGGCGTAGCTTCTTGCACCGATGACGCTGCTGCCCGTCACCGGCCTGGTACACTTAACTACGCCTTCCGTTGGATGGTTATACCGCCATCGGTCGGTCAATCGCCAGAGCCTCGTTCGTCGTCCAGCAGGATGCACCGCGTGCAGGTGAGGTTGGCTTGGGGCGGAAGATGGTGGTTCGCCCCTCTACATCCCTTCGCCCCTCTACATCCCATTGTATTATTCCAAAGATACATGTATTTTACTGGAAAGAATTAAAGTTACGAAAAAAACAAATGAGTATCTTTCGCCATTTTCATCCCTAGTGTTAGGTAAATGGTATAACCAGCCTGTCTATACTAGTTACTTACAAATAATAATATTATAAAGCTGAAGAGTTTGTTTGTTTGTTTGTTTGAACGCGATAATCTAAGTAAGTAATGGTTATAATTGAAAAAAACAATTTGTGTTGGATAGTCCATTTATCAAGGAAGGCTTTAGGCTAGATTCTTTTAAAATCTTCTCAATCGAGATCATAATAACAGAAATTGACGCGGAAGAAGTCGCAGGCAACCGCTAGAGTAACAATATGCATATAAATAATTTATTGAAATTTAATATCATCATTTTATTTTTTTAAAATTTCATACAAACTTAATTTTTGAGGTTCCGATTTGTATGAATATTTTTTTTTCAAAAGTTATGATATCTAATTTCTGACTTTACCATAGTATTTATATGCATAGGTACGTTAACATAGGCTGGTTTCGGCTTGTTAATTATGCCCTTTACCTAACACCCTGTATGCGAGTTCACTTGGCGATCACATTTTTGTATGTACCAGACTGTTTGGTGAAGAGAAGATGCTGCTGCCTATCTTCTAGCATTACACTTTTGTTTACCTCTTACGATACCTATGGGAACAGTGCGGGTGCCGGGTGGTGCCAGAATATCTAGATTGACAAATTGTAAGTATACAATAGTATCTACCTATATCAAGTTACTGAACTATTGTCAGTGTTGGTAAATCCAGAACTAGGCAATTCTCCTAAAAATGTTTCTATCCTGTTTATGCAACATTTAGCAAGACAGCTTGTCCCTGGTTTGTCAGTGACGTCTGTTCATTTGATACTACTTCAAAATACCTACAAGGGAGTTGGTAATTTCCCAAGGTTATCACGCATAATCTACTGAACGGATTTTGATGAAATTTGGAACAATGATAGAATAGAACATGAGAAAGGACATAGGCTATTTTGTATCCCACTGCTGGGCACAGGTTTCCGCTCGCGCGGTATAACGTGTAGTTCACGCGGGCAGAGCCGGGGGCGAAAAACTAGTCGTACGTACATAGATACGTTAAGAGGAAACACTACGGGCGAAAGAATTGAAAAATAGGTATTTGTAAAATCTATTGCTGTCGCGCAGTGCCAAACGCCTTCACCGCAGAGTGTGATAAATAGACAACTGCTTCTTGGACCGAAGATACCTACTAAAAGCACACCAAATCAACGTTTCGTAGTTTACTTTTCCAAAACTAGACCGATTTAAATACTTTTTTAATTAAACATTAAAAAAGGCTTTAGCCGTGTTCGTATGTTTTCCTTTTTTTCAAAAATTTAGCCAATTTTGTTTTCTGGATGTTTGAACACAGCGGAAAATCTGGCGATTTTTTTCGATTTTTTATTAATTACTTAATTTATGAAAAAACAGAAAACATAGAAACATGCTAATAGTGGCCATAGATTTTTGTTATAAAAATTATTGCTCTACTGGCTTTATCCAGGGAGGAAACAGGGAACTACGTTTGTATGGAAAAACGGCCCTTGTGTTTCCTCTTAAGTAGGTAGTTAGTGTCGCATTTCCAAGTCTGCAGGCTCAATTATTGAGAGTAAACAAGTGAAAGGAGTCTAAGAAGATAGTTAATGGTTCATCATTGCGTTAGATACCTCATATACAATCAGCTGTTGGCATATGAATTATGTATCTCTAAAAGTAGGATATTAATGGTAATACTGATTTTAAAATTTTAATAATCTTGTTGGCGCTTTTGGCGCGTAACTACAGCTTTACGTCAATGCTGGTATGTAGCAAAGACAATCAAGAACAAGATAATTTTTAAATACCTATAGCCAAATAGTAGGTAAATATCGTAAGTACAGACTACGGCAGGTCAACCTACCCAAAAAGTTAAACGTTTGAATTGAACTTTAAGTCTTACAAATAGAGATCAATATCAATTGAGAAAATTTTACGTTTTGTGGTAGGTTGACGTGCTGTTGTCTATAGGTACTACCACGGGGTCTCATCCAGAACAAAAGTAAAATGGTCTTTAATTTTCTCAATAGATGACGATACCTGTATGGCTAGCGGATTAACTGTTTATTAAATTGAATATAAAACCTAAGATACATGAAGATAATACCCTAAAAATATGCTAATAAATATTTTCAACCATTTAAAATAGAGAAAGTACCATTTAAAATAGAGAAAGTAAATAGAGAAAGACTAGTATAATATTATCTGTGGTACTACTAAATATGCAGCTTTGCATTAACGGTGAGATTGCAGTTTCAGTCCGTTGGTAGACGCTCTACTACTACTCCTTTAGATGCCTCTTACTACACTTATTGGGGTGTTGGGATCTACCTCCTAGTGGTCCACCCTGGGCAACGGCATTTTTGGTTTCCGGCTAACAGATTCATGATGACGGCTAACAGATCCCCCTCTGCGGTGGTAGGCTTCGTAAGAGGCCGCCTGGATGCTACCACCCTCCTGCCGGAGTGCAGCGCCAAACAGTTCGCTCCAACTTAGGCTTCTTCTTACCCGTAGAGTTAAGTATGTATAGTCTAGAGCAAACCCATTGTTTTAAAAAAACATAGGACTAGAAGGAGTGGTGCTATTTTATTTTAGCTCGGCACCACACTTTTCACGGTTTCATCTGTTTTTTTTAATGTAAAGAATGGGCTTGCTTTTGACTACATACTTAAATATACTGTTAAGAAGAAGCTTAAGATGGAGCGAGCTTACCCAGAGACTAGTATTATATTATCTGTGCCCAGAGGTACTGGTTCTCCCACACACCAGCGGAACACAGGAAACATGTTTGGCGCTGGACTCCGGTGTCTCTGTGCACAGAAGAGTAGCGGTTTTTAAATACCAATCTTTTATCGTGCAGTCTCAGTGTCTTGTTCTGCTCGATTATATTCACTGCTTTATCAGCGAACCTATGCTTTCCACAACTGTTGGAGACTGTGATAAGTCGTTTCATTTTACTAACTACTACGTTCAATGCTCTATCAAAATATAGCGAGATGTAGTAACGTCACTCAATGTCAAAAGTAACAGCCTATAGGTAATCACCGTACTGCAAGGAAAATCATTAAATTCAAACTACCACAGCAGCGATGGGACCAGTGTCAAAAAGTTACATCGAATAGGCACAATTCTTCATGTGACGGGCTTGCACGCTGTGTTATTTGTACACCTGTCGTGTTGGATGCAGCAGACAGGAACTACGCACGCACTCACAGACTTACCAGTTTTAAGTTACCCTGGGACGAATAAAGGCTTATGCCGAGAATAAGCAGCACAAGACACTTAGATACTATTGTCAGACCCTTTTTGAATAATTATGTTCTACAAAACGAAATATGCCAGAGTGAGCTAGGACAATTTAATGGCATACATTTCTATCATTTATTAACATAATTTCTAAGACTTATTAAAATTACTTTGACATACGATTAAAGTTCATAAGGAGTTCCGCATTAGACGGTGGTAGTTTGTAGTTTAGACAGATAGATAGATAGGTACTCTTTATTGCACACCATACAAAAATAATGTTTAACTTAAAAAATACATTAAGGACTGTACAATTCAGGCAGTCTTATCGCTGTTAGCGATCTCTTCCAGACAACCTTCAGGTAGAGAATACTTGAAAATAGATAGAGAGGGGAAGGTGGCAAAAAAATTCAGAAATGTGAACATTACAATACAAAAGATTAACGGTGTGGACAAACATTAACACTAAAATGAAAGTACTCGTATATATATATATTATATGTATATTTATCATTATTATTATATATATAAATATATATATAATAATTATGATAAAATAAAACATAAACTGAAGAGTTTGTTTGTTTGTTTGTTTGAACGCGCTAATCTCAGGAAGTACTGGTCCGATTTGAAAAATTCTTTGCGAGTTGGATAGTCCATTTATCGAGGAAGGCTTTAGGCTATATAACATCACGCTGCGACCAATAGTAGCGAAGCATAAGTTAAAATGTTGCAAAAATAATCGCGATCATAATAATAACGGAAATTGACGCGGACGAAGTCGCGGGGAACAGCTTATATTCATAAATAAAGTTAGTTCATAATAAAGTAGTTTGTTGCAAATGCTAATGCAATTTTCCATGAACGTACTTATATACCTAATACTTCCCACTTTTTACTATATGACGGACAGAATACGATTTCATTCTAAGTAGGTATATGGGTTAATTTATACCTTTTGAGATACGGGACCCTAAACACAAGGTTAAAGTAGGTAATATTGTTAAATTAATTCATGGTTAACCCCCTGAGCGAGCCTACGCTACCAACGTCAGTTGTGATAACACCGAACCGGTCATCAGACCTTACCCAGGTCTCGCCACTGACTCATCTTAACAGAAGCTAGTTCGTACACCAGTCGAGTCCCAACCACAGATAGGGCTGCACGTATCCAACTAAAATGATTCAATAACCAAACACTAATTTGTAGTGCTAACAGTGTACAAAACTCTTATTAATTAATTGAATATTCCAAAAACCGGATTCCAATCGCCTTGAACTCGGTTAATTTGTGTGTTCCCCAAACAGCGGTGATGATTTCAAGAATATATTTCTCATTTTTTGTAGGTAAGTTTGCGATGCAGAGTTTTTGGCAAACATTGAATGTTTAATTTTTTTATATAGTAAATAGCCTTGTTGTATATACACGCAGTTTTCCTTAAAGCAACGCTCCGTAATTATTGATTTTATATGGGTAAATCCAATGGGTAAACCCAAGAGGCTCAAAGGACATCGCCATTCGCATCTGTATAAAATGTCACAACATTATTTAGCGAAGAGCCATTCGGAGTTCGTTGCATGTTATTTGTTTATTGACCTTAAAACACCGTCTAGATACAAGTTCTGATAATGGTTGACTAACATGACTACTTATTAGATGGATACGCATTTCCATATTTGGAATAAGTACTTAGTTTTTATGATGTCAGAAACTATCGAAAAGATAATTTAAAATCAATTTAATAAAACGAAAATTATCCTTAATCCCGCGATCGTGAGTTATTCCAGACAAAATTGAAATCAATTGTTATCGTGGCACCCGAGTGCCTCCTAGGGGTTGAGGGATTATTTATTAAAATCAATTGTTATCGTGGCACCCGAGTGCCTCCTGGGGGTTGAGGGATTAAACGCAACTGGTAGAGAATTATTAGAACTAAACTTAGTGACTCGAGCCTTTTAGATCAGAAAATGTTACCACAGTTTTGTCAACAAAAACAAATATAGTTAAGGAATTACCTGTATAAATAACTTCAGGCCCAAAGCCATCAGCAATCATTTCAACACAAATCATCACACTGTTAGACATTATTTCAAATTCAATAGAAATTCAATAGTTCTTCTTACGTCTATAGCCGTTTACTGCTTGTAAGGACCATACCATACTCTGTCTTAACAAATAATAAAAATATTGCTATGTACATAATAATACAATGCACATAGGTACTATCAGTAATTTTAGAAGTAAAGTACGTGTTTATTATTTTACGAATATTGGTGAAGACGATTAGACCTGAGTTACTGTGTACAATAATAACTTGCTAGAATGATAATTTACCTATAACCGCAAAACAGGAAAATGTAATACTTAACCAACAGAACATTACGTTCTAGTAGGTAGCAATGTAGGTAACATTATAAATAAATTTGTTGGTCACCTTCGGTTTTGGGTTTTTGTGGTTAACTTGACGACCGCCTTTATTAACGTTAGTAGTAAAATGACGTAGATAACACTATCGTAAGGTCGGGGCAGTGTAGATCTTTAACCTAATCGATGTTTGATATATCAAGAAATTGATGATTGTTTTTAACACGTAATATCTGCAGTACCTACCTCAGAAGCAAACAATATCAAATCAATGTTGTTTGTTCGTCAAGCTATCGCACAGAAAAAAAAAACAAATATAATTATTTATTGTTCTCTTAACCAACCCCTTTAAGTATAAGATAATAATATATCGGTGTAATACAGATTTACAAAAATGGCTAAGACTTTTAGGTCTTGGACACTTGGACAAGCCTAAAAATAAGTAAACCTGTTGTTTTTTAGGGTTCCGTACCCAAAGGGTAAAAACGGGACCCTATTACTAAGACTTCGCTGTCTGTCCGTCTGCCTGTCACCAGGCTGTATCTCAAGAACCGCGATAGCTAGACAGTTGAAATTTTCACAAATTAGGTATGTGTTTCTGTTGCCGCAATAACAACAAATACTAAAAACAAAATAAAATAAATATTTAAGGGGGCTCCCATACAACCAACCCGTTTTTTTGGCTTTTGGTACGGAACCCTTCGTGCGCGAGTCCGACTAATTAAATAAGTAGTAATTAAAATACGTTCTTTGACCCTTATCCGTCATCCAGCCTTTTGTATGTCCACCCATGAATAAAGGCACAAGGTGCATAAAACAAATACAATGATAAATATAATAGCCCAAGTATTTTCCTCAAATGGATTCCCGCAATCATCAAACGGATGTAAATGTCATTAAATAAGAGTAGGTAAGCACCTACCAGTTCCATAAAATATCGTTTAGTGTTAGTTAATATTAAAAAAACGTTACAATTGTGATTGCCTTAATTTGCTAACGGTAAAACTGTGCAAGTGTTAGGTTCTGCCCAATGATAGGTACTTCATACTATTAGGGGTTAAAGTATGAAATTGCCGTTTTGTATGGACGAAATCAAGAAAAGTCATTTTTCCATACTAACAATTTTTTAGTTTTTTTAAAAACGCCTGAACCGTTTTCGATGCAATTAAAGGTGAAAGTTATATGGTTATAAAGCTACGCATTATAGTATTTAAATTTCTGAAAATCAAAGTATATAATACAAATATACTTAATTGAAGCAAGAAGGTTACCTGACACATTGTAAGGGGTCTTTTCAACGACTTCCTTTGAAGTAATAGGCACTAGTATTGAATTTTTTTTTTAGTCAAAAGTTTTAGTTTTTGATACAATACAAAAAGAATTACGCAATAATACGACTATATTTAAGAGCTATAAACAAAATAAAAAGTGGGAAAATAATCGGCAATTTCATACTTTAACCCCTATTAGAAATATCTTTGCAAAAGTAACCAAAGTTATCTCTTCAGCTATATCGGTAAATAGTTTAATTATTGTAAATATTAAACTCTAATTTAGTGACTGCCAGACACCACACATTGAACCAATTTTGAATAGGTGCCAATAAAGAAATATCTGTTGTGTCTATCAGTGATGGATTGACCACTCTTGGGCACAACAGTTATTTCTTTATTGGCACCTCTTGAAAATTGGTGGCATATTTCACGCATTATATCAATTTTTTACTTGGAAAATATGAAATTTTTGAACCATGTCAACCCTATTTATACATTTAGGGGTGTGTTTTATTTAAAATTCAATTTGGACAATTATTGGATTGGACGAAAAAGAAACGTCGAAATTGGTCAATAATAAGGTAGATGGATGGCATATTTCTTAATCCCTCAACCCCCAGGAGGCACGCGCGTGCCGCGATAACAATTGATTTCAATTGTGTCTGGAATAACTCACGATCTTGGGATTAATGTAGGTATATACCTACATTAAGAAATATGCATCAAAAAACAAATTACAAAAAGTATTCAAAAGTTCTTCCTCTCGTATCTTTAAAGGATAATCTTATATCCAAGCCACTATTAAAAGTCTCTGATTAAGTGACTTATTTCAACGACTTCTATATTACAATAGAAGCCAGACCCAACGGCTTAATGATGACGATTAACGGAAGTAAGAAATCCAGATAACGATTTTTTCCAAAAACCACACCTCTATTAGTCCATTGACCGTGCCACCAATCCGTGTCTAAACCGTGTCAATCTTTTATACAAATAAGTTTCGTAAACATCAAATTGTAAAGATTCATCAGATTTGAAATCCTCGTTTTATCTTTCCAGTGGGCTCAGCACTATGTGCGAACCAACCTATCGACCCCAACACTCTAGTGAATGTGTTCGGGAGCCCGAGCAACTATGCACCTTCAGCGACCCCACTAGCCCAGGCTGCACCGGTAGTTCCTCAAACCGAGACCCTGGTGGACCCTGACTACTGGGATGCAGATGAGCTCCCGGCAGCAGCGGTGGCAGACTACGACAAGTTTGACTGGAGTTTGACTAAGGTACCTACACCAAAATCTTCTAATTATGTGAAAGTAACGGCTTTCCCACTGCATAACAAAGACCTCCACATTAAATTCGAGTTACTATAGCCAAGATGGATGCAAGTATAATCACTTAATCCCTCAACCCCCAGGAGGCACGCGCGTGCCGCAATAACAATTGATTTCAATTGTGTCTGGAATAACTCACGATCGAGGGATTAAACAAGGAAAGTGCTCGTCTAAAAATATAAAAGCACCTCCACTATCGGCTATAGTAAGAATAAAGCAGTACTTCCAGAAAAAGATGGGTAGCCTACTCTCTTCACCATTGACCAAAATGCGATCGGCAGCCAGAAATGTTCTTATGCTTGATTCGTGCGTCGTTTAGATGAGCGAGATACATATAGGAGAAGAGAACTCGTTTATGGTAGCTAGACGTTAGTTATGAAACAGTATCAACGCAAGTGCCTAGGGTATTCCCCATTAGTGCATGCGCGATAGGTTTTCGCTGTTACATTTCCCAAATCAACCATACAACCAACTTTAGGGCAAAAAATCTGAGTTGGGTTGAAATATAATTTTTTTTTAAAGCCTATCAATAAAAGTTTGTCTATGATCTTGCGTAATGTAAACCAATAATCCAGTCTAAGAATGATCTTTTGACCGGTCTTAGCACGTGACTTCTAAGTCACGTGTCAACAGGTTTTATCAGTAAATCACCGTGACTTACGGCAACGCATCTACAAAAAGCAATTTAAGTTCTAGATGTTCAGACCAACATCTAAGTACTAATTAATATTCATTTAGATAGAGAAAGAACTGACTGATAATGGGATTAACACAACAGATGGTTCTTCAAATCGCTATCGAATTAATAAAATAATTCAAAATCTTTGGTATTAGCTATCAGTATTTGAATGCCAACCTTGTTATTTTCTTTGCTGGTTCTTAACCATCCTTAGGTACTAAACGAAGCTGCAAACCAGATTTTGGTGACCGTTAGCAATGGCGGGATATGACTCTGTTAGACTTAGTTGTTTTAAAAAGTAATTTAATAAAAAATATAATGTCAGACTAACAATCTACTTCTTCAACCGGTCTAAAAGCTGGTAATTATTACTCATAAAGACTTGACAGGGCATTTTCACCTATAACTTAAACGACCAAGACTGATGTCAAAAAATATTAACCGATATTTTACAGAGGGTATCATCATCCTCCGAGGCAAACTTTCTACTATCCCCTCTTGGCATCAAGCTGGCTCTGGCTATATTGACAGAAGCTGCCACTGGATTGACCAAATCAGAGTTGCAGTCGGTACTTGGCTTCGAGATGGACAGAGTGGCTGTGAGGAGGAAATTTACGACTATTATCGATTCTCTGCAGGTAAGTGAATATATTTCATCAATAGATTTATCAGTTAAAGTTTATCATTGAATACTCCCAAAAAATTCTGACAGTTTATGGACACTTCTATTGTGTCTAGCTAGCTATGTGTTCCAGATTGTGTAAGTTTGATTCACCATAATCAATTTTTGGTATAATCCAATTTGAAGTACATTTTCTGAATACTCATATGTGGACCATATAACAGCTTAAAAGATATTACGACTATTTATAATTTTCTCATTTTATTTGCAGAAACAATCACCCCAATATATCCTAAACCTTGGCAGCAAAATCTATGTGGAGAACACTGCCCACCCTCGTCAGATGTTCGCGGCTATTGCTCATCAGTTCTACAGAACTGATCTGACTCCAATTGATTTCCACAATCCTCCTACTGCCGCTAAATCCATTAATGATTGGGTTGCAAACCTTACTAATGGGAAGATCACCGATTTAGTGAATCCTGGTAAGTGTTGTCTTTGTGATTTTCATTCTTTCTTCGCTAAGACTTGGAATTGATATGTATTATTAGATTTATTTAAGGAAAACGATGTATAACATATTACTAGTATATTTCTTTCCCTATGTTACTAGTAATGCAATTTTGGTAGGTACTAGACAAAAATGAAGTTGACTGAAACTGAATCGCAAAACTCTTCCAATACCTTACAGATGACATCGAAAATGTTGTTGTGATGATCCTCAACACTCTATACTTCAAGGGCAGCTGGCGTCACCAGTTCAACCCCAACTCCACTAAGCAGGGTCCATTCTACGTCACCCCTAAAATTCAGAAGCCTGTTACCTTCATGAACGTGAAAGACAAGTTCTACTATGCTGAGTCTACAAAGTTTGACGCTAAGATTCTTAGGATGCCGTATTTGGTAAGGTTTAAAGATTTTGGAATTTACATTACAGTTTTGTATTGCAACTTTTGACAATGCTCAAAAAATATGAAATTTGATCAATGATGGCATGAAAAGATATATCAATAATATTTGTCCTGAAATCTACCTATAGGTACTTACTGTAAAACTGTTTGTTTTTTCTAGAGCTACAAGTTTTCGATGTACGTGGTTGTTCCTAACTCATTGACTGGTCTGAATCGAGTGATGGAAGGCCTGACGGAGCTTCGCCCCGAGATGGACCGGTTACAAGAGCGCCTGGTCGATGTCACCTTACCTAAGTTCCATTTCGAATACTCCTCGTTATTGGACAGCGTGTTGAAAGATGTAGGTATATTATGTAGACTTTTTTTATTCGACAAGATAAAGTAAGAAGTACTCGTATATACCTTGTGTATCAAAAGATTTGTGTTTTTAAGCAAGTAAATTAATGGTGTAAATTAAAAATGCAATTCATTATAGCGTAAAAAACGATGTATTGGTAACTCAATTGGTTAGTGCAGTCGCCCGGTAAGCGGTCAATTCCCACCTCGACAGACAGTCGACAATTTTTTTATCCAAGGAATTGTATTTTCAAGGTAAAATCAGTTGGTAGCCTGAGATAGGAAAATAGGGATATTGAATAAGTGAAAAAAACATAAATAAATCTGGTTAATTCTCGATGGACGAATAATTAGCATTCCACTATAGAATATCATCATCATTGTATTTTTCATTCGTTACTAACGTGTCTCTTACCGTCATTCGTTTTTGAAAGTGCCATAACGAAAATCAAAAATAATGATTATCTTTTATAGATGGGTGTCAGACAGGCGTTTGAGGACACAGCTTCCTTCCCCGGCATTGCAAGGGGACAGTCTCTGCAACAACGCCTCAGGGTGTCCAAGGTCTTGCAGCGTTCTGGGATCGAGGTCAACGAACTCGGAAGCGTGGCCTACTCAGCTACAGGTTAGACTTTTTAGGAGTTAATCATCAATGTCTGTTGCAAATGTTCCAGAGCATAGAAAAACCAAAAATATATTTCTTATTAAAACTATACTAACTATATTTTAGTAATCTAGTAATCTTACTTATTTAATAAATGCGAAAGTTTTGATGGATATTTGTAACTCAATCAAGCCTGAACAGCAACATGTATCAGGACAAAATTTAGCAAGATAATACAAGAAAAAAGTACTGCTCTCGTGCAATAGTTCTAGTTTCAAACATACTCATAGAGTAAACGTCTATAATCAACCATCAACAATCAAGCAGGGCAAAGGGTTCCATCATTGAATTCAAGTTACCACAACTATGATGGGTACAGGCATAATAACAACGCTTGCCACATGCGGGTTGGTGATCACAAACCCGTGTAACCTTTGAAAATCCCAGGACCTAGAGAACTTGGTCCGGTACTTATAATTTTCTGTCCTTTTCTTCACAGAGATATCGCTAGTCAACAAATTCGGGGAAGACGACGAGGCTGGCGTAGAGTTGATCGCCAATAAACCTTTCTTCTTCCTGATCCAAGACGAAACGACCAGACAACTTCTCTTTACTGGCAGAGTCTCTGATCCGACTCAAGTTGATGGCGCCTTTAAACATTCATAGGTTTTAGGAAAGATCTCTCAGTACGTTACGATTTGAATCAAAGACGATATACTCTTGATCAGACTATTTTTCTTATTTCGATCAGAAAAAAATCAAATAAATTGATTTAGATATATTATAAAATAATAAGTTTCTGTGTTGAAAATGTTTATCCAATACAGCAATAGGATAACACTACTAGTGTTCAGGGAAATCAGAAGTAGGAAGTTTATCCCACTTCTGATTCAGAAATAAAATGTTCTCGTTCAGTGAATAGAGAGTAAAAAAAGAATAAGAAAATTGTATTCAACGTTTGATCGTAATCTACTAATAGAAAGTTTGAAAATAAAATGATGTAAGTCACTAATTTAAGTTTCATGGTGTGTAATATTTTTATAATGATGATAAAAAATGAGGAATACAAATAATATTAGGTTATTGTAAAAATTGCTCTCTGGTTTAATCTGTGATGTGTACGTGTCATTTATGTTGATAATAAATGAAATAAAAATTTGAAATAATAAACCACAAAGAGATGAGAAACTGATATGTGCCATCCTACTTTAATTTTACTTCATTTTTAATATAAAACATAAACGTCTGAAAATAACGTAATAAAACGACATTCCTACGAATTACTTTGTTTGATTTTTCTAACGTTAATCGTAATTTTATGTCTGGTCCTATTTATAGATTTAATAAATCTATAAGTCCTTTGTAGGTAATAAATAAGACAATCTCGAATCATAGTGTTTTGTGACGATAATAAATCATTAAAAAAGTTTTACTTTTGCGGGTTTTTTTTTGCATTATTGTCCTTCAAGCCTGTGTAACAGAACAGTATATTTTCTATTTATGTTTGAGTTCTTTAAGTACCAGAATCAAGACGAGACTTGTTTTTACAACTGCATCTTGCAACAGAAGCTGGGGCCTACGGCTTAGCGAACTTTCCTAAGGACAACTATAGTCCCCCCCTTACAGACCCTCGACCATTTAGTAAAGATTGTTTCCTAGAGTGACTGGACCGGAAAACCAACCTGTGACGCTTGCGTTCCACTGAAACATAATTATTTATTAAGGTAGTAAGTAATGTCAAAATATACGATTGCGATGCAATTACGCTTCTATTGAGCCATTTGTAAATTAGCGGAATTGGGGCCCTGGTCTGGCGGATTTTCAGCGAAAGTCCTTTATGGCGCATATACTCATGTCAATTTTTTGATGGTAGGATGAAATATGGGAATATAAGCATCACCATAAAATAAGTGAACAACGTCACGTCCAAAGTAAGCATTTGTTATGTGGAAATGAGAAATAACGTTTCACAAATACCCGACCCGAGAAAATATCGAACACTTTTTTTCTAAGACCCATGGGCACAGAAGCTAGTATTTTTAGCCGGCCTATTTTTAACCCCGACGCAAAAACGACGGTGTGTTATAAGTTTGACGTGTCTGTGTGTGTGTGTATGTGTCTGTCTGTGGCATCGTAGCTCCCAAACAGATGATCCGATTTTAATGCGGTTTTTTTGTTGGAAAGGTATATCAGTCGAGAGTGTTCTTAGCTATGTTTGGTGAAAATCGGTTCAGGTCTTCAAGGTCATCAGGTCGTTTGTTAGGTGTGATAGGAATATTACACGCTCAGTTTGCTTGCAAGCATGTGTTGTTTCTGACATTTGAAACACTAATGTCATCTGGAACCACTGAGCTGGTCTGCTGTTAGGGCTCGAAGATAGGAGACGTAACCCTGGACTGCTTTTAAGTAAACCCATCGAGTTTAGGCTCGTTGGATTTGTCTTAACTAGTTCTCTTTATGTTTCTGACGACTAGGACCTGATGCTGGAAATCTGGAACCTCTGAGCTGGTCTGATGATAGGGCTCGAAGGTAGGAGACGTAACCCTGGTCTACCTTTTAGTAAACCCATCGAGTTTGGGCTCGTTGAATTTGTCTTGACCGGTTCTCTTCATGTATCTAATTGACGAGGACCTGATCGGAATGAACCGCTTTTTACCTTCAAAAATACTTACCTAAATCAAATGATTCCTACCTAATCTCAACATTCGTATAAAAAAAATCACCTATCTAAACAAAATTATATTTATAATCTATATATATAAAAGAAAGTTGTGTTAGTTACACTATTTATAACTGAAGAACGGTTGTACCGATTTGGCTGAAAATTGGTAGGGAAATAGCTAAGAACTAGGAGAAGGACATAGGACGTATAACGTTAGGCTAATAAATTAGAGCGGTCCCCCGACGCGACCAAATTTAATCAAAAATTTCATACGTACGGTCAACAGCAGGCCAAGATAACTTTGCAGTTCAAAATTAGTGGTTATGCCTCCGACATAAAGGTGGCACAAAGTCCCGAGTAGATAGCCTGACATGCTTTAGTTGGTACTTACGTAGTGTTAAAAGTTATTTTTTGCTTTTTATAGGGTTTAGCATTTTTAACCGGTTGTCATAATAATTGCGTACTTTTTTTTGGTCGGGTTTTTTTTTTAATTTTAAATTTAATTTTTTTAATTAAGTATTTTACAAGAGAATAGTTATATCACGGTGCGAGTTAGGATATTCACTATATATTCCTTATAGTTCCATTCAGACCACCCATAGTTACTATGTATTGTAATTGGAAACCTGGACTTGGAGCGACCATAGAATAGACCCGAAATGGTATGATTTTAGGTATAATATATAAATTTAATTTGAAAAGAGGCAAGGCAACCGTAAATGTGTCTAATATAAAAGTGCAAAAGAGAGTATTTTACATCAGTATATAAACTCGAAAAATTGTTCAAGTTTATATACTGATATTATAAGTGCAATTAAGTTGCTATAATATCAAATAAAGTATATATATAGCTGTTTCATCCTAACTGACTGTCAAACATCTGCAAAGATGTTTCTTTCGGGTGTTAAGGGTGGGTAAACTCCTAACATTTGATGAAACAACGCTGGCTTACAGCGTAAGAATGTCTCGGTGGTCTAATGGGGCCGCCCGGCATATTAATATCGTGTTTATCTAAAGAAGACGTTTTTCTAAAAGTGAATTGTATATCTAGTTTTGATATTGATGATGATAACGCCTGAATTTCGCTGAGTTTCGTAAATTAGTATATTATTATTGTTTATTAATAGTTTTTCAAATCCATTTGAAATTACAAGTGCAAAAATTAACAGCATCATGCAGCTTTACAGAACTACTCTTAAAGGAATACGTCAATAAGCAGACGACGATTATCGTTTTTGAAGGGACCAAGTGATGTTGATTGTAGATACAGAATATCATAAATCTCCAATATACAACGCCTAGTTCCAAATGATAGGCAATGCTTCGCTACACTCGTATATTACTACAGACTCTTTATATTACAGGCTTTAGCAATAAAAATTTTACTTTACCGTTGTCTTACAGTAGGATTAGTTAAAATCATGGTTTGATAGGAGATACAGAGGATGTAGATGTTATGCTATTTATTCGATTATCAATACCAGCATTCGTTTTTTTAACTTAAGAATCCATGGTGTTCTTTAAGTTTACTGACAACATCCTTATTAATAAGGTCAAATAATCCAGAGTAATGTAAGGTTAGATAATAACAGAGGTCTAACAAAACCAAAGCAATTATATTATTAAAGATCATCCGAACCTACGTCATCAGACATACAAGTTGTTGAGATACCTGTTGTATCATTCCATCCGCAATTTCCTTAATGGTTGTATGAATTAATTGATCTCGTTCACTCACTCTCCGTAGGAGCAAACCATTCAGTGCGTCTCATTTATTGTTTATCCTTTGCGTCTAGAATACAGTGCTTGTGTATACTGTGTAGTAGCAGTGCTATTCGGAATATCTTCAAAATAGCCAATATGGCATTACTCAGGGCATTAAATTTTGGTGAGTTTTATACCGGTTATTATATAATTACCTTTACGACCTTCCTCGTTTATTATTCACTTAGACCAAAAGCTTTGATCTATATTGAACCTTGTTTCAATCGTATTAAGAGACCTAGGGGATATTGTTTATAGAATAAAACTTGTTTGTGAACTACCTGACTGTTCATCTTTCATTCCCGTTTTGGATAGTATGATTACAGTTTGATACTTACTGAATATGAAATATAATAAATATGTCCTGCCAAACTCTGAAGCTTTAAAAGTGTTTTATGAAAGTCCATGTGTTTTTTGATATACAATTAAAATCATAAAAACATTGTTTTTTATTGATTGTTTTTTATTGATTTATTCTCGATTAAAGTCTTTGCAAAACTTATGGTTACACTGAGTTTAAGTTCAGAAATTAATAAATTGGTGATTAAGTTTCTAGACTTCGAGGGAATCTGACTGATTAAGACCTCATTGTTTTGCTATTAGTAGTAACAACCTATGTGATCCGGGTGACATTAGGTATTTAATTACTAATCAAATAGCAACCATCTGCTAATTAATTGTCTACTCATCTTTAAGCAGCTATAATTTCTCTTAAAGTTTGAAGTTTTAACTTCTACCCAGTCATAATCATTCTCTCTCTCATCTCGCTATACACATTTCATAATCATAGCAGTCCTAGTTAAGCTGATTTTTGTTTTTGTTAATTATTGTTAGGAATAAACATATTTACGGAAATATTTATTTCCAGTACTCTTTGCAATATCACTTCAAACAATAAACTGCAATGGAGGCCTACGCTCCGAAGCATCCCGCCTCAACTACTTCGACATAGACCTCCTCAGGCATTGCGCAGAGGAACGAAAAGGAAACGTAATGATCTCTCCAGCAAGTATCAAGTCTACACTGGCCATGCTTCTAGAAGGAGCCCAGGGGGCGACAGAAGCAGAGATCAGAGCTGCATTGAGGTTGGCTCCAAATAAAGAAGAGTTTAGGGAGCAGCTAAATGTGTACTTGCAGAGTTTGATGGTAGGTTCAACATATTAGGTGGCTTAAATCGGTTCGTCATACCTAATATTTTCTTGGCTTAACAAACTGCAGCATCTGCAATTAAATTTAATTGTTAGACATAAAGTTTTATAAAACTTAATAATTAGCGAGATAACTAGATTATCCAGTTTGTTTTCATCAAAACGCGCAGCTGCGTCTTTAAATACTTGTTAAAGCATGTTACGGTAGTGTTTAACAACTGGCTTTGTAATAATTATTCTTTCGATGTATTAAAGTAAATATTTATGATTGTTCATATCCGTTATTTTAGCCCTAAAATAAGTTCTTCTGTTAGTATGGTGACTAGTTTACTGTTAGATATCTATATCTATACAGATAAAAACAATTGTAACATTAATAAAACTAGCTGGATTAGAAAAACAGAAATCAAAACAACAGTTTCAAAATTTTTGGTTTGTCTACCTTTATCTTTGTACGCGCATCACGCAAAATTACTGCATAGAATCTAATGAAATTTCCACCGAAAATGTATTTAGGTAACCTACAAGCCAAAACCTGCATTTGGTTCATGAAAACTTCTTTAAAAAAAATTTCAAAAGAATAGCATCACGCCTTATCTTCCTATGGATGTGATAAAAGTCGACTAAAGGAGTGGAGAGCCAGAGGAGACAGGCAGCAGCGTCTTCCCTCCACCATTGGCGAAACTGCGATCGCCATCCCCTGCCAAACGTTGTGGTTATGGCAAAAGCCTTCTTTTGGAGAGTCCTTGTCCAACTATGGACCGATACAGTTGGTGTTAATGAGGATGATTTTTTTTACTTAGGGCTGGTTCCTGCATTTAATATAATATCAATTACCTAACACCCTAGTATACGAGTATCATTCATACAGTCTTCTGCAACTAACAATACTCGTACTAACACAGTCAGTTGTCTCTTCCGGGACTCGAACTTATTGTAAACTTTACAGGCAAATTTAACCGGGGTCGTCGTACAAAATGCCAATTCAGTCTTCGTGTCAAATAAGTTAAAACTGAAGAAGGAATTCGAGCAGGCGATGCAGTATGTATACTTGACTGAAATTTACAAAATGAACTTCACAAACCTTGACGCTGACGTGAACTTTATCAACAAATGGGTTTCCATCAAGACGCATGGGCTGATCAACGACATTGTCGAACCTGGTAAGCATTTGCTTTTCATCTGATGGATAAATATGAACCTCTCATTTCAACGCGACTTATTTTTATGTATGACCACCATTAATAAAACTTAAGAACTAAATCTATACTAATATTATAAAGCTGAAGAGTTTGTTTGTTTGTTTGAACGCGCTAATCTCAGGAAGTACTGGTTCGAATTGAAAAATTATGTTTGTGTTGGATAGTCCATTTATTGAGGAAGGCTTTAGGCTATATAACATCAGGCTACGACCAATAGAAGCGAAGCATCAGTGAAAAATGTTGAAAAAATTATCGCGATCATAATTACAGAAATTGAAGCGTACGAAGTCGCGGGCAACAGCTTGTACTAGATATACAGTCCCATATGAAAAGAACACTTCGAACGGTCCAAGTTTTTCAAATTTAGCCTTACACCATGACTTATAAAGATGATAACTCAAATGTTTTCAGGGGTTTTGCTGTCTCTGATTGCGTATACAGGTTTTTGTTTTACAGCAATGACGACTTCTCTTTTTACTTGGTTGACTGATTTTGTTGCTTTACTTGGATAGGATATAATGTAATCCTACTTAATTTTGAAAATAATATGAAAACCTGAAAGGTAGCAAAATAGTAATGACAAACTGCCAGTGGCGGCGCAAGGCCTAAACTTAATGTGGGCGAGGTACATTTCGCGAGGCCCTCTGATAATATGGGCAAGCACTTCGCGAGGCCCTCTGATGGTATAATTAATTTTATGACATAGTTTATCAGAAATTTCTAGTATTTCATTCACATTTAAGCCAAAGAGTGAAATATCTTTAAGTTGATAATTAATTTTAATGTCTTTATTATGTACCTTTGGGCTTTCCATACTTTTTCTTTATTATAACTACGAGGCGTGAGGCCCCGTGCACCGCGAGGCCGTGGGCGGTAGCCCACACCGCCCACGCCTTACGCCGCCTCTGCAAACTGCCTAAAAAGAACAAAAAAGATGTTTTAAATTACTTCCAATGTAGGATATAAAATTATTAGCATGATATTCCCTCCGATCTTCAAAAATCTAAGGATATTTCTCAATTTTGTTCTGAGTCTAACAGTAAGTATGTTCCAATTTGTTTGATAATGTTAATGTTTAACTTGCAGTAAGCATTAACCCATCAACGGAGATCCTGATTACAAACGCCCTGTACTTCAAAGGCTCTTGGCAGCATTCGTTCGACCCTAAGCTGACTAAGGGCGCCTGTTTCCACTACCAAGGCGCTTGCAAGAACGTTGCCATGATGGACCTGCGGGCGCAGTTGAACTATGCTTACGTGGAGGAGCTGAGGGCACATGCGCTCGAGTTACCCTATGAGGTATGTTCATCTATTTATAATGTGTCAAGTGTTCATAGAACTACAAATAAAAGAGCAACACAGGGGTGTTGGTCTTTTGCTGTTGTCGGTGTTGCTCGGTAGTCTTTCAGTTCAAGAGAAGGGTCTCTTGGACTGAAAGACTACCGTCAAAGGGCTATGGCAATTAAGTAAAAAAAAGGGAATTTACTAAAATGATACTGTTCTAGTTTTTTGAGAATTGATTTTGTTTAAGTAAGTAAGTAAGTAACAGCCTATAATCATCAGGGAAAAGGCCTCCATCATTGAATTCATGTTACCACAGCAATGATGGGTGTACTGGCATAGTCACCACGCTTGCCAAAATGCGGGTTGGTGATCACAAACCCGAGCAACGTTCGAAATTCGAAACTTTTTGTTGCCCGACGGGGATCGCACCTGGGACCCCGACATCTTGGCCTGGTATTTAAACCACTAGACCAACGGGGTGTTTAGAAGTAGTAAAATTAAATCAATTGGGGGCAGCACTTAGCTCTAGTAGTCCCCTTTCTAGATGTTACAACTTACAACAGATGTTATAGTTCATTGGAATCTAACTGGTAAACCATTGGTCCCTATTTAAGAAGCAGAATATCTTTTGTCCTTTTCTCAAGGTATAATCTATCTTTGTACAAATTTTTATCAATATCTGTTTAGTAGGTTAGACGCGAAATGGTAATAGACGGACAGATGCAGAATTTAGCATTTCTAGTAAGGACAAGGTATATTTTAATAAAATGTAGACTGAACCACATACTTTTGTATGGACTTTAAATAAGTAGAATTATTTTTATTTTTGCGGAAATCAGAAACATCGATGGTACCATAAACTTTAAGACTTGAGTGAATATGTATAAGTAGTTTTCCACATGGAACAGTTCGGGAATTGAACCCTGGCAGTTCAAAGGCGGTGTTTAAACGACTCGATCACCGGAGGTCGTAAGACTACTCACTCCCGTTTTATATGCAAAATTTTTAAAGCCTTGCCTCTTAAAATAAATTGTGGTTTGTAAAGTTGCAAAACCTTGACTTTTAAGGTTTTCCTCATAACGATCAAAACGATCAAAACGATTTCTTAGTTAAATAAGAATAAAATCACATATGTATATGAAACATGGTTTGTATTTGTTTGCGAATCACAGTTTATATGAGTTTTTGACTTTGATAGAGTGCCGTACACACGGGTTTTCAAGGTTTCAGGTGCACCGAAGTCCCAAATTCGAAACCAGACGGGTCAATATGAAAAAAAAAAGAAAGTATTTTCCTATATTTTCTGGAGTCTGTATTTTTGTGGTACCTTTGTTCTTTCTTATTTCCACAAAATGGGTGATTTAAATATTTACTAACTTCGGGATCAGAAGAACGTATGTGATCTTGTCTACATTTATTTAATTATTTAGTATTTATATAATATATAATAAGCATAATAAGCATCAAAATATGATGAAAATGATAAAAATGCGACTTCTTCTTTGAAGAATTTGATTAAAGCGCGATCATGTGCTTTATTAACCAAAGATCAATACAAAAATCTCACAAATAGACAAAAATAAATTGGTTCAAACTTATAAATCTGTGTTCAAGGATAATAAATTTGGTGTTCCTCAAGGAAGTGTTTTGGGCACGTTTTTGTTTTTGGAATAATATCAATAATAATCCCTGATGTGATTAACTATCAATTTATATGGCTAGTGGTTTAAATACCGATCCAAAATCTTGTACTGGGTTAGAACCCACACAGGGAAAAAAATATTTTACAATACTACCAGAACGACAAGACTTGTAAAAACAAATCTATTAAAAGTTAACAAAAAACTGCGAGTGCTATCAGAATTAGTTTTAAGGATAAATAGTCGCTTAATTGCAAATACTAAAAAAAAACTGGTAAATAAGTAAGTTAGAAAGAAAAGAAAAGAAAGAAAGAAACGTTTATTTGTCGAGACCCAGAGTTCTAGGCCGATTAAGGTGTACAAAAATAGGTAGCAAAATAAAAACATTACAAGTACGGTAAAGAAGAAAAGCACACACCCAATACAGTAACATAAATAAATGGGACGGGCCTACGAGTCTCAAGGTCCCGGCAGAAAGGCATCCACCTCAGCATATGTTGTGCGCGGGCACACAACGCTGGTCTTCCGATGTAGCCAGTTAAGTGTACGAAACATGTCAAATAGTATCAGTTACTACTTTCTTTGTAAAGATCAAAATAATGAGTTAGTAATGGGCACAACTATTTTAAGGTTACGATCTACCAGAAGTTATTGTTATCTGTACCGTTGTCTTTTACGAATTACAAGGCATTTATTTGACTTTAATAGTAAAAAAGCATTCATTATAAGAAACAATGGTCTCACATAATTTTACTAATCTGATACGAATTACGTTATAATATTTTAGTACTAACAGTAAGTATTATTATACTAACCAGAAAATTGACGTTACTAAAAACTAGATTTTTAAAATATAATTTACAAAATGCATGTTGTCACGTATAGCACTATGCGTTCTAGTTAACTTCCTCAAAATTCTGGTTAATAAAACTAGACCATTTTCTCCGTGCATTTTCGAACACTGTTTGGGTTTGTCATCCATGTGGTGATCAACAACCCTCATTAGGCCAACGTGGTGACTATGCCTGGACCTATATTTGCTGAGGTAGCTTCAATTCTATAATGGAGGCCTTTGCCCTTTTGCCGTTATTTTACTTCGTTTTTTAATTGCGAAGATTAAGTAACTTCCGATAGATGTTTAGAGTTGAGTGTGATAAACGTTAACTTCTTACTTTTCATTCCAGGGAGGACGTTACTCTATGGTCGTACTGGTGCCACTAGACCGTGATGGGTGTCCGCTCCTCATCAGGGACCTTCCCTACATGAGTCTGGACCAAGTAGTCGCATTGCTGGAGCCCACCGACGTTACTCTTATGATGCCCAAGTTTAGTATTGACTACGCCGAGAATATGGTTGGACCTTTGAAAAGTGTAAGTTGTTTTATACCTATTCTTTTTTTTTTCTAGTGTCTCCTGGACTCTCACTGAAAATCAGCGTCGCAGTATGCTTTCGGCTGTTGCGACAAATGCTGAGGGGGCCTTTTTGACAAATTAATTATTATTATTTTTTGTAAATTAATCCAATTTCGAAGTGCCAAATAAACCTATTCTATTCTATTCTATGTAACAATGAACAGTATGTCCTAATAAAAAGCGTTATTTAACACAAAAATAAACAGATGAAAAGCGTGAAATAGATATATTAAATACCAATAAGAAGGTGCGAGATAGTCGGCGATTTATCGTTTGTTACCAAACCTAGATAATTTTTAAATTATCGACGGTCAAATTTTTGTAAAAAAAAATTACATTAACGGCTTGCCGTCTACTGTAGGTTCGATGTTGATCGTTTTTTTAATCATTTGACTTTTTTAGTAATTAACGTCATTCTACAAATGGTGATGAGATTATTGTTATGAATCAGTTAAATAAACAGGTTTATTTAACTGATTCATAATCGGTCCATTAGGTAAGCTGTTATCATTTTATAAATCAAATATTTTATTTTATTTAGGATTCATACATAGATGTGTGTTAAAAGTATAATCCAGGGAGCCTTGATGAATGCCTCCTATTTTGATACTACTCGTACCGATTGGGATTATGAACTACTCGTATAAATCACGCTTTACTTTGATAAGAGTATATACCATAACTGAATATGTAATTTAAGACACAGATTTTCATACTTTCCTTGAACATATTTACTGTTTTTTTTTTACCGCCTCTTGAGGATTTTAAACCTACGACTTTCTCTCATTTCAATGTAGGCTTTTATCTGTACTAAGAATTTACGTGTCGATTAATTTTCTCAAGTGATTTCTAAGTCGTAGTCAATAATATCTACTCTATAAATATATACGAAATAATTGTTTTGTATTACCAGTATCTACGTATCGAATATGTAATATAGCCTGATAAATAATCCGAGGTGTACGTACCTTTTTTTTATTAGATATTTCATAGACATGTAATAAAAAGATAAATTACGGATATAACTCACTATTATTGAAGTTTTACATTAAATTTAGGTTTATCTCGACGTACAGAACTCTTTATATTAGGGGTTAAAGTATGAAATTGCCGTTTTGTATGGACAAAATCGAGAAAAGTCATTTTTCCAAAAGTCATAATTTTTTAGTTTTTTTAAAAACGCCTGAACCGTTTTTGATGCAATTAAAGGTGAAAGTTAGATGGTTATAAAGCTACGCATTATAGTATTTAAATTTCTGAAAATCAAAGTATACGATACAAATATATTTAATTGAAGCAAGAAGGTCAGCTGACATATTGTAAGGGGTCTTTTCAACGACTTCCTTTGAAGTAATAGGCACTAGTATTGCATTTTTTTTAGTCAAAAGTAACTTTATTTAGTTTTTGATACAGTACAAAAAGAATTACTCAATAATATGACTATACTTAAGAGCTATAAACAAAATAAAAAGTGGGAAAATAATCGGCACTTTCCTACTTTAACCCCTATTACCTATAGGTTGCTGGTCTTGGTTACCCTAAAATATAATGTAAAATCTTTATTATATGCCAATTAAATTTGTTTGATATATCTTTCATTTCAATGTACATAATGTATATAACTTATTCTGCAGATGCGCATCACAAGTCTGTTCTCCTCTTCATCAAATCTGTCGGGCATCTTCGAGGGAGACTCGCCTCAGCTGAACAGCCTCTACCACAAGGTCCACATGACAGTTGATGAGAAAGGAACCGTTGCTGCCGCTGTGTCTGCGGCTATGGTGGGTACCATTGAAGATTTATACAGAATGAAATTTTAATCGAATTCCAAATTTTAACCAAATTTTAATATTATAATCTACGAGACATGAAACAAATGACGTATTTTTTCTTTTGTTATGGCCCAAAAACAGAAATGTCAAGATAAAGCACTTAAAAAATGTCCGCCAAAAATCTTAAATTTTTGATACGGCCTCCTAGCAACACTTTTTTTACGCTATGCGCATCTCATTCATTCATTACGATACTATTCAGAAGTTTTGATTTTCTCGTCATACTTTAACAGGCTTATGACCGTACAAATTAAAAGTTGTGTTGTGAAAAATATTTTATGAATAAATAAATAAATAAATAAATGTGGACAACATCACATACATTGTTCTGACCCCAATTTGAATAACTATTTAAAGCATTCGTATTTTGGAAACCAGAGACAACGAAGGTACCACAAACACACAGACCCGAGAAAATGTAGAAAAACCCATTTTTTCTACATTGACCCGTCCGGGAATCGAACCCGGGACCTCGGAGCAGGCGAGTACTTCATGAATGGGCTCTAAATACGACACTGATCGCCTATAAAAATATTTTAAGATGATGAAAAAGTCACCTGTATACTTTATTTGATATTTTAGCAACTTAATTGCACTTATAATATCAGTATATAAACTTGAAAAATGTTTGTCTCAGGCGGGACTCGAACCCGCATCTCCTCGCATGCCGGGCGGGCGCCATACCATTAGGTGGCTTACAACGCTGGCTTACAGCGTAAGAATATGCTTGAAAAACTCACCTGTATATAAACGGAGATAAAATTAAAATGCGATCATCAGTGCTGGATTAACTTTTATGCAAATTAATGCTTAGGGCAGGGCAGACGATAGCAGAAACAGCAGATATTTGTTAGTTATAGAGATGAAATGAAAAACCAAAATACTAGATAAAAGACATTTTCTCCACGTGTCTATTTCGTCTTTCATATATTGTCATTATTTAAAGGATTTTTTTAAAAGGGGGTGCACCACAGACCTTGCTCAGGGCATCAAGTGGTTGTTATCCAGCAAAGACGATCATACCTTAATTTATTGCCTGACTTTACGATCGGGTTACATTGACGGTTCACTGGGTGGTTAAAACAGTTAAAACTCTATTATAAATTCGTTAATTATAGTTATGCAACACAAAAGTTTAAAAATACCTACTTATATTTCTCAATGCCCTCGAAGACGATTCTTAATTAATTAATTAAAAGAAAGTCGTGTAAGTTACACGTCTTATAAGTCGAGAACGGCTGGACCGATTTTTTGAAGTTGGGTGTTTTTGGATTTTACCTATGTCGGGAATAGATAAGTATTAAAAACATTGGAAAGTTAACGTTAAAAAATTAGAAAAATGAAATTCTTGATATATTTTGCCAACTACGCCATGTTTTATGACAAGGACATATAAGACGTCATAATCAAAATTATTCTGAGGCGATACGAAGTTTGAGGGGTCCGCGTATAGTCCTTAATAGTTTTTGAAATGCAAAAGCGACTTTGTCTGTCTGTCTGTTACACGCCTTGACAATAAAAGACCAATTTTGAGAAGATGTGGTACAAAGATAGAATAGACCTTGACATAGGACATACACTATTTTGTAGTATCCCACTGTCAGGTTTTCGGTAGTGTGATATAACGTGTAGCTCACGTGGGCAGATTAAGAACTAAGGCCTTTTTTGTATTCTTACAGGTCATACCGTTAATTGAAAATGGAGTTCAATTGAATGTGGACAGGCCTTTCGTGTTCTTCATCAGGGATAACAAACTGGGCCTGTCTCTGTTCGAGGGAAGAGTTGAAGAGCCGACGTTGTATGTGGAGCAGACTACTGCAAAGGGTGAGATTAAAATTATAATTTACTAATTACAAGATTTAAAAGCCATTGCCTGTGACTTTGTACGTGTAATCTTCATTTTGATTGTAAAACATTCCTTGGGCTTCGCGTAACAAAACAACTCACAAAATTTTTAATCACAGTACTGGTCAGCGATATTGGAAAGCTTAACACGTTATTAAACTTTAAAAGCCATGTGAGTGTGTTTCTGCTTATGAGGGTGTTGAAATAGCGTCATTTCACTCTGTACGAACCCTGTGGCTTTGGTAATATTTAACATTTATGAAAGAACAAATGTACAAACATTAATCACAATTAAATTACATTAAGAAAGAAAGACAAAAATTAAGTACGCAAGTTTTCGGATCCTATCAATATTATACTTCTAAGCCTTGGTTACTTTTCTTTAAAACGTTTTCCCTGTTTATTTACTCCGTTTTGGCAGAGAACAAGCCTCAAAAAAGTTCTCATCGCACTATCCTTGTAGCTAGGAATCCTAGTAACAAGGATAATATTATTATGACTTTAATTTACTTTTGATTGTTCCAGCACCTCCACCAGCACCAGTCGCACCACCGAAGAATGCCACCACGACTAACACAGCTAAAATATCATATGCTCGCATTTAAACTTAGTTTTTTTGTATACCTAAAGAGACATAAGAGCGTCTGTTTTATACATTAATTAACGTACGCAATTTTAGTATTAGATTTGATAATAAATGACACACGAGAAACAATTTCAGAGGTTTGATTTAGGTATCTACCTATCAAAGATATGTCTGTCCCTAATTCTGCTTCTTTAAAGTATAACTGGAGTTCTGGAAGATCTCTTCATGACCAGCTTTCTCGCTTTTGGCGATAAGTCCGCCTAAATTGCAAATATTTCTGTAAGCTTTGACAGTAAATTTATTTATTAAATGTGCAATAAGGAGCATTCCATCTATCCTTTTATCTATCTATTTTTCTAGTATTGTTTTCAACACAAAAATATTTGGAAGTAGAGAAATGATATAATAAAATTGTTTCTTGTATTATTAAAGTTATACTATTTGGTGTCAAGTTTTACAAGATTGATGAGATTAAAAATATATGTGATAAATAAATGGGATGTCGGTATGTATCTTTGATGAGCTCCGTGGCGGAGTGTAGGTACACACCGGTTTTCAAGGTGTTACCTGCTCTGAGGTCCCGGGTTCGATTCCCGGACGGTTCAATTTTAAAACACAAAACACTTTTTTCTACATTTTCTCGGGTCTGGGTGTTTGTAGTACCTTCGTTATTTCTGGTTTCCTAAATACGAGTGCTTCAAATAGTTATTCAAATTAGGATCAGAACAATATATGTGATAGTGTCCACATTTATTTATTTATTTTTAGAAACACCAAGAATAAAGAAAGATGACGAATATTTCTTCTTTCTGAAAAACAAGATTGAGTAATGGCTAATAGGATGGCAAGCGTGTGATGATGCCAGTTCCCACCATTGCATTGCTGCGGTAATTTGAATTCATTGAGGCCTGTTCTCTGCAGTCGGATGATTAATTTTACTTTTGTATCAGCAGTTGATTACAGGTGGTACAAATCTGTAAAACATTTGGGCAATTTTTTATTGTTAGAGTTAGTATTGTAATTATCAGCATTTTAAATGAATCCATAACTGGAAATGGGACTCTCCAAGGAGGATTTGCCTATAGTTGCGAGTATTGCGACGCTTGCAGGCGAGTTGTAGATCGCAAAATGATAGAGAGAAGAAGCTTCTGCTCGCCTCTTCGGCAGCACTCTTTAGTGGCCAACTCTTGTAACATTTAAAGGATGACAGGGGGTAATGCGTACTGTTACTATTTATCTAAGCCGGTACTATATAAGCAACGTAATTTAAAAAAAAAATTTTTTAAAGAAAAAACTAGTTTAATATTGGAATGAACGCTTTATTTATTTATTTATTTTAATAAAACGGTTGAACAACTAAACTACTAATTATTGGTGAATTTGAAAGCGAATTTTAGATAAATATTGGGACTAGAACTGTCGCAATCAAGACTATTGTTTCTGGCCACACTTTGAATGCTATTTAGGCCACAGGTGTATTCAGGCACTCGTTTGTATTTTTGCTTTTGTATCCATTATATTTAGTATACGCTGTAAAAAGGTTTATTTAACCCTTTTACAACAAGCAAAAATACAAACGAGTGGCTGCTGCAAAAAAAATAAAAAAAAGAAATAATAAATAAATGTGGACAAACATCACATACATTGTTCTGATCCCAATTTGAATAACTATTTAAAGCATTCGTATTTTGGAAACCAGAAACAACTAAGGTACCACACACACCCAGACCCGAGAAAATGTAGAAAAACACTTTTTTTCTACATTGACCCGTCCGGGAATCGAACTCGGGACCTCGGAGCAGGCGACACCTTGAAAACCGGTGTGTACGCCACTCCGCCACGA
Source organism: Anania crocealis (assembly GCA_949315895.1). Lineage (NCBI taxonomy): Eukaryota > Metazoa > Arthropoda > Insecta > Lepidoptera > Crambidae > Anania > Anania crocealis. Next base: position 5,017,564 of record OX438869.1, on the reverse strand, counting down.
AGGAGTCGAAATAAGGACATGCAAGATGCAAACATAACAACTGAGACGATCCAGTACCGAACGTCTCGAGAAGTATAACTAAGAGCGCCGACCCCAAATAATGGGATTAAGGCTAGGCTAAGAGAGAGAGTTTCTAATGAGAAAATATAATTCTTTTGTCGAAACAAGTTTCGAGATAAGAAATATAATTCTTAAAACGAAACTAATTTCGAAAAAAGAAACATTATTCTTATTTAGACTAGTTTCGAACCTTGGTTTCGAATGTAGCCGAAGCGGATTATACACATTTTTTAACTGTTCTTAAGCTATTAAATTGCTAGTAGAAATTAAAATACATTTCCTGGATTGAAAATATCGATTGCCTTAGTGGAACTCGAACCCAAACCCTAATGTCATGTTTTGCTTTCCTCCTGGTCCTGGCGACTTTTTGTGCCGGCGTATTTATTTAAGATTTTACGCTGTAAAAAAGGAAGGATGGAATATTTTTCATCATCATTAAAAAAATATATAGGCATTCAGTATCGTAATTGTATTTAGAGCCCATTTATGAAGTACCTAAAAATGTAGGTCAAGTTTTACCCGAAAATATTTCTCGCAACATAGTTTTAAATTTTTACAGTTCTAAGCCTGTTAAGGTATGAAGGGACAATCAAAAACATGAATAGTATCGCAATGAATGAATGAGATGCGCATCGCGTAAAAAAAGTGTTGCTAGGAGGCCGTATCAAAAGTTATAGATTTTTGGCGGGACATTTTCTAAGTGCTTTATTTTGTCATTTTTGTACTGGGCTATTACCAAAAGAAAAAATACGTCATTTGTTTTTTGTCTCGTAGATTGCTATATTAAAATTTGGAAGGTGATTAAAATTTCATTCTGTATACTAAGTTTATTCTAATAAATTGACGATCATAAAGCGTTTTTATAGGTAAAAAAGATAAGAAGAACGGCCTTACATCATCCCATTGCAGAGGAAAGGCCTCTATAATTAAATTCAAGTTACTACAGCATTGATGGGTGCATTCACCACGCTTGCCAAATGCGGGTTGGTGATCACAAAGGCCACGGGCGAAAATGGGCCTGAACTTTACCGCCCGTTACACTGTTGAAATATGATGCAATATTTATTTAATGCTTTTTAATTTCTATTGACTTAAAATCACGATATTTTACAATGGGGTATTAAAGTATCATTTAAATAAAAACACAATTGACCCTCAATCGCTAAGTGTATTCTTCCGGTCCTAAAATGTTGCCAGGCATAATATGCGTTGATACACCACTTTTATATTTTTTCCTACAAAAAGGTATATTGCGATAATGCAAGTAGGTAAGTACACACTACTGTTTATTAGTACAATATACAATACAATAGAATTATGGCGTATTTTTAAAATGTCTTTAAAGCATATGTGAAATCGATATAAAGTTAATATTACATAGATGGCATTAGGATTTGTAAAAAAAGAAAAATAAATGTCAAGATTGTCAACTGTCACAGTCATTGGTTGGCTTCGTTTTGCTTTGAGCTTGTTAATGCGGTTATAAATAATACATAGTGGCCGAGTATTATTTATTATTCGAATCGATTGTCTTTTACGACTTGGCTAAGTTGTGGGATTCTGATGGTGAGGCTAGGGCATACGATACACACATACTAGTACTATCATGGGAATGCATCAAATAAAAGATGAAGGTTTTTCTATTATTAAACAACAGTAGATCGCACCTCAAGTATTAGTAAGTAGTTAAAAAGCAAGCAAGGGTCTTACGAAAATCTTATACTACCTGCACAACTCTTGTATAATATTCATATACCTACAATCATTTTATTATGATGATGAATAAATGTAATAAATGTAAAAAATAGTTCTTATATGATTTTTTATTTAAATCCCTTTATTTATATTGCCATAAAGCATGTCGATCACAGACCTTTTCATAGTACTATGAATAGAACAGTTATTGGAATAACCACAATAACTTCTTCACATTTGAGGTTATTTATTGTTGATCAATATCATGCTATAACTTTTTTCTCCCATGGCAGATTTTTTTAAATCATTGCGTATTTGATATAAGACTATAGTTTCTATAAAATAACACCCCATTTGTGGATGTAACGTTTTCAGGCCCAGCTTTGCATGGAAGTTCGCCCGACGCCTTGTATACAACGTTCGATAATTTGAAACTCCTGTTGCTTGACCCAGGAATCGAACCCAGGTCCCCGAGATTTTGGCCCGGTATTTAAACCACTCGACGAACGGGGCATTTTATAGGTACAATACAATAGGTTTTTGCCAAAATTTCGAGACGTTGATCCTTTTCGAAATCACGTACTTATATAAAAATAATTTCGAAGGCTTTCAGTGTGATTACAAAAACGAATTATAAGACGGCCAATTAAAAATGTTTGATATATTACTGACATGATATCATGAACGCATATTCTCAAAATAGTCGTCCTAAAATAAGACAAGGCTTAAACTTGTTTTTTCTTTTTTGTAATAACACTGCTAATTTTGAGATCGCATTCAAATACAGGAATAGTAGAAAGTGGGTAAACTACTAACATGTTATAACATTTACTTATCTTACGCCTATCTGCGTTTAATTTATCAATCTTTCTTAGAAAACAGGAAACGCATAATTGTTAACCGCTAGTTCGAACAGGTTTGCAATAAGACGTCCCAGTCATTTCACTTTTCTAGGTGTCGGTAGAAATGCGCTGAAACTGGCTTCTAGTAATTTATGGCTGTAGTATTCCATTCGAAGTGGAGTATTGGCACGGCTGTACATTATTTTGTATCTATTTGGAACATACATTTAACTGATGCAGTATCATGGTAATGGTGTAGCGTTAGACAGACTCTCAGAGTTTATACCGTGCACCTTATTTATTATGAGTTTCCGATATTTCGACGCTGTTGCAAGGATCACGGGGGATGTTAGTGACCATGAAAGTTTAAATCAGATTCTGAGAGTCTAAAGTATAATTTTAGGTAATGGTCATTTTAAAAAAATCTGTGATTTGTTATCCACCTTACTTGATTCTTAATTCAAAATGAAAGAAAGAAATTATTTTTAGCGGCTTTACTCATGGCATTTTAATCGTTTAGTACCTGACACCAGCTGGACTATGGTCTCTCTTAAAAAACAAATAAGCCATATATCGTCACAGTTGTCAGGCGGGATGGTGACCGTAGTTGGGCAAATGGTGGGGAGAAGATGCTGCTGTCCATTTTCTTCCAGCAGTACTCATTTAGTCGTCTCTCACGACAGACAGATGAAGAGAAGAGCTGCTTTTATTTTTGTGTGCCGGCACCATACCTGTGTATGGTATACATATATAGAAACACTCTACGGGTAGAAAAACACTTTTATCAGTACCCAACAAAGAATATCCTACGAGGACGTTACCCTTTTTATTTTTTTAATGTTATTTTGAATATTTTAGAGTCTTTAAATCAGAAAATTAACCCCAAATAAATACTTGACCCTAGAGCACACATTATACTCAATAGTTACCTACCCTCTTGTAACTCTTGCAGGAGTATAGCTACCTGAGTTCGTCCCCGTTTGACATTGGCCTAAGATGGCGACCGTTTATTAACACGCAGAAGCAATAAAAACAAAACGCATGCGGCCCAGATTTTAGCTCTCCATTTTTAGCTTGCTGCAAAACTGGACGCAAATCAGCTAATTAGGTAGCTATAACAGTAAATTGAAAGCCTTTAAATGGACATTCATTTATTAATCGACGTTAAAAATTGATGTTTTTGTTTTGCTTGTTACCACCACTGGTGGTGACGGATTTTTGTATTTTGCTATCGATTTTTATTAGGTAAGTACTCGATTTTATTTATAATAGGGGTTAAAGTATGAAATTGCCGATTTGTACTGAAAATCAAAATTGTTTATTTTTTAATTTTTAAATAATTTATTTAATCAAAATAGTTACCATTATTATCTATACATTGCTGCCATCTAATAGGAAGGCCTTTTAGGCCGTTGTGATAGAACTCTGAGGATCTAGACTGCAAAAACTGTGTGAAAGCATTTTGTACTGCCTCCTGGGAAGAAAACTTCTTGTCACGTAGATAATTGTCCAAATCACGAAAAAAATGGCAGTCCGTTGGAGCAAGGTCTGGCGAATACGGAGGATGTCGAATGGTTTCTAATTGCAGTTCCTGAAGGGTCAAAACGGTTTCTCGTGCTGTATGAGGTCTCGCGATGTCATGGAGCAATAATGGTAAAGATCGATTCATGAGTCGGGGCTGTTTTACTGCTAGTTTTGCCAACATTGTTCGGAGTTCGGCACAAAAGACATCTGCCGTTAATGATTGACCAGATCGGAGAAAACTATAGTGAATAACACCATGCTGAGACCACCAAACAGTTACCATTACCTTTTTATTGGTAAGTTTTGCATTAGGACACTGTTGTGGCGTTTGACCTGGGGTCAGCGATTGCATTTTTCTTTTACGGTTATCACAAAGAATCCACTTTTCATCACATGTCACAGTTCGATTTAATATTCCTTCATTTCTGTACCGATTCAACAAGGCAACACAAGTATCAACACGCGTTTCTTTCGGCACATCAGTCAAATCATGAGGCACCCATTTTTCGTATTTTTTTATTTTATTGATTTGACGCAAATGAGTCAATATTGTGGGTAAGGTTACGTTAAACCATGCCGCTAATTCCTGGGTAGTTTGACTAGGATCGGCTTCCACCATATCTCTTAATTCATCGTTAATCACCTGTGTGGGCGGTCTTCCTCGTGGCTCGTTCTTCAAGTCGAAGTTTCCATCACGAAAGCGTTTAAACCAAAATCGCACGGTGCGGTCATTAGCAGATCCCTCTCCAAACGCAACATTGATATTGTGGGCTGTTTCTGCCGCGTTACTTCTGCGTCAAAACTCGTATTCAAAAATCACTCGAATTTTCGCAGTATCCATCTTTCTTGTCTAAGTTAAAAACAAAAACAATTGAAAGTCGATATTCAAATGTTTCACATTTTTTAAAAGAAGAACACCCCTCCACTGGCAAGGAGTCCGATTCGGGCCGCGTCAAAAATCTAAACTTCTGGCACGAGGTCCGAATCGGGCTTCCTACTTAGTTGCGTTTTTCGCGGGAATTCCTACAGACGCGGCTGTTCCTATCCCTTTTGCACCTATATCGCTGTGTAGAAGAAAGAAGGGGCTAGCTAGCAAGCCAAAGTCTAAGGTCATGTGTCAAACAAAATATTTGAGCAATTTGTAAGTGTTCGTCAGACGTCACTCGTTACGTGTTGTGGTATGCGGTGTGTTCGCCTTATTTTAACAGTGTTTATTAACTCATTCACTCATGGTTCAATTAAGTAAATGATAGTATAAAGGTTTACAATGAAAACAAAACTGTACACAAAAATTGTTAAGTATGGTTATTAAATTTTATATAATCTCATGTAAACCATATTTTTACTTTTCCCTTAGTTAACATTGTTCTCATTTATAGATGCAACTAAATTAACGAATTGCACAAGCATTGTTTTATAGATTATTTTATGGAGAACAGTAATATATATACATTTTGTAGGGCATTGTTACAAAATATTAAAGAAATGGTCAAAAGAATGCAACTGTTCCCGAACAGCGGGGGGAGGCTTCGTGGATGGTTGCCAGTCAACGGGGTAAAGAGCGCAAGATGGCTGCCAGCGGAGGGGAGAAACCATGTGAAAAAAGTTTCATTCGAAAACCTCAAACCATGAAGATTCTATTCAGTATTCACTGAAGAGTCAATTCAAAGAACCTATACCCCTAATACTTTTTTTGTACCAGCAAAAAATAAATCATTAATCTTGAGCTCTCGGTGAAAATCTTTATATCTTAACGAGTTCATTTTCATAGATCATGGATTGATATAATCACGCTAGTATTGTATTTAAGGGGACTACAGAGCTATGTGCGGCCCCCAAATGTTTTTTTTTTTTTCGACTTCATATACAACTAAATGAAAAGTTTACTGTGATCATAGGGAAAGAAATATACTGTGATTAAATAAATTCTAGAGGTAAGGTAATAGTGTTCTAGTTTTTTGATTATTGATTTTGTTTAAAAGTAATAAAATTAAATCAATAAATAGCTGTGTGTACCTATGAATAAGGCGATCGCCTATCCCCGCCTATGGCCGCCCCATACCCGCTGTTTTCTACCCGGGTTAAAGCGGTTCTGATCCCAAGGTAACTATTAAAGCTTATGTATTGTGGAAAGCTGAAATACTTATATCGTGAAAAACACAAACACCCAGACCCGAGACAATCTTGAAAATTATTTCCTTTTCCTTTCATTGACCCATCCGGGAATCAAAACTTAGAGACACCTTGAATTGAACACCGGTGTGTACGCCACTCCACAGTTGAGATCCTCGAACATAAAATTGCACTATACGTGTGTTCAGGAATCGATCGTGGGACCCACCAGGAGCAAAGACTACCACCTTAGAGTATATTCATACTCTAAGACTACCACTTTACCATACCGGTTGTCAATAAAGATGAGGTATGGTAATGGATTGGAAATGTCATCTATCTAAACTTATCTTCGAAATGCATTATAAACAAAGCTAAAATGACATTGACCCCTAGGTACAGACGAAGGCACATCAGGCTAAAGACTATGGAACCTTATATAGTTGACTTAGGTGCGATTTTGCAATAAATCTGTGGTTCGATATGCATGCCATGTACCCTGAATGAAAATTGAGCCTTGAAAATTGACAAATTACTTGGTTCAGTGAAAAATAAAATTATCATAATTTATGCTGAATTACTACAAAAGGCCATGAAGACTATTTGTTGATTTGTATTATAAAAAGCTGATAACATCAGATAAAAATGTATCCTGTAAAATTATTGTAATGTAATCTAAATAATATTACCTTGTAGCCGGATATAATTGAATAAATTGAGATCATTATAGAAAAATGGGAAAAAATGGCTTAGTAACCTATGATTATTATAAAATAAAAATAACCTTTAAATCTTTAATAAAATATAAAAATATATGACTCAACAATCAAAATAGACTCGATTGCCGGAAACTACCGTCTGTATAATTTTGAATTTTGCGTAGGCTCAAGAACTCTACAATCTACATTAAAAAAGTACATTTTAAAATAGGAGTACAACAAGTAATATTTTTGATAGATTTAGGATAATGTTTAGCTTAGCATTTCTATTTTGTACCACGGTTCCTTCAAATATAACTGTTAAATGTCGAGATATAAACATAGAGCCCGCTTCCGCGACGTCACTCTCGATCGAGAACGACGCATGCGCGGCCGCGTTCCCGCGCATTTTTGACGTTTACTTTTTCCCACAAAAAAGTTTTGCGAGTGTTTGAGTTTTTAATTATTGTGATCTGTGTTGTTAGTAGCCAGTACGCGTAAGTATCAAGCCGGTCGTTCACATTAAAAAAGTAGGTCATGCTTGCTTTGTTGTGGACATTTTAACGGTCCTCACCTTTATGGCTGCGTATAGTATTTTTTAAGTTTATTTGAAGAATTAAAATTTACTAAATATTATATAGCTTCTAAACAAGTTTCTACGAATTTTCCCACTCATATTATATTTCTTTTTGGTTAGACTATAGACTGGTAAAAGTACCATATGCAATTCAATAGGTAGAGCAGCAATGCAAAACTAAGAGATTTTTTAAAGTTCATACTCAAAACATTTAAATCATTGACTAAAATCACAAAATCTCATCAAAAAAACTGTCAAACATGTTTTAAGGTGTAGAAACAAAGCTATTATTTGCCAACCAATTTTTAACAATGCTTTAACTAATCATGTATAATTCCTAAGCTATATAAATGAAACTCGTTTCTACGAGCCAGCTTCAAATTTTATCGGTAGTTAAATTATACTCACATAAAAAAATACAAAAAGAAGCAAATCGCATACTTAAGTATAATGTAAATAATATGTGTCCTTCTTTGAGCCGGTTTACGTAAATAAAAATTCGATAATGAGATGTTCGCTCCTTGTTTTCTTATATGTTAAGCAAAGAACACACGTAAAAATAAAATATTTTTTGTACCACTCATAGGTATTATGTAGACTGTTTTGCAACAAACTTAATTTATTTTTTATTGTTAAGCTATTAAAAATCAAAAAGTGAAATCAGTTAGTACAGTCACAATTTGCAAAATATACTTTACATATTCTAAACTAAAAAAACTCTTACTAAAATAGCAATGTATACTCATTTAGGTACTAATAAGAACAAAATTTTAATTTTGATTAACGCCTCTTTGGTTTAGTGGTTTAAATACCGGGCCAAGATCTCGGGGTCCCAGGTTCGATCCCTGGGTCGGGCAACAAAAAGTTTCGAATTTTCGAACTTTGCTCGGGATTGTGATCACCAACCCGTATTTGGCAAGCGTGGTGATTATGCCAGTTTCCATCATTGCAGTGGTAACTTGAATTCAATGATGGAGGCCTTTTCCCTGCAGTCGGATGACTATAGGCTGTTTACTTTAATTTTATTTATTTATTTTTTATAAATATTTTATTTTCAATTTTTCTGCCTAGTACCTACCTACTAAGGCATCATCAGAAAACGTATAAAGTAAATACTTTATACGTTTTCTCTTCTGTCATATCAACTTAACGTAAAATAATAATTTACAAATATTATGGTACTAAGTCCTACTGTCCTATTCTCTATCCAAAACACATCAACATGCGAAAGTAACAGTGTATGTTGCTCTATCATCATGAGTAACACTCACCCTACTAACGCAGCCATTGTCTATAGATACCGATTTTATCGAAATTTTGTGCGGAAAACCCAATGATGTTTAAAAAGTAAGTACTTTTTAAATATCATCCAAATTTTTACAACTCTCTACGAGTTGTAAAACCCGAGCGGGAAAATTTACAATGCAGTACTATTATTTTAAAACGTTATAGTCACCGCGAAAATGACAAGATTTTTTATTGTTTTTTTTATAGATTCTAAATGGCAAGAGGATACTATGACATCAAAAGTTACCATACTAAATTATTAATTATTAAATATTGATTTTGCATTTAATCCGATTTTCAAGCCTGCAGGAATGGGTAAATTTATGGAATTGTTGAAATGATCGAATTATACAGGATGAAATTTTAACCACCTTCCAAATTTTAATATATCAATCTACGAGACAAAAAACAAATGACGTATTTTTTCTTTTGGTATAGCCCAGTACAAAAATGTCAAGATAAATCACTTCGAAAATGTCCGCCAAAAATCTAAAATTTTTGATACGGCCGCCTAGCAACACTTTTTTTACTCATTCTTTCATTACGATACTAATCATAAGTTTTTGAGTTTCCCTTTATACTTTAATAGGCCTAGGACCGTAAAAATTTAAAACAATATTACTAAAAATATTTTCGGGTGAAAACTTGATTTACATTTTTTACTTCCTAAATGGGCTCTAAATACGATACTGAACGCCTATAAAAATTTTGGAAAGTGGTTAAAATTTCATTTCATTTCATTACTAATGGCGTAAGATAAGTACTAAATAAAACAAACAAATAATTTACATCAAATTTACATACTTAAACTAAATTTATTTTTATTGAGTAACTACACAATAAACATACATCATTGTGAACTCAGCTTAACAACAAAATAGAACGCACAAACCAGTAAGCGCCTCTGCATTTTGAGAATCACAAGTTGTAAAAAGGTCTTAGCATATTTGTATGAGATTATAATGCAATTTGAAATTTACGGAATGCAATTTTAATTTCAGATTGAGAGCAGCAACCTTGTAAGATGCGCCATTTCTTATTGGGTAAGTTGAGTTTAGGTGATACTCTTTTATTGTATGTGGCGAGTAATAAAAATCCATTTAACTTTAACGTTCGAAAAATTGAATTAAGAATACCGATTGCCAACGATTTTTTAACTTACTAGGTATTATGATAGTTTTAATACGAACTAAAGGGTCTTTGAACCATAGACTTTACATGTATGAGTTTATGCTTTGAACGGATATTTTAAAACCGTAAGCATAATTATTAATTACCGATGTTTTACAGAAACACAGACAATAACAATTTGTTGATCAGAGATTTTCTCACGGATCCTCTACAAACATGCGAAGATCAATTAATTCTAGCGACATGATAGGTTGCATGTTTAGACAATATTTAAGAGTTTTAATTGTTAGCATGAGCGGACGAAACAAATCATGTAGAAAAGCTAAAAATACTTTAAAGGTGTTGTAAAAATTTAAACGCTCTTTTTATTTGTTGCTTTATTGTTTTATAATTTTACTGCGGTTCGGTTAAAATAATTGTAACATTTTAATAAAAAACAAAAAAAATAATTTGTAACAGCTAAATAATACTATTCAAAATTGTATCCTGAATTGGATCGAATATGATAAAGTTAGGTATCAACAGTTTTTTTTTTATATTATGACAGGATTTTTGTTTTTAATAAATAAAGCATGCAGGTCTTACCACGACATGTATAGAATAAATATTTTAACGATTTTTAGTGACAAATAACGTATCTCTCGAGAGACATAACAATCAATTCACTGACCAGATCTCTTTCTCCAAGTTGAAGAGTTGGACACTCCAACTCATTACAACAAGTAAAACAATATTAACATTTTATGAGGCTATATTAAAGTGGATTATTTCACAATCTACAATAAGTAATCCTATTTACATAATGAAATTATCTAATACTGATCAATGATTACTAACATAAATCTCACACTTAGTTTTATGTTATCTAATAAAATATTATATCACATACTGCATAATTATTTCCTACGTCAATCAATCAATGTATGTCTTCTTTAGGTAGTTATATGAAAAAGCCTTATCGTTATGCGACTATTACAATTTATAATTTAAATGTAATACCTACATTACAGAGTCGTGATATTTTATTAAAAATATTAGTAATAAATTTAATGATATCAGATCTTTAATAATAATTGAACTGTAAGATCGCAATCATTTTTTTGGCGAAATGACGCCTGCATTAGATTTGTTTTTTCAGAGTAAGTGGTTTTGAGGTTTATGCCATGGTTTTCGGAATTAAAAAAAGTCACAAATGTCAAAGGTGGCCAGACAATTCATAATTCACCAATGCAATACATTTCTAAGTATAGTTGTGGGCTTTAAAGGAATTTGCAAGCTTTTTCTTTTTGTGTTATAGCGATCAGGTTTGCACGACCTCCTCACGTCAAAGTTGAATACAAGACAAGTTTTAGTTTTTGACGGAACATTCTCTGAGAACCCAAACGTGAATTTTAATACAAATTTATCAGCTGTGACTCATAGAAATATATTATGCCTACTTGAGCTGGTTTAAATAATTATTAACTTCAAAATTTAATGCCAGTTTTATTATCAAATACAGATAATCCGATGCACTGCCGTATTTATACTTTTTATTTATTATAAGTAGAAGTTATAAGGTAAAGTAACTATTTAGTAATCTGTGGTATTGAAAGCGATTGTGAGAAAATACCCAATTTAATCGTGTAATAACCTGCCTTATTCTATTTCATTCCAAACTAGATTCAAGAGACATTAAATCTAAAGTATTACATACACATGTAGAGCCCATTTTGTTAAACATAAAATATTGATCCTTACTAGATAAATTTGACACAAAACATCCGGATTTTGACTCAAAAATTTCAGAATTTAAAAGAAATAATAGAAATTTAAATAAACTGAAAGTGAAATGTTAAATATTTTCATATTTTTTACCACCATATAAACTTATGTGACACGCAATAAAGAATTAATCAAAGAATTTGAATTTGACAATAGAGGAACCTACTCACATTTCATTATACGGTACCTGTGTCGTGTGGTGCCGGCAAATTTAAATAGGTAATATAGCAACCCCTTCTCTTCCTATGGGTGTCTTAAAAAAGAGGCGACTAAAGGAGGCACTTATATCCTATCTATCTTCAGTTTTGGCATATCCGAGATAGAAAACAACTTCTGTCTTTATTTCACTGGACGGAAAAATCAGAGACAGAAACTGTTTCCTATCTCCGATATGTCAAAACTAGCGATAGATAGGAAATTGAAAACGGCCGTATGACTACTAGATAAAACTAGAGCTTTGTGCTGCCCCCAATTTATTTAATTTTATTACTTCTAAACAAAATTAATTCTCAAAAAAGTAATACACTATTACCTTAGCTTTACTTACTCTGGCATTCTTTCGTATTCGACATTCGACAAATTCGATTTTATAAACAACTAAATGAAAACTTTACTATGATTCAATAAATACTAGAGGTAATTTGCTAAGGTTAAGGGTAATAGTGTTTTAGATTTTGAGAACTGATTTTTAATTCAAAGGGCAGCACATACTAGCTCTACTAGTCCCCTTAAAAAGACGGGCAGACGCGTCTTCTCTCCTCCATTGGCAAAACTGTGACCGCTCTTTTTTCGACTTTTCGAAAGATCTGGGTTGAAATATTGGCAACTGATAATGATAGCCGCTACCGAAAAGGAACTTAGGCATTAACCTGATCGAGCAGTAAAATAGTAGGCATAGACCAAAATATTTCAATAAAAAAACAAGCGTCAGTTGTAGTGTAGTCTACTTCAGGTGTCGCTTGACCTCAAATACTGCGACAATATTTGAATTGATTTGTGGCTATTTGCGTCTGTTATCTAATACGTGACTCTGTCTGAGCTCATCTCTTAATGTGTGCTCGGTGATGCTACTCGTTGCCTCATAAAAATATGTATTATTATCAATGTTCTAATAAGCCTTACGATTAAGCCTTGATTTTGGAATAAACAATTGTTTTCCTTGTGCAGTTTAACTTTTACGCCCAGCTATATGTATATAGAAACAAAAATGAGATTATCAATACAGTGTCCTCTGTAGTCTGTGATCGAAACCTATCCACGACCTGGTCGTAGAATTTGTACCTCTAGCTGTCTATTTTGCCTCCATTCAAATTTTCATCATCATTAAAGTTTAATGTTTGTGCCAAAATAGGTAGCCTATGTAATGCGAGCTATGCGAACGTTTACTTTTCGTTGAGAAGTTTACTGTCTACTACGTCAACAATCTTATTAAGTTCGCTAGTACTAATTTTAAAAAAATCCTATAAGTAGTCCTTTATATTCAGACTAACTGTTTCTAGTGATATCGTCCGGGTGGAAAATTGACTTTGAAAGTACCTATCACACGGGTAATGTACACTTTTTTATTATCTTTAAAATAATTTATAGGCGTTCAGTATCGTATTAAGAGCCCATTTATGAAGTAAAAAATGTAAATCATGTTAACCCCCAAATATATTTTTGCGTCATAGTTTTTAATTTTTACGGTCCTAAGCCTGTTTTGGTATGAAGGGAAAATCAAAAACTTATGTATAGTATCTTAATGAATTAATAAGATGCGCATCGCGTAAAAAAAGTGTTGCTGGAGGCCGTATCAAAATTTTTTGATTTTTGGCGGACATTTTTTAAATGCTTTATCTTAACATTTTTGTACTGGGCTAAACCAAAAGAAAAAATACATCATTTGTTTTTTGTCTCGTAGATTGTTATATTAAATTTTGGAAGGTAGTTAAAATTTCATTCTGTATATGCTATTCCAGCCTCTAAACTATCTGCTTGCGAAATGTCATCCAGATCCATCAGCGCACTTTTTTGAAAAAGTAACAAACCCTCGTAGGTAGTTTCTCTAAAAATATATTTATCACAAATATAGTCAGCTAAGCTAAGGAAAATCGTGAAGTTCGATGGAATCTTGACTCTAGACAATATATTAGCACTCGTATGCTTGCTGACCTTATGTCCAATTAAATAAACATAATTAATTATCATGCGCAGTGTCAGGCACGTATAAGAATTCCTTTTATTGGCTATCAATGTGTAAAGATTTTTTAAACACTCAAAATTATGTGCCTTGTAGGTCACCTTGTTTCAAGTGAAAATATTTTAAGGGCCTGTTCGTTCAGCGTATTAAATATTTTTTTGTAAAGGAAAAAAATATTTTCATACGCTATTTTTCGACGTAATCATAAAAAGGTCAGGTACCTTTAACTGTCCAAGTTTACATAAACAGCTAACGTCATGTGTAATCCTTTTGTAATGCAAATTCAATAACTACTAAGTACTCCGACTTAAAGATGAATGCAATTTAGGTAAAAGAACACCCAAATGTTTAGTGGGTGCTCACTTGGTGCGGACGTTTTACTGTCACTGACTGTGTAACTAGTTTTCTTTTATTTTACATCAATGCCATTACGTAAATTTATTTTATTAGGCATTAATTAGATTCTATAATGGCGCCTGCCTATTGGACCACCCTTCAAGCGATGTTAATGGTTCCTCATCACGCAATGCTGATAATATTTAAATTGCGATATCAACCGTAGTGGTAAATGATAAGACACATTTTGACATCCTCCGTAGTGGACACCTTGAAAAACCGATACATGCTCAACCCACATGGTTGAGCATGTATCGGTTTTCAAGGTGTCGCCTGCTCTGAGGTCCCGGGTTCTATTCCCGGACGGGTCAATGTAAAAAAAATTGTTTCTCTATTATTTCTTGGTTCTGGGTATTTGTGGTGCATTCGCTGTCTCTAATTTCACAAGTGCTTTAGATATTTACTTACTTTAGGGTTTAGAACAATTTATATGTTAAATTGTCCAATGTAGGTATATTATGTTGACCTATGTTAAATGATAAGACAAGTCTAATCTTGTCACATCATGTCAAACCTCTAAGGGTAGAGTTCACCAACAGACGTTTAAGTTTTAAACAGCGTTTAAAATATTATTTGACATATTTTGTATGGGAATTGTGTCAAATTAATCGTCAATCTATGTTTACCGGCTGTTTAAGAATTGGTGAACTCGGGTCTAAGATTATAAACTAGACAATGCGAAGTGTGCTAGGAGGGAGGAGGAGGAGTACATCCGCCTGTTCTACATTTTATATCCAACTGGATACACGCACTTTGAATTCACTGATTTACATTTAAATTTCAAATAAGAATACTTGTTTGTCGTACAAATATTCAAATGCAAGTGAATATGTGATGGCAATACAGATTTGCTTTATTGCACGATTCTAATACCAAGTTATTACAATCCTAATATTATAATAAACTTGTAAGGATTTATGGATGTTTGTAACTCTTTCACGCTAAAAGCTAAACGTGTCTGAATGAAATCTGGCACTGTGTTAGTTTATTGGCTGGAATAACATGTAGGTTACAGTCAGTATATAAACTTGAAAAATTTTGTCTCAGGCGGGACTCGAACCCGCATCTCCTCGCATTGTATCATCGCATGCGAGGAGATGCGGGTACGAGTCCCGCCTGAGACAAAAAATTTTTCAAGTTTATATACTGATATTATAAGTGCAATTAAGTTGCTAAAATATCAAAATAAAGTATGTAGGTTACTCTTTATCCCGGGAAAAGGTACGTTTCCCGTAGGATAATGTAATAAATAGTATTCAATTCAAAATTTCAAGCGTACGACACAGTACGCGGGCAGCTTGTAACATAATGCTGAATTGTTTTAAGATTAAATTTTAAAGTAAATTATATTTTTTTCATTCGATTGTTAAGCAGCATACTGCCTGCTTATCCCTGACATATTGAACATTGTATTAACGCGATCTCGTTTGAAACAGCTTTAAAAATTATGCTATGTTACGTTCCCGCTTTGCTACTGTCCCGTTCCGCTTCTGTTCTGCTTTTGGTTTGCTCAAGTCTTAAAAGGTCTGACGTGAAATAACCTAACAAAAAGTGCTTAATAATATACAAATTTTAATTCCATTTAAATGACGATAATGTAAGGCATCAATTTACAGTGTATATAAAATATATAAAAAAACATTCTACAATTGAAAGTATAGATATTATTATATAAATTAAAAATCAATTACCTATAAAAACTATAAAAATGGTCCTTGTGGTAAGGTGCCCAAGATACTGGCAGCATTTACCTCGCTAGTTTGCGATGCTCAGTCACTGTGCGAGGTAGCTGCCAGCTCTTGGGTCACCGCTGAGGTCAGATAAACGTTTAAGATTTACAAACTTTTTTCCTTGGCCTATTTTTCTACATTTGAGTTTAATAATAGGGGTTAAAGTATGAAATTGCCGACTATTTTCCCACTTTTTATTTTGTTTATAGCTCTTAAGTTAGTATAGTCATATTATTGCGTAATTCTTTTTGTATTGTATCAAAAACTAAATAAAGTACCTTTTGACTAAAAAAAAAATGCAATACTAGTGCCTATTACTTCAAAGGAAGTCGTTGAAAAGACCCCTTACAATGTGTCAGCTGACCTTCTTGCTTCAATTAAGTATATTTGTATTATATACTTTGATTTTCAGAAATTTAAATACTATAATACGTAGCTTTATAACCATCTAACTTTCACCTTTAACTGCATCGAAAACGGTTCAGGCGTTTTTAAAAAAAAACTAAAAAATTGTTAGTATGGAAAAATGACTTTTCTCGATTTCGTCTATACAAAACGGCAATTTCATACTTTAACCCTTAATATTAACTAAATAAAGGCCACGGGCGAAAATGGGCCTCAAGTTTACCGCCCGTTACACTGTTGAAATATGATTCAATATTTATTAAATGCTTTTTAATTTCTATTGACATAAAATCACGATATTTTACAATGGGGTATTAAAGTATCATTTAAATAAAAACACAACTGACCCTAAATTGCTAAGTGTATTCCTCCGGTCCTAAAATGTTGCCAGTACAAAAGGTATATTGCGATAATGCAAGTAGGTAAGTACACACTACTGTTTATTAGTTCAATGTACAATACAATAGAATTATGGCGTATTTTTAAAATATCTTTAAAGCTTAAGGCGACTAGTAGAGCTAAACGCGAGTTTTATAATGTACATAAATCTATGTCAGACTCCAAAAAACCAAGCCAAAAAAATATATGTTAGTCTTCAGGATATACTTTAGTATAATACTGTTCTCAAAACACGATACAACTAATTTGACTCGATAGAAAAAAATCACGAACATGCCTCTAAAAAAAATTTATAACTCACTTAAGTCCTAGTAAAATACACGTAATCATTATAATCTTTTGATATATTGTATAATAAACGACAAGCTCTTATAATACAGTTCCAGTTTTTTAATTGAATGTATGCATTTTCCGAAAATCGCTAATTCTCATTTTCTGGGATGAAAGTTGATGGAACGCATGCATGTGTGCGTGAGCGACCGTGTACCGATTAGTGCAGGCTGATGCCTGATGCTAGGTGGACGTGTCGCGCTTTTCGGCTTACATTTTTCTAAAGAAGCATAGAACCTGTTTATTCGACTTGCTCGATAACAATCACCCTGGTGTTATGGCGAACAAGTCTAGCATACATCCTACAAATCGCATGTTCGCATCTCTCCTAAGAAAACTTCTTTTTTTATTTTAAACAAAAATATTTTTTTTTCTTTTCACAAGCAGAGACGAAAATGTTGAAAGTTTTTTTAATGCGTTAGTTCAAAATTTGAATGAATTTTATTGTATTTAAAACTGTACCTTATAAATTTGCCTAATTTCGTTTAATTTTCCAGAAAAAGACGTCGTCTTATTATTGACAGCGAGTAAAAGTTTTATGTAATGATGATTTTGTATATAAAAGTGAATTCAGATATTTTTTTTGCTTTGACATATAGTATGTATACCTACCTAAAACTATACTAATATACAACTTGTAATAGCAAAAAAGTAAAAATATGTTTTTGAAACAAAAATAAACATTTGAATAATAGAAAGTGGAATAGGTGTAACTGCCGTGATGCGGTGAGCGAATCATTGAGCTATATTCTGCCGTGCTAGCGATATCGGCAGTAAGTATGATTTGCACATGTTGGAGTAAATGACGTCTAAAATTTTTGTGCATTTTTATGTAGTTACAAAAGGTATTTACTTATTAATATTTCTTCATTTATTAATTAGTTAGTTCACATCATAAAATTAATTTTATTGTATTTAAAACTATAACTTATAAATTTGCCTAATTTCGTTTAATTATCCAGAAAAAGACTTCCATCTTATTATTATTGATAGCTAGTAAAAGTTTCATGTCATGATGATTTGTCTATAAAAGTGAATTCAGTTTTTTTTTATTTATGTTTTAATTTTTATTTTATACTTTTTCAAATATCGTTTGGTAAAATTATAAAAAAAATACGGTAAGCTACAAATATGCGTCTTCTTGACTCTTGACCTTAGTTAGAGCATTATCTAAGTATTGACTCTAGATAGACCGCGAAACATATTAGGACCTTACCTACTTATGAAATTGTAGTTTGGTATGGAAGGAACTTACGTAAAACTTGTAATAAAAAAATGGGAGGAGCTTAGTCAAATATTTTTTAATAAAATATACCTATTTATTTAATCAAAGTATGTACCATTGTTATCTATGCACTTTTGCCATCTCATGGGTAGTTCATTAATCACTTAACTAAAAAAAACATTCGGACGGCAATCAATAAAAAAATATTTGAAGACGGTTTGTACTGCCTCATTGGAATTGAAATTTTTCCCTTGCAAGAAATTATCCAAATTTCGAAAAAAATGGTACTCAGTTATTGGAGTAAGGTGTGGGGAGTCTGGTGGATGTCTTAAAACTATAGTAATAAACAAATTGTACATAACAAAAAAGTTAAAACTATATTTTTAAAACAAAAATAAACATTTCAATAATAGAAAGTGGAATAGGTGTAACTGACCTGTGATTCTGTGAATCATTGAGCTATATTCCGCCGTGCTAGCAATATCGGCAGTAAGTATGATTTGCACAGTTTGGAGTAAATGGCGCCTAAAGTTTTAGCGCATTTTTATGTTTTCCTGACTCGTGTTTTTTAAGCTTTCCTAATTGTGATTGTTGAAACGTATTTATAACACAAATAAAGCATTTGTATGTTCTTTACTTAATTAGCTTTTTATTCATTAGAACGATTTAAAATGAGAAAATACCTTTTATATCTAGCCTGAAACGAACAACCTTATTATAAATTGCTTAGTTTATCAGGAATAAGTACTGAGTTACTGTTGTTGTGATAAGCAACGCATACTAATATTAGGTTTAAGCTTAGGAATAGAAACTAAAACTGTAGTAACAAAACGTATTTACTTATTAATATTTACTAATTTATTAAACAAGTTTTACATAATTGATTTGTGTGGATGGACCAAGCAAGTCGATGATATCGTATCTATGTTGTTAGTTTCATTAAAATTTAAAATATATACGAGTATAAGTTGGTTACTAAAAAGTTTTTACTTACAAATGATATTAAAATTGGCAGTAGCTGTACTTTATACTATCGAATAAAAATAATAGCCTTTTAATCGTACAAACAATACAAATCAAAATTTGAGATCAAAATAAAACGTAACATAATTACTTATAATAAAAAATCTTCCTTTTGTACTATGATATACTCTTTAACTCCGTAGTATTGCAAAGCTCAGGTGCTTTTCTGAACTTGTTTTTAAACCGTCTTTACTGATTAAGTAGCCGAGGTAGGTAATACTCGTACTATCTTTTTAAGAATTCACATTGTTCTTCTTATACACGTAAATGCAATTAGCACAGGTAATCTGAATTCCTGATGCATGTGTCAAATTCGGTTCAGCGATATGGACTTGAAGAATATTGTTAACATAAGCAACGACACCGTCATTCTGATTGAGTTGATGTAAAGTATAATGTGATATATAACTTTATAGATTAGAAAGTAGTTTACTAGGACTAAGTCTGCACTATGTTAGTACCAGAATATTACTTTCAAAGTTCATTTGAGATATGTCAAGTAACAAGTCATCATAATTACTTTATATACATACTTCTAATGTTCTGAGTAATGACGTTAAAGTTAGTATGAGAATTCGGTAAGACGTCGTTTACGTAAAGATTTCAGTAGAACATTATTTTCCCATACCATCTACCAAGTTACTGCTCATATCCTAAGTAAG
The DNA here is from genome assembly GCA_949315895.1 of Anania crocealis. Classification (NCBI taxonomy): domain Eukaryota; kingdom Metazoa; phylum Arthropoda; class Insecta; order Lepidoptera; family Crambidae; genus Anania; species Anania crocealis. The sequence continues at coordinate 4,997,525 of OX438869.1, read as the reverse complement.
TAATATCTAATAAAAAAATACGTTTTGTTTAATATATGTATCCACAGCATATTTATTTACTGCTGATATTTTAAGTAGTTAGTACAGAATACAAAACAAGCTTTTCATAGAATATTCACAGTATATGCATACATACACACATACATACACTCACGCCTTTTTCCCGGAGGGGTAGGCAGAGGCCACATTTTTCCACTTGCTACGATCCTTACAGACTACTTTCGCTTCATCCACATTCATTAATATTTTCATACACGCTCGCCGGTTTAGGGTACTCTTGACCTGACCTTTCTTTAGAACTTCCCTCCAACATTTCCATTCATACTCGCCATATATATCTTTTTAGTCAACCTGCTTTCATTCATCCTCTCAACATGTCCAAACCATTTAAGCATTCCTTTTTCAATACTGGTCACTACATCCTCTTTTACACTACATCGATCCCTTATCACACTATTTTTAATCCTGTCACTCAGATTGACTCCAACCATACTTCTTAACGCTCTCATTTCTACTGCATTTATTCTGCTTTCATGTTTTCTCTGCCACACCCAACTTTCACTCCCATACATCAGTGTTGGAACCAACACCCCTCCATGCACAGCCAGGCGGGCCTTTTCGGACACCTTCTGACTGCTCATAAAAGCGTGCAAGGCTCCATTCACCATATTGCCGGCATTTACTCTCCTTTCAATATCACTATTACACCTTCCATTCGCTGTAAACATTGATCCCAAATAAACAAACTCCTTCACTTGCTCCACTTTTTCATCTCCTATCAAAATATTACACTCGGTCATGCTATCCTCCTTTTCAAAAACCATTGCTTTTGTCTTACTTACATTCACTTTCATTCCTTTCTTGTTCAAATCTTCATGCACAATATTGACCATCTCCTGCAACTCCAAATATGCAGATACTGTATTTATCTAAAGTAATAATAATATCCTAGCCATATGTCTTTGCTTATAAGGCCGGCGTAACTATACTAATTATTGTTAGGTTATGGAAAATATTTCGCATTTTTGACTTACTGCCCTTATCTTTAACAACATTTGTCAGTTCCCATTAAGATATTAAAATGGCTGTCAGCTCATCTGATAGAGCTTTTTATGCTTATTCTCGATCACTATAAAACTCATTTTTACCAAAATTGGAGTTACTGCCGTTATTGCTAGCACAGCAGTATTAATAATAGAGGTGCCATTGCGTAATTTTATTTGTACTTTTTTTAACACTTGTTTTCATACATGAACCATAAAAGTAACATTATAAATAATGCACGTCTACGTTATTTACCCATATTATCCAAATCATACCTAGGCTTGACCGATTTTGATGAAAGTTTTATCCCAGCACCGTTTTAGATAAATATTAACAAATATCAACATTAAAAAAAAAATATTTTAAAAAGATTACTTCGGTTATAATAATAACTTCTTTTTTTAGTTTATGAATTAATTATGATGAATTATCTAATTTGTTGTGTCAATTATCAAGAAAACATCGTGTCATTAATTTCAAAATGGTTAAATATTTTTATTTAAATAATAATTAAAATATTTTATATATAAATAATTTAAATATTGTCGAAGCCGTTTTTTTTATTTTTAGTAACATTGTTAATGTTAAAAAGAATAACATTAAAACAAACAAGTATTCTGCTTTTAAATAAGTTAAGATACTTTGTCTATTTTTTATTGCTCTTTCCCTCTTTTTATTATTCCTTGTTGGTTGTCATAATAAAATAAAATAAAATAAAATAAAATAAAATAAAATAAATATTGCATTTAGAGACATCGAAAAAAAGATAGTTATGCCATCTATTAGAAAATCATGGCGTCATTTCGGGATGTGCTTTAAAATATAGCAGCCAAGAATATTGCCGTAGGCGGCGTTGACGACGTTTGTTTAAATGTGTGCTTACGATTCTCAAGGCCACTTAGGTCTACTAGTCCTCTTAAGAGAAATCGATATCGAGTTAATATTACATAGATGGCATTAGGACTTGTAAAAAAAGAAAAACAAATGTCAAGACTGTCAACTGTCACAGTCATTGGTTGCCTAGTTTTGTTTTGAGCTTGTTATGCGGTTATTAATAATACATAGTGGCCGAGAATTATTTATTATTCGAATCGATTGTCTTTCACGACTTTGGCTAAGTTGTGGGATTCTGATAGTGATGCTAGAGCATACGATACACACATACTAGTACTATCATGGGAATGCATCAAATAAAACATGAAGGCTTTTCTATTATTAAACAACAGTAGATCGCACCTCAAGTATTAGTAAGTAGTTAAAAAGCAAGCAAGGGTCTTACGAAAATCTTATACTACCTGCACAATCTTGTATAATATTCATATACCTACAATCATTTTATTATGATAAATAAATGTAATAAATATAAAAAATAGTTCTTAAATGATTTTTTATTTAAATCCCTTTATTTATATTGCTATAAAGAATGTCGATCACAGACCTTTTCATAGTACTATGAATAGAACAGTAATTGGAATAACCACAATAACTTCTTCACATTTGAGGTTATTTATTGTTGATTAATATAATGCTATAACTTTTTTCTCCCATGGAAGATTTTTTTATGCAAAAACAAAACTTCTTTGAATTGAGGAGCTCCTCATTTTTTTCCTTTTTACATCATTTGAAAAAGGAATACGAATCAGAATGTTGCAATATTTTAATTTAAATGGCAGAAAACGGGATTGGTATACTGGTCCACAGACAATAAGTCTACAGCAAGTAGCTATTATTCACTCCGGCGAGTACTAGCAATATTACTTTCCCAGGCGGAATGCGCTAGATTGCTTAGGAGAGCTGGGTACGGTCAGCAAATACGATTTCCAAAACAGTGTTTTATAGTAACATCATCGCATTAGATCTCGAATGTACGCGAAGACTATGCCTTGACATGAATTAAAAATTAATTTACGGGATTAGATTACAAATTAAAATTATTGGGATCTAAAATATTATAAGTGTTACAAAATATAGATGTAAGTATTTATATCATTATAGACCCTTTTCTGGCACAAGAATAGAATTGCTGATATAATCTACTGTTGAATAAATTAGTATATTTTTTTAGAGCAAAAAAATAATTATATTTAAACATTCAACAATTGATTAAATCTGTAGTAACATTTTTATTACCTTACTAATTTGAAAACTAAAATAAGTAGTCCGTTTGTAGTCATTTAATGGATTGATTTTGACAACTAGGTATTATTATTCTTGTGATTCAATATTGAATAGCCACAGCTTTTCATATAATAGTAATTGGAAGATTTTTGAAAAAAAAATACCAGACGAATTCTTGTTTTGTCGTCCGTAGATGCGCCTGAGCACAATAGCTCGGGTCAGCGCAGTGCATTCACCGAGCATGCGCGTGCCTTACTCTACTGCACCGAGACCATACCACACAACGGTGTTATATAGATCATAATAAGATACATAGATACTACAGAATTCTTTTAATTTCATGGGGTGCCGAAACATTAAAAGAAGATACCCCTTCTCTACCTATGGGTGTCGCAAGAGGTGATTATTGGTAGGTGTGGGTTCTTATCCCACCTAAGGTAGTCGCAAGGAGTTGTATTTTCAATCCAATATGGAGTTGGAGTGATGAGTGTGATGACACTACAACGCTAAAATTCTTTAAAGAATGTGAAAATATGACTGACCGAATCAGTCATATTTTCACATTCTTTAAGAACAGTTTTAAAAAGTTTTCAAGTACCTCCGTGTTGTTCTTAGGGAAATGGCAATAAAATTAGCCGTAACTTAAGTTACCGTTAACAAGATCAGTAATAACTAATAAGGTTGCTTACGCAGTCACGCTAGAGATGCACGGGAGTTGCAACTACTCCTAGCAACTCCCCAACAAGTTGAGAGTCTCACCTGTATCGACGTAATCTCTGACAGTCTGCCTTCCAAAGCACGATTTTAATCCCTCAACCCCCAGGCGGCACGCGCGTGCCGCGATAACAATTGATTTCAATTGTGTCTGGAATAACTCACGATCGAGGGATTAACTCACCCGCCCCTTTAAGACCCGCCCAATTTAGAAAAGACCCAATCGGTAGGTAATCATACACAATCACAATTACACCATACCGGCTTAAATAGCGTGATAGTAACTATATCACACTTCAAAATTTTGAAGATGAAAGTGAAATCCCTTTGGTGTGATGTTAATCTTTGGATTTCCAGTCGACAAGAAATCCACCGCGTTATGTGAAGTCGTTACAATTTCGCACCGTTCATCTCATCTTTTATACTCGTAAGTAGTTTATAAACGCAGTATAACATAAAGGATGATAAAATTATATTATAAATTAGCCAATGTATAAGAATGAATTCCTTACTAGTTTTAAGAAAGTGATGTATACGAGTACATTGTGTTGTTGGAGTTCTTTAATAAAAAAAATGCAAAGATTTTGTATACGTAATGAATCTTGAAACGTTGAAATCAATTAGGGGTGCTCGTTTGAAATGCAGTTCTATGACATAAAGTCTCTACGTCAAATTGCGAAGCTACCCATCCGATGAACGCTTACGCTAGAGATACGCTAGCGTGAGTGAATCCAAGTCTATCTTCATCGTTACGTAACGCTCTCTATTGGAATAATAACGGCAATTAGGTACAAAGCGGTAACTCTTTGTAAACGCCCTAGCTCTGGACTTACAAAGGCTACAAAAAGTAGTTTAACCTTTTAAACATCTTAGTAAGGTTTAAAATTGCGTGTTATGTGTATAAGTAATTTAGTCAACATTGAGCTGATGATATCAATCTGTTTGGTCTGTCTTGGTTTCCGCATTTGAATACCACTGTTTCCTCAATAGCCTATTACAATGAGGAAGACATTTTTGGTGATTTAATAAAGATTATCATATACACGCCTAAACTATGTAGGCATAGACAACAACTAATCAACGGACCAAAAAAGTTACAGTTGATGCTGTCTAATAAAATATCAATATTATAAATAGGCGGGCTGCTGGCAAGTAAATCAAAATGGCGGCGCGTTGGGGGAGGCCTACTTTTCTGTTTGGCGCCAAGAAAGCGACCCATTAAAAGTATTTAACCTCCATCATCAATTGATTGTCCAGTTTGACAACTAGTGCTATAACAGCTGTATAAAAGCAAATATATCCTGTGCCCTGTGCTGTACAGTTAAACGAATGCATCGATACCGCTACGGCGACCCAGATCGACGGAACCGATTTAATCAATGGACAGTTATACAGATAAATGCCGATTAATTGTTTGGGACATCGCGATGAGCCGAATTGCAATCGATTTTTAAAATGCCAACGCATTTTGACCTAATTTTGAGTTAAAGCTTGTCACTTTCGTGCGAATTTCGTAATTTTTTAGGCTTTTTCCTACATGCACTTAATAAATTACATCACACCAACTTCGTACTTGGTTTATAAACCCATGCCCTATTATAACCCGTTTTAAAGTTAAGTTCAACCTTGTTTTGCACTGTGTCTGAAGATGAATAGCCCATGTGCTCCGGTAGTACTTTATAATCAGTTGAAAACTCCCAAAGAAATGGAAATTTAAGTATCTCCTCTAATTGTCAGGATATCAAATAAGAGGGCTGACTAAGATAATTTGACTAAGCAAATCGCATTCATCACCAATATTTTTTTGCGATGATATTGATCATAAACATGTCATCAAAGTATACTAATCATATTCTTTCTGCAATTTCCAGTGCTATGCCTGGCGGTGGGGCTGAGCAGCGGTCGATGGGTGCGACGCGCGCGCTCCCAGCAACCAAAGGACACCAGCTTTGTTGGAGACGCCACCAATGAGTTGTCCACGGCTATTTTCCAGGTAACTCTTCTTAATATCGTTAAATAACATTTGTGGATGTGATATAATTTGCAATGTCAGTTGATTTAATTTTCATTTTTGGTTGCAGTTTATACATATCAATTTTTTCAAGTAAAATGTTACAACTTATTCAAGTAATTCTAGAGAAAGTTTCCACTCTAGTGAAATTTACTATCTGACTCAAAGCCAATAACTTTCTTACATTGGTCAACTTTCTACATAGCCACATCACAAGTTACTACCACAAAAATTTTCACTTTCAGGGGTACATCGACGATGACAAGAACATTGCTTTCTCGCCTTTGGGGTACTCTGCTATACTTGCTATCTTAGCCGAAGGTGCCACAGGCGAAACAAGGGAACAACTAGTTACAGCTCTTCATTTGCCTCAAGATCCTAATCTAACAAGGAAGACCTACCACTTCATCATGGAGAGACTCAAAAATACTCACGAATATAAATACAATCATCCCGAGCTGAAGAATTTCTTTTACATCTACAAAAACTACACCATAAATGATGACTACAAAAAGATTTTAGAAGATTACTACTTAACCGAAGTCAGATCTGTTGAAAAGTATAATCCAGAGCAACATTACAATAAGCCAGAAGAAACTGATGATAATAGTGAATTCGTAGTTGATTTGCCTGAAAGAAAGCCAGACGATGATAAAAATGATGACATTCCAGAACTTATGCCACCTAAAGAATCAGATGAAAAGTTAATTTTGTTTGCTGTTGAAGACAAACCTGAGAAAGTCGATGTGTCGCAAGTTGATTATAAACCAGCTAAAAACATTAAAGAAAAGATTAAACTAGTTAAAACTTATCCTAAGAGGGAAGAGTCCGGCGACGAAGAAGAAACTATGGTGGCTGTTGAAGCTAGGAATCATGCTAGAAGTCTGAAAGTATTGGAGGACAAAAATGATATCACGTCAAGTATATCAGTCAACAGCGTTGGCAAAAAATCAAGTAAGAGTAAGTATCATGGTATAAATCTTAATATGAATTGTTAGTCAACGCATTTGTTCCACTAGAGAGAAAGAAAGAAAGTAAATTATTTATTTGGCGCCACTATAACAGTAATTTTTATACATTCAAGTTAACAATAACTTGTGAATTACGAGGTACCCTCATAACCTCATACCAACCTGGTGGCTATAAAGTCACCAGATTATTGTAAAATTATCTTATCTATAATTGCTTTAATCATTATAGATGTATTCCTCGATGACACTAATCAACCTTAATAATCTTTTGATTTATGTACTACTAAGTTATAATAAATCTGCTTACAGCACCATCAAACTCTCTGATGATCATCTTCAACGGCATGTACTTCCGTGGGTCCTGGAAGCAGGCATTTGACATTGTAGAGCCTGGCGTGTTCTACAAGTCCAATACCGAAAAGAAGCAGGTGCCTATGATGAAAACCAGGGGCATTTTTAAGACTGGCTTCCTACCTGGATTGGATAGTGAAGCCATTAGCCTGCCGTACGACGTAAGTGTCACTTTTTACTCGCCCGCAAGGTAAATCCTTGGATGAAAAGAATGTTCGTTTTTTTATGTGCTAATTGTTGTAACGCCTCGTTATTCTAGTCTAGTGGTTTAAGTGCCGGGTCAAGATCTCGGGGGTGGTGGATTCGATCCCCGGGCCCGGCAATAAGAGTTTCGAACTTTCAGATATTGCTTGGGTTTTGGCATGGTGATTATGCCTATACCTGTCATTGCTTATTTTTAACTTAAATTTAATGATGGAGGCCTTTGCAATACAGTGTATAATAATTTCTTGTTTACGTTCCAGGGTGGCCGCTACGCTCTTCTCGTTGTGGTACCCCGTTCGAGAGACGGTCTGACACGCTTGACGGCGGACCTGCCCGCGACCCCACTCACTGACGTCAAGGACAGCCTGCAAGAGGAGGAGCTGCTGGTCTCACTGCCTTCGTTCTACGTGGAAACAACGACTAAACCCGTGGCGGCTTTGGCTAAAGTACGTAATACGTATACTAATATCAAAATCACAGAACATGGAAAAAGGTTAGAAAGGCTGTCATGCGCCATTTGTATGAGAACCGATGTTGCGCCACACTACACATAAACGAGTTCAAAGAACGCCAATCAAGCGAATTCTTCAGACGTCGCGGGACGTCAAAAGAAACCAATCACAGCGCTAACTTACAAGCATTTGCTCATAAACTCTGTGGTGCAACGGCCCCGCCTATATCGCCATCGATCAAAATAGTAATTGAAAGCAGATTGAATTCTGAGGAGTTCAGAAAACAACATTCGGTGGCCGTGTTGCGCTGGTTTATAAAAAGAGGCACAACCTCTTCTTGCCGTATAGGTATCAAGAAGCGGGTTGAGGTGCATAAACAAATAAGAACAGGCAGCATTGTCTTCTCACCACGATTGGTCAAACTGCGATCGCCTCCCCGCCCACCAAGTTTGGCAATTATAACTAAATAAATAATAAAAAATAAATCATAACCAAAAAAAATCTAACAAAATATATAACATAGTTCATGTAGTAAGTGCAGTTCATGGTTAATAATACATTTATTTGAATCAAAATATTATGTATCCTTGACATCGAAACTAGTAAGAACTGTATTTTCAGCGTCAGTGATTCCTCGACATTGTTCAGCTTATTGATAAACAAGAATATTATCATAAATATTGTTAAATTACTTTATTGTGATTATTTCGCTTTGTTATAAAAAGTTTGTTTGTGTGTGTATGTGTGTGTGTGTTATGACAAAAACCTCCTTTTGGAGAGGCCCGTGTCTGATGAGCTGAACATTGTTTAATATTTGCAAAAATATTTTAATCGGATATTTACGCAGTAATCCAGCGGAGTTTCAGCAATATATTTTTTTCTCACCTCCAAACTCCCAAGAGAAATGACTTTAACTATATTAAACTGTTAAAATTTGAAGAAGATTTTTCTTTTTAAATTGTGTTTTCAAAGCAACTGAATTGCTGATTTTGATTCTAGTTTGGAGTGAGCAGCATCTTCAGTCGAGACGCTGAGTTGTCTAAAGTGTCGTCAGCTGACGGACTGTTCGTACAAGAGTTGGTGCAACATGTCGCTGTGCGCGTCGACAACGCCGACTCGTCTGCCTCGCAGTTGTTGGGTATGTTAAGTGCGATTTTAACTGAGGTTGTTGGGTTTGTGAAGTTGTGCATAGACGAGAACATAACAGGAATAACACAGAGCATCTTACGCAGTTGAAATAGGTGCGATTTTGTATTGAAATGTGTAGCGTGTACAGGTCACTGCATATACGATACGACAGTACATCAGGATAAAGACTGGCGCATCTTATACAGTTGAAATAGATGGGGTTTTGCAACAAAAATGTGTAGCCCGATATGCAGGCTACTAGGCCACTGTGCATACGGCAGCAAATCAGGTATACACTGGGGCGTCTTAATTTCGTTAAAATAGGCACGAGTTTACAACAAAAATGTGTAGCTCTATGTGTAGGCCACTGTGCATGCGACAGCAGATCAAAAAAATGACGAAAATACTCAATCCAAAAGATAAATTTTGATTGAGAAAATTACATTAACATCTACATAACAATTCATTGTTAGTGAATTGTATTGATTAGTTCGGCACTATTGAATAAGCGTTCATAGATTTCTATCTTACTTCACCAACAACATTACATATATAACACAATTTTATTTTTCCTTCATCGCCATCAGTATCATTCAGTGCATAGAAAAACTATTCGAGAAAAGAGAATATAACGTAACCGATCATTTGCTATAGAAATCAACTAGGAGTATTTTTTCTACTAAAAAACTTTTATAAGTACATAAAATAATAATGAAATTACAGCTAGGGAGGCAGGAAAATTATTAATATGTAAGTTGTTAAAAAAAAACATAGTTATGGGGGCTATCGCTAGTGAATTTGCCACTAGAGGCGCTAGTGTCGCGTGAGGTCCAATATCATTCACTTTGTACTGGTTATAGCGGAATTTGTTGCATAAATTATAATTTCTTTAATTTACCTGCTGGAAAGTGACCTCCTTCGTAAAATATCGCAAATATGGATTATTTGGCGATTAATGTGAACGCTTTAAAAGCGGAATTAAGAAAAAGCGCAAAAATAGGCGGCCTCAAGAGCAACTATTTCAGAAGTTAGTTTGTTGATATCAAGATAGTTATTTATAAACAATATAACCTTAATTAGATTCAAGATATAACACTTTGTTTCGGCGCCAATCGCCTTTGATAGCTATACCTCCGGACCTCAGTCTACAGTGGCGCCAACTGGTGAGCAAAGAAACGGTAGTCCCCATTACATGATTATATAAAACACTCATTGCAGCAACGAATAAGGTTAATAATTCATGAGTATGTCTGTGTACCTTCTAAATAAAGTCTTCTTCAGACTTCTTCTATTTAATCGCTACGTGCCTTCTAATAGTTACAAATAAAAACTTTGCTTTACTTATGTTTTTTTTTCTATTTTGCAGCCGGCGAAGGAATGGAATCTCTCAAGAATCTGCCACTGGGGCCTGTTAAGCCCGCGCGGCGCTTCAACGTCGAGCACCCGTTCCTATTTTACATCGTCGACTGTTTGGATAATCTTGTCGTAGTTGCCGGCAAGGTCACTGACCCTCAGCAGCCTACTCCTTTCGAAATTTGAACATCAAACTCTAACGAGCCAAACTCCAACAAAACTCGTTTGTTTGCATTTCAAATTTCATTTTCGAATTTATTACGATAATCAGTTTTTTCGACACATTCAAGAACCCACCATTGCTTTTGATTTTGCCGTTACAACTATTTGTATACTATTTCGCTGTGATATCGAAAAAACTATTACACAATCAACTTAAAAACTTGAACCAGATGCATTTGATAATGAAAAAGTACACAGCTTAGGTTAAGTTAGGTTATTTAGTAATTTATTTATTTTTAAACTTAGATGTGATTTAATAATGTTTAAGATTAAATTATTTATTTTTATCAAAATTTGTTTAATTTTGCCTCGGCATTGGAGTAATAAACGAAACTCCTTAGAAGTATTTCATTTGCAACAAATATCCTTAAAATAGTGGGTACTTAGATAAAGAGTGACTTGAAAGTTCAGTGAAATTTGATTAATTCAAGTTAATTCAACGGTCACGCTGGTCGTGATCGTACGAGTCGTGACTTCAATTAAAATTCCTTGTGACTAGATAAGTCAGTAGTGTGTTTGTAAAATGGAAGCGGATAAGGAGAACATAAATAGATTGAAGGCGATCACAAGAATTCCGTTGCCTGTCCAACCTTTGCCAGCTCTGCCAAAACATTTAGTTGAGAGCAACAAACGAAATATGCACAAGGAAGTCAACGAGAGGTATCCATTGAAAACGTTGAACTCGCAAATGTTGGCATTGCCTGGACCTAGCCGGAAGAATGTTATGACTAAGCCAAAGAATCAAATAATTGATCAAAAACATGTCACATTAAGACAGAGAGTAGAGGAATTGGATTGGGATTACAAGGTGTTTAAAGATGAGCGAACGGATGAAGATCAGGTTATTTTGATAAGCGATGATGAAGATGCGAGTAAAAGAGGTGAATTTAGGTTTTTCATTCAGAATAAGCAAAGGAATTGTCTTGGGGAGGCTAGGGCTGCGGTGACACCTGCTGTTAAGTCACCTTCTTTGGAGCCAAGTAGGGTTAAGCAGATAAAAAGAAGTCTTAAGCGACCACATAGCAGAGAGTTGCAGGGTTTGTCGCCTGTGTGCAAACAACAGAAACAAGTTGATGAAAAAGTCAAACGGCGGTTGTATTTCAATGAGCCAATTCAGGACAGGCTATGTTCTCCAGACTTTTGTAAGTACGACTAGAACTTTTTTTTTCATAAATACTTAGATCGATTCCGCTAGCTAAATAAGATATGCTCTAGAACAAACTTACTCTTAACTTATTCCAAACAGATTTAATTAGAGCGAAGGTTTCTAAATTACAGTCTATCATTCTATTTTTATCAATTGATATTAATACTAATATTTAGGATGTTACAAGCTAAAATCGATTGCATGAGTTTGACATAAATGGGCAGGTTATAGATATTACCGTTGACGAAGGTACCTTGTGTTATCTACGAATACGATGCATTATAAATCAGAATTTGGTCATTAACCTCAAAATGGGCTAATAACCAATGATTGCGTTAGTTTTCCTACCTACAACAATATCCAATAACCTCACACGTACCTATATTATTAGTTTGAAGTCATTTAAATTTGGAAAAGGAACGTCAGAATACACTAACACTTACTTAACTTGTTACAAATGCAAATATCGTACCTACTTATTATTTGGTAACAATTCCAAGGCAGTTTCGTAGAACCGAACTAACTAATATGTAGTTCCATTTTATTGTGTAAGATATCAATTATTTATTTGGAGCTACGGCCTGTAAATCAGCGGGCCCTTTAAATATGACCGACGCATTGAATAAAGACACTATTTGTCGAGGTCTACCACTGAACACACGAATACGGTCCAAGAGCCGAAAATACAAAAATGATTCCCATTAGGTATATAGGCAGTCATTAGTACAAAATAGTGTTTGGTGATGAAGAAAATAAAATTTTGAAATTTTAAGGGCATCGATTTAGATAAATTTGGTAGATAAAAATGTACTTTTAGGAAAAAATGTAAATTAATAGGTAATAAAATGGTTTTTGAGTGAATCGTTGACATACACACACAATTAAAAACAAATACTTTTAATAGAATCTCATAAACAAACATGGATGATTGTCTTCGTTTGAAATCAACATCTGGCTTAGAAAGGTAATTATGAACCTTTAGTTTATTGTTTTTGATACACACTTTTTTATTTTTTTCTTACGAATAGATAATATTTTCCTGCGTTAACATTGAGTCTTACAGGGTAAACGTAGTCTGCCAAATTCATATAAATAAATAAATAATAGACCAGGTACATACTTCAAAGTACATAATTTTTAAAAGTTCAACAATAAGACATTCTCTTTTCAAACTGTAAATCATGTGAACAATGAAACTGAAATTGTTTTTTTTTTTAAATAGTGAAGAGATCTTACATGGACTCAATATGCCGAGACTACGCTTCGGATTTGTTCACATATTTGTTGGAAACAGAGAACAAGCTAACCGCACCGAGGATATCTAGCATAATGAGAGCTTGCGTCATAAACTGGCTCATGAAGATTAATGTAAGTCATTAATTTACTAATATTAGTTCCAATTTATGTAAAAATACCCAAAGAAGACTAGGCCAGTAACTGTAGATGTATCTACGAGTATCTGAAAATCAAACTGACAAACTCCTTGACAAGCAATTGAATGACTGACTTTTTTAACCGACTTTTAAAAAAGAGGTAGGTACTCAGTTTGACCTATATGTTTGTCCGCGATTTTCTCGCGTTTGGCTACACCGATTTTGATGATTTTGATTAAATCGGCTTCTAGGAAAAGGAAAAACTTAAAAGTGTGAAATAAAAACCAAGAACCGTCTTCCAAGACGAAAGAGCAACAAAAACGATAGGTACTTAAAAGCGAAGATTTCATGGTTCTTTGTATGTTTTTACAATTAGGGTCTTCCCAAAATGGTGAAAATTGCGGCATTAAATTATTTGGCAAGGGGTATTTTCATTGTAATTAATTTATTAATATTATCATTACTGATAGAATGACATATCGATTGGTGTAGTAGTGCGAGGTCCACCCACTACGTAAAGCCGTTTCCTAAATTGGCTCAAGTCTGGAAGGTGGTATAGTCGTGCTTCGGAAGGCACGTAAGGCCGTTGGTCCTGATTCTGTCGCAAGTTGTAATAAGTCACGTCACTAGCCAGTATTTGGCGACTAAGAAAACTCTGAAACCAGACCATCCTAAAAAGAAAGTCTTACAAAAAGAAGACTTATAGGTAGAATCTTCCATGGAATCTGCATTTCACCATATATTTCTATGGGCCTGACACAATGATATTACAAAGAAAAATATCATTGGTTTGACACTTAAATGCCTATTGTTTTTCAAAAATAGGTATAGGTATGTCCTAAAGTAGATTGCTGATATTATTATCAATATATATATCCGGAAGGGCTAATGTAGAAAAAAGTACTTTTCTATATTTTCTCTGGACCTGGTGTTTATGATACCTTCGTCGTTTCTGATTTCTACAAAACAGGGTCAGAATAATGTACCTATGTGATGTTGTCCACCTTATTATTAAGTATATCCTGCATATACATTTAAAAAGACAAAACAAATTAAATATAACCTAACACATAAAACTGCTGTACAATCTTCACTCTAGGGTCCCGATGGAAACCCAGCTACAATACAGACTGCAGTCTGGTACTTGGATTCTGTTTTGTTCGTTGGACAAGTGCAAGTAGATAAACTGCAGCTGATAGCAGCAGCTTGCTACTGGATCGCACACAAGCTTCATGGGTCTGGGTTGCCGGCGACCAGACTAGTCAAGTTCGCCAATCAAGCATTCACCACAGAAAGACTGCTGGCTGCTGAGAAAGCTGTTCTTGAGCGATTGGTAAAGTATTTTCGTTAATTTTGCTAGTGCATTAGGTTTAGATTTTTTTGCATGGAAACGTCAATATATATGCCCATGGTTAATAGTTAGGTTACCAATAAGTTCTCACCAGAAAAATAATTGGATATCAAAGAGATTGAAGAAAAATAAATAGAATCCTTTGTTCTAAAAAAAGTGGGAGGAAAACACTAGATTCACACCTACCACCTACACATTTTAGTAACGTGATAAAAACTTCTTCTTGTCTGTTAAATTTTTAGGGAATATTTATAGAGAGCTGGGTTCTCTTAACTTTTCTGCTTTACCTTTGTAGCTTGACAGAACCTAGGTTTCTAAGGGTATTCCTCTTTTAGGGTACCCCAGATTTTCTGTCACGTTATACTTTGATCTACTTCTTTATAGATTTAAGTTTTGCTTTTTCATTATCTGTTGATATAATCTAAATATAAAAAAAGGATTTCATTACACTGTAAAAATTTTTTTGTTGTTTTAAGTTTTAACCCCATAACTGTCAATTGTCATGTTAGATTTAAGGGTCTAACCTGTGTAATATCACAACACTTCTTACGTACTAGACTTCTGCTTTAGAATCAAATAGAAACAGAGGGAGAAAGAGACAGAGAAAGAGAGAGCGCAAAAGAGAGAGAGAGATAAATACCGTTAGAACAAAATAATACCACATTATCCACATTATAATTGTATGCAGTCAGTATTGTTTTTTTTTCGTGCAAGAGTGTCAATGGTAATTTATAAAATCAAATTGCATATTTCTTATGCCATCGCTCTATGGTGAAACCTTTGCCTGCGTGTTTGCGTTTCTGAGGTGAATGGCCTGAACTTTCCAAGTTTTTTGGAACACATGCGTCCGCGCATTGAGAACACGTGTGCATGTAGGGACTACTTATGATTTGTTAGTTGACAAATTATGACATCAGAAAGCGAAGGTAACGCGTATTAAACCGCCTAGCTGTAAAACAGTCATTGGTAATGTACTTATAGTTGGAGATATTGTGCAATGTAAGCATGTTTGGAAAGACAATGCACTGCATAAAAATGAAGATTGTCTTATGTGGGACTGGAAGCCTCAATCTTCTGCTTATCAGCCGATTGCTTTGACTATTTGAGCTCTCAAGACATTGTTTGTGTCGATAAATATTTTTAAGGATTTACTCTGTCAGCATAGTTTAATTAAAGTTTTTGGTTTTGCACCTTAAACATCCGAAAGATATATTTTCACAATTTTTATTTTATTTTATTTTTATTTATTCGAAAACCAACAGCGTTTAACATATAATTTAAGTAATTAGAACAAGATATAAAGTAAGGCCAATAACAGGTTTTCCGTAATTAAACTTGAGTGCAAACTAACGAAAATAAATGAGGAAGCACAATTAGTGTTTTAAACTACGTGTTTTATAGATATAATAATATAAGAAATGAAAATCAATAGACTAAACAAATATAAGTACTACAGTATATTGATGATTCATAAATTACATACAATTATTAACATGTGTTTTTTGTAATAATACAATGTTATATTATCTATTCTTTAAAATATCAGTAAAATCAGACTTAAATTTAAGTTTACTGCTCGCAAAGATATCTATATTTTTATTATTATTTTTAATCAGCTCTAGGTATTCCCGAGTAATTCTTAAAATAACTGAGTTCCTGTAAAAATTTGAACGGTGACGTGGAGTACTTAATAGAGGCGTGTTACGAGTGCGATACTTGGGCGTCGCGAAAGTTATTGCGGATATCAAGTCTGGGCAGTCAATTCTACTCGACACTATGTCGTGTAAAAGACCCATGTCCAAAACCACTCTCCTTTGCTCTAAAGACAAAAGGCCATGCTCTATGCAGCTATCCTTATATGATCTAAAACTTTGCCTACATCTGTAATTTAGGTGGTTGATAAAAGTATTCTGTATTCTTTCGAGACGGTTTGTGTAGATTCTGTATTGCGGGGACCATATGGGGCTTGCATACTCTAGAATGCTCCTAACGTATGATGAATACACAATTTTTATGACTGAAACATCAGTGAATGGCTTACAAATACGCATTACAAAACCTAAGTTTTTGTAAGCCTTGCTGGTTATGTAGTCTATGTGTTCAGAAAATAACATCTTGTGATCCAGGCTAACACCTAGGTCCCTAATGCTGTCAGTGCGACCGATTTCTACACCGTTAAAGTTGTATTTGTATTTAATTGGTTTGGATTTGCGCGTAAATGTAATACACTTGCTCTTGTTTGTGTTCACTGTTATCATGTTTTTATTGTAGTATTGGAAAAGTCGATTTAAATCTCTTTGGACAAGTATACAATCGTTTTCCGTGTTAATTTTGCAAAATATTTTTTTATCGTCCGCATACATTAGATATTTAGAAGATTTAATGCAAGAGCCTATGTCGTACAAGTATGCATTGTAAAACAGAGGACCCAAATGAGAGCCCTGTGGAACCCCGGTAGGCGCGCCCACAAAATCAGATCGAAAACCGCCCAACACTACCGCCTGTGAGCGATTAGAGAGGTAAGATTTCGTCCACCGGAGCAAATCGCCGTGAATACCTAGAGTTTGTAATTTAGCTAAGAGGATCACGTGATCCACCCGATCGAATGCTTTTTCATAATCTGTGTAAACCACGTCAACCTGACCTCCGTTGTCCATATTCTTAAGTACAAAGCTCGAAAAAACTGCTAGGTTAGTGATGGTAGATCGCCCCTTCAAGAAGCCGTGCTGTTGCTCGGGGATTGATTGAGACAGCGTTACATAAATTTCGTTGTATACGATGCGTTCTAACATCTTGGCTACAGTGTTTAAAATGGAAATTCCTCTGTAGTTACTTATCTCCATGCGTGAACCTTTTTTATGAATAGGTACGATGTGGGCACATTTCCATCGTAATGGAAAGATACCTTCACGCAAAGAACGATTAAATATAACTGTTAGCGGGAAAGTGAGGGATTCAGAACACTGCAGCCAAAAAATAGGAGGCAGTCCGTCACTGCCGGCACCTTTGTCTATTTTTAGCTCTTTTAAAAGTTTTTTTACCATGGAGGTGGTGGTTTGTATGTTAGATACTACATCATTAGCAATTACCGTCATTGTGCTCTCCTCTTGATAGTTAGTGCTAGGGACCCCAAAAACACTTTGAAAGAAAGCATTAAAGGCATCGCATATGTCCTTTCCTTCTGTGTAGACATTGCCCTCTAAACAAACTTTCTTTGGGTAAGATGACCCTCCGCGACTTGCCTTAACGTAAGTCCAAAACGCCTTCGGATTGGTTTTAATATTATTTTGACAATTGGAGGTGTACTTTTTGAAACAATTATTCTGGATGCGATGTTCTCTTGCTCGTAATAATGCAAATTCGTCGTAATCTAATCTATTTTTATATTTTTTCCATCGCGCATGTGCTTTATTTTTCTCTTTTATTATCTTCACTAGTGCGGGGGAATACCATTTAGGGTACGTTCGCTTTCCCGTACATCTACAAAAAGGGACATACAAATCTACCGCGCTATCAATAATTGAGTACATTGCGTCAACAGCGTCATCCACGGAGCCCGAACACAAAAGTGTTGGCCAGTTTTGTTGTTTAAAATACCTATTAAGATTTAAGTAATCGGCTTTTTTAAAATTTCGTCTCGGTACAGCGGCTTCTTGTAATGGACGTACATGCAGGTCAAAAATATCAAAATAAAAAGTTGGGTGAGCGCGATCTTCTTTAAGAAGGGGGTAGTTACAGCGACTGACGCTCAGCGGAAGGTTAGAAAATGCAAGGTCTAATGTGTTACCAGCATGATTTTTCAAGGTATTATATTGAGTTAACCCGTGCATAATAAGTCTACCTATGAATTCCATACTGGCTTCCTGAACTTACACTAATCCTTTTCTTAAAACTATGTATCCACCACAATATTTAATCAGTCAACGGAAAGGCGTTTATTTTTTATTTTTGTATAAACAATGGGCTTGCTCTTGACTACATACTTAACTACACAGTTAAGAAGAAGCCTAAGATGGAGCGAGCTTACCCAGAGGTACTGGTTCTCCCACACACCAGCGAAACACAGAAAAACTGTTTGGCGCTGGACTCCGGCAGGAGGGTGGTAGCATCCAGGCGGCCTCTTACGAAGCCTACCACCACAGAGGGATCTGTTAGCCGTCATCATTGGTTAGAAAACCAAAGATGCCGTTGCCCAGGGTGGACCACTAGGAGGTAGATCCCACCACCCCAAACTTTCCATTTACATTAATTCTATTCGATATTTGCAGAAATTCCCTTCCCAACCGGTTATACCTCAAGAGTTCATAACATACCTTGCCTGGTGGTGTGACAATCAACATCCTGGCGAGATAGAAGTGGCTGCCACCTTCCTCTGCATGTCCGGGATGATGGTGGACAAGAGTCTGTGCTCTGAATGCCCTTCCGTGATCGGAGCAGCAGCTGTCAGGAATGCCCTACTTCTTCTAAGGAAGAGGGATATGATTATACATCTTCAGATGTGCCCAGTGTAAGTATTTTAATTTTTTAAGATCATGTCTTTACCGACGCTCCCTTGGTCTAGTGGCTTAAATACCGGGCCAAGACCTCGGGGTCCTGGGTTCGATTCCCGGGTCGGACAACAAGAATTACAAATTTTCGAATATTGCTCGGGTTTGTGATCCCAATCCGCATTTTGCAAGCGACGTGATTAAGCATGTACCCATCATTGCTATGGTAACTTTAATGTAATGGTGGAGGCCTGTGCCCTGCAGTGGGATGATTATAGGCCGTTACAATATTTTTACTTTACATTTCTTGTGATGGAAGCAGAGAGTCTGGACTTCTTAGTGCTCATATATCTTTTACGATTGAGCTTGTGCAAGATCTCCTACATTTTGGCGTAAGAGTTCTGATGATCGAATCGTCTTTGCGCATTTGTTTGTTTTTTAATTCAGTTGACAATTTACCATACTTAATGAACGAAGTGACCGTGTATTCACAATTTAGTTACGTTATTAATTCAAGGAACATTTGCAATGATGACCTCCGTGGCGGAGTGGCGTAAACAACGGTTTTCAAAGTATCGCCTGCTCCGAGGTCCCGGGTGCGATTCCCAGGCGGGTCAATGTAGGAAAATGTTTTTTTCTACATTTTCTCGGGTTTGGGTGTTTGTGGTACCTTCGTTGTTTCTGGTTTCCAAAATACGAATGCTTTGAATAGTTATTCAAATTGGGATCAGAACAATGTATGTGATGATGATTTTTGTTAAAAAACCTCTATGAGCAATAGCCAAATTGCCTTGCATAAATGCAAAAGTCCATTATACCAAATTATTGCCCCTACGTTGTATTAAGGCGTCTAAACCTTTGATTGAATCAATAATCGATCACCATACAAAATAAGTTTTATTTATCATTCTAACTGCGTTCGTAGGTGTTGGGAATTATTTGGCAAAGCACCAGTAATAGTAATCTAATCAAACAACATATTTGTGAAAGTTCTTTATAAAGTACACGGCGAATGCTACGATAGTATTATACCTATTATACTAGCTGTTGCCCGCGACTTCGTCCGCGTCAATTTTTGTTATTATGATCGCGATTATTTTTGCAACATTTTTCACTGATGCTTCGCTAAATATAGAAGCGACAGCAGGAGGTTCGAAAAAAACCGAAATTAATTTTTTAAACTAATTTATTAATAATTAAATTACAACTAGTTACAAATTGACCCGATCGAGGTTGGATACGAAGTGGCGGCGATGATGATGATCTCGGGGTTGGTGGCGCGATGGCGTGGTCACGTTGAATTTGCACGAGAGTTGCATCAGCGATTTCGTCATCTTGCAATATTCGGTTGTGTCCTCCTTAGAGGTTTAGGAGTCAGCGAT
This sequence comes from Anania crocealis, assembly GCA_949315895.1. Taxonomy (NCBI): domain Eukaryota; kingdom Metazoa; phylum Arthropoda; class Insecta; order Lepidoptera; family Crambidae; genus Anania; species Anania crocealis. The sequence goes on along the minus strand of OX438869.1, from coordinate 4,977,217 downwards.
ATTCGTATAAGTAGGTAGAATACGTAATTCCTCCGCCCACAGATCAGCAACTATTTGAGAACTTTGAGAGGAAATGTTGCTGGTATGGTAATATGACTGCTTCCCGGTTTTCTTTCTCTTTCTATTACAGATTTATCCGGGCTCTCGTATTCGTGAGTTTCGGACTTCATATTTTCTTGATTACTGGTACGTTTGCAGGTAAGTATCTCGTAGCGTCGTAGCAAGACTACGAAGATGAGTACAGTTGCACTTAATAGTACGCAATAGAATGGTATGGTAGTGTGGTATAATATCTCGGCAGGCGGTGTGTCGATTTGTACAGGCGTTTGGAGCGCTATTTTATCTTGGATGCTGTGAAGGCTCTGCAGGTTGATTGAGTGCAAATCAATGTGGGATGAATCTGTGGCTTGCATTTCAATATTCGGTATCTTCATTATCTTAAGAGGTTGACCTTTTATCTCGTCACTATCGTTGATTATAGTGAATTCGGGTGTGCGTAGTTGGCAGGTGAGTGGGATAGTGACAAAGTAACTTCCTTGAAGCTGAGTGTAGTCTTCTCGGCCGCAGATAAGATGAATCTTCGTGGGATGTGGCAGCGAGATAACATAGTGTTAGTCGTCTAGCTTTTCCATTGCTTCTTTACTCAGAGTGATGTTTGTAAATTTGCAGGTCTTCTCCAGAGATTGTTGTGAGATGAGATGCTGGATACATTCAGGTACGGTACGGATCTAATGGTTGATGTTTTCTTCACAGAGATAGCCGTGAGATAACTTCGGACATTCTGCCTCTATGTACACGAATGCATTCTCGTTGGTAGCAATGAAAGGATAAGTAGGTATGAGGGCTTGATGATATTTATTAGGTGCTATTGATAGTTTATATAGGTCATAGGATATTTTAGTCACAATCGGGAATTTGAATATTAAAACTATTTCTTTATCTATAAAGTAATAAGCGGGCTTTATAAGATCATAAAATTCCCGTAATTCTAAATCTAAGATGCTATCTCTACCGTATATATTTTTTAATCTAATTAACATGTTACTTAAGATGTTAATCTTTAGCATTGAATGGTGTGTGCTCGATGCACGAATAAATGCTAAAGTATTTTCTACTGTAATTAACTCACTTAATAAGTCATCTATATTTTCAGTAATTATAACTAGTAGCTGAGCAAACTTTGCAAATTTAGTTAAAGTCTCAGAATGCTGACTTTCTTTATTCATTATAAAAATTAAAGTTCCGTTAATAATACGCTGATTTTCGACTAATTTAGAGAGAATACCAAAGTTTTTCGTCATCCAATCTTTACTGTAGCTTATCTGATTATTTAACTCAAATGAAATCTTATTCTCATTATTGTGAAGTGTTTTAATGGCATTATCATATTTAATCGCATCTGAATGATCTAAGTTACCCGATATACTTTTTATAACAGATCCTAATCCGTCTATAAGGCCTCGTTTAGTTCGGCTGGGCTCTAAGCTATGTAACTGTTCTAATACTATATTCAATTTAGAATTTAAATAATTAATCTGGAGTTCATATAAAGCATAAGTTTCGTTAGGAAGTCTAGTCTCGAAAGCTTGAATTTGATTCTGAAGTTGTAAGATTTTATCTTCGACATCATTTAACTGAATGCGTTGTAAAAAGGTGTGGTAGTGTGTTATGAGTCTAGTTGGTCCCAGTTTGAACGGTAAAAGTCCTGGTCCGTCATCCAATGTTTCAAGTCTTATCTCCTGGGCTGTTGTCGTCAGGATCAGTATCGGCAGAATTATGCAACAATTTAGCATGTTTAGGAATTCGTTTCAGTCTAGACTTAGCTACTGGTCCCCGTTTTTTGGAGGTATAAATGTGGATAGGTAAGTCGGCTAAAACTTTGTCCTGGGTAAATCTTGGGGCTACTTTCTGTCTACTGGCCTTAGGGTTTTTTATAAAAATTTGTTGCTCCGGAATATATTCTATTTCTGGTTCGCGGGATTTATTCCTACTCTCTATAAGGGCTGTTCTATCTGCTAAGGATGTGTCATTGATTAAATCATACACGGTTTTCATCTGTTCTTTATGATTGACAAGGTACTGCTGTAATAAGTGAGGAACTGGGTCTATATCAATAGGATCTCTAGGGTCAAAGTGTCCTGTGATTAAATCGAAGGGCTTACACTTATTAAAACTATGTATTGAAGTATTGTAAGCTATGAGAGCATATGGCATAAGGTTTATTATGGGTTCGTCTTTTTTCTGTAGTTTTAATATGCGGAGATGTTCGAGCAAAGTCGAATGAAAACGCTCTATGTTTCCGTTATCATTTGGTGAGTGGGCTAGAACTCGGTGATGATTTATCTTATGTAATCGAACAAATTCGGCGAACAATTGATTAGTGAATTCAGTTCCGTTATCGGTAACTATTGTAAACGGAAGGCCATGATGAGAACTAAACTGTAATAAGGATTGGAGGATACTGACTGCTGTACCATCTTTCAGGTGATATGCTTGTCCGTATTTAGAGAAGACGTCTATAAATGTTAAGTATTTCTCATTCTGAACTGTGAATAAATCGAGGTGAACGGTTTCAAACGGTTTTGTTGCTGGCGGTACTACGTTAAATCTCTGTCGAATTGGATGTCTATCGTATTTCGCTTGTCCACATATGGAACATTCACCTATAAATTTAGATATCTGTTCCTTCATTTTAGGCCAAAAGTATCGTTTAGATAGTGCCAGATAACACTCATTAATACCTCTGTGGTTGGTTTTACCATCGTGGTAATCACGAATGATCTCTTGTTGCCTGAGATACTCTTTAACATTTTCTATTTCAGATTTAGAGAGTATGAGATTTATAGATGAGCTCTTAAATTTATCTTGAATGATTGGGATCACAGAGTACATGGCGAGAGGTGGGTTTATTAAAAGTGCAGTTTTAACTTTGGGATTCACATATTCTTTAATTGCGTTTATAATGTCGGATTCTAAATTCGATTCACTAATTTGCAACGAAATATGAGTATGGGTGTCAAATGGCTTTGTTATTACGGGCCGTCGTTTGACGTCACCTACAATAGTTATGTGCAATTGTCGATGGAATCTATTTATAGGTTCATCGGTAATGGGGACTTCGAGGATTGGGTGTTCATGGCTAGTGTGAGCGGTTAGAGTGTCGGAGTTAGATAGAGATGCTGGCTTCTCTGAGGGATTCGCGGTTATACTACTTATCTCTTCATTATTGATCTCGATTCTAGACAGGGCGTCGGCATTTGTGTTACTTTTGCCTTTCTTGTAAATAACAGTAAAGTCATATTCACTTAACTTTAACCTCCATCTAGTTAATCTCGAGTTAGGTTCTTTGAGATTCATTATCCACTGAAGTGGGCGGTGATCGGTAAGTATTTTAAACTTACGTCCAAACAGATACGGTCGGAAATACTTTGTGGCCCAAACTATGGCTAACAACTCTTTCTCAATGGTACTATAATTTATCTCACTATCGTTGAGAGTACGGGATGCGAATGAGATGGGTTTATCTGAACCTACTGGGCCTTGGGATAGGATGGCCCCAATAGCTAAATTTGATGCGTCTGTGGTCAAGATAAATTCACGAGTAAAGTCGGGGTATTGTAGTATAGGGTCGTTTGTCAAGAGTTTTTTACACTTTTCAAATGCTTGTACGTAGTTTGAGTCTAACGTTATCTTTTTACCTTTTTTTAAACATTGAGTGAGAGGTTTTGTGATATGAGCAAAATCGGGAATGAATTTACGATAGTATCCAATAAGACCTAAAAATTGTTTCATCTGTTTGGGAGTTTCTGGAATGGGATATTGCTCTATTGCAGAGATCTTATCTGGGTTCGGTTTGATGCCGTCTCTGGTGATGATATGACCAAGGTAACTTGTTTCTAACTTTAAGAATTCGGACTTATCCATCTGAATCTTAAAGTTGGATTCGCGTAACCGCTGGAGAACCTTTTCAAGGTTAATTATGGACTCCTGGAGCGAAGAACCGAACACGACTATATCGTCTAAATATACCAGGCAAATTTCGTTCTGTAGGCCTTTGAGGACGTTATCCATCACTCTTTGGAACGTAGAAGGTGAGTTCTTAAGACCCATAGGCATACGCAAGAATTCGTAATGCCCATGCTCCACATTGAAGGCTGTTTTGGGTATATCGCTCTCATTCATTTCCACTTGGTAAAATCCAGATGCTAAATCGAGTGTGGTGAAGTACATGCATTTGCCAAGCTTGTCAAGGACGTCAGTTATATTGGGGATTGGATATTTATCGTCTATTGTCTTGTCATTCAGTTTACGAAAGTCCACAACTATACGCCACTTCTTTTTACCAGAAGCATCAACCTTCTTGGGCACAACCCATATGGGTGAGCTCCAGGCTGACGTGGAAGGTCTAATTATTCCCTGGTCTAACATTTTATATATCTGATCACGGACTTCCTGTCGATGTACATAAGGATAGCGATAACTTTTAGTATAAATCGGAACATCATCTGTCGTTTTAATACAGTGTTTAATTTGGTTCGTAAATGTTAGTGGTTCGCCTTCCAAATAAAATACGTCGGCATAACGCGAGCATAAAGTCTCTATATTAGCTCTTTCCTCGGCGTTCATATGATCTGTCCTAAGGCGCGAAATGACGGCGCGTGCGCGTGACGTAGGCACGGACTCAGTTCGCATGCACTCGATATTAAAAACTTGTGCCTGCGCTGGGTGGTCTAATGAGAATATTATATCGTTATTTGTAGGATTATAGACTTCTAAGATTCCGCGGCTATTTTTAACGGATGTAATGCAATCGGAAATGTGGCAATTACAGATAATTTGCTCTTCGACGAGGACGTCACCATCCGGGGCGTTAATTGGGATTCGAACTATTTTTGAAGAGTTTGCCGGGATAATGTCTTCATAGAGGTTGACGTTCAGCGAGTTGTACATCTTAATAGGATTGACAGCAAACTGGGTTGAGAGGGTCTGATCTTTAAGATCAATCTTCGCTTCCCATTTAGTGAGTAGATCTAGGCCTATAAGACCGTCGAAATAATTATGGAAGCGGTACACAAATAATTTTATCTTATCTTGGGATTTTAGTTCGGGAAAGCACGGTAGTGTTATAGAGTAGTCATTACGGCTGGTTGCGTGAACGTTAGTCACTTCGAAAGGGTCGTAATCTAAAGGAAAGTTACAGAAATATTTCTCAACAGATTCGGGACTAATAAACGACTGATTTGCGCCGGTGTCTATTAATAACTTAAGCGGCGGGTTTAAAATTTGAATGTAAGGAAGTTGCCGTTGCGTTTGTATATTCAACTCTATTTTAACTTGTCTGACGGGCGGGCTATCTGAAAATCCTGTTCTGTGGAACTAGATGCTTGTGGCTCGTTACTTGACTCTACGTTATTGTGACCAGTGGGCTCGTAATACTGAACTCTATTGGCATAGTCATAGTCATAAGATGCGTCGTAATTATTGCAATCAGTTAAGTCATTATAATATTCTGTGTCGTAGTAGTAATCTGAGTAGTATGGATCGTCGTATGCGCATTCATTTAAATTGACTTCGCGTGATTTGAAGTAATTATTTGGTGGGGGATTGCCGAATCTTTGCCAATCGTGTCCAAATGAAGTTGGTGGCAAAGGTCTGGGTGTGAATTGCTGTACTCCGCTCATAGGTTTAGGAGTCGGCTGGTACTGAGGCCGACGCCTAGGTGGTAACCTGAACATGTTACTTTGGGCATTATATTGCGGTGGTGGTGCACTAAACATTTGCTGTGTGCGGGTCATACGCGGCTGTTGAGACTGTGCGATACTAGGCGAGTTAAATTTAAAAGGTTGCGGTTGCATTGATAAGCGGAGCGGAGGCGGCGGCGGATTATATCTCGTCGCTGCCTGATTATTAAAATTAGATATACTATTAAAGTTATTAAATTTAGGCATTGAGGAGGCTATAGGTAAGGCAACTGGTGTGCGATGGGCTAGTTGGTGTCTAGGCATACTTTCGTTACGTTGCTGAAGATATTGAATATTTAATTCTTCTTGCACATACTCTAAAGCTTTTTCTATACTGTCTGGCCTCATAGACCTTATACGAGATCCAAGCGGTTCCTTTAAACCTCGTACAAAGGCTTGCATGGTCAACTTTTTATACAGAACCCTCTTAGCGTCTATAGTGGTTCCTAGTGTCTCATGTAATGTAACATAGGTCATTATCGTGCTAAAAAGAGTTTGACAATGGTCATAAAATTCTTGTGGGCTACTATTGCCTTGCATAGCTAGGGAGAGGTCGTTATAGAGTGCTGTCTCGTCCCGTTGATCAGCGAAGTTATGTACTAAGACATTTCTAATCCCTAACCAGTTATCTGGGATGCCATTTGAGTTAATAATGGTAGCGGCGGGTCCCGTGATTTTGTTCAGGATGCCGTTTAGGAGACACAAATTATTAAGTTGACTATTGGGATCATCTCGCAAATAGTCTGAACATAACCTATCACAAATATTAATAAATCTAGTTAAGACGTTGGGGTTCCCGTCAAAATCGGGAACAAGGCGTAAGGCCTTGTAAATACTATCGGGATCAATTTCCATTTCTTCTGATAAACTAAATAACCTATTTAAGTCTAGCAAATGTTCCCTGCGTTGCCTGCTAGATGCAGACCCACGGGATCCAGAATTTCTTGGATGAAAAATTGTGACTAAAATTAGGGACTAAAGATAGGATAGGATAGGAAACACGAGAATGATTCAAGTGCACTTACATGAACATATTTCGGCTTTTCTTGTGTATCGATGTCTGGATACCCTCTAGCTGGCTGGCTTCTGGTTCTGGATTCTCGAACGCGACTTGATAGCCACACGGGCGGCTCGTTATGACGGAAATCTTCGTGATGAAGCGCGAAACCGACCGCGAGAATCCTACCGACTGCGCCAAATATAGAAGCGACAGCAGGAGGTTCGAAAAAAACCGAAATTAATTTTTTAAACTAATTTATTAATAATTAAATTACAACTAGTTACAAATTGACCCGATCGAGGTTGGATACGAAGTGGCGGCGATGATGATGATCTCGGGGTTGGTGGCGCGATGGCGTGGTCACGTTGAATTTGCACGAGAGTTGCATCAGCGATTTCGTCATCTTGCAATATTCGGTTGTGTCCTCCTTAGAGGTTTAGGAGTCAGCGATATTCGTATAAGTAGGTAGAATACGTAATTCGCTCCTATTAGTCGCAGCGTGATTTTATATATCCTAAAGCCTTCCTCGATAGTTAGTTAGTTAGTTGGACTTAAATTTTCCGCACTTAGCCTCTTGAGTTGGGCCTTTTAATTTAAGATTAAATTTGTGTTTTATTCAAACCATCCTAGGTCAGTCCAGAAACTCACTAGGTCTCGTATGTCTTTGAGTGCCTCTTGTATGGACTGCGATTCCTTAAGGAATTCTATCCGTTGTGTACTTACGCTTTTACACTGTGCTATCACATGTTCTGCTGTTTCCTCCTCAATCAGACATCCCCTACAAAGAGGGCTATCTGTTATACCTATATTGAAAAGGTGCTTATTTAGAGCACAATGACCGGTTATTATACCTGTAATTATACTCAGGCTTTTTCTGTCCTGGTTTAGAATTTTACGAGACAGGTTTTTGTTTATGGTTTTTAGAGCTAGTTTGCTTTGCCTACAATCCTTTAGCTCCGCCCACTGCTTTCTATAAAGTTGTTCTGTCCTATCTCGTATCCAAGTCTTAAACTGATTGAACGGTATTGGAACAATTGGTTCCGGTCCTAACAATGTCGTTGCGGATCCCCTGTTTGCTAGCATGTACGCCGTGTCGATAGCCTTCCTCGATAAATGGACTATCCAACACAAAAATAACTTTTCAAATCGAACCAGTACTTTCTGAGATTAACGTGTTCAAACAAACAAACTCTTCAGCTTTATAATATTAGTATAGATAGTTTCTTGTACTTACTATGCTATAAATGGAAACCAACAAAATAAATCTATAGTGTGTTTACATGTATACTTTACATTTTGTAGTATGAACATTGAGATCTTAGATTTTAAAAATATGGTAAACCAAGGCAAAGGCCTCCATCATTCAATTCAAGTTACTACACCAAATTGTTAATCTACCTAATACGAGTTTATAGCATACAAATTTAAACCTAGGGCTAATTATTTTTAGGGTTCCATGTCAAAATTCCATTCTACGCGTATATGCACTTTCTAGCTAGGGTGCCCTTAGCTATGTTTATAAATAAATAAATAGGGACAATTTTGATTCACGGCGTAAAATGCGAATTGTGTTGCTATTTCTGCAAATACACAGGAGTCTGCAGAAGGGTCCCGGATAAATGAACCTTACACAGCTACATCCGTGCGCGTCACAGCGTGTTTCAAAGTAAATAGCTGAACCAATATTTTATATTTAAAAAAAAGATTTTGATAAAAAAAAAAACACAGCCAAGATGTTAAATAATGGTTATTAACGTGGGCTTCGTTATACAGGTGGTTGAATTGCACCGTGTATAATGCACCAAACTTGCAAGGTGAAGTCAGTACTCTGTAGTTATTACTTGGGACAGAACAAGTTTTAGGTTTAGAAGATCACAAATATATTGTGACTCTACTCAATCATTAGAAAGAAGGAAAGAAAGAAATAAAATAAGTTATATTTATTTGACAAAATGCATTAAAACACTAAGCACAAATATTAAAAAAAGGGAATAGGTGTCCAATAGGTTCTTCCCTCAGCATTAGTCGCAACAGCTGGAGGCTTATCACGACGCAAAACTTTCAGCTCTCGACTATTATTAACTGATATGAAACCCAACATACCAGACTTGCAATGAGTTAGTTTTGTAGTAGTGTAAGTTATGTTAGAGTGTTATTATACTACGAGTATTTGCTTGACCGCACATAACCCTTAGAACTACGAGTGCTATAAAAATCATAATAGGGGTTAAAGTATGAAATTGCCGATTATTTTCCCATTTTTTATTTTGTTTATAGCTCTTAAGTAGTCATATTATTGCGTAATTCTTTTTGTATTGTATCAAAAACTAAATAAAGTAACTTTTGACTAAAAAAAAAATGCAATACTAGTGCCTATTACTTCAAAGGAAGTCGTTGAAAAGACCCCTTACAATGTGTCAGCTGACCTTCTTGCTTCAATTAAGTATATTTGTATTATATACTTTGATTTTCAGAAATTTAAATACTATAATGCGTAGCTTTATAACCATCTAACTTTCACCTTTAATTGTATCGAAAACGGTTCAGGCGTTTTTAAAAAAACTAAAATATTGTTAGTATGGAAAAATGACTTTTCTTGATTTCGTCCATACAAAACGGCAATTTCATATTTTAACACCTAATATTTCGATCAATTTACACAATCTAGTCTTACCTACGTGACACCAAGCATGACTATAATCGTATGTGGGTTGCAATTTGTTTGTTTTTTTATATAGTACGGACCGGATTAGTGACGCAAATAGGCAGAGTATGGAACTGGTTTAACGATATTCAGCCACAAAATAGAAAGACTCAGAAGGACTTATATTTGTTCGTGTTACGTTATGGCAAAACTTTTTTGTGATTAGTTATAAATTTTATGAAAAGGTGATTTTAATTTTTTGAAACTTTTCGGAACATAAATTTTCAGTAATTTTTTTTCGATTTTTACTGATAGATTTCAAAAATCTGCGTGTTTTTGTGTTATAAACAGTACCATATTTAGGATACATTTTTTTAAAGTAATCTAGAAATAAACAGAGTTATATTGTAAGTTAAATTTCAAATTAAAATATATATTAATTAATTTTAAATTAAATGTGTAATATACAGTTATACGATTCTTCAGCAAACTGAATATTTCATCAAGTCATTTGTAATAATAATGCCTTCTAATATTATCGCATGTAAGGAACAAAATCGAACGTACGTAAATACGTATCGAGAAATTAACGTGGTAACATTCTAATGTCCACTTACCTTATAGACAATTTAAAACAAATGTTAGGCAGTTACTTATTATATAAATAAAGAATTAAAATTGTGAAAACCAATCAACCCAAAATATAAAACTAATAAATCACGCACTTTATATTATAATAAAGCAACTTAATTGCTATCATGATATCAGTATTACACTTGAAAAATTATGTATCAGGCGGGGTAGTCCCTTTCTTCTTCGAAAATTGTTAGTCCGAAATTCAAAATCCCTAACGCGTTTGCTATAATCATCACTATCCATAATGTTCGAAAATACGAAATTTTATTATGCCTAATTGTCTTTAATTCTAATGCTTTTGTGTCATAATATCAGGTGCTATAATAATTAGATATCCTAATTTTTCTTGCTATAAACTTACATGCCCTAAGTGTTAAATTGTATAATGTATGTTAGTCCGAATGGTGGTTTATGATTATATTGTTAGTTCTAACACAGATAAGATAATACTAAAGTCTAATAATGGTTTATAGAAATATTGTTAGTCCGAGTGATGGTTTATATTAAATATTGTTAGTCCTAAAACATATGTTTAAAAGTAGGTTTATCTTGGTTATGTTATCCTCATGTAGTTTAGTTATTATAAGTCACATTATCATACACTACCTATTAGTCGCAGCGTGATTTTATATATCCTAAAGCCTTCCTCGATAGTTAGTTAGTTAGTTGGACTTAAATTTTCCGCACTTAGCCTCTTGAGTTGGGCCTTTGATTAAATTTGTGTTTTATTCAAACCATCCTAGGTCAGTCCAGAAACTCACTAGGTCTCGTATGTCTTTGAGTGCCTCTTGTATGGACTGCGATTCCTTAAGGAATTCTATCCGTTGTGTACTTACGCTTTTACACTGTGCTATCACATGTTCTGCTGTTTCCTCCTCAATCAGACATCCCCTACAAAGAGGGCTATCTGTTATACCTATATTGAAAAGGTGCTTATTTAGAGCACAATGACCGGTTATTATACCTGTAATTATACTCAGGCTTTTTCTGTCCTGGTTTAGAATTTTACGAGACAGGTTTTTGTTTATGGTTTTTAGAGCTAGTTTGCTTTGCCTACAATCCTTTAGCTCCGCCCACTGCTTTCTATAAAGTTGTTCTGTCCTATCTCGTATCCAAGTCTTAAACTGATTGAACGGTATTGGAACAATTGGTTCCGGTCCTAACAATGTCGTTGCGGATCCCCTGTTTGCTAGCATGTACGCCGTGTCGATAGCCTTCCTCGATAAATGGACTATCCAACACAAAAATAACTTTTCAAATCGAACCAGTACTTTCTGAGATTAACGTGTTCAAACAAACAAACTCTTCAGCTTTATAATATTAGTATAGATAGTTTCTTGTACTTACTATGCTATAAATGGAAACCAACAAAATAAATCTATAGTGTGTTTACATGTATACTTTACATTTTGTAGTATGAACATTGAGATCTTAGATTTTAAAAATATGGTAAACCAAGGCAAAGGCCTCCATCATTCAATTCAAGTTACTACACCAAATTGTTAATCTACCTAATACGAGTTTATAGCATACAAATTTAAACCTAGGGCTAATTATTTTTAGGGTTCCATGTCAAAATTCCATTCTACGCGTATATGCACTTTCTAGCTAGGGTGCCCTTAGCTATGTTTATAAATAAATAAATAGGGACAATTTTGATTCACGGCGTAAAATGCGAATTGTGTTGCTATTTCTGCAAATACACAGGAGTCTGCAGAAGGGTCCCGGATAAATGAACCTTACACAGCTACATCCGTGCGCGTCACAGCGTGTTTCAAAGTAAATAGCTGAACCAATATTTTATATTTAAAAAAAAGATTTTGATAAAAAAAAAAACACAGCCAAGATGTTAAATAATGGTTATTAACGTGGGCTTCGTTATACAGGTGGTTGAATTGCACCGTGTATAATGCACCAAACTTGCAAGGTGAAGTCAGTACTCTGTAGTTATTACTTGGGACAGAACAAGTTTTAGGTTTAGAAGATCACAAATATATTGTGACTCTACTCAATCATTAGAAAGAAGGAAAGAAAGAAATAAAATAAGTTATATTTATTTGACAAAATGCATTAAAACACTAAGCACAAATATTAAAAAAAGGGAATAGGTGTCCAATAGGTTCTTCCCTCAGCATTAGTCGCAACAGCTGGAGGCTTATCACGACGCAAAACTTTCAGCTCTCGACTATTATTAACTGATATGAAACCCAACATACCAGACTTGCAATGAGTTAGTTTTGTAGTAGTGTAAGTTATGTTAGAGTGTTATTATACTACGAGTATTTGCTTGACCGCACATAACCCTTAGAACTACGAGTGCTATAAAAATCATAATAGGGGTTAAAGTATGAAATTGCCGATTATTTTCCCATTTTTTATTTTGTTTATAGCTCTTAAGTAGTCATATTATTGCGTAATTCTTTTTGTATTGTATCAAAAACTAAATAAAGTAACTTTTGACTAAAAAAAAAATGCAATACTAGTGCCTATTACTTCAAAGGAAGTCGTTGAAAAGACCCCTTACAATGTGTCAGCTGACCTTCTTGCTTCAATTAAGTATATTTGTATTATATACTTTGATTTTCAGAAATTTAAATACTATAATGCGTAGCTTTATAACCATCTAACTTTCACCTTTAATTGTATCGAAAACGGTTCAGGCGTTTTTAAAAAAACTAAAATATTGTTAGTATGGAAAAATGACTTTTCTTGATTTCGTCCATACAAAACGGCAATTTCATATTTTAACACCTAATATTTCGATCAATTTACACAATCTAGTCTTACCTACGTGACACCAAGCATGACTATAATCGTATGTGGGTTGCAATTTGTTTGTTTTTTTATATAGTACGGACCGGATTAGTGACGCAAATAGGCAGAGTATGGAACTGGTTTAACGATATTCAGCCACAAAATAGAAAGACTCAGAAGGACTTATATTTGTTCGTGTTACGTTATGGCAAAACTTTTTTGTGATTAGTTATAAATTTTATGAAAAGGTGATTTTAATTTTTTGAAACTTTTCGGAACATAAATTTTCAGTAATTTTTTTTCGATTTTTACTGATAGATTTCAAAAATCTGCGTGTTTTTGTGTTATAAACAGTACCATATTTAGGATACATTTTTTTAAAGTAATCTAGAAATAAACAGAGTTATATTGTAAGTTAAATTTCAAATTAAAATATATATTAATTAATTTTAAATTAAATGTGTAATATACAGTTATACGATTCTTCAGCAAACTGAATATTTCATCAAGTCATTTGTAATAATAATGCCTTCTAATATTATCGCATGTAAGGAACAAAATCGAACGTACGTAAATACGTATCGAGAAATTAACGTGGTAACATTCTAATGTCCACTTACCTTATAGACAATTTAAAACAAATGTTAGGCAGTTACTTATTATATAAATAAAGAATTAAAATTGTGAAAACCAATCAACCCAAAATATAAAACTAATAAATCACGCACTTTATATTATAATAAAGCAACTTAATTGCTATCATGATATCAGTATTACACTTGAAAAATTATGTATCAGGCGGGGTAGTCCCTTTCTTCTTCGAAAATTGTTAGTCCGAAATTCAAAATCCCTAACGCGTTTGCTATAATCATCACTATCCATAATGTTCGAAAATACGAAATTTTATTATGCCTAATTGTCTTTAATTCTAATGCTTTTGTGTCATAATATCAGGTGCTATAATAATTAGATATCCTAATTTTTCTTGCTATAAACTTACATGCCCTAAGTGTTAAATTGTATAATGTATGTTAGTCCGAATGGTGGTTTATGATTATATTGTTAGTTCTAACACAGATAAGATAATACTAAAGTCTAATAATGGTTTATAGAAATATTGTTAGTCCGAGTGATGGTTTATATTAAATATTGTTAGTCCTAAAACATATGTTTAAAAGTAGGTTTATCTTGGTTATGTTATCCTCATGTAGTTTAGTTATTATAAGTCACATTATCATACACTTGAGTAATAGTATGGATTTAGGATTTCGTGTCAAATCTGTCTTAGAACCGAATCAGCCAACCCCGACTTCTCGTGGTACTGGTCTGCCCTACCCCTAGAGTGTAATTCAAAGCCGAAGCTACGAAGGAGAGCGTGGGTGGCTGTACTTTGTTACGCTAGGGCGGAGGGGCTGCACTTCCCGTAGCGCCGGAGCACACGCAATTCTAAATGCATTATGACACATTACGTTAGGATTTATAACTGTTATAGACAAGCCTTTTATGTCTTTTAAACATTATAGATTGTAATGTTTATAGCAAAAAATTTTAGGATTAATTATATTTAGGGATTTCGATTTTAGGGCAAGTGATATTATGAGACATTAAGTTAGGGCTAATTATCATTCGGACAAATGATGATTAGGTCTCAAAACATTATGACACGTTAGACTATGGATAAAAAATTTATGAGACAAAATAGAGAACCCTTAGGCGGGACTCGAACCTCATCCGACATCTCCATGCAATATTAAAACGCTGGCTTAAAGCGACAAAAATATGCTTGAAAAATTGACGCTGTGTAGTAGTGGTAGTGTCTCGCTAGCTAAATTGGTAAAGTGCAGCGCCTGGTATGCATGAAAATGCGGGTTCAAGCCGCCTGTGACATAATTTTTGGACAAAATATTGATATTAAATTACGTGTTTTTGTGTAAATAACAATCAAACGCAACAGCAAAACGGACCTAACAGAGAAATGATTATTTTTAGGAGGATGATATATGTTGTCTGCAACACAGTTTATACTTCCGCAGATAACGTCGTTTTTACTTGTGTAAGGTTTATCCTGTTGCTTTTCCAAATAAAAATTATTTATTTATTTATATTTCTTCATTGACCTGTCCGGGATTCGAACCCAGGACCTTGGAGCTGGCAGCACCTTGAAAACCGACGTGTACGTCATTATAACACGGAGGTCACAACAACTAATATGAAACCTAAATAAAAAATTTAGTGAAACGTGTGAGTTTACTGAATCTACTTATGATGTGTACAGATAGGGTTATCAAAAAAAAAACATATCCATTATTTAAGCCTAAAAAAAATTGAAAATAAATGCAGTGCACGCCACACGAGGCGAATGCGTCAAAAACCATTACTGGTGTATCTAAGGGTACGGTTCATGAGATACGAGGATGTAGTTATATTAATTGAATTGAAAAGTATAGTAAAGAAAGGATATTGTTTAAATAGAACATACGGTTTTAAGATTGTATTGTAATCTTCTTTGAAAAACAAAGATAGATTCAATAAAGCCACATGACAGTAATAGATATAAAAATTGTGTTTGGTTGTGGTTCCTAATTACCTAAACCTGGGACAGTCAAAAATGTTTTCAAGCTGTTAATAAAAATATCCACTAGCCTTAAGGCTTGAACTTGTAAAAAACTATAACTTTTGATCTAACATTATTGAAGTCCGTTGTAATGTACCGTAATTTTAAATCTCAGCGTTGTGATAAGGATAAACAATGCAAAATTTTATTTTTTCTTAAGGCAGTATTTTGGCTATCATTTTGAAATAACATCCATAATGATTTTACACATTTGTTATGATTATTTATGTAAACCGTGCTGTACATTCGGTCTTTGTAGATTGGCAAAATTTAAAATAAGATATTTTTAAAAACTAAGATGCTAATCTCTGTGACGAACCAAATTCTAATCGAAGCATACAATATTCTTATTAATTTAGTATACAAACAAGAAAAAAAGGAGGTGTGCTCACACGTCTTTGTTGTTGTGCATAACGTAATACATATTTTGACAAAGGGACTGATTTCAGTGTTCTTTTTTATGAATAAATTTCACATTCCATCCCAATAAATTGTTAAAAAAAATACAGATACATCAACCGGGTAAAAAAACGATAAAACAAAAAAAACCGCCAAAATAAACCAAATTGTAATAAATAAGCAACCAATTTTAAGTCGATGCCAATCGATGAAATCAGCAAATTCTTCCATGCATCGGCTAAAATTTGGTTTATTCGCATTAATATATTTTTTTATGTTGCTTTCCCGCTTGGATATAAAAACTTTTTCCAAGTTATATTTTTAAATTGCTTAGTTTCAGAGCTGCCGCAAAGAAATCAACCGATATGTCATACATCAGTTCCATACTCCGGCGAGCTGTGCGCACAGTGGCGACACCTATATACGAGTACAGAACCCCGTTCGAGCACTACGGGACCCCACCGCATTACATAGCGCAAAGAGTCATAAACGCGGCAAATGAACTGTCTGTCATGGATGCTAGGAAAACTTGCAGATAATATTTGTAAATAATAGTTTAGTTAAAAATGGAAGACGACATATAAAGGTACATTAGCGCTAAAATATCATCTCATGCGTGACTGAGACGGAACTATGAAAAACGGCTCAGATCCTTTGGTAAGTGGGCTTTCGAATTTTCTAATACCTTTTAATAAGTTTTAAGATGAGACAATAAGCCACAAAATATGATCTAGATTCTAGACAATGTCGCTTTATTTAAATTGTGCTTTGTTGCTTCACGTCCCAATATGAAACAGAAAAGGTATTAGGACGTCATATTATGGAGGGTCCTATCCTATCTAAGAATTTTTTAATAATTCTGTCTCAGTAGCAAGATATATTATTTTCAAAGGAGTGGCGCTAGTGTATCCTCTATACTACCCCTCGAAGGGTCTATGTGCCAATTATTCAGGCCCCCAATTCCGCTAATTTACAAATGGCTCAATAGAATCGCAATTGCATCGCAATTGTATATTTTAACACATTTGATATGGAAACAATGTCAAAATATACGATTGCGATGCCATTGCGATTCTATTGAGCCATTTGCAAATTAGTAGAATTGGGGCCCAGGCATATCAAATTTTGCGCCTTTGCGTCTTTACGTCGAAACAAAATTTAAAGGCCAATTGTTTTGATGCACAATGTTTCTAAGTGAAAACTAAAACATTATCTGTACTTGCATTGAAGAGTCCATAGGTGTAAATACGTAAATATATCCAAATAGAGGAGTTTGGCCTAACGTGGAGGAAAGACGATGCTGCTGGTCTTCATTCGGTACTCCTATAGTCACCTTTTATGACATCTGTAGGTGTTAGGCCAGCACCACATTAGGAAACTATTACGAAACAACAATAAACATGCCAAACTTAACAATATTTCTACAAAGATCAATATGTTTATAAGTGCATCAGTTATTTAGTGTTATCATTTGGCATATAGACCCTTTAGAGATTTTTTGGTCTCAATTTTTATCAGATAGCCGCTCACTATGATATTTTATGTATTTAATTCTTCACAAATCTGAGTCATAATTCATTTATCTTAACATTTGACATGTTTATTTTATTAATTTTATTTCTTTTACTAACATTTGACATTGAAAAAAAAATGGACGAATGTATTTAGTTTTTGAGTTGACTCACATTTATGACAGATTTGAAAATTCTGGTGTTAAGTAACGATTTACTAATAAACAATTGAATAACGTAAAAAGAAAAAGACTTTATTTATTTACGTTGAACAGTAGTGCCTACCTGTGTACATATAGGATGAAATTTTAACTACTTTCCAAAATTTTTGTAAGCGTTCAGTATTGCATTTAGAGCCAATTTTATGAAGTAAAAAATGTAAATCAAGTTTTTCCCGAAAATATTTTTCGCAATATAGGTAGTTTTAATATTTTACAGTTTTAGTCCTGTTTTGGTATAAAGTGCTTTATCTAGATATTTTTGTACTGGGCTATACCGAAAGAAAATTACGTCATTTGTTTTTTGTCTCGTAGGTTGATATATTAGAATTTGGAAGGTGGTTAAAATTTCACCTGTATGTATACACGGTGCGATTTCAACCACCTGTAAAACGAAGCCCACGTTCTGTAACCATTATGTATAACATCTTAGCAGTGTTATTCTCTTTTTTTATCAAAATTTTTAAGCTATTGCATAGCTTCTATCGCGGGCCTTGAGCGTGGAGACCGAATCCAGAAATTCCGTAACGAAAATAACCTAACCTAACACTCGGGGCGAGGCACAATCAAACAATTTTGAATTTCCGAAATTTTAAAGAATTTAGAAGAAAATAAGGATTTTGACAGTATGGTTGCCTATTCTATACCATATCTGCCAAAATAACAGAAAAATTTAACTACAAAAGTCAAAATTAGAAAATACATAAAATTATAAAATTAAGCTATTGCATAGCTTCTATCGCGGGCCTTGAGCGTGGAGACCGAATCCAGAACTTCCGTAACGAAAATAACCTAACACCCCCCCACTCCGACCGGCACAGCGGTGATACTTTTTAGTTTTATAATTGCATAAGTTGATAAAAAATCCTATGCAATAGCTTTACCGCGGCAGTCTCCGAGTGCCACACGTCTTTTTTTCTAATCATACATAATGTTCACTTAGCGAGGGCTTCGTTTTCCAGGTGGTTTAAAAGCACAGTGCATCAGAATATACATAATGATGTATATTGCAACAATGGTTGCAAAATCGCACTTATTTCAACTGCATAATATGACCTAGTGTTAGCGCAGCGTGTTGTCGGCTGCATTATCATTTTTCAGATTGTTGGTCCAGTTCCGGAACCTATGTAGGTAGCAGTTGTTTCATGGCAACCATCAGATTATGAAGAATTATCTATCGACGTCTTGAAAAAAATCTAAGGCGGGTTAGCGTTCCCAGTTTAAGTAGTCAATAACTATTAGCGAAAACACGTCGCTGACTTGGAAAATGTTGTTTGGCCAAAACATTAATTTCCTGATGGATATTTTATAAAAATAATCTTGAGTGTCCTGAACTTACGAAAGATTAAAAAAAAACTTATTAACTAGCTGAAAGGTTATTAAAGAGAGCACGTAGAAAAAAATATTTTCCAATACTACCAGAACGACTTGTAAAAACAAATCTATTAAAAGTTAACAAAAAACTGCGAGTGCCATCAGAATTAGTTTTAAGGATAAATAGTCGCTTAATTGCAAATACTAAAAATATCTAGTAAATAAGTTGAGTGTACGAAACATGTCAAATAGTATCAGTTACTACTTTCTTTGTAAAGATCAAAATAATGAGTTAGTAATGGGCACAACCTAGTATTATATTATCTGTGGCACAACTTTGTTTAAATATTGCTAGCAGTACAAATTTGATGGTAAAGTGTACCGAAAAATGTGTTCAATGTACCAGAAAATTCACGTTACTAAAAACTAGATTTTTAAAATATCATTTACAAAATGTATAGTTGTCACGTCGTACAGCACTATGCGTTCTAGTTAACTTCCTCAAAATTCTGGTTAGTAAAACTAGACCTTTTTCTCCGTGAGAATTTAAAATTTATGAGAACGGACGCTTTGGATGTGGTCAGCAGTTCTGCATCAGCAGAAGGCTGTGTGTGGTTCAAGTGGGACTAAGGTAGTCTACATTTTAATTTAAGGAATTATATTTTCAATTCCCAACAACAGTTTCATTGCAAAACATAACTAGTACCTAAGTAAGACAAAACCGCCTTTATTTTTAGAAAATCGTTTGTATATTTTCGTCAAAGCAGTTATAGTGTTTGCTCAACACAATTTATTTGCTATTGAATTTTATGAGGTCTAAATTAAACGCTGTGTCATTCTCCGTAAGCCTGCAGCAGAACCCGTTTGTGAAAACCCAGGACGTAAGATGTTTATATGATCACGACGACTGGTCCTCACATAAATCATGGCACTTATATTAATTGGATCAATTTAATCTTTAAATAGCTTTTTCTATGCTCACCTCAAATACACGAGTAAAAAAAAATTACACTAAGAAATACACATTCAAAAAGATATACTATAAAGTGCTTCGTTGTTCACACCTATGGTCCGGATTTGATCTTGACGACCATTTTGATCAGCGGTAGTGAACGCTGCTTCTGAGCCATGGGTCGCGGGTTCGATCCCCGCACAGTACAAATATTTGTGTGCATGAACATGTCTGTTTGTACTGGTCTGGGTGTTTTCTATGTATTATAAGTATGTATTTACAAAAAAAAAAGTATATAAGTAAGTTGTCTAGTACCCCATACGACAGGGTACTAAATAGTACCTTAATTTGGGACTAGATGGCTATGTGTGGCCCAGTGTGGCATGTCTTAAATATTTTTATAATGTGTGACGACAAAATATTTTAAAAGTAACAAAAAAGAAAGTTACGGCCTATATCATCCCATTGCAGGCAAAAGCCTCCACGTTGAAATCAAGTTACCATACCAATGTTGGGTACGGGCATAATCATCACGCTTGCTAAATGCGGGTTGGTGATCGCAATGTTCGGTTTGAAAATTTCGTTGCCCGACCCGGGGATCGAATCCGGGAATCCGAGATCTTGGCCCGGTATTCAAACCGGTAGACCAACGGGGCGTTAATCGAATTTGCGTAGTTGTTTTAATTTGTAATACCAGCTTATATATACAGGGTGAAATTTTAACTACTTTCCAAACTTTAATATATCAATCAACGAGACAAAAAACAAATGACGTATTTTTTCTTTTGGTATAGCCTAGTACAAAAATGTCAAGAAAAAGCACTTGGATTATGTCCGCAAAAAATCAAAAAATTTTGATACGGCTGCCTAGCAACACTTTTTTTACGCGATTCACATCTTATTCATTTATTACGATACTATTCTTAAGTTTTTGATTTTCCCTTTATACCTTACCTTATATCTAGGACCGTAAAAATAAACAACTATATTGCAAAAAATATTTTCGGGTGAAAGCTTGATTTACATTTTCTTACTACATTAATGGGCTCTTAATACGATACTGAACGCCTATAAAAATTTTGGAAAGTGGTTAAAATTTCATCCTGTATAATGGAAATGCAACCTTACATTTATGAATTACAGTCGAATGCTGATAAGCCGAAAGAGACGCAAAAAGTTTAGCAGCGCAGGATCTATCATTGTGAAAATCCATGTGCCTATAGTTGGTCATTGTTTGAGATGATGACGATGGCAATGTTTAGGTACAATATACGTTTTACTTTACAGTTCAATAATTTACCTTAAATTTAAGGTACAAAGGTACAACAAAAAGTTTCGAATTTTCGAACGTTGCTCGGGTTTGTGATCACCAACCCGCATTTGGCAAGCGTGGTAATTATGCCAGTTCCCATCATTGCAGTGGTAACTTGAATTCAATGATGGAGGCCTTTTCCCTGCAGTGGGATGATTATAGGCTGTTACTTCTACTACTACTACTTAAGGTACACAGAAAACACAATACTGTAGGTTACGTTAATTATTTTCAGAATACGTACACTAAATCTAGTCGTTATTTTTATTTTTAGATAGATAGATAACACTTTATTGCACAAAATAAAAGAAAATGTACAAATAGGCGGCCTTATCGCTTTAAGCGATCTCTACCAGACAACCTTTGGGTAGAGGAAATTTAGTTTTAGTAGAGTAGGGGTAGCACTGTGCAAGACAAGCGATGTATAACAGATACAATAACATACATGTTACTAAAATACAATACACATATACCTACATACCAATACCTAATATACAATACACATAATACAAAATAATATACCTACTTAAAATACATACACCTACCTAAAGAACAGTAGTTAGTTATAGCAAAATTCACAATATAGCATTATTTTAAACAATATCCTGCCAAACTGTTTGTCATGGGCTTTTACAGTTTCTGGCATTCCCAGACTCTGATCTGCTTACTGAACCGTCATAGTAACTTCATGCATACGTGACCAGGTGAACATAGCACCGGGAAAATTTGCCATTTTGTGTGTCCATGTTCAGGCAGCCAGTTTTGGGTACCAAAAGTTAATATTACAATTAAAAAGTAACGGTCTGTAATCTATATACATATATAAAAATGGTATGTTGGTTGGTGTACGCTTCAAAAACTCAAAAAGTTCTGCACCGATCGAGCTGAAAGAACGATGGCCAAATCGTACCTGAACGTGGGCATTAATGACTTGTATTTTAAAAAATATGTTATTTTTAATTATATTTTATGAATTATTTATACATCGAAAGAACTTGTAGTTTTTGAGAAATAAAATAATATTCCGAATTTTTTTTTTTGCTTGGGATAACAGTTTTGTAGCTTTTGAACGTGTTTGACCGTGTTTGAAGGTTTGTTATGCGTTCTTATATAATTAGTAGCACAATATAATTTCACTTAAAAAATATTACTTACGATTTTATCATTTGAATTCGAGAATAATATAATTGTGTTTCAAATGACATTTGAAAGCGAGTAATGGAACGTTAGTTTTTAAAATGACAGATGTCTTTACCGGTGTCCGATTTGTCTTGCAGTCGATCTTTGGGTTTGCTTTGATACGTACTGTGCAATATTTTGTTCTGTGTTTATTTCTTTTGACCCGCATTTTGTTTATTGGACTGTGATATCTGCTACTTGTTGTCTAAGAACCATAATTTCACTCAAAACCTTAGGTATTATGTTGTAAAAATTTTTGAATGTCATCTTAACCTAAAAAGATAAAAATATTTATATTTCCAATTAACGAAGTTTTTGATGAAATATTTTGCTACTTTCATATTAACAATGATGTTTTCTAACAAAGTCATACAAAATTAAAAGTGCCCATCTATAATGAGTGTCAGGTCCAGCTTCTTTGAAATTTGACCGATGTTCTTTCAGTATGATATATAATCCGCATCAAGGATTGTTTTATCTATTTATTCGCGACCGCGAAAAAAATAAACTATATAAAACAATAAAAAACAAAAACCATTCAATCACAATGTGCCACAGCGAAGCGTGGCAGGGAACAGCTAGTATGTAATGTAATGTAAATTACCCGATATTTAAAAAAATAAATATAATGCCATCAAATTCACTCAAAATTTAAAACAATATTTAATTAATAAATGTTATTGAATATTTCATCGATAAATGATCTTTCCTATATGTAAAAATTACGTGTTACGTGAACCGATTTCAAATTTGATTTGCATACCGTGTGCAATTTGATCCAACTTGAAAGATAGGATAGCTTACATTTCAATTTATAGTCGCAATATTATTTTTTTGCAAATTATTTGTTTCTTGACTCTTATAGATTTGGTAAAATAAACGCCATATTTGGTGACAATGACATATAAGACGTCAAATCAAAGAATAATTTATTCTGAGGCGATACGAAGTTCGTGGGGTAAGCTAGTGTATTATAAAATATAACACATTTTATGTTATTTAATTTAATCCTATTGACATTTATTGAAATTTAATTAAAATAATAAACAAAATAGTCTACTGTATTTATCCTAGTTGAAGACGCTTCCTCTCTTCTAGCCGTAAGTTGCGTGCCCGACAGGGTCCATAACACTGGTCTCTTATTATTTTTAACATCTTTCTGTATAGATTATGGTTTTGCAGTAAATTATTGAGTATTGAGTATAATCAAACCACTGCAAGAACAGGCCTCCATAATCAATGATATTTAAAAAGTAATAGATATGTTACATGCGCTCTCAATAGGCGTCCCTAAAACAATTGTGACGTCTTTTCAAATCCATGAAAGAGAAAGTAATTGTTCTTTTCACGAGTATGACAAGGACAAAATAAGAATTACGCATGTGTGCAGTTGTTCGCAAGCGGCACATATATTTCGATAGTTTTGTAAAGGCATAACCTATCTATACTTTTTAAATATCATTGTCCATAATTTAATTTTACCATAGCAATGATGGGTATAATATTACAATGAATAATGAAACAATTGATCAAATTTAAAACCAAGAATGGGACGGTAATCTTACAAACATTATAAATGCGAATGATTAGGTAGATATTTGGTGCTCAATCACGCTAGAACAACTGAAAGGATCTACATGAAAGTCATGGAGATACATTACAATCTAAAATAGCATGTAGGCTACCTTTTAACCGGAAAAAAATATGATTTTGTGAGATAGTTAAAATTTTTAAAATTTTCAAAATGTCCGGGTAAACTATAGGTAAAAATTAACTGATGTAATAGAACTTTTTGAAAAGATCAATTAACTGTAAATTGCACATCTTCAAATCCTTATTAAGGTACCATTAGAAATTGTTCGAAAGGAAAGACAGAACTTTACCTTTACGGCGGAACAATTAAGACGCGGGCTTGATGAAATCTTGTCAGAATAGCTTTAAATACTAGGAAAAGAGATGGGTTAGGTACTATAAAATCGTTTTCTTAAAAAGTAGAATATGATCAATAAGCCGCATATTATTAGCATCGTTGGTCTAGTGGTTTGGGTACCAGACCAAGATTTCGGGGACTCGTGTTCGATCTCCGGGTCAGGCAACAAGAGTTTTGAATTTTCGAACATTGGTCGGGTCTGTGATCACCAACACGCATTTGGCAAGAATGGTAGTTATGCCAGCACCCATCATTGCTGTGGTAACCTGAATTCGATGACGGTTTACTTTGAGACCGTTACTTAATTGTGACGATGACTTTATTTTTTATATTACCAAGAAAATAGAAATAATTCAGTGTAGTATTATCATCATTACCATAGGATTCCATGAATTCTAATGCATTTGTTTTCGTTTATAAATATCGTTAAATCATGTGATATTATTAAATATCCGCACATTTATAAAAGCGATAAGCGATAACCTAACACAGACATTTATATACCTGAAAGGAATGTTATCAAAAGTGTTATTAAGCTGGTATGTAAAGTATGCAACCAAAACTAAGCAAGTATTTAGAAAGCATAATTTGATAATGCTCTATTTTTATAATATTATTTAGTATTTGAGGATCAGCATCTGCCCAAGCGACCTTCCACAAGTCTGAGCTCTACAATGAAATCAAAAGAAAGTCTCGTTTAAGATGAGCCATCCAAATGATTTTAACAAAAACTAAACAACAAAACTTGTGACTTAAAAAAGGCGCATCAAGGAAACTTAAAACCGGCTGAGACGGGAAAACCGAGAACGTATTGCTTATAGTTAGAGTACCACATGAATATACTTCGCACAGTTTGCATTGGAATTTAAATTCTAGTCCCTCCGTTCAAAGGTGATAGTTGGTATCACATTATTACTTTAACAAGTAGCTATACAAAAATATCTTGTTTACGATTTCTTGGTCAGTGTCACTTGCGTTCACGTGAGACACAGACGCATCCATGACATTTTTCGGAAATGTTTGGATAAATTTATAAAATAACGCTAACATCATCAAGTGTTATAATATTACCATTAAGAAGACTGATTTGCTTGTGATCCATTATTAGTGTTTAAAAAAATGGCCTTAATTAGTAAGTACACACTTGTTATAGTCTAACGAGTTTATTAATATAAATACTGTTAATTTTGCCTCATGACATGTTAATGTTATCCAGTTTGCAAATGTTAGTTCATTATATTTTTCATAATATTTTTTTTTCCTTATACATCAACATCACATATAAGATTCATTGACGATAAGTCACAAACAATACTACAACCGCTTTTGGAATTTATTAAGAAATATCTTACTTAAGGTGAAGACTAAAATGTCGCTAAATGTTTTATCTTTAGGAACGGTGATGCAATCATTATAAACCTACTTAATTGTGTTTCTCGTTTACTTAATAGCATTTTTAGTAGTATCCAGTTTGGCTTTAGCAGCAGAATCACAGTTCACAGACATCCCATTGGGAATATTAAATCCAGATCTCATATACTTTAATGATGGTGGGCAAAGATACCCATTGAACGCGTTGCCTGTTGCAAACCGAAGGCATCAAGAAGTTTCTGATAAAAGACAAAATAATTATGCACCGGGAACAAACAATGCACCCACACCAGTAAATATGATCCCTGTTGGCTCAGTGGGGCCGCTTTCGGTTGGTAATGTTAACCTCCTTCAAAAACCTAGTATAGAACTGACACCTCCACATTACAAACCAAATAAAAGTGATCCATTTCCTCGGCAACCACAACAACAAATCGAACAACAGCAGCAGCAACAGCAGCAGCAGGAGCAACAAGAACTACTACAACAACTACTATTATTACAACAACAACAGCAACAACAGCGAAAACCAGAGAACAATCAATTGCCTGAATTAGCTGACAGATTTGCTGAAAATGCAAATAAAAATAAATCAAATATTGAACAGAATATACCTGCTGCATCAGTTGATAACGTATCTATTGCTGTGTCAAAATTTGGAATCGACGTTATGAAGGTAAAATTAATTTTAATATAAATGAGAAACATATTTTATTATATAGTTTTATAAATAGTAGGTATGCTAGATCAATAGCTTTCAAAGCTAGCACTAAATGAAGCCAGCGACATTGTCCAACATTTTGCATGTGGTTATGCATTTAGAAAGTGAAACGAGAAAGGTCAAAATTAATTAATCAATCAATTAACTTTTACGATTTTATGTATTCTGGATCAAGAAAGGTATATTTGAGTAAAAAAACCCGTTAACATGACTCTCTTTGTCCTCGAATCTAACCGTTACGCATACTTAACTTAGTCGTAACTTGAGATATCACCAACTTTACCGTAAAGTACTTACATTATTTACTTTGGAGTTATCTTATTGGCACATTTTATTGGAAGATAAATTTACTACTTATTTTCTTAATCTGACTTTAAAAAACACTACAAGCAACGATATCTTTATCTATAACAAAAAGTCATATTCAACCTAGTAGAAACCTTGTCTTTTCCCTGTACCTACCTTACTCTTCACCTTGATCCTAAATGTGCAAGTCATTAGGTTAAATAACATGAATTTTATTGGTATTTCATCTTAACCATATAACAAGAAACTAAGCATTATATCTTGTTCCATAACTTGCACTCAAGGATCAAAGGAGTATTTAAAATCCTTGCAATGAATACGAATATTCTCAATGCTGA
This sequence comes from Anania crocealis, assembly GCA_949315895.1. NCBI lineage: Eukaryota > Metazoa > Arthropoda > Insecta > Lepidoptera > Crambidae > Anania > Anania crocealis. The sequence continues at coordinate 4,950,277 of OX438869.1, read as the reverse complement.
TGAGAGTCGAAACTCTTTCTAGGACCTAGCACTGTTAGTAAAAGTTTTTTTATTTATAATGCCTATTTTACGTTCCAGACCCTTCTGTATCAGCAAGGAAACATCGTCGTGTCTCCATTCTCGATTGCAATGCTCTTGGCCCTTCTGCAGCAGGGATCATTGGGAGTAACTCAGAGGCAAATTTCTCACGCGTTGCAAATGTCGCCGAATGATGCCGCTGATGGGTTCAAGAAACTATCCGACAACTTGCAGGTAAATATGTTTTTAATACGGTGCTGCAACCATGAAATTTGTATCAAATATAGGCATATCTATGCCTATTCTTTGGTATGTCGTAAGTAAATTATTTAAGGCAGAAGATGCACTAGCTGTTAGAATATTATAAATGAACTGTTAATTACTATCTGCCACTAAATCTGACGTTTCAATGATATTTTCGATATAAGAACATTTCCACAAATACTAGTGTTAGTACCAATAGATCCAGTTTTCAAATTTTAGTGGGAATTTTTTAAAATTATTACATTGAATATTTTAAGCATAATAAATAGCTAGAGGGAATCATGCAACTATAAAAGTGATTAAAGCATTTTTAACTTTTGATAGACTTTGTACCATATCTTTTTTAATGACGTCACTTAGCTCTGAAACAAGCATGATGTGATGACCGATTCTTTTAGAATAATTATAAACGCCATAATAACCCTTATCATCAACTTAGCAAAACAACGCTCTCCACTGGGCATAGAAATCTCTCCTGGTAGCGTTCTAGATTGTCAGTCTACCAGGTGGAAAACCTGACCACATATCGTCGTCCAGTACACTTGCTATTCCAAAACCTCTATACCTCAATCCATCCATGCTTCGCCATCGCTTCTTCTTGCTATGTATCTAAATACAATGATATTCAGTACGTGGTCACTATTTTGTACTATATTTAAAATGACAAAATTTTCTAATGCCTTTGCGATAGTGTGCAAGTGTTAAAAAAATATTTTTCCAATAATTTCAGAAAAGATACTCCACTAACATATTCAAGGTGGGAAATGGCGTCTTTCTCGATGAAGGTTTTAATGTTAACCCTGCGTTCAAACGTATAGCCTTGAAAGACTTCAACAGCGATGTAGCCCAGATAAAGTTCTCAAGGCCCCCACAGGCAGCCCAGAAAATCAACAACTGGATAGGTTCCATTACAAACAACCAGATCACTCAGCTGGTCACACCAGGTAAACTATTAGCATTTTTAATAACCCGTTTGGGTACAAATATAATACCAGATCGATACTAGTCCAAAACTTGTTAATCAATTACAATATAACTGATTTACTGGTTCGCTATGTTTTTAAATATCTTTGTACTCCTATAAATACATAAAGTGTAAGTTTGTTTTTCGGATTAACCTTAAAAATATATTTCTTTTGAAATGGTGTCATAGTTCTCGTAGAAGTCTCTGAAATATTTTTATAAGTTTAGTCCCCTGACGTTTCTAAATATCGCACACATGTAAGGTCTACAAGTCGTTGTCGCTTAAGGAGTAAGGGTTTTACGGGCATAACATACATTATATTGTTATTTGTTATATTATATACCAAATAAACAAGAAAATAAGACTGATTTTGATTGTCATTGTCATCTGCCATGTTTCCTCTCAGTTTTATAATATGAGGGCGATATCAAAATTGTAGTATCTAAAGGAATGTTCAAATGCAATTACGAAATATTACTTAAATAAAATTTAGTAGAATAGCAAACTGATAAAAAATCTAGGAAATCCGGTTCATCTTACCGTTACTTACACGAAGTAACTACAATAATCAGCCTATATTTGCTATGCCCATACAAGTCTGATTACAAAAATACATTTTACAGTAGTAAATGAATGGTCTGTTGGACGATTGTAATTTGTAATAGAAGAATAGATTTTTAACAAAAACTTGTACAGTCAATAAACTTAAAAGAAGCCACCAATTTTGAGTCAGTGCTAAATAAGAAAAACAAAAACACCGAAAATCTTGATACACGGACTAAAAGGTTTTATTTGGGGTTTCAGAATCTCTCGGTGACAACACCCAGCTCACTTTAGTGAACGCAGTCTACTTCAAGGGGATCTGGCAGGTGAAGTTCAGGCCAGACTCGACGATGTCCAAAGACTTCTTTATGTACAACGGAGCCAAAAAGACGGCCAGCTTCATGCGCATGCGACGCTACTTCAGAACCGACTTTGACCCCAGTATCGGATCACAAGTCTTGATTTTGCCGTTCGAGGTATGTATTATTGAATAAGTGTAAGGCACCACAAACACCTAGACTAGAGGCAATACAGAAAAAAAAGGTTTTTTTTTTACTTGTCCGGAAGGACCTCGGAGATTGTGAAATATGCATGGCAGTAGTGAGATTTTGTCTAGTATAAAAGCAATTTGTTTACTGGACTTGACGCTGATGCATTTATTATCATCACGCTAACATAAAACAATCCAAATGATGCCTTTTTCTTCAACGTTTAGTTAGTGGCATGAAATCGCTTTGTTCCGATAAATACCAGATATTGTGTATTTTAATAAATTACGAATTTAGAATCGCCTTTTGTGATACTTGTGTTGAATCTTCCAAAACATTTTTTGGGTGGGCGTAGGTTTTAAAATGCATTACCATCGTGACACACGCACAAGAAACGCCTTGACTTACATGTATACATTATTATGATAAAATATCAAAATCGACCAAGTAGCAAATTGTTGATTAATATTGATTTAAAAAAATGTTTTTTTTTATTTATTTTTATTTTTGTTACTTACTTTTTATAAGCTTTTATTTATTTACACTATTACAAGCAATTATTATGTGAAATTATTAAAGAAACCAAAAATTTTCAGGGTGAACATTATTCCTTGGTAGTGATTTTGCCGTCCGAAACAACTAATGTCATGTCAGCAGCAGCAGCGCTGACGCCTGAGAAACTATTATTGTATCAGAACTACACGCCAAAGGAAGTTGCGCTGGAAGTACCGAAGTTCACTGCGAAATCTGAGACAAATCTCATCGCGGTTTTCCAACAGGTAAATAAACTGTATCTAAGTATGTTTTTCCACCGATTTTTTTGACAAATACAAATTTGTGATTGTAAAATATTTTTATAATATTTTTTGATGTACTAAAACAAAAAAAAAATTATTTTTGAAGTATAAAAAAAACGTGTTTCGACACTGAAAATATTCAGATTTTGCAGAATCGCCACAACCACGATTTTTTTTAAATCGAAATATTTAATGGACATATTATTGAGCTTCACATCTCGCTATTAATTTTCTATGTCTGATGTGCTTTTGTATGTATAATTTCTTGTGCACACTTCATATTTTCTCCTCACAGGATTCAAACTCACGAATACTCACGAGCACTGCCTTTGTCATTATCATCACAATATTAAATTCTTGTTTTTCTTTCAGCTTGGCATAATCAACATGTTCGGTCCCCAATCAGAGCTGTCTGGACTTGGAAACTACCGCGAGTTTGCTCCTCAAGTATCCTCTGCCTTACATTCAGCCATGATTTCCATTGACGAACAAGGAGGTACTGCTGCTGCGGCTACCTCTTTCGGCGTGGTAGCCTTATCTTATGACGATCCGTCAGTAATTTTTAGAGCTAACAGACCATTTTTAGCAGTTCTGTGGGACAGACAAACATCATTACCTCTCTTTATGGCCAAAATTGAGAATCCAGTATCATAAATCAGAGATGATGTAGTATGTTTTATTAATTGTAATTAGAGATCTTGAAACAGGTTGAGACTGTTAAAAATTTTAAATTAAAGTTTACAACAAAGCTAAGCTAGGTCACAAAGAAGAACATTCCTTTTAATACTCATGAAGTATACCTAATAAGTTTGAAAATTTTCAAATTATAAACAAAACTTTTGTAATACTGTTATTTATTAGTTTTTGATTCGACTCGGTTCACAGTTTGAGCATTTTAATGATACTGTTAATGTAGAAACCATTTGAGCTTTACGCAATTTGGTTTAAATATCCATATTCTTTATGAATACGGAAACAACGAAGAGTTTAATATTACTTAAATTATCGTAACAAGTAACTTAAATACTAGTCTTAAAATGTTAGTGATAATAAACTAAGTTATGATTAAAATAAAGTTTTATTTTCTTCGTAACCTTTTTAAAAAGTTAAAAATCGGATCATCAGCGAATATTCTGAATTTTCCGCTGAAGTATGACTCGATTTGCTGGAGGGTGATACCTTCGGTTTCAGGTAGGAATAAATAGAGGTAAATGGTGCCTGCGTAGGCAAAACCGGCGTAGATGGCGAAAGCACCCCACAGTTGGAAGTTTGTCTCAAAGTTAATGAAGGTTTTGGAGCCCAAGAAAATGATGAGATAGTTGCCAGCCGCAACAAGGCCTTGGGCTGTGGCTCGACTCCTGAAACAAATATACAAACGTAATATATAGCATGATTAAACCCATTGTAAAAAATAAATATTCAATAAATCACAACTGAGATATTATTATGTTTATAGACGAATTTCTTTCGATAACGGAATAGTTCATTCAACTTGAATTACAATATAAGTCATACACATACTTTTATTGGCTCAAATTATAATTAATTTAGTTTTGTAAGTAGCTATAGCAAATTAAATATTGTGATTGACTCACCTGAATGGAAACACTTCTCCCAACAGCACCCACGGAATTCCGAAACCAGTAAAAATTGTCAACCCGTAGAAAAATATTAACGGGACATTGCTGACTTCTGTAGGGAAGGTGGAAGTGTCGTAAGAGAATACGGAAGAATCTAAGTTGTTCTTCGCGTAGATGCTAAGCGCCATGCAACAAAAGCCTGTGCCAAACATCGCAGAGATGACCAACTTGCGTTTGCCAAGCATTTTAATCAGCCCAATCACTAGGAAGCTTGTAACGAAGGTAACGACACCAATTATGACCTAAAAAAGTAAATGACGTTATTCATCATCAGCCTATCACAGTCCACTGCTGGACATAGGCCTCTCCAATTGCACGCCACTTAGGTCGATCCTCGGCTTCTCGCATCCAGCTCCTGCCAGCCACCTTGCGCAAATCATCACTCCACCTAGCCTGAGGGCGTCCTACACTACGTTTGCCGAGACGCGGTCTCCACTCAAGAACTCGTTTACCCCAGCGGTTGTCGGTTCTGCGGCTAATATGGCCAGCCCACTGCCACTTCAGCTTGCTAATCCGGTGGGCTATGTCGGTAACTTTAGTTCTCTGCCGGATCACCGGATGACGTTATTGAAAAGATGTTTTGTATCTATGAAGTCATTAACTTTGATCTTATCTTAACGACTATACTGGATAATACCTGGGCAACACAATCACTTTGAGGATATTATTAAAGTTACTATAACAGTGCTGTATTGCTTTAGAGACTATTGTTAAATTTTAAATTTGCTTTATTAGCTGTTGGTGGTTTTTTCAGTAGAGTATAAAGAATATTACGAGTTACTTTCTACAAAAATGTTTACACCTTAAACCCTTATCTTTACTATCTTTTACAAGGTTCAGGACGATACAGATATAAAATAGGCAAGAATTTATTTGCAACAACATAGGATCAGTAAATGTTGTGGCGGTAGTAAATTGCTGCTCACTTTATTTTGGTTTTAATGATTTTTTAGTGTTTTATAGTCATTTTTTTGTTGCAGTATTACAAGGAAACATTTACTTAAGTTGGATATTACAGATCAAAATCTTAGCTCGTTATGATTACTGATGATTTTATGTATTTTATGTTTTATGTTTTAACGATAATTTAGTGATGTTTGATTGAGGTTGGTTAATCAACAATTGACTCATTACCCTTCTAAGTGCCACCTTTACATTTAGTGATTTTACTTCCTATACAGTTTTTTCATGATATCAAAATGCGTTTGTTTAAAGTGAGTCTTCTAATTTTATTATTAAAGTTAAGTTAAGTTAAGAAAAAAAAAAATAGAATACGTACCACGATATGTTTCCCATTGTCAGCCATGCCAAATGCTCCACAGACATTGACCATGTTTGGCCTAATCGGCATCATACCGCTCATTGAGAAAAACAAGAAATACATGATCACCAGACTAAATGGCCTTAGTGTTTCCTTTGTCAACATTACGTATCGGAATTTAAGGAGTCCCCTAAAAAGACATTAAGAATAAGTTTTTAGATAAAAGTGAACTGTCAGATTAACATGCCAGGTGATATTTAAAATTTAATTAAATATGTGAACAAAGTGTCTCGCCTACTTAACATTAATTCCAACTTTGTGTTAACATTTTTGCAATTTGATTTAGGTTTTACATAGGCCTCTTAGTATAATAATATACTCGAGAAAAAAGTTTGAAGTTGAAAAAGAAGTTAAAATATATTGTTCGCTTAGTAGGCCTTTCACAGCATACACATAAGGCTTAACACTACTAGGGCATCTTTATGAAGTCAAAATAAGTACCTACAACTTCTTAACAAAAATGTATGCAGTGTCTTTTGCAACACCATGTCCCTAAATTTGACTCTATCTGTCTCTCGCACTCATAATAATGCCTTAGAGTATCTGAAAAAGACAGATACATCCGTGTATACGGGTTCCGCATTGCGTAGTATGAGCTCTAGCCAGTGCACAAGAACATCAATGTCGCTAAATCTAACTCTACTCACCTTATGATAAAGTTCATTTTGTTATGCTCGCAGTCACTAGTTTCGTCTTCATCAGTTTTGCAACAGATGACGCAGCGTTGCAGTTTCTTTGAGTACACCACGAGTTCGTCGAACTCATCCTGAACGTTCTCTGGAGTGGTCCAGCCTCGGAGATAACAAAGGGATTTGAGGGCTTCCTTTTCTCGGTTCTTGGAAAGCAACCATACTGGTGTTTCGGGAATCTGAAGTTGAGTAATACAAGTCATGATGAGACCATTAATAGTTCCGTGAAAACCCGTTTCACTTTTACTATAAATTGGAAATCACACATCCAAAAAATAACAAAAAAAATGTCTTCATTCATTTATGGTCTTTATCACTTGAAAAGAGTGACAGACACTAAAACAGCTCTTGCTGCATATTACGCGTATGCTTACTCATGGTTTACGTACGGTATAATCCTTTGGGGCAACATTACAGACGTTCAAAACATTAAGGTTCTAAAAAAAAAATGTATAAGAATTATTTTTCAAATTCATCAAATGACTTCTTGCAAACCATATGTTATTAAAGAAAAAATACTTACTGTGACATACTTTATTTGATATTTTAGCAACTTAATTGCACTTATAATATCAGTATATAAACTTGAAAAATTTTTCAAGTTTTTATACTGATATTACTGTGACATGTTTATACATTTTGGAATCTTGTAAGTTTATAAAAAAACATATGTACCTTTATTCTCAAAACACACAAGTAAGGCGCAATAATAGATATAAAAATAAATTAAATCTTCCTTTAGGTAGACATCTCCAAATTTTCAGATCAGGTCCACATTGGATGTCTATTAAAATTTATAACTGTATCCCAAATAGTATTAAAGACATAGAAAAGTTTAAAATAGGTATTTACTACCAGACTGAAGACATATCTATTAGATAAAGCTTATTACACACTGAACGAGTTCTTTGAGACTCGTCCTCAATGAACTGGTTCAGCGCGCAGCGTAAAGCAAAGCAGAGAAAAAAAATGTTGCAATTGTAGTAGTCAAATTTGCTAAAAAATTAAAGGATAAGTGTGGATAACATATTATATTGTGTATTTATCCGTTAAGAGGCCCTATGTTCGCTTAATTTGCGGTGCCCCTACAGGGTGTCATGTGTGCAATGTACTTTTAATTGTAATGACACCTGTAATTTACCATGTGACAAGCAAATAAATTATTACTAATATTATATAACTATTGAATCAACATCTGCACTTAAAAAAACACACTCAACCTGCAATATTGGACAGACAAGAAAAAGTTGTTGTCTATAAGCAGAATTAGCTTTATTATTCTGATGTATTTGCTCATAAATACTATAAATATCAGTCGGTTAAAACCTGGAAAGACAAGTTACATTTATGCCGGGTTCACATAACGTTTTTCATGTTCCTCTGTCATTTCCTCTGTCATCGACGACCATTTGGATCAGCGGTAGTTAACGCTGCTTCTGAGCCATGGGCAAAGATATTTTCTTTGGCCATGGGTCGCGGGTTCGATCCCCGCACAGTACAAATATTTGTGTGCATGAACATATCTGTTTGTACTGGTCTGGGTGTTTTCTATGTATTACAAGTATGTATTTACAAAAAAAAAGTATATAAGTAAGTTTATCGGTTGTCTAGTACCCCATACGACAGGGTACTTAACAGTAGTAGCTTAATTTGGGACTAGATGGCTCTGTGTGGCCCAGTGAGGCATGTCTTAAAATAATTATTATTAATTATAATTATTAATTATTTGGGATATCTTTCTATCAGTCAAACTTTTACTCAATTCAACCCACCATTAAAACAAACATCATAGAAGCAATAGGCGCTATGAGGCAGATGAGTGCAGCCTCTCGCCACACCATCAAGTTTCCGAAGAGGTACATCAGCATCACTCCAATGGCTGTGGAAAACTGCGTCACTGTGCAAAGGGCGCCACGTGTTGATGGTTCACTGTGGAGTTTGAAAACCATTAGCGTGTATGAGTATGATTTGGCCATGTGGTGCTGGTTTTAGATGTAATAGCACAGAGTCAGAGTTTCGCTCAACTTACCACTGCATTATTATTGCTAAAATCAATTGTATTTAATGTTCTTCACTTGCTGCATTTTTATAATATCAGTATATAAACTTGAAAAAATACTTGAATAAACTTGAATTTTTATGACGAACAATGTATTCAGAAGGGTACTGAAATATTTTTGTCTCCTTAAGGGAGGCCTATGTCCAGATGCCTTACTCTGCAACACGAAGCTCGTATTTACGGATATGTCTGTCTCTTTCAGATACTTTTAGACATCGGTATGAGTAATAGGGACAGATGACTTCGAATATACGGACATTGTGTTGCGGAGTAAGGCCTCAGCAGTGAGCGTAGTTTTGCTGAGGTGATGAGAATGAGCACAATGCTCAAATCAATTCACATACTTTGTAAGTTATTTCAGAGACTAACTTTTGTCATTGTGTAATTTTAACAATTGTAAGCCGCGTGAATGTTAAATGCTCTGTCAAGGTTTTTGTGCATACTTTCTTTACTATATACTATATGCATTCAAATGGGCTCATTAGGCTATATGAAAGAATGGTTCAAATTATTATGTATAGAAAACTTTATGTTTATCCTTTAATATTTTTTCAAGATAGATGTCAAAATTGTTTTATATAAAAAATTGTGCAATTAATAAAACAATACTAAAAGTTTAATAAGGTTTATCTTTCAACCAAAATTTATTAATTTGTACTTTGTCGAAAAACGGTTGTGATATTGCTAAAACAAAATAAATTCATTTTAATGTTGGTCCATGGTTGATATTCCTAATCCCTCGATCGTGAGTTATTCCAGACACAATTGAAATCAATTGTCATCGTGGCACCCGAGTGCCTCCTGGTGTCACGTTGTGATTTCCGAGCTGCGCACTAATCTATAAATACTCACGTTTAGTTAATACATTCATTGTTTCATTATTAAAACACATTTAATTTCACTTCAATAAAAATCGAGTTTGAGGGTTGAGGGACTAATTGTTTGGCACATTGACGACAGTCGAATTTTGCTTGGTCATATCTTTATATGAAGTCAGAACTGATGACAACCAAATGACACGTATTGAATGTTAGAATCTATATTGTAATATTTTATCACTTAGTGTGCTTTACAATAATAAAGTGTATATCTTAAATTCTATATATACAGTCTAGTCTACATCCAGTGAATTATGAACAGATCAGTGCATGCATGTTTATTTGCAATTATAGTTACTTACGTAATTTCTCCCACATACGAGTTGATGGGGGCCTCCATAAGTCCTGTCCCGAAGCCGAGCAGCCCGTTGGCGATGAACAGCGAGGGTAAGTTCCAAGAGTAATGCATCAGGATCCACGCCACAAAGTGAGGCACATTCACTATAAAAGTCGCCTTTTTGCGCCCGAAGTAGTCAACTATTGGCCCAGACATTATTCCTCCAAATGGCTGGATTAGGTTAAATATACTGCCTGGAATATGTAGATTGGAAAATTAAGTTTGTAGTAAAATAAAATCCCCTTTTGGATAGGCTTATGTCCAACAAAATATTATAGACTGGTAATGATGAAGAAAATATTTAATGGACTGCATTGAAAATAATCTTTTATTTTTAAACTTTAGAGCCACTAATAGTGTAACGGTCAGTGATATATTAAAATTGTTAATATGACATACCAAACCACGAGGCTTGGTTTTTTGATAAGGATAATCCTTCCTTAGCGTTCAGTAGGTTTGGTAACGCTATAGTGCTGAAGCTGATGGCCATGCCAATGTCCAACAGGAGCAGATTCTGTGACATGCATGCTATCACCTGGAAATAATAATGTACGGGAATAGAAAACCTATGTAGTTTGTTACCCGTTTAAATTTAGTTAATCTACTGTTTGCATTTGATCATTTTAGTATTGGAGCAACTTAACACTAGTTTTTTCACACCGTTCGTCAAACGTCTAACTTGGAATATCTCGGTATATGCAGCAAATATTTTTAAATCTTTCGTATGTGGCATATCCAGGGACAATAGAATATGAGGACTTTAATATTTAAGGATTTTTTTTTTAATTTATAGATGCTTTTAGCCTCTCACATGTGCCATATAACATAAACAGCAAAAACCTAGGAATTTATGAAGTGCTTGTTTTATGAAATCAAGATTAACGAAGTTGCCAACTGACCATATTTTCCTCTTGGAGAGGCCACATTCTTCTAAATCGTACTTCGTAGCCTTTTATCTCGATATAAAACTTAATTGAAGGTATTTGATAATTCTAAACGAACTTAACAAGGGTCTTGTCTGAGCCATTTTTCATAGTTCGTCGATAATTTTTTTAAAGGATCTTTGTAGAAATTTCCTAAGTCTAGAAGACAGGATGCAATGTGCTGATATTACTATTAAGTATTTTGTGGTATTAAATGTGGTTATAGCCATATCCTGCCGTGGACTTCTTAAGGCAATTGATGATGATTGGCATTCAATGTTAAAATGAAACAGCTTTTTACATCTTTCCAATTTCTTATATATCAGCAATAATTAAGTTGCTGGTGTTAATTGATACTACGATTCATTGAATTTATTTCGTCTGCTTTTGTTGGGACTGAACCCCATATCCTTCCGCTTACCATGCGACAACTTTTTTAAAACTAGTTTTTTTTAAAAATATGAACATGATATGTTAATTTGGCCAATTGGGGACTGAAGTGGACTGATGATAAACAAATTTGTGTCTTTTTGATAAAATATTTCAGTCTACCTATAACTTTACTCAACTAATACACATAATTTTCTTAACAGTTTTATGCATAGTTATTACATATTATGTTGTAATCGAAAATGTCTACAAAAGTAAAATGTAGGACACATTTTACTTAGTCGTCAGTTTTCAAATCAGGGTCAAAGAATCATCATACGGGTTTTTCGAGCCTAGCAAAAAAGAACATCCGAGATGACATTCCGTCGCTACTTTTCACAAAAGGTATCTAGTGTAGAAACTGACGTTTGACCTTGATTCTAATTTAACTCCACATAAAACAATACAAGTTACGTTACTTATTAGTTATTTCTCACATTTTCATTATGCCTTGGATACATTGCCTCTCACTTTTAATATTATTATCTTTTATAACCGACGTAAAGAAGAAAAGGTCCTCAATTTGAAATGTTACATACTTGTGAAATTTAAAGTAATCATTTATTTGTATTTATCACATTTTACGAGGTAAACCGATTACTATGTTTTTCGTTCAATAGCTCAAAGTCGGTATTATTGAAATAAAAAAAAACACACCGTTTCACAGTGGAACGAATGTATGGGAAACACGGCAAAACTAATAACTTCTAAAATATAAGTCTAGGGTCGTTGATTTTTTTTTGGTAGTTACCTATTAATATACTTAACTCTTATTGTTATTGATACAAAATGGGATCACATTGGTTTTATGTGCAAAAAAATATACTTTTTAGTTGTTTCAATATATTCGTAAATGACCATATTTACAAAGAGAAAAAAAAGTTGTGCGTGTACTAGTGTACACACGTAAGAAGTGAAACTTCTTTATGGCCTTATTTTTCGAAAAATGATCTACATGCAACTTTCCAGAAATTGGTTAAATTGGTTAAATTAGTTAAATTGGTTAAATTGGTTAAATTGGTTAAATCGGGTTGTGCAGAGGCTGTGGGTGATGGTGCTGAATGTTCGGTTTGCAAGAAGATATACCATTTTTCAGTCACATGTGGTGGAATCTCTGAACGAGGTTTTTCGAGATTGGGATCGGGAAGTGCTACCTGGATGTGTAACAGCTGTAGGGATGCTTCGCAGATCGGATTGGATGTGTCAAAGGTGGAGGACTCGCAGAAAACCTCTACACCAAGTAAGCCTAACTTTTCATCCGGGCTACCATTGAACCTGGGAACTGCCTCTTCATCATCAGCATCGACTCCAAAGCAACCAATGATAATGAGGGATGACAAAATGGAGCACTCGCATATGGCATTATTGAGCGATATATCTGATAAAATATCAAATTTGCAGGCTCAAATGTCCACTATTTCTTTGATTCAGCAGGACTGATCTTCAACAGGTCAAGTCCGACATTGGTGACCTAAGAGCAAAGTTAAATATCCGACTTGATAACCTTTCGACACGAGTGGACGAAATTGAGTCGCGAGTTTCAGTAGTGGACTGCCTAAATAAGGATATAGAACAATTGAAAACTCAGGTCAAATCTGTCCTCGAAGATGGCTACAAAAACGAGCAATGGGTGCGACGCTCAAATATTCAGATTAACGGTGTCCCTCAGAAAGCAGGAGAAAACCTTATAAACATTGTTAAATCGATTGCGGACCGCAGTGGCTTTCATCTTGTTCCTGAAACAGACATAGACTTCGTTACCAGAGTGGCAGTGAAAATAAAAATCTCTTTCATCAAGCCAAACTAAAAGCTAAGGAGAGGAACTACGCGTTTTGCTGGGTGCGCGATTGCACAATTATGGTCCGCAAATCAGAAAAGTCACCGGTCATCCATATAACGTCAGAGGAATCTTTAAAAAAAATTACATAAGTGTAATTTTAAGTGTAATTTTGACTGTATACTTGGCTTGTTATAATCTTTTACACGTCCATAGTGTAGGCTGGCCACTGTCCGGAGACTTATGTCGATGTTTACTTTGTTATTACTTTATGAACAAGAGTTTGGGAACTATTGCACCGCTACTGACACTATTGTTCGAAGACTTGTTTGGGAGCTGTTACTATTGCGTTGACGGGGCGCTAACTATATCGATGCGCGTCGCATACATTGATCGTTGCTGCATTGAGTGGTCAAGCAGCGATGTATTGTGTGCAATATGTTAATATTATAAATGTTAATGATTATAGTTTCTTGGAGTTTATTATGCTCACTTTTGAATCACCACTAGACTGCGCGGAGTCGTGTTATTTGGCAGCTTTGAAGGTATTAGTTAAAAGTTCATTTGTACGACGGGCGTATCGCCCTACTAACAACCATTTTCTTACTTCTGTTAACGCACTCACAGCGAGCTTACACTTGAAACAATGCTTTTCAAATAACGGATTTGAATTATGCCTGTATACTCGTATTAGGAGACGGAATAGTAATTATTATTCAAATGTTATACAGTTCAGCAGGGAGGAGATAATAATAAAGCCATACTTTCAATTCATTATTATACAAAAATATTATCATACTTTTATACTCTTACAGTGATTGATAGAATCTTAAAATGTTTTTATCAGAACGTTCGAGGCCTAAGGTCGAAGACAAAAACATTTTATAGAAATCTAATTAATTCTAACTACGACATAATCTTTTTAAGTGAGACCTGGCTATTGCCTGGTGTTTTTGATGCCGAGGTATTTGACGCGCGATATAATGTTTATCGTACGGACCGGGACTACGAACGACGTGGTATGAAAAGGGGTGGTGGTACCCTCATAGCGGTCAAGCGCGAACTCGTGGTTTACATGAACTGTTTGGGGTTACTCCCTGCATTTTCGGATGCGGATGTAACTCATGTTGATATTTTATTGACAACGGGACCACATCCTAAAGTGCTTCATTTGTACTGCTGTTATTTTCCAGGGACCGCTGATCAATCATCATCACAGCTGTCATTATTTGAAGCAATATCTGAACTGAGTATGGACAGACCCGATGACGAGTTTTTAGTGATAGGTGACTTTAATATCCCATATGCATCATGGACGTGTAATAATATTAGTGCAAATGATAGTTTTGTTTTAGCGAACCCATCATATGATACGATGACAGCTCAAGTATTTACTTTCATGTCCTTTACGGGATGGTTTCAGTACAATGGCGTTCTGAATCATAATAACAGATCCTTAGACTTGGTTTTTTCTAGTTTTCGAAATAGAGTATTTAAAACTGAACCCATGTCAGAACCAGAGGATAGTCATCATCCGTCTTTGGCTATAGACGCATTAGTCCTGAAAAGTGATGTTTGTCTGAAGCAGCCTCCCCGCATAATACGCCGCTTTCATGCTGCTAATTATGACCTTATCAACGAGGAGTTAGCTAGGGTTTCTTGGGACCGATATTTATCTAATACGAATATTGAGAGTGCATTGGCGAGCTTCTATTCAATTGTTGGTAAAATAATCGATGAAAATGTACCAAATAAAAAAACGAATGTAAGTAATAACGATTATCCCGTCTGGTTTTCTAATAAATTAATTAAAATGATTAAGAAAAAAAAGAAACTTCACAGAAAATGAAAAACTTATGGCAGAATATCTTACTCTGAATCTTACTATGAAGTCTTCTCAGATTTAAGAAAACAAGTGAAAGACTTGGAAGTTTCGTGCTACAATTCGTTTATTACTAGATCAGAAATAAATATTAATAAATGTTCTAAACACTTTTGGGCATACATTAAATCTAAAAAAAACATTAATAGCATTCCTGACATGCTGAATCTAGACCAGGAGGTAGCCAATGACGGTCAATCAATCTCCAATTTATTTATAATTTTTTTTAAATCAGTATTTGTAAATGACACTATACCCGTTAACCCAAATGTTGTAAAATCTAGCTCTGCCGCAATTACTAACGTTGCAGTTACGCAGGAGATTGTTGAAAGATATCTCCAAAAAATTAATGTATCTAAGGGAAGTGGGCCTGATGGTTTACATCCCTTATTTTTAGTAAAATGTAGTAAACAGCTGTCTTATCCCGTTGCGCTGCTATTTAGGTTATCGTTATCTTCTGGTGTTATGCCTGCAGTGTGGAAGCGTTCTTTTGTGGTCCCTATTCATAAGAGCGGCGATAAACACAATTTTCAAAACTACCGCGGTATCTCAAAGCTCTCTGTTCTTCCTAAAACCTTCGAGAAAATTGTTTATGACTCTTTGTACCCTGCTATAAGCCCAATGTTAACAACTCACCAACACGGTTTTGTATCTAGGCGGTCAACGGAGACTAATTTGTGTGAGTTTTTAGAAGATGTTCTCGATTCAATGGAGAAGGGTTTACAGGTAGACGCGGTGTACACTGACTACTCTAAAGCCTTTGATAAGATCTCTCATTCATTATTGATTTCCAAGCTGGAGTCAGTCGGTGTGCACGGTGATCTCCTGCGATGGTTGACGTCTTACCTTAGAAATAGAACTCAAGCGGTTACAATCAAGGGTTTTACTTCAACTTTTATCCCTGTTACATCCGGTGTTCCTCAGGGATCTCATCTCGGGCCCTTGCTCTTTAACATTTTCATTAATGACGTTATTAAATGCTTTCTAAATTCCAAAATATTATTCTACGCTGACGACGCAAAAATATTTGCATCTATAAAGTCTAAAAACGATTGTCAATTACTTCAAAGCGACCTTGATCGGCTATGCGAATACTGTGCTTGTAATGGTCTTTATTTAAATGTAGATAAATGTCACACTATAACCTTCACAAGGAAAAAAAATGTTATCGAATTCGACTATAAACTTAATAATACATCACTAAAAAGGGTTACAGAGGTGAAAGATCTGGGCGTTCAATTGGACTGTGGTCTATATTTTGAACCACACTTTAACAGAATCACCGCAAAAGCATACAGATTACTTGGATTTATTTTTCGTCAGAGCGTGGATTTTAAAAATGTTAACACCTTGATACTATTATTTAATTCATACGTTCGTTCTCAGTTGGAATATGCGTCACCTGTATGGAACCCAATGTATTCTAAATATATAGATATGTTGGAAGGGATTCAGAATAAGTTTATCAAACGGTTAGGGTATAAGTTCAAGAATTTTAACTCCAATAAAATTGAATCTTTGCTTGTTCGCCGCGAGCACAAAGATCAGATATTATTATTTAATATTATAAATGGTTTTATGGATTCTCCTTTTTTGTTGAATAGATTGGGTTTAAAATGTTCTAGACCCAATACAAGACGTGCAGTTACCTTTGCTGTTCCCTTATGCAAAACTAAATACAGAGCTAATAGTTTTCACATTAGAGCGAGTAAAAAATATAATTCCACCTATGGTGACATCGATATATTTCATGCGAAGTTTGGTCAATTTCGTCGCTATTTGAAAGAACTGACGGCCAGGCCTGCATAGTGGTTTCTGTTTTTTTTTTGTTGTTCTTATTTAATTTTTGCTTAATTTAGTAATTCCCTAAGCTTTTAATATTAACATCCCACTGGTTTTTTGCTTTTAATAAGTGTATATATTGTAAAATTCGTTTATGATGAACCTAATTCGATCTCTCGATCAACAGAATATATGTTAAACCTAACCGTGGAAACTAATTAGGCTAGTGTATAATTTATTTATTTTATAAGTTTACATGTAATAACTCATGCTGTTGTTTCCTTAATAAAGAAAAAAAAATTGGTTAAATTGGTTCAATTGGTTAAATTGGTTAAATTGGTTAAATTGGTTAAATTGGTTAAATTGGTTCAATTGGTTAAATTGGTTAAATTGGTTAAATTGGTTAAAGTGGTTAAATATTATTTCACTTTACCTTTTTGCTATCGTCTGAACCAACCGTGGTAGGGGCAAGAAAAAGATGGCGCGTAACCGAAAAATGTGACGCTGTGACGCGCAACCGAAAACTTTTTCGTGACGGTCCGAAAACTTTTTCGTGACGGTAAATTTTTTCCAACGCCGCGCCGATAAAGAAGTTTCACTTCAAAAATATTTTATTAAAACACAAATTATTTATTAAAACTTATTAATATTACTCATCTGAATCTTCAGAATCTGAGTTTAACTCAAATTGAATCGGTATGCCCAATAATTGACGAAAAGAAGGCTCCAATGACTCTGTGCTCTGTAAATATTATTTTATATCTTCATCATTATCAGAGGACTTAATAATTGTGGTTATGTTCCTTAATCTAGCCACATATGGATCAGAAGAAACTAACATAATATTCATTAGGTGTTCATTCGTATTAATACGAGAGGTCTTTCTAGTATGAAATAAACGATTTTTCCGAATTATTTTCTGTAATTGTTGTATACATTGGACAATAATGTCAGGAAGTACTAAATTCTAATCAAGCCACTCTTTAGTTTTTTTTTAAAAGTAGTCACGTTTCCTTAAACTCTTTTCCCATCTTGCTTGACCCGAGTCTCAAAGAACAAAACTCAGATAGTTTTAATATTTCTTGATGAATATTATCTGGGCAATCTGATCATTTCTTTAATCAGAGTCACTATTTGTGTTTTTCTATCATTTTTTGGGCTGAAAACCCAAGTTTTGAACAGGTCCATATTTTTGATTATTGTGATGGGCTCTGAAAAACGTAAATAGCGTCTACATCTGCAAGCGTCGCAAAAATAAGTTAACAAATAATTAAAGTACACATATGGATTGACAAAAAAAAATATAATCCCATGGAGGGTTTTAGAGGTATTTTTGAAAACCTTCAATATATATTGGCAATAAATAAAAATTATGACGTCAAGTTATGTTGCTCATAAAAGGTCTGAAAATATATTCAATTCTAAAAATTTATGTCACGTACGGTCGGGTGTACTCTCCAATACATTATTCAAAAGAGAAAACAATTTAAGAAGCAAAAAATTTGCCGTGATAAACTTTTAATGCAAGATACTTTTCTACGAAAATAATAGTAAGTTGTTCACTTGTCAATGATTACAAGACAATAACTTAATAATGGCATTTGTGTATACGATATAAAAAAGATAAATTAAGAGGGTAGACATATGAGAATATTTACCTGTGCTTAAAAACTACCCTCGTGTCTTTCAATAGTTTAGGTTTTTGGATATGGGTCGTTCCACTGTGCGTTTGGGGGTTTTTTTAAATAAGGTTGAGGGTTTAAAATAAAACTTTCTAAATAAATAAATACCGATGAGAAATTTAAAAGAAGCTATCAAGTACATTTCATACTTTACGTGGGTTTTCTTTTGCGAGAAAAGTTTTCTAACAATGTCATAAGTATGTTCCGATTCAGTACGGCTGGACTATTGTTTGTTGCCAACAAAACAACATTTTCCGTGTAATAACCACGAAGACATACAAATTTACCATTATTTACTACACAGTAGTTATGCTGTGAATTGTATATTAGTAATACATACCATGTGATTTTAGAAGTATATCGAGTTTATCTATACTAATATCATTAAGCTGAAGAGTTTGTTTGTTTGAACACGCTAATCTCTGGAACTACTGGTTTGAATTGGAAAATGTTTTTTGTGTTGGATAGTCCATTTATCGAGGAAGGCTTTAGGTTAAATTCTTTAAAAACTTCTTAATCGTGATCATAATAACAATAATTGACGCGAACGAAGTCGCGGGCAACAGCTAGTGTGTTAAAAAGATAAAGAAAAAGGTACATTTATTTGACGAGACCCAGAGAAAAAAAAATACACTGAAAAAGAGGTAAAAACAAGTAAATTTAATAATGACAATATAAAAAGTACTTACACACCAATCCACCAACCAATTATTATTTGTCAAGTATTCATACCAGAGTGGCTCGAAGCCGCAATAAATGTAAAATAACTCGTACCATCATCGTATTAAGCGGCTTTCTGCTCGAGTCCTCTCCTATTACAATTTCTAATTGTTGAAGCCAATGTGATGTGGCCGGGCTCAGTCGATTGTGTTTGTGTTTCGAGACTTCTACCACGATCATGGGTTTTCCGTGATCAAGGCGTGGCAAGGCAGGAAAACTTATAACACAAGAAACAAATGGTAGAAATTACGAAACACTATATGATATGTTTGTTGAAAGTTTAAATCAGCAAATAAATAACAGTAGTAAGTTGTAATTATAAGTTGTAATTTCACATAATGAAACCGACTCTTGACTACCCGATTGGTGTTGTGGCGCGAGATCTGACCATTATGCAAGGGACCCAGTTTATATATCTGGACGGGTTAACTCCTACAGGATCATAAGAGCGCCGGCGTTCGCGATAACAAATTTTAATTGTGTCTGGAATAACATACAATCGAGGGGTTAAGCTAGAAAATGATTGTTTCTATATTGCCTCGGATCTGGAAGGGGTAGGAGGGTTATCGTGCGTCTGACTCTGAAGGCACGTTATAACGTAGTGGTGGCTTCTGTTGCAAGGCGTTGTAAAAACAAATCACGTTGGAGGCCTGTTATAAGAGTCTTGGAAAACCAAAACCATAATATCCTTAAAAGAAATTCATTAGTAAAGAAGAAACTCCTCAATTACATTGCTGGATTTGTGCCTGCCCATAGAAGACAAAAACGAGGCTAAAGGGCGAAAAAAGAGGTAGACCATGAAAAAAATCGTAGGCATTTTGAACGCAACAGCTTCCAGCAATCATCACCAGTTCACGAGAGGCCCGGCCATGCTGTGTCTTCAAGTGTGTGCTTATTTTTTTTGAATTTATAACATTTATCCTGCGTTGGTTAGACAAATGTTAATTACTTGTAGAACAGACATTTTGCAAGTGATCTGGGCTGGCCACAGAACATAAAATTATGTTCTTTGGGGCTGCCCACTGCCACTATAGCTTCAGTAACTTTAATTTACGCAAATGTATTGAAATGAAACATTTGTTTCCGTTACATTTGCATACTTATTTGCATAATATGACTATTGATATGACTAAAAACGCTGTAAAGCATTTAAAATTTACGACAGGAAAGAAGTTTTTGTTAAAAAATGTACTTATATAAATATACCTATGTTTACCTACTCAAATAAATTTTGCCCCTACCACCAAAAAGTTTCCACTATAGCAACCAATTTTGAGTTAGTTCTATTTTATCAGCATTTTTTGGTTTGGTACCTACTGACGCGAAATTATAAAAATAAAAATAAAAAGTCTTTCCAGTCTTTTCGTCGGTTTCTATTTGTGACACTTTTGTCCTTTTTTTAACCGCAGAGCTTTTTTATTATTTTTAATATTGAAGGCTGTCAACCATAAAGGTTTGTTGTTTTAATTTTGAAGACCAATCGGGATTTTAATTTTGAGTAAATTATATGATGGTGGAATAAATTAAATAATTTAAAATAATAATAAGTACCTGTGATGCAACACATCTAAAGCGACTAATATGCTGTGTAGTTGGTGCTTCAATTTGAGCTTTTACCACCATTTTGTTCTATTTGTTGACACTTTGACGATTTGAACACTTAAAACTAAAGAAACCACAATTAATTAGATTAATTCATTGTTATTTTTATTTAAATACTGGCACATCATGATTTCCACAAGTTATTTTTATAAATCGAATTGAATGTTTTGATAATTATCGGCAAAGACACACTGTCAGTCGAGCCTAATTTGAGCTACTGATAAGAGAAGACGTTTAGTTTGGTAGAGTTAGCAAAACAGATGCGCATACAAAGCGAAAAAATTTAAAACCGAAGGTAACGCTGTGTTTATCGCCAGTGTTTTGTTCTAAAATGCCAGTTTACGTCATCGAAGGCTAATCAAACCGAATAAGAATTCATAGAACAATTTCAAATGAACTACATAATTAGGCTAGTTGTTGTTACCCAACTACACCGACATTGGACAGGTGTTACAATTTCGACTAATAACTAGATAGCGATGGTAATTCTGTCTGTAGTCATCTTATATCATACACTAGCTATTGCCCGCACCTTCGTCCGCGTCAATTTCTGTTATTATGATTGCGATTATTTTTGCAACATTTTTCACTGATCTTTCGCTCCTATTGGTTGCAGCGTGATGTTATATAGCCTAAAGCTTTCTTCGATAAATGGAATATCCAACACAAAAATATTTTTTCAATTCGAACCATTCTTCAGATAAGCGCCTTCAAACAAATAAACAAACAAACTCTTCAGCTTTATGATATATCATTTTTATATATTTAGATAATATGAGGTAAGGGTACTCGGGTAGTGAAGGTGAGCTACAACTCAAAAAGTGTAATAAATTAAACTTATCATACGAACACAAATTACGAAGTTAAACGAGACTTTAAATGCAAACATGTGATACATTAAAAAAGTTTGTGTTGTTGATAAAAACAAATGGTTATTTTAATAAGATTCCTCATTTAACAAAATAAACGCTATACTTATTAATTTTTACAAAGATAAACAATAATTCTGACTGACAACAGCACATATCAGTCTTCTGCCGGGTATAGCCATCTTCCAAAAGCCATACTAAAATTACACCTAATCCCTCGATCGTGAGTTATTCCAGACACAATTGAAATCAATTGTTATCGTGGCACCCGAGTGCCTCCTGGGGGTTGAGGGCAGTTAGTGACTAGGCTTGCTTGCTATAAGGTACCACGCGTGCCTTATTTAGAAAAGGGGAAACAGGTAATGAAACACTAACAACGATCCCTATTCTGAAATTAGGCTGATACTGTCTTTTCTATTATTTTTATTCATGTCGTTGTAAATATACGAGTAAGATGTCAGAGTTATCCAACCCACTTACATACAGATTGGAAAACTTTGAAGAATACAGCGATCCAAATAAAAAAATATACAGGGTGAAATTTCAACCATTTTCCAAATTTTAATATAGCAATCTACGAGGCAAAAAACAAATGACGTATTTTTTCTTTTGGTATAGCCCAGTACAATGTGAAGATAAAGCACTTTGAAAATGTCCGCCAAAAATAAAAAATTTTTGATAATGCATCCTAGTAGCACTTTTTTTACGTGATGTGCATCTCATTTATTCATTACAATACTATTCATATTTTTTTGTGTTTATCTTTACACCTTAACAGGTCTGGGACCGTAAAAATTTAAAACTATATCGCGAAAAATATTTTCGGGTGACAACTTAATTTACATTTTTTACTTCTTAAATAGGCTCTAAATACGATACTGAACGCATATAAAAATTTTGAAAAGTGGTTAAAATTTCATCCTGTATATGTGTGTGGCACAATGCTAGAAGCTTCATTGTTTGTCGTCCCAGAGGATATATTGAAATAAATGGTTTTAGTTAAATATTTAGACAAAACCTCCTCCTTTTTTAAGTCAGTTAAAAACGACCGTAAACTGCTAGTTGTGGTGATGCATAGGAAGGTATGAGATTATGGGTAATTATAGGTATTAACTAGGTATGAGGAGTTTTAACATAAGAAATTTTAAGACAGACCCTTAAAGGATAATGACGGTGTCCTTTGATAGAGAGTTAAAATAAATAGAAAACATTTATTTGTTCTGGGAATCTCAACTGTTTTATTAACTAACATATACACTCAAATAATAAAAGCAAAATGTTTGAATATAGACTAAATTTTTTAATACTTCAAATATTATCCTAATTAGTCAGTTCATAGAGTATACAATACTTATTATGTACCTACTTATATAGTGTTGAAAAAATGGAAAAGTGTTAGAATCATCACGAAATCAGAATACCGAAGAAATTAATAATATTAAAATTATCATCACAAAGAACTTAAATACTAATCTTAAATAGATAATAAATTAATTTCGCACCAAACTTTATTTTCTTTTCAGCCTTTTAAAGAAGTTAATAAATGGATCATCAGCGAATATTCTGAATTTACCGCTGTAGTACGACTCGATTTGTTGGAGTGTGATGCCTTCGGTTTCGGGAAGGAAGAAGTAAAGGTAGATGGTGCCTGCGTACGCAAAGCCAGCGTATATGGCGAAAGCCCCCCACAGCTGGACGTTGGTCTCAAAGTTAATAAAGGTTTTGGAGCCCAAAAAGGTGATGACGTAGTTGCCCGCTGCAGCGAGGCCTTGCGCTGCTGCTCGACTCCTGAAATAATTATTTAAGGTATTTGTAAATGACCATCACTTTTGCAAACAAAAGTTCGATTTATCCTAGACGGAGTACTATCAAACTCTTAGTGGCTTTTTATAAATACCTAGGTAACACTGAAAATGTTTAGAAAATTAAAAACGGCTTAATGTTTCAGTGTAAAGACAATCAGCTCAGTGGGTGTTTCCTTTCGAGGATCGGCCAACAAAGGTAAAGAAAGGAATAAGTCAAGGAAAAAGAAGATTGCCTCATTCTTTGGTCGGAAAGGTCATATCGCAACAGTTGTGCTAGAAGATGGAAGGACAGTTACTGCAGACTGGTATGTCAATCGCTGTTTGCCTGTTGTCTTGGAAAAAATTCGACAGCAGCGCCCTCAAAGCAGGATCCTCCTTCACCACGACAATGCTTCAGCGCACTCCGCAAAACGGACTGTTGAATATTTGACTATAGCAGGTGTCGAGATCATGAGTCATCCATCATACAGTCCTGACCTGGCGCCCTGCGACTTTCATTTATTCCCAAGAACTAAAGATAAAATTCGAGGTATTCGCTTTACGAGCCCTGAAGATGCGGTGAAAGCAAACGAAAATGCCATAGAAGAGACCCCTAAGTAAGAATGGGCCCAATGCTTTTCTCAGTGGTTCCATCGAATGCGACGATGTGTAGAGAGGAACGGAGATTACTTCGAAAAACCATAAAACTCAGGCAACAGTTAAAAAATCAGTTAAAATCAGTTTTATTTCTGCAAATAGGCCCCAGGAGGCGCTTTTACACGTTCCAATTTAAACCTACCACTGCTTCGGGACATGTCTGGGCTAGTGCCGAGAAGAAGCAGCGCAAGAAACTCGGTCACTATTGTCAGCCTCTTTTTAAAAAAAAAATAACAAGGTAAGGTGATTTTTACAAGAATTAAGCAAGTACGAGCTGGGACAATTTAATGCCATACGTTTCTATCATTTAAATAATCATTGACAGTGTAATAGCCCTTTTTTATTAAAATTACTTTGACATACGATTTAAGTTTATGTACAGGGAGTTCAGCAATACCCTGTGGTAATTTGTTGAAAATACGAATACAATTTCCCATAAACGATTTTCCTACTTTTCGCAGTCTGAAGCCTGGAACGGCAAGTTTATCTTTATGTCTGTATTGAAATGTACGTTACTTTTGTTAAGAAATAAATGTATGTTTTTTCTACATTAAGCCGTTTTTCATTTTCTAAACATTTTCAGTGTAACCTAAGTACGTCTAGTATTTATTCAATCACAGTACACTTTTTATTTAGTTGTTTATAAAGTCGAATTTGTCGCTAACGCCAAAAGAGAATAGCTTTTGTTCAGAAATAATAAAATTAAATCAATTGGGGACAGCACTTAGCTCACCTAAACCCCTTAAGTGAATGTTTAATCAGAGTTGCACTATGCTAAATTATATAAAAGTCAGTAAGTAACACCCTATCCCAATGCAGGGCAAAGACTTCCATTATTAAATTTAAGCTACTACAATAATGATGCGTGATACAGAACATGGAACCTCTTTCCATGTTCTGTGTACAAGCATAATCACAACGCTTGCCATTGCGGGTTAGTGATCACAAACGCGAGTAATGTTTGAAAATTGAAAACACTTGTTGCCTGATTGCCTGGGATCTACCGCAAGAACCCTAGATCTTGGCCCGGTACTTGAATCACTAGACCAACGGGGCGGTATTAAATAATGTTATCAAAGTTAAATATGGCGACTAGAACTTACCTGAATGGAAACACTTCTCCCAACAGCACCCACGGTATTCCAAAGCCAGTGAAAACTGTGAGCCCGTAGAAAAAGACCAATGGCACATAACTGACTTCTATTGGGAAGGTGGAAGTGTTATAAGAGAATACAGATGGATCTAGTCTGCTCCTGGCATAGATGCTGAGTGCCATACAGCAGAGGCCTGTCCCAAACATGGCGGAGATGGCTAGTTTTCGTTTGCCAAGGACTCTTATGAGCCCGATCACGAGAAAACTCGTGATGAAGGTAATTATACCAATCATGAGCTGAAAAAAGAAACAATTATTATTTTAGAAATATTTCAACTATTGACTGTGATTCTTATGACTTACAAGAAGTTATTCTAAAAAGTTTTGTAATTGAACTCATAGATTCGCAGGCATAGCCATTAATATATGACATCAAAGATTAGTTTTTTGTGAATATTTACGAGTATCTATGTTTGATACTTAACATATTCTAAATATTTCTTACTGTAATTTTAGGATTGTTTAGAAGTATCGTTATGTTAAACATGGTTTATACAAGCTGCTTCTAGTGTGGAAGTCACAAGTTAACTGTAAATATTGCTTATCTGACAATTTGGTAAACAAACATTCTACTTTCTAGTTACTCTTTTCAGTAATAACGGAAAATGTTTCAAATTTAAGTTCTTTATCTTCACTATCCTTTGGCAGTCCACTGCTAGCCACATACCATTCTAAAGCTAGGCTTTTGTCATATTCGCCACTCTTGGTAAACGGGCTGGCGTTCGCAGTTTAGCCAATGTTGAAGGTAAGACGCTATTGCCCTTCTCCTGGCTGTTCCTCTTTAGTCGCCTCTTACGACACCCGTAGGGAGAGAAAGGGTGAAGCTATTCTTTAGCGTGCCGTTAACTTACCACAATATGTTTTCCATCATCAGCCATGCCGAAGGCTCCACAGACGTTGACCATGTTGGGCCTGATCGGAGTGAGACCGCTCATCGAATGGAACAAGAAATACATGATCACCAGGCTGAATGGCCTCAATGTTTCTTTCGTCATCATTACGTACCGGAACTTAAGGAGACCCCTGAAGATAAACCAGAATAAATATTTTATGAGAAAAGGCCGAAACATACTGAAATGTCCTCATTGACAGTCGCTAATAGTACGACGTCAAAGGAAAATTCGTTAGTTCTTCTTAAAAATCACTTGTAAACAAACACACTCTCTACTTTGACATGATACTAAAGTGTTTATTTAGATTATTACAAAGTGAAATTCCAGCCAATATGTTCCTACGTACCTTCTAATAAAGTTCATCTTGTAATGCTCGCAGTCTTTCGTCTCATCCTCATCAGTTTTGCAACAAATAACGCAACGTTGAAGCTTCTTCGTGTAGACAGCGAGTTCGTTGAACTCGTCCTGAACGTTCTCTGGAGTGGTCCAGCCTCGGAGGTAGCAAAGGGACTTAAGGGCTTCCTTTTCCCGGCTCTTGGAGAGCAGCCAAACTGGTGTTTCAGGAATCTGCATAGTAAGAATTTAGGATTAACTTATGATACTTACTGTCTACTTAGCTGTAGTTTTAGCTAGTTTTAAGATTTTTCATTTAAAGGGACTACTAGAGCTGTGTGCTGCCCCCAATTAATATAATTTTCTTACTTCCAAACAAAATCAATTCTCAAAAAACTAGAACAGTATCATTTTAGCAAATTACCTCTTGTATTTATTGAAACATACACAGTAAACTTTTCATTTAGTTGCCTAAAAAGTCGAATTTGTCGCTAACGCCAAAAGCGGCCGCTTTTAGCAATAATGTACACTGGACAGCACATCAAGTTAAACAGTTGAACTGCGATAACAGCTTTTATTACGTAGGGCATAAAGGCGGTCTCAAGGTCAACATGTATAGTCTGATGTGCCGCCGTGTGTACAATACGAAAGAATGCCAGATTGAAAAGCAGTTAACAGTGATTACTATGAGTACCATTTGAATTTTTCAATATACTTAGTAACTCCGATGATCAATTTAACCAAAATACTTAATGTAAGTGTAAAATAGTAACTACATACACGCATACATAGTTATAAATATGCTTAGTACTCGTATCTTCGAAATTTCTATCTTTCATGAGTTTCCGATATGCAATTCTTCTAGGATCCTTATTCGCTTGAAACAAAGCCGAAATATCGGAAACTTAAATTATTTTAAATACTTTAAATCATGGATTTGTAGTGATTAAATAATAGCATTGCAAGCGCCTGCGATGTCACTGCGATCGATAAAGTTGATAGAAGTCGTTGCTAAGAAATTATTGCAGATATTAAGTATTTCATTAATATATGCTTAGCATCTTTCTAAAAAACGGGACCAACCTAACGCTGGCTATCCTTTGGGCAAAAAGTAGTTTATTTAATCAATAAATAGTGAAAACTGCTTAAATTTTATTTTTTTGTAAATGAATTGTTATGATATTAACTCATGTAGGTTACGTAAATCATACCTAACAGTAAATTCTAATTTGCTATTTTATGAAAACAAATTGTTTTACATAGCAAGTAACACTTCTGTGTATTTCGCCTAGCTGGATGTGTGAATTCTACAGAACAAGTAGAACAACCGATGAATAATATTTGCTTTACATTTAACACGTGGATTTGCCAGATTTTCTCTGTTAACCGACGTTAAATAGTGGAGGAGGATTCCCAATTTGAAGTGTATCTTTTGTTTTCATGTATGATCACTAATAGGTTACATCTCACGAAGTTGATTGATTTCGATTTTTATTTAGTTTTATGAACCAGTTCTAAATTATTCTGATTTAAATTAGACACTTCACAAATAGGAGCAAAGGCTTGTTAAAGGTTTACAAGCTACAAAAAGTTTGTTTATCTTTAGTTCGTCATGCGCAAACTTCAATGGATAACTTTCGTCATTTTAGGGTTTCGTATGGTTTCGTATCTGAGAAATAAAAAGGAACTTTGATAAGATATTTTTGTTGTCCGTCCGTCCGTCTGTCAAGATCGTTTATCTCGGGAGCTCATATACTCAGGTGTACAGTCTTTTGAAGCTGACAAACTTCAAAGTGGAAGTAAAAAAAAACATACGGCCATTTATGCCGCATAAAATATATATCTTGACTAGTGATGTACAAACCTCGAGGCGTCGAGTTCTGCTTTTGAAGCCTCGAGGCGAATTGGCAGGACTCAGTGAGCTTGGTAGGCTCGTAGACCCGAGCCTAGCCGAGACGCGAGTTCTCTGAGCCATGCTTCGAGCTTTCAAAAGAGTTCGAGCCTTCAAAAGAGCTCGAGCCTTTAAAAGAGCTCGAGTCTTGAAATGAACGCAAGCCTTCACAATAAATACTCAAATATATGTTTCTGACTTTAATTTCACGTAAATAAATAATAAATTAAAACATACTGTACATGATTCAAGTAACAAGTTACAGAGCTCGAATCTTTTGACGGATTGATCGACGACTTCGAGTTTACGTGAGTCTATGAGCATTTTTGAAAAAGGCTTGAGTTCTGAAAAAGCTTCGAGATCGATCAAGCTCTCAAAAAGGCTCGAGCTTTCAAAAAGGCACGAGCCCTGAAAAGGACTCCCGAGTTGTCGAGCGTTATAAAAATGAGGCGAGCCCTGTAAACCGCACCGAGCTCCATCCAAAAAGTCTCGGAGGCCTCGAGCCTTGGACATCACTAATCTTGACACTGTCAATGGATCCAAAACTTAGAGGGTATTTCCCTTTGACCTTGATATATGAAATATGTAAAGTAATTGTTACGGACACACGTCAATCTCGTTTAATTTAATATTTAGTTTATGTAATTAACCTTATTACTGTATTATTTTAGCTTTGAATATGTATGTATGTAAAGATTTTATATTTTATCACAATAAACGTAATTTCTGTTAGGGCCTTAGTTTATAAGGAAATGTATTAGCGCAGGGCTTGTTTTATTTCAATAAAATAACAAACCGGTTTCTTATTTCCACTTACAATATCTAAAGTATTAGGTAGGATCTGGTATGGTTGTTTAAAGGTACTGGGGTGAAGGAAAATAACTGTAGGCCGTCCCGCTCACGCGCGGCGGAGGTATCCTATAGGCTGTCCCTGTCCCCCTAACAGATTCTGAAGGTCGGTAGAAAAAAACCCATGTAGGTAGGATTGTAAGTGGAAAAAATGTTAAGAAGCCTGTAGGTAGGTTTAGAATATGTAAGACAGAGATAGCAATACACATATCGGACCTCTCTTTTCTCCGAAGTTATTATGTGGGTGGATCGAGAAAGTGTCCAAAGAGTAAAAGAGACTATGTGTGTTCTATCTTTGTCTATCTAAGGAAAATCACGAATTTTGTATAGTCACTAGGCTAATTTAAGAAATGTAAATAAGAATAGGACGTGATCAGGCGAAAATTGTCCCTGCTCTCACGGTCACCTTCAAGAAAAAGAAAATAAACTCTGAAGAAATCAACAAGTGTTTTCGTCCGCATACAGTCCACTCAGGAAGTCCATGGTCGGCTTGTTCCTACAACCTACAAGGTCTGGTCCATGCGATCCGGATAAGTGAAGCCAGCAAGATATCAAGATCAGTCTGAAGATCAGTGCAACAGTGAAGCAACATCGTCGTAACCGTTCATCGTGTAACGAAGAGAAGAAAGTGTAACCAGACGCGGGTGTACCGCGGCTCGGGCATTCACCACCTAACGGTGTCAAACGGTGTTTGTTCTGAGTTAACGCCGTTCCCAGGCGGTGCAGTCAACGGACGAGCTGCCGTATATCGTGCAAACGATTACGAACTAGTCCGACCACGCCAGTACGGTGTGCGCAAGCGTAGGGGCCGGACTGTAGGCACTGCTGAGGGTTCTGGTGATTCCAGCCAGGACAGAGCACCCTACGGCTGCGTACATTCTCTGCTGGGTGGTTCCTCCCTTTCCACTCCTGCACGACCATCCATCCCCAGACAGGCTCCCCACGGTAGCGTACCTGTCCGGGATTGTTAGGAGTAGGGGCTGCAAGTAAGAAGATGCCAACAACGCGAAGACAAGCTGAGGCCGCCGGGAGTCAAGCAATGGAAAACTCAAGACGATGTGATTTTGAAGAGCCACCTGCATCGCCATCGGTGCAAACATCAAAGAGTCAAGTACCCGCAGAAGGCGGATATATTATGGAGACGGACCCAGCACCGATAGCAAAGCGTCAAGATGCCAACGCCGACACAGACGTGCCACGGACAAAGGCACCGTCATCGAGGGGGTCAAGCGTTGCCGCACGAATTAGACAAGCGGAGTTATTGGCCGCAGAGAAGCTCGCCGCACTTGAGAAAAGCTTAATTCAAAAACGATTAGAATATGAAATAGCTACAATTATGGAAACCGACGACGATGACCGTGAGAGCATACCCGCCGGTGACAGTCAAGCCAGAGTGGACGACTGGCTGGACAAGTCGCAGTCCCGGCGTCGCGAAGAAACGCAGCTACCCACCACAGAGGAGCCTTGCGACATTCTTACTCAAGAGCGACAAAGACAGAAAGATGTTCAAATGACAGAGATGGTTAGAAACCGTCATTTGAATCCATCACAACCTCCGGAAGAGAATAAAAAGGAGGAAGAGCCTCGAATGAAGATGGACGGGGCGGAGGTACTCGCAGCGACATTAGAGAAAATCATGTCAAGACGACCGACACCACGACAAGCAATAGAATTGCCGATATTTAGCGGGGCACCGACAGACTGGCTTTCTTTTAAGGCAGCAATGCAAGAATCAACCATGACAGGCGCATACACTAAAGCTGAGAACCTGGCTAGATTAAGAAGCTGTCTAAGAGGAGAAGCCAAAGAAGCAGTAGCGGCTTTATTATCATACGCATCCGATCCGGACATAATTATGAAAACTCTAGAACAGTGCTACGGAAGGCCGGAGATAATAATTGATCGAACGCTAAATGAATTGAAGAGTCTGCCGCGCCTAGGACCGACTGCCAGTGACTTGAATACATTTGCAATCAAAGTACAGAATATTGTTTGCACGCTGGACTCCATAGACAACAGAGGATACCTGAGAAATCCAATGCTAACACGGGAGATAATTGATAAACTTAGCCCGCATTTGAAATCTCGATGGTGCGACTATGCAGTACAATACTCAAGCTATTCGGAGCCAGAGATAATCACTTTGTCACATTTCCTAATGGAAGAGGCTAACAAAGCGCTACGCTACGCATATACGCCGCAGTCGAACTATTCCGCTACAAAAAGAGAAGTCGTGTCAGTCAAACCGAACACAAACATAAGAAAGAAAAATACGGGAGTGTACGTCACAGCCGAAGAAAGGAGGACGGCACAAAAGAAACCCTGTTTGTGTTGCGGTGGAGACCATGAGATGTCACTGTGTAAAAAGTTTATAGCTATGACAGTTAACCAAAGATGGAACTGGTTAAAGGAAGAAAGATTATGTTTTCTATGTTTATCAGATAGACATCGGCGTCTCAAATGCAAAGCGCAAGTATGTAATGAGAATGGTTGTGGTCGACGTCATCACAGAATGCTACATATGTCAGAGAGGGACAGCAAGAGTCCACAACATACATTAGAAAGGGACAGCAAGAGTCCAGAACAAAACCAAGAGGTGGTCGCATCTGTCAATCATTCGATAGACGCGTCCAAGGTATTGTTAAAAGTATGTCCGATCACTGTAGAAGGACCTATGGGTAGAGTACGTACGTACGCTTTACTTGACGAGGGGTCAACAATTACACTGATCGATAAAGAGTTAGCAGATTACGTCGGCGCAGAAGGGCCAGTTCGAGACTTACACATTTGCAGTGTGAATGCACAGAGCGTGCCACATAAAAGTACGGAAGTGGAGATTCAAATCATCGCTAAAGGCAATAAGAAGCACGCGGTGAGAGCGAGAACAATGGAGAATCTTCAACTTCATAGACAAACGATAAATGAAAGTTGTTTGAGATATAAACACATGCGTGTACTAAACAATGAAGGCGTATGTTATGTAAGCGCCAAGCCGCGTATCCTGATCGGCGCGGATAATTGGCACCTGATAGTCAGCAGAAGGCTGCTAATAGGCAAACGTCATGAACCAGTAGCATCACTTACCACTCTGGGGTGGGTGATTCATGGAATAGCGCCGTCTCATGTGATAAAGGAGAAAAATACTGTGCTATATGTCAACGGCAAGCAAAGTTTAACTCAGTGCACGACGCGTGCCATGGATGACGAGTTACACAATATGGTGAAAGAACACTTTGAAATAGATTCATTGGGTATCTTAAAGAAAGAACGTGAAAATCCAGATGAGATTCGTGCCAAAGAAGCCTTTGAAACTTCAGTAAGATATGTCAAACGACAGTATGAAGTCGGATTACCATGGAAGGAAAATGTGAATGTTATGCCACCGAGCTACGATCTAGCACGGCGCAGACTCATGGCAATCGAGAAAAAGATGGACAAATCGAAAGAGTTCAAAGAAGCATACACGAAACAGATGAATAATATGTTTGAAAAAGGTTACGCCAAAGAGAGCCAAGACAACGAGATAGATAGCCCACGGCTTTGGTATCTACCACACTTCGCAGTAACCAATGTGAACAAACCCGGTAAACTGAGATTAGTGTTCGACGCTGCCGCTAGAAGCAATGGAGTGTGCCTGAACGACGCACTACTAGAAGGTCCCGATTTACTGAGAGATTTGGCGGGAATGCTTTTTAGATTCCGAGAAAGAGCCATAGCAGTGACCGCGGATATCAGTGAGATGTTTCTACAGATAAAAATCTTAGAAAGAGATCAGCCGGCGCAAATGTTTTTATGGAGAGGCGACGACAGAACGTCACCACCAAAGCGTTATAAAATGACTTCAATGATCTTCGGAGCGAAGAGTTCACCGTTTTTAGCACATAGCGTACGTGATTACAACGCTCAGAAACACGCCAGTACGTACCCAAGAGCACACGAAGCGATAACGAAGAACCATTACATGGACGACTGGGTCGACTGTTTCGATACACAACAAGAAGCAAGTGACGTCATCGAAGAAGTTCGTCATGTACACGCGCAGGCGGGATTCACGCTTACAGCCTTTAATACAAACGGGCCGGACGTGTTGCGTGAGCTGCCAATTGATAGCCGTGCCACGACACCGAAACAGCTCGGTGCCGCTATGACTCAATATGGACGAACGCTGGGACTTATGTGGGACGCTAACAACGACGAACTAAGTTTTAACACGGTGCTAGTCAAAGTGCCGCAAGAAGTGAAGACATTGAAACGAACGCCTACGAAGCGAGAAGCACTGAGCGCAGTCATGTCAATATTCGATCCACTTGGACTACTGAGTTATTACACCATCCGAGCGAAGATACTAATACAGAAGGTGTGGCGCCTAGACACAAGCTGGGACGAAGCGCTACCCGAGGAAATAGCCAATGAATTCCAGATATGGTTGAGTGGTGTGGACGCTCTAAGCAGTTTGCGTCTACCCCGTCTATACTCTCAGACGGGGGGAGTGACTAGAAAGCAGCTGCACGTATTCTGCGACGCCAGCGAGTCTGCTTACGCTACGGCCGCATACTGGGTCGTGGAATACGAAGATGGGTCGAAACGAGTGATGTTAGCCGCCGCTAAAGCGAAGGTAGCGCCGATAAAGGCTCAGACGATACCACGGCTGGAACTACAGGCGTGTCTGATCGGCGCACGACTTGCGTCAATGATAACGAGAGAGCACAGATGGCAACCCGATAGAGTTACATACTGGACGGACTCTAGAACGGTTCTACATTGGATAGAGAACGAGAGAGTGCGTTACACCCCGTACGTATCGCACCGACTGAGTGAAATTACGGAGTTGACCGATCCTAGCCAATGGAGATGGGTGCCGACGCAAGAAAATGTAGCCGACGACGCAACGAGAATCGACTACGATATAAAGTCTCGAGAAGACCGATGGTTCACCGGACCGTCGTTTCTATACTCAAACGAAGAGCTATGGCCATCACCGAATGTGACAGCAGACGGCGATAATGAAGAAAACAACGAAGTCATATGTAACGTAACTACAAATGACTTATGGAGCGTGCCAGATGCGAGACGTTTCTCGAATTATGAACGTCTAGTGAGAGCAATGGCATATGTATTACTTTTCATAGAGAAATGTCGTAAACGTACTAGAGAATTGACTATACGACATATAGAAAAGGCAGAGACGTGGCTAGTGAAACAAGCACAGGAAGATTCATTCCGCGAAGATTTAGAACGCCTAAGAAAAGGCTACAACATAAAGGCGAGCAGTCGTATTAAGATGTTAGATCCATTCATCGACGGGGATGGTGTGTTGCGGGCTAGAGGACGTACGAGGGCAGCGGGTGTGTCTGCCCCCGATACTACGCCCGTAATATTGGACGGCAGCCACCCGTATGCGCGGTTGTTGTGCAATAGGGAACACCGTCGCGCCCACCACTCGCACAACGAACGCGTCGTCAACGACCTACGACAAAGATATTGGATACTACGACTACGACCGACTGTACGCGCTGTAGCCTACAAGTGCGCTTTCTGTCGCATGAGGAAGACGAAGCCAAGGAGACCAGTCTTCGGAGATCTACCACGAGCTCGACTAGAAGCTTTCACTAGACCATTTTCAAACTGTGGCCTAGACTTTTTCGGGCCAATGACAGTGACTATAGGCCGCCGACATGAAAAGAGGTGGGGAGCGCTCTTCACTTGCCTCACCACAAGGGCCGTGCACATAGAATTAGTAGCTAGCCTGTCCACCGACTCGGCTATAATGGCTCTACGGCGCATGGGAGCACGGCGAGGGTGGCCACAAGTTATGTACTCAGACAACGCGACGAACTTCAGGGGCGCAGACAGCGAGCTACGTATGGCAATGGCGGAGTGGGAACCGGCTCTGCGCGACTTCGCGCTCACCCAGCGCATAGACTGGCGCTACATATCACCGGGAGCACCACATCAGGGCGGGGCGTGGGAGCGGATGATACGCTCTGTCAAGAACGCTCTACGTGTCACGCTTAACGAGAAGGCGCCGAAAGAAGAAGTTCTACTGACGCTGTTGATGGAAGTCGAGCACACCATGAACGCTCGACCACTCACACATGTACCGGTTAGCGCTAACGATCCCGAGGCGCTAACCCCTAATCACTTCCTGCTGGGTGGTTCGCACGGCTTACCCATCACCGGGCCGTGTGAGCAATCGTCGAGGAAGACATGGCGGGCCGCGCAAGGTCTAGCCGACGAGTACTGGCGCAGATGGCTGAAGGAGTACCTACCCGAGCTCATACCAAGAAGAGGGGCTCGTGACGTCAACGAGGTCGCTATCAAACCAGGCGATCTAGTCATCGTGGTGGACCACACGCTTCCACGCAACGTGTGGCCCCGAGGGGTCGTCACACGTGTTCATCCCGGACCAGACGGAGGAGTAAGAAATGTTGAAGTAAGGACCAAGGGTGGCGTGTTTCGTCGACCGACGTCGAGATTGGCTGTCCTGCCGGTAGAAGAATGAAGAGGTTCCGCACTGCGCAGCGCTGCACCGGGGGGAGACTGTTACGGACACACGTCAATCTCGTTTAATTTAATATTTAGTTTATGTAATTAACCTTATTACTGTATTATTTTAGCTTTGAATATGTATGTATGTAAAGATTTTATATTTTATCACAATAAACGTAATTTCTGTTAGGGCCTTAGTTTATAAGGAAATGTATTAGCGCAGGGCTTGTTTTATTTCAATAAAATAGCAAACCGGTTTCTTATTTCCACTTACAATATCTAAAGTATTAGGTAGGATCTGGTATGGTTGTTTAAAGGTACTGGGGTGAAGGAAAATAACTGTAGGCCGTCCCGCTCACGCGCGGCGGAGGTATCCTATAGGCTGTCCCTGTCCCCCTAACAGATTCTGAAGGTCGGTAGAAAAAAACCCATGTAGGTAGGATTGTAAGTGGAAAAAATGTTAAGAAGCCTGTAGGTAGGTTTAGAATATGTAAGACAGAGATAGCAATACACATATCGGACCTCTCTTTTCTCCGAAGTTATTATGTGGGTGGATCGAGAAAGTGTCCAAAGAGTAAAAGAGACTATGTGTGTTCTATCTTTGTCTATCTAAGGAAAATCACGAATTTTGTATAGTCACTAGGCTAATTTAAGAAATGTAAATAAGAATAGGACGTGATCAGGCGAAAATTGTCCCTGCTCTCACGGTCACCTTCAAGAAAAAGAAAATAAACTCTGAAGAAATCAACAAGTGTTTTCGTCCGCATACAGTCCACTCAGGAAGTCCATGGTCGGCTTGTTCCTACAACCTACAAATACCAAATACTCGAAAAAAAATCGAGACTCGCTTCCTGAACTGTTTATAATATGTGCCTAAAAATTTGTACGGAACCCTCGGTTGGTGAGTCCGACTTGCATTTGTCTGGTGTCTTTTCTATAAGGTAGTTTTACGACTTTACTTACCAAAAACACAAACATCATCGAAGCAATTGGGGCTATGAGACAGATGAGTGCGGCTTGTCGCCAGACCACCAAGTTGCCGAGAAGGTACATCAACATCACGCCTATGGCCGTGAAGAACTGCGTCACTGTACAGAGGGCGCCACGTATCGAGGGTTCTCTGTGGAATTTGTAAACGATCAGCATTTTCTATATATAAAATAACAAAATCTCTTCTTGTCCAATGGGGGCTATCGCTAGTGAATTTGCCACTAGAGGCGCTAGTGTCGCGTGAGGTCCAATATCATTCACTTTGTACTGGTTTTAGCGGAATTTCTTGCATAAATTATAATTTCTTTAATTTACCTGCTGGAAAGTGATCTCCTTCGTAAAATATCGCAAATATGGATTATTTGGCGATTAATGTGAACGCTTTAAAAGCGGAATTAAGAAAAAGCGCAAAAATAGGCGGCCTTAAGAGCAACTATTTCAGAAGTTAGTTTGTTGATATTAAGATAGTTATTTATAAACAATATAACCTTAATTAGATTCAAGATATAACACTTTGTTTCGGCGCCAATCGCCTTTAACAGCTATACCTCCGGACCTCAGTCTACAGTGGCGCCAACTGGTGAGCAAAGAAACGGTAGTCCCCATTGCGTAAGAGCCGACTTAATGATTACCTACTGCTAGAAGACTTCTTTCCATTTTTTTCAAACTGATATATGACGGGTAGCAGTTCTTACTCTACCATTACATTGGTTCGACGTTGTGACGTTGTGGCTAGCCCATACTTGACCCGAATTAGTGTTAGGTTAAAATATTAGGGGGGGGGGGGGGAAATGCTTTTTGCGACCATTAATTTGCAGAAATAAAACTAATTCTACTGATAACAGCAAACGCCAAACGCTAACCTGTCTGCCTATCTGCTTTATGGAGAAATCCTCCTTTTGAAGAGGGCTACGCCCACTATGACCAGTCATGAACTGATGCGGGCTGATGGCACAAATATTTAACAAAAGGCACAGAAGAGACAGCTTTATAACCTATGATGTATTTGATCCGAGCCAATTGCTCACCAATTCTTGCTTGTATCGTGTGGTAATAAAATAGCACCACTCCTTTTCCTATGGGTGCCGTGAGAGGCGATACAATTAGTAGGTACTGCCATAAGAAGAAGGTCAGCAGCGTCTTCTCTTCGTCATTGGCCGAACTGCGATCGCCAAACAATCCATTTGGAGAGGCCTGTGCCCAGAGGTGGACTGATAGATATGCGCTTGTGATGATTCTGTTTTATTTAAAGCTAATTATTTCTCGGTAAACGGTTATATTATAGAAGGCCCAAAATAATCTAACCTCAAAAAACCTTATTCTCGCACCATGAAAAATTTTTTACAAAGACTTCAATGATAGTTTAAAAATTATGAAGAGTGTGTTGATAATAGGCATTATGAGTTACATAAACGCCAACAATATCCTTATTGACACGGATTTCCCAGATGTGTACGGTAAACTTTGTATAAGTGTATGTAGCAACATTAACATGGACCAACTGTTAAAACAGATTACTGGTCTTCTTGACATTAACAAAATAGTATTTTTGAGGCATTTTAAAGCCTGAAAAATAGGCACTAAAAATGAAAAATTCGGAACTAATTTATGTTTGGACTATACTATGTGTTACCATTTAAACGATACAGTGGCGACACCGATGCAGGTTTTATGTACTTATGTATCTACTTTTGGTCAGGCTCTAGTATGACATCATTTTTATTCTTTCTATATTTTTATAAGGTTGGTAGTTGTTTATTCTTAACAACATTTCATTTATTGCTCCTACATCTACTTCAATCTGGCCAGGTTTAGGGACTTAGGATAGAAACATCCAACAAATCGAATTTACTGAAGGAGATAGTAGTTCCACGCGGTAACGCGCTGTCAAATGAACTTTGCCCAATGGTAAACTTTTCCGATTCATTAAAATCTTGATTTTCACATACAGTAGAATCTTGTTTATCGGGATGAAGTTAATAAACGAATATAACTTGATTTTAGCTGATGGTCGCTAGCCTCTTAAAAAGGATGACGGTTGACAGAAGACGCTGTTGACTGTCTCCTCTTGGTAGTGCTTCTTAAATAGGAAAATAAATAAGAAACATTTATTGTCCACAAGCATTACAGAGACATAGACGATATTACAGAACAAAAAAAAATAACAAAAGACACAATAAAAAATACTAATTAACAAGATAGAGTAATTGGCCAATTCGGTCCCACCCTCAGCATGTGCTGTAACGATCCGAGGGTCGCCACAACGCTGGTATTCTGGTGGGACCCATTGGAGTGGCACAACTGACGCAGAATAAAAAATATTAAAATAACAAAATAAAAAGGTGAAAAGAAGAAAAAAAGAACAATAATATTAACACTTGGACGATAATTCATCCAAGTATTAACATTAACATGGGGCAAATTCAAAAAAAGAAAAAAATAAATATGAAAGAATGAAAATTATAGTATTTAAATTGGATAAAATAATATCATGTATGTAAAAGTATTCTTCTTCAGTCGCTTTTTACGACACCGATAGTTTGATAACGGATAGTTTGAGAACGGCATATTATAGATTTTGTATGGTAAGAATAAAAATATTCAGCAAGTAGTGCTAGGTAAAGTGACGTAATACACTTATAACAAAAGGTAAAAAAACAATGTACAATGCACAGTTTAGTTAGACTTTGTGGTTAAGCACCTAGGTCTTGACGAAGCTTAGTCAATCGATAAGTAGCTTAAAAAATCAAATGGAATAACCAAATAACATTGTTCATACTAGATAACGGTGATTCAAGGCAGAACAATAGTGGAACAACAGTTTGTGGTTGTGTATATTTTATTCAAAGTTTATAAGTAGTAGAAGTTACATTATGAATCACAAAATGAAATAAGCTTATTATTTAAAACAGCGTATAGTTTTATTGTTCTTTTACAGTCAATAATGTGCCGTGTTGTGCTGAGAAAAAATCCACCAACTGAGTCGTCAGATTGTAGGTTACTAGAAACAGATTCTAACACGGCCAGTTCGTACAAAAATCATCGTTCACATAGGTAGGTAACCCTACATCCTGTTCATTGTTAAAATGGATTACATTTGGACAATAGGTACCTATGGGTAACTATGACATGGAACTCTCTCGTAATACAACTTTCACTAAAAACTTTTTAACTATTCAAATTTCAATGGCACAGTTTGCAACTCTCTCTCGACCTCAACTGAACTAGCAACACGAGATTTTTTTGTTATAATATCAACGTGTAGTGCCATCCCGAATGGAATAGGACCACCTTTTCGCAGAATACGGATGTCGTAAGAGGCTACTATGGTTGTACTGGCAGAGGATGACAAAAGGAGACTTTTTTATTAAGTTAAGAAGGGTTTTGCAACATTCGCCACGCTTTGGCTAATAGTGGCGAAAAAACGCTTCACTTTGCAGTGTTCCTTCAGTACGTACGAAACCCATGCTACCCATAAGGTACGAGTCGGTACTTGTAGTGCTAATGTATTGCTTTTCGTCATCACATAGCACATAATATAATCAATTCCAAATTTCAAATCATTTAACTTTTGCTGAGTATGTACGATTAGCTTCTTGTAAAAATTTAAAACGACAAGCAAGAAAGGTATTATTTTATAATAGTAGTAAGTAGGTAAAGTATCTAACGACGGCGAAGTGCCCTTTTGTTAACATTATGTTTAACTTTCATATTTCGCAACATTTGATTTTATGGTTAGAGATAGGTACATACCCATGTTATGTGAAATACCTTGATAATCAATCACATAAAGGTGTAACCACGAAATGTTGCCACAAAATTGCAATAGGCGTTATTTATCCAATAAAATAAAGCATTATAAAATAAATTATTAATAATTGTATAAATTGTTTAGAAATGTATTTATACGCAGAAATCATTGTGTTTCGACTGCCGTAACTAGCCTTTAGCCCGGTGTTAGTTTCCATAATAGCGTTGATAATGTATTACGTGGTTCGGGTCTGAATATCTCTGCACTTCTTAAGGGTCTACGCTCTGTGCCTTGGCAGTACATGTATCACCTATTAACGCCATTTCAGTTATGACAAGTTGAAACCAATATCATAAAATGTACCATCTGGAGCTAGAATGCAATAGATAAAACTTTATGATGTCCTGTCAAAACCTGAATATGTTCAGACCACTGGCCACATGTTGTCGCCTGTGAAGCTTGTAGATGATGGAAAAGAAACGTTTTTAGAGAGGCCTTTTCTTATCAATGAATTAATGTGGGCTAATGATGAGATTATCGCAGTAATACTTACGTGATTTCTCCCACATAAGAGTTGATAGGGGCCTCCATAAGTCCCGTTCCGAAGCCGAGCAGCCCGTTGGCGATGAACAGCGAGGGTAAGTTCCAAGAGTAATGCATCAGGATCCACGCCACGAAGTGAGGCACATTCACTATGAAAGTCGCCTTTTTGCGCCCAAAGTAGTCTACGATTGGGCCTGAGATAACTCCTCCAAAGGGCTGAGTAAGGTAGGATATACTGCCTGGAAAGGAAAGATTTTATACGTAAAGAATTAGTGTATAGAAAAGATTTCATATTTAAATAAATGATGTATGTACCTACAGACAGACTATTAATCTGGCGAGGATACGTCAAATTTATCAATTTAGGTATTAAGCACCATTGATTACTAATTCAATGAATAGCGTTCCTTTAAAATTAAACCTTAAAAGCCTTATACCATATGGATTATACAATTGGAAAATTTAAATATTCGTCATACATTTTTCAATTGTTTCCTATAAAAAAACTCTTAGTTATTTTCGTTCCGTAAGTCGTGACGTCATATTTCACAATTGCAGCACTAATCATGGCAGAATTGCGTGTCGACATTAACCCCCGTATTTATAAAGAAGTAATTACTTATTGCTTAAGAAAGTCATAACTTAAAGTGTTCATACCTAGTGCTTAAGTGAAAGAAATTGGTCACCATTAATAGTCATATTATTTGGCTGGAAATGCTAACTTTTGGTAGTTCTAACTTCTAGTAATTTCTTGATTAAGGCATACAAATTTTCTCTCAAGTAATTACTTGTAGTCAAGTAATTACTTTCACTTGTTTATAAATACGGGGGTAAGAATACGTCAAGAAGGGAAATAGGAGAAGAAAACATTTAGATAGAAGGTAGGTACTTATACATAAAACAGGTAGATCTACGTGACCGTGCGATAGGTAATAAACTAAAAACAATATTCTTAACAATATTCATCTGGCTTATATTATAGTTTGGTGTTGTTCCGACAACTCATGATAAGGCACACTTCATATTCTTTGTAACAACATTATCATAGGATTACATTGTCGTATTGAATAAATAAAACACACGGTTTCTTATGTACTTAAGCCACTTTTCGTGGTAATTTCGAATGAAATTTATCAACGAATATTTTCGGTATAAAATGACTAAACTAATACTTGTCTAAATATATATGACAAGTGTGTAAGAGTTTTTAAAGTCAAATAAAATCCATTTGTCAACAGATTCATGAAATGAAATGTTAAGTGTACTATGTATTGACGAAAATTCCTACTTATATTAAAAATGTTCTTTCTTTGGAGCTACCTACTTCATAAACGTGATCAGATTGAAATCTGCTATTTCTATGAAAGTTTTCACTTGTCTATTAACGCTTTCTTATGGTAATAATAATTGAATTCCATAAATAGATATTACACAAAAAATACATACATAACCAGAATCAAAAACGTCCTCACCAAATGAGGATCGCGCGTAGTCGCGGAAAGTTGTGGATTCAAGTTCCATTTAAGACAGTCGAAGCTTATCTACAAGGATTGTATTTTAAATTTTACTGGCAATGTAATTGGAATAAAAATGAGATTATATTTTAACAATAAAGTTCCTAATCAAGGACGATTGAATCGAAATAGGATTCTTGTGACACAGGAAGACAATTCAAAAGATAAGTGTGTCAACACAGAGATCAATGACCGGATAGCTGCAGATAGGCGAAGAATGACATACCTAAGTGTTTGTTTGATAGAGAATGTTTACCTTACCTAGTAGGTTATAAGGTCTTATTTTATTTCACTAGCTTTTTAGGAACTACACGATGCATCTTACGGGCGTAAACCTGTGCCCAGCATTGGGATAAAAAATAGGCCATGTCTTTTCTCAAGGTCATATATATATTTGTACTAAATTCCATTAAAATAGGTTCAGTACTTAAGTGTGAAAGCGTGACAGACAGACAGACGGAATTACTTTCGCATTTATAGGATTATTAAGGACTTTGACTCCTCAAATAGGGTTTCGAAAAGACTACACTACACTACTTCTACTTCTACTACTACTACTACCACTACCACTTTTACTGTTTTCCCAATATTTTGTAATTAGGTAAGTAAATAAGTTTTGTAAATAAAATATATTCAGAAAAAAATCTACAAAAGTGTGAAATAAGTCACAAAGGTTTAATAATTGTCAGTAAATTTCTGGTTTAGCAACGAATCAAAATTGGTGATCTATTTTAGGCTCTTCA
The DNA here is from genome assembly GCA_949315895.1 of Anania crocealis. NCBI lineage: Eukaryota > Metazoa > Arthropoda > Insecta > Lepidoptera > Crambidae > Anania > Anania crocealis. The sequence continues at coordinate 4,907,023 of OX438869.1, read as the reverse complement.
TCATTTGAATATTATTTTAAAAAAAAGTTTTATTTAGTTTTTAAGGTAGTCAACCCTATCCTACAGTCCTTCAGAAAAATAAAAATAAAAATGGTGAGTTTACGAAATTGGTTTCCCTGGTAAATAAATTCTGATTAAATTTGGAAATAACCTTAGAAAAAATGCATTAGCATACCCTAAATATGACTATAAAATTTGTAATGTATTCTAGAGTCGGTGTAAAACAACCGTAAATGTAAATTCAAGAAACTAATAAATATAAGTTTTCAAAATTTTTTTTAAAGGTCCTATGTTGTAGCAGAAGGCCGTAACAGCTTCACCGGGCGGGTAGTGTTCAAATAATATCTAACTCTTCTTTTATACCTTGACGGTCCGATCCACCGATTCAAGTCACTCACGGTTATTTCAAAGCTTTAAAACTTAATTTGAAATAAGACATACCGAACCATGACGCTTGGTTTTCAGACAGAGATAATCCTTCCTTAGCGTTTAATAGGTCTGGCAACGCTATAGTGCTGAAGCTGATGGCCATGCCCAGGTCCAGAAGAAGAAGGTTCTGTGACATGCATGCTATGATCTGAAAAAATAAAAAATATGATGTATCAGTAACGCCTTTTAATCATTCTACGGCAGGGCGAACGGTTCATTGATTTTAAGTTACCACAACAATGATGGGTACAGGCATAATAACCACGCTTGCCAAATGCGGTTAAGGATCATCCATAAATTACGTCACACGATTTTTGAGATATTCAGACCCCCCCTCCCCCCTTGTCACGCATTTTTACGAAAATTCTCATACTATTTTGCCGAATGTCACAAAAGGTAATTACGTTTTTGGACGGCCCCTTAGGAAATCACTTATCTGAGTAATGTTCGGAAATTCGAAACTCTTGTTGTCCGAATTGGGCATCAAACCCAGGTCCCCGAGATCTAGGCCCAGTGCGTAAAGGGACTACTAGAGCTATGAGCCTGCTGCCCCCCATTGATTTAATTTTATGACTACTAAACAAAATCAATTCTCAAAAAACTAGAACAGTATCATTTAAGCTAATTACCTCTAGTATTTCTTGCATCACAGTAATTTTTTCATTTAGTCATATAGTCGAATTAATGACAACACGAAAGAATGTCAGAATTATCTGACCACAGGACTGTTTTTCGACTTGTCCACTGCATTCGATTTGGTAGATCACGACCTCTTGTTAAAAAAACTTGAACTAATGGGAATAAGAGGGCCAACATTACAATGGCTATCATCATACCTGACAAAACGATGTCAGCGCGTCACTGTCAGTAAAATTATAAATGGTGAACTAACACAATGCACATCGGCCCTCAAACATAACGCGTGCGGTATCCCTCAGGGAAGCGTGCTAGGTCCACTTATGTTCATTTTATATATAAACGACATAACAAAGGTGACAAATCACAAAAGTATCTTGTTCGCAGACGACATATCAATAATTGTGACATCAGAAAAAAATAAATACAATGCTATACTGAACCATGAAATTGACGTAAATAATACAATTGACAATATTATTAAATGGCTAAATGAAAACCATCTAAAATTAAATTTAAATAAATCGAATTTCATTCAATTCAATAAATCTAAACATGATAAATACAATTTTAAACTAAATATAGAAAAGATTAAAGAAATCACCCATATCAAATTTTTAGGTGTTATGATAGACCAGGACCTAAACTGGAAATCGCACGTTGAAGCCTTAAGCAAACGTATCAACAGCTTTGTTTATGTTCTCTATAAAGTTAGGAACGTAACTAATTTGCAAACAGCGGTTACCACTTATCACGCATATGTAGCCTCTATTCTACGTTATGGGGTGATAATATGTGGTAATAGTACTGAAAGACAACGAGCATTTATAGCACAAAAAAAGTGTATTAGAGCTATATGCGGGCTTCCTACTGGCGAGTCATGTAGAGCATGTTTTTGGAGCCTGGGCTTACTACCTTTGCCAGCACTCTACATATTTGAAATCAGTTGTTTTGTTAAGCGGCATGGTGAGTTGTTTCAGAAAGCCAGAGATGTAAATGCTAGACTTAAACGAAACCCAAATAAACTTGTATTTAGTGTCATTCCAAGATCCACTAAATTCAGAAAAAGTGTTTTAGCAATGTGCGTTAAAATATATATTAAGATCCCAAATGAAATAAAAAATCTTAACTTAAAGCTTTTTAAATCAAAGCTCTATAAATGGCTAATTGAACGGAAAGTGTACGACGTTAATGAATTTATTGACACTAGAATTTAATGGCTTCTTATTGATCGTATTGTTTGGCTTGACCTATTGATTTTATGACTGTGTGAATTTGTTAATTTTTCTTACTGCTATGAATGGTATAATTTAATTTAATTGAGTATAACTATTTTTTTTTTACAAATAATGAATTTGCATGCTTATACAGGCAAAACATGTGCACTTATGTTTGTTTATCACCTTGTATACCATGTTTTTTGCAAATAATGAATATTTATTTATTTATTTAAATGCAGTTAACAGTGATTCAATAAATACCAGAGGTAATTTGTTAGGGTAATACTGATCTAGTTTTTTGAGTAGTAGTAGTAGTAGAGTGATTTTGTTTCGAAGTAATAAAATTAAATCAATTGGAGGCAGCACTTCGATCTAGTAGTCCCCTTAAGCCACTACGTTGCCGCGTGGCTTCGTACTTGTAAAAAAGGTATCCTTCGGGAAGCGTAAAATTTTTTGGGATAAAAAGTATCCTTTGTGCTATTTCAGCCTAGAATCTATGTCAGTGCCAAATTTCATGTCGATCCGTCGCCTGATTGAGTAACAAATATCCATCGAAATATTCGCATTTATTTTTTTAATCTAATACTCGTCGGTATTCTGAAAGAAAATCAATAAACTTCAAATAATATACTACTCTATACTAATATTATAAAGTTGAAGATTTTGTTTGTTTGTTTGAACGCGCAAATTCAGGAAGTACTTACTTGGTTTGAATTGAAAAAATGTTTTTGTGTTTAATAGTCCATTTATCGAGGAAGGCTTTAGGCTATATACCATCGCGCTGCGACCAATATAAACGAAGCATCAGCGAAAAATGTTGCAAAAAATACTCGCGATCATAATATTCATAATAACAGAAATTGACGCATACGAAGTCGCGGGCAACAGCTAGTTTAAGATAAACGTGACCATCTAGTACCTAAAATAGAAAAAATCTAATTGCTGACCTTACCAAAGACATAGTTACTAACCAAGGTATTATCTTATCTGTGATAGAAGTAAAAATTTTAATTACTTAGGTTAATAAGTTTACTTAAAAAATTCTAATTGTCACGTAGTTATAAATATCAAGATAGAAACTGTTATCAATTCTACAACTTTCCCCAAACATGCACTCGCAATTAATTATAAACTCATCTGTATTGGTATAGGATTGAAATAAAAATCTGCTGATTAGGTACATAATAGGGTAAGTAGATGAGTTATAAAATGTACATACCTACGTAATAGGTTTTGTTTATGGTTTAAACTGGTTCGGAGAATTACCTTGATGTCACATAATACAATATTACTTTGATCTCTATAATAAATACAATTTTACGCATTTTAATATTGATTAGAGATATAATTAAATTGCCTAGCCCTTGTACGTTTACCCTAGCTTACGTATTGAAACGTAGACGTTATTCAAACGTCAAACTTGATTGGTATTTAGCTTTTAAGCGGCGCCGCGGCTCTTCTTTAGTTCGCATTGCACGTTCTATTAAAGCACAAAAAAGGTCTAAATTAAAAAAAAAAAACAGGTTTTTAATGTCAATAACCTGAAAGAAGAACCGTTTTATAGGTAATCTCGTCGATAAGGATTACAAGAGGTAAGAGAAGAAAAAACCTTGACGCAAGGAGGTCAAACCCAGAAAACAGCGATATATGATAAGGATATATTTGAGGAAGTCTTTTGCATAACAATTAAGGTTAACTTATTTATATCTAGACCTCCTCAAAATACGAGTACCAATTAAATAGGTCTCATGGTCTCGCAGTAAGTTACTTCCCGCCTTCCCATTCTATCTGTGCCAAAATCGTCTCCACTCGTCAATATCAGAGCCGATGAAAAATTCGTTTTCTGATATGCCCGAACTGGGAATCGATCCAGAGACACTTTACGTTCAAAACGAAGTCACCATGCCCTACGCCAAACTACATGGTAGACATTGATATTACATTTTGTCAACCGCCTTTTGATAGAAAGAACCCATAGAAGTCCTTGTTTTGCTTTTTACTATTTGCGCGATTTCTCTTTATAACTGAGGTATAGAAACATTGCTATACTTTATTTATTTATATGGATAAAACTATGGCAAAAATTAAATAAGAAAAGGTAGAAAAGGTTGACTTAATGCTTTTTGTCATTAAATACCAGTTGAATATTATCTTTTATTGTATTATTTGCAAGGTTTTTAAAAACGAAATAGCAGGATACGTTATGTTTTAAATTATCACATGCTTTTTCAGGTTTTATAATGAAACTTTTAATAAAAACAGCATGACGTTGTTGCCGCGCAAAATAACTACTCTTTCTTGTATTTGCTGGAAGATCAGCTGTGTGAAACCTTTTTGTATCCTTGACATTCGGGGTAAGTGGAGGCCATCAAATCCACCAATTGTGATTCCTATCCAACTGCACCTTGTTATTTTTGACATGGTTATGTTAAATCTATAAGTATTATGTTTACAACCTACTGCAAGCATTGCTCACTTGTTTTTAATACTGATTAGATTATGTTACGTAATCGCCGAATGTGATAAAACTAATATGATCTTGATCTCATTTTAGACCAAGCAATAGGTATACAGAAAATAAATATGATTGTAAACCACTTTAGATTCTTAGAACTTTTTACTTGACAAGTAAACAAAAAAAAAACAAAGTAAAAAACACTACACAATACATTTAGGATCAAATGCGAAAGTCTTAACGACACAATGGCTTTATAAAATAAAATAAAAAACGATATGATGGAACTTAATCTATTTTTCATTAATGAAATTAAACTTGGAAGGCATGAAATAGAGCACGAAAATTTGATGAGAATAAAGGCTACTATAGAAAGCTTCATTCCGTGCGAATGAAGTCGAGGCCACTAGCTACATAGATGTCAGACAAGTTTAAAATTTACTATCCCCAAGCTAATTGACGACCGTTTTTCACCCGCCAAAAAATTTGTAGTATTATATTTTAACTACCTGCTAAATAAATATAGTATTACTAGCTTTTGCCCGCGACTTCAGCCGCGTGAAGTAGCTATTTTTGGTATATTTTTAACTTTTTGCATGCTAAGAGTATTTTTGGAGGTGGTAAAATTTACCCCTTTTTCTTAAGTCGAAAAAGCATGTCCTTACTCCTTTCCCAAGGACCTTCGTACTAAATTTCATCAAAATCGGTTTAGTGGTTTAGGCTTGTAAGCGTAACATACAGACAGACATAGTTACTTTCGCATTTATAATATAAGTAGGGATGGATATGATGGCCGACTTTATCCTGCTTCGCTTCTCTTAGAGCCCTTCCACACGAGCGATTTTAATCGGCGATTCCTCGGCGGAACTAGATCGCAGCGAGCACGCGGCGATCCCGCGCTTGGTATTCGGTACCACGCGCCAGCACGCTGCGACTCGCTGCGAGCACGTGGCGTTATCGCGGCGGTTAATAACTCGCGGCGATATTGTTGCGTGCACGCCGCAAGCCGCCGCGCCGCGTGCTCGCTGCGATCTCGCTCCGCCGAGGAATCGCCACAGTCTAGAATCGCCGATTAAAATCGCTCGTGTGGAAGGGCTCTTAGATAAGACTATTTACTCGAGCTGTAGGTACATAGGTACTTGAAATTATTTCCTGTCATAATGACAAGATTGTTTTATTTTTAACTTTCCATTCGACGCGGAAACTTTTTATCCCTATTATCAGTTTTCACGAGTCGCTCTTCGGCGATAATAATGCAATTTTGCATTATATGCGTCTCTATACAGAATGAAATTTTAACCACTTTCCAAAATTTTTGTGGGCGTTCAGTATCTTTTTAGAGCCCATTTATGAAGTAAAAATGTACCTAAATCAAGTTTTTCACCCGAAAATATTTTTCGCAATATAGTTTTAAATTTTTACAGTTGTAGGCCTGCTTAAGTATAAAGGGAAAATCAAAAACTTATGATTGGTATCGTATTAAATGAATGTGTTGTGTCATCATCATTGGCCTTATACGTCTGTGACAGACGATTTAATTAGTGTCTGAGACAGGATTTTTCGTGGCTAAATAATCCGATACGGGATCGGCAAGATTTTCCGCACGCTCTACAACTGAAGGTGGCGTTGGTGACTGCTAAGTGGCTGTTTCGTTTTTGTTTTTTGTTAGCGAGATCAGATAACCAGGCGTCATCGTGAACTTTACGCCCATCGAACACGCGCTTTCGCCATTCATCCTTATCACTAGCGAGTTTCTCCCAGCCTCGAAAATCTATTCCAAAAGCAGCCATATCCCGCTTGGCGCAATCTTTGAAACGCAGAATAGGTCTCCTCAACCCTCTTTTAGCGTTTGCCACAGCGCCAAGCAGAACACGCCGCGGCATTCGAGTAGATTCCATTCGATGCACATGCCCTAGCCACCGCAATCGTCTCTGCTTAAGCAGGGCGGTGAAGCTAGGCAGCCTCGCAATTTCCAGAACCCGCTCGTTTGTGACTCTGTCCTGCCAAGTTATATGCAAGATACTTCTAACGCAGCGCATGTGGAATGCATTAAGTCGACGTTCTTGTTTTGCGTAAGATGTCCAAGTTTCAGCTCCGTACAAGAGTATGCTCAGAACGCAAGTTTGGTAGACAATCATCTTGGTTTTCGTGGTTAGGTGTTTATTATTCCACACTCTTGCACTAAGCCTGCCAAACATGGACGCCGCTTTGCCGATACGTGTATCGATCTCAGCATCAAGCGTGAGATTGTTCGACACAGTCGACCCCAGGTAGCAAAACCTGTCAACTACATTTAAGGGGGCACCGCTGAGTAAGATATTAGGTGCTTCTGCGCCTTGAACCAGCACTACAGTTTTTTTAGCATTAATGGACATTGAAAACAGAGTACAGGCATGGGAAAACTTATCAACAATGCTTTGAAGTTCACGCTGAGAGTTGGCGACAAAAGCTGCATCGTCGGCGAACAGAAGGCTATCGACGAAAAAGTCTTCGCGGTCACGCTTAGACTTAAGAAGCGAAATGTTGTAAAGCTTCCCGTCAGCCCTTGTGTGAAGATGGATACCCTGCTGGTTAACGCCAAAAGCCACTTTAAAAAGCAATGAAAAGAAAATACTAAACAGGGTAGGAGCCAACACGCAGCCCTGGCGTACACCTCTGCGCATCTTGAACGGCTCGGATGCATTGCCGTTAAATACAACAGAACCTTTCATGTCCTCGTGAAAAGAAATAACAAGGCTCAGTAGCTTTGGAGGGCACCCAATGTTTAAAAGTGCGGTATAAAGTCCTTCCCTGCTCACGGAGTCGAAGGCCTTATTAAGGTCCACGAACACCACAAACAGGGGTGTTCTCTGCTCTCTACACTTTTCTTGCAGTTGGCGAAGTGTGAAGATCATATCAGTTGTGGAGCGCTGGGCACGGAACCCACATTGTGATTCGGGATATACACGGTCAGCGAGTTTTTGGAGTCTTAATAAGACTAATCGAGCAAATAATTTACCTACTATGCTTAAAAGGGATATTCCACGATAACAGTTACAGTCACCGCGGTCACCCTTCCCTTTGTATAGGGCAACGATATTTGCGTCGCGCATATCCTGTGGTATATATCCAGCTTCCCAACACTTGCACAACAGATTGTGCAGAATAGGTGACATGCACTCGAGCCTGATGATTTCGGTATGGGTACCGTCATTTCCAGGACTTTTTCCAATCTTAAGCTGTTTAACAGCTTTGTGGTATTCCCTTATGGTAGGAAGATCATCTAACTCAGTCCAGACGACTAGTTTTGGCATGCTGTCTACAGCCTCTGGCAAAATATTAACTGGTTCTGAGAAGAGATCGGTGTAGTGTTCTACCCATCTTTCGAGTTTGCGTTGGTTATCTGTTATAACCGTGCCATCTAATTCTTTAAGGGGGGCTGATTTTTTGGGCAATGGGCCAAGGGCCTTTTTAATTCCAGCATAGACACCACTAAAATTACCCATATCTGCGTACGATTGAATGCTTTGACACAGTTCGGTCCAGTATGCATTAGCGAAGTACCGTGATGCACGCTGAAATGCAGCCTTTGCACTCGTGAGATCGCCACGCGACTTTTGGGAAGGGTATAGACGGTGTCTCAGCGCAGCTTGTCGTTTGGACTCGAGCAGAGGTGTTATGTGATCGAGATTTTCAGCGAACCAGTCCTGACTTTTGACTTTCTGGTGGCCGAAAGCCGTACCAGCCACTTCTGTGAGCAGTGTTTTCACTTTGCCCCATTCTTCCTCTATAGGAGCGTCAACATCCCAGGTGGCAGTTTTGTCGCGTATCAACTCTTCAAACTTTTGGGAAATCTCAAAATCCCTCGTTTTGGAAAGATCGATCTTCTTCCTACCGGGTAATTTGGAAGAGTGGATCTTTCTGTGAGTTATAGCAACATGTGAAGCCACCAAGGAGTGGTCTGTGTCACAATCAGCGCTGTGAAATGTTTGCGTGTGCAGGGTCTCGCGGATGTTTTTGTTTTTGGTAAGGATGAGGTCCAGTTGATGCCAGTGGCCAGAACGAGGATGTTTCCAGGACACTTTGCGAGATAATTTGCCTTTGAAGTAGGTATTGGTAACGCACAGTAGGTGTTTAGAGCAGAGTTCCAATAAACGTTGGCCGTTGTCATTTAATTTCCCAATACCATGGTTGCCAATGCAGTCTGGCCAAGCAACATTGTCCTGTCCAACTCTAGCGTTAAAATCGCCCAGAATATATAAGCGGTCAGATGTTTTCAACCCGCAAAGGGACTGGTCGAGCTAGTCATAAAACTGTGTTTTGGCTTCATTACATGAAGATAATGTTGGTGCGTAAGCAGAAATCAGTGTAACGTATCCACAATTAGTATTTAACCGCAGCAACATAATGCGTTCCGAGATGCCGCAAGGAGCCTCTATGGATGTTAATAGGTCGTTACGAATAGCAAAGCCTACACCATGCTCGCGCACAGCGCTACTGTCCTTTCCTTTCCAATAGAAGGTGTAATGAGTCTCACGCAAGGCACCCTCGTCCGGAAGTCTGGTCTCTTGTAAAGCACAAATAGCAATGTTCAGTCGTTTAAGTTCGGCGTCGATAATGGCAGTTTTGCGCAGATCTTGTGCGTCAATAGATGAGCCTCCACAGGTATCAGGGAGGCCTGTCCTCATGGTACGGACATTCCATGTTGCAATTCGCATGGATAAGCGATGTTGAGATTTGTTATAATTATACCTTTTAGCCGCAGGTGTTGAATATAACGGCGCCGATTGTCCAGTTGTGGCTGGTGCTCTATACACCCAAAAAGAGCAAAACAACACCGGGGCGGAACAGTACCTTATTGGTCGGGGGCTGCCCGACTTGGAGCGGGCGGTAACTGATCAGTGGGCCTACGATGGACCCTCCCACTGACGGAAGTGACCCCTGGCGCCCGCACTTACGCCCATATGTGCAGGCTTATAACCGGTCACTGCCACTTCCCGTGTTGGTGTCCGCGTCACGCGGGTGGAGTGTCCTCTCCACAGACACTACGTCGCCTGGGACGAAATTAAGGAAAAAGTGCAGGGTTGCCCAAGACCTGCACCACCCTCTCGATCTCGCTGGCTGAATCCACAGGAACGACGAATCGATACGTGCGGAGCCAGGTCGGCTGCAGGAGACCTGACGGAGACCCCGTTCCGGGTTTTAGAATGGAGTTTTCCTTCTCCTGGGCCCATGATTTGATTGGGTCTGATTTGATCCCTCGGTCGGCTCTTACGACCTCCATGGGAAGAAAGGGAGTGGTGCTATTCTACTCTGCCGGCACCACACGGCAAGTATGTGTTGTATATTGCCTAAAAAAAGTGTTGCTAGGCGGCCGTATCAAAAATTTTAGATTTTTGGCGGTCATTTTTTAAGTGCTTTATCCTGACATTTTTATACTGGGCTATACCAAAAGAAAAAATACGTCATTTGTTTTTTGTCTCGTAGATTAATATATTAAAATTTGGAAGGTGGTTAAAATTTCACCCTGTATATACGTAAAAACTATATATACTCCTGTTGGTATGCAAAGTTATGTTTTGATCTATAACACCCGAATGTTTGCCTTTTTTTAAGAATGCTCTACGGTTTTCCCAGTTTGGTTCTATAATAGAATGCATCCTCGTATTATTTTGTTAGTTTCTCTTTCTTTAGGGTCTTATCCCGAAAACCATCCTTCACGTGATCTAAAAGTCTTGTTGTTTGACACTTTGTAATGGTAATTGAACTGTTTCTCAATTTAGTATAATGATGGTGATTGAAATTAAAATTCCATATTTCCATAAATTTCAATCGCCATATTTAAAATAATTTAATGTGTTAAATTGCGTGTAGGGTTTTATACATTATACGAAGTATACACGGTGCATTTTCAACCACCTGTAAAACAAAGACAACGTTATTTAACCATTATGTGTGACATCTTGGCAATGTTTTTTTTTATCATTTTTTTTTATAAAAATGTTAAATAATGGTTTAGCTATTTTTTTGAAACACGCTGGGACGCGTACAGATGTAGCTGTGTAAGGTCCATTCAACCGAGACCCCGCCGCAGCAAAATAATTCGTCTGTGCGCGTCATAGCGTGTTACAAAAATAAAAGTCTGAATCAAAAATTTTTTTTATTATAAATTTTTTATTAAAAATAATAAACAATGCCATTATGTTATACATAATAGTATAAAAACGTGGGCTTCGTTTTAAAGGTGGTTCAAAAAGCACGTTGTAAATATTTCATTGAAATGATATTTTTACGGATTTACTCGCGTGCTTGTGTTAAGAAACTAGAATGTAGCCAATGTCATACTCTAATCCCTAAACTACAATTAAGGGGACTACTAGAGCTAAGTGCTGCTCCCAATTGATGTAATTTTATTAAATGTCAAAAAAATCTATTTTCAAAAAATTGAAACAGTATCATTTATTTTATTTTAATTATTTTTATTTAAGCAAATTAACTCTAGTATTTATTGAATCATAGTAAACTTTTTATTTAGTTCAAAAGTTCAACGGAATGTATCGAATTACTGTAACCCTGTATACGGTCAAGGCAACAGGGCCCCAATCCTGCTAATTTACAAATGGCTCGATAGAATCGCAATTGCATCGCAATTGTATATTTTGACACATTTAATATGGTAGTAATGTCAAAATATACGATTACAATTGTGATTCTATTGAGCCATTTGTAAATTAGCGGAATTGGGGGCCTGGAACTGGAAGTGTGATTTTAGCAAACGTTTGAGTATTTACGTGGGTTCCACTTTTCGGGCCAAACTACTGAGCCGATTTCTTATTATAGTCTGGTAACATACAACAAAGCTCCGTTTGGTCTATTAACTCTCCGTTGGTCTAGTGGTTTCAATACCGGGCCAAGATCTCGGGGTCCCAAGTTCGAATCCCGGGTCGGGCAACAAAAAGTTTCGAATTTTCGAACGTTGCTCGGGTTTGTGATCACCAACCCGCATTTGGCAAGCGTGGTGATTATGCCAGTACATCATTGCTGTGGTAACTTGAATTCAATGGTGGAGGCCTTTTCCCTGCAGTGGGATGATTATAGGCTGTTACTTTTTTAACATAGGCAACTTTTTATAAAAAAAGCTGCATGGCAAATGTTATAACAATATATTGGAAAACTTTGAAAAAATAGCTTAAAGTCATAACGAGTGGTGGTGTCAAATTAAGAAGACAAAATTCTGAGTACAAAAATTTTTAAACAATACAGCAAATGTGCAGACAACAGTGGGTCTAGCACAAAAAACTATCGAATTCGAATTGTTTGCGTATCGAAAGCAAACGACACAAAGTTCGTGCTTTGTTTTGTAGTACTCGTTTAGACCGCGCAAGCGCTGTTTAAGTTTTCATACTAAATATTTCGACGGCGATACGAACACGCAAACGATTCTCGATAGTTTTTGTGCTAGACCCACAGCACGTCAACCTAAAACAAAACGTCAAATTTTCTCAATTGATATTGATCTCTACTCGTTGGACTTAAAGTTGAAAATCAATGGAATGACCTTTAACTTTCTGGGTAGGTTCACCTGCCGCTGTCTGTACAGGGTAACCTTGAAATCATTGGCATTTTCGTAGTCAGGTTACAGTTTTTTTAAACTATTTATATCTATTTGTTAGACGCCTTGATGTGAAATTTCGTCAACGTCAGGTAGACACCTGTGTCCACGAACGCTGTGAAGTGTTCAAAACATCGGGATAGAGCAAAGTATAATGGAAAACCCTTATAAACGAGAGTTCAATCTCTAATTTATCTTTCATTTCATAGGACACATTTGTCAGAGAACTGTCGCGGAAAAAAGCTAGTAAGATGATAATACAAAAAAATATACATCTTTTTTATATTTAAGACATGCCACACTGGGCCACACAGAGCCATCTAGTCCCAAATTAAGCTACTATTAAGTACCCTGTCGTATGGGGTACTAGCTTAGAGCATTTCAACAATAATCAAAGGGTACTAGGCAACCGATAAACTTACTTAACATACTTTTTTTTTGTAAATACATACAAGTACATAGAAAACACCCAGACCAGTACAAAGAGACATGTTCATGCACACAAATATTTGTACTGTGCGGGGATCGAACCCGCGACCTATGGCTCAGAAGCAGCGTTTACTACCGCTGATCGAAATGGTCATCTTATACAGCGTATTATAACAAGCCGAAACCATACTATGGTGAAGTCAGAAATTTGATATCATCATTTAAAGAAAAAAATAATACAAATCGTAATCTTAAAATTTAAAATTGTATGAAATAAAAAAATAAAAACTTTCTGACTTCACTACACTTTATAAATGTATATGTTAATATATACTTCTTTTGGCTTCTTATACCCCTTACCTACACTGTTTAATTATGTGTCGATTAATGGTGCCACTACGGTAACTATTTAGTAATCTCTGCTACGGTACGAATAGTTTCATGCCTACATTATGTTGTAATCAAAAATGTCCGCCATGTTTATGTAGGACAAATAACTACAAACTCATCAGTTGACGAATCAGGGTCAAAGTATCATAAAATGTTTTTGCATACATAAAAAGGTTCTCAAAGTAATAGCAGTTACTCTTGTTGTTTTCCGGTCGGTGATCTTAAGGTCGAGATAGTCAAAAGTTCTTGATAATAAATGTAAATGTGGACATATTGTGCTGATCCCAATTTGAATAACTATTTAAAGCACTCGTCTTTTGGAAACCAGAAACAACGAAGGTACCACAAACACTGAGACCCGAGAAAATGTAGAAAATAACATTTTTTCTACATTGACCCAATCGGGAATCGAACCCGGAACTTCGGTGCAGGAACCTTGTAACACCTTGTAACCCGGTGTGGACGCCAAACCGCCACGGAGGTCGTTAAAGGTGGAGGTCGGGTGGATGGACGTAATGTTTAATAACAAAATTGAATTGCACTACCTCTTCGCAGAATACGGATACGGACGAATTGATCTTACTAGTCTTACTAATATTTTTAATGCTAATACTTTGAAGGATGTTTGAAGCGCGTTCTTGTCACGCCAGAACCATAATTGGAACAAAATGACCAATATTTTAGACTGGAATAGGTAGGTAAGCCACGTTTTATTTTTTTTAAATGTTATGGTTCTTGTCAAAAACCACGCATACGACGTCGCAAGAAACAACTAGTGACAAATAACGTACTATTTGACATGTATTCTACCTACAAAGTAAATATTGCATGCTATTATTACAGCTGAGAGGTCATGTTACTTAATATTTTAACATCACATTGATATATTATTATGTGTATCCTACATATCAGCAAATAAATGAATTATGAATTATGACATACAAAACATTCTCGGACAAAAAGTTTATTCAAAAATAGCCAAAAGCATTTTATGTCGTTGCATGGTCACATGATGTTTGCCGATGGTTTTCTATTAATAAAAAAAAATAGAACTGAGCAAAAGTTCATAGTATGCGAGTAATAGATAATTGTTAGAAACAGTCCTCTCCAAAAGAAGGAATAGTAAAGCCTGGCTTCAGTAATTGTAGCATTCTTGAATACAGAGATTTTGGTACAGGAATTTTGTTTTTCGGGGTCAATCTCACTTCATCATTCATTATCTACTTTTCCACCATTGCCCTGGATAATGCCGTTCCAGATTTATGACTTGTAAAGTAAGAAATTCGTTAATTGGCAATTGCATCCGCTTTTTAACAAAAAATCTACAAACTAATACTGCAAAAGTACTACTGTAATAATTATCTGCACTATTAATAATTATGTATTTGATAAAAATGTATTGAATCTCAGTGTTATATATTACACCGGTATGTATTCTCTCGGAGCATTTATAAAGAGGTGCACAAATAATGACCGAGTTTATGCCCTGCTTTTTAATTAATTAAAAGTGCCTTTTGACTGAACTGACTGATTACGAGTCGCGGTCATAGAGATCCGCTTAATATTTTTAAATAAAATTAACGACATATACCCTGTATAAACAAAAAAAACAAGTTGTCTAACCACAGTTGAAATGACCAAAAAAACTACTTAGTCCAACAATCAAAGTAAATTAACACAAGTTGTAAACAGAATAAGGTTAAATTCAGATTGTTATAGGATAAAGTTGGCTCCCAGACTTGTAAAAACCGAAATACAAAGATGATTAAATGCAACTTTTTTTTTAACCAACAACCATCTCACAAAAAGGTGAAGTCAGTTCACAGAAATATTGATTTATGATTCTAAGCACTTCTTATCTTGCAAAAACGAATAGAATGAAGTCTATACTTAGATATTTAATATTCAGATAGATATTTTAGGTATTAACTAGTAAAACTAGTATAACTTTAAATTTACTTAATTTGGGATTCGAAAAATGTGTCTACATTTATTAATATTATTAACTATATGATCCGGTTTACTTCGTATCACCTATCCTATACAACTTCATAAAAACTCTACGTTCAGTATTTAAACTAGAAAAAATATGTCTCAGGCGGGACTCGAACCTGCATCTCCATGAATACCGGGCGCGCCGCTATACCATTATGCTTAATGGTTAATGGCGTTATACCAAGCACCGTAATTGTAATTAAATAGCTAATACATCATATAAAGTATGTAAAAACTCTCCTTTCGCTGAATAAGTGAAAATTTTGATGTAGAACAGTTTATATCAGACAATGACTTGTTGTTTCTCATCGTTTAAACCTTTCTTGGACTACGACAAACATTTCATAACCAAATCAGCTAAATTGGCAGCCGTCTTCGAGTTTTTGCGAGACGAACGAACAGCAATTGATTACTATACTTAGAGAAAATATTATGTTAGGTATAGATAGCTAAAATATCAGATTTAGATAATGTACAGGGACATACAAAACTTCAAATATAAAGATTTTTAAGCTAATAAAATGTAAACAGCCAATGTCATGTCTTAAACCTACTAAATCAAAAATATTAAAGCAAAGTCAAACTTACGTCTAGTAAAGATGAATGCAACTGTAAAAGAGCACCCAAGTGATCAGTGGGAGCTCATTTGAAATAGACGTTTTCTGTCACTGATCTTGTATTTTTAATTTACATTATTTATGAATATAAATTGTTATCAACCTCTAAACAAAAAGAGGAGAGGGTCATAATTCAAAGCCTTTTTTCGTTAAAGTTTTCTTATATGATAATTTCGAGTTGTCTTGTCGCCAACCTGGTAGACGATGGCAATAAACCGACCTAAGATATATTACCTTTTTGCACACTTTAATTTGTGTTTTTTTTTGAGGTTTTATAAAATAATAGCTTTAGTTATTAACATCTTAATTTATAAGTAAATATTTTGAAACGTACCTGTGATGTGACTGATCGTATACGGCTAACGGATGGCGGAGCCGGTACTCCAATTGGTGTCTTCACCACCATATTGTAAAGTTTAATAATCCTACAAATCTAACACATAAACTAGATTAAAAACATACAAACTCATTTTTAAATTGACAAAAAATGAGGTGATTTTATAAATACTGGCACATCACAAATTCTCACAATTCAATTTCGGAACGATTTAAAAAACAGTCGGAAAAAACGCTCGCACGCTTCGAGCCTATTTGAGCGACTGATACTCGAAGTTTGGTTGATAGAGTTAGCAAAATAGATGCGCATACGCATTACGCACTGCGCAAAGTGAAAACTTGCAGAGCTACAGATAGTTTCTTATCACCGGTGCTTTGTTTTCTGGTTGCCTTAATTTATTGCAGATAAGGTCAATTATTGTACTGATATAATTAAGTGTATATTAAATGAGTATGCTTATTGGTATAAATGTATTTTGTTAGAAAGCTCGTTACGATAAAGAGTACCACTAAAAGCTTACTACTAATTATACTCGTAATGTAATGATAGTTTGTTTATTGTATATTAAGGTACGAATATAATGATTGAGCTTTCTAGATGGCATTTATAGCACATGAGTAAATATATTTATTCATGTGTTTATAGTATGAGATAGTATGATTTATCAGTAGGATGATAGCTAAATATTTTATTTTTATCACTTTGTTAAACGACGCTATTTTGTTGCTTACCAAATGACCTAGGTAACAAATCTATATATATAAAAGAAAGTCGTGTTAGTTACACCACATATAAATCGAGAGCGGCTGGACCGATTATTATGATTTGGGTGGGTTTGGATTTGTCTTCGTCAGGAATAGGATAGTAAGTATTAAAAACATTGGAAAACTATCGTTAAAAAAAGAAGAAAATTTATTTCTTGATATTTTTTCCAATCACGCCATATTTGTTGAGAAGTGAAAATCAAATAGGTAATATTCTGAATTCTGAGGCGATACGGAGTTCGCGGGGTCCGCTAGTATTTAAAAAGCAACTAAAAAAAAAATTTTTTTTTAATCTTACTTAATATTATGAATATGAAAGTTTGAATTGATGTTTGTTACTCAATCACACTAGAAAGGCTGAACGGATCTAAATGAAATTTAGTTCGTTGATAGATCATGAACTGAAATGGCTGTAAAATAGCTTACAGACTCCTTTTGTCCTGAAAATAATTACGGTTTTCGTTGGATAGTTTCAAATTTAATATTTAACGAGAGCAAAGTCGCCGGGAACTGCTAGTCTTATTTATTAAAGAGCGAGAAACTGTTATATGTATATTTATGAAGTGCACAAACGATTACTATTATAATATTTTAAGGATTTGTATTATAAGGGAATAATTTAAATGGAAATTCTTATCAAAACATACATTTACAAAAAAAAAAACGAGAACAACCCCGTCTCCTAGGGGAAATATCATGAAAAACTTGTAATACTACAAATATCCAACATCAAACATTCTTAGTAATGTATAAATGTGAAAGTAACTACGTATATCTGTTACGTTTTCACACTTCTAACCGATTTTGACGAAGTTTGGTACAGACAACAGCACGTCAACCTACCACAAAACGTCAAATTTTCTCAATTGATATTGATCTCTACTTGTTGGACTTAAAGTTGAAAATCAATTTAATGACCTTTCACTTTTTGGGTAGGTTGACCTGCCGTTGTCTGTGCATAGAGAGATTAGACTTTGAGAAAGGACACAGGATATTTGGTATCCCACTGATGGGCACAGGTTCGTCTAGTTCACGCAGGTAGAGCCGCAGGCGAAAGGTCATTTATTAAGCTAAAATAGTGGCCAGCCTTTGTTTATCCTATTAATATTAGAAACGCGAAAGTTTCTAAGAATGTATGAATGTTCGTTACTCTTTCACTCTAAAACTACTCAACGGATCTGAATGAAATTTGGCACGGTGTTAGTTTATTGGCTGGAATAACGTAAAAGTTACTTTTTATCCCGTGAAAAGGTACGGTTCCCGTGAGATAATTTTATTACACAGTTTTAAATTCAAAAATCTACACACACGAAGTTGCGGGCAACAGCTAGTCTTAACATAAAAATACATACACAGATTAAAAATACGAGGTGTTGGACCTAATGATTGTTAACCAGTCAACTATAGGGCTAAGCAGAAAAGTTTTATAGGCGGTGCGAGTAAAAATACAGAAACAAAAGTTTCAAAATAATTATATTTTTAGCAATATTATTTTTATTTTAGGCCCTAATAATAATGTTCAGGAACATTATTATTGTAAAAGGGCCTAATGATTCATATTGTACTTATCCTATAATCATATAATACAGAGAAAGATAATCTCATTTCTCAAACTTATAACTATTTTTCATAACTAACCCAAGGTCAGTAATCTCCAGGTTGAGAAATTGTTTGAGACAACATTTTTTATCAGTAAAGTAATATTTAAATTATCTAAGTAGAAAACACTGTTGCACAATATCGATAAGATTTAACACGCTCTGATATAAATAAATAATAATAAATTCAATTTTCATAGCATAACATAAAATAGCGTAGTAAAATGTAGTTCGGTGTGATTTGGTATACAATGTTTCTTCTTCTTCTATTTTTATTTGGTGAGTTTGCTTTTTTTAAATCTAATTACATGCTTGTACATTGCGAAATATTATATTGACAATATCTATTATACATAAAAATGAATCACTTGGTCATCGCATCACGCGTGAACGGCTGGACCACATTTGCTAATTCTTTTTTTGTTTTGTTTATTATTAACAGGAGAATGTTCTTATGAAAGAAAAAAATAAGAAAATTGCGCGGGAAAATTAGAAAATTTAAGAAAACTTAATCACCATACTGAATTATTTGTAAAACCTTAGCGCTTTTGACAATTTAAACGTGCGTGCTGCAAACGTTTACAATTTCCAATGCAGTTCCATGGTTCCAACGCAACGGTTACAATTTTGCAATGTCGATAAATAAATTTGTATCTCAAATTTTTTTTAAATTAATTGTACCAATTTGAAATCAATAGGTCCTGTCATAACTATGAATATAGTTAATAGACGATAGACGGTGTCAATACTATGAATATAGTTATGACACCGTCTATCGGCTCCGCTAGTCATAGATAAAATGTAACAACTAGATAATAATAGTAATAATAGTAATATATTTAGTAACTTTAGTAACTTTCTTTTTAGTAACTTTTCACGATACACTGTCCCATATACGAAAATGACAATTATAGAACTGTCAAGTTTATATCATCATCATAAAATAGCCTAAATCAATCCGTTGCTAGACACAAACCTCTCCAAAAGGGAGCCTCTTGCCATAATCGCAACACTTTGCATATGGTTTGGCAATGGCAGTTTGACCAATGGTGCTGCCCGACTCCTTCTCCATTAGTCGCCTTTTACGACATCAATAGTATAATATGTGTATAAACCAACCAAAAATATTCACTTATAACATGTTATAAGTGAATATTTTGTTATGTATAAACCATGTTGTTAGTGAAAAATATTGTAACTTGAATATAATTAAGGTAGTTTTTGTCCAGGGTCCTTATTCAGCTATTTCAATCGCAGTTCGATTGTGATTGATTTGGACGATTTTGACATTTAGCCCATACTATAACTGTCAAAAACCTGCTATTCAATTACGATTGTGATACGATTTGGTTACGCGAATTAGGGGCCTGCAGTCGGATCATTATTAGGCTGCAGCTGTGACTACGACCTTCACTTATTCCCGCGATAAATGGTCATGATGATAGACAGACGGACAGACGAATAGACGGATGGATGGATCCGTATCTCTGGACTGACCTAAAATGGTTTAAATTGCCAAAATTTCCAAATATAAAGACCTAATAAATATACTATGTTACTAACTAACTAGGGGTTCTTTTGAGGTACGAAACCCTAAAAACGTCGTAAATTCTGTCAGTGTTTGTCACTGTACTATCACTGTACCTACAAATGTCCGCTTACATAGACATAAACATTAGTATCATGATTTGACGGAAGCTGCCCAAGGACGACTCGTCACGCATTAAGCAACCTGTCTCCCTCTGATGAGCAAATTGATCTGACTGATTACACTCTAAGTCACGGTCACCCAAAGTGTCCGCAGCGGTGTCCTGCTGGTTCGCGTAAATACTTAAGAGTGTTGGCCTCAAAAGGGGCGCTGTGAGTGAATCATATGTATATTCGAAACCATACATATTCTAGGGCATAGGTGTCCTACTTACATCACGTGGTCACTCACTTGACGTTAAATGCTTACTTGACAACGCTGATACACAAGTAACTATATTTTAGACTGTATCTGTTTCAAATAGTTAGCTGGAATAAGGATAAATATTAAACTCGCAAATACGCCCCGGGCTGCAAAAGATTCGGAACCCCTGAATTCTAATGAAATCAGTGCTGAGTTGGACTTTGTGTCTGTTTGGTTCATGGCTCACCGGACACCGATTGACAATGTTCAGTGGTCATTCAGTCAGTCAATAGAAAGAATCGCTACCATTTACAATACTACCCGGGCATTATCATGTCAGGTCAGGGAACTTTACAGGTTAACGCACAACGCATACCTGTTTGCATTAAACTAATAACTGGCATTTTGATTCAGCGAAAATAATTCAATGAAATTTTGCATTTTGGTCAAATATTTCTAAATCTAGTTCATTCGGCCTATCGGCGGTGACATGTTTGAGTTTTATTTACAAATTGTGTCAGCTTTTTATTTAACAAAGAAGGTTATTGATGTAGTTTTTTTTCTGTCTACATGTAGTTTCTTGCGGTGTAGATTGCTGTCGATAAGTGACGTATTCCACTTAGAGCACCCGCCCGAATAGCACCTGAGCGAATAGCAACTGGCCTAGTCCACGAAGAGAATCTATCGATATTTGGTGCTCTTCGTGGATTCAAGTTTCTTTTTACATTTTTGTTCACAAACAGCGCTTACAACACAGCAGCCTAGTGATGGCTGCTAATATGTATTTGATAGACAGGGTTATTAAATGAAAGATATCGATAAAAATCAATCAATTGAACGTATATTAACCCTTCCCGTTATAACCTAACCCTAGTTATTCCAGACACAAATAAAAATCAATTGTTATCGCGACAACCGGTTTTTGCTTGGGGTTCGAAGCGTTAATAAAAATACTTTCGTACATACGAATCTTTCATTTAATAACGTCTTGTCTATCTTCTTCTGGCAGTACCAGTTAAATCATCTCCCAAACAAAATTCAGAAGATTAGAACTCTTTATAATTTAACTGACAGTAACGTAGTCGATGCCAAACAAACAATCAACGACGATTATTAACCGTCGATGTAAATTTTTATTAACGTTTAGTTTATTTTGCAACTGAGATTTAAGAACCTAGTCCCAAAAATTAAAAATGATTTGAATGGTCGATTCATGGCATTCAACACAATGTCACTTTTTGCTCGAAATTTAACGCTCACCGCTAATCAGTCAGTCATGACTTGTTTATATAAAAGTAATTTGAGTAGTTACGAATAGAATTAACGCAAAAAATCGAATCAATTTAGTTTAGTTTTAAAACAGTGTGAACATTTAATGGAATGGAATTAAACGGAATAAAATAAAATTTGTGGGATTGAATACCCAAAGTAATACTTATTTGCAGATATGCAAGCAAATAATATGCATGCATGACATTTGTTTGTTAATCAATCGTGTGATCTCTTATTATACGGCAAAATTTTATTATCGTTGATATGCTAAGCGACTCACCGGATTCTACAGACAAACTATGTCTATGTCAACAGTTTTGCAGCACACTGTTAACACCAATACTAGATTGTAGGTAGATGTGTAATAATAAATTTTTAAATTCTTGAACTGTTAGAGATCTGGTCCGTTCTGGAGTCCCTGCAGCGTTGCCAAGTAGATTGGCGGTACGTGCAAGTGATGAGATGTCTCTACGAAGCCGCCACCATGTCCGTCCAAGTACAGAATCAGCAAACAAAACCAATACCGTTGCATCGAGGAGTGAGACAAGGGGAGGTCATTTCCCCGAAATTGTTCACAAATGCAATGGAGGATATGTTCAAGACGCTGCACTGGAAAGGACGAGGCATCAACATCAATGGCGAATACATCTCTCACTTGCGATTTGCAGACGACATCGTCATTATGGCAGAAACGCTGCAGGACCTACAACAGATGCTGAATGACCTGGCTGACTCTTCTGTGCGCATCGGCTTGCGGATGAACCTAGATAAAACCAAGGTTATGTTCAATGAACATGTACTACCGCAACCGATTGCGATGCACGGCGCTGTCCTCGAAGTTGTTCAGAAATACGTGTACCTCGGGCAGACATTGCAGTTAGGTAGAAACAACTTTGAGGATGAGGTGAACAGAAGAATTCAGTTGGGTTGGGCAGCATTTGGGAAACTACGTCAAGTCTTCTTATCGTCGATCCCACAATGCCTCAAGACGAAAGTCTTCAATCAGTGCGTCCTACCCGTCATGACATACGGAGCCGAAACGTGGACACTGACGGTACGGCTAGTCCACAAGTTCAAAGTCGCTCAACGGGCTGGAAAGAGCTATGCTCGGAGTTTCTCTTAGGGATAAAATCAGACTCAAACTAAAGTTACCGACATAGCCCACCGGATTAGCAAGCTGAAGTGGCAGTGGGCTGGCCATATTAGCCGCAGAACCGACAACAGCTGGGGTAAACGAGTTCTTGAGTGGAGACCGCGTCTCGGCAAACGTAGTGTAGGACGCCCTCAGGCTAGGTGGAGTGATGATTTGCGCAAGGTGGCTGGCAGGAGCTGGATGCGAGAAGCCGAGGATCGACCTAAGTGGCGTGCAATTGGAGAGGCCTATGTCAAGCAGTGGACTGTGATAGGCTGATGATGATGATGATGATGATGATGAACTGTTACAAGTTTTACAGAGTACACTCGACGGCACATCAAGTTAAACAGTTGAACTGCGATAACAGCTTTTATTACGTAGGGCATAAAGGCGATCTCAAGGTCAACATGTATAGTCTGATGTGCCGCCGTGTGTACATCATGCAAATAGCAAAATAGTTATTACCTGCTAAACGTACTAAACCAGAATAATAAATAATAATAAATAAATAAATATTTAAGACATGCCACACTGGGCCACACAGAGCCATCTAGTCCCAAATTAAAGCTACTATTAAGTACCCTGTCGTATGGGGTACTAGACAACCGATAAACTTACTTATATCCTTTTTTTTTCGTAAATGCATATTGTACTATGCGGGGATCGAACTCGCGACCCATGGCTCAGAAGCAGCGTTTACTACCGCTGATCCAAATGGTTGTCGGCTGATCAAAATATTTCTATGATCCACTTTTGCACTGCTTGGTTTGCAATTCCTCTGACGCTAAATGCCTCATTTGGTCAAGCCCAGGGTCTCGTATTCTCTAGAGCCCCAAGTTGCTGCCAAATTACTGAATTGACTGATATTGCATATATTCTGACAGATGTACAGATTATACTTTATTTGATATTTTAGCAACTTAATTGCACTTGCAATATCAGCACAGATTGTACATATATGTACAGATTGTTAAAATTAGGTAACTACTTACCATCTTAGTATTCCAATAAAGAAGTAGCCTACTGATGACCAATTTGATGGTCAACATACTATGTAGAGGATATTTTCCTCTATACTCTGGTCAGCGTATTTTCCCAGAATAGAAGCAGATGAAAGGGTAGAGAACCAGAGTGATCAACAGATATGTTGAACTCAGAAAGCGCTAACAGCTCAGTAGGATGAAGTGCCAGTAGGTTGGTCACAATTCTCGCAGATCCAAAAGTTTTGAGTAGAGGCCGAGAGAGCGTGTCCCTTTACTCAAAACTTGACAGCATGGGTGAACTTGACAGCTTTTTAAAGAATGGTATAACGATGAAAATATCGAATCTTCTGGAAGTTGAAATAAAAAAAATACGGAAGTAACTCGCGTTTCTTATAGTTTTACCAGTTTTACTTAATATTTTGGTTATATAGACGTTTTGAATACTTTCTCACGGGTAGTACGCAGTAGTCAATATACACCTAGTGTTCGTGTAAAAAGAAACCAAACTGCTGGTAAGATAGGATTAAAACAAGGCGAACAAAAAAGAAACCCGTATATACGGTTCTATTCGTCTCTTTTAGATACTTACTATAAACTAGACTTAATATAGACTGGAAAAGACAATTGGAAACTGATTTTCGGACATTGTGTTGCGTATTATATCCTCAATAGCGGATGGGTTAAACAGAAAATGATGTAGAAGTCTAAAAGTGGGAAATCTTTGTAGCTAACCTAATAGACGATTCTAATTATTTTTAAGTCAGATAATGCGCGCGAATGCGACCTATTAAACCAATTTGTCGTATCATAGTCAGAGGTAATTATCCTAAAGTGTTCATGGCCTTCAATAGGTTAAAGACTGGGTTATCCCGTACACGAATCATCCCGAAAAAGGTGGGACAGTGCAATTAAGCCCAGTCGAAATTGTACCTAATTTAATCAATGCTTTGTCTGATTAAGGCACATAGTGTCGGCATAAAATAGAATTCCATAATATCATTTGTTCTCGTACTGTCGGTATTGTATAAGATATAGCTCTTCTAACTCTAAATTTTTAGCATGTTCTATACTTTTGGATACACTGTGATCTCCATCTCGCTTTAAGGGACTTGACGAATAGTAATGTATCTTATGTTATAATAACACTTAGATTGAAATTGCTTCGTATACTCCAGTGTCGTGTGGTGATGGCATAATAAAATAATAGCACCAGCCTTTCTCCTCCAAGGGGTGTCGTACGTAAGTAGCAACTAAAGAATGCTAGAAGAAAACGCGCAGCAGCATCTTCTCTGCACCATTGGCCAAACTGCGATCGCCAACCAACCCGCTTGTCAAGCTTGGGGATTATAGCAGAATGTTGATGGGGTACCTGGTATACCTTTTGGGGTTGTGGGATCTACCTCCTAGTGATCCACCATAGGCAACGGCATCTTTGGTTTTCTAACTAATGATGAGGCTAACAGATCCCTCTGCGGAGGTAGGCTTCGTAAGAGGCTGCCTGGATGCTACCACCACTCCTGCCGGAGTCCAGTGCCAAACGTTTTTCTGTGTTCCGCTGGTTTGTAGGAGAACCAGTACCTCTGGGTAAGCTCGCTCCATCTTAGGCTTCTTCTTAACC
The DNA here is from genome assembly GCA_949315895.1 of Anania crocealis. NCBI lineage: Eukaryota > Metazoa > Arthropoda > Insecta > Lepidoptera > Crambidae > Anania > Anania crocealis. The sequence continues at coordinate 4,881,663 of OX438869.1, read as the reverse complement.
GTATAGTTAAGTATTTAGTCAAGAGCAAGTACATTTTTTATAATAAAAAAAAACCTTATCATCATTACTAGCCTACATCAGTCCACTGCTGAACACGGGCCACTCTAAAACGTCATGCTAAGCCTAAACCAATCAGTTAAAATCAGTTTTATTTCTGCAAATAGGCCCCATGAGGCGCTTTTACACGTCCCAATATTTAAACTTACCACTGCTTCGGGACAAGTCTGGGCTAGTGCCGAGAAGAAGCAATAACATTGTAATTTCAAGCGTGGTGATAAACATGCGATGAAATACTATTTATCAAATAAAAATCCCTTTCTGTGCCGTCTTGATACTGATCGTAGTCCTTAAGGATAGTCTGCATGTCTGTATGTCTAAAACGTGTATGGGAAGGTCCCGATTTATTATATTTTGTCGTTTCAAAGCACATTGTTTACAAAGAGACTGACCTCTGAACGGACATATACCTCGAACAGTTGTTATTTATTAAAATAAGCATTATAAGATGTGCCGTTTCTACATAAAAAATACCTTTTGGCTTGCAATCATAGACAGGCATCCTTCTTTATTTATTAATATAAATAATTCGTCTTGTATTGGTAGCAAAAACTGAACTTCCAATGTAGTAGAATTATTTTTTGTCGCATTAAATATCTTTCTTTTCAGTATCGTGGACAACGCATCCAACTCAAGCTCATCTGACATACGTAATGAGAGTTTTTGTCATTCTTTGTGTTAAGTTTTTGTGGTAGTTATTTGTGTATGATAAAATAGTATGTAGGTATCCCCTCAGCACTTTGCTAGAGGATTTAAACTAGGATATCGGCTGCGGAGAGGGAGTGAGACCATTTCTCATCTGCTATATATGGATGACTTCAAACTATTCGCACCGCAACGTCCGCTTTTGGTGGAGTTGTTAAAAATCACTGATAATTTTAGCAGCTCTATAAAGATGGAGTTCAGTGTGGATAAGTGTGCGGTCCATGTATGTACAGCGGGGGAAAGTTGTAAATTCTACAAATTTACAGCTTTCCAAGACAATGACTCTCAGATCTCTCTCAGAAGCCTAAACCTACAGGTACCTTGGTATGTCAGAGTCGTTGGGTGTTTCAGTAGAAGACGTCAAACAGTCGGTGAAGGAGCGCTTCTTTTATCGCCTGTCAAAAGTACCTTACAGTCTTCTGTCAGGTGGTAATAAGGTGCGCGCCTTCAACGGTTAGGTGATGCCTGTACTGATATACTCCTTTGGCATACTACGGTGGACTCAGACAGAACTGGACGCCCTGGATAGAAAGGTCTGTCAACTGCTCACATCACATCGCATGTTACACCCGCATGATACATGCGGGTGTAACAACTCGTCTGTTATGAGACTGTACATTTCGCGGAAGTGTGGGGGTCGAGGCTTTTTAAATGCCAAGAACCTTCACAACCGGGAAGTGTGCAGTCTCAGGGAGTATTTCCTAACCAACGAGTGTGGGATGAATCGCGATGTGGTAGCAGTTGACAAGGGCCTCACGCCGCTCTCCTTGGCAAACGATAACTGGCGTAAACAGGTGGTACTTAGCACCGATGATCGCAAGGACGTATGGAAGGGCAAGGAGCTGCACGGACGGTTCTATCAAGCCTTGACAGGGCCTGATGTGGACCTGCATTCCTCGGTAAACTGGCTACAATTCGGTGACCTGTTTGGGGAAACCAAGGGATTCGTCTGTGCAATTGCGGACGAAGTTATCAAGATGAACGACTACCGGAAGTATATTATAAAGGACGGTACGGTCGGCATGCCGCCGTCCCGGAGAATCTCTGCGGCATATTATTTCCGGTTGTTCTCATCTTGCTAACGGAGAATACTTGCACAGACACAACCTAGTAGCCAGGATTAGCCATCAGCAACTTGCCCTACAATACGGCCTTGTCGAGTCAGAAGTGCCGTACTACAAGTACGCACCGAGGCCGGTTCTCGAAAATGGTCGTGGTTTACTCTATTGGGATCGATCTATCATCACGGACAGGACTATTGTAGCCAATAAGCCTGATATCGTGCTGATAGATCGGTCCCAACGACGGGCACTGCTCGTTGACAAGGCTGAGAAGGAAAAACTCAGCAAGTACCTTGACTTGGCTCACGAGGTTACCGCCATGTGGAATGTTGACTCAACAAGGACTGTCCCGAAAGTCGTTTCAGCGAACGGTTTAATAGCGAAGAGCCTTGACCAGCATCTCAAGAGGCTCTCGCTAGGGGGCTGGATCAAGGGACAGATACAGAAGGCCGTACTCCTCGACACGGCATGTATTGTTAGGAGGTTCCTCTCTCTGCAGCCCTAACCGCCGGTAGCTTGGGTCATGCCCCGCTACCGACGGCGCACTAGGTTAGGTTTTTATAATGTTTTTGTTTTTTTATAATAATATTGTAAAAACCTAGGCTAAGTTATATCAATAAATAAGTGAATAATAATAATTAAGACATGCCTCACTGGGCCTGCCTCACACAGAGCCATCTAGTCCCAAATTAAGCTACTATTAAGCACCCTGTCGTATGGGGTACTAGACAATAAACAAATATTAGTATAGATATTTCATTTTCCAGCCAATTAATTACTGCAACATGGCGGCCACGTGCATCCACGACAACCGCATGGTGTGTGCGTCTACCGTGGACGGCTGCAGCCGACGCAGCTTTCTCGACCAGTGTGACATGTACGAATATAACTGCGATTATGGCACACGTTAGTATTTGTTATATTAGTTTTTTTTTCTCTTTATTATTTTAAGGACTTTGGTCGTTACATCGACATGTCAGTCCTGATATATTAGTTAATAGTAAATTACAGTAACGGCCTGCACTGCCACTTCAGGGCAAAGGCCTCCATCATTGAATTCAAGTTACCACAGCACTGGTGGTTTTTATGGGACCAACATCAAAATAAAGACCACTAACTGATGAACATAGGCCTTCCCTAAAGGTCTCCACTCCAATCGGTTCCGAGCTACCCACATCCACTCTTTCACCGCACCGCTTTCAGTGATCTTCATCGGATCGTCGGTTCACTTGGAACCTACTACAGATCGTCGTGCGGTGGGTGGTTGTCATTCCTGAACTATTCCGCCTATAATGGCCTTCGGTTCTTCATACTAATTACCTACTGCCATATCAGCTTGGAAATTCTTCGATCGGAGTCGGTTATCTTAGTTCCACTACTGATGTCCTTATTATTAATTTTGTCTGAGGCCCTTTCAATATTAGAGATCTGGGCTACAGAGGCGATTTTGAGAACTAATCTGGGTAGAGGGGTTAGTCTTTAATGCAGCATCGGGTCTCGATGGTGCTACCCTTTTTAGTGCCTTTAGCATATGGCACGGTGTAGTGGGAGCCCAGGTGCGATTGAGATAGACAGATTATTGATATACGAGTACAATGGTGGGCCGCTTAAGGCAGATTGCTTTCCGCATTCGCCAAACTGCCAAGTGAACTGGCTTGGCTTTTAGCCAACAGCATTGGTCCGTCAAAAAACAAAACGGTTTTTGGTTCTGTTAGAAACAACACGTCTCTTGATTCTATAGCCAATTTCATAAAACTGTCGTTACTGCAAAAAAACTTACGTGGTTTAGGTAAATAGTAACGTTCTACTCAATGTCATTGTAATTACTACCTATATTGTTTTATGACGGTGAACTATAATCCAAAATGCGTGGCAAGTATGATTATGACTTTGTAAGCTCGTAGGTATAATACAGAAATCTAATCCATGTAGACATAATTATGTTTAAAACTAAGTAAATAATAAATGTTCCCTAAGCGAGTCAAACATAATTACAGTAATACATTTTAAATAAAGCTATACAATGTGAGTGATATAGTTGGCACATAAAGATAGGAAACAAATCGAATTTGTAAAAAGCTCGTGTCATAGTGTTTGTTATAAATGTCCTATAAAAAGCTGTTCATGTAATATTCATGTATATTTGAAAGGTCCAAGAACCTAGGATATTTTCACGTTTCCATGCACACATTACCCAAAAATTGATAACACTAAACCTTATTATGAGAGATAGATAAACTATGTTAGGCCAGAATCTTGCTTTTACAAGCAAATCCACTTAAAAATTTGATATCCTAAACTCTAAGTAAATTGTACGAGAATTATCTAGATATAGTATGTACTTTGCATATTTATCCTCTTTTTTATATAAACGAGATAATCATCGCAATATGACTTTTTGTTAATAGAAGCAATGATACCACCTTTAAAACTAATCTCGTTTTATATTCGAAAAGTGATTATATTTCTTTATTATCTTAATTTGGCCTAAGATTGGAGTAAACCTGATTATACTGAACTTTTTTGCTACAAATTAATTAGTTTCATGTATTATCTTTCAGAATTCACGACAAAATTTACCGGTTCTTGCGCTGGCCGGACAGATTATGCTTGCTGATTCAAGACTTGGTCTATTTGTAAATAAATTATTATAAAGTATGCTGTTAGTTTTACTTCAATCGATTCAAGGAAATTACTTTTCAAACCTTTCTTACATGATAAATGATAGTAAAAAAAAATTGACAGCTAGTATTTTGTTATTACTGAAGATTTAATAAATAAATCGATATCGCTACGACTTATAAAAGTAAGAACTGAGTAGACCTTTTAGTTCCACGCAAGAAAGTTGTTTCCGTATTTTTTTTTGGTTTTTGAAACAGCTTCACAGGGGTTTACTGTGATTCAATAAATACTTACTAGAGTTAATTTACTAAAATTATACTGTTCTAGTTTTTTGAGAATTAATTTTGTTTAGAAGTAATAAAATTAAATCAATTGGGGGCAGTACTTAGCTCTAGTAGTCCAATCATAAAATTACCTACAAATACACCTGGCAATATGGCAATGATATAAACGTGTTTTAGCAGATTTTTTTTTAATAGTTTGGAATATCTCGTCTGTCGAGTGCAGGATTGTATATTAAAATTGTTACTCTGGGATATCAGTATCCTGCGTAGGTAAAATAATACCTAAAACTAAGGTGATCGATTATAATAGCTCAACCGATTTTCATAACAACTACTTGCAAAGACATCGGCTCTTCTGTAAGCAGTGCACTTGGAGCTGTGGCGGAATATCGGAAACTCTTAAGAAAGACAAATGTTATAAAATTAAAATTAAAATTATAGAGACTATGAAATTTTTGTACTACTTTTTTCAAATTTCATAAAATTGCTAAGTGCCAGGAGTTTTTTTTTTCCTAAAGAGTTGACTATAAAAAAATGAAAAAAAAAATCCTGAGGACAAGGAGAAAAAGTGTCATCTAATTATTGCTTCTCCGTAAAACGTTACTCGTAGTTTAGAACATTAGAAGAATGGCCTCACTGAAGCTGTCAAGATGCTATTTTGTCCCATATTATGACTAATTAAGTTAGTCTTTATAATTTTTTTATTAAAGTTTGCCTCTCCCAGAGAGGTGGGATAAAGTTTAACATTTTTCATTGATACAATTTACATTAATAATATACAATTAAAATTTTCAGGCTTTCAAGAAACATACAGACTGTTATGTTCCATGCCAACGAATCAAAAAGTTTCATTTTATCAAGTTACGACTAAATTAGGTAAATATATGATGACTACAACATATAAAAGGGACCACTTTCAGTAAATAAAGGAATAGCGGTACTGCATTATCTATATTCTCAAGAATTTTGATGAATCTCGTTTACTAACTGATAACAGACAATTGAACAAAGACGTATTTAATCTTTAAAGTACATAAGAAGATTTCCAATGATAATCTTAATTACAGTATGAATAATAAGTAGACATACCGACAAATAATCTGAAAAATAGATGGACACAATTTTAATCTGTATCGCTAAAATGTTTGCAAGTTTATAACTGACTAATGTAACTTTAACAGCTTCTTCAAAGACTGCTACAATGATTTCAACCACTTCTACTAAGTACCCAGCAAAAGAAACATTGAATCAACCATCAACCCGAATGCAATTCTTACAAGAGTTACTACCTAGCACTGTTCCAACATTAACCGCTCCTCTTGGTTCTACCAAAATGAAACAAAATGATTTCAGCCGTCATTTGTCAAAAACATGGAAAATTAGTACAGAAACTGATAAAACTATACTTTTTGCATCTGCTATTGACATGCAAAATATCGTTTACCTAGACAAAAGTAATAACATTTCTACTGATAAAGAATCTTTTACTACTATGACCACTCCAGAAATAATGAGTCCAAGCATTAAAACGCATATTACTAATTTAGTTACAGAAAATACTAAAACAGATGAACCCACAATAAAGCTAACCACTGCTTTAACTGATGTAACCAATGTCACAAGTGGACTAATCATACCGTCTACAAAATTACTCCAACCCACTTCAGTAACCATAAAAGTCATATTTCCATCAGAATCTGTTACACCTTTAAAAATGATAAACAGAACTAAAACTTTTACAGAGTCGTGTCACAATAAAACAAGTGAAACTCTTACTGAATCTTTTAGATGTTGTAAAAAAGGCACTTGGGAAACTACAACTTTAACTTCAGTACTAAAAACAGTAGAACCGAGGATCACAACTACTTTAAGTACACCAATGGCCACTTCTGAACTTCATATTGATATTATTCCTACTGATATAACTACTAAACATGATGCAGCTGTCGATTCCTCATATTTATCAGATAGTAATGCAGATTTGAATAATTTATATGAACCTGTTGTTACCAAAGGCAGAAGTACAAAAATGAAATTATCAAGAACAATTTTAACTAAAATAATGAACAATACACCTTATAGAAAACTTACACCATACAGTTGGTGGTATCCAAAACCTTGCAATTCAAATAAATGTCAGCGCCCTGTTACTTGGGAAACAACGAGGAAGAAATATACAAAATATTATGGACACCACTAACCAATTACGGTGTAAAACTATAAAATAAATTATATACCTTAAAATTGTAAGTTTGATTTTAAAACCTTCATTATTAAATTGTTTTTGTCAAAAGTACCTATTATCATTTTGTTTTTGTTAACAGATTTTGAAATGTCACCATGCGCAGATACTGTAACTAGTACCAAAAAGTATATGCCGTCAGAAGAAAAAATATTACCAAATTCAGAGACAGCTCCACAATCGGATGAACGTGAATCGCCAGATTTAGAACATGACTCTTCAGTTTACAAAAAATTGAAATTAGGCAAAACAGGAGCTACGGCTAAAGCTAGTTGTACGGGCAGTAAATGTGGTAGACCTTATACTTGGATGACTACTATCAAGGGTGAAACTAGAGACTTTTTTAGAATCTTAAACTATGTACATTAGTGGATAAAATATAATTTTATTGTATTCTCATTAAAATTGTTACGAAAATTCTTAATAAATATTTTTTAAATTAGCATTACGTCTTATCAATTAAGGTACATATTAATATCTACCATATCATCATCTGAATGAATGTCATATCTTTAAAAAAAAGATATGACATTCATTCAGATCTCAAAGTGTTTACTGTTTTTTTTTTTGAGCTCTGTCCCCTGTTTTTATTATACAGGGATTTTATCTTTCAGGGGTTTCATTTTTAAAAGAGATGTCCCATAACAGGCCCAGACAATGTTGTGTTCACTGTTTTAACGTTGCATCGTTAGGTAGGCAACTTAACTACAATCTTTTGTGATGAGCTTGATCTTTCTTTCATGACTACCAAACATGGGAAAATATGTGTTCTATATTTAAAAAAGCAAGAATACTTAATATCAAAAGTCGCTTGCATACAAGGATTGATTTTGGCAGGGGTTCATAGTTAGTACCTGTACGTCCGCTTAAAACTAATTCTGTGGCTGAGATGCAGGAGGTCTAGAGACTTTCGCTAGTTTGCCTGAAAGTACTTACTTAGTTTTATGTGCTTCAAACTTTGGCATGAAAGTAGATAATAGGCTTCATTACCATGCAGATGCGATCGCGGGCAACAGGTTTTTTTATCTTCTTTAATAATACACCTTATTGCGACGATTAAACAGTTTACTTTTTATCAGGGTAATTAAAACTAATGTTTTGTACAAAGGAGGTAGACATGTTAGTTTTCGTTTCCATATATATTATAATACAGTTAATACAGTAATACAGTTGTTAAAGCGATATTTACGTTCTGCAGATTCTAATTACGAACATGCAGTAAAAACAAATTTTATCTCAAAAAAGGTTTGCGCTATTTTGTCTAAGGAATAATAAGGCAGGAGGTCTATTTGCGACTACATTTTGCTGAAACTGTCAGTACTGAGCAGTTTGACTGGATCCTCTTTGGAAGATATTGGATATATGATGGGTACTATTATTGGGCCTAGAAGGTTTTACCTTGGTCAGTTAAATATTCTAATACATAGAAAGTTAATACTAGGAATATAATTGAACACATTAAATCGTAATCTGGTAACTTAAAAGTAAGCAATAAGCATTTAAGTAATATCTAATAACAATCATTCCTTTAACTTTAATAGTAGACGAGTGTACTTTACATTAATTGTTTAGAAACTCGAAACTGTGTGGGAATGGTAACAGTTAATTTAAACACATACATATTTCTATGTGACTAGCACAAATTTGCTCGTTCTTTGCTATCATGTCGTTTCTTTCTGAACGAGTTTATCAAAAAATCATCAGCAAAAATTTTTCTGTCACCTTTGTAGTAAGCTTCTATTTCTGCCAAGGTTTTGGACTCGGTTTCAGGCAGAAAGAAGTAAAGATAGACAGTTCCTACTACGCCAATTGTAGCGTAAATGGCAAAAGTACCGCTGAGGTGGAACGTAGACTCGAAGTTGTAGTTGGTCTTTGAAGAGAAGAAGAAGATGACGTAGCTGAAAGCAGCGGCTAGACTGGTAGCAATGCCGCGACTCCTGAAAAGACGACAAAATATCACATATAATTAGTAACATTTAAGTCTAACTCTATAGCCAGAAGTGGCTTGGGCAGTTCGAAACACACGTCTGATATGTCAGTAGTTTTAGCTTATAACTAACTACAAAGTAGTTTTTTCGAACACACCATTTCTGGCCTGATTAGACACTTCGATGTTTACACTTCTCGCAAATGGCATATCAAGACTTTGCCTGCGGAAATATTCTTCGGCTACCTGCGCGCAAAGGGATTTTATTTGTGAGCTTACCTTTGCGCTATTTCAAAGACTCATTTTAACATTCTTTAATGTGTGCAAATAGTTTGTGATTCATTTTTTGTATACTCGGCGTAGTAACGAATTCTAAACGAACGTTATATCTTATTTCTTTCTATATTAGTTCAGTATGTTTGTTTAAGAGGGATAAATCAAACATTCCTTAGCTTTCTAATTGCACTTACGAATGGATACTATAAAATTTAATATTCTTGGTTCTCGGGGTTTTAACCTCGTACCTTGTTTTTTTGAGTTTCTAATATTAAGGTGCATCTGCTAATACCGACTTTTGAATCCATTTCCAATTTCAAATTTATTTAGTTCCATCAAATTCCACGAAAACATGTATACGATTTGGCAATATGAATACGGTGCGGCGCTAATGTAGTGTTTAGAGAGAGCTATACGCAAGATTTCAATTCCAATCCCAATCCTAAACCAAATTGAGTGTTAATAGTAGGCCTACAACCATAGATTTATACAACTTCTTGTGTGAAGGCTTTATAGGGCTTGCAACAATGTTTGGAACTCCGAAATAATTAACTCTGACAGTGAACACTATACTGACCTAAATGGAAACACCTCAGACAGAAGTACCCAAGGTATACCCAAGCTGCTAAAGCAAACGAGCAGCATGAATAGCACAACAGGCAGTACTGCCTTATCTTCTGGAAAAGTTTGGTATTCATATGAGAATACAGAAGCCGGCAGCTGGAGACCGGCGTAGATGCTGATGCTGTAACTGCAGCAGGCTGTGGCCAGGAGGGAACCTAAGACCAGCTTACGCTTGCCGATCAGTTTCACTATCACGGCGGATAGTAGGTTCATGACGATGAAGACTGCTCCGACTAAGACCTGTTGTAGAAATAGTATCTTTATTAGTATTTAATCTACTACAGCGTAGTAGCAATGTATTGTATATCTTTATATTTATTAATCTTACTACTCGTATCTTTTAACTTCTTACTTATGATGTAATTAATACAAATGTTTGGTTAGATTTTTGTAACTATAATATCACTCCAGAAAGGTTTAACAGATTTAGGCAAAATTTGGCACTTGTATAGATAGACTGTTTTGTTTTGACTTGTTGATAGAATTTTGTATCTGAAACAATCCCACAGGAACCCCGTGTGTAGTTTCTAATTCAAAGCGTAGTAGCTCGCGAGGATAAGTTAATTTTACAATTTATGATACTTCTAAATAATAATTACTTTTGTTCACTAGTGCCTTCGCGTCGTATTCGCTTGCAAATATTTTAATAAACAATATTGTTCAAATAAATTGTTGTAGATCTACTTAGCTTAGCTAAGCTACCTACAGGTACCTACTTACACACTAAAATGACACTTGCAGAGGCCTTAGTTTTCCTTATTATTGATTAGATCCCTGTTTTTTGCTACGCAGATCTGACAAAAATCTTCTTATACAAGCCCGAGTCCCTTCATAATTTCTGCATATGTATCATTTATAATTTACAAAAGTATGACTTAGTATGGCTAAGTACTTACGACAATTGCTTTTGAATCATATTTCATTCCTAACGCTCTGCAAACGTTCACCATATTGGGCCTTACTGGTATCAGCCCACTCATCGTGTGGAAGAAGAAATATCCCATCACCAGAACAAATGGTCTTAGCGTCTCTTTCACTAAGAAAACGTGCTTTATCTTCAAGAACATATTTTTAATTAGATTTTCCTTGTCATGTTCGCATGGTCGCATATCTTCTTTACCCTCTTTGACGCAAATCACGCACATATGAATAGCGTTATTGTAGTTCACTAGTTCGTCAAATTCCTCTTTGACATCTTCCGGTTTCGCCCAGCCTCTGAGGCGACAGAGGGAACGGAGCGCCTCTTTCTGGCGACCTTTGGAGAGCAGCCATATTGGAGTTTCTGGGACCTGGAATGTTGAAGAAACAATAAGTTATAAAAATTAAAAAATGGAACCAAAACATTAATGAATACCATACCTAGCGTACTAGTTTACAGCACAAATTCTAAAAAAAAACCCTGACGTAGCTCAATCATATCCGTAACAACGCGTAGCAACACGTAGCAACAAAAATAGTTCCTGAGTATTTGTTCTAAGTCATCCGATCGGAATTATGTCCGTCAAATAAGAAATCAAGGCAAACCTAATCTTGATGAGTGAGTAATATAATCGTAAACATAAACTTATCTAGGGTTGTCAACTTTTTGGACCAAACGTAGATTTTTGTATTTAGTAGCCGTAAAATATAGAAAGAAGTGAATAACATAAATGTACAGTGTATTCTAATCATTTCCTTCTTGTTTAAGTATGATTTTCCTCATCAAAAGTCACCTATTACATACATGCTTCTGCAACGTCATTTTTCTCAATACTCTCATCCTCAAAACAAACAGAGACCAACTTAACGTGTTAACCTTCCGACCCCTTCCAGACTCGAGCTAATTGATTGTTCCCTAAATTGATCCGACAGGTGATCATACCATGACACATTCTAATATTTATTAAACCACTTTACCAGTTATGGTAAAGTCACCTTAAACAGTAGGATAAAATTAAGGCAACCCTACTTCATACGCTAAGTGGCTATTGATACGCAAAAGTGACAACAAGTGGATTAGATGTCGTAACTTCACCTATATTCAGTGAACGATAACATTTATCACAAAGATCTTAAGGTCACCCAACATCGTATCAAAGATGTCATCATATTACCAAAATACAAACACAACGGGCAGACGTGATCGCTTTGCCATCAAGCTCCCAAATTAAGTGAAAAATAAACTATATAATCTGAAACTTAATTTTAAATAAATAAAGTATTTTTTCTTAATTGGTAATAGTATTCATTATCCAAACTAATAAATGTAAATGTAAGTTTGTTTATAACGCTTTCACGCAAAAACTTCTTAAACGATCATCATACAATTCTGTACGTAGATTCATGGAGGTATTAAAAGTAACATCTAGTTGGTAATTGGTATTCAACTGTTAGGCGCATGTTCACGTGGGCAGAGCTGCGGGCGAAGAGCTAGTTTGGTTATTAGTATTATTTTATATTTGGTATGGTATAAAATATGTTACAAGATACTTTTTGTAATTTTTTGACTAAAAATTAAATAATTATTTTTTAAGTATCATTGTAACTCTTTTATTGGGGTGACTTAACTGTGTTTCCGGTGTTACCATGGCTGGTGGATTTCATTAAAATGTGTGGTATCCCAAACTATCAGTCTTCTCTAATCACATTTTTTAATATTGGCTAGAGAAAGAAGAATAGTATTGTAAGTAAGACTATTGTCAAAATTACAGTTTAAGATTTAAGGCAGTACCTACCAGTAGCACAAGAAGCATTGTAGCAATAGGAATAGTGAGGGCCACCAGAGCTGCTTGTCTCCAATGCAGCACCGTGCCCAACAGATACGCCATGAACATCCCCGTTGAAGTGAAGCCGTTGGTCATTGTTGTCAGGATGCCTCGAATCGATGGGTCGCTGTAACGATAATAATGTTTGTATTAGAGTAGGTAATTCAAACAGCAAGTTGGCAACAAGTAGCATGAGTAGCACCATCTCTTCTCGCCCTGGGCCTATCGTGAGTGGCTACTAAACAACCAGAAAATGAGAACTTCTCTCCACATGTTTATGTATCGCATTCTTCAACCCACAGACAGGACGTCATGTTCAATCAATGGGTGTAGACATAAATACTAAACTATAACTTAGTTTAACAAATTCTTAGACACAATATACAATAAACGAATAGTATTATCATTTACGTGCAAATAAAAACGGGAAAATATTGAGAACTTCAAACGTGTGGTGCTGTCACAAAAATAGAACACCACCTCCTTTATGCCTTTACTTAAGCAATATTTTTTTAATTACTTTCTTCTGCCTTTGAACTGTACCTTAATAAATTGATACTTATAAAAACAATAAATATTTTTTTGTAGATACTATGTACGATGGGATTCGAAAAGTATTATATATTTTTTGTGTACTCGTAGCCACGCATACCGAGATCAGTGGATAAAAATATTTCATAACTTTTTGATGGAGACGGATCCCGGTATCAGTGGATACAACTCGGCGAGATCCGTGGCCAACTCGATCTGATCCCGGGATCGGTGGAGACAAGCCCCATGAGTGTCGTAGAAGGCGAAGAAAGGAGAACCGTCAGAAAAAACGGGCAGCTGCGTTCTCTCTACCGTTAACCAAACTGCGAACGCCAACTTACCCGCCTGTCAAATTTGGCGATAATAGCAAAATCATTCTTCGTAGAGGTGCTCATTCTGTACCAGAAGGCCGTACAGATCCTTGCTGTCTCAACTCAAATTTAATTGGAGACAGCGTCAAATAAAAATAGCAACAATTTGAATTCAGTCTACTTAAGTTCTTTATTATTATGGAGAAATAAATGTAAACATAATTAAATAGAATACATTGTATTGTTCCAAAATAAGTGGCTATTAAATCACTTGTCTTGGTGGAAACTAAAAACAACGAAAGTACCACTAAGAGGTCTTAAAAAAATCAATATTTTTCGGGTCTAGGTAGACCCGAAAAATATTGATTTTTTTTTGCAACTGAATGATGGAGGACCTCAATTCATTCGTGTTAAAGGCGATGTTAAGCAACAAAGTTGTGCAATGACAAAAATTGTAAACGCCTGTTGTAAAATCAATGTTTAATATTCGCTGGGGCAAGCATTAACATTAGATTTGATAGTAGGCAAAAGTGCAATTGAGTTTAATTCTTTTGGTTTGGTTATCAGCCAACATTTTATAATAGGGGTTAAAGTATGAAATTGCCGATTATTTTCCCACTTTTTATTTTGTTTATAGCTCCTAAGTATAGTCATATTATTGCGTAATTCTTTTTGTATTGTCTCAAAAACTAAATAAAGTAACTTTTGACTAAAAAAAATGCAATTCTATAGTGCCTATTACTTCAAAGGAAGTCGTTGAAAAGACCCCTTACAATGTGTCAGCTGACCTTCTTGCTTCAATTAATTAGTTCTATTTGTATTATATACTTTGATTTTCAGAAATTTCAATTCTATAATGCGTAGCTATATAACCATCTAACTTTCACCTTCAATTGCATCGAAAACGGTTCAGGCGTTTTTAAAAAAACTAAAAATTTTTTAGTATGGAAAAATGACTTTTCTCGACTTTGTCCATACAAAACGGCAATTTCATACTTTAACCCCTAATATTTGGAAACTCGTAAATGGTTTTAGTTACAAATCTAGTGAGTAATCTGGCCCAGAATCATAGCCATTGGTGTACCCATACCGGCCCAGGTGATTTTCCTGCATGTTTTGCTGTATTTCAGCTACCTTAAAAATGCCCCGGATAAGCTTATAAGATATTTTTCAGTCTAGACACCACCCGTTCATCTAAGCATCTACATCTCGGTGACAATTATTTACTGATATACCAGGAACTGTCCTTTATACTCAATGGATGCATGATCTAGTGAAAATCGTGAAAGCCGCTTAGACCAAAGTCCAGCAGTGGATGTCATTTGGGTCAGATGATACTGATGATGATGTTCTATTTAGCGTTGTTCTATTATATAGCCGAAAATATATACTAATATACTAGTGTATAATATTTACCTGACTTCTCCAACGTAGGTGATAGACGGAGCCTCCATTATCCCAGTTCCAATCCCCAGGAGAGCGTTCCCGATGAACAGGGTTGGTACGTCCCATGCGTAGTACATCAGCACCCAAGCGATTAGATGCGGTATGTTAACTAGGAATAAGGCCTTCTTTCGACCAAAGTAGTCGAGCAGCGGTCCAGAGAAAATGCTCCCTAGTGGTTGGCACAGGAATGCTATGGATCCTGTAAGTTTGAAGAAATTGGTTAATGATATAAGGACTTCACCGACGAAGAGAAGAGAAGATCCTGAAGGTTTTTTTATGTGTCTTGGTTTTCTAATCCACAAAAACAAATATTTATGATTTGTACAATAAAGCGTTTATAAATAAGTGGTCAAGAAGTTAGGGAAGATTAGTCTCGCTCTAGTACTCGCACTGGTTCATCAACGTCTTCAATTTTACATTTTGAATTTAACATTGCAAAAGTGAAAGACAAAATACTGAAAATCTTCATTCAAGTGAAAAAGCCGCTGTCGGATTCAGGGAATCTTCCAAAAGCTAATAAAATTCCAGTAACTTCCGATACTACCGGGAGGGAAAACTACAAGTTATCGTAAGTGCATCGTTTCATTTGATTGGACTGAATGAATTTGGACGTATAACTAACATTTTGTGTATGATCTTTTTACTGTACTTTCTTGCGTACCGTATCCGTAGATACAGCATAGTATGTACTATTTGACGCTATTCGAAACAGAGGCAGAGAAGTTACAGACACTATTTCGACTCGATTCGATAGAAAGGCTAAGAGGTCGTGCATTATTGCATTAGTGCTCCGAGGTCCCGGGTTCGATTCCCGTACGGGTAAATGTAGAAAAAATGCGTTTTTATACATTTTCTCGGGTCTGGGTGTTTGTGGTACCTTCGTTGTTTCTGGTTTCCAAAATACGAATGCTTTAAATAGTTATTCAAATTGGGATCAGAACAATGTATGTGATGTTGTCCACATTTTTTTTTTATTATTTCTTTAAACTAAGTAATAATCTTAAGGTCTGACCTACGTATGTATAAAATGAACATAATCGCATGCCTAGCTTTGTTATGTTATCTCGATAGTAGAACATTGTTACTCAAATGTCCATCGGGTCGAATTACTTCCGCAAGAAACCATACGATGGCGGTTTAGAAAACGACAGCAGATTTCACACTTCGGATCAACGAAGGGTATCAGTTTCATAGACAATAAGGGCAGCAACATTGATCATTTTATGGATATGGTTAACGTTAGTAACAAGATTTATTTTCAACTAACATAAAAAAGATGGGTTCTCAATTTGCCCTTTTTTACTAAACAGAAATCTTTTTTAAGAGGTAAACAATTTCGATGGTATTAAGCTTGGCATGGAATAGCTTAAAGTTGGTCCCAATTGACTAACTACATTAGAAACGAAAATTTCAGTCAAACAAGAAATCGCCGACTCTTTCTACGGGAGTAGGGAGAGTATTTTTGCTAGCTGCCACACTATAGATCCCTAGTATTAGTGGGAATTGAAATGTAGTGTTTTATGAATACTTACCGAACCATGATGCTTGGTTTTTGTTAATGGAAAGTCCTTCTGGGGCGTCCAGCACTTCTGGCAGTACCATCGTCACGAAGCTGATGGACATGCCCAGCCCTATCAGAAGGAAGTCTAGAGCTAGACATGCCACTACCTGGAAGCGAATGAAAAATTTAGATAAAAAAAAAGATTTGTTTCTGTTTGCATTTATCATGTAGGTAAGCCTAAATTGAAGTACCTAATTGAATATATCTAGCATCATATTACTAATTTATAAATGCCAAAGTGTATGTGTAGATAGATCTATTTCAATTTCAATTTATTTGCATTCCAAATAGTAACTAAGGTGGTGAGTTCAATTAAATATTGTGTTAGACACAACTTTGGACCGTTGGCACAGCAATAATTTGAAGAGAGGACAACGCACAAAAATAATTAATTTAACAACTAAAACGAGATGTCTAGCTTTTAAACATAACTGTTACTTTAGTGTTATTCAGTTTTATAACCTAACTAGCTGTTGCCCACGACTTCGTCCGATTATTTTGCAACATTTTGCACTGATGCTTCGCTCTTATTGGTCGCAGCGTGATGCTGAATAGCCTAAAGCCTTTCTCGATAAATGGACTATCTAACACAAAAAGATTTTTTCAATTCGAACCAGTACTTCCTCAGATTAGCGCGTTCAAACAAACAAACAAACAAACTTTTCAGCTTTATAATAGTAATAAAAAATATCTTTCTATTGTCATTGCGATACAGTGGAAAATATATGTTTTTTTTTAATTTTTTCTTATTTATGTATGTTAAATATATTATATTTTATAGTTAATCAACCCTTTATCATGAAAATACTCGGAAACAGTATATGAGTTTTATTTAATAACTGTACAGGTTATAAATTTACTTAAATAATTTGCATTTTAAAAAAACTACTGAACGGATAATGAAACCTTCTAGTAATGTCACTATAACTATAAATAACGTACAGGCTGTAATTAATCCTGAAATTACGTGTAGTTCCCGCGGAAAAATGGCATAATATTAAAAGTCAATGCCCAGTGTTTATTATATAATGACACTATGGACGAAATGATACTGTAGACGAAATGATACTATAGACGAAATGATACTGTAGACGTAATGATACTATAGACGAAATGATACTGTAGACGTAATGATACTATAGACCAGGGATGGGGAAATGGCAGCCCGCGGGCCAAATACGGCCTGCGATCAAAACTCCTCACTTAAATACAATCAGCCCGCGATACACAATATTCAAATATTCGCGCTAAAAACTATTCGATCTAAGTTTCCCAATTTAATAAGACATGCTCAGAGAATAATTTCTATGTTTGGGTCTTCATATATCTGTGAACAAGTATTTTCTACAAAGAAAAAACAAATTAACGAACACGATGTCTGACACTCTGACGATCACCTCGAGTGTGTTTTACGAGTTACTACAAGAAGCTTAGAGCTTAATTTCGACGCTTTAATTGATGAACAGTCAAAATTTCATCTTTCACACAGACCTAGCACATCGAGACAATAAATGCATTATATATACTCATATGATTTTTTTTTGTTACTTGTAGAATAAATAAATGCTCCTTGGCCCGCAGAAATGTTGTAATTATTGTATATGGTCCATCTTTAAATCTATTTCCCCATCCCTGGTAGGAAATGATACTGTAGACATAATGCCACTATGGACCTTATGCACCAGAAGGATTTTTTTCAACCAAATATTAATCCTTGGTTACTGAACCCAATTCTGCAGTCCACGCTGACGAAGTCTTAGGCAATAGCTTATATCTCACTAAATATCGCCCCGTTGGTGTAGTGGTTTAAATACCAGGTCAAGATCTTGGGGTTCCAAGTTCGATCCCTGGGTGGGGCAACTAAAGGTTTTGAATTTTCGAACATTGCTCGGGTTTGTGATTACCAACCCTCATTTGCCGATTGGTGATTATGCCAGCACCCATCATTGCTGTGTAACTTGGATTCAATTATGGAGGCCTTTTCCCTTCAGTGGGATGATTAAAAAGGCTGTTAATTTACTACTTTTACTAAATCTATCTTTAGATTAATGTTTATTACTTCATCACGCCAGAAAGACTGAACAGATAGCTTATGAGCTGGAGCTGAAACAGCACTGACTATTTTTCATAGCAGAAACATGTACAGTCAGCTGCAAAAGTAATACACTTCTTGAATGGTGACTCTTAATACAACGACATAAGGTAGTTAAAACCAAAAAGTTTTTACAAACCAAGAACCTCTCTATTTCGGAAAAACTGTTATTGTATGTGTGTGAAAGTATATAACCATATTCCAAATCAATTTAAGTGTGGACCTGTGTATGTGATGACAAAAAAACTACGCCAATGGTAAATAAGGGTTATTATAATTTATCTGAATTTTTTAATTGTATGACTTAATTTATTATTTTAATTTTGCATGTTAAATACTATTAACTGAATAGAGATCTAAATATTGTATCTGACATCTTATGTACCTATTATTCGCAAATAAATACTTTGACTTTGACTTTGACTTTGACATACTCTTGCAGCTGCTGTACGGACAACAACTAGTAGAAATATAAAGTAAACTTACAATATCCTAGCAGCAATGTATAATATAAACATACACGAACGTAACGGAACTGTCCATTTCTCAAACGTGTATATTTCATACGTTTATATGGATTTCCATGACCGTAATACGTTCTTAAGAGGAAACACAAGGGCCGTTTTTCCATACAAACGTAGTCCCCTGTTTCCTCCCTGGATAAAGCCAGTAGAGCAATAATTTTTATTAAAAAAATCTATGGCCACTGTTAGCATGTTTTTATGTTTTCTGTTTTTTCATAAATTAATTAATAAAAAAGATATGAGCCCTCAAAAGTCGAAAAAATTCGCTAGATTTTCCGCTGTGTTCAAACATCCAGAAAACAAATTTGGCTTAATTTTAGAAAAAAGGAAAACATACGAACACGGCCAAAGCCTTTCTTTAATTTTTGATGAAAAAAGTATTTAATACGGTCTAGTTTTGGAAAAGTAATCGGGGGACTACGAAACGTAATTGATTTGGTGGCGGCAGCAATAGATTTTACAAATACCTATTTTTCAATTCTCTCGCCCGTAGTGTTTCCTCTTAAGCTATCTACTAATATCGAATAACGTAGCTTTGTATTACAAGGATATACAATTATTCGAATGTATTATCAAACTACAATAAATCTTATTTGACACAAAATTGGCGAGTTATTTTACGATTGTCAGTTAGTTTTATTCTGGAAAAAAGTTTTATTTTGTTAATAACTGTACGAATAAATTCTGGCTTGTCAGTAAGATGCGTCATCTATTATGTACCATTTAATAATAAAAATAAATTATTGATAAAATATTTACAACAATCTAAATCAAGCCCCCCACGCTTTTTGTACAATAATATGAATTTTTCAATTGATTACTACAGTTTTATTTTTAATTTTTTAGTTCAATCTGTTTTAAAAGCGTGGTTTTTTAGTTTTTTAAACTATAATTTATTTTTTACTTTTTAGTTTAGTTTATAAGATTTGATTCCTTCTTTACCGACTGTAAGTCCAAACCTATGCAGGAAACATAATTGATACAGATCGCGCGCTAGCTCTATCTCTTTTACTCCCTCTTACAGAGGAAAACTGGGAAAACTGTTATTAAATTATTGCATTGTCATCGGTCCTTGATACGTGTGCAAAGTTTCAAATTAATCAAACTTCTGGAAATCGGTCAAATTTATGCTCAAAGATTCCATTACATACAACATAGATAGATACAACCCAAGCTAATAAAAGCGTGGTAAAAAAGGAAACGGCTTTAATCATCTCAATGCAGAGAAAAGTAGAGAGAAGAGTGCAGAACTATCAATAGTTTGGCTATCGATAGTTGACCCCGAAAACTAGTTACAATATCGACAGTGCTTTCGATAGTATCGATATTATGAAATCAATAAATACTATCGATACTTTTGATAGGATATCGATACTATTGAAATGACGTCAGCTATCGATAGACCATCAATAGTGGACTATCGAGCGGCAACTCTAGGGTAAAGGCCTTCATCATTGAATCAAAGTTACCACAGAAGTGATGGGTACAGACATAATCACCACGCTTGCCAAATACGGGTTGGTGATCACAAACACGAGCAATGTACGAAAAATCTAAACTCTCGTTGCCCGACCCGGAGACCGAACCCGCTACCCCGAGATCTCGGCCCAGTTTCAAACCACAAGACCAACAGAGCGTTACCAAATAATGATTTTGAACTAATTAACGATTATTCCGATGTCTTTTAAATGGTTAAGTATGTCGGGTGACTAAACGATCTCTTCCACGCTAGCGTTCAAATTCAAATATATTTTGATTTAAACTTCCATGGTCACTATTACTAGAGTTGATTGATACGGGGTTTATACCATGTACCTTAGTTTTTATGAGTTCCCGATATTTCGGCACTGTTGCAAGCGCCATGATCACGGGAGAACTGACGTCTATGCGGATGGGTAGTTGTTAAGAGCAGACAAATCGGTCTACCCTCCGTCGTAGTCTTTTATTACACACGATACCGGTACCACTGTTTGAAAACTCACTATTACTACACTTCTGTTCTCGACACACAACACTTACAGTATCCAATCGAGATATAGCATTTTTTGAATTACTTCTGTTTCCGCAAATTTGAACCACTGGATTCCATACACTAGATAATTTAAAGCCATCTTCGCGATTGAAATTTTTGTGTTTGGTAATTTCAATCGCTTCTCTGACCATCCTTGGTATATAGTGGTGTTCTGTAGAAATTATCTTCGCGTTGTGAAACTCAATCCAGTGATTAGGACCCGAGTGTATGAGGTGTTCAGCGATAGCTGATTTATGTGTGTCGTTATTTTTGACCGCTTTAATGTGTTCCTTCACCCGGCAAGCCACCGTGCGTTTAGTTTGGCCGATGTACGAACTTCCACAACTACAGTCAATCTTATAGATACCTGGTTTTTCTAAAACGAGATTGTCTTTAGGTGATCTTAGACACTGTGATACCTTTCTTAAGGGAGTGAAGACAGTATTTAATGAGAATTTCTTTAGGATGTTTGAGATCTTGTCTGTCACTCCTTTTATGTATGGCAAAAACACAGGTTGCCTGTCAACCTTATACCTTTGGTGTTTTAACAGTTTTCTGGTAGGAAGTCGTCCGGTGTATCCATTAATTACCAACTGTAGGTACCAAATTGACAAAGTGCAGTGCGAACTATACCAAGTGCATCTCGAATGCAGCAAGGTTCTTTTAGCTAGTGATTTTGATGTTTGCGATTGCGTAACCTACTTACAAGCTAAACGTTCACAAGAAATAAGTGCTTTGAGACAAAATCGCAAATATGAATCGCTACTACAAAAGCAAAAGTCATGGGTCACCTACCATGAGAACTCGCTCCCAACTCGAACTGTCGTGAACATATCTAACACTGAATTGTCTGACGCTGCGTTATCAGTTTTAGAAAGAGGATTGAATTTTGCCATGACACCATCACGCATTCCCTATGAGAAGGTGATTGGATCGGTTGAAGAAAGTATCGTACGCAACAAAATACCATCAATAGATGCGGACATTTTAAGACAAGACATTGCCGTAGCGTTACGTCATGCTAAGCCACCGAGACAGAACATTACCACTCTCGAGCTGAACGCATTAAACGAACTCCGGAGCGATGAAGGCATAATAGTGCTGAAAGCGGACAAGGGAAATGCGACTGTTGTTATGAACTCCGCTGAGTATGAGACAAAAATGGTTAGTGGGACAAACGTCATCGCATGTCAAGGATTCTCGCCATTTTATAGACATTTTGCACCAAACTAAGGTGGAGATGAATGAGCTGATGGTCAGTTTTGACGTAGAATCGCTCTTCACTAATGTACCAGTAGCCGAATGTCTGGAAGTGGTAAAGGTGAAGCTACAAAACAACGACATCCCTATAGAGTATGCCAAGTTGATGCAACATTGTCTGTCGACAAACTATTTTTTGTATAGGGGTCAGTACTACCTGCAAATAGAGGGGGTCGCTATGGGTAGCCCCGTAGCTCCAGTTGCTGCTAATATCTGGATGGAACATGTGGAAGAGAAAGCCATCGCCACTGCACCCACAGAAATTAAATTATGGAAGAGGTATGTCGACGACGTGTTTTGCATACTGAAATGTGACAGGGACGATGTTGAAATGAATTTAGCAAGTATTAATAGTATCCACCCCAAGGTTAACTTCACCTGTGAGATTGAGAATGACAGACAGCTGGCATTTTTAGATGTTAAAATTAGAGTGCGGAGAGACGGTTCACTTAGCCACTCAGTGTATAGAAAACCTACACATACTGACCGTTACCTTCACGCTACTTCGCACCACCACCCTAGACATCTCAACCCCGTAGTAGCATCCTTGACCAACCGTGCATATGATCTATGCGATGAAGAACACCTGCAGGAAGAGCTAGATCATGTACAACATGTACTACGGAGAAATGGATACACCGGACGACTTCCTACCAGAAAACTGTTAAAACACCAAAGGTATAAGGTTGACAGGCAACCTGTGTTTTTGCCATACATAAAAGGAGTGACAGACAAGGCCCCTTATTCGCGTAGCCAAATCGTATCACAATCGTAATTGAATAGCAGGTTTTTGACAGTTTTAGTATGGGCTAAATGTCAAAATCGTCCAATTCAATCACGATCGAACTGCGATTGGAATAGCTGAATAAGGCCCCAGATCTCAAACATCCTAAAGAAATTCTCATTAAATACTGTCTTCACTCCCTTAAGAAAGGTATCACAGTGTCTAAGATCACCTAAAGACAATCTCGTTTTAGAAAAACCAGGTGTCTATAAGATTGACTGTAGTTGTGGAAGTTCGTACATCGGCCAAACTAAACGCACGGTGGCTTGCCGGGTGAAGGAACACATTAAAGCGGTCAAAAATAACGACACACATAAATCAGCTATCGCTGAACACCTCATACACTCGGGTCCTAATCACTGGATTGAGTTTCACAACGCGAAGATAATTTCTACAGAACACCACTATATACCAAGGATGGTCAGAGAAGCGATTGAAATTACCAAACACAAAAATTTCAATCGCGAAGATGGCTTTAAATTATCTAGTGTATGGAATCCAGTGTTTTAAATTTGCGGAAACAGAAGTAATTCAAAAAATGCTATATCTCGATTGGATACTGTAAGTGTTGTGTGTCGAGAACAGAAGTGTAGTAATAGTGAGTTTTCAAACAGTGGTACCGGTATCGTGTGTAATAAAAGACTACGACGGAGGGTAGACCGATTTGTCTGCTCTTAACAACTACCCACCCGCATAGACATCAGTTCTCCCGTGATCATGGCGCTTGCAACAGTGCCGAAATATCGGGAACTCATAAAAAGTAAGGTACATGGTATAAACCCCGTATCAATCAACTCTAGTCAAATATATTTATTGCTAATTAAGTGTATTCTCCGTTGTAGGCGTTAACGCTAATGTATCAGCTTATACATCGTGGCTAGACTAGTCAGACTATGCTAGATGACCAGAACAGGCATTAGAGGTATCTTATTATCTTTGACTTATGGGCGAGTTGGCAACAAAAAAGTAAAATTAGTAAAATCAGTTTTATTTCCTCAAATAGCACCCTGGAAACGCTTTTACACGTCCCAATATTTTGTCCTAACACTGCTTTGAGACAAGAGTGGGCGTCTGTCGAGAAGAAATCACTATTGTCTGCCTCTTTTTCAATAATTATGTTCACTAAAATACATACTAAGTATGATTTAAGACAATTTAAGGTGCCTTTGTTTAACCTGTTACCATTTATTGATATCGAGCAAAAATAGACAAAAACATTGCGTTTTTTGTATTGGGAGCCCTTAAATATTAATTTTATTTTGTTTGTAGTATTTGTTGTTATTGCGGCAACGGAAATACATATTTTTTTAAAAGTTCAACTGTCTAGCTATCACGGCTCTTGAGGTACAGCCTGGTGACAGACAGAAGGACAGACGGACAGACGTACAGATGGACAGACAGCGAAGTCTTATTAATAGGGTCCCATTTATCCTTTGAGTACGAAACTTCGTACTACGGAAGGGAACGAATATGGAAATTATAATTATGTGGATAGTTTAGTATATCGATAGTCAAAAATATCAATAGTTTCAATGCGATCTTATTTATTTGTGAATAAAATAAAAATAAAATGTACTGGTTTCTGATTTTCAAATCGATATTCGAAATCCTTGGACATTTAAATAAGTTTATTTAACTGTTTAGCATTCCATAATTTTTTGACTGTTTTGCAATTAAAATTCTAATGTTTTTCACAGATATTATCCACGATAGTTTTTTTGAAGCAAACGGTCGTGGGATCACGTCCCATCTGAGGTAGTTAATTTTTTATGATAATATTCCACTAGGCTGTATGATACACTGACGCCAAGATAAACATGTCCTTGAATGATGTTAAACAAATACAGATGCACTTTTAACAACTTTCCAAATTAATACAACAATCTACGAGACAAAAAACAACTGACGTATTTTTTCTTTTGGTATAGCCCGGTACAATAATGTCAAGATAAAGCACTTCGAAAATGTCCGCCAAAAATCTAAAAGGTATGATACGCTGCGGCCTTCTAGCAACACTTTTTTACGCAATGCGCTTCTCATTCATTTATTAATTACGATAGTATTCATAAGTTAATTATTTGCCCTTCATACCTTAACAGGCTTAGGACCGTAAAAATTTAAAACTATGTTGCGAAAAATATTTTCGGGTAAAAACTTGAACTACATTTTTACTTCTTGAATGGGCTCTAAATACGATACTGAACGCTTATAAAAAAATTTGAAGATGATGAAAAAGTCATTCTGTATAGTTTTATCAACCCAGGTGACTAACTATGTCCTTCTGAAAAAAATTAACTTAAGATTTGACTTCATTAACGTACTTGCAGAATAATGATGATGATGATGATGATTACTTATTATGATCTCATAATATATCCGATAGTTTTTTTCTTTAGGTCTGTTTTGTCTTTTCTATATTTTTATTAATAGCCTACATCCATTTGACGACCTCCTTATTGGACTTGTTTACAAACTGGTTTGTACGTCAAATCGGTTTTCAAGGTGTTAGCAGCTCCGGGTAGATACTAGGTACGATTCCCGGGTAGATCAATGTAGAATCTAGGTGTTCGTTATACCTTTGTTGTTTCTGATTGCCACAAAATTAAGAAGTTAGGTACATTGGAATCAGAATAATGTTTGCGATATTTTCTACGTTCATTTATTTATAAAAAAAACCCTCAATGGTTAGACGTTATCTACAACAGTAGGATTTTACTATAACACGCTTTTTGGGCAGGTTGGTGACCGCAGTTTGGTCAATGGTGGAGGAAAGAAAACTGTGCTATCTGTAACACCAACATGTTGCAATAAATTATATGACTGTGAGTTATGACTATTAAATTACGTTTCTGCCTTTTCTGAATAGGTACTCAAGGTAGGTATTAAATGAGAAGAGTGGTTCTATTCTATTCGCTGACACAAAAAAAAGTGGTACAATCTATAATAAAAATAATAAAATAATCATTCCACTGCAGGGAAAAGGCCTCCATCACTGCATTGAATTCAAGTTACCACAACAAGGATGGATGCACCCACAGAACATGGAATAAGGTTAGAAAGGCTGTCATGCGCCATTTGTATGAGAACTGATGTCAACGTTTGCGCTCCACTACACATGAACGAGTTCAAAGAACGCCAATCAAACGAATTCTTATGACGTCGCGAGACCCCATTGGTCGCCAAGTCAAAAGAAACCAATCACAGCGCTCACTTACAAGCATTTGCTCATAACCTCAGTGGCGCGCCTGCCCCGCCTACACCGCCTTTCTAACCTTTTTATGTTCTGTGGGTGCACCCATCCCTGCTGTGGTAACTTGAATTCATTGCAGTGATGGAGGCCTTTTCCCTGCAGTGGAATGATTATTTTATTATTTTTATTATAGGCTGTACCACTTTACCACACGGCGCTAAAATTCAACATGTTGAAATGTTCTTGTTGGTTCACGGCGATGGGTAGCGACATGGAATATTTATTTAGGCCTTAAATATTTATTTATTACTTATATTTTTTAGGAAAACGGAAGGATGAAGCTATCGTTGTATTAAGTTTAATTCTGATATTGTAGGAACCTTTCATTGGTTACAATTTCTATTATTATTAAGAGATATGTCATATAAAATATTCCAAATCTTCTGATCGAATGAAATCAATACCGAATTTGCCCAATTTAGTCACAAAACGTTACGAATCTATTCTTAGGCATTTTATAACTTCAAACCAAATACGTTTTATCACAATTAATCTTTTACGTTCGGGTCGTTAAATCAATTTTAGACAAAAACGATCTGGTCTATTCGCCATTTTGTCGATGCACAACATTGCGCAACCATTCGCAAATAGGTTTAAGTATTCCGTTCGACACACAAAAAACAGACTTAAACATTTTGATGATATGTTATTTAGTTGCTATGAGATTTGGTAAGAATATTTTGATGAGTTAAAATCAAAATCAGTTAAAATCAGTTTTATTTCTGCAAATAGGCCCCAGGAGGCGCTTTTACACGTCCCAATATTTAAACCAACTTGGCAGAAAGGAATGCAAAAAATAATGCTAGTCAACTGTATTATTTTAATTATCTGTGTTAGACTACTGATTAATGTAATAACATATGGACTCCTTTCCGGTAGTAAGTTCAAGGTGATTTTTTTGTGGGATTGTGAATCTAGTTCTTGAAAATATATCTGACTGTAACAATATTATATAATATCTCGATGGCGGAGTGGCGTACACACTGGTTTTCAATGTCTTACTTGCTCCGAGGTTCCGGGGTTCAATTCCATTCCGGGTTTTTTCTACCTTAGCTCTCTGTTTCTGATTTTCACAAAAGTAGTGTTTAAATAGTTATACTTAGTTTGGGGTCAAAACAATGTACTCTATATTTATTTCTGTTTTAGCTAAAATAAATATATTAATAATATTCTTTGGGTTTATTGCGATATACCTAAAGATGCATATCAATCATATACACCGTGTCGTGTATTTTTAACCGCATGACAAATATCACTGCCAAGATGTTATATATGATAGTTATGTATATGTCGCAGTATGATAGATAGAGCGGTAATATAATAGGGGTTAAAGTATGAAATTGCCGATTATTTTCCCACTTTTTATTTTGTTTATAGCTCTTAAGTATAGTCGTATTATTGCGTAATTATTTTTGTATTGTATCAAAAACTAAATAAAGTAACTTTTGACTAAAAAAAAAATGCAATACTAGTACCTATTACTTCAAAGGAAGTCGTTGAAAAGACCCCTTACAATGTGTCAGCTGACCTTCTTGCTTCAATGAAGTATATTTGTATTATATACTTTGATTTTCAGAAATTTAAATACTATAATGCGTAGCTTTATAACCATCAAACTTTCACCTTTAATTGCATCGAAAACGGTTCAGGACTTTTTAAAAAAACTAAAAAATTGCTACTATGGAAAAATTACTTTTCTCGATTTCGTCCATACAAAACGGCAATTTTATACTATAACCCCTAATAGTTATATCCCTAGGAATATAATTATAAACAGTAACATACTTATACGAAAGCGATTTATTACTACCTTACTAGGAACATAATTATAATACGGTTCAAGTTTAGTGATACAATTATATTACAAGATTAAGTTTAGTAAAATAATTGTAGGAATGTAGTGTAAAGAAAATTCAGTACCAAAGAGACAAAGCGGCCGAGAACTTAAAAAAGCCGTTTAAAAAATGACATGATTCCACGTCTTGTCACTATCTTTCCTTTAAAATCTAGTAATATTTTTATCTAACTAAACTATCTACCATAGAATAAAATAAAATAGTATATTGGCTTTTATATTTTTTTATATAATTAACTTTATGTACCTAGCCTGCAACCAGTTACAATACTTTTTAACAATAATACAAAATAAATTATAGTAAAAACGATTGTCTTTTGTATTTAAGCATTAACAAAACTATTTCGATAATGAATAATTCTGAAATTTTGAATTCATTATAAAAAAACTTGGTACATTAAAACTAATCAACAGTTATAAAAACATTTTTTTTACAAGCCGTGGAATCATGTCATTTTTTAAACGGCTTTTTTAAGTTCTCGGCAGCTTTGTCTCTTTGGTCCTGAATTTTCTTTGCACTACATTCCTACAATTATTTTACTAAACTTAATATAATATAATTATATTCCTAGTTAGACAGTAATGAATCGTTTTTGTATAAGTATGTTACGGTTTATGATTATATTCCTAGGGATATTACTATATTACGGCTTTATCTATCATACTGCGACATATACATAACGTGGGCTTCGTTTGTCAGGCGGTTAAAAAATATTAATAAATGATGTAAAAATATTAATCATATTGTATATTATTAAATATTAGTAATACCTATGAGATATACCGTTGACTGAAAACTCTGATGTAGAGTTATACCTAACTTAAGGAAATATTTTCGAGATATACAGGGTAAAATTTTAACCACCTTCCAAATTTTAATATATTAATCTACGAGACAAAAAACAAATGACGTATTTTTTCTTTTGGTATAGCCCAGTACAAAAATGTCAAGATAAAGCACTTAGAAAATGTCCGCCAAAAATCTAAAATGTTTGATACGGCCGCCTAGCAACACTTTTTTTACGCAATGCACATCTCATACATTCATCACGATACTAATCATAAGTTTTTGATATTCCCTTTATACCTAAACAGGCCTAAAGCTGTAAAAATTTAAAACTGTATTGCGAAAAATAATTTCGGGTGAAAACTTGATTAACATTTTTTCTTCAAAAATGGGCTCTAAGGTACTGTACGGTAAAAGATACTGAATGCCCACAAAAATTTTGAAAAGTGGTTAAAATTTCATCCTGTATATCCATAGGCATATAATAGCGTCCCTTGTCCTATTATGGGTGTCAGAAGAAGCGATTTATGGGAGTCTTTCTGTTGAAAGTGATCGGCAACGTTTTCTCCCTTATGTCCAACTGTCGGCTGTTATGGATAAACGACGATTATCATGCCCATGCAAATTATATTCAACCTTTACTATTTGTGTGTAATCAAATGGAATGTAGAATCTATTGTTTAACCTGTTTTCACTATGCATTCCTAAATGTTTTACAGCGAAAATGTTACCAAATTTAATGTTACCAGTTATTATGGTGCACTCAATAAAAAAAAAGCTTAATCAGATTTATCATACCCTACTAAAATTAACTTAGTTATACAAGATCAAAGATTACAGTTGATTAATTATTAACGTGTGTTAATTCAAAATTGTGTCGTAATGTGACGTCATATTATCTACCTGTGCATATATTTCACAAATTAGGTTATGTCAATAATTTAACATTGTTGATAATAATATATTGTTGTATTTCGACATCTGTAATATTCCTCTCGGGGCTAATAGCCGGTCGCTTTTAAATTCATTCATTCGCAAATTTAAAGTAATATAAGTTTTGATAAGAATTAAATTGCCACCATTACATTTTCATCCAATAGATACATGGTCAGTATTATTCTAGAGATGCGATCAATCAATAGAAATATAAATTGGAGTGAATTGCCGTCAATGCGTTTGACCTGGCGGTCTCTTGCCTATTTGACGATTCAAACATTATGCAATATTATAAAGGGTGCTTCCGTTTTAATTAACCGTTTTTATCAATCATTATTTTTGTCAAACCAACGAAGAAATAGTCACCACTTAATATTCACATAAATAAATGTGCAGTGTTTGGTTAGGGGGCATATTATTATGTCACCTTACTAAACACTGCACATTTCATTAAAATGGATATCCATTCAATACTCTCAATTTCAACTTATTAACCGACTTCAAAAAAAGGAGGTTCCATGTTTGTCTGTATATTTTTTTCACTTTGAGGAGAAGAGGAGTTGAGGCTTATATAATTTTGTAAAAAGAAAGTGAAGCTGCGAAACAATTAAGCTTAATTGAGTAAAACATGGTCCTACACTAACGTATGACAAAATATATGCCATTCAGATAATCAAATGGCGACTAAAAGACTATTGCCAGAAGAGGAATACCAGAGTCTTTTCTTTATTATTGGCCAACTTTGAATTTTATTATGGCAAAGTCTCCTTTTGGACAGGTTTCCCATAGTAGACTGGTACAGGATAGCGATAATGATGATGAGATAGAGAAGTAATTCAAATCTCGCGACTTATCATCAATATGTGAAGGTTGGAGATGGGATCCAAACACGCCTAACTAAATGAACGGACGCTCCATCACAAAGAATATACAACTTTTATTAAGCCTATTAGTGCGATAAAACGACATTTCAATAGACGCCACTATACAGTAAGGTCGCTGCCATGTAACATTTCCTCAGTAGTCAAAAAAAATAGAATAAAATTTATATAATTTCATTTATGAAATTTACATTTCTCGCAATTTTGCTTGGTAATTGAAATAAATAATTGACAGGAGACGTGAACTGGCTTAAAAATGAGTGGGCCGTGACAAAAGCATTTTTTGTGGTAAAATAAAAACAACGTTTAGAGAACAAACCAGAACACAAAGCAAGTTTAATAACCTCTCTTTTCTATTATTTTATTATTTATAAATAACTATCTTAATATCAACACAAACTTCTATTTACAATCCAAAACTACACTAAAATGGGGGTGATTTGTTTTGGCGCCAATTCTTAAAGCAACTGATATAGTCAGAGTGGTCTTGTCAAGCAGGGTCCCAATATTGACCGATGGAAGAGCCTGTAGCCAGTAACCGGACTCTGCTTGAGAGGCAGCTAGAAGGCGAGCACGCTCTGTTGCATTATCAGAAGAAGCGAATAGCTCATTCTGAATTTGCAAACAAAGAGGCTCATCCCACTGTCTCTGGGAGGCAGGTGATGAAGGAGGATCAATCCCTGGGCACGCAGCTGACCAAGCATTTCTTGCTTCTGCTAAGTAAGCCAACTCCACTGAGCCTGACAAGGGACCCAGTATTTTATTATAGAGATTGGCTGTACTGTATGTACCTCTTTTTTCTTATATTTTGTTTGTACATCAGAAACTATTTAATAATAAAACGATGTGATTATCCCCAAAAGGTAGGAAATTATATTAAACAAGTTTAAAATATTGATTGTGTTTTAATAAGACTTTCATAAAAAATCATCATAAAAGAGCATTACTAACAGCTCTTTGAGTTTATTGCTTTTGTGTCTTGTCAGCCACTGGTAACTTCTAGCACAGAACGTTTTAAAGAACACTCATTTCATGAAGCACCCTGTATAAATTTTATTAAATTTTTATTCTCAAAGCGACACGACGCTTTCTAACCTTGTAGATCTACTTAATCTGTTTTATCTATAAAATTTTCCATTAAAATAACTGGTCCAAGACTTGTAACATTGATGAATATTATCTACATATATTTTTAAATTTTATTACAATTATTCGTAATTCATTGATTCTTATTCCTTCTACGAGTAGTTTTTGGATACTGTTTGTATTAAGTACTACATCCGGCTTTGCATGCTTAGAGAATTAAAATGGGACTAGTACCTAATGAAAGAGTGAAACTTAAGGTTTCTCTAAGAAAAAATATGTCTTTCCCTATTTTATTTTTTAAAGGATATTTTATACCATTATTTTTTACAACTGTTCTATAAGCAAATAAATTGCTAGTAGAGTTGCAGAACGATAGGTAACTATCTATAGATAGTTTGGCTATCGATAGTTGACCTCGGAAACTAGTAACAATATCGATAGAGCTATCGATAGTATCGATATTAGGGTATCAATCAATACTAGTATCGATACTATCGATCGTGAATTAGTAATATTGATATCAGCGATACTATCGCTATCGATACTATTAAAGTGACGTCAGCTATCGATAGACTATCGATAAACTATCTAACCAACAGGTTCTTGTGATACAGCCTGGTGACAGACAGACGGACAGACAGCGAAGTCTTAGTAATAGGATCCCGTTTTTACCCTTTGGGTACGGAACCCTAAAAACTAGATTTTAACGCTGATGGTGGAGTTATTCCATCCCCCGTCCGATCCCCCGGTTGCAGGGGATCGGATGGGAATAACTCCACCATCCAAAATGGTATCCCAACTAAAAGTGCAGCCATTTGACATAAGGGTGCACTTTTATTACAACCTTTGTCAATAGAATAGTAACAATATGACATAATATTGAACAATCGGTTAAGATGAGATAAAGGTTTTTAATAAATTCACGCTACCAATTTATTTGCTTCAAGAACACTTTTCAATACCTACATTAAAAATGCACATACACAATCACCTAAACCAGACGAGACGACATAGAAAAAATCAATCTACATTGACCTCTCCGTGAATCGGATCCGGGGCCTCGGAGCCAGCTCCGCTCTGCTCCAACGCTGATGTGTGTCTGTCGGGCTGTCATGTCGTCATAAAACAGTACATAAACGAAATTAAAAAGTGTTTTATACCTGTGACATGACGACTCTGGTTCTGCTGACCTGATGTCCGTCGGTGATATGAGTCGTCATACTGACTTCCTCACTCGTCGCACCTCCAGTTCACTTTGCACAGAATTAACGCACTCTCAGAATGCACAATTCAATTATAATAACAGATTTCAAAGTTTATCTTTGCCTTTGTCGCAATATTATTGTAAATCAGTTTATTGCTGTGTTTACGTTATTTTATCGTTTGTAGTAAACTGGCTATATAAACAGTTATTTTTGCACTTAAGACTATTATTATCGCAAAACAATAGAATTGAGAGTAAAATTCGTATCATAAAACCCCAAGATATTATCTAATGCATTGTTTGGCGTTATGTAGTATCACCTCACTAGGCTTATATGAAATAGGCCTACAATTTGTATAAATAAGATAATGACGTACTAAAACTACGAAATAACAAAAACAAGACTATTCTTTTGCATTCTCCAATCTGGTTTTTGGTTTTTGGTAAACTGCTATATATACTTATAATGATTTCGAACACATAACTTTACAGCTGGACAATATCCTCTTCAAAAGAAAGGTTATATCATACACTAGCTGTTATTCGCGACTTCGTCCGCGTCAATTTCTATTACTCGTATTCTGATCGCGACAATTTTTGCAACATTTTTCACTGATGCTTCGCTCCTATTGGTCGCAGTGTGATGTTATATACTCTAAAATAAATGGACTATCCAATAAAAAATGTTTTTCAATTCGAACCAGTACTTCCTGAGATTAGCGCGTTCAAACAAACAAGCTCTTCAGCTTTAAATATTAAGTATAGAAGTATTGATAATTGTAACGCTCAATAGACGTTAGTTTAGCTAAAGACGTTGCTGCCCGTTTTTAACTAATTTCCTAATAGAGATGTGTTATATAGTTATGATGCGATGACGTGAGAGCTTTGCAAATCTTTATCGTCCCACTCATGCTAAGCTATGCAGTGAAGATAATAGTTCTATAATGATGCTGCCACTACCAGCAGACTTGTACAACATTAAAAATATTAATAATCATCATCCTCCGTGCGATCTTTTTCGCAAATTACGAGATACGTAGTTAACTTTCCTTTCCTTTTGATATTGGACGTTTTAGAACACTGGGCATTGTGAGACTATTAGCATTGTGAGAGTATTAGTAATAGGACACCAGACTCTTTGGCATATTGGACATTTTAGGAGACTAGACAAAGTCGGCCAGAGGGCTTGTACGTACAGTGACATATCTGCCTTTCCATGACAATCACGCTCCACTGCAGGTAAGTAGCCTTGCAAATAGGTATCTATTTGCTACCAGGTAGGTAACATTAATATTTTTCTAAAAGGATAAATATTAGGGGCGATAGTTTTAAACATTTTTCAAATTGCCTTCTAAAAACGAATATCACCTTAGTCTGCCCGTGACCATACACGCTGTAAAATGTTGGAAGCATCGTATCGGTAATCAAAAGACTAACTAAAATCCTAATAAACGCCAACTAAACGTATATGAATAAATAAACACGTCCTATTGCTAGCACAAAGCATATTCTATTTACATTAAAAGATAAAAGATTAGGTTCAAAGCAAACATTCACAAAATTTATGCAAAATTTATATCAATTAGATCAATAAGTAACTTAATTATGCAAATTTAAACAGAATTGACAGGCAGTGTTAATAAATAATACGGTTATTGAATTCAGACGGACTCAGCATTCATGTTATTAACATAATTAAACGAACGCTGACTAAGTTGCTGCCTGGTCTATACGCATACGCATCTCAAACTACTAAATGAATCGTGTTTTAGTATAAGGCATACAAGTAAATGACTATAAATGACGTAGGCATTCGCTGTTAGGATTTTTGAAAATTAAACCCCTAAAGGGGTAAATAGAGGTGACTTTTGTATAAAAGTTATTGACTGTTTAAAAGCAAATTAAAACTTTTATGTATCTAACCCTATCGTCGCTAAACTTTTTACTGTTTTATTGTTAAAGTCATCGATGTAATATAAAATCAATGGGTAAAGTATCTAAAACTGTTTAAACAGTGTCAATTGTTTTTGATGATATTATTTTTAAAGATTGATGACTTAAATCTGTAAAATTTTCTTAACATAACTTTGACATTACCAAAAATAATTGTGTTAGTTCTTGTGCCATCTGATTAATTATGCAACTATACACTTATTTAACTTTCAATAAATTAACTTAATAAAAATATAAGTAGGTCTAAACATACATTTTTACTTGTGTTTACTCTGTTACATGTATTACTAACATATCAAAATGTTTTATACTGGTTTCAAAATGTCGTCATAATATTCAAATATGTTGAGTAAGTTTCCATAATAACTTCATTTAATTCAGTTTACCGTTACATAGGTACGAAAAGTTGTGGGACTGGTCAGGTTTTTTAACGTATGTGTTTATCGGCTGCACGTCTACGTTCCACAAAAATAGATCAAATTAAACATAGTTGATCTATCTTCATTAACACTAGCGCTCAGCCTGCGACTCCGGTTGCTTTATTGTTTCCGATTATATCACTTTCGAGATAACTGAAAGTTTTTGCAATTGCCATCTTTTATCATCTAAGTCAAATAAGAAAATGTTGACTCTTCCACCCTTCTTTTAACCCTTATAAGTTTATCTTAAGTTTCAAGGACAAAAACTATCCTTTAGTAGGGTACAAAACTGCTAAGCAGTTTGACAGATATGAGCAATCTATCTTATAATAAAGAAAGTCGTGTTAGTTACACCACTTATAAGTCGAGAACGGCTGGACAGATTTTCATGATTTTTGTTTTGTTTTTCGTCTGCGTCGGGAATAGGATAGTAACTATTAAAAACGTTGAAAAGTAACCGTTAAAAAAAAAATCGTTTCTTAATATTTTTTCCAATCACGCCATATTTGATGACAAATGATAATAATATAATAATATATATATTTATTGCCTTCGTTACAAACAAATGATGGTACAGAATAAAAACATGAAAAATGATATAATAGACGTCATAATCCTTACTATTCGGAGGCGACACGACGTGTGCCGGGTCCGCTAGTATAATATATGTAATGTGTTATTGAAATTCAAATATGTGTTTTGTAAAAATAATATTTATTAACGGTTCAATTTGTATTTTGTTACCAAGCCAAACAAATAAAATATAAAATGTAAGTGCCATGAAAAAAAAAACAAAAACCTATCAATTTTTATGATCTCCATCGCCATACCGAACTGTAGTTATTTAAATGAATTTGCAAATTATTGGTACCCAATGGAAACCACCCCCTTTACCATTGACGTTACATTGACATTTCATTGCATTAAAATTGTATTATCTCGTATAATACTAAAATTAGAATTACATATTCATTTTCAAGTATTACACTAAAAGTACAATTATTTAATTTTTATTTTTGCATAATAAGGGAAAATTAGTAATAAGTGGAGGAAATGTCATTCCGATCAATTTTTCAAAAGCTATTTTAGAATTGACCATAAGATTTGCTAAAAACATTCCAACAACTGAAAATCCATTTGGTTACAGAGGGGCCTTATTAAGCTATTTCAATCGCAGTTCGATCGTGATTGAATTGGACGATTTTGACATTTAGGCCATACTAGAACTGTCAAAAACCTGCTATTCAATTACGATTGTGATATGATTTGGTTACGCGAATAAGGGGCCAGCTAATTTTTGTGTTAAAAAACTAAGAAAATCAATTTTAACCGCTAATTTCATTATCCCAGTATCAGTTTGATTAACCTTGACAGAGACAAAATGATGCTATCTTAATCCGTTAATAAGTCAATCCGTTGGCTCTTACGTAAGACTTTTCCATGCTTTACTATGATCTCATTAGATATTATATTTCAATCTTGTTTATTTACTGTAGTTTGACGTAAAACCATGGCAACATTATTTGGCTATTGTATGACGTTCATGGTTAGACCACAGGATTAAAGATTAAGTTACTTGTAGGATACAATTAAATCCATGGATCAAAAGGCCTTTGATTACGACGGATTAGTTTTTACGCAGTGAAAGTATGACTTTGTTTGCATCGAGGCTAGAGTTTTAAGAATTATAGAGAAACACACGGTATTTTGTACTTTCCGTTTAATTTGTTGTAACGTTAGCCATGTAGCTAATAGCTTTTAACAACAAGTAGTCAATGCTACCCGGACTACACTAAAGAATCGATTGATAACTCATTCACTAAAATCTGCTCAGTAGTTTAGCCGCAAATGTAGAATTCACATAAATACCCACATACATAATATACATGATGAAATTTTAACCACCTTCCAAATTTTAATACATCAATCTACGAGACAAAAAATAAATGACGTATTTTTTCTTTTATTATAGCCCAGTACAATGTCAAGATAAAGCTCTTAGAAAATGTCCGCCAAAAATCAAAAATTTTTGATACGGCCGCCTAGCAACACTTTTTTGACGCGATGCGCATCTCATTCATTCATTACGATACTATTCATAAGTTTTTGATTTTCCCTTTATGCCTTAACAGGCCTAAGACCTTAAAAATTAAAACAATATTGCGATAAATATTTTCGGGTGAAAACTTGATATACATTTTTTACTTCATAAATGGGCTCTAATACGATACTGAACGCCTATAAACATTTTGGAAAGTGTTTATAATTTCATCCTGTATACGTAGACTGCTAAAAATTAATTACCCTTCCTGTTGGCTTTGCCGTAGTTGGGGAAATCATAATCGGGTAAAAATAATTTTAAATAAATGTCTATTTTGATACCTACCTAAAATGTTAATTGAAGACAATTAAGTTATTATAATGATGATGATGACTTATCAGTTTTGTCATTAAAATGTAATCGACTGTTAAAAAGGTGTTGATTACTTACTATCATATATGAAAATAAGATCATTTTCCAAATTGGTTTTTAAGTAAAACAGAGCTATTTAAATTACATTTTAGAAATAACTCTTATCAAGGAATGTTTGATTTAATGACCTCAACAAGTTTGACCAAAAACCAATTACAGTCATAGTCAAGATTTGTTAATATTTATCAAAAATATTATACTTTAGGTCACAGAACATGGAAAAAGGTTAGAAAGGCGATTGTAAGTGAGCGCTGTGTGTGATTGGTTTCTTTCGACGTCACGTGACCCTATTGATTGGATTGATTGGCGTTCTTTGATCTCGTTTATGTATAGTGGGCCGCATGCGGCGACATCGTTTCTCATACAAATGGCGCATGACAGCCTTTCTAACCTTTTTCCATGTTCTGTGGCTTAGGTCCTACAAATATCGCTAGATATGTAAATGTAGTTACCCAAAACTTTCATACAATGCAAAAAATTCACTTTAAAAAAAGTTGTTTGCTTCTTGTGTGGCTTAGACTTTTTGTTGGCTCCATTCATTCATTGTAAAATAACTTTTTGTTTATATTTTTAAACATTTCAGCCGTTTTTTTTAACCTCTAGGCTTCAAATTTCCCTTGCAAATATAACTAGGACTAACTTATAGTAATTTTACCGAACGAAGAATATCATCGAAATCTCCATTAAAATCGAAAATAAATAAAAAATCTTCATCAAAATCAGGAAAGGTTCTGGAATGGCGACCGTGCACCAGACGATCTGTAGGTAGACCCTTCACTGGGTG
Organism: Anania crocealis; assembly: GCA_949315895.1. Classification (NCBI taxonomy): domain Eukaryota; kingdom Metazoa; phylum Arthropoda; class Insecta; order Lepidoptera; family Crambidae; genus Anania; species Anania crocealis. The sequence continues at coordinate 4,842,973 of OX438869.1, read as the reverse complement.
GACCGGCAATTTGATAAAGGTCGATGAAATGTGGGTAAGGGGGTTGATCATTTTTGAGATCCTTAGGGAAGGCCTGTATCCAACAGTGGGTGTCGTTTGGCTAAGATAATTCATCAATAAGTACTACATTTATTTGTTTTGATCCAATAAGAAGTTGGGGGGTCAGCTAGATAAGATAAGATAAATCTCTTTATTGTACACCATACAGGATTTTGTCACATAAAATACCTTTTAAGCTGTACAATTTAGGCGGTCTTATCGCTAGAAGCAATCTCCAGACAACCTCAGTAAAGGACAGTTGAATTGGAAAAGAATGGAGAAGGCGGCGAAGAGTTCTTAGGAGTAAATATTAAATAGGTAGATGAAAAATAATAATACAACAAATAATAAAATACATATTCTACTAAATCAATATACATATATACAAATAAAAATAAATATTATAAAAAACAATAAATACATATAAGTACAAAACGACCCAACAATACTTTGAAAAGAACCTTAAGAACATGAATTCAAAATTTCAAAGGAAAATACTTAATTAAATAGTACCTACTTATCTAAAAATCGTTAATATTTTCTTGTCTGACTGTACTACACATAAGCTGACTGGACAGACAAGTCGCCACAAAATGGCTTCCTGTAACCGGAACCATAATAGAGTGACAGCCTAGCAATCTTCATAAAATCATTTTCATACGAGTATTTAAACCGATTTGATGTAAAATCATCAAAAAATAATTTTAGATTAAATCTTTTTACTACCCTGACTTCAGTAAAAGTGGATTACTACAAACTCTTAGTAAGTTATATTTAGCTAGATTGGTGTCAAAACTGAAAAACTTGTTTTGTAAGAAACAAAATTTTTGTACAAAAATTATAAAAAGCGACTCGGTAGGAAAAAATAATAACAAGCGACCCAGTTGTAGCAGTAGTTGTGGTGGTGGCTTGCATACTACGCAAGAGTCCCGGGTTAGATTCTTGGTCGGGTCAATTTAGGAAACTATTTCTTATAATTTGGCTTGGCTCTGACTTGTGCCTTCCGAAATACTTTAAGCCGTTGCTCCCGGCTAATTTTGCGGGATTGAAATCAGTAAATTATAACAAGCAGCATATAAACAAGTCAGTAAGAGGCCTGTTAGGAGGCAACATGGAAATTCAGACGCCAGAGTATTCCAGAAGGAGTTTCATAAGTGAAGAAGGAGTAAAAAAAAAAGTTTTTATCTTTGACTTGAAAAGATTTCGTACCGCATACGAACTTTATAGCCTATATATTTTACCACTTTTAAATTTTAATTTCAGATACCTACAGCAAATAGTTACGATAGCGGCGGTTTTACTTGAGTTACGTAACTACTTATTTAAATTTAAGTTTTAATGTGGTAATCATTAAAATTGTTCTTCTTCAAGACCAGGATTTTCTCTTTAAGCCAAAATTTATCAAAATTGGGTCAGCAGTTTAGGAGTTGAAACGCATAAGAGTTACTTTTTTAAATTATTATAGTTTGAATTGGTGCTATAGGATATCAGACATTAAAATTTAATGTGAACGAGACACATTTGCTAGTTTTTCGAGTATGTGATAATATTCATCTAAAAATGCAAATAAGAGACAAAAATAAATATATTAGTCGTGTCATAGACTAACAACTATATAGGGTGTTATGTAATGACTCCTTGAAGCTGAAACACAAATGTGAAAACATGTTTAATATCAGCTATGAAGTAACGGTTTTATTTAATTATTAAGCAAGCCGAGGATCGACCTAAGTGGCGTTTAAATCGACCAATTGGAGAGGCCTATGTCCAGCAGTGGACTGTGATAGGCTGATGATGATGATGATGATGATGATGAAGCAATAAAAAAAAGTTACTTTTGGTTCCTGACCATAAAATGTATGGTAATTTTCAAAACTTGGGTCAACTAGACGAAAAAAAAATTTTGTCTCAGGCGGGACTCGAACCCGCATCTCCTCGCATGCCGGGCGGGAGCCATACCATTAGGCCACCGAGACACTGCGACACGGCGCGAATTTTTTTCCCGCCTGAGACAAAATTTTTCAAGTTTACCTATATACTGATATTATAAGTGCAATTAAGTTGCTAAAATATCAAATAAAGTATATCAACTAGACGAATTCATCGAGTTGTTTTATGTTCAGTGAGAAACAGCTCGCTTCGTTTGTTTGGCTTGTGCGACAGTCACCTTTGATACTTTAATCAATATTATTGGAGCAAAAGTATCACCATCATCATCACCACCAGCACATAACAGTCCACTATTGGGTACAGATCTCTCAAATAGAGGAATTTTGCCATCATCGCTACGTTTGCCAGGTGGGTTAGCGATCGCAGTTTGGGTAGTGGTGGAGATAGGATGCATCTGTCTATCTTCATCTGGTGGTACTCCTTTAGATCCCAAGAGAAGGGATGTTCTCATTCTTTTTAGGGGTCATCCATAAATTACGTCACACGATTTAAGATTTTCAGACCCCCCCCTCCCCGCTTGTCACGAATTTTTTTAGAAAATTCCCATACTAGTTTGCCCCCCCCCCCCTCCCCCTTAATGTGTGACGTAATTTGTGGATGACCCCTTATGTGCCGACTCCACACGACAGTGAAAACAGCCATTATATTTTTACAGTTAAAAGTGCTGGCTGTAAAGACATGAGTACTGTTTCAAATTATGATGATTACCAACAGCCTGTATATGAATATTGCTCGAACACATTAGCGTTATGGCCGATTTATTTGAGCAAGAACTGAGAAGAGGTCGTTGTGTGTCTTATTTTAATATGACGATGGCTAATAAATTCGGATCTCATACATTTTATATCAAAAGCCAGGGACATTGTAGCTTATGTGAATTCGTGTTTGGTAGTCATGGTGAGCACACATTATATTTGCGTACCCTATTAAATATAAAAACTAATTACACAGACCCGTTTAAAACTGGCTAAGTTAAAAATAAGCATCTAATATTATTATGGGTTAAACTAACCTTGCTTTAAATGGTTAAACTTGCTTTAACCCTATTTTGTCACTATTGCCTATAGAAAGCGGATTTTATCTAACAAACCTTATTCATATTATAAATGCGAAAAGTCGGAAGGATATTCCTACTTAATCACGCCAGAACTGCTGAACAGATCCCGATGAAATTTGGCACCCTGATCTATAAAGACTATATCAAGATTCCAGACTGGAATACCAAATAGGCTGCTTTTTATCATCGGATAAAAGTACAGTTACCGTGGGATAGTTCCTGATTCAGGATACTAAATCGCGAGCAACATCTAGTATAAAATCAATATCTTTTATATATAAAATGACAATGCTGTTCGTTTGTCTCTTTAAAATTATAACCACATTTACAAAAATATAATCTACATTCTAGGTGATACAAAGTTAACACTATAGGCTATATGTATAAAAAATATGAACATCATCACTTAGTTGTGATCCCATAGTAATTAAATGTTCAATCATTTGTTTTGTGGTAATTAGAAGCATCGAAGGTACTAGTGTTTTATTATTATTTAATAGAAGCGATATTAAACTATTGAAAACGGTGAACTTCGTTAAAAATATAAACATGACTGAACATAATTTAAAGATTGTGATAAAATGTTAAATTGTATCCAAACAATCTTGAATTAAAATTAATAACATTTAAATAAATATAATAACAATTGTGATAGCACGAGCTAAAATTACTCTTTGACCCAACCTTAACCTTTCTCTGATATCATTTCTTATTACGAACCTACAACAGAACTGTAGAAGCTCTTTAAATATTATTTATGGTGATAACTAATAAAATAAGTATATTAAAAGCTATAAAATAATTGTTTATTATTGCTTTACAGTTCATTGGTCACATCTTATTATCTACAAATACACATATAGAATAATCTTATATATATAAAAATGAATCCTGATTTCCCTTGGTCAACGGCTGGACCGATTTCGCTTTTTCATTTTTTGTTTTGTTTGTTATTGTCAGGAGAATGTTCTTAAGCAAGAAAAAAATAAGAAAATTGCGCGGAAAATAAAGAAATTTAAGAAAACTTAATCACCATACTAAATTATTTGTAATGTAACCTTGTCGCTTATGACAATTTAAACTTTTTTAATTTATGGCGTTTGACAATACATTGAGAGAATGTGTGCTAAAAATATGATCAAATAGGGGGTAAATAAAACGGAATTTTGCACATGGCCAGTAATATCTGGCTCCTGTTCCAGTGTCGGAATACCAACAAAACTATAATTTATATACCTGCCAGAAAAAAAATTAAGAATGTTGTGTATCTTAAATCATAATAATGTCGGGTCCGCTAGTAATAAATAAATAAATAATATTTAAGACATGCCTCACCGGGCCACACAGAGCCATCTAGTCCCAAATTAAGCTACTATTAAGTACCCTGTCGTATGGGGTACTAGACAACCGATAAACTTACATATATATATTTTTTTTGTAAATACATACTTATAATACATAAATACATATTGTACAGTCGACCAAATTGAATCATGACCCACTTCGCCGATCATCCCCTTAAACTCATAAATGTAGTAAGGTTTGTCAGTGACTGTCAGTGTCTAATAAGATGATAACTAGTTAGTTCGTTACTAGGAAACGTATGTTCAAGCGAATTTCAACCTACTTGTAAAGAATGACCACATGAGTAAATATTATTTATTCATGTGGAATGACAGTAGAAAAATGACCTTATGGTGGGTCATGATTCAATTTGGTCGATTGTACATAAGTGTAACAGCCTATAAACATCCCATTGCAGGGCAAAGACTTCTATCATTTTATTCAAGTTCAAATCATTTTATACCATAGCAATGATGGGTACAGGCATAATCAATCACCGCGCTTGTCTTATGCGGGTTGTTATCACAAACCCGAGCAATGTTTGAAAATTCGAACCTTTTGTCGCCGGCCCGGGAATTGAACCTGGCATTTAAACCACTAGACCAACAATAAATACCTAGATAGTGATCCAAAACTACATTCCCAAGTTCGGGACTCCATACATCCTACATATACTCACAGTCATAAGAATTCGGACGACAGAGTTAGTTATTTCGAGATTTCTACCATGTACCTTGTTTTTTATGAGTTTCCGATATTTCGGCACTGTTGCAACGGAGGGTAGATCGATATATCTACTCGTAACAACCACCCACCCGCAGTGACATCCGTTCTTCCGCGATCATGGCGCTTGCAACAGTGCCGAAATATCGGAAACTCATAAAAAACAAGGTACATGGTAGAAATCTCGAAATAACTAACTCTTACGATAGTGACCATGAAAGTTTAAAACAGTAAATTCGGACGACGTAAACAGTCTATGATACTTTTAAGAAAACACACACAAACACAAAAGATATGCAACGCGATAGTTTAAAAGAAGTTAAAAAATAAACATATTTTTATGTGTCATTGATCTTTCACTTGATCATTCAGCAGAATTATTATTCATACTCTACATTTTGTTTTACGCATAGTTTGCAACTACGTACGCTCATTATTATATTTAATACATATTTTTATATGCCTACTATCAAATTCGAGTCGTATTTGCGGAATGAGGGTTCCACTTCAATGTGTTTTGTTTTTTATCAGTATTTGATTTTGTTTTTTACTGCCTTAGGCAGGACTTGGAAATCAGGTTTAGATAAGTAAACTTATTAGCATAAAATAAAATTAATGCTTCATTAAGATATACAATCGAGAAATATCGAGAACAACAAGCAAAACTGTCGCCAGATAGCCACTATAACTATTTTTGTTGTGTTGTATACGATATTATCTCTACTCAGTTCCCACATAACACATTCAAACTTTATGTCTCTGTGTCTTTTGATTTTAACAAAACGTCTAATTGGATGATGATTGTTCTCGGATTTTCTAATGTACCAAACCGGGAATCGATCAGGAATAGAAATCGAGTCAACATGCCGAGTATTAGATTATATCTTCACAGCCGAAGAACGTTAAAGAAAGCAGGTATACAAAAAATTCAGGTTTTTAGAATTTAGGTTTGTTTAACAGATTTAAAAGTAAGTAGGTAATGTTTTAACGGTTTTTTTATTTCCGTTCATGATTCTGAACCCTATACACATTATAACCTTGTGTTATTATGTAGAACAAGCAATTAATTGTCAAGTTGACTAGTAGCTTGTTCAAATATCGTGCTAACAGCATCAAAGATAAAAAGTATTACATACTATATTACAAACTATATTACAGAACGAGTAACGCCTCATTGTTCTAGTGGTTTATATACCGGGCCAAGGTCTCGGAGTCCCGGGTTCCATCCCCAGGTCGAGAACCAAACATTTTCGGATTTCCGAATATTGCTCGGGTTTGTGATCACCAACCCGCATTAGGCAAGCTTGGTGATTATGCCAGTACCCATAATTGCTGTGGTAACTTGAATTCAATGATAGAGGTATTTCCCTGTAGTGGGATGATTATAGGCTGTTACTTTTTTATATATTACAGAAAATAAAAACAATGTTGCATACCTATATTATTGTATTTATGAAATTACTGAATATATAAATATAAATGTGAAAGTTAGGATTGATCTTATTTTATTTATTTATGTAAAAATGGTTAAACGAATCTGAATAAAATTTGGCAAAGAGATAAGTAGTAGGTTTGAATAGCACATAACAATTTTAACATCCGGAAAAAGTTCGCTTTCCAAGGCATGCTATCAAATTCCACGCTTATGAAGTCGCGGGCAAAAATTCTAAATAAATGCTAACATTTAATTTTATATTACAACTGCATTTTATTGTATCCTATAAAAAAAAAGTACGGCAATTTATATATATTTTCGTCTGTTATCGTCATAGAGTATGAATATAGGCATCGTATATCGTAATCTATCCAAACTTTAATGTCCTGAATATTCAAAACAAATTTTACCTGTATGTCTTTTTTTACCTATAACCTTTTACCTGTTGTACCTATAATGTTTTACCTGTAACTTTAATGTCCTGAATATTCAAAACAAATTTTACCTGTATGTCCAAAAAGATGGTAGAGTCAGTTTTAAATTTGACGCATCATCACTGCCAACTCTACCCAGTGGCGTGCACACCCTACATGCAAATAAGCACTGCATACTCTGCCCAATACGTCTAACTAAATACCTATCTCTGTATCACTCCTATAGTTAAGTTTTTAATTATAAGGTATTGCATACCCTACCTAGAATTGCCGGCACACCCCTGACTGTACCCCGACCAAGTACGGAAGGTATAAGTCAAAGAACAACTAATTATTTCAGCTTGTGTAGTGACCCAGTTGGTGTAGTGGTCGCCTGCCTACTATACAGAGGTCCCGATTCCCTGTTGGATACATCGATCAAAAACAAACAAACGATCATCTCTAAATTAGCTTGGGTCTGGAATTGTTGGATTACCTCGTGCATTTTCTGTTCCAACACGAAAGTCGTAAAAACATGTCACATTACAGGCCTGTAACCAATGATATTTTATAGCATAGATATGTTACCTTCATAGTGATTCGCGTTTTAAATCTGTTCCGAGCAATCCAAAACTGCACACATTGACAAGTTTCACTGATAAGCAGAACAAAAGATGTGAAATATTACGCGAATGAAAGAGATGTCTATAATTTTTAATGATTACCGCTCGTGATTGCACTCAACGTGGACGTTGTAAAAAGCGACCTAATTAGGGCGTACTTGAGTCTTCACAACTCGTGCGCTTATAACATGTCATATCCGCTTCGTTTTAAAACTCTGATACCAGATAATCCTTGAAGGATTATACTTCAAGAAAAAGCTTCCTAGTTCCTCCAACCATAAAAGCTTAGGATTACGTAAGCAGAGTTATTTATACGTCATACTATACAGAAAAACAAAAACGGGTTAAAGTGATTTTGCTAGACGAGATCATGGTTAGGCCCCTGACCTTGACTGTATTAAAGTTCGTCTGAGAAATACTGACTTGATAAGAGATGACTGACCTTTGAATCAAGTTTTTTAATGACGTGATAATAATTGTCACAATTATTACCAAATATAAATATTTTCAAGACATTTTCTGGGATTATAGTTCTTTTTCTCTAGCTTTTGGTAGTTTATGTCCTATTCCAAAGTCTTTTCTATATTTATTGCGAACCTCATCAAAATTAGTTTTCTCATTTAGGCATGCAAGCGTAATACCTAGACATTACAGACCAACAAAAATACTTCTGCGTTTAATACATTATAATCAGCGATGGCTACGCACGGGTTCAAAGTTGAAAGCTCCAAGACGGCTTATTTTTTTTCGAAACTAATCGTCATATTTTAGCCAATGTACACAAAAACCTAACAAATCATATACCAAAACCTCTCTTAAGAATCACTTCAATTAGTGAAAACCGTATGAAAATCCGTGGAGTAATTTTTGAGTTTACCGCGAACAGACAGACAGAACAGACAGTTTTATAATATTTAGCGATAGATTCTTCTATTAAATAGAATAGATTTTTATATAAGTATTTTTATTATTTTTTATTTTAAATAGAATAGAAGAAAGCTAGGAATACCAATAATAACCTATATGCAACAAATAAGGGAATGGTTATATATGTCGTGTCGTATAAGAAATTCAAAATAATGGCGGAGGACCATGATGAATGAAAAAATATCCACTGAAAAGAGCAAATCTCTTAGACGAGTAATGGTTTGTCTATCAATTGTATCTTTATCATTATGAAAGAAATCAAACTTAGATTTTTTTTCGGTAAGAATTGGTATATATATATCGTAATAATATAAGTATAGTTAAATGAAGCATTCTTCTATTTTCCTAGGTTGCAAACAATAAATCTGTACCGGTATTAAGTTCTAAGGTTAAATTTAATAGATTGAAAATACAATGAAGAGGCAATTTACAAGATAATTGTCTGCAGACTTAAAACTGCCAATTAACACTGTGTTTTATTTTCCTATTGCTTGCGTTCGTTTTTGAAACATAATTTTCTCTCAATATCATCAAATATATTTTAAAACTGATTGAAAATAAGTTTTGTTGAACTTTTTCGATAAATAAATAGGAACTTGATAATATTTAAATTAGAAATTATGTTTCATTTTGCAACGAATATTTTTTTTTTTTTTCTTATTTCTTTCTACTAACTTTAAGGAGTGTTTACTTTTAAATTTAAATGTGTCTAAAGTTGAGCTGTTACTATTTTATTGAAAAATAATACATGGATATCGAGCTGCTCTGTGAAAGATTATCCGCAACGTGAATTGGAGAACCTCCCTTTCTTTAGTCGGCTAAACAGATGTAAATTAAGCAACAAGGATAGAATCAACTAACCGCTGAGTAGTCAATAACAAAAACTACATTAAAAGATCTCGTCTAATTAATACACTGCTTTTTTTCGACGGTTGATGACGAATTCTTCTCAAATTCATCGAATAACACACAAATAGTTAACTACCATTGTGGCTGATTAATTTGTAAGTAATTATATTACCAGTTTACTGCAAAACGAAATTAAGATAGAACTGTTTTTTTATTAACATCAGTAAATTTAAACTAATTTGAATTTCAGTTTCAAATTAAAACTGATAAAAATATCAAATTTTGAAAAGCACTTCACAAACATACTGCGTTTCCAGTTCTCATTTCACTTATTTCACGGGCAAATTCACTTTTTTAATAATCGTTAAACAAAATGCATAAACACAACCGCGATGGCAGTCGTCTGTCGCCACGAGGGGATATGGATGAACTGGCCAGTCCAGGTCGGTTAGGCACAACCGTTCTAAATAATGTTGATGAGGTAATCTAATTACGGTAATCTAATGTTTTAACTAACTAATAAAAAGACGAGGTTATCAATTCCATGGATTTGATTTTTATGTATGACCACGCACAACTTTTTAGTAGTTTGAAATATTTCTGATCGATAATGTAGTGTTTTTTTGTTTGAAGTAGCCTGAAGTAGATAAATAGAGTAGACGCAGCCTTTAAAAATAAAAACAAAATTAAACCGTAAAAGAAGTGTGAAACAAGCCGCCAATTTTGAGCCGTTGCCAAACGAGACATCGCCATCAATAGTCATGCATTGACTCAATGGGGACTACCGTTTCTTTGCTCACCAGTTGGCGCCACTGTAGACTGAGGTCCGGAGGTATAGTTGTCAAAGGCGATTGGCGCCGAAACAAAGTGTTATATCTTGAATCTAATTACATAAGGTTTCTTATTTATAAATAACTATCTTGATATCAACAAACTAATTTCTGAAATAGTTGCTCTTGAGGCCGCCTAATTTTTGCGCTTTTTCTTAATTCCGCTTTAAAAGCGTTCACATTATTCGCCTAATAATCCATATTTGCGATATTTTACGAAAGAGATCACTTTCCAGTAGGTAAATTAAAGAAATTATAATTTATGCAACAAATTCCGCTAAAACCAGTGAAAAGTGAATGATATTGGACCTCACGCGACACAAGCGCCTCTAGTGGCAAATTCACTAGCGATAGCCCCCATTATTGGTTGCTTATTATCACTATGTATTTCAACGGTAATTTATTTTTATTTTTGCTATGTTCCATTGCATGGAAAAGTTTACACAGAATAAATTTATTGTAAAATGTCGTGAAAAGAGAATTAAGAAGTTATTAAATTAAGAAAGACTATAGTTTTATTTTCTTTATGGTCATACAAAGCCGGGACAGGCCACTATATACTTAAATATATTTCTTACATGCCATCAGTAAAAAGCCTCTGCAAGTTGATTTGATGATTTTCGACATCCTAAACTTCTCATTGGTGTCAGCCTAAAACTAAATTGAACCACTCCTTCCTATTTAATGGGTGTTGTATTAAGAGACAAGAGTACTGGGGCCTTATTCGGCAGTTCGAACTTGAGTGAATTGGGCGATTTTGACATTTAGCCCATACTAAAACTGTCAAAAAGGGGCTATTCAATTACGATTGTGATACGATTTGATTAGCTGAATAGGGGCCTGCTAGCAAAAGACAGGTAGCAGAAAAATCAGCAGCATCAGTTTTTATTTCCGCAAATAGGCCCTAGATGGCACTTTTACACTTACAAACATTTTATCCTACCACATCTTCGTGACAAGATGGTAGTGGGAAGAAGCAGCACAAGATGCTCGGTCACTATTGCCAGCCGTTTTTAGGGTTTCGTAGCCGAATAGCAAAAAACGGAACCCTAGAGTTTCGTCAAGTCTGTCTGTCCATATGTCCCACTTTATTCCACCTGCCACTTTATTCTGAAAGCATTAGCATTACACAGTTGAAACTTGGTAGGCAGGTGTATTCTGTTAACCGCTTTACGATTCTCATAAAAAAAAAACAGAATGATATTTAAGGGGGGCTTCCCAAACATATAACTAAAACAAAAAAAAATGTTACTCAAACTGTTAAAATGACATACTAAGAGGTTCCTAGAACCATTTTTCAAAGTCTTACATTTGGAAGATAGACGCTTCCAATGTGGGCATAATTTTTAAACAAAGCAAGTGAAAATTTTGAAAAAAATTTATAATGTAGATCTTAACAAGTACTTTCAACGAAAATTGGTTTGAATGAGATCAAACCGGTAGTTTTTCAGAAATAGCACATTTTTAACAACCACAAATGTAACTTGGACAAAGTTCATACAAACACTATGAAAAAGAAGTTATTTTGCAGTCAATTAAATACGGTGGTATTTTGGCTAAGTGGAAGTAAGTAGACCCCTAATTCAGTTAAAGTTGGTACGGAAACCTTAGTGCGCGAGTCCGACTTGCACTTGGCTGGTGTCAACAATTTGGCTTTTCTCAATTCAAAATGTTCAGTGCGTGCTTATTCGGTTAGGGCGTTTTTCTGACACTATTGTGTTTGTATTTTTATTGAACATCAGTGACTTTATTATAATATAGTAATATAATTGAGTCATAATATTTTATGTTCATACTATAATTTATTTATACAAATATTATAATATTTATGAGGAAAATATAACAGATTGTGAATATATTATTTTGTGACTAACTAAACCTGAATGAAACAACTTTATAGCAAATTTTGTAGCTGCGTCTTCCTAATGGTATCTTCACCTAGTCACTTTCTCCAGATTGTCACATGCAGGTGCAACTGCAACAAATAAATACTTGGGACTCACCTTTCAAGCAGATGAGTAATATGCCTGTTATTGTTATTTGCGGTTTGTTTATCTCGTAGCAATAACAACGTCAGTCGCTTTTCTGTTAGGACTCCTTTAGTCGCCTTTGAATACACCCAAAATCATAAGCATACAATCTTTATTGTCGAACAACAGGTGAACATAATGGTCATAAAAATGTTATAAATGTGTTACTCAAGTGCAATTATTGACCGATATTTCTTCTAATATATGTATCATTTGACATATTTTTAGTCCATCGAAATATCTTTTAACATAAGTATCATTTTACTGAACTACGTTTCATCGATTTTCATGATAACTTTTTACTGTTGGCCGAAGTTCCTTTTGAACTTTTTTCATTTACTAGATGGCTTATTTGCCATACGTTCACTTGACCATAATCATATTTTACCGAATATCATTAGGCTCGACTTGCCATGGTCCTTTGCCGTGGTACTTGTCTGCCCAATACTAGAGTGTAATTTACAAGCCGGAGGCGCGGAGGGAGAGCAGCCTCCGCCCGCTGTAATGAGGCGCAGGCCGAAGGCGACCAAAAAGCCGAAGCTGCGTCGGCGGCGAGCTGCGGTGATTGCGCCTTGTTACGTAAAGGCAAGGAGGCTGCACTTCCCGCAGCGCCGGAGAACAGGAACTCCTAATGCTTGCTTGCATGCTGCATTTGTGTTTGCATGCTGCATTTGTGTTTGCATGCTGCATTTGTGTTTGCATGCTGCATGCGTGTTTGCATGCTGCATGCTTGTTGCAGGCTACACTACATCACACTATTATGAAACGCTTTAGTATCTACGTAGAAACAATTTTACCTTCGAGTTCAATATAACAGTGGTGTAATGAATGTTCGGAAAAAAACACTTCGATCAAATATTATTTCGGCCAAGCATAAGTTCGGTAACAAGTTTTTTGACCAAATGAAACGTCGGGGTTACGATATAAAATGAATATACTTTATTTGACATTTTAGCAACTTAATTGCACTTATAATATCAGTATATAAACTTGAAAAAATTTGTCTCAGGTGGGACTCGAACCCGCATCTCCTCGCATGCCGGGCGGGCGCCATACCATTAGGCCACCGAGACACTGCGACACGGCGCGAATTTTTCAAGCATATTCTTTCGCTGTGAGCCAGCGTTGTTTCATCAAATGTTAGGAGTTTGCACCCTTAACACCGGAAAGAAACATCTTTGCAGATGTTTGACAGTCAGTTAAGATGAAACAGCTATTTATATACTTTATTTGATAAAATGAATAGATAATAGGTCAACTGATACAGTCTGAAACGTCAATTTGGCGAAATGAAAAAAGACGAAACGATGTTAGCTGTAAAATTTTCGGTAAAAAAAATCGGACATCAGATAGGTAACCGTTGTACTCTTTTTAGGTGCTGGCACCAAACGGTCATGTATCCATTTCAAGCGAACAGCTTTACAGCTTTTAATTCTCTGTTCAAAATAAGTGAAAAAAATTACGGCCCATAATCATTCCACTGCAGGATATAGGTCTCCATAATTAAATTAAGATACCACACCAATGATGGGTGTAGGCGTTATCGCCGCGCTTGCCAAATGTGGGTTGTCACAAACGCGAGCAATGTTCGAGAATTCGAAACTCCCGACCCGGGAATAGACCCCAGGACCCCAAGACAGTAGTCCGGTACTAAAACCACTCGACCAACGGGGCGTCAACTGTTAAATTTCTTGAGTATAAATGTTGTTGCTAAGTCTTTTATGCGATCAAGCGTGCATTCAAGTATTATGGCTTTTTTGCAAAGGTTAGGTTGTCTTTTAAGGCAGTTGATCTCCCAAGTTAGGAAACATGATAGGATACTCGCAGTCAATGAAACTTCAGTCAGTAATGTAATGTTTTGTCCATTCCGTAAATCTATTTTTTGAGCCATGTATATGGCAAGGGGCCAGCCAGCGTGTCTGAACAGGTTGGATCCCATACCAGCACCCGGCCCATCTTCCATGGAATCAAACTCATACCGTCCGGTTTCTTGCCATCGTCTCTTGCAATACCAGTCGGCTTAAGTAGACTTGGCACGTTATCTTGTATAATAATCATTTGTTACAACAACACATGATATAATTTTGTTTGACATAACGATTACTTTACATAACCTACAGTTTATTTAATACTATTTAGTATAACATTCATAACAAATAAAACCGTTTGAAATAAAACTCATTTAATAGATTATTCATATATATTTTTTATTATGGTATACACAACAGATTACATACACTGACGACGCCTTACACAATTTTTTACGACTATTTATGCACTAGAATGTAACCCAAAAAACGTGTACACACAGCATGACAATATAGTAAACACGTAAACAAATCGTTAGTAAAAGCAAATCTAATCAAAGTGCTTTAACAAAAAAAAATATGAGAAGTACATAGCAGTTTTGGTAAAATTAAGAATTTGGTTGAATCCCGACTCGCCGTGGTCTTTCCGCCGTGGTACTTGTCTGCCCTACACTAGAGTGTAATTTAAAAGCCGGAGGCGCGGAGGGAGTGCAGTCCTCGCTCGCAGTAACGAAGCAAGCCGAAGCTGCGGAAGAGAGTGTGGGTGCCAGAGATTTGTTACGCAAGGGCGGAAGGACTCCACTTCCCGCAGCGCCGGAGAAGAGCAAGACAAATGCATGCATGCTTGTCTGCTTGCCTATTATGCATGCTTGCCTGCTTGCCTATATGCATGCTTGCTTGCCTGCATGCATTCATGATAACATGCATGCCAGCTTGCATACATGATGATTGCCTGCAAGCATGCTGCTTGCCTGCATGCATGCTTGCTTGCCTGCATACATGATTGTATGCTTGTTAGTCTGCATCCATGCATGCTACCCTGCATGCATGCATATTTGCCTGCTTACGTGCATGCATACCTCCTTGCCTGGGTGATTTGTTTATGGAATTTCGTACTATTAAAGATTCGGAATTAAGATCGTTTGGTATCTTTAATTTCTGCATTCTGACGATTTTGTATCAAGTAATCACTATCGATTATTAGTAAGAAAATGATATTGAAAGGAGAGTAAATGCTGGTAACAGAGTGAATGGTGCGCTGCACGCCTTTGTGAATAGCCAGAATATTTCTATGAAAGCTCGTCTGGCTGTGCATAGAGGGGTGTTGGTTCCAACACTCATGTACGGAAGTGAAAGTTGGGTATGGCAGAAAAAGCATGAAAGTAGAATAAATGCAGTAGAAATGAGAGCGCTAAGAAGTATGTTAGGAGTGAAATTGAGTGACAGGATAAAAAATAGTGTGATAAGAGAACGTTGTGGTGTGAAAGAAGATATTATCACACGGATTGAGAAAGGAATGCTTAGATGGTTTGGGCATGTAGAGAGGATGAATAAGAGAAGAATGACTAGACAGAAGAGGAAGGCCTAGACGAACTTATCACGATCAAATCGGGGATGTTCTGAAGAAAGGTCAGGTCAAAAGTACTCTAAACCGACGAGCATGCATGAAAAGATTGATGAATGTGGAAGAAGCGAAAGATGTATGCCAGGATCGTAGTAAGTGGAAGGCCTTGGTCTCTGCCTACCCCGTTGGGAAGGAGGCGTGATAATATGTATGTATGTATGTATGTATGTTATATAAATATGAAAGTTAAAGAAAATGATTTTATCCAAATTGTTACTTATACGTTTTAAAATTATGTAATTTAGAATTATATGTTTCCATCATTATATTAAACAAAATTATATCATTTGATTGTATATGTTTTTATCTTTATACGATATGTTGTTATACTATATATTATACACCTTTTCAAATCGGCCGACTTCATGTCTTAAAATGCATCAATTTAATTGTTTGCAGTAACCAGTATACCACATTGATATAGTTTGTAGCGCCGCTAGATAGAGTTGCATTTCTACTGCGTATACGCATGCATTTAATGAACTGTAGAATCGCTAGTGTATGTAGGTACTCATACAGGAAAATCAGACTATTTTGAAATATTTTATATAAACCCAGCGACATCGAAATCGACATGTTTTCTAATGCAACGAAGCAAGCAATAAGCAGCGCAAGCGCAAATCACTTTTGGTGAATGCTAAAAAAATTGTACCGATCAAAACCAGAATGCTGGGCTATTTCATCAGTATTTTACAGGTTTGGCGGCAAGGTGCCACAAGAATGCGCTGGACCTTCAAACCAAAATTTGATTTTATAATTAAATAATAAATAAATAATGGATGGAACACAGCAATAATATTATATGATTATATTGTCTAGTTAGAGCTATGAAACCTGTTACATGCGATGTATCATATTATTATGATAAAATTAGTATTTGTCAATTAATTTATCGGCAGGTAAATATTCCTTTTTTCTAGAATTCATATTAACTTATTTACTACTACTAGAGTGAGCCACTGTAGCACTTTGCAGTTAACAGGAATAAAACAACATTGAATTATTTTATTTTATTTTATGACTTACCACTATCTACAAACCTGGCACAATAAAAAAACTCTGTACAATTTCCGGTCTAATAAACCTATTAGCCACAACTTGGCATAAGTATTTCTAATTAATAAATTTATGTTATTATAATTGCCACATTAATGTTGCGTTAAATATGAGCACGCCAAACGTGTATTATTCTTAGTTGCTAGAATAAAAACAAAATGTAAAATTACAGTGAAGATAATCTTTATACGTGTATGCACCTTTATAAACCTATATATATTTCATTAACTTATTATTGTCTATATTGTTTAACTATGGTAACCATTTGGTGCACTCAGTATAAGTTATTCATTATGTAATGTCGCTCCAAAACCTTTTAAAATCCTATAATCAACTTAAGAATGTTTGGACAATACCAAACAAAATGTCTTAATTGACTGTTTTAAAATAGCAATGGCAACACAAAAGACATAATTAATAAATCAGTCTCATATTTCAAGAAGAAATATAAAACGTTTTCTTGGTAAAAGATATGGTCTAAACCTCAAAAAGTTATATAGGTAAAGATGATTTAAACTTTCATGATCTATTATATGAGTTAGTTGCTTAGGTATTGTAACACTGTCGGAACATCGAATATCTTTCTTTATGTATATATTCCTATATAAGCTTAATTATTAGACTATTACAGATCTTTAACCCATGCGATAGTATAACTCATTAAAACAAGGCAGATGGTAAAACTTCCCAACTCTTATGTCAAAAACGTTTTTAGAATTTAAAAAAAATAAAACTATATTTTGGTATTCATGTCACTAACTAAACAAGATTGCTTAGGCCTCAAATTGACTTATGAAACTTATTACAAGTGAGCTTAGATTGATAAAGGCTTTTTAGCAATAAGTGGTAAATTTCAACTGAAAAAATATAACAAAGTTACAATTCACAGAGAAAATTTAATGACATAAGTACCTACCTATAATGAAATTTACTATTTTAAGAATTAATTTCTTAGGGAAGTGAACTTCTGCTCTAGCACAAAAACTTTATAAAAAATATTATTGTAAACGAAAAAATAACCTTTTCCTGAACATAACTTTCTCTACTTATCTTTGTCTTTGCAAAAGCCACTCGTGACATTACAAAATACCTGGATTTGGATTAATAAAAGAGATTAATCTCAAATTTGATACCTACTTCACAACAGCAAACGTTTATAAATGAAAATTCACTTGTCTGACTGCCTGAAGTGGGACTCGAACCCACAACGTGTCGCCATGCCATGTTACCGGTCGAAATGTAGTCTCAAGGGATAATGCTGTAAGCCGAAGGAAGATTTTCAATAATATTTAATAGTAATTTTAGATGAAAAAGCTTCATAGGATTTTTAAACAGCTTTTTGAGCAATCCAGTTGCTTCTTTTATGTAAGCAGTCGTATTTTTAATTTATAGCAACTACTAATTTGATTGATAAAAAAATTGGTTAAAAAACATAAATATTGATCATCTCCATGTTACTCATATAAAATATTTATATAATGGTTTTATAACGTCGTATTTATTTAAGTGACCAAAATAAATACGATTTTATAAAACTTGTAAAATGACAGTTTGTAATTTTTTTAGAATATTTTTGTGTCCATGTTATTTTATACAAAATACGTTTTGAAAACCTCTAATTAAATCTTACGAGCCTAATAACTGAAAGAAATTAAATTGATTCTTTGGCAAAATTGATCAATTTTATTTACAATTACCATCTTTTGAAATTTATCTGAATAAGTATTCCACGTTGCATTAACATTCCACATCAAGTAAATGAGATTTGATGAGATATGAAAGAGTCATCAGATAGAATTTCCTTCAACGTCTACGAACTTCATTATCAGCTGCGACTGGTGCCTTGGTAGTGGTGGTGGTAGTCGTCGTAGTGGCGGGATCCAGGCCTTTGATCTCGAACTGACCGCGGAACA
Source organism: Anania crocealis (assembly GCA_949315895.1). NCBI lineage: Eukaryota > Metazoa > Arthropoda > Insecta > Lepidoptera > Crambidae > Anania > Anania crocealis. The sequence goes on along the minus strand of OX438869.1, from coordinate 4,824,352 downwards.
AAGGTCTGAACAGCCTCAGGAAGGACTGGTACCGGACAGCCGAGTTCTGAAACGCACGGGCAAGTTTTGTTAGCAAAGTTGCGGCTGAGGAATTTTGCTATTGCCAAACGAGTAGGCGTAAAAATTAAGTATATTGACATAAAATTGCTCTAAATGTTAGTTTTTAAACAAGACTTAATTTATTTAAGTTTTTCTCTCTTTGATATTTTAGTAAATGGAGTGAAATTAAAAGCAGTGTTCAATACTTCAGTAAAGTATGATTTGTTCTACCAAAACATAATGAAACCTCAACCATTTTGTCACAGTATTGGTCACATTGTAAAAGTTAGTCCTATAAGGATTTTCACATTCCTAAAAGTTTGTTTAATATTTCAGATATCTTCCAGTATTGTTAATTTGATTGGAGTAAAGTTTTTGAGGCTAGTAAACAAATAAAGTTTTTAATGCTCTAGATACGAGCTCATAAGCGCCTAGTAAAAAATACAAGAAGCCCATTCCAAACTAATTGCTGCTTAAAAAACTAGATTTGCTATTGCTTATTCTTTATCATCAGGCGCACCTCAACGACATTTTTTACCTACATTTGGTTATGATTCATTCTACAGGATTAGGTTGAGTCCGTATTAAATTAATGCATAAACAAAATTTAATTAACATAAGTCTTGCTGCTACCAAACTAGTGTCGAATTTACGTACTCGATTACTTTTACACGACACCCCTTTGATTTAAAATTTCTTATTCACTTTCATAAGAGTTAGTTGTTACGGGGTTTTTACTATGTTCACCATGGGAGAGGCCTATATCCAGCAGTGGGTGTCATTCGGCTGAGATATGATAATCATGACGATGACCTTATTTTTATAAATTTACATTATTTCAGAACAGAGCCGATATGAACTCGTAGCAATTAACTCTTATCCATACTCTTTAACAATACACTCGTGTAACAACTGCTGAATTCCATTTTACAATATTCTGCTGCTGCTACTGCTTTGTAGTTACACTATATTTACGTCGCTAAGATATTATGACCATACAATTAGATTGTAACTGTGGATACGCTTAGGTACTGTGTGTGCGATGCGATCCGCTTTTGTGATCTTGTTGTTCAGGCTATGTCTAGTTATAATATTGGTTTTGTTAAAAAAAGGATAAGATTGAAGTAACATTTGAGAATATTAACCTTGACTACTTACTTGATTATAACTGAACCGGCTTCGCCTTAAGAAACACGTAAAGGCCTTAATTACGTACAGATTAAGCCAGACCTCTCACTTTTGTATGCAGCCAACATTTTGACTGGAGTTTTAGTGCCAATGACATCGAGTGTCTAAGTATATTAACGAGACTTCAAATGCTATTAGGCAAATTGTCCACGAAGCTACCAAGGTTGCAATTACTTATTTAGAAAAGGAGAGAGACAAACTTCTTAGCGTTCCGTGGATTCACCGTACGGGTGCCGTGTGGCAGAAAGAGGAACTCCGAGTTGATCCCGGTACTTGTGACACGTTTGTAGGTTTAAGGGGCCTCTTACATCAACAGTAAACTTCACTACTCGTGTTTCTCTCCTACTAGCCAAATCAGGTATGAACCTGCTAAGGTACTCGCTCTAGAATATAACTTATTGCAGTTCTGGATCAGCCAAGGTCTTTCAGAAGGATATAGAGATTTAGCTGGTATACCTCTCGCTTCTACTTCTATAGCATATAGACTAACTACTTATCCGTTATTTGTTTATTCATAGATCATAATATTTGTTATGTTTCATCGCGTGGTCTCTAGGTTGCTAGTTTATGCAGTACGTGAACTAGGTAATTGTTTCAATTTGCAAAATTTATCTTGTTTACTTCAAATACTACCATAATGTCTCTACCTAATTTTCAATGGAGAACCCAGAAAAGCGCGTATGTTGAAATAACATTTTCAAAATGTTGTAAGAATATTTTGTAACCAAATAAAAAGCCTGGTATTTGGAAATTAAATTTCTTGATTATAATTTTTTTCGACTGTCTTAGCTGGGACTTGAACCTAAATAAAACGCCGCTGGCTCACAGTGTAAAAAGGCTTGAATAAATTCGTCTATACCAACAATGTCTTAGTAGCTCAATTAGTTATCTACAGCAGTCGTCTAGAATGCGGAAGGAAGTGAGTTCAAGTCCCATCTAAGAAAGTCGAAAAAAGTTGTTAACCAAGTTTTGATTTTGCCATGGTATTTAACCCGGCGATCTTCGTATCGCATCAGAATAACATTCGATTTTGACGTCTTAAATGTCATTGTCATAATATTTGGCGTGATTGGAAAAATGTACGAAGTAATAAATTTTCTTCTATTCATTTTTTACTTTCCAAAGTTTTTAATAATTATTCTAAAACAAACCCAAAAACCTAAAAATCATAAAAATCGGTCCAGCCGTTCTCGAATTTTCAATGGTATTACTAACACGACTTTCTTTTATATATATAGATGTTTGCATAGGCCGGTTCCACCTTGTATTACCATTTACTAACATCTGTATATAAAAGGAATCGTTACCTACCGTTTTATAATCTAATGCTAAAGGTCAACATTAAAATTCTGTGTTATTGATTGCTGTCTAAAACATAACTTTAGTGTGAGTACTCTGTTTATTATTCGTTGAAAATATAGTACCTACATGTCACTCATACATTTTTAGGTCAAGGTGCTGGTATGTCTCTATCAAGTAGCGGTTTCTAAAACAGTGGAAAAGTTTCATAACTTCAAAGAAGGATACATTTTTTTTTCTTTCATTTAAATGGAATCAAGGGCATGAACTAAGTTTATTCCATAAGCTATGTTTATTAAGGGGACAACTAAAGGTATGTGCTGCCCCCAATTGATTTAATTTTATTACTTCTAAACAAAATCAATTATCGAAAAACTAGAACAGTATCATTTTTGCAAATTACTTCTAGTATTTATTGAATCACTGTTAACTGCTTATCATTCTGGCATTCTTTCGTATTGTACACTCGACAGCACATCAAGTTAAACAGTTGAACTGCGATAATAGCTTTTATTGCGTAGGGCATAAAGGCGGTCTCAAGGTCAATATGTATAGTCTGATGTGCCGCCGTGTGTACATTACTGCTAAAAGCGGCCGCTTTTGGCGTTAGCGACTAATTCAACTTTATAAACAACTAAATAAAAAGTTTACTGTGATTCAATAAATACTAGATGTAATTTTCTAAAATGATACTCTTGATTCTTGTTTTTTGAGAATTGATTTTGTTTAGAAGTAATAAAATTAAATCAGTTGTAGATAGCACACGAGAGAATTAAAAAATAGGTACCTATTTGAAAAATCTATTGCTGTCGCGCAGTGCCAAACGCCTTTACCGCAAAGTGTGATAGAGAAAACTGCTTCTTGGACCGAAAATACATACTAAAAGCACACCAAATCAGCGTTTCGTAATCCCCCGATTACTTTTCCAAAACTAGACCGATTTAAATATTTTTTTCATTAAGAATTAAAGAAAGGCTTTGGCCGTGTTCGTATGTTTTCCTTTTTTTCTAAAATTTTGGCAAATTTGTTTTCTGGGTGCTTGAACACAGCGGAAAATCTGGCAATTTTTTTCGATTTTTGAGGGCTCATATCTTTTTTATTAATTAATTTATGAAATAACAGAAAACATAGAAACATGCTAATTTATTATAGTGGCCATAGATTTTTGTAATAAAAATTATTGCTCTACTGGCTTTATCCAGGGAGAAAACGAGGGACTACGTTTGTATGGAAAAACGGCCCTTGTGTTTCCTCTTAAGTATGATGTTTATTACCTATGGCAAAAGATTTCGAAAATTGAACCATCTAATGCTATTTCGGTGTATTAAAACGTTCACTATAAAGTCACGTATATGATACCACTTATACCTTGTTCTACATACAGGGTAATATTATGAATGAAAAACACTATATTTACAGCGATGATAGATCCACAACATTGTAAGATTCAGAAGCTAGCTTTTTAATAGTCATAAACTGGTCTAGCATTTTAGTATTTTAAAATCATCGTCATATTTATTTTCTAATACATTCCAATTTGAGGTTCATCCGTTAGAGGTTTTAAAGTCTATAACGGATTTTAGATGTAAACAATAGTTGTGCTTATATACATTCTTCATGAGTATAAATATAGTGCACCTGATGCATTTTAGTAGCTAATAATCATCGTCATAATTGCCCTTCTAATACAACTTCAGGTACCTCCGCTAGATGGTTTCATATTAGTCTAAAATGGAAATGGCTACAAACAATTCGTTATATAATTAAATAAATAATTTCGGGCCAATTACCTGTATCACGTCTCCAACGATCTTAGTGGTCCGGATGAGCAGTGACAGGGACGGTCCAAACAACGCCCCCGGAAAGTCCAGGCTGACCTTGTTCCTGTCGAACACGGGGATGTCGTCCGCCTGCCTCGTCCCCCTGTCGGAGTTGGTAGACAACCCCCTCGTGTTCGAAGAGCTCGGCTTGCTCAAGGGGCCCCTCGTATCTGACGTGGCCCCTGTGTTGGTTGCGACCGTGTTGATGTTCGCCGTGCCCCCTCTGACTTTCGATGTGCCCCAACTGTCGATGCTCGGTGTGCCCCGTGGGCTGATGTTCGTTGTGCCCCACTTGTTGGTATTGCCCCCCGTGTTCGTGGTCGTGGCCGACGTCGGCAACAACGATACGCGCTCCGGACTCGTGCTTCTGACCTGGCGGCGGGATGTAATGCCATCCTGTATGTTTAATTTTTTTTATGTTGATGATATTTAACATATATTTACAAAAATCGTACTCACGTTGTTAAGTCGAATGCCACAAAGAACGAAAAATCAATTGTTTAATCGGGAAGAGCGATGTATTTTATTCCTCGACATTAAATACTACTTATATTAAGTAAGTACTTATCAGTGCGTCTTGCACAATTTTTTTAAGACAATATTTACAACTGTCTGCATTTTTTAAAATAAAAAACGGTATAATAAGCAAAGATAGCCAATTCTTTGTTTGACCTTTCTATGATTTATTGCAAACATAGTATTTCAAACGTTTGTTTTTCTAACCATGTTTTAAAATAACTTCATTTTCATTCTTTGTAGCTGTAGGAACTCAACCTAATTTGGTTGCAAAATGTACAAAAAAACGTTTTGTGTACATACATTCAGTTATGCTTAAACCTACGCTACCGAAAAACCATTGTCGGTATTGACTTCAGAGGATATTATATTCACTGTTTGTAACTAACACAGGAATTGAAAAGAAAACATAGAAAATTAAACATAAACATGAGACATTGGTATTTATAGCACTTGGGGCCCCTAGGTTCTATCATTAATACCTTACTATTTATAGCTGTTTTCTTTTTTTGCACGAAAGGTGTTTTGTTTCTATTGTTTAAATTACATATTGACTACCATTAACTATAGTATATCTTACATACTTGTAGCTTGTAGTCTGAGGTTTAAATTTTCGACATCTATATAGTGTTCTTTAAAAAACCTTAACTTACTACAAAATGTTATAATCTTTTGAATAATCGTGTTGCTAAGCCAACTTTGCTGCTTAATTTGGAAAAAAATATTGATTATGAAAATGCGGAGGCGTTTTCAATGTTTATTAAGTTGACCTATTCACAATGCTAGATGCGAGCAAGTCTAGCAACTACATCACTTTAAAGAGATACCAACCGCAATGTATCGGAGCTCCGTACCTCAGCCATTGCTTTAAGACCACGGACAAATAAAATTAATTAAAAAAAAAAGATTCAAAAGATTTTCTTGTTCGGTTTTCTGTAATCCGTGGTAATATTTTTGTATTCCTTACTTACTTACCGTGTATGCCAAATAAATGAATGTTATCTTTCTTTTTAATCGAAAACCAGTTATTTTGTCAGATATTTTTTGTTGTGATTACTTTGTAAGAAGGCTATTGTGGTTGGTGTTCTGGTTCGGGCGTGTGAACAGCAATTAACTCGAAAGTAATTCAAAATACTGAAGTGTCGATGAAAGTATAGGTATATTTTATTTTATTTTATGTGGATATATAATTTAATGTAGTATTTATCGAAATAAAAGTAAAATACATTAACAATAAAGACAAAATAATACTACAAGAGTAATTACATAAGTGTTTGTAATGTAATGAAATGTTTATAGTTTTTAAATAAAATTAAAATAAAACACCTTTTTATTTACTTATTTTAGCATCTTTTGTGGTTAGATATTACGCAGACAAGAATACATTTCTACTAAGTATTATGTGACAGAAATGAGATAAAGAATTAAAATACAGAATTCAAAACTCAATACTTTATTATCAAACAACATTGTTACCATAAATATTGTATGAAAAATAAATCGTTCTTTCGTAATAAATCGTTAATAAACCTTCAATAGGTATTGAAGTAATATAAAGGGAAGGAGTGAAAGTATATATGTAAATGTATAATGAGGAATACGTGCATTTATAAAAGAGGATTGTGATAAATAGGTTTTGCATAATAATATGTGATTTACATGAGCGATGAGAGGAATGAAACGAATGAGAGTAGTTTGTATGTTATGATACGATTACGAGTGAAAAAGCATGATACCCAAAATAGCTAAATATATTTTTTATTCTGAACTTATATAATCAATTTTTCAAAGAACTGGGTTATACCGTGAAATGCAAAAGTATACGCAATCTAAAATACAAAAAGGTTTCCTTTTATAATTACTTGTAAGTACTAGACATAAAATGGAAAAAAAGTTGTGTATAATCAAGACATAGTACACCGGACGTATCGAAACGCATTGAACTGCATAATCGTAAGTAAATTAAATCGTAAAAACAGTATATAAAGTTCAAATTTGCATCAACATCATTTGGATTTTGTTTGTTGCATTGATGCAAATATGAAATTTAATTACTGTATAAGAATTTTAATTTCCATTTCAGTAATGTTTCCCGATGTGGTCGTGATATTTTAAGCATTTTGTGAACTGAATTATGTGAGACACTTTGACACAGACCAGTAAGGGTATTTAAAAAACCTTCACGTTGCTAACAGAAGTGAATCTACAGCAATGCATATATTAAAAAGTTGCTATTATCACCAGTGGTTTTACCTAAACCAGTGACGGATCCAGAAGTAGTAGGGGTCAAAAGGGATCGATCTCCTTACCTTAGGTTGGAGAGGAGTCCGTTCACATATAAGTCTTTCTATGTCAAATAGAATTCCGGCAACTTACTACCCTCCTGAAAGTTTACTTCCATGATAAAACCTACCGTCACCCAAGTCAAGCCCCTCTCAAATCAAGATCCTGAATCCGCCACAGACCTAAAAGTTGCTCTAGTAATAAAATAATCATGCAAAGTGCCACTTTTTAAGCCTTTGAGCAAGTAAACGTACTTTTAGCGAATGGTTCTACTGCTCAATTAAATGTAATTTAACTAGACTAGACAAAAAATATATGGTTTTTCCTAATACCAGCTGTATAATGTAAGGATTTGATTTTATTGTGTTTTGAAGTTAATGATATGAGAATAAAAACTATAAAATAGGACCATATAATATAATATTTAAAAAAATTGGCACACTAAGAAGTTCTTTAACACTAACCAGACAAGATCGCGACTAGGTGTATATACAGGCGAAGATATTGCGTGACTAGAAGCCAGTACTAACTAACATAATGCCTAGATAATTTGGATGATTGTATTAACCTAAGTTAGGTATTGTAAACGTGAAGCTTCAGTGATTCTCAATCAGGTTTGTAATTAAATCAAATACTTATACATTTTCTTAATCATTGGCATATATCCTTACTTTGTAGCTGGCGAGTTTAGATGTCAACTTATGGGTGTCTATTTAGTTGGGTTACTTTTTGAATTTTGATTATGAATCTATTTTTTATTTTACATCAACTCCTTTAAAATTAAAAAAAAACTGACAATTGTATGGTTATTTTGTAATTACTGCACTAGTGCACATACGAAAGATAAATCAAAAATAGAGGCAACTATGATCTCCAATATCTCTAATCTTTTCCAGCCTCAGGATGCCACAGATGGGTAAAGGCCTTTCTTTATTGTTCCTGCGTAGTCCTGCTTAACACTTGGTAGGCCAGTCCCAAGGAATATTCCCTTTAGATAGATTGAAATTTTCAAAATTATACTCGTCGTAAGCATCATCTAGTAATGTAACAAGATATCACAAGACTACCAAATAGTAAATGATAAGAATGTATCGTCAGTTAACGTATCCAACTAGGTAAAATTATAACTACTTAAATCTACTAACTGTGTCGTTTACCGACACACAAAAAGAACACGTCTGTCTCTACTTTGCGTATATTATTAGGTGAAAATATATTAACCCGCCTCTGAATTGAGAATCACTTAACTGTTTGTTAAAATAATTTTCACTATGAAATGAATAATGGAAAAGGTAAAATACTCGTTCCGCTGAATATCGCGGTCGCTTTTCTACATATCCTTCATTTACTATATATAAAGCGCATTTATATATATAAAGCTCAATCTATTCTAATGATAGATCTTTCATTTATTTAACTAACTAATACATAAGCATACTAAACTATAGTATTCAATACTATACCATGTTGTATTGCCTTACTCGTAATCTAATAAGCAGTTTAAGCAATACTTTCTAACAAATCATACTTACGAGTACAATAAACTCGTGATTATAAATTGCTGTATTAAGAATAATGTGACATAGTTTTGCAATCAGTTATTATGAAGTATTTTTTTAAAAGTGTGTACAGATTTTCACCTCCTTAATGATCTGTTTGAATGTGCGTTAAGGCTTTACAGATCATATTTTTAACAGAGCTTCGAGCATTCTCCGCTCATTAAATTTATTTGAAGATTTGCCGATCTATTATTGACTAAAGAACGTTAATGTACTCGGAAATGATAATGGACACCATACATTATTTTTGTGGCTGTCGTAAGGCCGTCACATTACTTCTGGGTCTCAATTATGGACCTACTTGCAGAACCTACAAAAATCAAAAGTTTAAGAGTCAATCTGTATTGTGATTTGTATACCATTTTTTTATTGTCTTAAAATTATCCGTGTGCTCTCAAACAACCACTTTTTTACGCCAATAACGAGAGTTGAAAAAACTTACCGATACTAAACAGCCGATTAGTTATTACTGGTGTAGGTTTTGTAAAACAAGTTATGTCCAGTGATTTATAAGGTTATGCCGAATACAGTCATATTTGACCACTAAAATCAGGCTTTTTGGGGTATCTTTTAAAACAAACTAAGTCGTAATCTGCTGTTAAGTCAATCAAATAATTTAAAGCTAACTATATTCAAAATCAGTATATAAACTTGAAAAATTATGTCTCAGGCGGGACTCGAACCCGCATCTCCTCGCATGCCGGTCGCCCGCCCGGCGAGTCCCGCCTGAGAAATAATTTATATACTGCAATTTAATTGCAATTATTCAAAATAATGATTTTTATTAAAATCGTGAAAAAAAAACAATCTGCTACAAAGAAACTAAAGCTCTACCTTTGGACGCAGCATCAACATGGACATAATTGCCCCATGATTGTGATGTTTAGGTACCCTTAGTAAAAGTAACTTTTAGATGACCGTTTTTAATCCTTTAAATAATAACTAACTGAAACAACAACAAAAACACGTCTCCAAACCACATCTACCAAAACTTTTCCGAAGATTCCGTAAGTAGGTCTAATTGTGAAAAAATATTCATTACAGATATTCTGGCGTTAATAAGTATTAAAAAAATTAAACTGGTTTTATCGGATGAATTGCTCAATAAACAGCCACTACAAAGCATACTGCTGATTTTACGAAATACTACATTATAGTGTTGTGCACTTTATGTAATCGTGTATGTACTTATGTACGCTATTATACAATAGGTCGATTTGTGCTACAGATACCACTCGCATAGCAAATGGAATAATCGAGATTACTTTGATTTTGCACACTGTAGTGCGATGAGCCCAGGTTATTGTTTATCATTACCTAATTTAAGTAAATTTGGGCAAACAAAATGGCGGGTGAAGTTATTGGCTCGTTCTTTGATTTCAAAGTAGCAGAGCTCAGTGTAATCCTTGGCATCATCTAACTAACTATTTGCGTCTTTGCTTTTTGAGTTAACTCCTATTTACGAGTACCTTTGCATTCAATCAAAAAAAGAATTTAACAGAATTATTTTAATTTGAATATAAATGATGGCGAAATTAACTCTGTCAATGTGTTACATTACTCCGACGAAAAGAATTTTAAAATTCGTAAAAGATCATTAATTTTAAAATATTTTCTAGGAGTTGAAATATAATATGCAAGTGAATCTGCAGAAAGAATTAACAATTTGATATGCGAGTGATTATACTACGGGGTGCAAAGTGCGATGTGCAAATAAACAAACAACTAGAAATAATATTTTATTATCACCAGCGCTCAACCTAAAACTATTTACATTATAAATACAGTAAAAAAGTGCGGAGGAAACTGTACAGGGAAGGTCACAGGGGAACGGATTACTTAAACACACCGCGACACGAGACTAAAGTAATATTCTTATGAATATACTAGTTTGTATGACGAAACATTGTTTCAACACAGATCCACTGGGCTTCATTTTCTCAACATCTTAAAACTTGGACATGTTAACCTAAGCGGACGACAATTGCCAAGGTCGCGTTTTGAAACGTGATAATTTTGCTGTGAATGAATAACTAATGACAAGTAATTAAAGTGAAAAATTACCGAAATATTATAAAACTTTTTACACGACTTTGTCAATGACGCCAATACCTACTTAGTTTGAACACGTATTTAAAAGAAAGAAGAAATGAAGGTGACCTAATCAATGGGATGAACAATTTAAAAAATATATTTACAATAATACTTAACAGTACTTAGCAAAAAAGACAAAATTTGTGTTAGTCTTCTCAAATACTAGGATATGACCCCCTATGTCCCTTCTGGGTTTCAAAACTGGTCTAGCTTTTTACATCAAATATAGATTCTGCAACGCGACAATTTTCATTTAAACAAAATATTAATGATCACAATCACAGATAAAAATATCAAAACTCCTATTAGAAAAACGTTCACAATTACATCGCTTGCAAAATCTGTATATGTTTGTGTCGTGGTGTGTTTATTTAAAGAGAAGGCAATCACGAATCATCTTCTTCAGAAGAGTCGATTGTTTCGACGGTACCGCCGGAGTTCCCGCCGCCAGACGCTGAACCTGACAGGGATGTAACTAGGGACAATATGGACCCAAGTCCACTCCCACCTTGGCCGCCAGATGAGCCACCGGATGCCCCGCCAAGCAGTGACGACACAGCTTGGATTTTAGGCCCCAAAAGTTGGAGTTTCGGAGTGATGAGTTGCCCAACGATGCCAGCCAACGAAGACAGACCACCGCTTGTTGGAGGCTCAATACCGTATTGCTTGTTGATTTCGATGTTCTGACGGTCGAGGTTTTCGACCAAACGCGTCTTGGCGTCTATGATCGAGTTGATTTTCTGTAATTAAAGTTTCGTGTTACTGTGGTCGCAGCCGCGATGGTATGTGGAGCAGGCATCTTATTACTGTGTCATGTTTTACGCAACTACGTTAAGATGTGTATTATACTCGTAGTTAATTCTGTACAGTTCTTTACTTTACTAAGAAGTTTATTGAATTTTTTCTTAAAGGTATGGAAATCTTAATAAAAATCGAATTTGACAAAAATTATTTAAGATTTTTTTTTTGTTAGAATTATTACTAAGGAAATGCTAAAGTATGATACTGACCCCAAAAACGAATCCCAGGACTGCATTCTTGATGCCGAACTTGGCTTGAGTCACTCCCTCAAACTTCCTCTTCTCCCTGGTCTGCTCATCGCCTTCCGCGTCCTGCACACACACGCACACATCACTACACCACACTGTCACACCAATATGTAACCAAGAATGCCAACCTTGGCCTGTATCAGACCAAGAAAGGTGTTCGAGGATCAGTCAAAATTTTTAAAAACTTGGTAAAAATTAGGTTTGGCTAGTAACCAATCCTGACTTCCAACTTTATAAATACTTTGCTGACTTCTCGTCTTGCAAACTTGTCTGATACCTTGACCAAGATGGGTAAATATTAAACTTATATCACAATCACATCACCATCACCGTTCACTAAGCACTCCATCACCGTGTTACGAAGCATTTTACCGGCACTTTGTTAGTCGCGGGATAAGACGTTTTCAAAACTTGGTAGCGTTTTGAAAACATGATAAACTTGAGATGAACAAACTGAAGCTGTAATGGCAACTCCTTATATGCCTATAACACCTCAGTTGCTCATATTAAAAATATATAATAAGTTTAAAATGACTTATCAATTTCACACTATATTAGGTGCTAATGTTGAAATTTATGAGTAAAATGTAAATTATAAGAAATATTGTTTTTCAACGAAAATGTTTTATTTTCCGGTGTAAATAATTACCGTTGCTACATAAACGTTTATTAATTTCAAACCCAATGTTCCAAGTATGTTGTTTTACCAATATCCGTTGAAGTAATTACTTTATCAGTTGAATGACCACGTTCATAAACTAGGTGTTACATTATAATATACATATTTCAAAACTTATAAATTATACTGATGATCCATGATGATATAATGATGATGATCAAGCTTTCCACCTGAGGCCCTTTGAAGAAATGAAGGCAGTATTAATTAACGAATCATATTCATTTTAGTAAGAAGTAAAAACAGGAATATTATTCAACTACCAAATATTTCTTAGTCATTCATATTTTTAAATTTATTTTAATATATAGCATAGCATATAGCATATAATAGCATATAATAAACACTAGTAACATACGTTGGTAAAATACTTCATTTCTAAAGATTAGGTTTTGGGTCAACATTCTTCACAAATTTTCCATATTTGGAGGCTGCTTTACGAAAGCAGGCAAAAGCCCCTGGCAAGGATAGAGGGACAGTTATCTAAGTTTCCTTGGTCTGTTTCTTTACTTTTCATCGCATGGGACATAAATGGGACAACACGAGACAGCTGTATAGACCTTTTCAAAAGAAGGAGTTAGCCATAATCGCCACGCTCTGGTTGGTTGGTTGGCGATTGCTGTTTAATCATCTTCTTGCAGTATTCTTAAAAATAACTTTTAGGAAACATAAGGAATGAGAAGAGGTGGTCCTATTTTTAGTGACAAAACCGTGCACCGAAAGGTACAGGCTCATCATCTTTGACTCAATTCTAATAAATATATTAATAAAGCCAAGATTAAACATGAACACAAAATTGTGCAACATACATGGTACCTTTAAGAGAGCCAATCATCCATACAATTTCCAGGCACACAAAGACCCGGGCCAACCACTTACAAGTCAGTCAATTGTCTATACTTAAATTGTTGAACACAAATAATTTCTTGTGCCGTATATCCATTTTATTACTCCATCACAGTTTACAGTTATTAAGACGATTATAATCACCAACGGCAAGCAGTCTTTACGCAAAATGGTGGTTTTAAAAACAACGCAACGCGTATTACAGCTAATATACCTACTAGTAGTTAGGCACTATTGCAATGTTTTGCTTCAATATTTTTTCACTGAATACTGTTCGATGGAAATGTTAAATATGTTGTTGGTGTTTATTTGATTCTCAGCTTGGCAAATACTGGTAGGAGTACCAAACCCTAGGTAAACATATTTACTTTAACCTTCAAATAAGAAGAGAAAGGACAAGACTCAATGCTTTTGACATATCAGTTCCATTAGTTTATGGTCACTTCCATTCATATTGTAATTGACAACAAATCGCATCAAAGGCTCAAAATCTCAGAACGGGTAATGAAAAGAGCTACGATTATGCTTTATATTTCGCTTTGTGATAATATCGCAAATGAGGAAATATCTGAGAAAATTAGGATGACTGACATAGCTCAAATTTCTCATCTGAAGTGTCAAGAAAAACCGATGGCCGTCAGGGCGGAGAGGTTTTGGATTGACCAAAGTGCACATGTGATTATTACTTGTGCGTTGGCCTGTTCGTGCTGGTCCCCTACCAGATGAACCGCCGATCTGGTGGAAGTCACGAGGATACGCTAGTTCTGGCCAGTGTGGGACCGATCGTCGTAGATATGACCTTACTTAATAGTGACCTATCACCAGCAGTAAGCGTCGTTTGGCTCAAATGATGATAATGATCCCCAGCACCAAGGAAAACAATGCAAGAAAAAAATATTGAAGTATTATGACAGAGCTGAAATCTTATAGTGAATTAGCGATTTCACAGCAAATGTTTGGTTTATTGTCAATGAACTCGTTAATTTTACCGAACTATATTTTCAATTCATAATGAAAGTAGGTTGGCATTTCTGTTCTTGAATATTCTTTGATCCTGTTTATTTCCAAATTAAAATGCCTAAAGTCACCCGTTTAAGGTCAGGAAGGTGCTACGTTTGTGTAAGTGGCGGGTGGGGTGTTGCAAGCGACCTCTGCGCTTGCGCAACTTCTTGCTCATAGAGCCTATAGCGTAGAGTTTAAAATCCTGTTTTATCTTTGAAAATTTTGGACAAAGAGTAAATGACCTGTGGGTTACAGATACTAGTAAGTAAATTTCGCTAACCTCAATAATTACAAACTTTTCCTTACTCATGTTTAAAAAAGTGTGTGTTATGAACTTTGCAAAGTATTTGTAAATTTAAGCATGTTGATTTATACATAAGCAAGCAAACACCTACAATCGTACTGCACCAACTTAATTTGACAAAGTTTTACTAAAATTGGTTAATATGATTGATTTTATACATGTAATTGGAGCCATAGTAAATATCACTTCAACTAATATTCATCAAATTGTGTGGGATATTCGATCGAATCTGTCAACAATGTTTGCGGTTTGATCATAAATATTGCAGGTCGAGGCTGGTGAGCCACTCTAACGTCGATCATTATCGTAAACTGAACCAAGGGGGTCACTTGCAATTTGCTATAATGCCGCGACATAGTTAGTTGATTTTGTTTGCAAGTAGGAGACGTTTTATATATTTTAAAGATGCTTTAACGTGCACCTTTGTTAGAATCTAGGCTCTTCCCTGCAAAACTAAAGCTGAAAAAACAATTGCGGAGCTTCAAACAAAAGATTCAATGGTGTTAATGTGCCGCATAAATTTACCTGCTTCAAATACTTATGAAATTATAAACACTTACTTAAACGAAGCTTTTAAATGTCTTTATATGATATTTTAGCAATTAAATTGCCATTATAATATCAGTATTTAAACATGAAAAATTATGTCACAGACGGGACTCGAAACCGCAATTTCCATGCATACCGGGCGCGGCGCTATAACAATTAAGCCACCCAAACATTACGTCACAGAGCGATTTTTTCAAGCATATTCTTATAGCTGTAAGCCAGCGTAGTTTCATCAAATGTTAGAAGTTTGCACTCTTAACACCCGAAAGAAACATCTTTGCAGATGTTTGACAGTTTAAATACTTATAAATGTCTTTTTAGCAGAAAGTTTATACTTATTACTAACTAGCGGACCCCGCGAACTTCGTATCGCCTCAGATATTAGATTTTGACGTCTTAAATGAGTTAAATGTCATTGTCATCAAATATATGGCGGGGTCGGAAAATCTTATGTTTGTACGGGAGTATAGAAAAGTGTTGCTTTTTTACTTTTTCAGGCAATTTTCAAAAAAAAAAATTCTGTGTAAGAACCATCCTCGTACTTCAAGGAATATTATAAAAAAGGAATTAGCGAAATCGGTTCAGCTGTTCTCGAGATTTGCGCTTAGCAACACATTCAGCGATTCATTTTTATATTATAGATAATTTTTCCAATTTCATATTACCTTCAAACTACTCGTATAAGTGCTTTTTAACTTAGAGGCCCTTCCCTACAAATGTAACACTAAGAGGGCAGTTGCATATTCGACTCCTAGCTTGTAATACCATTACCCTAAAACCTTGTTTGCATATGCACATACGTATTGCACCTTTAAAATTGTACTTCATCTAATGCAAGTAAACTTATTTCAATGTAACCTTACCATTTTATTTCTAAGTTAGACGAAAATTACAAAAGATGTTTCCGTGAATTATTGTCGAACAATATTAAAGGTTATTATGTTAGCAAATAGACCACATTATGCAACCGAATAGAAAGGATCCCAAGTTTTTGTCTATGTGAACCTAGTCTGGGAACAAAAGTTATCGCTGTGTTTGATCTTGTTCAACTTAAGCGTTTATTATACGCCTTTCTAATGGTTGAAATACTTAAATTAAGGAAGTGAAAAAATCATTTTTCGACAAACAAAAAAAGGAGATTTTCAATTCTATGCGTATATTTTATGGATAAATTTTACGCATAAATTCTTACCAGGTTGATCGATTTAGACGATTTTGTTTTTTTTATAATAAATTCGTCATTTGCATGACTAACTGACGTAACTGACATTGAAATGAAAGATAATTTTACGGATTTAGAACGCGTTTATTTTGATTTACCCTACCCTTTGCAGCGTTCATTGAATTATCGGTAGAGGTTTTAATTATTTATAAACTAAGCTACTATTACATAAAAAACATTTATTTTGCAAAGACAGGAAAGGTATCATGCCTATTTTTAACAATTCAATTCAATTCAATTTATTTATTTAAGACTACAAGGTCCATTTTGTTAGTAGACATTAAACTTAAAACTTAAAACAATAATCATAACTTAAAAATATACAAAACTACAACGTACAAATTACGTTTGACACTACAATTATAAGATGTAAAGATATGTACTTAATTATTTAAATTAACACTAAGGCATCTTATTCAGTTGAAATAAGTGCGATTTTGCTACAAAAATGTTTACTTTGATAAGTGCTATTCATAATTGTTATTAACATTCATTTTTTTATTTTAAACACTTAAAATATATGGTTAGTCTATCAATCATTCTTCTTAATATTAAAAAATAATAATATATCAAATAAAGTTTATAAATAGCTGTTTCATCTTAACCGACTGTCAAACATCTGCAAAGATGTTTCTTTCGGGTGTTAAGGGTGCAAACTCCTAACATATGATGAAACAACGCTTTCTTACAGCGATAAAAATATGCTTGAAAAAAGGATATAATTTATCCCAAGATTATTCCCACAAGCTACTTGTTAACTCGGAAATTGTACGGTTTCCGTTGGATAGATACGAATTCAGAATATAATCATTCAAATGCCGCGTAAGTAGTACTGGAATTCAATAAAATAGGATCGCCTCTTTCTACCCTACGCGTGTCTTAAAACAACTGACTGTAACAGCCTATAATCATCCCACTGCAGGTAAAAGCTGTGGTGATGATTACATCACGCTTGCCAAATGCAGGGTGGTGATCACAAAACCGAGCAATGTTCGAAAATTCGAAACGTTTTTTTCGTTGCCCGACCCGAGTATCAAACTCGGGTCCTCGAAATCTTGGCCCGGTATTTAAACCACTATAGACCAACCACCGGGGAGTTAAAACGACAAACAAAAAAGATAAGCAACAGCATATTCTGTTTACTATTGGCTAAAGTACGAAATTCGACCCACCTGCCAAGTGTATCAAGTATGGCAAATTTCTCATTTTGTAAAGGCCTTTGTCCAACAGTAAATTTAAGACTTATCCAAAATCCGATCTACTCAGCCGCAAGTGAGCAACAAATACCCAAACTCCTTAATCTTCCAAACTTATTTAAATAATTTATTATAATATTGATAGGAAATATGTATTCAAATGAATAAATGACTAGGTAAATATAGTTTAAGCAGGTAAATGAATGGTTCATGGGAGTTCAGTGAATCTAATGATGCTTTTTATTGAAGTTCTCATGAGCTTGCGATATAAACCAGGCTGTGTTGTAACACCTTATTAACTTAGATCATTCTCATAAACCCAATAGGTATTGACAATTCACTTAATTGATTTAATAGCCTATTGTATGGACGTATGCTATTTGGTACATACTCTTAACTAGCCAAAATACGTACTAATATAAGTGCAAAAGTTTGTACGTATGGATAGAGATTTATGAATGTTTATTACTCTTTCACGCAAAAACTACTGAATGTATTTTAATAAGATTGTCAAGTAATATAAGTTAAATATTAGAATAAAATATAGGATATAATTTTTCCCCAAATTCTGTGTAGTTCCCGTAGTAACACTTTGTAATAGTTGTATTTTGTGTGAAATCACGTGATACATACGATAGATCGCGCTGTCGGTTGGTAACTATATATTATTTTAGGCAAACATTATTTGTGTCTCTCTGAACCCGATACCAATGTTAACGCGTAAAGATTAAATAGCTTTTTTTAGCTATTTTTATTAACTTTTGAGACGTGAAGCTACAAAATACGATTAATAAAGCGAATGCATTCCAGGTCATATTTTTAGAATTTTGTCTGAAAATCCAAAAAAATGTATTAGAAATTTTAAACGCACTTGCCGAGGACCTATTTGAGTCGATTTTCGTAGTTTCAGTCACAAGAAAATATTTTTTTTACAGAAGTAGCTCTACTGTACCTCTACTATTTACCTTTACACCTTTATACAAACTCTTAACGCATTCAATGACAATCTTACTTTTTATCTTACTTATATTATAAATGCGAAACTATGTTATATGTTATTCAATTACAGCTCTGAAAAAATATTTACATATTGATAGATTACAGGCTGGAAAATGATTACTTTTTATTTTGAAATCGGTGTGGTTCACTTGGGATAGTACAAACAGTTCCCGTGGGATAGAAAATAAACGTGTACGAAGTTGCAGATAACAGCCAGTAAAACAATAAATGTTGTATTTATATCATGTTAAGCCATGCACCGCTTATAAGAGTAAAGGTAGTTTGATCAATAAAGAGGTAAGCAAAAGCGGTAAGTAAAGGGTAGGCGATTTTCATGACATTTCCATCTCGCATTTATGTAATAACGAAGTTATTTGCTGTCGGTCAGCGCGAGAGGCGGGCGGCCTCGACCCGCGCCCATTCTGGCCACTTCATTTTTGCAATTTAATTCTTTATCCAATTCATATAATCCCACAGATTGTACATGATTATGGCAGAAGAATGTATCCTGTGCATTATCGTGTTAGGAAGTTACAATTACGATCACAAAAGCATTTTACTGATTGAAGTAATAAAAGAGGGAAGGCACCAAACATTTTTTTTATATTGCTTTAAAAGGAAAAAACCTTAACGAACCCACAATTTAAAAAGTTATCTTCCAAATTTTACTAATAAGTATTACAAATGCAAAAGTTTAGATGAATGTTTATTACGCAATCACGTCAGAACGGCTTCATTCACCTAAATAAAATTGGGCACATAAATAATACATAATTTGACACATGCACATTATTGCACATAGGCCGGTTTTTGAGGGATACTTTTATATTCGAAATTCCACTCGTACGAAGTTAAGAGACACAGCTATTTTGTTTCTTATATTTTGATACAATTAAATGCGGTAATCATGGAAAAACTTCATTATCTCATAACACTATTACTGAAATTGCTAAAAAGTAAAAATTAAAAATAATTTTACATAAATTTTGTCTATAACTTGCCTTGAATCAGGATTATGTTAGTTTGTGAGCACGATTTAAGGAAGACTTGGTTAACCTACTTTACTGAGACAATAGTCGTGGGTGCAATGCCTGAGCATGTCCTACAAATCTTTCAAACGCGGAAGATTATATTTGTTTTGCAAGATTAATAAAGTACTTATACTAGGCAGTAGCCTACCTTAGGTAGATAGTACTTGAATCGCTTCAAGTGCAAGGAGAGTCTGTGACCCACATAAGGTTGAGGATGTTTTGCACATTTTGGCTGAGTGCCCCAGATTTTTAAAAGAACGATTAATTATAGAGAGCGAATTGGAAATGACAGTTGAGAGAGAAAATTTGAGTCGATTAATAAGTTATAACAGGTTTCAAAATTACGCAAAATTAGTTAAGAGTAAAGCCATTAAGGGCAACGTTTAGAAAACGAAGATCCGGACACTGGTGCATATAGTCGTATATGCACCATGTGAGGATAATAAATTTATGATGATAGAATACTGTTTTGGCAATCATAATCATTTGGCAAAAAGGTCTCTGCAGAGTAGCAGAGGACAAATCAGAATAGGGGAAAAAAACCTACCTTAGGTACCTACCTAAGGTACCTACCTAAGGTAGTATACCTTTAATCCTGGTCCCACGGGACCTACGTGAGAATATAGCCGGTATTGCTATTACATGGACGACATTAGTGGTTTGCTACTTATGTGGGATAAGTAGCAAATCACTAATAAAGCTAAAGCTTATTACTTAGAGATTACTCTCTAATTATTATCTTCTTAAAATCCAACTCCGAAAAACTTGAATTTGCCTGCTTGCAAATCATGCTTTTGGAGAGGCTAAATCCAGTTGTGGGCTGGTGTGGGCTGATGGTGGTTATTAAAATTTATTTTGAATCTTTATTTAGGAACGTTTTCTGATATCTGTGTTCTCAATTTTATGTATCTAGTTTGCCTATTTTTTTATATTACAACTAACTACTACAGTTTGCGTCGTTAAGATTATAAGTATGATTTTTTAATTTCGATTTATAGATCATTACCAGATACTTAAAAATTTTGTTTTTCAATATCTGTTATGTCAATATAAACGGTAAAGGGCAAGCAGCGAGTAAGCACATTATCTAACAGCTGCGCTGATTGGCTAATAGGCTGCGCGCGCGCAGCGAAAGTGATTCACAGTCCGGCAGATATGAGACCGACAGTATACTTGACCGGCATCTGTGACCTACGTCACTTTGCTTCCCAACTAACAGGGAAATTAATAATTCAATGTAACTGTATATGCAAAGTAATCTGTAAAAAAATATATCAGATATCCTTTAAGAAAAATATTATTTATTCTAAAATATGTAGCTAAAAGCTAATAAGACTATTTATTTATTTTGTTTTTCACAAATTGTCACCCCCATAAATGAAGAAAAAATAATTAAGTAAAAACGATTTCCTTTGTTCGCTCGAAATGAAATGCTTTAAAAAACTACAGAAGATGTCTTGTACTACTTTATACTTGTTACGCACACAATGGTCATTTAGTATTCAGCCAAGCTGCTGCATGCAAATGCGATTTAATTCGTTTTATTATAAGTACCTTCTGTCTGGCCAACTTTTCTTACAGCAATGACCTTCTAAGCAAAAATGATTCTTATTTGTGTAGCATTAGCTATTCGGATCCCAAACTTAATGTAGAGGTGACATGGAAGTAACGCTGTAATTTAAAAAAGTAGCTGGTGTAATCATGAGTAATTTTATCTTTTTTTTTACTTTAAGGCACATTAAACGTTAAAAGTTAAAATAATTCTACCATTACTAGTAATACGAGTAAACCTTCAATAAAAGTTCGCTATAATATTAATTAATAATTTCATTGACTTAAACGTACCGTATAAACTAGCTCGGCTGTCTAGATATTTACCCTTCAAAAGTAGGGGTTTCAGGACCAAGCTGGGGCACTTCTCGACAGTTAGCAGGATACAGTCGCAATTTAGTAAATTTATGCGCTCGTCTCAGATTGACATTGACATGTCTTATTCGCAACGCAGATTTAAATCTTCACTGTGTGAACATATGTCCTCGTTAATTTAGGAAAAGAAAATCTATTAAATTTTGATTAAGGTAAAATAGGATTCATGTCGGTTTCCACGTTTTTATATAAGTTGTGCATGTCGTGGTAGCCTTTAATTAAGGCAACACTACAAAATGTTAATTAAGAAAGATATTTATATTGTCATAGTGTATGCTTTGTTGGCTGTCCTTAAATAAATAAATAAATAAATAAAAATAAAATAAAAACTTAGTTACTTACATGTAAGTTAATTACTACAGGAGCATATTGACGGATTTTTTAATACCTTCCTAAAATAAACATCTTCATGATAAATGTATGAAACACAGACAAATGAACATGAACACTAATATAAAAATAATTATAATAATAGAGAATTTGTATTCAATCATTACTATGTATTTCTCTGATACAACTTTGTTATGCCCGCTTTTTCGGTTATATTCACGTCATGTGAACATTTTATGTTCTGTTGTGTGATAGATAATACCATTAACATCGCAGCAAATTTATTGATAATTTTAATATTTTCTGTACAATCGACTATTGATATACTAAATATGTTAAATTTACACGCAAAAATGCGATAAATAAGTCTAAAATGCATAAAAAGTAAGGTAAGCTGCTTTAAAAATGAAACAGTATTGAACAATTTGACCATGTTAATTTTTTACTAAAGAGTTACAATCAGAAGATAATTATAAAATATTAGTTTTATAATGTGCAATTCTTAGTTAAGATCAATCAAACACACAAACAGGTATGATAATATCATACCTGTTTCTTGACAAACAAATATTACTCGTATCAACATATTATGAGGATATAGAAAGGGGCGACCTTCGTAAACTTCCACTCTTAAAATTTAATGAAGTCAGATTACTAGAGATATTTGATTCGGGATTTATACCATGTACCTTATTTATTATGAGTTTCTAATATTCCCATAGTAAATAATAAATAAGGTACATGATATAAATCCCGAATCAAATAACTCTAGTGATAATTACCATGAAAGTTTAAATCAGAAGTCAGATTAACACGCTGATGTTAACGAACTCTATGTGACAGAAAAAAAGTTCCTTTGAATAAATTAATAGGATAACTTCAGATATTTTTGCTGCTAAATAAGTAAATATTTTTTATTGGTTTAATAAGTCGTTTATCATAAACTTATAAAGACCAGTGTCCCCCTTCTTACTTAGACCCTAAAAGATGCCGATCTTTTTAGGGTTCCGTTCCCAAAGGGTAAAAAAAGGACCCTATTACTAAGACTTCGCTGTCTGTCCGTCTGTCCGTCGCTCTGTCACCAGGCTGTATCTCAAGAGCCGCGATAGCTAGACAGTTGAAATTTTCACAAATTATGTATTTCTTATACCGCAATAACAACAAATACTAAAAACAAAATAAAAATCTATAAATGGTAACAGGTAGGCACTACATCAACTAAATTAATGTAGGTACCTACTGTTGTTTACCTAGTCAATGGTATGGATCCCTTCGTGCGCGAATCCGACTCGCGCTTGGCCAATTTTTTTTAAAAGATACTTAGTTCTTAAAAAAGTACTTACAATAACAATTATGAAAAGTAAAAATGCCGGCTACGATAAGAATTTTTGAGGAGATTATGATTTTTTTTATTTTTTATTGATAACCTTGTATTATCAAATAGCCTGTTGTGTCTATTATTGGTGAAATTTCATTTATACAAGGAATGTGCAATTTATATTAGCTCCAAATAAAACTTATTAACTGTTACGATATTTCGAGTCAGTTAAAATTAACAGAGTTCATACAGCTTTAATGTGTACCTATAACTGTTTTCATCTCAATGTATAGTAAAAGCGGGATAAGCAAAAACGCTCTCAACTATGTTTGATTTCCTACCTATTTAGTAGTTTGTTTTTCTTAAATGTAAAAACTTTACTGCTGATATACAGCAAGCTCATGGTAAGGCCTTTGCTATTTACCAACCAGTATCAGCTAAGTACTTCACGTACGAGCACTTGTCCATTCAAGTTCAGTGGAAGGCAATTCCATACATTGCCAAATTGGTCTATACTCTATTCAAGAACACGTCTGCGATGTTAGTTTAGAGACACAATTGACCTACGATTGCCACTTCTGTATGTTTATCTATCTACTTATTGCAAACTTAGATCAAAAAAGATCTAACTGATAATTAGTCAAAATTTTGGCAATGCCATATTTATGTTAAGAGTACTAACTCTTCTTCTTCTTAAGACTAGTTTATGATTTTCCTAAACAAGCACTTGGACTGCGAAAAACTACATTTCATATTTTTTAAATTTAATATGTGAAACCTAGGTATATCGGGTTCAAATAGAATAGCATCACACTATTTCGTCCTATGAGTGTTGTTAGAGATGACACAAAGAATATTGCCAGAAGAAGATAAGCAACAGCGTCTTCTCTAACACTGATTGCCAACCCAGGTGGGCTAGCAGATCTATTCTTTTTTCTATTACTGACGAATACCATGAGTACCAAAATACAATACTGAAATTTTTAAATTTGGTATTTGTTCGGAAAAGTAAATTAATTACGACATTATACAAATCCAACTCGTATTAGTTTTTGCTATTAGAAAGGAATAGATCGGTTAGCAGGTGCTAAGCGTGATTATTGTGACATTATTCTCCCTTTGAAGAAGCCTGTGTCGAGCTGTAGACTGATGTGGATGGATGATAATGATGACCATGGTTAAAAAGAGTCTGATATTTATCATTATTAAATAGACAGTAATTTGGAGTTGCGTCTATTTTTTTATAGGTGTGCAATTATTTTTCACTTATTTAAGTAAAAACAGCAAAGAGTATATAAGGTATAATATATGGATGACTTAAATTTGCACCACATTTTACTTTTACATTGGGTCATTGCTATGGAAACTTGAATTTAATTATGGAGGCCTTTGCCCTACAGTGGGGTGATTATAGGCGGTTACTTATATTTTTACTATTAAATTTAATTGCAATTATAATATCAGTATTAAAACTTGAATAAATTGCGCTATGACACAGTGTCTCAGTGGCTTAATGGTATGCGAGGAGATGCGGGTTCGGGTCTCGCCTGAGACTAAATTTTTCTTATTAATAACTATAATTAAGTATTAGTATACTCGTAGATCGTTTAAAATCGTTTTATGGTGTAAAAGTAGGTTAGACTTTTAGTTGTTCGATATAATGTAAATAAGTACTCCTAAATTACGATCGGATTGAGCATATGTACAGGAAGGTAAAGCCTACAAGGCTGACCGGTGAACGCTGAAACTCGGATTAACTATATCAAGGCCTCATATTTTACGCTATAACGCACATTCGTTTCAATCGAACCACGATTTAATCATGATGTTGCATTTTAATTGTCAAAATTGATGTTTTTTTTTCATCGTATAAGAACTGCACTGTCTAGACTCTAGACTCTAGAGAGTAAGGCTAAAAAATGTCGTCAAAACACATTCGTATCTAAAAAAAATTGTTAAAATATGAGCGGTTTAGACCCAAGTTCACCAATTCTTAAACAGCCGGTAAACATCGATTGACGATTAATTTGACACAATTCCCATACAAAATATGTCAAATAATATTTTAAACGCTGTTTAAAACTTAAATGTCTGTTGGTGAACTCGGGCCTTAGACCCAAGTTCACCAACATTTAAACAGCCGGTAAACAAAGAGTGACGATTAATTTGACACAATTCCCATACAAAATATGTCAAATAATATTTAAAACGCTGTTTAAACGCTGTTTAAACTCAAACGTCTGTTGGTGAACTCGGGCCTTAGTAACATAAACCCTGTTTTTATTTTGAGATCTCTTAACTTATTAGTATGGCAAGTTATGAAAAAAATAACACAAAATACTTGCTGTTTGGTGTTTTAAAATTTTACAATTAAGTTACTTTAAAGCTGTTTACTATGCTGAAGAAACACAGATTTTATTATAACAGGGTCAGATTGCAAAGCAAACTCATCTATAAGTAATAATGAATGTCTGTTCCATAGTTCTAAACAGTATTCATCAGTTTACGATTTAAATTCATTCAACAGCCCTTGTCCGTCTACTGCTGGACGTAGGCCTCCTTCAAGTCACGCCACAATTGTCTATACTGGGCTTTCCCCATCCAGTCGCTGCCAACCGAACAGTTCTCCTAAGGTCATCAGTCGCAGGGCGTCATACTCTACGCTTGCCTAAACGCGGTTAAAATCAAAATCAGTTAAAAGCAGTTTTATTTCTGCAAATAGGCCCCAGGAGGCGCTTTTACACGTCCCAACATTTAAACCTACCACTGCTTCGGGACAAGTCTGGTCTCCACTCCAGAATTCGTCTGCTTCAGTGGTTGTTGGTTTTACGTCAGAAGACGTGACCTCGGGCTACGTTAATAACTGTCGTCTTCTGCCGAAAATCTACGATTTAACTTAATGCCACGACTAACACAAACATCGGTTAACAAACTTTTAGTATACTCGCACTTAGTCACAAGCTATGTAATTATACTTCCTAGACTAACTAAACTTTTGAATGAACTATTGTTATCACAGTACGTTGACCTGATTTTTTGTGATCTAGGTATGCACAACAGGTCATTTATATTTTTCTGCGAATAAATAACATCTGGATACAGAATAATATATTTTTTTTGTCATATTCCGTTATTACTTAAGTTTTTCATTCAAATTTATAAATTACATCAAATACTTAATAAAACATAAATTTGCAAATAACCAAAATTTGTATATTAAAAGTGTAACTTATAAAATAACATCCCCTAAGGACTGATTCTATCTGTCTACTACCGTCGCGAATTAAAATTATGGCCATTGTTTAAATATAGATGTAAAATATACTTCATAATCAGCCTATCATAGTCCACTGCTGGACATAGGCCTCTCCAATTGCACGCCACTTAGGTCGATCCTCGGCTTCTCGCATCCAGCTCCTGCCAGCCACCTTGCGCAAATCATCACTCCACCTGGCCTGAGGGCGTCCTACACTACGTTTGCCGAAAATATACTTAATTACATATTTAAAACATAGAGTGCAGTAAATTATCTATCTTATTTATAAAAGAAAGTCGTGTTAGTTACTTACACCACTTAAGTCGAGAATGGCTGGACCATTTTTTAAGATTATGGTGTTTTTGGGTTAGTCTTTGTCGAGAATAGGATAAAATGTTAAAAGCATTGGAAAGTTAACGTAATTTTAACTTATAAGAAACTATACTTCTTCATACAAATTTCCAACCCCGCCATATTTAATGACAATAACATTTAAGACGTCAAAATCAATTACTATTCGCGATACGAAGTTCGCGGGTTCCACTAGTTATTAATAAATTAAATTAAGTTAAAACTTTAGCATAACGGGGTTTAACAGATGGTTCATTGTTATATAACGATTTATAATATTAAGATGATCAACGATAAGGGCCAAGATCCCGGAGGCATGGGTTCGATCCCCGGGACGAGCAAAAAGAGTTTCGAATTCCCAAACATCGCTCGAGTTTGTGATCACCAACTTGCATTTGGCGAGCGCGGTGATTATGCTTGTACTAAATTCAATGAAAGAGGCCTTTTCTCTGCAGTGGGATAATTAAAGGCCGTTTTGCTGACTTACTAAGTTAGGTTAACTTGAGCGCTTAAGCTTGCTAATACTAAAGGCTAATAAGGCGCGGCGCTATACCATTAAGCAATACCATAAAGCTTATGATCAATCCATTAAGCTTAATGGTATGCGAGGAGATGCGGGTTCGAGTCCCGCCTGAGACATAATTTTTCAAAGTTTAAATACTGATGATTTTTCAAGTTTAATACTGATATTATAATTGCAATTAAATTGCTTACATATCATATAAAAGTATACCGATAGTGTGTTCAAGAAGATCATCAGAACATTTTGGTTTACGATTACTACGAGTATCGACTCGATGCAAACTAGTTTTTTAAATGAAAATTTAGATCAAAGCATCTCTCGATTAATCGTGGTATGCTTGTCGCGAAATCGTCGATTGAATATCGATATGTTCTCGATGGGATCGCGTTACGTCACACGTCTGAAGGAACGGCACTCTTGCGCAATGGTGCCGGTGCGCGTGCGCTGAAACCGGCTGCCGGCAGTTCGGTAATTTTATAGTTAGTGAAACTGTTTGCAAGGATAAAGATTTGGCTATTGTTCTAAAGGATACTTAATAAATTAAGCATAGTTTGATTCCAAACTCCCCTGTTGCATGGATATCGATATTCGGTTCGAACGCGATAGGTCAATTAGAATAAGTATTGCAATCTTTTTTTTTTAATTCTATTGTTTTAAGAAAAAATGCAGACATTTTTAAATGTTTGGTTTTTACAACAATGATGATATTTTATCAACTACACAAGTAGATGTCAAAGTTTGATTACCTTTAATTGTCTTTATAAAATAAGTGAGTAACTTTAGGGAATTTAGAATATTTAAAAAGTAGGTAGGTATAATGATAGTTATCGATAACAGTTAACAAACAAATGTATATAATTGTTTGGCTTTTCGTTCATATTGGTTTAACTTCATTGTATCATTACTCAAAAGTAAGGTCACAAATAAAATAACTTCCAAAGATATTAACTAATCAGAAATGCACAAAGGGTAAAACGATTTATTTGCTATTCATTGAAAATTCCATTCATAACGAACTCATATAGGATTATAATAGTGAGGTGAGTTTTTATAATAACTGATATTTCTTCTAATTTCCTTATACATTACAGAAACTTCAGAATTCAAAATGTAACACCAGTTTGACATTGGTAGTGTTTGATCATACTTGTAATTTCAAATTATAACATGACTAAATGTTTGTCATCAATCTTGATAATCATATGCAGATCAAGTAGGAAATATCCTGTCTAAACATACATTATATAATATTTGATTATTCACTCTCGTCATTTACAAATAGAGACGCATCTTTCAATGTATGCCTTAGTCTTGTCAAGATACTTTCTAGTATGAACCTATCAATAACTTAATTGCTTAACTGAGTCATACACCCTCATGATACTCCAAGCTTGGAATTGTCGAAAATACCGCAAATACATAAACAAGTTCTTAGCCCAGCACGAAGTGTGTCAGTAAATCATGTATTGCAAACGATCTCATTTTTACATAATACACGTGTAATATATGAAACATATGATTAATGCTGAAATCAGATCAGTCAACTTTTACCAATCCAGTTTTTTTGTACATTTTGCGTGAGCTAGGTGACATCACAGCACTGATGACATAGAAATGCTCATAAGGTATATCTGGCATCAATTAAGTAATGGTGAATTTGTTACAAGGTCATTCAAGAGGTTAATAAAAACAAGTTTATTGCAAACCTAACGTTTAAATCGCATTAATCTTCATTAAGTCATTAGAGCTGTAATGTCCCCAAAATTATATTTAACTTAATAATTCTCAATGAAGGTTTAAAATGGCTGAATCATCTGTTAAAAGCTGTAATATTTAGTAACTAGGGCTAAGATTAATATAATATTTGAAGAGAATGAAGAGAAAGGGAAGTAGGTCTTTGACTGTGTATGACTTACAGCATATTATAGGAAGTTTTTAACGAATGAATCTCATCAAAATTTTACCTCTCTAGTGACTGAAAAATATACTTTAATGCAGAAATGATATGACATGACATACTGCAAAGTTAAAATCTAAAGTAAGATTTTAGTTATCCCGTTTAAGATAATACTTTGAACATTATGTCGACAATAGACTTAGGTGAACAATCATGTTAAAAGTTGGTTAAGTAAGAGTGTAATGTGGCGCTTTTGTCCTAAAGTTTAGGCGATTTATTTATAAAGCTGATATCTGTGAAGGTCAATGAGCCGTGAAGTTTCTTAGATAATTGTTTGCATAGTCAATGAATAAGTGTTATGTTCAAATATTAAGTGTAACCTTATGTTAGAGGTCAAGAATAGTAGATGGTTTATGTTTTTACATAGCAAAATACGTTTAACCAACTGCTAACATAAACACTAAGACCCAAGTTCACCAATACTTAAACAGCTGGTAAACAAAGAGTGACGATTAATTTGACACAATTCCCATACAAAATATGTCAAATAATATTTTAAACGCTGTTTAAACTTAAACGTCTGTTGGTGAACTCGGGCCTTAGTCCCACCTGTCCTAGTTTGACTACTTTCATAATAGCACTTCATACACAGCCGAAGATGTCTTACCTCGATCGGTTGGAGCGTGTTGTCGTCGGCTAGTTGCCTGCGCACGCGCACCCTCGTCAGCGGCGACGCTGCTGCCACCACCAGGAGCGCGGAGAACGCAAGCGCGAGCGAACGTGTGTCGACCATCATGCGGAACGGTGTACTGCTCAATACCGCGTTAACAACACCACAGCCCGAATGGTGGGGACGCTTACTCAAACTATTACGCACACACGTGCGATTGGTATCGTGATGAAATTATTGTCTTTATGCAAATTTGAAGAATTTTTTTGCTAAGAAATAAAACATTTTCAAAATCTTACTGTGCAAAACATTTGCAAAAGATAACTATATTGTTCTGTCAATCACAAGTATTCTATAGACAAAACGATGCGTTCTAAAAATATTAAATAATATTTTATAGATATTGGTATTAAATGTTGATATCTCGAAAGATATACAAATGAACTGTTTTTATTTATCTGGGGACTGATAATGGGTCCAGTCTTGTATCTCTTTGTAGTTTGATACAACTTTACTACCAACTCTACAATACTATCTATAATATAAAACCAGCTGGATGGTACTTAACACTATCTGTTATTTAAATTGTGCGACTAAATTGTTGGAAAAAGTGGTTGCTGACAATATTTCAGTTCACGCGTGTAACGCGTTGAAGTCTTTTGTATGTGATATCATAAACATCATTTAAGTCAATGAGTTGGCCGTATCTTAAGCTACCGTGTATACAAAGCGGGGTGCATAAACTGATCTAAGATGTCCTTTAGGAGAGGTCTATGTCCAGCAGTATACTGATAAGGGTTAATAATGATAATGGACAGCAATAATACTTGCTGCGATTGGGATTGACAGCCCCGGATGACGATTTTTTGTTTTATCGTATGGTTATGTTTAAAAAAAAGTTTGCATCAGGAGTGAAAGGGGCTGGTAATGATGATGATAATGATGAATAGCCATGGCTTAGTCAGGGCGTTCCCTTACTAAGCCATGGCTATTCATCATTATCCATTCATCAGTTTCCTTCCCTGAATTTTTCATGTGCTACGGCCTATAATCATTCCACTGCAGGGAAAAGGCCTCCATCATTCAATTCAAGTTGCCATAGCAATGATGGGTACAGACAGAATCTTACCAAATGCGGTTTGGTGATCAGAAAGCTGAGCATACCAATTGCTTTGCCCGACCCAGGGATCGAACATGGACCACGAGATCTTGGCTCGGTATTCAAATCACTAGACCAATGGGGCGATCACTGACATGTACCACCATTAACCTGTAGGCACTCATTTTTGATCATGGTCATGCGTAATTCGTTGCATGTCATGTGGTGACAGAACATAAAAAATAGCACCACCATTTCTCTTCCCATTGGTGTCTAAACAGGTACTGCCAGAAGACTCTACCATTGGCACAATAGAGATCGCCAACCCACCTAAGGTAAGCGTGACGATAATGTCAAAATTAAATTTTTAGAGAGATCTGGGTGCAGCAGTGGGCTCATGTAAATTGGTGATAATAGCGACCATTTACAAAGGTTTCTACTTTAAAAACGAGTTGAAAAATATGTGTACAATATTCTACTCGTATCATTAAAAATTCAAACTTTTATCCGCAACTTAAAAAAGGACATTTCCATGTTTAAAAGTCCCATAAATTTAAAAATCCATATATTCACGGTATTTTATGGATCACTACGATGGTATGGGGACAGCTTGCATTGAGCTTTAGGTTTGATCGAGACTTCCACCAAAATAGTTTTGAGAATATTTAAACTGGCACTCTACCTACGACGTTGTCTGCATGTTATTCTATTTGATCGTATTCATCTTGATTATGTGGATTGATTGATTGATTGATTACAATTCCTAGAGATCACATAATTTTTTTGAAACCGCTATCACTATACTTACTGTGTTTTTTTATTTACTTTACCCTTCCATCCACTTTTTCAGCCTTCTCAGAGATGAAATCCTTTAGAAAAACTACGCTGGCTTTTCCAGAGGCAAATAAGATCTGTATTTTATTGAGAATTTATTGTTTTACAAATTATTAATCCAAATTTTCACCTTTGATGACTTCTTAAATAATAGCTGTGCTATGTAAATTTTACTGTCTCAAATTATGTTCAGAGAAATGTGTTGAGAAGTTATTGATTTCACCTGGGTCTTAAGCTCTATAAATGTTTTTTATGAAAAATAGAACAACTTTATTGTACGATGATAGCAAATAAACTATTTTTAACCTTTCGCATAATTTAGAAAGGAAATGTGGTCGTGTTTTAAGCTATATTTAAGAATAACCTTCAATATCTCAATTATCCGTGTGGCTAGGCCGTGTAGGTTGTGATTTAATGTAAAATGCATTTAGCTAATGCACGTTGCACATTCTAATAGCATTCATTTAAAATGTACTAATTTCAAAATCATAACTCCGGCCACTCAGACAAAAAAAATATAAGATCCATGTTAATGTTTTTTTTTAATGTATGTTTTTTTATTTAATTCTAAAATGAGGTTTATTGATAAAATTATCATGGTGAAGTGACATCAGTCCACAGCTTGGCATGAAGCTAAGAGCTGTACGTACACCATTGAGTCCAATCATCTATCATCCATTATAAAAAAATGTCTTCTTTTGAATTTAAATAAATATAATAATAAAAACTTTGATACCCAATCGACAAAAAAAATCAAAAACTGGTCAAAACTTATTTTTATTTCTGCAAATTCACTGTAATACTAGTCATTAGGATTTACGTATGTCTACTTATTTATAATCTTCCTTTTACTTTACTTTACTCGCAAAACAACAAGAAAAACAGGTACCTATAAGTAATGGCTAAGGTACTTAATAAATATTTGAAAGTCCGGAATTATTCAATTTACGTAGAATAATTCAATGTAACGCTAACAACAATTGAACACTTCCGTACTCTACACAAATGTTCACCATTACGGAATTATTAAGGTTTTTTATTGTTTTCCACGAACCACATGTACTATTATAAATGGCGAAGTAACTCTGTTCTTCTGTCTGTTATGGTTTTACGCTCAAACTACTCAACTGATTTTAAATAAAATTTTGTACAAAGATGGATTACATCTGGAGAAAGGACTTTAGAGGACTACTAGAGCTAAGTGCCTCCCCCAATTTATTTTATTTTATTACTTCTAAATAAAATGATTCTCAAAAAACTAGAAAAGTATCATTTCAGAAAATTACCTCTGGTTCTTATTGAAAATTACCTCTGGCATTTTTTCGTATTGTACATTATTGCTAAAAGCGACCGCTTTTGGCGTTAGCGACAAATTCGACTTTTTAAACAACTAAATGAAAAGTTTACTGTGATTCAATAAATACTAGAGGTATTTTGCTAAAATTATACTGTTCTGTTATAGTTTTTTGTGAATTGATTTTGTTTAGAAGAAAAAATAAAAATAAATCAATTGGGAGCAGCACATAGCTCATAGTAAAGCGGTTTTGTATCCCACTGCTGCGCACAGGTTTCCGCAGGCTTTCACATGATAAAAGGTGTGGTTCACGCAGGCAGAGCCGCGGGAAAAAAGCTAGATAAATTATAAAATTGTTAAATTTGAACGGATGTAAACAGATGAACAATCCATTAAGTATGTAATACAACAGATTAAGAGCACGCATACTGTATGCGGCATTCAGTTAGTGGTAAAAAAGTCACTTTTCTTTATACGCGGCGGCGCGGCGTAACCATTGATGTAATATACAAAACTAAATACACAATCAGCGTCAAAAAGTGTCAACATGAAATGTGCTTCCATTTGACATACGTGTATAGGTGTGAATAAAAAATTAAAAAAAAACCTATAGTGATAGAATAGATACAACAATAAACTAACAAATAAGTATCTATACTATTGCGCGTCGACATAATTTGGCCGGGTTATAAAGTTGACTTTGACATAAAATCAATCACTCTATAATAATAAGAATAAGAATAAGAACACATTTAATTGACCACAAGCACGTTACAAAAAAAACAAAGACAAAAATTACAGAACAAAACATCATAAGCAAATACACAAGAATATAATTAAACAACATTTAAAGTGGTCAATTAGGTCCCAGCCTCAGCATGTGCTGTAACGACACGAGGGCCGCTGCAGCGCTGGTATTCTGGTGGGACCCAAATGAGTGACAGACACAGTCAGAATACAGTTATAGAAATAAACGAAAAAAGTAATAAAAATTAAAAATTAAAAAAACAAAAAAAACGAACATTAAAATAACCATAACTTATCCATAGCATACATTTTAATATGGGTTAAAAAAGAAGTATAATAAATATTTTATATTAAAAAAGAAAAAAGGTTAGGGCAATGAATTTGAATACATACATACGAGTATTATAAATAATAATAATGTAAATAATATAGTTAAAATAAAATAAAATAAAATAATAAAAAAAGACGACAATCTATGGTCTGACTCGGATGGAAGGTCCACACCCTTATTAATAAATACGTCACTGCCATGCTGTGTGTCTATCGAGTACTTCTTATGTCATATGGGCGTAACACATGCTGTGAATTGTTGATTGGAAGTTTTTGGGGTTTTGTGACCATGGATGATCGTCATACGCAAAATTGATTATAAAATAGTTAAATGTGGTACATCTGTATACCACTAACAATCTAAATGTCGGAAAACATAATTTAAAAATATCAAAGTTAAATTATGCACGCTAACTTTGCTTATGTGTCTCGACAAAGTGTTTCCACGAAAACATAATAGGCATTGTTTTAGTTTAACAAGAACTAGAATAAGGACGAAACATACCCTAGGGAAATAGCTTGTGAAGACATTACTTTTTTGTTAGTGAGCTAAATGAGTTGTTTAATATCACACTGCTGTGAAAATTTGCTTATTTACAGACTTTATGCAAATAACAATGCATTATAATTCTTTGTTTACGTAATACGTTTTATGTCGTAAATACGCAGCAGTAAAAATCCGTTTTTATAGGATTATAAAGGTTGTGACATTGTACAAAAATATTTTGAACCTAAATTCCATCAATTAGTTTTATGTCAACTTAGTGTCAGTTTAATTTTTATCTATTTATGTAGAACTGAATCACTGAAATGTGTGTAACGCATATAAGTATAACGCAAAACTGGATAATTCTTTTGTTTTTGTGTTTGTCATTGTCAGGGCAAAGTTTTTATGGAAGAAGATGTTTGTTAGTTGTTTCTACGGAAATTTTTTTTTTTAGAAATATACCTACACATGTAAAGTTTGTAAATGATTGACATGGTCATAAACCGACCATATACTTGCATTATCTTTATTGGTAAACCGTCGCTCAATTGGGACTGAAAGCTGTTTTTTTATAATATTGGCATCAGGCTTTAAATATATACGGCAGGCAATATGGACTTGTAGCAAAACTAAAAATCCTATCAAATTTAAAATAAGGAAACAAGGCTTTATGACATCCCCTACATAGAAGTAATGGTTTGAAAGCTAAAATTTTGACCTCTATGATAGTTGTTAGAAGGTCAAAATGGATTATCGGTTTAAAACTTACATTGCAACATACATGTTAAATCAACCAACTAAATAAAACAAACAGATCGATTTTTACGAAAAGATATCATTTGTGGCAACGATTCCTTGCATTAGATTATTATTATTAAGAGTATATATTTCATAGCCTCTATTTCTTCTCTAGTTTCTTCAATATACGACTACCTACTTATCTAGAATAAAATACTTTAACATTCACATAAGTATCTATTAGTAAGGTAGTGGGATGAACTGGAAGATTGAGTGTAAAAAATCGTGTAAAGGCATTATCTTTCATGAAAAAATCAACGTATCTACCAATATGTCATAATATATTACTTCAGCCAGCACAGATTAGGAGCGACTTTATCTAAGGACAGGTTTATATAAACTTAACTAGATAAGGTCTTAAGGTACTCATATGTAAGACATGTTTATTAACCAATAAATTATTTTGTATTTTGTTTGTATTTGATTAGAACTATCAAGTTTGACGGGCAGTACCTCTAGCACAAAAAACTATCGACTTCGAATCGTTTGCATATCGAAAGCAAACGACACAAAGTTCGTGCTTTGTTTTGTAGTTCTCGTTTTGAACGCGGGAGCGCTGTTTAAGATTTCATACTAAATATTTCGATGGCTATACGAACACGCAAACGATTCGAATTCGATAGTTTTTTGTGCTAGACCCACAGACAACGGCAGGTCAACCTACCCAAAAAGTTGAAGGTCATTAAATTGATTTTCAGCTTTAAGTCCAACAAGTAGAGATCAATATCAATTGAGAAAATTTGACGTTATGTAGTATATTTACGTGCTGTTGTCTGTACAATCATCTTGATCAATAACACAACATTTGCCCTTTGGGGGATTCAAACCCACTGCCACTTGTGTTCAGGTCACGCACCACTAGACAAGACGATTGTCAAATAATACTTGGACCTCGTTTATTTTGTACAAGTTACACACGTTAAAGTACTATTACTTCCACAGTCCTTTACGTGTAGAGATCTGTTTTTCTTCATAAACGAAAATATATAAAATATATAAAATAAATGTATTTTGAAAAAAAAAAACTTTGCACCGTTTTGAGATCAATTAATTTTTGAACCAATTGACTATCTCCATAGAGGAGTGGCGTACACAGCAATTTTAAAAGTGTCCCCATCTGACGTTCTGGGTTGAATTCCTAAACGGGACACCGGTGAAAAACTACTACTCAATAGATATTGCCTCGGGTTTGGAAGTCTGTGGTACCTTCGTTGTTTTTAATTTCCACAAGCTCAGTGAGTTAACAGCTACTTACTTTGGGATCAGTACGATGAACCGAATGTTGACCGCATTCATTTAATTTTAGAAATAATATTTTACTAACTTTATGAAATCATTACAGATCTTAGATCATAAAAATTAAATAACAATGTCAATCAAATAATACATATTTAACAGTAGTTATTATTCAAGTCCCGGGAGCTACTCGGAGTTTCTCTTTCTGCCACACGATGGACCAGGCACCCGCACGGTAAATCCATGGAACGCTAAGAAGTTTGTCTCTCTTTCCCTTGAATGTAGGTACAGTCTGTGTTCACATTCATAAGAAAGATGAAGAGTTGCATGAAATTTAATTAGAAGTAAGCATTAGAGAATCAGACCTAACATGTTTGTTAATTTATCCATTAGATTATAATTAAGCAATATGGTTAATGTTGCTTCTGATTCGTGTTCAATCGAAGCCATTTTAAGCAGTTGGGCAATTGCAAGTGTCGGCTGCGAGATATATATCGCATTTAATGCTACATATTTGTGCAGGACATTAATACATGTCCTTCATTAAGTTTAATGTAATTGTTGTTTAAGACTATATCATATAGATAGCATTGTATATTTTTACAGTTAACTTTTATTCACCTGGCAATAGGTATTGCCATTCATTCATATCGTTTGTGTAGAAGTGTGGTGGCCGCTACTACCTACGCAAGGGTCCCGAATCCGATTCTCGGGTCGGTTAAAATTTCATTCATAAGGTTGACATTATTAGACGTCTCACATTAATAGACGATTAAGACTAAATTACGCATGTGAGTGCGGCGGTTAGAGTTTATAAGACTATAGTCGTACTTTGAAAAGAACGATTACCCGTTGGGTCGTTGAATTTGTCGCAAAATGGTAGTCGTGAAAATTATTTACGTCATACGTCTGCAATAGGCGGCATGGGAACTCTGACACCAGATTTTATTTCAAGGATAGTCATACGATATGAAGAAAAAGAGCCTATTTTAATCCGAGGCCGAGGTTATAAGTTCTAATCGCAGCACGTAGGTACTAAAAATAAAATAAAATAATCACTGTCCAGTATCATTACCAACCCATATCAGTGTACTACTTTTTTAGGGTTCCGTAGCCAAAGGGTAAAAACGGGACCCTATTACTAAGACTTCGCTGTCTGTCCGTCGCTCTGTCACCAGGCTGTATCTCAAGAGCCGCGATAGCTAGAAAGTTGAAATTTTCACAAATTATGTATTTCTATTGCCGCAATAATAAGAAATAGTAAAAATAAAATAAAATAAATATTTAAGGGGGCTTCCATACAAAAAACGCCATTTTTTGGCTATTTTTGCTCGATATCAATAAATGGTAACAGGTAGGCACACATTAACTAAATTTATATACCTCTGTTGTTTACCTAGTCAATGGTACGAAACCCTTCGTGCGCGAGTCCGACTCGCACTTGGCCGGTTTTTTATTTACATGTTAAACAACGATCTTTCCAAAAGGATGCCTCAGAACAGTCTACGTACCTTGCTATTAATTCCCGACGACTTACGAGGGTAAGCACAAAGCATACTTCCGCAAAGTATACATGGCGTCATACTATACATTGATCCAGTGTTATACCTCTGGCCTGGCCTGGCCTTAAATAATTCAGGAATGGCGGCCGGGCACTGGATAACGATCTGTTTAGGCCCCTCACTCAGCGGACCGACAATCTGGTGAATGTACCGGGAAACCGCTCTGGGTGCGAGTGGCGTAGTACCGATAGGCATCCAGATCCTGCATTATGTGAACGTCAGTTGACTGCAATAGTGATCATATCTAAATCTAGCATCTTTTAGCATTTTATCGGAAAACCTATTCAATATTTAAAAATTTACAATTTAAAAAGTTTTTGACAAGTTACACAAGAAGGTTGAGAATTGTCATAATGTGTCAATCTGTTTTTCGTTCAATGAATGTGCAAGAGTGAGCTTTACTGTACCTAAATAATGAATCTTTTTTTTATATTTAGACAAATAACGTAAAATTTTGACGTTACACATCACATACTGACGTTCACCTTGGCCCTACAGCATTCGCCTGCTTCTCGTAATGTTTTACATAGATTAAAACTAGTTATTGCCAAATCCAAGTAAAATTGACGGGTTACATTACCTACGAAAGAGAAACTACAAATCATTATGAAACCAGTAGGTTCATCCCCTTTACAGCACGCAAACCGATCGTTCTGTTGCTTTCGTCGAATACAGCCATGAGTAAGAAAGACGAGCGTAGACACAATTGGGAATTCAATGGACCTTAAGAAGCTTATTTCAATAAAATTAACATGATTTAAGACTAATCTAAAAAGGCTTAAAACGTAACACATTTCATTGATATTACGTGGCAGAAACTTTTTTTTTAATAATCCGTCTTTCAATTGTTTATTTTCTGCCAGTGTTTAAAACGTTGCATCATTTGGAGTGAGTAGACGAATCATTGTAAATACAACATTATTAGCCTACTGTTATTTGGTACACTATGTTGCCACGATAATGAGGAGGCAATAAGCTTACCGTATTTACCCCTATTATGTCACTCACAAAGATACAGGACGATGCTACTGACTATCCGTTGCAAGACTTGCATTTGTGAATTATGTAAGTGTCTAAGGCACGGATTGCATGGTGTTACAGAGAATGCGGTTAAAATTATTTAAACATTTAATAGTTTCTTCTCTCAGCTACTGACGGAAAAATTTTGGACGTCACCGTTTGGACCACCTTGTACTTATATTCCGAATACTTATAGAATCAGAATCAGAATCAGAATTTTATTTCTCTTAAATGTGGTACAGAGATGTTACAATTTAAATACAATTTAAGATCACACATTTTACCATAAAATGGCATGCAAAAATAATACAATTAATTTAAAAATTTAATATCACATCATAAAGTCTAAATTTAAAATTACGTGGGTAATAACATCCGGGTTTTAAAAGTCTTAACTATTGAATTAGTTTTAACGAATACACATATTTCAAAAATATATATGCAAGGAACGGTTAGTAATTCAAGTTTCTTGGATAGAGATCTACAAGATGTCATACTGTCGACATTGCAGATAGCTCGTATGCATTGTTTCTGGGCTATAAATACTCTGTTGATGTGATAAGAGTTTCTCCAGAGAATAATACCATACCTTAGCAAGGAACATACATATCCTTGGTATGCCTGAATTGCAGCACTCATCTCACTGACTCGTGTAAGTCGCCACAGAGCATAGGCAAAAGAATGTAACTTATTACAGAGTCCATTTATATGTTCCACCCATGAGAGGCTGTCGTCAATTACGATACGGATTTACTCCAGAAAAAACCCGTAGGGAGTGTTTGCTCCCATTTTTGTTGCAGAATTGTATAAGTGTCGTTTTACTTAAATTTACCTTAAGATTATTCCTGTCCGACCAATTTATTATTTTACATATAGTCTCATTGAAGTTGTCGTTGTAAGTTTTTTTGCCGTCGCATGGACTAACCACTGATACATCGTAAGCAAAAAGTACACAATCATGTTGGGTTACGTCCGGGAGATCATTGATGTAGAGTAGAAATAGCAAGGGTCCCAATATGCTACCCTGTGGTACACCAACGTCATTTGATTTAGTACATGATTTATACTTAATTAATTCTATATTATTATTTATGTTAGATATTTCTACATATTGTCTTCTGTTTTGCAGTAGACATGTAGTATAGTGCAATGCAACTTAAAACATATAAAATAACATTTAATTTTAATGAAAACGCTCCGTTGGTGTTCAGTGGTT
Source organism: Anania crocealis (assembly GCA_949315895.1). Classification (NCBI taxonomy): domain Eukaryota; kingdom Metazoa; phylum Arthropoda; class Insecta; order Lepidoptera; family Crambidae; genus Anania; species Anania crocealis. The sequence continues at coordinate 4,783,786 of OX438869.1, read as the reverse complement.
CGAAGTACTTAAGCAATCCGGGTCCTGAATTCGATCTCCGGGTTGGGCAACAACATTTTCGATTTTGCGACTGTATAACAAATGTCGAATTTCTATATTACAGTTAATATTTTGTTAAGTAATATATGTAAAGGTGCATAGAGTTTATGAAAAATTAAATAACAAAAAAAGGTTTTTCTGGGGTTGAAGTAAAATCAGTTATTTCTCATTTCCACGAAACTATTGCTTTAATAGCTACTTACTTTGTCAAAACAATGTATGCGATGTTGTCCACATTCAGTACCTATTAACCTCATTGAATATAAATCTTGCGTTTAGTTCTCTGAGAGCTGAAACCAGTTAATTCGGTTCTTGCCTAAATTACTTAAAGTGTCTTAACATGTTCTTGAAATGTATGAAATTGACACAACAAGTGTGTGAGCCAAATTTATCACACGAGTTGTGATACTATTTTGAACCTTTGGTAGCAACGATATTATTTTACTTATTTAATAAAAATCTTTGAATGGAAATTCAAATTCGAATGCCTAGGGTGTTCGAACCAACAACATAACAGGCGACTGCTTCAACTATTGAGCTGCAAAGACATTTTGTGTGAAAACTGAATTATTCAAGTTTGTATGCTGTAAGCCAGCGAAGTATCATCAATGTTTTTCGTTATTTACAAACAACAGCATGTCAACCTACCCAAAAAGGTAAAGGTCATTAAATTGATTTTCAGCTTCAAGTCCAAGAAGTAGAGATCAATATCAATTAAGAAAATTTGATTTTGTGGTAGGTTGACGTGTCTGTACTTCCAACTTTGATTTTTGAAGCCTTACTAAAAACAGTTCAAAATCTTATTTAAAGAATTGTATTTTCTATATATCTTTGCAATATAAATACTTAAAATTTTCATTCATTCTTAAATACCAGTTTCCTAACAGGTATTCTATAAAGAATTCAATTTTAAGATTGTTACAGATGCTGGCTATAGAAGTGGTTAGTTAATAGTTTTTGTCAAATCAATTAAAATTATAATGTACCTACATACTTTATAGATAATAATATGTAAGTAGACATACTGATTTACACTTTCATGGTCACTATTACTAGAGTTAATGATATCGCCATAATCACGGGAGAACTCAGTTCTCTCGTGATCATGGCGCTTGCAACAGTGGCGAAATATCGGAAACTCATATCATATAGGTCGATACACATAAGGGACGACTACTTCTCGGCACTAGCCCAGACTTATCCCGAAGCAGAGGTAGGTTTAAATATTGGGCCGTGTAAAAGCGCCTCCTGGGGCTTATTTGCAGAAATAAAACCGATGTTGTTAAAATTATCTAAAAAACAGTATGTATGTTTCCTTTAAAATAATAAAATTGAATAAAATTTTATCAGAAAGTATGCAGCCGCCTTTAGATCGGATTCCCCACGGTGTTCTTTGGTACAGCAAAGATTACGACAAACTAATGCTTAAATTGCTTAAATCACCGTGCGCCAGCGCTTTTGCGTGCCTTCATTTTGAATGCGCGGAAATGCAACTTGCGTGGTATATAATTATTTAACTTATTATATAACTTTTAGGACATCCTCAATTCTTTTTAAACCGATAAAAAGATTACTTTCATAATATGGTGGTGCCCGCGTTGGTCTAGTGGTTTAAATACCGGGCCAAGATCTCGGGGTCCCAGGTTCGAATCCTGAGTCGGGCAACAAAAAGTTTCGAATTTTCGAACGTTGCTCGGGTTTGTAATCACCAACCCGCATTTGGCAAGCGTGGTGATTATGCCAGAACACCCACCATTTGACCACCACCCACAATTCAATGATGGAGGCCTTTTCCCTGCATTGGGATGTATAGGCTGTTACTTACTTTACGAATAACTTTTTGAGGTGTAAGATAGTTTACAAGTTTACCAAAATATAATCTCTGTACGTCTAGGGTACTATAGTGGCCATTAAATAAAACCTTTCGACATGAAAAAAAAAGTGCAAAGAATTACGCTATGAATTGCATTGAATAGTCTGCTGTGTAAACTTCAATAAAAGACTAGAGCTTGTCTTTTAGCCGTGTTATTATATGATGTATCCGGTGTCATCATTTCATGCTAAACTAAATATTTAAGTGTAAAGTTTATAAAAACTGAATCTTAGCTGTTTGTTTTGATGGTTTAATATAATGATTTTCGTTAACCATTAAACTAACTACGTCCGGTAGAGACGTACCTAAAACCTCTTACTTCATTAGCAAAATGATTGCAGATATTCAGGAGGCTACTAAGATCTTTGATGGCTCAGTGAACAAAATTGTCATTACATATAAATTAGCTCCGCAACAAATACTTGTTAAGTACGAGCCTTCAAAAAATTTTAAAGTCGTTCGTACTTCGTATCATACTTAGAGCCCTACGTATTTGTTAATGATGTTATGTTTTTGACTGATTTTGATTTTATTACTTACATTTTCATTCAAACTTACATACCATACCTTAATAAATAATTATTATGCTCATTACAAAAAATACTTTTTTTGCCGATTGTAGACTATCCTATACTATCCATTACCAGCTGCATTGTCTATATCAATATACTTTTCCAATATTAATATCAAGGTGGTATTGCTTTAGGACACCCTACGATTGTCAAATAGCATTCTCAACTTATGGATAAATAACATTCCATATAAGGTATAAAACATGGAACTTGAGAAATATTTTTTTACCTGTCACAGCGTAAATAAATATACTCTTACGCGAAACATTTACCAAAGCGGATGTTCCAAATAGGATAATATTACTAACATTTGTCTAATTACACACATTTCCTTCACTAACATAATGTTATCTGTACGCATGCGATACATCCTTCCTACAGCTGCCTTTCGAAAATAATATCAACTTTAACCTGCTTATTATAAGATTGAATTTTTAACCATCTTGACAGACAATGGCCTAGCGTTACATAACTTTTGTTAGTTAAAATAAACACAATTTGTTTTTAAATAGAACTAGCTATTGCCGCGACATCCTACGCGTGAAATTGTAAATTAAAAGTGTCCCTAAAAAGCTATATTCTATAAAAAGTAACACATTAGCAATCCTAGCCTGTAATCTGTATCCAAACCAAATTTTCTCTAAGTCCGTTGACTGTTTTGGCGTTATTGAGTAACAAATATCCATCTATCAAGACTCTGGTCTTACATGTCTAATGCGTCAGATGACAATGCATTACTCTAGTTTTGTATGTTTAATGCGCCAGATGGCAATGCAAGATTCTGGTTTCGAATGCTTAATGCGTCAGATGACAACGCAAGACTCTGTTCTTGCATGCTTAATGCGTCAGATGGCAATGTTAGACTCTGGTCTTGGTTGCTTAATGCGTCAGATGACAACGCAAGACTCTGTTCTTGCATGCTTAATGCGTCAGATGGCAATGTTAGACTCTGGTCTTGGGTGCTTAATGCGTCAGATGACAATTTAAGACTCTGTTCTTGCATGCTTAATGCGTCAGATGACAATGCAAGACACTGGTCTTGGTTGCTTAATGCGACAGATGATATTGCAAGATTCTGGTGTCCCATGCTTAATGCGTCAGATGATAATGCAGGACTCTGTTTATGCGTCAGAATAATGGCAATTCTAGTCCCTGGTTTGACATTAATTATCTGACGCTTTGGTTATACCACGGGAGTAAAACTGCGTGCAACACCGCTGTGAGCACATGTAAAATTGCATTAAAAAGTATGTATAAATAGGTGTCTGAAGGACATGGAACGGTAAACTGCAAAATTCGTAAATAAATAAATACAACGATAAACGCTGTATCCGTCTGTCACAATTTAAGATATAAATAACAATTTTGCGTAAACCTATTAAATGTGATTCATCGTTAAAAATAACTGGACATTTCATAAATCTGTAAGAGAATGAAACATTTTTTTAATGCCACAACCAGGATAAAGTGCTTAACATGCCTACGGCGTCCGAAAATTAGAATGAAAACGAAATAAAAAGAGAAAAGAAAAGGAGGTTATTATTTTCATTCCTTTTTCTATTACCATGCATTTGATTCAATATAGCTGAATGTCACCTTCATTAACAATTAAAAGTTCTCAGGTAGGTGCATTGTAAATGTATGAGTACCTATATTCGTAAAGTATCGCACTGGACCGTTTAAAGACTATTCTTTGAACGGTGCAGTGCGATCCTTTACAAAAAAACGTGGTACTTTTACCACCACTTCTCTTTTTAAGGGTTACTTAAGAGGCGTCTGAAGGAGTAGCCACATGAAGACTGGCAGGCAAGTCTTCCTTTCACCAAACTCAGCCAAACTGCGATTGCCAAACCATCTGCCAGTAAAATCCTTCTTTTGGAGTGACTTGTGTTCAGCACTGGACAAATTTAACTAAGATTTTTACCGTGGTCTCCGTTATTACCGAAAACTATTAAAATTGTTTCTACAAGATTGCCCCGTTGGTCTAGAACGCCCCGTTGGTCTAGTGGTTTAAATACCGGGCCAAGATCTCGGGGTCCCAGGTTCGATCCCCGGGTTGGACAACAAAAAAGTTTCGAATTTTCGAACGTTGCTCGGGTTTGTGATCACCAACCCGCATTTCGCAAGCGTGGTGATTATGCCAGTTCTCATCATTGCAGTGGTAACTTGAATTCAATGATGGAGGCCTTTTCCCTGCAGTGGGATGATTATAGGCTGTTACTTTTTTTTACTACAAGATTATGCTTGTGATTAGTGTAATTTTTTTTAAATTCTATTTGACACAATTGTGTGCAATATACTTTATGATTGCAATTTAAATAAGTGACTCAGCAGAGATAGTAAAGTTTAAAAAGTATCATTTGATCTTATTGGGCTATAACGTTTCATACAATATATTCATGATATTAACCTAGTAGACACTAACGATAATACATTTTGGGTGGTAATTGAAAATAAATTTCTTAATCAAAAACTTTGGCTGCCTTAGGAGGAATTGCTGCTCTACCCAATGGAGCTACCAAGCTTTTTTTTGTTAACAAATTTCTTTAAAGCTTTACGCTTTAAGCAAGCGGAGTTTCTTCAATGTTTTTGGTTATGTAATAAATAAATTCGTAAACACAAACAATGTTCTGGCCATATTTAAACTTGTACAGTTAGAAGTAGCATTTTTACGTGGGACTGGTATGTCTAGATCTATGGTCTAGATCTAGGTAATATCTTATTTATGGCACTTACAAACAAAATGAAACCGTAACTTCAGTTGAATGTAGTTGTAACAAACAGCTGACTCACAGAACTGGTTCATTGCAAAATAGTATTCGCAATGTAATCTGGAAAAACCAACACAGGTACCTTACTCCGAAACACAATGCCATATATTCGACTTCATCTGTCTCCCTTACTCATTGCAATGTCTTAGAGTACATGACAGAGACAGAGATATATATGTATTTACAGATATATCGTTGCGTAGTAGGTCATCAGTCCAGATTCATTCACCCCGAATAATGTGCATAATGCAAAGTGAGAGGAGGTTAATATGGTGTAGCAATTAAATATTGCATCTTGTTCCGTAAAGTATGTGGCCACATATATTTTTGTAGCAAAATCGCTCTTATGTCTACTACATAAGTTGCAACAGTGTTTAGTATGAAGTGTTGTCGTCTGTACGTGTAGATTTAAGTAAAACCCCTATCAAAACAAGAAAATCAGTATTAGTAATTCGAACTTGAATGAGTAAAACCAGTTTTATTTTTGCAAATAGACCTCAGGAGGCATTCTTACAATAACTAAGTTTTTCATAATATTTTATTCTACCTCCAATTGGGAAGTTCCGAGAAATAAGTGTAAAAACGTCGTTCTTAATTCAGCCTCATTTTAAACAATTATGTCACAAGAAAATAAATACCGATGCGAGACAACTGCCTCCGGAGGGCTACTCTCTGCTTTAATCTAAACTAATATTATAAAGCTGAAGAGTTTGTTTGTTTGTTTGTTTGTTTGAACGCGCTAATCTCTGGAAGTACTGGTTCGAATTGAAAAATTCTTTTAGTGTTGGATAGTCCATGTATCGAGGAAGGCTTTAGGCTATATAACATCACGCTGCGACCAATAGGAGCGAAGCATCAGTGAAAAATGTTACAAAAATAATCGCGATCATAAAAACAGAAATTGACGCGTACGAAGTCGCGGGGAACAGCTAGTTGTATAATAATATTAGTATGAACGTGTAAGTATGCATATTTGCTAACATATTCATCTAATATTATACAATTAAAGAAGAGAGTAGGTCTCTGTCTTTCTATCTCTACATCTTACATTTTCAAGCTTAAACCGTTTTCCATTATATTTGGATGGAGATAAAGTGATCATTTGGTAGGAGGTTGACTTAGGTGAATTCTTCGAGGCAGTACTTACGCCCCCTTTATAGTCCCTCCTCCTGAATCCACCACTGCTGTAATCTACACAAATAGTTTTATCCCGAAAATTTAATGAATAATAACATTTTAAAAACGCTGGTCTAACCTAAAATGACACATACAAAAATTACAAACAAATCAGCAACAAGCGTCGTCACATTAACTATTCTATATGTATAAAACGTCCCGGAAAATATTAGACAAATTATTTATTGTGCTTAATATAAATTCCATGGTGAAGTAAAATCTGTGTCTAAACATCTATTCTCATCTTTGAATACTGATCACACAAAAATAAGTGAATGACGCAGAGAACTGCAATAAATTCTACGTACTGCATTTCACGTATTTCAGAACGTTATCCGCCTCGATTGACCGAATAAAAGTCGTATCAATCTGCCTGGATATTACGCAGACGTTGCGTAGCTCAGTATTATTCCACGAAACCGAACCGGGTCTAGATTGTTTCAGAGTGGGCCGAGCTCGTTATGTTGTTATAAAAGCTAATTGTTGACTCAATAGTAATTTCTTTTTTTAAATAAACTACGGATTTATTAGGTTTTCATCTCAGAGTCATATTGTATTTTGATTTTACCCGTCGGCCGATGACCTAGTTGGTGCAGCGGGGCATTGGTCCACCCACCACGGCAAGGCCCCCGGGTACGACTAAGTCAGAGGTGAGGAAAAAATGCACACCTATATGACGCAAGTTACTGATATAGTTTTTAACAGCTAGTATCCAGTTAGGTACTCAATATCCAACCATCTCCGGACCATCCCCGAAGTAGAATATTTTAAAGAGATTGGCTGCAGAGAAAAAGTATTTAAGGGATAAATACTTTTTCTCTGCAGCCAATCTCTTTAAAATATTATACTCGAGCAGTCTGTCAATGAATAAATAAACTATTATAATTATTTCTGTCGAACTAAAGCAAAGACACAGATTATAAATTTAAGAACTGTCAAACTAAGTTAAGTTATGTTATTGTTTTTGTTTGATTTAATAGATACAGCCAGTATTTTAAATGTTTAACATATTGTGTATTAGCTTGTCTCTTTAAGTTTTGTAGAAATCATATATAGAAATCGTACCCGTCTAGTTTTTAAATCAACCCTGAAAGTGAAGTCTACAATCATTGTCATCATCATTTAATTTTGACGACCTCCGTAGTACACACCAGTTTTCAAGGTGTCGCCTGTTCCGAGGTCCCGCTTTCGAGTACCAGATGGGTCAATGTAGAAAAAAAGTGTTTTTCTACATTTTCTCGGGTTTGGGTGTTTGTGGTACCTTCTTTGTTTCTGTGGCCTTACTTTGCAACACAATGTCCGTAAATTCGAATCCAACTGTCCCTATCACTCGTACCGATGACTTAAAGTATCTGAAAGAGACAGATATATCCGTAAATACGAGCTTCGTGTTGCAGATTAAGGCATCTGATTTCCTCAATACGAGTGCTTAAAATAGTTGCTCTCTTTGGGATCAGAACAATGTATGTGATGTTGTCCACATTTATCATCATAATGCCACATCAATGAAATGAAATGAAAATCTTTATTTGTTCAAAACATGGTTACAATAAGCGGGTGTTGTAGTGCAAGAATGTATGTCCGCATGTTCCACCGAGCTCGGCATACAAATTCAAATATATTTACGTAGGTATACAAATATTAAAACTGGAAATAATAATAGGCCTTGCAATCTGTTTCTTCAACTTTCAAAATGATTATTTTGTTAAAATTGCATTTACAGGGGGTTAGAGTCCATGTTCTGTGGGTTAGAGAACGTAATTTGACAAATATTAGTGAGAAGACGCTCCAGCCCGTCTTCTTCTGGCAGTACTCCTTTAATCGTCTCTTAAGACACCTTAATAAAGAGAACGCCTCGTTGATCTAGTGGTTAAAATACCGAGCCAAGATCTCAGGGTCCCGGGTTCGATTCCCTGGTCGGGCACTAAAAAGTTTTGCATTTTTTAATATTGCTCAGGTCTGTGACCACCAACCCACATTTGGCAAGCGTGGTGTTTATGCCAGCAGTACCCATTATTGCTGTGATAACTTGAATTCAATGAAAGAGGCTTTATACTCTATATAATATTTTAGCAACTTAATTGCAATTAAAATATCAGTATTTAAACTTGAAAAATTATGTCTCAGGCGAGACTGGAACCCGAATCTTCATAGATATCCGGGTGCGATGCTTTCCCAATTAAGCTACCGAGACATTCGAGTCCGGATTCGAGTCCCGCCTGAGACATAATTTTTCAAGCTGAAATACTGGAGGAGGCCTTTTCTCTGCAGTGGGATGAATACAGGCTGTTACTATAAATAGAAGGGGTGATGCTAATTTTTCACGTGCTGGCTACCCGATACCGCCGGCCCCACGCGACACTTTTTGTTAATTCATCATCATCATCATCAACATCAGCCTATCGCAGTCCACAGCTGGACATAGGCCTCTCCAGTTGCACGCCACTTAGGTTGATCCTCGGCTTCTCGCATCCAGCTCCTGCCAGCCATCTTGCGAAATCATCACTCCACTCGGCCTGTTTTGTTTTGTTAATTGTATTTATTTAATTCGCCTCGTAACTATCATTACAGTTGACAACATAACTAGTTACGTTTATTCAGATCTTGTGTAAGGATCAATTGGTCAGAGGAGGAAATATCACACGAGAAGTTTAGCAAAACGCGTAACAGTGAGGGAAACGAACGCGGATGCGCAAGCGCAGACGGACAGCCGTTCCGCAAAGAGATAACGTTGCATAATGTACGCGTTTATCTAAGTAAGCTGCACTGATAACACAGATTAGTTTCGTTTTGTTAACTTTTCAACCTAAACACACTTTGTTTTAAAAGTTAAAATTAACAGTAATAACTGACACAAATAAATAAACCCAGGAACAGCATAAAATGGCCATCAAATTTTAGTCCGTGCAAGAGGATTTTGGGAGATTCCGTGTTAGGCACGAACTTTCTGTCTGGAGGTGACCGTTAACACCGTCCTATTCTAAAGCTAATTTTTGATTTTACAATTCAAGTTAGTCTTTTATATTTATAACTAGCGGACCCGACAGACGTTGTCCTGTCTTAAATGTAATATTGATTACGAAATGATATAATAAAGAAAATGTTACCAATTGTTCATTATTATTATGCTTTATGCTTAGGCTTTATGCTAAGGCTTTATAATACACAACCCTCTATTTTGACAACATTTGCAGCACGCATTCTGTCAATGTTATGTCAAACGCCATTCACTAAAAAAGTTTAAATTGTCAAAAGCGATAAAGGTTACATTACAAATAATTTAGTATGGTGATTATGTTTTTTAAATTTTCTTATTTGCCACGCAATTTTCTTCATTTTTTCTTTCATAAGAACGTTCTCCTGACTATAACAAACAAAACAATAAACGATTAGCGAAATCGGTCCCGCCGTTCACGCGTGATGCGATGACCAAGGGATTCATTTTTATATATATAGATCTAACTTGAATTTGGGAGCTTATTTTATACTTTACTTTAATTATTTTTTGTATATATCTAAACCATGATTAAGAAACCATAATATGAAAATCAAAAATACGCTTATCCTCTCGAAACCTTAAATTATTCCTAAATAAAAAATAGTCTTCGCGCTATTCATGATTACTACATGTTACTACCAAGTCAAGTTCCAACCGGATCTGATCAGCCGTTTTGACGTGATTAAGTAATAAACATCGATTTAATCTGTCGCGTTTGTGATACTAGCTGTTGCCAGCGAATTTCAAATCATCTCAAAGGGTCTGTAATTGTTCTAGTATAAAAAGTAGCCTATTTACTAATTTAACCTGTGATCCATCTCCGTGCTAAATTTTATTGAAATCCATGAGACCTTTTAGCGTGATTGAGTACCAACAGATTAAAATGGCTTGGTATCAGTAAAAGTGGAATTATAAGATCAGAAAATTTCGCAACTAGCCTTAACCTCAACTTTGTTCTTAAATACTGAAACAAATGTAATGCTATAAAAAGTGTTATAACTAGACAAAGCCTGGGTCAAAGCGTAGGGCGTTTGTTATAGCGGCCAAGGATAGTCTTAAATTTTGTTTTATCAATTGCATGCCACTTATATATAATATATGATACTAATATTATAATACGAGTAATAATAACTACTTCTGGGCACTAGCCCATTTGTCCCTAAGCAATGGTAGGTTTAAATATTGGGACGTGTAATAGTACCTCCAGTTAGACGCCTATTTGAAGAAACAAAACTGATTTTACTGATTTACAGATAAAAAAAAATTGTACCTGTTTTTGAATTAAACATTTCAAATGTCTTATGTAGGACTTCAAACCAAAACTTTCCACTGACCGAACTAATTGAGCTAACAAGACACCACTACAATTGGAAAGGGCATTTATGCGAAAACCTTGAACTAATAGTCTACCAATAAAATTTGATGAATGATAATAAGACCGAATTATAATCATTAAAGTCAGTCCTATTATCCTCAATTCGGTGCAGTTCGTCAGTTCAATTTTTTCCCTATTTTCCTTAGGTTAGTTTTTTTTAAAATGTAAATTAGGGCCAATTTTGACGACCTCCGTGGCGGAGTGGCATACACACCGGTTTTCAAGGTGTCGCTTGCTCCGAGGTCCCGGGTTCGATTCCCGGATGGGTCAATGTAGAAAAAATGTGTTTTTCTACATTTTCTCGGGTCTGGGTGTTTGTGGTACCTTCGTTGTTTCTGGTTTCCAAAATACGAATGCTTTAAATAGTTATTCAAATTGGGATCAGAACAATGTATGTGATGATGTCCACATTTATTTATTTATTTATTGTATTTTATTTTAAGCTACACACCGAACAAAATATACGTCTATAGCGGTCAACATTGAACAACACTGTGTTAAAAGAACATAGCCTGGAAAGCAAGTACCGTGGAATCAATCTGGGGATACTTAGGTACAGGTGCTCTTCTTAAAACAAAATCACTTCATAATTTTCTTGAATTTACGTAAAAGCAATAATTGATATGAAAAATAATAGGGGTTAAAGTATGAAATTGCCGATTATTTTCCCACTTTTTATTTTGTTTGTAGCTCTTACGTATAGTCATATTATTGCGTAATTCTTTTTGTATTGTATCAAAAACTAAATAAGGTAACTTTTGACTAAAAAAAAAATGCAATACTAGTGCCTATTACTTCAAAGGAAGTCGTTGGAAAGACCCCTTACAATGTGTCAGCTGACCTTCTTGCTTCAAATAAGTATATTTGTATTATATACTTTGATTTTCAGAAATTTAAATACTATAATGCGTAGCTTTATAACCATCTAACTTTCACTCTTAATTGCATCGAAAACGGTTCAGGTGTTTTTAAAAAAAATAAAAATTGTTAGTATGGAAAAATGACTTTTCTCGATTTCGTCCATACAAAACGGCAATTTCATACTTTAACCCCTAATATCTCTACTAATGACCACGAACTCTGTAAAGTATTCAAAACCATATAGTTTAATGTAAAACCCTAATTCAACGCGAGTTATATCCGTAAACTAGCTGGTGCCCGCGACTTTATCCGCGTCTATTTCTGTTATTATGATCGCGATTATTTTTGCAACATTTTTCACTGATGCTTCGCTCCTATTGGTCGCAACGTGATGTTATATAGCCTAAAACCTTCCTCGATAAATGGAATATCCAACACAAAAATAATTTTTCAATTCCAACCAGTACTTCCTGAGATTAACGCGATTAAACAAACAAACAAACTCTTTAGCTTTATAATATTAGTATCTATAGATATATGTTTCATTTAAAAGTTTCTATACAAGAAGAATTTTTAGGCACTTTTAATTTTTTTATAGGAGTTAAGTATCGTATTTAGAGCCCATTTACGAAATAAAAAATGTAGTTCAAGTTTTCACCCTAAAATATTTTTCGCAACATAGTTTTCAGTTTTTACGGCCTAAGCTTGTGAAGGTACTCGTATGTAGGGAAAATAAACAACTTATGAATAGTATCGTAATGAATAAATGAGATGCGCATTGCGAGAAAAAAGGGTTGCAAGGAGGCCGTATCAAAGATTTTACATTTTTGGAGGACATTTTCTAAATGCTTTATCTTGACATTTTTGTGTTGGGCTATACGAAAAGAAAAAATATATCCTTTGATTATTGTCTCGTAGATTGTTATTAAAATTTGGAAGGTGATTACAATTTCATCCTGTATATCAAGCAAGAATTCATTATCATTAGTCTACATTGTATAAGTCCACAGCAGGACGTGGAGCCTCACGTCCAGAAAAAAAAGACTATTTTGCGGTGTTATGACTAACAAAACTTATTTATATTACAATATGTATAACGCCCCGTTGATCTAGTGGTTTAAATACCGGGACAAGATCTCGAAGCCCAGGTTCGTATCCCGGGTCGGGCAACAAAAAGTTTCGAATTTTCGAACGTTGCTCGGGTTTGTGATCACCAACCCGCATTTGGCAATCGTGGTGATTATGCTAGTACACCCATCATTGCTGTGGTAACTTGAATTCAATGATGGAGGCCTTTTCCCTGCAGTGGGATGATTATAGGCTGTTACTACTACTTACTACTATATGTGATGAATAAGTAGATGTAATGTCTTATCTTTATTGAGATGATTTGATTAATGTTTTTCAACCGTTATTATGTTGACTATAATGTTTACGGATTACTACAAATATCAGTGTCAGTAATCTCATGTTTCATATTTCATGAAGAACCATTAAAGCTTTTGTATCTAGAGAAGATTTATGTTGTTAGTATATTATCTAGTTTGAATCATTTTATTACTTGATTAATGTGATGTCGTTAGTTTCATATTATTGTGTGATGTTAGTAAACATGTCGCTTGTTAGATATATCTTTAGAGTAATTTCTGCAGTGTGGTGACTGCCTAGAATAGATAAGCGCCGCCTCATCTTCCTTGTCCTAAGGGCGTCGTAAAGAAATAATGTTAGAAGAAGACAAACAGTATCTTCTTCCTCCATCACTGGTCAAATTTCTATCATCAACCCACCTGACCTGCGTAGCGGTTATGGTGAAATCTTTGTTTTTAAAAGACTTACTTTTTAACTAGGAACCGTACCCGTAAATAATTATATTTAATTATAAAATAAATAGATATGTCGTATTATACATATGCAAAAATTTAAGAATACATAGTCTGATCATACAAGAACTAAAAATGCTTGCGAAAACCAAATAGATACAGTGCCATCTATCGATTATATTTGAAACTTACGTCAGTGATGTTGGATGGATTGATATTCTTTGAGTTTTGTTACACAACCGTATTATCTACAGTAATATAAAAAAAGTCCTTGATATGGTCCCGGCTATGAAGTTAAAAAAAACTCATTTTTTGTTATGTCGCTATCCACCGCATTACATAGACATTGATTCATGATTTTTCATGCCAATCAAAGCCTTTTGCAATAATTGTCCCCAATTATTTATAGCAATTAATTAATTATGTCAAGTATTCTAGACTTTAAAAATTAAATTGAAAGTGTTTGTAGTACGCTAACTATGGGCCTAGATTTATTGTACACAGGGCTGCTACTGCAGGGCTAAGGCCTCCTTCACTTAAGTCAGGCTCACCAAATTTAATGTTCTATAATTCGTAAAATTTTTACTGGCCGATCCGGGGATTGAACCGAGGACCCTAAGATCTCGTCCCTGTAGGTACTTGAACCACTAGACCAATAGGGCGATGATTACCACGGTATTTTATCGATATCGATAAATGAAAGTAACATGTCTCAATTTGACAGAGTAAATGTGTCCACATGTCATCCAAACAAGTTCAACCTTTTCCGTGCGCCGTAATTGAATCAGGCACACGAACTTTCACAATTGCAATTTAATGTTACGTCTTTGAAAGGATAGGTAAAAAAACATAGAGCCTCACAAAACTAGTGGCCAGTATTAATTTATAATTTGGAGGTTGTTACATTGCTGTGTGTTTAAAACTATTTTAAGCTATTGCATAGCTTCTATCGCGGGCCTTGAGCGTGCAGACCGAATCCAGAAATTCCGTAACGGAAATAATCTAACACCCTCCACTCCGACCGGCACAGCGGTGATACTTTTTAGTTTTATAATTGCATGAGTTGATAAAAAATGCTATGCAATAGCTTTACCGCGGCAGTCTCTGAGTGCCACACATCTTTTTTTATTACAGAAGTATACACGGTGCATTTTCAACAACCTGTAAAACGAAGCCCACATTATGTATAACATCTTGGCAGTGTTATTTTAATTATTTTACGGAAAATATTTTTTTATATAAGTATAAAATATTAGTTCAGCTATTTATTCTGAAACACGCTGTAACACGCACAGATGTAGACTTGTAAAATCCATTCAACCGAGACCCCGCCGCTGCAAAATAATACGTCTGTGCGCGTCATAGCGTGTTACAAAATCAAAAGTCTGAATCAAAATTTATAATTTTTCGTAAATTATTTTTAATTAAAAAATAAATAACACTGCTATGATGATACAAATGGTCTAATTAACCATTTCTTTTTGTAAAGTATGTCAATCATTAATTGGAAACATAAAAATATGAATACATGTAAAGAAGATAATGACTCAATTTTTACTTTTTTTTCTAATATTACCTGATTGAATAGTTCATGATGATGATCATTGCAATTCTATGATTTCCATCATTTTCCGATGAGAAAGAGAGCGGCCCCATCCCATAAGTATTCTGTGGTAGCATCAGTTAAGCAATCTTATAAATAACATCCTATGTACACATATACAGGGTGAAATTTTAACCACTTTCCATAATTTTTATAGGCGTTCGGTATCGTATTTAGAGCCCATTTATGAAGTAAAAAATGTAAATAAAGCTGTCACCCGAAAATATTTTTCGCTATTTAGTTTTCAATTTTTACGGTCCTAGGCCTGATAAGGTGTAAAGGGTAAATCAAAAACGTATGAATAGTATCGTAATGAATAAATGAGATGCGAATCGCGTAAAAAAAGTGTTGCTAGGCGGCTGTATCAAAAATTTTAGATTTTTTGCGGACATTTTCTAAGTGCTTTATCAGGACATTTTTGTACTGGGCTACACCAAAAGAAAAAATACGTCATTTGTTTTTTGTCTCGTAGATTGATATATTAAAATTTGAAAGGTGGTTAAAATTTCATCCTGTATGCCGAGATGTACTCATACTAAGACGTTACTCAAGGCAAAAAGCTATAATTTATGAACCAATTACTCTGTTATTTTAATTATCATAACAATAACTGAGCCTATGAATAACGCTTTTGCAATTAGGACCTAGTTCGCGAACACATCAAAATGCGATTGTATAACTGTCGATGAACAAATATTTTTCCATAACTGGGCATTCAAAGTATTATTATAATGTATAACTATATGTATGTTTATGTTATACATTTAACTAGCTGTTGCCCGCGACTTTGTTTGCCGATATATGTAGCCTATGTTATACCCCCTACTAATATTAGGCAAAAAATATAATATATCCCTATGAAAAAAATATATAATATGAAAGAAATAAATATGGAAAAGAAACATGTTTATCAAACAGACATGGTGTTTTTCTGGAACAAGAAGCAGCACATGTACAGACAAGGGCAGGTCAACTTACCCAAAAAGTTAAAGGTCATTGAATTGATTTTCAACGTTAAGTCCAACAAGTAGATATCAATATCAATTGAGAAAATTTGACGTTTTGTGATAGGTTGACGTGTTAGTTGTTGTATTTTGTTTTGATCAATTTCAACCTGATCTCTTCATCCATTGTGGCAACTTTAAAATAGTAGCATGATTGGTAAGAAGTAAGATTAGGTACTTATAATGATATATGCGAGGAGATGCGGGTTCGAGTACCGCCTGAGACAAAAAAAAAATTTTTTCAAGTTTATATACTGAACTTATAATGAGGCTTTATATTTCACTCCATATGTCTTTTTTACTCATGTCAATATCTCAGAATACAGGAAAGAGTAAGATTGATGATATTTATGGGCATAGCGAAGCGCCTTAAGTATTTTAGTAAGCCTCGTGTAAACTTTTTATTATTATTATGATATTGCAAGTACGACGACCGTTTGGATCAGCAGTAGTAAACGCTGCTTCTGAGCCATGGGTCGCGGGTTCGATCCCCGCACAGTACAAATATTTGTATGCATAACATGTCTATTTGTACTGGTCTGGGTGTTTTCTATATATTATAAGTATATATTTACAAAAAAAAAAGTATATATGTAAGTTTATCGGTTGTCTAGTACCCCATACGACAGGGTACTTAATAGTAGCTTAATTTGGGACTAGATGGCTCTGTGTGGCCCAGTGAGGCATGTCTTAAAATATTTAAAAAAAAAAAAAAAAAGTACCATGATCACGGAAAAACTATGGCATGGAAGAATAATTTTATAAGTTTTTAAAATTACAAATAACAATAACAATACAATATCACGCTACTTCCTACCTAAATCTGACGTCGCTTAAAGTAATCATTTTAATACTACAATGATTTATTTGATTGTTGTGCATGTTTGTCTGCATGTACTCAGCCATTTTGTTAAGTAAGTGCTGCAATTGGCTTACATTGCACCAATTTTGCCGACCTCCGTAGTGTGTAGTGTGGTGTGTACCAGCACCTTGAAAACCGGCCACACCGGTTTTCAAAGTGCTGCTCCGGGGTCCTGGGTTCAATTCCCGTACGTAGATCCTGTCAATGTAGAAAAAAATGTTTTCTACATTTACTCGCTACACATTTATCTGGGGTGTTTGTAGTTCCTTCGTTGTTTCTGATTTCCTCAAAACAAGTGCTTACTTGGGAATCAGAACAATGTTACTTATGTGATATTGTCCTTTATTGTTTGTTAATAATTCTATATTTTTAGTCTTTACAAAACTAAAAATAAAATAACAAAATATTCTTACGAACTTATGGCTTGTAGTATCCCATTTTCCATGCTCGGCGCTTGCAATAGTGCCGAAATATCGAAAACGTGTTGGGACACGGACCGCATATTTATTTGCAGTAATTGCGACGCATTTAGTATCTTTCCTCTTTTGGACCTTGAGTCTTCAGAATCAAAAATAGTTTTTTTCTCAAATTTCCCAATATCTGACATTAAAAGTCCCATAAGGGTATTAGTTTAAGATAGGTATTAATAAATAGTATCCACATTTACGTGTTTGAGCCAGGGCTTTAATAGAAGGAGATTGAGTAATGTTAGAGAAAAAAAACACGTCGTGTGTCTTCTTGACAGTGACTCTATGAACGTATTGTTCACGTGTGAAATGGTAGCAAACAACCCACACTAGTACCCAAAAATGTTACGATCTAGCAGGGAACACCCTATATAATGTAAGTCAATAAGTAGGTGTTGAATACATAAAGTTCAAAGGTCCCACGGCAATCTCGGTGACTGCTGAAGGCATTTCCTGCTTGACCAGTCACTCAGCACTCTCGAAACCTCATGTAATTATTATTTAATTCGTTAGTCACCCTGATAATTAGTCAGGTCAATTCTCAGAATAATAAAATAGGCAGTTCCTTGTGTTTCTTGTAAAATGTAATGCAGCTTCCGGTGATCGGGAAATCACAGCACCGTATGAATTCGATTTGTTGCTATTCTATCGTAACATAAAAGGCTGTATAATTCGTAATAGTAGTTCTGTTAGGATAAATATTCAGATTTTCTTTGGACAACAAATCTGGCACTTGCTTAAGCAAAAAACTTATTTAAATAGCATTTTTGAAAAAAATAGTGTTACGTAAAGCAGGAAATAAGCCAATTAAAACAAGTATTACAATTAGTGATTGAATTTTCTTGACACAAGTCCTTACAAGTCTGAGTCGTCTACAAGTCTGAGTCGTCTACAAGTTAATTTCTTAGCTCAGCTCTCTTTTTGTTAGTCGCAAATTTATATTTTGTAAATGCATCAGTCAAAAAGTATCGGGAATGGATGATTTGTTTATGGTTCCAAATTCATTTTTTTTGTTGTTTTTAGATTGGCACAACTGTTTTCCATTTTGGCGCGGACTTTGAGATGCATCTGTTATTTATATTAAATACAGTGCTGTTTTGAGTTATATCTTATCTAGTGTGTATTGCGAATTTCATAATGGACATAAACATCAAACAAAGAGTTTGTCTTAAATTTTGCATCGCCAATGGAATTTCGTGTTCGGAGTCAATGAAAATGTTACAGAAGGCTTACCGAAAAACACTTGCTTCTGAGTGGTGCAAAGCGTTCAAAAGCCGTCGAGATATGATGGAAGATTTGTCTCGCTCTGTTAGGCCATCAAGTGAAGGAAGAAGTGACTGAAAATCCTCATTCAACTTTGACAGGGGGCTATCCCTCTCAAAGTTGAATGAGGATTTTCAGGCAAAAGTTTCTGTATCTCACGAGTCGATCCGTACCATTCTAACTAATCATTTGGGAATGAAACATGTTGCCGCTCGGCTAGTCCCAAAAGACCTGAATTTTCTCCAAAAACTCAATGGCATGAGAGTCGCTGAAGACACGCTAGAACGAGTCAATTCCGACCCAACATTCATGAAACGCATTGTTACTGGTGACGAGACGTGGGTCTACGAGTTTGACATGCAAACTAGTCAACAAGCTCCGGAGTGGCGCCTTCCAACTGAACTGAAACCGAAAAAACTACGCCAAAGTCGATCAAAAATCAAAGTCATGTTGACTGTTTTCCTTGACTATCGCGGTGTTGTGCACTCGGAATTCTTGCCGGAAGGTCAAACGCTTAATAAAGAATATTATTTGAGCGTTATGCGGCATTTAAGAGAACAAATTTGACGAAAAAGGCGAGATTTGTGCAACGAAAATTCTTGGTGTATGCACCACGATAATGCGCCTTCGCACAAAGCCATCATTGTGAACAAACTTTTAACCAAACCCTAAACAAATACCATCGAGCAACCACCATATTCACCAGATATGGCTCCAGCCGACTTCTTTCTTTTTCCTAAACTCAAATTATCACTTCGTGGCACCCGTTTTCAATCAGTAGAAGACATTAAGGAGAACTCGCGACGATAACTGAACTTAATTCCGGTAAGCGTTTATATATTAGCGTTTATAAATGTTTTGATGATTGGCCCAGTGAGGCATGTCTTAAAAATATTATATTATTGATCTTTTCCCGGTACTTTCTGGAGAGAGTATAATGTGTTTCTGATATTTTGACCAGAAGTAGGAAGAAAGATTTTTTTCTACTAGATAGCAAACAAATCACTGCGATCTTCAGATGTTTTAAAATGGAGTGACCTGCAAATTCCGCATTACATCTAAGTTTTTCAATTGCGAATCTTGAGTTATAAAAAACATTAAATAATCCACGTAACGTGAAAGGTGTATAGGCTTCATTAAGTGCATGACCAGTGAATCGATAGACAAAAAAATAGCATTTACTTTTGATAGATCCCTCGACATTTAAAACTTACAAGCAAACATTATCATCCAGAAAATGATCTAATGATTTTAGTGTTTATATTTTATTTAAATCTTTGCATTCTTAGTGCGCGTTTAATGTCTAAATTCTAGTAGAATTTAGACATTTCTCTATTGGCACTAGGGCAAATATTTTTGTTGAGATAAAATATGTTAATACCATAATTACTGTTAATTAGCATTTACTTTAGATCCTATCTATTAGTTTATGTAATGCGTCATCGTAAAGTTGTACAACTACAAATACTTTTTTTTTTATTTAAAGTTAAAGAGAAGAAAAATCGTTTCCGAGAAATGCAACATTTAATTAAAATGAGATATTTTCTTCTTTCTAAATCAATAGCTGTTTATATATTTTTTTAATTATTACATACCGAAAGTAAGAAGCAGTCCCATTTCTGTTACACACTTATGATTGATTGCACATAAGAATGTGCAATTATAATTATAGCAAAAACTATTTATTACCACATACGAACGTTTCCGACATCAGACCCTTGTAAACGATTGTGGCTTTACCACGTACAAATAGATGCTTGGAGGTGCTTGGGCCGTCGACCTCTGTGACGTAACTCGGTCAGACAAATTCGCACTACAACATGAAAAGATAAATATATTTTGAAAATGTATTCCGTTACCATTTTTTCCTCTTCTGTGGAATCCAAAACTAAACCGAAAAATAACCAACTTAACAGTCCTCACTTATTTAAATAACATTTATTGGAATAAAATTTTATTAAATGTCCGAAAATTCAATCAATCTGCAAAAAAATCAAGATAAATGAATCAACTATTACTCGTACATAATCACCACGTTATTGTTTTGTTTTTAAAACATCGATAAATTAAGACCATAAACAGTAAAACTAAGTAACCACGAACCCTAATTAAATATTTGAGTACTTGGAAATTATAAAATCCAAAAATACTAAGACGAATTATAACTAATATTGCCAAATATAAACTCATTAGTTACTATTGTATCAAAACAAATGCTGAATTTGAGTAAAACTTTTAATTCTCACGCATATTATAGCTGCATATTTATATAAATATGTTGCAAAAAAAATTGCGGTAAGTATTCTCTTAAAATTATTTGGGATGCCTATAATAATATTTAAGTTCATTAATAATTGTATTTAAAATAAATAATGTAGATACATAACCAACCTATATACTCATAGACTGTAACCGTTTTTAATTTAAAAATAGTATATTTTTTTATTTATTTATTTATATCGGATTTAATTGAAGAACATGTGTTATAATTAAGATTAATTTATCATTATTTATTGTTTGTGTGGTTATAACAACATCCTGTTCATTAAAGTTTTTACTTTTCTGTATCCGTTATAATTAAGTTTAAATAAATTACATTAGTCACAATAAATTCAAGAACAAATATGAGGCAGTTAATTTGACATAGTAGAATGTCATAAAAAGTGAAATATCTTAAAATAGAAATATGTGTCAACACGGCTCTAGAATCGGAACGATTCATTATTATATCATTGACATAAAATGACCGGAATGGAAGCGGCACAAAAGCTGCGCGAGTGCAGATACTGGTTTGGAAAGTATTCCACAAGGTATATATCCTAATTATGCAACACGTAACAGCTTGAAGAGCCTTCCTGAAAGGTTTAAATGTCAGGTTGCAGTCGACGAAGTACTTTAGAAGTTCACTTCCGATTAAAACTTGTTTATACAATTTTAATAACATTTATAAAAAAGTATCTTAATCTGCGATTAGGCTCCTGCCTATGAGCGGATGGTTTGTAGGTTGTTTTTGCGTATTATGAGTGTTTTCCAACGAGAACACTACTTATTTATCCACAACTGCACTCTCTGGTGCAGTTTAAGTAGGTCATGTCTCTTGAGACGATTAAATTACACATAGTCAGTAGCTGGGACGCCATTTTGGGGTTCCTAAGTAACCATGGCATATGGGATTAGATAGTACGCAGTATATTCTGGAGTCGTTGGAACATATTAAATTTGAGACGCTAACACTACCCCAGAGTTGTATGGTGCACGTCCATACACTTTAAATGGCAATAGCAACCGACAATAGTGACCGAGTTTCTCGCGCTGCTTCTTCTCGGCACTAGCCCACATTTGTCCCGAAACAGTGGTAATTTTAAATATTGTGACGTGTAAAAGCGCCTCCAGGGGCCTAATTGCAGAAATAAAACAGATTTTACTGATTTTAACCCCAGAATTGTAGGTATGCCGTATGACACACTTAAATGGCATGCAATTTCTGAAATGACACATAATTTAAATATTTTTTTCAAAGTTTATCTTGTATACATTTTTCATTTCATACCGTTATGTCTCAATATAACCATTTCGCAGACATTGACCCGTTGTGAAGTTGACCCCGCGTCCCTTGGCCTACGACTGCGATTGTCACATAACAATCCATGAAACCCATTAGCTTGATTGTGTAATTAACAAAATTTAACATCTTTTATTATAAAATAAAACAAAACAATTAACTTGTTGAAAATATTACTTAAGAGCTATTTTGAAGGAAGATAAGCCTTGCTTAAAATGTTATTACTTGATAGTCGTCTCTGTCTAATAAAATCATTGTTTATTTTTCAATTCAGTTCGAAGCTAATATTTCATTCAAACAGGGAAGTTATATAGAGGTCATACATTCGGACAAAACACCCCCTACTCCTACTAATGATGGTGAAAATATAATAGCACCCCATCTTTTCCCACAGGTTTCGTGAGAAGATATCAGAAATACCACCACAAGAAGACGGACAGCAGTTTATAAATTGACCAGCTGTTCCCCGCGACTTCGTTTGCGTCAATTTCTGTTATTATGAACGCGATTATTTTTGCAACATTTTTCACTGATCCTTCGCTCCTATTGGTCGCAGCGTGATGTTATATAGCCTAAAGCCTTCCTCGATAAATGGACTATCTAACACAAAAATTAGTTTTTCAAATCAAACCAGTACTTCCGGAGATTAGTGCATTCAAACAAACAAACTCTTCAGCTTTATAATATTAGTATAGATTAGCTTAGTAAAATGGTTTAGGTTGAGGTAACCAGGGCTTAAATATGAATATTAAGCAATAAAAATAATAATTAATTAGAACCCAGTCATACAGTGTATATCTTTAATAATTTCTAGATAGTAATAAAGTAACTCCTTATTCGATTTGATGTTTAAGAATAGTGTAGGTAGCTAAATAGGCATAATAGGAATATGTTTCCCAAATTCAAATACTATCCCTATTACTGCAAAAAAATAGTTTGAAATTGTTGTTACCACACCTTGTCGTGACATTCTCAGGAGTAGGTAGTGGTTATTATGCTTACAAAACTTAAAACGGAAAAAATTTAAACTGCCTTTTTTAGGGATCTTCGTTTTTCTTTAACTGCTGAACGTTCAATCCAGCTTAATCAACCTAAAACCAACTAAATCAAATTAAACAAAATAATAATAACTTCATCTGTCACTATCTACACAATAACGGTTAACTTTACGTTATATATATCTACCTAAATCTTTATAAAATTTTGAAGTTTTGGATGACTGCTAAATCATGACGGATAAGGTTTGCTTTGCTTAGTTAAGAAAATAATTGACGATATATTAATCAGCATCTTTTAACCACCTCATAATTGTCACTATTAAAGATTTTTTGTTAAATATCTTGGATTTAAAAATAAATATTGATATTTAGATTTATATTTGCATGACTTTCTGTGACCTTGAGACTAGTAGACTTGACCCACTAAGCATGTAGAAATCTTATATTATTGTATATTTTACATTTATTTGTTATTACATTCAGTTGCTTATCTATACTAATATTATAAAGCTGAAGAGTTTGTTTGTTTGTTTGTTTGTTTGAACGCGCTAATCTCAGGAAGTACTGGTCCGATTTGAAAAATTCTTTTTGTGTTGGATAGTCCATTTATTGAGGAAGGCTTTATATAACATCACGCTGCAACCAATAGGAGCGAAGCATCGTTGAAAAATGTAGCAAAAATAATCGCGATCATAATAATGGAAGTTGACGCTGACGAAGTCGCGGGGAACAGCTAGTAAACTCTAGTTGTCCGTCCCGGCTTTGCACGGTTACCAATGAAGATAATGCAAAAAAATGGTCTGCTTATGACCGATTTAACCCTTTACATTTATACTATAGCACTTTTCTAGAAAAGTTTTTTCCATACAATCATCAAACATTTTCTTACATACAAAACTTCTGACCATTACAAACATAACCAAAAAATATCAGGTGCAACTGATAAAAGTCAGCCTACTTGATACATTTCCGTGAATCATTATCCTGTATAATGATTCACGGAAATTTTAACTTTTTATAGGCATTCAGTATCGTATTTAGAGCCCATTTATGAAATAAAAATGTAAATCAAGTTGTCACCCGAAAATATTTTCGCAATGTAGTCTTCAATTTTTACGGTCCTAGGCCTGTTAAGGTATAAAGGGAAAATCCAAAACAAATGAATAGTATCGTAATGAATTAATGAGATGCGCATCGCGTAAAAAAAGTGTTGCTAGGCATTCATATCAAAAATTTTAGATTTCTGGCGGACATTTTCTAAGTGCTTTATCTTGACATTTTTGTACAGGGCTATAACAAAAGAAAAAATACGTTGTTTGTTTTTTGTCCTGTGTGCCTCTTAAATGTCTCTGTGCCTTAAAAAGACAATGATGGTCGTAGTAACTAAATAATTACCCTAAAACGATTGAATAAGTCTTATGACCTAAGACAGTTGCGTTACTTTCAACACATTTTTTCTTAACTAAGCCGACTAGCTCAGAAAAAAAAGTATTCATAATGTTGTATTGGCTAACAAATATGAATGAGCGAGTGTACTCAGAGTTGCGTAACGTCCGTTTGCCAAATCCTTATAATAATTACGGATGTCTCGACAGATTGGGCTCAGAACTATTTTAACCGACAAAAAAGAGGAGTTTCTTTATTCAACACATGTAATACCTGTTACGAGAAATTTATTAAATCAGATTTGTGTGTTTTTGTCTGGCTGGCGAATTCGTCTTTTTTTTTCGATTAGTAGTCATATGGCTCAAAGCTAAAAGTGGATTAGCAGCCCTCATAAATACAAACCCAAAACATAAAAATTAATTTTCGTTAAAAATGAAGCGACTAAAACACAATTTACTTTAAAGAAACTTACAGCAAATTTAAATAAAAACATACCGGAAATAAAAAAGATTTTTCATTGATAGCAACGAAAAGCTTTTAAAATCAAAACTGTTTCATTGAAAATGAAGTGACAACACAATTTATTTTAAAAAACAGCAAATTTGAAAAAAAAAACCCCAAACGGAAACAAAAAAAATTTATTCATTGAAAATTTATGCAACGAAAAGAGTACAGCTATTATAACTTTCTGATTAACCAATAATTTTGAGACTGTGCCAAGAAAGTTATTACCGACAGTTATCATGCAGTGACTCACACTCATAACTTAGTTTACGCCTTTCGTCAGAACTATACTTACTTACAAGCCTACTGCAGAACGAAGAAGTGTGGAAAAACATTTACACAAGTTTTTTATTAATAACAGTGTTTTGAAATATTAAAACAGACAGACTTAGAAAAAAACTAAGTAACAGCTCATCAATCTACAAAATTTTTGCTCAATCGATGTGAATATTTATAAGTAAAAATTTTATTTACCTATATGGCAACAACATAACTGTAGTAAGTCTACCGATCTCGCTAATATCATTCATATATCATATCACAAGATAAGTTGTTATCCAAGGCCGTAATACTTGTAATATATATATTTTTAAATATTATGTTATGATCTCAACTCTACCAATCTCTTTTTACTACCCGACTACGAAGGGTAATGATTTCAGCAGTCTATGTATATTTGTATGTGGGTATTTATGTGGGTTCCTTTGCGGCTAAACTACTGAGCCGATTTCGGTGAATGAGGTATTAATCGATTCCTTATTATAGTCCGGGTAACATAGGCTACCTTTTGTTAAAAGAACCGGCCAAGTGCGAGTCGGTCGTCGATTCGTTTTTTTTGTTTTAGTTCCATGTATGGAAAGCCCCCCATAAATATATATTTTTTTGTATGAGAATCGTAAAGCGGTCAACAGGACAAACTTGGTAGGTAGGTGTACTTACATACCATGTTTTAACTATGTAATGCTAATACTTTCAGAATAAAGTGGCTGTGACACACGGACGGACGGACAGACAGACAGACAGACTTGACGAAACCATAAGGGTTCCGTTTTTTGCCATTCAGTTACGGAACCCTAAAAAGCTACATGGCAAATGCAACGACAACATACTCGTATTGAGTTTGTAGTCATAACGAGTGGGGTATCAAATGAAAGTAGACAACATTCTGAGTACAAGAATGTTTAAACAGAACAGAAAATATACAGACAAAGTGTCTTTGAAGTCATTGCATTACCGTATTCGGGCTCAGTTTTTAAACTATTCATACTTACTTGTTAACCTCTTGATTGTATGTTATTCCAGACGGGACCGCCGGCGGGCTTATGATGCTGTAGGAGTTGTCTGTAGAAGCGACTAAAGAAGATGATTTTCATCACTAAAAAGGTAGCAGCCTTTTTTCTCCACCATTGGAAGAACTGCGCTCGTCAACCCACCCACGTGTGGCTTAAAGAAGCTTAAAGTGGCGACTTTGGGAAAATAAGTTGTTTAAATAACATTAAACGGTATCATATCGGTAAACAGTCAATCTAACAAATTACGAAATCCATTAAAAAATACATATTTAACTCCATATACATAAAAACTTAAACATTAAAACTTAAATTTTTAAGTACAAAGTAATTTTAGTAAAAGACTATTACACTATTATTAATTATTTAAATGATAGGAACGTCTGGCATTAAATTGTCCTAGCTTGTACTAGCATAAACCTTTTGTAAACATTTTTTTTAAGTACAAAGTAATTTTTAGTAAAGTTCTAACACACTATATTAATTATTTAAATGATAGGAACGTCTGGCATTAAATTGTCCTAGCTTGTACTAGCATAAACCTTTTGTAAACATTTAAATAAATGTTTACTAAAGGTTTATTTAAAAATGTACATACGAACATAGAACCCCACCTGTTTTTGAAGTCGGTTAAAGAGAGGCTGACAAATAGTGACCGAGTTTCTTGTGCTGCTTCTTATCGGTACTAGCCC
Source organism: Anania crocealis (assembly GCA_949315895.1). Classification (NCBI taxonomy): domain Eukaryota; kingdom Metazoa; phylum Arthropoda; class Insecta; order Lepidoptera; family Crambidae; genus Anania; species Anania crocealis. The sequence goes on along the minus strand of OX438869.1, from coordinate 4,756,671 downwards.
AGACTTATCCCGAAGCAGTGGTAGTATTAAATATTGGGACTTGTAAAAGCGCCTCCTAGGGCATATTTGCAAAACAAAAACTGAATATACTTATTTTCAAATATCATGATAATTTTACTAAATAGTCAGAATTCTTTGACATTACTCTCAATAACTTTTGACCCATTATATGCCATATGCGTGTGGCATTGATAAAATAAAATTACGCAATTTAATGCGAATCACGTTAAATAATTATAATTATGGTGGTAATTATAAATTTTTGTGTCCGTATAATTTTTATATGTGCAACATACAATTATATGAACGAAGAGACCTTATTACTTGAACTCTGGTAAAATAACTACAGTTAAAACTATGACAGAAATCATGAATGTCTATGAGTAGAGTGAGATATGTTGGTTACTGATCAAAAAGTAACCAAAATCTATTAGGTACCCTACTTTTTACAAAAAAGTAAATGTTTAAAAATACGTCGGCCACAATAACGAATCAATTGACTTTGGGCAATACAGAGGTAACATACTTAAATATAAACATGCAAGACTTTTAGAAGGATTTTATTATGATCGCCAATTCGCCACGTTTGGCAGCCGGGTTGACGATCGCAGTTTAGGCAATATTTGTGAGAAGACGTTGCTGCTATTTTTCTGACAGTAGGTACTTCTTGTTCAGAAAAAAATCAAATACAGTAACCCTTTCTAAATAAAATAAATAAATATAATAAAAATAAAAATAAATATTTAAGACATGCCTCACTGGGCCACACAGAGCCATCTAGTCCCAAAATAAGGTACTATTAAGTACCCTGTCGTATGGGGTACTAGACAACCGATAAACTTACTTATATCCTTTTTTTTTCTGTAAATACATACTTATAATACATAAAAAGCATCCAGACCAGTACAAACACACATGTTAATGCACACAAATATTTGTACTGTGCGGGGATCGAACCCGCGACCCATGGCTCAGAAGCAGCGTTTACTACCGCTGATCCAAATGGTCGTAACTCTGTATGTATGTATGTTACGCTTTCACGCCTAAACTACTAAACTTATTATAATTAAATTTAGTATATAGATAGATTTAACTTTGAGGATATAAGCTATCTTGTATCCCACTGCTGGGCAAAGATTTCGGGCGATATAACATGAAGTTCACGTAGGCATACCCACGGGCTAAAAGTTAGTAAATACACATGTTGCAGTACCACGCCACATCTGTATACCTTTTAATTATAATCCACACTCTACAAGAATGTCTTATTACGACCAACATTCCTCGTCTTATAATAGGCTGTCATATCAAACAATTCTAGGAACTAACATAATATCATATTTAAACGCGTAATACTGTCCGAAGACCGGTCATAATAAGAGTGCATGGAAAACACACATTTTGTTTATGTCACCGGTTATTCAGTAATTAAGTAAGTTTCCGTAGCAATTGACCTGGGTACAATTGTAATTATTATAATGTCAACTACTTAAGATTAAGTGGCACTCGGAATGGCTACAGCCTTCAGGGGAATGATATATCTGCCACTTGATTCAGCTACAGCAACTGAAGGAAATTTCAGGCTTAGGTGAATAGCCCCGACACTAATGATTTAGGTCTGTCTGACAGTTTCCTAACTCTCAGAAGGATCTGACTGTATTAATTGAGCCTAAAGTTGAGGTAATCAGATCAGATCTATCTTTTAATTACCTGAGCAGGATTGCCTGATCAGTCTGATAGTTACAATCTGAGCAGGCTTTGGTAGACAGCCTCAAAATTAATTTACTTAGATCTGTGTGTGAGTTAGGATCTACATTATTCAGATCTATCTGACTACTTTAATTTTGACACTGTCTGCCTAAGCCTCATCAGACCCTGTGTACCTTAAGCATGTTTAGAATATCTTTACTTTGTCGTTGGATAAAAAAGGTGATATATTTCAATAGCTGTGTTAGAATGTCTCCGGTCATCAAAGAGATCATGTAAAATATAAGCATTATTTATTATAGATATTTGCATGACAGTTGGGTTTGTTAAAGGTAATACTCGTATCTCAAAACGATGTAGAATGGCATTAAACAATCATTATTATCGTTTATTCCAATTAAGCTGTCTTGGAACGTTACGATTTGCTTGCAATATCTTCATTATTTAATATCTTAATTTTACTTCCATTACTTCTCCACGTTCGTTATCCTATTTTCAACCGACAAAAAACCGAAAAGATTCTCAATTTGAGGTTAGAGTTTGGCCAATAGTAGGGAAAAGACGCTGCTACCCGTTATTTCGGGCATTAAATTTTTTAGCGCCTCCTATAAAATCTAAAGGATGAATTAGTTATTCTTTGAATGTGCCGACACCACATGGTTTTAGTGAACCATATATCAAGAGATTGTGTCACAATGATTAGCTTAGCTTTACTTAGACTGAACTTTGGTATTGTATCCTCATTATACTCTATGTTATTGTGTAACTAATTATTAATTAATCATTTTATCTAACATACTCATTTTTAACTAATCATTTTATGTAACATGAACTTCGAAAGCTTAAATCACTCTGTTTGTTTGGACATGCTTCGGCATCTAAGTATGGGCAAGTTTTGGTATCACAGAGTGTTATCAAAAGTTTCAGGTTTACATTTCTTTACTGCCAACTTAGTAATACGTATATGTGTTCTAAAATCTAAAGCTATGTGTTGGAAATGGAATCCACGAATTTCGGCTATAAAGCGGGACTACAACCCCAGACCGCCACTATACTACTCTACACAGCAAAATAGTTACGGCCCAAAATAATCCCACTGCAGGACAAATGCCTCCATTATTGAATTCAAGTTACCACAACGATGATGGGTATAGGCATATTCACCACGCTTGCCAAATGCGGTTTGTTGATCACAAACCTGAGCAAAGTTCGAAAATTTGAAATTGACGGACCCGGGGATCTAACTCGGAACCCCAAGATCTTAGTACGGTACATAAACCTCTCGACCAACAGGGAGTTACACAGCAGACATAAAATGTACATAAAACACAAAATCTTGTTGCCCAATCATTATCAACTGTATTTGATCTTTTAGACTTCTACCACATTGTAGTTAATTACTCATTAGACGGCCGTTAAGACAAAAGTGTCATGTCAAAAAACAATGTCAAAGGTGACACCTGCTGCCGCGAAAACCTATCGGAAAATAGCGGGGTGGCTCTGAAACAGTGAGAGGTGGCGGGTGGGGGGATCGTGGCGATCGACTTGCGCCCGCGCCGGTCGGCATTCGTTCGCGCGCGCTGCCCGTGCCCGCCCGCGTTCTCACCGCAAACGACGGACAACAAACCCACGGTAATGTACCCCACACGAACCACGCTTGCGCAACATTTCCGCATTAACGATTACAAAACTAAAACTCGCGATGTGATACACGTGGTGATGTGATATCGATGCCGGCTCGAATCGGCATCGAAAGCGATTTGTTTGGCAACTCCCGCGCAACCTCGCCGCCGACATTGGGCGGTTTCGACACCAAAAGTTGATAGAAAATCGATTTCGTTTACATTGAATGGTGGTGGCTTTTCAGTGAGGTATCGGATTTACGTTCTTGTGTTTATGTGCCACACGCTTTTAGCAATACCACTTAGACCTAAGATGTTTTCAGATGAAGCTGTTTTTTATATGTGTCAAAAAGTGTTATGAAGCCTTAAATTTGCCATAATTGATGGAAGCTGTTGAATCTTTTACCAGGAGCATTGCCATGTCATATGGCAGTATTTCTGCTTCTGTTGTTTTTTGTGTAAGAGCTATCGTAGTCTGTATGAGATATTTGCACGTTTCAATCGTAAAATCTTAAGATCTTAAGAGTTGTTATCTCAATGGGATCTTTATATTCGTGACCTTGAAATGAAAAATTACATCACCGTGCATACAAACGTTACATACAATAACATCAAATGTCAACAAAAGTCGGTTATTCCATAAAACGCGTTTTCAAGTGTTGTCACTGTTGTTCAAAGTTATCTACTTCCTATTAAAAACTCGATATTAATAACATGGTATACCTAATCATAAACAACTTCATAATTAAATTTACATGCATTTACTCGTATGTTGCGAAATGTTTACTAGATACCTATTTATGTAAAACTTATTGGTTCAGACATTTGAATGTTAAACTTGTGTTAGTTTAGAAATATTGCTACAGGCTTACTTTAAATGAAGTAATGTTGTATTGTATCAAACATTACATTAAAACTTCAAAAACGATGTATTTTATACTTCAGCCATAGATATTTAACTGTACATAGAAGTCCGAAAGTGCTATAGAGATAATTAAATGCATGAAACCTTTTTTTTAAATTATCACGATTCAATCAAAACAAAATACCATAACAGTAATGTACATGCAAATTAAATTGTGACCACAAACATATTAAGACAAATAACATCAATCTCTATGTTCAAAATTTGCATTGAATGCAACAGACAGACACGCGATCAACTTAAGGCGGTGATAACTCATAATTACCCTATCGATTGTGTACAACGATAATTATTATAACCTCAATCATATTTCCGCCCTTTTTTATAATATTATATTGCGATAGTAATATTATATCTTAATTGATATCAATTGCATGGTGATGTTAAATTAATACGTTACTTCTAGTACCACATAAACTATTAAATTTTGAAATCTAGTTTACATATCGAAATTTCATACGAAATATCTTATAGAAGAAAGGAAGATTTCATAAGTATTTTCTTGATTTTGTGATGCCTGAGGTTATAATTAATTTGGTGTTTATTTACTTAACACCTAACGGTTATGTCATGTTTAAAAGAGCCATGATTCTAAAGAGGCTTGTATACTAGAAGTTGCATTTAATACTGGTAATTTGCTGGATGATTGCAGGTTTAAAATTTTATTATGGACTTGGAATCGTATATATATAGCCCAATTTCATTTATCTGTTTCTTTAATATTTTGATTCTTCTGCTTTAGCCTCCGAAATAAAATTAATTTTCTTTACAATTTACACCAACTGAGCTGATATCACTAGTGTAGGGAAGTGATTTTTGTACAATTCGATAGACCTTGTCGATAACGATTTGTAATACGCATGGAAAAGAATAAACTAGGACCTTAATTACGAGTACAACTGACCGTACTTAGAAAGCAGTTCATACTTATTAAATAATTTCCTATCAAGAACGATGATATCAATCTGTAAACAACTTTACATTTCAAAACAGATTATACATAACCTATTAGATTAGATAACTTTCTTCTTAAACGAGAAACTAATAAGTTTTATTTTAAAACTAAATGATATTTTCTTTAACTTAATTACGTAAAGCCGCTGCCTCAATGGAGTTAAATCTAGTGGTCTTCGTACTTGTGCCAGGGTTTAATAAAATAATCATTTCTTAAACACTAATTTATTATCGATTTCGGTCGTTAAATCGATTCATGGTTCGTTGGTGGAGAAAAGTCTGAGGTCAAGGTTAGTTGAGACCTGACCCCGTCCTTTGGCTTGTCCCGGTCTTTTGACCTTCGAACTTGTGTCCTAAAAAATTTAAGATTAACCTCAATAGAGTTAAATCTAGTGGTTTTTGAATTGTGTCAGGTAAAGAAGTTTAGGCACGGAGTAATACTAAGACTCTTGTGACAATGAACACTTTTTTGAAGATATTTCTCGGTCTTGTTTATTATGTACAGCATTTAACTTAAGTTACTTTACAGATTCTTTTTTTTTTAATATGCAATCAGAGAGGAAATTATGAAGTTATTGATTATTAGATGCATTTTGTTTGTGCGGCTTAACTTTTTCCTCGGTGGATTGGGTGTAAGATTTTTTATTTATGTGAGATAGTTAGATTGGCAGTTGCCTTTGAAATGAGACATTTCAACGCTAAGGAATGAAAAACAACAAAGAAGCTCCATAACATGAAAAATACGTTTAGTTATTTTGTCCATAGGTCGATAATTAAAGGTGCTATTCTGCTTTTGTACCACTTATAAACATTCAGTTATATCTATATCGATTATCTTATCATGTCACAACAGTAAGACATGACACTGCTTAAAAATATAGTATTTAGTTTTTAGACATTGGAACTTAGACTGATCATCATTATCAATAGTCTAAACCAGTCTACTGTTGGACACAGGTTTTTTTAAAAGCAGTATTAAGCTTTAATCGCCACGATTGTCAGGCGGGTTGGCGATCGCAGTTTAATCCCTCGATCGTGAGTTATTCCAGACACAATTGAAATCAATTGTTATCGTGGCACCCGGGTGCCACGTAGTTGCCCGGGTTCAAAGCATTATTGGAAAGAAGACCCTGGTGTCTGTCTTCTTATAGCAGTACTTTTTTATTCGCCTCTTAGAAAAAGAAATATTGCTGCTTTTTGTTATGAGCCAGCACCACACGGTACATGGTTTGATCATAATCATTCCTTTGCAAGACTCTAACCCAGTAAAGTTAATTGAAGCACCTTCACAGAGCCTTATTGTGTCAGCTGTTACGTGCTACACTCTTCTCATTTTACTTTCATTTGACACTTGTTCGTCTGGCTGTCTGTACAGCATACAAACGAATTTATACTTAAACACCTGAGCTTAAAGTCCTAATTATTATAACAGTGACGGTTACCCAATAAACCTGTCTAGCTGCAACCAATATTTTCAAGTTTTGTAAGTGGCCATGGTAAATAATCGAAAACTTAGTTCGATACTAATTGAGACAGTTTGTCAAATGATCATAACCTCTACGGTTATGGTAATAAGGTTTATAGAAGTGATTGTGTGAAACCTTCGATTAAAATCGGTTCAAAGTTACGTTGTGTCGTTGTCAAAAATGAAACTATGTATAATAGTTAATTAGTTCTTTAGTAGGTACAATTACTTGTCGGTATCTAAAAAAAAAATTATCCAAAATTATTCCCATTATGCGCTATTATGTTCTAACGCTATTACTCACAGATATAGTTTTTGTAAGAAATATTTTTTGCGAGATAGAGTTATTAGAATGCAACTAAAACTGAAACTAATTGCATTAAATTCAGGGTCATGATTAGAAAAATTGAGTCAATTCACTTTGCGGTTGCATTTTTATTTTGTTCTTATGAAACTTAACAATTAAAATATTGATAAAGTATATTTGTCTTGATTTATCATTAAGGTATACTTAAACATTGATATGGGAAAACGTTAATCATGTCAGTATGTCCTCTTCCTTCCAGCTATGTCTGTGACAATTCAAATATTGGGAAAACAGAAAAAGTTACAGTCTGTCTGTCAGTCACGCTTTTTCAAATTTCCTGTTATTTTGTACAAAAATAGAGAAGATCATGAAAAAGGACATAGTTTAAAAAATAAAAATAAAAGTAACAGCCTATAATCATCCCACTTTAGGGAAAAGGCCTCCATCATTGAATTCAAGTTACCACAGCAATGATGGGTGTACTGGCATAATCACCACGCTTGCCAAATGCGGGTTGGTGATCACAAACCCGAGCAACGTTCGAAAATTCGAAACTTTTTGTTGCCCGACCAGGGATTCGAACCTGGGACCCCGAGATCTTGGCCCGGTATTTAAACCACTAGACCAACATAGGCTATTTTGCAACTCACTCTGGGCTAGGGTTTTTATCCGTGATATAACGAGTAAATCACGCAGGCACAACTGCGCCAAAAATCTATATAAGTAATATATGGAATATTTAAAGTCTATCTTTGGACTGTTGAGAATGATATAGTCTGCAGGCTAAACATTTTGTAGCATGAATAATGAACAAAACAAACGAATATAAAAATAATCCATGCTATTAAAGTGATACTACTTAAACATGAGTTAAAGTAAAACAACATTGTGTAGACTTTACTTTTTACGGGAAATATTTCCCAAGTTTACCATAAAACTTTTGTACGTTGTTTGAATAATAATGCTGTTTTAGCAATAAAGACCTTTGACCTGACACAAAAGATTGTGAATGACACATTACAAAAGCTGTTTTATAGGGTTATTAATACTTTATAAATTCACTATAAAGCCTTTTATACCGTTGGCAATGGTCAGCAGCTCATCAACTTATCGTCAAATCTGTTTTGATATTTATGCTTTTGGCTTTAAGCTAAAAATTGGTGATGAAATTTGATATTGTTCACTGTAGATTAACTAAAGATTTATTTGTAACAACTATCGTATTGATTTTACCAGAAACTTTTTAGACACTACGAAACAGGGTTAATAATGGAGTACTTTATATCGATCATCATCAGAGGATTTACTAGCATTCCGTTCGAAATATTAAACTTAATTATGGTACTAGATAATTAGCACTATATCGCTAAAATCTTTTTAATCAAACAATATAATCTATTAATTCTTCAAAAACAGTTCTAATATAATGTAGAGACAGTTAGTTTCTTAAATTAAAAAAAAAAAGTTATAAATGCCTTTTAGAGGTATCTAAAGAAATAACAGGAACTAAGATTAACACCGTAATGTGTTGTTTGTTTAAGAAGTAACTTTAAACAAAGATGGTTTTTTGTATCGTACTAATACACATCTTTGAATATATTAAGCGTTCATCAATCTTTGAAGATAAATAATGGACAAATCATTATCCTTTACGTACGTCATACTGTAATATAGCTACAACATTTTAGTTAACAGATGCTGTAGACCTGTAGAGTGATAAATGGTAATCAAATAATGATCGTCGAAAAGGTAAATATGTCACCTACAAGTATACATAAAAAATAAAAAGTAGGCACAGTCCCATACAAAGATTACACTTCAAAATGTAACACATGGATATGACGTATAGCCTTAAACGTGGTCGCTTAATATTGGGCTCATAAGAAGGCTCAAGGACGCACAACGGGCAATGGAGAAAGTAATGCTTGGTTTTTCCTCAAGTGATAGAATCAGAAATGAGAAAATCCATAGGAGAACTAAGATAACCGACATCGCTCGAAGAATTGCAGAGCTGAAGTGGCAGTGGGTGGGACACATATTACGAAGAATGGATGACCGTTGGGGCAGGAAGGTTCTGGAATGGAGACCGCGCACTGGTTGACGATCTCTGAGTAGGCCACGTACCAGGTGGACCAACGATCTGGTGGAGGTCGCGGGAAGCTGTTGGATTCGAGTGGCGCAGGGCCGATCGTTGTTGAAATCCTTAGGGGAGGCCTATGTCCAGCAGTTGGCGTCGTTTGGCGGAGATAGGATGATGATGAATATAACACAGGCCTCTTGAAAAATAAGATTTTGACAAAATCGCCATGCTTGGTATTGGTGATCGCAGTTAAGCCCATGATAGAGGGAAGACACTGCTACACACCTTCTTCTAGCGGTACTACTTCAGTCGCTTCTTTCTATACCCAGGAAGAGTAGAGTGGTTCTTTTCTTTTTTCGCCTGCACCACACGACATTGCATGATGTCAGTTGTTCATAATTAAATCATGTTTCATGCAAATCAAGCGTCCACGTTACAGTTAATAGTTAACATGATATTTCAAAAGTTAAACCATACGGGGTCAATGAAAACGTGTCAAAAGATCAATGATCGTCATTAAACTGTCAACTTATGAAGGGTTCTCTGAATGGACAAAGGCAGAACTAAGGAGATACGGCCTCTTAATAAATATTGACTTATGATAAATTATGATTAGGTTGAAGCAATTATTTTACACATACCTACATTTTATCTTGGTAAGACTAACCTATAATGTTATTAGAAACTTATGTAACATGACTTTTAGAATTGAATGGGTCGTTGTTTCTATCCTCTCAACAGAAACAATGGTTTAGAACTTTTGTCTATTTTACAATTATTCAATAAATCTTACATCTTTCACCTGAGATTAAGCTTCTCTGTGTTACTTAGTTAGAGGATACGTATGATTGTTCGATGGATATTACAATTGAATCCATACCACCGGACTACTCCCTTATTCATAAAAACGCAAACAGTCTAATAAACCTATTTTAGCAATTAAACTATTTTGTGACTTATTTTTCAAATGATGATAGCGCTAAGAAAGAACGAGACAAAATAGCGTAATAACTTAAATAGGTTTATTAGACTTTTTGCGTTATTATGAATAAGGGGGTATTTGTATAAGGGAGTTACAATCAAATATATGTCAAAAGTTATCCATCTTCAATACTAGCTAGTATGGAACTTGGGTTAGTTTGACACACATATACGTATAAGATTATCGAGCAACCTCATAAACAAAATAGACGATTAGCGAAAAAAGTATTAACCATTACCGATTGAAGAAGTACTTTCACATCGTAAGAGTCGATTCTCTTTCAATTACAAGGTTAGATAGGTAGCTTCAACGATAGTCAATCCTAATATTTGTTAACGAAACACGATATCAGTGAAGTGGTTGTGCACATCATCATCATCTAAGGATCTTCACAACGGTTTATCTCACGCCACAGACGTCCTGTGCCTTCTTGCGACCTTCACCGGATCGTCAGTCCACCTGGTGGTAAGCCCCCAGGGCGCGCGCCATTCCAGCATAGTTCCGCCCCAACGGCCATTGTTGATTCTTGCTATGTGTCCCGCATTCCCACTACCAATTCAGCTCTGCAATTATTGGAGCGGTCATCTTAGTTTTTCTACAATTTCCTCATTTCTGATTCTATCGCGCAGGGAAATACCGAGTTTCATTTACGGATAGACCATAGACAAGCAAATAGTGGTTGTATTGCTTATAAGACCTACAAGATGGCGTAACATCCGTCTTCGTCGTCCATAGACGAGACCATGGCGGGGTCAAGTGCGCATGACACGAGTCTGGCGCAATTTACCTCGGCCTCTCGGACACATATCCTCTTTTGGACCAACGACATGGTTCAACGGACGTTTTGAATGCGAATCACTTTGATTTTATCGCTGATCTTTGGTATAACGATGATTACTTGAAGCATTGTTGTTGATGGTCGGTCTTTCCGTTTACTGTAATCCTGACAAAGTTATTTTGTTATGTAATCCTGGCAAAGTAAAAAAATATTTTCTCATCAGAATTGATAGACATGTCGTCACATCTAAGATTATGATAGAATATTTAGAGTATGCTTAAGAATGGGTTACACTTTTTGAAAAATTAAACTATCGGTTTATATTCTTTTTTTTAAATATAAAATTTAATTAATTTTATATTTTTAATCGTTTAAAACACTATTTAAATACTTCCTTAACAAAGGACGTTGCCAGTCAATACAATATTACAGTTCTGTCTCTCATCTTAAGGTTCAAATTAGTATCGCCTTATTTAATCTGGTTTCTTGAACAGAAGTTGGCAGTTACTTCAACATGTACTTAAAGGTACTTTCGCCAAAACAGATGTTAACCTCGGTCTCCTTTAAACTTGCGCAATGGCATTCGAATGCTGCCAAAAATAATGGCATATTTTTAATAACAGGATCGCGAGCACAAAATTATTCTCACGTGGAGCGATTGCGTGCTAAAATTCTAATTACCTACGCTTTTCTAGGGGTATTTAAATAGTATTAGTTAGGCAATTATTGTTTTTAACCTAGAGAAAAATAAGGGGTTGTCAAAGCAGCGGATGTAATTTTTCTTATGTGCAATATACCTACAATAGCACTGTTAATATCCTACGGGTATCAGTAAATCAGTAAAATCAGTTTTATTTCTGCAAATGGGCCCCAGGAGGCGCTTTTACACGTCCCAACATTTAAACCTACCACTGCTTCGGGACAAGTCTGGGCTAGTGCCGGGAGAAGCAGCGCAAGAAACTCTGCCACTATTATATCGTAAAGGCGACTAAAAAAGTACTACCAGAAGAAAACGGGCATTAGAGTCTTCTTTCCACCATTTCATTGGCCAAAGTCAATGCCGGATTTACCATAGAAGCTGAAAAAGCTGAAGCTTAAAGCGGGATAATTAGGGGGCAGCAAAATATTCGCAATAAAAATAATAAGTAGTGCAGTAAAAACAAAGCTTAGTTTTTCTTAGCTTAAAAATGGACAGAAATAATTTGGTTGCCCAACCTGGGAATCGAACCTTGGATCCCGAGATCTTGGCCCGGTTTTTAAACCACTAGTCCAACAGGGCAATATATTCCAATGCAAAATTTTATGAAAATCCGTTCAACAGTTTTGGCATGAGTAACAAACATCGCAAACAAAATTTCGCATTTATAATATTAGTGTGATTTACACGATGTCCAGGTGACATTTCAATGAAATGACGACATCTGTTGGTAGGCTCTGGGAAAACTTCAAATCCAAGGTTAGACAAGGTGTGACAGGATATTGACCAACACAACTCCAGTTTGAGATAAAATCGTGAAGAAAGACCCGCTAAATATGCATACTAAATGCCTATTAGTGTAGCAACAACTTATAATTACTTCAGAAGACAGACTGTCTTAGGGCAATTCATATCTTGATTTTAATAGGATGGTCTTACTTTTACCCCCGTATTTATAATGAAGTAATTACTTATTGCTTAAGAAAGTCATAACTTGAAGTGTTCATATCTAGTGCTTAAGTGAAAGAAATTGGTCTCCATTAATAGTCATATTCTTTGGCTAAAAATGCTAACTTTTGGTAGTTATAACTTCTAGTAATTTCTTGATTAAGGCATACAAATTGTCTCTCAAGTAATTACTTGTAGTCAAGTAATTACTTTTACTTGTTTATAAATACGGGGGTTAGAGTATAATGTTGACATGGTCCATCGTAGAATAGTTTAGCCTAATCATTGCTTGAGATGTATTATGTATCAGAAGAATTTCCATGAAGAGTAACGGCCTATAATAATCATCAAACTTTAGAGCAAATGCCTGAATCATTGAATTCAAGTTACCATAGTAATAATAGGTACAGGCATAATCACGACGCTTGGCAATTGCGGGTTGATGATCACAAACACGAGCAATTTTTAAAAATGTTAAACTCTTGTTGTCCGGCTTGGGGGTAGACCCCAGGACCCCGAGTTCTTGGCCCGGTACTTAAACCACTATACCCACGGGGCATCCACAAATTTGAAATCTCCAGAAAATTCTGCCAAAAGAGATTCTGCCACAATTACCACGCAGGCAGTATAGCCAATAATAGGAGGATACGCTGTTGTACAACATTGTCACTTTATACTTATACGACAATCTTAGCATGACAACGGGTGTTGCTATTATATTTGACATAGACATGTCGTAAAATGAGCTTCACTCTAAAATGTATAATACGTCTGTAGCTGCAATTATATCCTTTGCTGATAATTAACATTTTATTACAATTATTATATCTCTTCACTTTCAAAAAAAGCTTTAAAAATTTGTAATTGCAGTTTACATATAGCTTAATGTATGTTAGTCGTCATATTATTTACTTTCTTTGAAATTTTTGTCATAATAATGTTTAATGCATTACGTTATAACCATTGGTAGCCTAAAGTTTTCGATTTAGTAAATATAAAACAGCGACCTTATTCTGGTTTTATTCCAATAATCTCGTTTAAAATTATTGTTTGATTTTCGTTGACAAAGGGATAGATAGCTTGATTAGACTTGAAAACATGCGTTCATAATTAGTACTAGATAAAACATTGTAAAACAGAATACTTAACTAAAAGTTATGCCATAATTTGTATTATGTGGTATTAGTAGTACATTTTTTCTATGATTTTGAAACTATTTTAGAATCTTTCAATTTGCTGGTGATTGAAAATGGTAATCCTTAAATAAGAAAATAGGCTACCTTTATTGGGAATAGAACCCATAACCTAAACGTATACCACTTGACTAGTCTTATCAATTGAGCTAATAATAAATTAAAGTGACTTGAATCTGCAAAATGTACAAATTCCTTGACTACACCTAATTAGTAAACACAGATGACATTAACTTATTCATTGAGGACTCGTGTTGACTGTCAAATAAGATTGAATCAAATTTATTTAATAGTAATACTCGTAAATCAATGTCACTATGAACACACATAAATAACAAATAAATATATTACATGTTTATGTTACAAAATACAAGACAAAAAAAAGTTTTTTGAAATTAGTGCGATAAAAATGTACCTTATCATCAACCTGTAAAAGAAATTTTAACTAAATACATTTAATTAATAAGATCCTACTGAATTTGTTACATTGATGGGTTTAAATCTGTCGACCTAACCAGTTCTATTGAACAGGTCAAAAGAGCTAGGGGAAGGCTAAAAAGACAGTTTTTGAGTAACATCCTAAATAGTTTTTGTCGAGGATATTTGCAATCCGTGCTACTGCTCCGTCAATCGAGCTAGTGCTCGAAAAGAAATTCTTTGTGTAGACTAAGTACTTTCCGATCGGGGATGGAAACAGACTATTTTATTTGATCTTTTTTATGGAATACAGTTGTTTTATATACAATTCAATTCCTTACAATATACAATTATGTAATGGATTTACCATCTGCTATACTACATACCTAGTATAGTGATTTTGCTATTATGCATTGCGATTTTGATATCGCCTTTTGAATATGCATTTCTTTTAGTGTCAAGTCTTTAGTGTCGAGCTCAATGTTGCCCGTATCGTGACCGGCAATTTTTTTAAACATATTATTATCTACATATATTTATATTTTTTATTATTCAACCCATCATAGGCCGTTTTGTTTAGGCTGTCTGATTGCCAAACAATTGCTCACGGATGCTCCTTTGCTAACTCGATCACGCAACGGTTTCCGAGCCACGGAATCGTTTCGCATACTAATTTATTTTAAATGGAATAAACTTGCTGTTTAAATGTTTTTATGCGGCTAATAGAAGGTTGAACACGTGGGATAGTGTTGCAAGAATCACACTTTTTTTCTTCAAAAATGTATGAAAAATATTGAGGTCAGAAAATATATCTCAAAAATGTTGATTTTTCGCGGGACGATCGTGTAGGGTATTAATAAAGTCTCTAAAACAAGCTGTGTTTTAGATAAAAGAAGTTCATAGTTATTTTGATACGAGTTTAATTTAATGAATCTGGACACGAAGCTGGCATTCTTCGGGGGCCTGTTTAATTTAAAGAAAAACACACTAAAATAGAATTCGTATTAAAAACACAATAAAATAGAACGCAAAGAAGAAATAATTAGATCTGAAATCAATAATGACATTTTATAAATCAACCGTCCATATTTTTTCTCCAGTTATAAACATCTCTCATCGCAGTTATAAGCATCTCATCCTTCAAACTACCTTGATCTTGTATCCATCGTTTACAATTGCGTTTGTACCGTCATCTGAACTTGAACTTTGCTCCATTGTACTCAATGCACTGTGCATTGAGTAATAATCCAACTGTATAAATGATAGGCCATCCGCAGACGGCGTCTTCTTTAATCATACACGCATTACTTGTAACTGCTCGCAACGTCTTTAGTAGAATTAGAGCCATAAAAAATTGATTGATTTTTCAGAATAGGTTGGATTTCATGCAAAATTTTAAACCCGATTTCTACTGAATATAAAAGTAGGATATTTCCTTTTCCTACGGTTTTATCGTCTATATTTAAATGCATTGTTTGGTTTAGGTTTAATCGTGAAAGTAATACTAACTCATCGCAATGTTATCAGTCTTTTGCATTTTTTATCGTAATTTTAATACTTATTTCAATGTTCGAGGCTATTTTTTTTTAAATTTAACCTTTAAAAAGACCTCCTTGTACCGGTTTTTTATTTTGTTTTACTCCTCAAAATAAGTACTTGCAATTTTAGCTATGTTTGAATCTAAAAGTTTCCATAACATTATTCGTAACTTAAATTTTATAATATACTAGCTGTTGCCCGCGACTTAGTCCGCGTCAATTTCTGTTATTATGAACGCGATTGTTTTTGCAACATTTTTCACTGATGCTTCGCTCCTATTGGTCGCAGCGTGATGTTATATAGCCTAAAGCCTTCCTCAATAAATGGACTATCCAATACATAAAGAATTTTTCAAATCGAACTAGCACTTCTGGAGCGCATTCAAACAAACAAACAAACAAACAAACAAAAAAACAAACTCTTCAGCTTTATAATATTAAAGTATAGATTTATACGACAGTTGTTATGAGCTGTAAATTGCGGCAATTTTAATCGAATTCCAATTGACATAAATAAATATTAATAATTTCCATAATATTGCAAAACTCATGACATCAGACTATTAATCAAGTTTTATATATTCTGTCATATAAATAAGTCCTCACTTTATTGACTGATGAGTACTGACATAACAGCGGTTGCTTAACTGAGTTATGACGGCGTCTGTTTGTGAATTGATATGATCCTAATGAGTTTTGTGTAAGTAACATTTTCCTAGAATCAAATATAACGGTTTGTATAACGTTAAATTAATTTAATACTGGCCAAGTAACTTATAACAGCATACGGCGTTATTCAAATAGAATAGCTGGTTGATTGGCTATTGAATAACATGGTCATATATTTATAAAATAATAAATGTGTCAACATAAGTGATAACGTGGTAGCTTACAATCGCTCGGTTAGCAAAAGTGCTGTTGTTGTTTTAAGCCTTTAACTGCCGAAGTACTAGACACAATTAAAATTTTATTGTTTGGAGGTCACCGGTGAACCCCATGGCGCTCAATGTGTTAAGGTGGTTTAAATTCAATACTATAAACTTCTAATTGATGACTTCCGTGGCGAAAACTCACTTTTCCCTTGTCAATTGAAAAGTGAACTTATTAATATGACAAGACAGTATATACTAAATAACGGCATGTCACCATTTCTGTATGTTCCGAAAACCCGCACTTGACCGCCTTGTTAAGCACTGTCACGGTTCTTATCTCATGATATCGAAAAAAACTTGCGTAAGTGAATGTCGTAACGTAACAAGCTTATATCGGTCAGTACCGACCACACCCGGTCTTGAGCCGGCATGTTGTAGGTACACTAAAAAGCTTGACTTTACTTAAAAGTTTTAAAAATAGTAGAAACTAACTTTGATCTTGAAACAGTATTAATGCAACCATGTCTTGTTTCATGTGTACATAATTAGACGAAATAAAAACATAATTTGACGACCATTTGGATCAGCGGTAGTAAACGCTGCTTCTGAGCCATGGGTCGCGGGTTCGATCCCAGTACAGTACAAATATTTGTGTGCATGAACTTGTCTGTTTGTACTGGTCTGGGTGTTATCTATGTTTTTTAAGTATGTATTTACAAAAAAAAGTATATAAGTAAGTTTATCGGTTGTCTAGTACCCCATACGACAGGGTACTTAATAGTAGCTTAGTTTGGGACTAGATGGCTCTGTGTGGCCCAGTGAGGCAGGTCTTATATATTATATTATATTATAATTTAAATTTGGTGTGAAAGAAGATATTGTCACACAGATTGAGAAAGGGATGCTTAGATGGTTTGGGCATGTAGAGAGGATGAATGAGAGAAGAATGACTAGACAGATCTATAAGACGAGTGTGAAAGTGAACGTTGGAAGAGGAAGGCCTAGACGAACTTACCACGATCAAATCGGGGATGTTCTGAAGAAAGGTCAGGTCAAGAGTACTCTAAACCGACGAGCATGCATGAAAAGATTGATGAATGTGGAAGAAGCGAAAGATGTATGCCAGGATCGTAGTAAGTGGAAGGCCTTGGTCTCTGCCTACCCCGTTGGGAAGGAGGCGTGATAATATGTATGTATAATTTGAATATTTTTTGACGATCAGACATAGATTGTTCTTTCATTCGTATAATTTTTTTAAAGATAGTTTGGTGTCAGAGTTTTCTAAGTTCTCTATTGCAAGCCTCTGACGGGACTTAAATTACTTTTACGACTTGAATCTTGCGATATAATCCGGAATCAGTGGCTTTACATGCATTGTAAAGCCCTACTAATACCCTATAGATCCAAGCATATCCCAAACATACTAATACCTCAAAGATTCCAGACCCAAGCATTTATATCCTAGGCTCAGTTTCTAAAATGACACGGCCGAGAAAAGAACCCGGTACCTATTTATTCACCTCACCACCGCACCAACAGGTTTATCATAGATATGTTGATGATGAAGTTGTATACTGTAAAACTGCGAATTAATAATAGTCATTAATAAAAAAGCTTATTTCTGTAAACAAAAGTCATTAAACTCAATTAACATTTCTCTACTGACACACATTTTATTCAAGCGAATATTAAAAAAACATTTCCAACCCAGTAAACAAAAAAAAAGCATGTCAACTTCCATTTAAAAACAATAGCTCTGTGGGTCAAGCATTAGAATAAATTACATTCGGCTCAAGTGTTACATAAGTGTTACGTAACACCACTTTCGCACACACACACGCGCAGAACAAGTTTGATATCTGCGCCGGCGCAAGTTGCCGCTCACTTAACTATGTCGCATGCTGAAATTATAGCAGGCGACGCGAAAAATGTCGTGTATTCAATTATTTAATTTAATTAAAACAGTTTGATCTATTATTTTTTATAAGACGATGATCAACATGACGAATAGGTTTTTTAAACGAGTGGGTAAGAAGATAATAATATCAGTTTAGCAATCGACAAACACGTACTTAACTATAAATTTCGGGAGCTCCAGGGGTAGAACGGTTAATCTATACTAATATTATAAAGCTGAAGAGTTTGTTTGTTTGTTTGTTTGTTTGAACGCGCTAATCTCAGGAAGTACTGGTTCGAATTGAAAAATTATTTTTGTGTTGGATAATCCATTTACCGAGGAAGGCTTAAGGCTATATAACATCACGCAGCGAACAATAGGAGCGAAGCATCAGTTAAAAATGTTGCAAAAATAGTCGCGATCATAATAACAGAAATTGACGCGGACGAAGTCGCGGGCAACAGCTAGTACGTCATAAAATTACTTATCTCTTATCTATTCCATGTATTTTTGTATTTAGTATATAGATTTTCTGTAGATAAAAAATGTTACAAAGCTTTGAATAAAACAAAGCTAAATCTAAATCTTTAGCTTAAGCTAAGTTTGTATTATGACAAATAAAAAAAGGATCATCAATTTATACTATCTGAAATATTAAAAATTATATAAGAATGTGCAAGTTGATGTACTGTTGATTATATACCCATAGATTCTGACTAGGTCATAATGACTATATTCGTGTGTCATTACTTGCCTTTAAAAGCAAGGCTTGTTCAATATCTGACATTTCAATATAAAAACATTTACCACATAAATCGCCAATAAAAATGTCATGACTTTATATTCTCACGTACACGAGCTGCAAAAGTCAATTAGGAAGTAAAATCAATTAAACCTTGCACTTATGATTGACCTCGTTTCAATTTTAAAGTAAAACTTAACGACAAAAGCGCAAAATTATTTTACATTGTTATAAAATGCATACCAATTTTACTTATTCTTTTGAACAATAGGTGTTAAAGTCGCTTGAATTGTGGTTTGACTGTTATCAACCTTGATAACATTTAGGTTTATTGATTGCAATTTATGATATAAAAGGCGAATGAGAGAGAAAGATTTACAGACTTAACAAAGGACAAAGGCAAACTGAATCAATTTAAGATACTTAAAATCATTTAGCATTTAGTTACATCATCTATTCATTGGTATAGTTTTTACAAAAGACAAATATTTAACCACAATTGGGGCACATTACGACAAAAGTTTCTCAATTAGGAATGTTTCTATTACTATAGGTGCAATAATAGTTTATTCTGATGGATGGTCACTAGTATCTATGAACCCTTATCTAACATTAACGAAAATACCAGATTATTGAATAAATTCTTAAATAAATTAATTACATTTTATCTACATTATCATCTGAATGACATTATTTTGTATTTTATGGTGTGATATATAAAGTATCTATGTTAATGGCACTTGAATATGTTGTCAGCATGAAATCTATGAGCTGTTTTCTTCAAAAAATGATTTCAATTACGTTAATTACAGTTTTTCATATCATTTACTTACATATAAGTCAATGTCACTCCAATAAAGTAGAACACCGTGAAATTCGCCCTTCGTTTTAGTTTTCTGACCTATCAATGAAATTCCTTCAGTACTTAAAGTGGTAAAGCGCAAATAAGTCGAATTGGCAAAAATATATATCACTAATAAAATAAAATAAATAACAGCACTTCTATATTATGTAAAAGATACACATGAAAATGTAAATTATGTCAGAGACTAAAGTTAAATAGTATATTAAGTTAAATCAGACATAAAACGATGTAAATTAATTCATAAAGATTAGAGAAAAATGGAGCAAAACTTTTTTGTGTGTAAATTGGATCTTTTCATGTCAATCCTTGAAAAATGAAAGTCGTGACCTTCCTATGATATAGAATTACATTCGAAGCCATATGGATGACTAAATGAGACTCTTATAACAACACATGGTGTGTATGGTACACATTGTGAGGTCCTAAAGTGATATTGTATTTAAACTTGTGGTTGAAATCGTAACTTTATATGTTGTTTCATTTATTTTGAACTTTTGCATTTTATGAGAGTAACGTTATTTGACACACACAAAGTACAGTAAGTTTGTGTGAGACTAATATCTAAACTCTATAAAGTAAAGTAAAGTAAAGATTTATTTCTGTGTATAAACTTAGCCTATGACATTGGAATATTATATTGAATTACTAGCTGTTGCCCGCGACTTCGTCCGCGTAAATTTCTGTTATTATGAACGCGATTATTATTGCAACATTTTTCACTGATGCTTCGCTCCTATTGATCGCAGCGTGATGTTATATAGCCTAAAGCCTTCCTCGATAAATGGACTATCCAACACAAAATAATTTTTCAAATCGAACCAGTACTTCCGAAGATTAGCGCGTTCAAACAAACAAACAAACAAACTCTTCAGCTTTATAATATTAGTTGAATTATATGTAACTTAACATCTTATTCCTAGGGCTTAATTTAGGCTTCCTCTAATTTTTAATATGAGAAACTTTGTTTATAGGTAGATTAACTTATAATGAATGCATAAACAATGCATCGAAAACAAAAGTTAAAAGACATAATTATGGTTTCCATAGACTAATAACATTGTACATTACATTACATGGGTACACTAAGAATGGTTTATCATAGATAGATCAACATTAGCCCTTACTTATGTACTTGGATCGGTCTGTGCGATTTGTATGCCAGGTATTGATATAAAACCTTTTGTTATCATCCTTGGAAGTAAGCGTATCTACTAATAGCCGAAACCAACTTACCGTATACCGTATACCGGAATACCCGTTAGCAATATTTGTTTAACTTATGTTATGTGTTAGAGTTATAACGTACCAAGTATGTAGTGAGGTGGTATCTTCTGACCCATAGTGGCAATGATTTAACCAATTTTATGATATCAAAATCGTCAAAACTTTTTTTGAGCCTTTGCGTTGCATAATTATTTGGGGATAACGGGAACTGAAGGCGATTCATTCATCATCAGTCCACTGAAGATCCTTGAAGGCAGATAATTGAACATTTTGTTCCACTTACCCCAATATCAAACTATAAATAGTAGAAAAAGTAAACCATAAATAATTATAATGTTGTACCTCATTTTATAAGTGCAAGGGTTATTAAAAGGACGATTCCCTATCGATGTGCGCAAGCGCACGGCTGCGCAACGCGTGACGCGTTCGCTTTCGCTCCGGAAGGAGGTCGTCGAGAGCGAAAGGGGAAACGGTCGGGCGCTATCGAGAACGCCTTACGTAGCGTGCACGTCACTTTTGCGGTAATCTGGGGTATAACCCGAAACAGGTACTTCAAATAGGTCATGGCCCCTTAAAATAAGCTTTTGCTGGTGTGCCGTATAATGTTGGAGCTCTGCACTTGTCACTTGTGTTAAAGAAGTATTAATTTCGGTCAAATGTCCAAGATATTTTGCTAGAGATTTTGCTTTTTAAAGTAAAAAACGGATAAAATAAAATTCACTATTCGCTTATATCTAATACAAAAACCGAATTGTTTAATTTTTTGCTATTAAAAACAAGTTAAAAATTTACCCAAAGTCCGTACATAAAAAACTGCTAAACTCCGAGTACCCAGTTCAATCCGAATTGCTTAAGCGTCAAAATTCTTGTTACTATATGCGTAAACTCATATAACTTACATATTTCTAAATAAAAATGATTCAACTAATTAAATGTAGTTAATTAAGACAAACATGATCCCGGTTGCAGCAAGCTTATTCATTGACCGAGATATTAAGCCTACAACTGGTATTTGATGAATTAATCAGATTAAGCAACAATAAATAGTGTTACTCTTCACGTGTGTGAAGAGGTGTCAAAACCTGCTAATTTGATGTTTTTTATTTATTTACGAATACCAACACTATTATTTCAACTTTTAAATTTAAATTATCATTATTTTGTAATTCACAATCATCTGATAGCCCATTTCGTAAAACATTTTTCAAAACAATATTAGGATCAAATCTTCATTTTTGTAATTAAAAACATAACGCTTATATATTCTAAATAACTGAGCTGTAATATTGTTTGTGTAGATAAGACTTAGCGTGGAACTTTGACTTTGAACTGATGTGTAATCTCATGAAAAAGGTGAAATAACGAGTTTACTGTTAGTAAGGTTCTTGTATAAACACAATATTCATAACTTCGAACCACCAACTACTGTAATTAAATAATAATAATCATTTGTTTTTGTAATATTTACATTGATTTATACTATCAACCGTCAATATTATTCTATGTATAAGGGAAAGGCTTTTAGAGCACAATATTTAAATTTTAGAACATAAAGCTATCACTAAGTGATTACTTTAGGTAAATGATATTTTAGCAACTTAATTGCAATTATAATATCAGTATTCAAACTTGTTTTTTTTTTGTGATTGAGTTATTAGTAAAATAGCTATGTACTGCTGTAGACTCACAAAACTAATCTTATGATAAACAAAATGAAAGGGAATAGTTCCCATTTATTTCTTAGACGCTGTTAGACTGTTTGATTTTTTGTACCATTGCTCTTTAGTGTTTTTGCAGTAACTGCGACATAACGTTACAAAATCGACTTATTAGTATATTTAAACACATTAGCATGACATTACAGTCGGAATCGAAGTCCGGAACCATTGGTCGGCTTCCTGACGCATAAATAGATAATTTCTTAACTCCATAACACAAATTATTACTCGCTACGTGCCTTTACACTATTTCTTGTGCGTAAAACCTCAAATGAGTATCAATGGGTAATAATTTGAGTTACTGCAATCGTTACAAAAACAAGCGCCAAGTTAATTAAAAACCTTTTAAGTTTTGATAAAATACACGAGCATCTTCTAAAAAGCCCTTTATTTTTACAGTTTAGACGCAAGTGTAATAGAGCTTTATTAATTTTTGAGTGTATTTACATATGTGGACGATGCTAAAACAGTCACAAGCTTTAACAAGATACATAAAGGTTGTCAAAAAATCATCTCAATAATAAAACCTGTTTAAATTATAACAATCTCTGTGTTAACACAGCAGCGCTTTCTAGACCTTTTTAAATATACTAATTGGTAGTGACATCTATCTCTCATCGTTTTAATTTGCTCTTAGACCAAATTACAGGCCATAAACACTTATATCCTACCTTCAACGTAGGTTTCTAAATGGTGCTGGATTTAAAAAGGGAATTTTGACTAGTACTCGACTTTTGTTTTATAAAACAATCGAATAAAATCTGTCCATCAAGATGGTGTGTTTTTTCCGAGTCTCTCTATTCCGTAACCTAGTAGTCAAATAAATACACTGTCTAGCAACACAGTATTTCTATAATCTATTTGTTGACTGCTGGACGTGGCCTCCCCAAAAGAAGAATTTTGTTGTAATCATTACGCTTGACAGGCCACACGACTAACTGCTTAATGTATTAACTTAACTCCAATTTGAATTTTGAAAGTGTTGCTTAAAAGCACTTAGTAACATGTCATGTATTTCGCATAATAATTAAGAAATCTGTCAATCTAACCTCACATCCGTCATACTGATTAGGCTTTATCACAATTCTCATTTAGCATTAGGAATTGTAAATGAAAAGTGTATCGAGGTTGTGACCTTAGCCAAATCAGTGCCGAGACAAATTGATCTCGATATTAATTTATGCGTGAAAAATCTGTATGTCCGATTAGCTTTTATTTTTTGACTCACGCGCATTGCACTGGATTTAATTGATTTGACACAAACCAAGGTTGATTTCTATTAATTTGGCGTTTTAGGGTACTTAAAATAATCTAAGAAATCTGTTTGTGAAAGGTGTATCCTGTTAAATGTCATTGAAGTTTTAACTGAAATTATATTAGACTAAGTTTTTTTTGGGAGATCTCTACATTTACTTTCCAATTGGAATTGGACTAGTATTGCGGTAAAGAACACGGGAGGTAGAAGTAACAGCGGAAGCAGCAGCGCGTAGACACATGTATCTATGCTAGAATCAGTTAAAAATCAGTCAAAATCAGTTAAAATCAGTTTTATTTCTGCAAATAGGCCCCTGGAGGCGCTTTTACACGTCCCAATATTTAACCTACCACTACTTCGGGACAAATGTGGGCTAGTGCCGAGAAGAAGCAGCGCAAGAAACTCGGTCACTATTGTCAGCCTCTTCTTAAATAACATGTTTACATAAGATATATGCCAGTGCGAGCTGATACAACTTAAAGCCAAACGTTCCTATCATTTATGTAATCATCAATAGTGTAATAGCCCTTTTTCATTAAAACAACTTTGATATATGATTTAAATTTATGTACAGGGAGGTCAGCAATTGACAGTGGTAATTTGTTGAAAATACGGATACAATTTCCCATGAACGAATTACCTACTTTTCGCAGTCTGAATCCTGGAACGGCAAGTTTATCTTTATTTCGGGTATTGAAATTGTGTACGTCACTATTTTACTAAAACTAAAAATTCGAGGTTTTTACGGACGTACATAATGTTTTCGAAAATGTATTGAGATGCAACTGTTAGTATGTTGATCTCCTTGAATAGATCTCTTAGAGAGTCACGGGGTCTAAGGCCGTAAATAGTACTAGTAGTAGTAAATTAGATGTGTAGTTGAAATATCGCCAACGTTACACCAACTGTCCTCTTTTACTTTTGCGCCAGGTCTATCCATATTCGATCTTACATATTTCTGTGTATACTTTAAAAGAAAAGTGCACGCCACTATTTGAGATCAACTTGTTCGAATCGTCAGTTGAAAATACTGGCCGTAATTTAAAGTGAATAAAATTTGCAATTTAATTTGCTTGGTCGCAACTTCTTTTATGTGCTTTGATTCATTAGATAATATATTTAGTAACTATAATATACTAACACAATTTACTTCTAAACTAAAATTAATCTTTTCTTACAAATGTATCCGCGTTGTATTTTTTTTGTATTCAATTATTCCGCCGTTAGCGACCCTTTTCAGCGGCTACGGGTCACTTACCATTAAATTTGTTGGCTAATGGCAATTAACGTTAAAACTTCAAAGTGCTAAGTACTCGTAAAATAATTTAGCCGTAAAGTTGTAAACCACAACTCGTCTATGAGCGCTGCTATTAGCTTCTAAATGTGGCCATTGACTCCAATAGGTCAGTGCGGTTACTGCTCTGTGCTGATTGTTACTGAACTACCATAATGATCATGGTCATTATTCAAAGGCTTTTATAATTATTCTCAAATTATCATTAATATTATGTGCTTAGTAACTGCAACGTCGTAAAGTATTGACAAAAAAAAACCTGGAATACAATTAGTGTAACAGAAATTTAAAAAGTTCTTGAATTTATTGCTGACGAGATTTAAAAAAAATTGGAAGAAATCTATTAATGCCTGTACGGCCAATTCTTGAAGCACATGAGTTAATAAGTAATGTATTTAATTTAAAACTACTTCTCAGTATATTCTCTAAGGATAACAGTTTTATTATAATTTAAAGATTTTTTTATGTTTAACAAAGTAATTTAATGGAATGGTTACCAAAACTACACAAAAATAATATCGTTTTATTTTGGCTATCGTCGTAGTCCCGTAGCAGATGCTACGGTTGCTACGAGGTCGTGTTACCTAATGCGTTGATGTCTTTTATATGCGCTACATTTTTAGTATGTTGTAACTAAATCATAATATTTGATACATTAGTTTTATCAAATGATTCATTATTCTGTAATCATTGTTTATTTTATTTAATGGTTTATAAGCACCCCATAAAGATAAATAACACTGAAATAAATAATTCTGTAATTCTGTGGTACTCCTACCACGTGCTCCTGCGGCCTCGCCGTTTCACTTTTCAAGTTATCCCCTTGTTGCTTTATTTACACGCACAAATTAATAAATTCATAATATAGCTACCAATCATATTATTGACCATAATATGATCTATATTATGCAGTTGAAGTTCATTGAACTCTATGTGTAAATGGAACATTTCTTCTGTATAAATTAAACAATGAGAGTGTTACACCACCCGTCTCACTTTATGGGAACCAGGCGCATTGCAAAGTGATTAACCTTAGGCTTTGGTGATATTTATTCAAATTCAAATTCAAATTCATATAATTTATTGTATGTCACATAAATTTGTATAAAATGGTAAAAAAAACAGATAAATGTTTAAAATATCAGTAAAATTTAATTTCAAATATATTTTCAATGTTAATCTTCAACTATTGTAACGTCGAGGATGTCGTAGCGGCGCGGTGTTCAACCAACTACATAAATGTTCGGGTTTGATTCCGGTCGAGATGAATGAATACTTGATTTTCTTTTATTTGCATTGGATTAAAAATTGTAAAACAGTACTTACAGTATTTACTGATAAATAACGATAGTGATGTGATGACTTCAACCTGTTTGCTTATATCAGTTTACGTGGATAAATAAATTTCTTTAAAACCATTTTTAAGATTTTACTAAATTAATCTGTGCCGACCAGTTACACAACATTGCATTTGACAAATAGGTACGGCAATTTTTGTCCACGTAATGTTTAAAGTTAAATCAAATCTATATTCTATCAGCCAGGTGACAGAGAACTTTTTTCAATGCATTTGATCTTCAACCAAACTTATTGTTCGGTTTTATTAGGACGTAGACTTCTTGGCATCAGATCTTAAATTCTGTTAGACTCTAAGTTAATCAGATATCTAAGGCAGTTGAAAATGTAGCTATATAAAAACCACAAATTCTAATAATGTTTAGTTGCAGCTAAATTATAACAATAGTAACAAAAAGCAAATATTTGTACCTGAAGTAACTAACCCGACCGATCAAACCCTTAGAGCTAGTGACAATTTGAAAACTGATGTCTGCCACTCTACCGTACCGTTGCAAGTTTTTTTATTAGGGGCCGTCCATAAATTACGTCACACATTAGGGGGGGAGGGTCTCACTTTTTGTGACATTGGGCTATACTATATACTATTATAAATAAATAAATAAATATTTAGGACATGCCTCACTGGGCCACACAGAGCCATCTAGTCCCAAATTAAGCTACTATTAAGTACCCTGTCGTATGGGGTACTAGACAACCGATAAACTTACTTATATACTTTTTTGTAAATATATACTTATAATATATAGAGAACACCCAGACCAGTACAAACAGACAAGTTCATGCACACAAATATTTGTACTGTGCGGGGATCGAATCCACGACCCATGGCTCAGAAGCAGCGTTTACTACCACTGATCCAAATGGTCGTCAATATTATACTATGGGAATATTCGTAAAAATGCGTGACAAGGAGGAGGGGGGGTCTGAAAATCTCAGAAATCGTGTGACGTAATTTATGGATGACCCCTTAGTATTAGAAGTGATACTGAAAGTCTTCTTATAAAATCCGCAATATTTAAACTGTAGAAACAGACTATTTGAACCAAACCTACACATTTAAGACTTTGATCTTTACTGGACCAAAGTTCAAAACAATTATGATTTCAACTCGATGCCAACCTTCTTCTTAAATACTTTTAAAACAGTTTTAAAAAATCCATTTAAAGTTACCTCTATGTTCAATATGAGACATAAAAAAATACTTTTCGGCGGTTATCGACCACAAAGTAAACGAGGTAAACGTCACGCGGCACGCCCAATGCGAACCGGTGCCACTTTTACCTGCGCACGCGTCCTTGTAACAACCCCCCCCCCCCACTCCCTGCGCAAGTCAGCTGTATATAGGGCTGTCACCCAAAACCAACTAATAGTTCTCTCACCGAGAAAATAGTTTTTACTGAATCACTAGCGACGACCCGTTGGTCTAGGTAATTAACAGTAATAACTGACACTGATAACGCGCCGTTGGTCTAGTGGTTAAAATACCGGGCCAATATTTCGGGGTTCTGGGTTCGATCCCCGGGTCCTGCAACAAGAGCTTCGAATTTCTAAACATTAACAACACAACACAAAAAAGAACGACGATGAAATGTAAGAACTTATTTTTTTACTTTACATCAATGGTACTAATCGAGAAAAATATGACATATACTTAGACTACCGTAAGTATTTTTAGTTGGCAACCCTAGAAAAATATGCAATTAGTGCATCCGGACATAACAAAATAATTATTTAATGCAAAATACAAATTATTTGTGCGTTTAGGTTGCGTAAAAAATATTTCAAACTAGAAATACTTCTAAGAGAATGCATTCTTTTTAGATTTACAAGGACAAATTCATGATTTAATACACTTCCCAACATTTTAAAATTATGTTTTACTCTTTTTTAGTTTAATTATATTATTGACTTTTGAATTAAATAAATGGTTGTATATTTTTAGGCAAATAAATATAAATGGCGGTTGAGTCGATCATTGTATATAAGCAATATCATCATCACAGCTACTACCTTTTTTCTTAGCAAAACATACTCGAATTCAAAAACAAGGGTTTTTTTAATGGTTTATTTTGCCACAGTAAACACAATTAACATAAAGCACAGGTAAGTACACCAAAATATTATATCATTCATTAATTCATTCATTAGTTTGTTCATTTATTCCTCTATTTGCCCCTGAAAATTTGGGAACACCTCGCCAAGTTATGTTTACACTGTTATCATTACATAAATTGGTTTCACCAAATGGCAGACTCAACAGCTTAATAGCTCAATCTAAACTTTATACCCATATAACGAGAACACACCACTATCGAGAGATGTGACATAATCGTATCTACAAGACGATACCTTCCTGCTTTTAGAAAGCCCGACACAGTTTTGCTTTGTATGTAATTTTATCCATGATTATGAATTGATATGCTTCGTAGGTTTGATCACTGTGACTTTTGATTTATAATCATGTAACACACACACAAAAACACTTTAAAATTATGAGTAGGTAGACTATAGTCATCTCAAGTAAAAATCTATTTGGTTTTATACTACCAAACATTCCTATAACGAGCAAAAACGTTACGTTAGTATTAAAATTCTTATTGCCCCCGTTTTATATTCATAAATATAAAGTGTTTGAAAACAACGTATATATGTATTAAAAGAATCTGTGTCATAAGTTTTTTTTTTGCATCTGTACTTAGTAAATACATGTAAAATAAGTGTTTATCTGGTCACCATAGCATAGGAAACGTACCACAAAACTTTTTTTTATCCCAATAGAAAGCTTAAGACTGCTTTGGACATTGGACATTATTTTCAAATAACATTGATTTCCATCTACACTTTAATTTGAAAACTTATTTTTTTTTTACATATAGTTAGGTTTACGTGACAGGTTAAAATTTGTACTTACAAAGACTACGCTATGGATATAATTGCTGGATGTATTTATCTTTATTATTTTATTTAATGACAATGATGATCGTCTCAAATGCTATAATCGATCTTAAATAATCCATAACAATTAGCTGTTTCATAATAATTACACATCAATACATCTTTTACATCAAACTTGGATGTATTTAATAAGACGTGAACAATTGCTTCAATAAATCGATCTATCAACAAAAACTAAAGTTTAGTGGATATATAAGTGCATTTAGAAGATAAATTGCGATTACTACATAAAATTGCAGTCTGTAGCAGAAATAATATTTACAATGAACTATAATTTAGGTGCATAAATCTTAGAACAGTTATTTTGTAACTGGCTATTAGTACAAAGCGGATTACATTGGAGTATAAAGGATGAAGTATTAATAAAAACGATTTAACATCCACTAAAAGAACAGTTCGTCAGTGTCATATGAGTTCCGGTTTATTAAAGTAATATCACCATCTCTTTTATACCTATTTGTATTGTAAGAGGCAACTACGGGAGTACTGCATTAAGAAGACAGTTAGCGTCTTCTCTCAGGGATTGGCGAAACGCCAACCTTCCTGCCAGGTGTGGCGATTATGATCAAAATCGTACTTTATGAGACTCCTGTAACTAGTAGTAGTCTCATAATATGTATAGTGAGGATTAAATAACAACTTTATCTTTTTTCTAAATTTGTAGAAATGGCTTGCGAAAATTTTTTTTTTTTTTCATCCTATGATGAAATATGAATATAATGACGAGAATTTTTAAAAGTGTGATAAAAATTGCAGCGTCTCTTGACTGATTTGCCTTGAATAGGTACAAATAAAATTGCGTATCGTACTGGTAAAAAACTTATCATATTCCGATTCCAATCGTTCCTATTTCACATGATAAGGTTCAAAAAATTCATTCAATAAAATAAACCTCGCCTTAAAAAATTTTTTGTAATATGATATGAACGAACGTAAATTAAACTTACAAATTTATGCCGTACTACAGAATCCTGTCATATTGGTCTTATTTCTGTGTTTTTCCATAGCATGAGTCAGGAGCCGATCAGGTCACTCGGTGAAAGGTCTTTTGCAAACCTACATCCCCCCTCTCACCCCACACCGGTCCCACCCACGAAACAGCCTTGTTACATATTTGTTCGTAATCCATTTATATTGATTGAATCAGTGGTAAATAAAGATATAATGAGCTATATACGCTTTTCAGTAATAATGGATTGAAAAAAAATGTTTTTTTTTATGGATTCTCTTGCGTGTTAATAATTTTACATTCAAGTTTATCTTGATTTTTCAAACTCTGCTCATATTAGTCGTATTTGTATTTCAACAGATTGTTTAAAAGTTTAAATTAATAGAAGCTGTATTTTTTAAATAATCATACGAGATTTAAAACCAGCCAGGGTTATTTATATTATTTACTTTATTAGTTTTAAACGTTCGTTGTTTATTAATTTTTTTTAAATATCGGATATTGGATAGTTTTTTTATTCAACAAAAGGTTTCATTTAAGTTGTCTATAATAAGATGTTAGGAAACATCCTCAATCAATTTTATCTAAGGATGTCTGTCATTAACTACATGATATACCTTGTTAAAACACTATTATTTTATTAGTAATCATTCTAGGTAAGTAATTGTGTAAAATATCGTGAACTAATTTTAATCCTATTCGCAAAATATAACCAATGTTACATGTATTTTAAATTGTTATGTAAAATATATTTTTAATAAAACAATTTCCGCCAAAATCTTTTGAGTTAGTGCATGAGTTTCGTTGGTTTTAGTTTTTTGGTATCAACTCAAATAACCTATTTCTTAATTTATATAGAATTTTATTTATTAATTAATATATTTTTCATTTTTGTTTTCCTACTTTTACAAGTAAAATTTTCTTTTCAATTTTAATTCGTTTACTCATCTAAAAACTGTAAGTAATGAAAAAAAAACGCGTTAAAACCGATCAATCGATTGATAAATGTCAAATTTTTCTTCATTCTATTTTCAAATTATGGATTGAATGAAAAATCAATTGTAATTGTTTTTTTTTTCCAAAAGAACTAAAACATATACTGCCTTAGAGCCTTAGCCAATAGAGTGTGTATGATCTCAGCCAGATTTAACCCGTCTCATCGTGCAGCGTAGTGTTGCGTTATGAGTTCCTTGGTCACTCATCTAGCGGTTTATAGCGCATTGCGCCGTCAAACCGCTTATGTTATATTACCCAGTCATTTGTGACAAAGTATCGGTAATATGCCATAAATATAAAATACCCTTGGAATCTTTATGTCAATTGAAGAGGGCCTAAATTACAGTGCGTTGAGTTAAGGGCTTAGCATGCCTGCATAATACCTATACATGACTAAAAAGCTGTTGCAAATATTCGTTACACAGCTAAAGAAGTAATTTTTGAACGATTTTACTTTTAAACTTTACCTAACCTCAAAATGTTTTCATTATTTATACGTGTTCCTAAGAAAGCTTAACATCAATATACATACAATTAGGTGTTAGCAAATTGATACGGACACAAATCATTATAGTTCAAGTAGTATAATGCATATCTGATTTAAAAGTGGGGCATGCTTGCAAAAGTACCGATTATGTTGACTTGACGGTTATTTATAATGCAATATACTTCTGTATCTAATAACTAGGTATCTATAAAACACAAGAACTAAATTCACAGTTCAATACTAAATTGACACTTCGAACTGTCAAGTTTAAATATAAAGCTAATGTTAATGTGTCATACCTACCGTAATGCAAATTCAACCTCATGGATTTTTACTCATGTGCTAATGTACTTCGTCGCCTGACATCTTTAAGGAGACTACTAGAGCTATGTGGTGCCCCAAATTGATAAGTTTTATAACTTTTAAACAAAATCAATTCTCAAAAAACTAGAACAGTTTAATTTTAGAATATTATCTCTAGTATTAATTATACTAGTATATAAACTACAATTTGGGGCAGCACATAGCTCTAGTAGTCCCCTTAAGAGCAAAATCGCTTGCATGCAGCTCGCGTCGTTTATTGTTTAAAGTGACGTCCGTTTATGTGTAGTACCGCACGCTATTTTCGTTTGAAAGTGGTCAGGCGGTACATGATTTGTTGTAAAGGTAAAAGAACATCCATATGTTCAGTAGGTGCTTATTTGAAGAGGAAATTTGTTTGTCACTGCCTGTTAAAAAGTTTTTTTTATTTTTAATAGCAATCTTCTATATATATAAATTGAATCCCTATTTCCCTTGGTCATCGCATCACGCGTGAACGGCTAGACCGATTTCGCTAATTCTTTTTTTGTTTCGTTTGTTATTGGCAGGAGACTGTTCTTATGAAAGAAAAAAATAAGAAAATTGCGCAGAAAATTTAAGAAAACTTAATCATTTACTTAATCGGTTAGCATTTGCAATGTCGATAAATAAATTTGTATCTGAAATATATTTTTTATTAATTATACCAATTTGAAATCATAGTTAACAAATAAAATATGTAAAGTTAAAGATATCACATAAGGCGGTCAATGTTTAAAAGAGGAACAAGCGTTACCGCAATCAGCTCACCGTCACAGGTGGACACAACCACCAAACCACCAATCAACGCGGCAGAATAGATCCGTGCCGCCGCCTTAACGCTGTGTACGTAAATGGTCCAGAAATCGAATTCACAAAGTATGAGCGGACCGTATCTTCTGCTTGTTTTAATCAAAGCTACAAAGCAAGTCTTTTGACGCCATTATTAAATTGCTTAATTACCGACCACGAAGTGTCATTATTGGAGGCGATGGCGCATGAGTAATCGTATTATACAGTCGCACTTTTTTGTTGGAAAAAAGTTAAGTCATACAAGCACGTCATTTGTTTAAAAATTTACATTGAAATACCTCTTTAAAAACTGACGAAACGATTACATTAATGTGTAAAATAAGTTGAGCCACAGGCCTAATATAAAAATAGAGCAACCCCAACTCGACATTATAGGTGTCGTAGTGACTAAGAAAACGGGCAGGTTTAAATCCATACCCAAATTGCAATCGCTAACCGCTATCGTGCGATTATATTATGTACCTATCTCGAAAGATGATGATAATAATGAATATAATGTGTAACTTAAAATGTGAGGGGTTAATTTTAATCGTTCAAAACAGGAAGTTATTTATTATAAAAGTTAAATTACTTTTTAAATTTAAAAATTGCTGGCTCATTTTTGCACTACTGACTATAACCTCATTAATTAATATTGTACTTCATGACTCTTTAAGAAACAACTACTACATGTAAAAGATTTGCGCAATTGTATAAAAATAATCACTATAAACTACTTCCCTAATAAGGGTATTTCATCGTATTTAGCACGTGTAATAACTGCTAATTGCCACAAACCAGACATTACATGACAAAAGCTATGTCTTACATTCAACATTACCGTGACGCAACAAACATTGGTAACAATGATGGTTTGCGGTAAATTGTTGATGTTAGGTTGTAATTGGGCCGGGCTTAAGTAGCTTTATCAGCCCACATCGGCTCACAGATGGTCCATAGGCCTCTCCAAAAGGAGGATATTGGTCAAAAGGCCCATATCAGTCTGCTGCTGGATGATGATTTTAGCATAAACGTAACGAATAGCAGGTAGGTTGGCAAGAAAAGTTTGGCTCATGGTGGAAAACAGACGCTAGGTTGCTCGTCTTCTGCCGGTGATCCAATAGTTGCCTCTTAAGACACCCGTAAGAAAAGAAGGGATTAGTCGTTAATTATTGCGATTCAGCGCGGTGATACTGGCAACATCCTGGCTTTCTTGCCTTATAGACAGTAGATACACATTTATTTTTGAGTTAATAATAAGCACCAAACCTCCTCTTTAATTCGTTGCTCTAACTAATCTCAAAAATAAAGTTTTAAGAAAGTATCTTACATTATAACTAACCATTCCAAGAATCATTGTTATATTTTTTATCGCGTTTTCGTTTGGCCCACAACACCCAGTCACTAAACACGTGACTGTCGCAGGAAACTGTATTCAACAAGCGCGTCGTGATTATCAAATTGAAACAAAAGATGGACCACAATATGAATTAATACAGTAGGTCAACGCAAATGTACGTATACCTAATAAAAATTGAGTAACACTAGTAGTTGGTCCTATAAAATTTGAAGTTAGGTATTCCATTTCCTCAAAGCATAAGATATCATGGATGACACCTAGTGTAAGTATATAAAGTTATTTCAAAATAGATATTGGATATGTTATCGACATGGTACAAGTACTACTTATTGACCTAGCATTGTTTTTGGGGACATAAAAATATTATTTGATACTCGTGTAATAATCCCTCAACCCCCAGAAGGCACTCGGGTGCCACGATAACAATTGATTTCAGTTGTGTCTGGAATAACTCACGATCGAGGGATTAAATGAAGTGACATAAAGGCTATTCTAAACTCATCTGTTTATTATATAAAAAGCAATAGATTTTTTAAAATATTGACGTAAAGAAGTACACACTCAAGAGCTAGCTCTTAAGTCACAAACTGAAATAAGAGCACATCACAAAAGCAGTCCTCGGCTCAGTAAACAATCGTTGCGGTTTCTTTGCTTCATTTTCTGTTACAAATACCGTAATACTCTCGACTGTAGTCTTTTAAAATAGAAAACTAATCATAATGGAAATGATAGATTCAAGCGAATCTTCTGATATTTATTAGTGTGTGTATATGTCATGTCACTTTTTTGAGAAACCATGTTGTTTTGCTGTCAGTAATTGAGACACAAAGAAAATATTTCAATGCGTTGATGTTCCATTGTTATTGTTATTCAAATTCAAATTTCAAATTATACTGCTTACTATAGATTTGAATAGAGTTACATTGATGGTGTTAAATAGCAAAATATTTCTTTTCTATTAAGATTCTTGAATTTACCTACAGGTGTTTCGAAAGTATTAAGAAACTCTCTGTAAAGGCAAAGGAACAGCAAATGAATTTGCAATAAATTGGCATTTAGTAGCAGGCATCAAATCTGTTAATAAAAGTGATTTAATAGATCAGAAGATCTTAATGAAATCTATTCAGATAATTTTATAAACAAATGTTAACAGACAATCGACAAGAAAAGTAGTAATCATTTTAATAACATGAATACTATTATTTTTAGCAATACGATAGAAATCATTCTTGTTATTACAAAGTATTTTTATGTCTCTGAAAATCTTTAAAACCTAAGATAATTATACTTATGTTTTCCCAGCGTATTATTATGTGCATGACTTTACCTATATTTCTGACGCGGACAAATTATACACAGGCACGCTTGACGGATCTCGGTGTAATGAAAATGACAATTACAGACATTATAGCGGACATAGTGCGAAGTGCAGAGGTCAAAGTCGGCTGGCTAGACGTTAAGTAAGTTAAAGACAAAGATTCGTTATGTACTATAAATAAAAACCTAGTTTTCATTATATAATCATATGACTGGCTGGTAAGAATCTGCAAGCATATACGCATTTTTTCTTCTTGGTTTTTTTTTTATGTAGACGCTTTCACGGCTTTCCATGATTCCATCCCTCAAAATGCTTTGTATTTTGCATTAATGATAGAATCCTTTTAATAGAGCTAAATTTATTTAACATCGATAACATCAAACAAACTATGACTAAACTTTCTTACTTTAAAGAATGAATGATTCAGGGACCTAATAAGTTTTAGGAGCATCAACGAAAAAGGAAAATAACTTTATCTAACTTAATTAACAGTTTAAAAAAAGCTACCTTTACTAAAAGCAAGTAGCCCTTAAAATAAACAAAAATATAGGCGAAGTTTTAAAA
Organism: Anania crocealis; assembly: GCA_949315895.1. Taxonomy (NCBI): domain Eukaryota; kingdom Metazoa; phylum Arthropoda; class Insecta; order Lepidoptera; family Crambidae; genus Anania; species Anania crocealis. The sequence continues at coordinate 4,720,072 of OX438869.1, read as the reverse complement.
AAAATCATCATCTTCAGACATTTGTAATAATTATGCGTACGCGCAAGTCAATTGCGTTGCGTCAGAGGTCGCGGTCATATCGCTGATCGCTTGTTTGGGTCCACGTAACATGGAAGAGGAGTTGGTAAAGGTATGTTTGAATATCGAAAATTTGCTTATGCATTATAGTTTGTGTATTCGTCAATGATTGTTACATCATAATCAGCAAGGCCGAACCTACAATTTGCCTTTGCAAATTTACTTTAAAATTCATACTTATAGAATTTAAAATGCTATTGATGTGATTATTACAGTTTGATTATACTCGTAACATGCTTCCTGCAGGTTTTTAATGCATTTATTATATATGTATGTATATTTTTTATTATTCATGCAATTGTTAGATTAGTAACTCCAACATTTCCCTTATTTTTAACACAGACAACAGTGTATAAGACATTGGATAAGAGTTTAATTTGACACACATTTGTACGTCGAATGTCAAATCAATAAAATCTGAACCAAATACTTCGCAAAAAAAAATTGTCTGATGTTAACCCAACTTTAATCGATACCTAGTTAAAAGATTTTATAACTAAGCAGTTAAAGTCACTTTCTGCAAGTCCGCGTAAACATAGAATTGAATGCTCGGTCAAGTTAACCGTTTAACTTCCGTTTCCTTGACGCTAGCATAATGCGGTTTCGCGCGTTTCTTTTGTTAGCAAATTCGGTTGTTTGCAAAACATTGCGAGTGTTAGAATGTGTTAACACTTTGAATTCGCGAAGTAGGTTATTACCTACTTAATTATTAAAATGGAATAAAGTATTCAATTGTATCAGCAATTTAGTTGCAGCGGTTTAGTATTTTTCCAAAAAGATTTGACATCAATTATACACATCTTATCAACCAAACACCGAATTTTTTTCTAATTGCTAATTTATAAGTCATACTTGCTATTTAAACTAATCGAATTGTTAATTTTTAAATAAAAATAATAAAATTAATTTAATATTAAATAAGCTATTTACGCACTTTACTATTTAAATGTACAGCCATATATTAAAGCGTAATCATTTAATGTATCAAAACGTTTACAGCGTTAAAGTCAGCAACCATTCAGTCCGCATAATCTTTAAACATACTAATTAAGCACACTTAATAGCAAAACAACAGCTCATACTTATTCCACACAATAGCCGTATCTACTTACTTAGTTGTTTCTTCACCGCTCCACTTTGCCTTATACAAGTACGTATACGTAGAAGGATTATTTAATATTAAGCAACTAAAGCGAAAATCCTCGACAGATTATCGTGTTACGACAATCGCTGTCACAGGCCATCTAGAGGAAACACTACAAGAAGTTTCAATAAGAAAAGTTCTAAATTCAAATTTTTAAAAATATATTTACATCACACCACGTGTTGTGGATAAGAACGTTGTTAATAAATGTATAACTATGTGAAGCCTGCAACTTCATATGCATGGAATTTGATACTATATCCTAAAGCGCACTTAATATGATATAAAAAGTAGCATAAGCCAGCCTAAAAACTATTTCTGTGCCAAATTTCGTTCAAATAGCAAAATCCAATGAATGAACATAGCTTAACTGTTATTTCAATTGACCCGACCGGGAATGACGGAAACCATGCGTACAGGGCGGAATACTGCACACAATGCACATCTTTACTAATGTTATTAAGCTGAAGAGTTTGTTTGTTTGAACGCGCTAATCTCTGGAAGTACTGGTTCGATTTGAAAAATTATATTTGTGTTAGATAGTCCATTTATCGAGGAAGGCTTTAGGCTATATAACAACACGCTGCGACCAATAGGAGCGAAGCATCAGTGAAAAATGTTGCAAAAATTGAAATGGACGCGGACGAAGTCACGGGGAACAGCTAGTAATTAAATATTTTTTCAAGTTTAAATTCTGATAACTAAACTAATATATCATACGTCGAAATTATGCTCTGATTTTGATTAAGATAATTCCGTTTTTCATAAGACGAGCGGATATTTAAATTAATGCGCTTCCTTTAGTAGGTACTGAAGGACGAATAGCTAAAGTACTCCAATTACGTTGTTAATTAAACACTAACAAAACATTAATAACATAGATAGATAGTATAAAAATAACATAGTTACTACAAATTACTTGTAACTAGAGCAATTAAAAATACCGACCGATACCGTAAAGAATACCGCAGTTTCTTAATGAACATTTTAAATAATGAATACAAATTATTACTTAATTTATTTTATAACACCGTTACTACAAATTGTTTATAGCTAGGGGAAAAATGCTAGGTTATCTTACTAACTTATTGCGCATTAAATCAAAAATATTCGAAAATATGTAACCGACTAAAATCACCTTTTGTCTCGCTTGTCATGTATACTCTTAATAAGCTAAAAACATTAAAGATCTGAATTATAAAAAAATACAGCTGATAGCTATCATCACTAGCTACATTAGCCCACTGTTAGACAAAAGGAGGTTTACGAATCTTTAGCCTTTCAGGACACTGAAGAAAGAAAGAGAAGAGTTCTCATTATATTATTGCGCCGGCGCACTCACGGCTCAACTTAAAATTCAATACAACTTGTTTTATTATAATTCGTGTTCGTGATACAGAACAAGATGTTGATGTTGAGTGGTTGCTGAATCATTACGCAATTGAAATAAGGCTTGCCCCGATCTGACACACTATAATTGCTGTGTTAAGGCGCAGTCACGTGCCGAATCTTTTGTCTGATAGCCGAATCTTTATTTTTAAACACATAGAGTTCGTGTTACGTAATCATTACTCTAATGAGAACTCAGGAGAACCAGAGTCAGGGTCTAGAATGTTTGAAATCGCAAAAAAAAATTACTAGTGTTGCATTAGCTGTCGCAAATAGATCGCTTTTAGTGATAAAAATGCTTCATTTAACAGATTTGGTTAATATTCAGGTATATGATGTTTTTTTATGCTACAAATTATATTATATATCTATTAATCTTGATAGTTAGTGAATATGTATACTAACTACATGTTGAGCCTCATGAAATTATAAACATTAATATATTATCTATAAGTTTGTTTATTTATTTATTGTATTACTAATGAAAATGTTTGGATTCATACTGTTGGTAGATAAATTTTTGTAATTACCCTTAGGTATGATAGGGACAGAGTTTCTTGTGCTACTTCCTCTTACCACTAGACCACAAATAGTCCCAAAGCATAAAGTTAGGGCAAAGTATTTGGACGCCCAATTGAAATTTCCCAATGGGATTTCAAATTAAACATGTAGATTGATCAGTAATATAGAAAGCAGAGGGCGCACTTGTATAAAAAATAGGTTTAAGATTTTTTGATATAAGTGATGCCGCTATATTTTGTTTGTTTTGCATCATTTAGTTTCTACAAAAAATGCTAAATATGTAGTCGTTTTGTACACAAATGGAGTCCATACATATGTTAACAGCTTCTTAGGAAGTAGGTTAATGTTTTTTCTTAGAAGTTTAAGTATAAGCTTTTGTTTTTAAAATAAACACTTTAAACCTCTTTTCAAATTACTTTGGTAGTGTAACTAAAAATCAAAGCACATGTATAGCGCAAAAATATAATCATGATCATACTGTAACAGCTGTTTTTTGTATGATTGCTTCTTGGAAGTAAATCTACCTTTTTGTAATATTTAACATGTACAATCAAAGTAGAAATTAATAAATATACCTACTATATACAAAGTAGAAATAGTACGCTTGTACTTAACACAAACCATCTCTTATATAGGTATGTTCAATGTCTGTGACATTTGTGATCGAAAGTAAATTACAATTCGAATGAGTGAGAGAGATAACAAATAATATTTATGTAACTGATCATAGATACACAGTAAAAAATCCCGCCAACAAACTTATCTACCCCTTTTCCTCGCGATCCCGCGTTGTGTAAATATTAGTTAAGAGCTTCAAATCAAAACACAAATTATTTTATAACAATTAAAATTAGGGGGCCTCCTAATTTTTATCTTTTTAACTGAAAACATATTTAGAGATACCCCTCCCGTACACTAATTTCCCTGAATGATAGAACTCTATCTCTCCATCTATGCCTTGACCTGCCACGTTTTCTACCCTGTTTATTAGGCCCTGGTGTTTTGTGTAAGCAATTAATGAACACATTAGATGCTGACTAGATCCAATTTATAAACTCTTTGATCGCACTTGTAATTAGAATTTAATCGATCCATGAAGAAGTAGTCAATAAAAAGCAGCGACTGTCATCTAAGCAAATTAATCTCCTACAACCACAGTAAAGAAATATTGTAATACTTCAGCACTTCAACTACAAACAAAACACAAATGGCTGTAATTACGAAGTTAGCACATACTCTCAAACAAATTCTAAAGTATAAATTATTTGTATAAAGTACCTTTTTACCGTATTACGAGTGAGCCATTTTAACTGATGCTAGAAACAGTTGACAAGAATATTAAAAACATCAATATTTTAAATGTTTTTCGATGTTGGAGCCAATTTATATTATGATATGATGTGAGTATCACATTTAAAAAAATTTTGATGAGAAATTTAAAAGTTAAATTATTCCCAAATGTTTTCCTTTCACTGATTGCGCATCTAGTTTTGTTATTTTTAATCTATAGGTATAATTTTTTTGTAATACTTGATCCTACCATTTTTTTATATTATTAGTTTAAGATATTGAATTATACATCTTATTCATGATACATATCATTCAGTTTATGCATGTGATTTGCTATATCCAAATGGGTCTTACGATGCACCTTGGTTTCTAAAACCAGTCACCCATTTTAACTACTTATGAATGCAATTCAGAACTTCGATACTATATAAAAATAATATGATGAACTCAACTTTTTTTGCCAAATAACTAAGTGAAGCTACTGTTTGTACTGCAACGTTGACTGTGGCACAGCAGGACAGCCACTTCCTCAATAACATGTCATGTATTATTATCTTATAATGGGATAATTCTCCAAACGAGCCCGAGAACAATCGATCTTATTTAGTAGTTTTCTTCTATTTGTTCAATAATAATAAACGGTATTTTGTACTAATTGTGATAGACATGCGATGTCCACGTGTATTTTGTAACAAGTTTTTTGTTTGCTAATTTGTGTCACGCTTTTAGATAAAGTCAGGCGAAGTACTTATGACAAATACGTCGAACTACGTATCTAAGGGCAGGTTTCTTCAATCCATTTTGAACTCAAAATATTACATATGAGGAAGAGGAGGCATATTGAACATTACAACTGTTGTTTAAAAATTTATATTGCTAGTGTAAATTGAAATTATAATTCCAAAATTTTACTTCGTCGTATTTTACGTCGAAAAAACATTTAAAACCATTTCTTTAGCCAAAAATGTGCAACCGTTTAGAAGTGATGCGCGTACATATAAGGTTATAACTGTTATTTTATTATTGGTTGTTATTTCATGACAATTGAGTTCAGTAACTAATAATAATTTAACAGTAGCAATTTAACTGCAGAAGTGCATACAGCTATACATTTTCTTAATTTTAACTTGCAATAAATTCTACTAATCACAGACTTCAGCTGTTTTGCAATCATTCTTAATGAAAGATGACTGTTCTGTTTTGAAAAGTTACGCAAACTATTGCGTTATCACTTAAGATCATTAAATATATCTTAGCTTCTGTCTTGGAATGGAACCTTGAAATTTTATGGGGCAAATGTTGGGATACCGGTTCAGAGAGTTTTGATGAATTAAAAACTGTTTTAGGCAATTTAGGGATAACTAGGTCGCACTAATTATATTATCCTGAACTTTATTTCGTGTAACACAGACAAAAGTGACTGAATCTCACAAGCCTCATCATCACAAGTTACCTACAAGTACATAGTTCTTGCAGTGGTGCTAGATCATATAAATGCATGAGTTGTATAAGAGCAATGAATGATACAATTCCTTCTTACCAAAGTACTCTATTCCACATTTCCCTTTTTTTGTAAAATCCTGTACTGAAAGGTAGTCTGGAAGATTGCTCTTTGGCGATAAGACCTCCCAAGTTGTACGTAAACATTGACTGTAATTTTATTTTTTATACTACCGAATAGAGATAACATGATGTATCTTAAACGCTAAAAACACTATTTATAGTAGCAATAAACATCAATATTTAAAGAACAAGAAAAGTAGAGACCCTATGGATTTCCGTTTACTTCGAAATATTGATAGTATAGAGATACGTTCACCATCAATATGAATAATTTCATTATTTTTATATTATCACATCATAGTAATAACCTTCTTTTTGGTATACTTTTTCTATGATACGAGTAAGAGGTTTCAAAAATCTAAACACAGGGTCATCACGTTTCAAATAATTACAAATAGCACGAATTAGAACATGCTGGTAACTTACTCTGTGTGACCTTAGTGAGGCCAAATTCCGAGCCTAGTTTCTTTGGCATTACTTGAGATAGTGTTGTAGTGTGTTGATTTTATTATGTATTAGCATCGATTAAACGGAACTCGACAGATGATTAATAAGAGCTCGTACATCCCATGCAACAAAAGGATGCTTATATTTTTTTTTGTGCTTCTTTTAGGGATTCTTTGATTATTGAATATGGAGATATATTCATCGTCATCATCATCAGCCTACGGCAGTCCACTGCTAGACATAGGCCTCTTCTAAGGCACGCCACTAGGAGATATATTAGCAGGATAATATATTAGAAAGAGGAGTTGACTGGAAGCGATAAGACCGCCCAAATTGTGCAACTCTATTTTATTTACTGTGTGTGATACAAAAGTTTTTCATGGTGCGCAAAAAAATCTATTTATTTATCTATTTTATCTATCTTTGATAGTCCATTCACAAGGCATTAGTGAACCTTTAAACGTTCTTAATGTTAACCTCGATAGTTAATAAATGCGTACAAAAACATCTTTCTGTATGTGTCGCAACACTAATCACTGTTGCATTAGTTGTGAAAGGAGTGCAAATGAAGCTCGCTTAAGATAAGGCTATGCTGTTGATGTGATTGTTAAATTATATTCCTTTTTCTTTTTGAATTGGTTTCTTTCAAAGACTTATGGATGATTTATGACACTCGACTTTGTTCAGAATTGGGTTGGAATTGAAATCGAGTAATTGGTACTATTGAACGCTACACTAGCGCCAAATTGCATTTTTATTTGTCAAATCGTATTCATATTTTCGTGAAATGGCATGGAACTAAATGAATTCGACATTGTAATTAAAACTTATATACTCGTATAATATGTATACCCATATAAATAACGTATAATCTATGCGAAATCGCTTTAAAGTTTTTACAAAACAACATTAAATAAGTACAACGAATTTTGCTTATGATTAAAAATTACTGTCGGTAACATTTTTATTATCCCATAAATAAATTTACCCGTAATTTTTACTTCTAATAATAGCTTTCAATTCAAAGTAAGTACCTACTCCATAATTACAAAGTATTCATGAACATATCAACCTAATTTATATTATGTACTATTTACTATCGCTACTTAACAGTAATTTAAAATAATAACGCCGACGTATTGAAGTATAATTATAATAAAAATTACAGAAGGCAAGCACGAGTTTTGCAATAGAAATACCTACTTTATACCGCGGTTACTACATAGTGGAAATATCCCAATATATTGGATGCCTCTCACTTGTGTTAAATGAAGTAACCGACATTTTGTTGACGTCACTATATGACTATAGCAACTGTAAAAGCTCGACACGAACTGTAAAAGCTCGACACGAAGATAAAGTAATACACGGATCATTTCTGTTATGATCACATGTTGAAAGGGTTGTATATGTATGTGCAGTATTCTGTATACAGGGTAACTTGGACTTCTTCAATCTTGAACGGAGATAAAGTATCATTTGCAACATTTTTGTGTATGTAAAATTTTACACTAATAAGTATTTTCTGTTATTTTACAAAATTTTACAATTTATAACTTTTCAAGAAACAAACTGTTATAATAAATAAATATATAAAGCTGAAGAGTTTGTTTGTTTGTTTGTTTGAACGCGCTAATCTCAGGAAGTACTGATCTGATTTGAAAAAATATTTTCAAGTTGGATAGTCCATTTATCGAGGATGGCTTTAGGCTATATAACATCACGCTGCAACCAATAGAAACAAAGCATCAGAGAAAAATGTTGCAAAAATAATTGCGCTTATAATAACAGAAATTGACGCGGACGAAGTCGCGGGCAACAGCTAGTATTAAATAAGAACCAAAGAAACATAAAAGTTGCCACCTGGGACTTGTTGAAAACCACTTAAGTAATAATATCTCAGTAATGGTTCATTTTTACATAGCGAGGAGATGCGGGTTCGAGTCCCGCCTGAAACATAATTTTTCAAGTTTAAATGACAACCTCCGTGGCGGAGTGGCGTACCCACCGGTTTTCAAGGTGTCGCCTGCTCCGAGGTTCCCGGTTCGATTCCCGGACGGATCAATGTAGAAAAAATGTGTTTTTTTTACATTTTCTCGGGTCAGGGTGTTTGTTGTACCTTCGTTGTTTCTGGTTTCCAAAATACGAATGCTTTAAATAGTTATTCAAATTGGGATCAGAAGAATGTATGTGATGTTGTCCACATTTATTTATTTATTTATTTATTATAAATACTGATATTAAAATTGCAATTTAATCGCTTAAAATATCGTATAAAGTATCCAAGTCACCTGTATAAGAATATAGGTCACCTGAAAACACAGTCCCCTAATTCGCGTAACCAAATCGTATCACAATCGTAATTTAACGACAGGTTTTTGACAGCTCTAGTATGGGCTAAATGTCAAAATCGTCCAATTCAATCACGATCGAACTGCGATTCAGTTACGCGAATTAGGCCCCAGATCGTTGTCCAGTGCGCGGTCGCTATTCCAAAACCATTACGTTCAACAGCCATCGGTTATTTTGGTGACTATATTTTAAAAACAGTTTTTTTTTTTGTATCCTATCTGATATATACGTATTTGATGTTGTTCATTTGATTGGATCAACATTAATAGATGAAACACCATTTATAAATGGCGCCCTTCCCACCCACTGTCACTTTAGCTCCGCAATTCTTTGAGCGATGTCGGTTATCTTACTTACGGATTTCCTGATTTCTGATTCTATCACGCAGGGAAATACCAAGCATTACTCTCTCCGTTGCCTGCTATGCGACCTAGAACCTCTATGAGTCTTAAACGACTACGTATCAGTTCCATAAATCTTCGGTTCATAAAGTAACAGCCTATAATCACCTCACTGCATGTCAAAGGCCTCCATCATTGAAGCCAAGTTACCACAGCAAGAGCCAGAGGCCTTACTCCGCAACACAATGTCCGTACATTCGAATCCATCTGTCCCTATCACTCATACCGATGTCTTAAAGTATCTGAAAGAGACAGATATATCCGTAAATACGAGCTTCGTGCTACAGAGTAAGGCATCAGGTTACAACGCCCCGTTGGTCTATGATCCAACCACTATAGATCAATCACAACACAAACGGGGCGTTCATCAGTTCCTTAAATTGTATGAATATTAAACCTACATTTGAATAAGTTATTTTGCTTAAAAAACATTATCAGACCTTCACGCTTCCGCGTTGGCTGTACATTCACTTTAGTGGTCAACCTAATAATAGATTAATAATGTTATTTAATGTTTCAAATCAAATTTATGAGTGAAACTTAGACAGGTAAAAAATCTCAAGGTATGAAAGCCAATAAAACACAGTGATAAATAAATTGAGAACCAAGGATTGCAAATAAAAAATAGCTCTCACCTTAAATTTTTAATATTATCACCATTATTGTATAATAAAAAAACTCGTTATACAATCAATGAGAGAAAGCATCCTTACTAAATGAGCATCCAAAAGATTTGGGTGCTCTAACCTTAGTTGCATTCATATTGAAATCTTGTGCCAACGTATTAATGAATTTACATTACTTAGGTATGATACGTTAACTAGCTTACTTATAAACTTGGACAATGGACAGTTAGAAGTAAAATTCTTAGAAAATTTTAGAATTAGATACACAGTCCTACTGTGTATCTAATTTTCACGGGATTATCATGCATAGTATTTTACAAGGTTTACTTTATTTACATGTTTTTTTGGGAATCAAATATGGTTCGTGCGTTGCAACTGTGAAATTGATGATTCATCCTAGAATCAACTGCCAGAGCTGTTGACACCGTGAAATAAAAGAATCATTTCTATTTCAATCCCTAACTTGATGAACGCCATTGTTTTTTCTTAATTGAATTTAGTATGACGCCAACTCAGTCAAATGGAAGACCTTGTATTATATTACATGACAAACACATTGACCTACGTATTCTAGCCATAATTCCAGGGTCCCATTGTGGCAACACCCGAAATGAGTAACGATACCAGCCGACCTCCCTCGCCCTCTTGCGCAATAGTACGTGACATGCGCGCGACATTATGCACTTAGAATTACACTACAGTACAGTGACGACACGACATTTAGATTTGACATACGTAGGTATAGTTAAGAGTACGTCGTATTTTTGCACATAATGTCGACACTCAAATAGACCACCACGCCTTCCTAAAAGTAACAACCTATTTTCGCTAACTGTTGAGCACGGGTCTCTCTCCTTCTTAAGGATATGGGTTAAGGCCTAAGTATCACCACGCTGGCCTTATGCGGGATGGTGGACGGCGAGGGCGACACTGTGGCAACATTACGTTGGACGTGGCCTCCAACAGGGCTTAACGACTGTTATCTCATGATAACAGCCGGGACCGACGGCTTCAGGTGCCCTCCAAAGCACGGAAGATCCGCTTGCGAAAAGAAGTGATTGTGGAAAAAACCTCCAATGAAAAGACCTGAGACAGACTGATGTGAGCTAATGACGATGATGATATATATGAAACACACAATGTATGTGGATCATCAAACCGTATTTTAGCAATTGAAATGCTAGGATGTAACAAAGATCTAATCCTTGAAAAAGATTTTGTCTGTTCTCAAAAAATACAGTGTTTTAGTGATCAGATGACCCGATTGCCTTAGTTCAAGTGTGATTTCCCGGGTTCATACCCAATCAATGTTTTCTCTATGAACCCGAGTCTACTACAGTTACTCGAGTCCCACAGCACGTGGAAATCACCAATCAAGTTTCGGTACACTAGCGTATTGTATCACGTGATATTTTAACTACGACTAGAATAGTAACCAATTTATGTATATCGCATACTAATTAGACTTTTTCTATTCCAGATAAATCCGAGTGAAAAATCGAAAAGCTTCCAGCAGTAACTAAGCCATAATGAAGACTTCACTGTACCTGATATCGTTGTGTGCGGCGGTTGCATTCGTCGGGGCTGCACCTGCGCCGGAGCCCGCTGCAAACCCGGAGCCCGCGCCGGCACCGAACCCGGAACCCGCCCCTAACCCGGATGACCGGCCGGAGATCATCGAGATCATCGCCCCTGCTGCTAGTGCTCAGGTAAGATAGGTCCCTGGTATCGATATATACAGAATGACTATTTCATCATCTCCAAAAATTTTTATAGGCGTTCAGTATCGTATGTAGAGCCCATTTAAGTAGTAAAAAATGTAAATCAAGTTTTCACCCGAAAATATTTTTCGCAACATGGTTTTCAGTTTTTACGGTCCTAAGCCTTAAAGGGAAATCAAAAACTTATGGATAGTATCGTAATTCGTAATAAATAAATGAGATGCGCATCGCGTAAAAAAGTGTTGAGCAACACTTTTTTTTTTTGATGCGGCCTTCTAGCACTAGGAGGCCGCATCAAAAATTTTAGATTTTTAGCGGACAGTTTCTATGTGCTTTATCTTGACATTATGTGCTGGCTAGGCTTTAACAAATGAAGAAATGCGTCTTTTGTTTTTTGTCTCGTAGATTGCTATATTAAAATTTGGAAGGTGGTTTCCAAATCCAAAGATATTACTAGGTACATTAATATCTAGCTGAAGAATTCAAAAGCAATTGCGATGTAGTACATGCAACGCCATCTATCGATTTTGGTATAAATCACTCGTCATGTTGACATTGGTTAATTGTTTGTATTTTTTTATTTCACTTAGTTAGAAGGCTTGTACTACACTACTAACTAATCCTGAATTGACCCTACCAGGGATCGAAGCTAAGGCCTTTATGTAGTGGATCTACCACTACACAAACCAAGCTATGAATGATTTTTTAATATTAAATACATAGAAATAAAAAAATATACTGACCTATCCATTAAAGTGCAAGTAGTGTAAAAGCAATAAGATATACTGCATTTTACTGCAGCTCATTACGGACGAAGGCTGTTCATAAAATAATCGGCCTCAATGCTCGCCGGGCGTGCCTTGTGAAACCCAGTAACGGACTTAGACGTTTCCACATCTATTAGTCAACTGTGCGATCTATGTGGCCTGATCCAGATATAATCATCAATTAAGTTGTCTTTGAAAAATATTACAAAGACCATTTTCCCTTGTACCACCAGATTCTACATAGAGTTCAAATTTGTTTGGTTACTATCAGTCGTCAGCCCATTCAGTCCACTGCTGGACATAGGTTTCTAAAAGAGAACTTTGTAATAATCGACACAACTTGGCAGGCCACATCAAACCTGTCACATGTCTAAAGTGTCATACTTTTGAATTTGTTTAGGTAATATTTAGTTCTGGTTTAACTGGATATTTTTTTGGACTAATTATAAATTTTGGAACTGTTTTTTGAATTATATTTCTATTTTACTAACAGGTAGTACTGTTATTTAGTTAGGCATACTCATAGTAAGTTACACGGCCTAGTCAATTTTACTTAAAAAAAATATATAGGTAGCCATAAACGAGTAGTAATTAAAACTGAATGGTAGAGAATAATGAAAATATTTTAAAACGAGATAACAATATTTAAGGTTATATACGAGTACCTAGCGTCAATTATAATACGCGAAGAGACTGACAATGTATACTCGTATCTAAGACATTTTCTCACAACAATGTCCGGACAAATTATGACGCAAAATTATTCTCATTCCTGCTACACAGGTCACGGAATCCTCGACACCGCGTTTCGCGTGCCTAACAAAAGGCGATTCATTAATAAAATAATTACTAAAACCACTTTAGTTGGTTGTAAAATCATCATTTTAAGTGACACCGGCATTATCATGAGGTTCTAATTTCAAGGACTATATATTTTTTTTGTGTTAGCTTAAAGTTAATGTAAGATAAGTTAACCTTATTTCAATATGATCTAAAATATAAAAAATCTCTTTAAAAATCATATTATTTTTTTAAATACTTATTTATTGTTGGAGTATAACGCTGGCCACAATGATATTGTTCTTTTTATTTGAATATAAGAATTGTGATGTCAGTTTTATTTAGTTCGAAAGAATGTACTTTTGTTATTACATTGTCATGGATGACTCCATGACAAGTTTATAAAATAATATTCAATTCAATTCAATTCAATTCAATTCAAATATTTTATTGCGTTCTATAATGTTACAAGGATGTTATAAAGTATGATGTAGACAGTTCATTATAGACCCTGTTCGGGCACAACAATACAATTTGTAGCAGTAGACGGACAGAGAGGATGACGCCATAATTACATAATATTTCAATACAAAAGAACAAATAAACACCTATTATTACTACATACATAATTTACTTACTTTCTAAAATTTACTGTATATTCAATTTATAGATATCGACTAATTTGGTGATAGTTATTAATTTATTTTATATAAAATAACAGCTAATTACATATTTTTATTAGATTATATTATTAAACATTTATATAAATTTGAATTTGAGAAATAAAATAAATTGTAATATTTGTTGTCATTGTATTAATTAATTTGGTTATATATTTTTTAATTTTATTAGATTTTCGTCATTTAGGTATTCATTTATTGTATAGTAGCAATTTTTTAAAAGAATAGATTTTATTGATTTTCCATATTTTATTTTATTTGATTCTTCTTTTATAAATTCCGGTAGTTTATTGTAAATTTTTATAGACATGATTAGTGGGCTTGATGAATGAAGCTTTAGATGGACAGGCGGTAACATTAATTTGTTCTTACGAATATATTTTGTATTACATATTTTCGTATCAATTCCAACTCTGCTTCTACCTAAACTTATCAGATTTATTAGGATAATATTACTGCATCAGTTATAGTACTTTTTTTAAATTTTTTTAGTGCCGAATATGTGTCATACTATTTAAGTATTTTGAATGTCATTCTTACTTATTTCGAAATAGTTTCGTTATTATATTCATTTAAAATAAAATAAAAAATTGTTTGGTCAATACTACATTGCCTTACAAGATTTTGGTTTTAGTACATTAGCATTAGCCTGGCATAATAATACTTAATATGGAAAACCGCAAAGATTTTAGCTTTCAAAACATGTTTTACAAATTTGCATACAAACTGCATTATTAAAGACACAAAACTATGACGTTTATTGTTTAAAATCAAAAAACACAAAGCATTGATAAATTACTTCATCAAAATAAAAATTGTTGAAACAAAGTTTTGTCATCAAATTTTGGTAATATTTCATTAGCATAAATGCAAATTTAAGCTAACATTTGTGTCAAAGTTTAATGACCGTTGCTATGAAGCTGTATCATGTTTAGTAATACAAGGGTGCTAATAAATTAGATAATAACAACAACAGCATAAAAAACTACTTTTTAACCTATGACGGCATAATCAGTAAAATTAATAAGTGAGCTATTATGCTTAACTTCTTAGATGTGATATAAGAATTACTTTCGAAGCGTATGCCACCACGTATCATACTCCTTACACTTAGTTGTCACTGTTTGGACAAGCCTATACATTATCTCCAGCTTAAATCACACCACGGGCACACGGGCCTCTCTAGAAGGACGATCGCAAATTGGCCAATGGTTTAAGAAAAATCCTGCTCTTCTTCTTCTAGCAGTACTCCTTTAGCTGTCTTTTACGATAAAAGAAGGTTTGGTGCTATTCTTTTCATGTACCAGTAACATACTGATGATGTAAACTATTAGAACATTATTAATTAAAAATAATGTATTTTCTATTCCAGGAGACACTGGCTACGCTTAACCTTGGCGCACCAGGCTCTGATCTGAGCGAACGAAACAAACGCACCATTGGCATTCTCCGGCAGTTGTTCCCTACGTTAACACAGGTAAAATAGAGTTCTTTTGCGTATATTAAATGATTTAACTTTATCTACGACGGACCTAATTACCACCACCGCCTCAAAAAGTGGACCCCCACACTGCAAACTCTTGTCCACCAATTACTAGCGCCCTTAATGAATATTACCTACAACGGTTATATATATTTAAAAATACCTGAGACGATCAACTAAAATTAAGTATTTTAGCATTACTGAAAAGGACAACAGGATGTGGGGGATTTACGTTACAGACATCCTGTAATAGTTGGATCAAACCTATTTTATTGATATCAAATCATAATTAATTACAATTTCTTTCACAGGCAATCTAATAAACTAGTTTCAAAATAGGCAAGAGCCACTTTCTAAGGTCAGTCTGTGTTCTAGATAATCGAACAGAAAGTCCAGCAGATAACAAGCCAGGTTCTACAGACTTTCGGGCCGGTTGTGCTTAAAGCATTCCTGGGGGGCAATCGGAATGGAGGTGGTAATAGCAATATGGGCGGCGGAGGCACTATCGAACTGGATGATGACGATGATGATGAAGACACCGAACCAGTGTCTTCAAGCACAACAACGGAGGCGTCGGCAGATGATGACGACGAGAAAGACAGAAGAAAGCGCGACATATTCTCTTTGCCGGTATGAGGGTATTTTTGGCGCACTAACACAGCCTGCCCCAGGACGGCAGAGCGGGCGCGCGCAGACCGCGGCCTTCATCTTCATCGTCATCGTCACTTACCATCACTAAACCTCCATCATCATAACAGCATCCACAGTACTAAATTCGTTTTTCAGAACGTTGCTGCTGATGAGAATCAGCTGCTGTCTGGCGCGGAATCACAGCAAGCTGAAGTGAGGGTAGCTTTCGGGGAAAACCAAGGTCAGGATCTGCAGGCGGCAGCCAGTGATGACCAGCAAACTGCAGCACAGACTAACTCCGCCAGTATCGATGAGATAACTCTCGATGATGCTGACAACAGCGAAGAGAATAGAAACAAAAGGTGAAGACTTGTTCCTGTTGGAACGATGACTCCTTGATACATGGAGGTCTTTACCCAACATGAGAGAATTCTTAAGTTACATAATTGTATGCACAAAGTAGGCTTGTAAAGCACTGTTATATTTATATGAATGAAAATTATTTAGTAATTGGATTATTAGTCATATCGTGCGTTATTACGAGCACAACGGTTGCGGCGTAGGTGATTTGTAACGTTACAACTGCACATTCTAGTTTTTCTGCAATAATGTTGCTGGTCTTTAGGTTTTGCAACAGATACATTGTCTCACAGATGTGTTCTATCTAAGCCTGAGCCATTGTGGGTTTTTACTAGACTTTTCAATTCGCACGTTTCGATTTCTTCGCTCCGTGCCGTACTTAGAAATGTTTTAAACTGTGCGATCATGTAACAATTGCGTGTGAGCATAAATTACTTAGTATTACGAGACTGGTGGTTTAAATGTTTGCTTACTAAGCGTTACTGTTGCCTTACACTCAGAAAACGTAAATATAGGTTTTACAAATACAAGCCAAGTATGTTTTTCAATGACGGTTTCATAAGGGCCAACGATTTAAATTTTTCAAATTGTTATAAGATAAACTCAATTTTGTGGGACTGTTATTTTTGTAATTTTGTACTAAAGTGTTAATCTAACTACTAATTTAGCATCACTTTCTATTTCCTTTGTCAAAGCATGTTCTAATATAACGTGCATGTGGTCATTCAATTATATTAGATCGCATGTTGTTACTATTCTGTCTATATCTTTTCCATTATCATTACCATCGTCCATATCAAAACATTTTGTTATAATAATAATATACTGCCTGTTATTTGATGTCCTGCAATTATGATAAATTTGGTTTATTTTAATGTTAAAGGTCACCTGATTTTGGTTTTGCAGATTTCTGAGCTTCGGCGGTCAATCAGGAGCGGGGGGTTCGGGGGGCGGCTCTGGTAACTTCCTATTTGACATCGTCAGGGTAAGATATTATTATAAATCAATATAAATCCCCGCCTTTTATATATTTACATTATCTTGACAAATCCTATCAAATTCTTACTTTACTACCTCTAATACTGTTTCATGTCATTTATTTATTGCCTCATTATTCAGCTATTTATTACTTTACCCCTTCTAACCGTATCATTATAATACTAGTACCAGATCCTCAAGAAACCAAGGAAACCTAGTAAAAGTTAATGACTCGTTGATGTCGCATGGAAAACGAGATGGAAGGTTGTAACAACAAGAAGTGCGAGTGAGAAGGTTTGATTTTCAGCGTCCAGCAGAAGCGGTGGCCAGGGCAGCTGGGACCGCGTTCAGACTCTTCGCAGGGACCGACTCTTTGAACGTCGGACTTACTGCCTCGCACACTGCCTCACTGGATCCTAATGACCCACAAGTACACAAATAAGTACAGTAGATTGGATGAGGTGGACTGAGAAGAAGCGTCGTAGATTTGATGTAGTTAGCTGCTGTAGGATCGTAGCAGATTGTGCCGTCGTGAGACGACTGAATGAAATGAAGAACATAAATACACACCACTTCAACTAATATGCCTTGCTAACTTTATCGCTTCCATAACTAATTTTATTTGCACATTTAATAATATTTATCAGGTTCCATTGTATCAGTTGACTTTGATCATTCCTACAGCTCAATTACAACATCTTGCTCTATGGGACCAACATAACCGTAGGTATCCAGCGTATCAAGTCTAGCTGTGATAAGACCGTGAACTGACCAATATAGCGCTGACTCAATCTCCACAGATCAGAAATTTCGATTATTATGATTAACTTATTTAAAAAACGTTCCTAAAACCCGATCACACATTGGAGATTACCTGGTCTTTTTCTTGAGATATAAATGTTCCGTGAACTGACCAATAAAGCGTTCTCTAAATCTCCACAGATCACAAATTTTGATAATTATGATGGACTTCTTTAAAAAATGTTCCTAAAACCCGATCAGACGTTACATGGTCCTTTTCAAGAGATATCAATGTTCTTCTTAAGTTGCTGTAATTGAGTAGTAGAATCGAACACTAATAAAAAGTTAACTTTTGTAATAAGGCCTATTATATTTATGCACTGAAACTTAACTACATACTAATGATTAAAAATTCAGTAAGTACTTAGGTATGTTATTGTCATTAATGTTTATTTGTGTGTAGTTATAGCAGTAAAAATCTAGATTCTGAGCAGATTTTAGTTTAGAAAAACAGTAATTCAACTAAGCATTTGTTATGTTTCTTAATTTTGTATTTTCGTACCATTTATGTTCTATTTTTAAGTCAGGCTAACGTAATAAAACAATACCTACTTGGAGAAAACATGTTAATATAGATACTCCTCTATTTACCATTGCTCTACTATGAAAGTCATCTACCGCTGTACCCACCCTCTTGGACATACCTAATCATACTGGTATTATAGTATATAGGCCGTACATAGAGTAGGTACTTATATGAAGTAATTTAATAAACATACTACAATTTGAAAAACGTAAACTTAAATCACTTCCAGTAACCACCCAATCAGCTTTACGTAGATGTACGAAGATTCGTTTAAAATAACGTCATTCTCATAGTGAAAAATTATATTCAAGCAATAGCATAAAACAAGAATTATTTTTTACAGTTCAACCTAAATTCTACTTATCAAACTCACGGCAAAACCTATACCAAACGTTTTTATTTCCAGTTGGTAGCCGGCTCCTCATCAGGCTCGTCTGGTGACCCAGCCGCAGCCGAGGGTGACGATGCCAGCGCTGCCAAGGGTGACAACCTCACCGAAGGCGTCCCCGGCCCCATCACCCGGCTGTTCATCATCGCTAACCGAGGAATCGCCAACCTCATCCAAGACCTTATCCTCCGCATCGCGCAGACCTCCGAAAGGATAGTCAACTTCAAAGCGAGACTCATCACCTCCATCATTTAATGTGCTCGCGAGTAGAACAATATTTTAACTTTAGGTAGAGTAGAACCTACGGGTGATAAGACGAGATTCGTGTTTCTGTAATGTCTTAATCTATATTGGTTTAGCGCAGTGTGTTCTTGAGTAATAAAATAAGGCTGTCCATCGCATTGAGCGTGAACGTTCAGAAAATTGCAAGTGAGCCTTTATCAGCACAACATGCATGTGTTCTTCTGTATGTTACCGCCTAACGCCTTGGAGAGCAACGTGTATAATTTAAAAGTGCTGTTAGAATCGTGCAGGCGAACGTTACACAATCCTAAAATAGCCGTTCCGTTGACGTATCTGCATGGTTCTAAGAACACTCGTGGTCTGATTAATTTAAGAGTTAATAAGTCTCGTCTTCTCACCTGTAGGTAGAAACAGTGAGTGCTATGCTGGCCGGTCCATTTGGTTGGGACTTAGCTAGCGATGTTCGAAGTCAGAAGATTTTGGGTTTGCTAGTGTTGTCTTTAGCCAGATCATAATGAGCATGATCCACGCGCCTTTACGTGAGGGATGCCTGTTATGGGTGCGGCCTAATTCCCGTTGGGCCTGGGCAATGCTGCCTAGGCCTTACCTGGGTAAGGCCAGGACCGGCGCACAGACGGCGGCGTGGCGTGGCCCGCGGGCCGCCCGGCGCCATCGTCGTTTCTGCTCAAGCTTTTTTTTATAATGTGACATTTTTCGATTCGTTTTTATGTTTGTAAATATGTATTATAGCGGAATTTTGTATAAAATAAAACGATTAGTTAAATTATTTTTTGTGTTATTTCACCGAAACTCCTTTTTATGATTAAAAAATAAAGCTTTTTTAGCTGCAAAAAGCACTGAAGAGTATAAGGATTCTTAAACGATAACTATGTGTATCGTTACATTTCTTTTTAAAGAGATAGATGAGCATAAACAAAATGAATTTTAAAGAAATACATTGCATGCAAAACCCATTAACAACCTTAAGTTTTTAAAATATGCGATCTACAGCTTGTCCTTGATGGTAATCTGCACATAGATCGACCTTACCAATTGTTGCAAGTGCCTACTAGGTACTTATTATACAAATGAGGTTAGAAGCTTCTCTTTCACTCTAAGCGCTTTGTCCTGTTACAAGCTTCTGGGAGGCTATCCTATCCTTATTACACTCCAAAAGGGTGGAACCGATAATTCTGAGCCATACTACACTGTGAGCATCTCAATAAAACAAATAAAACCACCTAACTAGATTTCAGTCACATCATTAAGCTTCTTTATTAAATCCTAGGCATTACAAAAATGCTTCACATCCACCTTAAGGCAATTAAACAAACACGGGGCTTGATTTAAGCCAAACACACATGTTTAACACAAACCCAGCGAATACATTTCATCAAATTATTTTGTTGTACTGATCACGTGGATAAGACTTTTAGCTCACGAATAATTGGTAAAGAAGGAGTCCAGAAACTTTGCAATTAATCCAACATAGCAGCGTCTTCTAGAAGATGCTGTGGTTGCTCTTGGGAATCTATGTGCCGAGTGGTTTCCGGGAGAAGGTGGAGCTTGAGGAAACACCGGGTAAGCTTGATACGAGAGTGGTGCGTTCGCTGCAATTCGCATTGGGCGAGCGAGCGCATCCACTTCACACTCTATCAGATGAGCGCCATATCTGAAGTGACTGAAAGATTGATAATAATAGGTATCCTTTAAATAAATGCTGTAAACTGCAGTAGGTAGGACTCCGACCCACAACCGCTGGGTGATTCCTCTCACCGGGTGACTGCTCTGCTGCTTTGTGAGTTGGAGCCCCACGGTGGAACTGGCCCCCAATTCCGCACATTTACAAATGGCTCAATAGAATCGCAATTGCATCTCTTCTTCTTCTTCTTTTATAATATGGCGAAGGCAGTGTTTCGGCCAAAGCCACACGATTCCGCCAATGTCACGAAATGGGAAAATACAGTGTTTTTATTTTATTTTAAATACTATAGAAAAAAACTAAGCAGCAATAAATAATACAGCACAATTTTTTAGAACGCCACAAACAAATTATTAGTATATGTACAGTTAATAATAAAACAAAGGTATTAGGAGAAGGGATATAAATTGAGAGAAAAAAAAGGTCGGGAGATGCCGTTGGATGCGGGTGGCGCGGGACCGATCGTTGTAGAGATCCTTGGGGGAGGCCTATGTCCAGCAGTAAGCGTCGTTTGGCTGAGATGATGATGATGTACATGGGTATATAACACTGAAACATTGCTGATGAAAACTTTTTTAGAATTTCAATTTTAGAACTCTTTGGTAACCTAATGTAGTATATTGCATTCATTTGTCATTTGTTTTTTGTGAATTGGCGGCAAAACTAAAACTCTTGTTACACGTGAAAATGAACCTAACGCGAGAAAATTTTCAATCAATGATTTATTATGACTTTCGTTGTGGGCTTACTCAACAACAAAGCTATGATAGGCTGCGATTAGCATTTTTAATGAAGCCCCATCTCGTGCCACTATTTACAATTTGGTTTAACGAGTTTAAGCGTGGACGTAGCAATCTCAATGATGATCCGCGTGAGGGACGTCCTTTAACAACGACTACTGAAGATAACATCAGTGCTGTGCGACGCATGATAGAGGAAGATAAAGAGAGTGACCTATCAGGAATACGGGCAAGCCTAGGCATTGTTATGAGTCAAGTTCAAAAAATATTACATGAACATTTAGGCGTCAGGAAGCTTTGTACCAGATGGATTCCCCATACTTTAACCGACGACCTGAAACACCTTCGCATGGACTGGTGTCGCCAAATGTTAGAAAGTTCAACGGCGGTGGCTCAAATGCTGTATTTGACATCGTCACAGGTGATGAAAGCTGGTTATATTGCTACGAACCCGAAACCAAAAGACAATCAACACAGTGGGTGTTTCCTTTCGAGGATCGGCCAACTAAGGTAAAGAAAAGTAGAAGTCAAGGAAAAAGGTGATTGCCTCATTCTTTGGTCGGAAAGGTCATTTCGCGACAGTTGTGCTAGAAGATGGAAGGACAGTTACTGCAGACTGGTATGTCAATCGCTGTTTGCCTGTTGTCTTGGAAAAAAATCGACAGCAGCGCCCTCGAAGTAGGATCCTCCTTCACTACGACAATCCTTCAGCACACTCCGCAAAACGGACTGTTGAATATTTGACTATGGCAGGTGTCGAGATAATGAGTCATCCGCCATACAGTCCTGACCTGGCGCCCTGCGACTTTCATTTATTCCCAAGAACTAAAGATAAAATTCGAATTATTCGATTTACAAGCCCTGAAGATGCGGTGAAAGCGTACGAAAATGCCATAGAAGAGAGAAGAGAAAAGCAGTGGGCCCATTCTAAGAAAGAATGGCCCCACTGCTTTTCTCAGTGGTTCCATCGAATGCGGCCCTTTAGGCCATTAGGCCGTTTTTCATTTTCCAAACATTTTCAGTGTTACCTAGGTATACGTGAATTAGGCGGTGACCCATCGACTATGCCAGCAGGCATTTTTGTTCAAGGAATCGTATTTTTACACTAGAAATTGAATTGCATAAACAAAGTTTTAAATTACTGTTTGTTACTCAATCTCGACGGAACGGCTTAACGGATTTGGATAAAATTTGGCAAGGGGATAGATAACAGGCTGAAATTGAAAAAAAGTAAGTAGGTATTGTTCCTGTGGGATAGTTTCCCATAACAGCTAGTAAAAGTTAATACGTAATCAATCTTATACTGAGGTTACTATAGAAAGCGACTGTTACCGGATGATAGAAAACTTCCTTTGTACCTCTTTCAGCTCAACCTAACTGCTGAGCATAGCGTGCGTACATGATTGTAAAAAACTGTCTATAAAAGCCCTCAAGGGATCACTTACCGGTGAAACCTTTGTATTTTTGATGAATGTATAGATCCCATATATGACAATAACGTAACATTAAAATAGTAACGCAATAGGTAAAGGTTCTTAAAATAAAATATTGTTCTTTTTACATATTTTTTACAATCAAATAAAATTTGAAATTTAACCGAATGATTGACGTTTGTTTTGGTTTGTTTAAATGTCAAATTTATCATTTTATGTAGGTACAGGAGGTGGCATTTTTGTGATAAAGTGGTGGCATTGTTATAATAATTTGTCAGTGAGTAGGATAAATCAAATAAAAGACGAAACAAGGAAAGGCTCCTACTTGACTTTGATCCACGTTCTCGCGTAAAACTCCTGTAATCATTGAAATGTTTAAACCACCCATACATTTCAATGAGTTAGGTTAGTTTAGGTTTAGGTTAGGTTAGGCTATTATGTTTAAGTAAGTATTTATGATATTGTATGTACAAAACTGACATTATAACTAAAGACTAGGCTGTATGGACTCGTCCAAAGTCGTTTAAATTTCAAGAAAAAAAAACACAACTGACAAGACAAGTGGCAGAAGAACCAAAATATTACTTTTTTTTAACAGAACAGCAGTAAGACAGAATTTGAGAACTGACGAATAAATTACACACTGACTTCATAAAATTGTTCTTTTGATCCTTGAATTAATAATTTGAGATGTTTTGTTTGATATACTTACTGTAAGGTTAGTGCATCTACAAAATGGCATTATACGAAGGCATTGCTCTAATACAGGAAAAACAAGCTGTTGTTTTAGATTTGGGCACTGATTACGCCAAGTAAGTTATTTTCCTTTATACTGAATGTGTAAATTTAGTTGTCTACTATTTCACGTGGCTTAATTTCCATCGCGACTTGCTATTCTCGTCAGACCATAAATCTTCCTTAAAAAACAAATACAAGTAGGTATTCATTTCTCTTTATTTAGAAGATAGATACAAATCAAAGACATCTCATTATTATTTTTTCATTACCTGTAGGTTTGGTTTTACTGGTGAGGCTGCTCCAAGATGTATCATAAGATCTGAATACTGGTGCACAACTGAGCGCCGGTACAAGCGTGTATATGACTATACAACGCCAGAGGAGCTTTACGATAACCTTGTGAATATGTTGCATTTGTTGTATTTCAGGTAAGTTTGTATTATCAGTGATGATTATTTCTCTCAATGTAGAGAAGTACCTACAGATGTAATAAATGTTATCTAATGTTTTAAATCAAACAGTTTGTCCAGTTATTATTTAAATCCCTCAACACCCAGGAGGCACTCGGGTGCCACAATAAAAATTGATTTCAATTGTGTCTGGAATAATAACTCACGATCGAGGGATTAAAGGCGAAATATTTTTTTGCCTACTTTCATTTTGATAATGGTAACATACAATCCTTTGCGATTTTAGATCATTGAACTAGCAAAAAGTCTGCCTGATTATTTAAATTATTTATTTATTTATTTATTGCATTTTGTTTACAAAATAAATGTAACAAAACCCTGTAATATATTTTGTACCAAACAACCAACACCAGGTTAAAATGTTACCAAAAAAGTCATATACATAATGGAGAACCCCCTTATTGTCAATTTTAGTATGTTAATTTAATTTCAGGCATGTACTGGTGAACCCAAAAGAGCGCAAAGTTGTCATTGTGGAATCACTCCTCACACCTACACTATTCCGGGAGACTTTGGCTAAAGTTCTTTTCACACATTATGAGGTATATTTTTTTATGATTTACTTGTCTGAATTATAAATTTCATAGAGCTGGAGTCTCCATTCTAAAGATAATACAAATGAAGGTACATCTTGGCAAGCAGAAGGAATACATT
This sequence comes from Anania crocealis, assembly GCA_949315895.1. Taxonomy (NCBI): domain Eukaryota; kingdom Metazoa; phylum Arthropoda; class Insecta; order Lepidoptera; family Crambidae; genus Anania; species Anania crocealis. The sequence continues at coordinate 4,695,166 of OX438869.1, read as the reverse complement.
GGAAAAATATCCCAGTACAATATAGCACAACAAATAAAGACAAGTTTACCTTATTACGTTATAGGTACCGACTATAGTTGAAAGATAAAGTAATTAAAGAAAACAATTCTAACCATTATAATATGTTTATTAGGATATCTCAAAATGAAATTTTGAATGTGTATGAATATACTTAATTTATTTGATATATTTCCTTTAAGGTCTCTGGTGTTGTATGGGCCGATAGCCCTCGACTTTGTGCCCTCACACTTGGCACTCCTGTGTCCCTTATTGTTTCGATTGGTGCTAGAGAAGCTGAAGTATGTGCAGGTAATTTAAAAATATATGGCTGTAATTAAATTATTTTTAATAATGTATGTACTTACTTACATACATAGTACTTACTGAATTTGTGAAATTACTTCGAAATATTGTAAAATAAATAAATAAATAAATGTGGACAACATCACATAGATTGTTCTGACCCCAATTTGAATAACTATTTAAAGCATTCGTATGAGACAACGAAGGTACCACAAACACCCAGACCCGGGAAAATGTAGAAAAACACATTTTTTCTACATTGACCCGTCCGGGAATCGAACCCGGGACCTCGGAGCAGGCGACACCTTGAAACCGGTGTGTACGCCACTCCGCCACGGAGGTCGTCAAAAAGGTTGTGTTTAAAATGCTATCTATACTTAATCTTCAAGCAGTCGCGTGACGTTGAGTCAATGCCTTCTATATACTTTTGGCCGTAAACAAAATATCGCGCGACCGCTTGAAGGTTAATAAAAAATAAATTAATAAAAAATACCGGCCAAGTGCGAGTCGAACTCGCGCACGAAGGGTTCCGTACCAAAAAGCCCAAAATAACCAGTTCGTTGTATGGGAGCCCTCATTAAATATTTATTTTATTTGTTTTTAGTATAATACATAATTTGTAAAAAGTTCAACTGTCTAGCTATCGCGGTTCCTGAGATACAGCCTGGTGACAGAGCGACGGACAGACAGCGAAGTCTTAGTAATAGGGTCCCGCTTTTTTTACCCTTTGGGTACGGAACCCTGAAAGGATTAAAATGTGAACAACATCACATACATTGTTCTGATCCCAATTTGAGTAACTATTTAAAGCACTCGTCGGAAATCAGAAACTGGTTTTTGGCTTAGTAGCGCTTGTAAAAAATAATTCCTAGCATACCTACTAAATACATTTTAATTTCAAACATTTTCTCGACATCTTTTTTTCATGTGGTACTCCATATTGTGGGCCCACACAATACTATAGTATATACTCCTTCGGTTACCTAACATAGATGAATGTTTTAGTGGTACACGCGTCAGTAGTACTGCGAGCGCTACAGTCTCAGCCGCTAGCCGCGCGAGCTATTCACGATGAGCTCGCTCGGCTTCTCGACGAGGACAACAACACTGAATTGCATCTCTCTGATCAGATCATTGAAGACATTAAAGGTAAATAGTATCTATTGAAATGAAATATATCTTTACGATTTATTTTTATGATAACGTGACCATGAACGGTCTAAAGTGTAAAGTTACAATATTTCTTAGGACCTACATTTAACAGGTAGATAGGTAGTAAATGGTTGTAGTAAATTAAGTGTCCTAAAAAGTTTTGACGTTTTATGCTTCGAATAATCGAAATAAGGCTCAATTCTAATTGTGGTCCCTAATAATAACAAAATGTGAGTGTAATACATGACGAGTCTTTAGCCTATCGAGAATCTACCCCAACAGTTGTATGTGAGACATGTGAATTTGCATTGTCATTGCAAGAAAAAAATACTTATGTAAACTAACACAATTATAGATGTTTACATGGTTTGTGTTAGACAAGAGTAATTAATTAATTATATTTATTTATTTAAAGGAGTGCGTAACCCCTCTTAACTATAGGTACTAAATGAAAATGTTTTTTATTTCTCTCCTTTTTCCAGTGAAAACATGCTTCGTGGGCAGCCGCGAGCGAGCCCAGCAGTGGTTAGATGGGCCAACGCCCACTCCAGCTAAAAGCGTACAGTACCCACTGGCCGGACGTCCAGCAATCACAATTTCTGGACGGACCAGAGAATTGGCCGCCGAACCTCTGTTTGCAAGAGATAATGAGCTTGCTTCACTACCGGATATTGTACTGCAGTGTATTATGCAAGTTAGTTATGATTTATTCCTTAACCCTTTGACGATTGGATATTCCAGACACAATTAAAATCAATTGTTATCGTACCAACCTGTTGTCTCTTGGGGTTCAAACAAAGCGTTAAATTAAAACAAAATAAGAAGAAAGATTCTACGTAAGACTGCACATGTTGTGCCAATAATGCAAGGCTGAGAACATATAACTGAATGTAATCCTTCTCAATGTGTTTACTGCAATATTATTTACATCCGTAAAAGTCACGTAGCCAATTGCAATACTAGTTCGTAGGTGTTAATTGCATGTGCATTTTCATCAAATTACTTCAGTCTATTGCTGAACTCTCTATATATAAATTCAGACAGACTTTTTTCCCGAACAAAACCGAAACATAGACGAGTCCTTTGTTTCATAAGTCCTGAACGGTGCTTATTTATTTTAGTGTCCGATCGACGCTCGCCGCGCGCTGTCGGAAAACATCATGGTGACTGGAGGAACGGCAACTATGCCTGGCCTCAAGGCCCGGCTGGCCCACGAGCTTCGGTATCTAGTCACTCAGCCCCCTTATAGGTATGATAGCTGTATATATTTTTTTTTAATTTAAAAACGGCATCTTTGACGATGACTCTTCGAACAAAAAAAACATCAAAATCTGTTAACCTGGTAAAAAATATTGGATTACACTGTTTATTTTTAACTGCCTGACAAACGAAAACCATGGTTTATAACCATTGTGTATTACATCTTGGCATAACTGTGTGAGGTTCAGTCACCCGGTTCCCGGCCGCAGCAAAATAACACGTTTGTTCGTGTCACAGCGTGTTTCAAAATGAATATTATAGTCTTAATCAATATTTTATTGTTCGAAGACTTTTTATATTGATAAAATAAAGAACACTGCCAGGATGTAAGGATGTAATACATAATGGTTATGTTGCAGCTATCTAGTTAATATTGCCAGCCAATTTGACGCCTAGGCCGTTCATTAAACGCCGGCATTCAATTAAATCAGGCTGATGGTTAACTGAACTTGAATCACTGAACAACTTGACGTATTGAAAGTTATGAGTATTCTTTTGGAAATGACTGACCAAGACTCAGCTAAGTGATTCAAATTTAGTTTAGTTTATTACTGCAGCACAGCAATGTGCGCCGTTTCGTTTGCGTTGCATTTTGAAATGTACATTTTCGTAATATATTGTAAAATTCATTTATAAAACATGGAGGTGGAAAATGATACGAGTTTTTACTAGAAATTTAAGTGCAAATTTCCGGAATATGAACTTCAACGTCAAGGTTGGTTCACTGTTATTATTAATGAAAATATGCGTTTCATTAATGTTTACGTTGTTTCGTGTTATTATCAAAATTACGCATAGTAAACGTAAGTAAGTGTTATTAATTTATGGATCTCAAAGAAAACCTTATTTAACTACATGACTACAGAACGTTTAGTCATCTGGTTAAACGTTGCGGTCAATTAATTGGCTGGTTGTTGTTCAGCTATTTAATTGGATGCCGGCATTTAGTCAACGGCCTAGGGCCCTTATTCTGCTATATCGATTGCAGTTCGATCGTGATTGAATTGGGCGTTTTTAACATTTCCCATAAAATAACTAGAATACTAGAACTGTCAAAAACCAGCTATTCAATTACGATTGTGATACGATTTGGTTAGCAGATTTAGCAGCAGGCCCATAATTCGCGTAACCAAATCGTATCACAATCGTAATTGAATAGCAGGTTTTTGGACAGTTCTAGTATAGGCTAAATGTCAAAATCGTGCAATTCAATCACGATCGAACTGCGATTAAAATAGCTGAATAAGGCCCATGGTTGTTAACTGAACTCCTGATTAAGCTAGTTGGCTGCGACATTTACATAATGTGAGTTTCGTTTTTGAGACAGTTAAAAATGCACTGTGTACATCGATGATTCTAACGCTTGTTTCTTATTCCAGCGATCGCTTGCGCATCCGCGAGTTCAAGTTCCACAAGTCAGGCGCTCACGACAACACGGCGGCGTGGTGCGGGGGGGCTCTAGCGGGCGCGGCCGACGCCGGCGCGACCCGTGCGTTGCCTCGAGACGTGTTCGCGCGCACGCGCCGCCTGCGCGACTGGGCCTGTCTGCTGGACAACACGCCGCCGCGGCACCCCCACCGCGACCAGCTCGACCAGTGAGGAGTACCTCAAGGGTCACGCGCGCTACCAACTTGATACCGAGACTGACCTGCTGGATAATACGCCGCCGCGGCACCACATCTCGACCAGTGAGCAGTACCGCAGGGGTCACGCGCGCTACTAACTTGATACTGTGACTGACCTGCTGGATAATACGCCGCTGCGGCACCACAGCTCGACCAGTGAGCAGTAACCGTAGGGGTCACGCGCGCTACCAACTTGATACTGTGACTGACCTGCTGGATAATACGCCGCTGCGGCACCACAGCTCGACCAGTGAGCAGTAACCGTAGGGGTCACGCGCGCTACCAACTTGATAGTGTGACTGACCTGCTGGATAATACGCTGCCGCGGCACCACAGCTCGACCAGTGAGCAGTACTGCAGGGGTCACGCGCGCTACCAACTTGATACCGAGACTGACCTGCTGGATAATACGCCGCCGCGGCACCACATCTCGACCAGTGAGCAGTACTGCAGGGGTCACGCGCGCTACCAACTTGATACCGAGACTGACCTGCTGGATAATACGCCGCCGCGGCACCACATCTCGACCAGTGAGCAGTACCGCAGGGGTCACGCGCGCTACTAACTTGATACTGTGACTGACCTGCTGGATAATACGCCGCTGCGGCACCACAGCTCGACCAGTGAGCAGTAACCGTAGGGGTCACGCGCGCTACCAACTTGATACTGTGACTGACCTGCTGGATAATACGCCGCTGCGGCACCACAGCTCGACCAGTGAGCAGTAACCGTAGGGGTCACGCGCGCTACCAACTTGATAGTGTGACTGACCTGCTGGATAATACGCCGCCGCGGCACCACAGCTCGACCAGTGAGCAGTACTGCAGGGGTCACGCGCGCTACCAACTTGATACCGAGACTGACCTGCTGGATAATACGCCGCCGCGGCACCACATCTCGACCAGTGAGCAGTACCGCAGGGGTCACGCGCGCTACCAACTTGATACTGTGACTGACCTGCTGGATAATACGCCGCCGCGGCACCACAGCTCGACCAGTGAGCAGTACTGCAGGGGTCACGCGCGCTACCAACTTGATACTGTGACTGACCTGCTAAATAATACGCCGCCGCGGCACCACAGCTCGACCAGTGAGCAGTACCGCAGGGGTCACGCGGGCTACCAACTTGATACTGTGACTGACCTGCTGTATAATACGCCGCCGCGGCACCACAGCTCGACCAGTTAGCAGTTCCGCAGGGGTCACGCGCGCTACTAACTTGATACTGTGACTGACCTACTGGACAACACTTCATAGCGACTAATATAACTCAACCGGTGAGGAGTACCTTAGGGGTCACACACGCCGCTTAATAGAATCACTAATCTGGTTTGGCATCATGTTGCCGTATTATCTATACAGAGACCAGCTTCTCCGGGTATCACAGCCGCCACTTCAAAAGAAATAAAGGTTCAGGTCGACCAGTAAGGAGTTGCTCAGGGATCACACAGGCCACTTTAATACCAACACAGATTTGGTTGTCGTCAGGTAACTGTATAATCTGTACAGTGATATAGTCACACGCGCTGAACCAACACAAATATACAGGATCAAACTCCAATGAGGAAAAGATTACACTATTCCGTTCTGCTACAGAAGACGGGACGAACATAACCCATCCCTTTCATTGACACTCACGTTAAACACCCTGCGCGACTGGGTCTGTCTGCTGGATAACACGCCGCCGCGGCACCCCTACCGCGACCAGCTCGACCAGTGAGGAGTGCCGCAGGGGTCACGCGCGCTACCAACTTAATACCGAGACTGACCTGCTGGACAACACTCCACCGCGACTATTATTGCTCGACCAGTGCGGAGTGCCGCAGGGGTCACGCGCGCTACCAACTTAATACCGAGACTGACCTGCTGGACAACACTCCACCGCGACTATTATTGCTCGACCAGTGCGGAGTGCCGCAGGGGTCACGCGCGCTAACAACTTAATACCGAGACTGACCTGCTGGACAACACTCCACCGCGACTATTATTGCTCGACCAGTGCGGAGTGCCGCAGGGGTCACGCGCGCTACCAACTTAATACCGAGACTGACCTGCTGGACAACACTCCACCGCGACTATTATTGCTCGACCAGTGAGGAGTGCCGCAGGGGTCACGCGCGATACCAACTTAATACCGAGACTGACCTGCTGGACAAAACTCCACCGCGACTATTATTGCTCGACCAGTGCGGAGTGCCACAGGGGTCACGCGCGCTACCAACTTAATACCGAGACTGACCTGCTGGACAACACTCCACCGCGACTATTATTGCTCGACCAGTGAGGAGTGCCGCAGGGGTCACGCGCGATACCAACTTAATACCGAGACTGACCTGCTGGACAACACTCCACCGCGACTATTATTGCTCGACCAGTGAGGAGTGCCGCAGGGGTCACGCGCGATACCAACTTAATACCGAGACTGACCTGCTGGACAACACTCCACCGCGACTATTATTGCTCGACCAGTGCGGAGTGCCGCAGGGGTCACGCGCGCTAACAACTTAATACCGAGACTGACCTGCTGGACAACACTCTACCGCGACTATTATTGCTCGACCAGTGAGGAGTGCCGCAGGGGTCACGCGCGATACCAACTTAATACCGAGACTGACCTGCTGGACAACATTCCATCGCGACTATTTTAGCTCGACCAGTGCGGAGTACCGCAGGGGTCACGCGCGCTACCAACTTAATACCGAGACTGACCTGCTGGACAACACTCCACCGCGACTATTATTGCTCGACCAGTGCGGAGTGACGCAGGGGTCACGCGCGCTACCAACTTAATACCGAGACTGACCTGCTGGACAACACTCCACCGCGACTATTATTGCTCGACCAGTGCGGAGTGCCGCAGGGGTCACGCGCGCTACCAACTTAATACCGAGACTGACCTGCTGGACAACACTCCACCGCGACTATTATTGCTCGACCAGTGCGGAGTGCCGCAGGGGTCACGCGCGCTACCAACTTACTACCGAGACTGACCTGCTGGACAACACTCCACCGCGACTATTATTGCTCGACCAGTGCGGAGTGCCGCAGGGGTCACGCGCGCTACCAACTTAATACCGAGACTGACCTGCTGGACAACACTCCACCGCGACTATAATTGCTCGACCAGTGCGGAGTGCCGCAGGGGTCACGCGCGCTACCAACTTAATACCGAGACTGACCTGCTGGACAACACTCCACCGCGACTATTATTGCTCGACCAGTGCGGAGTGCCGCAGGGGTCACGCGCGCTACCAACTTACTACCGAGACTGACCTGCTGGACAACACTCCACCGCGACTATTATTGCTCGACCAGTGCGGAGTGCCGCAGGGGTCACGCGCGCTACCAACTTAATACCGAGACTGACCTGCTGGACAACACTCCACCGCGACTATTATTGCTCGACCAGTGCGGAGTGCCGCAGGGGTCACGCGCGCTACCAACTTAATACCGAGACTGACCTGCTGGACAACACTCCACCGCGACTATTATTGCTCGACCAGTGCGGAGTGCCGCAGGGGTCACGCGCGCTACCAACTTAATACCGAGACTGACCTGCTAGACAACACTCCACCGCGACTATTATAGCTCGACCATTGAGGAGTGCCGCAGGGGTCACGCGCGCTACCAACTTAATACCGAGACTGACCTGCTGGACAACACTCCACCGCGACTATTATTGCTCGACCAGTGAGGAGTGCCGCAGGGGTCACGCGCGCTACCAACTTAATACCGAGACTGACCTGCTGGACAACACTCCACCGCGACTATTATTGCTCGACCAGTGCGGAGTGCCGCAGGGGTCACGCGCGCTAACAACTTAATACCGAGACTGACCTGCTGGACAACACTCCACCGCGACTATTATTGCTCGACCAGTGAGGAGTGCCGCAGGGGTCACGCGCGCTACCAACTTAATACCGAGACTGACCTGCTGGACAACACTCCACCGCGACTATTATTGCTCGACCAGTGCGGAGTGCCGCAGGGGTCACGCGCGCTACCAACTTAATACCGAGACTGACCTGCTGGACAACACTCCACCGCGACTATTATTGCTCGACCAGTGCGGAGTGCCGCAGGGGTCACGCGCGCTACCAACTTAATACCGAGACTGACCTGCTGGAAAACACTCCACCGCGACTATTATTGCTCGACCAGTGCGGAGTGCCGCAGGGGTCACGCGCGCTACCAACTTAATACCGAGACTGACCTGCTGGACAACACTCCACCGCGACTATTATTGCTCGACCAGTGCGGAGTGCCGCAGGGGTCACGCGCGCTAACAACTTAATACCGAGACTGACCTGCTGGACAACACTCCACCGCGACTATTATTGCTCGACCAGTGCGGAGTGCCGCAGGGGTCACGCGCGCTAACAACTTAATACCGAGACTGACCTGCTGGACAACACTCCACCGCGACTATTATTGCTCGACCAGTGCGGAGTGCCGCAGGGGTCACGCGCGCTACCAACTTAATACCGAGACTGACCTGCTAGACAACACTCCACCGCGACTATTATAGCTCGACCATTGAGGAGTGCCGCAGGGGTCACGCGCGCTACCAACTTAATACCGAGACTGACCTGCTGGACAACACTCCACCGCGACTATTATTGCTCGACCAGTGCGGAGTGCCGCAGGGGTCACGCGCGCTAACAACTTAATACCGAGACTGACCTGCTGGACAACACTCCACCGCGACTATTTTAGCTCGACCAGTGAGAACACAGCTGCTGCTTCAACAGAAATAGAAACGCGCATAAAGGTTTAGGACGACCAGTGAGGATGCGCTCAAGGATCACAAACAGTATTCTAACGACAGGATGAATAGTATACTTGCACTCCAAAGCAGGATTAAAACCTATATCTTTCAGATTCGTCTTATTGGCTAGATGTTCTGAAAACAAAGGGAACCATTTTACCTAAGTTGTAAAATAAAAAAGCTAAAGCGAGATGTAGATATTATATGCTTAGCACATGCATTTTTATGTATAATAAAAAAATAGATTGTAAGATAAATTATAATGTATTTACCTAATAAACTAACTTATTAACTTCTGTGTTTTATTTCAAGCTATGTATAATTGCTTAAACTAAGTAATTCTCCAACAAAAAATGAACACTTCTATTGTTGAAGTCGGTTAAAATGTAGCCTATGTTACTCGGGTAATAATGACGAATCGATTGTTCCTTAATCCTTAAACATGAATCGGATGAATTACGGTTACCTATTGAAACACATAACGTTTTTCGCCATAACCTAACAATGCATAATGATGATGGCCGTAATAGACATAAAGCACATGAGTAAATATATTTATTCATGTGCGTAAAGTACCTACTTTTGACAGTATAAGTTACACGTTTAGAGTCACGGTTCTAAACTAACCTCACCTACACTTTTTCTGACCTACTGGACTTTGTAAAACTTTGCTTGAAAGACTTCATAATTACATATTAATTAGCCACATAATCAATGTACTCTATGCATTAATGACAGAAAACCCAGAGCAACGGTCCGTCTATCATACTTTATCCAAAAATATGACTTTAAATAATAAAAAGAAAGATGTAAAAGACGGTTATGTTGAGAAAATATAGAGAAACAAATAATAGATGTTTATTGCTAATGATATTTTGAAGTTGAAGAGTCGGGTTTAATAGGTACAATTAGTTTCGTATTAATATTGATTACCTTATTATTACTTCGAAACCTATATGCATATTTTTTGAGTTAGGCATACTTCGAATTAAAATAAATAAATAAAATATTAATTTTAGTATATGCAATAATAATTATTTATTTTTTTATAGTCGTTGGCTTTAGTAGAATAGGCTTTGTACACACGGCGGCACATCAGACTATACATGTTGACCTTGTGACCGCCTTTATGCCCTACGTAATAAAAGCTGTTATCGCAGTTCAACTGTTTAACTTGATGTGCTGTCGGTGTACAAGTAACTACGTCATATAAAATTATAAAAATAATGGTCATTTATGCATGATTAAACTCGCATAGTTTAATCATGCATAAATGACCATTATTTTGCATGATTAAACTATGCGTTTTAAAGTATTATATAGCATACAAATTATAGCAAACAAAAATATAGATTAAAACCATTATGCTTTTTATTTATGCCTGTTAACAACTCTGTTTTTTATGGTTATGCGTAATAAAAAGTTTGCTAAATACAATTATGCTTTTTAATTAGTATGTCTATTGAAAGTATGACAATACATTATGCGTTTCAAAGTGTGACCATGAATTACACATAGGAATACTTTAAAAACTAAAATCATATATGTCGGCGAGTTCCCATCGTGTGGTTCACTAGGCTCCATTTATTAGGTGAGAATAAATAATTTATACAAATAGAGCGTATTTTATTATTATTTCCAACAGAGTAACAGTTTATACAACGACTCAGTACAAAATATATCGCCTTACTGACGAACAAAAGCTTAAATAATGAGTAATAAACAACCCCACCACTTCTTATCACGCCATTCGTGTCGGTCAAAACAAGTGACAACATTTAAAATAGAACAGGGTAACAATTAATTGATTTTATACAAAAATAAATGAAATATCATGCCTAATTTAGAATTAAAAATATTTGAATCATTATTACATTTTTATTACAATTTTATTTGCCATATTAATAAATTTTTATTAAAAAATCTGAACTTCCGCTGGAAACGGAAACTCACCTTATTAAATATTAAATTATGTTTTAGGTTATAGTAATTATTGACATGACCTTAAATAATCATAATAATATTTTACTTATTAATACAGTTAAATAAATATAAATATGCGCCATTTAAATACATTCAAACTAAACGCCGCCCATACGGCCATACTGATCCTGCGCGTTCCCTGCGCAGTATTTTCGAACATCACCTCTAACAATATCTAGCTGTAACTCATGGCATCACCCTTACTGGGATCTAGCCCTCAACCATGGCATCACCCTTACTGGGATCTAGCCCTCAAGACCGGGAAAAGGAAACGCATGGTGGCCAGCCCGCGTTAAGGACGGAAATGAGGAAAAGGTAAGAAATGTAATCAACAATGATACAACATAAACAAAAAAAATACGATTAAACTATCACATTAAACTCGTAAATCACATTATTAAAATCAATTGTTTTAATCTTTATTTTCTTCGGTCAAATTATCCGCCCATACGGGGGATTCACTTAAATCATCAAAAGGGTCTGCCTGTCCGTTGGGAGCAGGTCTTAAATAATCGTGACTAGCGATCTTTTCAGAGGATCCGCGTAAATTGACGTGTTTTAACTTATAGCGGTCGTTGGGTAAGACTTCCAAAACTTCCATTGGACCCTCAAATTTGGGTCCTAGTTTTGTTGTGTGACGTTCATGAATGCGCATTAAAACAAAATCTCCAACTTTGAAAGGTTTGATTTGCGCTTTGCCTTTGTCAAATCGAATTTTGTCCTGAATAGATCGCTCGTCCATCCTTTCTTTACTAGCATTCCTAATAGCTAAAAGGTTTTCAACAGAATCTTCATCATCGATTTGGAGGAGCTTGATAGCCGGTGGTGAACATTTTTTTCCAAATAATAATTCCATAGGACTTTTACCGGTACTTTTTGATACAGTACAATTAATAGCTAATTGTAAATCTTGAATTGCGTTATGCCAAGGCTTATCAAGCTCGACTACTGACATATTATCTTTAATTACCTTCATTATACGTTCCACTTGACCATTTGCCCTACTAGCTCCTTTTGCTACAACATGATGTTCAATACCAAAATTTTCACACATTTTTTTAATGTCTAAAGATGTCATACTTTTATCTTGATCAGTAATAAGTCTAGTTGGAGTACCAAAAATAGTTATAAGTTCGCGTAAACACTTAATAGCAGATTGGGAAGTACGATCAGTTGTATAAACGAGATGGACATATTTTGTAAATGCATCTATATAAACGAATGCGTATTCTGGGTTGCTACGTTTTCCATTCATTTGGCCAGTGATATCTGCATGCACAGTGTGAAAAGGTATTACAACTTTGTCAATTGGGTGTAGAGAAACTTGCCTAGCGCCTGAAACTCCTTTTCTGACTCTACAACTAACACAATTTTCAATAAATTTTCGTACTAATTTTGACATATTTGGAAACCAATATTGCTCTCGTATTTTTGCCAATACTTTTTCCCAACTGAAATGTTGGAGCGAACAATGGTAATGGGAAATGAGATTCCAGCGATAACTGCGAGGAACAATAATCAATTTATGTGTTTTATTATCAATTTGAATTTTACGTCTTAGCAATTTATCTTTCAAAATAACATAACTGTCAGCAATGTTTTTAGGGATGGAGTCACTCTGTAATCGGTCAACTATAGCTTTCAGTACAGGGTCCCGTTTTTGTTCGATAAGCAACCAATTTCGGTCAAGATTGGAAGTATTAGCCATAAAACGAATGGGTTGGGCAGGGGACGGGCTGACCGGTAAATCAACTGGGTTTCTGCTGAAATAATCAGCATGGGCAAGCCTTTCTCCCTTGCGATACTCTATTTCAAACTGAAAGGATTGGAGAAAAGACCACCAACGATGAACTCTTGGTGATAATTCCTTCTTGTGCCTAGAGGCTTTGAGCGAGTTACAGTCAGTTATGACTTTGAATGTACGTCCATATAAAAAATGACGAAAGTGTTTAATAGCTTTCACGACGGCCAGCGTTTCGAGCTCATATGAGTGATATTTGCTCTCGGCACTGGTTGTCCTCATACTAAAATAGCCAATCACATGGGGTGTTTGATTATGTCGTTGTATTAATACGGCACCATAGCCAAGCGCGCTAGCGTCGGTATGCAATTCTGTTGGTAAATCTGGATCAAATATTGTCAATAAAGGGGATGATGTTAAACGGTTAATAATTTCCTGTCTAGCTTTTTCTTGATTTTCAGTCCAGCTCCAGGGCATATTAGATTTAGTTAGTTCATACAAAGGAATCATTGTTTTTGAAAAATTAGGAACAAATTTCCTGAAGTAGCTTGCTAAACCGTTAAACTGGCGAAGCTCTTTTACATTTTTAGGAACAGCAGAGTTAGACAGTGCTTGGATCTTAAGAGGACTGGGCTTAACGGTACCATTTTCGACGACATATCCTAAAAATTGAACAGAGGTTTTCAAAAATGAACATTTTTCTATGTTTAATGAGAATCCCGCATCTGTCAATCGTTTGAGGACAAGATTTAAGTTATATAAACCTTCTTCAGCAGTTTTGGACATAATCAAAATATCATCTATATAAACTAAAGCTATTGTGTCTTTGAATTCACCTAACGCCTTATTAATTGCTCGTTGGTAAACTGACGGTGCATTACAAAGCCCAAAAGGCATCCGTAAAAACTCGTATTGACCGTCGGGGGTCACAAATCCAGTTTTTTCGATAGAATTCTCAGCAATTGGTATTTGGTGGAACCCCGAAGTCATGTCAAGACATGTAAAGTAACGCGCCTTCCCTAGCTTATCTATTTGATCAGCGATAAGTGGTAATGGGTAATGATCTCTAAGAGTATTAGCATTAAGCTCGCGGAAATCAACACAGAGACGGTCAGAACCATCTTTCTTTTTTACAAGTAGAATCGGACTACTGAAAGGAGAAGAACTGTCACGAATTATGCCATTCGTTTTTAAATCGTCTATAATACTTTTCACTTTTTCACGCTCAACAGGAGAAAGTCTGTAGGGTCTACGTTGTACAATTTTATCTGGATTCTTTAACCTTATTTCTAATTGGCCTGTATTAACCTTTGAAATATTATTACCAGTCGTAAAACTCTGTTTAAAGTTATTGACAATATTCTTTAATTTGTCTAGTAAAACCTGGTCCTGAACATCTGTATTTAAGTTAAAATGAGAGTCTAAAATTGTTAATTCATTAGCAATTTTCTTACAACTATCAGTATCTCGTTTTATTGAAATTCCAGAGCTAGTCAAGGTAACAGTGAGACCCGGGATTTGTAAAAGATCAAAACCTATCAAAATGTCAAACTGAGTTTGCGTATCTCCGACTACATAAAATTCTAACTCAACATTCACACCATCGATCTCAACAACAGTTGTGATAGTTTGTGTTGAACGTACGGGGCAACTACCTATACCAAAAAATACAACATCAACAGTTTTTCGTTTCCCCGGTATTGAACCAGAGAAACGCTGCCGGAGCAATGAACAATCTGCACCAGTATCGAACAAGCAATTATAAAGGCTATTGCCAATTTTCACTTGCGTAGTACTGCGCTTTAGAGAATTACAAAAGTTAACTGACTTACTACTTGACGCCAAACGTTCATCGTTTTGCTTACGAAAGCAATTCTTTTCTACATGACCCAGTTTATGGCAATACCTACACTCGACAGCCTTTACACAATTATTAGGATTACTCGGTTGCTTAAAAGAATTACATTTTGAAATCGGAGCAGACAAAGGAGCGGAAACTTCCTTGCAATCACGAAAACGATGACCAGACTTATTACATTTGAAGCAAGTTATCATTTGATCATTTCTTGCAGGAATGTCAGACAAACGTGGCTTTTTAAAAATATTATTATTCGATTTGTCAACAATATCTAATTTTCGTTTACGATAAGTTTTTAAAACAGAAACTAGCTTGGGCAAAGAGTCAGGTGTGTTTCTTAACAACTCAGATCTAATATGTTCGGGATAAATACCTGTTATTAATGCATCGATCACTTCGGCATCTGAAGCTTCAGGCCGAACCCGCTTGAAGAGTGTCCATCCAGAAGTAGCGTACTCGGCATAGCTAGAAACTTGATCTGAAGTGAAGCTGCGCCACTTGTGAACATCATCAGCATACCGAAACTCCTTTCCAAATGTCCGAATCAAGTCTTCTTTCACTTGTTGCCAGGTAATAGATTTAAGAGACCAGGTGTCAGCCCACGCTTTGGCTCGTCCTTTCAGTTGAAGAATAGCCTTCATGCGTGCTTCTTGGGGTGAAATATTAAAAGTTGCTATAGTTTCGTCAACGTTTGCACACCAATCTCGTATATCGTGCGAACGGACGTCTGGATCGAATGGTGGCAGGTAGAAATTGCTGCGATCACGGGCCGAAGAAGAAGCAGAAAACATAGCCGTTACAGCACTCGCGGCAGCTTGTTTAGTCACACTTGTCAATAGGTTCATCACTTGTTCCATAGAAAAGGTTGGATCTGGTTGCTTTTCCGTACCTCTAGTGGCTTGAAGTATAGGGGATTCCGATCCCACCGCTGCTGTCGGCGAGTTCCCATCGTGTGGTTCACTAGGCTCCATTTATTAGGTGAGAATAAATAATTTATACGAATAGAGCGTATTTTATTATTATTTCCAACAGAGTAACAGTTTATACAACGACTCAGTACAAAATATATCGCCTTACTGACGAACAAAAGCTTAAATAATGAGTAATAAACAACCCCACCACTTCTTATCACGCCATTCGTGTCGGTCAAAACAAGTGACAACATTTAAAATAGAACAGGGTAACAATTAATTGATTTTATACAAAAATAAATGAAATATCATGCCTAATTTAGAATTAAAAATATTTGAATCATTATTACATTTTTATTACAATTTTATTTGCCATATTAATAAATTTTTATTAAAAAATCTGAACTTCCGCTGGAAACGGAAACTCACCTTATTAAATATTAAATTATGTTTTAGGTTATAGTAATTATTGACATGACCTTAAATAATCATAATAATATTTTACTTATTAATACAGTTAAATAAATATAAATATGCGCCATTTAAATACATTCAAACTAAACGCCGCCCATATATACTTTCCAAAGTTGTCAATTCAAAAATAGCGGACAAATAATATAAGTACCTACTTTGGATCGATGGCTTGGTTATGGCCGATGGTAGAGAAGGGTGTTCGAATATTGAACTTTATTTAATTTTTATTAAATATAGCTAAGTAAGGAATACATCTACCGATACTTTCACAGATTTGGTACTAAATAGGAATTTAAAAACGTTTCTTTGTTTCTAAAAAATTTTAAGTAAAAAAGGGACTCCCTGACGACTTTTGACCTTCATAATCCTGGATTTAAAAGGTTAAAGTTGATTTCCTTAATGCTCTAAGATGATTTTCCATGTTTTGAAATTACAAAATGATTTAAACATTGCATTATTCAAGTTAAACAATCGGTCCACAGCTAGCTAATCTCTATTTTGAAATATTAAATTAAAAAAACAAATGTCAATTTCACTATTGTCAATTTGTTTGTCATGTCACATTGTCGATCCGAAATCTAAAAATATAGTAAATCATCAAAAGATAAGCCGATTTTCGTATTGGATAAGCATTTGTTTCATTACAAAATGTCGGAGATCAAAATTGTGGCTGCGAGCATTGTTAATTTTCTGAAACAACAGCTGGAAGGTGACACATTGAGCATTGATTCTAGGGAGAGCGTTGAGGTTGGCGTGCAATGCATTGAGACCGCCTTTGAGTTGGGCCCTGAAGATGCGTCCCGAGGAGTGGATTTGTTGCAGCTAATAAGACAGCAGCGCGGCGGTCAACCGACGCCAGACCGCGCTGAAGCCGAGCGGTTAAAGAACGAAGGAAATGAGCTGATGAAAGCCGAACGTCACCGGGAGGCGCTCGAAAAGTATACACGCGCCATTGAGTTGGACCCGCGTAACGCTGTGTTTTTTTGCAATCGCGCCGCTGCTCACTTTAAACTTGGAGAGAATGAATCGGCCGTCGCCGACTGTATGGCAGCGCTAACTATACAACCAGATTATGGAAAGGCCCACGGTCGGCTAGGCCTAGCTTTGACCGCGTTAGACAGACATCGCGAAGCAAGACAGGCATACGCTCGCGCGTCTCAGTTAGAACCCGAAAATGAGTCTTACAAACAGAATTTAAGATTAACAGATGAGAAGCTGAACCAACGTGGTGAGCGCGGACCCATGGACCTCGGAGGTTTGCTACAGAATCCGGCGCTTCTAAATATGGCTACCGAAATGCTAGCAGATCCGAACATGCAAAACCTTATTTCTGGGTTGATGAGTAATACAGGGGCAACAAATGGTGCTCCTGGTGGTCCTGGAGGTATGAATGCTCTATTAGAAGCCGGCCAAGCACTCGCTCAGCACATGCAGGCTGCTAACCCTGACTTGGTTGAGCAGTTAAGGAGGCAGGTGCGTCCACCGGGGCCCGGCGGTAACCCTCCACCTTCTCAGTGAAGTTTCATAACCTAGATTTTTAAGCCTTTGACAGCAATAAGATAATGGTTTGGGAAAATCTATCTGCCTTTAATAGAAATTATAATTGGAGTTGTAATAGATTATTATCAGGCAACACGTCATTACCTAGACTTAAATTAAAATTATAGATAAATTATATGCATAATATTGTATTTTATTAATTTTACAAGTTTCACTGTATTTATTTTGGTTGAAGTAGTATTTTTGTGGTCATATGTTTATTTACTTAAGTAGATAAATGACCTATGTGTATCATGAACCCTTTTATGAGGTCATGCATTTAATATATTATGTTGATGTATATCTTTTTCCTTATTTACTGTAATAATTCCTGAAAGTTTTGTAGTTAGGGGTTGATAGAAAATTTAAGTATACATACTAATCAGGGCGGTCTTAACTATTTTCAATTTTTACATTTATAACTAGAGATTGAATACTTGGACGCATATTTGCCTTAAGTTGTAGAGTTGACTATTATGGAATGCACTATTGTATGAAAAATAATGGATCGATTACATGTTTTAAGAAGCTGCTTCCATAATGTCCCAGCCAAAAACAGAACTTTATGCAAATATGCATCAGATTATCCGATCTCTGTTTATAACATCAATAAGAACAATTGTTAACTCATCACCAGCCTGTATAGTCTGATACTGGATACAGATCTCTCCAAAAGTTCTCTTTTAGTTGCTTTTTACAACACCCATTAATTTACTAGAGTTGATTGATACGGGGTTTATACCATGTACCTTAGTCATGATCACGGGAGAACTCCCGTGATCATGGCGCTTGCAACAGTGCCGAAATATCGGGAACTCATAAAAACTAAGGTACATGGTATAAACCCCGTATCAATCAACTCTAGTAATAGTGACCATGGAAGTTTAAATCAGTATACCCATTAATTTTTTTAAATATTTTTTGGTGCTTGCATTACACAACAACGAAACGATTAACCTAGAGCACAAGGATGAGTTTGTTTTTTGTTGTGAGGCGAGAGCTGTTTAGTTTTCAGACCACAGTTCAATAAGGTTAAGACGGCCCTGATGCTAAATGCAGTCGGTTCGCTAATATCGTGAACGGAAACAACTGTATGTGACTTGCAATGTACAGATTTATGTGAGAGAACTGTTTATCCCTATTTGTATGTGGAATATTGGTATTGTTAATAAATTACTTTCAATTCATATAATACTCTTATTTTACTTAATTTCTTAGCTTATATTGGATTGTAGATCAATTTATTCTTACTAAAGTGCAATGAATATACTCTAGTATTAATTGCTTGAGTTCTGTTAAAAATACGTTACCTAATTGTTAACGCTTTCTTTACCTCTATCAGTGTCGCAGTGTTCTATTAATTAAAATAATCAAAGCTGAAGCTTTGAACGCCAAGGTTCCAAGGTTCGACTCTTAGCTTGGGTAACTTTAAATTTTAATTTATTACCTGCTCTGAGATCCTCTCAAAATTAAGGTGAATTTTGTTATTAAGAATGTTAATCCCTTAATAATTATGTAGTACATCGAGACGTTGCGTTGCCCACACAATAGCTGATTCACCTATAGATAATAGTTCGCGGGTTCCCCAAGGCTCAATACTGGGGACCATTCTCATTCACATGCACGAAGGTTTGTCCTTTATTTAGCTGATGGCATTGAATCTTCAAAACTGACGATTGTAAACAAATAGATTATATCGTTACAATTACTGATTTCCATAGTATCAATGAAGAAATATTTTGTTTTGTTCTGGCGGCATATACAGAGTAAAATTTTAATTACTTATCATCTATTAATTGTAATCTTTGGGTTGGCATGATTAAAACAAGTTTTTTTTAAAACACGCGTTTAAAACAATGTTTTACACAGTTTGAAATAAAACAGTGTTTTTTATCAAGTGTTCAAAAACACAAATTAAAACAAGTTTTAAACAAAACTTTTATACCAGGATATATATAACAGGATATAAAACAACTTTTAATTGTAAAATAAACTGAAAATGAATGAGAACTAATAAATATTTTAGACTTAAATAGCCTATTTATTTGGCTTGTCATTCATTAAACATCCAAATTTTTTGTTATATACTTTAATCAATTAAGTCAAACTTAAATATGCAAGTACTCTACTATGTTGAATATACTTTCCGGTGTTTCCCCTACTAAGAACAAACATCAGAACATACAGCTCATAAAATATGATTAATCCCTCGATCGTGAGTTATTCCAGACACAATTGAAATCAATTGTTATCGCGGCATGCGCCTGCCGCTTGGGGGTTGAGGGATTAATATTTTTTTTAATTTCAAATGGACGATTAAGTAAGTAACTAAGTACCTACTCAAAAGTAAAAAAAAAACATTTAACAAAATGAACACTTGTTTAAACATTTTGAACTGTTTGTTTTATAATATTTAAAATGAACTTTTTTTCCACCCCTGAATCTACGAGACAAAAACAAATAACGTATTCTTTTGGCATAGCCCAGTACAAATGACACTATGCATAAGTTTGACGACCATTTGGATCAGCGGTAGTTAACGCTGCTTCTGAGCCATGGGTCGCGGGTTCGATCCCCGCACAGTACAAATATTTGTGTGCATGAACATGTCTGTTTGTACTGGTCTGGGTGTTTTCTATGTATTATAAGTATGTATTTACAAAAAAAAAGTATATAAGTAAGTTTATCGGTTGTCTAGTACCCCATACGACAGGGTACTTAATAGTACCTTAATTTGGGACTAGATGGCTCAGTGTGGCCCAGTGAGGCATGTCTAAAATATTTATTATTTATAAGTTCTTAATTTTCCCTTCATACCTTCACAGGTTTAGGACCGTAAAAATTGAAAACTAAGTTGCAAAAAATTTTTTCCGGTGAAAACGCCTATAAAATTTGACGGTGATAAAAAAAGACATTCTGTATAGGAAGTGAAGGGATGGTGTTAATACAGGGTGTAACAAAAGGCTTTAACGAAGCCCACGTATTCTACCCATTTGTACGATATATTTTTTCCGAGACACCAAACCTGGGAAATGAATCGTTACTGAGATATTGAGGGTCAAAATGAAATTATTTTTTTTTTCAAGATCTATAGGTGAATCTTCTGTTTGTTGTTATTTAAGCTTTTTTCGATAGAAACATGTTTAAAATGTAACTTTTTCATTAAAAGCGCTTTAATGAGAGCAACCCGCAATGAACCGCGCGCACGCACACCTAATTGTATGAAGTTTAGTTAGGTCACAACCCTCGTCTAGCGCTTCGTGCGCGCTATACATTGCGGGCAATAAATACCTACTTGATTTATTTTAAAGCCTAAAAAAAGTCGTTTGCCAGCAATTATTTTTGTTACATAAGATTTGATTTGATGAACCGAATGCGTGGTATAAGGCTTCGTTAAGCCTTTTGTTACACCCTGTATATTTTTGTACTAGCATCACACCACATTTATTTATTACTTAGCTTATAATTATTTTTAACGGCTCCATCCCACGCAGTCAGGACCGGAAGAAATGGCCCCAGAATAAGAAATAAAACACACAGAAACGCTGCTTTCTTAACTATTTATTACACTATTTTCATAATTTATAATCAATACATTTACATATCTTTATGTACACACAGTAGCAAAATGTAAAAACACACCTCGCCCGGTGTTACCATCACCTCAATACTTATCAAAAACAGACGCCTAACGCTAGATGTCGCCACCAAGCGAGGCGTGTAAAATACAATCCAAAATGTCTAACGCATATAAAAATCTGTATTTACATAAAACTCGCCCACGAAATAGATGTTAGTATTCGACTGTGTTTATTTATTCGGATAATTGTTTTAAGATTTGGATTCCATTCATTAATGATAGATATCTACGTGGCCCTTAGGGCTTTGGAGGTCTGATAAATGGTTAGTCTGCACTGCAGATAGTATATTATATTCTTAAAAGTATTAACCAAATATTTAGAAGTCATTATTGAATGGAACCTCATATATTATTTGTCGTGGAAAGTTTAATACGTGTAAAAGCTCAAAATTAGTTACTCGATATAGCAAAGGCACTGAACTATCAATTCGTAAATGCAGCAGTAATGTAATGGTTGAATACAAGCATATTGTTGTAACTAATATTATTATTTCGCATCAAAACATACCAGCCACGTTACCATTAATAAAATATGATCGGTTTATTATAAACATTTAGCACGCCAAGAAAATTCTTTAACACTAAACAATAAAATGATAAATTATTATGTTTTTTTTTATTACAATTTGAATTTAAAATACAATTGATACACACAAGGTGTGCAGATAAATCTAATGGCCTCAGATTACCCATAACCTAAAAAAGACAAGAGATACATTCTTCGAGTCCACTAGAAACGCAAAATTTTTCATAATCATTTGAAAAATTTGTATCTACACATGCTTACCTATATTAAGTATTATCTCAATAACCGCCCGACAAGCTATAACTGATATGAATCGGGCATGATGCTTTTTATGTGTCTTTTCAGCTGTTAAAAGATGGTACAGTAATATTAGAAGAATATATCACCCTATCCTTTTATCAAGATCATCGTCAGAAAGAAATTAAGACCTATGTACTCTTTCAAACATAATCTCCTGTGAGTAATCTTAAGCTACACGGTAGACTTAAGATCCAGAAAAATTTACAGTCAAGATTTTACAATAATCCAAAGAAATGATATCTCGAAACATGCAAAAGGTCAGATATCTTAGGGGTTAAGTGAAACTTTTAAGTATTATTATTTCATAAAAGTTTGACAGTCATGCAAAAGTACTGACAGTTTTTTCTCTAATCAATCAAAACATTAGTTGAAATAAGTAAAATCTTTTGTATTAATTTAAATGTATAGGTACCGCAAACATCACATAGGAACAACTCAGTATTATTAACTTAAATAAAGGAAAAATATGTTCTTTAATATAGAAAATAATTTTAAATAAAGTACTTTCGTACGATTTAGGTAAATAATATTATAATTTTCCAGTCACACTGACTTTTATTAATAAGTAATAAATAAACATTTTTGCATTCATAAGTTTTTTCCTCGATTTTTTAAATCAAAGAGCACCATACAAACTTAGAAATCGAAATAAATTAAGTATGTTTATAATATAGCTACAAGAATGAATCTAGAACAAAATGTTTTTGTAGATAGACTACATACATTTAGACATCTCGGCATGAACGTAACCTTAAAGACAAGGTTACTATACATATTATATTGATAATCACCCAATAGCAAATAACATTTAATTAATAAAACATACACATTTGCAATAATATTAAAGAAGTGTTCAAGATAATTTTACTTGATATAGCCAAAGCAGTACACATTATTATTCAACGAAACTAAAAATGATGAAATGTAGGTTTTCCTAGATTTCTAACATTGAGGTATTGTTTCCATGCCCACTCACGCCCTCTGCCACACAAAACATCAATTAATATTTATGAGAGAGTTGGGTTAAGTGAAAATTAGCATCGACAAATCACAGCCAAACTAACGGACAAAATAGGCTTTTGAATTTAGTGAAGCGCTTACATTTTAAACTCTATGACGAAAAGACAAAACTGTGTCTTTCTCACTTCTAATCATATGTGGGAATGAGATGCATTTGCCTCTCACCAACGTCAGTTTAAAATGTGTTGACTATGCAGGATGAAAATGTGCATGAATCTAATTACTATCACATTCTTTAGGTAAATTCTACTATGAAACCAAAGCACCTTTACACGATTTTCTTGTTTGGTCTCATAGCAAAAATGTGTGGTGTGCCAGTATCTAGTAACTGACAAATATGATTAAAAAAACTTGTATTTTTTAAATACAAAAGTTACGAAACTGCTGAAGCTCTGGACTAACAAAATTACAGTATTAGAAAGCATTACAAAATTTAACGTTAGTGTTATAACTGTGGGATACATTTATTGTTAAAACAATTTGGTGATTCTAGCTGCCTTTCTACTAATTAATTATTAAACATTCCTGAAACACTGATACAAATAAAAACCATACAGTTTTGTAAGCTATTATTTTAGGGAGTAGTTATCATTCAGAAATACTAAGTGTACTTGGTGGCATTGATAGGAGACCAGTGGGCCGAAGAGATAATTCAATTTGACATAAAATAACAGTTGAAAAATAAACCATTTTTGATATGAAGCATGTCAATCAAAACTGACGATCAAGGTAACACACCCATGTTTTAAAATAAGCTAAGTCTTGCTGGACATTAATAATAAGCTGAATGTAAAGTTGATTATATCCAAAGCACATTTACGAGAGCAGTCGACACCTCGACACCGCACCGAAGGGCAATACATACAAATAGAGATGCCACGAACACCCGCTATTATTCGGCACTACTCGATTTATTATGATTTTATCTAGTATCGAATATTACGGTTCATTAAAAATAAAAACATATGTTACAGTCCTTTTTTTAACTATAGACATTTAGACTATAAATTGTCTGTTATTTTTTAAATAAGCTATAGGTACATTAATTTATGAACATGTACAGGTAAGCCAAAAAATTAGACATGTTGAATTTATTCAAAAAAACATTAAATAAATATTAAAATTCAAAAAAGGTTTCTTTGTAAAAGTAAGAGTTTTCTACAAATTATCATTTGAGAACAAATAAATTCGTATTGTTATTTTTTATGTCGATTAATAATAGCGGGTTCGACTAATCGACATAGGGAATGACGATTAATCGGCATCAGACGATCATAACCATTCGCCGCATCTCTACATACAACACAGATTACGAAATCTTACGTTCCCATTCGCTGTCTCCTTCTCGACTGCTCTCATAGACTGCTCGATCGTTTCTTCCTCTGGAATACAATAAACACTTAGTTGCGCTTCGAAGGGGGCACTAGATGGGGGGGCAGCTCCGTGGGTAGGTCGTGGCCGTCGATCTTGACTCGTATGAGGTGCATGGCGAGCGCAAACTCGTCATCGTCGAGGAAACCGTCCTTGTCAATATCGGAAAGCTTCCAGATCTTTCCGAGAACGGAGTTCGGCAGTTTCGATTTCACCATCTCTGTCTTCGCCGCTGTTGAACAAATTATGATAGAGTGACTCTAATACGGGACTGAACTGAAAATGATATTTGTTTTAGTAACAGTCACAGTGATCTAAATTTGATTTATGCAAGCGATTTATAACAGGAAAAAAATTATTTAGAGATTTTATTAAGGACCAAACACTTAAAAATTAGTTTTACACTTATTTTTTAGTAAGTAACTTGCTAGATGGCAGTTTGAGCAGTTTTCTTTGAATTTTCTGATATCACAGAAATAAAAGCAACTGCATTAAATCTTTATATTTGATCATATCACGTTTCGATTCGAATTGATTTACTGGAATAATGAATTTAAATCTCTCAAAATTATCGCCATCCCTTCTGGACATATCGTCCACAGAAACTGCCTATACAAAAACTACACCCCGAAATGTAATCCACTCGATCATGGATAAAATATAATTATTTGAAGTAATGAGCAAAAATAAATGAAGTTATTTATACCTATAAGTACAAATGCATGCATAAAGTTTCTTAAACGAGAACAATATCTAATAACCAACGCGAATAAATAAATATTCCTTACTCAAGTTTTAACCAATTTCCAAGACCGTAAAGACTAGACTAGACTAGTTGACTAGAAAATATAAAACAACATTATTATCACCCCTCTTCCTCTAGAGTTCTAGAGGATTCATTTTGGTGCACCAAAAAAAGATAACTTTTAGTATTAATTAAAAAATATAATAGATTGTTTTTTTCTAATTTACACAAACAATATTAATTGAAAGGAAGATTATTTTACGGATTCAACTCGCGTTTAATAATAAATTATAGTTCATTCAATTCATCCCGAAACGTTTTTTTATTTTATTTTATTAAATTTAGAAAATCAACGGCGAGGCAATATAAAATTACATTCTGTTTCTTAATTAATTGTAGGTACAGCTAATAATAGATTTCCATAAGTGTTCATACAAAATTATGTTGAAGCTAGAAAACTACTTGCACTAAAGACAAAGTCTTTATTTAACGCTTCTATACGAGTAACTTTAGCTTTAAAAGTCGATTTACTGTGAATAAATAAATCAACTTCATTGAAGATGTCGTTGTAAACTCGCGGCAAACGAGAAAGTGGAGCGTTCTTGGCACAGTTTGTAGTGAAGAAGGGCACGCTCAGAAGCCGGGGCTGCTGGCGCCGGGAGCGTCGGCCCGGCACATGGTACGACACGCCAGCCACCAGCTCACTGCAATTGACTCGTCCGCGCACTAAACAGCGTTCGTGAGTCACAACATCTTAATAAATAATGCCAGAGGAATCCGTAAATATATTATTCACAATATCGCTTTACCTAAAATAGGTGAACGAAATTACGTTTTATTAAAGTTGTAGTATCTGAACACCAGAACCACATTTTAACACTTCCATGCCTAGTAGGCATTGTCTACGAATATACACAATCTATCAACTCTGTTGTCCTTAGTCACATGTAGCTCTAGAGTTGTAATAAACTCGAGTCTTTTAGTCTTCATTTCGAGACTTGAGTCTTTTTTCAAGACTAGGTCTCGGTTAGTCCTGTGAGTCCTTTCGAGTCTTTTAAGTTCTTTGAGTTAGACTGAGTCATGAGTCTTGAAACTTGAGTTGGTGTATTATTATTATCCAATAGGTACATAATAGGTAATAGGTAATTTTATATCGTCATCCACATTTATGTCCTGATTGAAATTAAATCACACAGTAAAAAAATTGTATTAATTAAATTGCATTAAACACAAATAATCTTATTAAAAGTGAGGTCCTTTCAACCGAGACGGGTTTTAATTTTGTTTTTTACAAAATTAAAAGTCTGAATCAAAATTTAATTATTTCAAAAATTATTTTTATTAAAATAATAATTAACGCTTCCGTGATGTTATAAATAATGGTCCAATAACGTGGGCTTTTTTTTCCCAGGTGGTTCAAAAAGCACGGTGTATACATATATGTATATTTTTATATAGTTACGTACCTAATAAATCAATATTATTGCTAAACTATACGCCCATTGATTTAGAGGACTCAAGTCATGAGTTCTTTTAAAAGACTCATTCTTTGAGTTCTTTTTGGCAGGGCTCAAGTCTTTTTACAAAAGACTCCAAATTCTGAAGGATTTGAGCTCTAAGTTTC
This sequence comes from Anania crocealis, assembly GCA_949315895.1. Classification (NCBI taxonomy): domain Eukaryota; kingdom Metazoa; phylum Arthropoda; class Insecta; order Lepidoptera; family Crambidae; genus Anania; species Anania crocealis. The sequence continues at coordinate 4,668,326 of OX438869.1, read as the reverse complement.
ATTTATAAGACTCGAGTCGTCAAAAAAAGCTCAAGTCTCAATAAATAAGACTTCAACACTCGAGTTTCTTACAACACTATGTAGCCCTCCTGGGACAACCAATGTGTCTGAGAAACAACTTATGGGTATATAATTAACTGGAAAGGATTGTGTATAAAGGAAAACCTGTCCCACCAATCAATAAAGCTTTGGTGGAACGCTAGGTAACAGTTCATTTGCTGTTTGCAAATATAGTTTATGCCAACTATCGGCAAAAGTCCATCCTGGTAATTCGGATGATTACTGCACGTCTCAGCAGTACAGTGACAGTAGTTAATATTAGGGGTTAAAGTATGAAATTGCCGATTATTTTCCCACTTTTTATTTTGTTTATAGCTCTTAAGTATAGTCATATTATTGCGTTATTCTTTTTGTATTGTATCAAAAACTAAATAAAGTAACTTTTGACTAAAAAAAAATGCAATACTAGTGCCTATTAATTCAAAGGAAGTCGTTGAAAAGACCCCTTACTACAATGTGTCAGCTGACCTTCTTGCTTCAATTAAGTATATTTGTATTATATACTTTGATTTTCAGAAATTTAAATACTATGATGCGTAGCTTTATAACCATCTAACTTTCACCTTTAATTGCATTGAAAACGGTTCAGGCGTTTTTAAAAAAAATTAAAAAATTTTTAGTATGGAAAAATGACTTTTCTCGATTTCGTCCATACAAAACGGCAATTTCATACTTTAACCCCTAATATTTGGCTGTATCTGTGTCTTTGAAACCAACCCACACTCTTTAATATGGTTGGACTACTCAAAACCCGTGCCAGGAATTGTACCTAAAACTACTTTTGCAAATAATTGCTCTGTCTGTAGTTAAAAGGTAATGGTACCATTGCTAAACCTTTGGGTTAAATACTTTAATATATTTACAAAATTTTGTCTCTCGAACAATATCTCGAAAATTGAATGAATACGTACAGTCTCTTTTGATCCAAATGCTAAAAACGTCGCTCTTTCGAGTAAAGATTGTGGATTTTTGTCAACGGTAAACTCTAAATATATATTTCCCGTAAATATATAAACTAACATGATGAAAATTACCTGCGTTGTTATTGTAATCGAGACTACATTCAAAGCGAGAAGCAACAAAAACTTGATAGAGTAGAAAATCGGTTCAAAAAAACCTGTGTTACTTTTTTCATCGAGATTCAGATTATATTTAGGCATTTCATCGTTTCCTACATCAGAAATACTTTCAGTATCTACGTCATCACTCTCATGGACGGTTTTTGGGTGAGGTGGGGTAGATTCTACTTTATACTCGATGCTAGTTGTAGCTTTAGGTTCATCGACATACGAACTGTTTACACTATGAACAGATGCCGCGCTTGCCATTCTACTGTTACGTTCCTCAACTCTAAAATTAAGAAGAAACTGAGCAATTATGTTAGTGTTTTGCGTTGCCACTGTCAGCGCCTCAGTTACATTCCGTAGAGAATTGTCTTCATCTTTTCGGTCTTTGAATTGGATGCACAGGTCTGAAAGCTGCGAGCAAATTTGTGTGGAAGAGAGCATGGCGTCGAGTGCTTTATTTACAATAATGGTTCCGCGGAGTTGTGGCCGCGAGCTAATGAGTGCAAGAGTTTGAAGGTTCATACCGGCTCCTGTGACTTTTCCGTCGATGGGGTTCAACGATTGGAAGATTTCGTCGTAGCTTGGCTTCTCTTTGCTGCAAATCCACTCGGGGTCGCCGTGGCCGGCGTCGACGCCTTCTCCTCTGCCGTAGCCGAAGGGCGAGACTTGGTCTTCTACGCCTTCGAATGCTCCACCTGTAACGTTCAAAGATACAAATTAAAGTTGACTGCTATTAGTTCAAAAATCCCGTAAAATGTTACATACATTGAATACATGTTTCATAATTAGTAGAGTCAGGGTGATGACCTTGTTGGAAATTTAAATACAGTAAAAAATGACATAATCATTGCGAATAATACTGCAAAGGATGATTAATATCAAGCAAATTTTTGCCATTATTACCTCTTAAAACATGATATTGCATACATTCTTCTTCAATGGGAAATGAATAAAAAAGCCAAATAGATTTGAACCCTACAAAATTATTAAAATACCTAAAGATCACTCACATAAAATTAATTTCAAGTAACGGAATAGTTAAAGATATTTTTTTTTTAAATAAATCCACGTCATTTGATTCTATACCTAAGTAACGTTTTCATTTATAATTGCTAATAATATAAGTATTACGCAAATTATTTTCTTTTATCAATATCGATATCTACGTGACCAAAACAGAAATATGTAAACATCGTTGATAGTTGGTAAATAATAAAAAAATAAGAAACAAAATCCTAAATCAAATTTAGCATAGCAGTTCATCCGAATCACTAAAACCATGATATATTTTAGGATACCTACTACACAGGCAATCTCTTGAATTTATAATTCTTTGACTTTATAGTAAATTTACACATAAGTACCTAGGACATTATTATCGTCTTCATGCGAGTGCGTGTAGATGCAAATTCTGTAATTTATAGAGTTACCAATTATCTACCATCCCTCTGTCAGACAGTCGACGGGCTTCATCTCATTTATAGTAATCACAGACCACACATAATTTAGGACAAAACTATTTTTAGGAAGTGAAAAAGCCATGTGATGCCAGACTATAACAGAATAGAACCTATCTTTTCGTAGTATTAACGTGGTTAGAGTAGCCTAAAGGGGTCTGATAAAAGAACAGCAGCAGTCATTTCCATCACCATTGCCAACTTACCAATCATTGCAATTTTGGCAAAAAATCATTCTTTAGATTTCGTGATGATGATGTAAATCACAGACAATCTGCTCTCTTTTTTCAGTTCATTTCGGAACACTGCGTGCAATATAACTGTATGAGTCACACGTTGTTGCATTTAGCAAGAGTTGAATGTACTTATTTTGTCGCTGTTGCTCGTACACTGATTTAATAAAAATATAATCTGATATTGGAACTCTGCATTTTTGAACATCACCAAATTCTCAGTAATGAAGAATTTTACAGCGAAAGTGTTATGTTGCAAAGTAGAACGCATACCGGACTGGTAATCATTTTGGGAGATTGATTTTGGAGGTACGGGGGTCTATGACACCTAAGCACTTTCAAACGTAAACGTGCAGTTAACACAAAAACGGACGCCACTTCAAACAATAGACGACGCGAGTTGCAAGCGATTTTGCTCTTAAAGGTGGTCAGACGACGGGGAAGTACATAAGCAAAAACATTGAAGAAAAAAAAATTCAGCGGTAAGATTTGATTAAATTCATCAACACAAACAATGTTTTGGTAGCTAAATTGAAAGAAAGAAAGAAACATTAATTTGCAACACATTTGATAAAAAATTACACAGAAACATTACAAATAAAAAGGTGTCAAAAAGGACTCCCGCTCAGCATATCGTGGCAGCTTAAATTGGTTATCAAATAATATAAAAATTAGTAATATAAGTAATAAGTTGTGGGTTTTATTCTCGCGTAAGGCAGTCGTAATTTTTATAACAATGCGTTTTACGGGATGCCTATGTCCAGCAGTAGAAGTTTTTTGGCTCAAATGATGATGATGATGACGTATACTCTGTAAAATCTAGAGGTACGTGCATGAATGTAACTTATGCACCACGACTCTAGGATGATGATTGATAAATCTTCGACCACAGAGGAACCATTTAAGTGATCAAATTCTCATAATAACAATGTCCTTTAATCCAAGTCTAGACCTAGTCACCTTGCACCTCGTTATAAATGTCAACGAAATCTTGATAAATAACCCGACTAACAGTTACTATTATATCAAGCTTCACAACAAGGCCGCCCATTATTATAATATTCAAGGGAATTGTTTTTACCACTTCGCAATTCAACGCACTTCAAAATTAAAGATGTTTTGCACAAATTATCGATATCGTATTGTCATTTACTTTGCTATTTCTTTCAATGATGATCAAATGATCTAGTATTTACAACAATGTCGTCAATGTAGGTCATCATGTCAGATAGCAATGGCCGGCAAAAACATAAGACGTGTCACGCTTTGCTTCATTTCTTAAGTTTTTGTTCGTTTAATCTACCGTTGCGCTAACCGTGGTTTACGTAACGACAATGACATACTATACAGTAGTCTCACTTCAGATGCAAGTAATGCGAAATACGCGAAAATTATACGCCTAGTATCTTATTGTAAATCGATCGTGAGTTACAATCAAATATCTACCAACAAACTTATTTTACATGCGTGCGACCGGTCGTTTCATATTAAATAATCTTCTTTTTCTTATTTCGATAACAGTCCCTTCCCTTTTAGTCTTTTAAGTCAAAATCAGCGATCTTTCGGCGGTCGCGCCTATCCATTTCTTCAATTATTTTCTATACGAAAAACTATTGGTGTAAATAACAAAAAAAATACCTTTTGGCTGAAATGTGATCCAATTAAATAAAAAAGGATTATTGCTTTTTTTATCACAGTCTTTAATTAGTAATTTTAGGTCCTCGTTAAAAACAAACGTAAAAAACCGTTGAATGCAGATAAATTTTAATATTGTATTTATTGAAGTCATTTGAACACTCGCGAGTTCATATTTCAGAAGAACCAAAGAGAAACTTTAGAACAGCTTATGATCTTCTAAAAAACTTAATGTGTTTCAAATATATGTTAGTTAAACGGAATGATGTTTGATAAACGGAATTTGATATTCATCACTTAGCAGAAAGTGAACCAACTGTATAGACTTTTATTGCGCTAGTATCTCACATAATTAACGGACACGATGTAATACAACTCCGATGTGTATCTCGTAGGGTTTGTTCTTTTGAAATTGTGGCGAAGTTTCGACAGGCTGTTGTGAAAATAAAATTAAAATTATAGAAAATTATTACCAAGTAATGGATGGAAGCATTAAATAATCCAACAAGCAATTAATCCCTCAACCCCCAAGCGACAACCGGTTGTCGCGATAACAATTGATTTTAATTGTGTCTGGAATATCCGATCGTCAAAGGATTAACTCTAGTCAGCGCGTGACGATATATTTGTTGATTGTTTGTTTGGCACAAACTCACGTAAGTTTTATAAGTTCTGTTTTTATTTTATTTTTAGGTACGAAGGACGTAACTCAAAAGAAAAAACAGAACCCTTATTGGATCATTTTATTGTCCGTCAGTGTGTCAAGATTGTTTTAATCTCGGGAATGTGTTAAAATTAAAGATATTATTCAGTAGAGTTATTTAATTCGGGGTTTATTACCATGTACCTTATTTATTATGAGTTTCCGATATTTCGGCACTGTTGCAAGCGCCATGAAATATCGGAAACTCATAATAAATAAGGTACATGGTATAAACCCCGAATTAAATAACTCTAGTGATAGTGACCATGAAAGTTTAAATCAGTATATTACTCAGGTCTGTCCCTTGATGCTGTAAAAATCTAAGTTTTAAGTGAACGTAAAATAGATGCTTGAATTAACTGCAATTCACGACCTTGATCAATACAGAAATAATTACGAAACAGTCGCTATGATAAAATAATTGCATACGCAGTCTGAAGTTACACAACGTGATAGATCATAGTAATATGCGAACAATTTGATGAATTTCCATATCAAATATCATGTTATCCAGCTGTTTGTTATAAATTAATTTTGAATTTATGAACAAGTTGCATAATCCCATAGATTTAGATTGAAAACTAGATCACTGGTGGCAGGAAAGCGTCTTCACCAATGAACGTTTAGTAGGCGCTTTTTTAAACCTAGTTTTGCATTTAACTCTTGAGGTTTAATTTTCATTACGATAGGTATGATGATGATGACATGCTGGTATTATTTAAGCTTGGACAGTTTGAAGTGTGATTATTTATAGGGCTCTAAGAGTAGTTATAATACATTTATTTAAATTTTTAAATATGTTAAGAGTGTTAACTCCTAACATTTGATGAAACTACGCTGGCTTACAGCGATAAGAAAGAATTTATGCTTGAGAAATGTGTCTCGGTTGCTTAATGGTAAAGCGCCGCGCCCGGTATGCAAGGGGATGCGGGTTCGTCGAGTCCCGGCTGAGACGTAATTTTTCATTTTTAGATACTGATATTACAATGTCAAGGATAGTTATTATTATAAGGTTATTTTACGCAAGTTATCGGAACCTAAAAAAAAACAACAAAACAATAGTAAACTGTAATTATTATTACAAGAAGGCCCACAACAAAAAAGAGTATAACTGAAAAATAACCTAGTACGTTAATAATAGGGGTTAAAGTATGAAATTGCTGATTATTTTCCCACTTTTTATTTTGTTTATAGCTCTTAAGTATAGTCATATTATTGGGAAATTCTATTTGTATTGTATCAAAAACTAAATAAAGTAACTTTTGACTAAAAAAAAATGCAATACTAGTGCCTATTACTTCAAAGGAAGTCGTTGAAAAGACCCCTTACAATGTGTCAGCTGACCTTCTTGCTTCAATAAAGTATATTTGTATTATATACTTTGATTTTCAGAAATTTAAATACTATAATGCGTAGCTTTATAACCATCTAACTTTCTACCTTTAATTGCATCGAAAACGGTTCAGGTGTCTTTAAAAAAACTAAAAAATTGATAGTATGGAAAAATTACTTTTCTCGATTTCGTCCATACAAAACGGCAATTTCATACTTTAACCCCTAATATTTGAGAGAACTATGGATGTTGTTTTTAAAAAGAAATACGTAAAGACCAGAGAGTACGAAAAAAGTATTATGTTGAATGATATATTCCTAATACTTATAAGGAATTTCATCTCCAACCATTTACAATCAAACTCACGTACCTACATCGTGGGTTCTGTTTTGAATGTCAAAGAGCATTCTAAAGTAATTGATACACAATCCGCGTATCACATTAAACGTATCGTGAGATAGAATCATTGTCCAGCCAAAAGTCTGTATTAGCTGACGGTTATGAAGTTACGATAAGGATTTGAATCACATATTTTAGTACTAGCATTTGAATTTGTAAACGTTTAATATACATTGAAGAGGCATTTGCCCTTGTAATTCCGCGCGTACTTGTAAAAGTACAAATAAGGAACGATATTTAAACTAAGTACCGTGGCCAGACTAACTGCCTAATGTAAGTAATTACTGAATTACAAATATTAGCAATTTAACATTTACAAGACTTGAATTTTGACATAATATAATTGTCTTTTTCGTTTAACTTACTTAAAGTCCAACAAACTTCCAAAATGAAGACAATTTTAAATATTATCCTTTTAAAAGAAGTGCTGAAGATTCTAAAACTTCTTTTAAAAGGATAATATTCAAAATTGTTACACTTAGGAAACTGCTTACCAATTTTTATCTCGTTCTTAAACACTATTTTAGTTTGTCCTTTGCATAGTACACCCAGCAGATATAATACTGCTGTTCAAAAATCACAGGTCGTAACGAGGATAAATATCCAAAGTGACTTAAACAGATTCCAACAGAAATATAAATATCAGTCTCAACAACCCTGACTTATCTAATAAAGTTTGATCGAACGTGATATCAGGCTAATACCGAAGCAATCTTATCGTTGGACATTCTGAAACAGTAGTTCACTACAACTCGCGAACAGTATCGTTTTGCACATGTATAATAAAAACGAGCTACAAATCACGTGTGGGTAATAAACGAGAAAATTGAGATGACCTTTTCAGTACTTCATGTGTGAATTGACAATGATCATTAAAATTGTAATGGTAACACAAAACCTCTGAAAGGAATGTTGATGGATGTTGAAAGGCACTTACGGACTTTTTATTTCAGAAGACACAGAAATGAAAGTAGAGACGAGATGGAATTAAAAAAACTACTAATTAGCATAAAAAAAATTGCATTATCTTATTTATACACGTGTCATTAAATATTGTACAGCGAGCCAAGAAAGGAGTAGTTATTAATACGAAGAAAGAGAGAAGAGAAAAAAGCTTAACCTCTTAAAAAAAGGCAAAAAATTTACCTAAAATAAAGATATTTATTTCGTATCCGAGTAAAAACTCTTTGGCCTGAGTTAGGAATAATTTAACACAAACAATAATGATACTGAGAATAATGTTACTGTTTGTCTTTTGTCTAATTAAAATCATACTGATTCAAAGTATGGTTGTTGTCACAACAGTTACTCATTGAGTTCGGATTTGTACCATGTATATATAATGAGTTTCGGGCATAACAACATCAGCAATTTTGTATGATCGATCACGGAAGTCCTGAAACATCGAAAAAAACGTATAAAATAAAAAATCCAGCAACAAAAATCTCCAAGATTTTAAATTGTTGTCTTTTAGTCATAATGTTATATTTCAAGGCGTAGTTTTTATTTACAGGTTATAACAAAAAGTTTCTCGTCAACTTCTATCCTTGTTATGGCAGACAGCCCAACGATAAATAATGCTAATAATGACTCAGAAGGAAATATGTCGAAGTTTATGCGGAAGTTACAATTACGTAGTGACTAGTTAGTGAACAGTGTTATGTTGACCAGACACGTGTTTATGCTACTGACGATCTGTTATAGATAGATAGATAGAGTACTCTTTATTGCACACCAGCTATATTATATAGCACATTAATTTCCTCATTTAAATAAAACAAACGTGATGCAATATTGAGTATATTTTTAAAACGGAGGTAATAATGATAGGTATTAGGGGTTAAAGTATGAAATTGCCGTTTTGTATGGCAAAATCGAGAAAAGTCATTTTTCCATACTAACAATTTTTTAGTTTTTTTAAAAACGCCTGAACCGTTTTCGTTGGTGAAAGTTAGATGGTTATAAAGCTACGCATTATAGTATTTAAATTTCTGAAAATCAAAGTATATAATACAAATATACTTAATTGAAGCAAGAAGGTCAGCTGACACATTGTAAGGGTTCTTTTTAACGACTTCCCTTGAAGTAATAGGCACTAATATTGCATTTTTTTTAGTCAAAAGTTACTTTATTTAGTTTTTGATACAATACAAAAATAATTACGCAATAATATGACTATACTTAAGAGCTATAAACAAAATAAAAAGTGGGAAAATAATCGGCAATTTCATACTTTAACCCCTATTACTATAATATATGGCAGTTATTCAATATCATTATAACATTGGAATTCAACTTGTGTAGGACAGATTTGGGTTTACTGTCGTAAAATCTAAATATATAAAAATGAAAACTGATTTAATGACTGACTGACTGACATATCAACGCACAGCCCAAACTACTGGGATTTAAAATCTGAAAATTTTCACCGTGCTTCCTTTTACAGTGTAGGTGAGCACTAAGAAAGGAATTTTGGATATTCCGCCTCTAAGGGGGTAAAAAGGGCCCCATAAGTTTGTATGAAACTCCCTCAGTTTTGAAGCCAAGTCGATGAAAATTGGTATCCAGCTACCTGATTAGAAATTAAGAATGACGTCTTTCAGGATTGTTGAAAATTTAATCTTTAAGGGGATAAAAAATGGGGGCAAAGTTTGTTCGGTTCCGCGTCATATCCATACTCTTTACATATTTGTACTCTCTGACTTTACTAAGTTTGTTATGACATTCAATGTGTCAATCAGAAAATAAATAGTAAAACGTAGTGATTACTTGCTCAGTGATAAATAGGTAATTTCTTACAAACAGAATGGTATTATTTTAGAATTTAATAATTGGCGCCGAAATGGATGAATTAACTGAATTAAAACGTGTAGAACTTTAATTATGCCTGCATTACAAAATTCGGCAGCCAGATACAAAACCTACGAGAAATTACTAAGTATGAATTAAAATTATCTAAATATATAAAAATGAAAACTGATTTAATGACTGACTGACTGACATATCAACGCACAGCCCAAACTACTGGGATTTAAAATCTGAAAATTTTCACCGTGCTTCCTTTTACAGTGTAGGTGAGCACTAAGAAAGGAATTTTGGATATTCCGCCTCTAAGGGGGTAAAAAGGGCCCCATAAGTTTGTATGAAACTCCCTCAGTTTTGAAGCCAAGTCGATGAAAATTGGTATCCAGCTACCTGATTAGAAATTAAGAATGACGTCTTTCAGGATTGTTGAAAATTTAATCTTTAAGGGGATAAAAAATGGGGGCAAAGTTTGTTCGGTTCCGCGTCATATCCATACTCTTTACATATTTGTACTCTCTGACTTTACTAAGTTTGTTATGACATTCAATGTGTCAATCAGAAAATAAATAGTAAAACGTAGTGATTACTTGCTCAGTGATAAATAGGTAATTTCTTACAAACAGAATGGTATTATTTTAGAATTTAATAATTGGCGCCGAAATGGATGAATTAACTGAATTAAAACGTGTAGAACTTTAATTATGCCTGCATTACAAAATTCGGCAGCCAGATACAAAACCTACGAGAAATTACTAAGTATGAATTAAAATTATCTAAATATATAAAAATGAAAACTGATTTAATGACTGACTGACTGACATATCAACGCACAGCCCAAACTACTGGGATTTAAAATCTGAAAATTTTCACCGTGCTTCCTTTTACAGTGTAGGTGAGCACTAAGAAAGGAATTTTGGATATTCCGCCTCTAAGGGGGTAAAAAGGGCCCCATAAGTTTGTATGAAACTCCCTCAGTTTTGAAGCCAAGTCGATGAAAATTGGTATCCAGCTACCTGATTAGAAATTAAGAATGACGTCTTTCAGGATTGTTGAAAATTTAATCTTTAAGGGGATAAAAAATGGGGGCAAAGTTTGTTCGGTTCCGCGTCATATCCATACTCTTTACATATTTGTACTCTCTGACTTTACTAAGTTTGTTATGACATTCAATGTGTCAATCAGAAAATAAATAGTAAAACGTAGTGATTACTTGCTCAGTGATAAATAGGTAATTTCTTACAAACAGAATGGTATTATTTTAGAATTTAATAATTGGCGCCGAAATGGATGAATTAACTGAATTAAAACGTGTAGAACTTTAATTATGCCTGCATTACAAAATTCGGCAGCCAGATACAAAACCTACGAGAAATTACTAAGTATGAATTAAAATTAGTGAGTGATCAGCTGGTGATGTGGTAATGAACAAATTTACCAAGAATAATTTGGAAGAGATACGACTACAAATAATATTACTGATGACCCACAGTTGGAAACTGAGATTGAAGAAAAAAATAACCTTCAGGGTATTACAACACAGCTTAAACTAAAACTGCAGAGTTTTAATTCGATAGCACGAAACAATTCCATGTATGCAGAAGGTACTGAGGAGCAAAGGTCGGTAACAAACAAATCTTAGGACATCTAAATTGAACTCAGTACCATTAGACAAGGACGAAACATTCAAAAACATCATATAACGGTTGGATACGTACTTAAAACTGAACAGATGTGATGATATCGATACAAGGAAATAGACGTCAATCATACATCTTTGAGCCCAGAATTACATCAGAAAACGTATTATATCCACGGGATCCTTTTGAGTAAGAATTTGAAGAGTTGGATAAAATTCAGTTAGTAAATTATCAACAACTCAAAATTGGACAGATTACTAGAAGATTTAACAATGGTGTTTGACGGAACTCTTGTTTGAATATCAAACTACAAAGCTCAATTAGTGCTTCAAGAAAACGTGACACCAATTTTCATCTAGCCGCGACGTATTCCATATGCCCTGAAGGACAAAGTTGACGAAGAAATAAGGAGGCTATGTAACGAAAAGACATTGAAAATTCCTATTAGCTGTCTTACCAATATGTATATTGGTACATATTCAGAAAATAAATATCGGTACTTACCATAAGAATGGTATTATTTAGAACTTAATCATTTTTAGGGTTCCGTACCCAAAGGGTAAAAACGGAACCCTATTACTAAAACTTCGCTGTCTGTCCGTCTGGCCTTCTGCCTGTCACCAGGCTGTATCTCAAGAGCCGCGATAGCTAGACAGTTAAAACTTTCACAAATTATGTATTTTTGCTACCGCAATAACAACAAATACTCAATACAAAATAAAACAAATATTGAAGGGACAAAAAAATCGCGTTTGTTGTATGGTAATACAACAAACGCGATTTTTTTGTCCTTTTTTGTTCGATATTAATAATGGCAACACTTGAAATATTCACAAAACACTCAGTTATATTTCTAACTTTAATAATCCATAATTAAATTAATATTTAAGGGAGGTTCCCACACAAAAAAAAAATTTTTGCTTATTTTTGCTTGATATCAATAAATGGTAACAGGTAGGCACTACATTAACTAAATTAATGTAGGTACCTACTGTTATTTTCGTAGTCAATGGTACGGAACCCTTCGTGCGCGAGTCCGACTTGCACTTGGCCGATTGTTGTTTATACGGTAGAGACAAATGTTGGGAAATCGAAAAAAGTGTATAGAATTATACTGTTGTACCTTATGACATTATCAACTATATTAAGCAGTATAAAAATAATTCCTAAACTGGGCATAGACCCGTATCTCAGGTAGGAAAAGGTAACAGGTGTGTTGCAACAACACTAAGCAGCTGACTGGTGGATTAAATCAATATAGACTGGTAGACCATTTGACAAGCTTCCATTTAGAAGATAATTTGATAAACTTCCATTTAGTAACGATTTATTTTTTATAGGACGCACCGCTTTTGGGGGCCTGGCAAAGTTTGTTTAGTGAAACTGCCTTTCTAACGCATCCAAATTATCTTTTTATTTAATATCCTCCATATTTAAAAAAATACACTTTTAAAACATGAAAATAAAACATTGAAAAAAAAATCACCTCACTTCATAATTCCGTGTTGTTTAACTTAGGAATAGCTACCACCACGCACCCACTAATGACCAAGCAGCAGTAATTAATAATGTTTTGCTGACATCATTTGAAGCTGAAGAAATATAAAAATTTATAGACACAGTGGTTAGTACAGTCGAATCAGTTCTCTATCCTGTCAAGTTTCTGAACACTTTTTACCCTACTGATCATCCTCTACCATTCATGCCTCGAACCCACATCCCACATGAAAGTTTTGTGAAACTACGTCAGCTTTTTGGTATAAATTTTGTTATGTTGTTTATAAGGATTTTTTTATAATTACATATTTGAGGGGGTGAAAAACGGTTGAAAATTTTGTGGTTAATTATTTGTGTTTAACATCATATTGAGGTACTTGAAACTTCGTTTAGCGATCATGAAGGGAGAATGACATAGGACTGGCTTTTTCAGAGCTCTACACCGATGCTGGTACTACACCGGTCTTCTATCCAAACGTAGTATGCAAGCAAATTGTCTTTGTAAAATCGCCTTTTTAACGCTTATGGATCGAGAAAAATGGTAATTTACTTGGTTGGAAATTAAGAATGTGGTTTTTTTACACAGGGCCACTTCTTCCAGGGCTCTACGCCAGTGTTGATCATATTCGAAAAAAGCCTTGAATGGTTTGTTGTACTACAGCGTTGACAGTTTTGAAAGTTTCAATTGATATTGTACTTCAGATTTCATGTAAATGCAAACAGATGTGGTGCGAGCTCGCTTGGACCACGGTTCGCAAGGAGAACTAACACCGGATCCCTAAATAGTTTAAATCGGCCCCTTTCATCCAACTATTGTATCAACGGGCCCCGGTAAGTCGGCAACGACGTATCGGCTCCCACTAAGTGCCCACCACCACCTCGCCCGAGATGGGCACCCTCGGCACCGTAGGCAAAGGAAGTGGAGGAGAGGGGAATGAGTCGTGACGAAAACTTTATAACAGATCAAAACCCACGCGTGCGAAGCCGCGGGCATCAGCTAGTTACTTATAAAACAGTACAGCACTCATTACAAAACATTGTTATTATGACACGTTACCAATTAAATTTTGTTTCGTTACTCAAGAATGAGAGCAGTGAGTAATGAGCAACAATACCGGCTGACCTTTAAAAAGACAAGTTTTTATAGCTAACTATAGTATAAAACGAAGAATTGTTTACAAATCTATACTGATAGACTATGAACAATCAATAAACGGACAACATAATGATCAGCGTCCAATGTACCAATCGTTGAACATCTCATGTGCAATCAGGGTTGCCACCTTAACCTTCTTATACTTTGTTTTTTATAAAACCTCGTGACCCCAAAGTACAATTTCATAGAGATCGTTAATTGCTTTATATTGTCTTAATAAAATTCGAATAGTATTAAAAACGATCAAGTGTTTTAAGGTGTTGATCTTCTTCTCATCGCGTGATAAAGGTTAGCCTTTTAGATAGGCTGGTGCCAGATAATGCCAGATGCTCAAATCCGCATATTACAAGCTTCTGACTGACGTGACTTACATCTTCCCAGTGTCAGCGACACAAGCCACCGGCTTAAAAGGTCTACCGAAGTAAGGCTACCCCGCCCCCTTCAAAACTAAACCCCGTTTTCTAAATTGATACGACTAGGAATCTAACCCAGGACCCTCGTAGTAAGCGGCCCACCACTCTACTACATCAAATAATTATTGTCATAGGAAAATTAATACAAGGAAAGTCAAAATAAACATTTTTGCGAACATAATTGGTGTTTTAAAAAACAAAGTACCCAACTGGGTAGTTGGGTACTTTGTACTAGGTTGCCAAAATAATTAAATAATTAGGCGCGTGTCAGAAATGTTTTTCGGCGCCCGTAAAACGTCTCTTTCCCTCATTTCACCATAGTGACGCTCAATCTAGCCTAGCTCTCAGCAGAAATAATACAGTTATACGTTCAATTGTAGTTTTCCTAGTCAGTTTTTTGTTCTTAGTAAGTTTTTTTTACAAGAAAAATGTCTAATAACTAAACAAATTATATTATTTTTTTGTAATTTCTAATTTATAAGTAATAATGACCTTTTCAATCAATAGTAGGTTAGTGCCCTGTTTATTTTAATTTTCACTGTAGTCTTAAGTTCTTAACTGTCATGAGTATGAGCCTAATTGTTTTAAGTATGGGTGGCAACCCTTAGCGTACACAATAAAATGTTTACGCAATGTCTTCGCATGGTATCGATATGTACCTACTTTAAACAATAACCTGTGATGTATATAAGTAATAGTTTTAGATGTATATAAGTAGATATTTTGTTTTGCTACACATACACATACGATTTAAAGATTAAACTATGTAAAGAAGCACGATACATTTTTATTATAGTAACTCTCGATTGCTAAAATCCTAGGAAGCCCACTGATTGGGCTTGTCTCCACTGATCCCTCTCTCCTACTTCATATAAAAGGTCATTCAAAGGCTGTCAGGTAGTGTGTAATAGTAATAGGTTTGACGGATCTATTAATAATATTACCTTTGATAGGTGGTATTGATGTATCCGTGATTATTATTGTTACTTATTAATGTAAAATAATAATGTATCTAAAATAACATTTTATAGGTATTCATTTCATTTTGATTTGCTTTAAGTTTTTATTTTTTTATTATAAATTTGTAGGCAGTAGTACATGAACGTTCATAACCTTACTTTTTTATAAAATAATATGTGGATAAAGATGTTGGTTGCACAATAACAAAGTATATTTACTAACACTCTTAAGTTAAGTGGAATTGTACAATTGTTTTTTGTCCTTAATAAAATAAAATAAAATAAAATAAAATCCCGGGATCAGATCGAGTTGGCCACGATCTCGCCGAGTTGTATCTACTAATACCGGGATCCGTTTCCATTATACTACCCATCATGATGAGTGAGTGATGGATGACAGACTTAAGTCGAAGTAGCTACGAAAAATTAGTACAGACAACGGCAGGTCAACCTACCCAAAAAGTTAAATGTCATTGAATTGATTTTCAACTTTAAGTTCAACAAGTAGAGATCAATATCAATTGAGAAAATTTGACGTTTTGTGGTAGGTTGACGTGCTGTTGTCTGTACCTAAATACGCATAAAAAATTGTGAAATTCCTTCGGAGTCAGATATCAAATAAAAACTATACCTACTCAATCATCAACCGACAAACGTCCTCAGCAAATGAGCGCCCATTAGGGCCCCTTTAACATAATAGCAACCAAACGTCATATGCTATGTGCTTAAGGTTAAATTTCTATTAAAGTGGGTATCACACATGACAACAGAAAGAAATAATCATAATAAAAAATTTAAGCATTTGATGTAAAATAAAAAAGATTTATCGATGTAGGTATTCGAATGTCTTATTTCGTGGTCGTTATTAAAATTGCCAGCTATTATTAGACCGATCGTCATACCATGACGAGTAATGTTGATTTCAATGAAAAGTAAAGAACACCATTATTACTGAATAGAAGTTTTTATGTAATAATAAAAAAAAAAAAAAATGACCACGCTCATTGTTGGGGTTTTCTGTATTCATATTTAATAAAACTCATTATTAATATTCACTCACTATTATATTCTCGACACACATTTTTACAATCTCTTCAAGCAGCAGGAAAAACAAAAGACAACCAAGGATAAAAACCATAAACCAAACTTCTTAACTTTTTAAAAAAACTATTTCTTTGAAAGATAGGATATTGCTCCTCATTCATCACTCATGCCGTAAACATTGTGGTTTTCTGTAAAAATATTTTTAATCGTATCTTCAAATACTTCAAATATTTGGCATAATAAATTACTAGTGAAGTCACTAGTACTAGGTACTAGTACTGCGTACCTGCATCATGCCAATTTTTTTTAACGTTACTAATTAAATATGAATAATAAAATTGCAATATTAGTAGGTATGTATGTTCTATGTTGGCAATAATTAATTAAATATGAAAACATTAATTAACAGTTAAACAAGGCTATGCAAAATACTTACAAGAAAACACGTAGAGTGAAAGAATTCTAGACTAGTTTATTGAAGAGAAATCACACAAGCCTGAGTTAACGACTTAACGAGCAATATAATCATACGACTCTTTTTTTTACCTTCCAGCTTATCTACATATTGTCAAAGTATCTACTTAATTCTTTTTAATATTATTTGACACTAGTTATGTACAGAGAATATTTAAAAAAAAATACTAGTTCAAATCAAGGGAGTTTACTAATATACTTTCATGGTTACTACGAGGGCAGGTCAATAAGTCCGTGACTTTTGGAATAAAACACAGATTTTTTGATAAACAAATCATTTTATTTTTCAACGTAGTCTCCCTTGAGCTCTATACACTTTGTCCAACGCTTCTCCAATTTTTTTATCCCTTCCAAAAAATATGATTTGTCGAGGTCCTCAAAATAGGCCTTTGTTTGCGAGATGACTTCATCATTGGAGTCAAATCTTTTTCCACCAAGCCATTTCTTCAGGTTTGGGAACAAAAAGTAGTCACTCGGAGCCAAATCTGGAGAATAGGGTGGATGAGGGAGCAATTCATAGCCCAATTCATGGATTTTTGCCATGGCAACTGCACATGTGTGCACCCTTGCATTGTCTTGGTGGAAAAGAACTTTTTTCTTGGCCAAATGAGGTCGGTTTTTTTTTCAAATCGTCATTGAAGCGGTCCAATAAATTGGCATAATATTCCCCATTGATTGTTCTTCCCTTTTGAAGGTAGTCAATGTGGATTGTCCCTCGTGCATCCCAAAAAACAGTCGCCATAACTTTATTGGCTGACAAACCCGCCTTGGCCTTCTTTGGCGCCGATTCACCCTTAGAAACCCACTGTTTTGACTGTTGTTTGGTCTCTGGTGTGTTGTGATGGATCCATGTTTCGTCCATGGTTACAAAACGGCGCAAAAACTCCTCCATATTTCAATAAAACAACGCCAAACCTTCCTGTGAAGTTGTTACACGATTGCGTTTGTGGTCGACTGTGAGCAAACGCGGCACCCATCTTGCGGAAAGCTTTCTCATGCCCAATTGATCTTTTAAAATTGAAACCACTGAGCCATGCGAGATCCCTACGGCTTCCACAATCTCTTGCACTTTCAATCTTCGGTCGGCCAACACCATATCGTGAATTTTTTCGATTGTTTCGGGTGTAGAGACCTCAACTGGGCGTCCAGGACGTTCGGCATCTTCAGTGCTTTTACGGCCACAACGAAATTCAGTAAACCACTTTTTTACCATTGAAATCGATGGGGCAGAGTCCCCATAGTATTTATCAAGCTTAGCCTTGGTCTCGGTAATGGTTTTTTTTTTCGCAAAAAATAATGCTTAATAAGCACACGAAATTCACCTTTTTCCATTTTTTCCTCAAATTACTGGGTAGTCTGATAAAATAGCTGTCAAACACAAACTAACTGACGCAGCAAGTTCAAATTTTGATAGGAATCAACTGACAGATACCTGTTGACAGGAGTAGTGTTGCTTTTTCAGTAAAGAGGTCAGAAATTCAAAAAGTCACGGACTTATTGACCCGCCCTCGTAGTTACTACTATCATAAAACTACCGATAATTCGTGATCGTTGCGTTTGCAACACTGCCGGAAAATCGGAAACTCATAATTAATAAGGATTCAAACGTTAATTTAATTTAAATACATATTTATTTTTAAAGTGAATTTACAACTTAATCTTCTATGAATACTTCTTAAATTATAACTAACATGCAATAATTACAAGTGTTCAGGATTTTCAATTACTTTGAAATCAATAAACATAAGGTCATTAGAGTACATTGAATCTTGACGTTATATCTCACTTTGTCATAAAAAATCTATGGTATAATAATATATTTATATAAATCCATACTTACTTATGTGATCTGACAAATATTTGTCAGATCACATAAAGTAAGTAGGATGTTAACAGATTGAAGTGTCAAAAAATCATAACATGATGTTTACACAATGGGCTAGTTATTCGAAACAGTTGACTGACAAACAATACCACACCCATACCGGGATTTGAACCTGCAATTCCTGCTTAGCGCGTAGGTGCTTAGCCAAAAATGTTACGTTATCACCTGTTGCTATATTTAACAACAAAAGATCATCATCATCATATCAACATCTAAGTTGCGAAAAAAAAAATCTATAACACACACTAACGCACGCTTCAATTATAAAGGTAAATAGCATCTAATGTTTTTTCAAGGTTTCGTTATAGATGGACACGATCAATACTTGTTATAATTTATACTAGCATTTCGAAACTGTAAAAGTATTCTACGCAAAGAAAAACACCAATTAAATACGATGGATCTGATGACCATATCATACGCAAAATGAGTCAACTAGGTCTGGGCAAGCCTGGGTGTATAGGATACAGAAATACATTAAATCAAAGTCTAAATTAGATTTTAAAAAAGTTAATCCAATTTTTTTGCAATGTAACATAAAGGCAAGACAATGAAACAAGATATACTGTCTCAATTGCCTTTTTCTCGATTACCGTTCAACTGCACCACACTTTTTCAAACAAAGTACATGCCATTCCTTCATTTTCCATCATACCATACCTACAGTCCATTACATATGTGAATTACTAGGGAAAATTGCATACATATATATACGTATCGACATTAAAGTACCAACTTCACTGTCAATATATCGCGACACAAATCAAATAATAACTATCCAATATCTAGTTTAAATTACAACGCAGGCGCAGTGAAAGTGCGGGAAGTGTATCCGTGACAGATGGCGGGCGTCAAACGAATCTATCATGATTACATATCCACGATAATAATGACGTAGAACACGCGATATCGCTCGTACGTTAACTTACTGAAGTATATGTTCATTCAACAACTATGTCGACGTGTTACGAATGGGACATTAATTGAACAACAGCTTTAAGTTGACATACTTGAAATTGAAGAAACATCTTAGCGTTTGTAAGGGTCAGTGTAAGCATTGCGCGGCGTTCTACGAGGGTCCCAGGTACGACGATTCCTAGACGAGTTAGAAAACGATGTTTTCTAATATGACTTCCGAAAAGAGCCAGGAGCTATTTGTAGAAATAAGCTGAAATAAAGGTTTCTGTATCGAAAACTCCCCACACTGGAAACATTTACAGTTGCCACTTAAAAACCTATGCGCTGGCAAACTAAAATTAGACCGCTATTAATTTCGGCGCCCCACTGACCAGTACATTTCAAGGTCTAGATGCAGGATACCTGTATCCTTAGCGTAAGGAGGATGTGCATCCGTCGCTGAACGCCTACAATGCCTTGTGTGGATAATTGTAATGTCTTCCCTATTCGCTTGGGAACTTGGAAACTTCTTGCTTGGCATGTGTATTTGTCACCGATGGCTTGTGAAGGTCAGCCGGACATAATTTATCGAACCCACAAATAATTGTAACACTGATATCTTTTACAAAAATGTTCACAATATTATTTGCTTTATTTATGTATGTGATAATATCGCTCGGTGAATCCTTTGCTAGCAATGTGTGGAAAGTCACGGTTCGGATTCGGTTTATGGTGACATTCATTCACGTTCTCATTCAGGGCACGTCGCGTGCGCCGATGCGCTATACCGCCCATTATCATACCCCTTCGATCGAAGAATACCACCATGACAATGGCACCGTTAGTGTTTATGTTTGGGCCGATGAAAGCTTTGGAGCGGTGCCAGACCTAATATTATGGTAGGCTTAATGTTTAACAACATCTGACTGTTAATTAAACATAACACAAGTATCCAATGTCAAGTTAAATTGAAAATTTCTTCTAACATTTGTTAATGGTAAAACTTCATCACAACAAGTCAAAAGTATAACCTACTATCTGTCAGGCAAAAAATATGAGGCCAAAGTCTTCGAAAGCAGAAACAGGTCTTTGATCTGCAGGAATTTTGTGTTGTGAACCCAATATAAAAAAAAACATTATTAACCCTAACGACAAAATACTTGTCTGACACAGACAAGACATGGTTGAGTAACTTTTGGGAGAGAACAGGTCACGCAAATGATTTCAGCCGTTCCGCTTTGATAAAAAACATGAACAATATACCAAGTTGGTCGATTCATTAATTCTACAGAAATAAACTTGGGTACTAAAAAATCTGATATCAAAACTAGTCCTGTGAAGGACATAGAAAACTTTATATTTAACAAATCTTGCCATTCACTCACACTGTATTAATGATTGATTTGAGATTTCTGGCTATATGTTTCGCTTTGTGGATTGATATGTACCCTTACACAGGTGATTTGAATGTTGGTCAGTTTGTAGGCTATTGACAGAGACATTATAATTATGTGTGAGCTCCGCGGTAAAGTAAATGGACCTTGTTTTGTTGTAAAGTAAATATGAAACAATAAAAATATTGCAATTTTCATAGCACACTAGAACTGCAAAGTGCAAACTGTAAACGACTAACGTTTTAGATACGCGTGCGGCGCGCACGGCGGCACTCGTCGCCCATTGTGCGCGCACGCACCTAGTCAGGACAAAATTCCAATAGAGATATATACAGTAGTACTTGCTAGTAGTTTTAGGTTTCAGAACTTTGCTACTATACTCATTCAGTTCATATGCACGTGAACCCCGTAATAGAAGATTTAGAAAACAATGACATGTAAATACATATATCAATTAATAATAATTCCTTATTTATATCTAATTAAAAAAAGAAACAGATATTAAAACGTTTTCATGTTTTTTCGTTATAGTAATGCACAAGCAGTAATCATTAGCAACGATTACTATATAAAGATAAACCTTTATCATTGAGCCCACTGTCAAACTTCTCTCTTTCATTGATATTCAGCGCGCACCTATTACCGAGGCACACAATCATACTTCCCAGTCAGAAGTATTGCAATCTAATTCCACCATTCACTTAATATGGCATCAGAAACAAATAGGAACAATGCCATCATTATACGCCGTTATCTCGTTTATCACTTAAAGTAACATCGTCGCACTCTTACTCGTACAGTCCATTCAATCGAACTTAGTCTTAATAACTGCAAACTGATCAGGGCATTTCATTTTGGTGGATATCATCACAATAAGAACTACCTGTTTAAATTCATACCAAGAGTTCTTGGAATAGGAGCAAAGGCTAATGATCTAAGTGGAAAATTAGGTCTAGTTGGCATTTTCCTACTTAACATACAAACTGCCTAGCTAACCTAGTAACCTATTCCCAAGCTCTCATACCTCGATAAGGAAGAGACAATATTTCCTTTCATTCTCAAGCTACAGTTATCCTCCACGAATTCACACGCTAAGGTGCTATTACTCATCACGGTTCAACATTTTTAATCGTATGTTCCAAGTAACTAAAAACTATTACGGACGTCCTGGTACACTTATGAAATTGAAACGTTTAACTGTACATTTACGACTTCAAATTACTTGAACGGAACATCGATTGGCCGTGATATTAGCGCGCAAATGTCATTATTGTTCCGCGTTTTTTCTTGTGCCACAAAGGTAGAACAAATGCGGTCCAATTCCGAGGGTGCACCAGTCGTGATGCTCATACAATGCGCCGCCATTGAGCGACAAGTGGGTCGGCTGTTGTCGCACCAACAATAGATGCTGCTCAGAACCATCTCAATGGTCGACACATTGAATGATGTCAGAGCGGACGCAGGAACAATGCCCCCGGCATAATTAATGAGTAGTTGTAACTCACGCACGCTAGCGTAAACAAACACTCTAACCTAAAATTGAGGACGACTTTCGATCAGTGTGCTGTATAATTCACAAGAAACCCTAGGCAATAATGCCAAGAAATATGAATCGACGAATAAAGGGTAAAATCGATTAAAGAGCAATTACTCTTACTATGTGAACAAGGGAAGTCGGTAGAGTTTTAATGTTGCCTTGGTTCAGCTAAGTCCGTCCTGTTCCAAGTCATGGTATTTGTGAAATACTAATGCGCCAAAGTTGTCAATCGAACTTGTGATCAAATTGTCATAACCATAGGACACTAATGTAACAGGCGTTCTAAAACAATCTTACGTGCAGGTGCAGGTGTTTCCTTATATAAAAAATAGAGCAATTTAATTCTGAAACATCATGTCCATACACGACGTTGAAAACACAAAGATGTGCTTGACCACAGATCTAAGATGTAGCTCCTTAATGTTAAACATTTTGCAAAAACTGTTGGATTTTCAATAGAGCCATGCAAAGCGTTGGGAAAGGAGACGGAAGCAGCTAATTTGTATTGCGACTTGTCCGTTGCAAGCTACACATGATCGACATATCGATCGTAATCTCCCGAAGTAGAGCGAGCTGCAGGAATGCACGTTACATAAAGCGCATCATCAATTGATTGCGTGATGACTGATGATAGCAAGTGTCACGGATGCAAGCGCAAGCGCAGGGGAAGCTATATCGTAAAGACGATTCGCAATGCTTCCCGCGATAGCTGTCGAGGTCCGTTGTCGGGAAGGAATGTTACAATTTCCTTTTTTAGCCAAACCGTTTGTTAATTTGTTTCTTTTAAATGAATTATGCGGTTTTTTTTCGGGTGACATTGATATTTTAGTGGGAAAGTTTCATACTTGTTGGAGACAATACGTATAATGATGAATGAGTTTTTTTTTCTGGGTTTTTTGACATTATTCATACTGCTTTTCTTTCGTTTAGTTAAGTGCTACTTGTCTACAACAGTTAATACTTTGTTGATTTTTATGAAACGGATTCAGTAGACTTCATCATCATTCATCAGCATTTCAACCTGTCAGTTTACTAGGTCAATAGGGTATTTCATTCAACCATTTAGTTCTGCAATAGAACTTAATTTTAAAACAAATACGCTAGATCTAGTATACACATTACTTTTAGTCATAGACACCATCCAATCAGCACACAAAGGCGGAGAAACCCAGACTTGAAAGTAGTAAGTATTTAGATAAAACTAAGATATTTATGCTATAAACAACCAAGCTAAGTAGTAAATAAACATGACATTAACTCATACATATGATAAACAAGCAGTTTACAAGAATTGCCATTTGCCCGCAACATACAGGCGGGAACAAGACAGGCCTTGTGCGGGCCCGAACCCTGAACGGAGAATTGTCAAGTAGAGCCTAGAAGCAGGCTCCTCTGACTTATTTACCCGCAAGTCCCGCAATCCACCAGCGCTAATATTGAGGTATTTTTTTAAAGTTGTTAGGCGTTCAAGTTTAAACAAATTCTGAAACAATTTTTCAAATTCGACTGGTAATTCCAAATGGTACATACAACAAAAAAATTAAGCTCTACAGCTTTTTTACGTTTACATTAATATAGATTTAGTAAGTTACACACGAATAATCTTCTAAAGAAACGTTTGTGATATAACGGCGATAAGATACGGTTTTACTGATTTCTTCTAAACTGAATCGATAATAATGCGGAATGATAAGATTGCCACGAATTCAATATGTCATGTTCAAATAAATTATGCAATCAGAAATTGGTTATGCGATATTATACAAATTAAATATCAATATGTCACTACTCGCTACTTCTGGGGACAGCAAGGCTCAGACTTTCACTTAGGAAAAGAAAAGGAAAAAAATATATAAAAATATAACCAAAGTAAGACATAGCTTTGATGATAAGTGGTCTGGTCACATTGTCATAGAATCCATAATTGATAGGGTAGGTGAGTTTTCGAATAAAGCCGCGATCGGCAAACGGAGTGCAAGGCATTCTCCGGACAGGCAGAGCAATGATAATATCAATAGAGCCATGCAAATATAATGTAATTTGTCTGCCTTTGTATACGCAACTGAGTTAAACTATTTAAATAAACCCACTGCTGGAAATAAGCTTTTCCAATTCACTATTTTGACAGTTAGGCACTCGCTGCTAGCAAAGTCGCGTAGGTACATACATATACTTTGTGCAGGTATTCACCTTGAATGCAAAGGCGAATTAAATGTTTCATAACTACCTCAAATCTGGATGAGCTGGTAGATGTAGCTCGCCAAGTCAGTCTTTCGCTCTTCTCGACTTACAGCGAGCTATATAATATAATTTTCACTAAAGAATAGAACCAAAAAAGAGGTTATCCGAAAAAGAACTAAAGTGAAGAGACTGTGAAGGACAATCTCTAAACCTACTGTAGGAATTATAATGATACAGTTTTCAATAGTAAATAAATAGAATCATAAAAGACATCAGACACCAGTGAAGATGAAGGAGACATGCTACTCGCTAATTCAGGTTTAAAAGCAGAACGAAATTACCTAATAAAAAAAAGCAATAATATCTCATATCAAACAGGACAACGCACTGGTACATAATAAATGACATTGTTGTATCCAACAGAATAAATACCAGATACGGAGTTTGATTAATAATATGATTCACAAATAACGAATTTAGCAATAATATCAACGTTAAATTAAATAATCAACGTTAACGAAAACTAAAACGTTAAACTGATAAAAAAGGCTGAGGTTATGTTTGCAATTGAAAATGGACTATCGTTGAAAATGGATTATCCTTCTTTTATCAAATAGGACTTAGAAAACTTTATGAGCAAGTAAAGTGGTTCACATTAAGACTTGTGTATGTGCTACCATTTAAGTTTAGCAGAGTTTGATGAAGCAACACGATATGCATAGTGCAGCCTTGAAATCAAACAAAAAACTGCAAAAAAGTTTATCTTTATGAATTTATGTCGTGGATGGCATGCAAAAAGTTAAAACAGCATCTATACGAAATCGTCAATCGTCAAAGCCGACTCATCAGGAAATTATTGTTTATTTAGTTTTATATTCACTGGCATATACAGCTGTAGAGAGTAGAGACCAGTCTCCAAAACTTAAGCTTTTTATTGAAGGAACTTAAGACCGATATCAATGTACATACATTCAAGAAAGACAAATATTACATCAATATTTCTGAATAAAGCTGTTCCATGTGTGGTATGTATGACGACAGACATAAAGAGACAGCATATTATATAGATAGGGGCAACGTACGAAGTTGTCATGCCAGTTTTGCGAGACTTGTTAACACTTAGAACAATGGCATGTCCATCATTAAATCATTAACAAGACAACAGAACGCTCAAGTCACCGACATGGCCCAAATAAAACTTCCGGATTAACATTACCGAGTCATCGCCAGAGCGCGTGTCTGCGCCGGCGCATACAGTGGTACTTGTTATACGGGGTTTGTTAATTAACGGCCATTTCGAATAACCTATCTATCTTCAGTTTTGGCATATCGGAGATAGGAAACATTTTCAATCTCTGTTTTTGCTGTCCAGAGAAACAAAGACAGAAGTTGTTTTCTATCTCCGATATGCCAAAACTGAAGATAGATAGGTTATTGGAAATGGCCGTAAATCGACAAGTTACATTCGACAAACGATAAGGCTAGTAGTAAAAAAATCTGTCTTCTTCTTCACAACATATAAACATGTAAAAGACCCGTAAAGACAACCGAGAGCATTAGAGGCGCTACTCTACAATACTTGATTTATCTGTCTTTCACATGATGTGACTGATAATGCCCAGGCACAAACCCATTGTAGATTTCGAGCGCGGGCATTTGGTTCATATTGAAAAAAATTCTGGGAGTTAACCCATCTCTTGTAACACCTATCCAAGGAAGACCACGGAAGACCACACCAAAAAAGGAAGACTTCAAAGAAACATTACAATTGACCTCAGTTTGATATATTGAGAACAAAAAACTATATTTATCAGACATGTAACCAGTATTATTATACTATATTATGTTATGCAAACGTTGGCTAAATCTTCATTAGAACGTGCTGGTATATTGCAAATACACGAGATTGCGTTAGCAACATGTAATGAATCATAGTTCTATATTAAATAAAATGTATTTACACTAACTATTGTAAGGTTAAACGGCATTTGTTTAGACAGGATATCCAGTAGAGAAATAATATGAGCTCAATGAGAAATTAGTGATTGTTTACCTATCTAATTAATATTTAACTGGATTGAGGTAATAGCTGTGCTTGGATATCGATCGAAAAAAAATCAATAAAGGGAATTGTAATTTCAATGAACCGGCAGTTAATACATGATATATACAATAATAATACCCGATAATCCAGTGTAGTGAATTAGTAGAGTGCCTCATATTAAATGCATCGCTTAATGTTAAAACATCAATTTATAAAAAATTAATCCAGTCTAGATTTGAAGTCGGGAGTTTAATCCACCAGGTCATTGTGATTAACGTAACATTGAACTGTAGAATACTAACCTCTTACACCTTTTGTTATTTACTATTTCCCTCTGGAATATGGATACCATTAAAAGAGATAATTGCCCTACTTCATGATTCTGTCTTTAGCAGTTTCCATTGGAGTTGTTGAATTAGAATGATTCAGTATTATATTTCTCCTTGAACTTGCCCAGTTCTTGAACAAGGTTTTGAAGGGTTTACAGTTTATTATCTACGATCGGTAGTTTCTAATGAGTTTCAGTAGATAAAACTAATTTAAAGTTCATAATTATGTTAGGACCATATATCTATGGTTAGGACAATACCTCCTAAAGCTTCCCTAAGCACAAACTCAAAATAATATAAAGAAGAGAACACATTTTAGATGGATCCAATAAAAAGAAAAAGGGCACGTTCAGAGCTTTTTACTTATTGTAAGAGCAACACATAGCGTTATAAAGGGACAACGACACAGATTACCGACAAGATCAGCTCTTAGCATTAACTCAATTGAACTTGAGTAACCTTCTAGGGACCTTTCAAAGGCGATTGTAATTGCACAACACAGACAGATAGTCACTTTACGAAAGTAACTACCTACATGCAGTTTTAAACTTGAAATAAAAATGTGTCTGTTCACCATTTTCTCACGATAAACTAAATCGTATTGTTGCAATAATTGTATCAATTTCTTTGAAGCTACCGAAACAGATCCGGATAAATTGACCTGGTTTTCATTTAATCTAATTTTGCAGGCAATTGTCGGACAAATTGTACTGGACTGTATGTGTACAGTGATTCATTGATCGAGAAAACGGAATAATGCCCATTTTGACTCATTAGCACTGACGAACGGTTAAGTCAGCACTACTAACGTACTTTTCTATTTAACTGAAAAACTTGCTAGATTAACGTTGTTGACTTCATGTATGACGCAAACATGATTGAAAAGTGTATATTTACTAGAAATATTAGATCCTTGATATAAGAAGAGGCGCAAGTACCTAAAACTTAAGCCTAGTAGGTAGTTGGTAGTCCGATGAATGATCAAACGACTTCGAGTGCCCACTTAATTGATACAAATCCAATAGTTAATATACCTACTCAATTGATTAAAATATTTGGTCATGTTTTATAAACTTATTGGCTGAAGTTAGATTCATTTACCTAGTTTATAGAATCTATCATTTATCCTGACGAACTAGTATCAAATGACAGTCAAAACAAAACAGTAGTTTTTTTGAGAAAACCTAGTCATTGGAGTATAGCAAAACTTTGGAACATTACGATTAAGTTCCAAGTTACTGAAAATTGAGGTGATGAAGGGGCATTCTGTATGCAAGTCTTTGTTCTTTAAAATTAGAAGGATGAACATTTTAAATGTCACTAAAAAAGAACTAATTCTGTTTGAATGATGTGTCACTACAAAAGGGGGATGACTCAGCGTTGCCGTTGTCCAGGAAGCACAGTTCTACACAGTAGTCAAACTGAATGCTGGGTAATCAATGAACTGATACAAAAATCCAGACATGAAGGACCAAGTACGGTACAATTGCCAAGGACATGCGCATACACGATTCATACGGGTGCGCCGGCGTCGTATCAGTTGTAGGGTGACCATTTTAACTGAGTGAATTAGTGATTACAGCGAAACTGAATGCTTAACTATTAACATTAGTACTGAAGAACACAATCAAAATCGATAGGTAACTAAATTACCACATAAGTTGCCACTTTGCCAGCAGAAACAAAAAATAGGAAAACATGCAGGTAGGTAATTGAATCGTTTTAGCATAAGTAGGTGGTACTGAGTTATTATTATGGAGTGAGTTTTAATTAGAAAACCTTGAAGGTATGAGGATGTGTGCAACTGCCAGGGCAAGTTACGAGTTTTACAATAAACTATGTAGGTTGGTACTTGGTAGGTACTTGGCTTTTGTAGAGATTTAAAGTTATGATGATCGATATGTTATATTATTTATCTAAAACGTTGTCTGCACATTGTGAATTTGTAACAGATAAGAAGATTTAGTTTGACATATAATCAATGATTTAAATAATGTCCAAATCAACAAGACGTATTTAAATTAAAATCCTAATGTTAGCCTAGCACTTGGCAACACTCCTACGTAGGTACTATCAACGAACCGTAAATTAACGCAAACACCTTTATCACACTTAAAACACTTTATTGGAGTGGTTACTTCATTGCTTGCTCATGTGATAACTTTTATATGTCTATGTCATCAAGTAATTCCTTTTAAAAATCGTTGACCAATGAATCGTACTATGATAACGAGTGTAGAAAGTTTTGTCATCCACATAAAATTCCCATAAAATCCCTAACCCTGGATTAATTAAGTTGGATAATATAATTGGAAAGAGATACTTTGTCCAAATTACAATGCAGGCCAACTTAAAATATATCTTGTGGGGCTTACGGTAAAAGCGATTTAACCCAGTTCAGTTAATAATATAGGAAGAGCCGCAAGAAGAGATGGAAACAAGAACAGTTCAGAGACCTTACTCCGCAACATATTTTCCGTATATTCGAATTCATCTGTATCTATCTATCACTCATACCGATGTTTTAAAGTACGTATCTGTAAGAGACACATATATATATATCCGTAAATACGAGTTTCGTCTTGCAGAGTAACCTCATCAGATTGATCGGGCTTAAACTAGCCTTCATGAGACAACAGCGAGGTGTTTGGGTAAAGTATAGATTAACATTTTCGTTTAATATTTATGATCATAAGAGTTATGGTTCTGGGGTTCCAACCATGTAGGTTTTTATTTGTTTGATGAATTTTAGCACTGTTGCAAGCGCCATGATCACATAAGAGCTGCAACACAGTTCTCCTGTGATCATTGCAATAGTACCTGCAGCGTTACTTGTATAAAAGATGCCGAAACAATTAACTTGTGTTTATATTACCTACATATTTTTTCTATCAACTGTACCCTCTACATTTACATTATAGGTATTTGGTTTTTTACACCTGCAAACTATTACGGTAAAGTGAATGAGTAGGTAACGAAGAGTACAATACCTACTTAATAAGTAATGATGTTTATTGAGGAAAATACCATAGAAGTCATATGTCATGCAAAACACTAGCACAAGACAAAGGTTGTCCGTAGTTATTACGAAGCAAATAATTAATGTTAATTAACAATATACTTGTTGCATATTTAGGCGTTCTTTCACAACCCCTCCAAGAACTGCACATCTATCTTCTATCTTTTATCTCTTAGCATTTTTATAACTTCACAATAGGTCTAGTCTGGGTAAACTTGACTATGAAATGCGGGAAGTTTAGTAAGTACCTATTCATCAATATCTAATTACAATATAATCTACATATTATTCAATTAGACCCTAGAAGTGAGCTTTACAAGAACATACATTAAGTCTTCTTCTAAAAATAAAGGTAACTATACAATTTTTCTTTACACGGGTTATTTAACAGGTAGGTAGGCCAGCAGAAATTGGAATAAAATAGGTTTATGTATTTCAATTCGAGAGCAGGTATCGGCAAAAGATAATTAAAGGTGACGAGGAACCTATACAGGTACAGCTGTACCCTAATTACTGTAAACAACCATTCCTTTTAAAAATGATCTCTCCCGATTGCGACATATTTATTTATTAATTATTAACGGCTCAAATGGCT
Organism: Anania crocealis; assembly: GCA_949315895.1. Taxonomy (NCBI): domain Eukaryota; kingdom Metazoa; phylum Arthropoda; class Insecta; order Lepidoptera; family Crambidae; genus Anania; species Anania crocealis. The sequence goes on along the minus strand of OX438869.1, from coordinate 4,637,573 downwards.
TGCATTACTTGTGTAAAACCACAAAATCCTAACAGGCAGTTCTTATCCGACAAAGCAAATGGGTAATTTGGCGGATTTAATTTATGTCGGAAGCAAACAGAACGTGTCAGCTTTTTGCAATGTCGCCACTTTCGCCCGCGCCGACCCGTCACACTCCCGCGCATAGCGTGTCGGCATCCATCGGCAGTCGGTTACCTACTTTTAATTGTTCGTTTAGTTAGTCTTCAGCGAAGGCTAGCTGAAATGTCTAAGTACTGTCTGATAATGCGGTGTGAAATTGCCGCAGAGTTACCTACTTAGCCTATTCAGTTCCATTTGTCTAAACTTTACTAGTTAATCTACACAAAAAAGGATCAGTTCTTTGTCTGTTTATGATAATGAGAGCCTTTCTATGGTGTCCTGACACTGACTGATACGACGGTGTAGCAGGTTTAAGTTTAAAATCATTACACGGATACCGTGTAACATGGATAACAACGTGTCGACTCGTCAGGGGGCTGCCCTCGCGTTTTATACGCAGGTTTTTATTCAGTTGAGGGATAGGTACTATCCGATGGGTCTATGGTACTTATCATACATCTTTCATTCGGGGTCCCCAATGCGTCGCGGTAGGCTTATCGCTAGGCTACTTTCCAGGGTTACGAGTTGCGACCAGCAGTCAAGACTTAATTATACTGAGCTTGTCAGGTCCTTCATCAGGCAATGTTTAGAACCTGTCTTCAAGTCACACACACACACACACACACACACATATTTCTTAAATTCCTCTTCAGATGCTCACTATTTTGTAAACTAGCTTATTGCTGTACCCACACATTGTTTTCTTATAATACTTGAACATTTGTTGGTAGTTAGCTAAAATGGGATGGGTGATGTCTGTCAGAATTTTAGAACCTACTATCTATCTAGTTTGTGTTGATTAATATAAGAACAGAATATTTTTCTCAGATATATTAAAAAAATCAAAGAAAATAATTTATTGAGGCATGCAAAAAATCATCCTGTGAAAAATAATATATAGTAAAAATTATTAAAGTTATAGTAAAAATGTCTATCCATTCCATAAATATCATATTTATGGAATGGATAGACATTTTTACTATAACTAGAAAGATAAAGACCATTGCACATTTATCTACAAGTTATTGGTATTGTTTTAATAACTTCATCATGATATATTAATTTCAAGTCAAAGGCTAATCTTGATTCTAAAATTAACAGTGGTACAACCTACAACAGTACAAGTTTTGCTGTGTTATCAACAGAGATAACGCTGCTTATTCAGGTCAATATCTTTGATAACAGCCATCTGGCACTTATGGCATTAAGTACTGCTTGTCGTAGGGTGTAATACATTCAGCCTTGTTCGCTATGTGATAACTGATAAGTGACACTTCTGCGAAAATTATGACCATCTTGAAACATGTATGGGCAATATTAATTTGCAGTAAATTATGACATTTTACATTTAAGTGCACCTACAATTGGAGAACTCAAATTGTATTCATTTTATTATTCTATCATAGCATTTTTATGCAAATCTTCGTGCAAAATTCACAAAGTATAGTAGAGAATATGACCACTTACTGTATTAAAAAATTACATACCTAGATTCCTACAGTCTCCTAGTATTACTAGGTAATATAGTTCCTCCCTCTTTCATCATACAAGTATGATATTTTTATATCCAATTTTTTGGGGAAGAACTAGGTGAAATGTGAATAATAAAAACTAACTTACCCTTTATTAGTGGTTCTGACACAATGTTGACATCTTCTTGAGGAATCATGTCCATGAGGCGTGCAATGTCTGTTGCTAGCATGTGGTCTACAACCTCCAGGAGCTTAGGCTTCAATGGGTGGAACTTGGTGAAATCGTGATTTGCTAACGTCTCCTGCATCTTCTTAAGATCAGGGAAGTCGCCAGGAGAAATTTGTTGTTCCTTCTGTATTCTATCATATACTTGACCTAGATTCTTTATCAATTCTTTCTTTTTACCATCTTTACCAAACATTGAAGGCATTTCTTTCCTCAATTCACTGACAATGTAAGCATGCACCTTAGCCAATCGTGCCCGTTTAATAAGGTCATTTAGTTTACGCAAAGCTGCATTTCTAGGTAATGACTGCATATCTTTGAAGAGATCCTGCTCTTCATCTTCAAACAGCCTTCTGTTAACATCATACCTCAGAGGCTGGTCCCAAAATGAGCCAATATAAACACGGGCTACTTCAGGTGTTTGAAGAACTTTGCCTAGTGACCACATAAGAGCACCATATACTCGCATTAACTGTTGGTGGTCAATCATATCAGCCTTGTTTAGCACGATACGGATTTTATCATCATGCCCCCTTAGTGCCTCAATACTCCGTCTGAATTCATCTGATATGTCCAATTTGTGGGCGTCAAACAATAGGATGATGCGATCCACACGTTCCGCAAACCATTCTAATACTCCAGTGAAGTCGTAGCCTCGATCTACACGCTGTTTCTCGCCAGACAGAATACCGGGAGTGTCCACAATAGAAATGCCGCGTAACACTGGTGAACTAACAGTAGAACATTGAAATCTATTTAGAAAAGCGTTTCCGAATTTGCTAAGTGGTCGGAACTGTTTTTTGGGATCAACGACGAGTGCGTTACCAGGTATTACGCCCTCTTTGTCATCATACATCACCGCTATGAACCTATCTGTTGTCGGCTCCGGCCCGATACGAATCCCTGGAAAGTCGCGCTCCAAAAGATATTTGATAAACGTTGTTTTACCAGTCGAGTATTGCCCAACTAGCAATATCATAGGCTTCGCATCGAAGTCGGGCTCTTCCAGCTGCGGTGAGTGGAAATCGTGGAACTGATAGTGCTGTTCCAGCGGTAAAAGTTTAGTTTTATAAATTCTTTTAAGACCCTCGATGACATTTTCGATACTTTCAGTTTTCTCGCCTTCCTTCTTTAGCCAGCTGAACATGGTTGTAGTCACAGACTCGGCTGCAAAACTGATTTAATAACACAGTCACTATTTCACTCACTACACCACTTTATAACGAATATTACAAATACAGAGAGACCACCGCGATCATCCTCCTCCGCAAAAAAATGAAATCACAGTAGGCAGGCAGACAGATGACGTATGACGTGACTGTCTGTGAGTGATTGAGTGAGTCAGTGAGTGAGGTGAGGTAATGTGACGTGACGTGTAGCCATCAATGTTACAAACGCTAAAAAACACGCATTTAGTGGATTTGGTGTTTCTATTTTGGTAGATAACTTTTAAATAAAATTAAATGAGTTTTTGATATTATTAGATAATACTATAACATTTACGTGTGGTGTACACACCGATATTCAATCAAGTTGTCGCGATGTCGCCAGCTCCTATAAGCTATATTTTCTCTAATTATTCGACAAGTTTTTTTAGCGACACTGAACCCCAAGCGACAACCGGTTGTCGCGATAACAATTGATTTTAATTGTGTCTGGAATAACTCACGATCGAGGGATTAAAACCATAGACTTAGTCTATTATTAAGTCTATATTAACCATAAACGTAGAATATAATATATCTATGATATTAACTATATCTATAAAAACATCACTAACTACCTTCGAGCAACGCGGCCTTCCGTCCCGGAAGGGAGTAGGCATAGCGATTCTATTCTATACAAAAGTTCTGGCATTTTTTGCGGGGGGAAATGTGCACACAAGTGCAGGTTTGCATACTCACATACAAAAACAACACTGTATTGACGACACTCACACACAAAAAATTAAACAATTCAGCAACAATGTGTGTACGGATAAGTTACAACTCACACATTGCCCCGTTTTCAACGTAAATAGAGTTGGACTTAACTGTTCATGTAGAAATATCGATATTTTTTTCTAAAGACGTAATAAAAGTAACAAAGTGAAACATTTATTTATTAGTAGGATCTTAACAACCACTTTTGATATTCAAATAACGATCGCTTTGATGTTGATTTTTTGTGTTAGATTTGATGGGTATGAAACTAGGAGGAAGACTAAATTTTATACCGCTAAGAGCTGATGATTTTATACCGCTATCGCTACAAATGAGCTGTTTAGAGGAGTGACACCATATAAACCGTGACACGAGATTTAAAAATATTAGAGGGATGGGAAGGACTGGAGGGATTGGAGGTATGGGTTGAGGGATGGGAGGGACTAACTCTGCCGGATCCGCTAATTCCATAATTCCATAAATGGCTCAATAGTATCGCAACTGTATATTTTGACACATTTAATATGGAAGTAATGTCAAAATATACGATTGCGATGCTATTGAGCCATTTATAAATTAGCAGAATTGGTCCCCTGGTGTGTTGTATGGGAGGTCCCCTTAAATATTTATTTTATTTTGTTTTTAGTATTTGTTGTTATTGCGGTAACAGAAATACATAATTTGTGAAAATTTCAACTGTCTAGCTATAGCGGCTCTTGAGATACAGCCTGGTGACAGAGCGACGGACAGACGGACAGACAGCGAAGTCTTAGTAATAGGGTCCCGTTTTTACCCTTTGGGTACGGAACCCTAAAAACTACTAACTAGAATGATTAAATAAAATAAAAATAAATTATTACTATTATGTTATTACTATTAAAGAGTTTCAAACTTAATAACAGAAAAGAGATTTTACATCACACATAAAACCATATCAACAATTATTTGTCTAATGTGATTAAATATATTATATAACGTCGTCGTCGATAATCACCACCCTTTATCGACAAACATTATGTCATGTGAAAGTAATAACATCACTATGTTGCCCAGCGGCAAGATATCTGATTTATCGCGCGACCGATCTGAAATTTGCACGGGCGAGCGGACCTGATGTTGTCGAACAAATCCAACAACTATTCAAGAATAAAATATGCTAATTTAGTGTTTAAATGTAATTAAATAGCAATAATACGATACAAATTTACTTACATGTGAAATGTAACACCATCATTTTGTAAACTTGATGTTGCAGACCTCTTTTTACAACAGAAAACTGAGCAATTCGGCATTTTTAATACGGCAGCGTTCACTTGCGCGACTGGACTCTGTCTAGGAAGAAATCTGAGCACAACTAGTTTTTATAAACGCTAATGCCCATTTGGGCTTATACCTTTGACAGAGGGGAAACGCTTCGTATGGCTACTCCCTTACGGGACGGAAGGCCGCGTTGCTCGAAGCTAACTACGTACTAAGTGAAACGCTTCTTAGTTTAATATTGTATTTTCTAAGATCTGTGGTTTAATTAATTTAAAAGAACCACATTTATTGTTTTTACTGCTGTTCTGCTCACTACAATAAGTTTTTTTTTTATAGCTTTTGGTTCTAGCAATTATTATTGATGTAATATAAAATTAGATACATAATCAGCTTTAAAAAGTGTCCCAACTAAAAGTACACCCAATAGACACAAAGATGCACTTTTAATACAACAACCTTCATTAATCGAATAGTTACAACATGACTTATAAATATCCATATTATTGCAAGCTGACATAATTTGGCCGAGTTATAAAGTTGTTATAACATGAAGTCCATCATTCAATGGAGGACAGTTTTGGTGCCATTTTTGTATCACACTGTGTAGAATTCTAGCCCTTTTATTGCTTTAAAGCCTGTAGCCTGTACAATACGGAGCTGCGGTCAGCTGCGTAGTTATAATAATTGATTTTGGCAGTAAAAACCTCAGATCATAAAGAAGGAGATATGAAATTGCTCGGATATCCTTAGCGAACCCGTGTATTCGAATTATTTATGTGTGCAACGCAACTACAATAACACTGTTGTAAGCATAAGGATCACACTATATCATTTACAACGCTCATTGGTGCGCACACAAACATGGACCCAATCACAGCGGCTACCACTTACTCGCTTACACAATGCGTCATTTGGTGTGTGCAAATTAGCGAGTCGCTACAAAGTGTGGTCGCAAGTTCGCAACGCACACGTCCGGCAGACTATAGAAAAAATAAGAAAAAACTAAGCAGCAATAAATAATAATCTTGTTTTTTTTTTCCTTTAATAAGTTTAACGGCCTCGGATACTTGTCCATACAGCCAATTCTTTAGTAAAATTTTCTTTATTTTTGCATTAAAACGTTGATGTTAGACTTTTTAATGCTTCGATGGAGTTTTTGGAGACAGTCGAAAGATTGAAGGAATATAGAGAAGTCCCCAAGAAAGAGGTGAACTGTTCGCGTTCCCGCGCAAAATTCACGGTCCACTTTTCTTGGTTATGACCCATACACCATCTTATTTCACCGAACTGTATATTGTTCACTCGCACGACACTTTGTTTCGCAAAATAACACCACTTTTACGACCCAAAAATCGCTATAAACAATAAAAATTCGATAAAATAAATGGACTCCAAACGTATGTCACGATTTCACGAACTCCCGCCAAAAACTCCTCTAATAATCTTGTCACACACAAGTGACACAATGTCAGTTCTAGTGTTGTTGCGATAGCGATAGTTTCGCTATCGATAGTCGACCTTAAAAACCGTCGATAGCGCGAATATTCTACCGAATATATCGATATGCTGCTATACTATCGATAGTATCGATAGTTAAAATTAAATGATACGAGTATTATTGAATTTTGTCGAAACCATCGAATCTATAGGTACTATCAAAGTAAAACAGTATCGATAAAATCGATTACTTAAATTCCTATGTCCCCTAGATGGGACAGAGGGCATCCACAGTGCTCCGCCAGCCCACTCGGTATTGCTGTGGTATAATCCTCTTTGCGAATATTAGTCTACGAATGTTTGTTAACTTTGTTATTATTGTCATGTCAACATTTTGCTGAATAAAGCCAAAATCTAGTAATTGGTTGTAACTTATTTATATCAATTTATTCAGCTAAATAAATATCGAATGACAAAATGTCAGCTTGCGGAGTCTCGAGATTTTTGCGTCCGGATAAATTTGAAGCTGAACCAGGAACTAGCACAGCGGAGATTAGGTGGGCTTATTGGCGTCAAACTTTTATGCATTTTATTGCTGCTGAATGCAATGATTCAACTCCAGATTTTATCAAACTGAATTTGCTTATAACCCACCTCGATGCAACTGTTTACTCATTTATCTATACTTAATATTATAAAGCTGAAGAGTTTGTTTGTTTGTTTGTTTGTTTGTTTGTTTGAACGCGCTAATCTCAGGAAGTACTGGTTCGAATTGAAAAATTATTTTTGCGTTGGATAGTCTATTTATCGAGGAAGGCTTTAGGCTATATAAGATCACGCTGCGACCAATAGGAGCGAAGCATCAGTGAAAAATGTAGCAAAATTAATCGCGATCATAATAACAGAAATTGACGCAGATGAAGTCGCGGGCAACAGCTAGTTCGTGATAAAGGATATGACGAAGCTATGTGCCTATTAGATAAGCTGTATACAAAGCAAAAGAATGAAGTCCATGCTCGACACTTGCTAATTATACCCGTAAGCAGCAAACCTCTGAATCTGTCGTAGACTATCTCAGAGCACTAAAATTACTCGCTCACGATTGCAAGTTCAGAAGTGTCTCTGGTGATGAGTACAAAAATGAATATGTTCGTGACGCTTTTATAGCAGGTTTCTCATCTCAAACAATAAGACAACGACTTCTTGAAAACGTTACATTAAACCTAGACGAAGCTCAAAACCAAGCTCTATCTCTCGAGATGGCGGAGAAAAACTGTAAATCATTTCAAACCCACAATGACATTCACTTAAATGCCCATAACGTTCGTCCATTAAGAGAAGATTCAAATACTACTGGTAATTATAATGTTTCACAGAGGCGAAAACGCTGTAGTATTCATCAACGAATCAAATGTCCCGCTAATAATGATATCTGTCAGTTATGTTCAAAACGAGGACATTTTGCAAACGTCTGTCGACGTCAAAAACTATACGGCGATAGATGTAAACTTTATGGCGATAGATATAGTTAAGGCTACTGAAACTAATTGAGCTACGCCACCATCCACAAGTTCCGCTCAATTTGCCAACATCTTAGCCGCGTCGCCAGCTTACAAAAGGCGACAATCTCTATAACCGTAAATGATCTACGTGCTGATGCACTTGTTGACACAGGCAGCTCTGTGAGTTTTATTGATAAGGATCTAGCACATTCAATGAAACTTAAAAAGAAATTTTAACCAAACAATAACTCTAGCATCTCTAAACAATGTATCTCATGTCGATGGTTCATGCTTCGCTACGATAAAGACATCGACCATTATTGATGGCTAACAACTTGTGCGCAGATATTATTATTGGTCATGATTTACTGAAAGATCATTCTTCGTTGGAATTCAACTTTGGTGGGATAAGGAACCACTCAAAATTTGTAGCGTCATGGAAGCTTCTGTACCACCTGCGTCAGTTTTTACAAATCTTTCTTCTGAATTGAAACCTATTGCAAAAAAAGTTGTGCGTGTACTAGTGTACACACGTAAGAAGTGAAACTTCTTAATGGCCTTATTTTTCGAAAAATGATCTACATGCAACTTTCCAAAAATTGGTTAAATTAGTTAAATTGGTTAAATTGGTTAAATTGGTTAAATTGGTTAATTTGGTTAATTTGGTTAAATTGGTTAAATTGGTTAAATTGGTTAAATATTATTTCACTTTACCTTTTTGCTATCGTCTGACCAACCGTGGTAGGGGCAAGAAAAAGATGGCGCGTAACCGAAAAATGTGACGCTGTGACGCGCAACCGAAAACTTTTTCGTGACGGTCCGAAAACTTTTTCGTGACGATAAATTTTTTCCAACGCCGATAAAGAAGTTTCACTTCAATAAAATCAAGACGGTACTCAGTTGCCGATCAGAAATTTATAGAAAAAGAAGTGAATCAACTACTAAACGCTAGGATTATTGAACCCAGCATGTCACCATGGTGTGCACAAGTTCTGATTACTGGAGGAACCACACCCAAAAAAAGAATGGTGATAGATTACTCTCAAACAATCAATAAGTTCACTTACTTAGATGCGTTTCCTCTTCCTCACATAGAATTGATAGTCAGCAAAGTAGCTACATATAAACATTTTAGCCAAATCGATTAAAAGAATGCTTATCATCAGGTGCCCATTTGAGACAAATAAAAACCATTCACAGCTTTCGAAGCTTGCGGAAATCTTTACCAATTCACTAGAATTCCATTTGGTATCACGAATGGTGTTGCGGTCTTTCAAAGAACACTACAATATATCATAAAATCTGAAAAATTAACTGAAACGTATGCATACCTTGATGACGTGACCGTTTGCGGCCAAACAAAAGATCATGCTGAAAACCTGAATAAATTTTATGAACGCGGTGAAGAAATACTTATTAACAATGAACAAAAATCTAACTTAAATGTAGAGAAAATAAATCTTTTGGGATACACTATTTACAACAACGAAATACAACCGGATCGAGAACGATTAAATCCCTTACTTAATCTTCCTGTGCCAACTGACATACAGGCCTTAAGACGAGCTCTTGGAATGTTTGCTCACTATGCAAAATGGATAAGTAATTTATCGGAAAAAGTTAATCCCCTGTCTATCGCTTCTTTTCCTTTAACGGCCGTTTTCAATATCCTATCTATCTTCAATTTTGGCATATCCGAGATAGAAAACAACTTCTGTCTTTGTTTCTCTGGACGGAAAAATCAGAGATAGAAACTGTTTCCTATCTCCGATATGTCAAAACTAGCGATAGATAGTATATTGAAAACGGCCGTTAATGACGAAGCGTGTAGAAGTTTTGAGACGTTAAAAACTGTCATCGCTAAGGCATCTTTAACAGCAATTGACGAAACGGCTACATTTATCGTTGAAACCGATGCATCTGATCATGCTATTGCCGCTACTCTTTCACAAAAGGATCGCCCTGTTGCTTTTTTCTCAAGATCTCTATCTGACACAGAACGTAGACATTCTGCCATTGAAAAAGAAGCTCAAGCCACTATTGAGTCGGTTAGGAAGTGGCGTCATTACCTAATTGGAAGACATTTTATATTAATAACCGACAAACAATCTGTTTCTTACATGCTAAATCAAAATCACAGCAGTAAAATAAAAAATGACAAAGTAGAACGATGGCGTCTCGAAATGTCGTGTTTCCAATATGACATAATGTACCACCCCGGTAAAGAAAATGTGACTGCTGATGCACTTTCGAGAGTAGTAAGTGCAAATATCAATCTTAGCAAATTGTGTGAATTACACGATGCTTTCTGTCACCCCGGTATAACCAGAATGGCACATTGGGTAAAAGCAAAAAATTTACCTTACTCCTTTAATGATATTAAACAAATGACGGCATCATGCTCAATCTGCGCCCAAATCAAACCAAGATTTTTGAAAACTCAAGGGCAGCTTATTAAATCAACATCATGTTTAGAGCGTCTTAATATTGATTTCAAAGTTCCTCTGCCATCTAACACCCAGAATAAGTATATTCTCACTATGATAGACGAATACTCAAGGTTTCCATTTGCTTACCCATGTAAAGATATGACATCGGGTACCGTCATAAGGTGTTTAAAGGATGTATTTTATACATTTGGAATACCTCAATATATACATTCAGATAGAGGCACATCCTTTATGTCGGATGAAGTTCGCCGATTTCTAAATTCATTAGGCATAGCTTGCAGTAGAATGGAACAACTCCATATAACCTTGAAGGAAACGGACAGGTGGAGCGATTAAGACTAGAGGCCACTCGGGCAAATCATGAACTGATGGCGGGCCGCCAGAAGTATAGGTAATTAAAGACAATAAAGAATTGATAATAATGTACATATTTAAATTGAAAAATAATTTATTAATTTGAAGCGTGGCACTGCATAGTGCTTACAATCTTTTTTATATTTGGCTCAAATTTACTTGTATCAACACGTAAAACTGCTTCCAAACTTTCATTTGTAAGGCGGTTTCGATTTTTTGTTTTATTATTATTTAGTATTGAAAAAGTTTGTTCACATAATATATAGGTAGAACCAAATAAGCTGGCACAATTCAGAGCCTTTATGTGCAACTTTTTGTAGATATTTTTATCAATGCAGCGGTAAAAGTTCAGCAAGTCTCCTTCGTTGAATTTGTTACGTAAATTTTGGTCGTTTCGAATGTCGATAATTTCTAACTGCATTGACTCTGGCGCATTTTCAACTGAAATCGTGAAAGGATTGGTGAATATGTCCAACAGAGATTTCACTTTTTTAAACTCCGAAAATCTGTCTTGAAAAGATTGAATCAAAATATCTAGCTTTTCTACATAACTGAAATTAATCGCAGTTTTGTTGAATTTTTCAGCCATTTTCTTATAATTCGGAAAATGATTGTAATTTCCAGAATTCAATTGCGATCTGAAAAGTGTCAGTTTGCATTAAAAGGATGATACATGAGCGTAGAGCTGGGATATCAGTTGATTTTTGCCTTGAAGCCGTGTGTTCAAGACATTCAAATGATTTGTAATGTCAACTAAAAAGCCAAATCACACAACCAATCAGGGTTTTTAAGTTCCGGAACATCCCTTTGCTTTTCCGCCAGAAATATTCCAATTTCTTCTATTAAATTTAGAAATCGTTCCAGTGTCAATCCACGACTTAGCCACCTTACTTCTGTATAATACAGTAAATTTCCATATTCGCTTTCGATGTCATCAAGGAATCGTTTGAATTGCCTGTGATTGAGTCCTCGTGATTTTATGAAATTTACAGTCGAAACTACAGCTTTCATGACATTTTGAAAAACATTTTTTTTAGAACAGAGGGCTTCTTGGTGTATAATGCAGTGAAACTGCATGAGATCTTCAGTGTTTACGTTTTTTTCTTGCAGATGCTTTTTCAGCAAAGTAACTAGCCCGGAATTGACACCAATCATCGAAGGAGCACCGTCAGTCGCACATCCCGATAATTTTGATAAGTCCAAATCAGTTTTTGAACACTCATCCAAAAGTACATTGAGTATATCAACTCCTTTGGTTTGACCTTTTAATGAACACATTCCTAATAACTCTTCTAAGACTTCAAAATCTTGAGTAACACCTCGTATGAATATGAGAAGTTGAGCTGTGGAACTAATATCAGTGGATTCGTCGAGTGCTAATGAAGAGGCACGTAAGGAGCTCTAAGTATGACCCAATGGTGGATGAGGTGGAACTGGTTATGCCAAATCCCTCGTATTCATATATCAGAATGCCTGATGGAAGACACACAATAGTATCTAATAAACACCTTGTTCCGTTGCCTAGAGATGAATTTGAAGACTTAGTATCTGAAGATAGTTCCTCAGATCACGGTGAGAGTCCTGAGGAAACCTTGGACAGAACTACTGCAGATTTAGACAATAGAGCAGGGCCAAGTAAACCTCTTCGACGTTCATCAAGAGTGCGCCGTCCTCCTACCTATCTCAGTGAGTTGAATCTTAATAGGCAGGGTGAATGTGGTATAATCCTCTTTGCGAATATTAGTCTATGAATGTTTGTTAACTTTGTTATTATTGTCATGTCAACATTTTGCTGAATAAAGCCAAAATCTAGTAATTGGTTGTATCTTATTTATATCACTTGCCGTAGTCGCCGCCTCTGCGATAATTGTTCGCCGCCAGGTTTGTTTAGGGCGGCCACGCTTACGCTTGCCTTGAGGATTCCAGTCTAGGGCTTGCCTTGGAATATGATCGGGGTCCCTTCGGAGCGTGTGACCGATCATTATTGTATTAAATTTTAATGTTTTCCTTCTATATATCTATGGTATATTTGGTCATTGGATCCTTCATAATAATATTTTAGGGTATGTTTATTAATGTACAATATGTATGTATATTTATTTATGTAAGTATATTAATATGTAGTTTATGTATTTTTTTTCTCATTATTATTATATATATATTTTTATGTTAGTGTTAATGTTTGTCTGAACAGTTAATCTTTTGTATTGTAATGTTCACATTTCTGAAATTCTTTGCCATCTTCCCTTCTCTATCTATTTTCAAGTATTCTCTACCTGATGGTTATCTGAAAGACATCGCTAACAGCGATAAGACCGCCTGAATTGTACAGTCCTTAATGTATTTTTTAAGTTAAACATTATTTTTGTATGGTGTGCAATAAAGAGTACCTATCTATCTATCTATTTTTAGCCCTATCTCCAAAGCCTCTCGTCGTAGGTCTTCTAGTTTGGCTTGCATGTCGGCACGCGTGTGGCATAGATCATCGGCATAGTCCAAGTCTTCCAAGACATTGAACAGTCCCCACTCTGTACCGCGGCGCTTGCTTATTGTGGTTTTCTTCATGATGCCATCAAGGACGACAAAAAAGAGGAGAGGTGAGAGGAGGCACCCTTGTCGGACACCCGCATGAACCGGTATGTCCTCCGAGACGAGGCCGTCGTGAGTCACTCTACAGAAATAATTCCCGTAGAGGCCGTAGATCGCCTTAACCAGGTTGATTCGGATAAAATCAATAGTATTACGTAAAAAATGACAATACTATCGAATTATCTATGATATAGCGACGCGTATTGATAGTATCGATAGTTTCACTTCAGTTACAATCGACATATTTTCGATACAATCGATCTTTAGGAATAATATCACATATTTTTATTCATCGATACTATCGATAGTATCGAAAGTTTCGTCAAATGCCGATATTTTTGATAGGACTATCGATATGATGACTGATTTTTGAGGCCATATAGTCTATCGCTATCGCAACAACACTAGTCAGTTCTTTCAATCAAGGAGAACTGGAAATCAGCTCGCTCGAGTTCGACGACAGCACGGATGCAATGTGTTTAAAAATACCGATATCGATATATGTCAATTTAAGTCAATATTTATATATCGATACTATATATCGATATATACGCTCCAGTACGCCTGTAGTAGTATAGAAAGAAATACGGCCTTAGTAAAGTCAACTATCGACTCGACAGTGTATAGCGAATGGTCATCATCAGCATGGGGCATGATGATGGCCCATTCGTGTAGAGGACAGGAATACTTCAAGTACCTTCCAGAAAATTCAAGTACTGCTGTACCTACTACTACTTATGTCTGTAATTATTACGATTTTTCGATATCTCGTTACGATATATATATTTTTTTTCGATATTGATATAGCGATATCGGCGTGTCGTCGATATCGATCAAATTGATATATTTAGGCGTCGATATATCGATATATATCGGTTTTCCGATATATCGTAGCATCCCTAGACGACAGTCGGTCGACCATCGTTTCTCTTTGGTTCGTTCGTTCGTGTCTTCGTGACGTTCGTGTGTTTATAATGGAAATAGTGAAGAACACATTATCGTGAAGTTGATTAATATTACTCTTTTTGTAAAATAAAATCAAATGTTAAGCTTACAAAAATGACAATCTTTCATGACGAAGTTGAAATTGAAGACTTTGAATATGACGAAGATGATGAAATGTATTATTATCCTTGCCCATGCGGGGACCGATTTCAAATTAGTAAGGTTAGTTATTATTAGTAACTTGTTATTTTTTAAATGTTTGGTAGGTATTATAGATTAGTTTATCATTACGATCTAATAAGAAAAAAATCGACAGTCAAATATTTCAGCAGATATAATTATTTGAGTTAAATTACCTTAACTTATATCCAGTTTAGTTAAATTTTATGTTTCCTTAAATTACAGGAGGAACTTATGGCAGGAGAAGAAGTAGCTACATGCCCAAGCTGTTCTCTTGTTGTCAAAGTAATATATGATTTGGTATGGTCTATTCTATATGTATAACTAATTGTCTAATTAAGCATATCAGGAATTGAATGTAATCAAAACTTTCATTTTATAGTGTTTGTAAATAATCTAGGTCACGTTATTGTTTAGGCATAATTCCATTATTTTCCTTTTACCTATATTTTAAATAATTTATAGTGCAAAAGTTTGTGTATTCTGTTGTTTTATCTTGTAATTACTTTTTTTAGGACAAGTTTAAAGCTGAGGCTGAGGAATTGCACAAGGAAGATGGAGACAAAGAAGTGGTTAAGGCCTGAAGGCTTTTGAGATAAAAGTTAACTTATCAAGACCTCTGAAGTTAGGGTTACCATTTCACAATTTGAAATACCCTAACAAAACCGAAAGATATGTGCACCTGGCAAAATTAGCAAAGATGTCAGGAATAAACCAAAAATTGTAAAACAATTGATATAATATTAACTAATTTTACTGCCTGTAATCTAGACAAAGTCCTGAGAAAAGGTACCTAACATGCCACAACCAGGACTGATGGTAACCCTGCTTGAAATGCAGAACAACATTAAGGTTGTACGTGAACAGTTGAAAGAAACAGTTGTGTTATGAAGTGATTAAATGGATATGAATGTCCTAAAACAGAGACAAAGCAGTATTTATAAAGAATGGATTTAAAAGACTAATTTACTTAGTCAATATCAAATGCTGTGATTATTTTAATAAATATAAATTGTTTATTTTCAGTCTTGTTTGTTTGCCTAGTTACATTGTCTTTTCTACAATGATTTTTATGTTTTTAGCTATTATCCCACTGCACTGCGCTCCGCCGTAGTAAGCGGTATGACAGATTTAATCATTATATGCAAGTTCCTCAGTTGGTATAAAAAACATGTGTGATACAACACACTGACAACGCTTTAGCTGCTATTATGTCGCCCCATGGACCGCAGTGCAGTGGGAAAATCGCTTTAGAAACCCTCAACCCCCAGGAGGCACTCGGGTGCCACGATAACAATTGTGTCTGGAATAACTCACGATCGAGGGAATAAGTCCACTTAATATTTTGGTGTCAATGTTGCTCTCTCATGTGAAAGAAACAGGAAGCTTGCAGTCTGGTTGTAGAGAAAATTTAGTATTTGTATGTCAAATCAGGTCAGTTAGTTCTATGAACCAATATGTTCTATCATGCCAACTAATAAAATAGGATAGTTAATTAATGTTTACCTTCTTTCTTATTAAGTTAAAAGTTGATTAGGAGTAGAAAGAAACCCTAATCAGTAAATATTCAATACTAGTTGTGCCCGCGACTTCGTTTGCGTTACAGAATAGTTAGAATGTCTCATCCACGTTTTTATTAATTACAACAAATAAAATTTCTAAAATAAAGGTTTACGTTAGTTATCTGCCACTCCCGTCGAAATCCCTTGAGCCGATTCAGAGGATCACACGCATGTCGTCAGACACGCAAGTGGTCATTTAAGAATTTTGTCAGGCTGTTAGATGGGAACGCAACTAGTCAGATTCGCAATTGGTCAAATTCGCAATACAAACATACAGACAGACACAAAAAAAATTATTTTAATGTTGTTTTTGGAATTCATAAATCCCCGAGAAATTTAGTTTTTTTTTTTCCAATATTGACCTGTCCAGGAATCACACCTTCTGAGCTGGCAATACGTAAGTACTCCATTAATACTACGGACGCCGTCAAAGGTTACCTATTGTAAGTGCAAATCTTTTGTTTGTTAACCAGTGTCAGATTAGTAATTAAAACATACTTTAAGTTTATAAGTGATCTATTTTACACTCCTTAAAAACATGATAAACGCGCTGTCAACTTATCTAAATAGTGTATACATACTCTACAAAAAAAAACTTGAGGGGTGTCAAGGGACACCCGGATGGAACGAAGTTCCTTTTAGTGAAGGAATTGTAAGTAATAATATTTTATTTTATTTTAAATTATTCAAATAATTTTTAAATAAATAAACTCATAAGATAGAGAGAGACAGAGAAACACGTGTACGCCACACGGCTTACAACTATAGGTAGCAAAAAGTGTCGTTACAACTTTTGGTCTGTTCCGTCTAGCCCCCTTTCGCAACGCGCGATAAGGAACTTCGTTCCAATAAATTATATAAGTCACATTGATAGTAAAAGGAAACATTTTTGACTAGCTATTTATTACACACATTCTATGCTGTTGAATGTACACACAGCGGCACATCAGACTATACATGTTGACCTTGAGACCGCCTTTATGCCCTACGTAATAAAAGCTGTTATCGCAGTTCAACTGTTTAACTTGATGTGCTGTCGAGTGTACTTAATTAAACTTAGGGTCCACATTGATTTTTGTTACATAGCTTTAACACCATTATAGTAAACATATTTCTTAACAGTATGCGGTATATTGCATTTAGAACCCTAATTTTTGTATCGAAAAACAGATACAGAAAACAGCACGTCTAACTACCACAAAATTTTAAATTTTCTCAATCGATATTGATCTCTACTTGTTGGACTTAAAGTTGAAAATCAGTTCAATGATTTTAACTTTTTGGGTAGGTTGAAATGCCGTTGCCTGTACATTTCAAAGGTTTTTTTTGGATATATCTCTAACGGCCGGTCCCAATAATCTATCTATCGCCAGTTTTGACATATCGGAGACAGGAAACAGTTTCTATCTCTGATTTTGCCGTCCAGAGAAACAAAGACAAAAGTTTTTTTCTATCTCCGATATGTCAAAACTAAAGATAGATAGGTTATTAGGACCGGCCGTAAGCAGGCTATGTCCAATCAAACGCATTCAACTGCATATTACACTACGCATATTGTCATTCGTTAACAATTTTCTTTACACAATTCTTCCACGCTACCTATTAATATGTACAGTCAACTGATTATTAGCCTACGACTTTGTGTACTATTCATTCGGCTTTAAGTTCAATATCGCTTGAGATAAATTCCTTAGAGGCTCGTTTCACTCATACCACAACCACGACATGGGCTGTTATTGACGATCGCCGTGGCGTTTTGCCGTAAACACACTGGTTTTCAAGGTGTCGCCTGCTCCGAGGTTCCGGGTTAGATTCCCGGACGTTAATTTTTTAGGGTTTGATGTTTGTGGTACTTTGGTGGTTGTCTACCTTTAATCACTCATTACCACAGCTGGACCACTTCTTGTCGGGAGGTTATGGTGGTTGTGGCACGCATGGTATGCTGACGCCTTTACATAATTCCATCCCGACTGAAAATCCAACACTTCAGAGTAAACTTGACTGTAGGACTGATAAATAGTTGACTGTGCATATTATATAACTTCAGTAACATTTTTAACACACTGTTTTCTTGTCCTAAATTGTAATTGCTTGGATTCCATACAAGTTTCACAATCAAATATTAACTTGAGATACTGGCAGGGGTTATTGGAAGCTAAATTCAAGTATAATAGTTGTAAATAAACCGATAACGAAGCAAAGGATAACGTATGTACTCATCAATATGAGTTATTTTCTTCTAACCTGGCAATATCACTTACTAATTATTATATTAGAATGCCAATTACAATTTTACTGTTTTAGCGTTATTTCTTGATTGGTGCATTAAGAAGATAATTCGAATATCAGAAGCAGCTTTGAACTAAATACAATATTATTATGTTATTGATGAGTAAAAAGTAGCTACAGTCCATAAAATATAGCTTGATTAGAATGACTCGATGACGAATGACTGACTCGACTGATCAAACGAAAAAAAAAAACAGATAAGGCATGTGAATAAAATTAAAATCAGATAATAATATATTAAGATTTAACAGTAAGTCAGTGTCGTGATCATTATGAGAATAATTGTAACAATCATGAAAATTAATTAGAATTTTATGTTACATTACTTCGATTTTGAAATACTGATACTCTGTCGATTTCGATTTGTCGATTTTACCTCATCACTAGCGAATATAAAAAATGACGTAACCTTGTAAAGACGTCTTTTCAAGTTAGGTGTAATTTTTGTGACTGAATTATTTTAATGATTTTAACTTTAAATATCAATTTTATATGATTAAATTGATTAATATGTACAGCAATGTATAAAAAAATTTCTTAACATGCCAGTTAACAATATTTTTTCGTGTGCAAATGTGTTTCACTTGTGTAACGCTGGTACAAAGTTACGTTGTATCTTTCAGTGAGAACTGTCATTCTAATCAAGCTATATTTTAAGGACCATAGGTAGAAGAAGCAAATGTGTTTCACTTGTGTGACACTGGTACAAAGTTACGTTGTCTCTTTTAGTGAGACCTGTCATTCTAATTAAGCAACCGCTTTCGAACGAAACTAGCTTGCAGTACACTACACAAAAACGGACGTCACTTCAAACAAAATACGACGCGAGCTGCAAGCGATTTTGCTCTTAAGCCTAGTTCGTATTAGGCCAGTATTTTAGTCAAGTAGCGAATAATTTATAAGTTAATCGCGACTGAACACTAAAAATTCAGTCGTGTAGGTTAGTAAGTAATTTAGTGGAGATAATCCAATTGGTTCTATTTGCACGGGCAAATAGCACCTCCCACCACGCGTCCCTGCCCCCTGGCTTACCGGCTAAACAAGTCCGAACCTGTCGATTTAGTCGAGTTCATTCAAAACACATGTATGTACACATGTGTATACACTTGTGAACTGTACTCGAACGAAAGTACGAACGGTTTTCCGGTTAGTAGCGAGTTGAAGCGAATCACCCGACTAAAATACTGGCCTAATGCGAACTAGGCTTAAAGGTGGTCAGGCGCCAAAGACCTCGATAGTACAGACAACAGCTAGTCCCTACCACAAAACGTCCAATTTTCTCAATTGATATTGATATCTACTTGTTGGACTTAAAGTTGAAAATCATTCAATGGCCTTTAACTTTTTGGGTAGGTTGACCTGCCGTTTTCTGTACATGACTTAGGGCCGATTTTTCAATCGTCAGATAAAACTTATCAGACCGAATAAGTATAAAACGACCGATTTGAAAATGTCATTTGCATTAATGATCGATGACAAATAGGTGACGTTTTCAAATTAGCCATATTTTATTTTATTCGACGAATATTTCTGATCTGACTATTGAAAAATCGGGCATTAGAGATGAATGCAATTAAAAACACGTTTATTAGCTGCTTAAATTAAAACTTGGATACCTCAGTGACATTTTTGTTTGGCTTTAGTTCTTATATTCTTTGTAACATTGCTTGTTTTTGGTACAGAATGCATAGCTTTAGTCTTCGTTATCGGTTTTAAATACACCCTGTAATACAATTGAATTGTAATACAATTCTGTACAAGTTTCCAGTAGTTTGGCGGATTTCCTAGACTGCAAAATACAATTATGTTGTAGAATAATGTGTTATTAAGTAGTTAATAGTGTATTTATTGATGTAAACATTTCTTTACACATTTATAATAGTGGATCAAATAGATAGAAGATCAATCTGTGCATTTTACAAAACACCTTATAAACTAGGCAAGCGTTAAAGCCTTACGATTACAGGAATGAACAAATCACATTTTCAAATAGGTTATCAATAAGTATGGTATGTTTCCCTGCTGCTTCTCAGTGTTTATTATGGTTCCATTGTCTCTTCCATTTCAAAATTGAGAGATCTATATATTAATAATAATTTGACAAGATACATCATCCATAGACAATCAGGAAGGATCATTCGTCATAAATAAATTGATAGCTAAAAATTGTAATGGATATTTTAGACCTCATATTTCAAACTTCAAACTCGGTTTCGAATGACTGCATATAAAACCTAGTTTGACAGTTTGAAATATGCGTTCTATTTCCTTCTCTCATTCATTCCAATGAGAGAGAGGGAAAGAAAGAGTACCAATATTAGAATTTAAACGAAGCTACAAGAGAGACAGCCGAGTATCAGTACTGTTGTCAAAAACCACACAAGTTAGGGTTGGATTCAGGCGTACAATTAATATAATTAAAAAATACGCTTACATTTTTATTACCGTAATACTTTGATTATACGCATTAAAAAAACATGCAATCAGTCAACCTGATGTTTAAATTATGACAGATTTGCGTAAAATACTTTATTAGTTCAACGCGAAATTACTATACACATAAAGCTATGGTATAAATAGTTTTTTTATCTATGTTAATATTACATTTTGTTCTTTAACTATGGCACGTTATCTAGTACCGAACGATATCAGTACCTTTACTTTCTAACATTATTTAGTTATTCGTAAGTAAAACGTGAAAGCGTAAGTAAAATTAACTGCCAATCACTTTACATTGTCCAATTTATATACCATTTTTGATATATAATCGAAACCGGATATAGCGACACCGTTTAAAACGACGGATCGGTTATTACGACCAAATGACAAGGTCCCGGACAAATCCCATATTAACACTGAAGTAAACATATCGCTTAAAACGATATTGGTTAAAGCGACATATTGCGTAAAACGGCCAAACTTTCAGTATTTTTATCGGCTATAACGACCAGCCGTCAAAAAACAAAAAAAATTCATCCTTCATTCCTATTCTTATTCGCAACATGACTTATTTAGTGCAATTGCTACGCCCAACGCGGAAGGGCAACGCTTTGATTGTTTTCTTTGTTTTTTTCGCATATTGCTTCAAACGACTATCGGATGTAGCGTTGTAATTTTGCGGTCCCTTGGATGTCGCTATAACCGATTTCAACTGTATTTAAATGAAACAAATAAACACTTACACATTAATGAAGTGTAAATCGTGTGCTATGCCGTTAGTGAGAAACCCGGACACTGTTAGTGTGGTTTGTCGAGCTGACTGTACGAGTGACAAAATTGTTAAAGAAGTGCGGGTAGAAGAAAACATTTCGTCTCAACCGCCCAGACGACGCCGAGCGCCTCCAGTCTGCCCGCGACCATGATTCGTGCAACCGGATCGAAACGTCGGGAAGGTGAATTACTATTTACCTTTAAATAACGGTTTGTTGCATTAAACCCCGTAAGTGTTAAGTGTTTAGTGTAAAAATGCAACAAGAAATTTTAAAATCCTATAAAACAAATAATCCTTATAGTCCATAAAATATAGCTCGATTAGAATGACACCTGTCAAACTGATGGGACTGACTCGACTGATCAAACGAAAAAAACAGTTATGGCGAATAAAATAAAACGAAAATCAGATATATTAAGATTTCACGGTAAGTCAGTATCGTGATCATTATAAGAATAATTGGAACAATCATGAAAATCAATTAGAAAATGTTTATCGCTTAAAGAATCTAATTGAAATTTTTTCGTAAACTATTAATAATTGCAATTTGATGTTCTTAGCATCAACCAATCCTCATTAAACCATTTGTATTATTTATGTTACATTACCTCGATTTTGAAATATTGTTAATCTGTCGATTTCGATTTGTCGATTTTACCTCATCACTAGCGATTATGAAAAATGACGTAACCTTGTAAAGACGTCTTTTAAAGTTAGGTGTAATTTTTGTGACAGGATTCTCTATTTCTATCTATCTATTTTATATAATTAAATTGATTAATATGTACAGCATAGTATAAAATTTTTTTCTTAGCATGCCAGTTATCAATATTTTTTCGTGTGCAAATGTGTTTCACCTGGGTGACGCTGGTACAAAGTTACGTCGTCTCTTTTTGTGAGAACTGTTATTCTAATCAAGCTATATTTTAAGGACTATAGTTATATTTTAAATGGGGAAGTGAAGACAGACGTCTGTCTGCTATACTTTCATGCTAAAACTACTGTACCGATTTAGACAAAAACTAGGATAGTCTGAGTCCCGAAAATTACATAGTTTTTCCTTTGACTCATCCCTTATAGGAGTTCAAAGGTGGAACTTTGTGGGATCAATATTTTTTGTATAAGTATAAAACAACAAACAGCTATAACAAAAAATGTAAGTGATCTCTAAAGAGAGCGTTTTATCGAGAACGCGTATAGCCGGAAGTTAAATATAGCCGACTCCAACACGAACAGAGTCGCAGATATATAGTTATACTACTAAATCCAACCCTGGTAAACTGTGCATTATATTACAGTGTTAAAGAAAATTCTACTTAATTAACATATTTCCGAATTTGCTGAAGCCTATTTTTAATCACATCAAAATCACATACAAACGTGAACTAAATATTTACTTCAGAATCTTGATACTTTTACATTTATTAAATATTGTCAGTATCACAAACTCAATACGCAATATACACCGTGATTTTTGAATCTCCTGGAAAACAAAGCTCACGTTATTTAACCATTCTGTATAACATCTTGGCAGAGTTATTTAATTTTTTTTTACGTATTGAAATATTTAGTCTTAGAAAAATGAAAAAAAATAAGACCATTAATTTTGAATCATGCTTTGACGAGCACGGTCCTATTATTTTGCTCCGACCTGGTACTGGATGAATGAACCTTACACAAATACGCCCATGTGCGTCACAGCGTGTTTCAAAATGTATAGCTGAATCAATAAAAAAAAAAACCAATGCCAAGATGTTATGCATACTGGTTCCATAAAGTGGACTTCGTTTTCCAAGAGGATTAATACTAATTATGAATGTTAGTGTTTTAAGTTTAAACAAAAAAATTCATACTCCTTATACACCAAATAGGTTAATACTAAAAACAAGTACATAGTATTACATGTATAATACATGTAGTATTCATGTTTTATAAGCTAAAATAAATAAATTATCACATACTTAAACAAAGTTATAATTACCTAAAAAAATACGTGTTAAATAAAATATGTTTATTATTTTTTTGGCTTGATCCTATGAAGTATTTAGCTAGAGAGTCAAGAATTAGCTTTTCGTGACTTCTTCTAAACCTTCTTTTGTAACTTCCCTTAAACAATTTTTATTAGTTATGTGGTAATTGTGTCTGCCTCAACTTTCAAATTTATAGCAATACCGCTATGCTCTATTTTAGGTTTGCATTGCAGAAATCTGTTATTTAACGCCAGGCGTAACAGTATATATGGCTCGAATCACAGTTAACGAACTGTAAACGATATTAGATCAACCTACCACAAAATGACAGTATTCCCAATTTTAAATTTCAAAAGTTTATTTTTACTTTATGATTTGTACTTAAAGTTGAAAATCGATTGGGATATTTTGACATTCATAGATAGGTTGACACGTGGTCAAAATACCTTAATACTATTGCATTATAGTTGAAATTTAAATGAAAACGGTAGATGCTGAACACAGCATAAATAGATATGCTTACTGTACTCCGTTTAGTTTGTATCTAACATTTTATAGCATAGGGTAATATTATGTCGATTTCATGCAGTACATCGAAAGACATGTGACAGAAGGCCCAGTCTTATTTAGTCCCAATAAGAAATGCTATATTTTCAGCTAATTCGTCTTGGTTGGCTTCATTGAAAGAAACTACAATAATAGCCAATTTTAAACCTTATTGCTTTTTTGTAAAGGATAATAGGTATGCTTGAAAAAATAACGCATTTCATTCCTTAATAGAAAATAACACTGAGTGTGGTACGGGTGTATGACATCTTTGCTCATTAAACTCAATCAATTTTAGACCTTATTGCGATGACTAATCATTCTATACAGCTTATTCTCAGTAACGTAAAGTTCTTTTCATGCATTCTAGGTAGTCCTAGGCAATGGCTGTAGTACATGTTGCTGCAATTTAATAAGTGGACAAAAACAATTTTAAACCCTATGTCATTAAGGTATGGCTTGTTTCAGGTTACTTTAAACAATGTAAACAACACTCTACAACCCTGGCAAAAGAAGTCCATGACGTCACAATGGTTAATTTCCACACAGTAGTAATCAATAATATACCTTATTGCCTTCGAAATAAGTTGTCCTACGAAATGTATCCTTGTTAGGCGGTCCTAGGCAGCGGCTGTGGTGGGGGTGAGGCGGATAGTGGGGAGTGTATGTTGAAGTGTCGTACAGCGGCTTCTAGAGCCACATTGTTGCCACTGA
This sequence comes from Anania crocealis, assembly GCA_949315895.1. NCBI lineage: Eukaryota > Metazoa > Arthropoda > Insecta > Lepidoptera > Crambidae > Anania > Anania crocealis. Next base: position 4,612,824 of record OX438869.1, on the reverse strand, counting down.
AGTATGCAGACACTGCGTTGTGGAATAGCAGGAGTTGCTTGTTCATCACTTTCACCTGAGGAACATAAAATATAATAAATTATAACAAGCATAAGGCATCGGAAGGCATTTTTTTTCTCTATGCATGATATTTTAACGAGTGGCCAGAATAAGGCTACTCTAGTTACTACCGAAAACGCCCAAAATGGGTGCTCCTTAGAGACAGGTCCTAGTCCTAGGAACCTAAAGTCTTAGAGACAGGTCTGACCACAGTCGTGAACAATTCTAGTGGATCTAATCTGGAAGCAGTGTTCTATGGGAGTTCAAGGGCTCTAAGCTTGGACTTCGTCTTGGGTATAATCAGAGGAAATGGTCAGTCAATGTCTGACTGTGTAATCAATATGAAAGAAGGGACAACGGACCGATTGTTGTGAAGATCCTTGGGGAAGGCCTTTGTCCAACATTGGTTGTCTTTTGTTTGAGATTAAGATGATAATGATAGCAGCTCTTAGTGAAGTATAATCCAAATCATCCTAGAAGACTTAAGGTCGACTTAAGATGTATAAGGTAGCAAAACGATTTACGATAATATTAGCTGGGTAAAAACGTAAAGGATGTATTATCGGAGAAGGATTATCACAACATATTACTATAAGCCTGCAGGCTATCGGCAGCTGGATATAAAATTCGTTAGCTACTGTAGTCTAAATTTCTCTAGGCAACCTTGACACATTTACTGTTTGGCCTTTGTCCGGATAAAGCGTCCTAGGACGGCGGTATTGCTGGTGTTGTCAGCAGGGCTCGGAAAACGTTATATTTTTCGAAACATTATGCCTTAAGTACTTAAAAACTAAGTGTTTCGTTTATGTTCGAACAGAATCACAAAAAAAACGTTTTGACGAGGAACGAAATTTTAAATCATTCTTGCTCAATAAAACGTTTTTAACCATTTTAAACCGCAATACGCACGAACACGCGGCACGGGCCGTCTCGGTTTAGCTCTTTACGGATTAAACCGTTTTATAACGTTCTCACATTAGGTACGTTCTTATTTTGTTTTTGTTCCGAACAAAATGTTGAACATGGAACTGTCCTAAACGTTTTAAAAACGTTATTTTGAATAACGTCTCCAAGCCCTGGTTGTCAGCAACAACAAAGGTAACCAAGAGACTGACCCTGTTCTCATGCAGAAGCTTCAGTTTGACAGCGGAGTCGTCTCTTAGGCGTTCGTAGTGGCGACGGTGTCGCTCGATGTTAGCAAGCAATAGTTCTGGTGGGTTCCCTCCGCTCGCTTCGAGTTCGCTACGGTACGCGTCGTATTCCACTCTGCGATAGCAAAATTTGACAGTCAGTTGTTATGACATCTTTGAAAATATTTGTTTAAGTACTGTAGAAGAGAGGTAATAACAAATCAAGGATGCACTTCAGTAGGAGCCCTATCATATCCATTGGCTGTCAGTTTTAAAAGCTTCGGGAAATAGTTTGGCTTTCCTGAGAGCTAATAGTGATTGCTTAAATTTTCATTACTTGACTTAATTTATTTGTATTAGATAATAGTCAAGCATCCCGCCGAAGGGCGTATTACATTAGTTTACCTTTTTTTTTTTTGACAGTTTTGTTAGTAAAAATTTCAAAGAAGGCTAAAAAAAAGTGATAAAACATGTTACCAACGAAGCGCATATATCCAGTAACCAATTTTTAAGTTGATGCAAAAACAAAACACTGACAATCATCATACGTATTTCATAATTTAAATAAACATAATCTTACTGTGAATACAAACAATAAGGTCTGTTAAAGGTTTGGTTGTAAAAGGTTTTTTATTAAAAATTGTTTCTCACCTAGCCGCTTCATACAACCGAATAGTCAATAGTGTATCTTCAATAGTCTTGTTGGTGAGAGTGTTAAGTGAGTTGTTGAAGAAATGCAGCGCTGCTAAAAGGGTCTCGCCGTTGCGCGTCAGAGAACGCTGCGTGTCCGCGTTGTATAGGAATCTGTAATATAAAATTAATAGACTCAGGCATTACTTTGCGGAAATCCATAACTAAATATGGATTTTGAAAATTATTTTCCTTATGATTTCCGCTTATTAACACCTTGTTTGTACCTCCCTCAAAAATGTATGCAGAACAGATAATGCAATTATTACACAACACCGATATAAGAAAACCTCGACGCGTTTCGCCATTTCACGTAGCATTCTCAGGAGATGTTGTCGCCTTCGCTGCGCTCCGACGACTTACTAAGCTTAGACTAAGCTTAGACTAAGCTTTCCTGCATAAAATAGTGCTTGCTCAATCAGAGTTAGTGCAGCAGAAATCATTAGCAAAAAAATTTCCATTATCTATATTTATCAGTAATATAGATAGATAGTCGGTACAATCAATTGACTAAAACTAAATTTATAACATAAATGTGGGCAAGGGCGAATATTTAGAATTAATCATGTTCCTGTATATTTATTAAGAAGAGAGTCGCTTGACGACCTAGTTGGTATAGTGGCGGTCTCAGAACATGGAAAAAGGTTAGACAGGCGATGGGGGGGGGGGGGAGGCAGGCGCGCCACAGAGGTTATGAGCAAATGCTTGTAAATGAATGCTATGATTGTTTCTTTTGACGTCAAAAGAATTTGCTTGATTGGCGTTCTTTGAACTGGTTTATGTGTTACTACACATAAACCAGTATCACAAGTAACACTTAACGTTCCGATAGCTCTGGCCTCATACAAGTTAATTCCGCGAATGCTTGCCGTAGGGCGTGCTACATTTAATAAGAATAAGAATAAGAATAAGAATAAGAATAATTTATTTGCTCTTGAATGAGGTACACCAGGATGACAGATAACATATTACAATAGAATCACTCATCCAGCCATATGAAGCAGCATGCAAATACATAATTAAAATTTTAATCAATTTAAATGTCATTAATAAAACAAATTAAATATTAAATTAGATTAAAAGCACAGATGTATAAAGTATGTCAAACCAATAATAATAATAAAATTCAAATTTAAAGTCACAGTAATATTTTAGATAGGAATTAAATGTCAGTTATACAGGAATCAAAATTTATATGTCAGATAATCTTTTATTGAATAAAAACAGCCGCTAACCAATAAATTAAATAATTGACGATTAAATAAGCTTCCCTTAAGTTCTTTTATTCGATCCGGTAATTTATTGTAAATAGTAACAGCCATGGCGTAGCAATTACGACCGTACAAAGCCGATCTTGATACGGGTTGTGCTAGCCTGTTTTTATGTCTGGCACTATACTTGTAAACATCTTCAAATTTCGCGAATAGTTTAGGATAGGTTTTGACGAACTTACAAATCTCAAAAATATATAAACTAGGAAGTGTAAGAATCCTATGTTCCCTAAATATTGTTAACTCGACGTTGCCGTGAGCTGAGCGTTCGGAGCTAAAATGAACGAAATGTTGCAAAATGAGTTAAACCTGAATCGGTAACACTTACTGATTCTGCAGCTCCGGTGACTTCTGAGCGAGTTCCGCGAACGCTTCGCCTAGAGCGCGCTGCGTGTGCCCCGCCGCCGTGAGCTGAGCGGTCAGAGCTGAGCTGAGACGGAGGATGCCGTTGTACTTGCGCTGCGTCTCGCGAAGCATTTCGATTTGGGCTTCTAACTCTAAAAATAATTGAGATTGTACTCGAGTGTGTTGATTACTTTTGTTTGTTTATCTTGATTATTATTGATATGATCATTATTGATACACAAGATGAATTTATAAATCCAAAATGAATATATAAAAGCCTTTTAAATGACCCTCCAGCTCTACCCTATCAAAGTAACTTTGTATAACGAGGGAGAGCCAGAGACAAATTAGTTAACTCTAGGAATACATAATAAGTTTACAGATTTAGAACGCGTTTATTTTTTATTTAACCCAACTAAGGTGTTATTCGTCTTAAAGACGAGTACCTACCCGTAGTCTACCCGTGACCATGAAATCTGTAAAGGGTTTGAAACGTCAGGTTAAATAAAAAATAAACGCGTTCTAAATCCCTAAACTTATATTTCATTTCAATGTATAGTGTTCACGTAAACTCAAGACAACAGTATCATATACAATGTTCTGCTCCCGATGTAAGAAAATTGTATTGTATATGATGTTGTACAAATTTATTTTTTATTCTTTCATTCTACTTACTCTGTTTGTTGTGTCTCAAGTAAAAAATAGAATCTTTACCAATCACATACCTGTATCAACAGTCCGGGAGCTTTTACCAAGCTTTTCATACAATATTTGCTTAGTGCACTTGTACGTAGAAACTCCCCAGTTGCGAATGGACTCAAGTTTGGTCGAGCCAGCTCGAAGAAGAGTGCTGGAACCTGCACCACCATTTTGGGAAACGTCTGGAGGAGCTGTATGATAAAAGATTATTTAATATACATAGAGTATTGCAGTATAAAAGCACTTTCATGGACAGTTCTCATTATATAAAAATATGACTGTCAAATTAATTAATATTCATAATATTTGATTGACATTCAATACAATTTTCTTCTAAATTATGATGGCTCTTTTAAATATACTACTTGTTTGAGTTGTTATGTACTTCCAAATTAGTGGCACTATTATAGTAAAATCTTCTTCTTCTTTTATATTATGGCGAAGTATAGTAAAATCAGTTGATAATAGATTTAAAATCAAAAAACTATAAGTACACATATCTTTGTAGAAATGATATGTGTTTCCACTTGGAAACATTATCCAAATGGAAACAAGAAGTTCCACTCCAAATTCCAAGTGAAAGAGCAAAACTTATCAATAAATTTTTAAAACTAATGTTTTTCAAATATATTTTCCTTAAAAATACAAATTGCCCACTGGATATACATACCATATGCAGGTGGAAAAGTCATAGACCGTGACGTGGGAAACTTGGCTTCAGTGCCGGAGTTTATAGAGTCGCTAGACTCGCGAATCGGAGGAGTATCTTTCAACATTTCGTGGATGCTTCTTTCCGATTGCCTATTTAACAATAAAACAATTAGCGTAAACAAATTAACTACATTTATGGATGTATTTATACACGAAAAATAGTTACTGTATGTTTTCGAATACAATTTTAAAAGGTAGAGTGTATTGTTGATAAATTTATTGGCTTCTAACTAATTATGTAAATGACTCACCACTTTGACATTGCGCCGGCGACCGAAATAATACGTCGGCGAAATTACAAGACTCACAAATTTCTCTCAGTTTTGTTTAAAACAAATTTATTTAGCTCATAGTTCTCGAATAATGTGATAAATTTTTCTTGCAAATAAATCGACCGGGCGATTGACTTGACAGATTTTTGTTTGACACAGGCACTCACGTTCCTGTTTTCCTAAATAGGTAATAGATAGCTTTCTTGTATTAAATGAAACGGAACGCGACAATAATGTTTTTTTTTGGGCTTACACGGCTTGTGCCTTTGCTTGTGCATCGCATCATTTATTAGAAAGGAAAACAAACCGGGAATCTATAAAAGATCGGGAAGGAAGGAAAGGTTACTGAATAGAAAAATATATAATTGTCTACATAAACACTATAATATATACATAAGTAGCAATTTTAAATTTTAATCTTATTTTTTGCTAAGAAATTAGATATACCTACATTGATAAACAGCATAATCGTTAGATGATAATAAACATGATACATTAGTTGGAAAAGGAACACTGAGAGATACAAGAGAGATGATAAAGGAGGAGCGGTCTTACTTATTTAGGACAGGATTTAAATCGCCTACTTCATCCCCGCAACCACATTTGTCACTGTGTACAATTTTAAGTTTTGCCAAATGGAATGGTAGGTAGGCAGAAATGACCCAATCTCATACGAATGAGGCAACTAGTACTGACCTTGTCTAGCTTGGACTTGAAAAACCAGGGTTTGGTAGGAATAACAGGTTGGATGTTTCTATAATATTTCCCTTTGGTATAAACTCAGGATATAATAGACAGACAAAGCCTGCGAGATAGAAGAAAACCTCATGGAAATCTAGAAAGATAGAAAAAGAAAACTAATCTTTGCATTTTGTGATCTGCCTTAATTAACAGAGTGACACCCAGTGCCAACTGCGATATAAGCTTCAACATTTTATGGAATTATCTATTTCGTAGATTATATTTTAAAGTAAAAACTTTCGTTTTTTTTTACAATGGTCACATGTTCTGTTCAGAAAATTGCTCATTTTACAGGTAAAACGTAGTGATTACTTGCCCAGTGGGTAAATAGGTACGTAGAAAGTCGTCATCGTACAAAAGCGCGTTATTTGTGTTGAATTTGATTTTGTTGTTGTTGTAAATATAAAATTATTTCAATCCGTTTGTTTACTTTAATATTTTGTATAAATAAAGTTATATATTTTATTAATTATTTACATCATTTTGGTAGATAATTAATTCATCGAAATATTTTACATGTACGCTAGAGCTTGAATCAAATTTATCGATACTATTGTCGACATTTATCTTGAATGATTCCGGAGAAATTACATTTTATTTTACGTTTAGCGTCTCAAATAGATGTCAACGTAACAATTTGAAGAAGGAATCCGTGCCATTATTATAGGCATTCCAATAAAGCTTGAAAGCATCGTTATCATTTTGAATAAAAAAAATCCAAACATTCATGCCCTACCTATACTTGTGTACCTATATTTGGCCGTAACCTACATATTGTTGGCGTTATTAACGTGACATGACATGACAAAAACAAATTATTATTGTGTGCACTCTACACAAAACACGTCGTATGCACCATTTAAATAAACAAATATAAAATAGTTTAAAACACAAACATTTGTTAGCCCTGAATGCTGTGTCCCGAACTACTAACATCGTTTTGTTCGCAGTTCGGGCTACCGCGTCTCGCCCCTCACACCCCGCACAGACGTCTTCGTCGGACGACTGTATGGTTAGTTCCAAGATTGACAAACTTCGACTACGATGACTAAACTAAGCCCAGGGAATAACCTTACAGTACAAGTTGAGTTATATAAATAAAGCAGGGCATCGCTAATCGTAACATGAAATATACGCATAGCCACAAACTACAGAAGCGTGCATGAATAATAAGACAAGGATTTCCAACAACCGATTGTTTTTTTTATGGCTTGCATGGCTTAATTTCTTGGAAACTAGAAGAAAAAAAACCATCTACTACATCCATGGGCGTAGCCAGCCGTGGGATTAGGGTGGGGCAGCATGCAGCAGTCTAAAATATCACTAGTAAACTATTCCCGCGGTCTTACCCCGGGTAATTTTTTCATATAAAAGGTTTACACCCCATAGCACCTTGTATCTCATCATCATCATCAGCCTATCGCAGTCCACTGCTGGACATAGGCCTCTCCAGTTGCACGCCACTTAGGTCGATCCTCGGCATCTCGCATCCAGCTCCTGCCAGCCATCTTGCGCAAATCATCACTCCACCTAGCCTGAGGGCGTTCTACACTACGTTTGCCGAGACGCGGTCTCCACTCAAGAACCCGTTTACCCCAGCGGTTGTCGGTTCTGCGGCTAATATGGCCAGCCCACTGCCACTTCAGCTTGCTAATCCGGTGGGTTATGTCGGTAGCTTTAGTTCTCAGCCGGATCACCTCATTTCTGATTTTATCCCTAAGAGAAACTCCGAGCATAGCTTTCTATAGCCCGCTGAGCGACATTGAACTTGTGGACTAGACGTCAGTGTCCACATTTCGGCTTCGTATGTCATGACGGGTAAGTCGCTCTGATTGAAGACTTTCGTCTTGAGGCATTGTGGGATCAACGATGCGGCGATGAGAAGACACGACGTAGTTTCCCAAATGCTGCCCAACCCAACTGAATTCTTTTGTTCGCCTCATCCTCAAAGTTGTTTACTACCTAACTGCAATGTCTGCCCAAGGTACCTACACATATTTTTGAACAACTTCGAGGACGGCGCCGTTCAATCGGTTGTGGTAGTACATGTTCATTGAACATAACCTTGGTTTTATCTAGGTTCATCCGCAAGCCGATGCGTACAGAAGAGTCAGCCAGGTCATTCAGCATCTGTTGTAGGTCCTGCAGCGTTTCTGCCATAATGACGATGTTGTCTGCAAATTGCAAATGAAAGATGTGTATGCTATTGATGTTGATAACTCGTCCTTTCCAGTGCAGCATCTTGAACATAACCTCCATCGCATTTGTGAACAATTTCGGGGAAATTACGTCCCCTTGTCTCACTCCTCGATGCAACGGTAAAGGTTTTGTTTGCTGATTCTGTACTTGGATGGACATTGTGGCGGCTTCGTAAAGACATCTCATCACTTGGACGTACCGCCAATTTACTTGGCAACGCTGCAGGGACTCAAAAACGGACCAGATCTCAATCGAGTCGAAGGCTTTCTCATAGTCCACGAATGCTAGACACAAGGGCTAATTTTATACTCTTCGGTCTTCTGTATAATCTGCCGCACTGTGACTGTGTGGATGTGGTCAATGGTGCTGTATCCGCTCCGAATTTGACGACCTCCGTGGCGGAGTGGCGTACACACCGGTTTTCAAGGTGTCGCCTGCTCCAAGGTCCCGGGTTCGATTCCCGGACGGGTCAATGTAGAAAAAATGTGTTTTTCTACATTTTCTCGGGTCTGGGTGTTTGTGGTACCTTCGTTGTTTCTGGTTTCCAAAATACGAATGCTTTAAATAGTTATTCAAATTGGGATTAGAACAATGTATGTGATGTTGTCCACATTTATTATTATTATTTATTATTATAATCTAGTCTGTTCCGGTGGTTGGGATTCATCGAGTCTTCGCGCAAGGCGGTTCGTGATGACTCTTGAAAACAGCTTATAGACGTGGCTTAGAAGGAAAATGGGTCGATAGTCTTATCTCCCTTTTTGAAGAACAGGACGACCACACTCCTACTCCAAGCCTTCGGAGTTCTCCCTTCAAATAGGACAGCGTTAAAAAGCTTCAAAAGCTTTTTCAGTAAGGCTCTACATCCAGTTTTCAGCAACTCTGTTGTAACGCCATCCTCTCCAGGGGCTTTTCCATTTTTCAGCTGTTTAAGAGGCATCTCGATTTCGTCAATGCTGACTTCTGGCAGGTCTTGAGTGTAGTGGCGTGTTAACACGGCTCTAGGGTCCTCATTTTCGGGATCAGGGTCGAGGTCGTGTTTTTTAGTCAGTTGTTGTTGCTTTCTCTCTCCACTCAACCACTCACTCACACACACAAACGAAAAACAAAAGTATTTTGAAAGAGGAAACCTTTTTGTTTTGATCGCTTTTTTGTGACGACTGCCGAGTGTGAAATTTCTGACGGATATTAAGTGTTGTAGTTAGTACCTAGATAGTTTATTTTTTTAGGTTTAATTATGTACCTTACAGGTCATATCCAGGGTGGGGCAAGAGCCCCACCCTGCCCCACCGTGGTTGCGCCCATGGCTACATCTATAAGTCTAAAAGTGCCCGTCAAAAAGAGGGTGCCATAGTCGCAAATGTAGGTACGGCGCCCACCTTATTAGCTATTTTAAGATTTTAAACACTGGCACAAATTTTTATAGTAACATTTTGATACAAGGATTTTATAATTGTAATCATTAAAACGCATAGAACCGGCAAAAAATAATAATTTGTTATTAACACCAAATGAAAGGATCTCTCCACAACCAGTAGGTAGTACCACAGATAATATAATACTAGGTAGTAGGCACCTACTAACTACATCTTGCGTTGCCAGGCGTCCGGATATACCGGACATAGGTAGGCTTTTTGATATCGTGTCCGGCAATGAGTCCGGCTTGTCCGGCTTTTGTTAGGCTTTTTACATTTCGCAAACGAGCGAGCGCCGAGCCGACTGTCGGTTGCACTCGCATTTACAAAGATTTATGTTAATAATAAAAAAAACTTGATTTTACACAAATTACTGAGACACAAAATCCTCGATAATGTAGGGTGTCCGGTCTTACTACCCAAATGTCAGGACAAAATGGCTGGTCTGTCCGGCTATTAGGTTAGGCGACTGGCAACCCTAACTACATCGAATAATAAGTTTAATTTTATTTGCAGAATTATCCTTGACTTTTACACGTCCTACATTTAAACATAGCACTGCTTTAGCCACAATTACAAGACACAATTAAAATGGGGACAACTCCCCCCAAAAAGTCTACAAGCGTTTAAACTAACTTACTAAACTATTTAACTTACAAGTGGGTACCTACCTATGGGCTACTGCCGGGATCACTTCCAGCTGCTTGCAGCGATTGCAGACCCGCAGATCGTCGTTCGGCACGCGTTCGCTAATCGTCATTTCATTACCTCTACCTTTCCGGCCCGATAAGACATATGCATGCATGGCAATATCATGAGAGCTTTTGCTTGTTGTTAAGTCCATAGAGAAGGTACAGACGATAAACATTTTATTCATGGAATTGTATTTTCAATTGACGCTATTAATTAATTTATTTGCCTAAAAATCAGTTTCGAAACATTTACTTAAAGAAGAAGAAGAAGTGTGACAACTTAACCGATCCGATTACAAAAAATTCGTAAAAATATTTCTCTCGCATGTTAGAAGTAGGTACAACATCATAACCAAAAACAATGTAACCTCAGCAGGCTTATAGCGCGAAAAGCCTTGAATAAATTCGTCGACACAAACAATGTCTTGGTAGCTCAATTGACCGTAAGAGCAGTCGCCAGGTGAATGAAGGGTTGTGGGTTCATACTAAGTCCTCTTTCCACCGTTGGCCATATTGCGATCGCCAACCCGCCTGCCAAGCGTGGCGTTCATCGAAAAATTTACTTTTTTGATAGGCCTGTGTCCAGTTTAGGATCCTGGCTGGTGAGATGATGTTTAAATATACAGGATGAAATTTCCAAAATTTCCGAAATTTCAAAAACCACTTTCCAAAATTTTTATAGTCGTTCAGTATCGTATTTAGAGCCTATGTAAAAAATGTAAATCAAGTTGTCACCCGAAAATATTTTTCGCGATATAGTTTTAAATTTTTACGGTCCTATCCCTGTTTAAGGTATAAAGGGAAAATCAAAAACTTATGAATAGTATCGTAATGAATGAATGAGATGCGCAACGCGTAAAAAAGTGTTGCTAGGCGGCCGTATCAAAATTTTAGATTTTTGCGGACATTTTCTAAGTGCTTTAGTTTGTCATTTTTGTACTGGGCTATACCAAAAGAAAAAATACGTCATTTGTTTTTTGTATCGTAGATAGATTTATTAAAATTTATAAGGTGGTTAAAATTTCATCCTGTATTAAGTAACAACCCATTTCGCCCACTGCTGAGCACAGGTCTACCTCCTTTTTATGGGGAGTGGTTAAGGCCTTAGTTCCACCACGCTGGCCTAGTGCGGGTTGGTGGACGGCGAGGGCGACGGCTGTGGCAACATCACCCCCCGCCGTCCATGGACGTTTCTCAAGCCGCTCGAAGGCCTCCAACTGGGCTTAAAAATCTTGTGACAACAGCCGGGACCGACGGCTTAACGTGCCCTCCGAAGCACGGAAACGCTCATGGTATGATGCCACAAACGGTCACCCATCCAACTAGTGACCACTCCCAGCGTTGCTTAATATTAGTGACAGATACTGATCACTAAGAAGGATTGGGCTATGAGCGCTTCTCCTGTATAATATGTATAATATAATTTCAGAAGATTGATTAAACTATGCATAGGTATAGGCATTAGGTAAGTACCTACATGGGGCACACTAAAAGTTTTGCACTACTAACTAATCGGAAAAATTGGCGAGAAATCATTTGTCAATTGTTTTTTATCACACATTCAAAGTTCTGCCTAAGCTACGAAAATGGAATTAAGTCGAAAAGTTTTTAGAGCGATGATTTTTAATGATTTTATAAGTTCTCTCTCTCCCCGAGACTGTGCCGCTCGTCTTCAAAGCTTTTGGAGAGGAGCACCTATTGTTTGAGCACCGTGAGGCGATGGTTTGCTGAATTTGAGAGAGGTCGGGTTTCGTGAAGGGCGGCCTTTATTTAACTACCGTCAACGAGAAAATGTGGCTACTGTTAAGTGTCTAATTGCAGAAAACCCGCGGATTGCCTATGAGACAATTCGACGACTATTGAGCATTGGTATCTATGAGCCAAATTCATAAAATTTTACATCAGGAATTGAAAGTTGTTGAAAAGAAAGGAAAATTTGTTGTCGTTGGATTCCCCGTTTTCCTACCTACTGACAGCGGAGCAGGAGCGGGCTCGCGTGGAATCAGTTAAAATCAGTTTTATTTCTGCAAATAGGCCCCAGGAGGCGCTTTTACACGTCCCAATTTAAACCTACCACTGCTTCGGGACAAGTCTGGGCTAGTGATTACGGAATGGTGCTCACAGACAGCTATGCTACTGAAGTACGACCACGGACATTCTAATGCTGTATAAGACATATTGTCACAGTACACGAAACGTGGATTTATTCTTTTGAACCCGAAAAAAAAACAGCAATCTTGTGAATGGGAGTTTGAAAATGAGAACAGGCCAACAAAAGTGAGGCAGGCGAGAAACGTTGTTTAAAAAACAAAGTACATCATGACAACGCTTCTTCACACACGGCCAACAAAACAAAGTCATTTTCAAAACAACTCGTCACCCGTCCTGCACATAGCTCCGAGTCCCGACCTAGGACCCTGTGATTTCTGTATTTTCCCCAAAATCAAAGATTTGATGAGAGGTTTCTTTTTTTTCTTTTATTCAGGAAATCTACGGCGATACAGAAGCTAATTTAAATTTGAATAACTTAATGAAATACGTACAGCTAATTACAGATTTCCACGGGTTTACCTAGGTACTTGAAAAAATTAAAAAAGGAAAGGTAACATACATGTTTTCTATAATCCTTACTAGGTAATAATAAGTTAGTACCTACTATAAATGCGAAAGTAACTCTAGCTGTCTGTGTGTCTGTATGTTACGCGTAAACTACTGAACCGATTTTGTTGAAATTCGGTCCAAAAATAGATTAGATGTTGAGAAAGGACATAGGCCATTTTGCATACCTACCACTGCTGTATTTAACGTGTGAGTCACGCGGGCAGAGGTGAAGGCGGAGGAGGCAGGTAAAAAGCTAGGAAACCATAGATGTAAATTCTATATTACATCAGTGTAGGTAGTAAACGTATAAAAAAATACTGTAATTACTATAATTTTTACCTTCAATGCAATAATTCAAGGTCAATGAAGGTCCAATATCAATAATAAATGTTTTTCTATGAGATAATTTATTTACTAATTATTAGGGGTTAAAGTATGAAATTGCCGTTTTGTATGGACAAAATCGAGAAAAGTCATTTTTCCATACTAACAATTCTTTAGTTTTTTTAAAAACGCCTTAACCGTTTTCGATGCAATTAAAGGTGAAAGTTAGATGGTTATAAAGCTACGCATTATAGTATTTAAATTTCTGAAAATAAAAATATACAGGGTGAAATTTTAACCACCTTCCAAATTTTAATATATCAATCTACGAGACAAAAAACAAATGACGTATTTTTTCTTTTGGTATAGCCCAGTACAAAAATGTCAAGATAAAGCACTTAGAAAATGTCCGCCAAAAATCTAAACTTTTTGTTACGGCCTCCTAGCAACACTTTTTTTACGCGTCGCGCATCTCATTTGTCCATTACGATACTATTCATATGTTTTTGTTTTTCCCTTTATACCTTAACAGGTCTAGGACCGTAAAAATTGAAAACTATATCGCAAAAAATATTTTCGGGTGACAACTTGATTAAAATTTTTAACTTCATAAATAGGCTCTAAACACGATACTGAACGACTATAAAAATTTTGGAAAGTGGTTAAAATTTCATCCTGTATAATACAAATATACTTAATTGAAGCAAGAAGGTCAGCTGACACATTGTAAGGGGTCTTTTCAACGACTTCCTTTGAAGTAATAGGCACTAGTATTGCATTTTTTTTTTTTAGTCAAAAGTTACTTTATTTAGGTTTTGATACAATGCAAAAAGAATTACGCAATAATATGAATAATACTTAAGAGCTATAAACAAAATAAAAAGTGGGAAAATAATCGGCAATTTCATACTTTAACCCCTATTACAATAGGTAGGTAGGTACAGGCTAAAACTATGGTAACAATAATGTACAGACTAGAAACAATTAAGTTGCTTACTTCACTTCACAATAAAATTAGGTGACTTATCTATGTTAGGTATTACAATTACTATGTGTATGTGGTGATACTGTTAACTGTCCAAAGTTACTATCACTATGACGAGAGTTGTAATTACGTAAAAGTACCAATTTCTGTATAAACGTTATAAAAAACTACATTATTTGTGATTTAGGTAGTTTAGTTAGTAGAAGGTATTGGTAGAATTAATGAATGTAGGTAGTTTTAGTTAATTTACATTTTCATGTATCATGTATTGTTCGTATCATGTTTCATATAGGTATTCATAAGTGACTAAAACAATTAGGCGCATCGCACGACAGCTAATACGACGTCATTACCAATAGTCAGGGTGGAATGATGATCTAGATTGCTTAGTATTAATTTAGCCTTTGATTAAAGAATTGACGTATTACAAAAATATGTACTCCTGTATATATTTCAGATATTTTTATTATAAAAAACTTATGTAAGACCGGGCGACTGTGGTCGGCCAAAAAAACTGACTAAATATGTTAAGGCGACTAAGTATGGCAGCCCAGCTGACCAAGCACAGATTACAATATCTTCCCTAGATATTGTAATACTGTGCCAATGTAATACTGTGGACCAAGTCTGTTTTCACTGTTTTTTACCTTCGGTGATTACCGGTATGGTAAAAATGTGCTCTTAGTTAGTAGAACAACAAACTGACAGCGAAATTACAACAGGACATAGTAACCGTATTATTCTTTATTAGAGTTACATGATACCTTCAAACCAACATGTTTGAGCGTCACCTACTAACTAGTATTATATTATCTGTGGCGTCACTATGGAGAGATTGATCGGAGAAAGAGACGCGGTGCGTGGGCTCCCGAACCACTTCTTGTCATGCGCTTAAATATTTTGGTCTATCAATTTAGCATAGTTAGGTACCTACTACTGTTATTACTTACCTACACCATACAGTAATCGCTTTGTATCTAAGGTCCAAAAATATAGAGACATATGATACCTATGTTAATTATCTCTTTGTGTACTTTAGTAAGTATTATCTTATCTGTGCTTTGTGTAACAATTATGATATAAAAATATTTTATGTATGAATTATATAATTTAAATTTAAAGCTGTTCTGCTTTTATTTTTGCTATAGTTAGTTATTATTGGAGCTGTTCTTATCATCTAGATTTTTCTAAGTAACTTATAAACTCTTATTTAAAAACTTCGTATTAACCGTTATGACAATAACAAAATATACATTATATATTTATTACATAACTTACAAGTCTACCTAAGGTAATAAGAACGAGATTCTATAATAGTTACGACAAAGACTCCTATGATTACATGGATACAGAACATTGTTTCTTCCGAATTCGTTGTATTTGGTGTCACCTTCTCTAACCAAATAAGCAGTTGAAAAAACTCGAATGTTTAGCTACTTAATTATTAATGAGACTTGGATATAAGTATTCAATTAATTATCGAATAAATCGGACGTCTTCATCTAAAGACCAAAACGCGGGGATTTTATTGATTCAGGTAGGTAACGCCTACAATATAGGTAATTATGTTTTACATTTATTTGCAGTTATGATAGTTCAAACAAGACTACGCCAACGAATAATCTTTGTACAATTAAAACGAGTCATTAAAAAGGACGGTGGTTTTACAAAGGTAGCTTTTTAACCATTAACCTATTTGATTTGGTTCATTTCGACTTCGTCGATGCAACATTCCATCGTCAGTCGTCAATTTTGACAAGCGGCGAGTTCTGGTAGTTGTTCATGGGACCGCGGAGTGGCTTCATCTCTGCCCCGGAACTGTCGCTGACCACTAACGTCTCCTGGGGGCAACACGAGTTCTTCAACGTCATTGACTCGGTCGACGTTTTGTGGCTCTGTTGACAAGCATGCGGCATTGTTAGAAGACGTTGGCGGAGAAGAAAGCTTGTGCACCTAGAAGAAAATGTGCGTAGTAAGAAAAAGAAAAGTGCGCAAGGCATGATAGATTAAGCGGAAAGTTAATGTAAGAAGGCGTGTTTCTAAAATGACGTATTATGCGTGTGTTTAGGCAGTATAAGCAAGAAAATTATACCAATGCTGTGCCAATTTATACAATCAGTTAAAATCAGTTAAAATCAGTTTTATTTCTTCAAATAGGCCCCTGGAGGCGCTTTTACACGTCCCAATATTTAACTTACCACTGCTTCGGGACAAATGTGGGCTAGTGCCGAGTAGAAGCAGCGCAAGAAACTCGGTCACTATTGTCAGCCTCTTTTTAAATAAACATGTTTACATAAGATATATGCCAGTGCGAGCTGATACAACAATTTAAAGCCAAACGTTCCTATCATTTATAAGCCCTTTTTCATTAAAACAACTTTGATATATGATTTCAATTTATGTACAGGGAGGTCGGCAATTGACAGTGGTAATTTGTTGAAAATACGAATACAATTTCCCATAAACGAATTACCCACTTTTCGCAGTCTGAATCCTGGAACGGCAAGTTTATCTTTATTTCGGGTATTGAAATTGTGTACGTCACTATTTTTGAAAAAAAATCTAGGTTTTTACGGACGTACTTACCTACATAATGTTTTCGAAAATGTATTGAGATGCAACTGTTAGTATGTTGATCTCTTTGAATAGCTTTCTTAGAGAGTCACGGAGTCTAAGGCCGTAAATAGCCCGCACAGCACGTTTTTGCAATATAAAAATAGACTCAATATCTGCCGCTGAGCCCCGTAACAGAATTCCGTATGACATTATACTGCGAAAGTAACTAAAATATACTAATCTTGCCGTTCCAACATCTTATCTTTCGCAGAGCATAAGCAGCGGAACTAAGTCTTCCAGACAGAGACCTGATATGAGCACCCCATTGCAGTCGAGAGTCTACAGTTATACCTAAAAAGGAAGAGGAGTCTACTGTGTCTAATGGCTCATGTTTTACAATAACATTTGTGGCGGAAACCTTACATTAGGCAAAGTAAATTTAACAAATTTTGTTTTTCTTGCATTAAGCAAAAGATTACCTATACTATTATGGTGTTACTCTGAAATACTCTGAATAATTGCTTTAGCTCAAATTAAACACTAAAGTTACGAGTTATCACTTAATGACATCCATACCCGTTAAGAAAAACCGGCGTGGTTCATTCGAAATGGTTTTGCATGTGTTTTTAGAACAGAAGGTAATATAGGTAGAGCACATAGAATTACTTAGAATGGAGTAGAGTAAAGAGTCTGTTGTAACAGTGTAGGTAGTGTATGAAAGTACTCTGCGAGTGTAGCTCACTGAAGTTAGTTATCAATATTAATCCAGGGTGAAGGACAATTATTTTCGTGGATCACAATATAATATGTAGAATGTTTAATTAAAACTTCTTAAGTAGGTAGGTACACCAGCCAGTCGTGTTTGATGAAAATCATTCCTGTATGACAAGAAATCCTCAAAATTGCGTTTAGCATTAAAGAAGCGCTGATATGCAATAAACATTTTTTACTCAATAAACTTCATTAGTTAGAATCACAATAGTTTGAAAGTAAAAAAATAAGGATGCGGCGCTGCAGTATGAAAACTTCAGAAAACTGTAAATTTAATATCACAAGTTCCAATTTCATTGAACAGCATGATTAAGTTAGAAGATAGGTAGTAATTTTACGAAGTAAAAGAATCTTACCATTACTCAAAACTCTACGACGACAGAATTGGCATATACCTAGGTAACACTGAAAATGAAAAACGGCTTAATGTAGAAAGTTGCCAATACTTTTATTGTTTTTCGAAGTAATCTCCGTTTCTACACATCGTCGCATTCGATGGAACCACTGAGAAAAGGAGTGGGCCCATCCTTCCTTAGGGGTCTCTTCTTTGGCATTTTCGTACGCTTTCACCGCATCTTCAGGGCTCGTAAAGCTAATACCTCGTAATATTATATAATCGTAATAAATTTTATCTTTAGTTCTTGGGAATAAATGAAAGTCGCAGGGCACCAGGTCAGGACTGTATGGCGGATGGTTCATTATCTCGCTCGACACCTGCCATAGTCAAATATTCAACAGTCCGTTTTGCGGAGTGCGCTGAAGCATTGCGTGGTGAAGGCGGATCCTGCTTCGAGGGCGCTGCTGTCGATTTTTTTCTAGACAACAGGCAAACAGCGATTGACATACCAGTCTGCAGTAACTGTCATTCCATCTTCTAGCACAACTGTCGAGAAATGACCTTTCCGACCAAAGAATGAGGCAATCATTTTTTTTCCTTGACTTCTTCCTTTCTTTACCTTAGTTGCCCGATCCTCGAAAGGAAACACCCACTGAGCTGATTGTCTTTTGGTTTCGGGTTCGTAGCAATATATCCAGCTTTCATCACCTGTGACGATGTCAAATATAGCATTTGAGTCACCGCCGTTGAACTTATCTAACATTTGGCGACACCAGTCCATGCGAAGGTGTTTCTGGTCGTCAGTTAAAGTATGGGGAATCCATCTGGTACAAAGCTTCCTGACGCCTAAATGTTCGTGTAATATTTTTTGAACTTGACTCATACCAATGCCTAGGCTTGCCCGTATCTGCTGATAGGTCACTTTCTTATCTTCCTCTATCATGCGTCGCACAGCACTGATGTTATCTTCAGTAGTCGCTGTTAAAGGACGTTCCTCACGCGGATCATCATTGAGATTGCTACGTCCACGCTTAAACTCGTTAAACCAAATTGTAAATAGTGGCACGAGATGGGGCTTCATTAAGAAATGCTAATCACAGCCTATCATAGCTTTGTTCTTGAGTAAGCCCACAACGAAAGTCATAATAAATCATTGACCGAAAATTTTCTCGCGTTAGGTTCATTTTCACGTGTAACATGAGTTTTAGATTTGCCGCCAATTCACAAAAACAAATGACAAATGAATGCATTATACTACTGATACTACATTAGGTTACCAAAGAGTTCTAAAATTGAAATTTAAAAAAGATTTCATTAGCAATGTTTCTTTCTAACTGGCCAGATCTAAACATTTTCAGTGTTACCTACGTAAGAGCATACGTTTAAAATAAGTTATAGAAAAAAATTGTGTCGTAGTTTTCTGATGAGGTTGACTTTAACGAATAGGAAATAAACCCCCTAATGATTAAAAAAAGTATTGTAGTTTGACCATAAGTTAGACGGAGCACTTTTTTTTAAGTTTCACTACACTGCTGTCATCCAGACTTGTACCAAAGGAGATTGAATCATCACTGCAAATAATAACCACAGGAATACATACCCCTTTGAAGCAGTCAGTGAAAGTGTGGTAGATCGTGCGTCTCTGCCTCATGAGGACGTACAGGATCGGGTTGAGTACGTAGTTGAGCAGCATCAGCATGTCAGAAAGGTTTGCCAGGCGGGTCAGCTTCTTCCAGGACGGTGGGCCCAGCCCTAGGTAGAGCGCTGTAGTCACCTGTAAGGTAAAGATAATAATGAGAAAATGTAGAATAAGCATGACAAAATGTTTGCGTAACTAGCGGAGCTCCCGCTAAAGACTCTTTGCTAAATGTGGGCTGAAGCCCTTTGAGGGGGCTACTAGAGCTAATGTGCTGCCCCCAATTGATTTGATTTTACTTCTAAACAAAATCCATTCTTAAAAAAACTAGAACAGTACCTACCATTTTAACAAATTACGTCTAGTCTTTATTGAATCGCAGTAAATTTTTCACTTACATATTTGTTTATAAAGTCGAATTCCAGGATGAAAAGCAGTTAATAGTGATTTAATAAACACTAGAGGTAATTTGCTAAAATGATAACGTTCTAATTTTTTAAGAATCGATTATTATCTTCTAACGATAATTATTATAACATGATAAGGGAAACTATTTTTCTATTTAAACTGGCACCACACGTCACATTGCGATTAATTTCAATTAACAGTTACACTGAAATGCGGAGGTGGTATATAGGAGTTTTCTTTTAATTATCATTTATCAGACGTGGGGGCGGGAAGTGGTGCCGCCACATGTATCCAATAAAGGTTTTCCCGCTCTAATTGCTCAATTACTTGGCTTGGTCATTAAAATTAAGTACTACCCGCCTAGTCTGGCATAGCACGTAAACTATCTATGATTATAAATGACTTAAATCATCAATCACCTGCTTTCTAATTCAAATTATTTTGCTCTATAGTGCGTGTGTAAGGTACGTCCAGATAAATAACAGGTACTCTACGTTGATCTTTAATTGGACTGAAAGAAAAAGTTCCCTTTTGTCTCGGTATTTCGACATCAATGATTTATTGCATGGGGTCGATTTAAAATTAAATATTTGTTTCATACCTACCAATCGTTCGTAAATGGAAAAAAACACATAGTTATTGTACCATTTCACCTTACCGTTCGAGAAACTAAAAAGTGGCCTCAAAAACTAGTAAAAAGTTATGTATGTATAATTTGAGTTTTTGAGATGGTCCCCGTTTTTCATAAGTTGAAAAACCTCTAAATGACGGGAGGCGATACTTTAACTGTTCTAAGTTATCATCCGCTGCTGAGGTTGTCGACTTTACTTGTATATTTTTAGATTTATAACCGTAGGACGTAAATTAAAACTCGATGCTATATGGGAGAGTCAGAAATATTAATTATATCGGCCTTGTTATCAAATACGTTATTATCAAATAATAATTAACTAAGTAGTTATTAACTGATCTATGACAGAACTTAAGCAGATCTCTCATCATTATTAGGTCAATGGATTTTCATGAAAGCACGATCTGATAAAGCTAAAATTAGTAATAGACTGGATAGTCGTTCAGCAGAAAATTACTTGTTATTGTAATTATTCTAGTAGGTACTAGATTCTTTTAGGACTTGTTTTTAGGGTTCCGTAGCCGAGTGGCAAAAAACGGAACCCTTATAGTTTCGTCAAGTCTGTCTGTCAGTCTGCCTGTCCGTCCGTATGTCACAGCCACTTTATTCTCTCATACAAGAAAATAAAAAATAATGATATTTAAGGGGGGAATTTCCGAAATTTAGTCATAAAAGTCAAAATTAGAAAATACCTACATAAAATTATAAAATTTTTAGTTTTATAATAAGGATAGGTCTTTTAAAATGAGGTTCCTAGAACCATTTTTTCCAAAAGTCTAACATTTGGAAGATAGACGCTTCCAAAGTAGTAAAATGAGTGTTCCCCCCTCTAACTTTTAAACTAAGCAAGTGAAAATTTTGTAAAAAATACGTAATGTAGATCTTAACAATGAAAAAGGGCTATTACACTATTGATGATTATATAAATGATAGGAACGTTTGGCTTTAAATTGTATCAGCTCGCACTGGCATATATCTTATGTAAACATGTTTATTTAAAAAGAGGCTGACAATAGTGACCGAGTTTCTTGCGCTGCTTCTTCTCGGCACTAGCCCACATTTGTCCCGAAGCAGTGGTAGGTTAAATATTGGGACGTGTAAAAGCGCCTCCAGGGGCCTATTTGCAGAAATAAAACTGATTTTAACTGATTTTAACAAATACTTTCAACGAAAATGTTTGACTACCGGTTCGAACGAGATCAAACCGGTAGTTTTGGAAATCTAGATCGCATCACAACTTTGTCCTTCATACAAACACTATGAAAAACAAAGTTATTTTTGCAGTCAACAAAATATTGTAGTATTTTAGTTAAAGTTGGTACGGAACCCTCAGTGCACGAGTCCGACTCGGACTTAGCCGGTTTATAAGCAAATAAATTGCTGGTCGTTAGAGTAGGCGCCCAGTAAACGGAAGATTGTGGGTTTAAATCCCATCAAAGACAGTTAAAAAATTTTTATTCAAGGAATTGTTTTTACGGTACTGGCGCAGAATTGTCCTTTTATTTACGTTCCTATCGCTGAAGACCTTAAAAGTGGTTTTAATGAGCCCGACACAGGCTTTAGGCACGTTTGGGTCAGACCCCATACTTACAGGCTTGATTGGGTCAATATGGGGTGCAAAAGACATGGGATAACTCGTCTGGCTGGAATAGTAAATTATAACTACAATTTGTAAACTCTTTTTCGACTCTGCTTTTAATTCTTGTGCTCTAAACATAAACGTGGCCAACGGTCCTATGAGATTTTTAACATAATAATAAGCCTTCGCGAATTGAACAGATCTCTGTATTTACTCCTACTTTACTTTGTTTAGAGGTAAAATTTTATGCTAACCTATTTAATAATGTACCAAGGCCGTAAAACTTGTAATACTCGTAAAAAAAAACCTATTTAATGTGAGGTTGAAATGACAGGAGCGCAAATGAGCAGAAGCAAAGGGTCTCTGATTAAATAATTAAGATAAAGACTTGAAACCGGCCAGTGACTTTTGTATCGGTTTCTGGCAGTAGGTAGTAAATCATTCAAACTTAATGATTTAAAAATAAAGCGTATGCCTCGCGCCATTTTAATGAAACAATGAAATAGTTTTCGCGTGCCGAACTTAACGCTCGGCGCCGCTTCTCGCATATTAATAATATGGGCGTACCTACTTACTTGATTGACGAGGGTTAATAGTATTAATTAGGATATAGTGCAGATGTCGGATTTCAATCTAATTTTGATTCCTAAACTAGAAATTTAAGAAAATCATTAGATGTGCACTGGCTAAAAATACTGTTTCGTCAGTAAATTAAAAAAAGTATTAACATTAATTTTTCTTCGTCAAACTGTCTGAAAGTAAAACCTAAATTGAACATATTATACATCTAAGTTATTAATATGCACGAGAGGCGGACAAACTGGACTGACAATCTATCACACATAACATTCCAAGTCTGGAGTTTACTAAGTACCTATCTACATTATAATAGTGGATATACTCGTAGCTTACAAACTGTGTTGTAACAATGATTTTTGCGAAAAGTAACTTAAGCCTAAGCTTCCAGCAAATTAAAATTGATTTGTTAATATACCCAAAGCTAGCTGTTGGTAGACCCAACATATATTTATTAAGTTGGTTTTTATTTATGTGTAGTGTTGGCAACATTAAATTGTCTTCAGTTGTTGGAGACTTGGAAGAGTTTTCTTTTAAGAAAATATGAAGGCACACACAGACACAACCTTACGTTTATAGCAACACGCTTTTATTAGCTAGACCTGTATGTATGTATGTGTTTATGTATCGACCTATGTAAGTATGTAACGGAGTTCTTAAACGCAATTTCCACCCACTTCAAGACATCTAATTGATTTGAAAATTTACTTCGTATATTAAAGCCGGACATAAATTTAAAAAAAAAACATCCGTCTTTATTCGCAAACAAATATTACTGATGATTCCCAACCAGCTATTGTTCAATTTGAACCAGTGCTTACTGGATCCTTTCCAAGCTATACTTATTAACCATATGCGCCAAAACAATATTTGTCTGCTCCTGATGAGTGATCAAACCATCGAACAATTACATCTGAGCCAGTGAAATGTACTGGATTCACTATTAGTATTTCGCAAATAGTTTCCCGATGAGTGTTGAGGTATGCCAAGCAAACTATATTATTGATGTTATAATTTCTATAGATACATTTACTAAGAAATCTGAAAATAGATGCAATTGTTCAGGAGAGTGATGACTATTTGTATTTGTAATACTGCCAATACATACACCAGACCATGAAGCAGTTGAGGCTATGGGAGAAAGTAAAGGCATATACCATGAAAAAAAGTGTTCAGAGAATACCATTCGGTAACAAAGTTATTAAATGTCAAAGGTACCTCACACAAGATGAAATTTTAATCACCTACCAAATTTTATTTTTTAAACGTCCCGTTGGTCTAGTGGTTTAAATACCGGGCCAAGATCTCGGGGTCCCAGGTTCGAATCCCGGGTCGGGCAACAAAAAGTTTCGAATTTTCAAACGTTGCTCGGGTTTGTGATCACCAACCCGCATTTGGCAAGCGTGGTGATTATGCCAGTACACCCATCATTGCTGTGGTAACTTGAATTCAATGATGGAGGCCTTTTCCCTGCAGTGGGATGATTATAGGCTGTTACTACCAAATTTTAATACATACAACATCTACAAGACAAAAAACAAAAGACGTATTTTTTCTTTTGGTATAGCCCAATACAAAAATTTCAAGGCAAAGCACCTAGAAAATGTCTGCGAAAAATCTAAAATTTTTGATACGGCCTCCTGGCAACACTTTTTTTACGCGATGCGCATCTCATTAATTCATTACGACACTATTCATAAGTTATTGATTTTCCCTTCATTCCTTCACAGACTTAGGACCATAAAAATTGAAAACTATGTAACTAATACGAAAAATATTTTTGGTTGAGAACGTGACCTACATTTTTTACTTCATAAATAGGCTCTAAATACGATATTTAACGAATACGATACGTATTGAAAAAGTCACCTGTTTAACAATTACTTACTTACTTACATCATTTTAAATTAATCAGAAATTAAAATAGGTTTAAGGCACACGGGCGATAATAATCAATTACATTGAGGAAAAGTCTCTCAACCTGTTTATTTCCAAATTACTTCAATTTCAATAACAATATAATAAGAATAAGTATTATGATTACGTAACATTCTCGATTTGATTTACCCTGTAAATCAGTTGTTCCATGCTCATAAAAAACTTTGGTTAGGCTAACAACAATAGCAGAGAATAGAAAAAAAATGTGTATTAAGGAAGACTTAGATCAGCGCGGAATCAAAAATTGCTTAGGATAATACGTAGATACTCAACAGAAAAGGTATGATGTACATACCAAAATATAGTCACGTCGTAATCGAATGTAATAAAAAAATAAAAAGAACGACGATATTTCTTTAACAATATTCCAGTCAGAAATAGTTTAGATATTGCTCATGAAAATTCTTTCAGTATTGGCTAGGATTATATTAACTGTAGTATTGGTATTCTTAAGCCGGCGCCGCCATGACGTGGGTATGTATCTAAAAGGGCATATTTATTAGGTTGACAATATGTAAAGGACAATAACGCCATTACGAATGTAATTCGTGTGAATGCAGGAAGGATCAGAATGGCAAAAAAATCATTTATATTAATTTGACTGTTTTAAAAAGGGACGTATGAAAGACAGTTTTAGGAAGGACCCTAATAAAATAAGTTTACTATTGGTAGAAGTTAAGGCTCCGCTTATTACTGATACCATCACCAGTACCCGCATAAACCGTTAGACCCAATAAACAGCGCAGAGCCTCCAGCAGGGGCGTTCTGAAGATACCTTTGTTTAGAAATAAATTTAAACAGGCTGACGATGTTGAAGAAACTGTGTCATGGCGCCTTCGGTTTTTTACATACTACTACTTTTTAAGCTTGTAATTAAAGCGTGTAATATAAATTAAAACCATCTTTGGAACGAATGGGATAAAACCTAAAAATTTTAATTATTGATCTTAAAAATCATGGTAAAGGCAAAGTTTTGTGTTGTCTAGCTGTGGGCGTCTCGGCGTTTGGCTGAGATTATAATGATGATGAAAGCAAAGACTAGTTTCATTGCTCTTTGATACGTGGGTAACACTTTTAATGTTTAGAAGTTAGGAACATTGCTAATGAAAACTTTTTTTTAATTTCAATTCTAGAACTCTTCGGTAACCTGATGTAGTATATTACTCATTTGTCATTTGTTTTTGTGAATTGGCGCGGCAAATCTAAAACTCTTGTTACACGTGAAAATGAACCTAACGCGAGAAAATTTTCGGTCAATGATTTATTATGACTTTCGTTGTAGGCTTACTCAACAACAAAGCTATAATAGGCTGCAATTAGCATTTCTTAATGAAGCCCCATCTCGTGCTACTATTTACAATTTGGTTTAACGAGTTTAAGCGTGGACGTAGCAATCTCAATGATGATCCGCGTGAGGGACGTCCTTTTACAGGACTACTGAAGATAACATCAGTGCCGTGCGACGCATGATAGAGGAAGATAAGAGAGTGACCTATCAGCAGATACGGTCAAGCCTAGGCATTGGTTTGAGTCAAGTTCAAAAAAATATTACACGAACATTTAGGCGTCAGGAAGCTTTGTACCAGATGGATACTTTAACCGACGACCAGATATTTCTGGTCGCATGGACTGGTGTCGCCAAATGCTGGATAAGTTCAACGGCGGTGACTCAAATGCTGTATTTGTCATCGTCACAGGTGATGAAAGCTGGATATATTGCTACAAACCCGAAATCAAAAGACAATCAGCTCAGCGGGTGTTTCCTTTCGAGGATCGGCCAACTAAGGTTGGTGGCGCCTATACCACCAACATTTGGGTGCGGGTGAATAAATATAAGTACTTAATGGTTTCGACAACCTCTAGGCCAGGTTATATAAGTGGACTGTATTTAGGTGGTTTAAAGATAATTAAAAATGGCAGCACTTGCAAAATACCTTTTACATAAATGGACGACGAAATTAGGTTAAGGCACTGAGGAAATTGGCAGGAAAAACATGCACACTTACCTAAGCCGCCAACCACGTTCCTCAATCGTCCTGTTTCCTTGGTACTTCACAAGTAGCTGGTAGTAGATCACAAAAAGTAGCACAAATCACACGAGCGTCCGTCTCAGCGAAGACACAAAAGCAGAAGAAAAAAAAGTTTTTGACTGCACCGTTTAGCGGCCGATGCAGTGAGACGGCACTATATAAAAGTGTACATGTCGGAAAAGGATGGGAGAAGATAGGATAAGGCATTTTGCTAAGTGCGTAGACTACCCTATTTAGAATTAATAAATATTGTTAAGTTCGAAATCCACCATCCCCCCGGCCTTGAAGAAACCCTTCAAAACGAAAGGAAATAGGAAAGCACCTCAAGAAAAAATTCAAAGAGTGAGGCACCAAAATTATGCGGGTTAAATTAAATACATTTAAATAAAAAGAAACAAAAAAAAAAGAATAATAAATTAATTTTAAGAGTGTTGTGAGACTATTGAGTCGGAAGCGGGCATAGCCGCACAACAGGGCGCTTATATAGGCCAGTTTTCATTTTTATTTCCGCAACGCGAATAACTCCATCCTTACCAGGATATAAGTTTGTGATTATTCCTATAGGCCACTGTAAGGGCGGAGCATTATCAACTTTCAACAAAACCACGGTACCAATTCTAATTGGATTTGTAGGTTTATTCCATTTTTGACGCAATTGCAAATTATGTAAATATTCAGCTTTAAATCGTTTCCAATATGACTGAACAAGCGAATCCATTAATGAGAAGCGTGACAGCAAACTAGTTCGTTGTTCAGTTAAATCTGCCGCAGGTAAATACTCGAGCGGAGCGGTAGATAAAAAATGCGAAGGAGTAAGCGCAAGCGGCTCCGACGGGTCGGAGCTCAGAACATAAAGAGGTCGGCTGTTCAACACTGCCTCGATTTGAGTAAGAACGGTCGACATCTCCTCGAAAGTCAGAATTTGTTTTCCGATAACACGAAATAATAAGGACTTGGCACTTTTTATATTACTCTCCCAAATTCCTCCAAAATGACTTGCCGTAGCCACATTCATTTTCCAAGTGATGCGATGCTTCGCGAGCTCGTTACCAAACGTTCGGTTATAGTCATCAGTTTGCAAGAACTCGTGAAGTTCATTAAAATAAGTTTTAGAAGCGACAAAATTAGTGCCATTGTCACTATATAAAAATGTACAAGAGCCACGCCGTGATATGAACCGTTTAAATGAGTCTATAAATGAGTTCGAAGTTAAATTAGAAACAAGTTCAAGATGAACTGCCTTTGTCACAAGACAAATAAAAAGACATAAGTAAGCCTTCACACTACGAACGCCGCGCCTACGATAAGGAGTAATGTACAGTGGGCCCGCGTAATCTACGCCCGTGTGTAGGAATGCTTTACATTGTTCCAATCTACACTTCGGCAAATCAGCCATAAGCGGAAAAATAGACTTTGGATTCAAACGAAAACAAGTATTACATTTATGTATGCGCTGTCGAACAACGCGCCTACTGGATATAATCCAATATTTAGATTTTAAGATGGCGGTTAAAAGCTGTGGTCCAGCGTGACAATTATCGCGGTGATACGAATCAATTAAAAGTTCAGTAACATGTCCCTGTCTAGGCAATAAAATTGGGTGCTTTGACGAATAATCCAATGTCGAATTCGATAAACGACCTCCGACGCGTAAGATACCATTACATACAAATGGAAATAGTTTTATTAATTTAGTGGAACATGACTGACCATCAGAAATATTTTTAATATCTTGAGAGAAATATGCAGACTGCACAACACGAATTATTTCTAATTCGGCGGTGTTTAAGTCGTCAGCGGTAATGACATTATTTCGCGGTAGCTTTTTTATAA
This sequence comes from Anania crocealis, assembly GCA_949315895.1. Classification (NCBI taxonomy): domain Eukaryota; kingdom Metazoa; phylum Arthropoda; class Insecta; order Lepidoptera; family Crambidae; genus Anania; species Anania crocealis. Next base: position 4,584,415 of record OX438869.1, on the reverse strand, counting down.
ATCTGAGTATAAAAACAGTTACTCGAAAAAGTTTATTCCATGTGGAACAACGAGAAGCGAGAGTGAGAAGCGGATTTTCAAAATTAGCGACATTTTTCGTCACATGACTAACAGTTTTTTCCTCAGGCAACGATAATCTATTAGGTTTAAAGGGTTTAACAGGCCAATCCTCCATAGGCAAAGAAAGCCAATATGGTCCTTTAAACCATAATTCATGTTGAACTAATTGCGAAGGTGTAAGCCCACGGGATACACAGTCTGCGGGGTTCTGTGCACCAGGGACATGATATAAATTTGCGGGTTGTATATTTTCCTGTATTAGCGAAATTCTATTGGCTACATAAGTGTCAAATCTATGTGGTGATGCAATTGACCAACATAGAGCGACCTCTGAGTCTGAAAAGGCAAAAACATTTATAATTTTGTGTCTTTTTGACAAAGTATCATGGACCTCTTTCAGAAGCCGTGAGAGTAATAAAATGCCATTGAGTTCAAGACGAGCAAGAGTAATTTTGGGTTTAGCGGACGCAACTCGTGATTTGGAGCATAAAAGCGAAATAATAGGAGGCAAACTACCGTTTACGACGTATAAATATATGACACAGCCGTATGCAGCTTCACTGGCATCCGAAAAACCAACGAGATAAACCTTAGAATCATCGTCTATGCCTACATGGCGCGGAAATGTGATTTGAGATATTTGCGGTAATTCAAACAAATATTGTTGCCATATATTAATAATGCGGGAAGGGGGCACATCGTCCCAATCGAGGTTGAGAAGCCAAAGCTCTTTAATAATTAATTTAGCATAAAGAACAATTGGTCCGACGAGTCCTAAAACATCGTACAGGCGTGCGGTGGCGGACAGAATGGCGCGTTTAGTACAAATTAGTGGAGGGCTGGAAATCTCAAAAACAAAGTCATCTTGTGCAGGCAACCAGCGCAAACCAAGGATCTTAAATGTATTTCCATCATCAAGGGAAATAAATTCAGACTGCCGGTGTGACTTAGGTATGTGCTCGAGAAGTTCAAGTGAATTCGAGGTCCACTTGACTAAGTCAAACCCACCAGATTTGAAAAGCTGGATTAACTCATGAGCTATCTTGACTGCTTCATTCAGAGAAGAAGAAGAAGAAGCTAAGTCATCCATATATATGTCCCTTTCTATAATGGCCGCTGCTTTCGGCCATTTTTGTCTTTCGTCACTAGCAAGTTGACGCAAAGTGCGGAGTGCTAAAAAGGGAGAAGATCGGAGCCCAAACGTCACACGTGTGAACTCCAAAACTTCGAGCGGGTCAGTGTTAGAAAAACGATATAATATGCGTTGATATTTGCGGTGCGGAGGATTTGTGTGAATACACAAATACATTTGTTTTACGTCTGCAAAAAAGGCAATACGAAACATGCGAACATTCAAAATAATGTGAAAAATATCAGTCTGTAGATTACAGCCAGTATGCAAGATATCATTTAGTGACAGGCCGGTGTCAGTCTTGGCACTGCCATCTAAAACGGGACGAACTTTAGTGGTCGACTTATCGTCACGCACTACTGGATGATGCGGCAAATAAAAACCTGGAGATTCACATGATTCAGGCGAGGTACGAGAAAGAATACCATTGTTTAAATATTCAAGAATAATGTTATCGTACTTATTTTTAAGATCTGGATCCTTAGCGAACTTCTTTTCAAGAAGTAAAAAGCGTTTTTTGGCGGTTGTATATGAATTGCCTAAATTGTGGGGGTCATCCTTAAATGGGAGATCAACAGAATAACTGCCGTCGGTATTGCGAACAGTTGTTGTGGCATAAATATTTTCACATTGTTGCTCGTCAGGACTTAAAAACTTACGCGAGGGTATCTCCTCGACTGCCCAAAATTTTTCGACAATCTGATGTAGCGGGTCAGAACTAAAAGCACACAGTGTGCGAGTAGCGAGTGGCGGGAAAACAATAGGAGCATCACCCATAATTAGGTAACCTAAGGTCGTTTCAAAGGCGGAGGGCGTTTGATCATTTACGGCTTTTATTTTATCATGCAATAATATTTCACAGTAAAGTTTAACACCTAAAAGTACGTCTATAGGTCCAGGATGTGAAAACTCGTCATCAGCGAGTGGAAGTTTATCAACAAAATCGATAGCTGACCTATCAACCAATGAGTCGGGCAGCAGTGACGTAATCTGGTTTACTATCATGGGCTTTATAGAATATTCACACTTACTATCAAAACGAGAAGTGAACTTCAGTGCGGTGATACCTATAATTTTTTGTGTAGCTCCTCCTATACCCTGAACTTCCGTATAGCGAGTTTGTTTATGAATGGGAAGCGATAAGCGCTTACAACAATCTTCAGAAATATAATCACTCTGAGAGCCTGGATCCACAAGACATCTCAAGTAGTGAGTCTGATTATAACAATCAATAACCTTTACTTTAGCGGTACCTAATAAAGTAGTTGTTCGGGAGCGATTAGCATGATCGTACGAAACTGTACAAACAGATGCATTCCTTTCAAATGGATGCAGTGAATTGATAGCGGCGCGGGAAGGAGTCAAATTAGATAACTCGACGGCATGACTGCTCGACGCACTGCGAGCGGAGCCATGAGAGGTAGCGGGAATCGTAGTGCGGTCTGACACCACCTCTGCACTCATATTACAGTGGCTTGACTTAACATTTGCATTGAAATGCAATAATGAGTGGTGTCGCATAGAACAATGAGAACAATTATGTTTGGAGGTACAAGAAAAAGTTTTATGTTTGACACTTAAGCAGTTGTTACAGAAATTATTATTTTTGATATAAATATAACGGTCGTGCGGAGTTAACTTCATAAAAGAAGGGCATGAATATAAATGTTCGTGTTGTTTATTATTTTTACACAAATCACAATTATCGCTGTTATTTGAACCCGACCCTGAGTCCATATTCACAAAAGATTTTGTGTACGGTGAAGAGTTAGGTTTATTGTGTTGTTTGTATGGCTGAGAATAATTAGCAGCTGATTTGTTATTATTATTCACAGAACGAGATAAAACTTTACTTTGCTCCTTAATAAATTCAGTAAGGTTATAATAAGTAGGTATTTTTTCTTTCCGATATGATAATTCAAATAATTTAATTGTATTTGTATCTAACTTCTGAAGGGCTAAGTGCAAAAAAATAAAATCGGTTAAATCACTAAGCTTTAATTGTTTAAGCGCTTCGACGGAAGAGTCAAAGTTATTAATAAATGAATCTAAACCTAATGAGCTTGTGTTAGTTAGCGGTTTGAATTGTAACAACTGATTAAGGTACGCGCAGGCGAGCGAGCGAGGGTCGTCATACTTTTGCACGAGCGCATCCCAAATAACAATATAATTTTCAGCGGTGGGAGCCAGCCCAGCGCATACACACGACGCCTGCCCGGTTAATTTACCTACCAAGTAAAATACTCTCTCAGTATCAGTAAGCGATTCGTTATCATGAATCATAGTTTTAAATTGATTATAAAATAAGGGCCAATTCTTGATGTCTCCATTGAATGACATCAAGTCAATGGGTGGAAGACGACGCTTGCAATTCGTAAAAGTTTGCGGTGGTGAATGAGAATTATTGTCATTACATTTCTCAATATCGAATAAAACTAGTTTTATATATGAGTACATTTCTTCAAAAGAAGTCCATGAATCGTAATCTATACCTGATTGCGGGTTTAACTGTAAATTTAGCATATTGTACGAATCCAAAATGTCCTGATAATCATTACGTAATTTCTCGATATTTGAAGCATTTGCACAAAACACCTTATAATTTTGTGGATTCTGTTCGGCTTTTTGTGCGAGTTGAAAAATGTTCTCTAAACGTTTATAAATAACATCTCGTTTGACTATATATAAAGTTAGCTGATTTTGATTTGTATTAACAGTTTCTTCTACAAAAGGCTCACTTTCTCTTCTCTTAGATTTGCCCATTGTAGTTATGTTGAAAATAAATGTATGGATTACAAATAATTATTTGTAGCGAGTAAATAAAATAACGGGTAATAATTGATTAAAGTTTGTAGCGAGTAAATAAGATAGCGGGTAATTATTAAATTTGTGATCGTTTTTAACAAGTATTGGCGGTTGTCAAAAGATTAAACTGGCGGTTATTGAAAATAAAAATAATGGAGGTTATTTAAAGTAAAAATAATGGCGGGTAGCGAACGCTGAGACGCTGAGCTCGTGATCGAGTTAGCGGGAATGTTAACTGAACAACGAACGAGTAATGGAATGCGAAGATGTATTCAATATAGAAATACCTACATCACAAACATAAAACAATTAGAAATAATCACGATATGTTGTACTACACAAATGCGGTGCGAATATAAAAATAAAAACAGTTGCCAATGCGGTAAAATATTAAAATTAATTGACAAAATGTTTAATTTGCGTATCACAACGAACGCGTATTATTTCTTGCGGTTTGTATATAAATAATTTATAAGGAAGTACGTATTAAATTAACGTGATCTACAATTTGGAATTTGGGTCGAAGTGACCAAAAAATATGGTGGCGCCTATACCACCAACATTTGGGTGCGGGTGAATAAATATAAGTACTTAATGGTTTCGACAACCTCTAGGCCAGGTTATATAAGTGGACTGTATTTAGGTGGTTTAAAGATAATTAAAAATGGCAGCACTTGCAAAATACCTTTTACATAAATGGACGACGAAATTAGGTTAAGGCACTGAGGAAATTGGCAGGAAAAACATGCACACTTACCTAAGCCGCCAACCACGTTCCTCAATCGTCCTGTTTCCTTGGTACTTCACAAGTAGCTGGTAGTAGATCACAAAAAGTAGCACAAATCACACGAGCGTCCGTCTCAGCGAAGACACAAAAGCAGAAGAAAAAAAAGTTTTTGACTGCACCGTTTAGCGGCCGATGCAGTGAGACGGCACTATATAAAAGTGTACATGTCGGAAAAGGATGGGAGAAGATAGGATAAGGCATTTTGCTAAGTGCGTAGACTACCCTATTTAGAATTAATAAATATTGTTAAGTTCGAAATCCACCAAAGGTAAAGAAAGAAAGAAGTCAAGGAAAAAAGCTGATTGCCTCATTCTTTGGTCGGAAAGGTCATTTCGCGACAGTTGTGCTAGAAGATGGAAGGACAGTTACTACAGACTGGTATATCAATCGCTGTTTGCCTGTAGTCTAAAAATTTTTCAACAAAAAATTCGACAGCAGCGCCCTCGAAGCAGGATCCTCCTTCACCACGACAGTGCTTCAGCGCACTCCGCAAAACGGACTATTGAATATTTGACTATGGCAGGTGTCGAGATAATGAGACATCCGCTATACAGTCCTGACCTAGCACCCTGCGACTTTCATTTAATCCCAAGAACTAAAAATAAAATTCAAGGCATTCGCTTTACGAGCCCTGAAGATGCGGTGAAAGCGTACAAAAATGCTATAGAAGAGACCCCTAAGGAAGAATGGGCCCACTGCTTTTCTCAGTGGTTCTATCAAATGCGACGATGTGTACTTAGAGAGGAACGGAGATTACTTTGAAAAACAATAAAAGTATTGGTAACTTCCTACATTAAGCCGTTTTTCATTTTCTAAACATTTTCAGTGTTACTTAGGTATAAGATGCTGTATCCACAGTGAAATAATTTTAGGAAAATGACTACGTAAGAATAATAGAATATCATAACGCTCAATCAAATCATTAGAAACTTATTTTTCTGGAGTGAATAATTAGGACATACGACAGTTAAATCTTTCTTGCTTGTAATTTCAATAAATATAATTTATTAAAACTCGCCCAAGTTGGACTATTAAATTGATATTGATATAGATCTACAAACGATAGTACGAGAGCGATATAGTAGAACCATTTATAGATTCCGAATGCGAAATAACAAAATGAATAAAATTAAATAGTTCATTGTTTTTAACGATTGTACACGACGGTACCAAGGCCGTTCAGATCGAAGAACTCTTTATTTGCATCTTCACAGTATTTCTGCGACACATTTGCTGAATAATAATGTATTTGACGGCCCTTTACGGACGTTACTGATCGATCTGTTATGTGTATTGAATTCAGTATTGTACCACTACTTATCGAATTGTCTATACAACTTTGAACCTTATCTGAATGGTTAAGGGCTCGGAAGTACAACAGAATTGCTTTTATTTTGTACAACGGATGTAATTAATGTCAATTGTTTCTAATGAGAATGATCATTTGATTTGATGCCAACAGCAGGTAATATGTGTAGGTGAATGTACTGAATCAGTGCCAGGTGAACCTGGCGTCGCATACTGCCTAACATTTAGCTTTAAAAGTATAGTTATCAAATCCACTAGGTTGTTGAGTTTAATATTACCACATATATGTAAGAGAAGACTATACCCACCTGCTTTTTCTGCAGCATATTCGTTGAGATGAATAAGACTATTTGCTAAAAGTGCCAGGCGTTACTAGACAACCATCTAGGTACTCTTATGTGAGATGATATGATCTAATCACTTTTTATCACAGCTTTTTATCATCTGAGGGAGACAGAAGTTTATAGACAGCACAAATAGATGGAACCACCAGTCTATTGAGGGCTACGTGTTTTGTGTTTATCTGACTGTGACAATGAAGATAACATCGCATACATTGTTCTGATATCAAAGTACTTCTATTAAGGAAATCAAAAAACAACGTTGGTAGGTACAACAAACACTTATTATCAACTAAAGGAGCCAGTAAAGTATTACCATTAGAATAGAGAGCAGCCATGAAATTGCTAAAGACTAGCTTGCTCTCAGTGCCAAAATTCCAATTGGAAGTATTCTTGGAAAATTTTCCGTATCTTACTAATATACCAATCACTTACCATCTGAGGAAGCCAGCAGATCATGAACAATACAGACAATGTGGCCATCAGTCTGCTGAAGGCCACTTCTTCAGCCGTCGCCGCGTTGTGGTGAAGACTGGGTTTGCTTCCAGTACCAGCGTTAAGACTTCTCTGCCGGCAGCTACTCTTGGAGACCCTTCGGACGACGGGCGGGCCGCCAGCTCGCGGCGCCGTGATGGAGTACAGGGCCTGGATGACGGCCAGGTTGCAGTAGACGAGGACCAGGCAGAGCAAAGTACCTTTAACAAAAATGTCCTTTCATCATTACCAGTAGTAGAAAAGTTGAAAGGAAATCGCCTATCTTGGCATGGACATGTGATGAGAAGAGACGAAGGGCATGTCACAAGAAGAGTGATGAATATGACTGTTGATGGATGGACGGGTAGAGGGCGACCTAAAAAGAGATGGATTGATTGTGTTAGAAAGGATATGATTAAAAGGGAGAAGACGACTCAATGACGACTGACAGGATTGTATGGAAGAGGAAAACATACTGCTCTCTCTCTCTCTCTCTCTCTCTCAGCCTGTATCAGCCCAATGCCCAATGCTGGGTGTAGGCCTCTTTCATTTATTTCCATAGCAAGCGGTCCAGGGCTTTCTGCATCCATTCTCGTTCTGCCACTCGTCTAAGGTCATCTGTCCATCTTGCTGGTTGCCTTCCTACGTTTCTGCGACCTGTCCGTGGTCTCCACTCAACAACTTTTTGTCCCCATCTCCCATCATCTCGACGACATATATGGCCCACCCACGACCACTTTCTTTTCGCAATGACTGCGGCTATGTCCGTTAGTTCCATCCTCCTGCGTATTTCGGTGTTTCGAACCTGATCGCGAAGGGAAATCCCTAACGTAGCTCTCTTCATTGCTCTCTGGGTGACCTGAAGCGGATGGATCATCTGTTTGGTGAGAGTCCAGGTCTCAGCTTCTTAGACCATTACCGGCATAATGTACTGTTCATACACTTGGCGCTTGAGGTTCAGAGGTACTTGTATTGATTTGAGTAGGTACATCGGAAAACTTGCCAAAAGCACCCCACCCTAAATTGAGGCGGCGCTTAATTTCGCGTTCTTGTCCTCTCCTTTCTAAACTCAAAACTTGACCCAAGTATATGTACTCTTCCACTCTCTTGATTTCGTGTCCACGAACAGTGATGAAGTCAATGTCGGTGTTTCTGCACATGATCTTGGTTTTAGAGGTGTTCATTTTTAAGCCGACATTGAGTGTTATTGAGTACAACTCCTCCACCATGGTCTACAAATTATCTGTGTTGTTTGCGAATATTATGATGTCATTAGCGAAACGGAGATAAGACAGAAATTCTCCGTTAATGTTTATGCCTCTTTCTGACCAATCTAGAAGCTTAAATTGGTCCTCCATGCATGACGTAAACATTTTGGGTGATATGGTGTCTCCTTGTTACACTCCTCTTTCAACAGACACAGGCTTTGTTAAATTGTGCAGTTTAACTCTGAGTGTTGCTGCGTGATATACATCTTTTATTGCTTGCACATATCTATAATCAACTTGGCATCTCTGAAGAGAGTGTACAACAGCCCAGTGTTCCACAGTATCAAATGCCTTTTCGTAATCTATAAAGGCTAGCCGCTATAGACTGATTGTATTCGGTACACTTTTCTATTACTTGCCAAACTGTGTGTATGTGGTCAACCGTCGATTATCCACTTCTAAATCCTGCTTGCTTGACTGGTTGTTCAAAGTCAAGCCTAATGGTAAGTCGCAAAGTAATAACTTAAGAGAACAGCTTATATACATGGCTGAATAAGGAAATGGGTCGGTAATTTGCAAGATTGGTGACATCTCCTTTTTTATGAAGTAAAATTCCAACCGCATTTTTCCATGCTTCTGGAGCTATTCCTTCAAATAACACCTTGTTAAACAGGAGCTAAAGCTGATTCAAGACCGGTGTTCCAACATGCAAGAGCTGTTCATAACAGGCGTGTTTAATCTCATAAAGACTCACTTCTGGTAGATTATCGGTTTTGTGTCTAGTGAGCTTGGCTCTGTGGTCATTTCCAGATGGTACAAAAGAGGCTGGTTCAGTTTTTTGGGATCTTTACAGCTCGGAGTAATATTTCTCCACTGCTACTAATATTTCCCCACGGTGTGATGTTATTCGGCCTTCATTTGTACAAATTTTGTGGATTTGATTGTTACCACGCTTGAATTGTTTTCTAAACACTTTGGGACCCCGATGTTTCTCTATAGTGTCTAAGATCAGTTTGTGTTTTTTCTGTCTTAAAATTTGATCTTTCCTTAATGCGTGTCTTATTTGGCTATTTAGTTTGTTTAAATCTTGCTGGTTAGACGATGATAACAAATGTTTTCGTTGTTCCAGAAGTAGAGTCACATCTCGAGACATTCTAGGTGTAGATCTAGATCAAACATACTGCACCGACCCCAGATGATCTGGGAACAGGGCTAGTGAATGAATGATCAGTCCACTGATATATGCTGGCTCGGGCCTCTCTGCTTATATCAGCCAACTGCTAGCATGGGACAGTCCACAGAACATGGAAAAGGGACAGTCTAAAGGAGAACTTTGTTATAATCGCTTCGCTTTCGCTTGGCGATCGCAGTTTGGCTTATGATAGAGAAAAGACGCTGTAGCCAGTCTTCTTCTAGCAGTACTCATTTAGTCGCCGTTAGGACACCCATAGGAAGAGAAAGGGTGGTGTTATTCTCTTAGTGTACCAACACTACACTATACTAGAAGTTGTCCCTAAATTTTATGATTCTCTTACAGGTTGAGGTCGACAACTAAACCATATAAAAATTATTTAAAAAAAGTTTTGGTTTGGTACCGACTCAAAACAATACTTATTTCGTATCAAAGGCTTGTTCATAATATTAATAAATGAATCATACATAGTGCTGTAGAAGTAGACGAGTATTTATTTTCTCTAGTTTTTTGTTTTAGCGGTATCACAGCTACTCACCAAAGGCAACATAGACAGCTGCGTAAGCGAAGTCCACGCTAGTGACTGCCTCCCTGTACCGCATGCATTTGTGTGCGTGCTCGTCGTAGTAGAGGCCGAGTCCGAACACAGGAGCGCAGGTCAGCACCGCTGCCCAGAACCAAGTGACCAGCAAAGTCATACGGATCACGAAGTAGGTTATTTGCTGAAACAAATTATAACTTAAGATATTAAACTGTGCCCTTTTTCTTGACGTGTGATTTTCCTCAAGGGGACTACTAGAGCTAAGTGCTGCGCCCAATTGATTTAATTTTATTACTTCTAATAAAAATCAACTTAAAAGTCCAACGATTCAAAAGATCGACAGATCAAAATATCAACAGTTTCAAATATCAACAGTTCAAAAGATCGACAGTTCATTTGATCAACAGGCAAAATGACAACAGTTTAGGTATAAAATAAAAATTTTGATCAACACATTTTTCACTATAGGAACTTACACTCGAATCATTTTAGGGTGATGTAAGTTTTGCCGCCGTTCATTTGTCAGAATATTGTTTTTGTATACAATCAATTTTTTTTTCATGATTATTACAATGTATTGATATGTTTTTTTTTTAACAATATTAATATAATTTAATAATCATGAATTCAAATGAACGGCGGCATCACTTTCATCACTCATAAACAATATTCTGACAATAGGTGCAATAAAAATGTATGTTACTCGTATATACTCTCAGTCCACTATAAATCGTTGCAAATAATATGACTAACCAGTTTACCAGACTGGAGGAGTCGAAAACAAAGATGTTATGAAATAATTCATAACAACTCGTTCAGCTATTTACTATTTCAATCGGATTTATAAACTCAAACATCTCACGTCTGAATTCGCGAAGCAAGTGAAATGATTGTTTGCCATTTGGGCATTACAATATTAGCACTCACTTCCGTTGCGCAATTAGATTCGCTTCCTTCCATTCCATATTTGAATTCAAACGGTGTTTAACGGTTTTTCTTGTCGATAATTTTCAAGTAAGTATTTATTTTGCTTAACGGTCTAAATAACACAAGTCAATGCAGCTTCGGTTTGCAACAAAACTTAGAAAAGATTGTCTTTATATTACTTATTTGTTTTGCTTAAAAACAAAACCTCTTTTAAAGATCGTCTGTTTTATTATTATTTTACTACTACTACTACTACTTACTACTACTGACTACATTAGTACACACTAACTAGGTAGCTTTACCACCAGATTATCCATTTTAATCTCACCTCTCTCCACATCATAAGATATTCCAGTGTTTCTTAAGTCCTGATGTGATGTCGTACCTCCTATCTAAACACAAAGACTTCATATTTACATACTCAGTTCATAGTCGCAATAACCTAGATACATATTTTGATCATGTCACCTGTAATGGGTGTTAGTCGCTCGTTTGCTAAATTCTCCTTTCAAACTGTTCAGATCAGAAAGTGGGTCTACGAACTTAAATAAAACTCTAGATTGTTATACCTTGTTGGATAGCTAACGAAACGTAGATGTTTTTAGGCACATCTGCCAAACGTGTGCGATACAATTTTTTTAAAATCTTCATTAAAGAAATGTAAATTGTAAATTTTTTTACTAACTTTTTTAACTTTCAATCGTCCAGAACAACGTATTTAGGTAACCTACTTAGGATTTTTGTTATTAAATTTGTCATATTTGTCATAGAGCATCTTAATCCGCATGTAAAAAATCAATAATAATAATATTAAGATGCAGTAACTTCAAAATATCGTAATTAATGGCAAAAAATCGGCATTTTTTATTAAAATATTTCAATGTCGATTTTCTTGAAACGTTTAGGTTTTGGGTAGGGTGTTCCATAGTGAAATATGTCAGAAAAGATGGGTACTACACGGCCTTAACGGATCTAGGTCGACTTAACCTGTATATCGATATTTCGATATATCGATATTTTATCAACAGTCCTAGTTGGCGACCGCAGTTTTGGCAATGGTGGGGTGGTGTAAAGATGCAGCTGCTTGTCTTCTTTTAGTGTCGGCACCCATAGCACGAGAAGTGGTAGTGCTATTCTATTTTCGGTTGGCAACAAACGGCAACAAGCTTTCTGGATTACTTTGATAGTAAAAATATTATTTTCGCATAGACATGTTTACGACTTTGTTTTCAGTGCCAATGCATTATTGTCGAGAATAAAATGTCTAGTGGTTTGACCCGGTTATTGAAGCTATAAAATGATCTCTAACTGATCGAGTTATTTACATTTTTTTGCGATTAGTTAAAAGAAAATATCTGACCTGTAATAAAGAAAAATGCCTTATACAAATTTATTTACAGTTACATGGTTATTTTCTCATCCTGAAAATCACTTAACACAGTTCTTGTTCCTGAAATCATTCCTTAAAGGGGGTATGGAGGAGCTTATTTACATACGGTGTGTATGTAAATACACCCCCTTCAATATATTCCTAACCTGGTATGGAGAATAACAGATGGGATTGCAAAATTGCAATATGATCTTGATGAAAAGCGATATACCTAATCGGGAATGCAGTGTGATATAGCTCTTTCCCAAGCAGACAGAGTCGTGTGCGAAGTGCTACTAATTTATATTTGGTCACTCCAACTTAAGTATATGGTGCTGACGTCACATAACGAGCTTCCAAGTTGGGTGGCCCTAACAATACGCAATATAGCCCTAAAAGTGATGGCTAGATCGTCGACTTCAGACATTAGCAAACATTCTGTTATGGTATGAAGTATGAAGGTCACCTGCAAAAATTGCTAGCAGGACGTAGGTACTATTTTATTAATGTTAGGCGGTTTATACGCGCATAATAATTATAGGTAACTAAATTAATTAGTCAAATTAATGATTGATCACGATCACATTTTATTGTTAAAATAGCCGTTGGGGCGCAAAGGTTCTGGCATTGCGATCGCGGACTGGACGACGATATGTGAGTAGGGTCCCCATCAGGTGGACCGACGATCTGGCGAAGGTCGAAGGAAGACGTTGGATGCGGGTGGTGAGGTTTCGATCGTTATGGGGATCCTTACTGGAAGCCTATGTTCAGCAGTGGGTGTCGTTTGATTCAGAAGATGATGATGGGAACCTAAATTGTTTTAGCATCACATACTTCTATATGTAGAGACGACATAAATTACAATGCCACTTCTTAGGAAAAATTAAAGTCTTTCAATTTTCTTTCAATCTTATATAACATCGTAAACTTTGGTCGGATAACAATTCTAGCTATTGGTTTGTTTTGTTGTAAGCAGTGCAGGATTTACATATTTGCCGCCCCAAAGCTATAAATTTTTGCCGCCGTAAGAAAAACAAAGCTTTGTTTTACTGCCGCCTATTATATTACTATTGTGCCGCCCTAAGCTTCAGCTTTTTCAGCTTCTATAGTAAATCCGGCACTGGATGTAAGTAAGTAAACAGCCTAGGTATAATCATAGTACTGCAGGGCAAAGGCCTCCATCATTGAATTCAAGTTACCACAGTAATGATGGGTACGCGCATAATCACCACGTTTGATAAATGCGGGTTGGTGTTCACAAACCCGAGCAATGTTCGAAGATTCAAAACTCTTGTTGTCCATCCGATTCGAAACCAGGACCCCGTGATTTGACCCGGTAATTTAACTACTGGACCAACAGTGCGTTGTTTCATTTAGGACACAAAATCTAAATTTTTAACCTTAACCTAGTAACATTCCTCATTGGATGTTTTTATTGTGTTGTCAGTTAGCCGTGTAATTCAACACCCATGCAACCGTAAATATAAAAGGCAATTGAGTTGATTGGGTCGCCATATATCTTCCGATACGCGACTGATACTGCGGATACAATTTATAGTAAAAAATAAACTGGATATTATGGATTCAAAGCTGGTCCTGTGACCTGTCCTTATCTGTCAAAATTTGGCTTAAATGTCTCAAATATATTATACGATAATCGAACCTAAAATAAAGAATAAATTATTGGAGAATGTTGTAACTTTTAAAAAACTTTGCGAAAAATAAACAGCCTAATATCCAAATATCGTTAAAGATATTATTTGGTAAATAGTTTTTAATCTTACAAAGAACGTAACATCGTTTTGATAGAAACACTCCTACAAAATACATTTATAAGCATTGACCTTTCATTATTTTCCCAGTCATCTGGGGTCGGTGCAGTAAGTATGTTTTACTGTTCCAAACAATCTTGTGAGTCTATCTTTCTTCCCTTCTCAATCATATCTTCTCTGCCACAATTCATCTCTTTTTATATCGCCCTCTACCTGTCCATCCATAATTTGTTACGTGCCCTTCGTCTCTTCTCATCACAAATGTCCATACCAACATTGACGATTTTCTTTCAACTTTTATACTACAGATAACCTTTTAAACTGATAGAATGAACATCTAAGATGTAAGCCACAAGTAATGACAGAGAAACAAATTGATGTTTCTCGACGCGTTTGACCATTAATATGCATTCAGTCATACATAATTCCCTAGCCTAGATCTAAATATAGATTCTCCTAGTTTAGAAAGTATGACTTGTGATATGATGCGATCTACGCAATTCACACTTGTTTACATGCTACAAGATGTAACTTCTTATTCCTTTGATCATCTTCGTCATTAGCCTAAACCAGTCCTCGGTTGAATACAGAACTCTCAAAAAGGAGGATTTTTCAAAATGGCCACGTTTGGTTTACCTCAAGTGGGCTGGCGTTCGCAATTTGGCCCATGGTTTTAATACTGATCGAAAGGTTGTGGGTTCAAGTCCCAACAACGCCAGTCGAAATTTTTATTTCAGGAAATGTATTTCCATTTTACATCATCATCATCATCATCACCATCACCAGCCCACTGCCGGACACTAGCCTCTCTAAAAGAATTACTGCTATATAAGCACAGAAAATGGAGAAAGGTTAGTAAAGCGATGTAGGCGGGGCAGGCGCGCCACAGACGTTATGAGCGAATGCTTGTAAGTAAGCGCTGTGATTGTTTTTTTTTGACGTGGCGCGACCAATAGGGTCAAAAGAATTCGCTTGATTGGCATGAACTTGTTTATGTGTATTGGGGCGCAAGCGGCGACATCTGTTCTCAACTTCTCATACAAATGGCGCATGACAGCCTTTGTAACCTTTTTCCATGTTCTGTGGGTATAAGCCTCGCTTGGCAGGGAGGTTGGCGACTACAGTTTGGCCAATGCTGGAGGGAAGACGCTGCTGCCCGTCTTCTTCGTGCAATACTCCTTTAGTGTCCCTTACGACTCCCGTGGAAGTGAAAGGTGGTGCTATTCTATTTTCGTACCTGCACCACACGACATCAGCAATTTAATGGGGGCTACCGTTTCTTTGCTCACCAGTTGGCGCCACTGTAGACTGAGGTCCGGAGGTATAGCTGTCAAAGGCGATTGGCGCCGAAACAAAGTGTTATATCTTGAATCTAATTAAGGTTATATTGTTTATAAATAACTATCTTGATATCAACAAACTAACTTCTGAAATAGTTGCTCTTGAGGCCGCCTATTTTTGCGCTTTTTCTTAATTCCGCTTTTAAAGGGTTCACATTAATCGCCAAATAATCCATATTTGCGATAGTTTACGAAGGAGATCACTTTCCAGCAGGTAAATTAAAGAAATTATAATTTATGCAACAAATTCCGCTAAAACCAGTACAAAGTGAATGATATTGGACCTCACGCGACACTAGCGCCTCTAGTGGCAAATTCACTAGCGATAACCCCCATTGCTTTAAAACAGTTTAAAAATATCAATAGTATGGTAGTTAAACTTTCTTCGAAATTCAGTGATATGTCACGTCAGACGTATCTGTTAGAGTAACCATTATCAAAACCATATTGACGCTATACGCTTACATCCTATACGACACTAGCAATTAAGTTACATAAAAAACGTAAATAGTTTCTTTGAAATTCATACTGACGCTATTCGCTTACTTTTAAGTCTGAACGTAGATTATGTCTTAATGATAATTAATAACTAAAAAGTAATTAATCTTCTCCTATTGCCAGAAACCGACACGAGGGTGAGATACTATCACGTGTTCGTTTCCGAGATAAATCAATAGAATACCCATTAGTACTGTTATTTTTAGGATGGGGTGTCATGACATAATGGTGCTGTGTCGAGCTGTAATTTGACGATCATCCCGCCGTCCGTGGTTAGCGCTTTGAACAATAAAACCAAGTGGTCAGAGGTTCGAAATTTTTGAGGGGATAAAAAACTGTTTTTTTCAGTAAATATTTAGAAGGGGTTTATTTACACCTTTTAATATTTTATCATTCCACTGCGTGCTTCCGGACAATTGTGGACTAGAGCCGAGAAGAAGCAACGCAAGAAAGATTAGAAAGGAATATATTGGTCTTGGTTAACCAAACATCTTCTGCAAATACTTTATTTGATATTTTAGCAACTTAATTGCACTTATAATATCAGTATATAAACTTGAAAAATTTTGTCTCAGGCGGGACTCGAACCCGCATCTCCTCGCAACAACGCTGGCTCACAGCGTAAGAATATGCTTGAAAATTTCGCGCCGTGTCGCAGTGTCTCGGTGGCCTAATAGTATGGCGCCCGCCCGGCTTGCGAGGAGATGCGGGTTCGAGTCCCGCCTGAGACAAAATTTTTCAAGTTTATATACTGATCTTCTGCAAATAATTTGATTCTCAATAAATTTGATATTAGCAACGCTCCGTTGGTCTAGTGATTTAGGTACCGGGCCAAGATCTTGGAGTCATGGGTTCGAGCTCCGGGTAGAGCAACATAAATTTCCTATTTTCAATCTCAGGTTTGTGATCACCAACACGCACTTGGCAAGCGTGGTGATTATGCCTATCCCTTCATTGCTGTGGTAACTTGAATTAATACAGGGTGAAATTTTAACCACTTTCCAAAATTTTTATAGGTGTTCAGTATCGTATTTAGAGCCCATTTACGAAGTAAAAAATGTAAATCAAGTTGTCACCCGAAAATATTTTTCACGATATAGGTATCAATTTTTACGTTCCTAGACCTGTTAAGGTATAAAGGGAGAATCAAAAACTTATGAATAGTATCGTATTTAATGAATGAATATGCAATGCGTAAAAAAAGTGTTGCTAGGCGGCCGTATCAAAAATTTTAGATTTTTAACGGACATTTTCTAAGTTCTTTATCTTGACATTTTTGTACTGGCCTATACCAAAAGAAAAAATACGTCATTTGTTTTTTGTGTCGTAGATTAATATATTAAAATTTGGAAAGTGGTTAAAATTTCATCCTGTATATCTAAGTCGTAAAAGCTAACAAATGATTTTCATTTAGATATTTAATATTTAATTTCCCGTAAAGACGTTCTTCTGACCTTCTTCAACAATAAGTCAGCTAGGTACTTACGTACATTACATATGAGTGTTAAACGAAATTCAAAATAGAAACCATTTTTGCTGAGAAAAATATAAAAGTGTGTTACCTATTAAACCTTACAAATATAAAATACAATCCCAAGTATGTTGACTAACAACAATAGGAAAATGCGATTTGTATTTTCCACCCGACAAGTGAAGTGAGAGAACTGCGAAATAAATGAAATATGTAGTCAATGAAGTGTTATTTAATTGACATACCGATAAGTACAGTCTGGTAAAGAAACAAGAACTTACAATTTATAAACATACCTAATGTTTGATATTATATTATTGCACATCATGCGACACTAGAAAATTTTGCTGGCAGAAAATGACAGACATACAAAAAATCTGTAGAGCTTAGATTTTCATACGCATCAAATAAAAAGCTGTTATTTGAAATTACGAACAGACTCTTAAGTTTTCTTATTTGTATGTGTAGGTACATAACTGACCAACGAATACAATTTTGTCAAAACTAGGCTTTTTGTTTTGGTCTACTGTACTAAAAATATTACCTACGAGTAGGTATTTTACGCAAATAAGTTGAAGATTGCAGGAGGAAAATTTACGATATAATTTTATAACATTCAGTAATAACAACAGCACATTATTTCATTCACAATATAATTTATTGATTGTATGACCGCATAAGCTGTGAGCTATGACGTATGTAATATATCAAAGTCTCGTGCCAGTGAATGCAGTAGCTATATAACTTTAAGTCCCCATGAAATCAACCTGAATCTTTACGTTTTGTTTATTATTTTTCTCTTAGTTACGGTCTGTGGTGTAGTGCTAGCCTAAAATACTTATTTTAGCACCATTTCTTGCCCTATGGGAGACGTAAAGTAGAGTTTAAATTATACCATTATCCATACTCCGAACTTAGTCCGATTTTGGTAAATCCTAGTTTTGGAGCTAGTCGACGACCCGATTGGTGCAGTGATGCGGTGGTTCGCCTACTACTTAAGGGTCCCGGGTTCGATTCCCTAGCGACCAATAGGAGCGAAGCATTAGTGAAAAATGTTGCAAAAATAATCCCGTTCGTAAAAACGAAATTGACGCGGACGAAGTCACGGGCAACAGCTAGTCCATAATATGATGACTTTATGCTGGAATTTAGTGCTCAAAATGTTCGTCGGTATATAAGTGAGTACCAGTTCGTTAATCAAGTGATGATTCTGGTGTCAATACAAGTTAATTCACACTCAGCGGGCAATAAAATGCAGTAGTAAATAATAAGTGGCTCTTCTAACTTTTACGATCCTGCTATAAGTTGGTACTATAATATAATACTACACTGCGTGAAAAATTGAAGCGGCTGTCTGTGTGTGTGTGTGTTGCTCAAAATGATAACTTTGTGCGGCCTGTGATTTCACGTTTTATCAACCGACGAAAAAAGAGGATATTTTGTTTAATGTATGACGCATTATTTATTACCAGTTTGTTTGATTTCGATGCTTTTTGAAGGGTTTAAGGGTTTAATTTTAGATACATATCAAATCTAATAATTTTTTAAGCTATTGCATAGCTTCTATCGCGGGCCTTGAGCGCGGGGACCGAATCCAGAAATTCCGTAACAAAAAAACCTCACGCTGCCCACTTCGACCGGCACAGTGATACGGCTGTTCGACGAGGTGCGTGCGGTTTGACGAGGCGTTTGCCATTCGACGAAGTGGGTGCCGTTTAACTAAGTGGGTGCCGTTTGACGAAGTGGGTGCCGTTCGACGAGGCAGGTGCCGTTCGACAAGTTGGGTGCTGTTTGACGAGTGGGGTGCTGTTTGATGAGGTGGGTGCTGTTCGACGAGGTGGGTGCCGTTTGATGAGGTGGGTGGCGTTCGACGAGGTGGATGCCGTTTGACGGGTGGGGTGCTGTTTAACGAGGTGGGTGCTGTTTGACGAGAGGGGTGCTGTTTGACGAGAGGGGTGCTGTTTGGCGGGTACGCTGTTTAACGAGGTAAGTGCTGTTCAACGAGCGAGGTGCTGTTTAACGAGGTGGGTGCTGTTTGACAAGCGGGTGCTGTTTTACGAGGTGGGTGCTGTTTGACGGATGGGGTGCTGTTTAACGAGGTGGTTGCTGTTCGACGAGCGAGGTGCTGTTTAACGAGGTGGGTGCCGTTCGACGAGCGGGGTGCTGATTAACGAGGTGGGAGCTGTTCGAAAAGCGGGGGGCGTTTGCCATTCGACGAAGTGGGTGCCGTGTAACTAAGTGGGTGCCGTTCGACGAAGTGGGTGCCGTTCGACGAGGCAAGTGCCGTTCGAGAAGTTGGGTGTTGTTTGACGAGTGGGGTGCTGTTTGATGAGGTGGGGTGCTGTTTAACGAGGTGGGTGCTGTTTGACGAGCGGGTGCTGTTTTACGAGGTGGGTGCTGTTTTACGGATGAGGTGCTGTTTCACGAGGTGGGTGCTGTTCGACGAGCGAGGTGCTGTTTAAAGAGGTGGGTGCTGTTTGACGAGTGGGGTGCTGTTTAACGAGGTGGGTGCTGTTCAACCAGCGGGGTGCTGTTTAACGAGGTGGGTGCCGTTCGACGAGCGGGAGGCGTTTGCCATTCGACGAAGTGGGTGCCGTTTAACTAAGTGGGTGCCGTTCGACGAGGCAGGTGCCGTTCGACAAGTTGGGTGCCGTTCGACGAGGTGGATGCCGTTTGACGGGTGGGGTGCTGTTTAACGAGGTGGGTGTTGTTTGACGAGCGGGTGCTGTTTTACGAGGTGGGTGCTGTTTGACAGATGGGGTGCTGTTTAACGAGGTAGGTGCTGTTCAACGAGCAAGGTGCTGTTTAACGAGGTGGGTGCTGTTCGACGAGCGGGGTGCTGTTTAACGAGGTGGGTGCTGTTTGACGAGCGGGGTGCTGTTTAACTAGGTGGATGCTGTTTGACGAGCGGGTGCTGTTTAACTAGGTGAGTGCTGTTTGACGGGTGGGGTGCTGTTTGACGGGTGGGGTGCTGTTTAACGAGGTAGGTGCTGTTCGACGAGCGGGGTGCTGTTTAACGAGGTGGGTGCTGTTTGACGCACGCAAGCTATGCAATAGCTTTACCGCGACAGTCTCCGAGTGCCACACGTCTTTTTTATTAAATAATATCATCGGTATTAATATGCAAAAACAACTGTCTCTCTGACTGATACGACTGTACAGACAACAGCACGTCAACCTACCATAAAACGTCAAATTTTCTCAATTGATATTGATCTCTACTTGTTGGGACTTAATGTTGAAAATCAATTCAATGACCTTTAACTTTTTGGGTAGGTTGACCTGCCGTTGTCTGTTAGTTTTATCCACTAACGGACGGTCTTAATAATCTATCTATCTTCAGTTTTGGCTTATCGGAGAAAGAAAACATCTTCTGTCTCTGATTTTGCCGTCCAGAGAAACAAAGACAGAAGTTGTTTTCTATCTCTGATATGCCAAAACTAAAGATAGATAGGTTATTAGGACCGGCTGTAAGCCAATTTAAGTAGATAAATATAAATACTGTGATAATCTAGGACTAAAAAAGTTATGGAAATAGTCTTTTTATCCAGAAAATCATCAGACACATGGATAAATAAAGGGATGGTGGAAGAGTGTGTATAGAGAATCTCTTAATTCTCAATTTGGTTATGAAATAGTGATGCTGAGCGATGTGACTGGGAGGTCTTATATATACAGGCGTTAGGTAAAAAGCCCAAACTAGCCTATGCTGTATGAAAAAAAAAAGTGATGATATAAAATTTCTGACTTTACCGTAGTATTTATATGGCATATGTTATCGTACGCTGGTTTTTGCTTGTCATACCATTTATAGTCCATAAAATTTAGCTTGATTAGAATGACACCTGTCAAACTGAGGTGACTAGTGATGGGACTGACTCGACTGATCAAACGAAAAAAAACAGATAAGGCATATAAAGTAAAATGAAAATCAGATATATTAAGATTTAATAGTAAGTCAGTGTCGTGATTATTATAAGAATAATTGTAACAATCATGAAAATCAATTAGAAAAATTTTATCGCATAAAGAATCTAATTTTTTCGTCAACTATTAATAATTGCAATTTGATGTTCTAAGCATCAACCAATGCTCATTAAATCATTGGTAACATTTATGTTACATTACTTCGATTTTGAAATACTGTTAGTCTGTCGATTTCGATTTGTTGATTTTACCTCATCACTAGCGATTATGAAAAATGACGTAACCTTGTAAAGACGTCTTTTCAATTTAGGTGTAATTTTTGTGACTGGATTATTTTAATGATTTT
Source organism: Anania crocealis (assembly GCA_949315895.1). Classification (NCBI taxonomy): domain Eukaryota; kingdom Metazoa; phylum Arthropoda; class Insecta; order Lepidoptera; family Crambidae; genus Anania; species Anania crocealis. Next base: position 4,562,917 of record OX438869.1, on the reverse strand, counting down.
AACTTTAAATATCTATTTTATATAATTAAATTGATTAATATGTACAGCAATGTATACAAAATTTTTCTTAACATGCCAGTTATCAATATTTTTTCGTGTGCAAATGTGTTTCACTTGTGTGACGCTGATACAAAGTTACGTCGTCTCTTTCAATGAGAACTGTCATTCTAATCAAGCTATATTTTAAGGACTATAGTTAACGTAACAACCTGTATAGTGTTGACCTTTGACACGAAATTACCAAAATCCACGAGGAAGAAATCGCGGGGAGTGCTAGTACATTGTATGTTGACGGTAAATAAGCATTTCCATTTCCATTTCAACTTCAGCTATCGCGTGAAGTTGATTGATAAAGTTTTTGAACCGGAACACTTTATCCCAGTTTCGTTTGGAATAAACCGAATAGTTTGGAACGTCATCCTAACATACATATATAAATTACGTGTCACGTTGTTTGTCCGCGATGGATTCCGAAACTACTTAACCGATTTTAATCAAATTTGCACACCGTGTGCAGTTTGATCCAACTTGAAAGATAAGATACTTTCATGTCAATTTATAGTCGCCATATTATTTTATAACTTGGTAAGGTAAACGCCATATTTGATGCCAGTGTTATACATTTAAGATGTCAAAATACAATTATTACGTTATTCTGAGGCGATACGAAGTTCGCGGGGTCAACTAGTTAGTATCTTATACATATAAAATTCTCGTGTCACAATGTTCGTTCCCGTACTCCTCCGAAACGGCTTGACCGATTCTTATGAAAATTTGTGAGCATATTGAGTATACATCTATTTTTCATACCCCTTAGTGATAAGGGCTGTCCCACCCTTAACATTTTTATTTAATTTTTAGTCATTTTTTTAGTTTCTTTATTTTTTTTATTATGTCGCATTAAAAAATACATACAACCCTAAATTTTTACCCTTTTATCACCAACCCCTATTTTTTAATAGCCATTTTAGTAATTTAATCATTTTTCATCCCGCTCGATAACTGATCAATTATCGTCTTTTTTGTAAGGGTAGGGTAGGGGTAGGGAAGGGTTTAGGGTAGGGGTAGGGTAGGGGTAGGGGTAGGGTAGGGGTAGGGGTAGGGTAGGGGTAGGGGTAGGGTATGTGTAGAGTAGGGTAGGGGTAGGGTAGTAAAATTTTATAAAATATATACAACCCTAAATTTTTGCCCTTATATCACCAACCCCTATTTTTTGATAGCCATTTTAGTAATTTAATCATTTTTATGGCAAAACAACGTTTGCTGGGTCAGCTAGTATAATATAATATACATTTGGTATACTATGACGAATTTAATTAAGATGTATTAAAATGATTCTAACAACTGTTCAAACGAATCTTCTAAGTTTTAGGGATATTTAGTGTAGGCCTTTTGATAAAATCAAAATGAGACTTTTGTTTATTTTGGATGGTCATAAAACTTACACAATTGACGACCATTTGGATCAGCGGTAGTAAACGCTGCTTCTGAGCCATGGGTCGCGGGTTCGATCCCCGCACAGTACAAATATTTGTGTGCATGAACATGACTGTTTGTACTGGTCTGGGTGTTTTCTATTTGAATTTGTGTACCTATATTTAATTAAGATAATTTATAGTACAAGAAATTAATAACTTAATAATAATATGTATAATCACGAATACCTCATTGAGGTCATAATGTAACTACCTTAACATCTTTATGCCTGTATTGTCTGCAATGTTATATTATAGTGAAATAAATTAATATGAACATGAAATATGTATTATAGCGACCCGCCCCGGCTTCGCACGCGTGCAATGCTGATACTAAATACACTACAAAAAAACTGTGAACGTTCTATATAAAAAAAACATAGTGGCCCGCTCCGGCTTCGCACGGGTGTATGAAATATATCACTGAAAAAATAATTAAAATCGATCCAGTAGTTTTGATTTATTCATTACTGCCCGTGGCCCGCACGTGTTAAATTTGGAGTAAAACAATTCCCCTTTCCCTAATATCATGAAGATTTCCTGCTGTCTTTGGAATATCTACATTCCGCGCCGTCCTGGCCGGCCTACCGCCGCAAACGCTACGTCCCGTAATTTTTAAATCTGTAATATCTTCGAAAATATTTATTTAAATCATATTCTGTAAAGGGCCATATAGATCAATATTAAATCAACAATGTATTTAAAGTATTTAAATGGATAAGGATTAATGCTGTATTGGTTAAAATCGCTTCGAAAATTAGCTATAATTTGTCGTAAAAAGTAAATGACAAAAAATTTTTATTGTGGGATATTCATAACAGATAGACGTACACCATCGCGGAGTTTTCTGTAGACCTTTTCAATATGTACAATACTTAGTACATTATTTTGATAAATTTCATAGGGTTTAGCCTGCGTTTGCAATGTAAGCGGAAAAAAATGTGAATATTTACGACATCATATTAGAAACCTCAAAAATAACAGTATTTCTCCACTATTTAATGGATGTTATTATACATATGAACCTTCCTCTTGAATTACTCTATATATTTAAAAAAACCGCATCAAAATCCGTTGCGTAGTTTTAAAGATTTAAGCATACAAAGGGACATGGGGAAAGAAAAAGCGACTTTGTTTTATACTATGTAGTGATAAGTACGTATTTACAAAAAAAAGTATTTATGTAAGATTATCGATCGTCTAGTACCTCATACGACAGGGTACTTAATAGTAGCTTAATTTGGGACTAGATGGCTCTGTGTGGCCCAGTGAGGCATGTCTTAAATATTTATTTAATTTGTGTAATTTAATAATGACTTATGTTTATTTGTAGATGCTATGATTTTGTAGTTCTTAGCGGCCTCTGAGTTTTCATATAAATGTTCATTGCTTAGCTTCGTAAATAACCACAAATATCAAAATTCTGCAATAAGTAGACATCTTAAGACGAAAATTTCAAATTCTTAGCTAGTTTAACCCGTAAATGTAGGTATATTATTTTATTTTAATGTAGTGTTCGCGTGAATTCAAGCAGTCAATAAACTCAAAATTGTTAAACTTTTATAAATCAAATAAGTTTCCTTATACACCGTGCTTTTTGAACCACCTGAAAAACGAAGCCCACGTTTTATGTAACCATTATGTATAACATCATGGCAGTGTTATTTATTTTATCAATAAAAATAATCTTAGCAAAATTTTAATTATTGGTTCAGTATTTTAATTTTAAAACACGCTGTGATGTGCACAGATGTATTATTTTGATTCGGCGGGGTCCCAGGTGAATGAACCTTACACAGCCACGACCCTGCGTGTCACAGCGTATTTTAAAATATACTTTTTTTATTCTTTTATTTTTTTAGGCTTTTTCCAATTTAGCATGCCGTGTTTTAAAAATGAATAGCTAATTCTACATTTTATATTTTTTAGGTTTATGTGTATTGATAAAAAATCAAATAATACTGCCAAGATGTTATACACAATAGTTAAATAAGGTAGGCTTCGTTTTTCAGGTGGTTGAAAATGCACGGTGTATACAGAATGTCTTTTTCATCATCTTTCGTTCAGTACCTATTGTATTTTTTAGAGCCCATTTAAGAAGTAAAAAAGGAAATTAAGTTTTCACCCGAAAATATTTTTCGCAACATAGTTTTCAATTTTTACGGTCCTAAGCCTGTTAAGGTATGAAGGGAAAATCAAAAACTTATGAATAGTATCGTACCTAATAAATGAATGAGATGCGTATCGCGTAGAAAACATGTTGTTAGGAGGACGTATCAAAAATTTTAGATTTTTGGCGGACATATTCCAAGTGCTTTATCTTGTCATTTTTGTACTTTGCTAATACCAAAAGAAAAAATAGGTAATTATTTTGTTATTTGTGTCGTAGATTGCTATATTAAAATTTGGAAGCTGGTTAAAATTTCATTCTGTATAGACCTATAGGAGATTTGTCTCTTAATATCTAATTTTAAATATGTAGATATCTAAATAAAACAATTTTGACCAACTGCCAGAAGATATTGTTGACTAACAATATAAATTGCAATTTTTGCCACGTATATCACTTGACACATATGCGGAAAAACAAGGCTGTTCAATAGCTATTATCTAGGTACAGTAATAATAATATCGTTGACGTAAAAGTCTAGCTATTTCTGCGATTACTATAATAATATTACTCTCCCTGCTATGCTGTTGCATAAATAGCAAGATATGGAGTGAAATATATATGGGACCTTTCATTTCAAAACTACAAATAAGTATGTCATTGAAATCGTTCAACTAGGCAAAATATTTAAAAACATAATATGTAATTACGCGTCTAGAGAGAACTTCCGCTTTTTTCCCAGTTGATAAAAGACTACCTAGTTTGTTTTCTATTAAGGGGCACTACTAGAGCTAAGTGCTGTATTTATTGAATCACTGTTAACACTTTCATGCGAACATGCTATTATCTGAGCTCGATGCGATTACGCACATATTTTTTTCATATAAACTGGATCGACGCCCAGAGACGGTCTGCTAAGAGCACGTGAATTTAGTGTTATGTTATAAAGCACTGCAAAATATTTCAAGTTTATATACTGATACCCATTATTACATCATTTAATTTTAAATACCAGTGTAACTTGATGTTAACTGCTTTTCATTCTGGCATTCTTTACTACTTACTTACTGGAGGTAATTTGCTAAAATGATACTGTTCTAGTTTTTTGAGAATTGATTTTGTTTAGAAGTAATAACATTAAATCAATTGGGGGCAGCAATTAGCTCTAGTAGTCCCCTTAAGCCGCCTCTTACGATATCCATAGGAAGTGATGGGGCATACGACACCTATCGCGAGTTAACATGCTGCTTTTAAGTTCCTTACATACTCCTTTGACGACCTCCGTTTCAGTGGCGTACACACAGGCTTCCAAGGTGTCACCCGGGACCTCAGGGTCCCGGTTCAATGTAGAAAAAATGTGCTTTTCTAAATTTTCTCTGGTCTGGGTGTTTGTGGTACCTTCGCTGTTTCTGATTTCTACATTATTAGTGATTTAAACAGTTACCTGCTCACTTTGGGATCCGTTGTTGTGATGTTGTAAACATATATTTAATTTTGACGACCATTTGGATCGGCGGTAGTTAACGCTGCTTCTGAGCCATGGGTCGCGGGTTCGATCCCCGCACAGTACAAATATTTGTGTGCATGAACATATCTGTTTGTACTGGTCTGGGTGTTTTCTATATATTATAAGTATATATTTACAAAAAAAAAGTATATAAGTAAGTTTATCGGTTGTCTAGTACCCCATACGACAGGGTACTTAATAGTACCTTAATTTGGGACTAGATGGCTCAGTGTGGCCCAGTGAGGCATGCCTTAAATAAATATTTATAAAAAAAATATATTTATCTATTACGACCAGATGAACTTCGTATCACCTATCCTAACGACATAATGAGTGAAAATTATGATGTAGAACATTGTATGAGATTAACGATTTTACTATCAACCTCGCAATTTTTCCATATTTTCTCAACTTCTAAATCATCTCTGGCCTACGACAAACATTTCAAAACCAAAATCACCTAAATCGGCCAAGCTGTTCTCGAGTTTTAGCGAGACTAACGAACAGCAAATGATTTATACTTAAACAGGATGAAATTATAACCACCTTCCAAATTTTAATATATCAATCTACGAGACAAAAAACAAATGACGTATTTTTTCTTTTGATATAGCCCAGTACAAAAATGTCAAGATAAAGCACTTAGAAAATGTCCGCCAAAAATCTAAAGTTTTTCATACGGCCGCCTAGCAACACTTTTTTTACGCAATGCACATCACATTCATTCATTACGATACTAATCATAAGTTTTTGATTTTTCTTTTATACCTAAACAGGCCTAAAACTGCAAAAATTTAAAACTATAAATTTGCGATAAATATTTTCGGGTGAAAACTTGATTCACAGTTTTTACTTCATAAATGGGCTCTAAAATTTTTGTAGGCGTTCAGTATCGTAATACTGAACGCCTACAAAAATTTTGGAAAGTGGTTAAAATTTCATTCTGTATACATACATATACAGAGTGTAAAAAAACTAAACGCAGATCCTGAAGCTACGCAATCTGTAAAGCAAACCAAGTCATGTTACTAAATATTATAGCTGGGAAATAATTTTACTTTTGGGACTCAAAAAATATTAAAATACATAGCGCACTATGTATAGCAGCCGGAGCGTGGACCGCTGCGTTGGAGATGGCTGCTTAGTTCAAAATTCGTCCTTATTATGAACAAAATAATTTAAAAAAAACACTATGTTTGCAAGAAAAAAAATTTTTAAGTACCCTTTGGCATTTTTTGTAATAAAATGGAAAACAAAATTGTGACTTTGACCCTCAATATCTTTGGAACCAGCTGTTTCCCAGGTATGGTCCTAAAGAGAAAAATTATCCTAATGATGTGGACAATACGTGGTTTTCGGATCTGCGTTCGATTTTTTTACACCCGTTATAGATTTACCTTCTGGTAGGTGAACGGCCTGGTGAGAGCCAGGTAACGCTCCAGCGCCATCGTGACGGCGATGCAGACGCTGCCGATGCCGAACACCCGCAGCACGACCCGCACTACGCAGTACACCTGCGTGCTCCTCGCCCCGGGCACGTGGTCAGCTACCACCATAGCGGACATCATGCCGATCTGGTGATGACATTCAAGTTTATAGGATCTTAACCTTTAGTGTTACACACATATCAAATGTCTTGTAAATACGAGTACAATTCCTTGCAAAAAATACAATATAGAGTCACGCTGATCGTTCGCTGACCATCAGCGCCGAGCGCCGAAATGTATGGAAATCGCTGTCAGCGCTGACCGCCGTCGGCGCTCAAGTTCATACATTTTGACGGTCAGCGCCGACGATCAGCTTACGATCAGCGTGACTCTAAAATCAGCCTTAGTTAGTGGTCAAACACACAACTTCCGGTTAGACGATTGCTGTAAGCATTGCGCTACCTAAACATTTGATAGACGAATTTTATCAAAGGTTACTGCAAGCTAGTGGAATTTCAATATTTTTGGTTGTATGCCTCCAACATCCGAGATAAGTATTTATACAAATATTCAAAAATCGGTGAAGATAAAACAAACATAACTTTTAAAATTTGGATTTTGGACTAAATTATTATTTGTTTACTAAAAAGTATGTGAAAATTAGGTTTTCAGTTTAAATGAACGTTGTAATTGCTGCGGTTATGTGCAGAAGTGTGTGTGTGTTAAGAGCGGAGATCGCGACATGGTAATCGCAGTGTTCTCCAAATAAGTGGGTTAGGTGTCATTTTTAGGGTTCCGTACCCAAAGGGTAAAAACGGGACCCTATTACAAAGACTTCGCTGTCTGTCCGTCTGTCCGTCTGTCCGTCGCTCTGTCGCCAGACTGTATCTCAAGAGCCGCAATAGCTAGACAGTTGAAATTTTCACAAATTGTGTATTTCTGTTGACGCAATAACAACAAATACTAAAAACAAAATAAAATAAATATTTAAGCGGGGCTCCCATACAACAAACCCGTTTTTTTGGCCTTTTTGGTACGGAACCCTTCGTGCGCGAGTCCAACTCGCATTATTGGCCTGTTATTATTTTTAAAATTTGTACGTATACTGTACTAAGTACAGTACGGGTATTTATTCAGGTCTGACATCATAAAAAGTTTTTGAGCTAGAGGTAAAGTATATAACAAAATACCCACGATAGTTTGCAAATTCTGGAGCCCGCAAAGTCAATCAGAAATGCTGACAACAGCTGACAACGTTTAGAAAAGCATAGAAATAAAACAGTACTTACCAAAGCAACCAAGTCGTTAGCAGCAAGTGAAGTCAGCAGCAGGAGATGCTTTCTGTTCCTCACTCGCCTCTCCCCCCATCGAAGTGCGACAATAGCCGTCGCATTACCAATTATACCAATCGCGTACACAACTTTGAATAATGTAGAAAACAACTTAGCATCGTGCCTTTGTGGGATTGTTGCGTTTAAAATCGTTGTGTTGTCGTCATCGGCGAAAAAAGGCGCAAGTGTCGATACAACGTCCATTTTGATTAGTTTTTTGTTTTCTATTCAGTCATTTGAAGTCAATGTATGTAGAATCTGGAATTCTGATTGGAGTAGTGACGTTGGTTGTGACGTCACGTCATGTTATATTGCTGCAACAAAAGATAATCAGTTTAGTGGGCTTTGGAAACTTCTAAGAGTACAATCATGGTTTTAAAACATTATACGTTGGTGACATGATACAAAAAAATACATTCCTCTTCATAAAGGTGTCGTAAAAAAGTACTTTCAGTACATGTAGCAAACGGGCAGTAGCGTCATCTCTCCACAATTGGTCAAACTTTTAAGTAGGTACTCTATATGATATTTTAGCAACTTAATTTCAATTATAATATCAGAGTTTAAACTTTAAAATATAAGGAACTAAGCCACGGAGACATTACGTCACTGCGCAAATTTTTCAAGCACTGTTACCCAGCGTAGATAAGGGTTCGAGTCTTACCTAAGATATATTTTTTCAAGTATAAACACTGATATTATAATTGCAATTAAGTTGTTAAAATAATATAATAAAGTACTTAAAAGTTTTTCTTCCAAATATAATATGATTATCTGTTGAAAACTAGCCAAACCTTTGATGAGTTGATGGCTCATGTACTCTCGTTCTTTTTCTTTAATTAAACTCTATTCATTCTAACAAAACTTCATTGCAGCAAATAAATAATAAAATTATTTGCTGTAATGACACTTTAAAACCTAATTATGTGGTTGGTGATGATTAAAATAAGCTTTCGCTTCACGTTTCGATCACAAAGAACTTTTTTTATAAATAAAAAAGGTGTTAGAATTTCAAAGAGCCAAACGTTATAATGAAAATGTGTCAATGTTGCTGCTGTTGGCAGATTTATTAGTTTATTTGTAGAAAATACCGCATAAATGTTATCAAAGTAGAAAACAAAAATAGAAAAAGCACAATAATTTATCCTGATTTGACAGTAAGACCTAATTCTGTGTGATGTTCATAACAATATTTAGCTTATTGGGAAACATGAATAATACTACTATTACTTATATTGCAAATTATTGTTAGGGTTCCGTACCCAAAGGGTAAAAACGGGACCCTATTACTAAGACTTCGCTGTTTGTCCGTCTGTCCGTCGCTCTGTCACCAGGCTGTATCTCAAGAGCCGCGATAGCTAGACAGTTGAAATTTTCACAAAAAAATATGTATTTCTGTTGCCGCAATAACAAAAAAATACTAAAATCAATATAAAATAAATATAAAAAGGGGGCTCCCATACAGCAAACCCGTTTTTTTGGCTTTCTTGGTACGGAACCCTTCGTGCGCGAGTCCCACTGGCACTTGGCCGGTTTTTTTTCTTCACTTCACTTTACTAATATATATAACCTAAGACTATTCAAAATGTCGCGTATTGAATGAACCATCAGAAAATCCTTATAATTAAAAAATAAATAGAACCGACCGGACAGGTGAAAAAAGAATCAATTTTAGGTCAGTAGGAGACGATAAAATGTATAAACAAATTACCGACTATGTTTTGTACCTTCTTCTTTTGTGTAACAAAATTGATATTTACAAGTCTTCTGGACCGTGAAGTCATTTAAAGCTTTAAGTTCTGACTGTGATATTAATTGAAATAATCAACTTAAAGAAGTCGTAAAAATATACAAAGTGCATTATAATCACATCCGTTTAAGCAGTTTTTTATTAAGTAAGGTCAAGTATGAACCGATAATTATAATAGTAGGATGTGATGTGTTTAATGAAACTCGTGCCTAAGTTTTTTTAATTTATTATTACTTATGTCAAGTGCGCAGTAGACTCTAGATTCGTAAAAGATAAAAATATGCACTTTTGCTATTTTCCGGGGTTCCTTTGTCAACGAGGAACACCTAACACCATGTGCGTCTGTCTGTCTGTTGTCCATATGCGATTAAACTCAAAGACTCGTAGGTAGTAGAAAGCTGTAATTTGGCATGAATCTAAAATATACTACCGAATAATGAAAAAACTATACGCTCTCAACCATATAAATATTTAAAACTCATTTTTTTTAAACTATTTAAGTTTGGTTGTCTTTTCACCTATTTAATAAGACATAGCCTTTTTATTATTGCAAATATTTAAGGTATCCTTCCTTATGGACCGCGATTTAACAGAAGTAAATAAACTCTCCTATTTCAGATTATCTGAATTACAACTTAGAAAAAGTAAATTAACAGCCACATGCCATTGCAGGGCAAAGATTTCATCATTGAATACAAGTTACCTACCACAGCAATGATTTGTACTGGCATAATCACCACGCTTGCACAAACTCCCAAATTATCTTACCAACCGACCCAGGAATCGAACCCGGATCCTGATAGACCCCGGTTCTTAAACCAATCAAACCTCATGGTCTGATTATTACTATTATAACATTCGTTATTACTGTATGACAATAAGATAATTTAGCCGATATTCAAAAGCGGATAAAACAACTTAGGTATAATGTTATTTACATATTTACCAACACATACACCTCGTTTATTAATAGTAAACCGCCGTAATAAGAGATATCGTTGATAATGAAGTTATATGTCGGCTGTAGTATTAATAATAGATCGAGATAACGCCATGTTTGAGCTAAGCTCCTGAAAGTGCTAAGTAAATAGCGTGGGCTACTTTATTTAACTTAGATGAAAGTACGTGTACCTTAGTATATTGTCAGTACCTTGAGCACTAGGTTTTGGGTTCTATTTACGCTCGAGTTACAATATCCATTCTTTTTTTTTGTGAATTTCTTTATGCTCTGATTTGAAACACATTTTTTTTACCTCCGTGGCGGAGTGGCGTACATACACTGGTTTTCAAGGTGTAGAAATAAGTGTTTTTCTACATTTTCTCGGGTCTGGGTGTTTGTGGTACCTTCGTTGTTTCTGGTTTCCAAAATACGAGTGCTTTAAATAGTTATTCAAATTGGTATTAGATTCAGAACAATGTATGTGATGTTGTCCACATTTTATTTTATTTTTAATTTTTAGTTTTTGTTTCTTTTTTTAAGCAATCAAATAAGTTATTTATAAAATCCATTTATAAAGTTTAGTGTTTATGCTGCTTTTGTGCCATAAGAATAGAAATATAATATTAAAACTAGAAATAATATATTTGTTATGGAAATTGGGACTCTAAAAACTGCAACATAAGTTGTTGATCATGTCGTCAAATCATCCCCTAAAATACTCGAAAGGACGGTGGAAGTATGTAAGGATAATAAATATTTCCTTTGGTAAGTATTTAATGGAAGATTTTTAATTGTGACAATTTTACGTGATTTCTAAAACCGCAATGATATGCCCTATATAAAATACAGGAGATCGTGGCATAAATTACTAAGACGCGAGTTCACCAATACTTAAACAGCCGGTAAACATAGATTGACGATTAATTTGACACAATTCCCACACAAAATATGTCAATTAAAATTTTAAACGCTATTTAAAACTTAAAGGTCTGATTTACCTCAGATGATTACAATGAATACTTTTATAATATCACTATTTAAACTTTAAAAATATGTCTCAGGCGGGATCCGAATCCGCACCTTCATGCATACCGCGGCGCTTTACTAATTTAGCCACTGAGACATTAGGTAAGTTACAGGCGTCAAATTTTCAAGCATACACGGAGAAAAAGGTCTAGTTAAACTTACCAGAATTTTGAGGAAGTTAACTAGAACGTATAGTGCTATACGGGATAACTATACATTTTGTAAATGATATTTTAAAAATATAGTTTTTAGTAACGTGAATTTTCTGGTACATTGAACATATTTTTCGGTACACTTTACCATCAAATTTGTGCTTGTGTTTTTTGATAGGACTATAATCACTTCTACTGTTTGTAATACTAATTTGTGTTGAGAAAATAAACGATTGTTTATTTATTATTATTTTGATGTTTACAAAGAAGTAACTGATACTATTTGACTTGTTTCGTGCACTTAACTTTTTTACTAGATTTTTTTAGTATTTGCAACTAAGCGACTATTTATCCTTAAAACTAATTCTGATAGCACTCGCAGTTTTTTGTTAACTTTTAGTAGATTTGTTTTTACAAGTCGTTATGGTAGTATTGTAAAATATTTTATTCTCCGTGTATTATTAAGCCAGTGTAAAAAAATATTTCAAGTTTAAATACTGATGTTATAATTGCAATAAAGTTGCTAATATATCATATAAAATTAATGCTTTGTCTACTTTATTCATTTTTGGGCTGATTCTCCTATTACCACCAGATAGTGTGATATCGTATTGTTACATCTGTTTCTGTCAAGGTCATAAGGACAGCAGTTTTCCTATCGCTAGTTTCCGCAATATACATAAACTACATAATGGTGTAGGTATTAGTTAGTATGCGTCGAATTGAGAAATTTCTTCTTTTTGTAGGTTGAAAACACAGACATTGATAGGCCTAGATGCCACAAATGCACTCATTTCTATAAAACCTGCGCGTGCCGAAATTTGCGTTCACTGCTTGTTCAATGAACAGGTACTTACTACAACACCTTTAAAACTAAATTCAGCAATGTAATTTATAGTATGCTATTGTAGTATGCACACAGGTACATGTATTTACATAGTAATAGACACAAATAAGATAAAATAATTGTTTTTTTAATAAAATACGCACATTTCAATAACAAGTGCGGTCAAAAGTTGAACATGTTCAACCTTTTTTTGACACGCGCAGAACGTACACTTGGGGCATCTAGCATATCAATGACTGTGGTTGAAAAGGAAAACGATAAATAGAAATTTTTCCTCAAGTCCCCAACAATTAGAACCCACTGATAACTTATTATATTTATATTAGGTAAATAACTTCTAAATGTATGTATTTTAGAGCCATTAGGTTAATAATAGATATAGTAACTACAATCTGTTAAGTCAAAGTTCATGTTACGTCCCTTAAAACAAAGACATAAAATAAAGTTTTGTTAGTAGATATTGGTCGTGATAAGCCGGCCATGGCGCACATATAAGCCTCATATCTCATAAAATAATCCTCTTCCCTATAAATTTAGTAATTAGGTAGATGGGTGATTATCAGGAACCGAGTTTTGCTCTGTCCGAGCTTTAAATTCCATTAAATCTTATTCTTTACTAATTAGTATATTTTTTTTTAGATTTGGTTAGTAGTAGGCTATAAGTGCATCATAGTATTCAGCTCAAATTAGCATGGGTTTTTCACAATATTTTCCTGAAGTTGAAAATTCTAAGCTCTTTGGCGCGTCCTTTACTAACTTGTTTATTAATGATAGCAATTAATCTACTAAAATGACAAATTTAGAGTACAAATTTGTTATATTTTGTTTTTAACGTAGTTAACGTGATTGTATACTAATAACTATCTATTAATGGCTTTTACTTTCGATTTAATACTCGAAAGAATTTTGTCCATCGAAAAAATCTAACTTCTATGGCACGACAAAACCGTAGGTCTAACACGGTTCCTATGAAGAGCTACTCATTCTAATAGTTGCACCCCGCTTAAGCCAGCCACCCCGCCAATAAACACCAGAGGCAGACGTGCATCAAGTATTACAGCGACGATTTAGAATTATTTTTCATCTCGGCTTTGGAGTTTCGTCCGGTAAGTGACTAATTTCTTCGTTGTCCATTTTTATGTTGTTATTTCTACAGATCGCTTGAATATTTTTCTGTTTAATTCTCTTACTCAAATAACATGCACATGGCAATAAGAGGATTTATTAATGATAGAACTTTTTTTTTTTTTAAATAAAAAGGACATGATTTCTAATTTCTATGTCCCTAATTTCTTTGTATTTCTTTGGCCTCGCGCCACAAAGGAATTATATTTAGTACAAAGAAATTATAAATGGTCTAACAATCTCGATGTAATACGGCATTCTTTGATGTTTGTGTTGCTGCTTTATGTGTAACTTGTGTTTTTGAAGGTAAGTTATTATTTTAATAAAAAAAGGCAGGTGAGAAAAGGCGTTTGGAGAATTCGTATTCAGTAATTTCTCAAAGATTTGTTATGTTATCATAAGTATTAACAGGCTAATTTAATAAGATTGAAATTTGGTATATATATGGTATGGAGATAAAAAACTTCATTTATAAACACACAAAGATGATTCATCATAATCATCAGCCTATCGCAGTCCACTGCTAGACATAGGCCTCTCCAGTTGCACGCTACTTAGATCGATCCTCGGCTTCTAGCATCCAGCTCCTGCCAGACGTCTTGCGCAAATCATCACTCCACCTGGCCTGAGGGCATCCTACACTACGTTTGCCGAGATGCGGTCTTCACTCAAAAACTCGCTTACCCCAGCGGTTGTCGGTTCTGCGGCTAATATGGCCAGCCCACCGCCACTTCATCTTGCTTATCTGGTGGGCTATGTCGGTAACATTAGGTCTCTGCCGGATCACCTCATTTCTGATTTTATCCCTAAGAGAAACTCCAAGCATAGCTCTTTCCATAGCACACCGAGCTACTTTGAACTTGTGGACTAGCCGTACCGTCAGTGTCCACGTTTCGGCTCCGTATGTCATGAAGGGTAGGAAGCGCTGATAAAAGACTTAAATCTTGAGGCGTCGTGGGATCGGCGATGAGAAGACTCAACGTAACCAACCCAACCCAACTGGATTCTTCTGTTCACCTCATCCCCAAAGTTGATTCTATCTAACTGCAATGTCTGCCCAAGATACTCATATTTGTATCCGTGCACCCCAATGGGCTCCGGTAGTACATGTTTATTGAACATAACCTTGGTTTTATCCTGGTTCATCCGCAAGCAGATGCGTGAAGAGTCAGGCAGGTCATTCAGCATCTTTTGTAGGTCCTGCAGCGTTTCTGCCACAATGACGATGTCGTCTGCAAATCGCAATTTCGGGGAAATGACGTCCTTTTGTCTCAGTCCTCGATGCAACGGTATAGGTTTTGTTTGCTGATTCTGTACCTGGATGGACATGGTGGCGGCTTCGTAGAGACATTTTATCACTTGGACGTACCGTCAATCTACTTGGCAACGCTGCAGGGACTACAAAACGGACCAGATCCCGATCGAATCGAAGGCTTTCTCATAGTCCACGAATGCTAGACACGAGAGCTGATTATAGTCTTCGGTCTTCTGTATAATTAACCGCACTATGTGGATGTGGTCTATTGTACCGTATCAGCTCCGGAATCCAGCCTGTTCCGGTGGTTGGAATTCGTTGAGTCTTCGCGCAAGGTGGTTCGTGATGACTCTTGAAACAGCTTATAGACGTCGCTCAGTAGGGAAATGGGTGGATAGTTCTTCAGCAGGGTCTTATCTCCCTTTTTGAAGGACAGGACGACTGCACTCCCACTCCACGCCTCAGGAGTTCTCCCTTCAAACAGGACAGCGTTAAAAAGCTTTTGGAGCTCCCTCAGTACGGGTTTACCCTCAGCCTTCAGCAATTCGTTGTAACGCCATCCTCTCCAGGGGCTTTTTCATTTTTCAGCTGTTTAAGAGCCATCTCGATTTCGTCAATGCTGACTTCTAGCAGGTTTTGAGTGTAGTGGCGTGTTAACGCGGGTCCTCATTTTTGGGATCAGGACGAGATGCATACGAAGCGTATAACCGGCCATAGAAGCGTTCCAGTTCAGAAAGGACTGCTGGCTTCGAAGCAACGTCTTCTCCACTTGCTGTGCTCAGATTCATCAGGTGGCTTCTTCCAAGAGTTTGTACGAACACTTTCACAGTCAAACGTGATTATAAATGCATGTTAATAAGACAATAAATAAAAATTGTTTTTCTTTATATTTTCCCTTTATCTTTATCTATATTAACATAAATAATTGAATAAAATATTGACATAACACACGTAACACAAATGAAGCTAATTTCTTTGGATAAGATTATAATATCTTTGGCAATATTTCTAATTTCTTTGGGCAGGATCTAATTTCTTTGGGCAGTAATATTTCAAAATGCTAAAACTTCAAAATGGCTCGATCTAGTTGAGGGCCAAATACATTCATTTATTGGATTTGGCAACGTCTACAATGTATGTTATTTTTTATGAGTAAAAATCGAAAAAAAAATGCGCCAAAGAAATTACCTATGCGTTTTGAGCTTTTTTCTGATAATCACCCAGATGACAATTTAATCTATTGACTTCCTTTTTAAGGTTCCGTAGCCGAGTGGCAAAAAACGGAACCCTTATAGTTTCGTCAAGTCTGTCTGTCTATCCGTATGTCACAGGCACTTTATTCTGAAAGTATTACCGTATAAGTGACCGCTTTACGATTCTCATACAAAATGTATACATATATATACATATATTTAGTTTTATGTATACATACAACGTATGTATACATAAAACTAAAACATAAAACATTTTTTTACTCAAACCAATGCTTATGAGGTATCTATGGATAGGTCTTCAAAAATGACATAGAGGTTTTTAGAACCATTTTCTCTAACTTTTAAACTAAGATAGTAAAAAAATTGAAAAAAAAAAATCGTAATGTAGATCTTAACAAATACTTTCAACGAAAATTGGTTTGAACGAGATTAAACCGATAGTTATTAAAAAACAGCACATTATTAACAACCGCAAATATAACTTTGTCCTTCATACAAACACTATGAAAAACAAAGTTATTTTTGCAATCAATTAAATATTGAGGTATTTTGGCTAAGAGGAATTAAGTGGACCCCTAATTCAGTTAAAGTTGGTACGAAACCCTCAGTGCACGACGAGTCCACTTGATCGGTTTTAATGATCGGACTCGGATCGGAATAGTGGAATTATTTATGTGTGCTACGCAACTACAATAACACTGTTGTAAGTATAAGGATCACACTATATCAATTTACAACGCTCATTGGTGTGCGCACACAAACATGGACCCAATCACAGCGGCTACCACTTACTCGCTTACACAATGCGTCATTTGGTGTGTGCAAATTAGTGTGTCGCTACGGTCGCTACAAAGTGTGGTCGCGACGCACACGTCGGGCAGTGAACGCTTCGATTAAACCTCGATACATTGCGCAGTCGCATAGTACTCACAACACAGCTAATTAGTATCAAGCCTTCAATGTATATTGTGCCTATACAATTATTGTTACATGGATGTTTTCATTAAATATTTCACCGCGGTGTGCAATAGTTCTGTTTGCCCATATCGGATTCGCAAGCGCCACGCCCCCATTTCATATCTATTTCTTTATATGATCTATGATTATAGCTCTCCACCATTGAGCAAATTGCGATTGAAGCGGGACGATTAATTATTTTGCTTACTTAATTTAGGAAACGAATAACATTTTATATACAATGTATGTATGAAGTAGTAAGGCTAATGATAGGTTTCCCTTCATTAAAAAAATTACCTACTCTGCCCCATGTTAATATAGAAAAGTAAGTAACTTATATAGGATGTATAATAAAGTTGTTGTAACTTTATAATTATTAGAGTTGGGCCGAGTACTCGGTTAATACTCGGTACTCGGCATACTCGGCGGGTATTTTGATACTCGTACTCGGCCGAATAACTCGGTTTTGATGCCGAGTATACTCGGTTTAAGCAAAGCAATAAATTTAGGTAGATATAAATAAAACAACAGTGTTAATCAAAAAGTATTTACCTATTACTAATTTGGGAAATCTCTGATAATCACAATCATGATAATTAATGAGTAGTGATGAGACAAAATTAAGAGAGTGTTAATAAAAAACATCAATATTTAAAATTTATAAAAGGTAAATTGTGATACAGAAACACAAGGCTCTCTGCACGTTTTGGTAACAGCCTATTCCATTTTTCTCCGTAACCGTTTCCAGCCTCCGAAAATAATCGCTCGCTGTACACGGTGCTTGCAGGTGCACAAAGAAACACTAGTGCTAAACTAGCTCAGGATACCTTGTTTAGTGCCCTCCTCACCACTCGAAAGGACTCTTGTCTTTTGACAACAAATTTTCTTTTAACTAGCGGTCCAATTCGCAATGGGGATTTTAGGATCATCGCGAAAGCAAGTATGTATTTGCTTAAACCGTGTTACTCGGCCGAGTACTCGGTTGGAAAAATTTTACCCGAGTAAAACTCGGATCTTGTTACTCGGCGCATCTCCAATAATTATACATTCAAAGAGCAATTTAAAATATTGTTTTTAGAAGTGTGTTTGAACGCCTATGTCCTTTGAAAATACAGTTCCCTAAATTGACCCGAACAAAAGAGTTGTTTGTGTCGTTGCCAAACGCACGTTTCGTTATACGGACGACATCAACAGCAAACGTACCTACAATCGACAATACATCTGAAATACACTGGGCGTCTTATCGTGGTTTTCATAGGTGCGAGTTTGCAACAAAAAATTGTATGTAGTAGGTACGGGTACATCTAGCTGTATTCCAAATTTCCAACATGCATATTATGATACCTCGTTTTGAAATTATAAATAAATCATTTTCTACTTTGGTTAAAATTTCTTTTATTCAATAGAACAAGACGAAAATGTGTCGCGAGTTGATTTGAAATTCTATGAACAGTGCTCTACCTACTTACTTGGGTTGTGAAATAGCAAACTGACTTAAAATCTAGATAGGTATATTTCTTCCTAAAATACTTACAACAAAGTAACTACTATATCATCCCACTGCAGAGCAAAGGCCTCTATTATCAAGTTACCACAGTAATGATGGGTACACGCATAATCACCGCGTTTGATAAATGCGGATAGGTGTTCACAAGCCCGAGCAATGTTCGAAGATTCAAAACTCTTGTTGTCCATCTGAATCGAAACCAGGACCCCGAGATCTTTGCCCAGTACTCAGCCACTAGACCAACGGGGCGTCTACGTTAAAGTTACGCAACTAATAATAATTTATTTTGATTTCAACTTTCATGGTCACTATTGCAAGAGTTATTTTTTATGGAGTTTCTACCATGTACCCTGTTTTTCATGAGGTCTTGTTATTTCGGCACTTGGTTCATGGTCACGGAAGTTCTTCGGACAAAATTTAAAAAAATACGCAAAAGTTCTTATGTGATCACGGCGCCGTGGTATAACGTAGCAGAATATCTGGGGTACCCTTGAAGAGGAATACCCTCAGAAACCTAGGTTCTGCAACGCTACAAAAGAAAATTTGGAAAGAGGGAAGTTAATGGGAACCTACCTCCCTATAATTATTCCCTAAGAGCTAAATAAAATACAAGACAAGATATAAAGTAAATATATTAGAGTTAAAGGTATGATAAAATATATACGTAACTTAAATTTACACGTGAAAGTCCAATTTATTAGAGGTTTGATGAATAGAGGTGGCCCGGCGGTCGACCACGTCAGGGCCCAACTGCGCAGCGGAGGGGAGGTAGTCCGGCGATCTGCCTGATCAAGCCGAAGTGATGGAGATGGCCCGGCGGTCTACGTGACCGCCAGGATCGAACAGCGCTAGGTGGAGAAGGCCCGGCGGTCTACGTGACCGTACCAGGGTCCAGGAGTAATCAATAAATAGGAGTGTCCAAGATAATTCTCCCAATAATAATATTTAGTTCACAACAATAGAATAAGAAGTAGTGATCCGAAAGCCGAATGTCGAACTGACTACTGATTGACGTGCTCGCCCGACATGGGCGAGGCACGATCGAACAATTTTGAATTTCAAAATAAGAATATAAAAATCAGAGTTAACCAAAAAGTTTCTAAACAGAAATAATTTATAAGAATTAGAAAATACATCAAATTATAAAAATGTAAAAATGACAATGGGATGAGAAGGTAATGAGGTATCTACATGCCACATATTCCCCAAAATAATGAAAAAAAAATTTTTAACTACTTAGGGTTTTTTTTTAAGTACACAAAATTTTGAGGTTGGGAATGTGTTCCTCACAACTACACTACATCGTCTTTCATACAATCTTCCACAATCTTTCATACAAACTTTCACGAACTTTCACACAGTAGGGTAAGGGTTCACGATTATTGAAAAATCTATGACCCAAACCCAAGAGGAAACACATTCGCTCTAAGAGCATGGTACACGACGATAGGCTTATTTATATTAAAGAGGTGTTTCGATCTGCACCTCTGTATTAAAGCAAGAAAAAGAAAGTAGAAAACGAGAGTTAAAAAGAGGCTCAGAGAAAAGAGGAGCTGAAGAGCTCGATAACGCTTGGGAACACCTAGGGTTCCCAAACAGGAGTAAGAGTAACGAATGGATGTCAAGAGAGGACAATCCATCCGGCATATAGGCTTATTTATAGATAGGGCGAGTTATGCACCGCTCACGAAGAAAATAGTTACATAGATAAAAATGAAAAGAAATTAGAAAGGGTGATAAGGGAAAGGGATATTTACAAGGCCGAAAAGTTCTAGAAGGGAGGGAGGATGGAATGAGAGACGAGATGAAATAAAATATATTTACACAAGTTAATAGAAAAATAAGTCAAAAGTAAAAAGTACAAAAATACAAGTTATATAGAAAATAAAATTTATAAAATAAACAAGTCAGTATAAGAAGGTAGGGAACTATTATAGAGAGGTATACAAAAAACGTTACTTAAAAAAAAGACTACATTTGAGAGGAGAGAAAAGTAAGTTAAATAGAAAGAGGGGATTTATAAGGATAGGAATTTATGCCAAAATAATGAGTCAAAATAAAGGGGATCGCAGATGATCTTTTAGAATTTTGAAAAGAAGGAACTCAGGGTCGTTGAGAACTAAAGGGAGATAAAGGTACAAACAAAAAAAATCAATGCCAAAAATAATAAATCGAAATGTAAGAGGATCGCAGATGATCTTTTAGAATTTTGAAAAAGGAGGGTGAGGTTCGAAAAAGAGGGGCGCCACTTTATAACGTAGCAGAATATCTGGGGTACCCTTGAAGAGGAATACCCTCAGAAACCTAGGTGCTGCTACGATACAAAAGAAAATTTGGAAAGAGGGAAGTTAATGGGAACCTACCTCCCTATAATTATTCCCTAAGAGCTAAATAAAATACAAGACAAGATATAAAGTAAATATATTAGAGTTAAAGGTATGATAAAATATATACGTAACTTAAATTTACACGTGAAAGTCCAATTTATTAGAGGTTTGATGAATAGAGGTGGCCCGGCGGTCGACCACGCCAGGACCCAACTGCGCAGCGGAGGGGAGGTAGTCCGGCGATCTGCCTGATCAAGCCGAAGTGATGGAGATGGCCCGGCGGTCTACGTGACCGCCAGGATCGAACAGCGCTAGGTGGAGAAGGCCCGGCGGTCTACGTGACCGTACCAGGGTCCAGGAGTAATCAATAAATAGGAGTGTCCAAGATAATTCTCCCAATAATAATATTTAGTTCACAACAATAGAATAAGAAGTAGTGAACCGAAAGCCGAATGTCAACTGACTACTGATTGACGTGCTCGCCCGACATGGGCGAGGCACGATCGAACAATTTTGAATTTCAAAATAAGAATATAAAAATCAGAGTTAACCAAAAAGTTTCTAAACAGAAATAATTTAAAAGAATTAGAAAATACATCAAATTATAAAAAATGTAAAAATGACAATGGGATGAGAAGGTAATGAGGTACGAGTATCTACATGCCACAGTGGCACTGGCAGCATTGCAAAAATTTCTGAATCTCATTTATAACAAGGTACACGGTAAAAACGCCGTACCTAACAGTTAACAATAATTTAACTCTTATATACAGATTTACACATTCTAAATGACGTGACGCCCCGTTAGTCTAGTGGCTTACCGGGCCAAGATCTCGGGGTCCCGGGTTCGATCTCTGGGTCGAGCAATAAAAAGTTTCGATTTATCTATCATTGCTCAGGTTTGTGACCAACTACCCCTCATTTGGCAAGCGAGATGATTATATGCCAGTTCCTATCATTGCTGTGGTAACTTGAATTCAATGATGGAGGCCTCCTCCCTGCACTCCTGCAGGTTGATTATAGGCTGTTACAAATGACATAAAGATTTAATAAAGCCATAGCCAAAATAAGTATACCTATTATCGTAATGCTCAGTATTTGAAAGAATTCAAATTATTTTCGTTTCGAATACGAATACGCACAATAATTTTGTATATCTACTACATACTTGTATAGGTATCGCACCAAAATTTGGGCATTACTTTTCGTATAAACACGCTGTTATGTTATTTGTTTGTGTCAGATAAAACTCCTTAACTTACTCATGGTTTTTGCTACTTACGTCAAACAAATTTAATGACCATATTATCTAGTAACTTACGAGTAGATATCAAATTATTTCCTCTAAATTATGTTTGATCTAGGAAGAGAACTAAAGATTTTTTGTTGTTGTGGTATCAAGGCTACCGTAACCTCGCATGATCATACAATTCGCTAAAACTTAAAGAAAACTATTGTCATAACTTGTATAATATGTCTTCGTAACTGTAGGCTACTGTGTTACTGTACGTAACAGAATGCACAAAAGAAAAAATATTACAAAAATTTTACTACGAGTAATACTAACTAGGACTAGTACTTAAGGTTCATTGAATGTTTATTTGGTACTCGATCTCGCCGGCACGGCTTCACGGATCTGGATGAATTTAGGCATAGAGGCAGATTATAGAATGACATAGCATATAGGCACCTTTTTTTTCTCGGGAACAACACAGATCCCGTGGGATAGTACCAAATAAGTATGCTCACTCATAGTCTTAAACCTGTTTATAATTTATATGAGTGTAGGTATGTATACACAGTAAGTACACACAAAATGTCATATTACTTAGAATACAAGCTTTTAATTTTATGTTCAGATATTAAATAAAGCTCTACGCGGCTCGCCCCCTCTTTATGTCTTTTTGAGCTTAGACTAAGGCTTAGACTTAGTTTGCATTAAGAAACTGGAGACAATAAATTATCTTAATCTTAATATTGTTAACAATTATGTTTTTGATGCCATCAGAAACATAATTGTTAACAAATAACAATTATTTAATGCAGGCAAAAAAAATATTGATTTTTATTAAGTTGTAGTTCTCATACTCCGGCGATGATATAGCAAAGCGTGATACGGAAGGAGGAATATTATTTAAAATTAATTTCCAATACACCAAATGCACTAATATCCAAAATTATTTTCTCACCCGAAATTATAGAGCAACTCTACGAAGTATGTTTTTTTAACTCCAAGAAGATTAAACTTTTTACTTAAAATATTTTCGAACGTTATATTTCTAAAACTTTTCGAAGCCAAGGCGTCTAACTTATGCGGCCAGGCTACACGCTCGATCGTCAAGCGTCGCGCGCGAATTCCCGATCACAACTAAAGTTTCATCCTGTACGTACCCGAATACTCGGACGCAATATATTACAGTGTTAATGACACAACTGAATTGATTACGTATTGTTAGTGAACAAGGATATTAATTACGTGTTCAAAATACCAGCATGCGTGTGAAAGAAATAAAAGGGTATTAAAGCATGAAATTAAAAGGCAGTTTAAATTCAAATTTAGTTACTCTTAAATATTTGCTTGGTTAGTGTAACGTGGATCCTACCAATAATCGTAAAAAATAACTGAAATATTTCTTCTTTTTTTACTTAACGGAAAGCATTATCATGTAGAAATTAATGCTAAGACTCAATATTTAAATTTTTTTCATACAAGGGTTTGTTACAATCCGATTAAATCATATCAAATACGAAGCTTTGTATGGATTTTTGTCTAAGATGATCTGGATAAAATTTGGCATGAAGCTGAAGTCGTGATCATTTTTATCAATACATTAATCATCACCATTACCAGCCAACTACAGCCCACTGCTGGACGCAGACCTCTGAAAAAGGAAGATTTAACCATAACCGTTGGCGATCGCAGTTTGGCCAAGAAGAAAGACGCTTCTCCCAGTCTTCTTCAGGCCATAATACTTTTACTCGAACGCCACCAATGTGGTTTACTATTCATACAAATTGATTTGTATTAAACTAGCTATTGCTCATGACTTTGCGCATGTAGAATTTTGAATTTGAACTACGTATCATCAGTATCATTTAGTACTGTAGGCATTGGCGACATAAAAGTGTACTATTGTCTATTATAATCTATCTCTTAGCTCCTATTCTGTCTCTAACCGCCGTTCCCAATAACCTATCTATCTTCAGTTTTGGAATATCGGAGATAGAAAACAGCTTTTGTCTTTGTTTCTCTGGACGGCAAAATCAGAGACAGAAGATGTTTTCTATCTCCGATATGCCAAAACTGAAGATAGATAGATTATTGGGACCGGCCGTTAGCCAAATTTGATTCAGATTGAGATAAGATTAGTAAGAAGAATAAGAAAATTAAATATTAGGGTTAGTAAAAATGACATTGCTTGTTAAGTTGTTAAAGATGTTTTCTTGAAAGTGGATATTATAATATTATATTCTTTAGTACTACACCCTGTATGAAAGCACTAGCTGTTGCCCGCGACTTCGTCCGCGTCAATTTCTGTTATTATGATCGTGACTAATATGAACAATCTTCCTCGTTTTTGCAATATTTTTCACTGATGCTTCGCTCCTATTGGTCGCAGCGCGTGCAGCGTAATGTTTTATAGCCTAAAGCCTTTCTCGATAAATGGACTATCCAACACAAAAATCATTTTTAAATTCGAAACAGTACTTCCTGAGATTAGCGCGTTTAAACAAACACACTCTTCAGCTTTATAATATTAGTATAGATTTAGATGACTGGATAAGAAGTTGAAAGTGTTATCTATCTGAAAGAGGTGCTGACCTGCTATAAAATGTTTTATAGCTATTTTATTCTACAGAACTATTAAATGCTGATGTCATTGTAGTCTATTTTTTATCATAAAATATGTTTTCCCAGAAATTCCCAATACATGTTTGGTAAACTAAAAACAAATTCGTCACGCGCTGAGCACATTTTATTTTTCAACCTATATTTTTTTATTGTAGGTACATAATAATATCTATTACTTTTTAGGGGGTTGACTGATTTCGTAATTTAATTAACGTTCGATAGTGTACAACTCAAATTTGGTACCTTAAAAATATAAAAAGAAAACTCCACAAAATATAAACTGCTCGGGTTTGTGATTACCAACCCGCACTTGGCAAGCGTGGTGATTATGCCTGTTGTAGGTACCCATCATTGCTGTGGTAACTTGAATTCAATGATGGAGGCCTTTGCCCTGGTGGGATGATATAGGCCGTTATTTTAGTTTTACTATTTTATGCCAGTAATGGACTGATATGGCTCTGACGATGATATTAGACCAGCCAAACGGATTAGACATTCCCAAATGGATCTATATCGCGTCGACTTGATAAACCTTCTTTCTTTTGTCGGTTTAAAACTGACTGTCACGTTGAGTCAAGCCCCAAGTATCTCACCAAGAGTTAACATAAACACAATGGGTGCGTCCACCTTTTTTGGAGCATGTTGTCCAATGCTTCCTTTACGTTTATAGCGTCGCCTAATTGGGGCATGCGCTAAGCTCTGAATTGCTATTTGTTCTTCTGTATGCACATAATGTGCTGAATGTTACGATGTCTATGACTTTTTAAAAACTATTTTATCATCTACAGCCTAATGTATATCTTTGCACGTAAAGCTGTAGGTCCCGCCTTCTGTCGCAAGACTAAAGTTATAGAGACAAGGAGTCTGTAACAAGCGGTTTGACTCGGTGTCGTGGTGGCTTTTACTATAAATAGTTTATAGAATAGAAAATAGAACATAACAAAACCATTAATGAAACTCCACTGGCTTACAGTGTAAAGCCTTAAATAAATACGTCGACACAAATAATGTCTTGGCAGCTCTAAGTCTAGCTAGGACTATTTGATAAAACACATTTTTAAGCTATTCTAAGTAAGAGTTACACGTTAGCTTAAATCTAATAATATTGATCCCACCAAAAACATTCTGTAAAAAACTAGCCAAGTCTCGATGGAGCTGCTTATCTCTAAAAAGTAATGAAATCTAGACAAAGTCGTGCCTAGTCTATAGTAAGGAACCTTTTGCGACCTTTGAACTGCGATTTCTTTATTATTACAGTTAATGTTGTGTGACTTGGCCAAACGAGCATGTAGGTGAGTCCTTCGGGAACACTGCTAGGCACGGGAGGTTGTTGCTTGTAGGCGGCCTCGGTTAGGATAATCGTAGCAATCGTAGCAATCGTAGCGCAATCCCTTCCTCGGGGTAGCCTTGCACTACTATCTTGGACTTAAAAGCTCGTAGCGCGATGACCTCAAGATGACCTCAACGCGTGAACAAGGATTTGACGAACTTCTTGATAGTCCTTATTCTGCAGGTCCTGTCACGGTTGCCACTTTTTGTTCACGACCGAACAAAGGAAAACTAGGTTTTTGTTTTAAATTATATTTATATTGATCAAACTAAAATTGTTACAATAAATTGGATATAATAGGCCGAGTTTTAGAGTTGAAGTGTAGTGACACAACTGTCGGTATGGGGAAAGTCTTAGTTGGTCCCACGCAATGGAGACTACCGTTTCTTTGCTCACCAGTTGGCGCCACTTTAGACTGAGGTCCGGTGGTATAGCCTGTGGTATAGCTGTCAAAGGCGATTGGCGCCGAAACAAAGTGTTATATCTTGAATCTAATTAAGGTTATATTGTTTATAAATAACTATCTTGATATCAACAAACTAACTTCTGAAATAGTTGCTCTTGAGGCCGCCTATTTTTGCGCTTTTTCTTTATTCCGCTTTTAAAGCGTTCACATTAATCGCCAAATAATCCATATTTGCGATATTTTACGAAGGAGATCACTTTCCAGCAGGTAAATTAAAGAAATTATAATTTATGCAACAAATTTCGCTAAAACCAATACAAAGTGAATGATATTGGACCTCACGCGACACTAGCGCCTCTAGTGGCAAATTCACTAGCGATAGCCCCCATTGGGCCCGTTCTAATGACGTGATGAACGGGGCTAGTGATTGGTGGACTAGTGGTTGCAGTGTCTTGGGGGTCCGCCGTTCGAGGTGGTGGTGGTAAAGAAGGACAGGGTCTATAATGAAAATATATTTAAAAACTTGTAACACCTTTATAACATTATGGAATGCAATAAATTATTTGAATTGAAGGTCCGGTCCGTCGTAGACAGTACTTATTTAGTGAGGATATTTTTTGTCACCGATTATGTATCTATTCATTGTGGTCATATTTAAGCTACGTTGTGACTAAGTACACTGTAATACCTAATAAATTAATAGTTACCTATCACTAGTAATTATATTGACGCGTGCCAGAGCCATTGTCACACAACAAAAAACATTGTTGTGAGTAATCGAAATTGGGGTTTGCATATCTAATATTCATTTTATGTAAGCACTTTAAATGACACGTACATGTTTCTGTGACGTCTACATTATATACCTAAGCTATGATGAGGTCATGTAGGTAGGTAAACAGCTTATCAATCGTACTTAAGGCGACTACTAGAGCTAAGTGCTGCCACCAATTGATTTAATTTTATTACTTCTAAACAAAATCATTTCTCAAAAAACTGAAGCAGTATCGTTTTAGCAAATTACCTTTAGTATTTATTGTATCCCTCTTAACTGCTTTTTATTCTGGCATTAATGCTTAAAGCGGCCGCTTTTGGTGTTAGCGACAAATTCGACTTTATAAACAACTAAAAGAAAAGTTTACTGTGATTCAATAAATAATAGAGGTAATTTACTAAAATGATACTGTTCTAGTTTTTTGAGAATTGATTTTGTTTAGAATTAATAAAATTAAATCAATTGGTGGCAGCACTTAGCTCTAGTAGTCCCCTTAAAAGTAGATTTCAAAAAGTTTTTAATTAAGTGGGTTTATTCATAGTAAAAATTTCAGTATTCATTGAACTGACAATCCTGTAGGTGCTAGTAGTGCCGTGGCTCGCCTACTAGCCAAAGGTACCGGCACGAATCCCGTCGGGCTAGGGTCTGGAAGTGGCGGGCGATTATACACGGTGCAATTTCAACCACCTGTAAAACCATAGATTTATATATTAAATCTATGTGTAATACGAAACCCACGTTATGTAACAATTATACATGTATAACATCTTGGCAGTGTTATTTTAATTTGTTTATACAATTTTTTTATAAAAATATAAAATATTAGTCCAGCTATTTATTTTGAAACACGCTGTGACGCGCACGGATGTAGCTGTGTATTCATTCCGGACCCCGCTGCACGCGCTGCAGCAAAATATAATACGTCTGTGCGCGTTACAGCGTGTTGCAAAATTAAAAGTCTGAATAAATATTTAATATTTTTCAAAAACTATTTTAATTGATAGATAATAAATAACACTGCCGCCATGATGTTAAACATAATGGTAACATAACGTTGGCTTCGTTTTCCAATCCACCATGGTGGTATAAAATGCACCGTGTATACAGGATGAAATTTTAATCACCTTCCAAATTTTAATATATCAATCTACGAGACAAAAAACAAATGACGTATTTTTTCTTTTGGTATAGCCCGGTACAAAAATGTCAAGATAATGCACTTAGAAAATGTCCGCCAAAAATCCAAAATTATTGATACAGCCGCCTAACAACACTTTCTTTACGCGATTCGCATCTGAGCGCGGTGATTATAGAGATCTCCTTTTAGAGATGACTCTGTCCATTATTCGATATATATGGGTTTAAAAAAAATTAAGTAAGAACGAAATATTACCTAGTATTTAAACTTGAAAAATTATGTCTCAAGCGGGACTTGAACCCGCATCTCCATGCATACCTGGCGCAGCGCTTTACCAATTTAGCCACCGAGACACTAAGCCACAGCGTCAATTTTTGCGCGCGGTATGCATAGAGACATAATTTTTCAAGTTTGAATACTGATATTATAATATAAAGAACGACATAGGTAAGTCACTGTTGTCAGTCGTTGGCTTTGTTTGGAACCTACTCGAAACTGGTGGCTTATTTTGTACTTTTTGCCCTTTTTTGCATCCATTATCATCAACGCGATGCGCTGAAAAAGCGCTATTCGCACCCTGTCTTTCTTCAGCTTATCGAATTCAAATACAGCTTCCGACTGCGACTTTTCACAAATGTGTGATAATGGCTCAACCCTACGGGAACATTTTCTGGGATTTCAAGATAGGTATCCTATACAATGTATTGTTACATTCTATAATCTTTATGACTTTCATTTAGTATTGTTCAGCTGTTCTGGCGTGAGTGACAAACATAAATCCAAATTTTAACATTTAGATATGATATTAGTAGGATTATTTTATCGTAATACTTAAAAACAATGTTTATTGTAAAATTATCTAATGAAATTAGTTACGAATAAAGCCATGCATAACAATATGACCCCACACTTCCCTGACGTAAGTACGTTTTTTTAATGTACCTAATAATTATACAACATTCCTTAACTTTGACTTCAATCTTTTTTATAGCCAGCTAATTCTTAATCTGTCCGCAGCAGACGTGGTTTGTATCGCGAAATTCGCGAGTTGAATGTTTATGAGGACATAAAGTCGTAAACAATAGGTAAGGATATGCCATGACTGCACACGATCATGATTGGCGCCTCTTTCAATAAATGTTCTTGTTGCTGTAAGTATGTAGATCTAGATATTTTACAAAATAACCAAAGACGCTTACTTTAAGCTGACAAATGTAAATAGTCTAAGAGCATGCTCATTTTAAGCATATTAATAAGCATGCTTACTAACGTGCTATTATAAAGCATATCTATCTGTAGCACAATGTGTTCAAGGTCATAAACATCTGACGAAGAAATGCCAAAGGACGCTAGCCCATAATATGATTCAGCTACTTGCTTGTTATAATATGACAAAAGGAGGATATTATGCATGTAAAAGGCAACTGCAGGAGTGAGGAAGAAGGCGGGCAGTAGCGTTTACTTTTCCACCCTAAGCCAAACTCCTCCTGGGGGGGCTTAATTCCAGTGTGGACTGGTGTGATGAAACCATTATAGCATTGTAAATAACTAATTATACGTTGAGCAACTAACCAAATTATCTCTGACCAGCCTGCCAACGTCAGTTTTAGTTGGTTTGTTGTTAGGCCTTCCTAGTAATTTTTACTTTTTTACTTTTTGGTTTTTGTATGTTACTTTTGCCTAGCAACAGGATTGTATGTAGATTAAATACGAGTAGTTTAGAATTTTTTAGGTGGCCATCACCTTGTTATATTGTAAAAAAGTAATTTTAATACCTACTTACATTTATTTTATATTTATAGGTACCACTCGATATTTATACACACA
This sequence comes from Anania crocealis, assembly GCA_949315895.1. NCBI lineage: Eukaryota > Metazoa > Arthropoda > Insecta > Lepidoptera > Crambidae > Anania > Anania crocealis. The sequence continues at coordinate 4,532,638 of OX438869.1, read as the reverse complement.
TTCGACGATCCCCGCACAGTACAAATATTTGTGTGCATAAACATGTCTGTTTGTACTGGTCTGGGTGTTTTCTATGTATTATATAATAAGTATGTATTTACAAAAAAAATATATACAAGTAAGTTTATCGGTTGTCTAGTACCCCATACGAAAGGGTACTTAATAGTAGCTTAATTTAGGACTAGATGGCTCTGTGTGGCCCAGTGCGGCATGTCTTAAATATTATTATTATTAAATCATTTATTTTTGATCTCCTGGATCGAAAGATATTAAGCCACTGGTTCCGACTCCCATAACAAGTTACGTCAGAGCCCTGTTATTAGGCGACTTGGAAAACACTAACTCTGAAGAATCAATCATAAGTATATCAGCTTGGTGTAAATAGAGCCATCGCGAAAATTTAAATTGATCTCTTAGAAGGTGCGATATAACCAGGAGCACAATATAAAAATACCAAATCCCGTGCAGACGAAGTAGAAGGCGGTACCCTAATGTAGTTAACTAAAATCTCAGTAGACGAATGTTATCAAAACTTACGAGTTTTATTGCTTTAAAATTTTAGGGAATTTTGTAGAAAAACCGATTATCTGCGTCATATCGGTAACGTTCTACATACACTATACTAGTAGTATAATGGCCGAGGTAGGTACACAAGAACGATGGTTATATGATAAAGTTTTACAATTAAGAGCTTAATAGTAATTGTTAACACAGCAGCGCCATCTAGACCTTTTCATATTTACTAATTGGTAGTGACATCTATCTCTCATGAGTTGACTCTTAGACCAAATTACTGGTCATCATAAAACACTTCTAACCTCCTTTAAAACGTAGTTTCTAAATGGCGCTGGATTTAAAAAGCTAATTTCGAATAGTACTAGACTTTTGTTTTGTAAAACAATCGAATAAAAACTGTCCATCAAGATGGTGTGTTTTTCCGTATCTCTCTAACCTAAATCCCGTAACCTAGTAGTCAAATTAACAGTAACTATTAATTTGAAACTATCTGGAATGCAACTTTAACCGCACATTACACTTGTTAATTATGTTCATGTATCTTCTGAACCCACCACGATATTGAAAGGCACCATACACGTACTGAGATTCATACTTAGCAAGCTCTATAGTACTTAATTAGTCTGCTTGCCAAGCAAATAAAGTTACTCGTACATGTTTGCCATTCTGTGTCTGAAATAACTTTTAAGCTATTTTGTGACCTGAAAATATTTACGGTTCACGCAGGATAGTTCCAAAACTCGGAAGAAGATATAACATAAAAGATGCGGTCACCGGTCAAAGAAAAAAATTAATCACTCACAGCTTGGGTTACCACCCGTACTTTATAATAAAGTATTGTACGTTATTTCAGGTAATGTACTCTATATTTTACGAGAACAATAAAGTAAGTATCTTTTCGTTTAATGCAATGCAATGTTTTTCTGTGATGACTAGCCAATGGCGAGACGAAAGAAACAGCGTCTCTAAATTTGATAAAAACTTATTTACTTATTTACTTTAATTTTAAATGTAGAATAAATATACTATGCAATTGTATAGTAGAGATACTAATTTGATACATAAATAGCATAAATGCTAAAAAAAAATGTACTTTATTTGGATTTCATGCACTTTTATTTTCTTACCTATACTGACCGATGTACTTTAACTGCTTTAAAAAAAGGTGGCAACCCTACTCACAGACGTGAGCCGAGCTACCCAATACATTCTATAGCTCTATAGGGTTCAGCTTCAGCCCCAAAAAAAAAAAGAATATGTTGGCGACTTAATTTACGCTTTTCGTCGGCTCAATTTTCAATGAAAAGAGTTTATTAAACGTAACTAAAATTAAATGTCCTCTGGGACTAAGTAACAAGGTTTCTAAAATGGAATTCAAGAACCATACATTCCCAGAGGTCATTGATTCTCTGGTTATTTAAAACTATTTTTATTCACTAATGATACTTAAATCATAGTGATGCCTCATCATAAATTAAGGACTGTTAATCCAGACGTAATAAATAGTGGAAGTAGGTACTCTGATAGGCATACCAATTAGGATTTAAATATTTCATATACCTAACTGATTTATCGCAATGATACAAGATACAAACGTGATTTAATAGATACATTGACCATACCTATGCATAACTTTGGTGGGATGTCTGCAAATGTAAATCAAGCTTTCACCCGAAAATATTTTTCGCAATATAGTTTTCAATTTGTTACGTTCCTAGGTCTGATAAGGTATAAAGGGAAAATCAAAAACGTATGAATAGTATCGTAATGAATGAATGAGATGTGAATCGCGTAAAAAAAGTGTTTCTGGACGGCCGTATCAAAAATTTTAGATTTTTTGCGGACATTTTCTAAGTGCTTTATCTTGACATTTTTGTACTGAGCTATACCAAAAGAAAAAATACGTCATTTGTGTTTTGTCTCGTAGATTGATATATTAAAATTTGGAAGGTGGTTAAAATTTCATCCTGTATAATCCGCATCAAGGATTGTTTTTATCTATTTATCCTCGACCGCGAAAAAAAAAACATAAAATACAAAAACCATTCAATCACAATGTGCTATTAGCGAAGCGTGGCAGGGAACAGCTAGTTATTTCCTAAAGGTAGGTTCCTAAAGTAAAGGACCTATTCCTTTTTTACTGCTGACTCGCTGACATAAATAATATAAACGAATAAAATGATAGACAATCGATGAAATTATGTGTTAATTGGTAAAGCTTTCTGCTGCAGCCAATGAATACAACTTAATTTTGAATTTTCCAAACTTTTGTGTCATTTTAAATATAAAGAAGATGACAATGTACTTACGGGCATCATCTGCACGTACGACGAAGTGTCCATAATGTTATGGTGATGCATCATGTCGGGTGAGACTGTAACCAGGGCCCCAATCCTGCTAATTTACAAATGGCTCAATAGAATCGCAATGGCATTACTAACATATTAAATATGTCAAAATATACAATTGCGATGCAATTGCGATTCTATTGAGCCAATTGGGGATGTAGAGGGGCGATCCACCATCTTCCGCCCCAAGCCAACCTCACCTGCACGCGGTGCATCCTGCTGGACGACGAACGAGGCTCTGGCGATTGACCGACCGATGGCGGTATAACCATCCAACGGAAGTCGTAGTTAAGTGTACCGGGCCGGTGACGGACAGCAGCGTCATCGGTGCAAGAAGCTACGCCCTGCGATCGCCAACCCGTCTGCCCAGCGTGGCGATTATGGGCATAACCTCCTATGCAGACGCACAAAAAGCCACGGCCCCCAGTTCCCGGCGGTCCCGCTATTCCTGGTCATGGTGGCGACCACGGTTACGGCGGGACGGGGGGTGCGAAGAATCTCCGGGTTACGGGAGGCCACCAAAAACAACTGACCCTGGCGACGTACAACGGACGCACGCTACGGCTAGACTCGCATCTGGCTCAACTTGAGGTGGAACTTGGGAAGATTAGGTGGCATATCCTAGGGCTATGTGAAGTCCGAAGAGAGGGGGAGGACACCATAACCCTCGAGTCGGGCCACCTAATGTACTTTCGTGAGGGAGACCAACAATCCCAAGGTGGCGTTGGGTTTCTGGTAAATAAGTCCCTTTCTGACAACGTTGTGGAAGTGTCCAGTGTGTCGAACAGGGTAGCGTACCTTATTGTTAAGCTCACTGAGAGGTATAGCCTCAAGGTGGTTCAAGCGTACGCACCGACCTCGAAACACTCGGACGAAGAGGTAGAGGATATGTTTGATGATATATCAAAGGCCCTCCACTTCACCACTAAGACTCACTACAGCGTTGTTATGGGGGACTTCAACGCTAAAGTGGGAGTACAGAATTGCAACGAATCGGTAGTAGGATCCCATGGATTTGGATGCAGAAACCATAGGGGGCAAATGCTTGTCAACTTTCTCGAACGGGAGGGGCTCTTCTTGATGAACTTCTTCTTCAAGAAATAGCCCCAAAGGAAGTGGACGTGGCAAAGCCCCGACACTATGACGAAAAATGAGATTGACTTCATCATGACCAACAAGAAGCATATATTCAGAGACGTCTCCGTGATTAACAGGTTTAATACCGGAAGCGATCACCGACTCGTTCGAGGCTCTCTGAATATCGATTTTAAGGCTGAACGTGTCCGTCTGATGAAGTCAAGGCTCCGACCTACTTTGCTCCAAACCATGATAGGATCTGAAACGTTCCAGTCAAACCTGGAAAACCGACTCGCTGCCGTGGAAACCACAACAGACGTAAACCAGAACCTCGAAAATGTGGTTCGGATCCTCAGGGAAGAAGGTACGAGATTTTGTGAAATGCAGCGTAAGGGCAGGAAGTCAAAGCTTTCGGAAAGAACTTTAGGGCTGATTAAGGAACGACGTGAAAACCCACCCGTCACTTCGTCAGGAAAGCGCGCTCTAAACCGAGAGATCAGTAAGCTCGTACGACACGACCTCCGTTGCTCCAATACTCTTGCGATTGAAAGAGCGATCGAGCAAAATCGGGGGTCGAAAGTGTTCGTACAATCTCTTGGAAGAAGCCACCTGACGAAACTGACCACAGCAAGTGGAGAACTCGTTGCTTCGAAGCCAGCAGTCCTTTCCGAAGTAGAACGCTTCTATGGCCGGTTATACGCTTCGCATGCATCTCGACCTGATCCCGAAAATGAGGACCCTAGAGCCGCGTTAACACGCCACTACACTCAAGATCTGCCAGAAGTCAGCATTGACGAAATCAGGATGGCTCTAAAACAGCTGAAAAATGGAAAAGCCCCTGGAGAGGATGGCGTTACAACAGAGTTGCTAAAGGCTGGAGGTAAACCCGTACTGAGGGAGCTTCAAAAGCTTTTTAACGCTGTCCTGTTTGAATGGAGAACTCCGGAGGCGTGGAGTAGGAGTGTTGTCGTCCTGTTCTTCAAAAAAGGAGATAAGACCCTGCTGAAGAACTATCGACCCATTTCCCTTCTAAGCCACGTCTATAAGCTGTTTTCAAGAGTCGTCATGAACCGCCTTGCGCGAAGACTTGACGAATTCCAACCACCGGAACAGGCTGGATTTCGGAGCGGATACGGCACCATAGACCACATCCACACAGTGCGGCAGATTATACAGAAGACCGAAGAGTACAATCAGCCCTTGTGTCTAGCATTCGTGGACTATGAGAAAGCCTTCGACTCGATAGAGATCTGGTCCGTTCTGGAGTCCCTGCAGCGTTGCCAAGTAGATTGGCGGTACGTGCAAGTGATGAGATGTCTCTACGAAGCCGCCACCATGTCCGTCCAAGTACAGAATCAGCAAACAAAACCTATACCATTGCATCGAGGAGTGAGACAAGGGGACGTCATTTCCCCGAAATTGTTCACAAATGCAATGGAGGATATGTTCAAGACGCTGCACTGGAAAGGACGAGGCATCAACATCAATGGCGAATACATCTCTCACTTGCGATTTGCAGACGACATCGTCATTATGGCAGAAACGCTGCAGGACCTACAACAGATGCTGAATGACCTGGCTGAATCTTCTGTGCGCATCGGCTTGAGAATGAACTTGGATAAAACCAAGGTTATGTTCAATGAACATGTACTACCGCAACCGATTGCGATGCACGGCGCCGTCCTCGAAGTTGTTCAGAAATACGTGTACCTCGGGCAGACATTGCAGTTAGGTAGAAACAACTTTGAGGATGAGGTGAACAGAAGTATTCAGTTGGGTTGGGCAGCATTTGGGAAACTACGTCGAGTCTTCTCATCGTCGATCCCACAATGCCTCAAGACGAAAGTCTTCAATCAGTGCGTCCTACCCGTCATGACATACGGAGCCGAAACGTGGACACTGACGGTACGGCTAGTCCACAAGTTCAAAGTCGCTCAGCGGGCTATGGAAAGAGCTATGCTCGGAGTTTCTCTTAGGGATAAAATCAGAAATGAGGTGATCCGGCAGAGAACTAAAGTTACCGACATAGCCCACCGGATTAGCAAGCTGAAGTGGCAGTGGGCTGGCCATATTAGCCACAGAACCGACAACCGCTGGGGTAAACGAGTTCTTGAGTGGAGACCGCGTCTCGGCAAACGTAGTGTTGGACGCCCTCAGGCTAGGTGGAGTGATGATTTGCGCAAGGTGGCTGGCAGGAGCTGGATGCGAGAAGCCGAGGATCGACCTAAGTGGCGTGCAATTGGAGAGGCCTATGTCCAAAAGTGGACTGTGATAGGCTGATGATGATGATGATGATGATGAGCCAATTGTAAATTAGCAGAATTGGGGGCCAGCCCTTATGCGCACATTACGGTAACATTCTAACTTCCCCATATTTTGCGTTATTAAATAAATAATAAATAAATAAATGTGGACAACATCACATACATTGGTCTGATCCCAATTTGAATAACTATTTAAAGCATTCGTGTTTTGGAAACCAGGACCAACGAAGGTACCATTAACACCCAGACACGTGAAAATGTAGAAAAACTCATTTTTTCTGCATTGACCTGTCCGGGAATCGAACCAGGGACCTCGGAGCAGGCGACACCTTGAAAACCGGTGTGTACGCCACTCCGCCACAGAGGGGAAAGTTATTATTATGGGAAAGTTAGAATGATAATGCACTACCTTTAAGTGTGCGCTGTAAGGCCGTATAGATTAATTCTAATTCTTACTTAAATTTGGATATTTTTGAGTTACGCCTGTTTTGATAGTTGTTCGTCTTTACTTAGCCCCCAATGACAGTGGCAAGTTTTTCGTAGGCGCTTGACACCTATTACCGCCACAAATTAATTGGATGATTGTTTGTGGAAGATCTACCTCTGATACGTGACATAAAACGAGTTCAATGGACTTCGGTATTAGGGAAAAATACCTGGGCATTTCTTTTGATATTGGTATTCCACAGTAGGTATTGTACAGTCAGCGTCAGTTTATGAAAGTAATAATTATAGGTAACTATAAATATGTATATGTAGGTATGTAAATATGTGTTATGTAGATATTAATTCTCTAAATAAAACTGTTGACTTGTCCTGCTGTGTCGATGAATTTGTTCAAGGCTTAAGCTGCAAGCCAGTGGAGTTTTATCAAGCTAGTATCGTCATTTTAGGGAGTAAGTGTAAAACCATAGCATACCCACGGTAGGTATAATTACATACATACACTTTATTCGAGACTACTCCCTGTATTTATGCTAAATGTCAATTAGTTCCATTATGCCCGTCTAGTGTGATTAACAAACATCCATCCACACCTTGGAATTTATTTAATAAATAAATAATTGTGTTGGTTTTATTAAATTTACGCGAACACTAACTAAACATTGTCTTGAAATAGACACGAAGGCTGTAAAATTTATACCGACGTCCTAGACGTTCGATACATTATAAAACAACGTAACATATTGGATTAAAATTCTGGTTGATCAAGAGATATGATACGAGTACTAAGGTACATTTAAACGAAAAGCTTAGAAATTTACTCTAAAAACTTAGAAATAGAAAACCTTTTTGGTTTGCATAAATATGACATAAAACCCAATGAAATGTCAACAATATCAAACGATATCATAAGTTATTATTTATCTAGAAAAAAAATTGTAAAGTTATGTAAGAAATAAAAAAACGTGCAAACTCAACGAGGCGAAGGCACCATGAAGCTGCTACAGGCGATCGTTGCGGTGCTGACTGTACTTCTGTTTCTGGCTAGGCAGAATGTCTTCGCAGGAGTTTGTCCGGTACGATGCTTAGCGTAGCTACAGTTTGGGGTGGGTGGGATGCACCCACCAGCGGTCCACCCACGGACAACGTCTCCGCAGTCCATAACGATATGTGGGAACGGCTGAGTGATCCCCCCAGTGGTGGTAGGTTCCGCAGGGGGCCGCCTGGCTTGAAACCACTATCCTGCTTGAGTCCGACGACAAACAGCACTCGCTGTGTTTCTTCCGTCGTGCGGGTTAGCTTGCTCCATTGTAGGCTCCCTCTTAACTTTAGGGTTCAGTGTGAAGCCAAGAGCAAGTCCATAAAAAAACAGTGCGTTGCGTTGCGTCGCGCTCGATTCCATTGCAACTTCAAATAAAATATCGCGTAACGCGATACGATGTTTTCAGCGATGACTGAAATAATATTTATTCATATATTTCTCATTACCAGATGAAGGCAAGATCTCTGGTTGGTTACTGCGGCGACTCCCTATCATCCGCCTCGCTCCGCTCCGCGTCTAACTCGTCGTGCGAACGCGCCGCTTGTGGCGCCCTCTCCGCCAGCCTCGCGCTTCCTAAGCACAAGAAAGACCCAAAGATACAAGTCGACAACGAAGACATCGACTACCCTGTAGTCTAGTGTAGTACTGTGCTGTACAACATGATAATAAAAACTGCAAAACAATGCATGTAAATCTAGTTTTTTTGGTAGATTTGAGTGAGTAAGTAGGTACCTACCTAACACGACTACCTGCTTTGATGTCAATCATGAGTAAAGTTAATAATGCAAACTTTTGATTCATAAAAAAACATTTATTAGAGCTATCAAAAGTAAAGTTACAAAATACTACGATGGCTGCCTCGCTGGCGATGTAAAACTGCGCCTCCTTGTCGCTGGCACCATAAGATATCGGACGTTCTTTTTGTAGTATGGGCAAGCTGGCTCATCGCATCCAAGAACTTCTGCTTCATGGACAGCATGTCCACCTCTTTGCAGAAGTTCATCGCCAAGCAATAGTCTTCTAGCACAAGCCAAGAAGCAAGGTCCACAAACAGCCACTGCACACAAAGCAGCCAAAAATTCTAATAAAAACATTGCCGCCTCATACCACATCGTCACTGTTTTTAGCCCTGTTCTGAAATTCCATGGGCATCAGTACCAATCGCAAGCTTTTATTAATTAAAAATTAAGTTTATAAATGTAGATTTTCAGAAATAATATGCGTAAAAAATAAACAAGAACACTAGATAGACAAATTATTACTTGATCGTTAGTAATTGTCTGTCATTCTTAAATGATTGTGTCAACAAAATCAATGTCATTTGCCGCCCTTAGATCCGAACGAAAACGGTTGTAAGTACGTTTTTTAGTTGATTTTTAGGGTTCCGTACCCAAGGGTGACCCTTTACTAAGACTTCGCTGTCTGTCCATCCGTCTTTCTGTCACCACTCTGTATCTCAAGAACCACGATAGCTAGACAGTTGCATTTTTACATAGCGTGTATTTCTGTTGTCGCTTTATCAACAAATACTAAAAACAAAATAAAATAAATATTTATCCCCTAAGTAAGTACAACAAACGCGATTTTTAACCTCTTTTTTGCTGGATATCAATAATGGCAACAGGTAGGCACTTGAAATAGTCACGAAATACTTAGTTGTTTTTTTACTTTATTAAATGGTATGGAACCCTTCGTGCGCGAGTCCGACTTGCACTTGGTCGGTTTTTTCATTACACTTTCACAAACGCTGGAAACGGAACGTATTCAATGCCAAAGTCAAAATCATGAGTTTTCTTGCAAATATGTCATATCAAATGTGACGTTGACAGTTCTCCTAACTTCATAAATGATTCTAGTAGTTCGCGTGAAAAATGAAATTATATTTTATTTAAAATATTTTTATTCATTAAATAACATTTCAAGTGTGAATCTTTACTTTTAAAGTGGAATACTGTTGTTTTTAAGATGCGGTCGAGAATATTTATTGTGTAAGTTGTGTTATAGTTGATTTAATCTGTCCAATTTAGTAGGTATTGCTTTTCTTCGATTTAAATGGTATTTAGACGAGTTATCAACATTACTGTTACACACAGTGCATACCGTATAGAGGAAAATCTATGCTTAAAATAACATAGCTTAAATGTTTACATTTTCATAGATGAAGCTTTGTAAATCGGAAGCTAACACATTCAATAAACATTTTATTATTTTTCTAATCGTAGGCACAAATTGATGACCTGGTAAGTTACATGATGTAAGGGTGAAGATTATGGTTATATGTATGTTAACCCCTCCACCTTGGAAAAAAAATGTCATTTAATAACCAAATATTAGAAGTACTTATTCATATAAGATTTTCAATTTCGAATTCACTTCTTAATTGTTTTCATCTAATATCTTTAAATCCCTTAAACTAAAATAAAACTTGGTTCACATAAAGTTATCATGACAGAACGTCAACTGTATCATAGTAGGAAATTGTAATTCTTTAACATGGCTGGGCTACATGGGGACGGTCATAATGTATACCTTATAATATAAATGTTTTGTTACAATGAAAGTCTCATCTTTGGGTCCTTTTAAGAGTATCATCATCATCGTAAATATTATCGATAAAAATATCTATTTGATTAAGTTATATTGAAATGAGCAAATTTGTTTGAAGAATTTCAAAACTGATCCAGCTTATAGTATGACTGGTGTTAGTAGTTGAAATATCAGGTCTACAGTCAAAAAAAAAGCCATCATAGATAATTTTAATCAAGACATATTTTCTACGTAGCGGTTTCTGGTTTAAGTATTTTTAGAATGACCTAACAATCATAATATTTATGCCTATTAGAAACATCCTTGTTCCTCACTAGTGTTATTATCATGCTGTATATACTATTTATGGGTTCCTGTCTAGTCATAAGCATTACCATACCAATTTATTGTATTCATGCTCTGATTGTAATCTGTCAGTATATGATAATTAATAAATAAATCATTCAATAATATGCTTAATGTAACTTAACCATTATACTTATTTTTTCATACCCATATGGTCTAATTCTGTTGAAATCTATTTAAAGCTTTTGTGTATCCACAGGGTCAAAATCATAGCCTGTCTTCTCACAACATGGTTTATCGTGCGCTTCTATAGACATTTATTAAATTTGTATGAGCAGGCCGGAAGCTATATGTATGTGGAATATGCTTGGTAAGTAAAATGTTTATCTCATTATGAAATTTTGCTAGGATTGATTTATAAGCCCTTATTAGTCTACTATTAGACTTAGGCATTCCAAAAACCAGGATGTTTGCCAGAAAATTTGGCGAATGCAGTTTGGAAAATGGTAGAAAAAAGATGCTGATCTCCTTTTTTCCAGTACTTCTTTATTTGCCTTAAACAACACTTATACGAAGGAAATGGGTAGTGCCATTCTGTTTTTGTGCCGGTACTACATAATGATGTTACGTAAAATATATCGTTACTACTACTATTGTTTCGTGCTGTAACATGTAGTTGAGAGTCCTTTATGTGACTATGGATTGATGTAAGCTGATAATGGTGATTTTTGTTTTTTTGTTTCAGGCTTTTCCAACTATTGTTAAACATTGGTGGATATGCCACAGTATTACTACCAGGCTACATTTTATACAAATACCTCGATAAATCTAATTATTTCGATAAAATAGGTAAGTTTATTATGGCCCATTGTATTTTAATGAGTGGCCATATGAAGCATGCAAAACTAATTTACGGCACAAATGTAATCAGTTGTTTCATTTGTTAATACAGTTGTAATATCAATAGTGTTTGCTTTTGATATTGGATGTTAACTGCTTAAGTTAACCAGCTTTTGCTCGCGACTTTGTCCGCATGGAGTTCGTTATTAGGTTTAGAGAGATAAATGTTTACTTAAAAGAATAAAAATATGTTTATTTAATATATAAAAAAAGTCGTGTTTGTTCGAACACTTATAACTCTAGAACGGCTGGACTGATTTTCATGGCTTTTGACTTACTGTATTCCCGAATCACCATCCCGAATAGCAGAATAACTATTAAAAATATTGTTATTGGCCATATTAATGTCAAACTTTTATAAAAAAAAATTACATACTTTATATATACGCTGTTGGTTTTCTAAATAAAATAAAAATAATAAAATTGTAAATTTAAACAAAAAAATAAGTAAAGGTATTTCGTCATAAATTTTTCCACCGACGCCATATTTGATATGAATTAGAAAGAAATAAAGAAACACCAACATATTTAGGACGTAAAGATCAAATTACAACTTTCTGCAAAAAATTATGTTTAATGCCTAACGAAAATTATCGAATTGTTCCAGGTAACTCTACCCATCTCTCTCGAATACTACACTCGTGTTTCGGAGAACCGACAGAACGATTGCCCGATTCGATTAAGCCGACCAAAGTTGACGAAACTCCGACGAGAGAGGGCGTTGAGCTCGCCTTCTGTTTCACCGGACTGATGGGCGCGTATCTAGTGTGGGGCTTGCTGCAGGAGAAGATTATGACTCAGGTAGACTAATGGTAGTTTAATAATATCTAAATTCAACCAAACAAATTCTTGAAATAAGCCAGCGATTTTATGGTGCATAGGGTATGTCGACGATTGCTTGTTTGGTAGCAACTCAAAATGGATTTCTTATTTTACTTGTTTTGTTATTTACAATAGGCTATTTGACTGGTTTTTGAAATCCATTTTATATTATTAAGTAGAGGTTGAAGAACCCAGTAAAAGTAGTTTTTTTAAAATTCTGGTTCATATTTACTGAAAAATAACAAAATGAAAATTGAAAGTTGAAATAGCGTGCCAAAACGCTATTTTGTCAATATGGCGCTGCAATGGGCTCGGTAACATCAACTGCCTGTCTTGTGATCTGTAGCTCATATCATCTACATACATTTGTTGCAAACAAATAACGAAAGTGCGATTGGTCTATATTTTAACAGTGACTTATGCAATAAAATAAGTTCTAAATGGTATGCAGTTCCAAAATGTATAAATACTTCTATAAAAACTTCGGAAAACTATTTGTAAGTGTTCAAAAGTCTAAGTGCGCCAAAAGTAGTTGCAACTATTTCGGAGGGATCCCTCCGGATAATAAATAATAACATAGCAAATAGTTCAAATATTTTCTTCTGTGAGGACCATTTCGATGTAAGTAAACATAATATTTATAATTTTAAATAATTCATTGCATTACAAATGTAAATATTTTGATAATGGTTTGAGGTTATAATACCTCTAATGTTTTTATCAGAATGCCTCTTGCAACTCACTTAGAATATTTCCGATGTTTTCATAATATTGGCTAAAAATTGTAGCTACAGTTTTATGATTTCAATAAACATTACACTCAAAGATCACGACTAACTAGTTTGTTTGTTACAAATTTTAAATGAATGGGCAGGTTGCTTTCAATCTTGTCCATGGTAAAAGTAATTGACAGAATTTGTAAAATATTGGAAATAAATCACACAAACAATAGATACTATTATTATAGGAAAATATTATAAAAAACATTTTGAAAAGCTACTAAAATACAAGTAGGCAAAGGAAGTTATCAAGCAGATGACGTCATCATAAACCCGACCAATCAGGAGCGTTTCGTGTCACGTGACAAACGTTTAAATAAATGCATTTTTATTTCTGGATTTATAAATATTCATATTCATATTCATTTATTCACTACAAAATATAATTTTGCAGACAATACAGGCATGTAGATGTTAATTTAATTATATTATGACCTCAATGAGGTATTCGTGATTATACATATTATTATCACTATAAATTATCCTATTAACAATCAGAATTACAATCAAATAAAAATAATAAAAAAACAAAACAGTGTCAGCGCAGTGGTCACAAAAAATTCACAATATGTCATTAAGTTATCATTATACTATATGTCAACTAAGCTACTATGTCAAAAAACAAAAAACGAATAAAAATCAGTAATTTCAAAAATCATAATAAAAATGTCCATAGATAAAATGTCAATGGTATTGAATTATTAAATTTTGTCATTAAAATATTCAGTTAAATTATAGTATGCTTTCGACATTAATATTTTCTTCAAGTCTATTTCAAATTTATTACTTTGGAGGGCCTTTATAAAGTTATTATATATCTTTACGGCCATATAATGCGGGCCGCGCTTGTATAATACAAGTCGGGCCGCAGGTAGAATATAATCATTTGCGCGGCGTGAGGCATAACGGTTTGACGTGTCCTCATAATGCTTAAAATATATACCGTGCTTTCTTATGAAACGACACAATTCAAATATGTAGACGCAAGTGACGGTGAGTAATTTATATTGTTTAAATATCGTCCTACATGTTTCTCTTGGCGCCGTGAATGTAATGATTCTAAGGCATCTTTTTTGCAACACAGATACCGCAGAGACGTCGGTCGAGTTGCCCCAAAATATGATTCCGTACCTTATTCAAGCGGCAGCGTGGCTGTGATACGCAGTGAGCGCACACTCTTCATTTGTGTTTTTGCGGAGTTCGCGCAGCGCATAAGAGAAGCTACTCTGAGTCTACTCACCAATATTTCCACATGTGGTTCCCACGACAACGTCGAGTCCATCGTGACCCCAAGCAATGAGAATTTGTTCACTTGTTCAATCACTTGCCCCTGATATGATATTGAAAATATTTGTACAACTCTTTGGTACGGCCTAAACTGCATCATTTTTGTTTTTCCAAAATTTATTTATTTATTTTTATTTATTTAATCTTTATTGCACAAATTTAACAAAAAAATGTACAAATGGCGGACTTAATGCCGTATGGCATTCTCTGCCAGTCGACCATTAAGTTAAGCAGAAATGTAAAGTGGGCGGTGCGACAAAGTATAAGCAAAGTTACAAGTAATTATTTAAAATTAGGTACAAACAATTAACATATCATACATATAAATAATAAACTAAAATATAAGCTTCAAACAGTATACACATACGTAAATGGTTATACACAAATACAATTCTACAATACATACTTAAATATATGAAAATATGATAAATACATAAATAAGATGACTTACAATGAAAAGTGAAACTAAGTAGAAGATGACAAAAATAATTTGCGGAAATGGGACCGAGCAAGTTTCTTAAATGAGTGTTTGCAGGGTGCTTGTTTAAGTTTTTCTGGAAGGGAATTCCAAAGACGAGAGGATTGAAGGAGAAAAGACTTGGATACGAAACCAGTGCGGTTTTAGTGCAGAAAATTTAGTGTAAGACCTATTGTTTTTAGTTCCAATACTATTTTATGCAGAGATTCGTTGATGATAGTTTGTAAATTTCCGATATTACTTTGTTCGCAAGTAAATAATTCGTTTATTATTTTCAACTTCCGTTAATAAATAACCAAATTTAAACTTATAATATAAGCTGATAATGGTAATTCGCACTTTATTTTTTGCATTGTCAAATAGCCTATTTTTGGGAAATAAATTTAATATTAAATTGGTTTCCTTAAAAAAAATTAAAATCCGGAATATTTTATGAATGAAAATAAATTAAAAACTTTAACTTTAACTCATAGTAAAACCGAGTTCAATTCATTAATTTATTATTCATTTCGATTTTGTATTATATTTTTTTTAAGTTGTGTACCCTTGTTACTTACCTTTGGGTAGAATTGAGAAACTTTTATTTTTTCGTCGGTGAATTCAAAGGGTCGATTGTACTTCTGAACATAATAATATTAATTCCAAACTACCCCACCTAATATTATTGGATTTTAAATTAAAAAATAAAAATAGTAAAAAAACTGTTTTTTTTTAAATACGACACACCACCACCACATATTTGATTAAGACGTCAAAATCAAATTATATTATTCTGGGGCAATATAATGTTCGCGGGGTCCCCTAGTTATTATACAGGCTGAAATTTGAATCACCATCCAATCAATCTACGAGACAAAAAACAAATGACGTATTTTTTCTTTTGGTATGAAGGCGGCGACGTGTTGCGCAATGCAGTGTCCGGTATCCGACCACGGAATCGTCGGAACAAAACACCTTTCGGCCAAAAATCTTCTTTTATGAAGGTCGACAGATGTTCGGTCGGTACTCTCACCACAAAGGAATTTAAATTCACGTTATGGCGGGAAACCAGCCGTTCGACCCTCAGAGTGAATTTGACTTTATTTTTGATGTACTCCACAATATCATCTGATTTCGTGGAGTAATGCAGGCGGGACACGTACAACTGCGTTGTCGGGATAGCCGGCCGCAGCAGCTGGTTGTGTCCAGTCGGGGCGGTGCCGCAAAGGTTTCGGCGGGCGGGCTTCTTTTTCCTTTCCACTTTTTTGAAACCGTCTTCATCACAGCCGTCTTCTTGTCTCTGTGGTATACTCTTAGAGACCGTTCGTTGTTGGTTACCCGTCGCTTTTGTAACCCGCTCGGGTTGTCGCTTGGCGGGTTGGTTAGCAGCGGTGACTGCAGCGTATGGACGTTGAGGGGTCGACGTACACACGCGTGACGTCTCCGCCGGGGCGGAGGGGGCGGCGCACAGTGGTCTGAAAATAGAGCTCCCCTTTCATAGAAAGTCGGCAGAGTTTGTACAAGCAAAGCATGGTGGAGGAGGATGATATCAGCGTCTTCATGTATTCTTTTGTACCTATAGGACTAGATTGTGACTCTTATTTTCAAGTTTGCTAGTGAAAACAAATTGGATATAAAGAGAGAACAAGCTACGATTAGAGCTGAAATTGCTGCACTGGTATATTATACCTATAGGCTACTTAATTTGATTGCGTCACATACTTAAAATATACAATACCGAAAATTCGAAATTTCAAAAAATTTCTACGTTTGAAGCGGCACCTAAAGGTACCCGAGTGGTATGTCAACTTAATCGCCTTAAGAGCGGCAATAGCTCGTATAAGTACCAGCCCTTCAGTTTCATTCAGTCGCAAGAAAATGTACTTTATGTAATTTCTCCCATACAAATAAAAACTAAATATTTTTTTTCTCAGGCTCGGAGTAACTAAAATCATTCATACTACAATATGCATTAAAGGAATGTATGCCTGACATGTTCCATATTTTGGTTTTATGAATATCCCACATTGACTTTCTATGAAAGGGGAGCTCGATTTTCAGACCACTGTGCGGCGGCGGGGCGCGCGGCGATGGCGGGGGGTGGCGTATCAGTATGCGCTGACGCAAAACTGCTGATGGATGCGTTTTGCCCTCCACGACGACTGGGCTATCCCAGTACAAAAATGTCAAGATAAAGCACCTAGAATATGTCTGCCAAAAATCTAAAATTTTTAATACGGTCTCCTCGCATCACTTTTTACGCATACTACGCAACGATACTACGATATACTACGATACGCAACTCTTTCATTCATTACGGTACTATTCATAAGTCGTTGATTTTCCCTTCACACATTCACAGTAAAAAAATTGAAAACTAGGTATGTTGCGCAAAAATACTCGTATATTCGGGTAAAAACTTAACCTACATTTTTAAAACTTATCACTGAACCGGGATTTACGATGCATTATAATTTATAGGTAAAATCGTATGGAACAATATTCACAGCACCTAAATTCTGTTCATCCGAAGGTCACGTTTACATACAAACGTACGTTTAAAAGAACAGATCCATGGCATTACTAGACGTTCTGGTGACAATGAGATCGGCCGAAAGTTTGGCACACTCTGTATATAGAAAACCAACTCACACGGACAGATATCTGCACGCCTCTTCACATCACCACCCTCGTCATCTTGAAGCAGTTCTTTCTTCACTCGTTGACAGAAGACACAATTTATGCGACCCTGATCATGTAGGAGTTGAGCTTGACCACGTTCAGGAGGTACTTAAAAGAAACGGTAATAATGTGACGAGAAGACGTATGGAAAAGAGGAAAAAGAGAGACAAGCCACCAATGGTGAGCCGGGAACCAGCATTTCTCTCGTACGTGAACGGAATAACGGACAAAATTGGGACAGTTCTGAATAGATACTCTATCAAGACTGTATATAAGCCGTGTTCTAAAGTAACGAAGGAGATACGCTCACCAAAGGACGTGATACCTATGCAAACACCAGGAGACTATAAAATTGATTGCAGCTGCGGTAGCTCATATCTAGGACAAACAAAGCGATCAATTTCAGAACGGGTCTAGGAGCATATCGCAGCTGTTAAAAATAGATAAACAAGCAAATCCGCGATAGCAGAACATCTATTAAATTCAGGCGTTAATCACTGGATGGAACTACATGATCCAAAAATTCTCTTAACTGATCGTAATTACTACACAAGACTAATACGTGAAGCTATTGAAATAAAGAAACACAAGAATTTCAATAGAGAAGATGGATTTCATTTGCCATTGTCATGGAACCCAGTGTTAACGAAGTGTAGATCGCGTGCCATGCCGTTAGTAAAAAAACCGGACATTGTTAGTGTAGTTTGTCGAACTGACTGTACGAGTGACAAAATTGTTGAAGAATCGCGGGTAGAAGAAAACATTTCTTCTCAACCGGCCAGACGACGCAGAGCGCCTCCAGTCTGCGAGCGACCATGATTCGTGCAATCGGATCGAAACGTCGGGAAGGTAAATACGATTTTACCTATAAATTATAACATTGCATTGTAAATCCCGGTTCAGTGATAAGTTTTATGTGTAACAATACATCAAGAAAGTTTAAAAACCTATACTACATTTTTTACTTCATTATAAATGGGCTCTAAATACGATACTTATCGCCTATAAAAAATTTGGAAGGTGATGAAAAATTCGTCCTATATCAATTTCCTCCACAGAGCTACTTAATGCCAGACGGGACGCTGATCAAGTTCGACGACTCCCAATTCCTGGTGTTCATCAACCGGATGCTGGCATTTATGGTGGCGCTGGGCAGGCTGGTCTGCACCAACCAGCCTCTGGTGTCGGCTCCGCTCTACAAGTTCTCCTTCTGTTCGTTGACCAACATCATCAGTGCTTGGTGTCAGTACGAGGCGTTGAAGTACGTCAGTTTTCCTACTCAGGTGAGTACAAGTGTATTTATTTTTATTTTTATATAAAATCATAATCATGGGAAAGGATCTACCTGGTCCATCCTGGCCAACGGCATCTTTTTCTAACCAATGATGACAGCTAAGTCAGATACCTCTGCAGTGGTAGGCTTCGTGAGAGGCCACCTGTATGCTACCACCCTCCTGCCGGAGTCCAGCGCCAAACAGTTTTTCTGTGTTCCGCTGGTGTGTAAGAGAACCAGTGCTTCTGGGTAAGCTCGCTCCATCTTCAGCTTCTTCTTAACCATACAGTTAAGTATGTAGTCAAGAGCAAGCCCATTGAGTAATAAATAAAAAAATACTACAGCTCAAATCCTTAATTTAAACATTAGTATTGTTATTATTATAGTCTGAACATTACCGCTGTACTGGGTTTTGCGTATGCGTGCGGCAAGACACGGGTGGGGGGAGGGAGGCAGAGCAGTATCTTGTCAGTCGCTGTATTTTGTTATTCCGTCTTCGCTCATGGCTGCCGGTAGTGTTATCTGTTCCAGACTGTCTATGTCATACGTATTTGTGATCCTATCCCAAGACGGGCGTTACTTTATTTGAGATGGAGATTGGTATGTTCTTTACGATAATATAAGTAGGATTTGAAGTGACACGTTGTTTATAAATTTATGAATCTTTCCAGGTGCTTTCAAAGTCGTGTAAAGTGATTCCGGTGATGATGATGGGCAAGCTGATATCGCGCAACAAGTACGAGCACTACGAGTACGTGACGGCCGTGATGATATCTGTGGGCATGGTGCTATTTATGTTCGGAAGCCATGACGATAACGCTGGTAAGTTTTTAGTGTACAAAATATCAGTATTTATACTTGAAAACCTTTCTACATGAATTCATTGTCCGTCACTAGTATTATATCACGCTGAGTGCTATTTATTTATTTCTTAAGAGTTACCATAACACATACATATAATGTTTTTTCTCTGATTATAACATGTCAATTATACAGGATGAAATTTTAACCACTTTCCAAAATTTTTATAGGCGTTCAGTATCGTATTTAGAGCCCATTTATGTAGTTTAAAATGTAGGTCAAGTTTTCACCCGAAAATATTTTTCGCTACATAGTTTTTAATTTTAACGGTCCTAAGCTTGATAAAGTATGAAGGGAAAATCAACAACTTATGAATAGTGAATGAGATGCGCATCGCGTAAAAAAAAAGTGTTACTAGGGTGCCGTATCAAAGATTTTAGATTTTTGGCGAACATTTTCCAAGTGCTTTATCTTGACATTAAATAAATTAAAATTACACATGGTGGTTGGATAATGGTCTTACTTCGGACGGCACATTAAGCTAATGAAATTCCTGAATGACGTCCGGTCACAGGCGTGTAAAAAGCGGCTTGGCAAACGCTGACAGCAAATTATTATTAAAAAAACAATAATAAAATATGTACTTATATGCTAAGATTTAGTATCATAGGATAAGTTTATGGAAAACATGCGTATACGCAGACAAGTATTTAATTCCCGACGTTTCGATCCTATTGTATGAGTCACATGGTCGCAAGTGGGAAAGTACAAGTTGCATTAAATCCTTTTAAGCTTTTATTTTCTTATGTAAAAATACAACTAGAAAGTTTAAAATACAATTACAGCAGGGCCTCGATAATCCGAACACCGAAAATTTATACCCTGTTCGGATGTACGAAGCGTTCGGATTATAGTATGTAGTCTTTTTAAAGGCATTTTTAGATTTAAAACATTTTTTTTTAATTTTAATGTATTTATTTAAGTATGTATGTTAAATAAAACTTTATAAGACTTTTTTAAAGAATTCTAATAAAGTGCTTTGACGAGTAGTATTTAGCGACATAGAAAATGCTTTATCCCTTAATTTACGTAACAGCATTTTTTCCGGAATAGAAATGTCGGCTTCATCTGCCCATTCTAAACAAGTATTTAAGCAAGACACAGTTTGAGTATGTGGACACTGGTTCCGAAAAAGCGATACGTGTACTACCTAAAACGCACTGCGCGGCACTGCGAGACCGTAAATGTGAGAGCCGGCGGTTGCGCAGGGGTATGGGGGGGTTGTTCGGATTATAGAGGCGTTCGGACTAGCTGTGGTACGGATTATCGAGGCCCTGCTGTAATTGCATAAAAAAGAGTTTAAAATCTCATATGCGCATACGCAGTCATTAAGACATCTTACAATACGAACCATCTTTCCAGTGTCAACAGTAACAACAATGTCGGGTATAACCTTACTGGCGCTGTACATGGTGTGCGATAGTTTCACATCTTCCTGGCAGGGGGCGCTGTTCGCCTCTTACAACTGTACGTCACTTCAGATGCTGTGCGGTGTCAATCTGTTCTCGTGCGTATTGACGGCGGCATCGCTGATGCACCATAGCAACACGCAGCATTCGCTGAGGCTGTTACAAGTAAGACTTTATTTATCTTACTTATATTATAGACTAGCTGTTGCCCGCGACTTCGTACGCATCAATTTCTGTTATTATGATCGCGATTAATTTTGCAACATTTTTCACTGATGCTTCGTTCCAATTGGTCGCACCGTGATGTTATATAGCCTTAACCCGTCCTCGATAAATGGACTATACATATAACACAAAAAGATTTTTTCAATTCGAACCAGTACTTCCTGAGATTAGCGCGTTCAAACAAAGAAAGAAACAAACTCTTCAGCTTTACAATATTAGTATAGATGTAAAAGTTTGAATGGATGTTTGTTACTCAATGACGCCAAGACGGCTGTACAGATGTAGAAGAAATTTTACGTAGAGATTGATTTTAAGTTAGAATAGGACATAGGCTATTTTTATCCCGAATAAGTATGGTTCCCGAGGGATATTATAAAATTCACGCGTACGAAGTCGTAGGCAAGAAGGAAGAGCTATTTTATTATAAGGCCTAGTACAAACATTTTTGGCATGTGGTGCCGGCACGATAAAAGAATAGGCAAGTAAAGATAAACATTACAAATCATAGTTTTCAGTAGAAAGTAATTTAAGCTAGTAGAATAGTATTATAGCAATAAACAGCCATGTTTATTTATAAAAGAGATAAGATCTTATTCGGTCGTTTCGTTATTTTTATGCTGTGTAAAGAAGTCGAAGAGTTATCATTTTCAACCGACTTCAAAAAAGGAGAAGGTTCTTAATTCGACTGTATCTTTTTTTAAATTTTGTTATAGGCGGTAGATTTAATATTTTGAGTAAGGGCAGTTCTTACTTTTTTTTGTAGAAGCTTTTATTACTACTAGTTTATCTGTCACATAGCATCCTGTGTTCGCGATGGACGTACTACTGCTGTCGGCGAGCTCAGCGGTCGGCCAGCTGCTCATATACCGCACGATCGCTAGGTTCGGCGCCGTCGTGTTCACTATCATCATGACGCTAAGACAGGTATATACATATTCATTATTTATTTATCAACGTGGAAAACTATTCCATATTCGTTATCTACCGGTTTGGAATTAATCCATTTAAAAAAATATTATACGTATAATATAATATAAGCAGATTGATAGCTGTTTTTTTTTTAAATGAATTATTGGTTTAACTTGGAAAAACTAGAAATAAATAAAGTACATAACCAAAAATATTCGAGCTTAGGTATTGTGTAAAAAGCCTTGAAAAAGATTGATAACTCTTCAGCGGGCGTTTTTGATAATGTTTTTTTTTATTATTTCGTCTACTAAAGGTGGAACTTACCCTACCCCAGCGATTTATTTGTTGAAAAAATAGTTTTTAAAACATTTATGTGTATAACCAAAAACATTCCCGGTAAGCCCAGTAAGATAAAATATGTTAGTTGACTTACTTGTATTTAAGTTTATTCAAAAAAAAAAACAAGAGAACATCTCAATACCGTTGTCTCTCTTAGGCGGGATGGATACTTCAGTTGACTGCAGTGTATGGGTACCGCATACCCCATGGTGGGTGTACTGGCTTGTTGCTCACTTTGACGGCGACGCTTCTGTACGTATCATGCCGCTTCTATAGACGATCACGGCGGCCTGAACTCGTTCCAGCTGGTAGGGATGTTGTTTGAACCAGATTGTATATAGAACGTATGCAGAATCGATTTCAATACAGCTTGGGTGATTCAAGTGGTCATTATTATGAGTATTTCCATCCGTAGCAGAAGGAGCGTTCCTATTGTATATGTTAGCAGATATCGTCAATGTTGACAGGCTATAAAGTTGTCATCACAGTCGACACCTAACCATCGTAGCATCAAACACTCACACTACAGACTTACAAGTATAAAACTGTCGTAGCGACATGAAGACGATTTATTTAGCACTCGATGCCATCCGTAGCAGTTGTAGCTGCTAGAAAAATCGTAACATCAGACAATATTTACTTATGAGATAACCCGTAGTTGCCGTAGAGAAATAAAGACATCGTACGTAGGTAGTGCTAGACTCAGTTGGTAGTAAGAGGATAATATGTACCTTTATCTTTATTTTATTTTGTCAAGCTCTCTTTTGTAATCAAGTCTTCTCCCTCAGGCGACGTCGATTCTGCTAATCAGAAACTGAACTAAACACAGTCTGTTAAGTGCATGGCGGTGTAAGCGGCGACAAGTTAGTGTACTTTGATTGTTTTTGTAGTTAGCGGGGTAAAAAATATCGTAAGCTAGCAACTTTTTTTTGTTATTTTATGGAATTAATGATTCATATTTGGTTTTCATACGTATCGTATCACTTTAAAGTAATTTAGTACTGGTTGTATGAGTTATTTTGACGAATAGAGCTACGACGTTGCTGTATAAGTTAGACGCGTATAGTGTTATCTTTTGTTTTAGCGTCATTATTGGATTGTAATGGTCGCATAGCTATTGATACTGTGTATACTTAGGCCAAAATGAGTTTGTGTTTTCGATCAACAAACAATTCTTAAGGGTACTTGGACGAGTCTTTCTTTTTGTCATCTAGAGGCAGTAGATATTGACTTTAATCTGTGAGAGATGCGGGCTTAGAGTCGTGCTTTGAAAGGTATGCAGGTAGCTTAGAAAAATCTCACGCTAGACCATCCATAGATTTTTAGATTGAAAATTGCCATACGAATACATAACAAATAGAAGACCAACCGCACATTTCAGACCAATTGCACATTTCAGACCAACCACCATTTAGGAAACATCGGGAACAGAATCCTTAGTCTGGAGGTGGGCTTTAACATCCTCAGTCCTAGACTACAGCAAAGTTAACGCTTATGTTCTATAAAATTGTCTTAGTTTCAAATAAACTATTCGCGTTGGTTAGCTTCCAGTGGTTTAAAATCTCCAGGCCAAGATCTCACGGTCTCGGGTTCGATTCCCGAGTCCGTCGGTCGTGTAGCAATAGGTTGGAATTTTCGAATATTGCTCGGGTTTGTGATCACCAACTCGCATTTGTCAAGCGTGGTGATTATGCCTGTACCCATCATTGCTATGGTAACTTGAATTCAATGATGGAGGCCTTTCCCATGCTGTGGGATGATTAGAGGCATTGCAACGCACTGACAGATCACTTGCCAGGCGTAATTTTGCTGTGATGTTATGCGTTGCAATGCGGTCCACCTCAGTGTGCGTTGGAAGGCGCTGCAGGTTGACAGCTGAACGAGTCGCGTTCGTGAATTACCAAAGAGCATTTAAAACTTTCTTGTTGCATTTTTACACTTAACACTTAACATTTACGGGGTTTAATGCAACGATCTACATTATTTACGGCAGACTCAAGTCTGCCCTCGATTATGATTCTTGCAAACGGATCGAAACGTCGGGAAGGTAAATTACTATTTACCTTTAAATAATGTAGTTCGTTGCATTTAACCCCGTGAATGTTAAGTGTTGCAAAAGAGGAGTCGAATCTCAGATGTTCAAAAATATATATTCATATTCATTTATTTCACTATAATATAACATTGCAGACAATACAGGCATAAAGATGTTAAGGTAGTTACATTATGACCTCAATGAGGTATTCGTGATTATACATTATTAAGTTATTAATTTCTTGTATTATAAACTATATAAATATATAAATCATGTAATATAATTTCTGACATCACTTATATGACAACCGAAAATGTATTCATAATAAAATGTATAACAGTAGCGATAGATATACAGGATGAAATTTTAACCACTTTCCATATTTTTTATAGGCGTTCAGTATCGTATTTAGAGCCTATTTATGAAGTAAAAAATGTAAGTCAAGTTGTCACCCGAAAATATTTTTCGCGATATAGTTTTCAATTTTTACTGTCCTAGACCTGTTAAGGTATAAAGGGAATATCAAAAACTTATGAATAGTATCGTAATGAATGAATTAGATGCGCAACGTGTAAAAAAAGTGTTGCTAGGCGGCCGTATCAAAAATTGTATATTTTTGGCGGACATTTTCTAAGTGCTTTATCTTGACATTTTTGTACTGGGCTATACCAAAAGAAAAATACGTCATTGTTTTTTGTCTCGTAGATTGATATATTAAAATTTGGAAAGTGGTTAAAATTTCACCCTGTAATAACATATAATATTAGACTATTATTTAAAATTTAATAAATATAACAGTGTAATTTATTATAATGGATTATGTATTAATGTTAAATTATAAAGAAAGTCGGTAATTACAATGTATCACTGATGCCTTGAAAAGGTAAATTTGTGACAAGCACTACCAACTGCTTCCACAAAGGTATCACCTCTTCTGTATCACAAATTTTAAGTGAATAAAAATGAATTAATTAAACTGATTCTATGCTGTTAAAGCCCCTTTTGGTCTAGTGGTTTAAATACCGGGTCAAGATCTCGGGGTCCCAGGTTCGATCCCCGAGTCGGGCAACAAAAAGTTTCGAATTTTCGAACGTTGCTCGGGTTTGTGATCACCAACCCGCATTTGGCAAGCGTGGTGATTATGCCAGTTCCCATCATTGCTGTGGTAACTTGAATTCAATGATGGAAGCCTTTTCCCTGCAGTGGGATGATTATAGGTTGTTACTTTTTCTTTTACTTTTATTCTGTTCTATCCGTCAGGCGGTGTCGATTCTGCTGTCGTGCGCCGTGTACGGGCACCGCGTGTCTCTGGGCGGCGTGGCCGGCGTGGCGCTAGTGTTTGTGGCGGCGCTACTGCGGGTGTACTGCCGCCGGAGGCTGCGGGCCCGCCGGCTGGCCAACGTGTAGCCAAGTAGGCGGGAATAAACTTTTAGCTATAGGGTTACTGGATACGAAAGCTGGGTGTTTCTTTACTTTATTTGTTTTAGTTTTATGGCACAATCTATCAAAAACAGAATAAATAATACATTTACAGTAATTAATGGACAACGAGTGCCGAAAAATAGAGTCACTTACTTGACTAAAGATGTGCTGTTCTGCCCAAATCTGTTTTGTTAAGACAAAATTGCTTTTGAATTTCACTAAATAGTGACACCGGAGAAATAATGTGCGATCTGTACCCACTGAAAACCAGCGGTATCCAAACTGAGACTATGGGTTTTAGCCTTAGAGCTATGGCCACAGGCAACCTCAGTAGTCCCCTTGGTCTATGGCTTACCTAAAGCCGCGTACTCACTAGAAGACATTTGTCGACAGACATTTGTGTTTAGAGACATCGGGCGACATCGCGGAACATCGACATATCTTGTCGCCGTCCACGTCAGTTTAGTTGATAGAATGACTTTACTCATTCCAATGGGGGACAAAATACAAGTTGCGCGATGTCGCGATACATGTCGACGCGAAGTGTGGCAACGTCGCGTGAAGTCGCCGTTTACCGGAACATGAGTCGCGCGATATTTATCTCCTAATGGCTACGCGACTTTATTTTGTGAGTGCCATTGAGGACTTGAGTGGTGAGGGGCGTCCCCATACTGATTGCGTCGCATGGATACATACCGCAGCAAGTATATTTCACTGGTGGAGTGGATGAACACACGTCTTTTTTAGAAATTATATCAATTAAATTGAAGTTATAAAGGGTACAACAATGAGAAACATTTCTGCTTGGCCTTATGGATTAAAAGGTACAGAATACTTTCGGCATTAAGGATTTGTATTGCATTTGTGTGTGCAATAACTTATAAAGAAATAATTGAAAGACCTAGCTAATAATAAGTTAAACTTTTCTGGTAACCCTAATTGCTCTTGAATATTTCAAAGGAGAATGGCAGAACTAAATTTACTTATTACCGTAATGTTTTAGTTAACCGGCATGGTCTCGACACTATTGATTTACTCGATAGCTTAACATTAACCATCACTAGGTATGAAACAACGCAGGCTCCCACTCCCCTTGGGCCAGGCTGGACTTCCCCGACCTTGATTGTCTCCGGTTGGCATCTACCTTTAGCGGCCAGAGCGTTGGCTACGTCGGAGCTGGAGATGGAATCGTCCAGCTCCGAGACAAAAATGTCCACCCTTTTGGCAGGGCGGGCAATGGCAGCCACATCCACCAAAACGGTCCTCAGCTTAGCTGCCAGCTGGTCCGCTTTCTCTCCATTCCAGGGCCCAGAGACCTCCAGCAATCTGGCCCGTATCGCGGTCCTGCTGCACCTGATTTGCGGCAGGCCCAGATCCGCGAGGGACATGGCGTCTCTGGCCCTTTTCAGGACCTCATTTTAGAGGGGCGAACGACCATCTTCCGCCCCAAGCCAACCTCACCTGCACGCGGTGCATCCTGCTGGACGACGAACGAGGCTCTGGCGATTGACCGACCGATGGCGGTATAACCATCCAACGGAAGGCGTAGTTAAGTGTACCGGGCCGGTGACGGGCAGCAGCGTCATCGGTGCAAGAGTCTACGCCCTGCGATCGCCAACCCGTCTGCCCAGCGTGGCGATTATGGGCATAACCTCCAATGCAGACGCACAAAAAGCCACGGCCCCCAGTTCCCGACGGTCCCGCTATTCCTGGTCATGGTGGCGACCACGGTTACGGCGGGACGGGGGGTGTGAAGAATCTCCGGGTTACGGGAGGCCACCAAAAACAACTGACCCTGGCGACATACAACGGACGCACGCTACGGCTAGACTCGCATCTGGCTCAACTTGAGGTGGAACTTGGGAAGATTAGGTGGCATATCCTAGGGCTATGTGAAGTCCGAAGAGAGGGGGAGGACACCATAACCCTCGAGTCGGGCCACCTAATGTACTTTCGTGAGGGAGACCAACAATCCCAAGGTGGCGTTGGGTTTCTGGTAAATAAGTCCCTTTCTGACAACGTTGTGGAAGTGTCCAGTGTGTCGAACAGTGTAGCGTACCTTATTGTTAAGCTCACTGAGAGGTATAGTCTCAAGGTGGTTCAAGCGTACGCACCGACCTCGAAACACTTGGATTTGGATGCAGAAACCATAGGGGGCAAATGCTTGTCAACTTTCTCGAACGGGAGGGGCTCTTCTTGATGAACTCCTTCTTCAAGAAACAGCCCCAAAGGAAGTGGACGTGGCAAAGCCCCGACACTATGACAAAAAATGAGATTGACTTCATCATGACGGAAGCGATCACCGACTCGTTCGAGGCTCTCTGAATATCGATTTTAAGGCTGAACGTGTCCGTCTGATGAAGTCAAGGCTCCGACCTACTTTGCTCCAAACCATGATAGGATCTGAAACGTTCCAGTCAAACCTGGAAAACCGACTCGCTGCCGTGGAAACCACAACAGACGTAAACCAGAACCTCGAAAATGTGGTTCGGATCCTCAGGGAAGAAGGTACGAGATTTTGTGAAATGCAGCGTAAGGGCAGGAAGTCAAAGCTTTCGGAAGGAACTTTAGGGCTGATTAAGGAACGACGTGAAAACCCACCTGTCACTTCGTCAGGAAAGCGCGCTCTAAACCGAGAGATCAGTAAGCTCGTACGACACGACCTCCGTTGCTCCAATACTCTTGCGATTGAAAGAGCCACCATGTCCGTACAAGTACAGAATCAGCATACAAAACCTATACCGTTGCATCGAGGAGTGAGACAAGGGGACGTCATTTCCCCGAAATTGTTCACAAATGCAATGGAGGATATTTTCAAGACGCTGCACTAGAAAGGACGAGGCATCAACATCAATGGCGAATACATCTCTCACTTGCGATTTGCAGACGACATCGTCATTATGGCAGTAACGCTGCAGGACCTACAACAGATGCTGAATGACCTGGCTGACTCTTCTGTGCGCATCGGCTTGCGGATGAACCTGGATAAAACCAAGGTTATGTTCAATGAACATGTACTACCGCAACCGATTGCGATGCACGGCGCCGTCCTCGAAGTTGTTCAGAAATACGTGTAACTCGGGCAGACATTGCAGTTAGGTAGAAACAACTTTGAGGATGAGGTGAACAGAAGAATTCAGTTGGGTTGGGCAGCATTTGGGAAACTACGTCGAGTCTTCTCATCGTCGATCCCACAATGCCTCAAGACGAAAGTCTTCAATCAGTGCGTCCTACCCGTCATGACATACGGAGCCGAAACGTGGACACTGACGGTACGGCTAGTCCACAAGTTCAAAGTCGCTCAACGGGCTATGGAAAGAGCTATGCTCGGAGTTTCTCTTAGGGATAAAATCAGAAATGAGGTGATCCGGCAGAGAACTAAAGTTACCGACATAGCCCACCGGATTAGCAAGCTGAAGTGGCAGTGGGCTGGCCATATTAGCCGCAGAACCGACAACCGTTGGGGTAAACGAGTTCTTGAGTGGAGACCGCGTCTCGGCAAACGTAGTGTAGGACGCCCTCAGGCTAGGTGGAGTGATGATTTGCGCAAGGTGGCTGGCAGGAGCTGGATGCGAGAAGCCGAGGATCGACCTAAGTGGCGTGCAATTGGAGAGGCCTATGTCCAGCAGTGGACTGTGATAGGCTGATGATGATGATGATTGTAGGAGATCCCCCTTTCGATTGCCTCGGGCTGTAGGGTGAGAACTACAGCTGAGGATCTAGGGGGGACCAACGACGAAGACTTCTTGGGGCCTTTCTTCAGGCCGTGTGGAGCTGCGGTGACGTTGGGGCGAGGAGGTGGGGGAGGAGGAGGTTTCCCTCTTCCTGCGGTTTTTCCGCCGAGTCACCGTAACCCATCCATCTGTCTCGGAGGGGTCCGGGATTGGGGCTACTGACGGCTTTAGGGCCGTGGCTGAGCTTTTGTTTTGCCTGCAAAGGCAGGGGCAGAGACAGAACTCTGCCTGGCCGCGACTGCAGCAAACGTCCTGGAGCCCACTGGTGTTGGGGCGCTGGATTTGGGGGGGGGGCTTTCTGAGCCTTCGGCTTTTTGGCCGGGCCAGTGCTGCCTGTGGTGCTGGGGGTCGAGGCCAAATTGTGTCTGTCCGCGGCTAGGGGCGGGCGGGGAGCAGGGACTGGGTCCAAGCGGTCCAGCATTCCCTCGAGACTGGCGAAACCACAAACGAGCCTCAAATTGCAATTCTAAGCGGGACTCAAGAGAGCGAATGAGCGCTTCGGACGTAGTACCCTGGACTTGGGTGTTATGATCAGTGGTAGGCGCTCTCTGAGAGAACTCTCTCCGGAGACTGTGGACCTCAAGCTTTAGCTCATCCACCTCTCGACGGAGGTTCGCGTTTGCCCGTGAGATTCGCTTGTGCTCGAGGTCCATCGTTCTACCAGACATCTCCGCTATGATGCGACCGAGCGCTAGTGTTGCCTTCTTCAGGGATTTGACCATAGTCCCCTTGAGGTTCTTGGACTTGTCTTTGACGGCGGCCACCGCAGCGATGCACTGCGCCGCAACATCACGCAACTGGGACATCTCAAGACCCTCAAGGTCCTCTAGTAACTCCGGACAGTCCAATTCAGAGTTGGGCTCTGACGAACCGGCGCTAGGACCCGGAGTCTGGACTCTCCGTTCCAGTGCGCGGTTAAATTCCTCCTCGCAGTCTTACTCTTGTCTCCTCTTCAGACGGCGCATGGAAGCGGTGTAGACGCTTTGGTGGCGTCCGCTCCGCCCCCTGACGGCTGTGTGGACCTTCCGGCTTCCGTCCGAGTCGGAGAAACCACCACGCGCGAACAAACTGTCACGCTCTTATCTCTTCCTGCGGCTACTCACCAGCTGATGTGGTCTGAGTGGGCGCGGCCGAGTTGCGAGAACAACCCGCATCATTTGTTAGGTCAACGAACGACGACGACCTCTTCGCGGAACTCCCGAGGGTTGGGGAGTCTTGGTCCGAGTGGACCTCATCCAGCCTCGATTCATCAGACATTGCTTGCCCCCCTCCCACATTACGAAGGGGCATGCCAGCCGAAGCTAAGGGGATTGTGGCAATGGGGGCTATCGCTAGTGAATTTTCCACTAGAGGCGCTAGTGTCGCGTGAGGTCCAATATCATTCACTTTGTACTGGTTTTAGCGGAATTTGTTGCATAAATTATAATTTCTTTAATTTACCTGCTGGAAAGTGATCTCCTTCGTAAAATATCGCAAATATGGATTATTTGACGAATAATGTGAACGCTTTAAAAGCGGAATTAAGAAAAAGCGCAAAAATAGGCGGCCTCAAGAGCAACTATTTCAGAAGTTAGTTTGTTGATATCAAGATAGTTATTTATAAACAATATAACCTTAGTTAGATTCAACATATAACACTTTGTTTCGGCGCCAATCGCCTTTGACAGCTATACCTCCGGACCTCGGTCTACAGTGGCGCCAACTGGTGAGCAAAGAAACGGTAGTCCCCATTGTATTGACAATGTCTTTGGGACAGTGATAGTGTAAATCTATTTAGACATTTCGGTTGACTTCGAATGTAATTGCCATTCTCCTTTAAGTATAAAATGTAGATATGCTATGTGCGGGCATAATAAGCTCGCCCATGTCAATTATTTAAAATAATCCGAATAGTTTCAAATAGTAGAATATATGATACATATGTGTAAGTACCTTACATATCGTGGATCACAGATATAATTGTTTTTATTCATAAATATGGCCTGGCTTTTGCTTTATAAGCAGTGTTTCTTATTTGAGGAGGCGTCGGAGTAGCTCTAGATTCGTAGTTCTGGAGATAAAAAATGTTATGTCATGAGGCTATAGATGATGTTTAAAATGTGAAGAGAATAAATTAGAGAATTACTTGTACTTATACGTCTTAATAAAAAACCACAAGCCGGCTGCATAAAATATAATAAAGGGTAAAATGTTACATGTAACGATAGTGGTCATCCACGAGCGAATACAAAGCAATTCATAGTGTTCGTTGCGTTGATCTCGCACTTGTCTGGCTTGTGTTCACGAAGTTACTGAAGTGATTACTAAATTGTTGAAGTCGTATACCGTCCACTAAATTTTCCACGCTTTGTATCATTTTATGCGTTACGAGACCCCAAATCCAGCTTTTAAAAGTCATTGGATTTTACGGTGATTTTCCTTTTGACCCCCATTACGTTCTGGAAGTTAAGTAACTTCTGACATTGTCTAAATGAAAAACTGGTTACAAAAAGCCCTTATAGGCAAAAGCCAGGTTTATGTTACCTTGATTTCTGTTTACTATTGACGTTAAAAGTGGCCAAATGACCAAAAAAAAAAATCATAACCATTTTTTCTTAAAAACACGTTGATAACTTATAAAAAATGGTATTTAAAATTCTTCAAATACTGAATTATATATTTTTGATTTAATACTAAATTATACTAATTTTTAGCATTGAATTTCCAAAGACTTTTAAAGAAATGACAAGCTACTTTTAACGCATCAGTAAATAAATTAGCCAGTTATCTTAATTAATTAACGCTTCGAGCGTGCTATCCCAGACGCAAATAAAATCAATTGTTATCGCGACAGCCGGCTGTCGCGCTGGGTTCGAAGCGTTAAAACACTCTTCTCGAATGTAGATTTACTGCTGAACTAAGATGTATGTTTATTATTATAATTTATTTATTATAATCTAACGTTTGTTAACTTGCTATTCGCCAGTCAATCATAGCACATATCGTATTCTGATTTATACAGGGTTATTCGAATAATGTCGTTGTCTTATACTCCACGCCTTAGTATTAACTTTTTTTGTGCCGACTTATCGAAGTCATAAATTGTTTTCTCAAGATTTATTTTTACACAAAATGGGTAATCTTGAAGTATTTTTTATACTTGCCTATCGTATATATCTTTTCAACAGACACAAATTATGTTAGTTCCGATATGGGTACGGAGATGAGTCATGGGTTATTCGAAACCGCCCATATACTAGATTCAGAAGTTGCTGTCATGAAGTATAAAATTCTTCCCAAGAGTATTGGAACAAAATATTTGGAAATGGGAGGGAGAAATTTATACGTGTTTTATAGATTTTCGCTATTTTAGTAGTGTTCTTGTGCGCCATGTCTCTCACCAAAATTATGAATAAAAATTCTATTGTGTCAAGCTTCGCGGCAGTAAAAATAATTCAAAAATAGACACAAAAAAGTTTAATCCTTAAAATTTTATAAATTACGTACATAACCTCAATTTCATACATTTACGTACATGGCCTCCAATTGAATAATAATTCATACTCATAAACAGTTGTATTATGTATGACGGATGCGTGATTTCACTCTGTATTGTAAGGAGTGTTTTTAAACCTGGTGACTAGTGAGTTGACGATCTTGTGCAATGTTTTGACAATTTGTTATTGTCATACTAATATATTGTTTAAATTTTTTACACTTTTCAATGATACAGCATGTGTGTACCTATAAACTATGTTGGTATAAGGTTGCGTTTTACAAACACAGAGCTGGACGCAATGCATAGAGTGAACCGACGATTTAACCAATCACAGTGCGCGAAATCTTTAAAGACCACAGATTTCCTGCATTGTGATTGGTCAATTCACTATCCACTCCGCCCAGCTCTGTCTCAACGCAGCCTAATATCTATAGAAAATCTAAACACTGGGATGTATTGATAAACGTCGAGTTATTGTATTGTGGGACCAGCGTTGTCAAAATAAGCTAGCTAAGGGTGATGGGGCAATTTTGATGCCCCGAAATGATAGATACACATATTTAACGAGTTATAAACTTTCTCATTGCATGACTATTTAAAAAGGTCATGGTGATCAAACGCCTTACTTTATTGCCGTACGTTTCGACCAGGCTACGTGTATAAACGTGTATTTGGAGAGAGCAATACCAAGTATTGCTCTCTCCAAATACACGTTTAGATTTTGTAAGTTAAATGCGCCGGTTCCCCTTTTGCCGGTAAAAAGACTTGTGACTCCAGCTTAGCTTATTTTAAATGACAAATCATTTCCATTTTGTATAGTAAGATAAAGATAAAGAAGTGTCATTGTACGCTTTGTGATTATCTTTCAAAGTGATTGTTGCCAAATATAAATTTGAACTTATATATACTATTATATACTTATTGACATTGGTCGTGATTCCGTTACGTCACTACTTAGTTTGTGTCATGTGTTAGTTTCATGACTATGAAACTAGTCATGAAACTAACAATAAATCACATTTGTTTGCATTTATTATTTAACAGTCGATAAAAATTGAGATGTGTCTGCCATTTATAGTCTGTCTCATTTCATTTAGAGAGAGCAGAGAAATAGATAGATAAATAGGAGTGACTTCAGGGAATCAAACCTAATATGTATCTATTATGTAGATAAATTTCTAAATAACAATATTTTATTATTGATGTCCATAAAATTGTGAATCCTATTATAAAAAAATATAAACTAAATCCTATCAGTTTTATTTATAAGATCATTAAACTTCATTCCAAAAAAAATATCCTGAATTAAAGAGACATAGAAGGCACGTTACTGTAATTGTGAAATACATTTTAAATTGGTAATTAAAATTGTAGTTATTATTTATAAACCAGTCCATTTTTTAAATAAGTACATTAATTATATATAATTAATTAAAACATGTACAGGATAGAATCTTCAATGAATAAACTCAGTATTTGATCGAATATCAACTAGTAATGTATCATTATACAGGGCTATTTTTAAAACTTGAATGTTCTCAAAAAAAATAATCGGCAAATGTAGTACTAAGTATGTACATAAATTCATGTTTTAAAAAAGGCCCTGTCCATGTTGTATAGTTAAATTTAAATGTACATAATTTACTTTGAAATTGACAACCTACTTAATGTTTTATTAAATAAAGTAAACTGTATAAAGTTATTATTTGTTTAAAGACTTCATCGTAAAATAAATGACAGCGCATATATTTTTGTCTCATCTTTAAAATGAAGTTAGAGATGAGAGGGGTGTTAGTGTCGCAATGTTTATTGCATATTTCGCACATCTAGATGAAAACGAATGTAATTCAAAATCAAATTTTTAGACACGTAAAATAATATACCTGTCTATAACTACTGAATAAAATAACAGTAAAAGTGAACAAGACAACGGATGTATGTTCATGGTCTATGTGGTTATTCAAGAACATTTTGATATTATCTGAAACGAATAACATGAATATGCATTTTTCGTCAAGATGAGATATGTTTGAGTTACATCTGTTTTGGTCTAGGTGTGTGATCCAGAGACGATTTCGTATTTAAAATATGATTGACTATGAGTTATCTAAATAAAAATTGTATCTTAGGTATGTAATAATGTAATTTATTTTGTTTCCGAATAGGTATTTGTAAATAAGTATTAGATAGGTCTTAACTAAATCAAATTTCCATGTTATAATAATAAGCATGTATGATTTCACTGGACTATATTATTTATGTTATACCTGCACAAAAATTTTAAGAAATATATTTTAACGATTTTTGAAATTTACTTAGATATAAATATTTTTACACATTAAAGGGATGATGATACCACTAATCAAATAAATTTCATACAGTGAACTGTCAACGAGATATTTTCCTTGTTTGTATGAGAATTATGACGTCACATCTATGTTGCTTAAAACGCCAGTTCAAATACGAAAGTTTTTCGCGTAATGTTTTCTAAACTGAAAAAAATTAACTAAATTTTTTAATGAAATGTTTCATCGAAAAATGGGATGACAACAGGCTTCCATAAATGACAAAATAATCCTTTATTAACAATAAAATCGGCCAAGTGCGAGTCGGACTCGAGCACGAAGGGTTCCGTACCAAAAAGGCCAAAAAAACGAGTTTGTTGTATGGGAGCCCCCCTTAAATATTTATTTTATTTTGTTTTTAGTATTTGTTGTTATTGCGGTAACAGAAATACATAATTTGTGAAAATTTCAACTGTCTAGCTATCGCGGCTCTTGAGATACAGCCTGGTGTCAGAGCGACGGACAGACGGACAGACAGCGAAGTCTTAGTAATAGGGTTCCGTTTTTACCCTTTGGGTACGGAACCCTAAAAACGTGAAATAAGACACATAGTCGGTGCTATATATAAGAAATTACTGACATAGCACTAATTAATTGGTCGGTAATAATTTTGTGACAAAAGTTTTTCGAAAGATATTGTTTTGCGAATAATTTGTTATTGGTGTCAACATTCCAATTGTAACAAACATGATGAGCAGAAAATATGAAATAGGATCTGCTTCTAACTTCACATTTTAGAAAACGTGTTGTATCATTAGATAAGGAACTAATGAATTTTTAAAATATATTGGAGTTACGTTTGAAACTTATGTGCAAATTATTTATTCCCTTCTCACTAACACATTTATCATCAAAGAATTGCTCACCCGGTAAGAGGACCGGAACGTTGTGGGTTCAAGTCCTACCTCAAGCAGTCGAATTTTTGATTTAAGACGCTGACATGAGCCAAATTGAGCTCAATGAAGATTGTTTTGCTTTAAGCCTATGGCTCGTATTGTTGCCAAATTCTATGTAGTTGTAATTGATCATATTTTCGACCAGGTGGCTGTTTCCAAAACACGATTCTAAAAACTTTTCTCGATAGAAAAAAATCTCAAAGTAGCCTCTGAAAATACATAATTTACCATTTTTCTCAGCAGTCCGTATAACAATGATAATAAAATTTTGCTATATTGTATATTACATGTTGCTTAAGCAAATGGCTGATTTAGATTTTTAATAAAATGGCAATTTTAAATGCACAACGAATTTTGTTGTTTGGCACTTAGGCCCTTCTATTCCATGCGCTTTTTCTCTGTCACTCCTACGAGAATCGACAGTGATAGCTGTGGCGCGTTCCAAAGAAATTCAAAGACGAATACATTTGTGGGCGTGTTCATTGTTCAAGGTCATCGGCTGCAGTCAGCGTCTTAAGGAATTGTATATCTATCACTGTCATCAGCCTACAAGAGTGTACTGAGGCTTCTTAAGAGGAATACTAACTAGCGCTAAGTGCTGCCCCCAATTGATTTAATTTTAATACTTAGTAAACATTTCATTTAGTTGTTTATAAAGTCGTATTTGTCGCTAACGCCAAAAGCGGCCGCTTTTAGCAAATAATGTACAATACGAAAGAATGCTAGAATGAAAAGCAGTGAACAGTGATTCAATAAATACTAGAGGTAATTTGCTAAAATGATACTGTTCTAGTTTTTTGAGAATTGATTTTATTTAGAATAAAATTAAATCAATTGGGGCACTTAGCTCTAGTAGTCCCCTTAAGGAGGATTTAACCATTATTACTACGCGTGGTAGACGGTAGAGAAGGCGCTGCTGCCCATCTTTTTGGAGGGGCAGGGGGGGGGGTACGGGGGTAAGTCGTGCTTCTGTCGCAAGACAAGTCGTAAAAACAAGTCACGTCAGAGTCAGAGGCCTGCGATGGACGATTTATATAAATCTGACACCAACACTGACTATCTTTGCGTCTTATCGTAAGAATGGGTATTCATACGATAAGTCGCAATGATATTACTTACAGAAAATACTATGAAATATCATTGATAAGACAAATGAAAAACCTAGAAGTAGATACCTTGTTATAAAACCTGCCAGACCTACAAAGGGCGGCATAAAATGAATTGGCCATTTTCAGAGTGGCACTACAGAAGAAGAAGGAAGAACTCTTCCTTACAAAAACCTTCAGCGAAAAAGCTAATTCTTGTAGAATTCTTAAAAATAAATACCCCTTGTCACACGAATGTCAATAAGTGGTGCGTCATTGGGTTGTCTTTTTGTCTCCAATGATTTACTTTTTTGTTAAATTGTTTTGTTCACGCGATTAATATGTTGTGGTTCGCAAATCCGATCAGCATCAACAGTTATTATGAATTCAAGCATTTTCAATCAACGTTTTTCGAGAAGTAAATAGGCAAGTAATAGTTTTTGTTGTATTTCGCATAGTTTAATATGTTCTCATCTCTTTGATCTTTTCTTAATTAGATTGGGTCTGGAAGATAGCTTCACGGGGTTTAGCTTGTTAAGCCGTTGTTCCCTGCTTTTTTTGTAAAGTGGAAGGCGTTAATACTAGTCTTGTACCTAAGAGGCCTGTAAGGATCAGAGATTCACAAGCCGCTTTAAATATCCTCAAAGGAAAGTCATATGAAAAGAAAAAGGTTCCTATAAGAAAAGCCACAGATAAGATAAACCTAAAGTAGTAATAGTCAATTCTGTTAAAAGCATACTGCATGCATGCTGCCTGTGTGAGTTTATTTAAATGCGCATTCAATATAGTAATACAGCAAACCTATGTGGTAGTGCGGCGTACACACCGGTTTCCAAGGTCACCTGCTCCGAGAAAAATGTTTGTTGTGTTGTGTGATTTCCACATCAGTGCAAAAAAATGTAGGCAAAATTGTTCTGATCCCAAAGTACAGTAACATTTTTTTTAGATTAGGTACTCATTTCTCTTATCTCTACTTTCTCTATCTATCTCCTTTAACAGTATGTTGACGCAAGTAGCGTTGACGGCGCTATTAGCTGTGGGCATGGCGCCTTGCGTGATTCAGAGAGCTTGTCCGACCAGACCTCCTCGCCCTCCCTCCAGCGTTTGTATGCATCGTCTTGACCAATCGCAAAGGTACAAATTCATGTGTGATTCCGAGGTTTACTCGATGAAATTAAAAAATGGCACTTAACTTTTTTCTGAAATTTACGCAAACACTAATAAATTGAAATGAATGGTAAGTGTACGGATTTAAACTGGCGTATAATTAACATTTTAATTTCGTTGATCCCGACCACGCACGTTTCGAACACTTTAAGCTGGGTATCCACTATGTTCGCGAACCTCTTGTGCTCCGCGCTCTTGCAACTGCTCCAATAGTGGATACGTTCACGCTCTTGGAGCGTGTAACGGTGTGCGCTCCGCGCTCAGCGCTCCAATCGGTGGCGGTTTTTGGGCGCACACAAAGGGGAGCTCAGTCTATTCGTTCGCGAGAGGACTGCGGAGCGTGCGTGTTTCTATGGTACCGTCTCCACCAAGAGCGGTTACGGGAACGCGGAGCGCAAGAGGTTCGCGAACGTAATGGATACCCAGCTTTACAGCTTTTCGTGGTCACAGAACCACGAGTTCACGACTAAACCTTTATTTCGCAAAATGGACACTAGATTACGCTAAATCAGAGCCATTGAAATGTCGATGTGTTCGTTGTGTTTGATCGAGTAAAATTCTGAATCACCACTTTGAAACATAAACACCCAGTTCAATCCTAGATAGATTATGCACAGATGCCCCCTCCCCCTCACCCCCTACGACCATCATCATCATCATCATCATTAGCCCATAGAAGTCCACTGCTAGACACGGGCCTCTCCCAAAAAGCTTTTGCAATTATCGTCACGCTTGGGCGGTCGCAGTTGGACCCAAGGTGGAGGGAAGCTAGCGTCTTTTTCTGGGCGTAATCAATCACACATGGTCGCTTCTTGCAGCACATAAATGTATGAAGAGAAGCGGTGGTGCTATACTTCTGATATGACTGCACCACACAGTACTTACCCTTACCTACAATGTGTTATTAAATTATCGCAAAACCTCTTAGGGCACCTCACACAACTATTTTTTGTATGGAACTTACATCGAAATACCTAAATATTTATTTATTTATTTAAACTTTATTGCACAAACACTAAAATGAAATACAACAGGTGGACTTAATGCCTTAAGGCATTCTCTCCCAGTCGACCACCTATATACTTTTAACAAGCTTTAGCGTCTGCTCGATTATTATTTGCGTGTTTTATTTCTATCTCGGCTCATATATTAATATTTACTTTTCAGATCGTCATGTAGATCCACCAATCTGAAAGCAACTAAGTAACTAAATAAAAATTTCTACAAAATTTTAAAGATTGAATGTTATCGGTGAGTTATCGACTTACGCCAATTAAGTATAATTCGTAATGATACTATGTACTTAAGGTGTTTAGCTGGGATACTTCTGCCTGACCTATCGCCACGAGAACACCATTTGCCAAACTGCAATCGCCAACTCTGCCAATAAATGGCAAAGTTCTTTCGGCGAAGTCTATGCCGGCTGGTTATAATAAACAAGCTCTTCGCCCGCAGCACTGCCTGCCCGCGTGAACTCCACGTCATATCGCGCGGTCGGAGGCCTGTGCCTAGCGGTGGTTCATAGAAGGATAGATACTGTAGGCTTAATACATTCGTGTCTGTGAAACCATGGAAACACACATACAAAATTCAAAATCGGTCCAGTAGTTTCGGAGTCTATTCAATACAAACAAACAATCAATGATGCGGTGCGATGCGGGTTCGAGTCCCGCCTGAGACTGAGATTTTTCATCTATACTAATATTATAAAGCTGAAGAGTTTGTTTGTTTGTTTGTTTGAACGCACTGATCTCAGAAAATACTGGTTTGAATTAAAAAAATATTTTTGTGTTAAATAGTCCATTTATCGAGGAAGGCTTTAGGCTATATAACATCACGCTGCGACCAATAGGAGCGAGGCATCAGTGAAAAATGTTGTAAAAATAATCGAAATTGACGCGTACGAAGTCGCGGGCAACAGCTAGTATCTATACTAATATTATAAAGCTGAAGAGTTTGTTTGTTTGTTGGTTTGTTTAAACGCGCTAATCTCAGGAAGTACTGGTACGATTTGAAAAATTCTTTTTGTGTTGGATAGTCCATTTATCGAGGAAGGCTTTAGGCTACGAGTATATAACATCACGCTGCGACCAATAAGAGCGAAGCAGCAGTGAAAAATGTTGCGAAAATTATTCATATCATTTGATGCGGACGAAGTCGCGGGCAACAGCTAGTGTTTCTATACAGATATTATAGTTGCAATTAAGTTGCTAAAATATTAAAAAATATATATTTTTTTATTTACATTGATATATGGATAACGGAGATATGATATATGATTAACACCCCGTTGGTCTAGTAGTTTAAAAAATACCGGGCCAAGATCTCGGGGTCGCAGGTTCGAAACCCAGGTCGGGCAACAAATAGTTTCGAATTTTCGAACGCAGCTCGGGTTTGTGACCACCAACCCGCATTTGGCAAGCGTGGTGATTATGCCAGTTCACATCATTGCAGTGGTAACTTGAATTCTATGATGGAGGCCTTTTCCCTGCAGTGGGATGATTATTGGCTGTTACTTTACTTTTATGGATAAAACTATTTCTATTAATGAATTGAATCCGTGCACGCATTGATACCAAATTAATTCTAAAAACTGTTTTGGTGATCGGTCAGTCAATAGAAGTGGACGGTCGTAGTTTAGGTTGGTAAATGTAAATAACGGAGACAATGCTGAATATTTGGCGAGTGAGCGTTGTTGTGAGACAGCGTCCGTTGTCGACTGTAAACAAACGAACGTGTTGTTCCTGTCATTTGTTTGGCCCCTACCAAGGCATCGAGTAAACTGAACACGAACAAGGAAGCAATATTAGCACAACGGAAGTGCATCTTACTAATAAATTCTTCAGTAATTATAAACAAGAGGAGGAAAATGTAAAGCTATATCATTTAACAAATTTTGTTCCTTTTTTTTAAATCTCTACGAAAGTTACAAGCCTCTTTTATTTTATTAATCTTTTCATACACGCTCGCCGGTGTAGGGTAGGTACTCTTGACCTGACCTTTCTTTAGAACTTTCCCGATTTGATCAAGATAAGTTCGTCGAGGCCTTCCCCTTCCAACATTTCCATTCATACTCGCCATATATATCTTTTTAGTCAACCTGCTTTCATTCATCCTCTCAACATGTCCAAACCATGTCCAAACCATGCCTACATAATATGAGCCAAAATCCAGACAAATAATTACTTACGTCGTTAAAAACATGCCAATAATCAGTATTGTAACACCGATTATTAAAATATCAATTCAAACCTATGTTATGTGTTGTACCTAACACCTATAGTTTACGGGTAAAAGGAGCCAGCATAAGATACTAGTACTGACGCCTATTTTTAATTCCTAATTATTTTCCAGGCATACAAATCACAAAACTTGAACGACACAAAACTCTCCAGCCAATCTCACTCGCAACTCGCTCGGTCCCAACCAAAAGTGACATATAGTAGCGGCCTTAACTTTGCCTTGGTATGCGCGCGCGGATAAAACGCGGTGCGCATGCGTGCGCGCGCTCGTGTTCGTGCAAACGGTGCTGCGGGTGCCGCTGGCTGACTTGCTGTTTTTCTTGCCGCTGCGTTTGTCATAAGGACGACTGACAATGGCTTTGATTATCACATTAGCCCTGATTGCTGTTCTTGGAGGAGTACACTCAGTAAGTTAATTGTGTTGAAGATAGCAATAAGCGTAGAGTTTTAGACTTAAAATGATACGTACGCGAAGATCTAATTAATTTTTGGAACTGTTCTCATAATCAGCATTTTCATTAACGCCCTATATAAGTCAGAGCAGGTATTAGTACGTACTACTACGTACTACCTACGACAGATGCGCTGCTTCTTCTCGGATTTAGCCCACAACTATCCTGGACCAGTGTTGTATTTGGATATTGGATTAGAAGCCTATTTATAGAAATAAAACTAATTCTGATCGATTTGAATTAATTGATTTAAAGAAATCAGAGCAGGATTAATGAAACTTAGTTAAACAAACATTGGTTACATACATTTTTATGTGAATATAATAATACTAGCTGTTTCCCGCGACTTCGTCCTTCCGTTATTATGATCGCGATTATTTTTGCAACATTTTTCACTCATGCTTCGCTCCTATTGGTCGCAGCGTGATGTTATATAGCCTAAAGCCTTCCTCGATAAATGGACTATCCAACACAAAATTATTTTTTCAAAACGGACCAGTACTTTCTGAGATTAGCGCGTTCAAACAAACAAACAAACTCTTCAGCTTTATAGTATTAGTATTGATGATAAGTGTCAAGCACGAACAGTAGAGTTTGTACAACAGTGAGGTTCAAAACAAGTGTTATGAGACAAAGTCTGTGTACAGTCACTTGCAAAAGTATACACCGTGCTTTTTGAACCACCTGGAAAACGAAGCCCACGGTACGTTATTAGACCATTATGTATAACATCATGGCAGTGTTATTTATTTATTAATTAAATATATTGATAAATATTAAATTTTGATTCAGACTTTTAATTTTGTAACAAGCTGTGACGCATACAGACGTATTAATTTGCTGCGGCGCGGCGGGGTCTCGGTTGAATGGACCTTACACAACCACACCTGTGCGCGTCACAGCGTGTTTCGAAATAAATAACTGAACCAATATTTAATATATTTATAAAAAAATATTTGATAGCAAAATGAAAATAACACTGCCAAGATGTTATACATAATGGTTACATAACGTGGCTTCGTTTTACAGGTGGTTGTAATGCACCGTGTATATACTTATGACTTATCTTGACTTTTAATACAACGACATAAGATTGGTAAAACAAAAAAATGTTTACATACTTTTGCAGCTGACTGTACCTACCTATTAACTTATCGTTAGAAACAAGAAAGTTACACAAAGAAACAACTCCAAATGAACCAACCAATAAATCTCTCACTTCGCAAACTGATTAAACACGAGTACATAATGAAATGACACAGCTTTAAACAAAAGACAACCTTGTCATTTCCTATTATCGTATTTTGAACACATACTACTACTACTAAATTGAACATTTCCAAATTATTTTTGCAATCGTCGCGCCTGAAGCGCGTAAACGTTATTGGTATCGCACGGGAGAAAACCTGTGCCCAGGAGCCCAGCAGTGGGTTACAAAAATAGGTATGTAATGACTTTTGTCAAGGTCTTATATATCTATGTATCAAATTTCATCAAATACGCTTCATTAGTTTACACGTAAGGCGCAACAAACACACAGGACTAGAGTAGTTTTTG
The DNA here is from genome assembly GCA_949315895.1 of Anania crocealis. Lineage (NCBI taxonomy): Eukaryota > Metazoa > Arthropoda > Insecta > Lepidoptera > Crambidae > Anania > Anania crocealis. The sequence goes on along the minus strand of OX438869.1, from coordinate 4,488,759 downwards.
CATTATAACTTTAGAACAAATAAGAATTTTAATTGTTTTTATATTTGTTTCAGGCAACCACAGGATGCAAGAACTGCATTGTAAGTATTGTTTCCTATTTATTGCAAAAGATCGAAAGGCTCTGAAGCTTTGAACATGGTTCAAGTTCAAAACACATTCGTGGCTGCGTTTATAAATGCATTACATAAGCAATGCCAATGTAGTATTCACCATGTGATCGGTATGAAAACCATTAGGTCCGCTCTAGTCAAAATTTAGAGAAAAAACCTGCTCTATTAATTTTGTACTTCGATGTTTTACGGAAGATATTATTTTTAATTGCCATGCCGGTCAAAAAATAATTGATACTGATACAGTTTTAATAGCCTGTAAATATTAGGGCGAAGTCAAAAAATTTATTTTCAATCAAAACGGCGAGTAATCAAGAATAGAATGGAAATAAAAAAATTTAAAACTCTAATAACAAGTTTTGCCTTAGTAATAACTGATAATATTTATACGCATATGTTAACATATACTGCTTTTGACTTGTAATATTAATTAGCTAACACCCTGTATATTTATAAATCTTCGGATAATTCGATACCTATATTAATTATTAACAATAGCTCTCCGAACTCCGTCCCGGCTTTGCACGGGTTTACTCACAGAACATGTAAAAAGGTTAGAAAGGCGACGTGGTCGGGGCAGGCGCGACACAGAGGTTATGAGCACATGCTTATACTTCTGCCTAAACGTGAGCGCTGTGATTGGTTTCTTGTGACGATAAAAGAATTGGCTTGATCTCGTTTATTTGTAGGGGCGCAAGCGGCGACATTGGTTCTCATACAAATGGCGCATGACAGCCTTTCTAAACTTTTTCCATGTTCTGTGGGCTTACTAATATAGTTAATGCAAGTAAATGTAAATGCTATTGGAAGTGATGCATGGTTAGAATAGAATAGAATAGAATAGAATAGAAATAAATTTATTCAGTACCACAACAAAATTTTGCAATAATTAAAATAATAACACTATAGCACATGGTACTAAATAGGTTGGTATTTTATTTAGCTAGGCGTAGTGGGCAGGATATGCAGTGCTTATTTGCATGTGTGCAGAGTCTGCACTTCAGACAATGGCGCTAGTGAATTTGCCACTAGAGGCGCTAGTGTCGCGTGAGGTCCAATAACATTAACTTTTCACTGGTTTTAGCGGGTTTCGTAACGTAAATTACAATTTCTTTAATTTACCTGCTGGAAAGTGATCACCTTCGTAAAATATCGCAAATATGGATTATTTGGCGATTAATGTGAACGCTTCGAAAGCGGAATTAAGAAAAAGCGCAAAAATAGGCGGTCTCAAAGAGCAACTATTTCAGAAGTTAGTTTGTTGATATAAAGATTAGTTATTTATAAATAATAAACTTTAATTAGATTCAAGATTTAAACTTTGTTTTCTTATAAAGTAGGTACTTAGCCTATTACAGCTATACCTCCGGACCTCAGTCTACAGTGGCGCCAACTGGTGAACCAAAGAAACGGTAGTCCCCATTGTCTCCTGACGATTGCAAACATAACAAAAGAAGAATTACCCTAATCGTTGCAGGCATTCTGAAGTGATGCGCGTACATACTTTTCGTGTATTTTCTCTTTTATTTATAGTATAGAATAGAAGTATAGAAAAGAACAGTATGTACAAATATTTTTATTTATTTGCCTGATGAGAATTAATCGGTATTTTCAGATCCTAGGCAAGGAGGAGAAGGCGATGTTCCGTGCCCACTCCGACGCGTGCCTGCCCCAGTCCGAAGTAGACCCGAAGTTGGTATGTAGATCACTGCTTATCATAATCGATCACAAATAACAATGGTAATCGATAAGAGTTTTTATGGGGTGTGTGACGGTTTACATAACTTATGATATAATATCATTCTAGCACGTATACCGCGCATGTAGCTAGCATCGATGGGTCCTATTGTTACTTATGGTACCTACCTTACTTACATAATTACAGGGATGATCTTCGGTTGATGTCACATTACAAACTTAGTACAGTAGCCTAAATGCCTTTTAAAGGTCTGGAACTCTGTAGTTCCGTGATTTTGATTTTGATTCCGGCATGCCACACTGGGCCACACAGAGCCATCCAGTAGTACTTACCTAAAAAGAGAAATGTTAAAGTACACAAATACTGAGAGAGAGGAACTGTCCCTACCGAAAAGGTCTTATAACTCAGTTTCTGCCATTCCAGGTGGAGGGGATGCTCAACGGGGAACTGAGCGAGGAGCCGGCGCTCAAGAGGCACGTGTACTGCGTCCTGCTCAAGTGCAAGGTCATCAGCAAGGACGGCAAGCTGCAGAAGACGGCCGTGCTGGGCAAAATGACCAACAGGGCTGACGGGAAAAACGCTACTAAGGTAATTACTGTAGTTCCCTTTTTTATTGGAAGTCTTTATTCATTTAAACTAGACGGAACCGGGGCCCATACTAGCGGGCGTGATCGGGCCATTGTGGGGCGCAAAAGGCACCCTACCAAATGGCGAAGCCACCAGAGTGGTGGCGCCGCACGGAACCGGAGAAGCCGTGGCATGCCGGATCACGGTCGGGCTCCATTCTGGCGCTCCCGTTCTGGGATCGGACAGCGACCTCAAGGGCGCGGACCTCTGTAGGCTTGGACCTCGGCTTGGGTCGCCGTCCAAAGGGGAGGCAGGGGAGAAGCGGCCAGGCACATACCCGCCTCCGACGGGTGCGGTGTGAAGAACTACTGTGTTGTGCAGTAATTGAAGTGCTTAAGGCGGTGTTGGCTGTTGTGTATGTCACAATCACGGCGATCGGATCATTGTAGTAAGAGATCCGTAGCTACTATGTAAGCCGGATTCAATAGAAATCCGCGGTCTTATTCCTTGCCTTCAATTATGTTGGTCTAGTGGTAACGCCGCGTTGGTCTAGTGGCTTAATTACCGGACCATGATCTCGGGGTCCCGGGTTCGATCCCCGGGTCAGGCAACAAAAAGTAAAGCATTTTCATTGCTCGAGTTTGTGATGATAACCAACCCGCATTTGGCAACCGTGATGATTATGCCAGTACCCATCATTGATCTGGTACTTTAATTCATTGATGGAGGCCTTTACTCAGCAGTGATGATTATAGGCTAGTTAAATTTTTAAAAATTATGTTGAAGCGTTAAACAATACCACCATAAGACTATATTAGTCCATAGCCGGTCGTAAGCTTCTCCAACAGGAGGATTTGCAATAATCGATAATCTTGGTGGGTATTCGGTCGCAGTTTGGCAGATTGGGGAAAGAGACGCTGCTGCCTAATCTATCTTTTTTGACGGTAATAAATAAATAAATAAATAAATAAATAAATAAATAAATAAATAAATAAATATTTAAGACATGCCACACTGGGCCACACAGAGCCATCTAGTCCCAAATTAAGGTACTATTAAGTACGCTGTCGTATGGGGTACTAGACAACCGATAAACTTACTTATATACTTTTTTTTTTTTGTAAATACATACTTATAATACATAGAAAACACCCAGACCAGTACAAACAGACATGTTCATGCACACAAATATTTGTACTGTGCGGGGATCGAACCCGCCGTAATCCTTCACCTTTTACGAAACCCTATTAATAGAGAGCAGATGTTGCGCTATTCTATTTTTGTTTCAGCACCTCAAGGATTTATTAAAATACTAATCTAATTTTTTAAATGCTAGTTAAGGTATAGAACTCAGTAAAGGGTTACCCTTGTATGATGGGTATAGTTTCAAATGTAGTAATTTGACTTTACTAGACATATAGTCAACTTTAATAATTATTATTTTAATTATATTCTGAAACTGATGAAGAAATAAGTTATAAACACATAAAAGAACAGTGTACTGACTGATCAAGACGTCTATACATAGATTTTACGGAAATTTAGTTTGTAAAAGCACTAAGCTGTATGGCATGTAGACCTTCGCCCTTGGATCTTAAGGCTGAATGGGATTTTCCTTGATCAATAAACCAAAATGTTTTGTGACTCAAACATAAAATAGTTTATTTACCCAATTAGATATTGCGAAAGTGAAGCTGGTATTTCAATCACGCTTGCGTGGTGCCCTGAATGTTAAACGGATAAGACCAATGACATTCAAGTCTGCGGTATCTAGCGACCTTTAAGGGGATAACTAGAAAATCCTTGATATAGCAAACGATTAAGTATAAATAGCTGTATACTTTATTTGATATTTTAACAATTAAATTGTAATTATAATATCAGTATATACCATTAAGCTTATTAGTATAGCGCCCGCCCGGCATGCGAGGAGATACGGGTTCGAGTCCCGCCTGAGACATAATTTTTCAAGTTTATATACTGATATTATAAATAGCTGCTTTATAGTATATAGTTTCATTTACAACCATCGATTTTTGATTCTGTTAATCGAGAATATAAAACAAATGAAGTTTGGCATTTGCATAAGTAATGTTACGTATTAAATTTGGCAAGTACATACATAATATTAACGTACATACTAAGATCATAAATGCTCAAGTATCTAACTGTTTGTTTACTCGATCAAACCGCTTAATCGGTTTTGATCAAATTTGTTAAAAGATTGATGAATGTGGAAGAAGCGAAAGATGTATGCCAGGATCGTAGTAAGTGGAAGGACTTGGTCTCTGCCTACCCCGTTGGGAAGGATGCGTGATAATATGTATGTATGTATGTTGTTACCTGACAGACATAGTTTTAAGCCTTGGCCTTTCCAAGGCCATAAAGGATAGGTTTTATTTTCGAAATAAGTCGTAAAGGTTATAAATCCACTACAAAGGTTGAGTTGTTTAAAACCTGCCTAAAACACACTGTTAAATACTTTTTTTAAATAACGATTTTAAAGACTTTGTCTTATCTTTATCTTATCCCTCGAAAGGGTTATGATTGAATATAGGGTGAAAATTATTGTATGAGAAACTCTTACTTTAGAATTAGCGACTGAAAATATTTGAAGTGATCACTAAAGACCGTAATAAAATCAGTATCAGTAATCAGTGCTTTCGGCTGGTTACCATATTTTAAGCAAACATTAAGTATTTCTTTCTATTTAAACCCAATACCGAAGACAACACGGACAAAGTCTCAAACAAAACATTAAAAAAAATGTTTGTTAGTATTAATGTACCTACTTATGAACGCGGCGAACACACTAGTTTCCATGGTGTCGCCTGCTCCTAGGTCCCAGGTTAGATTCCCGGATTTCAAATAATTTCTCACCTTGGGATAAGAACAATGTGTAGGTATGTGATTTAGTCCACATTTATTTATTAATGTGGCATTATTACGTCCCTAAGCCAGGGTAAGCATTATTAAGAATTAAGACTGGAACATATTTAACCTTTTTTAATAAACTTTTTAGGTATTAGAAGGATGCGCAGATCAAAGCGGCGACACTCCAGAGAATATCGCTTGGAACCTCTTCCGTTGCGGCTTCGACAAGAAGGCGGTACTATTCGAATATATGCCCACCAATATAGGCAACAGCGATATAGAAAACAACTCTTAACTTAAAAACTTTAGTATTGATACCTAATCGATAGTCTATTCTCAATAGAAATGCATCGATAGACACCACCGATGATATTGATTGATGATTGACCAATTATCGATGTTGATAATCGACATTTCGGCCCACTCTGCACGTCACCTTGCAAAATATAAATTAGTTCCATATTATTTCGATAGATGGCGCTGTTGCCTTTATTGGTTTTATACAGTTTCCCTTCAGATGGAGTTAGTAAACTTGTCAGTAGAATAATAGAATACATTTTGTATTGTTTTTTGTCCGTCAAGTTACCATTTTAATAGCAAACTATTCAAATATTTCTGTATCTGTATAAGTAATAATGATAAATGTTTACTCAAAACTATGATTTTTTATTTATTATCCGGTACACAGGATGTAGACATAAAAAAAATATTTTGTTCCGCGATATGACAAATCTCACGAAAAAAAGTTGATTTTTTATAATATGATATCCACCATGTGTTGAAATGTGTTACACATTAAAAAATAACGATATTCTCTTCCATTATTTTAACCCTGTATTTTTATACCTATACTAGTACTCGTCGTCTCATTAAACCAATGAGACGATTCCCACGCGGACGGAGTCGCGTGATTATGTTGCGTTCCCCAATGTATCGCTATCCTTTGATATCAATTTTTTTCTGCAATTATTGTAATTCTAATTCTAATAATAAATCAAGAAAATTTGGGTCTTTAACTTTCGCATTCATAATATAAGCTGACCCCGCCAACTTCGTATCGTCTTTAGAATTCAAGTTGGATAAAACTGCACACAGTGTGCAAATTTTGATTAAAATCTGTTCAGTAATTTAGGATTACAGTTTAGGTTTCCATCGCGGACGAATAACGTGACGCGATTCCTCCTCATCTATTGGAATTCTGAACCTAAATGACAATAGATTCGTACACACGGAAGTAGGTAGGTAATGAGCAAATCGCAACATTCGCAACGCGAAAACATACAGTTAAGTGATTCGTCACTGTCGAATGCCGGTGTCATTAACCGGTGAAGTCATCCGGCTAGGGTCACCATCACCAATCGCATCATGACTCGATTCTTGGTTGTATGGCACCCCTGGCCCTGGCTTGATGAATGGATGATCTTAGATCGGGTAGGACTTGACGACATTCGGAGGGAGGTCTCAGGTCATCAGTACTGTTCAAAATAGGGCTTCCAATCCCGCAATACCGAGATCTCGGTATTGCGACAACCCACCGAGTTCGCAGGTTAGTCAAGTATTTTAGTTTGTTTTTTTCCTTACATTACAGCAACTATAGTGAAAATGTTGTATTTGGATTCCATGATTTGTTTAAATTTACCTAAGCGGCGAAACTAAATAAAACTTCCGGTTTTGTGGTAACAACCCTGTAATTATCGAATTCAAGTTTTTTGCTCAATTCGAGCTATTGATGTAACTCGTGAGAAATATTCTTAGAACATGAAATTCTAGCTTAATTTGTCAAGGTTCCTGTATAGTGGCTCGTTTCTTTTTAAATTCTGAATTAAAAATCATTCTAACTGCGCTTAGGTTCCTTCGGGTCATTAAAAATAATGTTGAATCTCCGAAAAAAAGGAGATATCTAATAAGACGCGCTTTTATTTAATTACTTTTTAGTAACTAAAATAAGTAGGTAAGTACTTAACTTTTTATATCGCTCATTGATATGGATTTTTTGTTATTAATGAGGATTGTAGCTCATTACTATTTGAATTTGAAAGGGCATTTCTAGTCATACTTACAAGGAAAAAAGTAGGTTGATATGGTTGAAATCAAATAAAACTTTTACTTATATTGTTAGTTCTTCCAAAGGATATAGCCGATAAGTCCATGGTTTCATCTTACGTATTCGTGTTTATTTACGATATAGTTACGATGTTTCCGTAATTTCTTTAATGAATTAATTATCATTGATGAGTTGCTGGAAAATTGTATTGATTAATCAATTCCAAAGACATTAAGGATACGTGAAACGGACAAACGCTGTAGATTTTTTTTAACCGCGAAGTACCCAATGGGGGCTATCGCTAGTGAATTTGCCACTAGAGGCGCTAGTGTCGCGTGAGGTCCAATATCATTCACTTTGTACTGGTTTTAGCGGAATTTGTTGCATAAATTATAATTTCTTTAATTTACCTGCTGGAAAGTGATCTCCTTCGTAAAATATCGCAAATATGGATTATTTGGCGATTAATGTGAACGCTTTAAAAACGGAATTAAGAAAAAGCGCAAAAATAGGCGGCCTCAAGAGCAACTATTTCAGAAGTTAGTTTGTTGATATCAAGATAGTTATTTATAAACAATATCAGTGGCGCCAACTGGTGAGCAAAGACATCATGATTAATTAAAAAACTTTTTAATCACATAATCAGTCTAGTTAACAAACTTAATTTTAAGACACATCGGTCTTGTTCTAAGAGCAGTGTATTCCATCAAATAAGAGGAGGCTGTACTGCAAGCAAGTGTAAATTATACGACGTTTGTGATCTCATTGCAGCAGTGGGCGGTGACCCACAACACAGCCTGTTGGCAGTGTATCGCGCGTGCCTTTGCCTGCTTCATGACAGCGGCGAACATTTTTTATTTTACGCGCGAAACTAATAAAAAACTTTTGTGATATATAATTTGTACCATGGATGTGGTGTTAGGCATAAAATTTATTGATAAATTTAATACTTTTGAAATAATTTGAAATATACAGTATATATTTAAAAAACAAGTGAATTTATTATTCGTGCCGAAGATTTGCTAGTTAATGAAAACTGTGTAGATACTGCAGATAAAATAAGTGAAGTTTAAAAGTGCAACACCACCCTATAAAGGAAAGACTTGAATTTGAAAACATTTTGTTTCGGATTCTATGCATGGATGCCGGGAGATATCTAATATTTTTCGTTAAACGTAAGTTATACGAGAAAATGTGTTATGTATTTATCACTAATGTATTTAAAAGAAATTATTTCCTTTAAGTTTGTCAAAGGAATAGCAAGCTATAATAGGTATGTGTCTTCTTGATTGATTTTCAGTTTCAGAAGTCGAAGAAACGTAAATTTATTTATTATTAATATTTATATTTTACATATAGGTAATAAGTAGTACATTTTTGCCTACCGTTAAATGCTGCACCTTTGCCGACAATGGTCAACATTGCCTGAATTATAAATATGGTAAATTACTATCGTTTGACGCCCCGTTGGTCTAGTTGTTTAAATGCCGGACCAAGATCTCAGGGTCCCGGGTTCCATCCCCGGGTCGGGCAACAAAAAATTTCGAATTTTCGGACATTGCTCGGGTTTGTGATCACCAACCCACATTTGGCAAGCGTGGTGGTTATGCCAGTACCCATCTTTGCTGTGGTAACTTGAATACTGATGGAGGCCTTTTTCCTGCAGTGGAATAGTTATAGGCTGTAACTTTACTTACTTTACTTTACTTTTACTGTCGTTGAGAACTGATAGTACCTATAAATGTAGAGATGTTGATCTCAACCAAACAATCACACTTAGTTCGTGAAATTTTCATTAATATCAATAAGAAGTTATAGCTGCTAAGGTGCTTAAAACTATACTTAGCTAGCACAAAAAATAACGAACACTTAGATTAAACACAAAAGTATAACTATTCATCCTGGGCTCCTGGCATGATTCATGTTACTTACGAGTATTTCCCGAAAATTTAAACCAATACACATAATAGCACTAAGTTAAAAAATTTGGTCCATAAATCATTTGCCAAATCTTAAATGTTATTATAACTTCATAATCAAACGGACGTGGGAGCAATGAAGGCTTATGTTTTGGCGTTCGCTACATCACACGCTTATACATAACATATAGCGATTTTTAGCAAAATATTGTTACAAAACGGTCAAGAATTTATTGTTTCAATGTTCATACAGAAAAAGAATCAATTATTTTAGCCTTAAATAGTTATGTCCTTTTTAACAATGGTAACTTTACTAAAATTAAAAAAAAAAAAAACTACAAAGTACCTACTCATTGTAATTTTTTATACAAGATTCTGATTACCAACCCAAACCGGGGTTGGCGACTTGGCGACGAGCAGAGTTAAAGCTGTTTCTCACCAGAGCGGCTTGAATGAGCCCATGATAGCTCTTTAAATAAATCACTGCTAGGTACGAGCACATGAATAAATATTTTACTCATGTGGTACGAGTAGGTTAATATTACGTTCGAAGTTTTTTTCGAACGGGCTTGCTCTTGACATCATACTTAACTCTACGGTTAAGAAGAAGCCTATAAGATGGAGCGAGCTTATCCAGAGGCACTGGTTCTCCCGCACACCAGCGGAACACAGAACAACTGTTTGGCGCTGGACTCCGGCAGCATCCACGCAGCCTCTTAAGAAGCCTACCACCGCAGAGGGATCTGTTAGCCGTCATCATTGGTTAGAAAACCAAGGATGCCGTTGGCCAGGGTGAACCACTAGAGGTTGATCCCACCACCCCAAATCCTATCCCTAAATATTTGTTAATCCCTCAACCCCCAGGAGGCACGCGCTCAAGCTGAATCTTCAGCTTGAGCCGCTATCCGAGGGAATGGGCATGTGGGAGAAATGGTAAGGCACGCGAATGTATCTGACGAAATGAAAGACAGCATGTCTTGCAAGCTTGCAAGCAAACGCCAAAATAGCGACTGTCCGTTATTAAGTGTATTTTATGCAAAATACAAAATAAACTTGCTACCTACCTATACGAATGTGCGCATTCGTATTGTTGCAACCGCAGATGTTATGAGTAAATGCGTTCAGTAAAAAATCATTAGGCTAACTCAAAAATGGTTCCAACTATGAAAACTTGGTTAAGAAAACGTGAGTCAACATCAAAAAAGATTGTTGTGTTTTTATGAAAACTGTACGATCAACGCATCTATCAAAGGTTCCAAAATATTTTATTAAATTATTTTTTTAAGGTTTTGCTGCTTGGAAAAGATTCATTTAGTTTTTACCATCAATAATGAACTCCGTGTTATATTATTGCTCTTAAAAATCGCCGTGTGTAGAGGATTTAAATCACAATTTACCTTTCGGACCTACCTATATGGATATCCGTAAGGTTTTTTTGTATGTAATGGTGGCCCGAACCAAAATGTAGGTATATTGATTTTTGATCAGCTGCACAATGCTTCTGAGCCGTCACCAAAAAAGGAGGTTTTGTATGATTCACGAAGTTCCTGGAAGGCTCGTGTTGTTATTTCCTAACGCGTAAAAAGGAGATCACATTAATTTTTTACAAGTCGTCACAACCGTTGATAATGTTTGTTCAGGTAGATATGTTTTAACATATTATGTATATTACTATCAATATAATATGTAAGTAGGTAAAAATCATGAGTGATTTAGGTATTGAGTCATAAAAGTTGACATCAACATGTTTAAGTAGAGTAGAGAAATAAGTCAGGTCTGAAATACCTAAGTAAGTTGTAGTGCCTTCATTACGTGCCAATTATAGGTACCTTCCTACCTAAGAGTCCAGTCAGGTGCAATATCCAACTAGGTGGTCTTGATTAAGGCTAGTTTTTGGAATTTAACGTTGAGCTGGCTTATATAAAAGTTTATTTGATGTTTGGTTATCGCCAAATCTTGAAAAAAAAACAGTCATCAACAGTGCAATGATCCATTCAAGATGCTAGTAATAAGACTTATAATAACATAGGTCGGTATTTAATAACGGACAGTCGCTATTTCGGCGTTTACTTGCAAGTTGCTCTTGGCCAATTTTGTCCCGAAGCAGTGGTAGGTTTTAATATTGGGACGTGTAAAAGCGCCTCCAGGGGCCTATTTGCAGAAATAAAACTGATTTTACTGATTTTAGTTTGCAAGACATGCTGTCTTTTATTTCGGCAGATACATTCGCGTGCCTTGCCATTTATCCCATGCCCATTCTCTCGGATAGCGGCTCAAGCTGAAGATTCAGCTTTTAGACGTCATCTTACGACCTTCCCTCCCAGATCGGGGTTAGAGAGTTTATTCATATTCATTTAGATCCCACACGGGCCCAAACTCGCCGATTAGTACTGGGTCGGAGACGACTGAGCCTCTCAGTTGATCAAAAATTTCTAAAAGGCTTTTATAGGTTCGTCTGAAAAAATGCGGCTGAAACGTACTATGGTACTCGTCTTAAAATTACAAGTGAGTACAAGTATTTCAAAGTTTGCTCGCGAATCTGTCAACCCCTTAGTAAGCAAATACAGTAGACGCGTTGTACTTAATGTAAAGTATCGAATATCCATACATTTCTACATATAATTTCAAGGACTATTATATAGGTACGTACCCATGGTAAGGAGCTACCTCTTTGTATGATAAGCGCCTCGCTGTTCCGACTGCCGAGATAACAAGCAATCAAGCAAAAGCAGGCGTACCTACATAAATAGACTTATCTATCGGATCGCCTAAGTAATCGAAGCTTTCAAAAAAAAAAAACATTTTAACTGCGTTTTAATAGTTTTGGATTAGGTAGAAGTTTACAGGCCAAGATGACAATAGTGATGAGTCAAAAGTTGTAAAACAAGATAAAGTGACAATACCTCCATCTACTTACACAAGTGCTAAAATATCTCTTCTGTTTAAGGAACATCCATCAACGCGGAGACCAAATACGTTTGCCGACCAATGCTCACATCCCACATACTAATCTAGTTGACAGCACTTCATTATTTTATTGCACCAATTCAATTAAACCTATCAAATCTGTCATAAAGTTTTTTGTCCAACACAATATTTTCTCAGATGGTGTCCGTTGAATCAGTGATGTGGGCGGCACCCACATCGAAATAATTATCGATAAACTTAAACATGCGCTTGTGTCGATAATAGCTCACCACTCTATAATTTTACAATCGGCTCTTTGTAATTTATTTAGCGCCTGAGGTGATACGACAATTGAATCTCTACCCGTTTTATGGCAAGTTTAAGTGTCATAAATTTATTATTATTTGAATACAAAAAATGTTGTACGAGTAGGTACACAAATACATACATACATACATACAGGTAAACAGTACCTACAGACAGCAGACGAGTATCCCGTAACAAAATGTGCAAACTCTCAATTGATATGTAACTTTTTGATACCTAATTTGAAATGAAAATACTTATTTCAGACATAAATAGGTCTATACAACGCAATATCTGAAAAACAACAACATTTTGTTGGTAATATTCTATATAAAATAACAACAATAATAAAATAAGAATATTTGTTAGGTTAACAGAATTATACTGCTCATTGGATTGAACATGCATGGAATGGGACTATTTATCTATTCTGCTATCAGCTATATTATATTAAAGTAATTTGTCTTTTCGTAGTAGGCCTCTATCCGCATCTATCCATAAATATTCATTTTCTCCAAAGATAAACCAAAAAGTAAATTTAATGTTTGGGGACAATTTTATTTTATACTTAATCATAAATGTCAACAGCTTGTAAACATATTTATTAACAAACAATATTTATGAAGTAATTTTGACAGCGCACACAACAAATTTTATCCATATTTCCATGAAGATTGAGAATGCATCTCTGGGTATGTACTTACTAAGTTAATTTACAGCTGTGGATAGCCTCAACATATCCCTAAAAGTCAAATTTAACAACATATCCCGCACATGGATATCTTATTACCTACCTTAATACGCATAATTTTTCCGGTTATTGCGTAGGTCAGTGAGTGCACTCTTGATTTCGCGCCAAAAATACTAATGAGTAACCGAACCGAAGATGGATACAACATGGCGGCCGTCCATAAACCATAACAGGCAGAGACAATGCTGTCCGGAGTGCGCCAATAAATATGGGCTTATTGGGCGAGTATAAGGAAATAACTGCGAGGCCGCACCGATTCGGGTATCGGCTAAAATGTGTAATATTTATCGATATTCCGTTTTGGGGCTATATTATGATCGTTATAGGATATGTGTAGGGTTGGGACAAGTTATAAACGATTTACTATACTTAATCATTGTACGGAGCGAAGCGAGGTAAATAAATCACGAATCCTGAAACTGCGTTAACTAATCTTCATAGTAATGTGCCTATATTTATAGTATCTACGTATTAATATTCATAAAAGTTGTCTGAATGTTTGATGTGCAATAAAGAGTAGTACCTACTCTATCTAAGTACTTAATCGAATCATAATTATAGAAATTGCTTTAGTAAGACCGTGTGTCTCAGCTAAGTGTGTAAACACTGCAAACAATCCTTTTATACAATGTAAAATATACATTAACGAAGTAGGTAAATTAAAATTATTCAAAAGTTTAATCAAATCCTGTCCTTAATAACAACTACAAATGAAAGATGCGGGTTCGAGTCCCGCCTGAGACATATTTTTACAAGTTTAAACACTGATCTTATAATTGTAAAAAGTTGTTTATGTGTGTAAACCGACAACCCTGATAACAAAGTATCAACACGTTCACAGCATATTTGGCATTGTTATCGATATCTGATACCGATATGTCCCGAACAACACAAAAGTAATTTTAATAATGTTTAAGGACACCGATTAGATTTATACAAGGAGCTTTGGCAAATTTTCTGTAGGCTGATCTGAAATGTCATGTTTTCTTTATTTTGGTGTATTTAACATAATTTGTAGAAATAAACACAAAACTCATAAACTCCATGTCTGGACACAGGTAGGACAAGGCGATAGGCCTTCGTCGCCTGACCACCATAAAGAGCAAAATCGCTTGCAGCTCGCGTCGTCTATTGTTTGAAGTGACGTCCGTTTTTGTGTAGTACTGCACGCTATTTTCGTTTGAAAGTGGTTAGGCGTCGCAGACCCCCACCGTACCTATACTTATCCATAATTTAGCCAAAATTACTACGCTCGGAAGGTGGTATGGCGATCGCAGTTACATCAATGCTTAGTGGAGGAAGACGCTGCTGCTCGGCTTTACCTATATGACGATATTCCTCTAATTGCTTCTTAAGACACCTAGTACCCAGGATAGGACAGTTGTGATATTTAATTTAAGGCGGTGTAGTTCTAAGAGGCAGCGTTTTTGAGTTTTATGCCCATATCTTTTTAATTAATCCCTCAACCCCCAGGAGGCACGCGCGTGCCGCGATAACAATTGATTTCAATTGTGTCTGGAATAACTCACGATCGAGAGATTAATATGCTTTTTAAGTTTTTACTATATTGCCCTAATCGCATTAGGTTCTTTCTATAATAAAAGGCAGACGTAAGGGATATTCTTAAATAAATAAATAAACAATTCGCGTCACCTATAAAACCCATGCATGTTACACCCATGCGTTCACAGCAACCGTTGAAAATGCACTAAAACATTGTTTTATTTTCTCACGTCATTAGCCACTCGACCAAAACAGCATACGATTTAATGACTTCATTTAGGAAAAATCCTCTTATTTACCAAGTTCAAGTGCTACACGTAGGCTGTTCATCATTAGTGAGACGCAATGTCCAAAATTCTATCCCACGCTGCCACCGCAAAAACTACTGCCCATCTTTGTAACTACATAACTAGGTACTAACTGTATTGTTAGGTTTGTTTATTGTACATAGAAAATATACATATAAGTGGAATTAAATTCACTGGATCGGCTAACTAAAGTATTCATTGAATGTTGGCCTAAACAAGATTATTGATTAACAGGGATGTTGACTAATCATAAATACTTTACTTATACATTAGTTTGGTGCCATCACAAAAATAGAATTATAGATAGTATCACTGCTTCTCCGCATATAGGTACCATAAGTGCCGATTAAAAAAGTGTCGCCAGAATAATAAATAAATGTACTTAACATAAATGTGAACAACATCACATACTTACATTGTTCTGTTCCCAATTTGAGTAACTATTTAAAGCATCGTATTTTGGAAATCAGAAAAAACGAAAGAACCACAAACAGCCAGACCCGAGAAAATATAAAAACACTTTTTTATACATTGACCCGTCCGGAAATCGAACCCGGTACCTCGAAGCAGGCGACACTTTAGAAACCGGTGTGTATACGCCACTCCGCCACGGAGGTCGTCAAAAGACGGGCTGCAGCGTCTTCTAATCTTCTTCTTCTATCATTAGCCAAAATGTGATCGAAAACTCGCCTGCCACGCGTTAAACTGTTATCAACCAATCAAAGATCAGACCACAAATTATATGACAAAATCTATTGGAAATGAATTCTGCTATAACCCCTTTCAAGGATTTTATCGCATTTTCCTACATATTTATTGTTTCTGTTTGGCCAATACAATTGTTATGTTATGTTGTTGCAATTCGTCTTTAGATATTCTGACAATCAATCAATGTACAATCCTACAATAAAGAAAAACTCCTTTCTTCTCTAATATATCTACTACCCAACACCTTTAAATACATCTGTTCAATAATTCAGTATCAATTTCCATTATAATTGTTTGTAACACTCTCAGATCATATAATCTGAGGTAACACTCGTTCAACAACGGTACTCAATAAGACATCACCACCAATTACGGCGCGCTTATTGATTGATTCTGTACGCCGCCCACTGTCCCTACCGGTCCTCGAACCCACACCCCCGCGTAATAGTTAGCTTTAGAAAGTCATATGCATTGCACGTGTCATAAAAATGACATACGGTGACTGGTTCACAGGCTATTGAGACCAACAGACTAAGCCGCATGCAGTTCAGACCAGCGGCTTCGTCTTTCAAATGAAGTGTTTTTTTTTCACTTTCAGGTAATATGAGATTTTAGAGGAACATATTACTTACCAGAACCAAAACTTGAATGATTTATTTTTATTTCTCTTACACATAACGTCACAAACATATTATACTTATTTGATAGGGGTAATCCCTATCAAATAAGTAGACTTGTTTGTGACAATAGTCAATTAGTATTTTTTTATATCTTTCATACCTTTAAAATCATCATCCTGCCAAATACTGTCTAAGCGCCGCACTCACAGACGTTCCTAAGTCTTAATCGTCTATCAATTGAAATTTCAAACAATGTCGCCCTTAAATTTTCATACATAAGGTTGACATTATTAGACGTCTCACATTAATGGACGATTAAGACTAAATAACGACTGTGAGTGCGGTGGTTAGTAAGTCTGATACGTCACTAACAAGACAATAACACCCAACGAGAGAGTCTTATTACGAAAATATTCATTTGTTAAGTGTAGAAGGTAGCGTCTGGATTTCACATTTAGCGCCATCATTATTTTTGCTAACAAATTTATCAGTTTCGAAACTATTACAGCAAGGCAGTATCTCACTGCAGGTAAGAAAATAGGCGTACCTATTTACATTGAGCGTTAAGCCATTATTTTACGTTTACCTATACGAAATATAAAAAGCTTTTTAGGGTAAAAAAAGTAATGCAACGGCCTACAACTATCCCTCTGCAGGGCAAAGGCCTCCATCATTCAAAAGAAAATTACCATACCAATAAAGTCTATAATAGGCATAGTCACCACGCCTGCTAAATGCGAGTTGGTGACCACAATCTTGTTGCCGGGTCTGGTGATCGAACTCGGGACCTCAAAACCTTGGCCCGGTATTCAATTTAACCAAGAGTATGTACATTTATAAATCACTTTCCCACATGTTTTCTATATACGGTAAAAAAATGGCTTCCTTTTAAATTAATAAGTATCCGCTGTAGTTGGCTATATGAGAAAGAAATCAAAGCCTTTCTGAGACTTCTGCGATAGTCACGCAGTGAAAGTCTTTCTGTTTATTTAGGGAGTATCTAAATTCAGGTAAGGAAGTAATAAAGAAATAAAATAAAGGCTTTTGAGTATAAGCACAGATAAGATAATTAGTACAAGTAAGTAAGTATACTCAATTTATCTATTGGAATGTTTACGACTTAGCTTAGTCTATTGCAATTCAATTTAAATTCCTTATGAAGATAATTACAAACTACCAGCTATTTATACTGTGTTATAACACATAATCTCTCCTTATGGCAGTCACTCCTACCCAACACAAAATTGGGTCAACTCTCCGTATCTTCGTGTGGGCGAGTACTGGTTGCGACGCCTAGCTTGCCACAGCTCAGCGAAGACCACCTGTCAAGGAGGCTGTCAAATTGTATTCAACTCCTGACCACTGCCCAATAATAGGCATTGTTTGGCTCAGATGATGATGATAAATTATGATAATAACTTGAAAGTAAGTTCATTAAAAACTATTTATGAAAGAGATACAGTAAAATCCTGTAACATTGTTAAACAAAACTTGTTACAACCAAATATGTAATGCAGGTAATCTAAAGCAATGTAGGTAATCATAAAGTTTATTTTATTACTTCTTGTAAAAAAACTTGATTACTTCTTTTAAAATAACTCTATCGAGTTTTTTGCGGCTTATTTTTTATTAAAAGTGCAATCGAAATTGGCTTGGAATTTCGATTGCAATTGTATGCCAAGAGTACGCTAACTGGTGGTATACAACATGAAGCATTAAAATAATATAAAATCTACTTACACGTATATAATTGGTACTATTTTTTTGATGACCCGGCTACTGGGGTCTGAAATGGGCGAGTAAGGTAAAGTCGTGTTTCAAAACTAAGAAGGCACGCAACACGCTACACCAGCTAGCTAGCTAGCTAGGTCCTAGCTTCTATCACAAGATGGAAGAAAAAGCTTATTAAAGGTTCTACGTGGCTTGGGAAACTGGGTCCAAACTCTGGGCTATTTTAACCTGAACGGATTGGATTTTTCTTTGCAGTCCGTTTAATGTTCTTAACTACATAAACAGAAAATAGCACCTAACGTTGAGTTGAGTAAAGCTTTGTACAAAGTGAGCTGTTTTTCTTTGCCCAACTATGTCCGAAGCAATTTTAACGCTCAACGCAAATACGCCTATTTTCTTACCTGCAGTAAGATGCTAATCGACAGGGACTTGCTTATAAATTAATTGCTTTATTAGTGTCGAAACTGATAAAGTTGTTAGCAAAAGATGATAAACTAAGGAATTTTATTTTGTTTCTAATTTGTTAACCAGATGAGGATATAGCGGACTGACTAGGATTATTAACGTGTTTTCAATAACCAATCAGAGAGAAATATGGCAGTAATTTGCTGGTTCATGGCACTACATTCAGTGTTGCGTTAATTGTTGTACCTAAGTATTAAAATAGATAACCGGCCGAGTTGCACGTCGAAAATAAGGACTTACTTGATTTTGTTGTCCCATTACATAGACCGTAAATTAATTTTCTAACTGGGTATCTAACTGATTTTTATTGGAACTTGTCCATTTTCTTTTCTAAGTCATGAGATGCTCGAGAACTCTTTAACTAATCTAAAACCCTACTAAGCTCCGATAGTTTTATATTTATTTTATATTGTTATGCAACGCGTTAGGTAAATAGTATTACAAGCCGTTACCAGCATATTTAACGAACATATAAATAATATAAATACTATGGTGAAGTCGGAAATTTGATATTGTATCCTAACACCCTGTTTAAGCTGCTGCTTCTAATTTTATCTATGAATACGAGTCATGTGGGGTCGGCCAAAAATTAAGTGGCATCTCCCTTTCTTTTAGGTGGTCTCTCCAATGTCGTAAGAGGAGTACCTCGAACAAAAGACGGGCAACAGCGCGACGTCTTCTTTTTACCATTGGTCCAACAGTGATCGCCAACGCGCCAACGAGCGTAGTGATTTTGGCAAAGTTATCCTTTTGGAGAGGAATATGCCCATTGGACTGGACTTATCAGCCGATAATGATGATGATGGTGGAGTAAAACAATAAAGTGTTAAATACTGCGATAACATATAAGCCAAAGATTTATTGTAGCAGTTATTTCAAATAGCCAGTAGCTTGTAATTCGCTGAAGGAAATGAATAAGTTAGAACAGTTTAATTGACGCAGTCGACTTTTTTTATTATAAGATCTTATATTAATTCGTTTAAAAAGATACATAAATTATGACATACCTATATCAAAAATTGATCCAAAATCATCTAACGTGTAAACGAACAACCAAAAACACAAGCATTGAACAATTTCTAAATGACGTTTCAATGCCCAATAACACAGATTACCTACTTACAGATATTTTATTTTGTCGTTTCAAATTCAGTGGTGACATACGAATGCGGGGAAGCTATTTTTGACAGTTTTATTGAGTAATCGGTCACTCGGTAGCCGTGGTTCAGTTGGAAGTAATTTAAAAGTAACAGAAGGTAGGTCATGAAACAATTGGGAGCGATTTCGTTCTACCACTCTTTAAGAGCAAATTATACAGTCCTGCTAGTCCTTTTTTTATACACAATGGGCTTGCTCTTGACTTCATACTTAACTATACGAATAAGAAGAAGCCTAAGATGGAGCGAGCTTACCCAGAAGCACAGGTTCTCCCACACACCAGCGGAACACAGAAAAACTGTTCGGCGCTGGACTCCGGCAGGAGGGTGGTAGCATCCAGGCGGCCTCTTATGAAGCCTACCACCGCAGAGGGATCTGTTAGCCGTCATCATTGGTTAGAAAACCGGGTAGGACCCAGGGTGGACCACTAGGAGGTAGTTCCCACCACCCCAAAAAATTCAATATTCATAGTCTAACATAGAATACTCTTCTCAATTTACGGGTGCACGACCAACCCTAAAGGAGTACCTACTGCTAGGAGAAGACGGGAAGCAGCGTCTTTTCTTTACCATTGGCCAAACTGCAATCGCTCACCCGCCTGCCATGCGTGACGATATGGCAAAATCCTCCTGTTGGAGAGACATGGAGTATAACTATAAGAGTTAAATACTGCAAGAACTTACTATACTGTAGTAAAACTATAGCCAAAGATTTATTTTGACAGTTATGTCAAATTGCCAGCAACTTGTTATTATTTTAAGAAAGCGCAAAATTTAGAATAAGTAGTTTAAGCATTAACTGTACCTTAACTCATGTAATATAATAAAACAAACGTTTTATTAATAGATTATTCAATTAACTAGTAGGTCTGAAGTTGAAATAATTTCTGAAGTATTGCCACATAAGATACGCGTTCAAATTACTAGGTACCTAAATAATATCTTTCACCGATTTTACATTTTCCTATGTATTTTTCTGATTTTTACTAGGTATAGCAAAGGTAGGTAATAGATAGTATTATCTTATCTGTGGTGACAGTCACAGCAGATAACCATAAATATACAATGTCTCTCATCCAAGTAGATCTAAATAGCTCCCTATTTAGATCTACTTGCTGATATTGCTGAACTCCCTGTACATAAACTTAAATCGTATGTTAAAGTTATTTTAATGAAAAAGGGCTATTACACTGTTAATGATTATTTAAATGATAGAAATATATGGCATTAAGTTGTCCCAGCTCGTACTTGTTTAAACCTTGTAAAAATTACCTTACCTTGTAAAAATGTATTTAAAAAGAGGCTGACAATAGTGACCGAGTTTCTTGCGCTGCTTCTTCTCGGCACTAGCCCAGACTTGTCCCGAAGCAGTGGTAGGTTTAAATTGGGACGTGTAAAAGCGCCTCCTGGGGCCTATTTGCAGAAATAAAACTGATTTTAACTGATTTTAGCTCTGCTAGCCAAACTCTACAAATGTTTATTCAATGTTCATAACGTATGAAGGAAGAATTAGGCAATATAGAGTACAATCGACTATTGGCTATAATTTCATTCCATCACACGTTCGACTAACTACTTAATGTTTACGCTGTCATTTTTATCTTAGTTTATATTTAGACATCAGTAAAATTATATAAAAATGTAGCACATCTACAAAATTAATGTAAATTATAATTTACATAAACTTTGATAAAGAAGAAGATGGCCCAGAAATAGACTGAAAAACTGAACTATACGCAAGAAATGGATCTCTACATAAATAGCCATAACTCCATTTGCCTTATAAGGCAGCCTTGCACCAGGTATCGCGTCCGATCGCTGCGCAACGGAAGCCGCTGAAATTAGCGCATCGGCTGCGCGCGCAGAAACTAAATACCCAAATGTGATCCACCGGCTGCCAAATAAGGCATGAATCTCGGGTTTCGCGCGCTGGCCCGACCCCAGACTGCGAAACGCCAGCTATTCCCGTCTAATACTGTCGAAAAAACACGTAAAAACGTTTTTATTTCGGTGCGAGCGGCCTCTAAATTTAGGCCGTATGGAAACCGAAAGTAATACGAATACGAGCGATTTTGGTCGGGACCGTGTTGTCTGTATTTAGATTAGACCGGCGCAGCGCGCGGGCGCCACAGTCGTTGATAACGCATCGCAGTGCATTGTAATAACGTGATAGTGATCGATGTCGTGGCGTGTGCAGTGACCGATAAAAAGGATTTGGATGTCACAGATGCTGCCCGAAGGTGGAGGTATGTTTTGATTGATTTTTTTCAACAATTTGACGTATAAAAGTTGCATGTTATCTCATTAGGTTGGCCTTATCAGCGGTTTCAATTCATAAAACTGATAAGAGTCTTGTTAAACATTAGTTCAGAATACTGTTCAGTAAATTAATTGAATATTTTGAAATCTGCAGTTACCTTATTCTAGTGTAAAAAGTCATTGCTTACTATAACAAATAAATTAAAAGTTTGTTATTTAACGTTTGACTGAACTAACAAAAAACAGTAAAAAATGTTGTTTAACCGTCCGATTTCGCAGTTAGAGTTGCGTAGGTACCTAACCGCATTACATAAAGGAAGTTCAGTTTTTATTATTACTTATTACTTGTTTATTTACCTAACACTTCTATTAATGTACTCATTAAAAACCACGTTTTTTCACCAAAAAGCGTTACCTACCTTATTGATCTTCCGTCGATATCAAAATTATTACAATCCAGATTTTTTAGGTAGGTGTTAGTAGGTAATTGTAGATACATGCCCGGACTAAGTACTAGGTATGTAAGTACTGATAATTTTAATTATACTGTAAACCTACGCTAGATCTCATGCGAGTGTTGCTATTAAATCATTAATACATTTTAATTATACCAACCTACTTTTACATGTTTGATTAATGAAGTCATAGTTTCTCAACGTTCAAAATAGAGATTAAAAAATCATAGAAAAAAAGATTCGCGTCAATTAAAAACTATTCTTTTCCTACCACAAATTCAGTTGAAATTCAAATGTTGTATTTTGTTAAACTCATTTCAAGCCAATAAATAGCTAGATCCAACTGAAAATACTATCCTTGAAAAAAAAGGGACTACCTTAGGTGGGACTTTTGAACCCACAACCTTCTCGCTTTCCGGGCGACTACTCTATTAAGAATAAACAATGTTTATTCAACGATTAATACATACTATTTTCAAATGTTAATGTAGATGTAGAGTAATTATGTCGTTAGTAGTTTTTTTTAATCTTGCCGGATTTTGTTTTGGACTGTCAAAATGGTAGTCATTTTGAAGTAGAATGACTCTTATCAATATAAACCAGTTTTAATAAGGATTCACCGAAGAAATAATCTAAGGCTCCACCTTGATGATAGTGTATTAGCTTTTTTTAAATGATTTTTATGTTGTAAGTATATATTGAAGACATTTTCATCTTCTTTAAACTGCTAAATTATGCCATGCCTGTATTTATTTTAGTAATTATAACTGTTTTATTAAGTAATTAAACTCCGCATAAAGCCTACGCTTCAAAACCATCCCCCTTCTGATCTCCTCTTTGTAATTCTGACTTTCTAAAAAGTCATACCTTAATTAAAGTTAGGGTAACAACTAAGAAACTTACAAGAAACACATCAATCCTAAACACTATGATTATAAAATAAAGACACAATTAAATTGAATCCTAAACACTTATAGGAAGATTCTCTTCTCGATTTTACATGGACAAAAATAAGAACTAGTTTATGCGTATAAGGCAATTATAACGTGTTTTTTTTTAACATTATTTAATAATGCACTATAACTTAGGCAAAGGCCTCCAACATTGAATTCAATTACGTCAGCAGCACAAGTATAATCACCACCCTTGCCAAATGCGGGTTGGTGATCACAAACTCGAACAATATTCGAAAATTTGAAAACTCGTGTTGCCCTACCCGGGGGTCAAACCGAGGACCACCAGATCTTGGCCCAGTACTTAAACACTAGACTAACAGCGGTACATCTAGTATTAATTTACAATTGCGATTAATATTCTACCATAAATGAATTAAATATAGCAGCCCAAACTATTACCTAATCCATTTCCAACGCTCCGACACATTCGACTGTCTATTTTAGTATAGTACAGTAGTAAAAGCCGACAGCAAAAATAGATGTAGAGATTTGACGTAACCCTGTCACACGGGGGTTCGGCTACATCGAGCGAGCTCCTCATAGCGCCGAAGGTTTGATTACCAAGTAACATAAGTTAGTAAGTTGGTGATATATTAATTAGGCGGAAACTGGCTTTGTTTGGCTTCAAATAGTCTAAAATAGGATTTATTATCAGCATTACCCATACTAACATTAGGATGAAAAAAACAGTCTTCATCATCCAATCTACAGTTCGAAATGTTAAGTATCTGAATCGTATACAAAACATACATAACGTCTGTCTCTTTGACCCAATTGGTAGTAATTTTCACTACAAATTAGGCAAATGTAATGTAAACATTTCATGTGTGTCGCGTACGCCGAATTCGTGAATGTTTGCTCGTTTTGTTATATGAAAGTACCGAGTACCAATAGAGTTAGTAAGTCGGTAGAATAAATTGACAAAGGTGCGAATTGGGCCCGAGAATACCATCTATGGAAAGCCGGATGGAAAGAAAGGTCAACAAGGTTTTGCAGGTGGTAAAAGGAAAATAAAGTAACCGTTGAAAAAAGACGACATGCCTACTTGATTCGACATTATAATCTTAATAAATAGCATATTTGTTAACACACCCTGTAATTGTAAGTTAAGTGCCTCTATCTTAGTTAGGAAATATATCGCTGATTGACGTTTTTTTTTGGAATTATGTAAGTATCTCCTCATATAAAGAACTTAAGAGTAGGTATGCATAGTTTTACTTTTAACCGTTGAAGAACTAGGTAATCGGTTACTCTAATTTTGTATCCACATGTACTTCATACAAGGTATATCGCTGACTTCAATCAGCTCTCATACCTATAAATCTGGACAACGATTCAAAAATAAAGAAAATATGGAACAAATATTGTAGGGAATTTTGTTCCCTACATATTGATTAACATGTAAAGTGTTTATAACATATAGGAAACAAAATAACTGCAGAATAGTGCAAAACGCTTATACTAAATACAACTAATAGTACCTTTCTGAGTTAAATAATATGTTGTGCAATAGAGAATATCTATAATTTAAGTTTATATTAATAGTAAGTACCTAATATTAGATTAATGCTAGCCCTCGATATTGCAATACCACCCAGGTGACTAAGTTGTAAGTACTGTAGTAAACATAAGAACATCAATGTAACCAATACACTTAGTAAGCAATAAACATTTGGAATTTGGAATTATGAATTTTGAAACAAGCGATTTTTGTGGCTTAAGAGGAAACACTACAGGCGAGAGAATTGAAAAATAGGTATTTGTAAAATCTATTGCTGTCGCGCAGTGTCAAACGCCTTCACCGCAGAGTGTGATAGAGACAACTGCTTCTTGGACCGAAAATACCTACTAAAAGCACACCAAATCTACGTTTCGTAGTCCCCCGATTACTTTTCCAAGACAAGACCGATTTAAATACTTTTTTATTAAAAATTAAAGAATGGCTTTGTCCGTGTTTGTATGTTTTCCTTTTTTTTCTAAAATTTTGCCAAATTTGTTTTCTGGATGTTTGAACATAGCGGAAAATCTTGCGAATTTTTTCGATTTTTGAGGGCTCATATCTTTTTTATTAATTAATTTATGAAAAAACAGAAAACATAGAAACATGCTGATAGAGGAGATAGATTTTTGTAATAAAAATTATTGCTCTACTAGCTTTATTCAGGGAGAAAACAGGGGACTACGTTTGTATGGAAAAACGGCCCTTGTGTTTCCTCTTAACCCTGTCACACACACGGGGGATCGGCTACACAGAATATAGAAAGAGGTCTGTGATCGGCTACATCGCGCGAGATCCTCGATCATAGCACCGAAGGTTTAGTTACCATCATCTTACCTTAGGTTTTGATAGACGCGTTCACCCTAGTAATATGTAGGTTTTGAGACAAGTTTTAGGATGTCATAACAAATGTTTATACAAGTTTATAGCTATCAAATTCTGAGATTCTTTATTTATTTTGTAACTAAGATTGACTGGACTGGAAAGTGCATTTATGGTAAATAAATGTACCAACAGCCACAAAATATTATAATATGTAGGTAAATTGCACCTACAGCAAATAAACAATTGAATTGAATTCTATATTTCGGTGTTGAAATAAAATTAATAGACTCAGGCGTTACTTTGCGATAATCCATAACGCAATATGAATTTCGACAATTAGCTGATCATTTATATTACGGTGTTGTGTTCGCCTTACATTTTCCGTGGTCGTCACTTCTGTGAAATATCGGAAACACATAAAGAACAAGTTATCTATATGACAATTATTATTTCAGACCAGATTCTTGTCTTCAAATAACTCTATATCAAAGAACAATAGAGTTACTGGTAGAAGTTTATTTTTCACTACTCTTGTAGTGATAACTTGTAGATATAAAACCCTCAATATTTTGTAACAAGAGGTCAAAATAAAAATAAGCCAGTAAGACATCACAATAGAATAATGTATCCTAGCATAAGACTGCAATTATTTAAACGAAGCCCGTATTGCATGGCTATTAAAATATATAATAAGTTGCCTGAATTTTTTAAACTATTGCCTTTAGTGTTGTTTCAAAAGCAGCTGCATGCCTGGCTTCTGAATAAATGTTACTACTCAATTCAGGAATATTTTGATGACAAATAATTAATTGTATTCATTATTTTATTAACTATTTCCTGACATGTAATTAATAGAATTTGTGGTAAAATATGCTCTATAATTGTAATCCTTTTGACATTGTACTTTTAATATTATTTTTTATATAATTCATTTTCTAGTTTAATATTTGCATGGCTAACTAAGTCAAACATGTGGACATACCAATTGTAAATATCTTGAAAAACCATGTTAATCCCTCAACCCCCAGGAGGCACGCGCGTGCCGCGATAACAATTGATTTCAATTGTGTCTGGAATAACTCACGATCGAGGGATTAAAAGCAAATAAATATTTCTGATTTCTGATTATGTACCATAATAAATAACTAATTAATATCCGATATGTTTATCGATAGTACACAAACACCGTTAATTACATTCAATTATTCATAGGTGTAAAGGCCAACTCCAGAAACCTGTGTTTGCAATGCGTACATTTGCATTTGACCAATCTTTGTCTATTTACTTAATTCTTAAGTCCTTTTGAACTTCGTTTGTTAAAGATTTCATTTTTATTTCATCAAGTAGCTGAAGAATAGCACCAATCCTTTTCTTTTTATGGCTTTCGTAAGAGGAAACTACCAGAAGAAGAAGAGTAGTGTCTTCTTTCGACTATTGGCCATTTGGCCATTATGTTAAATTCCTCATTTTGGAGAGGTCTGTGTCCAGCAGTGCATTATTTGGCCTTTTGGTTAAAGTAGAAAGAAAGAGAAGATCTTCAAATTCCCCTCAATTAAGGCTGTAATAGATAATCTTTTAAATTAACGACACATGAGAAAATATTAACATAGACAACATTCCATTTCAAACATATTTAGGATTATTAGCTAAAAACAGCTTATTGTATCTGTCACAAACATACTCAAATATCGGTAGCACTTGCTAAAGTGCCACCTGCACCTGCGCCGAGGTGTTTTCAGTTATCGTCGCCATATTAGGATTGTGAATGTCTTTGTACAATTTACGGGACCTCCAACATAGGCAATGTTTGTCATTCCAATATTTTTATTTATGTCAATTTGTTCGTGTGGGTATTGTAATCTTTAAAATTAACGTTTAAAAAAATGAGTTCTTAAGAAATAAAAGCATGTTGTAAAAATGAGTGAGGAGGGACAACAATTTTAACTCGTTGTTTATCCGATTCACAATGTATTATCGAAGTGACAATGTTATCCATAATTATATTTTAACCGCGTAGGTATTTTTTGCATCAAGATATTTCTTTATTGTAAAGTGTTTGTCATATCGATGGATTTGTCTCTTTAAATTTTGCCCTTCTCCTCTCACTTGTGTCGTCAGAGAACACAAAAGGAGTAGATACTGCCAGGAGAAGACATGTAGAGTTTTTAAAAACAAGCCTGTTAAAAACCCGAACAAATACCCCTTTGAAGGTAAGCGGTTCCGGTCCCTGCCTGCCTGCCAAACGTGGCAATAATGGCCAAATCCTCCCTTTGGAGAAGCCTGTGTACTTTTTTTTTTGTCGCTGGAAAAATGCAATACGCATACCTGCCACCCAGGGACCGGAACCGCTTACCTTTGAAGGGGTATTTAATCGGGTTTTTAATAGGCTTGTTTTTAAAAACCCTATCCGAAAGGTAAGCTTATCAACGGGCTTACCCCAAAGATATGCTAAACCAAACAATACGATTAATCCAGGTAAGCGCTTACCAATACTGAAAACCCCTTAATAGGCTTACCCTATAAAGTGTTTGGTATGCTGTTAGGCTATTTTAATTTCTATGCGCAACCCATGGTTTGTGGTAAGCGGTTAATCCTTCTTAAAAGGTTACCGAATTAATAAGCTAACACACTCAAAGGTAATACCAGATGGGTTAACCCTATCGCATGGGTAATGGGTGGTTGGGTGAAAAGGTAACCCATGTGATAGGGTATCACATGGGTAACCATTTTAATAGGCTTTCTTTTTTTAATAGGGTTACTCTTAAAAAGGGGTTTTCCGGTCCCTGATGCCACCTCCAGGGAAGAGACAGGTTATGTGGGACTCTGGAACTCCACATGAGGTCCGTATATCATCCACTAAAAAACCAGCGGTCTCCCTCCGGTGCCTTATGAACCGAGACTACGGGTTTCGCCTTAGGCCTGCCAGCCTGACTTATTTTGCGGCATCCGATATGAAGGAAAGTGGGTGCTATTCTTGTTTTGTGCCCGCACCGCACAAGTGCACAATACGAAAAATATGATAAATGCATAGCAACAGTTGATACGCATAGCAAAAAATGTGCTCCCACTTATAGCCTACGTTCACATTTAAAATTGTTATGTAAAACCATCTTCCCACAATGGTTAATCCACATCTTTGGTCAATGTTTTGTAGTGAACTGTAATAAATAACTCCGACAGCCGTCATACGAAACTGAACTTTATTGGTAAGATAATACAACTCAACGATTTCCACCTTTCAAAGTTCTCCTACGCTGATATGATTCATTCTGTATTATAAATTTGTGCTCCATTCACCAAATAAGGACACTATTATCATTCCCTTTATGCTGTTTATTTTATATCAATTTATTTTGTATGCAACATTCAGATTAAATAATGCGTTGCAGTATTAAAACCACTAGCTCGTAAATTCTAAACGAAATTGGATGGTATGTGCTAGATAGATGTTTGCACAAAATAATAAAAGGGGCTGAATGTAACGTGTTACCGACTACAAAATAAAAGAAAAAGGCCAAGTGCTTGTGGGGCCACATGTTGAGGCCTTATTCCGCGACATAATGTATGTACATTTGATTCGGAGTGATTAAAATACATATACCAAAAAATAAACTCTTGAAATCATTACTGTCCCTTAATTCATGTCATTATACGCACATAATGTTGATCATCACCATAATAAAGACAATAAACCACGTATTAAGTTCCCATAAGTAGTATCATAACACAGCGAATATGAATTTACTCCCACAGTGCCTTGCGCCATATATGTACCAAACATTTATTAATGTATGATATTGGTCAGTGGTTCTTAAACTATTAACAACCTGATAGACGCAGTTTTAATCTTAGTGCAAGGGTCAATTCGAATCCCGAAAGTTAATATGACTAAGATGTAGAAAGGGATAGTGATATGATTTTCCTTTAAGAAAGAAACAACAACATCGCATACGCTCTTGAAACCAAGCGACGTAATATTGTATCTTATACTTTAAGTTTGATTATTTTGAAACGAAAAATAAAAGTTTTCATAAAAATTTTCTTTGTTTTTTTATAGAGAAATCATTCATATTTTTGTTTTTGTAAAATAGTGAATTGATTTGATATTTTAACGTGACTTTACGCATAATTCCAGTAACGCTTGTACTGCGTTTTCTGATAGCGCGTGCGACGATCACGTGGGTCTATTTACCGCGTGCAGAGAGAGATTTATTTTGGATGGACTACTATGGATATTTGTGAACTCTACTGAGAGCTCATTTATAAATATTTTTATAAAAATGGATTGTGTTTTTTTTTAATTTTTGAGTACCTACACTTTAGTTACACTGTAAAAACCGAAGACCCTGTAATATTGCATAAGCCTCGTATATGAATAGGATAATGTTACTGACAATAAAACTAGGTATCTAGATGTGGTCGTCACTTTCAAAGTCAAAGTAAAAGTATTTATTCGCAAATATTAGAAAAGTAAGACGCCTGATGAAATTATTGAAGCTGCTTCTGAGCCATGGGTCGCGGGTTCGATCCCCGCACAGTACAAATATTTGTGTGCATGAACATGTCTGTTTGTACTGGTCTGGGTGTTTTCTATGTATTATAAGTATATATTTACAAAAAAAAAAGTATATAAGTAAGTTTATCGGTTGTCTAGTACCCCATACGACAGGGTACTTAATAGTACCTTAATTTGGGACTAGATGGCTCAGTGTGGCTCAGTGAGGCATGTCTTAAAAATATTATTTATTATTTATTTATTTATTGAAACCTTTATACAGTTAATTAGATTAACATACAAAATTACAAAAAATTAAGAGTGTACAAGCGCCTCTAAGGGCCTATTTGTAGAAATTAAAGTGATTTTACTAAAAAATACTTATTTTAATAATGTATAGAGATTCCTCGTTGCAGAATATCAAGTCGAGTTTGTTGTTACCTGCGTCATATAAAGTGTACATGTTTTTGTCATATCTTTAAAACATGAAATGGTTATTTCTGTTGTGATTCGATTCATAACTACACGTTTTCAACAGTTCCTCTATTTTTGCGGTACTTAATTTTTCAAGTAGAGTAGGTAGTTGTATTGTATGTATGGGATTACATGCATCATAAAGATGTGGTCAGTTGCTGGACAGATCTTATAGTACTGCTGACATGCCAGGAACGCGTTCATAATAATAAGATTTGTTACTATTTTTACAGAATGAAAGATAAAGTTTGTAAAACGGTCTAATTCTTCAATGTCATTAATTGCTATATTATTTAAACTTTTACTTTTTTCTGTTAATTTTGATTTAATAGGGCGTTAGAAAATCTTAAAATTCTCGTATAAATTAAAAAAATCTTGAATTAAACTACTTTCAACTACCTTAGATGGGACTCGAACCCCCACAATCTTTCCTTTTAATCTTAGTTTATTCAATCATCAATTATCTTATTTTTGATTAACAGGCAATTTATTATCAGTACTTATATAAACTTGAAAAATTTTGTCTCAGGCGGGACTCGAACCCGCATCTCCTCGTATGCCGGGCGGGCGCCATACCATTAGGCCACCGAGACACTGCGACACGGCGCGAATTTTTCAAGCATATTCTTACGCTGTGAGCCAGCGTTGTTTCATCAAATGTTAGGAGTTTGCACCCTTAACACCCGAAAGAAACATCTTTGCAGATGTTTGAAAGTCAGTTAAGATGAAACAGCTTTTTATATACTTTATTTGATATTTTAGCAACTTAATTGCACTTATAATATCAGTATATAAACTTGAAAAATTTTGTCTCAGGCGGGACTCGAACCCGCATCTCCTTCGCAAATTAAGTTGCTAAAATATCAAATAAAGTAGGCAATTTATTACTATAAAAACAGCCATAAGATCTTTTAAAATCGGACAAAATTACATGTTTGTAACCTGTTTAATCCCTCGATCGTGAGTTATTCCAGACACAATTGAAATCAATTGTTATCGCGGCACGCGTGTGCCTCCTGGGGGTTGAGGGATTAACAATTTAAATTATCTGTACATGTCCATTGTATTCGTGACGTCACACAACGTAACTTGCGCTGGCGCAGTGCCAACGCGTCACAGACTGATTCAGTCAGTGGGGTGGGTACCTACACAAAATACACACAAACATCATTATCTGTCATTACGTAACCATTTTACTTGCAATTGTAGTAATTTCGTTGATGATAACATAAAGCCAAAGGTCATTTGCCCACCCGAGCCCCTTCATACTCGCAATAACTTAACCCTACTAAGCAGTTGATAACTGAATTTGGATAATTTAAGTCCCGGGTCTAGGTTTTTGTGGTACCTTCGTTATTTCTGATTTATGATGTTGTCCACATATCAACACAAATATTATAAAGAGGAAAGATTTCTACTTTTGTATTTTTTTTTGTTTATGTTTGTAATGAATAAACCCAAAAACTGCTGTGCCGATTTCAAAAATTCTTTCACCATTGGAAAGCTACATTCACCCTGAGCGATATAGGCTTTATTTATTATTAGAAAAGATTAGGTATCCTTATAAAACAAATCTTATGCCCACCCGTGCGAAGCCGGGACGGGCCGCTAGTATTTTATCATTTTTAAAATTAAGACTTATTATACCTATGACTTATTTACTTTTTTGTGACCTCGGTCTGTCTTACCTACCTAGTCATTTTGCTAGGTAATTGATATCATATAATTTATAAATGAGACGAATGCTGAAACAATTCTAATGTGCGTTTATGGCGTGTCATTTGATCATCACCCGCAGAATGGGAGATGTTTGTAGGTATGAGTCACATCATTCCGTGTATGGGTTGATACGATTTCTGTGCTAATTGATCATGCGTGTTGTTAATAAAACTTTGGCTTGTAAAAATACGGCAACTGTTTGATTGAATTATGTAAGCAGAAGTTGAACTAAGATTAATTATTGTTTACATAATAAAAAACTAACAAAACAGATCACTAACTTTATATTAGCGGTTTTGGCTATTTCTAGACGGCGTACGCCTGACCATGATCTAAGGCATGTCAAGTCTTCTTCTTGTCCCTTTAATATACGAGTACTTAAAAGATAATCTGATGTCACAATTTTCAAGTCGCCTATGACAGAAACCTCCGTGACTTAATTTTACGAATCTAATTTTTCGG
Organism: Anania crocealis; assembly: GCA_949315895.1. Lineage (NCBI taxonomy): Eukaryota > Metazoa > Arthropoda > Insecta > Lepidoptera > Crambidae > Anania > Anania crocealis. The sequence goes on along the minus strand of OX438869.1, from coordinate 4,455,947 downwards.
CTGAAGCCGGAACTAACGGCTTAGCACTCTAAAGGTTCCTAAATCGACTGCACCGGGAATTTAAAGACCCTTCAGACCCCTGTATAGTAGGCGGACCAATCGGGTTTCTGGTGTCTTCTATCACCATTCATTCTCGATCATGCAAGCAATAGATTATGTTCCGCATGTAGTTACCAAAAAATCCTAAATTTACCAGCTGTGATTTGAACCTACCTCCCTAGATATGCGAGGGCGTGACCCCTGAGAGACCACCGCTATGAAATAATTTATTATTTATTTATTGCATTGCACATGACTTAGATGCTAAATAAATAACATGGGTAAGTATATAACTCTAACATTCATATGCACCCTGACAGGCACAGCAACTTGGAATAGAGAAAAGCAGATATTTTGTCATACAATAATATAATTATGTAATTCACTATGTAATTTGTTTTAAATCGCATTTGTTTAGTAAATTAAGTAAATTTTTAATCAGAATTCAAAAGTTAAAAATGCATTTTCTTATGAACTGCTTTTGCATGTTTTTGGATACGAAATTCTTAACGAAGTTTTTAACTAAATAGTTGGAAAATCTAGGGTAAATATAAGTAATTTAATTAAAATGTTTGTATTTTGTAAAATTATTCTTACAATGTAAATACGTATACTTTCATATCACGCGTGTGCACAACATAAATTACATATGAACCAACGCATTCTCTGACGTTGTTCGAACGTAATTGCGTCAATTCTCCTCATCCATGTTGCGTCAAAATCCACAATTTACTTTTAAAGTGTACTTGTCCCAAATCCAAAAGCAGATGCAGCAATGGATGCGGAAAATTGATATTGTTCCCGATTGCGCATTGCGCACGCGTTGCGAAATTGGTAGCGTCTTTTATTTGGGCACAGTGAGCGCGGGTATTTCGGTCCGCGCTCGGGTTTCAGTCGCTCAAATCGGTTCGCTTTTTTGGGCAACGGTCGGGTGACTGTGCTAATTTGAATGATATGTCGCAGTCTTAATGCGGAACTAGCGCAAAACCTGGAACGCAGAACCGTTGTCTCAAACTTATTATACCATAAAATAAGGTTAGATTAATCCTCTGGTCGGGCAACAAAATTTTAGAACATTGCTCGGGTTTGTGATCACCAACCCGCATTCGGCAAGCGTGGTGATCATGCCTGTACCCATCATTGCTGTGGTAATTTGAATTCAATGATGGAGGCATTTGCCCTGCAGTGGGATGATTATATGCCGTTACTTTTTAACTTTTCAAAGGCAGCATAGTCAAACTGAATTCGCTTGATACTTATATGACCAATTTGGGATTATAACGGCTTTTGAAACTTAGTAGGACCGGCCACGTTATGCTCTATATCGAGTATAATTACCAGTACACATAAATTGTACAAGTAGTGTACCGATAGTAAGTATTTTTTGACATAGGGCTACCTTCGATTAGGCTAGGTTTATTAGAACTGACATGTCTGCCAGTAAGGGACACAAGGTCCGCAAGCAATCCTGATTCTGAGGTGAGGGCTTGCTTTGCAGTAGGACGATAGGCACTTTACACCTAATATTGTAAAATAAAACGTTGATACGAAATGTTTTTTATGGGTCGTGTATGATTTACGATCATACACGACCCATTAATGTCGTGTTTCGAGTAGCCTAATAAATAATATGATAGGAAGTCATAACAAAGTTGGCATTTTATAAGATATTGTCTTTCTCGTTTCTAATTAATTTTGTGTTTATTTTTTTTATGACACTGCTTATATTATCATACTTAATAGGGTTTTGCTATTGTTTCAGAAGTGATGCGCCGCGTGGCGTGTGGCGACGTATGTCCCGCGCCGCCCACTGCGCCTGCGCCGCAGCCTAATAGGTAGGTAATACTGTTTTACATTCATATTCTAACTTTACCAATGGTACTAATAACTATATCCGAAGCCTACCTTAAAGGGGTATCTGAATTCCTACCTCGGTATTCCACTCCACGGTCAGTTTTTTCTTTATTGAAACATGTGCCCTTCTTCCTTCTAGGGCAATTTGATAAAAACAGATTTAAAACCGTTTTTTAAGCAAATCAGTTAGTGATGTAAATTTAGAATACAATTTCTTGAAGCGGAAGGTGATGGGTTCATACCCCACCTAAGACAGTTGAAAAAATGTATTAAAGTAATTGTATTTTAGACAAAAACTTTTTTACTACCAAACTGATTGGTGTCTGACTGACTGACTGACTCAGTATGCACAAAGAGTTAAATCTAAACATATTCTCTGATAATGTGCTAAAAATCCTTGTGCAATATAAACCAGTGTTTGTCGTACTCACTCCGTGCATATTGCCGGCCGTGGGCAGTAGCATTCACACATGTTTTCATTTAACTGCTTATTTGAACGTTAATATAAAGATTACTTGGTGGGTTAATACTTCATGACACGTCACCCAATAATTGATTAGTATTTAAATTTGATCTATTTTTTTGTGACTGTTAAGGGATCATTATTGACTGAGTATTCTATCTTTTTTCAGAACAGCAGAGAACAAAGAACTCCTCCGGCAGCAACTCCTATCAGCCAGCAAAGAACGCCTCGCTGAAAAATCAGAGCCACCTAAACAGAAGCACGTCAGAAATCGTCAGAAGAACCGATGGAAGCTGAAGTTCCACCATCAGGCGCTACCACAAGAATACTTAGACCATTACGAGCAGAGCCTGCAGAGAGCCAACGCTAAACAAGTCCAACAGAAACAAAAACCTCAAGAAAAACCCAAGACAGAGCCCAATATCGATATTAACAATTTTACTAATGAAACCTTCAAGATATGGGCACAAAGACTAGCAGGAATACAGAATGAAACTGGCTCGTTGACAGTACCCAACGTATCATCAGTGCTAAACATGGCAGCGAAACCAAAATCCGAAGAAAAGAAAAAGAAAAACCCAACCATAACACCTAGTAAGATTATGACTTATGACGACCTGCCCTACATGGGCGAGATGACTTTGAACAACTCAAAACCAAGGAGAGGCCGAAAACCCAAAAAGGCAGACATTTGCCACTTAATTTACGAGAATTACGGCACTGTTGTGCCAGGACAACCAACTCCTACGCAAGACAGATTAAACCAACTCTCTATGTGCCCTCCGTATAGACACGAAAACGGTCCTAGTACTCCGAAAACAGATCTACAGAACAAAATCATCTCAAGTCTTTTAGAAAGGAAGATATCCCAAGAGAATAAGAGGCGCTTAGAAAACCTGTCTCCTCAAAGGTTCAACAGCCCAGATGAACCAATGCCCGAAGCTCCTCTCACTATACCAGGACCTCTACACAGCGACGATGAACCCTTAAACTTATGCATTAGAGACCTTCATGATTTAAAGTTACAAATACAGAAAAAGTTCGGGAACATCTACCCTTCTATGCCTGAAGTGAAGACTGAAATGGAGTTGGAAAATGAACAAGCAATTCTGAAGACTGAACAGTCAAATGCCATTTCTGTGATACAGAGGAACACGAATTTACCTGCTACCGCAAGCAGTTCTCCAGACCTTTCCAGGCAAACTAGAAATATATCTCCCGCGTTATCAGAGCCGGCACAGTCTACCGTCAGTCCTGATGGCGACGAAAAATTTCCTGGATACGTATACTGGCCTAATGCAGGAATCTACATGCACCCTTTAGCTTTACAAACGCAACTGCTATACTATCAAAGGCTAGCAGCGGCTGGTCAGCTACCAAACGATGATAAAGACCGTGCCAATTCAACGCCGAGTAGTGTCAACGAAAGTGTAACTGAACCCAATTCGTCTCTAGACGAGAGTAAAAATAAGTTAGTGCTCAAACAAATTTCTGAATTGTTAGATCCTAAAGTAATTAAGCAAGTAGAAGAAGCGAAGAGAAGCCCGGATCAGTCTAAAATGAAGAGAACATCTCCCAATCCAGTGACAGGTTCAGTGAAGAGAAAACGATCTGCGATATTCATTCCGCCTATGCCAACAAAAAGCAGTTCAACCACTCCAACAACTGAAGTTAGTATTTGCAAATTCAAGTTCACAGGTGGATCGAAACCATCTTTACAAGAGAAAAAAATGTTGTCAGTGGATTCTGGAGGCAACTTTAGATACTACAGCGGGACAGGAAATAAAGGCAACAAGGGTTACGATTATTTACAAAAGAATTCAAATCAAGGAAGAAATATCGACCCTGAAGCTTCTGCATCAACTGTGCCCAAGGTTGAAGGGCAAACGTCATTAAGTAAAGAAGAGTTAAGCAAGAAGAAAAGGAAGTCAAGAAAAAGCTTGCAAAGGGAGAAGTTGGAGCAGACGTTTAAAGAAAAGGGGTTTCTAATACAGACACAGCAGTTACAATCGGCTGAAGGCGCAACGTATTGTAAGTTTAGGCAATTGAGAAAGTTTACTAGGTATTTATTTAGAAGTTGGAAAGATTATCTTCCTGGCGAGTTAGAAGATAGGAATAACCCTGACGCTGTGCCGGAACAGCAGCCGTCTCCTGCAAACGAGGGGGCGGCGGGCGAGTGGGGTTGAAAGATGTTTGGGACATAGGGATTGATAGTGTTATTTTTTATTGTTGTTGTTTGATGCTGACTAATTTATCCCAAGCTTTACAGCCCGCTAGCGTAAGAAACCAGGCCCCCAATTCCGCTAATTTACAAGTGGCTCAATAGCATCGCAATTGTTTATTTTGACACATTTAATATGGAAGTAATGTCAAAATATACGATTGCGATGCTATTGAGCCATTTGTAAATTAGCAGAATTGGGGCCCTGGTTTGCGGGATTTTTGATTATGTCAGACCAACAAACCATCAGCTGCCTGCCATACACTGAATTTATTTATTACTGAAACAGCAATGACGCTATGCTTATTTTAGTACACGCGTGTGAATAATTTGAGATTGTTTTGCACAATGCTATCAGTCCCTTGTCCTTAGAGGACAATATACCTAGCCAAAGAAGTGACGCGATGTACCGGCTAACGTAACGGCTGATTTCGTGATTTGATCTCTCTCTTGAAGCGCTAAGACAAACCTCTTTTATGGACTGTAATCCACCGCCAGTCACTAAGAAACATTTCGGATAGTTCGGAATAACGTGGCATCCAAATTCGTACATAAATCGCGCAATCTCCATCATAATGTTCATGACTCCGGCTTTCTTTCACACTCATACTAATCACTTTGATGGCTGAAAGAGACAGATAGATTTGTACATAATTTATACCTACCGAGGTCCTAAGGACCATATTATCCATATTATACGGGCCTCAGAGTCAATGTATATGTAGTTGACGCTCTGGTGAATTACATCATTATGTCATGAGATGAGATCACATCGACCAGTCAGATCTCATTTAACTATCGGTAAAATCTAAGTAATAAGTGATGACTCAAAAGAGTCTAAGGTCAGGGGATCAGACTTTTAAATCCTGAAAGCTTGCAGATCATCATCATCTTCGCTCATCGCATAATAATTAATTCAAACCATTAAGAGACTTTAACTGGGATAAGTGCCTATGAACGTTTATAATGAAACCAATAACAAGTCTTCAAAGCTTGCTATAGCCATAGAAAATTTACGACAGCATTGCATTACCGTAGCGCAGAAATAGTAGTGTGTCAACTGAAGCATACTAAAGCTTTATTTTTTGTTAGTCAAGCGAGAAAGAGGTTCAGATCAAGAGATTGGTCGGGCAGAATCAGATCTAGATGCATTTATTTACGTATAGTGAGAAACGGATTCTCCGAATTTCTAAATCGCTACTCCGTCCAAGTACTAATGTATGTTGCTTTGTTTTTGTGTTTTGTACCTTATTTTAATACCTTAAGAGCTTATATCACTTATTTTTATTATTTGCCGTATTATTAACCGTAACTTGCCAATATCTATTGTAACTTCATTATTCGTCAGTTCCTATCAAAAAACACTTGAATAATTATGATAGAATTTTAACACTTTTAGGCTGCATTTTTTACATAATTCGTGTATTCGTAAATTCAATATGCGTTCGAAATATGTTATCTGTTTATTTCGAGCTTGTGATTGGCCATCAACTTCTGTCTACTCCGGTTGGTTGGTTCTTGTATAGCGCCGTCTATCATTCGTAACACGTCAGAATGTTATGTCAAATGAGAGAGAGACAACGCTATAAATAAATTAAAATAGCATTGTTTAAGATACGGTTGTGAATATTAAGATAGGTGGTAAAATTAGACCCAATTTTGTTCACAGATTTGGCTCAAGTAATGTATTGCAATGCCAAGATATTCTATTAGTTGGCTTTCATTAAGAGAAAACATTTTTACTTAAAAACCAGTATCAAATGTATGAATCCGTTTTCTATACAGTTTTCTGAAATGTTGGTTTTAGAGTCAATTATGTTGTATTAAAAGAAATGAAGTCGACTAGTAAAATAAGCATTTATATTTTTTTATCAAATTAATTTTATTGGTACATATTGTAACAATTTTTGTTTTAGAAGTTTATTGATTCGAAGTTTATGTAATGTAACTTTTTCTTTATGAGTTGCATATATTTCGGCACTGTTGCAAGCGCTATGACTACGGAAGATGGCGCTTGCAACTGAGGCAAAATATCGGAAACCTTTAAAAAACAAGGTATACCCTGACATGGTTTGCACTTTTCATAACAAGCTGTTCAATTAATTAAAGATAATTGAACAAATATTTATGTTTTGTACAACATAAATGATACAGGTATCGCCATTTTGTATATAGAATTCGCAATTTTGTACAAATTATAAACTTATTGTTTGATAAATACCTATTGCGGTTTTAGTTATACTAACATAACTAGTCAGTTCACACCTCTAACTTAGTATAAGGCTTAGATAAAATAAAATGTACATATGAAAAAATGCAAGAGTCATTCTAGTCATTAATGTTAAGTTTTATACTCATTTGTTAGTTGTTATTAACTTGTACAGACATTTTAATTAAAGTAATATATAAATAATTGTTTAGTATAATAAAAAAAAAACTCTTTTGTACTCAATAAACTTTATTTAAGTATGTTTTTGTTATACAAAAAGGAATGTAAACGTCCCAAAAATAAACATTAACCAAATTTAAACGTTTTGTTATTTATCAATGAAGGAAGCACTTTCATTTGAATATAAAACAATATAGCCTCCCATCTGACAAACACTCTTTAGAAAACAAATCATATTAACACGTCTCAGTATAAACGTTAAATATAACAAGAAATATAAAAATATAGCTACTAAGCTTGAATGGTCCCCTCAAAGGTTTAGCCACTAGCTAACTTGTACGAAATAGATAGTATAGGCAGATACTCTTACACCCTAAACCCATCAAAATCCACCAACAATCTATATACTTGGTGCATCTCACAATAAAAAGGCACTCATATTCATTAACGATTCATTTTATGACAAATTACATATATAATATAGTAACATATAAAAGATTTAAAAATCTATGATATAACATATAAGGTCACCTCGTTTTAAGTGAAAATATTTTTAGTCTCCGATTATATCAGAGAAATAGGACATTCAAAAATAATCCTGGCTAGTTTTCATATTTTTTTAAACAAAAGAAATAATTATTTTAAAGAGCATCCTCTCTATTCACAACAATACTTATGTAGTGCTTCGAAGCCCGCACGACAGCCGGCTGTCACGATCACTGAGCAAGTAATCACTTCACGATAACAATTGATTTTAATTGTGCCTGGCATAACCCACGATCGAAGGGCTTACCGTCTCGAGCAGGCACTACGTAGTAGGTACTGCTTTAATTTACATTAAAAAAAAAAATGCAACCGAGACATAGTATCTCAATCAATTAGTTGCTCCAAAAAACTGATTCTAGCGCGAATCAAGAGGGTGCAGCGCCATCTGATGATCGTGCTGGTAAATTAAAACTCTAAAACAGCTGGGTAATAAAGGGCCAGTTTCACAATTTTTATTTCATATGAAGTATCTGGCAGATAGCACTAACAGGACCTTAATTGGAGATTGTGAAACAGAACCTTTAATCAAACGTTTGCAGTAGAAGTAGGAGCCGCTATACGTAATACTGGCTTACGAAAAATACGCGGGCAGCGTCTTCGATGGTGTTCAAAGATATCCAGCATTCCCTTCTCCAGCTGGGTGTCGTTGTCTACATATATCGGCATGCAGTTCCAAGTATGGTGCGTACGAGCACAGTACGGCCGTACCGCTCGGCGTCCAGCTCTTGCGACCGCAGCATAGTTTTACTACGCTTCCGTATATTACGAAACTGAGGCCTTACTCCGCAACACAATGTCCGTATATTCGAATCCATCTGTCCCTATCACTCATACAGTTCATAAAGTATCAGAAAGAGACAGATATATCCGTAAATACAAGCTTCGAGCGTTGCAGAGTAAGGCATCTGATACGGCATCGTGAAAACTTCTGCGCGTCGCGCGCTTAAGCCAATGTTTTTGATTTGACAGTTAAATGATTCGCGACAATATAACTGTTATTACTTCTAAATGAAAACAGTTTCGTCCATCGCACAAACTAATCAGTCCTTGCATCCTCACTTCACATCGGTTTTCGTTCGTTCTCAAAACAGTTTTTAATAAGATGGTCTTAACACCTAGAAGATAAGGTACATAACAGTACGGTGCATAATTACCAAAACAGTTTTTAATGATATGTCTTAATACCTAGAAGATAAGGTTCATAACAGCACGGTACATTACGACTTGTGATCTCGACGGTATTTTACGGGACGAACGAAACTTCATCTAATCAAGTGCTAATTTTCAAGTCGGCCATCTTCAAACTAGTCGCGAACGAGGACTTGTTTTCGTTGTAGAAAACGGTTGCGATTCGTCGCTAACAAAATCGGTAACGACACACCTCTATTCTGTATCGCACATTTAAAACAAATGGGGTGTTTTATCTTATTCCTTAATTTAAATGTGTTTATCTCGAAGACATTTTTTATTTATTTATTATGCTAAACCGGCCATTGAAAATAGTTTTACTTAAAACGAGGTGACCTTATATAATATAGTAACATATAAAAGATATAAAAATCTATAATATAACATACAACCATAATCATCGATTCTTACAACTAATGTAGTGTTCTTTAGGAACCATGTAATAACCTGTTGAAAACAAATGCAGGAAAAATCACCAATTCACAGAAAAAAATGTGACCAGGGAATGATTCAGGTAAAGAAGTTCTGAATTAGGAATTAATATAGTTACTGTTCATAATTATCACAATTTTTACGTTTACTCAGATCAGAAGATTAAGTTTTCATTTTTATTAATTCTAGTAAACGTACAGGAAATTGTCATATCACACTTTTGATACCAAGCTTCGACAAAATTTGACACAATAAAAAAAAGTATTTTTTTCGACAGAAGTCTCACTTCTGATCTCAAACTAGCCCTTAATTTACAGTAAGTCTTAGTTAGAGACAAATCGTTATAGGCCTTGTACCTTAAGCTTTAAAGAAACATTTGACGCAATAAAAAAATGATTTTTTTTGACAAGTCTCACTTCTGATCTCAGACTAACACTAAATTGACAGCAAGTCTTAGTTAGAGACAAATCGTTATAGGCCTTGTACCTTAAACTTTAAAGAAACATTTGACGCAATAGAAAAGTGTTTTTTTTGACAAGTCCCACTTCTGATCTCAAACTATCATTTAATTTACAGTAAGCCTCAGATACAGAAAAACCGTTATAGGCCTTGTGCCTTAACCTTAAAAGACTGCTTTGTGATATGACTAATCGCGCGAGACAACAACAACTCAATCTACAAATAAAACAGTAACTGACAAACCATTCTGATCCTTGCGTCCTAAGCCTTAAGGATAGTTTTCGCGGCGGCCACGATGTGCGGCGCGGAGATGCCGTACTTGTCGAGCAGTGCTGCGGGAGGGCCCGAGCGTGGTACTTCGCGTACGTACACGTGTTTCACGACGATATCACGTTCGAGGGCCACGGCTGATAGTACAGCTTCACCGAGGCCACCTTGAAATAAATACGGGAACTTTTTAATTTGGTAGATGACACTTCAAATCAATTGACATTTTGATATCATAGACACGAGTCTATGATATCAAAACGTAATTTTGCCATAGACTTAGTAGCTTTAGTACATTAGCTGTAAAAGTACTTACTGTTACTTACTTAAGTAACAGCCTATAATCATCCCACTGCAGAGCAAGGATAGGTATAGGCATAATCATCGCGCTTGCCAAATGCGGGTTGGTGATTCAATATAAATACATAATATTAAATAACATATTTGATATACGTAAGAAACGATGCCATTCTGACCAAATAACAATGTTCAATTGTTCAGTTGATTACCAAATGTAGCTTTGTCAAAGTGCCAGTTGAAGTTTATAAACTAAACGCTCTTTTAAAACTGCTATCGACTCCTTATTTTCTGATAGCCAAAACTAGAGAGTTGATATGCATGGACTTGAACTGTAAACGACTGTTAATAGTAGCTAGTGGAATGCGGGGGAAATTCAAGATGTTGGTTTTTGGATGACCTCATGTCACAATCCTGTGATGACTGAAGCAATTGAATATAAAAAAAATAAAGTAGCCGCCTATAATCGTCACACTGCACTGCAGAGGAATCCTCTTGAATCCAAGTTACCATACCATGTGTTTTAATTGTTTTATTGAATTTTTATTGATTGAATAGATACTGTATATTTTATTTCTATGTCTGCGAGTCTAATGCATGGTTCCACTAATAATATAGAACATATTGTAAATGAATATTTCTACGCTATTAGTAGCAGAATGTGCTGAACTATTTATAATAAGATCTTATACCACCACTTTCTTAGAAATAAATCATTTCATTTCATAGCATAAATGGATATAAGCATAGCGTAGTGATTACATAACGCTTGCCAAATGCGGGTTGGTGATGCAATGTTCGAAAATTCGAAACTCTTTGTCGCCCGACTCGGGGATCGAACCGAGATCATGGCCCGGCTTGGCTCTTAAACCACTATACCAACGAAGCGGTGTTTGGCGTTGTATTTATATGAACTTGGTTGTTTAAATTTACTGATTCGACTTGATTCAGACCTAGTGTACATTTTATGTTCACATCTTAATATCTAGATGATTTTAGATCAAGACATATGAACGTAAACTGCATCTTACCGGCTTGGTAATGGTCTTCGACGACCACAATTCTGCCTCCGGCGGCGCGCGCGTGCTTGACTACGGCGGCCTCGTCGAGAGGCTTCACCGTGAACGGGTCCAGGACACGGGCTTCCACACCTGAGACAAAACAAATAAGGATACTTTATTTATATGATGTTATAGTAATTTAAGTGTATTTATCAGTATTTGAACTTGAAACATTTTTTGAATAACTTAAAAAATATACGTATTGATTTAAACCCCTCTGGGTCGGGGAAACAAATTGCATTTGTTTGACGTTCCCTTAATGTTAAGGAGCTGTTGTTTATTTAATTAGCTTGACAAGCACGCGATATTGTGTCTTATCTCGATAACGGTTTGGGTACCATTTCAAAGTAAACTAAGTTAGTTAATTAGTAAAATAAAGTAATGAAACAGCCTATAATCTACCCACTGCAGAGCAAAGGCCTCCATTAATGAATTCCAGATACCACACCATTCCAGACGCATAATCACCAATCACAGCAGAACCACCAGTTTGTGATCACCACTGTTGGTGATAACCTTCCGCACTTTCAATAACTATTGATGATTGCATAATCAAATTTCTGATATAATCGACACTGACGTAATATAAATAACCGGCAAAGTGCGAGTCGGACTCGCGCACGAAGGGTTCCGTACCAAAAAGGCCAAAAAATCGGGTTTGTTGTATGGGAGCCCCCTTTAAATATTTATTTTATTTTGTTTTTAGTATTTGTTGTTATTGCGGCAACAGAAATACATAATTTGTGAAAATTTCAACAGTCTAGCTATCGCGGCTATTGAGATACAGCCTGGTGGCAGAGCGACGGACAGACGGGCAGATAGCGAAGTCTTAGACGGGTCCCGTTTTTACCCTTTGGGTACGGAACCCTAAAAATTAGGTATTTCACACATCACCCATTGGACATAAGGGTTCACTTTTAGTACAACCTGTGGGTCTAGCACGAAAAACTATCGAATTCGAATCGTTTGCGTGTTCGTATCGCCATCGAAATATTTAGTATGAAAACTTAAACAGCGCCCGCGCGGTCAAAACGAGAACTACAAAACAAAGCACGAACTTTGTGTCGTTTGCTTTCGATACGCAAACAATTCGTTGTCGATAGTTCTTTGTGCTAGACCCACTGTGGTACAACCTATATCAATCGAATAGATACAACATGACATAAATATCCATACTATTGTATGTCGACATAATTTGGCCGGGTTATAAAGTTGACCGTGCCATATATTGACATTCAATCGAGGACAGGTATGGGTGTGATTTTTGTGTCAGACAGTGTATTAAGTTTTTATTAATACTGATGGAAATCGAATACATACCTTCTTCCTTCAGCTTGTTAGCGGCGGTAACTGCTTCGTGCAGAGTGACGCCGGCGCCGATTAACAGAACCTTGTCCTTTGGTGATTCCCGTACAATCTTAGCTTGACCAACCTGAGAGATAACACGATATATCTCATTAAATGAAAATAGGTCATTCTAGGAGCTCGTGTAACTTGATCAGCAACGACGTGCCTAACAGTACACTTAGTTAATACAATTCCTTAAATAAAAAAATATCAACTGTCTTAGGTAGGACATGAAAGGCTTACAGCATAAAAAGCCAGCAAACAAACAGTTTATATGTTCTCCTACAGGATCATAAGACCGCCGGCGGTCGCGATAACAATTAATTTCAATTGTGTCTGGAATTACCCACAATCGAAGGGTAACAAGTATTTACTCATACTTAATCAGTTATTATAATTTATGTTATTTTCTTGACTAATATGTTCAGGAACGTTTAAAAGGAACCTTAACTCAAACTTAACCTCAAAATGTAAATGACTTGAATGGGTATTTAACTATGGTACAAACTTACGTCATCTCTTTTAGTAAGAACTGTTATTATATAGTCCATAAAATATAGCTTGATAAGAATGACACCTGTCAAATTGAGGTGACTAGTGATGGGACTGACTCGACTGATCAAACGAAAAAAAAAAACAGTTATGGCGAATAAAATAAAACGAAAATCAGATATATTAAGATTTAACAGTTAGTCAGTATCGTGATCATTATCAAAATAATTGGAACAATCATGAAAAAAAATTTTATCGCATGTAGAATCTAATAAATTTGTAAATTTTTCGTAAACTATTAATAATTGCAATTTGATGTCCTTAGCAACCAATTCTCATTAAATCATTTGTAACATTTATATTACATTACTTCGATTTTGAACTATTGTTAATCTGTCGATTTCGATTTGTCGATTTTACGTGATCACTAGCGATTATGAAAAATGACGTAACCTTGTAAAGACGTCTTTTAAAGTTAAGTGTAATTTTTGTGACTGGATTATTTTAATGTTTTTAACTTTAAATATCAATTTTATATAATTACATTGATTAATATGTACAGCAAAGTATAAAAAAATATTCTTAACATGCCAGTTACCAAAATATTTTCGTGTGCAAATGCGTTTCACTTGTGTGACGCTAGTACAAAGTTACGTCGTCTGTTTCAGTGAGAACTGTCATTCTAATCAAGCTATATTTTAAGAACTATAATCATGCTCAATGTTTAGGACTATAATGATCATACAGTGAGTTTAATACCTTGAACACCTCATCGTTGGAGTAGAGGATGTCTGTGTTGGGGCGAGAGGTGCGGATGTAGCAGATGCCTTTAGTGTTGGCGGCCAGCTCCACCGCGCGTTCAGTGGACACGGCGTCACTGGGGAACAGAATAATATGTTAAGAAGGACTACTAAATATAAGGCTAGCTTGGTGGAACTAAGGCCTTAGGCCTTAACCCCTCTCCATAAAAAGGAGAGAGACCCGTGCTCAACAGTGAGCGTAATGGTTTGATACGTCACTAAATATAAAATATACTACGCGACTAAATACTAAAGGTGGAATACTATTTTAGCAACTAAAATAATTAGGCGCATGACAGCTTCATCGTCTTTGAAACAAGCAAGGAACTACCTAATATCAATTGAAGCGATGATCTATTATTAAGTATATACTATTGTATACAATGAAAGGCGCAGAACATATGCAAATTCAGAATGTTTCATGAGAAGACTGGCTACATCCATTATGTCCTGGTAATACAAGACAAGACAGACTGATACACGCCAACACTAGACTGTTATTCCTAAATTACATTTATTTTTGAACATATTGTATTTTTAGATTTAAAGTACACTTATTGACTTAAGTTTCAAATAAATAAATTTGGATTTGAATTTGATTTGACATGAGACATACAGAACAATGTATGTGATGTTGTCCACACTTATTTATAACTAGCGACCTGTCCCAGCTTCGCACGGGTGGACCCGTTAAGTTTTAGTAAGGATCCAGGGATGATTAGGGCTAATCAATCAATGGAATTTTTGAAATCGGCACAATATTTTTTTTAGTTTATTCAATACAAACATACACACACACAAAAATACAAATTACGCTTTTTAATTAATTTAAATTACATATTTAATTTTTATTTGTTCCTGACTACCAAATTTATTCATTATTAAAATATATTATATCTACAATTCTACAATTAATGGCAGAGCCAGATAAATCAACTCACGATGGATAGAACACAGTGGCGGTTGGCACTGCCCTGAAGAGGGCGAGGTCTTCGAGTCCCATCTGCGAGGGCCCGTCCTCCCCGATGCTCACGCCGCAGTGGGATCCCGCCAGGTTGATGTTCGACTGGCTGATCGCGCCCATACGGATCTGTTATAAATATTGCATTAAGTAAGGTGGAGTCATAGACATAACATATAAAACTAGATACATTAGTGACAGAAAAACGTTGTCACGAGCGCCGACGTGAAAGATTAGGTGATCTTTTAAATTCTCAACAGTTTCCCGAAATACAACTTTAAGTTATGTAAAAAAGGTTGAGTTTGCACTAAGGATGAGTTATGTTTAGTACTTAGTGACAAAAAAACGTACTCACAAAATGAGTGCCGACGTGAAAGATAAGATGATCTTTCAAATTCTCAACAGTTTCCCGAAATACAACTTTAAGTTATGTAAATAAGGATGAGTTTGCACTAAGGTTGAGTTATGTTCAAAAGTGTTATTTTAATTTAAAATTTAAAATTTTAAAATTCAATTATCTATAGGAATATGTATTTCGTAGTTATTTTTTATCAATAATCGAATTATGATACTAATCTATAATAGACTGGTGTAATACAAATAGAATGAGATAAAAAATGCTTCATCGTTACCTTTACTCGTATTAAGGCCCCTAAGCTGTTCATTAACCCATCGGACATAAGTATGCGCATTTAGTACAACCTATACCAATTGAATAGATACAACATAACATAAATATCCATATTATTCCATGCCGACATAATTTGGTCGGGTTATAAAGCTTTATCGATGTTTGCGCCTAATTGTTTTGGTTGAGTAGTATGTATGATTGCTACTGCCCACATCGTCCGATGGCGGTCGTGTGAGTACGACAAACATGTTACTATTTGCACATAAAACAGAAACGCAGTTACGTGAATTGCATTTCATTGAGTATTTGTGCATATCCCAATAATTTTCACATAAATTAACAGTTCTGATATAGACTACAGCAAATCTGGCTACAGCGAGGCATCTTAACGTCGTTGGCATAGGTGCGAATTTGCAACAAAAATTTATAGCACTGTACAGGCCACTACATAATGTAAAGACTATTAAGTACTTCAAACTATTTAACATGGTAACATTATTAGTTGTTGCTGCTATTTTAGACTATAGCTGTGGAAGTGTTGAACAGGTTTGGCAAAGACACATAATAACTAAAAACTAATCATATCATTTATAAGGTAACGCATTTTATAGTAATAATTAAGTAACCCCGATTCAATATGGCGGCAAAACATCACACTCACATAATGACATTGACAGATTAGTCATCAGTTTCTTATCGGTTTTAGTTCAGAAACATGTTAAGGCTAGTGGTAAAAAAAATATACATGTGAAAGAATAAATGTTGAAAATGTTTTAGACAAACTGTCAAAAAAAATTGATGCACGAAAAAAACTTTATCGAAAATCACAGTCCGATACACAGACTAAGGAGAGATAGTCCAAAACATACTTCAGAACTTCTTTTTTTAATCACTGTTTCCGAGCGTGATATTATTATGGTTGCCAATGTGACCGGTGTTGTATTTTAATAGTTAATTCATTAAAATATATCCAGAAAGCTAATGAGATTTTTAATATTTTAGATGACTGTTACCATATTTTTAACTATTAATTCGAACAGTGCAAGTACTACCCGGAACAGAAAAATGAAAAGTGTCTTTTCGTCTTATTCTAGTGTGCCAAAGTAAGAAACATCTATTTAAAACATGCGCATTAATAATATTAATAAGAAGTAAGAATAATAAAATAACTGCCAATTTAGTAATAAACTTTGAATTCAAATTTCGTTTTATACATCTCAACATAGTTTCATACACACCAATCTGGTTATCGTGTACCTAGTTGAACATTTATGTGACTGCATTATACATTAACTATGTATGCTCTACCTGATCAAAGGTCCTGGTGAAGAAAGCGGCGAACGTGGAAGCGAACACGACAGCGCGGTCGCGGCACGCGGCCCCTGTCGCCACGCCCACCAGGTTCTGTTCCGCGATGAAGCATTCGATGTATCTGTACAATGTATACTGATTAACGGCCGGTCCTAATAACCGATCTACGAGTATCTTCAGATTTGGCATATCGGAGATAAAAAACAACTTCTGTCTTTGTTTCTCTGGACGGCAAAATCAGAGATAGAAACTGTTTCCTATCTCCGAAATGTCAAAACTGGCGATAGATAGATAATGGGGACCGGCCTTTAGAGAGGGGGCAAAGATAAAAAAGGCACTGAAGTTTTGAAAAAAAAAAAGATGATAGTGAAATATTTATTTAAGGCGACTACTAGAGCTATGTGCTGCTGCCTCCAATTGATTTAATTTTGTTACTTCTAAACAAAATAAATTTTAAAAAAACTAGAACAGTATCATTTTAGCAAATTACCTCTAGTATTTATTGAATCACTGTAAACTTTACAGACCTAGTAGTGTAGCAATGGAGCAGATAAGCTGGTAATGATGATGTTCATCATCACCAAACTATCCATTCATCAGCGTAACAATATAAACGTTTTAAATGTTTTTTATTTAATGCGTGGAGTTGTTTTTTCATAAAAATACAGTCTTAAATTTAGTATCAATACCTCAATGAATTGTTTTATTATATAAAAAAGTACAATACAAGTTAGTTACCTATTCCGGCAACCAGTAATACAGAAACGATCTTACCTGTCCGGGTATGCATTGCGAAGCTTGTCACTGAAGGTGGAGTTCTTGGTGTCACCGTCCAAAGCGATTATGCTGAAGCAAACACAATAATTATTGATGAATTAAATCACTACAGTAATCAAACTACACTCTTTGTCTTAGAATCTAGAATTGTATTTGATAGACAGAATACGAAAATGTGAGACGTCATGTGATGCGACAGCATTTTTCTTCTTTGTCACAGTCCGATCTCTTCACAGTTTTACATTTAAATAAATAAATAAATAAAATAAAATAAATGTGGACAACATCACATACATTGTTCTGATCCCAATTTGAATAACTATTTAAAGCATTCGTATTTTGGAAATCAGAAACAACGAAGGCACCACAAACACCCAGACCCGAGAAAATGTAGAAAAACCCTTATTTTTCTACATTGACCCGTCCGGGAATCAAACCCGGGACCTAGGAGCAGGCGACACCTTGAAAACTGGTGTGTACGCCACTCCGCCATGGAGGTCGTCAAGACATTTGATTTAAATAAACCTATAAATAACCATGAGCAAAATAAAAATTCTAGTGATTACTAAAATTATTAATAGAATCACACGCACGTGCCCATTGAAGGATTCGAACCCAGATGGAACTACGCAACAAGAAGCCAGTATTTACGAATCCATCTGTCCCTTTCAGATACTCTGACACATTGCTATATTTGCATTGCATTGCTACGAATATACGGACTTTGGAGAGTGAGACCTCAGAACCGTAGGATGAGGTTTAGTATAGCCTGAGTTCTACGCCACTAAACCTGACAGTCTTACGAGGGCGGGTCAATAAGTCCGTGACTTTTGGAATAAAACACAGATTTTTTGATAAATAAATCATTTTATTTTTCAACGTAGTCTCCCTTGAGCTCTATACACTTTGTCCAACGCTTCTCCAATTTTTTTATCCCTTCCAAAAAATATGATTTGTCGAGGTCCTCAAAATAGACCTTTGTTTGCGAGATGACTTTATCATTGGAGTCAAATCTTTTTCCACCAAGCCATTTCTTCAGGTTTGGGAACAAGAAGTAGTCACTCGGAGCCAGATCTGGAGAATAGGGCGGATGAGGGAGCAATTCATAGCCCAATTCATGGATTTTTGCCATGGCAACTGCACATGTGTGCACCCTTGCATTGTCTTGGTGGAAAAGAACTTTTTTCTTGGCCAAATGAGGTCGTTTTTTTTTCAAATCGTCATTGAAGCGGTCCAATAAGTTAGCATAATATTCCCCATTGATTGTTCTTCCCTTTTGAAGGTAGTCAATGTAGATTATCCCACGTGCATCCCAAAAAACAGTCGCCATAACTTTATTGGCTGACAAACCCACCTTGGCCTTCTTTGGCGCTGATTCACCCTTAGAAACCCACTGTTTTGACTGTTGTTTGGTCTCTGGTGTGTTGTGATGGATCCATGTTTCGTCCACGGTTACAAAACGGCGCAAAAACTCCTCCATATTGCGACTAAACAACGCCAAACCTTCCTGTGAAGTTGTTACACGATTGCGTTTGTGGTCGACTGTGAGCAAACGCGGCACCCATCTTGCGGAAAGCTTTCTCATACCCAAGTGATCTTTCAAAATTGAAACCACTGAGCCATGCGAGATCCCTACGGCTTCCACAATCTCTTGCACTTTCAATCTTCGGTCGGCCAACACCATATCGTGAATTTTTTCGATTGTTTCGGGTGTAGAGACCTCAACTGGGCGTCCAGGACGTTCGGCATCTTCAGTGCTTGTACGGCCACAATGAAATTCAGTAAAGCACTTTTTTACCATTGAAATCGATGGTGCAGAGTCCCCATAGTATTTATCAAGCTTAGCCTTGGTCTCGGTAATGGTTTTTTTTCGCAAAAAATAATGCTTAATAAGCACACGAAATTCACTTTTTTCCATTTATTCCTCATATTACTGGGTAGTCTGATAAAGATAGCTGTCAGACACAAACTAACTGACGCAGCAAGTTCAAATTTTGGTAGGAGTCAACTGACAGATACCTGTTGCCAGGAGTAGTGTTGCTTTTTCGGTAAAGAGGTCAGAAATTCAAAAAGTCACGGACTTATTGACCCGCCCTCGTACATCATAAATGTATGATTGCTACTGCCCACATCGTCCGATAGCGGTCGTGTGAGTACGACAAACATGTTGCTGTGTGCACCAGTAAGAGAAATGCAATTTATGTTAACTACATTTCTTATAAATTTACCTAGTGCCATCTGAAGTGTAACATAAAGACAGAGAGAATTACGAATAATTACGATCAATTGTCGATTTTTGTCAATCATAATTTTGTTTTATAAAAAACAGGTTAGAACAGTCGTCCGGCAAGCTGAAGGTTGTGGGATCGAGTTCCACCTCATGCTAACGAAATTTTTAAGAGGTATCGTATTTTCAAATAAAATTCAAATACACAAATGGCGAACTAAATTGAACTAAGCATTTACTGCTTGTCAGTGATTGCACAAAACTGATATGTTTATGATTATTGTAATGCACTAGCCAATGATGGGAGCCGGTCCCTTCTTCTGGGTTTTTTTTTATTTAACCAATAGTATTAGTTCTTTATATACATTGTTAATAAACAGTTGTAAAATAAGTTATAAGTTTAATTTCTATTGATGTAGGATAATAGTTAAATGCTGTTACAATGGGGACTACCGTTTCTTTGCTCACCAGTTGGCGCCACTGTAGACTGAGGTCCGGAGGTATAGCTGTTAAAGGCGATTGGCGCCGAAACAAAGTGTTATATCTTGAATCTAATTAAGGTTATATTGTTTATAAATAACTATCTTGATATCAACAAACTAACTTCTGAAATAGTTGCACTTGAGGCCGCCTATTTTTGCCCTTTTTCTTAATTGCGCTTTTAAAGCGTTCACATTAATAGCCAAATAATTCATATTTGCGATATTTTACGAAGGAGATCACTTTCCAGCAGGTAAATTAAAGAAATTATAATTTATGCAACAAATTCCGCTAAAACCAGTGAAAAGTGAATGATATTGGACCTCACGCGACACTAGCGCCTCTAGTGGCAAATTTACTAGCGATAGCCCCCATTAGAATACGCGTTTGACTACTATGGTAAAATTAAAAATTACATTATCATCATTTTAAAATTAAATCATCATTATTATAAAATGTTACTCATACAAGGATTCATTATTTAAGATGTAAGTAAATTATCGGTTCACTTAAATTGGGAAGAGTTATCTCAGTTTATCACCAAATACGACCTCTTGTGTTATATTTGTATCACATACCAACTATGTAATTGAATAATTACTTATTAATTAAAGTTGCTTTAAACTTAAGTAAAATCTACATAACCAAACAAAATCCTAAATGACATTAATCTTTATGTCTTAGGTTTAATTGATTTAGAATTAACAAATCGAAAACAGAATCTCTGGAGAGCGGAGTAGAGATATTCAGAGCACTTAATTAATAGCATAAAGCATATTTTTAAATATTTCAAATATTACGACGTTTAAGTTCAAATCCAAGACAGACCGACTAATAATAAACCATATTTAAACTATTAAACTAAACACAGAAATTTTTGAACTATTGAACTATTAAACACAGTTTACTCTCTTAAGAATTCTATGTCTGTTGGCTATGATGAAATTCGCACAGATATTGTCAAAATGAGTATTTTTATTATAGTAAAGTCATTCTCATTTGTAATTAATAGGCTTTTAGTAGAAGGTAAATTTCCAGATACTTTGAAAAAATCAATTGTTAAACCACTATATAAAAAGGGAGTAAAATCATTGCTTCAGAATTATAGGCCAATTACATTGATACCAATTTTTTCCAAAATCTTAGAAAAGATAATGTATAAAAGAATAAATAGTTTTCTCGAAAAGTATCACATAATAAAAGACGAACAAAACGGATTTCGCAAAAGCAAAAATACGTCACTGGCTACATTTAAATTAATTAGATCCATAACAAACTGCCTTAATGATAAAATTCCAGTAACCGTTTTGTTTCTCGATATGACGAAAGCTTTTGATTTTGTATGCCACAAAAGGCTTCTTTCGAAGCTTTCTAATTACGGTATACGTGGATCAAGCTATACATGGATCGAAAGTTATCTGTCACACAGGCAACAATGTGTGGTCACACAAAGATATTGCCCCAAAAGTGGATGCCTAGAAAGGTATAAATCAACTTTCAAAGTTAATAATTTCGGAGTGCCACAGGGTAGCATTTTGGGTCCACTATTGTTCCTTCTGTATATCAATGACCTAGCCAAAAGTATACCTCATGAATGTATCTTGTTTGCGGACGATACTACTATTGTAATTAAAGGAGATAGAAACATAGATCATAAGCATTATGAAAATTTAATAAACATTGCTTTAGCCAAAGTCATTGAGTGGCTTGATAACAATAATTTAAGAGTAAATTTAGAAAAGACTAAATATATTCAATTTGGTACTTGTAAACAAAAACGTAATGATTTAAGGATACATTTTGAAGGAAAAATTATAGAAGCTGTTTCTTATACAAAATTTTTAGGTATAACAATTGATAGTTTTTGTGATTGGAAGCAACACATATCTGAGATATGTTCAAAATTGAATAAATTTGTTTTTGCACTCAGTCGAATAAGTCAGATTGTGTCACTAGAGGCTGCTATTACAGCATACAATGGCTATATTAATTCATCTTTGCGCTATGGAGCTTTAATTTGGGGTAATTCTGTGCACAAAGATAAAGCATTTATTTTACAGAAAAAGTGTATTCGAGCTATGTTTGGTCTAAAACAGATTGTGTCTTGCCGTCCTTACTTCCGAACATATAAATTACTTACATTGCCATGTCTATATATTTTTGATTGTTGTTTGTTTGTCCATCAATACAAAAACTTGTTTGTTCAGAAATGTCAAATATCAAATCGTAATCTTCGCTCTGTATATAAAAATAGACTAGTGAAACCAATAACAACCCTAACGCTTGTGTCTAGGAATACCTTTGTGATGTGTATAAAGATATACAATAAACTACCAGACGATTTTAAAATCCTTAATTTTTTAAGATTTAAAACTGTTGTTAAAGACTGGTTAGCTCAAAAATGTTTTTATAGTATCCAGGAATATTTAGATTATAGATAATGTAAAAAACTGTGTATATGCTTGAAATGGCAGGACCAAGTGATACTGATGTAATTATTTTAAGATCTTTTGTAACCTTGTTTTCCATACACAATAAAGAACTTACTTACTTACTTACTATATTTTTTAAAATATGGTTCTTAAGAACAGACGACTTTGATTTGCGTGTAATCCTAATACGAGATATTTTAGGTTCCACACATTTAAGATAAACTGGTTTAAACAATAGTGACTAGGAATGATGGTTCCAGCCTTAAATGGAATAACGCTGCTTTTTGTAGTATGGGTGTCGTAAGACTAAGGAACTACCAGAAGAGAAATGGCAGCTACATTTTCCCTTTTATCATTGGCCAAACTACAATCATTACAGAGCGAAAAACTTAAAATATTTGTATCTACCCACTTTACATTTCGTAGTAACGTTAAACATATCCTCCACTGAGCTTACCATACATTTATTTCGCAATATAATTTGTGTTAAATTATCATTAATATAATTTATGTCAAAATCATTGATTTGGAAAGGACCATGTCCATGATAGGACCATTTAGGCGTTGACTAGGAATGGTGTTTCTTACCGCATGTTGGTATCAGCAATCTTCTTCAAGGCGGTTCCGTAGGCTAATCTGGTGGCGACCAGCTCGCCGGCCTTGTACGCGGGTGGGGAGGACAGGGTGATGTCTCCGATGTGAACCTTGGGGGCTTCGGCTAGCGGAGGCTTAGCCTTGAGTGTTATGGTGTTGTTCTTGATCTGACTTTGAAGGTGCTGGGGGCAAAGTGTTTATGTTATAGAAGTACAAGATACAGGGAGAATATCATTTTAGAAAATAATCAGTCATTTTCTTATAAAAAAATATGTAATTTTAAGCAGTGTTTATAACTAACTCATGATTCTGTGGGCGTTTTTAAATTAGTGACATTATACATTGGCACGAGTATGTGGTGTCAAAAAAACAATGGCCAAAACTCATTTTTTCTAAAGTGTGGCTTATCGTTTCTTTGATTATTACTATGCAATTTTCAATTCTTGTGGGGTTAACTGTAAATTTATTAAATCACATTACATACATAATATATTATTAAGCATTGCTCAAATTGTCACTATAATATCTTTGATTCTTATTGACATTTACTTCTTTTTTGACATGTTGTTACCGCACCAATGCATTTAGGTTTATTTGTAAAATATTTTACATATTATTCCCAACAATTATAACACACACTTTGCAAAACTATATTATGATCTTTATACACGTTATATTTTATAAATCTTTATCTATATACACAAGAGAATAGATCGTAACATTTAGAGTTTATGGATTCCACGCAATAGTGCTCAGGTTGCCATTATCCTTTTACATTTCTCAAGAGTTTGATAAATAGATAAATAAAGTACGAAATGTAACAATGTTTTATTATTTTTATTAGAATTCGCTAATTTTATACATAAGTCATGTATGAATAATGTATGACTGCTACTGCCCACATCGTCCGATGGCGGTCGTGTGAGTACGACAAACACGTTGCTGTTTGCACCAGTAAGAGAAATGCAACTATTTTAACTACATTTCGAATAAATTTACTTAGTGCATAGTAAGCTTATTATAAATTTCAGTTTAAAATACATATAACGCGCCGATATTTAAGTATGATGCGAATTACATATTGTCCATATCAATCGTAAATTAATAGTGTCCAAACTTATTTCAGGTTATCGAGACCCTGATCAGAGGATAAGGGAGACCGCGGAGGTTTGACTATTAGGGGTCTTTTATTGTTACGCGGATACACATGCGGGTGGCGCGCGTTTCGAGTACATTGCTAGCTTTATTTGATAGATCACTCGTGCCCAGTATCATCTATCAAATATAGCCTGCAATGTAGGTGAAATGCGTGCCACCCGCAATGCGGACACGCGTGCCAATAAAAGATTCCTAAGGGTAGATTAGATTGTCTAGTTGTTCAAATATTGATACATAAAAGTGGGATACGTGAGTTAGCCAAAAGTAGACTATTTCCCTTCCCACTTGATCATTGCAACTAGCGAAATACTTGAATAACACTTACAAATAGGCACATTTCTGCGAAACATCCAACTGCCCTAATACAGTAAACTATCCCTGGTCTCCTTCTACGAAATTTAACAGGATTCGTGGTTTCATACGTCGTTGCGCAAAGACAAATAAAATTAAAAGTAACAGCCAATAATCATACCAGCCTACAATCATGCAGGGCGAAGGCCTCCATCATAGTATCCTATTTATTACCGCTTGCCAAATGCGGGTTGGTACTGTTCACAAACGCGAGCCATGTACGAAAATTCGAATCTGTTGTTGCCCCAGGATGGAATCCAGGATCCCAAGAACTTGGCCCGGTATTTTAACCACTAGACGTTTGTCTAGTTTCTTTGGGACGTTAAGTAAATTTAGTTACCTTGATGATCTTCTCTCCCTCAGCGCCCAGAGCCTTTCCGTGCCAGTTCTCCAGGTCCTCGATGCCCGGGAACCCACGGCCTTTGAAGGTCTTCGCGACCAGCGCTGTGGGTTTGCCGCTAACGGATGCAGCCTCGTCGAAAGCCTTCACAAGTTCCGACACGTCGTGACCGTCAACCACAAGGGAGTGAAGACCGAAGGCCTTGAGGCGGGCGTCGTATACTTCCAGCTGTAGGAGGAACATTCATCTCAGTTTTTTAGATCATGGCGCTGGCAACAGTGGCGTAATATCGGAAACTCATAAGCAAGGTACTATAGAGGTCTTCGACGCCTGACCACCTTTAAGAGCAGAATCGCTTGCAGCTCGCGTCGTACATTGTTTGAAGTGACATACGTTTTTGTGTAGTACTGCCAACTATTTTCGTTTTTAAAGTGGTTAGGCGGCGGAGACCCCGACCGTACATTTTATTTATTTATTTATTTATTTATTCAACCAAACTTATATCTATCATTACAGGCCACTTACACCTAATGCGATAGTATAGCATTGGGTGGTATAATGGTACATGGTATAATGCCCGAATCAAATAACAAAATAGTGTTGGAGGAAAGGTGGGTTTAGCTTAGGATGAAGGAGAACCATTCATACGTGAATGGTTCTTACTAAAGATTCGATGTCGTTCAGTGATCCAAGATTATTCTTCAAGAATATGCTGATGAAGAGTTTTCTAAGGCGCCAATACAGGCATCTAACGCGTGACTTTACGTAATACGAACCAGCGGCATATTGGCTACCCACCTCTAATGAGCTATACTAAAAAAAGGCGAGATGTTGTATCTTCGCTTGTATGAAATAATTTAAAAAAATTATGACATGCTTTTTCAAAAAGTACTCTTATCTCACACAACTTGTCTATGGTATTGCGAATAAGACTAAGCAATACCACTTTTTATTGTGATGTAGGATAACATTAGGATTGTGAGGAGGGAAAAATACTGTGGCCACAGTCACAGTATGGAAAAAACTGCTGCTCGTCTTTTTTTTGCAGTACTTAGTCGCTGTTCGTGAATATGTTCATGTTAGGCAGGCAGGTCAGTTCCTCTTCAATGACGAATTTAATTTAAAACGTTGATAAAAATATTTATTGATTATTTAAATGCAAATGAAATCATACAGAAATAAGTATGGATTGGTTAGCCGCTGAATGTCGAATGTCGGAGTCGATTCAAGGAGAAGGGCTGCCCGGGAGCCGCCGCGCCTCCCTCCGCACCTCACGCTCCCCGCTAAGTTTTGACGTGCTTCCGCGCGGTGGCGCCAGCTGATGCGTGAACAGTCGCCATTACCGACATGTTTAGGACATAACGAGGTAGTGCTATTCTATTTAAGGCCATCACTTTACGGCTTTTTAGTTTATCTAACTATTACCTTGTGTTGCAGGGAGGTGGGTTCGGACTGTCCTAGGCGGTTGACGTCGAAGATGACCACCAAGTTGTCTAGCTTGTAGTGGCTCGCGAAGTGCAGCGACTCCCAGATGCTGCCTTCAGCTGCTTCACCATCACCTACCAGGCAGTATACCCTGGAAAATCAGATAGCTGTAGACAAGATAAACTTTCTACTGCCTAAGAAGAGTGGTATTTTTTTCTTTTTAAAACTTACATTTTAGAAATTTTGAAGTTAGGTACTTAAATTAAAAATTTTGAAGTTAGGTACTTAAATTAAAAATTCTGAAGTTAGGTACTTAAATTAAAAAAAAATAAGTTGGGTACTTAAATTAAACTTTATTGAATCATACAAATATTGAAACAAATAGTTCGTGAAAATACTTTATAGCTAGTTACATAATGATAATGCTCAGTAATGATAATTTCTGTTATTCTCAATTAGAAGTAGAACTCAATTCTTTTATGTAGCACAGTGGATAAGTATCAAAACATACGCGGCAATGGGTACAATCAATTCATTATGTCTAAATTTCATCTCTATATAATAGTATGAGTGGTGAGCTTTCTGATCATCTTAAGACTTTAATCTAATGCTGAACCATCAACACTCTGGTCACAACACGCGCCATCAGTGCGCCAAAATATTGGTCACAAAAAAATACTGCAAGAAGCGAAGTAAACACCTCCTTGAAGGTCAAATATATCAAACCTGTAAGGCGCCTGGTCAAAGTATTTGCCCACGTAGGCCATGCCGGCGGCAACGGCCAGACCCTGGCCCAGGGAGCCGGTGCCGACGTCCACGAAGCTCAATCTGGGGGTTGGATGGCCTTCGAGGTCAGACTCCAGCTTGCGGAGGTTTTTCAGCTCGTCGACTGGAAAGAGACCAGCTTCGGCCCACGCCGCGTATAGGATTGGGGCGGCGTGACCCTAGAACAGAAGGTTAGGTCATTCTACTATAGTAAAGATATGATACATCACCGTCACCATCCTATATCAGCAGATTGTTAGACACGGGCCTTTCGAGAAGAAGGATTTTGCTATAATCTCTGTGTTTGGCATCACATTGCGCGGAGATAACACGCTGCGTACCGTCTTCTTCAGAAGAAGGAGTACTGCCAGATTACTGGCAGTATTTCTTAAGTCGCTACTTATGACACCCTTAAGAAAAGAAGGGGTACTATTACCCCACAACCTATACATAGATGAAGATAGATAACTACGGTATAACCCAAATGATTTCTTACCTTGGATAGAATGAACCTGTCCGCAGAAGCGTCCCTGGGCGCGGAGACCTT
This sequence comes from Anania crocealis, assembly GCA_949315895.1. Taxonomy (NCBI): domain Eukaryota; kingdom Metazoa; phylum Arthropoda; class Insecta; order Lepidoptera; family Crambidae; genus Anania; species Anania crocealis. The sequence continues at coordinate 4,428,093 of OX438869.1, read as the reverse complement.
GTACTTCATAGTGTGGAAGAACAGCACAGACATGATCTCCGCCATTGACGCGCATGATGTAGGGTGACTAGAACAAACGAATATCAGGTTAGAATCAGCAGTTTCCCACGGCCACTGAGAGATGGCGTTGTATACACGTACGATCGCAATTTTCATTTGATGTACTATTCAGATTTGAGCTTCACTCTCTGTTAACCATGGGTCTCACTCCCTCTCCACCACGCTGGCCTAGTGCGGGTTAGTGGACGGCGACGGCGACGCTGTGGCAACTTCACCCCGCCGTTGGACGTTTGTCAAGCCGCCCGAAGGCCTCGAACAGGGCTCTACGATTGTTATCTAGTGTCATCAGCCGGGACCGTCGGTTTAACGTACCCTTTGAAGCACGAAAGAGCTCAAAATATTATGTCACCACAAACGGTCACCCATCCAATTAGTGACCGCTCCCACCGTAGCTTAACATTTGTTACAGAGACTGATCTCGAAGAAGCAGTGGGCTATCTTATTTATCCTTATCCTAAATTTTAAGAAAACTGTTAGTAGTTTAGACGTGGAATTGTAACAAACAGACATACAGGCCGAGTTACTTTTGCATTTATAATAAAAATAACGATTTGTGTGAATGCTACTGCCCACTACCGCCAATGCGTGCGGCGTGAGTACGACAAACACAGTTATAATATTACACAGTGACTGGTCACACATCTATGGGAAATGTGCAAAATAATAGTCTTTGTGTTTTACGAATCGTACAAAAACAAAACAACAAGGTTATTTTGTAATATTGTTGTAATACATATAAGTTTTAAGTCACATTGGACTGTTAGAATTAATAATTTTACTAATATTATAAATGCGAAATTATTATATGCGTTTGGATGTATGTTAGTTTCGCAATAACACCAGAATGGCTAAACGGATTGGGATGAAATTTTGCACGGAGATAGCTTAACCGGCTGAAATACCACATAGGCTACTTTTTATCCCAGAAAAAAAATTGAGTGGCGGCGGCGTATTTTTTGTGTTATTTTTTCCAGTTATTTATATCCAGACAGTTATTCTTTTTTATACGGATGAAATTTTAACCACTTTCCAAATTTTTTATAGGCTTTCAGTATCGTATTTAGAGCCCATTTATGAAGTAAGAAATGTAAATCAAGCTTTCACCCGAAAATATTTTTCGCAATATAGTTTTCAATTTTTACGGTCCTAGGCCTGATAAGGTATAAGGGGAAAATCAAAAACTTACGAATAGTATCGTAATGAATGAATAAGATGCGAATCGCGTAAAAAAGTGTTGCTAGGCAGCTATATCAAAAATTTTAGATTTTTTGCGGACATTTTCTAAGTGCCTTATCTTGACATTTTTTCTTGACAAAATATACGTCATTAGTTTTTTGTCTCGTAGATTGATATATTAAAATTTGGAAAGTGGTTAAAATTTCACCCATTAATACTTATCATATTTTATCATAGCCGACCGATAGTAACGGGCATGGCGAGGAGGAAGAAGAATACTTATCATATTTTATACTGAATATTTACAAGTGAGTGTATGTTAGGTATTGGTGAGAAATTCCATTATTATTAAACCTAGTTTATCTTATGTTTGAAACGTTTAGTTCATTTAAATTAATTCATTTTGTTTATTTCATTCCTTGTTAAGAGTAATGTGAATGTGTTTGTAAAAAATTATAGAAATCAGTATGACGTATAATACTAATTTCTAAACACTACTGACGTAAAAAATGACGCATGTAAATTCATGATTTAAAGTTTGTACTATTTTTAGCTTGGTAACAGTTTACGTTCTTCATTATACCTACTATGCTATGACAAATATTTTAAAAAATTAAAAGTGTTTTCATAAGTTACAATTTTATTTAGCTTAATAAGAAAAATGAAAAATACACTAAGCATAGGCCTGTCTCATGAATATTGTGTTTGAATTTAATAAATAAAATAATAACGATGTATTTGTAAAATATTAGGGGTTAAAGTATGAAATTGCCGTTTTGTATGGACGAAATCGAGAAAAGTCATTTTTCCATACTAACAATTTTTTAGTTTTTTTAAAAACGCCTGAACCGTTTTCGATGCAATTAAAGGTGAAAGTTAGATGGGTATAAAGCTACGCATTATAGTATTTAAATTTCTGAAAATCAAAGTATATAATACAAATATACTTTATTGAAGCAAGAAGGTCAGCTGACACATTGTAAGGGGTCTTTTTAACGACTTCCTTTGAAGTAATAGGCATTAGTATTGCATTTTTTTTTAGTCAAAAGTTACTTTATTTAGTTTTTGATACAATACAAAAAGAATTACGCAATAATATGACTATACTTTAGAGCTATAAACAAAATAAAAAGTGGGAAAATAATCGGCAATTTCATACTTTAACCCCTATTATTTAAATAATGATGAATGCTGATATGATAGTCTTTAATTTTGATTTTCCAAGTAACTAGCGTTAGCCCCGTTGGTCTAGTGGTTTAAATACCGGGCCATGATCCCGGGGTCCCAGGTTCGATTCCCGGGTCGGGAAAATAAAAATAAAAAGTTTCGAATTTTCGAACGTAGCTCGGGTTTGTGATCACCAACCAGCATTTGGCAAGCGTGGTGATTAAGCCAGTACCCATCATTGCTGACGTTTCTTGAATTCAATGATGGAGGCCTTTTCCCTGCAGTGGGATGATTATAGGCTGTTACTAGTAATAAGCCTAAAATATTTTATCGATGGATGTATAAATATCAGATTAATGAAAATTATCTCTTATCAGGATGACACTAGCATTTTTGATAGCTTATAAAAATACTTTTAATTACATATAATTATTGAAAAATGATTAGGCAAAAAAGCCACTATCTTTGACATCTTCAATTCACGATTCTGTTGTATTTAAATTAATAAGAATTTTGACTAAATTTATATTGCAGATTTTTAAATAGGAACAAAATAGTATATACAAATTGAAAACATTTGTTAACTAATTTAGTTCTGAAGAATACTTTTCTTCCGCAGCAATGTCGTGAGACCCTAATGTGATAATACATTTGAATTTTGTGTAAAGATAATGCTTTTGCAATAATACAGGCAAAGATACCTTTATATAATTAACTGTAGGTACCTAATATAGATTGTTACTTACCAAATTTGATACCTTTCACTTCCTTGAGCATTGGACATGGTCTGATAAACAATTATTCTACTACTTTAAACACATTTTAGACAGTCAGATTAAGTAAAAAGATATTTTACCAATATTTCTTTTATCAAGTTTGGTAAAACATTTCGGTCTAATTTTTATAAGAATGTCTCAATATGAGACATTTACTTAACTGTGTAATACAGGCTTCAATTTGTGACTTGAACATTATTCATAATAGCAAAATTTATGTGTGCACTGCGCAGTACTGATTCCGCTTCTCACAAAAAACATTCGTAAATTTTGACCTCTTTTGCTTTCATTCAATACTCAATGCATTATTCAGGCAGATTATTTAAGTAGCATGTTGGTTTAAATAATTGGTCTGATGCATTACTTAATGCAAGGAATGATGAAGTTATTCTATCTAGAGGAATTTAAAAAATTATATATGAAAATTGTGTGTCATGTTGTTTGTCCATGTCAATAAATCATCTGATTAAAGCTTCTAAGGTTGACCACAGATAGACTGAAATATTAAAAAAAAAAGTTTGTCCACGATGGGACTCCTAAACTATTTACTTAACCAATTTTAATCAAATTTGTACATGATGTTTAGTTTGATCCAACTTGAAAGATATACTTGCAATATTATTTTATAGCAAATTTTCTATGTAACATGGTAAGGTAAACGCCATATTCGATGTCAATGACATTGTGTGATGTCTTACGTTAAATCCAATTATATTATTCTGAGGCGATACAAAGTTCACGGGGTAAGCTATTTTACTTATAAAAAGTATTATCCAGGAAAATTTGCTAAATGACCATACCTTCAAGAGACTGCTTAGTGCTTAGGGTTTTAGCAAAAGGTGTGCATTTTTAATAGCAGTGAATAAGAAAAGCATGGAAAATATAATAAATGTAGACAAACACATGGTTAACTTAATAAGTTCAGGGTGACATTATTGTAATAAAGGTTTGAGATAACGCTGACATAATATCTAACTACTTGACGACCTTGGATTGCAAAGCGCGATCACGTGGTACCAAGCTATAACCTCACTTGACCTATTTCAACTAAGGTTTATAGGAATATACAATATTTTTAACTCTTTTGTGGAGAGTATTAAATAGAAATAATACAGTATCAGCAAGTTGCCTAACATGCCAACTATTTCTACTTCTATAAGCACGAAAGACATAGTAATCATGACGCCGCGGCGCCGGTAACGGAAACTTGTGAAAATAAATATCCTTTTTATCTAAGTTTGTCGACACAATATGAATCCTGTAAGTGTTCTTTTGTGCACTCATCACAGAAAGTACTCGTTGTAAGATTTTAGTAGGAAATAATAACCTTCATTAGACCTTCATGGAACGGAAAGGAGCGTGATGAGGTTAAAATCACTTACCCGGATTTTGACGCATTTGTAGCGACTATGCTGTCGATTCTCAGCTTGTTTGCAATGTCCTTTAAGGCTTGGATATCTACGTTCTTATCGCCCTTCATTTTAAAATATATTTAGGCACTAATCTATTGATTTTTAAGAAAATATCTAGCACGCGACCGGTCACTCAACTACCTCACGATTCAATGACAACACACACATGACATGCATGACACTGAAAGAGTAGACAATACTACAATAGTGGTGCCGATCGATAGTCGACTATCGATAGAGTATCGAGAGTCTATCGATAGTTGACGTCATATCAATAGTATCGATAGCCTATCGATACTATCGGTAGTATCGATAGCTTAGATCTAGGCAATACTATTGCATGAAGGTCACGAAGAATAAACTATCGATAGTATCGATAGTATTGTTCCTCGTAAATAAAAACCTATCGATAGTATCGACAATATCGATAGTTTTAAACTATCGATAGACATTTTATTTTCGATACTACTGTTTGTAAATTATTGGTATAATGATCACTATTGAATGCCAAGTAACAGAAAAAAATTTAGGTTTCAACTCGGAGTTCGTAATTTACAGTTTAAAATAATTACATCATCTTGTATACTTTTTGATAGTTGGGAACAGTGGTGTAGGTTTTTTTTACTTTTGTTTTTTATTTTTTTACGGTAGTCGCAGACGGTAATCATAAAACTTCATTACTTTTCTAGGGATAATGATGTATAATTTAGTTTAACCTAAAACTCTAGGTAATACTATCGATAGCTTAAAACTATTGATAGTATTGATAGTATCGATAATATTGATAGTATCAATACTATCGATAGTTTACTCGCCATTAACAGTTATAGTATTGATACTATCGATAGTTTGGTGATATTTAGCCATAATACTATCGATACTATCGATAGTATTGCAAGTCATCAATAGTATTACCCCAATTTAGGCTATCGATAATCCAACTGATTTTCGAGGTCAACTATCGATAGCGAAACTATCGATAGTTCGGCATCACTAACAGCCAACGGATGACAGCCTTATAAATAATCAAAGATGACAGCAGACGGATCACGGTTGGAATGACAGCAACTGTCAACGAAGTTATCGAAAGTTTAGTTGGTGCGCTCCGTTCCACTCAATTAAAAATTAGCTACGATTATTTTATTTGTACTGGCAAATAAAATAATCGTAGCTAATTTTTAATTGAGTGGACCGGGCAGGCCTAATGGTATGGCGCCTGCCCGGCATGCGAGGAGATGCGGGTTCGAGTCCCGCCTGAGACAAAATTTTTCAAGTTTATATACTGACATTTAAAGTGATTACTAATAAATTCAGTATTCAGTAGTTGTGCTCGGAGTTGTAACATTAGCAATTGCCATGGTTTCTTTTAAATTTATAAAATACCGGCGTATTTTTGCGTTGTTCGTTTTAGTTAATTTATCGATGTACATAATCATTAAGTTTTAGTCGCATGCACGTTACTCGCAATAACAAAATTAGTAACCAATTAATAAGTAGTGTAGCAACCTAGCAGTACTTCAAAAATAAGATAATTATTTAGCTTCGAACCCCGCGCGACAGTCGGCTAAAACAATTGATTTTAATTAATTGTGTCTGGAACAACCCACACTTGAAGCGTTAAAATAGACCGATGGATTTTTTCAGATTTGTATGACTGTATGTAGGTAGGTGGGTACGTTAAGACAAAGATTGTTTCGGTACTTAAAGAAGTGATGGAAACTCAGATGGAACTTGGGCAGTTTAGGCCGCCATACAAAAAACCAAATGACCAAAGTTTTCGCGGCAAAAACTTGTGGGCTCAAACCGCCATCATGGAAACTACAGGCGCTGCGCTGACGCTAGTAGGATTAACCATGTAATGTCTTCATTTAGCAGCAACATATTTCAATAGTGAACTTTTTAAAGTATTATTGTATTAACGTGTAAGCAACATCGATTTGTGGTTCAGTGTTTCTCCTCTAAGCGAAGGTGTTAGTGGTATAATTAGTTTTATTTCTGCAAATAGGCCCCAAGAAGCGCTTTTACAAGTCCCAATATTTAAGAGGAAACACTACGGGCGAGAGAATAGAAAAATATGTATTTGTAAAATCTATTGCTGTCGCGCAGTGCCAAACGCCTTCACCGCAGAGTGTGATAAAGGCAACTGCTTCTTGGACCGAAAATACCTACTACAAGCACACCAAATCAACGTTTCGCAGTCCCCCGATTACTTTTCCAAAACTAGACCGATTTAAATACTTTTTTCATTGAAAATTAAAGAAAGGCTTTGGCCATGTTCGTATGTTTTCCTTTTTTTCTAAAATTTAGCCAAATTTGTTTTCTAGATGTTTGAACACAGCGGAAAATCTGGCGATATTTTTCGATTTTTGAGGGCTCATATTTTTTTTATTAATTAATTTATGAAAAACAGAAAACATAGAAACATGCTAATAGTGGCCATAGATTTTTGTAATAAAAATTATTGCTCTACTGGCTTTATCCAGGGAGGAAACAGGGGACTACGTTTGTATGGAAAAACGGCCCTTGTGTTTCCTCTTAAACCTACCACTGCTTCGTAACAAGTCTGGGTTGGTACCGAGAAGAAGCAGCGCAAGAAACTCGGTCACTAATTAGACCTACTTAATTATCAGCCTCTTATTTATTTAATGTTTACGAAAGGTTTATAATGCAAGTACGAAAGTAGGACAATTTATTTATAAGTAGGTATATGTAATCATACATAGTGTACCTAATAGCCATTTTCCATTAAAATTACTTTGATATACGATTTAAGTTTAAGTACCTACCTACAGGAAGTTCAGCAATACCCTGTGGTGATTTGTTGAAATGGTGTATGTCACTTTTCTTCAAAAATAAATGTAGGTTCTTACGGGTTTTAATAATGTTCTCGAAAATTATTGATTGAGAACCCACTGTTGGTTTTAAATTCAAAGTTTATTATTTCCTTTATAGGGCTCTTTTAGCGAGTCACGGGGTTGAAGGCCGTATTTAGCGCGTACAGCACATTTTTGTAATTTGAAAAGAGACTCAATATCTGCCGCTGAGCCCCACACACAACAGAATTCCATAAGACATTAACTGTGAAAGTGGCTGAACTATTATAACTAATCTTTACCGTTCCGTTCCAACATCAGACAGGTAGGTAATTGTTTTATTTTTCGCACAGCATTAAGGCAGCTGAAATACTTTAGTCATCCAGACAGAGACCTAATAAAGATCCCATTGTAGCCGAGAGTCTAAAGTTTTATCTAAAAAGGTAGTGTTTACCGCCAACCACACGGTTAGCGCCTTGGCGGTAAACCTTACCTACATTAGGCATTGTAAAAACACATTTTTGTTTTGTTTGCATTGAGCAAAAGATTATTTGTAGTACCTAAGCCAATGCAATAATTTTGGGAGGATAATATTGTTAACATCGTCCTTTAATAATCATTGATGTTATTTCCGCAAACAATACCATCTTACAAAGATTACGGTAGGTAAGGTCATGTATACTACTCCCCAACTAGCACACAAGCAGCTTATACAGCCATTGTGCAGCCTGGTAGCTGTATAGGAGTGGTTAAAGAGCTGTACAACTTTCCATAAGATGTACAATAGCGAATTCAAACACCTTTTAACAACTAGGTGGTACAATAGCCGTATAGTGGCAACGAATTTACTTATAGCGGCAAAAGAGCATATAATAGTGCCGCTAAAGAGCCATAAGAAGTATGATTGAGTCAACCGACTCTTTTGTACTACTGTGAGGTCTAAAAGAGTATTTTAGTAGCTAAAGGAGATAAAAAGGAGTTATAAGTTGCTTTTGAAGCACTCATGAGCGTATAGAGGCATTATGTGAAACCTTAAGTTCTTTAAGGGTGTTTTGTAAAGCTGTTTTATTACTTATCTAGAAAAGATTCGCTGGTAAACACTATTATAGCACTATAAGTGCTACAAGGGCGCTGGTAAACACTGTTATAGCACCGAAGGTGCTATATGAGTACTAGTGAACACATTTATAGCACCATAAGTGCTACAAGAGCGCTAGTAAACACTATTATAGCACCATAGCACCATTGGTGCCACAAGAGCGCCGGTAAACACTATTATAGCACTATGAGTGCTACAGTAGCGCTGGTAAACACCATTATGGCACCATGAGTGCTACAATAGCGCTGGTAAACACTATTATAGCACCATAGGTGCTACAAGAGTGCTGGTTAACATTAGTATAGCACCTTAAGTGCTACAAGGGCGCTAGTTAACACTAGTATAGCACCGTAAGTGCTACAAGAGCTCTGGTAAACACTATTATAGCACCATAAGTGCTATAGGAGCGCTATATTAGGGATGTTCAAAATTTAAGCTTTTAATTAAAATTAAAAAAAATAGTAATTATAATAAAAATAAAGAGTAAAATAATAAAGAATAGATGAATTTACATACAATTCGTCCAGAAGAAAGTCGTTATAAAGGAATTAAAGGAAATAAAAAATAAGTGCGAGTCCAATACAATGAGGGTTCCGTTGATCTATTTTTACGTTTATTAATAAAAGTGTACAACAACAATTAATTATACAGTAGCTGGCAAAGTATAGTGAAGGTGAGGTAGTTAATACTGTAAAACATAGTTAAAGTCAGGCAGTTGATTCTGCAATAATACATTTTAAATATCAAAACTTTGTTCTGGTGCTTGATTTTCTGGGTCACTGGGAACTTCGATATACTATAGGTATGTATATCTCTTGACATTCGGATGTATTTTTCTGGTTTATTTCTACTGCAGAAGTATTCTAAGGCAGTATCTGAAATCAACATGCGGATTAGATCGTAATATTTATAAGTTTTAATAAAAACAAAATCCACATTATACTCGTATATGTATATAATACGCTACATTAACTTTTTCATCTCATAAATTTGTACAGGTGAAAAATTGGAGAGAGTCAGCAGTTTAAAAAAAACATAAATTAATTATCTTACGAACATTTTCGACGAACCCCTAAAGTAGTAGACCTAAACAGTTGAACAGCACCGCTATACTGCTACTGTAGATCCTAGAGGTCTACAAGAGCGAACACTAGAGCCTTTATACAGATCAATCACGTAAAGCGGTTGTAACAAACTCCCGAGAGCAGCTTGATCGAGACGCCATTACAGTTTCTGTTGAAATATTTTTTAAGTTTATTGCGACATTTTGGAACTTCTTATTATGTATAAACTTATTACTAATTTCATAATTAATGTCAGTATTTCTTACCTGCGACCTAATTACCTTCTACCTACGACCTTTAAAGTGTAATTAATGCCAAAATACACTTTTGTTACAAACACATCAATAATACATTTTTCATAAAAAACCCGTAATTCTGAGAGCGCGTGAAAAATTTCACCTTAATATACATATATATTGACAGCAAACTGGTACTCGCACTAATATTTCACGTACACAAAAAAAAAAACAAGGTTACACTTACCTGCTTAGTTATTTTAATAATCCGATCCATCTTAATTTTTGTCACTTTCCACTATCACTGTCATTTATTATATGAAATATTTTAGTCAACACCACAGTAGACCTACTTTATTACTTCTTTCAAGCCTTGACATTTAGTATAACGATATAGAAGCGCCGAAATACGAGGTAAATTAGCGCTACAAGGGCTCTTTCAAACTCTCATAGCGCTAACCAACGCTTTTAAACCACTACTGTAGCGCTCTTATACCCCTTATTTACAACCACTATAGACCTACTCAAAAGCTATAAGCGCTATAAAATGGGCCTATTTGGCGCTACAGGAGATCTATAGCCGCTTAGAACCACTATACTTCTTACTAGTGGAACCAAGGCCGTTGCAGTACTCCTTTATCCGGGGTCTGGACTCCATTAAAAAAATAAATGAATAACTAAATAAATATGGACAACATACAACATCACATACATTGTTCAATTTGAATAACTATTTAAAGCACTCGATTTTTGGAAACCAGAAACAACGAAAGTACCACAAACACCCAGACCCGAGAAAATCTAGAAAAAAAATTTTTTTTTACATTGACCCGGGAATCGAACCTGGGACCTCGGAGCAGGCGGCCTTGAAAATCGGTGTGTCCGCTGCCACTCCGCCACAGAGGTCGTCATTCCCGGTTAGGTCAATTTACGAGTATTACATGATATTTTCTAAATTAGTCGTGAATATCATTTTATTATAAGTACCTAGTCGTACTTTGGAAAGAAAATGGAAAGTGTAAGAACTGTCACGTCACAGGCCTATAATACCAGGCTTGGAAAACTCTTATAGGTACCATTTATCCTTGAAAAGGCCTCCATCGTTGAATTCAAGTTACCACAGCAGTTGTGGGTGCTGGCATAATCACCACGCTTGCCAATTGAGGGTTGGTAATCTCAAACCCGAGCAGTGATCGCAACTGGACAAGCTTCAATTAGCTTTTTTCCCTACTATTTTGGCCTACTACCTAATTTAGAGGTTACCTATATTAATTTACAGGTGCATAAAGTGGCTATACTTTCCACCGTTTCAATTGTAACATTATTAATAAAACAGTACAGTTCCAAAACACTTAACTTGATGTTTGTCAGTCGTATCACATCAATGGTAATGCCGAGATAGCAAGTCAACGTTATAGGTAATATCATAGATACGATCCGATCAAACGCTTCTGATATTGTATTGATACAGAATCGTACGTGTTCGATAGCTATACCATTACCATCATACTTAGACACCCATTTTAACTCTTACTGCTTTGGAATGAGGCTTATTTTGCCCTGATATTGGGTTGTTGTTACAATGGTAGAGGTTTACGATAAAAAGAGGGTGGCTATTCTAAATCGCGCTGACGAATCATAGCCGGACCTTCAGCTCACCTGACCGTGTTGAAAGAATGCGGACTGTACTTTGTTTCGATATCATAAAACATTGTTTAAATTAAATGAAAGGTCAAATACGAAACGGCTTTCTTATACAACGCACTTTAATATATTGTTACCTTTTTGGTTTAATTAATAAACTTGTCTTTTAACTAGGTATTATGAATAATAGATTTTCAGTTCAGTTCAACTTTATAAAATTACCTGTCATCATTGCTTTTGTATTTTTAGTAAATTTGTTTTATCCAAAGAAGGTGGTATTTCTATCATTTTTAACATACCTAGACCTTATCTTATGTACTGTCCACTATTTATTCCTTGAGTTATAATTACATTCAGGTGCCTGCCTTTTAGTAGGTACTTAATAGGCAAAACTGCTGCCATTTTAGTTTGGTTGCTTGTAATTTTAATTTAGGCAAATACATTTTAAACTGTGCGCATTTCCCACCGCGATAATCTGAGCGGTGCTCACACATCTACTGAAGTTAAAGTAACATACTTACGTAGTACAGAAAAGCAAAAATGACTATTTTCGTCACTTTATAAGCAGAGAATACGTTAATAATGTTTAAGTTTGAGACAGGGCTTGAAATACCGGTAAAAATTTGGTAACGTTACTTGCAAGTACCTGAGGTATCGATACTTTATAAGGTATCGTTATTCAAAGTATCGTTACTTTAGTAACATTAAACTAAATAAATGTTACCGTTACAATCCTGCTATTATCGTTATATTTTAACGATACTCGTATCATTATACCGGTAAATGTTTTTAATCTATCTTAACGTTACCATGGTAATATCGTTACTTACCTAAATTCTAAATTGGTACCTAACGAATGATTTATATACAAGTAATACAAGCTTTTATTTAGTTCCACCTGTCCAGATTTTTGTAATCAAATCTTGCAAGCTAAATTTGATCCACTTCCCGGTTTCCGATTGAACTGAAATTTTGCATGCATGTATAAATCGGATGACCATGCAATATTTTTATGACATAGAGCTGATCTGATGATGGAGCTGAAAGGTGGCCATAGGAACTCCGTAGTTAAATGAATCGAGTTTGTGCTCATTTGATTAGTCTTGATGAGTACTTTGATACTATATGGTAACAAGGGTCTGATTATGGATCAGGAAGGTGGCCATAGGAACTCCGTAATAACACGACTCAACCCCATCGAGTTTGGGCTCGTTTGATTCGTTTCAACGAGTACTTTTATACTAGATAGTAACCAGGGTCTGATGATGGAGCTGTAAGGTGGCCATAGGAACTCAGTAATTAAGCGCCTAAACCCCATCGAGTTTGGGCTCGTTTCATTAGTTTTAACGAGTACTTGTACTTTCATACTAGATGGTAACCAGGGTCTAATGATGGAGCTGGAAGGTGGCCATAGGAATTCCGTAATTAAACGACGAAACCCCATCGAGTTTGGGCTCGTATGATTCGTTTCAACGAGTACTTTCATACTAGATGGTAATCAGGGTTTGATGGTGAAGCTGGAAGGTGGCCATTGGAATTCCGTAACTAAGCAACGAAACCCCATCGAGTTTGGGCTCGTTTGATTCGTGTCAACGAGTACTTTCATACTAGATGGTAATCAGGGTCTGATGATGAAGCTGGATAGGGGCCATAGGAACTCCATAATTACACGACTCAACCCCATCGAGTTTGTGCTCATTTGATTAGTCTTGACGAGTACTTTGATACTTTATGGTAACAAGGGTCTGATGATGGATCTGGAAGGTGGCCATTAGAACTCCGTTATAACACGACTCAACCCCATCGAGTTTGGGCTCGTTTGATTCTTTTCAACGAGTACTTTTATACTAGATGGTAACCAGGTTCTGATGATGAAGCTGGATAGAGGCCATAGGAACTCCGTAATTATACGACTCAACCCCATCGAGTTTGGTCTCGTTTGATTCGTTTCCACGAGTCAGGGTCTGATGATGAAGCTGGATAGAGGCCATAGGAACTCCGTAATTACACGACTCAACCCCATCGAGTTTGGGCTCGTTTGATTCGTTTCCACGAGTACTTTCATACTAAATGATAACCAGGGTCTGATGATGAAGCTGGATAGAGGCTATAGGAACTCCGTAATTAAACGACGAAACCCCATCGATTTTGGGCTCGTTTGATTCGTTTCAACGATTACTTTCATACTAGATGGTAATCAGGGTCTGATGATGAAGCTGGAAGGTGGCCATTAGAACTCCGTAATACACTGACGAAACCCCATCGAGTTTGGGCTCGTTTGATTCGTTTCAACGAGTACTTTCATACTAGATGGTAATCAGGGTCTGATGATGAAGCTGGAAGGTGGCCATTAGAACTCCGTAATAAACTGACGAAACCCCATCGAGATTGGGCTCGTTTGATTCGTTTCAACGATTACTTTTATACTAGATGGTAATCAGGGTCTGATGATGAAGCTGAAAGGTGGCCATTAGAACTCCGTAATAAACTGACGAAACCCTATCGAGTTTGGGCTCGTTTGATTCGTTTCAACGATTACTTTTATACTAAATGATAACCAGGGTCTGACGATGAAGCTGGATAGAGGCTATAGGAACTCCGTAATTAAACGACGAAACCCCATCGATTTTGGGCTCGTTTGATTCGTTTCAACGATTACTTTCATACTAGATGGTAATCAGGGTCTGATGATGAAGCTGGAAGGTGGCCATTAGAACTCCGTAATACACTGACGAAACCCCATCGAGTTTGGGCTCGTTTGATTCGTTTCAACGAGTACTTTCATACTAGATGGTAATCAGGGTCTGATGATGAAGCTGGAAGGTGGCCATTAGAACTCCGTAATAAACTGACGAAACCCCATCGAGTTTGGGCTCGTTTGATTCGTTTCAACGATTACTTTTATACTAGATGGTAATCAGGGTCTGATGATGAAGCTGGAAGGTGGCCATTGGAACTTCGTAATCAAGCGACTAAGCCCCATCGAGTTTGGGCTCGTTTGATTCGTTACAACGAGTACTTTGATACTAGGTAGTAACCAGGGTTTGATAATGGAGCTGGAAGGTGTCCATAGGAACTCCGTAATTAAACGACGCAACACCATCGAGTTTGGGCGCGTTTGACTCGATCGTTGATGAGTATCTTGATTGGCGTAAATATGCATTTGTTATGAATGTGGATTATGTCTGATTGATTAGATGGATGACCCAATGCCAAGGTGAGCACGTGCCGAGGGCTTAATGGTATGAGTATATATAATACTGAAGCCCTTATTGAGCTCTGGGGTAGGGACCGTTTATATCATATAAATTATGTCAAAATAATGTGTCATAATAATATAGTGTATAGTGGATGAAAACCAGACGCAAGTTTTCTCTTTTAAAAGGCTTTTTAAAAGCTGGCAAGGGACTTTCCTTCACATTTGGCAAATTCTGATTTTAATAAGTAAAATATGGAAATCGATACTGAAGAGTTTTTCCAGCTACATACCACGGCTATACGAGTTGGATTTGCAGAGAATATTTAATTCAGAAGGTATGTAACGTTACTCACAACCAGGTTACTCAGAATACCAGAAGTGCTTCGACGTATTGAATTAAATACGTAGGGAGTAGCTTGTAATAAGGGAGAAACCTAGTTAGCATCAGAACGCTATTTTTACATGTTGTCCGTAGTCTTTCATATTGTCCTTTTAAATAATTGAATAAAATTATTCAAGGAAATTTTAGGTACTACCGGAAACTTGTGTTCCTGATACTGACCTTCGACCAGGCCCCGTCTACTGGACCAGTAGCCTCGCCTACTAGAATGGATGATGTACCTACTGCATTACAGGCCCCCTCTAGGGACTCCGCTCAACCATATACAACATCAGCTCAAGAGGCCAGATGGTGGGTGATATGGTGCAGAGCCTACAGAAGAATGTGGATCTGGTAGAAGAAAGGGTGGGAAAAAAAATGTTTCTTTTTAACTAATCTGGAGGCCACTATAGACAGCATGAAAAAGAACCTACCGATTTGCAATAATAGGTTCTAAAACTGGAGACCACTAGACCTGCCGCATCGAGTGGCTTCGCATTTACCAACCAGGCAACCCGGCATCCACAAGAAATTTCGAAGAATCGGGAGACTCCACCTTCTGCTAGGAAGCCAAGGAAACGTATAACAGCTAGGTCTAAGAAGCGGGTGCTGGTTAGGACTAAAGAAACCATCGAACATCGTAGTGGAAAGACACAAGGGAATGCTGAAGCCCTCTAAAGAAGACTGTGCTTAGAGGAGTGCAAGCACTGCGTCAAGCTGGAGTCTAAGGAGGACTATATAAAAATAATGAGGACAAGTCCTTCGGGTTCCTGGGAGGATGAGTCCATGAGAGAAACTCAGGCAAAAAAAGAAGAAATACGACTCATTGTTGCATTGAAGAAACGTTGTAACGAGTAAAAGAGATGGCATGAAGTTGTGCTGTGTCTACGTGTGCTACGGCCAAATCGTACTGGGCTCAATAGGACAGTTTCATCTTACAGAACGGGATACTTTACCGGAAATGAAAAATACCTAACAGTAGAGAGTTTCACTTACAGCTGGTCGTCCTAAGGGAAAGGATTAAAAGATTTGTTCTTCGAGAGGTACACGCACAATGGCATATCAGGATAGTGTCAAAAGAACCTTAACAAAGCTACGGGATAGATTCTACTGGCTGAACTGTTCTTTACTGCAGCATAAGAGGAAATGTACCACTTATGCTGCAGTAAAAGGTCCATCTACCAGGAGTCGAGGACATCTTCAACTTTTTAACGTTGGTGAACCATGGCAGCGAAAAGTTTTTTAGGAGCCGATAGGATTGAAGTAGCGATGCACCCACCATAAAATACAGCTTTTTATTCTGTTACTTTTCCAAATATCGCTTACGGATTTCTTTTTGACACAAAAGTTATTTGTTAAGAAGTCAATTAAATTCGATGATACATACTCGTATTACCGTTAAAATCGAATTTGACTAAAACATCTGAACCGATATTATGTTAATATAATATGTTTCTTTTTTAAACAAAACAAGTCCGTAGTCCTAAATAAGGTCGCAAATGGCTTGCTTTTGCCGACTTGGATTAATATTAAATTAATAGACGTCCTTTTATTTTTCGATAGAATCGTTTAAAAAACAAAACAAATGACACGAAAACAAAAGAAGATCCAGTAAAACCAGTAACTACATTTATACCTTTTTTGATTAAATAAAAGGTAGATAAGATAAGATAAGAAATCGTTTATTTTGCCACAGTAAACACAATTAACATAAAGCACAGGTAAGTACACCAAAATATTGTAACAACAAACAAAACAGTACAAACACAATAATTAAAACAGACATTTGTCAGCAGTGTTTGCTGCAGCAAACATGGGTCAAGGCTCAGCATAAGTTTCCACCGCAAGGCGGAAACACTGATTTTCAGCCGTCACCCAGAGGTTGCGCTGACACATTAAAAAAAAAAAAATAAGAAAAACATCAAATTAAAATTGCAAACACCAAAAACAGAAGTATGTGTAATGTGTGTGTAAGGTATGTGTTAAAGGAATGTAATATTAAAAATATTTATATATATGAACAAGGATGAAATACATACATAAATACGATTATTTGTGAGATATTGTTGTGAAAGTAACAAGTATACATACAAACATAGAAAAACGGCAAGGATCGGAGAGAAGTGATATAACGGCAGCGATCAACACTCAATCGGTAAGGGAGAGCAAAGGGTCATTATTATTTAATACTAGCTGACCCGGCAAACGTTGTTTTGCCATAAAAATGATTAAATTACTAAAATGGCTAACAAAAAATAGGGGTTGGTGGTAAAAGGGTAAAAATTTAGGGTTGTATATATTTTATAAAATTTTAATATTTTACTACCCTACCCCTATACTACCCTACCCCTAACCTACCCTACCCTACCCTATAAATACCCTACCCCTACCCTACCCCCATCACTACTCTAAACCCTTCCCTACCCCTACCCTACCCTTACAAAAAAGACGATAATTGATCAGTTTTCGACCGGAGAGGAAAAATGATTAAATTACTAAAATGGCTATTAAAAAATAAGGGTTGATCGTAGAAAGGTGAAAATTGAGGATTGTATGTATTTTTGTATGTAAAAATAGAAATTAAAAATTTTGTCTAAAAAATAAAAAATAAAATTTAGGGGTGGACTACCCCTAACATTTAGGGGGATGAAAAATAGATGTTAGCCGATTCTCATAGATACCGGATAAACACAAAAAATTTCATCAAAATCGGTCAATCCGTTTCGGAGGAGTATGGCAACGAAAACTGTGACACGAGAATTTTATTATTTAACTAGCTGACCCGGCAAACGTTGTTTTGCCATAAAAATGATTAAATTACTAAAATGGCTAACAAAAAATAGGGGTTGGTGGTAAAAGGGTAAAAATTTAGGGTTGTATATGTTGTAAGGGTAAAAATTTAAATGTATATATTTTATAAAATTTTAATATTTTACTACCCTACCCCTACCCTACTCCTACCCTACCCCTACCCTACCTCTACCCTACCCCTACCCTACCCCTACCCTACCCTACCCCTTCCCTACCCCTACCCTACCCTTACAAAAAAGACGATAATTGATCAGTTATCGAGCGGGATGAAAAATGATTAAATTACTAAAATGGCTATTAAAAAATAGGGGTTGGTGATAAAAGGGTAAAAATTTAGGATTGTATGTATTTTTGTATGTTGTATCATAAAAATATAGACATTAAAAATTTTGTCTAAAAAATAAAAAATAAATTTTGGGTTGGACTACACCTAACATTATCCCCGACAAACCATTCCCAGATCCCCTAGAACACACACAAAAAATTTCATCAAAATCGGTCCAGTCGTTTGAGAGAAGTTCAGTGACATACAAACTCACAGAAGAATTATATATATATAAAGATATATTTTATACACAAACACTATTAACAAGTAAGAAGAAAAAATTCCCATTAGTTCTGTGAAAAAAAACAAGCTAATTATTAACCGAACTAGTGGGATAAAAATTCCCATTAGTTTCGTCAACAGAATCATCCCACAAAACTAGTGAAAATAAAGGCACGGAAATGCCTCGTGTCATGTTCAGTCAATGCGCAAGCGAGCAAGCGAGCGAGGTTGCCGCTCCGCTCATCGAATCGCGCGGAGCGGCAACGCCAAAGGACTAGGTATCGATTCAAGTATCGTTAAAAATATCGTTACCTTTTAACGTTATCTTATAGTTATGTTACTTATGAGATACCGTTAAAGTATCAATTCTGATACATATTACCGTTATCAATTAACGGTAAATTTTAATTTTGTTACCGAGATATCGTTAAACATCTTACCGTTAAAAAAAGTATCTTTATAAAATACCGCTACTTAACGTTACTTTTAATGTGAAATTGGTAACGTTACCAAGCCCTGGTTTGAGATTTACATAATAGGTAATACAATGATCACCCGACTGGTTTACATTATCTGTATCGTTCAAGTAGTAGATTTAATCTGCATTGCTAAGCAGTGTATTACAAATTCAACATACATACATACAAACATATTATCACGCCTCCTTCCCAACGGGGTAGGCAGAGACCAAGGCCTTCCACTTACTACGATCCTGGCATACATCTTTCGCTTCTTCCACATTCATCAATCTTTTCATGCATGCTCGTCGGTTTAGAGTACTCTTATTATTACAAATTCAAAATTACTGAAATATAAAAGATCGTTAGTTACGAGTATACTCGTATCTCTAAAATCTGTCCGATCATCCACCTTCGCTTCGTCATAAAGACACGCCAAAAACGATAGGGCATCAGAACAACGCAAAAACAGCGTCGGATAAATAAATATAAAAACAATAAAACTGTTGTCTATGGCCGGGAAAATGGCCGCGCTGGGCAGGGCTGGTTAGGGTGACCAAGCTGCTGGATAAGTGACGCTAAAAAATAATAATTCATAGGAACCTTTTTGTTTGTTCTTAATATAATAAACTAGCTGTTGCCCGTGACTTCGTCCGCGTCAATTTCTGTTAATATGAGCTCGATTATTTTTGGTACATGTTTCACTGATGCTTCGCTCCTATTCCTAAAGCCTTCCTCAATAAATGGACTATCCAACACAAAAAGAATTTTTCAATTCGAACCAGTACTTCCTAAGATTAGCGCGTTCAAACAAACAAACTCTTCAGCTTTATAATATTAGTATAGATGTAAACAATATCACATACCCGATCCCAAAGTTTAGAAATAATATAATAAGTATTAAAACATTTGCTTTTATGATTGTTGACTGGTTACTTTTTCTACATTCATTCGTCCGGACATTAAAAACCAATTTGTTTACAATTTTATTGTCCTTAGTATTAGAAGTACCTAAGTGATGAAAATTTTCAGCTTGTCTTCCCTGTTCACTCGTCTCGACGCACAACATCTCAGTATCCTACGGTTTTTACATATTCGAACCACCGGATTCCAGACACTATACAATTTAAAGCCATCTTTACGAATAATTTTATTTGGGTTAGAACTTTCTTTTGCTTCGTCGATGATAAATGGTCGTTGTTTATTTAATTTCACATTAATAATAATTGTAGACTCTGATTTCGTGGCGTTATCTTTAAATAAATTTAACAATCATTCCCAATGCTCACTAGACTCACCTGGGTTAATTGTAGTGGATTATGTGATTCAAAAATGTTTACAGACAAAGTGATACATACGAAGACATTTAAAAATGAAATATCTGTCCGTTATAAAACAAAAGTTTGGTGTACATAGACGGGGGCATCGCCGGCGGACAGTAAGGGGGGGGATGGTGGCTGATGTTCTGTTTTCAAATTCAATTGGGCGCTGTCCCGAGGCGATCTTTCTCCTTGCAATTCAGAATTGAATATCAATCGACCGATTGGACTAAAGGTTAAAGTGGACATGATGCGATACGTGGAAACGTTTTCGTATCATAAACAGTTTGGTTTAACTTTTTTAAACTTAATTAAACGAAAACAATTGCTTGAATAAAGTTTTCTATTGCCTTTTTAAACAATTACATTGCTAGTGTTATTTGAAAAAAAAAACCTTATCGACAAAGTTTTCGTCTGGCTAAGGTGGCAGAGAACCTGCCGTTTACCAGGCAACTGCACTGACAATTGTGCTGACTACTTCATATTGCTTGTGGTTAAGAAAGTAATGACTGCTTAGCTTGAGAATTCGTTTTTTTGTGAGACGATTTACGATTTCTATTTTTATAGCGTTATTTTACGGTGAGCCGAATTCAACAGGTAGCAAAGTAACTCCAACTTTTGATGATAACTTAGTATTCACGCATTGAATATATTTATTGAGAAATAAATAAATAAATTTATTTATTATTTATTTATGAACCGTTAGTCTGCTGACAGGCAGCATATTAGCCTTAGTGGTGACATTAATTTACAAACACTAATACTCTTCCCGTGGCCACGAACCTAGGGATAAATAAAAATGACATGTAGGTGAATAATAAACACACGAATAACGCGTAGGTAAACAAATTTTTATGATATTCATCATCATCAATATCACCAGTTTTTATCAGTCCACAGTCCTATCCACAGATAGGAAGATATAGGGTAGGGAAGTGCTATTCTATTAAAGTAGTCACAGCCTATCACTGCAGGGCAAAGGCCTATGGCTAGTGACTATAGTAATGATGGGTATAGGCATTATCACCATGCGGGTTGGTGATCACAAATCCGAGCAATGATTGAAAATTCTTGCCCGACGCCGGGTCGGGCAAGAACCGAACCCGGGGCCTCGAGATCTCGGCCCGGTATTCAAACCGCAAGATCAGCGGGGCGACTACTAACGTACCTACAGAGCAATCACGAACTAATGGCTTCGTAGAAAATATATTTTTTTAACTAATTCAAAGGCGTATCCACACTATTCCAGTTTTGTATTATTCCCGCGGTCAGCGCGCGATACGTTCGAAAATTGTAAAAGGGCGAAACTTCTTGACTGTTCTCAGTTCGTTCGGAAATTGTATCATTGAACTGTGGACGGCAGCTCTACGCGGGGAAAACAAAACGATTCTATATCTCAAGACAAGCTTCTTTGATTCGTTCAGCCGCGCAATATCTGTTGAATAGGTAATCGCGGGTGAACAGATAAAACAAATAGGCTTTGATCTGCTGAGAATAATATTTTTCGGGATTGTACACCAATTACAATGACAAAGTGATATTTGGGGTTGTTCTTTGTTGATGTTGCGCATTCACGGATTTGTTATTTGAATAATCGATTTAATATTTATGAATAGGTATGGTTCTTTAAATTGGGCGAGATTGTGTTTTGGTGGAATTCATTCATTTTAATAACTGAAATAAAAGTTCATAAATAAAGTTTACCTTGTTGTGTCGGGAGTTAAATAACATAAATACTATAATAAAAACACCAACTTTCGTCCTTCTGATCGTACCGACGTACGAAATTTGTTTTAATGTGCACAATATCTTTTAGATGGGTTACACATGCCACAGCACTTATGCTACAAATAATTAAGATAGAGACAGTCATACTTGTTAAGTAAGTACTTCTGTTAAGTCGTAGAAAAGGCCATTCTCTACCAGTACCACTTCATATCTCGTCATCACTATCATCAGCCTACATTGATCCTTAGTTTGACACTGGTCTCACCATAGAAAGAGTTTGCCATATATCGCCGCGGTTCTCTTCTAGCGGTAGGTACTCCTTTGGTCGCTTCTTACAAGGCCTTTAGGACAAGAACCACGGCACTTACTTAGATTACGAAAACAGAAACCCTTTTCATACATAAATCAGATTAACAAGCAAAACTACACGATAACCAAATCAATGTATGAACATCGATCATTCCCTTGACTTTCAGCTAACATTATTAACAATTGATTAGATTCGTTTACCAATAAACGTTATAGTGTGTTTGCCTCACCAGTACTGGTGACATGTATTAATAAGCTATCGACACGTGTCAGGTCGTAAATTAAAAAAAAAACATATGCGAAATTGGGAGACCTTTGTACATTAAGGGCAGTTATTATGTTTAAGTACTTCTAAGTACATACTTATGTAATAATAATATATATTTTTTAAGAATGTGACTTGGCCGGATCGCCATGTAATGTTGGGACCAGGGAGTGCGAATAAAAGATGTTACTATGTTGACGAATGTATTGGCAATCCCAATCAATTAGTCTTATGTCTAACTTATATACTAAACCTATGCTACGTAATGAGGTGAGGTGCGTCACACACTACAGGTGGCATAAGGAGTAGGTAAGTTGGTACTTACCTACTCCTTACGAAGAATACGGTTAGCAGTTCACCTCTCCATCATTGTTCGAATTGCGATGCCCACCCGCGTTCTGGTGGACTAATGGAAGAGTCTGATGATGGGGAGACAACCAGATAAGCAGATCTGCATTTGCGACTTTCAACAACAGCATTCCAAACCTGTATGTAATCTCTTTCATTCTTCATACGTTCCTTTCTTAGTGGTTTTTTCCTGTAGTTTTTTGGCTCAGGCGGGACGGGCGGGAAATTTTTTAAGTTTATAAAGGTACTAATATTATAAGAGCAATTAAGTTGCTAACATATCAAATAAAGTAGGTAATTGTATTTGTAATTTCTTTATTTGGTGTGCAATAAAGACTATTCTATTTTATTGTTTTGTATTCCTTTTATATGTTTAAATAATTGAGTACCAATGCCCACTTTATTGATTTATTTACTTTATTTGATATTTTAGCAACTTAATTGCAATTGTAATATCAGTATATGTATAAACTTGAAAAATTGCCGTGCGCGGAGATGCGGGTTCGAGTCCCGCCTGAGACATGATTTTTCAAGTTTATATACTGTTATTGAGTTATTTTTTTGACACAAAACGTGTTTGTGAACTTATCAATTCTTCACGTTATCTACATTCAACAAAAACGACTTATTTCTGCCAAGTATCACACCACTATCATGGCTACTCTAGAACATGTTTGACACGTCATGGTTGAGAAAATGTTGTGCTATGCGCCACGTGACTAGGTTGTCAATTTTTTTTCCGGCCTTAAGGGACAAATGATTATAAACGTTCAAAAATACGGGATTTATAACGGGACATAAAAAAATCATATAGTTTTTAGTCAAAATTTGCTTTCTGCAGACTCAAAACTATACTTTTTTTACAGATTTTATTGCACATAGTCAACATAGAATTTTATCTTTACTTATTAACCGTGTTGAGTGCACCGGCCGTGGTCTACAGATTTTCGTAAATTACGGGACCGTTTCGGCAGGACTTAGAAATTTATGCAATAAATACTGACGTCCCGTGGAATACGAATCAGTTGGTAACGCTACACGTGATACCTACGACGGGCGCGTGCGTGACACGTGGCGTGCGCGTGCGACTTGCGGGCGTTGCAGCTTAATTAAGCGTGCAGGTCCGAACAGTATTACATACTTATTTAGTACAGTGTTTACATTGTAATGACACGCTTAAAGGATTTTGAGGTTGTTCACTCCGTTTGTTTTGATGAGTTTCAATGTAGGGTAGATACTGTGGTTCGATATTGCCTACAATAAAATTGAGTTAATTTGTGAAATAGGCGTTTTATTTGGTTTAGTGGATATAATGTGAAGGCAACTTAAACGCTTAAGTCTCAAAAACCTAAGTTCATGTTGGTTTAGTGCAATATTAGATTTTGTTAATAATAATTGAGAGAACGTAACGTATACGTATATAACGTATGTAACGAGAACATAAATGATCTTTGCTTCAAAATTCTTTGGCAATCAGACATTAATGTTTTATTTCTCTCCGTTCTAGTCTGCAAGTATACTGTAGCCAATAATACTTAGTAAATTAAAAAAATATTTTTTGGGATAAATCACGAAATCAGCCAAAATTTTCCAGTCCATATCCGTCAGTTCTTATTTGACAACACAAAAGATTTTTATACAAATAGAGAGTGGCTTAACCTGCACCTTTATTACGCAAAATAAAATTTAGATAGGTACTTACATGTCTTGTTAGCTGTAAATAGTGTACCTACCTACGTACGGCAAGGAAATAGCTGTGTATGTGCTATCATACATAAAAATTCAAAGATTTTGATACATACTTATATGTTACAAAGTTACAATCCTATACAAACAGTGACAGGTAGGAATAACATAAGTTTAACTGATGTATTTAAATTGTGATTAATTGTTCCACTTTAAGTTGCACTAACATGAGTCCATAAGTTGCTAATACCCGTAGCGAAGTAAGTCGTCGCGAATAACACAAGAAAGATGGCCGCCGGTAGTCGGGCTATCAATTTTGTATCAAACACTGGCAGGTACAGTTGTTGACATAACGTTCAAGACACTATAAAATCATTGAATTCAAGTTACTACCGCAATGATGGGCGCCCAATGGTGTGAGTTCGCCCAGCCAAAAGTATCACTTATTCGAAAATTGGATGACGTAGATAATTAGTGCCTTATATCGTGTAAATGTTTAATATACAGCTAGAACGATCAATTAAAAAAAAAAATTGTTGGGCGAACGTTCCTGCCACAGAATCCGTTTTTCTTAAATAACTCTGAAGCTGTTGGACGCACAAATATAAAATTTCGGGCACATTTACACGATATAAGGCACTAATTATCTGCATCATCCAATTTTCGAATAGGCGATACTTTTTGCTGGGCGAACGCACACCGCCCAATGCGGGTTGGTGATCACAAACCCGAGCAATGTTTGAGAATTAGAAACTCTTGTTACCCAACCCGAGGATCAAACACAGGTCCAAGATCTAGACCAACAGGGCGTTCTTGGCACAATAAAAGTTAACACAGAAAAAATCTATCTACCTGTACAAATAAAAATAAAACATCTCAAAATATGACGCGCATAAGTTTCGACAGCTCCAAATTGGACACTTCTTTTTTTGTTAAAAGGTTCATATGAAAGACAATGTTCACCGATGTGCAAGTGCAACTACACCACGGAGGTCATGAAATGTTTAAAAAAACTGATTTCAAACAGACATACCTAAGACATCACAGCCAATTGGTTGTTTTTGGAGTCTGTGGAAATGAAAACATTTAAACTCCTCTAGTCTGCTCTTTAAAGGATGATAAGATGTTTTTTATTCTATTTTATGCACGCGGCCTTATTTTTTTTATTACCTTATAAATAAATTATCTAAACTAACTGCATTATAAAGTCATACTTTATGAATCGACGCCTTTGACGAAAAAAATCCGTTACTAACTTGTCTAGTTGACTATACATCAAAATTATTCAAATAACTATCGAACCGTAAATGTTTGGGGTGTTACACTTGTCTTCCTCACAAAAACTTTTCCGACTAAGTCGAGGCAACTTGTTAACTTAGAACCACTTATACGGAACATTGAAGCCTTAAGTGGCCCTTAATTTATTGCGTATCATTGTTTGTTTGTGTAATGGTATTATTCACATGTAACGTTTACTTAAATATTAGAGGTTAAAGTATGAAATTGCCGTTTTGTATGGACGAAATCGAGAAAAGTCATTTTTACATACTAACAATTTTTTAGTTTTTTTAAAAACGCCTGAACCGTTTTCGATGCAATTAAAGGTGAAAGTTAGATGGTTATAAAGCTACGCATTATAGTATTTAAATTTCTGAAAATCAAAGTATATAATACAAATATACTTAATTGAAGCAAGAAGGTCAGCTGACACATTGTAAGGGGTCTTTTCAACGACTTCCTTTGAAGTAATAGGCATTAGTATTGCATTTTTTTTTAGTCAAAAGTTACTTTATTTTGTTTTTGATACAATACAAAAAGAATTACGCAATAATATGACTATACTTAAGAGCTATAAACAAAATAAAAACTGGGAAAATAATCGGCAATTTCATACTTTAACCCCTATTATTTAGATTGTAATTGTGTTACGACATACTTTGTAAATGCAAGTTGTTTTTTGTGAATTTATGTATCGAATTATAATTGTACACTCGACAGCACATCAAGTTAAACAATTGAACTGCGATAATAGCTTTTATTACGTAGGGCATAAAAGCGGTCTCAAGGTCAACATGTATAGTCTGATGTGCCGCCGTGTGTACTTCGTGTGATATCTTATTTTTAATGGTATGATTTAGCAAAATATGTACACTTTTGCAGATTGTTTTAAATCGATCAAAGAATCGATGTGTCGCAGAACTCACTGATAAGTTGGGTATTACTAGAAACGGCTGGACCGATTTGGTTAATTATCTCAATGGTCTCGAAATATTTGTGGTAGTCCAGGGAGGGTTTAAAAGGTGAGAAAATATAGAAAAATTGCGAGGAAGATAGTAAAAACGTCAATTTCATTTTCCCATATAAAATGTTCTACATCAAAATTTTCAGCCATTTTAGCGATGGGTCAGTTTTAATGTTGTTATGATAGGTGATACGAAGTACACCGGGTCATCTAGTAATACATAAAAAGTGCCAGCAGTGTCGTGTGGTGCTGACATTAAAAGAATAGCACCATTCTTTTTCTTCGGGTGTCGTTAGAGGCGACGAAAGTGAAAGTGAAAAAATGAATAATTTTCCCCGTTTTTGCAACATTTTTCACTGATGCTTCGCTCCTATCGGTCGCAGCAATGTTATATAGCTTAAAGCCTTCCTCGACAAATTGACTATCCAACACAAAAATATTTGTTCAATTCGAACCAGCACTTTAAACAAACAAACAAACCAAATCTTCAGCTTTATAATATTATATTTTAGATAGTATACATTTAACCTGAAGTTTCGAACCCTTTACAGCGTTCATGGTCACGGGCAGACCAATGTGTTATTCGTCTTAAGGTACGTATGTTATTTGAAAAATTTATGAAGCTAGGTACCACTTAATCATAATTTAGAGTGTTCACGTTAATTCAAAAAACAAGTAATTTACACAACTTGCATTTTGCCGTATGCGAATTTATGCTTATAGAAAGTATTTCTAAACAATTACTGAACCGGCAAAGACTTTATAAGTTATGTTCAATATAACTTATTGCAACAAACTGCAGCTTCTGACAAAAAATAGACAGGCAATCACCCCGCGCGTTGAAGAAAGCCCCCGCCCCCGTTGCCTACTTTGTTCCCGTCCGTCATTAGCTAGCTTTTCTCTATCTGGCTGAGTCACGGGAGCAGTGCCGCCAGAACGTGGGAAAAAAGGTGAGATACTCTTTACCCACGTTTTAGGAGTACTACGTGGGTGTCAGTTTAGGCGCATTCACGTACCGAATATCGATGTGCAGTCCCGATAATCCCGCGGGACCCCGCTAGGTTTTTGTGCGGGACTCTTCCCTCAAAAATCATGCGGGATTCCGGTATTTTGGGATCCCGGTATCCCGGTATTGCATTCCCTAGTCTACACAAACACGTCGAATTGAGAACCTCCCCTTTTTTCTGTCGGTTGATAAATATATGTCAGACCAAAATAACATACAATGCATTCCAATTTATAGCTCTCACCATAGAGACGGGTTTTATGTCATAATCGCTGTAAGAGGTTCCGTGAAAATGTATAAAACTTTACACCCCTTCCACCTGACGCCAGTCAAAGCTAGTTAATCGAATGTAGCTTTTATAACAATGATTTAAGGCTTAAAACTATATAATTCATATCAAACCGTTGTTGGCTTTTGACGATTTCCCACTGAATTTTTCGAACGTTTGTTAACAATGTTTATTTAGTTTCATTTTCAATTTCATAACATATTAAACATGATTATCAAGTCAGTTCAAAGACGACCGATCTCCTTGGTGGAGTAACTATGGTTTTCGTAAGATGCGACTTATGATGTTCTTTTAGAAGAAGCAGAACGGGCAGCGTCATCTCTCCAATTGGCCATTAAAGCAAAATCCTCATTTTGGATAGGCACACTTGTCCCGTATGTTTGATATTTGGACGTGTAAAGCGCCTAGTGGGGCCTATTCGCCGAAATAAAACTGATATTACTGATTTTACTATGCCCAGCAGTAGCCCTGTGTCTGAGATAATCTATACTAATATTATAAAGCTGAAGAGTTTGTTTGTTTGTTTGTTTGTTTGAACGCGCTAATCTCTGGAAGTACTGGTTCGAATTGAAAAATTCTTTTTGTGTTAGATAGTCCATGTATCGAGGAAGGCTTTAGGCTATATAACATCACGCTGCGACCAATAGGAGCGAAGCATCAGTGAAAAATGTTGCAAAAAAAATCGCGATCATAAAAACAGAAATTGACGCGTACGAAGTCGCGGGGAAGAGCTAGTTGTTTATAATATTCATCATCTGTTCAAGTGTAGACACGGTACCTTAAATAGTGATGAGAAAAACCTAAGAAATTTTCAAGATAACTTTAATATACCCAATATGAATATCAGTAAGACATGTTGTTACTTACTAATAACACCGGTCAACAAATATTTTTTTTTGTTTTGCGCATGGCTTTCACTTAATTTACTCTGATTTATAATGCCAAGAAATATAAAAAAGTTCGATTACAAATCGAAAATATTTGCTTTTTAAGATGTTATAGCGATTTGATCATTTTTGATTTTCGCGCCGAATTAATGTCGCGTCTTTGCACGCTACCGCTGTCGAAGGAGAGGTAAGAGGGCGGGGGGGTAGTGTTTCTTGCGTCGCTCATCGTGCACGACAGTATGTGCTTGCATATTACAGAGGAATAACGTGTTTCATATTTGTTTTCGCTGTATTAACCTGTACAAAATGGCTTCGAGAACTTGTAGACGAGACGCTGACTCGTTTTGCTATATTTGTGGCGAATTTATTAAAGTAAGGGAGAAAAAATACGATTTAAGTACAAATTTAAAGATTTGCGAGGCATATCAAGCTTACTTCCATCTACCTGTTAAAAATCAAGACAAGAAATGGGCCCCACATGTGTCATGTAACTCGTGCAGATACATTCTGGACGGTGAGTTTATTTTCTCTTTTTTATTGTATTAACTATTTTATATTAACATGAATGAAGTTATATTATAACATCATTAATGTTGTATATGTTTTTAATTATTTAGTTACGTTCTATTTTAGGATGGTACCGAGGTGAAAAAAGAGCAATGAAGTTTGCAGTGCCGAGAATCTGGAGGGAACCCAGGGATCATCACACAGACTGTTATTTTTGCATTGTGAATCCACTTAAAGGTAAAAATTCAAGGAAAACATCTTATCCTAATCTACCATCGACATCCGCTCCAATACCACATACAGAAAACAATCCTGTGCCTGCTCCACCTGTGCTGGAAACTCAACTACTCTCTCAAGGCAGCCATCAATCACAGAGTTCATCTGTATCCGTACATTCCGAATTCGTTCTTGAATCTGAACCAAAAATACCACATCTAATCAACTCTGAAGATTTCAACGACTTAATAAGAGACTTAAATCTACCAAAAAGTAAAGCAGAGTTATTAGCATCGCGATTAAAACAACGGAATTTACTTACTCCTGATGTTCGAATATCTCATCAAAGAAAACGTCACGAAGAATTTTCTTGTTTCTTCAGTAAGGAAGATGGACTCTGTTTCTGTCATGACGTGAAAGGTTTATTTGAAGAAATAGGTATTCCATGTCATACAACTGAATGGCGCCTTTTTATTGACAGCTCAACAAAAAGCCTTAAAGCTGTTTTACTACACAATGGGAACAAATTTCCATCTATTCCATTGGCACATTCCGTACACCTCAAAGAAAATTATGACAGTATTAAAATGCTATTAACTGCCATCAAATATATGGAATACAAATGGGAAGTTATTGGTGACTTCAAGATGGTGTGTTTTTTGACTGGAATGCAAGGTGGTTATACTAAATTCTCCTGTTATCTTTGCCTGTGGGATAGTCGTAATGATGCTGCTCACTACCGCCAAAAACATTGGCCTGTACGTGCTGAGTACGAAGTTGGAAAATCCAATATTAAATGGGAAGCAATTGTCGATCCTAAATCCATATTAATGCCGCCATTGCATATTAAATTGGGTCTTATTAAACAATTCGTGAAGGCTCTAAATCATGAATCTGAAGCTTTCAAATATCTGAATAGTTTTTTTCCAAAGCTTTCAGAGGCGAAAATTAAAGCCGGAATCTTTATAGGCCCCCAAATAAAAAAAATTATGGATTGCGATATTTTCCCAGAGCTACTTAACAATGAGGAGAAAAAAGCCTGGAACAGTTTTAAGGCAGTAGTTCATGGTTTTCTTGGAAACCATAGAGCTGAAAATTATGAAGAGCTCATCACTGACATGATTACAAATTTTTCCATCATTGGATGTAGAATGTCTCTAAAGATGCACATGTTACATTCTCATCTAGATAAATTTAAAAGTAATATGGGTGCTTTTTCGGAAGAACAAGGAGAACGCTTCCATCAAGATATAATGGAATTTGAGAGGCGTTACCAAGGCCAGTATACTGAAAGTATGATGGGCGACTATATTTGGGGGTTAATAAGAGAAACTTCTTTTGAACATGCCAGGAAAAGTAACTCTGTTCATTTTTAAATTAAATATTTAAAAAAGAACAATTTTACTTTTCCATTTACTCCATTTTAAAACTCATATTGTAAGAATTTTTCATAATTAAATGTTCTGTATGCTATAATAAATTATCTCTATGTCAATTTTTTACGTATTTTCATTAATGTGATTTTTTCAATTTTTTACTCATAAAATCAAATTCAAAGCTTTTTTTTGTTCTTATTGTTATTTCTAGGTACATTAGCAATAAAAATAAGGTATGTATATCCCGTGCGCAAAAATGCTGTAGACCGGTGTAATATGGACACCAAGAATATGTTTCTACAATGAAATTTATCTCACACATGTTTCTGTAAATAAATTTATCTTTATCTTTATCTTTATCTTTAATCAAAAAGTATGACAACTGATTAGGTACATATTGAAAATTGTTTTAAATTTTATATTAATTTAAATACACACTTCACTGTATTGCTTTTAGGCTAACTGTTATATCCATTAGGTACATACAATACAACTACTTACTCTATTATTAGCTTTAAAATTCAGGTGATAATAATGGCATTTTTCGGATGTGTTTACATTTCAACTATCAATGATTTTGTGAAGATAATCTTGAATTTTAAAATTAGAGTTCCTTCGTACTCTTAAACCAATAAATTAATCACTTTTCGTATTCGTAGATAATTTAATTTTAGGGCAGACAGCGTCAGGAGCTGAAACATTAACTTATTTTTAATGTCTCTAAAATCTTCAAAAACACTGTAAATAAGTTACCCCAATGATATTACAAAGAAAGAAAGAGTTACCCTTAAATGCCAATTTAAACCTGATAATATTAAGAAATGGTATGATTAAGTGCAGGCAGCAATGTGAAAAATGTCAACTATCGATAATTACCGCAAATGATTCATGTAACCTAACTACAAACAATTAATTAGGCGAAACCCGTTTGTATTCTGTAAGCACTAAGTTCCATTATGATGATGAAGTACGCGGCGAAACAAATAAGTACAGGTGCGGAATTAACCTCGGCCGGCGGTTTGAGGTTATGACCTAACCCATAACCCGTGCGTTATGGCTTGTATTATTATAACTGGGACGCAGATAGACTCGTGTTGGAAGTGACACAAAATCATACAGTACAGAGCATGAATGTTTATGAGCATACTATTGTATAACATGAATTATAATCTGAGAAATTGTATTTTATATTTGGTTTATAATTTGAGAACAACGCATTGGGCGCCATTTTAAAATTGGCGCCCAACATGTAGTTCTAGTTATCAGAATGTAAAATACCAGAACAAACATTATAAAATCGTTAAAATAAAATTTTTTTCATGTTTGAATATGCTGTTTAACAATGTGTAAAGATATCATATTTCGTATTAATAACTAATGAAACTACAGGCTGGCCTAATTACTACTACTTATTTTGATGTTACCATTTTATGAATCAAAGTCAAACTAACTGACAATGAGCTTACTAAGATTAATTGCCCCAGTACAGTGCATTATTCACGTTCTAGTATTACAACATATCCGTGTACCCAAGGTTATAAGTTACAGAGGTCGGATATTTATTCGTTCGGTTCGATTGTAGTTTTATGCTCGGCCATAAATGCTCTCTTATTGGTCCACATTTGAATAATACGACCGGGCCCAATGTTACTTGTAACGCGTAAAAATATTTACCTACCTTAAAATGCACCTGGCCGACATTAAGCGAGGATAATGCAAATATTGCTTACTTACTTGAAACATTCAAATCCAATTGATTCCGATTCCTATTGCGAGGCTTTATATAAATGTTGTAGATTATATCTATATACATTTTATTATGTTTCTTTTGTTTCTTCTATTCCTTTCTTGCTTCAATTGCAATAAGTATTTTGGCTTTTTTTACGAGTAACAATGCTCGGGTTTGTGACGACGACCAACTCGCATTTGGCAAGCGTGTTGTTTATTAATGATGGAGACCTTTGCCCTGCTGTGGGATGATTACTTATAGCCGTTACTTCACTTTACCAGACGAGCAAGGGTAACATTTATTTGCTCAATATATTTCCTATTGCCGCAACATTGGCAACATTATTTCAATTTCACCTTATATTATTTGTTTCCTTTATAGCCACTCCTTGTTGCTATATTTAAATTTTATCCGCCTTAATGGTACCACGCATGCTACTCTGGCAATCTCATACTTATAATGCTACAAATGTATTTGTACACCTGGCGAAACTTAACCTTCTTTATGTTAGAAACAAATAAAGTCCAAAATGGTTTGAAGTGTAGAAAATATAAAATGGTAGTAGAAACAAATGCCTGGGAAATAGAAACGATTTGGGAGCAATGTTTTTATTTAGAATGAGGCAGTTTGAGGTGGATGGGCTTGTTTGATATTTCACCTGCATGTTTTGATCGTTTTGATTTGAGCGGCCATCTTGTTGCGAAGTGCGGTATTTGTTCAAAAAGTCTATGGTGAATTCAAAGAATGTATATATTGCATTAATTTTTGTGAAGTCATTTTGTAAGATATAAAATATAAAAAGAGTTATATCAATGTTTGGGTATTTGGACAATTATTACCATAATTGTCTGGATCTCTAATGTTATTATGTTATTAAGGAATTGGATTTTTAGTTTATATTAATGGTAAATTAAATTTTATTTTTAATACTAAACCTATTCACATTATTGACATTATAGATACTTACTCTAAAACTTATTCATATTTTATTCATTTAATTTATTGCAAATCAATATCCGCTAACTGCAAATAAGCCTAAATCATTGCATTAGTAACACGTGCCAAGACGGAGACTTTGCAGAAGCGAAAAAAAAAGTAACAAAAGTAAAGCTCTATAGTGTTGTGGCCAGCACATCATAAATGTCAAAATTGCTCAATTAGTTTTGCAACCTTAAGGCGTTATCAGACCATTTGCAATGGTGCTTATAAATTTGACCTCAAGAGAACGATGCAGGTCCGCTACCCGAAGAAGCTGCTAGCATTTCCTTAACCAGTGTTAAGGCACCAGAAAGTAAAATCCTCCTTTAGGATTTCGCAGTGGACTGATGCAGCCTGCTGGTGATGATGATGAATAGGCCTACTCAAAACCTCTGCAAATTAATTAAGCCTCTCGTAAAAAAGACGCCGACTGAAAAACAATCCGGAGTATCTTATTAACTACTCGAAAATGACGTTAAGGTGCGATTGTGATTTTTTTCCACCCTAATTAAGGGGCGTTGCGCCAAGTGCGCTTGGCACCGCGTAAATCATTCCACTTATTAAAAGAAAAACGGTACGAATCAAATTCTTTAAGAATACGCTATTTGGATGCACACGACCGAAAAGCAGCTCTAATTTAATGTGCCCAAAGCTAATTTTGAAATGTGTGGCGTTTAAGCCAAATGATCATAATGGCTTTGCGTGTAAGGTTTTATCGGTAAAGCCAATATTGCAAACTCAGCGATTTTCTAATTTAATACGCATAAAATTTATGCCTTAAGCACGTTGAAAGTTTAAAAAGTTATTTAGTACTGCGTTGTCAAAACTTGTTACAATGTGTTTTTTTGTAACTTTTTTGATTAGATAAAGTTCTACGAAATGTCAATGTTGTAAATACGGGAAAAAATAATAAGCAAAATAAAAAGAGAACTTGATGTGAAAATTTTGTAATTTGGAGTGACAATCTATCAATACATAGTTTTTTATAAAGTCAATTTAAATCATAGACACAGTCTAATAAAGAGTTCGCAACATCCTCCCAAGCCAGAAAAATATAAGAGACTAATATATTTATGATAAATAAGTTATCAATTAGTAATAAAATAATATAAAGCATTACTCTAATTCACCTTGCACTTCAAGGGGATACAATTTTTGTATCGGTCGCACTAAAACAGAACCTCGGTCGGTCTTTAATCTCAGAGATCGTACATTACCATCCCTACTCTTGATGCAATCTAGTACTCTAGCTATTGGCCAAAGATGTCGTTTATTATCTGTATCTAACAATACAATGTCTCCCTGCTTCAAATTGTTCGCAAAACATTTATGTGGTTCTTGATAAAGACTACCTAAATACTCGCTACGGAATCGAGACCTAATTTTTTACAATTTTTATTTTTACAATTATATACAAATCTAAATATCCAAGCACATGTTCTTATAATTTTAGTATACCAACTTAGAAAAATAATGAAAGGAATTCGAGAAACATTCACCCACTGTGCTCGTAGCAACAGGAATAATACTCTGATGCTCTGCATTAATAATGTCAAACGACGATGTAGGCCAACTTGAAAGGTCATCTTTTAACCACTCCGGCCCTTCCCACCATCGACTGTCTCGTAGCTGCTTCGCATCGCAACCACGTGAAGGTAAGTCAGCAGGATTTAAGGTACCTGGAATATGACGCCACTGGCTTGAATCGCTTACATGTCGGATCTCCTTCACTCTATTTTTGATAAAAAAGCAACCATCAGTTTTAATCCACGTTAATACTACAGATGAATCTGACCAGAACACTGTGTCTGTATCTATATTATGCAATTCAAAATTCTGTTTTACCTGTTGATGTAGCCGAACCCCAATGACAGCAGCCATCAATTCTAGTCGAGGTAAGGACAATTCCTTTACAGGCGTGACACGTGACTTCGCTAGTATTAACTGTACATGCACATCGTTTTCAAACGCACTTCGTAAGTATATACAGGCTGCATATGCATTCTTGCTAGCATCACAAAAAACATGAATAGTATTTTTACAATATGTTACAATATGTACAGTCAATCTACGAGGTAGTTTAATTTCGTTTATATATTTCAGTTTATCGACCCACACATTGAAATGCATTTTTATATCAGACGGTAATTGGTCGTCCCAATCTAAGTTTAATTTTCAAGTCTTCTGTAGTAACAGCTTAGGAAGTAAATAAAGTGGACTTGTGTAGCCTATGGGGTCAAAGATACTATTAGTGTAAGAAAGAAGTAATCGCTTTGTTAAGTTCTCCTTATTCAAGTTAGTGAGCTTTTAGAACAAGTGACACCAAAGACAACACGCTTATGCGGTAAGTAATCAAATCTTTACGACGGTCAATATCTCGCCACCAAAGGAATTGTAAATAATTCCTATCTTCAGGCTTTATAGAGATTTGTAAAAAAGCTTTTCGAATATCAGCTGTAACGCCTACCGCTTGAAGTCTAAAATCTAGTTAGGTATTATTTCTAATAGATTTATTCCCTTTTCTAGACTAGAGTTCAAGGAGTTTCCGAATTTATCTTTAGCCGAAGCATCAAACACCGGCCTTACAGGAGTGGTGGCGCTGGACTCTTTGATCACCGCATGGTGTGGAAAATACAATCCATTTTCATTGCCATCCACTTCTTCAATAATGCCTTCCGTAACCCAGTCTTTCAGTACTTGGTCATATTTTTGTAAGTGATTTAAACTCACTAACCTCTTGGTAGTAGAATACAACCTTTTCTGCGACAAGGGTTTATTATTTTCGCGAAGCTCCTGTGGAAACCCCTCTTTCCAGGGTAAGGAAATTTCATAGCGATCTTCCTCATTGGTAGTTAAAGTCTCTGAAAACCTGGTAAGTATTAGTTCCATTTTTTATGGGACTTTTATCACAAGGTTCTTTAATTCCCAATGTTTTCCAGTTCCCAATAATCCGTAACATTGAAATTAACTGAAAGATAACTGGATATATTGTGAGAATTGTATGGAATCACCCCTTGTAAAGACCATCCCAATTTCGTTTCCACTGCATAAAAGCTTTCGTGGACGTGAACTACATTGCCTGAAAGTAAGTACCCGTACATATCAGCCCCAATCAATAATCCTACATCCAAAGAATCGTAGCCAATATCGGAAGGAAATATATTTAAATTATGAAGTTTTTGAATTGTCGATGAACAGTTCAACTTAGGCAATGGCCCCGTAAGTTTATTTAAACCTAAAGCAGACATAGAAAAAGAAAAACTACTATTTACACTATGTATATCAAAATCATATTTACAATACGTACCCTTTTTTAAATGTGTACCGCCGAATAAGCAATGACTGACTGACTCTTTGTCAGTGCTTGGTATATCTAAAGATTGTACTACATCTAGTTTTATATAAGAGCGCTGTGCACCGCTATCAAATAAGGCCCTTGTTAACATTTTTCTACCGTTATAACTGACATATAACAGTACAGTCTGTATTAAGGTGGTGTTATTTTTCTGGCAAAGGGATATTTGCGGTACGTTATTAATACTTATACTAGGATCTTCATTTCCAGTCTTCGCCCTCTTGTCAAGCTCTGGACACATTGGTTTAGCATGTCTTTTTGAACATACAATGCATTTTGGGAAACTCTTACACCTCTTCACGTAGTGTCCGACACGTAGGCAAACAGTACATGCATTCTTCTTCTTCAAGTGTCCATTTCGTTCTTCTAAGGACATTTTGGGTATCTTATAACATTCCAATGAAGAATGCGTCGCCTTGTCACACCAAACGCAGATGTTGTGTTTATGTTCACCTTCCTTGTGCTTGTATTCGCTTGCAATTAAACACGATGCTGTCGGCTCTTTGCGTGCGTCACTCGTGAATGCACGTGAAATGGCAATAAGTTCTTCTCCCTCAACCTCTCTCTTTAAAAATTCCATCAGTGCCCTGAGCTGGTTATTATCCTGCCTATTTCTAGACCTTTCCCAAGCTCTTAGCGTTTCAGTGGGAATTGCAGACTCTACCATTGGGAGCAGCATCGAGGTGTAATTGTCACAGGTGACATTTAAAGAATCGAGTGCTTGAATGTGCGTTGACAGCTTGTCGTATAACGAATCGGGCGGTAATTGCTTGTCTCGAGCTAAGATCAACTGAAGAAGTCCTCTAACATAGTTTTCTATAAGCAGATCTTCTCTTGCGAATCGGTCTTTTAACTGCTCGATAGCCTTATGGTAATTCTTTCCATATGGGGGAAAGCTTTCTACTAGTTCTCTTGCTTTTGACCCCGGTACTGTAGCCTGTACTAAGTACTGAAACTTGTCGCTCTCGTCAATGTCATTGTCGTCGTGGATTTTTGAAAATTGTCCCCAGAAAGAAATCTAGTTGCCAATTTCTCCATCGAACTTGCGTAGTAGCGCTATTTTTGGTAGAGTGAATCGCTTTTGTGCTGACTTCTCCGTGCAAGCAGAAGTCATGTGCGAGCCCATGGAGGCAACGTCACACGCAACGTCAACATTACTACGGAATTGACGATAATAATTCGTACTCACGATTATCCAGCGGGACTTGTAAGAATCTGCTGTTTGTAGATCGGCAAAAATGACATCTTCACTTGCGTCTATGTCTGCAAACCACATATCTTTTATTTTCTCGTCAACGCTAAATAATTCTTCGGCCTTTTGCTTTGCGATGGAGAACATCGCATGGACATTTGAATCAGGACCATCCCTGAGCGCATTCTCCAAGTCCCGTTCCGCATTTGAGTAGAATCGGCGCGAGATCGAACGCAACTTTTTCAGAGATTCCATGTTATCAAATTGTCCTGTCACGGTCGCCAGAAAATGTTGTAAATACGGGAAAAAATAATAAGCAAAATAAAAAGAGAACTTGATGTGAAAATTTGGTAATTTGGAGTGACAATCTATCAATACATAGTTTTTTATAAAGTCAATTTAAATCATAGACACAGTCTAATAAAGAGTTCTCAAGAGTCAATACCATTGTGAGCGAATGAATAAAAAAAATAAAGAAAACCAACTGATTGCATGTTTTGAATAATATAAAAAAATAAGTAAGTAGCGTATTTTAGTATTAACTTATTAATATTCGTTACTTTTAAGTGGTACGTTTGTGCGTACGGTTAAGGACTTATGTCACTATTTAAACTACTATTCTACATTTTAAATAGAATGATAAAAGTAATGTATGTTCTCCCAAAGAATAAGTATTTTCTACAAAATAAAATAACCAATAATTGTAGAGTCGATATTTATTAACATTTAAATTATATGACAAATGTCTTGCTTTAAATGTATAATATCAAAAACGACTTTGATAACTTTCACATACGTATGGTGATTCTAAAATAAATGTTTCTTTATTAAATATACAAAAATGTTCAAGGTCCATGCGACAATCTGTAAAATTAGACTAATTCCTTATTATCAGTATATAAACTTGAAAAATTTTGTCTCAGGCGGGACTCGAACCCGCATCTCCTCGCATGCCGGGCGGGGGCCATACCATTAGGCCACCGAGACACTGCGACACGGCGCGAATTTTTCAAGCATATTCTTACGCTGTGAGCCAGCGTTGCTTCATCAAATGTTTAGGAGCTTGCACCCCCAACACCCGAAAGAAACATCTTTGCAGATGTTTGACAGTCAGTTAAGATGAAACAGCCATTTATATACTTTATTTGATATTTTTAGCAACTTAATTGCAATTATAATATCAGTATATAAACTTGAAAAATTTTGTCTCAGGCGGGACTCGAACCCGCATCTCCTCGCATGCCGGGCGGGCGCCATACCATTAGGCCACCGAGACACTGCCCGGCATGCGAGGAGATGCGGGTTCGAGTCCCGCCTGAGACAAAATTTTTCAAGTTTATATACTGATATTATAATTGCAATTAAGTTGCTAAAAATATCAAATAAAGTATAATTCCTTATTGTTCCTTTTTTTAAATGAATAACTACCTACTTATCGCAGACAAAAAGCCTAGGGCACTTTGTGATTGAATTTTTTCAAGCCGTTACAAAATATGATTATGAAAGTTTAGCGAGTGGCCAAGTAATTATAGTGGGGGGTAGGGGGGTACATTATTGGCCTCCACTTGATCCCGTATAAA
Organism: Anania crocealis; assembly: GCA_949315895.1. Taxonomy (NCBI): domain Eukaryota; kingdom Metazoa; phylum Arthropoda; class Insecta; order Lepidoptera; family Crambidae; genus Anania; species Anania crocealis. The sequence goes on along the minus strand of OX438869.1, from coordinate 4,388,240 downwards.
TTACGCTCTGTGATCGGAAACGATTGTTGGGTATACAGGGTGTTTCTTTTTGTTTATTAAGTACTTGAAAATTTAACTTACCTAGTATGTTAAATTTCTAGAGTAATAAGATTTCTAATTTTGATTGCTTACCTCATTTTTTATAATTTTTAGTACTTTGACGCCTATTGCCCTTAATTAACTAGGTAAAAGTGATAGCTTTCGGTGTTAGAACTAAGTTTTGTAGTGTTTTTTGTTTTCAACAGCTTGTTGGGGCAATATTTCAGATAGGTGACACTAATTAATGTGTCCTTAGGTACTGGCATTGTATTGTTTCTGGCATATGCTTTGTTGGTTACCCCATGATAAAATGTTTTTAGTTGATGACAGTTACGTAGGTAGGTTAAATTGAGAGAGGTTCAATATTTTTTATGTTTGGATTTATTTATACCGCTTGCTCAACTGTCCATAAATTCAGGTGGAGGATACGGATCTCTACTGTGAAAAATAACTTTGTTAGGTATCTCATAAGTTGACAATTTTTATTCCTCTTGGATAACCTTAGCAAATATCTAAACTTGTTACACTGACATGATACTCAGTCGGCTGTTTAGACACAGATTCGAGACATATGACAATTGTTTTTAATTGTTTCTGGAATTATCCACATGTTCAACGATTGATATTGACCGTACATAGTAGTCGGTAATATCATGTTTATGACTATGTTACTATACCAAGTCACCGTGAACATGTTAGTCAAAGAGAAACTTACATCCACCTAACTTTAAAGTTCCAAATTCAATTACTTAACATCAATTAAATACAAAATCAGCCTGTATACCCCAGTCCCCTTTTCATTCGAGCATATTTTCATAAATGCAAACATTCAGAAAGAATTTCCTTCGAAAGCTCATAAATATTTCCCACTTTTACTGCTACCCTCCAATTTACGATATGCTAATTTGAGCTTTAAGTCAAACTGACAAGGTTGAAATTAGATTTTGTTTTTGCAGTCATAAGCGCGTTTTAAAACGGATCGGTGGAGGGGAGAATTAAAGATTAATCCGAATCTCCAATAAATATCGGAACGAATTTTGTCCGAAATTGGAATCGAAGAATTCGGACTTATTTGGGATCCATTTGGTGGATGAGGTGTTTTTTTCGCAGATGAATTATGGAAAAGTGGAGATTTAGTGTCCACTTCGCAATCGAGAGAGGAAAGGGCTTTCGGAAGGATTAGTTCGAGTAATGAAGAACTATGAGTTTTGCAATTCGCTTAACGACTTTTTTTGTTGGGCTTAATTAAGGACTTTTTGTTTGGAACCGTAAAAGGATTACTTCTTTTGAGTATCTACACAAGAGAGAGTCGTAAAATAAAAAAATATTATTCCACATTTTGCTCTACATAAGCCCAACATGATACGAGTAACGAAATTTTGGCTTTACAACATTTAAAGACTGCTACTGCTACAACTACCTAATTTAAAGACACAGATACTTACCTACTACAAAATGTTGACAGCCAGATGTACACCAAGTACAGCTATTTCTATAGTTATATTCGCAGATTTATTCGAGCAAATTTCACAGAATTAGTTTAATTACCTATATTCAATTTTTTCTCTGCAAGAACCCATTTTCGGTCATCGCACTCGTAAAAATCTAGTTCAGATTTACCCTTAAATCTGCAAAATACAAATCTTTTATCACAAGAACTAAAAGCTTCTAGAGCTCTCCATATGAAGGATAGTGGAATTAGCAGTTACTTAGCAATTTGTCGATATATGGAAGCGGTCCAACGGGAAATAACCGCGAGACACATTTCGGAATGAAATATAAATCTACTGTACTAAGTAATATTTTAAGTGTTCTCGTTAATTTAGTGATCGTTAGCGACAATTCCCTGAGTGTTTTGGTTGGATTGCTGTAAAAAATGTAATCGAGTAAGAAAGAGAGACAAGTATTATTTTTAACTAGATTAAAGTATCGGCCTATATTCATGCAACTGCAGGGCAAAGGCCTCCATCATTGAATTCAAGTAACGATAGCAATGATGAGTATAAGCATAATCACCACGCTTGCCAATTGTTTGAAAATTCGAAACTTTTGTTGCCCGACCCGGGAATTAAACCCGATAGTTTATTGTTGAATCGATAGGTGGACATTAAGTCTTTTTTTCTTCCTCGCCCCTTTCATTCGGGGTCGGGTGTCGTCGTGTTTAGGCGCCAGGATTCTATCCTGGGTTGCCCGTGTATTCAGTTGAGCCCGTTCCAGGTTGTTGTCCAGGGGATGGATAAGAAATGCGGGTTGGTGATCACAAACCCGAGCAACGTTCGAAAATTCGAAACTTTTTTGTTGCTTGACCCGGAATTCGAACCTGGGACCCCGAGGTCTTGGCCCGTTATTTAAACCACTAGACCAACGGGGCGTTGTGAAAATATGTGTATCTACTAGGAAATGTAAACTGACGTATCTAAGTGTAATGTTAATACCAAAAGATGATATAAATGAATATGAATATGAATAATAAACACTACATGTACTGAGTCCCTGATCGATAATATCCATAGATTTAATGCAGTATATAAATCTATGATAATATCAATTTAAATAAAAGTAAAGTTTTATTTTTGTATTCCATTATGTTATTATAATTTACATGCAATAAAAACTTCACAACTGTCAAAGTGTGGAGGATTGAGCATGTAGTGTAATTGAATGTGTTGAAAACACTATGTACCTAGGACTGATCTTGGACTACCGACTGTCATGGCACTTAAAAATTAACACTATTAGTAATAGGATTCGCAAACTCATCTGGGTATTTAAAAATTGAGGTATGTTACTTCTGTCTACTAGTAGTATTTTATTATCTGTGCTTCTGTTGACCTCTTAAAGCGCATTTACCTTGCATTGGCACAATCTGTGATCAGCTACTGTATACCCATATGGGGTGGTGCCTCTAGAATTAAGTTCCTTGAAGTAGAAAGGGCTCAGAGATGCCTACTGAAGACTATGTTCTGTAAGCCGATTAGATTTCCCACTGATGAGTTATATCAAAAATATAATATTTTATCTGTTAGAAAACTGTACATTGTTAACACTATACTTAAATTACATAAAACTCCAAAATATAATCCCACTTCTCAGGTAAGTAGAAGGCAGCGTAAAGTGGCTCCAGTTCCGTCATGTAAAACCCTAATGGCAAGACGTCAGTACCAAGCTCACTCTGCCTACCTCTATAATGTGTTAAATTACAAGTACCAAATCTTTAGCCTTAAATATTACAACTGTAAAACTATGTTGGTCAAGGGACTTGTAACACTTGAATACAATGAAACTGAGGACTTGCTGATCAAAAATTCATTGTAGGAAGTTAAATTAAATCTTTAATAAGACACACTCACACAATTAGCATGCATGCATACACGAGGACGGACACACACACACACACTCAAGCGCACACAAACATACATAAACACACATACACACTTAATTCATATTTTGTTTTATTTTATATAGTTTACTGTTTTGTCTTGTAGAATAATTAATTTGCCTGTTACCTACCTACTCTTTAAATATTTTTAACCAAAACCATTTGTATCCAGGAAGAGCGGAACCTCCCACTACAGGCATTATAACGTGCCTCCTGGGTTGGTTCTGGTCAATCGCATAATTATTATGTAAAAAATGTTAAAGAAATAAACTATTTTTATTTTTATTTATTATTTTATTATTTTATTACTACTTACATTATCTAACATTACTTATATTACCAAACATTTTGTTTTGATTACTACTTACTCTTTTTTTAATGGTTGTCCAAAAGACCAAAAGTTGGTTTTCTATAGTAAGACAGATTGTCCCTGTGCAACGGTGCTCCGAAAAAACTATGTACCATCAAAAACATCTGTTGTGGAATTGATACAAACATAAGTATTATCGACAATAGTGTAAGTTTAGTACCTATTTGCTGTATGCAAAAGACTCTTTGGCTTTAACGTTTTCAAATCTACGTAAACGCCAGCCACATTTGGAACTAAATCTTACAAGTAGTGTAACCACACTAGTAAATTAGCGTGTTTTAAGCGGCGCCGGCAAGACGCGCGTCCGAACGCGGCCGTAAATCGCAATTTTGGAATTACCGCCCGAAGATCGACGCTTTTGGTATGCTGGCGTAGAGTTAGGAACGCTTAGACATTCATCCAGTTTTGAAATTCCAACTTGTAAGGGTGGTTTACATAAAATTTAACACCAAACTGTAATTTGGCAGTAGCTTCACGCGCCTGTCGCTCAATATGTAAACTTATAGACACCACATAAAATTTTATTGTGGTGTATTTTACTTTTATGTATTATTCCTTTAACTTTCATGGATTTTTATCTGAAATAAATAATTTGAATTAAATTGAAAATACAAATAAAAATAAAATTGAATTGTATATTTAATATTACACTGGAAATGTAATCGATTAAAAACCATTAATAAATATTTTGGTTATAATTGTCTTTTTTCTTCATTTGTGGTGTGACACAAAAGAGGCCTACGTCCAGCAGTGGAAAAACAATGGCTGTTGATTGATTGAATTGTTATTTATGCAATTAAATAGTTTATGTAAATTGAAAATACAAATCCTTGCTAAAACTGTTTCAAACATTAAAAAAAGCTGTGTCATCCATTAGGATCTATTAATTCTATTAAGATTGATTAATAATAAAGTTGGAGACACGTAGGTACATAACTTAAAACATTGACAAAACGCCCGCTGGCTTGCATCGTAAAGCCTTCAATTAATTCGTCGGCACAGAAATGTCTTGGTAGCTCAATAGTTAGAGCATTCGTCCGTTAATCGGAAGTTTGTGGGGCTGATGAGTCCTGTCCTAGAAATATTTATAAAGCAGGCTTTTAATCGTTGAAAACACTATATTTTTACTTTAACAGTTTACTATAGCATCATATATTTACAGTATTTAAACTTGAAAAATTATGTTTCAGGCGGGGACTCGAACAGGCATCTCCTCGCATGCCGGGCGCTGGGCTGAAATGGTAAAGCACCGCGCCTGCCTGAGTCCCGCCTGAGACAATTTTTCTAGTTTAAATATTGATATTTTAATAGCAATTAACTTGCTTAAATATCTTTTAATAAAATGATGTCTCAGAAGGGACTCGAACCCGCATCTCCTCGCATGCCGGGCGCCGGGCTGAATTGGTAAGCACCGCACCCGCTGAGAAGAATATCAATATTTAAACTAGAAATATTATGTCTCAGGCGGGAACATAATTTTTCTAGTTTAAATATTGATATTCTAATAGCAATTAACTTGCTTAAATATCTTTTAATGCATATATTTATAGTTGGATTTGTCTATTCATTCTTAGCTCTACAAGATTGGCTTTTAACACGCCCGGGGCCCCGGGCACATTTCCCGCTGTCACGGGCAGTTACAGCTCTTGCTTTTCTCACCCGCTTCCATTATCTCCACACTCCACTTCCCTATATGAGAGCACTTTATGTTGCTAAAACAATGTTTTGCGGAAAGATTACATATACGTAATATATATCTTAATTATTATTTGAGAACCTATTACTATCGTAAGGAGGTTAAGTCAAGCACCTAATTTAACCCTTTCGCTCATCTTTTAAAGTTGTCAATAATCACAATATTACATTGATTTATTACAAATATAACAAAACCCTGTAAGGATGCAGTAGAGGACTCACAGTTTTAATTACAATAACTATTCACCAATTGTGATTTGCGATGGAGTTTTATGGTAGGTAGATAAATAGACTAAACTTAGTCGCATGTAGATTAAAAAAAAACACACCGAAGCTATAGGAAAATTTAAAAACCTTTTTTTTTGTAATATTAGGGGTTAAAGTATGAAATTGCCGTTTTGTATGGACGAAATCAAAAAAAGTCATTTTTCCATACTAACAATTTTTTAGTTTTTTTTTAAAAACACCTGAACCGTTTTCGGTGTAATTAAAGGTGAAAGTTAGATGGTTATAAAGCTACGCATTATAGTATTTAAATTTCTGAAAATCAAAGTATATAATACAAATATACTTAATTGAAGCAAGAAGGTCAGCTAACACATTGTAAGGGGTCTTTTCAACGACTTCCTTTGAAGTAATAGGCATATTGCATTTTTTTTAGTCAAAAGTTACTTTATTTAGTTTTTGATACAATACAAAAAGAATTACGCAATAATATGACTATACTTAAGAGCTATAAACAAAATAAAAAGTGGGAAAATAATCGGCAATTTCATACTTTAACCCCTATTATTTAAAAAAAAGCCACCAATTCTGAGTCGGTGCCAAAACAAGATCATTAAAAACTCAAAATATGTGGTCTTTGTCACGCTAGTAGTAATTTTTTTAAAACCTAAGTTTTTTGTTTCCTACCAAAAGTAATTAACGTTGAATCCTTAAATTATTAAAAAGCATTCATCTCGGGGTACTGGGTTCGAGCCCCAGATCGGGAAATAAGACTTTAAAATTTCCGAACCTCGGGTTTGTGATCACCAACCCGCATTTGGCAAGCGTGGTGATTATGCCTTTATCCATCATTGCTGTGGTAATTTGAATTCAATGATGGAAGCCTCGTTACAAAATTTTTATTAATTATTAAACTTAATTTCTTTGAAATAATAACTCTCAAACCGTTATCAAGATAAGCTATTATCGCGTGTCGGACAAGCTAATTAAACAAATAACAGCTCCTTAACATTAAGGGGACGTCAAACAAATTCAATTTGTTTCCCCCGGGGGGAGGGGGTAGGTTAGGGGGTAAGTGCCAGATAATTGGCAGGATTTACGGAGCGGTTCCGCCTAATGTCCGAGGTTTCTAGGTTTCGTCTTCGTTGTTTGAAAATATGGGACTAGTTGATGTTAGTTGGATGGTTGTTTCATACAAACAGTTCGGTTGTTGTTGGAACTATTCGAATTTTGATAGTGTAGTTTTATTGTGAATATTTCAACGGATGAAAAATAGAGTCTCGAATTTATTCCTTATATCTTTTTGTTGGACTTACATAGATTTTAAGTAACTATCGGATACGGTAAAAAAACTAATGATGTATCCGTGAAATCGAAAACAAAAAAAAAGTTAAATTGAGATCCTCCTCTTTTTTGAAGTTCAAATTTGTATTACGGAAGACGACTATTTTTATAGATTTTGCCGTCATTGCGGGGTGCGTCATTTTAAAGATTAAAAAAAAAACTCACGTTTTAAAAAAGGAAATTTTTATTTTTTGAGAAATAACATAGCAATGACTTATAAATTTGTTTATTTATATAATTGAAAAAAATAACAAAAAGATCTCTCCGGCGGGGAATCGAACCCCGGTCTCCCGCGTGACAGGCGGGGATACTGACCACTATACTACCGAAGACTGTGGTCGTGGATCCAAAATTTATGATCTTATTCCGTTACTTCTATAAGCGTTGATAATAACCATTGTTGGCGGATTGATAAGATTATTTCGGTACTCAATGATATTTTATTATGATAATAATTTACAATCTATATATATAAAAATGAAAACTGATTTAATGACTGACTGACTGACATATCAACGCACAGCCCAAACTACTGGGATTTAAAATCTGAAAATTTTCACGGTGCTTCCTTTTATAGTGTAGGTGAGCACTAAGAAAGGAATTTTGGAAATTCCGCCTCTAAGGGGGTAAAAAGGGCCCCATAAGTTTGTATGAAACTCCTTCAGTTTTGAAGCTAAGTCGATGAAAATTGGTATCCAGCTACCTGATTAAAAATGAAGAATGACGTCTTTCAGGATTTTTGAAAATTTAATCTTTAAGGGGATAAAAAATGGGGGCAAAGTTTGTTCGGTTCCGCGTCATATCCGTACTCTTTACATATTTGTACTCTCTGACTTTACTTAGTTTGTTATGACATTCAATGTGTCAATCAGAAAATAAATATCATTTCTTACAAATAGAATAGTATTATTTTAGAATTTAATAATAGGCGCCAAAATGGATGAATTAACTAAGTTAAAACGTACACGAACTTCATTAAAAGGCTGCATTATAAAATTTGGCAGCCAGATACAAACCCTACGAGAAATTTCTGATTATGAATTAAAATTAGTGAGTGACCAGTGACAAAATTAAATGTACAAAATTACCAAGAATAATTTGGAAGAGATACGACAACAAATAATTAAATTACTGTGGGTCACAGTAGGAAAATGAGATTGAAGGAAAAAATAACCTTCAGGAAATTACAACACAGCTTAAACTGAAACTGCAGAGTTTGAATTCGATAGTACGAAACAATTCCATGTATGTAGAAGGTACTGAGGAGCAAAGGTCGGCCACAAACAAACCTTAGGACATCTAAATTGAACTCAGTACCATTCCCCAAGGACGAAACATTCAAAAACATCATTAAACGGTTGGATACTTACTTAAAACTGAACAGATGTGATGATATCGATACAAGGAAATACACGTTTCTAACATCTTTAAGCCCAGAATTACATCAGAAAACGTATTATATTATATTTATGTGCTCAACGGGACCCTTGTGAGTTAGTTAAAATTCAGTTAGTAAAAATGATAAACATCTCAAAATTGGACAGATTACTAAAAGATTTTTAAATAGTGTTTGACGGAACTCTTGTTTGCATATCAAACTATAAAGCTCAATTAGTGCTTCAAGAAAATGTGACACTTATTTTCATCTAGACGTATTCCATACGCCCTGAAGGACAAAGTTGACGGAGAAATAGGAGGCTTTGTAACGAAAATTTTGACAAAACTTGATAATTCCTATTGGCTGTCTTATCTATATTTAGGAACATATTCAGAAAATAAATAACAGTACTTATAAATAGAATGGTATTATTTAGAACTCAATCATTTTTGTTTACCTATACGGTAGAGACAAATGTTGGGAAATCGAAAAAAGTGTGTAGAATAAATTTGGTGAGTGAATTTATTTATTTGTACAACCAACACTACAATATACGTATAATAAAATTCCTTTACATGCAATATGCATGCAAAACTTAAAGTAAGTAAAAATGGAATAGGTAATCAATTATTAAATCTTAAAAACTACACTGTTGTACCTCATGAAATTATCAACTATATTAAGCAGTACAAAAAACTGGGCATAGACCCGTATCTCAGGCAGAATAAGATAAGTGTGTTGCAATAACACTGAGCAGCTAACCGGTGGATTAAATCAATATAGACTGGTAGACCATTTGAAAAGCTTCCGTTTATTCTGGTTTGCTGTACTTGGCCAAAGTGTATGAACAAAAGCGGTGATTTTTCAAAAGTGTATCTACGAGGAAAGTGTATCTTAGAGGAGATGATTTGATAAACTTCTATTTAGTAACGATTTTTCTTTTTATGACGCAAAGCTTTTAAGGCATAGTTTGTTTATTGAACCTTCCTATTTAACGCATCTAAATGGAATTTTTATTTAATTTTCACCATATTTAAAAAAATACACTTTTAAAACATGAAAATAGAACGGTCAGAAAAAAATAACCTCACTTCATAATTCCGTGTTGTTTAACTTAAGAATAGCTACCACCATTCACCCACTAATAACAGTGGCAGTAGTAATTAATTATGTTTCGCTGACATCATTGAAGCTGAAGAAATAAGTAACAATTTAAAGATACAGTGGTCAGTACAGACGAATCAGTTCTCTATCCTGTAAAGTTTCTGAACACTATTAATCCTGCTGATCATCCTCCATCCATCCATGCCTCGAACCCACATCCCACATAAAAGTTTTGTGAAACTACGTCAGCCTTGATGCTATACTAGCTGTTGCCCGCGACTTCCTCCGCGTCAATTTCTGTTGTTCTGATCGCGATTATTTTTGCAACATTTTTCACTCTCCGCTCCTATTGGTCGCAGCGTGATGTTATATTTAGCCTTAAGCCTTCCTTGATAAATGGACTATCTCAAAAACAAAATTTTTTTTTTCGAACCAGTACTCCCTGAGATTAGTGCGTTCAAACAAACAAACAAACTCTTCAGCTTTATAATATTAGTATAGATGTTGTATAAATTTTGTAGTGTTGTTTATAAGTTGTGAAAAACGGTGGAAAATTATGTGGTTGATTATTAGTGTTTAATATCAAATTGAAGTACTTGAAACTTCGTCTATCGATCATGAAGGGAGAATGTCATAGGACTGCCTTTTCCAGAGCTCTACGCCGATGCTGGTACTACACCGTCTAAGTCCGACGTCCACCGTCCGATCTAGGTCTTTTATCCAAACGTAGTATGCAAGCAAATTGTCTTTGTAAAATAGCCTTTTTATCGCATACGGATCGAGAAAAATGGATTTACCTACTTGGTTGGAAACTAAGAATTTGGTTTTTTACACAGGGCCACTTCTTCCGGGCTCTACGCCAGTTATTCGAATAAAGCCTTGCAAGCTGCTTTGAATGGTTTGTTGTACTACAGCATTGACAGTTTTTTAAGCTTCAAATGATATTGTACTTCAAATTTCATGTAAATGCAAACAGATGTGGTGCGAGCTCGCTTGGACCACGATACGCTAGGAGAACCAACACCGGATCCCTAAAACAATAGTATAAATCGGCCCCTTTCATCCAACTATTGTATCAACGGGCCCCGGTAAGCCGGCAACGACGTATTGGCTCCCACTAAGTGCCCACCACCACCTCGCTCGAGACGGCCACCCCCGGCACCGTAGGCAAAGGAAGTCGAGGAAAAAAGTGGAGGAGAGGGGGTTGAGTCACGACGAAAACTGTGTAACAGATAAAATACCACGCGCGCGAAGCCGCGGGCATCAGCTAGTAGTTGAATAAAAAGTAAATTTATATCCGATTTATTATTCTTTTGTTTGAACATTTGATGATATTTTTCATAATTTTATACTCTGACAGGTACTAATACTAAAACGTCATGGCCTATCGCTATAAAGTAATAGTAATATTATTTATTTCAGTTTTTAACCATATTTGTACATATAACTTAATATTTATTACAAAGATTCATAAAGGAAATCAAATACAAAATTAAATTATATACTAACAATAAAAATATAGGGTTTATAAGATAATAATCCAAAGTTTATATAAATATATAACTGACACATGAAATTTTGTCAAAACTGATGGTAGGTACCTACACGACTTTCTTGGCCAACCGTATATTGAATTTAATGATGGAGGCCTTTGCCCTGCAGTGGTATGATTATAGATTACTAATTTACTTTTTTTTACTACTTTTGTGGAGGCCAGTATCCAGCAATGGACTGATAAGGCTGGTGATAATTATTATAAACTAGCTTTTGCCCCCGGCTTCGCACGCTTTAAATTTGGGGTAGGTACCTAATAATAAAATTTCACGGTTTTTTTGTTTGTCACAAGTAGTCCGAATACCAATTTTTTGATATCTACCTTGAAAATTGCGGAATGCTCCATACAAACTTCCACCCCCCATTTTAGGGAAGTGGGGGGTTAGAAAGAGACAAAAAGTAATATGTCACTCTACATCCCTTCAACTACTCGTATCTCCGCTTAAAAAATCCCGTCAATTCGTTGCTCCGTTTGGCCGTGAAAGACGGACAAACAAGCAGAAACACACTCTCCCTTTTATAATATTAGTATGGAAGTATGGATGATGCTTGTCTGTGATTACTTGTTTGTCAGAGGCTGAAAATAAGTAGCTTTTGTTTTGTTTTAGTCAGGATAGTTGTTCCTTTACGGCCGGTCCCAATAATCTATCTATCGCCAGTTTTGTCATTTCGGAGATAGGAAACAGTTTCTATCTCTGATTTTGCCGTCCAGAGAAACAAAGACAGAAGTTGTTTTCTATCTCCGATATGCCAAAACTGAAGATAGATAGGTTATTAGGACCGACCGTTAGTCTAATCATCTAAAGGAGTTTTACTTCGGAATTTGAGATACCCAGCTATAAACTTGTATTAACTTTTATTATGACATTTTAAAACTCGTCTTAAAACCTGTAGACTATATGGTAGGGAGTCCGCGTCTGTCAAAGACTGAGGTCAAAAGTCACAAAAATCCACTTTTTTTGGGATTATTTCGTTTCCTATAGGTTTTGTGCTATTTATATGTTCGTCAATATTTATTGTAGAAGACAAAATTTCCTACAGGATAAGTCTAGAGTTTTTTTTGTATGTTGAATTGTAATCGAGATATAAGGGAATAAAGAAATAAAGTAAGAATTTCGAAATTTGAGATACCCAAACACTGCATAGAAACACTCAAATTCCGAAATTCTTACTTTAATTTGACTAAGATTACTGGGATATTATCTCTCAACCTTATAATGTTTACTAGGTACTCTTAGGATAGGATTTATATGATTTAATTGCTATTGTTTTAACTGTCAAGGCTTATCATTACAATTGGATTTATCTAAATTATGAGGCTGGCTGTAGTACGCAGTTTGGCGATCTCGGGAATGACCCTAAACTAGTAAGTTGGTGTTAATTGGGGTTATTTGACCGGGGTACGGTTACGGACCCAAATGTAGAGTCGTTAGGGACCGTGATGGCGCTTTGGAAGATGTTAGTAAACTAAACTTCATGTAATATAGTGTGATGTAGTAATAATGTTACAATGTCATTATTACTCCTTTTATCTTATAGTAAGGCTACTCGTATCTTTCTCATGATCATTGAAAGACCATCCTTCAAGGGTAGTCTGGTGTCAGAGTATTCCAAGCCGCCTTGGTCTTCGACGTAACTTGTCCTTTCGACTTTAATGTAGCGGCAGAAGCAAGGGCCAACGGCTTAACGATTACTACAATTATAAACCCACATAAGTCCACTGCTGGCCATAGGCCTTTCTAAAAGTAAAAGTCTTAACGTAATTGCCATGCATGGCAGGGGCATATTTCAAAATTCAGCGTCTAGGCCATAAGATTTGCAGCCCCATAAATTAATGGAACAATGCCTAACAAATCATTCGTCCTGATAAGTCCTGACTGATTCCGAATTTCCAGTGTCGCTATGATTTCCCACTGCCACCGTCTCCCAGTCGCGTCTTGATGACTACGATACTTACAACCAAAGTTAATTACAATGTTTGTTGATTACGTTGGCTTTTAAAAAATTTTTGAAGCATATAAAACCCGCATTTGGGTAGCGTGGTGATTATGCCAGTTCCCATCATTGCTGTGGTAACTTGAATTAAATGATAGAGGCCTTTTTCCTGCAGTGGGATGATTATAGGCTGTTACTTTACTTTACTTTTTACTTTATATATAAAGCTGATCGCAAGATTCTTCTTGCCTCCTGGTCTACCGCTCCAAGCCATGGCCCTTTTGACCACAGGGTAAACATTCCCCTAGTTGGCAGGCAAGTTGGAAATAACGCTGCTTAATTCTTTTTGGCATTTTAGTGGCTTTTGATCACACCCAAAGGATGAAAAGAAGTGGATTTTATTTTAGTCCAAAACCACATGGCCCTACGTATTAAAAATTGCCGCTGAAATGAAAACGAGAAGTGCCACCGATCGATTAGAAATTATACCATTAAGGTACCTCTCCAACAAATATCAATAGCGTTTTAATATAAAACTTTTTTGAAACGTTGATTAATGGAATGAAGTTATTTATTGAAATAATAAACATTATGTCACGTGAACTTTTTTAATCGAAAACTTTGGATTTTATTCTTTCAGTGGACAATTTATTGTTTTTAATTCAGGTGGCTCGATAAAGAGGTGTAAGCGACTACGCGGAAATCACTAGTGAGCTATACAATTAATGTTAGGTGTTGCACTGCGCTCGGGGTAGGGATGGGATTCAACATATCGATTACCATGTTAAAATATTTTATTCAAATACAAAAAGTAAAAATTCCTGATACTTTCTGATCTCATGGGCTGACTATAGACGGAGAATAATTCACTAGCAATTTATGGTTTTATTCTTGACTTATTTCTTTTTGCTACTATCGTCTTATTTAATTGAAATGATCTGTACCAATTTTGAGGTGCATACTATCGAACAAGTACTTCCTTGAAAACGATCCGTCGTCAGATAATCACAAACTATATTATCAGGAAAAACAAGAAAACGGAAATACTAGGATTCATTAACTTTTAAGGACATAATAAAAAAATTGATTTTGCTATATACATAATGAATATCTGCACTCTCATTAAAACCCACAATACAGTGAAGTAGAGAAGAAACAGTGAAGGAAAGAAGAGAATGAATGCACCAAGAAAGAACTTCGTCAAAATTATAGTTTCTACAAACGTATTTGTACTTATTAACTTTTATTACCAATGTTCGTAGATTAATTTATTTGAAATCCAAGTTCTTAAGTCGTTTAATTTTTCAACAAGCTCTTGATAAAAATAATAGTAATAAGAATCTGTCAATAAATATTCTTTACTGCATTCAAATGCATATTCAAATTCAAATTCGAATACTTTATTTGCCATTAAACAGGGTATAGTACAAAAAAATATGTCGATGTTAAGTAAAAGATACAGTAGCACCTATTTAGCCATATACAATAGCATGCAAATATAAAATTAACAAATAAATAGATTGGTAGTGTAAATAATTCTAATTGATAATAATAGTTAAATAAGCTTTGATCGCATCAATATTGTATAAATAATATAACATTCATGTCTTATCTTTCAAAAAATCGTCAATGGAATAATATGTCTTTTCTAAAAGCCATCTAGATAGATAGGCGTAGATACGCAAAGAATTGTTAAACATTGTGACCGGGAGCTTTTTAAATTTTCGGTTATTTTATTATAATTTTTTATGCACATTGAGTAACTATTTTATTTACATATACTCTAGAGTAATACTTATTATTAGTGTTTCTTAGATATGCATTTTTATAGTGAAGCTTTAATATGTCTTGTATTGTCGTGGATGTGGTAGGACATCAACACACAATCTGATTAAAAAGAAAGAAATTCTATGAATATTTATATTTTGTTAAATGAAGTTTTAATTATTCTAGTTTTTCTTTAAGTTTATCTGCACATTATACTTCTTATAATATTAGAAAAGCATGCTTGGTTCTGTTATGAATACAAATTTAGATTTGCATGTCATCTTTGAAAGATAAACGCTTGCACTGTAGTATGTAAACCCACCTTATACCATATTTTATTGCAAAAAAATATTTGAACATAAACTTGAATTCGTCATTTGTCGATATCTTTATGTTATCGATAAAAAAATTACGTTTTACCTCATCTCTATAACCCCCCGTTTCCTGCCGTCCGTTAATTCTACAAGTTTTCCAATAGCCGCCGATACACCTGTGCTACCATGTTTATTGTATTTCACCTTTCATTCCTTACCCCTGCCTTCTAAATTCACCCCAATTTCCACCACATAAGGTCCATGCATAACCTCAATGTTGCAGGAAATGAAAGAAGTCGTGGTTTATTTACGTTTTCTGTGGTGAAATTATTTGCCAGCTATTTGCAGGTTGAAAATATTAGCTCGGTTTAGTATGTAGCAGGAATCCGAACATTGTACTTCATTTTTAAACCGACGAACAATGACGGTTCTCTTTATAGCTTTTTTTATTTAAGACGATCTATTCCTTTCTAATACCAAAAACGAATACCAATGGGATTTGTATATTGTCGTAATTAATTTAATATCCCGAACTATCCTATTCTATTTTGGGACCCATGGTATTCGTCCGGAAAATGAAATTAATAACGATTGAAACAAATAGCACTGGTATTAGTTTTTGGTAATAGAAAGAAATATTTTTTTAAGACGCTTTATTTTAAGACGAAGTTTTTATTCAAGCTTCAGCTCAAAGTCGTTTATAAAAGTAGAGTTGAAAATGCTTTCCACATTATTGATTAATCTCATATTTCTGTTGGCCCAACACAAAACTAGATTTTATTCAAAAGAAAAATCAACAATATAGAAAAATATCAGTATATAAACTTGAAAAATTTTGTCTCAGGCGGGACTCGAACCCGCATCTCCTCGCACCTCGGGGTTCGAGTCCCGCCTGAGACATTATTTTTCAAGTTTTTTACTGATATTATAAGTGCAATTAAGTTGCTAAAATATCAAATAAAAGAATATAGAAAAATGTTACTGAAAATATACCTTTCCTTAATAAAAAAAAACGAATGTTGAAATTTTTATTTACCTTTATTGTACTTTGAGTAGGTTATAAAGAAACAAGTCAATGGAATTGACTGAACTTGTAGAAAATTAAACGTAACAAATACTGTTATCTTTTCTACTGTTGATAAAAGGTGTCCTCGAAAAAATCGATCCAAAATGAAAATTTATATAGTGATTGATTATGGAACGTAAAAAAATATCAAATCGTCAACATTAAAATTAAATTAGCCTCGCTACATTAAATTAATAGAAAAATAACATGAGTAGATTAAAGCTGGATGTTTAAAAACTGAGACTAAATCGAGCGTCATAATTCCATTTATTTTATTTAATAATAACGGTTACACACGATGCACTGTCAATACTTAGAGGGTAAGGGACCCCAAATAATACAATTATGGGACCCTCCACATCACAGGGATGATTTAATTTAGTTTGTTTAGTGATATTAAGGCGATTCAATTGATTTACTGATCGTTTATGGAGATTAAAAACTAACTGCTCAGATGCTATTAGTTTGCAAACACTTTAAGCTATAGCGTTTTTTTTATTATTAAGTACTAATGGCTAGAGCATTTACTAAATTATTTAGATACTATAATTAATCCTTCTTGTGATTCATAAAAAAAAACAATTCAATTGAAATGAAAAAGAAAATGGAATGAATTGAATGAAAAGAATCAATAAAACAAAATTAATTCCTGGCATGACTGTAAATTTGTCATTGATAGCTTCTTTGGGACCGATTTATAGTTAGTCGTACCAATTACGCAATGAATCTCGTGTTCAAAGCCATTTCTGATTTAACTCTAAAACAGAACACATCACCACTTTTTAACCTATGGGAGCCTATGGGTATCATGGGGGTAATGTCAAAAGAAGGAGGCAGTAGCGTCTTCTCTACATTATTGGACAAACTGTAATAGCCTAACATGCCTGCTAAATATGGCGATTATTGAGGCCTATGCCTACAGCAGCGGATTGAGTCAGGCTAATAAATAACGATTTATTTTTATTTTTATTTATTTATTAAATTTAGGACCACTAACAAGATCACAATACATAATTTAAAATATAAAGAAATTAATATACAGATAATATCATTGTGATCTCAGCAACGCTGGTCACTGTATTAAATAAAGGAGTTTTTATATGGATGAAGCTTGTTACAAACATTTATTATCGCAATGCTTATGTTACTTTACATAAAAAGAAATGAAAGACTAGTAGTACAACGCTAAAATTAATTACAATGCACTTATATTGAGTCCATGATACCACTGCATAAACAGTATTGTCATGCACCCAACCCCATCTACTCAATGACAACCCGTTCAAGTTTATCAACAACCAATCCCTTAAAACTATTTCGCCCACAGGCATTAATATTTATTTATCATTAAAGATCTCATTGCATGAGTGCATCATACGCATAATTGAACAAGCAATGTGGGTTTCTATATAAAATAGCGGCTCGTCCCGGCTTCGCACGGGTGGACATATACAGCAAATACAACAATAAATATAGCCTATGTCACTCAAGGTGAATGTAGCTTTCCAATGGTGAAAGAATTTTTGAAATAGGCACACCAGTTTTTGAGTTTATTCATTACAAACATACACACACAAAAATACAAATCTTTCCTCTTTATAATATTAGTGTAGATTACAGTGGGTAAATGTTTATTCGATGTTATTATGTCAAAATAACATCGAATAAACATTATTATGTCAAAACAACACGATTTTATGTATGTCAAAATAGTTTCAGTCATAATGTCATTTAAATGTTACATTTTATTAGTCAAGAAGTAATAAGTCTTGTACCCCCGGGGTCAGTACGGCCCTGTGTAATGATTGGGCGCACTTAGAGGTTAACTTGTTTGATAACGTCATAACCTGTGATCATAACATCTAATTTTTATACGTAACCATAACTCATGTTTGAAATTGAAATTTTACGGTAATATTGCTCTAATGTAAAGGCTATGCTCTGGAGCACCTTATGTGGTTGGAATAGATGCGATTTTGCAACAGATGTGTATAGACTGATTCGAAAGCCACTGTACATGCAAGTTAAGATGTAAGTAAGATTATTTTTTAATGTTATTGTGGTCTGTAGGCAGTGGGATTATCACCGCTAAAGGTATATTTTTTAATGTTACTGATTGTCATCCATCTAACAGGCTGCCTCAGAAAACGTTATTCAGCTAAGTTCAATTCAGTAACAAATGCAAAGTTACGCGACACTTCATGTAATGATTTAACGTTGATGAACGAATAAACCTAAAACTTATATATGTATATACTAAAAATATGAAAACTTTGTATACAGATCACACAAAAATAATAAAGTCGCAATTATTTAAAAAAATAGTGGTAAGCGTAGAAGAGTAATAAATCTTTATGTGCGAACACAATAAAAAAAATATTGATACCGACTGATTTATTAAATATATTAGAAATAGGTAATACTTTTCTTTTTTACATACAGTAAATAATCACTTTTGTAAGCGAAGGCGTGTTCTTTGCTTTAGAAATTTGGATTCTAGACATCGTAGGTTGAAAGACAAGAATATTAAAATTTGATTTTAATAAAAACAAAAAAAAAGTTTTACTTACAGAATTAGCTCACATTTATTAGGATTTCATATCTATACTAATACATATTATTAAGCTGAAGAGTTTGTTGGTTTGTTTGTGTGAACGCGCTAATCTCAGGAAGTACGGGTCCGATTTGAAAAATTCTATTTGTGTTGGATAGTCCATTTATCGAGGAAGGCTTTAGGCTATATAACATTACGCTGCGACCAATAGGAGCGAAGCATGAGTGAAAATTGTTGCAAAAATAGTCGCGATCATAATAACAGAAAATGACGCGAACGAAGTCGCGGGCGACAGCTAGTTGTATATAAGTTCATTCCGACTTTTCGAAGACTTTATTGCGATCATGGTTACAGGAAGACAAGATACCGACTCAGTTTATTAAACAAAATTATACTTATGTCTTAGCATGAGCAAAATATACCTAAATGAAATAAAATAGAGGACCAATTAAAATTATTTTAGAATATAAATCTTTGTATTAACAACATTATGGTCACCCTAACTAAGCAAACAACCGAAACACCCAAACGTTTCTATCAGCTTCCAATATAAAATGTTCACATGAAATATTGTGTACAAAATGGGAAACGTAAATTCATGGAAGTTTTATTCATTGAAGTGGCACGTCCGATCGCTGCAAAGTCCGAATATCGTCTGTGTGCAACAAAAACACGTGGGACCTTGGGTGGGGAGGGGCGTGGCTTACACTCGAGCGGCCAATGGGGTGCGCGCATTCGTTTTTATGTCTCTATCGGTTGCGTCAGGTGTCCTGCTCAGATTCGTAGATTACCGTAGTCGATTCTTCATTTCTGGAGCTTGAGTTGAATCAATTTTTTTATTGGCATTTAAGTTTGGAGCTCGCGAATATGGTGGTGCCCGCAATTCGTTCCGAATGTGGCTGAATTAAATGTGAAAGGAGTTTCAATGTTTGCTCGTTATGGACTTGTTCTGTTTGAATAGTTAGTAGAGAGTTTTAATTTTGTATTTTACTAGTTACTCGTATTTGTAATACACTGCTGTTGTATTTGAGAAGGCTTAAACAGCTTAGATTTTGTTAGAGTATAAATACAATGTTCAGTTACTTAAAAGTCTGTTTTAAATTGTAATCTCTTAACTTAATTGAAATACTAACAAAATAATTTGTAATTTGTGGCAATAATTTAATCCTCCTTTAAATTAAACGGTGTCCGATTAATCAAAATTACATTTTCTTAATCCCATTTCATTTTCCACTGTAAAATCTTTATTATTTGTATGCAGTAAAGTTTAAAATTGTTTGGCAGGTTTGAACAAAAGCTGTTCATATCATAAGCTTATAATAGACCGGTGATAAAATCGGGACAAAGCAAAGGTGTCCCTAATTGATGCCGGTATGAATGGCCAGCGCACCCTTTGTAGGGAAGAGGATAGGGTGTGCCGTCACTGCTGGCGTTTGAATCTTTAATAATAAAGTATTTAAATCTGAATCAATCTAAATGTAATTTAGCAAGAATTATTTTGATCACAAATGTATTATGAAATTGGAATTAGAATTTTAAAAATAGCTTAGCAAAACATCTTTGTGTTGTAAGTATGTTATATAAGTGACTTCGTCCGCGTCAATTTCTGTTATTATGATCGTAATTATTTTTGCAATATTTTTCACTGATGCTTCGCTCCTATTCATCGCAGGGTGATGTTATACGAGTATAGCCTAAAGCCTTCCTCGATAAGAGGACTATCTAACACAAAACTATTTTTGCAATTCGAACCAGTACTTCCTGAGATTAGCGCGTCCAAACAAACAAACTCTTCAGCTTTAAAATATTAGTACAGATTAATTCTAAAATATGTACTGACTGTTATATTTGTAAAGATTTTATTTTATTAGAGTGTGTGTGACTGCTGATAAAGCTAAAGTACCTGTATAATATCACTTCGTTGTCCGTCTGTCTGCCTGTCTGTTCGTCAATGCTCTTTATCTCAGGGATATTATCAAAAATAACAAGTACACAATTATATAATAATTCAAAAATTCACTGAGTAAGTAATACCTACCACATACCTAGTTATATTCCTTTCTATTCTGACTTTACGTAAAAGTACTCCTATCAAAGATAGCTGTTGCCTGCGATTTCGTACGCGTCAATTTCGGTTATTATGATTGCGATTATTTTTGCCACATTTTTCACTGATGCTTCGCTCCTATTGGTCGCAGCGTGTTAGTATATAGCCTAAAACCTTCCTCAATAAATGGAATATCCAATAAAGAAAGAATTTTTAAATTCTAACCAGGACTTCCTGAGATTAGCGCGTTCAAACAAACAAACAAACAAACAAACTCTTCAGCTTTATAATATTAGTATAGATTATTGATCAATAGAAGCATGTATAGTAGAAAGTGTTACTTTACATGCTTAAAATAATTGTCCAAAAATAATTGTCGTTGAAATATCTAGTACTAGTAAGCCCGCTGAGATAGAGGCCCCACCTCGTCCTGTAGTGCGGTATTATGTCACATCCGGTTGGTACAAATCGTTTACTCGACTGCGTCAATAGAAGGGAGTAATTGATACCGTCAATGGAATTTGACTTTTGTGCGGCAAACATTGGCAGTTTATAAACGTTTGATGTATTATGGTGTTATACGGCCGGTACGAATAACCTATCTATCTTTAGTTTTGGCATATCGGAGATAGGAAACAGTTTCTATCTCTGTTTTTGCCGTCCAGAGAAACAAAGACAGAAGTTGTTTTCTATCTCCGATATGCCAAAACCGAAGATAGATAGTTTATTGGGACCGGCCGATAGAGTATTATTTTCAGATTTTTTGGGTTACTTAACCGAATCTATTTAAAACTAGCGGACCCCGCGAACTTTGTGTCGCCTCAGTAGTATTTGATTTTGACGTCTTAAATGTCATTGTCATCAAGTATGGCGTGGGTGAAAAATAAAATTTTTTTTTTTAAATATTTGACTTGCCAACCTTTTTAATAGTTACCACCCTATTCCCCACCAAGACAAACCAAAGAAACCAAAAATCATAAAAATCGGTCCAGCCCCTACTACTTACTTACTTTTGCCCGCGGCTTCGCTTGCGTTAAATTCGGGGTTACAATAAAATAAAATTTCATCCCCGTTAACTAGTCACAAAATAGTCTACATACTAATTTTCAGCTTTCTACCTTAAAATTGTGGAATGCTCTTTACAAACTTCCACCCCCCATTTTAGAGAAGTTGGGGGTTAGAAAAAGACAAAAAGTAGCTTATGTCATTTTCCATCCCTTCAACTATCTCCACTTAAAAATTCACGACAAATTCGTTGCTCCGTTTTGCCGTGAAAGACGGACAAACAAACAGACACACACTTTCCTATTTGTATTAGTATGGATATAGACCTAGATAGATAAGATAAACTATAGGTACTATGCACACGACTGTGTATCAATTGGATCGGTCAATTTCCTATACATTTGCTAAGATACTCAACAAAACCTATAGGTAGGTAAAGTACCTACCCTGTTCTACAAGTAACACAATTGTATCTGTCATTAATCGGATTTTATCAAATATTGGAAAACTGCAAATGTATTGTTACATTAGTGAATGTTTCCGTTTAAGGAATTGATTTTTAACAAAGCTAAAGCTTATTAACAACTGAGAATAGCCAGCCAAATAATAAGGTATGATCTCGTTATAACTAAGCAAAGCGGAAGTTTAAAAGTAAAATAAAAAGTTTTAACTAAAAAAAATAAAAAATATTATCATGATTAGCATGAACATTATTTTAAGTATTGTTTTTTGCTATTTATTAGTTTTTTTAAAAACAATACTTAATAATGTTTTTGAACCATTAGGTTATTAGGTATCATCGCTATTTAATTGTTAAACTAAATCTAATCACTATTAAAAACAAAAAAAATATTACAATTATTATTATTATAATCGCTATTTACTTGTTAAACTAAATCTAATCACTAGGAAAACAAAAAAAAACTAATAAATAGCAAAAAACAATACTTAATAATGTTTTCAAACCATTAGGTTTGATTATTATCATCGCTATTTACTTGTATGTGCACCTCAATTATTTTATGTTTCTTTTATATTGGGATTGGGCATTTAGCTTAATTTTTCAACTCTCAGGTGTAAAATCTTAACTATTTCCAAACTTCTTAAATTGAGTGCGTCCTTAACTATTTCCAAATCAATAAGTGCAGTTTGACAAATTTAAACCAAAGTAAAGTTATTTTCGTACGTTTCCAAATAAAATAGGACACAGTTTTGTTCAAAAATGATTGTAATCCGAAGTACCAGCCTACAAAATGAAAATATTTGTAAAATTTTGTGTCCATACTATTTAGTGCTTACCTGCCTACAAAGTGATATCTAGATCATTGAGCAAAGTTTTTTAAACATAAATAAATACCATTAGAATATTTAAATAAAAATCGATTGTCTGAGGTGGGCCTTGGATGCTCAACCTTCCATTTAATTATCTTTTTTTTATCTGCAATCTAGATAGCAAGTACGGTTTCTAACTTTTCCATAAAAAAATAGGACACATCTTGGTTGGTATAATACAGGTACCTATCTTAGTACGTAATTAGATACTTGCGTAACTAAAAATCACTTTAACACTAACGTAGAGCTTTGATACAAATAAAAAATCTATAAATCCACGATTGGCCCAATAATAAAGCTTAACAACCTAAAAAATTGTACAAAAAAGCTGGCTAAGCGTTGTGGTCATATTTTTGAATCATAAATTGTTCTTAGGGAGGTTTTTTTAAGGGATTGGTAATTTTTTGTATGGCAGTGGTCATGAATGGACCGGAAACCAGTTTCTTTAATTGATTTCGGTGTTATGATGTGATGTGTGAATGAATGCTCGTTTCCTCTGGATATTTAGTTTTTAAACTGGTTTGGGCGTGAAGGGATGTTATCTTGATAGCTGTAACGTGTTTTTGATTTACATTTCATATGTTTTACAAAAGATGTGGCTGAGATGTGGATGAGATGTGGATGATTGTATCTATTAATAGGGAAGATAAGTATTTAATATTTCTATTGTTACTTAGTTTAAATAAATGGTGCAGGCTTAAACACAATGTTAGTGTTATCAGATGATTAGTATAAATCTGCTAGAATTCTTAATTCATTTTATTGAAGTCATATATAAAAAAATGTACTTGACTCAAACGGCAAACCTTTAATTTGTAAAAACATAACTTTCAGGTGTTAAAGGTATTAGATCAAAAATATTGACGAAGCTCTGCTGACTTATAATAAAACGTAGAGCCTATAAGAAATTCGTCAAAATGTAAAATAGTGTCTTACGATCTCTATGGTTGAAGCAGTTTCCTATTAAACGGAAAGTTGTGGGTTTGAGTCCCACCAAAGACGGTTTTTATTATTTTTTAAATAATTCAAGCTGAAAAAGTAACGTACTTTTTTTTAATGTAGGCTTTTTGATGTTCCTAACACCTACATACATATATTTTTTAAATAATATTAACGTAGGATTAAAATCTGAAAAGTGGTCTGTTAAGAATACATTTTAGCATCCGTAATAATTGACCTCTTTTTAATTCTTAATTAAGTATCAGTATATTATCTTACTAATCCCAATTTAAACTACCAGTAGGAAGATTAAATTTATCATAATACTGTTCAAACAAAAAATATTGGTTTTAACTAAAATAATAAAAGACAACTGAAAATAATTCACTTACAATTAATACAGTTACACCAATACTCTAATATGTGGTAATGAAGCATAAAATCTAAACCACCTCATAGAGCAGATGTCTCTAATTCAATGGGTGTTTCGCTTCCTTCCTAACTCGAGTGCCATTCACACAGCGCTGTCAATTAATAAAATATTTGTCACATAAATTATACGACGACAAACGATCCTTCCGGCCATTATTGCTATTATCGTTTCAAAATAAACTGCCATATTATATGGCATAATAGTTTTTAGCGCAGGCGATGGAGGGGAATGCGCGCGGGGGCACCGCAAAAACTGCACCCGACTTAATTATAAAGAGACAAGAAGCGCCATCAAATACCGATTCGTTAAATCTACGCTCTCGTGTTAACACCACGGGTGTCCCGTCTCTATCTTAACCATACAAGCGTGAGAGAGAGGTGTATACTTTTGTGCGCGCGTATTGGCGTGGGGCGGCGTCAGCGATATAAGGTTTAGATTGACTGGGCGTTCTCTATTCAAGTTTTTTTTTGTTTGCGCCCTGGAGTAGAATTTTCATTTGGTGTCGCGTCGCGGGAGTGATCGAACGTCGGTCGTTCGAAGTTCAAAAATGTTTTAATTTTCATTGAACGTGTGTTCTGTTGGTGACTTTGCTAAGATGTCCGAATTGCGTGGTTCTCCTCCGTTGTCGAGGGGTTTGGAAGGTGGCTTCGGGGCCCCGTTGGCTGCGTTGAGTTCGTTGGCGGAGGCGCCTCCTCCAGCCCCTAACCCTCACGGGATTGACCACATTCTGTCGCGGCCAGTGATGGGCTCCAACGTGGGGGCTGGGCTGCTGACCCCGAGGTTGTCTCTGGCGGCTGCAGCAGCTGGGATGGCGCATTACCTCCAACACAAGCCGCTCTACTGGCCAGGTTTCCAGGGATTAGTTTCCAATCCAATGGCGTGGAGAGACCGGTTGCAGTCTAGTGAGTAATTTATCTTTGTTTATCATTAATGAAATAGATTAAGCTTTTCACTAAAAGGCTCTGAGATGCATGGGACATAACAGATGTTTATGACATGATACGAGTATCATAAGTGATGATTATATCTTCACTTTCATGACATATCTAGATAGTATCTATTAAAAAGGTGGATTAAAAATGAAATCATTTATCAACTTATAAAAGACATCAACGAGCTAACGTTTTTTGAAAAACAAGATTGTAATAAATATAAATATTTCGTATTAATTATCTTCAAATCATTGTTTTGGTATCTGCTACTTTCAACTAACCCTTAGCATAAGCTCCGTCAAAGGTTGCGTTATCTGCATCACCACGTTATCTGCAATGTTGACGGGTAGGTATAGAGATAATAGGAACATTGTTGAGACCGCTAATAGTACACACCTATGCTAAATTATATTTAAAAACCAAGGATAGAAATAAACGCAAACTATATCTGCATAACAAAAGACATTATAGAAAATAAATATCATGATGTTAAGAAAAATAGTTTTTTTTTTTAATACAACGCATGATGAAACGAATTAGTGATTTAATAAAACTGCATCGCTTTAATTATAAATTCAATAAAATCATTTTTATTCTCGCAAAAGCTCTCTTACCCGCCCGCCCTAGCTGCCGTCGGTAAATTTGATTTCAATTGGATTTGTGTCCAGTTAAACATGTTTTAGTTTTAAATGTTTAATTTAATTATATTAATATGCTAATAGGTCTGACATATAATTAGATTTATGACTAACTTAATTATTTAAACCATCAAATAGTTTATTATATTGATGCGTGTGTAAAAATATTTTTGTGTTATTGTGGGCACAGTTGTACCTATTCTAACATGAAAATTAATTTGATTTCAAAACTTAAGCGATGAAACTTTGTGTCTTTACAAGAAATACTATTTTTCTAATCTTATAATTATTGTTATTTAGAATCAGTTATTTGAAACGGACTGTTTTATTATCATTTGTTGAATTTGATTTGAAATGTTCAACGCAATATGTATTTTGCTCTGAATAAATGTATTGAATTGTACTTGATTATAAGTATGCGTAACTAATATTATAAATGCTAAAGTATGTTGTTTATAAATCGTGTTTCTATCTGTCTTTGTATTGGCTATTTGATATCTCTTCACGCTTGAACCTATATACCAATTATGAATAAAATTGTTATAGAAATTGTTGGATTCCCGAGAAATGATTAGATAGTTTAATCACAGTAATCCTTAAGGCGTTAAAAGTATATGGGCAATCAATATTTCCTTTACTTGGTATAGCTAATAACGGATATCGATTGCAAAAAGATAAATTTATCTCCAAGGTGAGCGATATAGACTGGGACGCGATATAACCGTGCGTGCGATATAGCGAACGTGCGCGAACGCAGTCGCGCGGGCGGAGTGTTAGCTTTAACATACATTATTTATACATTCTATTAAATAAAACCAGCCACACTGAGTTAACTGACGGTAAATTTGCGCTACTTGAAATTACCTAGAATAATAAAAAAAAACCGGCAACATAAATTGGCAGTCACATACAATATAACTAAAATGAAAATGACCGGCCTATTTTAAAATTTCCATTACTTTTTTTTTGTCGTTTGCTCACTAAATTTTTCTGTCGGTTTAGCTCTTGTGTGTAATTTTACTTATATACCTTTAGGATTAAATTTTAATCGTAAATAAATGGAAAGATAGAGATTTATTCATTAAAAACTATAACATAAACAATTTAAAAGTTGTAAGTGGTCAAACAAAAAAATCAAATGCGTCTAATAGAATAGTTTCTTTTGTTACAATAGAAGAAAAAAAAAACAGTGGATTTGGATTTCACAACACCAACGCAGTTGTGGTATAATAACTAAGGAAAATCTAAAGCAGTGTGTCTCTTTATTGGCCAAACAGATACCGCAATCCCACCTGCCAAGTGTGGCCATTATGACGAAATCCTTTTGGATAGGCCTGTATCCAGCCGTGGACTGTCAGTAGGATAATGTGGTGATAAATCATATTATTTTAATCAACTCATTATGATGACCTCTGTGGTAGAGCGGCGTTCACACCGATTTTAAATGTGTCGCTTGATCCGTGATCGCGGGTTCGATTCCCATTCCTTAGACAGGGTGTTAGGTATAATAAGCCGAAACTGGCCTTTATTACAATTGCATGTAAATACATACTACGGTGAAGTCAGAAATTTAATATTTTAATTTTTGGAAAAAAAATATCGTACAAATCGGAATCAAAAAGTTTTGATTTGTATAAAAAAAATGATTTAAAATGTTTGACTTTACTATACTATTTATAAACATATGTCAACATAACATTTCCCTAACACGCTGTATTGTTCTAGGACATGTGTTTCTGATTTTCACAAAACAAGTACTTTAAAACAATTTATGTTATCTTGTCCACGTCTACAATAACTCTAGTTTGTGCTATCGTCTAAATTGTTCCTAAATCCAATTAACATACCCTTATCATTAAGTCGATATCACCATAATCCTGGAACGTAATATTATCAAACCGCATCACAATATTACAGCTGTAATTCCCGTAATCTACCACTTGAGATAGCAATGCGATGTAATTATCGATTTCAAGGTACTCACAATTCAGTTTTATAGGCTAAGCCATAGTTTTAAGTTGATTCAAGCTTATAATGTTAGTTTATAAATTTATTTTTTAGATTACAACTCTATTATTAAAACATAGTTTTTTGTGTAAAAAAGAGAGGAAAAAAGAGAAGAGAGACGTGTGCGTGCGTGTGTGTGACAAAAGCATAAGAGGAATAATAAATAATAATAATAAATATTTAAGACATGCCACACTGGGCCACACAGAGCCATCTAGTCCCAAATTAAGGTACTATTAAGTACCCTGTCGTATGGGGTACTAGACAACCGATAAACTAACTTATATACTTTTTTTTTTTGTAAATACTTACTTATAATACATAGAAAACACCCAGACCAGTATAAACAGACATTTTCATGCACACAAATATTTGTACTGTGCGGGGATCGAACCCGCGACCCATGGCTCAGAAGCAGCGTTAACTACCGCTGATCCAAATGGTCGTCGGAATATAAAGTAAAGGTATATGAAAAATGGGTTTGGAACCAACACTATAGAGTTTGAACGATTAATTTCATTTAGATTACGTTTGGTTTTATTCTACCTAGTGATTCCATGGCTAAACCTTTATGTCGCACGTAGTAAAAGATATAATCTCCATTGATGAATTTGCTTCGCCAGAAGGAGGAATTAGCCATAATCGCCACGCATGACAGGCTGATTGGCGTTCGCAGTTGAGCCAATGGTGGAGAGAAGACAGAAGATCTAATACGCAACCCAAAAGCTATATATATGACTTTTTCATCATCTTGAAAAATGTTTATACTTAGGTGTTCAGTATCGTATTTAGAGCCCATTTATGAAGTAAAAAATGTTAATTAAATTTTCACCCGAAAATTTTTTCGCAACATAGTTTTTAATTGTACAGTCCTAAGCCTGTAAAGGTATGAAGGGAAAATTAAAAACTTATGAATAGTATCGTAATGAATGAATGAGATATGCGCATCGCGTATAAAAACTGTTGCTAGGAGAACGTATCAAAAATTTTAGATTTTTGCCGGACATTTTCTAAGTGCATTATCTTGATATTTTTGTACTGGACTATACCAAAAGAAAAAAATACTTTATTTGTTTTTTTGTCTTGTAGTTATATTAAAATTTGTCTTGTAGTTATATTAAACTCTGTGTCTTTCAGATACTCTAACTAAGATATTGGTAAAGAGTAAAAGAGGGAGATTAAGTCGAATATTATGGACAATGTTTTGCGGAGTAAGACCTCAGACTCCTTCTGTAAAATGAAGATATTACTCGTTTTTAACTTAGTATTTTAATAACACAAAAGATACGATAAGCGATTGCAGTGCAGTAACAGTGCGATTAGTAAAAAATGGAGCGACTTCAATCAACTCCGTGACGCTGCTACGCTCTTAATTTTGATAACATTTCCGAGGAAATCAGACACCAAATTACATAATTAATTAGCACTATCTTTCGCCATGGCTGGATGGCAATTTTAATAAACGCCCTCCGCTTATTAAACTGATAGGCCGCGATAAGGAATCACAATCAGCTAATAATGTGTAATGTGCGATATTGTCGCTGGTTCAACAAGAAAACTAAATTACTTTATATTGACAGAATCAATGGCAATATTCTTTAATCCCTCAACCCCCAGGAGGCACTCGGGTGCCACGATAACAATTAATTTCAATTGTTTTTGGAATAACTCACGATCGAAGGATAGAGTAAATATTCTTCTTTTTAAATATTCGAAATTAGAATTACCTACTACTTATTTGTAACGTCACTGTAATGAGCAGAAGCGAATCCTTGTGCTAAGGGGCTTAAGCCTTAACGGAACAAAAAAAATGTACGACCTAGCTTCTTTTTTTTTTAATATATCTTTAACAATTCGGTAATAATTATAAAATATATATATGTGAAATCAGACTCTCCATATTATTATGTTTTTTTCATTTAAGGATCCCTCAATGGTAGTCAATTAAACCTAATATTTTAATAACACAATAACACTAGACATTTATTATTACGTTCGGACCTTCGTTAGCGAAACTCCAAATATTAATTGCGGAATCGAACCCGACCCGCTGCCAGGCCCCGTAAAAACCGTATTTAGCACTCGCCCCAAAGAACACTAGACAATTATTAAAATCCCAAACCGTTTCCAGGGTTGTCCCAATCATTAATTAGTTGAGGGTAACTCCGAGTAGGGTTACCATGACTCATAAAACGATATACTACCGAGATGGGACTGCAGAGCATGTATTCTACAGATCTCTGAGGTCCGGAGAACCTACTTCTAATAATGGCACAGTATTTAAAAAAAAGCAAGCATTTTTTTTACATGTTAGTACAAAAGCAACTAATGGGATCAACTGATTTCGTACAGCCTATGTAAAACTTATATTAATGGTATCAAACAAAATAGTAAATCTCAACGTGATGATTACACGACATGTTGAGTATGCCAAAATATGTATATGTATAATGTGAAAACTACATGACGGGATTTTTAATCAAGGAAGTGTATTTCATGGCATATAAACATAAACTACAACACATAAACTACAGGATTTCAAATTTAAATGGTTATTTTAATCAATAAGTCATCATGGGTTCCAATACCAAAATAGCTAGAATTCAAAGACTTCTAGATTGATCGGTTACACACAACTTATCTAAGTATATAAATGCTAGGAGAAATGTGGTGGTGCAAAAATTGAGAACGGCTGACCTATTCGGCCAATAGGGTGTTTTTTATTTTTCGTATGGCCAGATGAAGATATTTATGAAAACGAAAACGTTTATCGATTACATTTTCCTTTCCATACACTTCTTACTATTTCCTACTTCTTAACCAACATAGGATTACAGCAAATTCTTGTTCTGTTTAACTTAAAATATCTTACATAAGTTTAAGAAATTGAAAAATCTTGCAAAGTTGACTTTCCGAAAGAATCTGGACGGATGGCAACCCTAACTGGAATGAAGTGAGACACATTTTTTTAATTACCCCACCCGGGCGGGATGTGGGCATGTATGATTGCCCCCCAACCCCCACGCCAAATGCTGCATATGTTGGCGGCAATTAAAATTTCAGTTTTTGAATGCAGTTTTTGGAACGCCGCTTTCAATAACGACTTTTATTTTTTGTTTTCGGCCAGTTTTGCAACTGCGTTGTGAAAGTAGATTAAAAAGCATATTTATGAGTAAAAAATATCAGCGAATTTGTAGCAAGGCTTAAATTATTATTTATACAAAAGTAGGTAGGTATTTACTAAAGTAGTTATTTACCATTTCAATGCTTCTGAAATGTTAAGTTTTCGTACTTTTAAGTTTTCTAAAAAAAAAAGGAATACCTAGATATCTTTTGCATGATATATTTTTTTAAATAAGTTAATAGGTTTTTAAGATTTTTTTAAATAATTTACAGAAATAGAGCATTTTTTATTTTACTAATAAACTACTATTTGACAGAAAGCTAGATACCAAGGCTGCCGTTTCTAATTAAAAAATTAAGCCAAAACAAATGTTCGGATTATAACATTTGAATTTAATCAAACAAAAAGTGTTATTATGGGTGGAGTAGGCACCTGTGGGTGTTGTTTGTAAAACCATCCACGCCCAGGGGTACCACACATTAATGAACGTATTAAAATGTATTCCAAACATTATAATTAATTAACTAGAGAGTGCGTAATGTTTTCAGCTAAACATATAACGTGGCTTTATGTAAGGATTATAAGGAATATTTTGATGAATAACCAAACGTTATAAAGTCATCAACTGTATATTTTACTTGTTTTGTGCCGTACTTACTTGTAAACCATAAAAATTAAGTTAAGCAAATTCTCTTAAAATTTTAAAGTGTAGTTTTTTTATGAGATTGTGTATTTGGTAATTTTTTATCACAAAAACAACGGCTCGAGATTCGACCGCTCAAGTTTATCTAAATATATAAAAATGAAAACTGATTTAATGACTGACTGACTGACATATCAACGCACAGCCAAAACTACTGGGATTTAAAATCTGAAAATTTTCACCTTGCTTCCTTTTATAGTGTAGGTGAGCACTAAGAAAGGAATTTTGGAAATTCCACCTCTAAGGGGGTAAAAAGGGCCCCATAAGTTTGTATGAAACTCCCTCAGTTTTGAAGCTAAGTCAATGAAAATTGGTATCCAGCTACCTGATTAGAAATTAATAATGACGTTTTTCAGGATTTTTGAAAATTTAATCTTCAAGGGGATAAAAAATGGGGGCAAAGTTTGTTCGGTTCCGCGTCATATCCATACTCTTTACATATTTGTACTCTCTGACTTTACTTAGTTTGTTATGACATTCAATGTGTCAATCAGAAAATAAATAGGTAATTTCTTGCAAACAGAATGGTATTATTTTAGAATTTAATAATTGGTGCCGAAATGGATGAATTAACTGAATTAAAACGTGTAGAACTTTAACAAAATTCGGCAGCCAGATACAAAACCTATGAGAAATTTGTTATTATGAATTAAAATTAGTGAGTGATCAGCTGGTGAAGTGACAAATGAACAAATTTACCAAGAATAATTTGGTAGAGATACGACTACAAATAATTTTACTGATGACCTACAGTTGAAAACTGAGATTGAAGAAAAAAATAACCTTCAGGGTATTACAACACAGCTTAAACTATAACTGCAGAGTTTGAATTCGATAGCACGTATTCCATGTATGCAGAAGGTACTGAGGAGCAAAGGTCGGTCACAAACAAATCTTAGGACATCTAAATTGAACTCAGTACCATTAGACAAGGACGAAACATTCAAAAATATCATTAAACGGTTGGATACGTACTTAAAACTGAACAGATGTGATGATATCGATACAAGGAAATACACGTCAATCATACATCTTTGAGCCCAGAATTACATCAGAAAACGTATTATATTTATTATATTTTTGTGCTCCACGGGATCCTTGTGAGTTAGAATTTGAAGAGTTGGATAAAATTCAGTTAGTAAATTATAAACAACTCAAAATTGGACAGATTACTAGAAGATTTAACAATGGTGTTTGACGGAACTCTTGTTTGAATATCAAACTACAAAGCTCAATTAGTGCTTCAAGAAAATGTGACACCAATTTTCATCTAGCCGCGACGTATTCCATATGCCCTGAAGGACAAAGTTGACGAAGAAATAAGGAGGCTATGTAACGAAAAGACGAAACTTGAAAATTCCTATTGGATGTCTTATCTATATGTATATATGTACCACATATTCAGAAAATAAATATCGGTACTTACTATAAGAATGGTATTATTTAGAACTTAATCATTTTTAGGGTTCCGTACCCAAAGAGTAAAAACGGGACCCTATTACTAAGACTTCGCTGTCTGTCCGTCTGCCTGTCACCAGGCTGTATCTCAAGAGCCGCGATAGCTAGACAAAATTATGTATTTTTGCTACCGCAATAACAACAAATACTAAAAACAAAATAAAACAAATATTGAAGGGAAAAAAATCTTTTTTTGCTTATTTTTGCTTGATATCAATAAATGGTAACAGGTAGGCAGTACATTAACTAAATTAATGTAGGTACCTACTGTTGTTTTCGTAGTCAATGGTACAGAACCCTTCGTGCGCAAGTCCGACTTACACTTGGCCGATTTTGTTTATACGGTAGAGACAAATGTTGGGAAATCGAAAAAAGTGTATAGAATTACACTGTTGTACCTTATGACATTCTCAACTATATTAAGCAGTACAAAAATAACTGGGCATAGACCCGTATCTCAGGCAGGAAAAGGTAACAGGTGTGTTGCAACAACACTAAGCAGCTGACTGGTGGATTAAATCAATATAGACTGGTAGACCATTTGACAAGCTTCCATTTAGACGATAATTTGATAAACTTCCATTTAGTAACGATTTATTTTTTCTAGGACGCACCGCTTTTGGGGGCCTGGCAACTGCCTCTCTACGCATCCAAATTATCTTTTTATTTAATATCCTCCATATTTAAAAGAATACACTTTTAAAACATGAAAATAAAACGTTGAAAAAAAATTACCTCACTTCATAATTCCGTCTTGTTTAATTTAGGAATAGCTACCACCACGCACCCACTAATGACCAAGCAGCAGTAATTAATTATGTTTTGCTGACATCATTTAAAGCTGAAGGAATAAAAAAATTTATAGACACAGTGGTCAGTACAGTCGAATCAGTTCTCTATCCTGTCAAGTTTCTGAACACTTTTTATCCTACTGATCATCCTCTACCATTCAACCCTCGAACCAACATCCCACATGAAAGTTTTGTGAAACTACGTCAGCTTTTTGGTATAAATTTTGTTATGTTGTTTATAAGGATTTTTTTATAATTAAATATTTGAGGGGGAGAAAAACGGTTGAAAATTTTGTGGTTAATTATTTGTGTTTAACATCATATTGAGGTACTTGAAACTTCGTTTATCGATCATGAAGGGAGAATGACATAGGACTGGCTTTTTCAGAGCTCTACACCGATGCTGGTACTACACCGGTCTTCTATCCAAACGTAGTATGCAAGCAAATTGTCTTTGTAAAATCGCCTTTTTAACGCTTATGGATCGAGAAAAATGGTAACCTACTTGGTTGGAAATTAAGAATGTGGTTTTTTACACAGGGCCACTTCTTTCAGGGCTCTACGCCAGTGTTAATCATATTCGAAAACAGTTTACAAGCTGCTTTGAATGGTTTGTTGTACTACAAAGTTGACAGTTTTGAAAGTTTCAAATGATATTGTACTTCGAGCTCGCTTGGACCACGGTTCGCTAGGAGAACTAACACCGGATCCCTAAGTAGTTTAAATCGGCCCCTTTCATCCAACTATTGTATCAACGGGCCCCGGTAAGTCGGCAACGACGTATCGGCTCCCACTAAGTGCCCACCACCACCTCGCCCGAGATGGGCACCCTCGGCACCGTAGGCAAAGGAAGTTGAGGAAAAGAGTGGAGGAGAGAGTCGTGACGAAAACTTTGTAACAGATCAAAACCCACGCGTGCGAAGCCGCGGGCATCAGCTAGTTTAATTTAAGTATCAAATACATTTATTAATACTCGTAATTTATGAAATTAAAGAAAGATCTTTATAATTAAGTTACGAAATTAGTCTTAAAATATCTCGATAGAAAACACAATGCCATTAAACAATTTGTACGTACCATTATTATTATGGGCCGGTCGCGCGAGCAATCTCCGCGCCTAATGAAATTAAATGAAGAAATACGCAACCGCCACAGTTTTACGCTTCGTCGCTAGGGCTGTATCCTGTTGTTATTTTAATATAAAAAATATACAAAAATTATAAACAAAAAATATAATATTGATTAAACTTTCACAGTGACTATAATGATAGTTAGTTGTTAAGAGGGTTTCTTCCATGTACCTCGTTTTAAAGAGTTAAAAAACCAATTCTAGCTCTTAAAAAAAAAGTAAAGTCACAGCCTATAATCGTCCCACTGCAGGGAAAAGGCCTCTATAATTGTATTCAAGTTACCACAGCAATGATGGGTGCTGGCATAATCACCACGCTTGCCAAATGCGGGTTGGTGATCACAAACCCGAGCAATGTTCGAAAATTCGAAACTATTTGTTGCTCGACCCGGGGATCAAACCCGGGACCCCGATACCCGATATCTTGGCCCGGTATTTGAAGCGTTCTAGCTCTTCATAAAAAGTAATTATTAAAAAACATGAATTAAGCCTTTAATTTTGGCTCGCTCGTGACAATGGTCATTTATAGTTCATTTGGTACCATATGCGTGTGATACGAGTTAGTTAAAGATTCACCATCAACTGACAAAAAAATATTTATTTAATTTAAGTAAGTAACCGCTTATAGTCATCCCACTGCAGAGAAAAGGCCTCTATCATTGAATTCAAGTTGCCATAGCAATGATGGGTACAGGCATAATCACAACGCTTGTCAAATGCGGGTTGGTGATCACAAACCCGAGTAACTAAGCGTTCATTTCATATCAATGTAAAACAGTTACTGTTTAATGCAGGGTACATAATGGTAATATTTGTTAAAAAAACTTATTGACCAAAAAAACAGATATGGTTAAGAAATGGTTATTATTAGAAAGTATAATCACATCTTAATATGTTTTGGGTTTTTTCATAAATCTTTTTTTTTTGTTTAAAGGTACATGGGATTTCAGTGAGTATTCATTTTTATATTTTTTAACGTTAGTTAAAATCGCAAGTTTAATTTAAATATAACTTTTATTACCTAACAAACTTTATATAGAATGATTTTACTCCTCAATTTAAATAACGCCTATCATCCACTTGTGAATCGAGAATAAAAATGTTATAATTTATAACCGATGAGTAGTCACGGGAAACTTCAGCGTTTTTATGTTGAGCATAATACCCTAAAACAAATCCTTGTACTGTATTATTTTTCTTCTATAAAGTTTATCTCTCATGAAAACTCTAACATGCCAGCCCTGTCAGCTAAGCGCCGCCATCTTTGTTTTCAGCCAGAATTCTCTCGGTCAATGTGAAAATGCGTAGTAATTTTCTCGCTTTCGATTATGAATAGGGAATGTTATAATCTGTATTATTGTGATATAAAGCGGATACGGCCATGGTTGCAATTTCACGATAGCTTTATTTAACTGACATGATTTATCTCATAATGTCGTCCGGAAAGTTTGTATAATATTTTTGATTTAGTAGGTAATACCTAATAAGAAATGTGTATTAAAACTACTACCACTTAAATCAACCTATAAATCCAAAAATAATGAACTTTTCTGAAGCATTTTTATAAGTTTGGTAAATAATAAGTATAATATTTTTTTTATCTTTTTAATCTACTTACCTATTTGAAACGAAGTTTAAAAACCTCTGTAGGTGCCTTAAAGACAGACAGACATTTTTGCATTCAGATTTATGAACGTACTGACAGAAAAAGCCATTAAAATCAAACAAAATTGCATAGCAAATCCGAAAACCCAGCTAAATCGCTAGCAAATCTGCAGGAACATTACGTATTTCCATCAAAACAAATTCATATTCAACCCCAAAAGGCTCGATGGGGTGTCTGATTGCGCGGAACGGCGCTAAGGCGTTTTAATAAAATTACGACAGAACCCCATTCAGATAGGCAAGGGCTGATAGAGGATGTATGGAGGAAGGTTGCAAAATCTGGCCTGGGTAGTTAACTGAATGTTTGTGAAATATGATTTATATTTTGACTAAAGTTTGACACTTCGTATTAATATTATATATAAAAGAAAGTCGTGTTAGTTATACTACTTAAAGCCGGGAACGACTGGACCGATTTTTATGGTTTTTGTGTTTTTGGATTTGTCTTTGTCGGGGAAAGGATAGTTAGCATTAAAAACGTTGGAAAGTCAAATATTAAGAAAATCTATTTGTTACAAAATTTTTCAAACCGCGCCATATTTGATGATAATGACATTTAAGACGTCAAAATCAAATACTGTTCTGAGGCGTTACGAAGTTCGCGCGGAGGTTCGTCCGTGCCTGCTTTAAAAATGAAGATAATGCTAGCAAATGCTCTGTTTATGACCTTGTTTACTCTTAAATACAACATTTAATGTGGATATTTCTAAAACAGCTTTTATTTCTATGCAATCATCAAAATATTTTTCATACAAACTGTCTCCTTACCGTTATTAACATAACAAAAAAATTATCCAAATTGGTGCAGTCGATCGGAAGTTATGCGCGAATACATTTCAGTGTTTATTTTTTAACTAGCTGTTGCCCGTGACTTCGACCGCGTCAATTTCTGTTATTGTGATCGCGATTATTTTTGCAACATTTTTCACTGATGCTTCGCTCCTATTGGTCGCAGAGTGATTTTATATAGCCTAAAGCCTTCCTCGATAAATGGACTATTCAACACAAAAATAATTTTTCAATTCGAACCAGTACTTTCTGAGATTTGTGCAGTCGAATCGAATCGTCGGGAAGGAAGATTACTATTTACCTTTAAAAAATTAATTTGTTTACAATAAACCCCGTTAAGTGTTAGAAATTTAGGTTTAAAATTTGCTAAATAGAAACTTGTATTATAATCACTAGACACATAATCTAGTTAACTACATACCACTAGAGTTATTTGATTCGGGGTTCATACCATGTTTGTAGGTACCTTATTTATTATAAGTTTTCGATATTTCGGAACTGTTTTCTTTTTCTTTCTTTATTTAGGGAGCTTTATCAAAATGACAATGTCGCTTCGTAGTGTTCACAATACTGATAATATCAATGTTCACGCTTTACACAATAATAGATTGTATGCAATACTAGGTATATTACACAACAACAATTTATAAATCGCCCTGGCCTGTTCCGACAAGGGGGCAGCCAGAATACTGTTACACCAGCCGACAGCATATTCAATATTTTCGGCACTGTTGCAAGCGCCATGACGGGAGAACAATTAAATAAATAAGTTACATGGTATAAACCCCGAATCAAATAACTCTAGTGATAGTGATTATGAAAGTTTAAATCAGTATAGTTAAAACTACCGTTAACAAAACTTATAACATCCTCATATAATCCAACTCGCATACACATGACAATGGCCCCACAAAAACTAAGCTACTTATTAAATTGTTATAACCGCCGTCAGATGGCGCGCAAAAACAACGATGGACGGACGGACAGACGTGTTTTATGTTTTCCATGTTATAACAAGG
Organism: Anania crocealis; assembly: GCA_949315895.1. Taxonomy (NCBI): domain Eukaryota; kingdom Metazoa; phylum Arthropoda; class Insecta; order Lepidoptera; family Crambidae; genus Anania; species Anania crocealis. Next base: position 4,349,505 of record OX438869.1, on the reverse strand, counting down.
ACGTTAATGTCCTAACTAACAAAAGAGATAAAAACTGCATGGAAAAAATTATTAAAAGTGGAAAGGTTCCTTAAGCTTTTATTAAATAAACGTGAACGTTACCTACGTTCACGTTATGACTAACATCATTCTGATCCCAAAGTGTGTAACTATTACAGAACTTGTTTTGCGGAATCAGAATCAGAAACAAAGAAGGTACCACAAACACCCAGACCTATAAAAATATAATTAAATACTTTTTTCTACATTGGCTCTGGGAATCGAATAATGACACTTCCATCTTATGTTTTTTGGCTAGTACGGTGAAGGTGGCAGTGACAAACCATTCCATTACATACTCATGAAATTTGATGATCGAAAAAAATTGTGAAAATATAAATTTTATTATTATTACTATTGTGCACACCATACATATGCCAATAACATCTAAATAACTGCAACTACACCTAAATAAATAAAATACCGATCCCTGCGTTACTCTTACAGTTAAGTTTTTTTAAACTTAGGTACTGCCTAGCTACCCAGAATTGCTCTGCACGCCCCTGACTGTTAAAAGAATAAAGTTACTAGAAATAAGTAGCGTGTATCACGAAAGCCTCTTTTCTTTTAGGACTTTTTATGTTTTACCCGTAGAAGCCTTTGAAGCAAATATTATATCAATGTATTTCTGTCAATACTACAGACAATTTCCACAATCGGGGTTTATAAATTTCTGTTTGGTACCACAAACTCCCGGGACCTGCTTTGATGCTGCCGCTACATTCAATATAGGTTATGAACAAATGTCGCCCGGATAACGCTCTTCGCGGTCGTCGAGTTTAGGTCGGACACAGACTTGCGACTTTTTGAGTCACTTAAGACTTTTAATTTAAGTTTTTATCATGCTGCCGAGACTAGAAATTCTTGTAAATATTATTTATAACATTAGATCCTCAGTAATGTTTGGTTACATGAATAAACTGAACACAATGATAGCTAATTAAATGATGTTAAATAAATATTTACTTACTATGGTGATAATGTTGAGTGGAGACTGCGTCTCAGCAAACGTAGTGTAGGACACCCTCAGGCCAGGTGAAGTGATGATTTACGAAAGATGGCTGGCAGGAGCTGGATGCAAGAAGCCGAGGATCGACCTAAGTGGCGTGCAACTGGAGAGGCCTATGTCCAGCAGTGGACTGCGATAGGCTGATGATGATAGTGCCGGCATGATAAAAGAATAGCACCACACTATCTCTTCCCATGGGTGTCGTAAGAGAACTACCAGGAGACGGGCAGCAGCGTCTTTCCTTCATTATTGGCCAAACTTTGATCGCCAACCCGCCTGCCAACCGTGGCGATTATGGCAAAATCCTCCTTTTGCAGAGGTTTGTGTCCAGTAGTGAACTGATGTAGGCTGGTGATGATGATGAAAAATATTTTGAAAAGTTTTTTCTGAAGCCATAAGATAAATAGGGAAAGCCTATGTTCTGCAGAGGACGTCTATTCACTGCAATGTTAAAGCATGCATATATAGCATATTATTATAAAATCTCTTGCTCTGTAAATGTTGCAACTACGTTTGATTTATTTTTGAACTAGTTTTTACCTTTATCCGATCAAAAATTATTATTTTAAGAAATTGCTATTATGTCGTGTTTAAATAAATCAGATGTGTCAAAAGTAAAAACTTGTATGTAACATTAAACATTACAATCTATAATGTTTAAAAGATATAAAAGGCTTTTCTATAACAGTTATAAGTCCTAACGTAATGTGTTATAATGCATTTAGAATTGCCTTTGGCGACCAGCCTCAGCCGCTACGGAGAGCCGGGCGCCTGAACGTTGTTACAGCGGGCGGGGGCTACGTCCCTCCGCGCCTCCGCCTTTTTGAATTACACTCTAGGGCAAACAAGTACCACGTGAAGTCGGAGTTGGGTGATTCGGTTCTGAGACAGAATTGACACGAAATCCTAAATCCATACGATTACAAGTGTATGATAATGTGACTTATAATAACTAAACTACATGAGGATAACATAACCAAGATAAAACTACTTGTAAACATATGTTTTAGGACTAACAATATTATTATAAACCATCATTTGGACTAACAATATTATTATAAACCATCATTAGGACTAACAATATTATCATAAACCACCATTCAGACTAACATAGTACATTATACAATTTAACACTTAGGACATGTGACTTTATAGCAAGAAAAAATAGGATATCTAATTATTATAGCACCCGATATTATGACACAAAAGCATTAGAATTAAAGACAATTAGGCATAATAAAATTTCGTATATTCGAACATTATGGATAGTGATGATTATAGCAAACGCGTTAGGGATTTTGAATTTCAGACGAACAATTTTCGAAGAAGAAAGGGACTACCCCTAGATGTATAATGATTTCTATATTTGTATTATTTTTTTATTTATTTATTTATTTACACTTTATTGCACCATAATAAAATATTGTACAACAGGCGGACTTAATACAAAAAGCATTCTCTCCCAGTCAACCATTGGCCCAAACAGAAATATAACATTTTTATGTATTTTATATGCTTAAAGGTACAATTTTTTTATCAAACTAGAATATGTCATATTTATTCTCCTTAAAATGTAAAATTATTGCCAAGTTAAATGTTATATTTGAATTTGCAACTAATCGTACCGACTAATCGCCCGTGTGCCGGCGGCCCACCGTTATCTTTTGCCAGGTGTGCCGCGTGTCGCCGCCATACGGCGCGTGATACGGTATCTCGGATCTTGTGCGTAATATTGTTGTACGCTACGATTATTACAATACTTTGCCGACGTGTCATGAATGTCGACATGATGTTCGTGTGTCGATAGCTTTATTTGGATGTGGTTGATATTGTGGGTTAATTTGATGTTGGGCGTATGGAGTTTTGTTTGTAGTAGTTAGAGAGATAGAAACGTATTTTATTAAAGATAAAAAAAATGAAAAGCTTCTTGATTCGACGAGTAGAATTTTTTTTTTACGTAGTATGTTTACATATAACATTTTATCTAGAAGGTACGCTTTAAATAGGGTGACACTCAGAGCTGGTTCTAAAAGCTGGAAAAAATTCGACCCCCAGGGTTGAAAAACGGGCTTGATTTTTAAAAACAAAACTATTTCTAACCTAAAATTTGATTAACGCAAAGTTAAAATAAACCACTTAGTCAGTGCTATGAAGAAATCATCGACGATAATTATGCACTGACCCAAAATTGGTCTTTAAAAGCATGAACTTTTTTTTTGATAATTTTTTTTATAGACTACATGTTTTTACTCTAGGAATTGTATTTTTGGTTGACATGAGCAATTTAATTGCATAAATAACAGTTTCGAAACGTCTGTACAATGTACAGATAACGGCAGGTCAACCTACCCAAAAAGTTAAAGGTCACTGAATTGATTTTCAACTTTAAGTCCAACAAGTAGAGATCAATATCAATTGAGAAAATTTGACGTTTTGTGGTAGGTTGACGTGCTGTTGTCTGCACAAGACTAAATTCAAATAAGTTTGCTTAAAGGCGTGTTGGTTATGCATAACTTGAATTCAGTGATGGAGGTCTTTGCCCTGCAGCGGGATGATAATACTTAGGCTGTTACTTTACCTACTTGCGTATTATGAGCGCCATCAAGTACCTAGTCTTATTACGGCACTGAACACTTTGCGTACTTATATTACAACTAGTTATCTTGCTTTAAAGGGATGATATTGTCTCTGTATCGGGATGAATATTGTAAACAAACAATCTAATCGATGTTGAGGTAAGACGTGACGCATGCGCAGAACTAATACGGTAAAACAATAGACACCGAGACGAAAACGGCATTTTTAGTAAGTCTCATTCACATTTTTACTTGTTTTATTTTGTTTTTGCGATTTTGTTTCTCTCTCTAGTAGTGTAGGTAACTAGGAAGTAATAGACAGATCAATGAGCTAAAAAAGGAAGAATATCTTAGTTAGCTCTCTGATTTTTATGTCTAACATGATAATGACGATGATACGGTGTCTTGTCGTTCTACCTAGAAGTAGTTACTAAGTCAGACCTGCGATAAATAATGCAATGCAATTAGAATTCTGCGGGAAATCTATCAAAATTAAAAAATATTTAAATCATGCCCATTCCTCCATTATGCAATGAGTTTAACAACATGATAAAATTAATAGGTGTGAAAAAATGAAGATTAAATGAACTTGAAAGTTTATATCGATAAAAACAATATTTCTTGTTAAGAGGTTTCTCTATAAATTGTAACATAAACAATGATTATGACACTTGTAACTTTGTATATCTCCCAAAGTTATTATTCCACTTAATTATCTCAACAACGAACGATACAAAGTTTTCCTAAACACATCCGAAGTTTAGCTAAACACACTTTTGGGTGTAACCAGAGCCTAAAATACGGCCCCCGGAGAAGTGGAGACGCGCACAATTAAAACTGATGTGTGAAAGTCACCACAAAGGGTAAAGTTTTATGCGAATCAAATTTTAGAACTTGTGTAAAGGGATTTCACCTTACTCTGTCTCAAAATAATCAGTGTAAAGATAAACTAGGGATTGTTCGCCCCCCATTATCAAATCACAACAGAACATATGACATAGGTCACTCCAAAGGAGAATTTTGTCATGATAGCCACTTTTTGCTGGTGGTGGCAAAACGACGCTACTGTCCGTCTTCTTGTGAAAAATACTTCATAAATTGCCTCTTTGCAACAGTGCTACATAATTTACCTTTTATCACAAAATATAATACAATAGTAAAAACATTTGACATACAGGTAAACACACTAGGTCGGTTGATTAAAAACCTACGTCTGTGATTGTCAGTAATTTAAAAAAATATTCAAAATTGGGGGGTATTAACTCTGACTATATGACAAAAAGAAAAAACAAAGCCGCCACCAGTCTGGATAAATTGGCGTTTATTCTACCCATATGATGATGAGAGAAATCAATGCCTAAGTTTTTGTTGTCTTGAAAGTAGATACGCCTCTCATCTCCGACCGCGAACATAAAATCCTTTCCTACCTTATGTATTGCGTAGTAAGACTGTTAAGGCTCGAGTAAATACGGGGTGCGATTTCCCACCCTTGCAAGGGGATTTATTCTTACATAATACAGCCCAGATTTTGTGAACATATTACTTTTTTTTGACGACTGGTTAGTGTAGTGGTTCAATGCTCTACCTACTACACAGGGTCGCGGTTTCGATTCCCATTAGCATAATCATCAACCTATTGCAGTCCACGGCTGGACATAGGCCTCTACAATTGCACTCCACTTAGGTGATCCTCGGCTTCTCGCATCCAGCTCCTGCCAGCCACCTTGCGCAAATCATCACTCCACCTGGCCTGAGGGCGTTCTACATTACGTTTGCCATGACGCGGTCTCCACTCAAGAACTCGTTTACCCCATCGGTTGTCGGTTCTGCGGCTAATATGGTCAGCCCACTACCACTTCAGCTTGCTAATCCGGTGGGCTATGTTGGTAACTTTAGTTCTCTGCCGGATCACTTCATTTCTGATTTTATCTCTAAGAGAAACTCCGAGCATAGCTGAAAGCCATAGCCCGCTGAGCGACTTTGAACTTGTGGACTAGCCGTACCATCAGGTTTTTTCATTTAAATGCATTAGCAAATTATACGTTTTTTTAACCAAGTATAATTTTTTAAGTAATCGCAGTTATATTTTAATTGTCTTAAGTAAACAGTTGCAATAACGAAAGGGTGTTAAATAAAAGCTTCAGACACCCGTTATGTCAAAAAGCTCAAAATCCAAAATGTCCCCCAGATCACACGTGTGTCGTTTGCTCCTCGTTAGGCGAACAAATTGAGACGAGGCGGGGGCGCGCCCCGACGCCCCCGGGCGGGCCCGCTGAGCCCCGAGGGGTTGCGGTTTAGCCGTGCTCCGACTGGTAGGACCAGGAAGATGTTTTTACTAGGATAAATTGAAAATACAATTCCTAATTTTTTTTAATACCTGAGAGGACATATACCCACAAACTTCCGCTAAAAACATAAGGATAAGTTAGGGAAAAAGTGGTTGCAAAAACAAGGAATTTAATTTCAGACCGCCCGGACAGGCTGCGTTCTGTCAAAAGGTATTCTGTCTGTCAAAGTCTAGCTTAGGAAAATAAAAGTGATATGTCGAAATTATTACAGCTTTTCTCTCTACATAAATTAACGCAAAAAAATACGAGTACTACTACGTTAAAAACGAATACTAAATCGAATATAATCTTACTTTTTTAATTTGGTTAAAGAGCAATGATAAAAGTTGTCAGTTAATCATTTGAGTTAAGTAATTGAGTCTAGTTAATTCTATAGTACTCTTTTTTACATCTTTCATTCGTGGGGAATCTAGAATGGTAAAAATAATTGCCACTTTGAGTTTTATGTTTATCAAGTTCAATTAAATTATGAATTGAAACAAAGCGCGAAAAACGTTGCTTAACTCAACCTCACTAGTACTTCAACTATCAGATAACAAAAAAGATAGACGTATCCTATAAATTCCATATTTACTGTCACCCCAACGAACACCTCTCGCATACAGAGATACCGAAAGTGTACAGATTTGCTGGACTATTCCCGGAATGGCGTTTGATATAATTGTTATTTTGTGTTTTAGTGCGAAGGGTTTCACAGCTAACCCTTTTAAGAGCCTATTTGAATTAAATTACTTGATGTATGTCATAAAGCTCGCATCTCTCTTATTGAGATTATGTGCTGATTCATTGTATGTATTATCGAATGATATATAATTAGAATAAATAACCCAGCAAAAGAAATTAGTTAAACATTTTTCTCCTTTCGAACAAAGAGAAGGCTTACGAGTAGGGTTGTCTTGCAACAAAATATTTTCTACTGAGCTCATGGTTTAATTATCTAATCTCTCATCGCTGGCTAGATCATTGCATTACTACTAAGTCAGCCACGAAATCGGTTGTAAATATCAGGGTATAAATTTGATATTTTTTGGTCTGATCACTTTCCTCTTGAGATAATTATTAACCTGGAAAAATTGAGTTATAAAGTACAAGAATGTATTCTTAAGTCTGATAAAGCTATATGGGGTGATACAACTCAAAATCAAATTAAAAATTGTTGTAAAAAGCTTAGATATAGATTTTCCAGAAGAGTTTAGGTCTTGCGCCAATCATTACTGTTCTAACATAGAACACAAATTGACAATATGTATCACAAAACATTGTATGTGCTTTGAGAGGGTCACCAATGGCGTCTCATGAGCATAGGAAATATAAAAAGAAATATGTTGTAGGTTGGAATAAATATGTTAAGCCATTTCACAGTGACGCTCGAAATTGTTTTCAAATGTGGGTATTAAATGGAAAACCCAAGGAATCTATTTCGAAAAGATGAAAGAAAGTAGAAAACAATTTAAATCAAAAATAAAATGGTGTCAGAATAATGAATAAAAAAATAAAATGCACATTTTGGCTACACTATACATCAAAACTAAACATTTTTCAAAATTTTGGAAACAAACCAATAAACTGAACATAGGACGAGAAACGGCTGTGCTATTCTTTTTTAGGCCTGCGCCAGTCTGCACCACTAGGCACATAAACAGACAAAATAATATCCAAAACAAATACCAAACAATAATGTCTTGCGAACTCGCCTAGAGCCAAATTTATTCGGTACAAAGACAATATGGACGTGCATAATGCATGATGCAACGCAATATGGCGGCCGAATGTAGCGAGAGACCGCCGCGCCTTTTTAACTGTTTTGTGGGGGTCAGTGGGCTGTGGATTTATGTTAAACATACATAAATGATTTAATAAAAGATGATTTGTTGTGAAATCATGAGATTTTTAATACCTATTTTAAATGCTAAACAAAAATCTAGCCCACTGCTGGACGTCCTCTTACAAGAGGATTTTGCTTAAGCCGTTACTTCTGCCCGTCTTCGTCTTCTCCGTATTACCCCTTATCTTATCACCATTTATGAAAGTGGAAAACAAAATGGTGGTGTTTTTCTGTTTTTTGAAACGGCACCACACAATATACAATGTTAATTTGTCTGTTACTTTTACAGTAAACGTTTACGAAGCTAATAAATGCTAATGACAAGTTTTACTCCATACGAGCTGAAGACAAAAAGTACCTCATAGAGAAGTTGCCTGGAAACTACCAGCTGATTGGGTCCCCATCATACCCTCAATTCAGTTCACAATCTATGGCAACACCACAAAAGCTCCGGATACTGTTACCTCATATTGCGTGGATAGGTACCTACATAACTGACAATAAAATTAGAGGTGGTAGTTATAATATGTTTTTCTAATTACCTTCTTAAGCCGAATAGTACCTTAGTCACGGAAAGTAGCCTTGAACCCTATAAACAGATCGAAATGTTGAAATAAATCAATCAAATACATTATAAAATCGTAATAATTGCGACACAAATCCGTAAAAACATCTTTCGCTTCAATAATAACTTTACTCAACAAATTAAAACAATGACAAATGATTGAACATAAGAAATATCATTAAAATTGTGTTATTCTTATTGAGGTCCGTCACATTTGGCACTGTTTTGGTTGATACACATCAAAACCGACACTTTATAAGTTTATAGCGGATTTAAAAGCCGCAGAGCGATAAATTAAAGGTTGTAAAAGACTCCATCTGTTTTCATTTTGCAAAATTAAAATTAATCACTGAGCCGAGAGGGAAAAACACGATGACCGTCATTAAGGTTCTGCAAAGCGTTTTATAGCATCTAAATGAGTAACACTAAAGTTATCTCGTTAAAAATAAGTTAGTATTAATTTTTATTAGCTCATTTATTGTTTTTTTATCCAATTCATCAAACGAAAGAAAACTTAAATTATAGTGACTAGATCACAGTATGCTTGCTTATTAAGGATCTATGACTCAAGTACAGAGAACAGATCAGGCAAAGCATCTCAACGGTGTTGACAGAGTCGTGTGTGCAACAAAAACGTATATATTGATGTGCCAACCGCTGTACAAATGCAATTCATTGCACACACGTTTGCCCCTCATGGTCTTCGAATCAAAGGATAATCCAAAGATTCTTTATTAACTGTCTAAATACCGCTTTTGCTATCCACTTAACTGTATCTATCCTTCTTAACTATATCTTCAACGATTGAATTACTATCTAGTAAAAACCTAGTAAATAATAGAAGACTACCAGCCCTTGCTAAGAAGTTGTTGTGACTAAATTTCTGCCAAAAGAAGACTAGAAGCAGCATCTTCTTATACCAGACTTGATTCTAACAAAAGCTTCCTTTCAGAAAAACCTATGTCTAACTGTGAGCTATTGATAGCTGATAACGCTAATGGTCTAACTTATACATATAGTAGATAGCTGTTGCCCGCGACTTCGTTCGCCTCAGTTGCTGTTATTATGATCGCGACTATTTTTGCAACATATTTCACTCATGGTTCGCTCCAATAGGAACCTAAAGCTTTCCCCGATAAATGAAATATCCAACACAAAATTCAAACAAACAAACTCTTCAGCTTTATAATATTAGTATAGATAATTAGTAATTTATAATCTACTACCTCCTTGAATAATGCTAGAATAGATACTGTGGTAAACTGCCTTAGAAAGAGGTTACGTTGCATTTAAAATTTCCAATAAGCTAATATTCCTACAAATATTTAATGCAACATTACCATTGTACGTTCGTTCCGAATTACGGTCCGTTTCACGTTAAATTTCCTCTGTAAATACGTAATGCACAATTGTACAACAAACACTGCCTTGTAATAGCAGTCACCAAATGAATTCCACTTAGTACAGCTAAACTCACTCCAAATACCCGCAACGTACTGCACACGGGAGAATGTAATCCATAAAACAATAGTAACAGAGTTGAAATTCAGTTGGGTGTGCTCAGAACAATGTAGGGAAGTTGTCTGTTAGTAGTAAATGGAATTTCAGTTTTATGGTCTAGGTTATAAAGTCAGGTTTGGTGTGGATCGTCGTGTGTTTTCACAAGTTTCACGCGGTCAGTGAACGAACGAATGTTTCAGTCGTCCGTTTAATGGTGAAAGAGTATTGATCATTGGCTCTCGTGAAGGGAGATTAGTTTAATTCGTTGTGGATAGTGTTCTGCTAATGGCGAACTAAAAACAATATTTTTGCTACCTTTCTTCCCTCCAAATCTGTGCATTTCGGTTTATACGGCTAGATTCTACTATTTACTATACAGCAAACATACGAGTATAATAAAATGGAGGGTTTTTCATAGAGCGACTAATAAAATTGACCTGCAATCAAAATTGAATCTTATCGGTATCCTTTATTGGACCCGGGTTCGATTGATAACCTATAAGGTGGAGTGGTGTACGCACCGGATTCTAAGTTTTCATTTGCTTTGAGGTTTCGGCTTCAAATCTCGGCCGGGTCCATGTAGAAAAAAGTATTTTTGACGTTGTCTCGGGTGTAGGTTCTAATGGTATCTTTGTGGTTTATGAATTACACGAAAAAATGTTTTAAAATATGTAGATAGTTACTTATTCTGGGTTCAGAACAATATTATGTGATGTTGTTCACAATAAAATTTATTATTTACTAGCTGTTGCCCGCGACTTCGTCCGCGTAAATTTCCGTTATTATGATCGCGATTATTTTTGCAACATTTTTTACTCATGCTTCGCTCCTATTGATCACAGCGTGATGTTATATAGCCTAAAGCCTTCCTCCTTATAAATGGACTATCCAACACAAAAATAATTTTTCAAATCGGACCAATACTTCCAGAGATTAGCGTGTTCAAACAAACAAACAAACAAACTCTTCAGCTTATAATATTACTAGCTGACCCGGCAAACGTTGTTTTGCCATAAAAATGATTAAATTACTAAAATGGCTAACAAAAAATAGGGGTTGGTGGTAAAAGGGTAAAAATTTAGGGTTGTATATATTTTATAAAATTTTAATATTTTACTACCCTACTCCTACCCTACCCATACCCTACCCCTACCCTACCCCTACCCTACCCCTACCCTACCCCTACCCTACCCCTACCCTACCCCTACCCTACCACTACCCTACCCCTACCCTACCCCTACCCTACCCCTACCCTACCCCTACCCTACCCCTACCCTACCCTACCCTACCCCTACCCTACCCTACCCTACCCCTACCCTACCCCTACCCTACCCCTACCCTACCCCTACCCTACCCCTATCCTACCCCTACCCTACCCCTACCCTACCCATACCCTACCCCTACCCTACCCCTACCCTACCCCTACCCTACCCCTACCCTACCCTTACCCTACCCCTACCCTACCCCTACCCTACCCCTACCCTACCCCTACCCTACCCCTGCCCTAACATTATCCCCGACAAAATTGTGAATCTAAACCATTCCCAGATCCCCTTGAACACACACAAAAAATTTCATCAAAATCGGTCCAGTCGTTTGAGAGAAGTTCAGTGACATACACACTCACAGAAGAATTATATATATAAAGATATAGTATAGATTTATGTTCCACTTCAAGGCTCAGACATAACCTTACCAATGAAGGGGTATGAGGTATACTCTAGATCAAGCAAGAAGTCATCATTTTAGTTAGTCCTGGACATAGGCTTTTACAGCAATAGTAGAAAAAAAGACGTTAGCCCATTTGGCAGTCATCCTCTAAACGAAAAGGAATGGTTCTTTTTTTTTTTATTACCACGCTTTTATTAGCTTGGGTAGTATCTATGTATGAATGTATGTATGTAATGGAATCTTTGAGAATATTTTTTACCTATTTCTAGAAGTTTGATTAATTTGAAACTTTGCACACGTATGAAGGACCGATGACAATGCAATAATTTAATAACAGTTTCCCAGTTTTCCCCTGTGAGAGGGAGTAAAAGAGATAGAGCTAGCGCGCGATCTGTATCAATTACGATTCCTGCATAGCTTTGGACTTATAGTCGATAAAGAAAGAAACAAATCTTATAAACTAAACTAAAAAGTAAAAAATAAATTATAGTTTAAAAAACTAAAAAACCACGCTTTTAAAACAGATTGAACTAAAAAATTAAAAATAAAACTGTATTAATCAATTGAAAAATTCATATTATTGTACAAAAAGCGTGGGGGGTTTGATTTAGATTGTTGTTAATATTTAATCAATAATTTACTATATCTGTGGATATCATAAAGGAATTTAAGATTTGCCATAACCACTATTACGCTTGGCATCTCTTACGACACCCATAGGAAGGGAAGAGGTGCTTTTATTTTTATGTGTCGGCTCTACAGGACACATGGTACATGGCAAACAAAAATATAAAAAAAAAGCTACAGATACGTAACTTTCGAAGTTATTTATTTATGTAATAAACCTATCCCATACATAGGGTTAATGTCTGAACATAAATATTAATATGACTTATAACAGAGGTATATTTATTGCATATTTGTACATAATATTGTCCAGAGAGTTACGGCCTTAAGCAATTTATTACCAAGATTGGCTTAGGTACTGTTTATGTATTTTTATTCCATACTTAAGTAATTGCCGAATTTGACCAACTTATCTTTCATGCCCGATGTCAAAGCAGAAAGTTACAAGTTTTTGCAGATACTGACTGAGATCTGTTGTGTGTATGTTTTACGAATAATCATTGAAATTAACTTAATGCCTGGTAGTTCGGCATTAATGGATCGATATCCATCGAACGCCTATTACGGAGCTCCGTAAGCGCCAGCGCGTTACAGTACGAGCCTGACGAACCGCCGCGCTCATGTATTTTGTAGTTATTAGTAAGTAATAGTAATTTATTCTCTCATCACAAACAATTACATGAATTAGTATATGTATTCATTATACAGGCTAGCTTAAATATAGTTTGTGTGAGACTGACGCCTGTAAGAGATATGAATACACATATCTGATGTACAGGTCATCAGGCTCCCACCCTCCAGATTGAACATTATGTATTATGAATAAGCATTATACCGTTACAAAGCATTTCGGGACTCATGATGCAGAGATATTAAAGTAAAGAAAAACAAAAACTGAGTCTAAAAGCAGACAATATTTGTTATATAATTAGGTTTGTGTGAACATGTGTAATATATTTAGTGTGTGCCTGAGTGAGGTTGTGTGAAAGATTAAGTACGTGAGTCTGTGTGGGTATAAGAGTTTAGGAGTGTATTTTTGAATTGGTGTTGTTAAATTAAAGTTATTATTAGTGTGGACTGTGGAGGTACCTTTCTGTTTGGTCGTAAGCTTTATTTTGGAGAAAATAGCGTACGGTTTTTTTACAGTCAAAAGAGGAAAGATTATAAATAGAGACTTTAGCATTTATTTTGTTGTATAGATATGGTCCTAAAAAGCAAAAGAACCTTCTCGTAAAACAATAATTAGTCACAGGAACACAACAGATCTTGTCTTTACGTCTCTTGGTTATATGGGTATAAGTGGTTCTTTGATGTTGCTAATGAATGATGTGTAGAATAAATAGTTGTCGCACTGTTAAGACGTTACAAATTTTATAAAGTTCAGTTGTAGGAAAAAGTATATGGCGAAAAGTTGCCACTTTAAGAATCGCCCGTTGAGCCACTTCAAGAGGTTTTAGGGACGTCTTGGGAACTCCTCCCCAGCAAGAAATGCAGTACGTTAGTATCGAGCGACATAGGGAATAGTAGACATTTTGAATTATATTAGGACTTGCAATATGTCTAAGAATTTTAAACACATAAATAAGTTTACGCATTCTGCCCGTTAAAATGAAGACATGAGCCTTAAAGTTAAGGAACTTATCCAAGGTTATACCAAGATACTTGACAGTATCCACTGCTGAGATCAAAGGACACTGGCAAGCATTTATTGACAAATCTGGACAAGAATGAGCTTTAAGAGATAAAGGTGGGGTAGGTTGTGATCTTGAACTAATGGAGAATGCAATAAATTTGGTTTTAGAGGTATTTAGGGTGAGCCTGTGATCAATTAGCCAAGAGACAACAGTGTTGAGCCCCGTTTGAGCTACCTGCTTCAGCTCATCCCAGGAGTCCGCTGTAAAGGTAAGTGCAGTATCATCTGCAAAGGAGACAATATTACAGTGGGGTATGTTGAGGTTACTGAGGTCGTTGATTAAAATTAAGAATAAGGTTGGGCCGAGAATACTGCCTTGAGGCACACCGTAGTTGATAGGGAGTTCTTTGCTAATGATGTTATTTAGTTTAACTGCTTGGTAGCGGTCAGTTAGGTAACTCTGAAAAAAATCTAATTGGCGGCCTCTGACACCTATGTTATTGAGTTTTCCTAAAAGAATATTAGTAGGCATGGTGTCAAAAGCCTTCGTTAGGTCAAGAAATATAGTAAGAACTTTCTTATTAGCATTAAGGGGTTTTACTACTCGTATTTCATCTAGCAGTAGGTGGATAGCATCAGCGGTCGATTTCTTCTTCCTGAATCCGAATTGCCGCGGCGAGAGAATATTGTTATGTTCGAGATAAGCAACTAGTTTACTGTTCACGATGCGCTCAAGCACTTTCGATAAAGCTGGCAATATGGCTATTGGGCGATAATTAGTAACCAAGTTACCATCGCCACCCTTAAATATAGGGTGAACTATTGCCTTCTTGAAAGCTGCGGGAAATACACCCTTTTGGAAACATACATTAAATATGTGGGCAAGGACAAGAGAGAGTAAAGCCGAGTATCTTTTAAGGATAATAGGTGATATACCATATCCACCCGTAGCAGCACCAGATCTCAGTGACAAAATAAACATATTGACCTCATCAGGATCCGTGTCAACCAGTACAAATGATGATGTTTGTTTGGTGATGGCATATTTCTTAGGATATCGGAAGCTATTTGAAAAATGTTCAGCTAGTTCTTGACCAATGTAGACAAAGTAGTGATTTACTTTATTGCAGGACTGTACGGGTGTAGAAGTGAAGGTCAATAATTTAGATGATGGTTCTGTATTTTTGCCAGTGTTTGTAATTCTCTTAATATTGTCCCATATTAATTTAGGGTTATTGCAAGCTTTTTTAAGTTCTAAGTTATCAAATTGTCTTTGGTCATTTTGTAGTTATTAAAACATAGTAATTAAGTATATCATGTAATGAAATCAAACTCAGCAACTTTGTCTATAAATATATAGTAGCTTAAAATTTGCATAAAAATGTTGCATTAAATGTCCGTACTTTAGTCGTAATATTGATAAAACATTACAAACAGGTGTAGGTTTGTGATTTGTTTCTATCGAGTGATGTTAATAAAATCATATAACCAATAACGAATGTGTCTAGACCACAACTAGACGATATCCTTATGTAATACATATATTTTTACAGACTTTATAACTCTTTTTTCTTAGTCTCAGGTGGGTTTTAATAACTCAAAAACGCTGCATCTAAGCTACCAAGCCTTAAAGATATATTTTCGTTTTCAACTGTCGTTGGAAGTTAGGTTTTAGATTATATTTTGGGTTATCCTGACGTTTTGAACACTTTGCAGCGTTTGTGCTCAAGGGTAATCTACTATGAACGTCAAGAAATCAATAATCCCACGTCAGTAAGTGGATATAGACATTTTTTAATTGACTTGTGGTGTGATAGCCTAATAAAATAGCACCACCGCTCTCGCTTTAAAATTTTGTGTGAGGCAAAGAAGTAGACGCAGAATAAGTTGGGTGTCCTTTCTTTATCATTGGCCAAACTTAGCATAACCAGATACCTAGGTACTACCGGACTAGTGTAAAACGTTTACACCTTAAAACCGATATGCACATAACTCCCAACACGGAGGTCATCAACGTTTGAACTTTAAAAAATACTATTTATCTAGATTGACCCTTTCAAAAATCGAACCCGGGACCTTGAAGCAGCTCTTTAGAATCCAGTGTGTACACCACTCCAACACGGAGGTCGTAAGTAATCATTTTGTATCTAACTAAACAAAGAGATGAAGAAAAATCTCTAGACAAAAGTGATCCTTAAAATAAGAACATTTTACAAACCAGGACTCGGAGCTATAGTATTTTATTATGTTATTTCGGCGTATTTTTCATTCGTTCAAATGTTTTGATGAAGCCGGCGAGCGACGGTGGCGCCCTCGGGGAGGGGGTGGCGAAAAAATGAAATGAAAGCAATGATAGCCGTCAAGGGGCGTTTGATTCCCGTTGCCGCGATGCCGTACCGAGAGTATGTATAGAGATTAGTAAATAACTGTGAGGTAGGACAGAAAATGAAAAAAATACATTTTTTCGATGACATGGATTGAGCCAATAGAATTATAATAAAGTATTATGGAGTTCGTACTTTTAAGTTTTTTTTACTTTCGTCTTTAGTCAAAAGGTAATTTTCCTTTCAAATTGCAAAATAAGCGTCAAAGACTGAATGTCTCTATTATATTCTTCTTCCATTTATGTATTTTGCGCGTTAGTACAAAGTTGAAAAAGGCAAATCAACTTAACCCTGAGTACTTTATCCTTATACATTTATCCTTCTAATATTATAAATGTGAAAGTAGCTCTGTCTGTCTGTTACACTTTCACGACTAAACAAACTACTGAACGGATTATGGCGAAAGTCAGTATAAAGGTAGATCAGAAAGGACATAGGCTGTTTTGAGCGATATAACGTATAGTTAATGCTCTACTAGCATGATTATTTTTGGACAAAAAGCTAGAACTCAACATCTAAATAAAGAAATATTGAAGTCATTTAGCTTCATAAAATGTTAAACATATTGAATCTTTATATCAAAATTATAACCTAATTAAACGTACTACTTCAATTAAACTATTTACTATCATTGCTGGGCATCTTGGATTCAATGATGGAGGCTTTTGCCCTGCAGTAGGTTGAATATAAGCCGTTACTCTACTCCACTTTTTATTTACAGTGAGCAACGGCGCCCTAAGCGCTTGCGCAGCGCAGTCCGGCGGGGTAGACAAGGACGGAAAGAAGAAACACACGAGGCCCACGTTCAGTGGTCAACAGATCTTCGCCTTGGAGAAGACCTTCGAACAAACCAAATACTTGGCGGGGCCTGAGCGAGCCAAGCTCGCGTACGCGCTCGGCATGACAGAGTCACAAGTAAAGGTGAGATTTTTCTACTTAAGTATATTTTTGTTTAACAAAATAAAGTTTGAACGAGTGATAATTATGCAGTAACCGCAAATAGGACGCACTGTCAACTTCACAAGCGTGTAAAAAGAACACATGGTATGAGATATCGATTTTTGTTTCAAAGTTATGTAAGTAAGTTCATATTCCTGAAAATAAAGACGATAATCTAATACTTTCTCTAAGTATGTAATATTATGTAATATGAGATTTATAGAGTACCTACCTAAAATTTAAGATTGTAAATTAGTCAAGACTATTGTTGTAGTGTCAGATGTCAATCCATTTGATCAACGTGCTGTGTAAATCTTGTTCTTAGTGAGTCTTAGGAGTCAGAAGATTCGAAAGAGTCTTGTCAAGAAGTACCAAACACAATGCTTGAAGATCTTACTTGTGTTTCCCAAAGAGTGTCTCTTAAGATGACACCGAGAAGACAGAAATCATTAATAATTTCCCGCTCCAGTGAATATTGAAAACATTACACTTAAAGTTACTTTACATTACGTATAGGTACCTGGAATAATGGCGAATGGAATTTAATTATACATCGATTTTGCACGAAAGCTCACATAAAATACATTACTTATCAAAATTAATTCTTTCATCGAACTATTTAATGCAGCAACATTTATACAGTTCGGACAATTAACTTATATCAGGGTAACACCGCCTATCTCCGCCGCTGGTCCAGTAACTGTCGGTAATCGGATTATACAGATTGAAAAGTCAATCACTTAGCCAGTCGGCGCAATCAAACGATTCGCTCTATTACGGGGATTAAAAGCGCGCCACATGTGAACGCATTGACTTTGCATTGTTTATTAGGAGCCTGGCACTTACTACATTTTTGTGATGGTGATAATATCATTATGTGCTACTGAGTGAAGCTTCTGTAAGATAAGCTAACCATTGAAGCATTGCGTTTGAAGCATTGCTATAAAGTAACAGATGAATATAATATACTAGTTAAATTTGCTCTTTTACAATCATTTTTACCTCACTAGTAATTAAATAGTAATTGAATATCAAACAAATTCTCTTAGTTTGATTACAGAAATTGGTATTGACTGTAATGTAGTGGACATCGTTTACGTTACACAGACGCCATAACTTCACATAAAAACGATGTTCGTTCCTATAGATAAAGTTTTTAACAAGTTTTAA
This sequence comes from Anania crocealis, assembly GCA_949315895.1. NCBI lineage: Eukaryota > Metazoa > Arthropoda > Insecta > Lepidoptera > Crambidae > Anania > Anania crocealis. The sequence continues at coordinate 4,331,219 of OX438869.1, read as the reverse complement.
AGTTCTTATATTTTAGACTTTTGCTATTGGTTGTAATTTTTTTCAATTATAAAAACTATAGATTGAATACCTGATACTGGATCTGTCTAAAAAGTAATTGGTGGTAGTACCAGTTACTGTTTAATATGATCAGTTATGTTATTATAATTAACAGTCATCTCTACAAAGTAAAATTTTAACAAACACTAAAACCACTTTTCGATTAATTAAACCCAAAGTAATCGCCAATTGAGTTTGATATTGCTATAATAGCACGATAATAGCAATATTTTTAAATTAAAGACCGTACGCAAAATAGGCGTAAAAGGCACAGTTTTATTCTAAACTAATTAGGGTGTGACACGGCCCCTGATCCCCTCGCTAAACGGCTATGGAGGGCCGGTGATTGGCGCACTCACCCCAGTGTGGTCACGGGCCGTTAAATGTTTCGCCATAGCAAAAGATTATTGAATTTTCTGTACAGTTGTGCAGCCAATTTTGTTTTAACTGTTTCGGACCGCTGTGTTTTTGAATCGATTCATTCGGATGCTTAAATCCATTAGTCAGACTTCCTTACAATATGATATTTTTTTAAATCAGATAATGTGCTATAGCTTTTCAATTAATGTTAATAAATTTTATATAAACTGAATTCGAACCCTTTCCATTATCTTGCTATCTTGTTAGCTATATAAACTCTCTTTAATTTATTTTCTTTAGCTTTCTCTTCTTTGAATTAGGCACATTTATTGTTGTAATGCAAAAATCCTCTTTTGGAGAGACCTGAGTATATTAGTTGTATACCAAATTGATTAAATATAAAATTGATTCTGCGAATCCAAAACCTTAGTTAAAAGAATCGGGAATGAATTCGCAAGAAAATGTATCCAATGGCACCTAAAAATTACTAAAAAGAAACAGTAATTATTACTCGCGAAGGTAATGACGCGTCACTAATCAGACTCGAAACACCCTAAGCCCTGACAGTCACCCTCATCATAGATCATGACTCGTTTGCCCAAATCGCATTACAGTAAGTGATATGTACCATTAAGAGGCAACTGTTCAATTTCGGCGAAAATAAAAACAAATAGCGTTAACTTGAAGGAAATAAACGATGTACTGGTTTGTTACCGCTATTTAACCCGATAACGTTAAAAACATTATCAAGATCGTTTTAAAAAACTGTTACGGACATGAAAAAAGGTATAGTAACTCTCAACTGAACCACCAAAACTTATTAAGAAAGTAAATTAACCCACTTTTCGATTCAGATCTGAGACGATTTACTCGTACATTCAAGGTAAAACATTGTGCCACTCCGCTAATCAATCAATAATAAATTTAAAATGGAAACAAATAGCAGATAGTTAATAACGTAAAGTAAAGTAAGCGGCTGTAATCATCCTACTCCAGGGCGAAGGCCTCTATCATTGAACTCAAGTCACTAATGATTAGTACAGGCATACTTACTCACCACGCGTGATCACAAACACGAGCAATATTCGAAAATTCTTAACTCCTGTTGCCTAACACAGGGATCAAACCCGGGACTCCGGACTTGGCCCGGTATTTAAACCACGAGATCAATGGGGCATTAACTGCAATACTAATTGATAAAATCAACACAAAACTCTCAGTAAAAGTGTTACAAAGGCGAGTTACGAAATCAGTTGCTCAGCTAATTGTAACATAAATAAATCTAACTTTCAACAATATCATTACAGTATCAATCGCGAAAGTTGGGGGCAAATTAAGCGAACATGTGATTAATGCACGACACATGAGAGCGAACAGTTGCGCAGCTCTAATATTTGATCTTCCGACCCAATGCACTCTGAGATGTGACAGGCATAAAATATACTTTACGATGTTTGATGCGATTTTTCATGTGAGTAAACGGTAGACACGGATGTAATAATAACATCGTCTGAGTAAACTCCATAAACTAGTAAAATAGGAGCAATCATACAAAACGATAGTGTGAAATTTCTTTTCGGCGTTTTTTAATTCATTTCTAAATTAAATATTAACTGTACCTAAACTTAAGGCATTGTTTTGTCTTTGATACATATTGTCAATAAAGGAAATGTAGTAATATGATATACATTATTTATATTAAATGAATGATATTTCACTTTTCATGATGCGAATAGTTTACATCTATGGCGGCTACTCTGGTTTTAGCATGAACATTAGCAGATTACAGATGTATGTGTAACATTTAGCATTAGACCTCCTTTAAAAAAAAAAAAAAAAAAAAAAAAAAAAAAAAAAAAAAAAAAAAAAAAAAAATTAGCAAATCAAATTTAATTAAAAATTGTACAATTTTGTCAAAAATTAATATAGAAAAAATTATCCTCTGTGCCTTCCCCTTTTGTAAAAATAACAGTAACGATGACAATAACAGTATTCACATATTGAATACTTTACTATATAATATTTGTCAAAATAATGACAAATTTGTGTTTTTTGACACAAACAAATTTACAAAAAATTGTTGTGTTATGACTGGCAGCTCTATACACCTGCCTAACAAAATGAAAAAACAAATAGCAAGTTTGCTAGCTTACAATATTAACAGTTTTGTTATTAAAACAAAAACTTTTTGTAGTGAACCGATTAGTAAATGTACTAATCCAAGTATTTTTCCTTTGACATCCTCTGAGGCTTTAAACTAAGAGGGAAGACAAAAGCTAGGCCGAATATGTATTTTAATGTTGTTCATCAAAACATTCAAGGCCTGGCCGGCAAAGAGTTAGGTTTAGGATTATTTTTAAAAGATTTTAATGTTCATGTAATTTGCCTCACAGAACATTGGATAAAAAAACATGAACTAATGTTAAACATTGAAAATTATAAAGTCGGTAGTTCGCTCATAAGGGAGTCTGCATCTAGAGGAGGATCACTTATTCTTGTTAAAAATGAATTCAAATGTAAAGAACGCAAAGACATCGTGTCGCTTTCAGTTGAGCGAACTATTGAGCTAGCATGTGTTGAGCTGGAACAATTTATAATAATTAGCGTGTATAGCCCCCCCAAATCTAATTACCATATTTTTGAATCCACTATGGATGAGGCTCTGAGAAGGCTATCAAAATCGTGTAAAAAAGTAGTTGTATGCGGTGATTTCAACGTTAATATATTAGAAGACACACAAACGTCCACTCAATTTCTTAATCTCTTCAAGTCATATGATTTAATAAATCTTTTCAATGAACCTACCAGGGTAACGCCCACGTCGGCTACTTGCTTAGATAATATTTTTTGTAATGGTAAAGTGTTAAAAAAAACCATATTGAATTGTCTAACTTCAGACCATAGTGGACAGGAAGCATCATTTGAGCACCATCGTGTCCCAAACATAGTAGATTATGTGTATAGGCCGGTTACTATTAATAAAATAGACAGATTTAAAGCAAAAATTGAAAATGGTGTTAATTTACTAAAGCCTGGTAGTCAGAATGTTGATCAATTATATGAGGGCCTTTTTGGTTTGGTAAAAAATGAATTTGATAATCATTTTAAGCAGAAAAAAGTAAAAATTAACAAACAGAATTGTAAGTTTAATGAATGGGCTACACCTGGTATTTACAAAAGTAGAAAAACATTATATGATTTGTATAGTCTAAAAGCTGAATCTCAAAACCACAACATTATAGACCATGTTAAAAAATACTCCAAATTATTTAAAATAGTATGCGCCAAAGCAAAGTCAATTTATCTTCATAATTTAATTTCGGCTTCCAAAAATAAAGCGAAAACTACTTGGAATATTATAAATAAAGAAACATGTAGACTAAAACCAAGCAATCCTGCTTACTCTCTCAAATTAGGGGATAAGTTAATAAACACGAGCACAGAGGTTGCGAATACATTTGAGAATTTTTTTTCAAACATAGCTTCCTCCACTACTGAAGGGCTTGCTTCTTCCGCTGATCTAGCTGAATCCCTTCTCAAGTCGGCTGTCGATGAGTGCAAATTTTCATTTAATTTTAGACATATAAACCCTGATTTAATTATAAAAACTTTTAGAGAATTGAATATGAAAAAAACTGAAGATCTTTGGGGAATTTCCGTTCATATTATCAATACAATTATAAATTCAATAGCCCCTCATCTCGCAATAATTTTCAACAAATGTATTGATGATAGACAGTTTCCAACTTTAATGAAGTTTAGCAAAATTATTCCATTATTTAAATCCGGCGAGAAATGCGATCCCGCTAATTTTCGACCAATATCTATCTTGCCAGTACTAAGTAAAATATTTGAAAAAATTATGTTTAGTCAACTTTTATCGCACTTTAATTTGAATAAATTATTACATTACAATCAATATGGATTCAGGAAAGGTAGAAATACCACTGATGCGGGAGTAGCACTTCTTAAACACGTATTCGATGCTTGGAAGAGTAGGTTAGATGCTATAGGTGTTTTTTGTGACCTGTCAAAGGCATTTGATTGTGTGGACCATAAAACGTTAATTAAAAAACTCAGACATTATGGTGTTTCGAATGATTCGTTAGATTTAATTAACTCATATCTCACAGGTAGAACACAAAAAGTTTGCATTGATGGAACTGAGTCTTCAGGGTCGGCCCTTATCATGGGTGTCCCTCAGGGATCAGTATTAGGACCCTTGCTATTTTTAATATACATTAACGACCTTCCATATTATATGTATAATCTTTGTGAGATGGTATTGTTTGCAGATGACACTTCAATAATTTTTAAAATTAAGAGGGGCGAATTATCATTTGACGATGTTAACAATACCCTCTCTAAATTATTGCATTGGTTTGCTACGAATAATCTTTTGCTTAATGCAAGAAAAACAAAATGTGTTAAATTTACTTTGCCTAATGTAAGGTTTTCCGCCACAAATGTTATTGTAAAAGATGAGCCATTAGACACAGTAGACTCCTCTACCTTTTTAGGTATAACTGTAGACTCTCGACTGCAATGGGGTGCTCATATCAGGTCTCTGTCTGGAAGACTTAGTTCTGCTGCTTATGTTGTGCGAAAGATAAGACAATTGACTGATGTTGGAACGGCAAGATTAGTATATTTTAGCTACTTTCACAGTATAATGTCATACGGTATTTTGTTATGGGGCTCAGCGGCAGATATTGAGTCTATTTTTATATTGCAAAAACGTGCTGTGCGGGCTATTTACGGCCTTAGACCCCGTGACTCTCTAAGAGAGCTATTCAAAGAGATCAACATACTAACAGTTGCATCTCAATACATTTTCGAAAACATCATGTACGTCCGTAAAAACCTCGAATTTTTTGTCAAAAATAGTGACGTACACAATTTCAATACCCGAAATAAAGATAAACTTGCCGTTCCAGGATTCAGACTGCGAAAAGTAGGTAATTCGTTCATGGGAAATTGTATCCGTATTTTCAACAAATTACCACTATCAATTGCTGACCTCCCTGTACATAAATTCAAATCATATATCAAAGTTGTTTTAATGAAAAAGGGCTATTACACTATTGATGATTATATAAATGATAGGAACGTTTGGCTTTAAATTGTATCAGCTCGCACTGGCATATATCTTATGTAAACATGTTTATTTAAAAAGAGGCTGACAATAGTGACCGAGTTTCTTGCGCTGCTTCTTCTCGGCACTAGCCCACATTTGTCCCGAAGCAGTGGTAGGTTAAATATTGGGACGTGTAAAAGCGCCTCCAGGGGCCTATTTGCAGAAATAAAACTGATTTTAACTGATTTTAACTGATTTTATTTCCTAGATTTAGATTAGCATGACATACAATTGCACAGCCTATTACGAATGGGTCTATAATCCTTTATAGCCAACTAACTGGCCGAACAAATGAGTGCTTCCATTCACAAATTGGGCTCAAAAGCCAATGTGGCGGGGGGTAATTACTTGACAAAGTTATTTACTTTTCTGTCAAAGGATAATCTACTTTATTCGGTAAGAATTAGGTGCAGAGTGGACGGCAAGTGTTACTTTGTAGGTCGGGACGATTCCCCTGTCATAGCTCATTTGGCATTCAATAAAATTAATCCCTCAGGATGGCTAAAGGGAGGGTGCAGTGTTTACACATGTGACTTGCACCGGTGCAATGGGAATGCATAATGAAATTAATAGTTGACTGACGACTGTTTATTTAATAACTGTGTTTTGGGATATTAAAATAAAGTGAGCCAATTTATTGTCATCTGATTTATTGGCAACAACATTTATATTAAAAATGCCTTTAAAGTCTTATGTTAATACCGACTGATTTAAATATATCGAAATTATTCTGTAATGCTCCTGTTTATAACTAATATGTAGTACCTATAATAAGTTTACAAATGAAACAGATTTATTCAAAAATAAATTTCGATTTCTCCTAATCAATGTTTATTTTCAAGAAATTATGATGCATCTGCTAATTCACTTTTTATTGAAAAAGCTCATAGCTTAACCATAAACCAATCTCTGTTAGTAACTTTATCAATTAGCACATTTAATTTGCCTATCGAAATAAATACGAGCATCGCATTCTAGATCAGCAATTCCCAAACTTCAATAAAGATTTTTCCTTCAATGAAGACTATTTTATCTAAAATCAATTTATCACCAGTGGCAATCGAAGGCTGTCGAAGCTGACGAATCAATGGGCTGTGCGTTTTAATCACATCATAAATCTCTGGATTATTAGGAATTTACATACGAAATTATATCATTTTGCTCGACGGCAATGATCAAGAGAAAATCTGGCACTGAATATCTACCGGATTCAAAAACGGGCTATAATTAAACAATTTATGTGTATTTCAGTTATAGCTCACTGTTTTAAGGTTATGCTCACTGTTTCAGGTAATGTAATTAGTACCTACCCAAAAACATCTAAAAAAACCTCCACTGACATTGAAATGACACTAGGTGTTATATTGTTATCAGCATCAGAAAAGTGCACTGAACATTATTAGGACCTATTTGGGAACCACTGATCTAGATAGTCTGTTCGTCACCGAAGGCAGGGCCTTAAAACTTTACAGCTATTATACAGTTGATATACAGCCGTCATAACAACAGGCTCGGTTATTGCATATCATAATTCCTTCGCGCGTACTTAAAATGCAAATCTGAGTGTATCGTTATCATTCCTTTTATGGGCGTTGTAAAGCTGCGTCGAATTAGTTGGAATAGTTGGGACGTTCTCAGGGGTTTAAATGACATTTTTGTCTTTGAATACCATTTTATCCGTTGCCTGAAAAAAGCCAACTATTGCAATTTTTGTAAATTTTCGTATTCTTTGGGTAAAGTAATTTGAAAAGAGGTGTTGCTGCTTCCACTGAGCAAATAGCAGAGTATGAAGTCTCGTTGTGCAGACTCCAACATGCTCGAAATAAAAACGTTGGTCGAATTTGCACTTGAGGCAGTCTTTTATTGTGAATCAGGTGACAGAACCACTGCATTAGAATTGGACATTGGATTACTTTGCACTGACCAAAGAAAATAGTCAAGGTCTTTTGACTTTTATTCATTGTTTGGTACCCGCATCATGGTGGACCGATTGGCAATACAATTCCCTAATCGCTTAATACGACACCTATAGAAAGAATAAGATAGATTAGTTACTTACTATTCTATTGCATTTAAGTCTGCACCGCACGGCACTAACAATATTATTTTAATGAACTCTACTAAAGCTAAGGATAGGGAAACAAAACATGACTAGTGCTAAATTATCTGTTTTGCTAGCAATCTCATCAGTGTTATTAAATTTAAAACTGCCGACGCGCAATCAAGAGTCATATCTCTGATAAAGAGAATGTTTATACGGTTTAAATCGAATTACAGCAAGCGTGCGCGCAACGGTTAGATAAGATGAACGACAGTTTAAACTCGTGTAGATCACTATTGATACCGAGGGCGAAGGGAGAGCGCCACTTGAGCATATTAAATTATCATGATGGATGACACTATAATTTAATTTTAATGTGTTTTGATAAAATAGAGCTCTGTAAATGCGAAATCTGGGAGCGGTTTTTTTAATACATTTTTAGAACGGTAATTTGAATATACTCGTAATTTGTAGTGATGCGTTTAGATAGTCGACGTTGTTTTTTAAAAGCGTTTCGTTGATAGATTGTTTTTGTGATTGGTTCCGAACGGGCGATTTCATTTGCATAATGGTTTTTGATGCTTTTTAATGCTGTGGATAATTCGTCATAGTTATGCTTGTGTCCGATGATAATTAATTTTAATATTGATCTAACAAAATAAGGACATTTTAAAATAAACATTAATTTTTTATTCAAGTACTACTAGGACGCATCGTATATATTTTTAGCGGGAAGACTCATTTTTGATTTTAAAATATGGGTAGACAAGTTTTTTTTTTATTTATTAAGGCTTAACTCAAATTTCTAAGCCTTACTATATTGGAAAATGGAATTACAATGAACCAAAAATATTTCTTACTAGCTGTTCCCCGTGACTTCGTCCGCGTCAATTTCCGTTATTATGATCGCAATTATGTATGGTCACAGCGTGATGTTATATAGCCTAAAGCCTTTTTCAAAGAAATTTTCAAATCAAACAAACAAACAAACTCTTCAGCTTTATAATACTAGGGGTTAAAGTATGAAATTGCCGTTTTGTATGGACAAAATCGAGAAAAGTCATTTTTCCATACTAACAATTTTTTTGTTTTTTTAAAAACGCCTAAACCGTTTTTGATGCAATTAAAGGTGAAAGTTAGATGGTTATAAAGCTACGCATTATAGTATTTAAATTCCTGAAAATCAAAGTATATAATACAAATATACTTAATTGAAGCAAGAAGGTCAGCTGACACATTGTAAGGGGTCTTTTCAACGACTTCCTTTAAAGTAATAGGCACTAGTATTGCATTTTTTTTTTAGTCAAAAGTTACTTTATTTAGTTTTTGATACAATACAAAAAGAATTACGCAATAATACGACTATACTTAAGAGCTATAAACAAAATAAAAAGTGAGAAAATAATCGGCAATTTCATACTTTACCCCTATTATTAGTATAGATAAAAGGTAATTTCTTTTCAAAATGAAAAGTGCCTAGACTTTAACAAAAAAGGAAACATAAAATCTGTTTACGCCATAGAAAAATAAGTATGTTTTTATTCATCAAAAAATATTCAGATACATCTAGATTGGAAAAGTTTTCTTCTTCGGCAGATAATTCAATGTTGCCAGTGTACTAGACGCATGACTAAATAGCTGACGTCACAGATAGAGGGCGTGGGCATCGTTTAATTATGTCGCACCCGTGTGCCTGACACAGTGTAACATGCTGATGCCGACGAGGACAACTGCAGGATTTACAAGTGACGATCTTAGTCGTAGAGGCGATTAATAGTTAAAAATATACCTACAGTAAAATGTCACATCCAGACTACCTAGTATTTATATGCATATGAACTTAAGCTGGTTTCAGCTTGTTATACCATTTCCCTGGCACGCTGTATATATTTGACTAGCTGTTGCCCGCGACTTCGTACGCGTCAATTTCTGTTATTATGATCGAGATTAATTTTGCCACATTTTTCACTGATGCTTCGCTCCTATTAGTTGCAGCGTTATGTTATATAGCCTAAAGCCTTCCTCGATAAATAGACTATCCAACACAAAAACAATTTTTCAATTCGAACCAGTACTTTCCGAGATTAGCGCGTTCAAACAAACAAACAAACAAACAAACTCTTCAGCTTTATAATATTATTGTAGATTAGTATAGACTAGTTTAAAATTAGGAAATTTAGGTTTATTACAAATGAAAATATGTGCTAAGTGGCCAACAGGAAATTCAAATGAGTATTTTATATTTTTTAAATACCTACTTTAACAATGTTGCATCAAAGAACAAATTTAATGATAGACAGCTTTCATGTTAGAAACTGCCTAAAATTAGCGTTACGCGTTACTGACCACTATTATTTTAACATCACAACAAATATTTCTAAATTCCTGACTCTGACCGAGATTGACAATGACGTTTCGATTTTACGAGAATATCTTTTTGATTTTGTAAATCCTTTGATTAACTTAGTCGTCCGATTTGTTCCAATAATTTTGTACTTAATTACCTCTAAGTTGAAAAATTAACAACAAAATAGAGTTGCCAGTGTAACAAAAAAAAAACAGACGTGTGGCACTCGGTGACTGCCGCGGTAAAGCTATTGCATAGCATTTTTTATCAACTTATGCAATTATAAAACAAAAAAGTATCACCGCTGTGCCGGTCGGAGTGGGGGGTGTTAGGTTATTTTCGTTACGGAATTTCTGGATTCAGTCTCCACGCTCAAGGCCCGCGATAGAAGCTATGCAATAGCTTAAAAACAACAACTTAAAAAGCCAACACAAAGAATATAGCACTTTTTTATTTGTTGCTGACTCCAAATTGGCGTTCAATTCATTACCTACCCTTTGCACTGAAAACTTTCTGTTACCGACTCAGAATCGGTGCATGATTTAGCGTTTTCTCGGTTTTTTTTGTAGCATGTATTAAATTTAAAGATATCGTTTCCAACATAATTACTCAGACATGTTTATTTATTGCTATTGATATGTTTGTCAAACCTATGCCGTAAATATTAATCATCAAAACGAACGATTTGTCAAAATCGTTTAATCGGACCGCTGTTATGTTTATTCCTCTATTGACATTCGTTGACATATATCCGCCTAAATTCCGACCTAAATCTATCGAGCAGACGAACGATGGTATTTCCATACACCGCTACTGTTACTGAAACAATCAAATTCGAAGCTTAATCGTATGAGCAGCAGGTTGATTATTCAATGGCATTCACAGTTACATTGAAAAGTGATTGTAGACCTAATCTGCACGATTTAAGGTTGATAGCCTTTTAACAGTGTAAACCGATATATCGATTCTCGATGACAGAAGAGAGCGAACGTTAATCGACGTCATTAGTCGGATGGATTTTACTAAATGGGTACGTTTTGCTAGTGTTTTACAATGGGGGTAGGCGCTTGTGTCGCGTGAGGTCTAATAACATTTACTTTTCACTGGTTTTAGCGGGCTTCGTTACATAAATTATAATTTCTTTAATTTACCTGCTGGAAAGTGATCACTTTCGTAAAATTATCGCAAATATGGATAATTTGGCGATTAATGTGAACGCTTTGAAAGTGGAATTAAGAAAAAGTGCAAAAATAGGCGGCCTCAAAGAGCAACTATGTCAGAAGTTAGTTTGTTGATATCAAGATAGTTATTTATAAATAATAAACTTTGTTTCGGCGCCGATCCTATAAAGTCGCCTTTGACAGCTATACCTCCGGACCTCAGTCTACAGTGGCGCCAACTGGTGAGCAAAGAAACGGTAGTCCCCATTGAGTTAATGACGTTTTAGCAGATTTAAGTTAAAAGAAATGGCCAATAGGAAAGGATCTTTATTCAACAATTAATTAAATAAAAATAATGTTCCTTGAATATTCATTGTGACTGCCATACCATATCGCTAAACGGGCGACTGCTCTCACCAATGAAAACTGCCAGGAGGCACTGGTAGCAGCGTTTTCCTTCCATTGTCAAAACTGCAATCACCAGCCTACCTGCCAGGCGTGGATTTTACAGCAGAATATTCTTTTACACACACAAGTAGACGTAGGCTAAGCTGGTGATGATGTAGTATTTATGTATATATTATTATGTTGGCATATACTGGTTTGTGCTTAATGCTTAAGTGCATCAGTTAATTAGCACCCTGTTTATTTCTGCAAGAGAATTCGGAATTCAAAAATTTTCGCCCTTTAGCAAGTACTATTTCGGAACGAGCATTCTAAATTCAAAAATTTACTTTTTTAATACATAATATCCCCTCAGCGTACTTGCTGAATTAGGTACTATTAGAATGCTACTTGGACAAATAATATAAAATAAAATAAAAAAATCTTTGAAAATTATATCCTTTTTGGAAATAAATAACCTAGCTAAGGCATCAAAATGTTCAAGCATTGTAACCTGCATACATACGGCTAATATTCCATGTGCGGCACTTGTCAATACACCCACCCCTTGGATCTAATAGATTGGGTCGTTAACAGCGAATTTTTAGGGTTCGGTAGGCATTGAACGTTTGCGATCGCCTTATTTATAGTCAATAAATTAGTTTAACGTTCCTCCAGATTGTTTAAATCCTTTGTTGACTTAATCGATGGTGATAATGTTCACTGGGTGTTTCGGAATACATTCAATGTTATTAATTAATATGTGTATATTACGGTGCCTTACGGTTCCAAATAATATATTTTGAACTATAAGATTGAACCATCGTACAGTGAGGTAATTCCTTGAAAAATATATATTAGAAAATCATTGGTCAAGTACATTGAGGACCTTAATTGTGCATTGTGTGATAACTACTTAAATATAGCTTTTATAAGATTGAAAAAAATGATTATATCAGGTAAAAAATAAGACTCATATGTAAGTATAGTTTATTTGACGATTAACCTTGACCGATTTTGACGAATTTTATTTGTTCGATAGAGTTTATTTAATTTAATTTTGTTATAATTTTTAATTTTTAAAAGAAGACCCCTAAAGTAGGGGTAATTTGAGTAAGGGTAGAAAAGTAAGAAATAATACATTTACAAAAAAAATATTTATTTCATCAAAATTGAACCCACATAGTACCTATGTAAATTATGCCACCAATTTAAGATTGATCCCAAACAAAAAGATACCGACACTATTCAAGCACCAACTCAAAATTGGTAGCTTATGACAACCTTCTTGTCGGTTTTATTTTAGTGAAAATAATTTATTTTATCTGCAAACTAGTATTAGCAACTGCCTAATGCCTATAATCATCCCACTGCAGCGTAAAGGCCTCCATTATTAAATTCATGGTACCACAGCAATGATGGGTGTATAGTGTTTAAAGATTGACTTTTTCATCACGGTCAATATTTTTTTATAGGCGTTAACAATCGTATTTAAACCCCATTAATGAAATACAAAAGTAAAGGGCAAGTTTTCACCCGAAAATAATTTTCGCAACATAGTTTTCAAGTTTTACGGTCCTAAGCTGTGAAGGTATGAAGGGAAAATCAACAACTTATGAATAGGATCGTAATGAATGAATGAGATGGGCATCGCGTGAAAAAAGTGTTGCTAGAAAGCCGTATCAAAAATTTAGGAATTTTGGCGGACATTTTCTAGGTGCTTTATCTTGACATTTTGACAAAAGAAAGAAATACGACATTTGTTTTTTGTCTCGTAGGTTGTTGTATTAAAATTTGGAAGGTGATTAAAATTTCATCCTGTAGGCATGATCACCATTGCCAAATGTGGGTGGGTCGACAAACCCGAGCAATGTTTGATAATTGGAAACTTGTTGCCCGAACCGTGGATCAGAACCTCGAAATCTTGGTCCGATACTTAAAACACTCACCATCGGGGCGTTATATAAATGACTAGCAGACACCGCGAACTTCGTATAGTCTCAGAATAGTAGGTATTTGATTTTGACGTCTTAAATGTCATTGTCATCAACCATGGCGTGGTTGGAAAAAAAATATCAAGAAATACATTTTCTTAATGTTTTTAGCATTAACTTTCTAACGTTTTTAATACAATAAGTATCTTGTTCCGGACGCTGACAAAACCAAAAACAAAAAAATCATAAAAATCTGTCGAGCCGTTCTTGAGTTATAAGAAGTGGTGTAACGAACACGACTTTTTTTATATAAAAATAAGATTGTTTGCCAACTTTACTTACTGATATCGGTATTCAAATTTAAAGCATTTAAAGTAAACCACACTTAAATTTGTATGAGTGTAAAGACCTCTCGGACCACTGTGCGACGCGTTGATCCCGCATCAGCTGCGCGTGATTGATCTCACCACACCATTAACACGTTCATCAACTGGATGCGGCTGGGATTTTTAATACGAATGAAATGACAGACGTATATCATAGCATAAAGCTCGGAAGCAGGGCCGAATTAAAGAGCCGTTAAAATTATTTTTTACTGATGAAATCAAGGATTTTTTAAATTTGCGTTTGTATTTTAGTAGCCAATGTAGATACAGTGTAAGCAGATACTCATAATGGGGTAGTTTCTTTGCTCACCAGTTGGCGCCACTGTAGACTGAGGTCCGGAGGTATAGCTGTGAAATCGGCGCCGAAACAAAGGTTTAATCTTGAATCTAATTAAAGTTTATTATTTATAAATAACTATCTTGATATCAACAAACTTACTTCTGAAATAGTTGCTCTTTGAGGCCGCCTATTTTTGCGCTTTTTCTTAATTCCGCTTTCAAAGCGTTCACATCAATTGCCAAATAATCCATATTTGCAATAATTTTACGAAGGAGATCACTTTCCAGCAGGTAAATTAAAGGAATTATAATTTATGTAACGAAGCCCGCTAAAACCAGTGAAAACTGAATGTTATTTGACCTCACGCGACACAAGCGCCCCTAGTGGCAAATTCACTAGCGATAGCACTAGCCATTGTATCAATGAGCCAGGCGGTCTTAGGTTGATTTCATTAGAAACTGCAGGCTGCAACCTGCAGATGTAACCTTCTTATCTTTTCTGGTTTATTTTTAGTACTACACTTTTTTTTTGCCTAACACTCTAAACAAATTTTGAACAAATAGTAAATACTTACTTTGTAATAACGGAGGTATTGTGATCCGTAAAATGGTTTATTCAACGCGAATCTCTCATGAAGGACAACACTTGTAAATATATTTAAAACTGTAACAGCTGTAAATACTACTTCGTTTGTAAAAACTAAAAAAAAAAATTTACATCTATTTGTAGGTCTACTAGAGATAGAGCCTAGTTATCATCATCCGTATATTTATAGTCAGTCTACCAATCGATCAGCTGAATGACTGCACAAAACTCGGACCGCAGGCGTGTCGCCGGCTTTGTCGCCATTATTCCCGCATCAAGCAACAACTGCTGGCTGCATTAACATCACAATAGTCTGCGCCCGCCCTAATGCGGTATTTATACGGCAGATGCTTTTGAAGCTTTGACCAATATGCTTGCGGTGTAATTGTGCTTTTGATTCTGTATAATTAGGTATTTAGAAGCTTAATTTGTTGGTAAATGCACATGGGTACTTTCCTAATTTATTTTTGTGACGTTTTTAGAATACACTCTGTTATAAAAAGGTATTCTTTCAATTTATCATGGGTTTTAGATTGGCATTTTTTATAATCTTATTCTTTTTGCTATAATGGCCACGCCCGGCAGGAGGATTGGTTTGGTCAATGGTGGCAGTACGCTTTTAATCGCCTCTTACGACACCCATTACCCATAGGTAAAGATGTAGGGTAAGTTACCTACCTAGTGTTATTCTGTTTTTGTGCCAGCACGACCATAATTTTTTTCAAATAAACTGTGTTTGTTAGCTGGCAGAAAGCGTGAACACTGTGCTAAAGCCTGCCAGTCATTCATTACTAACAGATAATACGTCTTGAATTTTTATGTAGCTTTTAAGCTTTGCAAAGCGAATGCTTGGCCACGTTTAAGATAAAGATTCAACTTTTCTCTAGCAAAATATTTAAGTGTATACACTCTCTGTAGGTATCTGTTCCTGTGTAGGTATAACCCGCCTACTAGCTCAAAGTGGTTTTGAAGCAGTAGTAGACCCACAGACATTGATAGCCTAGATGCCACAAATGCACTCATTTCTATAAAACCCGCGCGTGCCGAAATTTGCGTTCACTGCTTGTTCAATGAACAGGCACAACACCTTTAAAACTAAATGCAGCAATGTAATTTAAACATGTAGTATGCACATAAGTACTTGTATTTACATAGTAATAGACACAAATAAGATGAAATAATTTTAATAAAATACGCACATTTCAATAACAAGCGCGGTCAAAAGTTGAACATGTTCAACCTTTTTTTGACACGCGCAGTACGTACACTTGGTGCATCTAGCCTATCAATGTCTGTGAGTAGACCTTTGAATGTACCTACATGGCCTTAACAAATAAGCTCTATCATAAAACCAATTTTTTCCTCCAGTGCGCTTTTATTTTAAATCACGGGTAGCTGAAATAAAACTTCGTTTTTGTGGTTACTTGGAGTTGATTTAAACGCATGTTACATACCTAAGGGATAGTCCTTTAATAACGTGAGAGGAGGTGGGTTTTCGGAAAAAATATTAAAATATCGCAAGAATGGAGGAGAAGGTACAGTAAGATGTTAAATGTTTATTTTGAGCTGAACGCGCTATTTGCGTGTTTTATAAAATGTAGGTAAAGTAAATTAACACCTCATAAGCGCAAGAAGAGGTATCATAGATGTAGGCGTGAGAAAAGCGAAGCTGTAGTGGGAGTGGGTAGGCCACTTGTGTAGGATGCATCCGGATTGATGAAAAAAATATTTTCTTTGTATCAAAAATACGCGTGATTTTTTTTAAATTTTTAACCCTTTTGAGGTACAATCAGAAAAAAGAAGCAGTATTAAATTTAGATCATGGGAAAACTTCATTGTGTATCTAACGCGTTAATGATTGACGTTGATTTCACGTCAATGACAACAGTATAGATATTTATGTCGATTCGATTGAGATAAAGTAAAAAAAGTAAAGTAACAGCCTATAATCATCCCACTGCAGGGAAAAGGCCTTCATCATTGAATTCAAGTTACCACAGCAATGATGGGTGTACTGGCATAATCACCACGCTTGCCAAATGCGGGTTGGTGATCACAAACCCGAGCAACGTTCAAAAATTCGAAACTTTTTTGTTGCCCGACCCGGGATTCGAACCTGGGACCCCAAGATCTTGGCGTGGTATTTAAACCACTAGACCAACGGGGCGATTGAGATAGGTTGTACTAAAAGTACACCCTTACGTCAAATGGGTGCACATTTAGTTGGGACACTTTTTTGACACTAACTGTATAATTATCTAGTTTTTTTATTACATCAATAAATGTAATAGCGCTCATAGCCCAATGCTTCTTAATGATCAGTATCTGTCACTAATGTTAAGCAACGCTGGGAGTGGCCACTACTTGGATGGGTGACCGTTTGTGGCATCATACCATGAGCGCTTCCGTGCTTCGGAGGGCACGTTAAGCCTTCGGTCCCGGCTGTTATCGCAAGATAACAGTCGTTAAGCCCTGTTTGAGACCTTCGGGCGGCTTGAGAAACGACCAATGGCGGAGTGATGTTGCCAGCGTCGCCCTCGCCGTCCACCAACCCGCACTAGGCCAGCGTGGTGGAACTAAGGCCCATGAAAAGGAGGGAGACCCGTGCTCAGCAGTGGGCGAAATGGGTTGATACAATGAGTGTAATGTGTAAGTATAACATTGAATTCTATTTGTTAAATACGTAAAAACTTCGAGGAGGTTGTTGTTCGGGGATGTTTTCATGAACTAGAGCCCAACCTACGATAGCCCTGTCTCTCAGGGCTCCAGATCTCCAAGGCACTGATTTTCGGTTGGCATAAAAAGTTTTTCTGAACAATCGCACTTAGTTTTCCATTCCCACGATCCATAATAAATAATATAATAACGTGACTATTGTTTCAAAATATATCTACCAATTCAAATCGCTTTCACTATCTCTCTACATTCTAAGGCAGTATTCATAAATATGCAACCTTTACTATAAAGTAAATAAATAACATCAAAACAAAAACATATAGCTACCGCTACCGCTGCGTCCTCCGTCATACCTACAGCTCAGGGCGGGCGTCTAGGGCGGCTCTCATAAAAATGCAAATAACCTTGTCGACGAGGGATTCGCCGTTGTATCAATCACGCTCGCTCCTTATTATTGTGGGTTTTATTCGTTTATTGTTTTCCAAAGGAATCCCTAAGGAATCTACACTCGACTGTTATGGGATAATCTACGCGGTTAGACCGTCTGCCATTGTTTTTCTATAAATGCATGCATTACTGTTTTATAAACTCCTTTTTAAATTGATAAACATGGACAATCATATAACAAAAAAAATATGCAATCGTATGCCTCATGGTGGTTTAGCAGATAATGCTTTTCAATAAAAGTAAATTATTTTACCTTTCGTGTGGTGTCGGCAGGTTTATATAATAGTACCAAACTTTACCACCATCATCTTTCTATGAGTGTTGTTATAGGCGACTAAAGGGTTCTGCCATATAAAGACGGGCAGCAGCATCTTCCCTCATCTTTTAGCCAAAATTTTGACAGAATCCTCTATTTGGCTCTCCATGCAGTATTGGACTTAAATAAGATGGATTCTATTAACGCGCTGGCACCACACGACATTCATAGGCTTACAAACAAATGACATGCTCCAATTTTACCTGTTGAATTGTAAAAAAAACAAATCTAAGTGTTTAAAAATTCACTTACAAACCATTAATTATAGCTTATGCTAATAAAAATACACGAGAGAAGATTTTGTTACTAAAAACGGTAGTTCCTAATATTTGAATACGTTATTTCAACCATAATCGTCGATAATGCGGACAACACTATAGTTAATCTCATTAAAGTTTTAATTAACTATTGTCACACATCGATTGACATTTCCGGCTTAGAATAGGCGAGTCGATTATATATAATCGAGTGAAACTGTGAGCTGATAGGGATTTGATCGATTTGAATTTTTAATCGTTGCCAGTAGTCCTATTTCTCATCACTTGATTTAATTTTTTTTATCATACGGTTTGTAATACAGGGTGTAAAATTTTTCCTCAAATACTAAGTTGTGGTGGTGGAATCTACCTCCTAGTGGTCCACCCTGGGCAACGGCATCTTTGGTTTTCTAACCAATGATGACGGCTAACAGATCCCTCTGCGGTGGTAGGCTTCGAAAGATGTCGCCTGGATGCTATCACCCTCCTGCCGGAATCCAGCGCCAAACAGTTTTTCTGTGTTCCGCTGGAACCAGTTCCTCTGGGTAAGCTAGCTCCATCTTAGGCTTCTTCTTAACCGTATATCATTAATGTTAAAGTATGTTGTCAAAAGCAAGCCTATTATTTATAAAAAAAAACCTTTTTCTAATTTCTAATAGCACTAATTTAAAAACATGTCGTTTACACACCGACGTAGTGTTCAAAAAATATGTATTCTTCTTTTTTCATTACTTTATTTTAGTTCTATTTTGATTCTTCATTTGACATATGTTTTGCCTGACCATAACTTGTCATTTAGAAGTACAAATCCACAAGAACACATAGCCAACTACAATAACTCCTTGTTTCCATACATCATGTCGTAAATATCTTGAAAGTTCAAACATTGTCTTGCAAAATACGTGCCCCGTTCGCTAATGTCCTTATTAGACGGTCTCGACTTTAACCACAGTTAATGCAGTAGGTTTAGTCCAAACTAAGAACAATAAACAAAGGCTAACACTCTGTTTGTGAAACCTATATAAGAAAATTTGTCGACAAAATAACTATGTAGGTATAGTTTCATAAGACAGTTTGATTATCATTCAACCGGCCGTTCGCTTGAATCCCACCCGAGGCCGACAAAATGATGATTTAATTGAAATTTTTATTACTTTTTCATGTTGGTCTAAATGGCATTTTACTAATATAATGTGACTTTAGGAACCAATCTTTCGCTACCCAACTCCATTGTTTTCGAGCTCAAAATTTCTCGACTCAGCGAAAACTCATACAAACAGACGTATCCATCAATTCTGACAAGGCGTTTATGAGAGTGCCCTGAAGTTGCGAAGTCCTCGTTATCCCAGATTACCTTTAACGTCTTCAAATAAAACAATAGCAGACGAACCCTGACAGCCAGCTAAACGACAACTCCAGTTTTACGCGCGAAAACAATTATTTATTGCACCGAAAACAGCCGAACACCCTATATATATCCTAATTGCACAACTGAATTTCAACTTTATGCTCTCACCCTCAAAGTCGGATTTAGCTTAGCGCGTACCATCCACAGTCGAGCAAGATTAATAGGGCATAAAACGTAAGATAATACAATATACAAGAAGACACGTTGTTAACCGTTCTGCTGAGCGGCGGCGTCGACTCACTTCAGTCGTCCCGTTCTGGCGCGTCTCGTCATTCTACATCTGTCCCGTTCGCACAGTTTCAATTATCTGCCTAATCCCTCAATTACGCCGACAGATGTCGCTCGCGTCTTCGAGCTTATGTGCCAGTTTAAAGTACCGTCCGCAAAGCAATTACTGTTGATCGCCGAGATTTGAGGGTTTTGTTCGAAGCGTTTTATACGCCGGTCGAATACAATTAGAATATTCAACTTGTTTCGACAGGTCCTATTTTTGGTGATCGGAGGGATTTGTTGACAATTAAACTTGAATAGTGGGACAAACAATGTTCTTTAATTGAACATTGCTTGTCCCACAATTTATTTTTCTCTTCAGATACTTTTAAGAAGTTCGAAATACTTTTAAACTAGGTATACCAATATATTAACTAGTACATATTTATTTATTTACTGTATTCATAGATAAAATATAATTACAACTATATAGTACAAGTCCCATACAAATATTACACATTAAAGCGTACGCAATTGAAAAAGTTAAAAGAGAAAGTCCCGTCGATGATTTATTAAGATGGTCAAATTCCAGCATTTAGAAATGAATAAATGTATGAAAATGACGAATCTTCTAACTTCAATAGCGTGGCTCACAGCAATCATACAGGGCCCCAATTCCGCCAATTTACAAATGTGTCAAAATATACAATTGAGATGCAATTGCGATTCTATTGAGCCATTTGTAAATTAGCGGAATTGGGGCCCAGCCTTGTTGCCATATTAATTATTTTGCCAAATTACTAGTTCTAAACATACGTACCATTTTTTGTGAGCCGGTACTTTGTAAAAAGGCCCAAAAATGTATGGAGCCCAAATGTTCTCCTTTCATTAGATATAAGCTATTGCATAGCTTCTATCGCGGGCCTTGAGCGTGGAGACCGAATCCAGATATTCCGTAACGAAAAAAAACCTAACACCCACACCCACACACTCGGGGCGAGGCACGATCGAACAATTTTGAATTTCCGAAATTTAGAAGAAAATAAGGATTTTGACAGTATGGTTGCCTATGGTAACCATATCTGCCAAAATAAAAGGAAAATTTAATTACAAAAGTCAAAATTAGAAAATACATAAAATTATAAAATTAAGCTATTGCATAGCTTCTATCGCGGGCCTAGAGCGTGGAGACCGAATCCAGAAATTCCGTAACGAAAATAAACAGCGGTGATACTTTTTAGTTTTATAATTGCATAAGTTGATAAAAAAAGCTATGCAATAGCTTTACCACGGCAGTCTCCGAGTGCCACGCGTCTTTTTTTTTTATTGAAAAAATCACGTACCTACCTACTTTGTAGACCCCAAAAGTAAGTAACTATTTAAAGCACTTGTTTTGTGGAAATCAGAGACAGCAAAGCTACCACGAAAACCGGTATATCTAAAGACGGAAGTCGAAAAAAATTAATATAACCTTCAAAACAAAGAACAAGCTATTCCAAAGGTTAACGAAAAATTTCCCTTCGAAGAAATTTCTCTCCCCTCCAGAATGGCTTTGGTAATTAAATTTATAATTACAGATTTTGTCGCCAGTACTTAACCCGGTACACGGGTGTAATAATTAATATTATAATTAATGTCGCGATAAAGTTAACCGCACCGATTTATCCGTCCTTACAAACTGTATTAATTCGCGTCTCAATTAATTGCCGTCATTAAGCGTTGTCACAACACTTTAATTGATTGTGCGGTAAGAAAGGGTTGTGAGTTTTTTTTTACATTCGAAAAATGGAGAGGGCCATTATTTGACTAGTTTTTAATGTATGTGATTGAATATACTCCCAGCGTAAACTTAGGAAAGCACGGAAAATAATATAGATTTAGAATTGTATCATCACGTTTTGCTCTGATAGAATGTTGACATTACCATTTGCTTGTTGAGATAATGTTTGTCTAAAATGTGAGCCGAATAATTTGAAATTAAATGAACTAATCGTCAAGTATTCTTAATGTCAGGAAAAAATTACCTTTTGCTTATAAAGGGTTAAATGCAATGCTTACAATAACTTGTTATACAAACTCTAGGGAACGGAAATAGATAGTTAATGACGATGACAAAATATTGACTATAGCGGGTGTCTATAAAAGTTTGGACGAAATGAAACCGGAACATAGTGGAAGAATTTTTGGACCTTTGAACTATATGAATTAAGGTTATATTTTCGAAGAATAAAAATGTTATAAATTATTTTATTTTTCAGTACTTAAGTCTAATGGAGCTGAAACACATAAAACTTAAAGAACTATCATAATCAATATTAACATTTAACGTTATCTTTGGTTCTTGAAAACTACTTAAAAGCACATTTAACTAAATGTGCTTTTAAGTACAACCAACAATTTAAAAAGCGCAAATATATAACAACATGAAACAAATATCTTCGTTTTGATTGCCGTTAATGGATGAGTAGACAGTAAAATATGAGCTAAATAATATTATCTCTATTATACCAACCAAAAAACTAGCCAAGACATTTATCGGCACGGATTTGCTTACGCATTAATAAATTTATCTTCATCAATAAACAACTCTAGTTTATCCGGAATGATCTATTCCCATAGTGATTGCCTTAACACGGTTTCCCGTTAATCGATCGATCTCCAAAACCATGCGCTCGCGCAGTCACGAATGACGCATATAAGTAATGCCTTTGCGTACTGTGACAGTAATTAAAAAAAGTTAAGCTCTGCTTTAAATTATAAAGGAGCGTCTACAAAATTTTGTTTATATTTTTTGTAGATTTGAAAATATTTAATTATAATTCAGTTGCTAAACTGTTCTAGACCTGTAATTAGCCCAATTAGCGAGGTTTCCCATCGGGAATTGTTCTTTGGTTCTGTAATATTATGTGAGGTTCACAATGAATCTAATTAAATAAATATATAAATAAATATATATTTTTGTATTTCAATGTCATAAATAAACACTTTTATTTGCACAAACTTTAATTTGCACAGCATATATTCTTAAGTACCTACCTACGGGTACTTGTTACTTTCAAAAATTGCCTACTCCTCCTTCTTTTCCAAAAGACTGTCAGTACTCCATTTTAAAATTGAATTATACTTACAGAACAGCTGTTTGCTCAACATTCAAGTTTCTCGTACCTAATTGTACTTACCTACTTCTAAATCACCACAGCATGAACGCCGCCTCTGCATCGGCTTCAAAAAGTCATTAGTGTACCTAATGACATTAATGTAATCGTCGCTACCGAACGGCATTCCGCCCTGTCGCCCGCCATCATTACCATTTGACATAACCATCGACTATCCTTCTCCATCGCCTTTATCTACACCCACATTTACACGCCAATTTAAACTCTAATTTATTTTTTTATTGGGTTTAATTTGGATTGATCAGAATAGAGAGTTGAAAATTTTCAAATTAGAACACGATTTGACAGTTCGAGCTCAAGCAAAGAGGTTGCAACTCAATTTTCGATTTATTATACAAACGATTTAGACGCGATATTTCATTGTTGGATGATAGATACGAGTAATTATTGGTGGCTATATTTAATTTCTCTGGCCGCTTCCATTTGTCAAGTGTTACGAACGGACAGATCACCCGTGTTATGTCTGTATCGTGTGATGTATTAAGCTAGATGGTATTAAGATAAAAACCTTTCTCATTTATCGGATGCGATTCAATTGAGCGTGAAGTCGCGCTGATTATTGACGTGATTTTAATTGATTTTGTAATAGAGTTAAAATTTGATTAGTTAGATAATTTAAGAATAAAATTAAATTGAAATAAAAATGAAGTCATGGAATAGATGTGGGCGTAAACTTGTATAGTACAAAAACAACAAGGAAATCAGAACTATCAGGAATCAGGAAATCAGGAGACGTACAGTCGACAACACAAACATATTACCACCTTCGATCTCGTAAAATAGGACTCGTTTGGTGTAGTTGTGTGTATAATGAATAACTATAGGTAGTATAGCTAACTTATAGTTATTGACAAAAAGGTAAAAAGCTTTTTGAAGTGAAAAGAATATCATTACAAATATTGTGTGTATTTAGTAATTCAATAGCATTGTACAGGCAACTCCATTAGACACGAGGATAAAATTTACTCACGACTTTAAGTACAAAGGAATTTAAAATCAAGGCTGCATAAACTGCCATTCCCTTGTTCGACAACATAAAAAATGAGCACAAGTATCTTGGCCACAGACTGCAAACGACCGGCCAATCCTAAACGCATTAGCCGATCGATGCCGACCGCTACATGTGTCTACTTCTCGACTACATCTTCCCCCCACACCAGGGGGGTAAACAGGGCGAAGAGGGGGCGAAATAGACAACGCAAAGTCAATATGTGGAAATAATAATAAAGGATCGCGCGGGCTGCATACGTATCGGTGTATTATCGTAGTATTATCGGTATAACATCGGTAACAAGTCGATATTTGCGATGGTAGCTTAAGTTACTATTGTTACGTTTTCTTGTTCTTTGAGAAACGCGATTTATTGGGATTTCTTTTAGTATTTCTTTATTATTTCTTACCCAGTCTACTACCAACATTTTAATAAATTTCTACAGTGTTCATTAATCTAGAACTGTGACGGTATGACACTGCCAGAGGACAGTATTGACCATTAACTGAATTTCGTTTTGATTGATGAAGTACAGGTTATACTATTGGGTTTTGTTTGGCTAAACTCAAAGTTGTGAAGAGATAAGAAGAGACAGGCGGGTCTCTACCTCTCTTTGGTTTATGATAATGATTCCACAGAAGCCCAGTAAAAATTTACCATATATTAAATTGATTCACTTTTTAGGGTAATAAATAATGACATTTAAACCCAGGATACAGGTACAGAATAGGTATACAGATCATTACTTGTATTTTTTATAGTCTTTTTCTTGTATCAGTTGGATGTGTATATGTATTTACTATGGTCGCTTCGAATACCTAACTGTAAATCTACCCCAAATCAAGGTTTTTCAATCATATCAAATCTCTGAGCTAGCAGATATCGCATGAAATTTGATGCGCCATCATAACGATATTACGAGGAGTCTTTCTCGATCTATTCGATTGCGAACCAGAATCGATTCATGAATAATATATTGCCGTTTCACTCGGAACGCATAATGAATACGTTTATTGTGATTATATTTTCTCGATCCTCGTGATATGATAACGTCTGTATTGTTTCATTACATGATCAATGGTATTGCGTATTATGATAAACTTAATGTTCTAGAATTACGCGCGAAAATCTTTTTTCTTTTGCCTTTATCCAAAACCAACTGGTTTTGGATAAAGGCACAATATTTACTTTAGCACTTTTAGGAGTTTTTTAATAGAAAAAAAAACGTCTCCTAGGGCACCTAGTTCTTTTTATCGTATGTTGTCGAACCTGTTGGTTTATTAGTGTTGTAGTCCGCCTATAAAACTAAAAAAATAAAAATTGCTAACTACTTTCTCTACCAAAAGTAAACATTTTAAACCATCTATTTCTAAGCCGGCTAGGCTATATCACGGACATAACGATCATTAAACTTCCAAAGCACTGTTTCAATATCCGACGCGGCAAGTTTTTGTGCTCTCGTACAGCGGTATTATTGGAAAACTTGGGGATAACTTGGACTGCTTCAAAGCAGCACAAGCTCTTTAAGCGCTTAGTTGTAAACTACACATTGTATATTGTTTTACAGCTATTATTAAACAATTTATAGTTAAGGTATTGAATGTCATTTACTAGAAATTTTACTACAACTAGTTAAAAAACATAAACGCGGAAAAATATTTCTTTTAGTACAAAGATTTTGTTAAGGACGGTTATAAGTTTTTAAATTTAGAACCTTTAATTACTTTTTTTCACTTTGTAGCTTCCTGAGCATAACCAAAAATAAGTAGTTCCGAGACAAAAGAGATCGAAATAAATATTTGTATGCAGTAGCTGAACTTTGGATGGGAGCACGCTGGCTATACTATCCGGAACCTTAAGTATCTGAGATGAAAAGATTCCTTAAGCTATTCCAACCCATAGGAAGTCTATCTCCGAGACAAATTTTATTCAAATCTTCTTGACTGTTTTGGCGTGATTTAACAAATATCCATCCAACTCACACAATCATATTTTCAGTTCAATTAGTAATTTACTTAGTTACGATTACTGTACATTTTACCTTCATGTTTACTAGTACATTCGCAGCGGATCGGCTATTATCAATTCTGTTCTTCTTCTATCTACACTGCACTCATATTTTATTTTATCTGATGGCCATCCTGCATCACGAGAGCCCCTAAAAATATAATAGCTGGACACGTACGGTCACTTGTATAAGATTGCCGTGACGTTATGCCTTTGCGTCGTCGGCAACATTTTTATGACGCGTCCAATGTCCACTCTGCAAGTCGTACCGACCTTAGGGTGTACGAACGTGCTATGTTTATGTTGTTATTGTTTTATTAAGTCGTTGTTTAAGCTTGTTTATGTTAAACAATTTGTCACCTAATATCATTATATTTAGAGTTGAGTGGTCCTGTGAATGATAGCTACCAGAAGGCTATCGATCTCTTGAATCCTTATTAAAATCCTTAAAAAAAGCAACATTGCAATTCGCCTCAGTAAGACTCATTGATTTTCTTTTTCGATCATTCACAGTCAGCCTAAAAACTAAAAAAAGCCACTGCTAGTTGCAAATCTCAGATTAAGACATCAAACCCAATCACATAAAATCTCTGGTGTCCATCTAACCCGAATAAAAATATAGGAACCTTGTGCTACAAGACAATGTATTTTGTCTATTTTAATTCGAACAAAGTTGTCAACTTTTGTAAAAGTGTTTTTTATTTATGATACCTACATCAGAATACACACGCACCTAGCGTGTGTAGTCTGTGTACGTACTAATATTATTTATAACTTCCCAATGCTACCTGGCTTTACAAAACCGCGAACATGCCAAAAACGGCGCTATAAAAAAGTATAAAAAACCTAAAACACATCCATTTGTTATCCATTTTGTCGTGTATATCTGGGGTCCATTAATAACCAGGACTTATCCGGGCCTAATCTGCCGCTCATTCCCGCTTTCCGCGGTTCTTTTTCGCGCCAAAAAACCGCCGCCATGTTGCTTTCTGTCCGCGCAGATTTATAGCGTTCGCGGATTAAAAATAAAACACTCGCTGCCAGTATCCGATCGCGGATAAATAAGGCTGAATGCCCATCAAATCATTACAATAACAAATTTATTTTTTGATCTAGGCAGGCTATTGTTGATAACTTGTTCAGAGATATTTAAAATTGACTATGTATATGTAATTTAAATTGGCCAACCCGAAACTCTTGAATAAACATAAATAAATTCAAATTTTTGTGAAGTTTTCTTTGTCTGTCAGTTATTACAATTACAACTTTAATGTAGTACATACATAGTATACATTGCAGATTCAGCAATGATAAGAAAAATAATACAACGTCAAAACAGTCACACAGATCCTAATCTATGTTTGAGGCTAGGATCTGTGTAAAAAATAATTTACCCGTCAAAAGTATATGGGAAAGGTTTTTCAAATCGACGAGAATCTTTATTTATTTCAGTGACCGTAACATTCATGGAATTGTTGTATTTCTTTCTTTATACCTAAGTGGGTCCATTATGAGCTAAAAGCTAGCTCTACACAAATCGAAAGTTATAAAATTATTATAATATTTTTACAAAAATAAAACCGAAAAGTATTTAATAATTAATTGCTAAATAAATAAAAATAAAATATATTGTAAGAAGTTAAAAGAAATATCAGATAATACTTTTTTTTAAAGCTGTTTCCAAATATCAACTCCATTTTTTATTTTATCTTTCTCTTTTATTTTTCCGCCTCTCTTCTAACCCAACCACATGGCTGATACGCGGTTTTATGGGCATTTTTCAATTTGTTTCGGCTATCGGTTCCTTGGGGATAGGGCGACTTTTCGGGATTATTGATGGATCCGCAACTGTAATTGGTTGTATGGGCGCATCGACGTTGTTTATGGACATCTATTTGTAGCGTTTTAGGTTATATTTAGTTGATATTTTTAATAAATTGAGTCCTTTTTTGAATCAACTTTTTCGTGAAACTGATGACATATTGTGATCATGGTTTATTTCTAAAAAGTTGTCGGAAATAAAAAACCGGCCAAGTGCGAGTGCGAGTGCGAATCGCGGCGGACTCACGCACGAATGGTTCCGTACCCTTTACTAGGTAAACAACAGTAGGTACATAGGTACATTTGGGTCATGTAGTGCCTACCCGTTACTATTTATTGATATCGAGCAAAAACAGGAAAAAAATTGTGTTTTTTGTATGGGAGCCCCTTCACTATATATTTTATTTTAATTTTATTATTTATTATTGAAGTAAAAGTACAACTGAGCTATTGCCATTATTGATATTGGGCAAAAAAATCGCGTTTGTTTAATGGTAGGGACCCCCTTAATTATTTATTTTATTTTGTTTTAAAAATACAACTGTCTAGCTTTCGCGGGTCTTGAGATAAAGCCTGGTGACAGGCAGACGGACAGACAGCGAAGTCTTAGTAATAGGGTCCTGTTTTTACCCTTTGGGTACGGAACCCTAAAAACTGCTTTCATGTGAATACTAGGTAAATCTTTTAATTCATCGCATTGTGTAATAATTGCCCAGGAGAGGGCTGTCTGGGCTGATGATGATGATGGTGATACGTCCTTCGATTGCCTGACAGACGTTCAGGGATACATCTAAATGAATTTGCCTTCTGTTCAGTGAGGCTGTGACTTTAGTTACATACCTATCCTATGGACAGACAGGCTTCAGACAGGCAATCCAAAAAGGTCCTCTAATTAGGTACCGTTTAACAGATTATGTATACCTATCTTTCATTGTTGAAAACGAATCCATTTATCCATAAGTTTCCTTTGTTAGTCGCTGAGAGGCAGTAGTTCTAGATCCATGTCGTCAGACTCTGTAATACCAACTTGATGAGTAGCTTACACGATAAGGGCGGGATTATACGGTCACCCTCACTTTAAAATTCGGCTCTAGATGTGAGATAACACCGGTTTAGGCATTAAATTGAGATTTGAAGATTTAAAACGGTCGGCACGTGCCATTACAATGTTTTCGCATAATTATTCTAATTAGGTATCAATGTTTTGTGAATAGAGGGTTTTGAACTTTACTTACTATAACTTAGTTACTACTGGCCATGTAGGGCTTTTGTTGATTTTATCGAAAATTTAAAAAATACCGTTAGTTTTTTGAAAGATTAATTTTTCAAAATTTAAATGGGTAGGTACTTACAGTTCCTCCTGAGACATAATTTTTCAAATTTAGTACTAATATTATAATTTTCAAAGTTTTGCTTTAAGGCCAGGTAGTTTGTCAAATATAGGTATAGGGGCTCCGTAAGCTCCAGCCCTGACAAGCCGCCGCGCTCGCGTCTTTTGTAGTTATTTAAACATAGCAATTAATAATATTATTCAATGTAATCAAATTGCGAGTTTGTCTATATTAATATTTAATAGCTATAAATAAACACAAAAATGATATTTAAAATGTCCGTAGTTTAGCCGTAATATTGAAAAAACATTGCATAAATGTATAGGTTTCCACTCAAAAACGCTTCCTCTAAGGACTACAACATACATACATATTATCACGCCTCCTTCCCAACGGGGTAGGCAGAGACCAAGGCCTTCCACTTACTACGATCCTGGCATACATCTTTCGCTTCTTCCACATTCATCAATCTTTTCATGCATGCTCGTCGGTTTAGAGTACTCTTGACCTGACCTTTCTTCAGAACATCCCCGATTTGATCGTGATAAGTTCGTCTAGGCCTTCCTCTTCCAACGTTCCCTTTCACACTCGTCTTGTAGATCTGTCTAGTCATTCTTCTCTCATTCATCCTCTCTACATGCCCAAACCATCTAAGCATCCCTTTCTCAATCCTTGTGACAATATCTTCTTTCACACCACAACGTTCTCTTATCACACTATTTCTTATCCTGTCACTCAATTTCACTCCTAACATACTTCTTAGCGCTCTCATTTCTACTGCATTTATTCTACTTTCATGCTTTTTCTGCCATACCCAACTGTCACTTCCGTACATGAGTGTTGGAACCAACACCCCTCTATGCACAGTCAGACGAGCTTTCATAGAAATCCTCTGGCTATTCACAAAGGCGTGCAGCGCACCATTCACTCTGTTACCAGGTACCTATTAGGAAACTAATTCAAACAATGACAAAAAACGTCTTCACCTAGTAGCAAATTCAACACATACGTCGTACATCACATGACTTACGCCTTTAACTGCCGAGACACAAGTAACATTTTATTGCTTTGAGGTCACCGGTGACCCCATGGCGCTTATTGTGTTAACCATCAATGCAACTAAGGTAAAAGAACACCCGAATGTGGGTGTTCATTTGGCGAGGAAGTTCTTTTGTCAATGATTGGGTATCTAGCTATTTTTTTAAAATTTTATATCACTGAGGGCCCACATTTTGACGGAGACCTGTGCATTATCTGTCAATGTTTCCTAAATACAAGCATAAACCTCATCAATCTATCACCCCAAGTGTGAGCCGGGCTAATGATGCGGCCGATGGTATCGGTTCTGGTGTCATTTAAATTTAAATTAAGGCATTACAACCATGTTTCCACTGAGCCGGCCTCCCGCCTTATCTGTGTAGGGTGCATTTTTAAATTGCCAGTAAATGTGAACTGCGTTTTGTTGGATTTGTCTTTGAATTTTGTTTACAGTTTCATTTCTAACTGTTTACGTTCAACCAGAACGTTCAGTTGTCAATCGATGAAAAGTATTATAGATAGGTACTTAACTCTTCTACTTGTCGTAAAGTTATCTGTCCAGGATAATGTGGTGTCAAAGTCAGATAAAAGACCTTTCTCTGTCACTTATTTTAATAACTTCGATCAAGAGACAATAATTGTAAAAGAATGTAGAATAGATTGATGAAAAATTTGGTATAGGTACCTACTGTAACTGGTGCGATCATGATCCAAGTGTGAAAAGATAGGATTTAACTTCACCAGCATTCTAAAAAATTTACATTTCATACGCCCAATACCCCATGTAACGCTTTTATAAAAAGAATTACTATTATATCATCTCATCTGTCCAAACACCTGGATCAGGGCCCCAATTCCGCTAATTTACATATGGCTCAATAGAATCGCAATTGCATCGCAATCGTATATTTTGACATTACTATCATAATAAATGTGTCAAAATATACAATTGAGATGCAATTGCTATTCTATTGAACCATTTGTAAATTAGCGGAATTGGGGGCCAGGTGTCCTGCAAAATTGTTGATAAAATAACTATAAGTTATAGTGTAGCTATCTATATTCTACTTCACCTTGGTAGAGCCTTGAGGACCAACTTCCAGTGAACAAAAAGACTAAAGTTATTTTGAAGGACAGTCTAAAACATATCTTTTACATCAATTCTGATAATTAACTAAAAATATCAATAGACATTGATTCAGTTCGTTTGTGAGTATTTACTATGACTTGTGTTTTTTATAAGCAAATTATTATTATATAATGAAAACAATCGCAAACCAATCTATCACCTGCAAAGTAAATTACAGAAAGAAATCACAATTTGCGTTAAAATTAATAAGAAGACAGCTCAAAACCATTTATCACAAGACCTGTAAACTCCAAATTAAAATAAAAAAAAGCTCCTATCAAAAATCTCAGCCATTTCATTTGGTCGCAAAAAATGTCTCCGAGAGATTAAAAATTAAGGGCGCTCTTTCTAAATTAATTAATAAGGGAGAGGTGACTTTGGGGAAAAAATTAAACGTCAAAATTACAACAAGATTCGCTTTAATTATGTCCTGTGGGGGTGGCAGGGAGGGAGGCTACTAATTACTTTTTCTTAATTCGCAAAGTTCCTGGATGTTCGGTGCGGTTTGCGAGCTGTGTGTTACGAGTTCTTGTGTTAATGTTGTTTGCCGAATTGTTTTTGTGATAAACATTTTTGTTCTTAGACTAAACGTATTTTTTTAGTAGGTCGGGTACTGACGGTGTTATTACAAAAAAATAAAACGGTGTTTATGCCTTGTCTAATTTTAGGACGACTCATTTTAAAATCCATGATATTAGTTTAGTAATATGTCAAACAACTCTAATTGGCCGTCTTATAATTGGACACAGTTTGAACGTTGTTTTAATTTTTGTAATAACACCGTGATTGTTTTGTGAAATACACTTTTATTACTTACTAATCTTGTTATAATTACAAAAAAAAAATGTTTTGGCATTAGGTACTCTATAAAAATCTTGAACTGAATATGAATAAAAAAAAATTTATAATAATTTCCGCTCCTTAACATCGGCCTACGTGCCTAAACCACAAGTAAGCTTAGTACAGACAACAGCACGTCAACCTACCACAAAACGTCAAATTTTCTCAATTGATATTGATCTCTACTTGTTGGACTTAAAGTTGAAAATCAATTCAATGACCTTTAACTTTTTGGGTAGGTTAACCTGCGTTGTCTGTACATGCAAGCTCTTACTTAAAAATGCATGCAGTACAGATAATGCATTTTTAGTACCAAACAAGACATATTCTCCACTTAAAACTTACATTTTTTATTTATTTATTGAAAGATCCACAAACAAGTTTACAATAAGCTTACACACTAAAACTTAATTAAACATAGATTAATTTTAAACAATTGCAAACTCAACAGCGATGGTTACATTGTACGTAAACATTAGAATAAAAACATGCGGGACTGTAATACAAATAAAATGAAATTGTTTTATTGTTGGTGAGGTGTGTGTGTGTGTGTGTGTGTGTGTGTGTGTGTGTGTGTGTGTGTGTGTGTGTGTGTGTGTGTGTGTGTGTGTGTGTGTTTGGGTTTCTGTAAAAAAAACTATCAGTATATGTATGTCAGATATATTTACATTGATAGCCTACAGGCTAAAAAAGAAGGACTTACATTGTTAGCCTACAGGCTAAAAAAGAAGGACGCCATAATTGCCACGCTTGGCAGTCAGGTTTGCGATCGGAGTTAGGCTAGCCGTTGAGAAGACGCTGCTGATCGTCTTCTTCTGGCACTCTTTAGTCTCTTCCTACGACACCCACAGGATGAGGAGAAGCAGTGGCTAAAAGCAACAGACACACGGCACGTATAATAAATATAAAGTCATATAATTTATTTTCACGAATCTCAAAACCTACTCCAAAGCAATGTCTTCAGAATAATTTTATGTCCATTGCAAATGCAAACTGGCTAACAACCTTAAAGAATAATCCTTTTAGAGAACACTAAGAGTGGCACATTAACATTTTTACTGACTAGGGAAAACAAATAAAAGCGAGCTAGCTTTAGATTTCATGGTTCCGTACGTAAATTCATTCTATGTTTGAATTTTTTTAATAAATATGTAATGAGGTTTGAGTCTTGTTTTTGATAATAGGTTTTGAACTAAAATGTTGGTTAGAAACTGAAATACCTGATCAATTATCACTTCTTCAGTGCTCACTTATATTAAAATTTGTTTTTTTTTATACTGAACTTGCCACAACTCTGAAACATGTGTGAATTCAGTATTTGAAATATGTATGTACTTAAAATATTCAAATAATTTTACTAGAGCAAATGACTAACTCTCGTGACACTCGTGACATTGGTTACAACAAACAATTATAAAACTAAGCTATTGTCACTGTTGCGTAAGGTTTATTACAAATAAATAGGTTTTGTTACAAATAAATAAATATACACAAATCTTTATTTAAAGACCTTTCTTTCTTATCTACCCACCTCTAATTTTCTAAAGGAGCTCTAAAACTTCAGAAAGGGTTACAACCACCCACTGGGGACAGTCCAAATTTAAGAAGATCCACTTTATTGCCATACCACTCTTTGTCTTACCAAATTTGCAAATGAATTTTTTTAATAACGCCAAATTTTTAGCGACGGCAACCCCTTAATCCTTCTATGATTTATGGCGAGGCAGAGATACTTGGATAATGAAGTTTTTTTGTTATTTTCCTCCCCCATTTGTTTATTGATTTAACCCTTTTTGCGGCGAGGCTTTGTTTGGGTTTTAATTAGGCAATGTCATTAGTTAACTATGTTTCAGTAATTATTCAGAAACATTTTAGCGATTAATTAAAATTTCGTGCTCTATACTTGTTACTAATTGAATTGACAGAGATGTACAAAAATGTCACCAGTACAACTTAAAAAGGTAGGAAATAACGCACTGTGAAACTACAAAACGCAATTAAATTTCGAATTTAAAACTCAATTCATTACGTATCTATAAATACCACAAATATTCCTCGGTTATAAAAAATAATGTTATTTACGCAAACGATTCCACTGCACTAAAAATAAACGCTTGTAACACTAGTTCACTGCACTAACATCTAAAAATCATCAATCAACCAGCAAAACGGTTCCTGCATGGAATGAAACGTTTTTTTTTAGTCCATTAGTGTGCTTCGGCCATCGATCAAACACACAATTCCAATTTACCTATCGGCCACAAATTCTTCAAAACGACTGTCCACCGAATAAAGATAAAAAAATAAATTGGCAACCCAGTATCGGGCGGTTTTTCATCTCTGGATGCGTTCCTATTTGCGTAGATTAATATTTACAGACTCTGTGAAATATGGGTGGGTTTGTGCGGTTTTTAAAACTACATTTCTGCGTTGTTTTTGTATGCGACGAGATGCGGGTTCGAGTCCCGCCTGAGACATAATTTTTCATGTTTAAATACTGATAAAATATTCCTATTAAGTCACTATGTCGTGACAAGAAGATTGGAGTAAATATTATTGCTGTTTATAGCAGGCCATTGTGCAGTTTACTATCAAACCGAATTATGATAGATAGTTCCACGTTCAATGCATATCGATCGAGATTAGTTGCAAAACTGCATAGCTGGCAACACTAAATAATGTTGCCAAACAAGTTCCAAGGAAATCGTACGAAATTCGATATTAATTGCAGTTATAAAACATAATCACTAATGCCGTTGAAGGGGCGAGTAACGAGAGATAAGCGAAAAAGGCAAGCGGTATTTAAAAAAATGACGGGCTCGTTTATTCTTTTCTCTATTATTTATTTACAATGTTGATAGGTACCTATTGATAATCCTAAATAATTTAGGAAAATATCATGAAAAATTTAAGATTTTTTTCCCAGCAAAGTTACCATTTATAAAAGTTTTTTTTTTTTTAATATCCTGGTGTCGTAAGTTAGATTTACATACCTAATAAAGATACATTAAATTTTTTTAAACAGTCACATTATTACGTATTATACCTACCTACCTAGAAATAGGACACATTCAGCTAATTACATTCACTGTTTTTTTTTTTAAAAAAATTGTATTTTATTCAAGTTAAGTTTGCGCCTTTTTCACACAATCAATATACTAGATCAGAGTAAGTAGTTGCTCTGTGAGCCACAAAAAAAATTGTAAATTTTTCTTCATGTGCTGGTAAAACTTGAAGAAACTAACACTAAAAACCAAAGCTGGAGTAGCTATAATTTCTCCCGCCCGGTGAAGCTGTAACGGCCTTCTGCCACAGCATAGGTCCTTTCAAAAAAAAAATATATATAATTTTCTTACTTAGACCACACTACACCATTCAACTGTTAGGCACCATACAAAAGGCAATAATCCGGCGCTTGCCCACCAAACCGTCTGTCTACTGAAGCGTGAATCTTATTAATAATTATTATTTAGATATTAGCGTCATTATCGCGCGTATGGCGCTGGCCTTAATTACCGATTGGTTGGTGTGTGTCTGGCTTTCCAAAACATAATTGGTTCCCATGATGTGAATCGTAGCGGTGTATTCGGGAACATTAGGTTGCATTTGTTGTAAATAAAATGTTGCTGTTGTGTTTTTTATTGATTCAGATTGGTAGCGCCGGCCCGAAGTAAATTTTAGAATGGAGCGAGATCCAATTATGGCGCCTCTCCTGTTTGCTCCTAATAATATTACCTATTCTTTCTTTACCATTTAGGCGCCCTCTAGGATTTGGCGCCTGGAGCGACTGCTCCGTTCGCCGTATGGGCGGGCCGGCCGGCCCTGCAGATTGGTATATGTTAGCTTGCATACTTTGTCGTAGCCTGGATTTTAGATAAAAACTAATAACAAATAAATTTGGACAACATACAAAAACAATGTATGTGACATTGTTCTAATCTTAAAGTGAGTATAGGTATATTTAAAGCACTCGTATTGTCCACAATACTCAGACACAACGTATACCACAAACACCCAGACCCGAGAAAATGTAGAAAAACAATTTTTGTCTACATTGGTCCAGGAATCGAACCCGGGACCTAGGAGCAGACGACACCTTGAAAACTGAGGTGTACGCTACTCTATCATGGAGGTCATCGGATGACATTAAAGTTGTTGTTAATAAAAAACCATAGATATAAAAAAGATAGATATACTCTTTATTGCAAACCATACAAAAAATAACGTTTAACTTGGAAATACATCAGGGACTGTACAATTTAGGCGGTCTTATCGCTGGTAGCGATTCTTCAGGTAGAGGATACTTGAAAATAGATAGAGAGGGGAAGATGGCAAAGAATTTCAGAAATGTGAACATTACAATACAGAAGTTTAACAGTTTCAAATTAACTGTTAAAAATTAACTGTTTGTTTAACTTACCACTTCTTTACATTGTGTCGGTCTGGGTGTCTTGGAGGTACGGTCTTTCTAATGTTACATCAAATGATTAGCTTCTTAGTTTGAGGCCAGAACAATGTAGTTATATGATGCTGTTCAAATTATTTATAAAAGATAAAAAATTAAATCATTAAAAATATTGATATTTACCAGAAATTTAAAAAAATATTTATTACTCTTTTCATCAAGCAAAATATTAAAATACAAGATTTTTATCAAATACGTTTCATTACACATTAAAACTTTGCTATCAAGGAATACAGTTGCAATTAAACTTACGCCTTTTTCCACCTGAATCCCGCGTCTGGCGCAAATCCCGACATCATTAGTGGACGCCATTTGTCACGCGCGACTTATCGCACCCTTTGCCCGGTTAATAGTCGCTGCGATTTGTCGCGCTAATGCCCGTGTGTACGTGGCCTTAATGATCGGGTTACGTGCTATCTCTGGACTTAGTTGTGATTCTTCTTATCTTTTACTCAGAGATTTTAGGTTTTGGGTTATGATGATAAATGGTATTTCATATTTTCTTAGAATATTGTTCGTTTGGGTGCAGGCACGTTACAAGTATAGCACCACACCCTTATCTTCTTGTGGTTGTCGTAATAGGCGACTAAGGTAAGTACTGCCAGAAAAAAACGGAAAACAGCTCCTATTGGGCAAACTGCAGCGAATATGTCATGACAAAATATTATGTACTTAGTTAATCAGAATCTACTGCTCAATTTTTCTTAGAGCATTCAAATTTTGAAACTGGAAAGAGTAGAGCATATAGTATGAAAACTTTACCAAAAAAAACTCTAATATTTTATTGAGGCCTTTAAGTATAAGTACATTGTAAAAAAGAAGCTCAAGATCAAGTGAAAATACCTACCATTAGTAATAATGTACCTAGAAGTGAGCACAGAATCTTGGGATCCTAAAACTATGGATTTTTAAAATTCCGAATCAACAGTCCACATCTTCTTACTCTCCTAGACAGTCTTTGTGTGAACAAAACAACGCAAAACCAATAAAACAAAATATAAAAACATCTACATAATAAATCTTATGCTGATTGGACATTCAGTACGGGTAAAGTGGTAAATGTTCCAGAATCAGTCAATTACCTTAAATTAACTCATTTTTTTTTTATATTACTATATTAAATTTATAAGCAATGGTCAGATGCCTTTCGAACACTTAAATTTGTACACAGTCGAGTCACGTTTGCTTGGGTAGAAGTTTCATTCTAAGGGTATGAGTTATTTGATTTATCATTCTTACTGACAGCTGGGAAGCAGCAATCTTGATCCTTATAATAAGTTGAGTTATTCTATTACTACAGAAGAAAAAAATGTTTCCTAAATAAAAATATACGTACTTTTAAACCGACTGAATAAGCTTCTAAACTGAGTAGACCGCTTTTAATATTTTTAACCAATGTAATATTAAAAACTTGAAACACAATCAGCGAACTAAGAGTGCACCCATTTGACATATGGGTGCACTCTTAGTACGACCTATATCAATCGAATAGTTACAGCAGGACATATTTTTTTTTTTTAGTAATGGGTTTGCTCTTTTTGACTACATACTTAACTATATGGTTAAGAAGAAGCCTAAGATGGATCGAGCTTACCCAGAGGCACTGGTTCTCCCACACACCAGCGGAACACAGAAAAACTGTTTAGCGCTGGACTCCGGCAGGAGGGTGGTAGCATCCAGGCGGCCTCTTACGAAGCCTACCACGCAGGGGGATCTGTTAGCCGTCATCATTGGTTAGAAAACCAAAGATGCCGTTGCCCAGGGTGGACCACTAGGAGGTAGATCCCACCACCCCAAAAATAAAAATATCGATACTATTGCATGCCGACATAATTAAGCCGGGTTATGACATAAAGTCAACGTCAGCCATTCAATCGAGGACAGGTTTAGGTGACATTTTTGTATCTATCTATCTATCTATCTATCTAAATCAATGCCAATAGTCCAAAAAGAAAATCTGTAAAGAAGAGCATGAGAAGTCCAAAAGAAAGTTTTTTTTGAAACGAAGTTCCTTATCGCGCGTGCGAAAGGGGGCTAGACGGAAAAAATTGTAACGACACTTTTTGCTATAGTTGTAAGCCGTGCGGCGAGAGAGAGAGAGAGAGAGAGAGGGGGAGAGAGAGAGAGAGAGAATTAAAAATAAATTAAAAATAAAATAAAATTTTATTACAATTCCTTCACTAAAAATGAACTTCGTTGCATCCGGGTGTCCCTTGACACCTCTCAAGTTTTTTTTGATGTACCTATCACTGAATCCCTATATGGAAGGCTTTATTCGGTTACCGGGCAGAATTTGGCGAGCGCTGAAGGCGCTCACCCTAGGTCCGCCACGCTAGCGGTCTCCCGATGCGGCCGAAGCGAAGTCTCACTCACGGCCGCACCGGGGCCCATACCAGCGGGCCTGATCGAGCCAGAAGAAATTTGATGCGCAATGCTGGTATTATTTATCTGTGCGCAAACAAATAATAGCAATCGACCGCCATGAATCTACTCAAAAAAATTTGCTTAACGTAGGTAATTATAATGACTTTAAGCTTGGACGGATATTTGTAAGGGTATTTTTTTCCATTTGCTAAATAAGTTAAAAAAATGTTTTAAGGCAATGTAAAAATAAAACTGCATTAAATGTTTTCAAACAAAAATACAAGAGGCCGACATATTAAATATTAGTTGAACTAGTCATAATTTGTTTTTATTATTAAAAAAATACGCTAACCAATCATAAATCAACATCGAATATGCTCATATATTCATCTTAAATAAATAATGTAACCATTAAAATATATGCTCTTTCAATCTTCTTTTATTAGAAGTTCATTTCATTCACAGTATTCCAACAGTGCACTTATAATTATAATTCAACAACTCCTATTCAATAACCAAACAACAACACAATAAAAAATAATAAGTACCTATCCAACGTTCAACTCATTCGAATTAATTATTCGGATAACAAGATGGCGGGGAAACTAAGACGTTTTTATTCGCTGCCACTGAAAGCGTATTATCCCCATCGGGCCATTACAGACATTTCTTGTGAAAAATAATAGATATACACATAATTACCGACCCTCCTCTCGCGTAGAGAGCGACGCTGCAATACGTTAGAGTGAAACGTACATATTTCTCGCGGTTTTGCTTCGAGCACTTAAGTAATTGAATAGAGGGGAATCGGGTAAGTCAGGACATAAAGGAAGACTGCAAAATAATAATACTAGTCATAATATTTCTGGCGTCGCGTGAAAGGGTCGCAAGTTATTCAGTCCGCTCGTAAATATAATAATAAACATACGTCACCGTGTTTGTTCGACGCACAGGAGTCCTCGAAGTAATGTTCCAACTTGTTTAAGTATATTATTTATTCGATGGACGCGAAGAGTTTCAGCATCATTTGATAGTTGCGACTATCTGTCATTTTGTGCATAATAAAACAAAAACGAAACATTGTGTATGGACTGGCTATCATCAAAATGTTTTTGAATTTTATTGTAGGTGTTGTTATACTACCTCTCTGCCTGTGACTTCGTCCGAAAAGACGGTACACATTCCCGGTTATATCGCATTTCCGATCAAACTACTCTCCTTAAAGATGCATGCATGTATCATTATGGTATGCAAATGAATTAAATGTAAATTGAAAAGAAGCGTCTTCTCTCCGCCATTCGCTAAACTGGGATCGCAAACTCGCCTATTAATCGTGGCAAATAGAGAAAACCTTCCTTATGGAGAGTCTATTTACAGCAGTGGACTAATATGGGCCACTAATATTGAATTGAGAGTATCAACCAAAAAAGTTACATCTAATATCTCCTTCAAAAGTTATAAGTATATAGTAGGTGTACTTAGTGCATCGGTTCAAAAAAAACTATACCATCCGTAATACTTGGTTGACTCTTTATTAGAGGGCAGTGTTGTTTTATTAAATATGCATAATAATATACACTATCACCTACTTCACACATCAAATCTAAGTAGATAAGCTTGCACCTGTCTGGCTAGCCATTAAGCTTAATATTTCTAAAAAATTAGCAAAGTTGATTCGTAATGTTGACCCTAATTTGCCGATCGTGATTAGTGACGTATCACATTTTATCGAAAAAAGGGCGTAAATCGACAAATGTCGTAAAACATTGTTTCGCGTCAACTCCTAGGCTATAAAAGTAAATGGCGCAATGATAATGCGAGTAACGTACGATGTCTTGTTTTGTTACAATCTCACATTTTTTTATTGCCATCTCGCGATATTGCTCCGAATTTATTAATACGGTCTGTCTGTACACAACGTTTATGGTTTTTGGAAGTTTGAAGGGAATGACTTTCGCTTTTTGATAATGAATTTTATTATCGAGGCAACATTTTTTGCTTGGTACTTCTCTTTTTTACTGTCATTTAGATAATAATGTTATTATATATTTTAAAATAGCTATATTTTGTAGGTGTAACATTGGGCATTTAGTATTTAATAACACTTACAATTGCCGCAATAACTTTTTAAATTAAAAATTTAATGGTAGTACGGCTGTTTGCGTATCACTTTTGTAATTATTTTTTGTCTTTCTTTTTTTCAGTTTTGACATAAAAATTGAATGTATAGTCACTCCCACAAACACAAATCCAATTTAAATCTAGAAGCAAAAAATAATAATAAAATCATATTATTTTATGAATAACAAATCAAGCAATCGTACCTCAAACCAATTGGTAGCAACTGACAATTACCTCACGCGATTTACACCAGCATTTACAACCCAAACATGGCAGTAAAGGCGAATTCCTTATTGCGAGGTATTTACGATATTGTTGGTGTTTATCGTGGAGCTAATTAATATACACGCCGAGTCGCGCCATCGGAATATCGTTACAGGCGTTGTTACAACACTAATCCCCAGGTTGGGGTATGGACATAGGACACAGAAGATCACATCAGACTATACATGTTGACCTTGAGACCGCCTTTATGTACCGTAATAAAAGCTG
This sequence comes from Anania crocealis, assembly GCA_949315895.1. NCBI lineage: Eukaryota > Metazoa > Arthropoda > Insecta > Lepidoptera > Crambidae > Anania > Anania crocealis. Next base: position 4,289,477 of record OX438869.1, on the reverse strand, counting down.
TTATCGCAGTTCAACTGTTTAACTTGATGTGCTGTCGAGTGTACCTTATTTTTAGGAGATTCCGATATTTCGGCAGCTGTTGTAAAGCGCCATCACGGAACTGATGTCAATGCGGATGGATTATATTCGACAATCATCGTAGTTTACGAGTAGGTAAACCAATCTACCCTCTCGCGTCGTAGTCTTGTATTGCATTGAAAATTGGAACTACTGTTTGCTAACTCACTATTTAGTCGCTTGTTCTCGACACACAACACTTATTTGGGCGCTTGCAGCAGTGCAAAAATATTGAAAACTCGTAAAAAAACATAATAGAAATCTCGAAACTCATCTTATATTATGTTAGATCTTAATACTTACTGTCTTTTAGCAAATATTTTATTTTATTTTATTTGATATGTCCATATTAGCCTTGTTTTATTCGTTTGAATAAATTGGACAAAACGTCCATTGCTGTTATAAGAACGAGATCCTTGTCCGCCTTACAATTCTTTCTTGCTAAACTCTGCATGATGATCTTCACCTAGTCTCTAAACGGTTTATATTAAGTACTAGCTGTTCCCCGCGACTTCGTACGCGTCAATTTCTATTTTTATGATCGCGATAATTTTTACAACATTTTTCACTGATGCTTCGCTCCTATTGGTCGCAGCTTGGTGTTATATAGCCTAAAGCCTTCCTCGATACATCGACTATCCAACACAAAAACAATTTTTCAATTCGAAAAGTACTTCCAGAGATTAGCGCGTTTAAACAAACAAACAAACAAACAAACAAACTCTTCAGCTTTATAATATTAGTATAGATTACAACATCAAATCACAGCCTTGGCTACTAACAGTAAATTATTAAAAAAAATACATCCAGCCATTATCATTGCCCGCTTACGCCTGTCACCAAGCACGAAGTGTTAAATTTAATAAAGCCGTATTTACTCGTACAAGGGATCGTTAAGGCTCCACCGCACCGCAACATCGGTAGACTTGTACGAATCGCTTGTTCGCTTTTTGGTAAAGCTTCTGTTGGTATTCGAGGATAGTGAGTGACTCTTTAATCTTATGGGTGTCGTAGAGGGGATAGAAGAAGTACCACTAGGAGGAGATTGGCAGCAACAATTGGGCAAACTTAAAGCCATACCTATAGTAGTATATCGCTGAATCTGTCCCCCAAGTGTCGATTGAAAACCGGGCTTCACTGAAAAACCAGGAAAAACCTGGGTGAAATCAGCTTGGTGAACTCATTTTACAAAATGTTCATCAGTCGTGCAATCTACGAGATAATATCGAGCTACTCATGTTGATAACTTCGTCTTTCTTGTTACTGATAGTGATGGAGAAACTGATGAAGACATCAAATCCACTGCGAATCTTCTGCTCACCGATAGCACCCTTCCATTTAGTTGTGACGCTATTAACGTAACGAGAAACGACCTAATTTTAACCTCCAGATTCCTTTCTAATAACACCGACATCTGCTCCCGAAGTAATCGCCCGAATATTCAACATCGACCAACTGAGCTGCGCTCTAATCATGAAAATGTATTTATGACCTAATTAAACTCTTGTCTACCGCCCGACGGGCCGCCCGAGCGGGACAAAACATACGAACACCCCAAAAGAGCGAGCGAGAGCCGAAACACCCAGCTCTCTGATTAATGAGCGTTATATGGCTGGTTAAGTACCGTGTAATTTGCAAAACGACCCTTAATTACCGTAGAACATGGCTACTATCTCCGTCCTTATCTACTGAGGCAAGATTTCGTCTGAGTGAACAGGACGGTTGTAAGTTTGCGTTGCGACTCAAAAGGCGGTATTTAATGGGGCATTATGATGTCGCCCGTACAGATTAGGTTCACATGGCGCTGAAAATTGTTTGTTCCTCTCTTTATATTTGGCTTTCTGGGACGCAAACACGAAGGAGAATTTAGTGGCGTGTTTTCGGATACATTATGTCGTTTTGCAGTATGTCTGAGTGGCTCTGTTTACTCGCGCTAAATTATACAGAAACTCCTTGTTCAAGTTGGAACTCGAAAAGCGAGAATTATTATTTTTATTTTTCAATAATGCGTTTATGAACCATAATTTTCTAGTCCAAAGATGGGAAAACGGGATGGATGATCTTTTTATTACGATGGGAAAATGAAAGGTCTTTATTGAATATAAATCGTAATAATGAATTATGTTAAAAAAAATATTATATTGTTGTGACAACCAAAGAGACGCTGTAATAAGACATAATCATTAATTCAATTTCATATTGTTCACAGGTATGGTTCCAAAACAGAAGAACAAAATGGCGGAAAAAGCACGCGGCCGAAATGGCAACGGCGAAACGCAAGCAAGAGGAACTCGGCGAAGAGTGCGAAGACCAAGAGCAGCACGACAACGAGGCGTGCAGCGATGACGATGACGCCAAGCGACCGAGACTGGACCTCCACCATCAGCACATGCACCAGATGCCCCACCACCGCCAGTGATCGTGTGCGCCCGGCGCGAGCGACGACGTTGAACAAAACGTCAGCGCCCGCGCCGAATGTGACGTTACTGACGTTAAAAGTGTTAACGACGTTAAATACGACTATGGTTATAACGAATACGTCGTTCCAAGAGCGTTCTGCAAGGAAACAAACGACGACGGGCCATGTGATCTCTCTAACTGGCATTCGAAATTCGAACAAAACGAAATCGCCAGCCCTAGTGAAGTGGACAGTGAACAAGACTTGAACAATGACGTTGACGAACAACCGATCAACTTCGCGTACTATCATTTTTAATGTGAATAAAGTAGCTTTTTAACTTGTAAATAGTTCGGGTAGTCATGTGATACGTTAAGTAATTTATTACCGTTAGATTTTACATGGTACTATTTTAATGATTGAGGTAAATTTACTATAATATTGTACATTATGAACATTAAACTCCCGGTGCCAATTTTCCTAACAGTAGTTTTAGATTTTTGAAATATAAGAATAAGTATCTTTTATTCCAATATAAAAATCTATCCACATTATCTGAAAGTAAATTATTTATTCATCTCTTTTCTAAACGTCAGTGACGTTATGTCGTTTTCTTTACAATAAACCTAAACTTGAAATACGTTTTACTTCTACTTTTTCCTTTTATTTTTGTTTATTGCTGTTTACTATTCATTATGAATTACTTTTGTAAATATTCTAAAAATATTTTATGGAAATTCACGAGTGTATTAATGTTGCTGCCATCGGAGCGCATTGCAATATGTAATGTAATGTAAATTATAAGATGAATTGTAAATAAATATTTAAACGAATTTAATTATTGTAACTAAGATATGAGTAGTGTAGACCACGCAAAATGTGTTAAAATATAATATGTTAGTCAAATGTGATCCAGAAACTGTAATTACCAGCCAATCCATGCAATTATGAACTAAAAGAAATATTTTAAACAAAAATAGTAATCATAGGCTCTGGAGCGCATTTGGCTAAACGTGTCAAAGTGAATTGTACTAACATCTTTCACACAATAGAAAATATTATTTCTTTCAAATTGTCTTTAATAATTGGTCCCACAAAGTAGTTATCGTTTTTTATTTTCAGTCATTAATTATTAATTGAATATCATCGATAAAATATAAAACAAGGTACACAGTTACATACAAAAATGTCACTTCGACCTGTCCAAGTTTAAGGGGACTACTAGAGCTATATGCTGCTCCTAATTGATTTAATTGTAATACTTCTAAACATAATCAATTCTCAAAAAATTAGAACAGTACCTATAATTTTAGCAAATTACCTCTAGTATTTATTGAATCACAGTAAATTTTTCATTTAGTTGTTTGTAAAATCGAATTTGTCGCTAACGCCAAAAGCGGCCGCTTTGAGCAATAATGTACAATAGGAAAGAATGCCAAAAAAAAGCAGTTAACAGTAATTCAATAAATAAATAAAATAAATAAACGTGGACAACATTACATACATTGTTCTGATCCCAATTTGAATAACAATTTGAAGCATTCGTATTTTGGAAACCAGAGACAACGAAGGTACCACAAACACCCAGACCCGAGAAAATGTAAAAAAAACACTTTTTTTTCTACATTGACCCGTCCGGGAATCGAACCCGGGACCACGGAGCAGGCGACACCTTGAAAACCGGTGTGTACGCCACTCCGCCACGGAGGTCGTCAAATAAATAGTAGAGGTAATTTGCTAAAATGATACTGTTCTAGTTTTTGATAATTGATTTTGTTTAGAAGTAATAAAATTAAATCAATTGGGGGCAGCACATCTCTCTAGTAGTCCCTTTAGGGTGGTCAGGCGCCAAAGACCTCGATAGTACCTACCAACCGTAACGCAAAATTATTCCTAGACTTAAAGACAAATGAAATTAAGGCTAATTACCCAAATGTTCCCATCATTGCAGTGGTAACTTGAAAGAAGAAGAAAGAAAGAAACATTTAATTGGCCACAAACACATTACAATAGACATAGGTAGACAATAGAACAAAAGACAAGAACCCAAAAAAAAAATTGACACGTTATATGGCCAATTAAGCTAACTTGGCTAACTTGAATTCAATGATGGAGGCCTTTTCCCTGCAGTGGAATGATTATAGGCTGTTACTTTTTTTTTTTACCCAAAATTTCAGGGTTCTCATTCGATGGGGACGTTTTTCTGTCAATGATTGTTAATCTAGTTTTTTTATTTACCAATGTTTCAAGTGCCATAATATACATTTAAATGTTGTGTGAAAGACTCGATCAATATATTCATCATAAGTTAAAATAGTCGACGAGCTTTATGAAATAACAGAAATCGCTTAGAAATTGTATGCACAAATCTGAAATAGGACGCTTCTAAAAGTGTATTGAAATTACTGAAACTGAATCAACTCCATTTTAGATTACGAGCGTGGGAAATCTACATTATGTGGTTGGAATAAACGGTTAGAAAAAAATATGAATAAATTTCATTTTCCTATTTATCCTCGTATACCTATATTACCTTATGTTTGCGATGTGGAAGAAATGAGTTATTATGACTTGCTATCAGAAAATTTATTATATAGGGAGAAAGCTGCACAATGTTGATAACAAGATTAACAGTAAAAAACAATATGATGACAAGTAAAAGAGAAGTAAGAAAAAGTTATTTACAAATTAATAAATTAACACACCACAAAAACATCATTTACAAAACTTTCGAGTGAAAATGAAAATGTCTCTTTTTATACGCAAACGACAAAAAGTATATTTAATGATTTTTATGAAAAAGGTAATTAAACAAGACCTTTTCTTAGTTCAGTTTCTTAAAAGAATGACCTCATCAAAATATACAAATAAATACAGTTACGAATATGAGTGTACGCATACGCCTTTCGAAGAAGTTAAAAACTGATTAGCTGTTCCGTACTATTAGATCATATTTGATGCAAAAAAAAACGATTTTAGATTGTTTTATCTTTTGTATAGTAAACCCATGTAAAAATTAATACAAGATAATATATCGTTTCAAGAATAAGTAATAAAAACAAATTCAAAAACCCTTAACCTATATTAATAATCTGCAGGAAATTAGGATAGAACTTAGGACGTTTTTATCCCAAGAAATGTGTTCCTATGGGACAATAGTAGCCTATTGGTAACTTGACTACCGTTTGTAAAGTGTAAAGTCACGATGAAAGCTAGTTTAAGTGCAAACTTGTTGACAAAATCTAAAATCATCAAAGAAAATCTAAATCCACCAGACATCAAATAAAAACGGAACTCTAAACTTGATAAGGAACATTGGTCGAAACCCCAATATTTCCGTCCTATCTTTTCAAAACTGTCAAGAGAGAGTCGCTATAGCAATTCTTTCGGCCCGATATTTATTACAGTAGGTATACCCTTGCATTGATCAGAAAACCTTTCGAAGGCAATCGAGGCATTACGGCAAAAATCGCGATGTTCACCCCTCGTTTCTATAGCAACCGTCACTCCCATAGTAAAACAGACCTTAAATGGACACACTTTAAGTATAATATACAGTGTCTTGGAAACCTTGTAATGCGGCTTCATGTTATAAATGTAAAACAACGTTTTGTACGACGTTAGAGGGAGAAGGCGTGTGGGAGGGAGATGGGGCGATAGGGTGGGGATGCAAGGGTAATATTCTTTCATTTGTTGCGGCTAGGGGCTACCAAATTTTTATTCTGTGACGGAAATGGGAGGAATTGTGGGTAGTTTGAAGCAGAGGTGTTTAAAAGGGGACATGCACTCTTGTTATTTACAGAGAGCGGGTGCTTTTTATTCGAAATGTTTTATATTTAATCACTACATAGACTTTTTAGTTTATATTATTATCATATTTTAACGATGAAGCAACAGGCACCACCCCTTCTCGTCCAATGGGTGTTGTAAGAATAGGCTGGAGTCCTACTAGATTAAGACAGACAAAAACACCTTATTTTCACTATTTGTCCTAGCTGTGATCTTTAAGCGTGGCGATAAACGCATAAGTAACTCTTTTTAGGGAAGGCTATGCCCAACACTGGACTACAATGGGCTAAAGATGATATTATGATACGAAGCAACTGAACAAGATTAGATATAATATTTCATCCAGAAGGTGCTGAAATGTTGCCACAGTCCAAAAATGACCCGGTAATTCAAGGTTTATGCAAGTTATCATTCGAACGTTATTTCCGAATTCACTTTTAGTACACATTCCTACTCATAAACCTACCCATGAATGTCGATTTTCCCAATTAGACTATCAACTTTAAATACGACGCATACTGATTAGTTTCAAATGTGACAATTTGGCATTTTGTGGCAGCTAGATTTGCTTTTAGGGTGGTCAATTATCCCCAAACAAGGATTTGGACAAATCATAGCTTGGCAGAAAATAATATTTAAAAAAACTTAAAAGTTTGATGCTAATAGCAATCTTTAACCTACAGTACCTTTAAAAGAATGTGTAAAAACAGTTAATCATTAAAAAATAACAAAACTAGCTTAAAAGTGATGTCACACACACAACACTAGCCATATTGATAAAAATATAAAGTAATTTCTGTACATATACTCGACCAAGTAATATTTTCCAATACTTACTCTCATATTCTTCAGTAAACACCAAAAAAGTCCTGTAAAACACTCAAATTTTGGCAACAGACACGTTACCGATAAGGTGCCGTCCCACCTTTTATTTATGACTCCATTTTAAACCGAAGCGAGTATGTCCGCGGCGCCACAATAAAATATATGCCAGTAGTCTTATTCATACCACTTTCATCGCGATAAGACAGGAAAAACTGAAGACAAGCTGGCCGCTGGTAAACAAACTAAAATCTTAAGGTGTAGACTAGACCGGTGTAGGATTGTTGGTTGGAGACTAGGCTCTTATAAATTCGATTAAACACACTGTTTAGTTTTTTATATTTTATACATATTGAAGAATAAAGCGGTTAAATATACTTTATTCTGAGCACTTCGACTCGTTTCTAGTTGGTGTACGATACCAGTTTCATTTAAATTACGGAAACAACGGCACCAGAACGCTATAGAATATGCTACATACCAAAGTCCCTTCTAAATTCCTTTGCAGTTTAAGTCATGTAATTTCCTTCTTCTATTATCAAGTTACAAATCCTTAATGATTAAAAATAATAGCTTACAATATATTTAACGCAGAATCCATAATACTATTACAAGAAAACACAATACCAATTAATTACCACTATCGATAAATAAAAACGAATACAAACAACGAAAGGTTGTAGGTTCGAGTCGCACCTAAGACAGTCAAAAAATTTTTTATTAAAATCAGTTAAAATCAGTTTTATTTCTGCAATAGGCCCCAGGAGGCGCTTTTACACGTCCCAATTTAAACCTACCACTGCTTCGGGACAAGTCTGGGCTAGTGCCGAGAAGAAGCAGCGCAAGAAACTCGGTCACTATTGTCAGCCTCTTTTTAAATACATTTTTACAAGGTAAGGTAATTTTTACAAGGTTTAAGCAAGTACGAGCTGGGACAACTTAATGCCATACATTTCTATCATTTAAGGAATAATTAACATCAGCCATTTATTTGTAATTTTATTTATAAAAACAGTTCCAAAACACAACCAGACCAACACTGAATACTGATAGAAAAACTCAGATTAGTATACAAAATTGAATCCTTTGTGCCCACTATCCGCTGTAAGGCTACTGTCACCATTTTTACTGTGGTATACCATATCGGTGCGTGTCGACACACGAGCTCCGAGAGATTTCAACCGAAATAAGGATATGTACTTGCTGATTTATACGGAAGGTCTTGGGATTTAGGAGCTGCTATTTACATCTTTTACACCGCGTAAAACATGGTGAGGTAGCGTTCTACAAAGTGGAAAAAGTGGGTAAAGTGTTTTATGTATTTGTCCGATGTCTTGTAATAGACATTATCTAAATGAGCAAACTTTAAAACGTATTTATTTTTAAAACAAAATACAGTTTCTTGCACTTTTAAGTGAGAGGGCATGGCATTCCAATTTTAAATATCAAGTGGCAGAGACAGATTTCAAGAAATTGTCAGGCCCCGTGTTCGATTCTTGGACGGATTGATACTAAGCATAGCCCGTATCCAAATTACTGAAAAACAAACTTGTTATAATCGCAGTTGATTGTTGAATTTGAGAATTTTGAAGATTTCTTTGATTCTTGTATAAATGTCTTCTTAACGTTGTATAAAAACTAGTCAAACACCTAAATCAATATAGGTATTACACTAATTGCACCTAGGTTATAAATTATGGATTTTGGGTGGACATGATTTGAAAAAAATACTTACAAATTTACAAGCTCTTTTTTCTATAGTGAGGATTGATAAATTATATTTATAGGATATATTTTATACATTTAGTAACTTCTGAGCCCTGGAATATTTGCTTTTGATTAAAACTTATTATGACCATGTGAGCTTAGTCAAGACATTTTTTGGATGTTAGGCCAGTTTTGAACATCTTTATATTATAGCACATTAAAAATATTACCTTGAATATTTTTTTTATTGCTTTAAGTAGGATATGAACCCACACATTAGGTGTACGTGGATTGTGTGAGAGTTAGGCATTGTGTGATAAAGGATGGATTGATTATCTTGATAAGGTTTTTGGTTTGAGTACACCTTAAACCTTGAAGATAAAGCTGCTATGTTCATTATGCTGCAATAATAATTGCAAAGAAGATTATAGATTATATTTAGTTTACAATGTAAATTATATAAAAAGGGCTCAAAAAGCAAAAGAATACGTGTGAAAATTCGGTTTATAAGGTATAAAGTCGCCTACTGTTCACAAAAATAGCTAAGTATATAACATCCGCCACCCACTTCGAGTAGAGAAGTAAAGACCCAAAGTATCTTGCCTTCACTAAACTTGCAAAACATTACACAGCCCAACTAATTGGTGCGGTGACCGACGATAAATAAAGAAGTAAAAACACTATAAAATAAAGCCGAGCCTACACGGAATTAGCCACATAAAAATACTAGCGACACTCCGTATTAACTGTACCACTTACTTGGTCGCGGCCACACACTGTGTTGGGCGGGTGTATTCTGGAATCCAAATAAGTTAAGTTAAGTTAGGACCTGTAATCATCTCACTGCAGGGCAAAGGCCTCCATCATTGAATTCAAGTTACCTTAGCAATGTAAGGAGTAAAGTAAGTACTTTAGGTATCCAAATACTTGATGTAAGCCAACAGCCTCAGTCGGGAAAGATGCACTTTCATGCTTACCAGATACTATTTACCAGTAAGTTTTTATTTTAAGATAAGTGATTTTATCGCTTACTGAGCTATCCATTTGACTGCTGAGATACCAATGATGTAAGTTTATACCACTTGTGTTTCGTTCTGTAATAAGTCATCAAGTTGTCACTGTGACTTGTCAAACGTTATGTTTTTATTGAGGTAGAGCGATAGTTCTATATTAAAATTAATTTATTTTGTGCAGTAGTCAAAACTTTACTTCTTACATTAAAAAGTTTATATATGAACTATGATTGGATTTTGAAAAATCAATTAATGTTCGTTCATTTCAGGATATACCGAAATCATAGCATACGAATCAGTATAAAAATATCAAAAAGATAAGAAGTACCTACTTATAAAAACAAAAAACACGGTAGAAAACCACAGTAAACTCATAAAAATATTAATGTTTATAAAAATTTGCTTCATATTAAAATCTTAACTAAGCCATGTTCATTCGACAGCAGTTAATGACTACCTAATATAAAACGTTCCAAAACGATATCGCATTTCGATCGTCTCAGTCATCTCCAAGTCTCCAGAATACGACCGCGTCTAGTTGTGAAATAAGTCCGATACATTTACACATGGCTTTGATTCCGTCCACGATTTATGGCTGTCTGTCTGTCTGTCCACGTGATTTACACATTCACCCACATCGGCCACCGATCGCTAATTAATAACGTATTCTTTACTGTCAATCTGGGCTTGGTATTTGGAAGGGTTTAGGGCCGTTTTTCATTTTCTGCGTCAGGTGATTAGGATAAAGTAATGAGTCATGACTAAAGGGATACAGTAAAAACAAGGTTCTATCCACAATAGTTATGAAATCAATACAATCTGTTTTTTCTTCTGCAAATGGGCCCCAGAAGGTGCTTTGACACGACCTTATATTTTAAACTAAGTGCCACTACTTCGTGACAACTGTGGGAAAGTGAAGTAGCGCAAGAAATTCGAACACTTGTGCCAGCATCGTTGGTCCTTCCAAAAATGCTTTCAGTTCCAAAAGTTTTGCTTTAGACTTACAATTAAGAATTTCCTCACCATCCTCATCTGCCTGATGAAGCTGCGATGGCTATCTGTCAACAGAAGAATTAAACAAATAAATCTAGGCTAATATTATAAAGGTGAAGGGTTTGTTTGTTTGTTTGTTTGTTTGAACGCGCTAATCTCTGGAACTATACTGGTTCAAATTGAAAAATATTTTTGTGTATGATATCCATCAGGGAAGGCTTAAGACTATATTCTTTTAAAAACATCTTAATCGCGATTATAATAACAGAATTTGACACGGACGAAGTCGCGGGCAACAGCTAGTAAATTATAAAAGCTTAAAATATGTTGTTTTAGACTTAGAATTCAGAATAAAGACTTTTTACATCGTTTTTAAAGAAGAATCGTCTAGTGTAGCTTACTGGGGAATCAAAATCGATCTTAATAACTAACACATATAAAATGGCTTTATATCGTCTTTTCGTTTGGGTTTCATAAGACTGTAGCTCTTTGCACAGTAAATAAAACACAAACACACTTTACGTCATTCCGAATAGAAACAAGATGCAGCTCTGAAAAGAGCTTTTTCTCTTTTGCACAGAAACAGTGATGGTGGCTCTGAAAAGAGCCGTTTTCTCTATTCATCACAGAAACAGCTTCTTCCTTCCAACATTTGAAAAACTGCGTTTGCCAAACGTGGCGATTCTGGCAACATCTTCTTTTTGGACTGTGTCTAGTTGTGGACTAATATAGCCTCGGGATGATGATGATGAAATTGCTTACAAAGATTGTTAAGCTAAACTCAATAAAGATAACCAATAAAAAAACAAAGCTGTATATTAAAATAGTAGTAAAATAACATTCGGAGCGCTATAAAGACATCCCATAAAGTCAAGGGACTGAGAATACCATGAAACAAAGAACATAACACAAATCAAATGACAAGACGAATGGCTTAGATTATCGTTTTTTTTTATTATACCCCCTCTTTTGGGTGTTGTTTTGGCCACAAAACCGATTTTGGCGGTAAGTTTTATGTAACATAACTATTCGAACTATGTTTATTACTCATACTTATAGAGTTTTATTGCATATTATGATTGTTTGTGAGAACCGAATTACTTGATAGATTTTAGATTTTTAATTAATGTCATCTTTGGACATTATGGGCATAGTATAAATTTAGTTTTTAGCCAAATAGCAGTTACAAATTTTCTATAAAGCGATTACCTATATGCACAGTGCTGAAATACTTTCTTTACAAAAAGTTACTAACATCAATAAATTAGGAATATATGACCACCAAAATGTGTATTAGTTTGTCTTGTTTTAATCATTTTACATTGTTTCATGCAACAAAAATTAGGTGTGAACAGACTACAGCATATCAGGCTATACAGGGGCATCTTAACACAGCTTAGATAAGTGCGAGATTGCAACAAAAATGTGCAAGCCACTGTACAATTTTATATGTTTTATTAAAGTTTTTACTTAAAAACGAAGTGAATTACTGTTTTTTTAAGCCCTACGTGTAGTATTTTTCTCAATTAAATATAAAATTCTTTATTTTTCTATTACAAAGTATTGAATACATTGCAAATATGAAGAACTGATCAGACTTGTTAGTTTGTGCTGCAATCAACCACAATTTCATTTCTATACCGAAAATATATTTAAAAAAATTATCGATACAATAATCTCAAAAGTGAAAACGTGTGACAGACAGACAACATAACTAAATCTGTGGTCCCACAGACCAGATACATCACAATAAAGTATTTGACACTAAACTATTTACGACGCCGTAAACTGGCCAGCCTTCATTTACTCTTCTATTGACTGGTGGAATGTTTATCAATTAGTTTACCTGTTTCATTAAAAAACTGTGTAAGTAATTAAGAAGCAAATATTTTTTTTATGTCTTGGCCTTAATGAGATGCTTTTAAATAAGCACCAAGAACACAAAAGAAACCAAACTGATAGTTTTCAAGAGTTTCCATAATATTTGTATGTCGGACACGCAAAAATAAATGATTGGTATTTGAGCTTTAATCCCTCAACCCCCAGGCGGCACGCGCGTGCCGCGATAACAATTGATTTCAATTGTGTCTGGAATAACTCACGATCGAGGGACAAAACCGTGTGATGTAAGTTTTAAATAGCACAACACCGCACCTTTGTTCCTATGGGTGTCAAAAGATGACTAATGGAATATCCACTGCGTGAAAAAGACACTCAGCAGCGTCTTACGTCTGGCCAAACTGCGATCCCCAATCCTCCTGGTAAGCGTGGCGCTTGTGGCAAAATATTTTTTTTTGAAGAGAATTTCGTCAAGCGGGGATAAAAGCCAGTTATGATGATGATAAAATATTTTATTTAAAACAAGGTCAACATCTAGAAATCAAATAATTCCTTATAAATCTTCGATGTGTGTGACCCGTAAATCACCTACGCAGCAATAATTCAGGACCCAGTTACAAGGTATGGTAGTTAATACTTTTTTTTTGCGCACAGATGACCGGTCATTTCCTAATGAATTGATCGCTCATTCGGCAACCCACCCACGGGGAAAGGAGGTGGTGAATCCTCATGGATACCTCACAACCGGCTGTGAGGTTATGTCAGACTTTTACTGACTAAACACCACCTGAAAGTCGCTATCACTAAAGGTGATGTAGCTTTTTCAGCAAACGAGCTAATAGCTAATTGCTAGGGTCTATAAGTTTTCTGAAAGGCAATTTAAGCCATTGGTCTTTTGCTTTCCTCGCAAGATAGAAGTCATAAAAAAAATCACTTTAATCGTCTATACCTAATCCATCTGGTACAAAGCTTCCTGACGCCTAAATGTTCGTGTAATATTTTTTGAACTTGACTCATACCAATGCCTAGGCTTGCCCGTATCTGCTGATAGGTCACTCTCTTATCTTCCTCTATCATGCGTCGCACAGCACTGATGTTATCTTCAGTAGTCGCTGTTTAAGGACGTCCCTCACGCGGATCATCATTGATATTGCTACGTCCACGCTTTAACTCGTTAAACCACTATTTAGTGGCACGCGATGGGGCTTCATCAAGAAATGCTAATCGCAGCCTATCATAGCTTTGTTGTTGAGTAAGCCCACAACGAAAGTCATAATAAATCATTGACTGAAAACTTTCTCGCGTTAGCACATGAATAATATTTACTCATGTGGCGTTTGGTTCATTTTCACGTGTAACAAGAGTTTTAGATTTGCAGCCAATTCACAAAAACAAATGAATGACAAATGAATGCAATATACTACATTAGGTTACCAAAGAGTTCTAAAATTGAAATTCAAAAAAAGTTTTCATTAGCAATGTTTCTAACTGGCCAGTTCTAAACATTTTCAGTGTTACCCACGTAACAGACAGTTTGGAAAACACTGGCACAAGATTAACCTTGAAGGATGAATCAGTCGACAAAATGAAGAAGCGATAGTCATCAGTTATACGGAATTCACGAGTTTATTAACGCAAATAAAGCGGTTTTGACAGGTATTTATTGAAAATAATAACACCCGTTTTATTTATTGGCAAAGTTATATCGCCGTTTACTGACCTAATAAAAATGTAAAGTAACTCTGTTCTTCACTGGACTCGGCATGATGAGGATCCCAATTTTATTGTACCAAGAATTTAGATTCTTCAGTAAAGTAACGGCCTATAATCAACCGATAGCAGGGCAAAGGCCACCATTCCTTGATGGTGGCATCACCATCAAGGAATTCAAGTTACGACAGCAATGATGGGTGCGGGCATAATCACGACGCCCCTAACAAATGCGGGTTACGGCCGGTTCTAATAACCCATCTATCTTCAGTTTTGGCATATCGGATATAAAAACAGTTTCTATCTCTGATTTTGCCGTCCAGAGAAACAAAGACAGAAGTTGTTTTCTATCTCCGATATGCCAAAACTGAAGATAGATAGGTTATTGGAAATGGCCGTTAGTGATCACAAACCCGAGCAATGTTCGAAAATTCGAAACTTTTGTTGCCACTTGACTGGTATTAGAACCACTTGACCAACTGCAACGGAGTGTTGCTAGGTGATTGCTTAGTAGAGTAGTTCATACATCGCATTTTAGACTGAAGCATTTGTATGTCCAGCTATCATTATCATCATTATCTGAGCCAAACGACGCCCACTGCTAGATAGGCCTCTCAAGGAACTCCACAACGATTGGTCCCGCGCCACCCGCATCCAACGGCTTCCCATGACCTTTGCCAGATCATAGTTCCTACAGATTCCAGATAGGAGGCCTACCCACAGATCATCATCCAGTGCGCGGTTTGCCCCGCTAACTAAATTATATTTGCGATGCTGTCAGTCACGATTTTCTTCTACATCATCATCACCAGCCCTCACAGGTCTACTGCATGTCCAGGCTCTCCAAAAGGAGAAGGACATTACACAGTTGATTTTAGTTTTTAATCAGATAACTTAGTTTAAAGACTCCCGCTATTGTTTTCTTATGGCTGCATTCCTTTAATCATCTCTCACGAAACCCATAAGTCGATGTGTAAAGGTATTTTAGGCTGGTACCACACAAAGAACATACTCTCATTGCAAGATAAGTTCGATTCGCATGGGTTATATTGGAAAGGTTTAACCATTTTAGTTTTCAGAAGACGTAAATAGAGCAAAAGGCATTATTTGACCAATAAGCCTTAAACCCAATGATTGTCTCCGTATATCGACACCAATAAAAATATACCTCAACGGTCACAACTCACAAGCTGGGCTCACGATAAAGCACCGTTGGCATTAAAACATTTTAAAATGTAATAAATAACGCCGGTTAACGACGGAGACATGAGCCGTCATTTATCAAAGGTTCACTTTAATGCTACTTTTTATTACATGTAAATGAGTGAGGTTTGTACTCTATATGGACCTCTGGGTGAAAGACAATTGTAGCGCACGATCCGACCTCACGACTCACCAGTCGAGACGCCACGACACGATATTCTTCATCTTCTTCATCATCAGCCTATCGCAGTTTGCTGCTGGAAATAGGCCTCTCCAGTCGAACTACACTTAGGTTGATCCTCGGCTTCTCGCAGCTCCAGCTCCTGCCAGATATATTGCGCAAGTCATCACTCCATTCTGGCCTGAGGGCGTCCTACATTAAGTTGGCCGAGACGCGGTCTCCACTCGAGAACTGGTTTACCCTAGCGGTTGTAGGTTCTGCGGCTAATATGGCCAGCTCACTGCCACTTCAGCTTGCTAATCCGGTGGGCTTTGTCAATTTAATCTTAAATTCAGCAAGTCTATTTTACAGTGATTGCCATCTGATTTCCATTAATCCTTTTTAAGAAGAATTGTATCACATACTATCTAAATATAAAAGCTTTTTTTGACAAAAGCTAATCCTAAATCGGCCAGTTGAAATGTTTAACGATATAGCCCTACCCTAAAGATCAACTTCTGAAGACCTTCACCAGATCATCGATCCACTCACTTTACACCTTCCGTAACAAGAAGTATTAGTACTATCTTCTATAAGATTTAAAACTTCGTCATTAGCAACTGTATCCTTCTTCTGCAAAATATCTTATTCTTGCAATTTGTATGGAGAAAACCTTTATTGTTTTAGTACTTTTATGTAAATAAAAATAAGACGAACAATACTTAATTCTACTTGTGACCACAAACGCTGTAAAAGAATTTTGAAATGACGTAATGAACAATAAGTTTTTTACTTTTATATTTATTTTACATAAACAAACTAGAAATTGATATCTTTGTGCAGTATTCTTGTGAATTATAAAAAGAAACAATCTGAAGGTGTAAATGGAACCGTCCATTTTTTCCTGTCTATCAAGGAATCAAAACGCGAGATACGTACTTTAGTTTTTTTTAGGACATAAACAATTGACTGTCTATTAATTAATGTTACTGTTACTGTCATGGACAGTCTATAAATTTACATAATCAAAGTCTATACATTGTAAGAGAAATAGGTTTATTTTCTCAAATAGTTAACTACAACCAATAATACAACAGCTTCGTTGTATAAGCAATGAATATTTGTTTATAGTGATATTAAAAAATAAACCTTAAAATGGCAAGGTATTTTACCATTTTAAAACATCAGATTTATAATCTAAAATAAAAAAAAATACTTGTAATCCCTCGATCGTGAGTTATTCCAGACACAATTGAAATCAATTGTTATCGCGGCACGCGTGTGCCGCCTGGGGGTTGAGGGAGTAAGAAGCTTTAATTTCTGATTTTTATTAAGTTTTCTAATATGAACCAAACTTAGTCTATTTTGGGAAGCAACTTACTTATTTTTATTAGGGGCCGATTTTTGAAGACATGATTTGAAAAAGATTTTACCGTTACTAAAATTGTTTATTAAGATGTTTTATTTTAATAAAATTGTACTGTCAATGTTTTGTCTATGAACATTGTGAAACTAGAATTTCATTGCTAAAATAAGAACAGGAAAATAGATTTCCTGTCACACTTAAAAATAAATTAAATATCTAATTCAAATTATTTGTCATGAATATGTATGCCAAGTCAGCAAATTATTTAACTACCACAAATATAAAAAATAATAATTACTTACTCTTAAACTGTCAAATTTTGCTATATTCCATACTCATTTGAATTGAAAAATAACCTGATCCCTTGCTGTTTTCCCCTTATGTTCTATTTTACTTTTGTCATACCTACCATACTACCCAACTATCTTGGTGAGGATTTAAATCTGTTATTAGTTGTGCTAGTTTTTATTTTATATCAAATAGTCCCTCAACCCCCAGCAGGCACGCGCGTGCCGCGATAACAATTGATTTCAATTGTGTCTGGAATAACTCACGACCGAGGGAATAGTCTTAATAAGTAGTAATAACTCTTTTACAAGTAAAACACGAAATTATCAAATCACTGGCACATACCATCGAATTGGTTACAAAAAAAAAACTAAAAGTCAAGTACAGTCGGACGGGCAATAAATAATTGAAACATAAATAAATGAATACACGAATAAATCCGTCGTTATTTATGTCATTGTGGCGATTTAATGACGACCGACGGACGGACGGAGTGATATTAGTAATAAACCGGTATGCGTTTTGATGAGAACTGTATTTTATACGAACACTGACCTAGGATAAAGTTGGTGTCGTAAATTGTGGAATTTTTGCGCTATTAATAAACTGAATAATATTAACATCAGTGATCTACAAATATTTCTGCGTAATATTAAAAGAAAAGAACCAACCCTACTCTTCCTATAGGTGTCGAAAGAAATGACTTCTACCAGAGCTATGTGCTGCCCTCAATAATTGATTTAATTTTATTACTCCTAAACAAAATGAATTCTCAAAAAACTAGAACAGTAGGTATTATTATCTTAGCATATCACCTCTAGTATTTATTGAATCACTGTTAACTGCTTTTCGTTCTGACATTCTTTCGTATTGTAGGTACATTACTATACGAAACAATTTATATCTGTTTTTTTTTTATTTGAATAAACTAATTCGAAATCAATATTCGTAGTTATGACAGGACGTCTGTCGGGTCCGCTATTATGTAGCTGTAAATAAATTCGCCAGAGCTCCAAAAACCGTATCCTTCGTAGGTGAATTGGAATAGTAAAATAACCTTAAATCTGTCAAACCCAATACTTTATTGATGCCACAATTACCCAGTGATTTTGTCAACGTGTGAAAACATTGGCATCGTTTTAAAACTAAACACAACTGTATCATTTCTGAAAAAACAACGCTTTAGAATGACAAATAGACGTTTACTGCTATTTTTTTTTTTGAGTTCCCGTATTTTTGTTATTTTGTTTTTAGGTTTTTCTGTTGTAGTTGGAATGTAATCAGTTCTATATTTTAAATTAGTGCCAGTACCAATGTCATAAATTGAACACTGCAAAGAATTCCGTCTAAATAATTCATCCATTGACCTCCTCTGTCAATAATTGAGAACTGTTTTATGACATCAATTGATGAATTTTCAAAATTCTGTCATGACGGCTACCTTAAGCGAATTGTTATTAAAACCTGACATGTAATCTTTGTATTTATTTTCAACTTTACATGGAACTGTAAATTTATGACGTTTATTGGTACATTATTGATATTATTTTAATTTTATTGACTCTATCAATGTTTAATAACTTAATTTTAATGATTGACATAGATATTTACATTATTTTATTCTTCCCGTTGCTTAACAGTTAATTTTACATAACGATGAAATATTTGCATATCAAGATTGATGAAACATGCACCTGATAAATGCAAATAAATAATACCTAGGTAACACTGAAAATGTTAAGAAAATTAAAAACGGCTTAATGTAGAAAGTTGCCAAAACTTTTATTGTTTTTCAAAGTAATCTCCGTTCCTCTACACATCGTCGCATTCGATGGAACCACTGAGAAAAGCAGTGGGCCCATTCATCCTTAGGGTCTCTTCTATGGCATTTTCGTACGCTTTCACCGCATCTTCAGAGCTTGTACAGCGAATACCTTGAATTTTATCTTTAGTTCTTGGGAATAAATGGAAGTCGTAGGGCGCCAGGTCAGGACTGTATGGCGGATGACTCATTATCTCGACACCTGCCATAGTCAAATATTCAACAGTCCGTTTTGCGGAGTGCGCTGAAGCATTGTCGTGGTGAAGGAGGATCTTATCTTCCTCTATCATGCGTCGCACAGCTCTGATGTTATCTTCAGTAGTCGCTGTTAAAAGACGTCCCTCACGCAGATCATCATTCAGATTGCTACGTCCACGCTTAAACACGTTAAACTAATTGTGAATAGTAGCACGAGATGGGGCTTCATTAAAAATGCTAATCGCAGCCTATCATAGCTTTGTTGTTGAGTAAGCCCACAACGAAAGTCATAATAAAAACGATTGACCGAAAATTTTCTCGCGTTAGGTTCATTTTCAAGTGTAACAAGAGTTTTAGATTTGCCGCCAATTCACAAAAACAAATGACAAATGAATGCAATATACTACATTAGGTTACCGAAGAGTTCCTAACTGGCCAGTTAGAAACTGGAATTTCTAACTGGCCAGTAATTCTAAACATTTTCAGTGTTACCCACGTAATAGGGCTTATCCAAAATTAAGATTTGGTTGTTCCTGTTTCGGCCTTCACATAATTTTTTGGACGTTATATAAAACACGAATAAATCACTTATTTCCCGACTTAACATATAAAAAACACTAAAATTAGACAGATGTGTAACATAGGCGGCAGCCCATTTTACACTCATCCAAGTTAAACCACCGTAATATAATAACATATTCTTCCACTAATAAACTTAAATTCAATTTAAGGCTCTCACTAAACACAGGTAGGTACCAAACCGCGTCCGGTGCTACACAAAAATGTATGACCAAACCATAATATTTTACTCTACAAAACACCAATAAATCCTACATTAATAACATTAATAACTCCATTCGTTAAAGCTCACAATATCTTACGCAAAACTGAACTTTATTTTTGAAGTAATAAAGTTCACGGAAAGTTACTAAGACAGATCGGGATTTATAATCTGTGGCTATAAAAAACTGTGGTGAGAAACCGGTAGCCGAAAAGGATTACCTGTAGGCTTTGTATTAAATGTAGCGCTGATGGGTTAGGGATGTGGTGATTCTAGTGTTAAATCGATATCGGTAATTAATATGCTAGCTTAGGTTCCAGTAATTTTAAAGATAACTATGCGAAAAGAAGCTTTTATAAACTGTGTAATTTATCAATCATTCTATCACCTTTATTTGCAAATACTCGCTCACAACAGATGGTTTCCTACTACATATGTATATTTTTTCATAAGTGTTTGTGCTCTATTGCTATTATTTATAGTGCATGATTAAATCGACGATTTCTCAATGCAATAATTAAACAACAAAAAAACTATTTCACATCAACAAACATAACATTGAAGATATCTAGGTGAAAATAAATGTCGTAATCAATATTATAGAAGTATTGAAATTATCCTTTTTTGGAGAGTCCTACGTCTAACAGTGCGCTGATATTGGCAAATTATGATGAGGTAAATTTTGCACAGAATAAGAGAAAAATATTTACACAACCGGCGCTGTTTCAAAGACACAACCAGTTCACAAATCAAGTTAGTTAAAACAGATCCCTTGTCGATTAGAATGTTATAGATCGAAATGGAATAACTTCACAAACTATCGACTAGCGTACGTCCCTTATGATAATAATAATTTAATAAATGATGCAGGCATCATTAGCGCTCGCTCACAGAGTGACCGCTGCACAAAGAATTTCTGTCTCTCTTTCTTTTAACACCCATCTCGCTCTCACATTCACTGCTTATGCATATACTAAGAGAATGTTTATGTAACCTGAGAAAGTCAGAAATCTGATCACCACGTCAATTTGGACAAGAATATACAGTATGATCAAATATTTCAACAATACGTGATATGGAGTCAGGAGAGACTAAAAGCTGCCGAAATCTTGCCTGATTGAACTATTATCACTAATAAGAGTTACTTGTTATACAAGGTACATGACCTTGTTTATGGGTTTGCGATATTTCGGCACTGTTTCAAGCACTATGATCAGGGAAGAGCTGAAATATCGGAAACTCATAAGAAAAAAGGCGCATAGTAGAAAATCTCCTAATCTTGCACGGTCAAAACAAAAATATTATCTAATAGTTTGTGCGTAAGATAAATAGTTTCATGTCCTGTAATATATTTTTGACGAGTGTGCATATAAAAAAATATACTAATTATATAGCCCCAAACTTTGGGGAAAATTCATGATGAAGATAGGCATTTGTACTTAAGGCATTATACTCATTTAATAACAAATGTAAATGGTAAAAACCCTGAAACAACTAAATCTGTTAAATCATCGATTTTATTTGCCATCATAGAGATATTGACTAATTTTAACCAAATTTAACATTAGCTGCTAATATAGATTGACGGTAAGCTATACCCTTCTTTACAATATCCTATAAATGGTTTATTGCCCCACATCAAAAACTCAATGTTCCCTAGAACTTACCCAATTATCCAATAAAATTTCAAAGCCGCAGACCCTCCCCCTGTCGTGCTGCGCGCGCGCACCATTCAAGTTGTTTTTTCTGCGAGTTTACCTGCAACTTCCTTCCTACACCGATCCATTACCGTGAATGGAATTCCTTGCCTTGTGACAGCTAAATGGATACCATTACACCTCGACTGCGATACAAGTAAACTCAAAAGTTAATTTAAACCTTACCTCCCAAACACATGGTAGCAATTCCTTTATGAGTTTTTAGTCAACGAAAATTTTGACCAAGTTAAAAATACCAATAACATTTTCGAATATGATCCTTAAGGAAATGATATAAAGTTTAGTTTTGATTAGGAATGACTTGCTATAGTTACGAGAAAAGGTATTGTTTTTCTTAGAGAGCAAGTAAACGTAACGTTGACGGGTCTGAGCGGTGCCACGCTGTCTGCGACGGATTTTTTTGAAACATTTTTTGTTTGAAATGGATATTTCTACTAATGATTGTGGAGATGCGTAATTCATGACGCCTGATGACGATGATGACAGAAGCTAATGTGACAAGTTTTTTAAGTATGATGACGTGATGAAAATTAGTGCTTATGAGTATTTTGAGTGGAACGGTCATGTGTTTAATTTAATGCTAGCTTTCACTCGCAGCTTCAGTTGGTTTTAAAATTTTTAGTCTGTATTCCCGTTATAAATGAAACAAATACACTTTTCATGTTATGAATTCGTATTCGTTTTACTCACAAAAAAAGTCTCCTATAAGTGAATTAGATGTTGCCTTAATAACAAATTATATTATCTTTTTCAAGGCATAATGAATAGAATTGAACAAATTAACTTAATTTAAATGACATCAAACGTTATCAAATTAAAATAAGAAATAGTAAAATGTCTATTAATGATTAAATAATATCAATTCAAATATATTAACTTATTGTTGAATTGACTTGAATTATGAAAACATTTCGTATTTGATTTAGATAACATTTAGCATGAAGGACGGAAAGGACAAAGTAGTGTGATATCCTCCTTTAGAAGGATGAAATGGAGTAGTCGATAAAATAACTTTTTTTTCTAAATTGAGTTAGTTATTACTTTATTACAGAAAGAGATTGCACAAATGTCAAGTATCTATAAGTAGCATGATATTACCAGGAACGCAATACATTCTAATGCGCGACATAGCCGAGAGCGTGATATTAACAAATTCCACGTGTCAGAAGTCGGGGGCGATGTGTACATAGTATTCATATCACTTTTTAAAGATTTGGATATTTATTTTTTAGGTTACGAGAAAGTTTGTATTGATGAAAAAATAATCAAGTGCGAAAGGTCGACATAATTTTTCGAAATACAATGTTTATCTGTATCATAAAGTTCTATACACAAAAACTGTTGTAACAACACCTCCCAAGATCACGTATCAACTATAGTAAACTCTCACAAAAGCTCCAATAATTTTACGCGACATTTGAAGTAGTAGCCATGAATGGACTACACTATTTAGAGACGGTTTGAATGGAAAAAAAACGACTCTTTGATACTTCGCCCATTCAGTCACATCGCTAAGTTTCCGGTCGGTCGCATTGTCGGTCGGTTACTATAGGAAATAACATTTTTTGCAAAATTACAGCGACACCTTTTGCATTGTGTCGCTATTCCGATATATTGACTGTTATTGGATTTGAAAGTAATCTTTAAGCTTATTTTGCTTTGTGCTTGACTTTTAACAGCTGGGTTGATGTGCCCTAATTTTTATATTTATTTGGAAGAAAATTGGGTGGATTAATCTTTATTGACAGTGATACTTTAGGTTCTGAACAAGACAGAGGTACTCTTTATTTACTCTTATTTTTCAAGAAAACCAAAAAAAGTCTAATATTTACTATATTTTGTAAGCACGACGTACCAATTTTTAGTAGCTGTGCTGATGCCGAAAAATATACCCCTTGTTTTCTTAAGAGTTTTGCCAATTATGGCGAATATGAAAATATATCCTTTTTTGAGAGGCCTTTGTCCATTTAAGTCCAGTAGTAGACTGATGAGAGCTTATGATGTTGACTCATGTGTTTCTTTCAAACTTTTAAACAATGGTTTTAAAGAACTCTTTCGTCGAAAAACAATAATAACATACTAAATATTATGTGAATTAAATGTTTATTGTTGGTAATTATGTTGTGAATTATTCATATAGAAGTGTCATAATAACAGATTGTGTAAAAAGATACCCTATTTTCTGGTAGCAAAAAACAAAGTTTTCACACGAAACAGCTAATTAGTGGCAACATTAACGGAAGCGAAGCGCAAACATTGACATTTGACCTGTCAACGTGACAGTATTTTGATATCGCACCGGCTCGTCCTATCACAATACGGAAATAATGACAGCTGTCATTTAAAATGATTATTTTGCGTGAATAAAACATTCTCAAGCGTAAGGTCAATTGGAATAAAAAAAAACATTTGGAAATAGACATTGATGAATAGTAAAAAAACTAGCTTTACCTATAATCAGTGGTAGAAAAACTACCTCACCAAATGTTTACCGACCGACTAAACGTTTGGGTGCGTTTCCTTAGTTGAATTATCTGTGGTGGCATTCACCTTTAAGTCTTGTATACGTAAGGTTGAATTTGCATTACGGAAGGTATGACATTAACCGCCTGTATTTAAACTTGGACAGTTCGAAGTGACATTTTAGTATGGGATTGTGTCTAGCTCTTCTTTTTCTTTTTTTCTTAGAGGTAATTTGCTAAAATGATACTGTTCTAGATTTTTGAGAATTGATTTTGTTTAGAAGTAATAAAATTAAATCAATTGGGAGCAGCACTTAGCTCTAGTAGTCGCCTTAACAGTGGTTTATCTTACTTTTTTGTTTACTATAAATTATATCAAACTAGCGGACCGCGCGAACTTCGTATCGCCTCAGATATTCGATTTTGACGTCTTAAATGTCATTGTCATCAAATATGGCGGGGTTGGAAAAAAATATGATTGTATGGAAGTATAGAAGTGTTGTTTTTTGACTTTGCCAGGCAATTTTAAAAATTTCATCTGCTTAAGACCATCCTTGTATGTACTTACTTCAATATTCTAAAAAAAAATTAGCCAAATCGGTTTAGCTGTTCTCGAGATCTGCGCTTAGCAACACATTCAGCGATTCATTTTTAAATTATAGAATAAACGCTGTATTTTCAAAAAGCATTCAAGCATGTATGCGACTGCAATATGCCAGTATACAAGTAGGTTTTATAGCTTAGCTATTTACCGTCACTTTGTCCCCATGGAATGTTTAATTCGTTGATCTGTAATTTCCAGCTAAAAGTTTCGTGCCTATTATCTAAGACTGGTGATGATACCATTTCTTTAATAACAAACTTTTAGTAAAAATAATAATGATAACATCACTTTTAGACCATTAATCTAATAAAAATGCTTTTTTTTTGGGATAAATAAACCTTCATCATAGCATAAAAAAGTAAGGTCCAAACTTCAGAACGCAAAGTAAAAGATACATAGTTAGTTATAACATTTCAGTGTCAATAAACTCGGAGCTTTGAACATTTAATACACCGCCGGACAAAGGCCGGGAACTCTTTTATTTTCATAACTTTTGGGGTTCAGTGAGCATTGGATTAGAACCGTCCGGTTGGAAGAACTTGTTAGTTCCGAATATGAATATAATGAAAACTTTGTAAAAAACCGATGTAGAACATAATAAATGTCACCAATGTTAATTCTGTGAATTTTTCTAGCTGTTGTCTACCTGTAAGCTGTATCCTAACTAAGTATTAGAATTTTATATCATTTGGGCAAACTAAAAAATCATGATTGAGTTTATGACGATATAAGATCAGTATAACTCTTGCAAAAACTTAGCCTATCACAGTAACTTTAGACTCATATTGATATAGTAACGTAGATAAGAGTGCCTTTAAACATTAAGAGCAAAAGCTGTAACAGATTTTAAAAAAGGAAAACTAATAATAGGCTTTATTAGCTATTTAACTGTATTTGAGACAGTTTCAGTTTCATTGTTATAGCGTCGACAGGCGTAGAGTGTCTCGGAAAGATATTATTTCTTACAGTCATCTGTATTACTTATAAACTTTAGGTTCGAAGAAGATCATTCAAACCATGTAATATCCCTGCAGTTCCAGTTGAAACAGCATACGGACAGGTAGTGGAAAACTTTAGGCTCGAAGATCATTCAGACCATATAATATCCCTGCAGTCCCAGTTGAAAGAGCATACGGACAGGTAGTGGAAAGTTGTAAGTTCCAATCCCACCTGAGGGAAACGATTCAATGGTGCTGGCACATTAAAAATAACACTATTATTTCTTTTCCTATGGGTGTCTTAAGAGGAGCCTAGAGGAGTACCGCTAGAATAAGAAGGGCAGCGTCTCTATTTGTCAATCTGCGATCGCTAACCCATCTGCCAAGAGTGGCGATTATGACAAAATTCTTCTATTTGGGAGGGCTGTGTCCAGCAGTGGAATGATATAGGCTTTTGATAATGATGATGGTCCCATAAGTCACTAGTTTTAAGGCTTATATTTATTTATACGTGTAATACATACGTATAAATAAAGCAGCTCTCGAAGCAAATATCACGCAAATAAAGAGTCAAAGCAATGATGGATGACCCCATTTAATATAGCTACTGAACCCAAGCCTCCAACCCAACTCGGGCATAACAGACTCAAGACCGGTAGCCGACAATGGCGATCATTTATCAGCTCACGCAGGCTTCGAACCAGCTACCTGCGCCCGAAATAATGAACAGTTTCTCATCAACGATCTTACTTAACGCTGAGGAACGTAATTGACAAGTGATGTAGATTAGGTTGTGGGAGTTAGAGATACAGTTTTGGAATGCTTACTGGTTCTTGCATTTTGAACCGAATAAATAGATAGATTATCTTTATTGCAAACCATTACGAAATAAATGTGACACAATAAGTATAAGTATTGAAAGTTTGGGTACTCTTCCTAAATGTTTCCTAAATTCAACTTGAAGTTACGTACGTAGATTAGGTTAAATTTCGATTAAAGTATTAAACATGACAAATAGTCACGTAAATTCAGTCACGGACGTTTGAAAGTGTCATTTTTAAATGGAAATGGGTATCATGCTAATTTTTAACTATGTCTTTTAAACAAAATAGATAATATTTTTGAATAAACGAAAATCGTGTGGTGCCGTACCTACCTAAATGTTAATATTGAGTACAACAGTGCAGCCTAAAGAAAATGAAAAGTAACGCTTCCTCTCAACTATCGGCAAATGTTCTCCTCTTGGAGAGGTCAGCAGTAGACTGATTAAGTGGGCTACTGATGATGTTTTAATGGAAATAATATAAAACTCTTAAAAAATACTTAAATAGCTATTTGATTGTTTTTGAAAGATTTCTAATCAGTCATCTAATTGATGGCGGAACGCTGCCTATGAACATCATTATTATCATAATCAGCCTTCTGACATTCACTGCTGATCATAGGCCTCCAAAGCTCACCACTCCGATCGTTCACTCTTCGTCCTCACCCAGCTACAGCCAGCAGTCATCACTCGATCATCTGTCCAATTGGCCACTTGACCAAAGATAAGCGATGCAACATATCGGTACTTGGTTCCTATCTGTGGGTACTAGGTAGGTCAAGTCAAGATCTAATGAAGGCTTGGATGAATTAACCACTGGATATGAAACGCAAGAGCGAATGTATGAAAACATCATCAACCAATTTCTGCGGGGCGGGGGGAGATTGTCGTGTCAATTATTGACATTTAGTGCGTGAAAGTGTCGATATTTTTCTATCAATATGTGTTGAACGAATGAATGACCGAATCTTATGTAAAATATTTTTTTTTATTTTTATTACCAAAACAGAAATTACAGTATGGGCATGTTTAAGTAAGCAGAAACAATTAAACGAATATTCGCTTATGATTTTTTGGGTTAGCATAAAACACTCTGGTGTAAAATGGATACCACATATTCGGTGGTGTTTTGTAGGGATCGATTTTGCCACTCTTCGGACGGCTTCGACCCACTTTGTTTTACTTAATGGATCTACATGAAATCTGAAATTACATTAATAGGATGTATTGTAATAAAATATGAAGTTTAAAATTTTAAAGCAAACTGTTGTATTTTTCGTTCGTGCAAGGATGAAGGTCTCGTGAGGCCGCTGGATGAGGGTGGCGCGGGACCTATCGCTGTGGAGATCCCCCAACCCAACTCCCCTAGGAGGCCTATGTTTAGCAGTAAGCGTCGTTTAGCTCAGATGATGATCAAGACTTGGTACTTACTTCCTCAACAAATAAAATCAACGCCATCAAAAAATCAGCTACAATTATTTGCACAAAATATTTCATCCAAAAAACCGAGTCAGTTCAGAATGAGATGGTAAATTGTTTTTTTAGCCGCACGCGCAGGGATTATAAAGGTATGGGTACAACAAAACAAAACCGTCGCACAGTATCAAATGATAATATATTAACGCTTTTTGATCTTCTTATCAACGTAAATTATGTTCAGATTATGGCAATAAAAAGTTATTAAATAAATATATTTGTTTACCCGATGCGGCTGAGGCTAACTATATGCAATCGTTACGTGCTGGGCTTACATGGAGATATTGAATGGGCTTTATTTTAAACGGTACTTGCAAAGTGTAATGTCTAGTCACCATTATAAGCCCATATCAGTCCTCTAAACTGGACACAGGCCTCTCCGGAAGAAGGTATTTGCTATGATCAGCAAGCCTGGCAAGGTTTTTGGTTCGAAAGAGTAAATCTCAATGCTGGCACCAAGCATGGACTCAAAATTTGGGGTAATAAATTCAGGCCTTTGAGAAAAAAGCTTTATTTAAGAACTAGTTCAGTTTACAGTGACCAAAAGTTAGGATTTCAATGTTATTGCTTTAATTTACCTGTTATTTTCTAACATGGTTTCCAGACCATAAATAAACCTACGTTATGAACTTGCCTATTTTATTATTGTCCAAAACTTAATAGTGTCACTGTACTAATTATTTATAGGTAAATTGTATTTACCTTCCCCATGTTTCGACTCAATTGTGCGAATGTTTCGTCATCAGGCCACGGGTATCAAAATTGATGTTACATAGGAAATTATCAAATCATCAAGCCACCAGCCTATTTCAATCTACTGCAAGACACAGGCTTCCCCAAAAGAAAGGTGTTGCCTAATTTTAGTTTTTTTTAACTAGAAGTTTGTTTATATCAAACCCTAACGTCATGTAAGCCAATTCTAAAGATTAAAACTCAAGAATATGATGCGGCGTCTCACTCCGCGGGGCTGAGCTGGTCTAACTGCCCAATTGACCTCACCAACAAGCGCCCTGAGCCCTTCCGATTATACTGAGGCTTAAAATTGATGAACAGTCTCGTAGTTTTGTTTCAGACATCATTTATTGTTAATTAACTTTTCAAAATAGTTTTTATCAATAAAACTCTTTCCACAAAATAAAATCTATGTCGAAAAGCGTGCATTTTTTCAGCAACAAAAAAAAGTGTTCTATCTTGTCTTTTGACGACCTCCGGGATGGAGTGACTTACACACCGGTCAACATGATGTCACCAGCTCATTAAGCCCTGTGTTAGAATTCCGGACGAGTGAGTCAATGTAGAAAAAATGTTTCTGGTATCTACGTTGTTTTTTCCACGAAACAAGTGCTATGATAGTTCCTTACTTCGATATTTAGAACAATTTTGTTAATTTTTGGATATTCTGTATTTATAAACACAAACGTCCATATATGATGTTTCGATCGATACATCGACTAATAATTCCAATCAAAATAGAAGCTTACCTCATGAAGTACACAACAAAACGTAACTTCGGTTAGGATTGGCAGTTTTAATCCCATTCAGACCTCACGTCCACGTAATCGGATTACTTGTAATAGATCGGGACCACTTTTCACACCGTTTGTCCCTAAATATCCAATACACAGGACCCACAATGTTATTAATACCATCAATTGAATCCTAACGTATTAGGAATAAGAACTAATATCGTTTATGTAATGTTTTAGTTAAAATAGTCACGGATAATGTAAAATATCGGCACAATGTTATTGATATGAGTAAACCGATTCCCGAAATTCCGTAAAATGACGCTTTTTGTGACAGTGACATGACTGACAGTTTTCCGCGTTATTTTGTGACATTTGCTGCTAATCTATCGGATTTGGAATCAAATTTATTAGCAGATGGAGTTTGTTGACGCAGTGCGAGTAATATTATGCAGTTTTGTATATTTTTTTCGACTGACGCAATAATATGAGATTCTCAAACTAAGCGTACCTCCTACTTGTTATTCTTTTCTAATGCGGTTTGTCAATTTTTATATTTCTTTATTGTTTGATAGCGCGGATATAGTTACCTAAAGTATCATTATGTCAAAATGACCGGCCAAGTGCGAGTCGGACTCGCGCACAAAGGGTTCCGTACCAAAAAGGTCAAAAAAAAATTCTATGGGAGCCTCTTAAATATTTATTTTATTTTGTTTTTAGTATTTGTTGTTATTGCGGCAACAGAAATACATAATTTGTGAAGATTTCAACTGCCTACCTATCGCGGCTCTTGAGATACAGCCTGGTGATAGAGCGACGGACAGACGGACAGACAGCGAAGTCTTAGTAATAGGGTCCCCTTTGGGTACGGAACCCTAAAAACCACCCTCCGCGAACATAATTCTAATTAAAAAAAACCCTAATCAAGTAAAGAATCTGGCGAAAAGCACAAATAAGTCACTGATGCTTCATCAGTGCCAAACAAATCATTATTCATCATGCCCTGAATCCTAATTGCTTATTTCATGCTCTTCGACTATACTCGTGATGCTTTAGTGATATTTTTTTTCAAATAAATAGTTCATTTCATTGCATTTCATTTTACAATTGGCTTGGTCATCAGAGCCATAGACTTACCCCCTTAACTCCTACAGGATCATTGAAGACCGCCGGCAGTCGCGATGACAATTGATTTTAATTGTGTCTTGAATAATAACATACAATCGAGAGGCTAATAACGCAAACAATCAAATAAACCTGTTTATCTGTTACACTGTTTCGTCTCGTTCTTTCTTAGGGCTGTCATCTTTTGAAAGAAACTGACAAAACAGTGTAAATAGCTAAAATAGGTTTATTAGACTGTTTGCGTTATCTATACTAATATTATAAAGCTGAAGAGTTTGTTTGTTTGTTTGTTTGTTTGAACACGCTAATCTCAGGAAGTACTGGTTCGAATTGAAAAAATATTTTTGTGTTTTATAGTCCATTTATCGAGAAAGGCTTTAGGCTTTATAACATCACGCTGCAACCAATAGGAGCGAAGCATCAGTAAAAAATGTTGCAAAAATAATTGCGATCATAATAACAGAAATTGACGCGTACGAAGTCGCGGGCAACAGCTAGTTATGAATGGGGTTAGGATGATAAGTAATCTACTTGCTAGTATTAGTTTAGTACTATGGTCAGAGGACGTGAGTAACATTGGTATCTAATAGTAATGTAACGGCCTAATAATCATCCCACTGCAGGGCAAAGGCCTCCATCATTGAATTTAAGTTACCACAGCAAAGATGGGTACAGGCATAATCACCACGCTTGCCAAATGCGGGTTGGTGATCACAAACCCGAGCAATGTTAGAAAATTCGAAACTCTTGTTGCTGGACTCGGGGATTGAACCCAGGACCCTAGTTAAATTAGTTGTAAATAACGCCTTACTAAATAGACCGTCAAATGACTCGCAAGTCAGGTCAAGCGTGATTTAAACGTTTTCGCACTGTTTATCTGCATCTGCCGTCGCGGGTCCGACTCTTGCGCATTGTCGATGTGACAAATTGCCGTTGACATTTAATGTACTTTGTTCGTGTTAGTGATGGGATGATAGTAAGAGCATTCAAATAACTTTTAATCTCTTGATTGTTTTGACGCATTTTTTTGTTTGAATTTTTTATCAGTAAAACATCGAGGGGAACTTTGCTGACGGTTTCATCAGTTTATTGTCTGAGTATTACGTTGGTCTGTTCATGTATTTGTTTATTTAAATTAGCTAAAATAGTAAAAAGTAACTCATTTTAAGTAAAATAGAATCGGAATGTCCGCGGAATTATCAAGTGTTAATAACCTGATGACTTTTTTTAAAGCGCAGCTTACGTTCTACTAAAAGGAGAGAATGCTTTTGTTTACAGTTACGAGTATTGAGACAATTGTAACTGCAAAGTCTTACCCTATTTATTGCGAACAAATAATTATAAAATCACCATCATTTATCAAAGCAAACCATAAATATATATGTAATAACAGATCCTTAACTTTGAGATGGTGCCAGGATAAGAAGAGACAATGTTATAACGTTACCCCACGTTACTACGATGCGTTGTCACATCACTACACAATCGAACATCTGTTAGATAATATCGTAAAGGTGACAACGAGTCTCGGTTACTGGACCGAGAGTAATTACTTTTATTGCAAACTAAACGGTTTGGACTTAACTTAATAGTAAATGATTATCTTCATTATACTTATTTATTTATTGCTGGTTATTGTACATTACAGAGATCCTTAGGGGAGACCTTCATCCAGCAGTGGTTGTCTATCAGCTCGGATGATGATGATAATTCTACAGGGAAGTTATTATTGTTTAGTTGTTACTATAGATTTTTTTAACGCACCAACAGATGAACGAATTTGAATATGATTTCAGCTAGTATAATAGTCCATACTAATATCAAAAATGCGTTTCTGCTAATGACCTCGTCATGCTTATACCGTTGAACTGATTTAGTTGAATTTCAATTAGTGGTTTGTATAAAAAAACATACTAATATCAAAAATGCGTTTCTGCTAATGACCTCGTCATGCTTATACCGTTGAACTGATTTAGTTGAATTTCAATCAGTGGTTTGTATAAAAAAACGTCTGTTGCATATTGAAATTGGAGCCATAAGCTTTCCTAATTCAGGTATTTTTACTCATTAAATCTAAGTACGCTTTGTGTGAACATAATGTCTTCTAAATATTATTGCAAACAAAACACGTGACTTACCTTTCTGAGGCTTTTCAAAGTTATGCCTTTTTTACAAATCTATTTTCATTTATACTCATCCTATTCCGGAGAAAGTCCAATCCGAAAACACAAAAATCGTAAAAATCGGTCCAGTCGTACTTGAGTTATAATAAAAATGATGTAAATAAGTCGACTTTGTTCCATAGATTCTAACCCATTACTGCCTCAGTATAAAATACTGCACAAACACTTTCTAATGTCCACTCATCCCTTATTTCCCCATAAGAGCGATTAAGCGAGAAAACAAGGGTTAGTTCCGGTGCCCAGGGGGCGCTAATTTGTGGCGGTAAATCTTCACTGACCACCAAAGGAGGCTAATAGAGGCCATCTTGTTTATTCGGAGTGCTATGGTTTATCTAATAATTGCGGAAAAAGATAGAGTTTTAGAGAATATAGGTAGATATCGATACTGATCCTTTAAGTGAAAAAAGTGAAGTTTAGATAATTATTAATACAGAATGAAATTTTAACCACCTTCCAAATTTTAATATATCAATCAAAAAACAAATGATGTATTTTTCCTTTTGGTATAACCCAGTACAAAAATGTCAAGATAATGTCACTTAGAAAATATGTCCGCAAAAAATAAAAAAATTTTGATACGGCTGCCTAGCAACACTTTTTTTACTTGATTCGCATTTTCCCTTTATCAGGCCTAGGACCGTAAAAATTGAAAACTATATTGCGAAAAATATTTTCGGGTGAAAGCTTGATTTACATTTTTTACTTCATAAATGGGCTCTAAATACGATACCGAACGCCTATAAAAATTTTGGAAAGAGGTTAAAATTTCAGCCTGTATAACCCGATCGGATCCACAAAATGTTTAGCTTGTCTAATCTGATACCTTATTAAATAAAATCATAATAAAAACGGATTCCTTGTCCGAATCAGAATCTTCATCAATCAAGCTACTATAATTAATATTTATTATCAGTTCTTTTTTACAGGGACATCTCTCTGCACACCCATACCTACTCAAAATAATTCTTACTTCTTATTTTACTAATAATTACAAATTCGAAAGTTTGGGTGGACGTTAGTTACTCCATCGCCAGAACGACTGAACGTATCTTAATTTATTTATTTTTTATTCTGGGCAACGGCATCTTTGGTTTTCTAACCAATGATGACGGCTAACAGATCCCTATGCGGTGGTAGGCTTCGAAAGAGGCCGCCTGGACTCTAT
The DNA here is from genome assembly GCA_949315895.1 of Anania crocealis. Classification (NCBI taxonomy): domain Eukaryota; kingdom Metazoa; phylum Arthropoda; class Insecta; order Lepidoptera; family Crambidae; genus Anania; species Anania crocealis. The sequence goes on along the minus strand of OX438869.1, from coordinate 4,255,371 downwards.
CACCCTCCTGCTGGAGTCCAGCGCGTTTTTCTGTGTTCCGCTGGTGTGTGGGAGAACCAGTGCCACTTTCTGGGTAAGTTCGCTCCATCTTATCGCTTCTTCTTAACCATTAGAGTTAAGTATGTAGTCAAGAGCAAGCTCATTTATTGTACAAAAAAATTAAATTGTGAACTTCGTCCTATTTGAACGTCGATGGATTACTTTAACCTAACCTAACCCACCGTGAGTTTAGGTATTACCTCACGCTTTGTTCTGTAACCTGACAGATCTCATAATTTTACGGTGACGTATACAATGCTGCGCGTACAGTGTCGCGGACAACTGCAAGAAAAGAATATACAAAATTGTCTTAACATGGGACTTACCCCGCCACTACAAAACTTTATTTATCCAAACGCTATTTCAAATGCAAACTATAAGAACATAAAATGTAAAACCAAATTTACGCCAACCACACTCATTTCAAATGATAGCTTTTAAAATTTAAACGCCTGTCATTCTCAAGATCCAAGTCGTACAGATCAAAAATTACAGCCAGGTTACAAGATATCTGTTTATTAATTTCATTGAATTGGTTGGTAGTGATTATTGAAAAAACCTACTTGAAAAAAAGTCTTAGACTTTTTCTGCGACCATTTTAGCAATAAATGATTTAAATTTGAACTTTTGCAATCCAAGCTACAGCCATGACGTGAGTCATGCTAAATAGAAAAGAAAAGAAAATAATAATTAGTGACACACAGAAAATCTTTTTCAACCTTTTTATATCACAATTCTTTCGGCATGATGATTCAAACGCATACGTATATCAAATCACAGGTTTCTTACACCAACGGTCTCTGCTAGAATAAGACCTAAGTATTGCTGAACGTTTACACTATTATTGGTCGGTTGCTATTCCAATTCGCTCCGCCAGCAAAGACCATTTTTTAAAGGCCTATCTCTATAGTGTTACAGAAATACATACTACAAAATACGAACTGCGCTGTCTGATTTGTTTGAGCTATATCCAAATCTTGCCAAATTCGTCGTCGAGACGGGGGAGGCGGGGGTAAAAGTAATCAACAATTTAAAATTGGGGCTAATCTCGCTCGTGCTGTAATCGGGCGATCACTCTTCGGCTCGTACATTTATATTGCTGGGTGAACACGAAAACTTAGGAATTTATATTTTACTACATACATACATACATACATATTATCACGCCTCCTTCCCAACGGGGTAGGCAGAGACCAAGGCCTTCCACTACTACGATCCTGGCATACATCTTTCGCTTCTTCCACATTCATCAATCTTTTCATGCATGCTCGTCGGTTTAGAGTACTCTTGACCTGACTTTTCTTCAGAACATCCCCGATTTGATCGTGATAAGTTCGTCTAGGCCATCCTCTTCCAACGTTCCCTTTCACACTCGTCTTGTAGATCTGTCTAGTCATTCTTCTCTCATTCATCCTCTCTACATGCCCAAACCATCTAAGCATCCCTTTCTCAATCCTTGTGACAATATCTTCTTTCACACCACAACGTTCTCTTATCACACTATTTCTTATCCTGTCACTCAATTTCGCTCCTAACATACTTCTTAGCGCTCTCATTTCTACTGCATTTATTCTACTTTCATGCTTTTTCTGCCATACCCAACTTTCACTTCCGTACATGAGTGTTGGAACCAACACCCCTCTATTCACAGCCAGACGAGCTTTCATAGAAATCTTCTGGCTATTCACAAAGGCGTGCAGCGCACCATTCACTCTGTTACCAGCATTTACTCTCCTTTCAATATCACTTTCATACTTTCCGTCCCTAGTAAACACCGACCCCAAGTATACAAACTCATTCACTTGCTCCAGTTCATTACCACCAATCCGAATACATACTTCTGTCATGCTCTCTTCCTTTTCCTTTATTTTACTACAGTCATTTATATTTGAAAGCGCGCATTTTGGTTTCTTGAGCATACATTCTACTCTCTTAAGGCGCCAATTGATTATGAGTAAACTGTTCATATAGTTACTTATAAAATCGAATTTGTCGCTAACGCCAAACGCTAAATACGAAAGAATGCCAGAATGAAAAGCAATCAGTTTACTGTGATTCAATAAATACTATTGGTAATTTACTAAAATGATACTGTTCTAGTTTTTTGAGAATTGATTTTGATAGAAGTAATAAAATTAAATAAATTGGCGGCAGCACAGTAGTCCCCTTACTGAATATTTATATCCTGTGTCCAGCTGTGGACAACTGGCTGAGATGGTGATAATGCATTTTTAAGACTAGCTTTTAATTGAAGTTTTTTGGATTACGGCATGCCCCTTTACCGTTAATAAGAACCAGATATTTATTTCCACATGAAATTACGGCTAAATCAGTTAAGCGATTTATTCTTGAATAATATCGGACTATGTACTATGTACTACTATGTATATGTACTACTGTCAAAAGTCAGAATCATGGAATACGGAATCAATTAAAATCTACAAAGACTTGAAAAAATTTAATAGTACGGTAAATTAAAATTATCCCTAGAATATAAATTTCGACCGTCAGAAGTGGAACTCGAACCTTCTAAATTCATTTTTTCATTCATTCATTCATTCACAAATCATTTAAAAAAAATACTAAATATCAAAGAAAAGCTTTGTATGTACCTACGTTGGGAGTCTGTAGTAGCCAGAAGAAATATAGTTAGTTATAAATCCCACCCTAGATGCAGAAAAACGCAAATATGACATCTGTTATTTTCCCTGTATCACAGTCAACGTGGTCAAACCACTCAAGGTGTTTGTTTTTCCCTGAAACTGTACAGGACAAATTGACGCGTCACTCAGCGTCTCTACTCTTCGCACTAATGCAAATCATACTCATAAAAATCTTACGTCTCACTCGCACTAAATAACAAATAAGAAAGCTAATCCCTAGATAATGACAGACATAGCTTAGCTAAGATTGTGTTGGCAAACATTTTAATCTTATTTCAAAACAAAAGCAGACTTACCAATTTCTCGTAAGTGCGTCGTTTTTCTGTAGAATGATGATAATTTATATATTTATTTAATTATTAGCTGCCTATAAAGTAAACGGCTCTTCGCAGTACAAACATTTTTTTCTTATGACGTAGTGATTACTTGCTCAGTGATGATTGTCATCAAATGTTTGACAGCTGGAGACAATAAGTTTGTTTTTTACTCCAAATATTTAAAAAAAGTAAAAGTTTGTCACATTTTTAAATATTATTTGCCTCAGAGAAATCTCTGTATTTGCCTAGCAGTTACGTCTTTTGTCTGTATTAAAATTCATTTATGTGCATGTAGATTTAATTAACTCACATACAAGCGAAAATTTATTTTTCAACGTAAGTGTCTCTTTCTGTGAGTGTCGTAATAGGCGAATAAAGGAGTACTACCTATTGCCTGAAGAAGACGGGCCAGCATCGTCTTTTCTCTTCCACTGTCCAAACTGCCTAGCATGGCGATGGCAAATCCCTCGTTAAGAAAGACCCGTGTCCAGCAGTGGACAGTTTTTTTTTATAATTGATGAAAATAAAAATATGAAACAATAACGGAGAGTATTATTACTTTTTATTAGTAAAGTAATGTCTTAATACACTCTGTTCCAACTTTAAGTAAGTAGGCACGAATTAGAAAAAATATTGACTCGCTCAATCAAACAACGTAAGTAATCTAAAAAAAATCACAACATGCCAATGATATTCAACTTAAATAATTAGATACACATAGTAATGAAGAACTCTTGTCTTGATTATAACAACTGCTGGAGCTAGTTACTGTAGTTTGTAAGTACGTACTACCATAGGGAAAGAAATATACTAAAGTAAATTACGCAAAAGCTGCAAGAAATTTAAATGTAAATATAGGCTTAATCATAGACCTAGAATATACTAGTTTATAATAATATGTATAATATAATCTATAGTATAATCAATAGTATACTAGTATAATAGAATATAGTAGTATATACTTCAGATATTCCAACTTATTAAATTCCATTAAGTTTTAAAATACTTACTTATATTTATTGTAATGTTGATGACATCGCATTAAACTTAAGTATACTAAAAATAATAAAAATGTTAAGGACAACAAAATAATCATTACTAAAAAAAAGTATCTTACTCTATGAATGTTTAAAAATAACAAGTCACGACATCTGTGTATAAAACTTAGAACTGCAACATTTGAGTAACAACAAAAGGCGACCTAATCTCTCACCTAAGTTTAAGTTGGCAGGAACCGAAAAGCAGCAAACACACCCCTTCAAATGTTACAAAATCATTTATGTAGATGGCGTTGCTATAAGCAGTGCTGTACCCGTTACCATAGTAACGAATACGTGTCAGTTTGTTATTTGGCCGCCAGATGGCCGTATCTTCAAAAACATTTGCTATCTTCCATTGTTTTTTTTATTTTTATGAAAAAATTTTTTTGGTCGTCGCCATAGATAAATAGTTCTTATTATAAATCAATGGTAACCGCGTGACTTTTATGTAAGTAGTAAATGGAAAATGAAAACAGATAAAAATGTTATCCTACTTAGATAATAATAATTATAATTTATCACAAAACAATCTAAGAAAAAATAACTGAAAACTTCGATAAACTATTTGTATTGTTGATCGAAGACTGAATAAAGTCAAAGAAACTGATAATGAAGTCAAAATTGGTCCTTTTTATAAGAAAAATGGTTTGACTGTAAAAAATCTAAATGTAGATCAACTAATCACTTCACGCAATCCTAGCTACCAAACTTACTTATTTTGCTTTTCGTTGTAGGACAGAGTTTATTTTTAAATGACATTTTCCCAAGTAATTGTGACGCATGCAGTTTTAACTTAAAATATTATAATATTTTAACAATTAAACGCTTCTGATGAATGACCTATCAAAAAACTGAATAAGCAGTTTAGGACCAGGAGCGTGGGAAAGTTATTATTATTATGATGTTTTGACATGTGATAGGTACTTTGCATACGTTACTAAGAATGTATATGATATTATGGTTAGAGATCTCTATTTTTCATAGAAATGAATATTCACGAAGAGAAAACCACAACTTCTACAGGATCATAAGACCGCCGGATGTCGCGATAACAATAATTGACTTCAATTGTGTCTGGAATAACAATAACAATCGAGGGTTTAATGTAAACAAATTCCACGTGACGTGACGTACGTACGTAACCAATATCATTAGGTTTTCGAATTTTACACAATTTCAAAACAAATTAGTCAAATCAAATCAAATCAAATTTATTTATTTAAACCTTAAGTCCAGAAGTATATTTAAAATCTAAAAATACAGATTGTTCAAAATTAAACTATGTGCCTGAACTAGGATTCTCAGTTTTTCAGGCAAAGTTAACTCTTTAACAACTATTCATTTTACGATAATAAACATTTTATTAATACAAAATAATGTACCTAGGTAATTCGCTTATTTTTCTTATTGGTAAAGTATACTTATTAACTTTTCAAATATCATTCACAACTATCTCGCCCCGTTGGTCTAGTGGTTTAAATACCCGGCCAAGATCTCGGGGTCCCAGGTTCGATCCCCGGGTCGGGCAGCAAATAGTTTCGAATTTTCGAACGTTGCTCGGGTTTGTGATCACCAACCCGCATTTGGTAAGCGTGGTGATTATGCCAGTTCCCATCATTGCAGTGGTAGCTTGAATTCAATGATGGTGGCCTTTGCCCTGCAGTGGGATGATTATAGGCTGTTACTTACTTACTCACTTTGCACGGGTGTGCAAATAAATAAATTGAGACCGAATTCATCCTTTTCAACCACTTAGGTTTGTAATTAATTATTTATGATGTTTCGACAACTGTTGACCAGTGACCACGATCGATGTAACCTAGTAAATAACAGGCAATATTAAAGAAGCTATTACCGCTTCTACTTCCATACATTCCGTGTTATGTGGTGCCGGTACAGTAAAAGAATAGCACCACCTCTTCTCTTCCTATGGGTGTCGTAAAATGCGAACAAATGTGTACATCTAGGAAAAGACGGGCAGCAGAGTCTTCTGTCCACATTCACCAACACGCCAGTCCAGCATGGCTATTATGGCAATATGCTCCTTTTTGAGAGACCCACCTATGGACTGGGCCCCAATTCCGCTAATTTACAAATGGCTCAATAGAATCGAAATTGCATCTTAATCGTATACTTTGACATTACTACCTTAATAAATGTTGCAAAATATACTATTGAGATGCAATTTCAATTACCTGATATCGTGATGACGATCATTTTAAATAATAATAAATAAATAAATGTGGACAGTATCGTATACATTGTTCTGACCCCAATTTGAGTAACTATTCAACGCACTCGTATTTTGGAAATCGGAAAAAACGAAGGTACCACAAACACCCAGACCCGAGAAAATGTAGAAAAACACTTTTTTCTACATTGACTCGTCCGGGGATCGAACCCGAGACCTCGGAGCTGGCAACACCATGCCAACCGGTATGTAAGCTACTCCGTCACGCATGTCGTCGAATTATGTTTGCCTCAGTTTTTGAAACAACTACAATAATAAGCCTGGTTAGGTGCAGCCGTTCTAAATTGATGCGGAACGGTTACATATACATATTTGGCAAGGCAAAAGAGTCAATTGTTTCAGTTTCCTGAATCTATGTCTTGCTTTTCAAAAGTATCAGATATTTTGACACTTTAACGAAAACCGTGATCACGGAAGAAAAGGTTTTCAGGCAGAATTTGAATTTGAATTTGAATCTCTAGTTTAAAACAGTGTTTTATTACTATTTTTCAAAATGTGTTCTCCAAAAGACTACGACCCCAACATTTTTAAAAAGCAAGAGTGAAAATAGGTACTGCTATCTAGAAGCTCGGTCTTGCGTAAACATTTGAAATTAATGAAAAGTACATATTTATCAATAAAACACCTATTAAATCTACTACAACAGATCTAAGATTACTATAGTATATTCTATACCATATATTCTTTCCCAATCAGATGACTAAAAAAAATATTGTCCATCTCAGAAATCGAACTAGGGATTTCTTATATTAAAAACGGATTACCGAACCACACCCTGAACGATCAGTTTTATTTGATAATAATATTCAAGTAGGTACGTATATGTATGTTATTATTTATTTACAGGAAAATAATAAAAGCACATAATATATTTTTACATTTATTGAATTCATATCAAACCAGAATCATTTTTGCACATTATTCTATATATCTAAGCTAAATATGTACACATTTACATTAGTACCTACTTCTATTTAATATTATTCGTATACAAGCATAATTCAGTGAGAATTCGTTAATGTCGCAGTTTCAAACGTTTATTTATACTATTGCTATTAAGAAAAAGATATTCAACTGTAGTATTAATAAGGATTCTATTTGAAGGGCAGGTGAGTTTTTTCTTTTTTACATAATCAAGAAAATAGCGTTCAAAAACTATTTACGGCGCAGCCTTATCGTGTAATTACAATTTACAAGTAATATAGTTAATTTGAGATTTTTGTACTTAGTTTATTATTTCTACTTACGAGCAGCATTCACACAGTACGTCGATGACAACTATTTGATTCTTAGACGCGTTAGTGTTTGACGAATGCTATGAATATTGGTTCAGACAAGACATTTTAAGTAAGTTTTGAAGAGGTAGCAGACAACATAATATTACTTAAATTGCTTGATTTCGTTTATCTTCACTCAACTGTACAGCAAACTATAGTTGAGTGACAATACATGGAAGAAATATTATCTAAGAAAGAAAAACTCGTCCGTCTAATCAAACGAGATAACAGGAAGGATCTAATACAATCATAGAACCTCTACATTGCATCATTGGAATCTGATTTGCTTTTGTTAAAGGTGATGTAGAGTTAATTTCAAGAACACGGTTATGGTTAAATATGAAGAAAATGGGACTACAGATTATTAACAGTTTGGACATAATAAAGGGTTTTCCAATAAGAGGTGTTATTTTGATATTCAAAGAAAAATGACATTTTCTGAGATAAATGATCGGATGTTTATTTAAATGTAAGGAGAAAGGTATGCCATTAATAATGGAAAACAATATCACCCAAATATCTAAACGAAACCATCGAAATTCTACGGGAATAGTTTCCGGGTGTACCGTGATACCGTGTTATCTCTCGGAGAGGTGATCACGATTGGCGACCGAGATCTTGTGATTTAACATCTTGCGACTTATTCCTTTGGGGCCACTTGAAAGATAAGGTCTTCGCCAACAGTTGAGCGTCAACTCAAGACCTCAAAGATTGAATTCGTGAAACTATTGAGGGCATAAAGCAGTCACTTTGCGATTAGGTGATGGAAAATTTCATGAAAAGGATATGGTCCTCAGCGTAGCCGTGGTGGCTATTTGGCTGATATTGTTTTCCATTATTAATGGCATACCTTCCTCTTTACACTGAAAGAAACATCCGATCATTTATCTCAGAAAATGCCATTTTTCTTTGAATATCATAATAACACCCCTTATTGGAAAACCCTTTACAATGATAATTTGAAAAAGTTATGTTTCGAATAAAATCTTTACGTTCTGTACATGTAATGTTAAAAACTGTGTGTCCAAATCCAAATAAATTACATCAGATCTCGATTCAGAACGTAATTGTGGACAGTACACGGCTATAACCGTCATAACAATAACGTGTGATGAACACAAAAACACATTTAATTAGTTGTTTATTGTTATTATCAGTTGTTTTAAATGTTGGTGAACTCAGGCCTTATGCACTGTTTTTTTTTATTGTATCGTTTGGCACATAAAACTATAATGTCATCAGCCTCTACCTTCTTATGGGTGTCGTAAGAGGCGACTAAGGGAGTACTGCCAGGATTGATAAGTTGTCTTGCTTTCGGCTTATGGAACAGATAATTATTGTTTAAAAAAATGATATGTAGGCATAAACTCACAATACCACTAAGTCGGGTTTCAATTTAAATGTATTCATTGAGTTTGGTGACCGACTGAAATTTAACCTCTAGTTTTTGTAATGCAGGGCATAAAGAAGAAATATATAAACGAACATAGAACCTTCTATTTTTTAAGGCGGTTTAAAAATGAATAATCAGGTTATGACAAATATTAACATCTACCATGGAAGCATCATCAAAATAGTGTATCAAGATTTCACACTTGTTTGTGAATGAGCGTCAATTCACAAATTATCAGCACGACCAGGAGTCATCGCTGCACTTTTGTACACAATTGTTATACTGTAAATTCTTAAATTTATCTTGCTGCGACCATCATAAAAACTGACTCTACATAAGCTAAATAAAAAACATCACTAATTACATTTCACGCGAAATCAAAACGCTCTAAAATACTATTTACAACGAGTCGATTAAGTATTGTAGATACTAACATAGTCGAGGAAATTGAGAAACCAAGGGACAATGTCGTGCCTTAGTTGTTTACCAACATTTTGGAAGACAAAACGATAAACTGGAACAAGACTGGTATTGGCAACATCATAATGCAATTGCGTTAACCAAGATAAATAAATAAAAAATATATAAATGATATATACCTAAATGTAGACAACATCATTACTCTTTTATTGCTTTGATCCCAATATAAGTAACTATATAAAGAACTTGTTTTGTGGAAATCAGAAACAATGGTGAAAAGACCCATTCTAGTGGCAAAAAAGACGTCAGGTCTGCAAATGATACATGCAGAGCTGCAGAAATAATCTCTAAAGATCTGGCTGCAGATTAACTTGTTCAAGATCAAAATAATGAGCAACTGCACCAATAATATTTCTACTGTAAGCTTAGGGACACACGTTCGAGCTACATGTATATCCTTAACGTGAATCGCACCTCCAAGATACCACGAGTCGAGAAAGTTTTAGATGAGCCATTTGTTCCAACTTATCTCCCATTTATGATAAATAAATAATTGAGGTTAGGGAATCCCTATCTTCAGCCGTACTATAAATAACATTGTTATTAGACGTCCGAAGCTGTATATAAAATTAACAAATAAATTCGCTGAATAATTTAAAAAAAATCTACTGATAATAATACTTGCAGAAGCACTGTAGCTAATCTAAAAACAAAATCGTCTATTGCAACGCTCAAAATGCAGTCTAAATAGTATAAAACAATTGAGTAAACACACATTTTAATAAATAAAATAACCTTTAAGAACACAGAACGGCTCTTAGATGACACTTAGGTTTATTTAAACACTGACGAATTGTTACTAATATAAAAAATGATAAAATTTTTCTAAATTCTGCTTATTGAAAACACAATAACTTGGGTAATACAGTTTCTATTGATTCAACGAAAAAATGAAAAAAGATTTCAATGTCAACGTTTAATAAAAATATAATGTATCAAAAACTAAGGGGAAATCACGTATTACTCAATAAAGACTAAAATAGACTTCATTGTTAAAAAGATAATCAAAATCTTTATAGTTGTGTTTACTGTTTTCGTATATAGACTATTAATTTGACCAAATACTTGTAATATTAGTCATAAATCAATAGAATTAAATAACATCAATCAGTACTTGAATTAGAATCATCAATAACGTAATTCATCGTCAATTGCAATTGGTATACATTGCATCTCGGCAGATTTTTTTTCAAAGGAACTATAATGATAAGGTGTTTTTAAATCGTTTCAATTTTGTCAGTGTTTAACTAAATAAAACTTAGTGTCCCTACTCCCAACACTTTACATTTCAACGTCTCGACTCAGCGTATCAAACTTTAAATCTTTAACTTCTTCTGGGCTGAAACTTTTGACTGACACCTTCCCAGTATCCCCAGACAAATCAGTATTAGATAATTTATTCGTTATTTTAGTTATAGAAATTCTGCTTTCTATATCGTTCGCGTCACATATACCTTCTATCACAACCCCTTTTTCTACCTTCCTAGGTTTAGGGGAAAGACTTTGTGCTACTACTTTTGTACTCCTCAACTTCTCACTTAGGATTTTATTGCAATTCTTCTTTGACATATCTAAGGCTAGTGGATCTTCTTTCGTCGGTTCTTCGGCTTTCTTCTCTTCAGGCGGTTTTTGTTGTTTGAACTCGGCGACTTCTGCGTTCGATATGTTGTCTTTCTTCTTCCATTTAGTTCTTCTGTTTTGGAACCAGATTTTGACCTGGAATAGAAGAAAAAAGATGGGTTAGCAAAAGAATCAAAATCTTTATTAATAGTTTAAAGAAAAATGTTTTATAGAAATAAACTCATATTATGAATGTTGTTTTTAGGAAGTGTTGAGTACATTATATTATAAATGTCCTAGCTTTTATTTACGATTAATTTGACCAACGATTGATTAATAAACCATAAGATAAAGAACATAATTGGGACAAGCTAATGAATAATTTCTGAAACAACCTGATGATAATAAAAAATTAAATTCATAAAAAGTTATAGGTTTAATAGGAGTAGGTTTTAATCAATCTTAAGAAAGTTAAATGCTTAAATCTATCTCCAAATTGACTAAATTTTGTCTCACAAAATAATACACTATCTAACTTTAACTGTATAATTTTTATTTAATACGAGTAGAGCGTCAATCTTTTCTTAAGTATGAACCGACCTCATAACCTATTTTTAACTTGAAGTCCAATACATAAAACAATCATCAATCTCTAAAAAATGTCGTTAGTTATTAGTTGATGAACTGTGTAGTACATGAACCGAATAAACGTATTACGTAATGGAATATTCACGACATACCTACGTATTATCGATAACATGTCCAGTTTAATTACAACACTAGTGCGTAACAGTCAGTGGGAGCAATGCAGAAACCCGGTGTATCGGTTAACAAACAGTTAATTACCAGCTGATCGATCCCGGCCCCGGGGAGATGGCTAGTGAGGTGACACTATCTATTCCAAAACGTTAAACGACAATTTTTTTAGATACCTTCACCACACTACCCGCACTAACACTGATTGAGCAAGCACTATTTCATGCAGGAAAACCGCCCGCCTCCCTCAAAAATGCATGCAGTACAGTTAATGCAATTATTAGTACCCAACACCAATATAATAAAAACTTCGACGCGTTTCGCCACTTCACGTGGCATCCTCAGGAGATGTTGTCGCCTTCGCTGCGCTCCGACGACTCGGAATGTCGTCGGAGCGCAGCGAAGGCGAGGTTTTTATAGTCCATAATTAGTTATGGATTTCCGTAAAGTAACGCCTGAGTTTATTAATTTTACCTAGTTAGCATTGATATTACCAAAAAAATTTACTTAATCGTTTTTTCTTGTTCTTTATACAATTTTAATTTGACACTGACTTTAAATTTGATGTTTAGTTCAAATTTTAACATAAAAAACATATCTGGATCAACTAAATATTGTGAATATTCTCAAGAAATATTAAGTATTGCCGGGAAATACTTTAAAAACATTCTTATATTATCTTTATCAATTATACTATATTAAGATCAAACAGATAATTCGGGTGTTTTAGTTAAATCCGTAAAATATACAAAACTTATACTTACTGCTACTTATTAAAATGAAATCAAATTAACATAGTAGACAATGGTTCAGCATAGTGTTGTTGATTGAATTGAAATATGTATATACATAAGATATCGATAAAAATACCGATAAAGTGACAACTGAATTGGAAGCGGACGGAATTGCCTGCGGTATTTTAGGTTAACATATCTGTTGTCTAGCCAAAAACAGTTTTATCAATAATTCTGTTATGTTGCAGAGGGGAGAGAGAATTCATAGGTTAAACTGAACGGTTTTGTGTATACCGCTGGGATTGCATTGATTATTCATTACGTTTTTTATTGTTTATTTTGTACCTGTATTTTCTGCTAAGCTATACCATAAAATCGTTTGTGGTGGCTGATCTAGCACCTGTCTGAATCTATAAAGCTAAAATATGGAATGTAGTAATGCTGGAAATTAGTTTTGTATATAAATAAATAAATAAATGAGATTTTGATCTCAAAATAAGTAACTATTTAAGCCTATGTTAGGTGAAAATCAGAAACAACGAAGGTACCACAAACACACACACCCGAGAAAATACAGGTTTTTTTCTACATTGACCCGTCCGAAAATCGAACCGGACATCAAAGCTGGCAACATCTTGAAAACCGGTGTGAACGCCAATCCACCCACAACAGAGCTCGCCGTCATATAAAATCTATCATTTATTTTACAAATCATAAGTAAATATTTATCCAAACTATTCCCTACTTCTATTTTGCAACAGATAAGTTTAATCTAGACAGGACTGCACTAATGCAACGTAATCTGCCCATAGTTAACTAGCAGTGGTATCCTCAACTATGCCCGAGGGATGTCTTAATACTGTCCGAGACTTATCGATATTGCAGTATCGCATCTAGCTCTGTGGTCCTGTTCAATGCCTAGTATTCTATAACATTCAGTTGTTGTATATGGTATGTATTGGATTTGAGTCAATGTAAACGCAATAACAGAATTTTGTTTTCGAATTTAGAATGGGAAAACTTTTTTCGTTTTTGTTTTGGAGATGAAGTAGGTCAAAAGCTACTTCATCTCCAAAACAAAAACATCTGGATTTGTATAATCAAATATGAGTTAAACATGCTATTATTGGTTAGATTTGGTTACTAAGATCTATAATCTATACTAATATTATAAAGCTGAAGAGTTTGTTTGTTTGTTTGTTTGAACGCGCTAATCTCATAAAGTACTGGTTCGAATTGAAAAATTATTTTTGTGTTTGATAGTCCATTTATCGAGGTAGGCTTTAGGCTAATAATATCACGCTGCAATCAAATAGGACGAAGCATCAGTGAAAAATTTTACAAAAATAATCACGAAGTCGCGGGCAACAGCTAGTTAGAAATAAACTGGCAAATTTATTGTGGATTCTAACCAAGTCATTATAAAAATATAAAATCTTACATCTTAACTGGCTGTCAAAACACTAAGCTGCCTTACAGCGATATATGCTTGAAAAAAAAAAATTAATTGACGCAATGACGTAGTGTCTTGGTGGCTGAATTGGTAAAGCGCCGCGACCGATGCATGATGCGGTTTCGAGTACCGCCTGAGACATATTTTTTCAAGTTTAATTACTGATAAATCACTTGTAATATCCGTCTGTATGTCTGTGTGTTTGTCTCTTATGAATGCCTATACTTCTGATCCCTGAGAAAGGACATAGGCTATTTTGAATCCCACTACTGGACATAGGATCCCGCGATGTAACGTGTAGTTTACGCGAGCAGAGCTACTAGAAATGATAGTACTAAATAATACCTCCGTGGCGGAGTGGCGTACACACCGGTTTTCAAGGTGTCGTCTGCTCCGAGGTCCCGGGTTCGATTCCCGGACGGGTCAATGTAGAAAAAAGTGTTTTTCTACATTTTCTCGGATCTGGGTGTTTGTGGTACCTTCGTTGTTTCTGGTTTCCAAAATATGAATGCTTTGAATAGTTATTCAAATTGGGATCAGAACAATGTATGTGATGTTGTCCACATTTATTTATTTATTAATACAAAACGATTCACTATACATACATATCTAATATCGTTACCATCTGTCACACAACAATGGGAACACAATCTCATTAACTTGGTCATACATCACCTCACAATACACGTCACGCAATCGCTTTAATTGCTACGTTTAATGCATCATATCTATCTATAGAAAAGTCGGTCTGTTTGTTACGGACAAACTATAATTACTTACTGAAATGTCATGAGGTTTGTCCAACATTCATTAAAACTGTATTCTGTTTTCCGAATGTTTTCAAAGAATAGTCTTTTAGCAACAATCACATGTACTTACAGCATTTTAGTACTTACAAGTATCTTCTTTGATAACAATACCTTTTTTTTAATAACTACTTTAAGCAAATAAGTAGGTAGTATTTTAAATTCAGAATGCTATAGTACCTTGATATAAAAAAAGCTTTGTCACAAAGATGGACATCCTTCGGCGCTCTAAAAATAAATAAAAAATAATGTCATTATCAAAAATATCATATGATGATAACTCCAAGTACTTTTTTATGTACAGTTTTTGTGGTACCATCTTAAGTAAGAAAACAATCTAAAGAAATCGCTAACAAAAACCAAGTTCATTCGCACACCCTTTATTTCTTTGCGTAACATAGCTCATTTTGAATCGCAACATACAATAGACTTTCCTATCTCTGTAATAATGTATTTATTCAGCAAACAGAGCTATATGTTTTGCCGAAACAGGGAGAGTTTGCTATCTTATTACACAGCATTCGCGGCTCGTCCCGTGTAATTGCCTCGCAAATTAATCCGGTAACATGTGACATTTGACTCGCGACACACTGGCTAACGCAGGGCTGCCTGATTGTTGATAATTCACAATTTAATTCATAATCAAAACTTTAAAAAACATTTTGCTAATAAAAAGGACGAATCAATTCAGTCAGACTAGATGACCAGCGAGTGTGAATGATTCTGTTTTTTTTTTCAATCAGCAGGCATTTATTTTGATAGACAGTCTAAAAAACTGATCATTGTTGCCATATAAACCTGTTACTACTGTACGGTTACTGTGTAAGAAGTCAAATATTAGAAAAATATTTATATCGGGGCTAGACTGGACACGATTTAGCAACTCGGCTTTGATATATGCAGTTAGTAATCTTGTTTACAAGACTTTTTAAGTAATGAATTTGATATATTGATGACCAAATGACGTTACTCGCTTAAATTTAAAAAAAACTATTTATTTATAGTTGCAGTGGACCCTTCTATTCTAACATACTTGGCAAACAGAAATTCTAACCTGCCCTATTTTTACTAGAGTCATTAGACAATTTTTCATGCAATTAAGTAATGTACTTAACATTATAACTGATCTACAGCATCAACTGAAATCTAATCCATGTGTAGAATGGGATCAAAAGCCAAAACTTTCTCCTTCCTAAATTGACAGCCCTAAGCAAGCCATATCATCACACAATGCAATCCACTTGCTTGCAAACGTAAGGATAATTATTATTGATTGCGAATTAGTCCCATGAGGGAGCGAGAGGGAAATACGATTGTGTGTGCGATAGAACGAGACGGTCCCTTTTGGGATTGATACAATACAGTTATGTATTACATGTCAAAGCGGCACTAATTGCGCTGGCCTCTGATGTCTAGGGATGAGACAGTTGTGTTTAATGTCGATACTATTTATGCATTCAGCTGCAATGAGATCAATTCAATTCAATTTCATTATTGCAGGGAAAATGGTATATGATGATAATATAATAAAATTAGCATGAAAATTAAATCTAACACTAAATCATTATTGAAAAATATCTAACTACATATAAATAAACAAAAGGAGTTCACAATCTAAAGGTTCATAATATGGTTTAATTTTTTACCTAATTTCAAAACCTAAACATATATGATTACTTGGGGTTTATGCACAACTGCACAAGTTTGTCTGGTTTTTACTTTACTTACATCGAACGTATCTTTGCAAGTTTTTGTGTCGGATAGATTTTTAGTAATAAAAAAATCGTTTTGGTAAATTAAAGTAAAGTCTGCGTTCACAATTTGTGATGTATACGAGTACTTAAACGTCTCACTGTGCCAAAATGCTACTATTAAACCAGGTAATTTCAGGTAAGAGTAATTAATTTAAAAAATGTCGTGTTGTTTTAAACGAAGTTATCAATACAGCAACTGACTGTATATTATATACATATATTCCTCGTATTAAAGTAAAAATACAAATTTCCATAAATATAATTGGTATTCAGCTACAAAACTAATCAGAATTTTTATTCTACCTTTTTGAAATTACGAGTTAAGTGGATTAACTTCAAACTAACTACAAATAAGGGATGTTGTTTACCTTAATTGTAACCAACGTAGGTAGATATTAACCTTCAAAGTAAGGAACCTGTAGGAATGGGTAAATGGCTAAGTTTAGAAAATAATTTAGCTTCGGTACCGTGTAATACCAACAAACTAAAAGAGTAGGAATTCCACTCATTTTCCTTATTATCGTAAAAATCGGCTGAAGGAGTAAAACAGACGGAGCGTCTTCATTTTACCATTGGCGAAGTTCTGCTTATCCCTGAACAACTGTGGCTATTAAGCAAAACCTTCTTTTCAGAGAGGTCTAAGCCCAACAGTGAAACTATGTGGGCTGATGGTAATGGTAATAGATTTATTACAATAACCAAAATGGACGAAATCAAACAAGTTGAAAGTTTTCAAATTTTATACAAAATTGTGTTGTAGAAAAGTTAAATATGTCGACGTCCATTGAAAATAAAGTAAAACTGAAAAAACTAAGCCTCGACTGAGATAGACAAGTTAATATAAATTATAAAACAATAAACGATTTCTATATTGATATGTTGTTACGTTAGCTAATTACTTTATAACTTAAGACAGAAGGTCCCATAAGTAGGGACTGAATAAATAAACCGACTTGGTATTTACGATTCAATATCTCAGCATATTTCTAAACAACAAAAATGTATTGTCTGTCGTCCCTTTGATCGCATTTACATGTTCGTTAAAATTTGCCTTCATTTTGTTAACGATAAACAAATAGCAAGTCTAGTTTTCATTTTAAAATCCAAATATATTTTGACCTTTAAAAAGTTTGTCATTTGATACGAGTCAGTGTCAAACCTACGCAATTCAGCTGAAAATTTCCAGAAAACCTTAAAAACTCTAGATACTGTTTATTTGTATTTCGCGCTAAGTTTCATTTTCATCCTAAACCAGAAAAAAGGGGGAGTTTTTTCTCGAATTGAAAATTTGTAATTGATAAGATAATGCCAGCCTTACACTTAAAAAAAGTTTAAAAGCAGTTTTTTTGTCAATGAACTCAAATACATTGAGTAGGTATTGGTGCACATGAATAAATATTGGTGTACGTTGCCACTAAACTTAATTTTATAACTGGTACCCTGTTCCTCACTTTAAAACTAGCCAATACAACTATGCTACCTTATTCAAATATGTAGCATCTTTTCTCTTGATTTTATTAGTTGTTTTGGTAAGGTATAGTTAAAGGTAAAGTTAATCCCACAATATTTGAAGATCCCTTTAGGGGAGTATGCTACAAGAAAATTAATCGAATCCCACAAGGGGTATTATTATTGTGATGTACCTGGTATTGATACTTGAGTCATGAAGTATTTATTATTGAATTCTAACATCAGTATTCAAACTTGAAAAATTATGTCTCAGGCGGGACTCGAACCCGCATTTCCTCGCATGCCGGGCGCGGCCTGAGACATAATTTTTCAAGTTTAAATACTGATAGTATAATTGCAATTTATTTGCTTAAAAATATCATATAAAGAATTCTAAACATATTCAATAAACAAGTAGGTATTCATCAAAAAATCACCTATTGTTTTTACGTCACAGATCATACTACTTCCTCAATTTCAATTGGGAATTAATATTGTTAATTATTGTCTTCATCTCTGCTGTAAGATCAGATTCCCAAACAACGAACATTCATTGGTATTTAAATTCCTGAGCTACAGACATAAGACAGAAAAACAGCACTATTCTAAACATAAATTATTATCTAGAAACAGAATTTTCTTTAATACCAGTTCCTTCATCATAGGATAATTAGCTAAGTTGATTGCAGGTATCCGTAAACAATCGCGGACTCCCGTTATATTGTGCTTTCGGGCCGCAAACTAGGCAGCAATCAATATCACGCGCGGCGCTTTGTTCGCGAGATCACAGTACACGACCCTATTAGTGCCGGCTTTTAACTAGGGATGGGATGAGACACTTATCGATAACAGTCGATTCACTTATAAGTAGAGACCGGATACTCGGATGCATATTTGCCTAAAGTTGTAAGTAGGTACTGTTGAATGTTGACTGTTGTATGGAATGCACTTTTGTATCGAAAACATCCTAGGATTTCGGGATCGAGATACATGTTTTAAGAAGCTGCTTCCATAATGTCCTATCCACAAACTAAGTTTAGGTAGGTAAATATGCATCAGATTATCCGAGATCTGCTTATAAGTTTAGTAACTTACAACTTATAAGCTGTTTTCTGCGACTTCATATTATGCGTAAAATTTTAAATTTTAAAACTGTTTTATAATCGTACATTTCTTCGGTTTTATCTGTGACTAGCTATTGCCCGCGACTTCGTTCGCGTAAATTTCTGTTATTATGACCGCGATTATTTTTTTCAATAATGCTTCGCTCCTGTTGGTCGCAGCATGATTTTATATAGCCTAAAGCCTTCCTCGGTAAATGGACTATCCGACACAAAAATATTTTTTCAATTCGAACCAGTACTTCCTGAGATTAGCGCGTTCAAACAAATAAACAAACTCTTCAGCTTTATAATATTAGTATAGATAAAAAGTACCTTTTTCCAGCCTATAATCAAACTCCATGTCAAGTTTTATCCAGTCCCGTAAAATAATTCTGGCGTAATCGAGTAACAACATCCATTCAAATTCCCGCATTTATAATATTATTACTATCTGTATAATATAATTTACATGTTAATAATAGAATTTCATATGAAGGCTACTCGTATTTACATTGTGAATAAATAAGTATTTGGTTTAGTTGAAAGCTCTTTCTCTCTCTTAGACACCAAGTGTGGTATTCGACAGAGTCCATCACAATGGTCTTATAAATTTTGTAACGTCTATCAATCAGTGCGTCCTACCCGTCATGACATACGGAGCCGAAACGTGGAACATGACGGTCAGGCTGGCCCACCGACTGCATGTCGCTCAGCGAGCTAAGTAAAGAACTATGCTCGGTATTTCGCTGCGGGATAAAATCCGTAACGAAAATCCGGCAGAGGACCAAAGTTATGGACATAATCCAAAAGTGTAGCAAGCTGAAGTGGCAGTGGGCTGGCCATATTTGTCGCAGAACCGATGAGCGTTGGAGTAGACGGGTTCTCGAATGGAGACCACGTCTCGGCAAACGTAGTGTAGGACGCCCGTAGTGGGGAGGCTTACGTCCAGCAGTGGACTGCAATAGGCTGATTGATTGATTGATTGAATTATGTAGCTTCTCACTTAAATATGTACATCTCATCCCAACTATTAGATGACAATGTTGCTAAGAAGACTATTTGGCTGTATTCTTTGGCTGCCCGCCCACGTCCGATAATCGGTGACCGATTTTTTGTAGGAAAAAAATAGAACGTACTGATTGCAATGGAGCAACGCACACGTTCTACAAAAAATCCGTTATGATTGTGTATGCTGCTGCCTACTATAGTAAAATCGATCCGATTATCGGTCCTACAAAAAGTCGGAAGTGGGCGGGCAGCCTTTTGCTTACAGTATTTAAGCAGATGACATAGAATGAAGTCTAAATACAAAAACACAGTTACACTGAATTTATTTGCGAGGTATGCGGTTCTTACTTGAGTCTTTTTTTAAATTGTTGATTGGCCCGCTCTTGGTTTCACACAGAATCCTAGAGTTGTGAGGAAGCCTTAGATGGAGCGAGTTTATCCAGAAGCAGCCTACTCACTCTAGCTTTAAAAATGATCGGGTTGTAGTCGTTGGGGTAATAAGTTAAAATGTTGTTAAATATAGTATATAGTTTTATCGACAACTGTTTTACATCACTAGGCTTATCTAAGTTGGCGGCGATCGAGGCCGATGACTAAGTCTCGTTAATCTAACAATTATTCATTGAAGACACCGACTCACCCTATGAAGCCAACTGGAATCAATGATCTTTTGTCCCTTTTGCTTAATCGAGAATGAAGAGGACGGGAAATACCTAATTTGATACCTGTGTTGTAATTTGTATGAATTGCTCGTGCTGTTGACCTCTTTAACGATTTTGCTTACCTAGTACCTACTTACTACCTGAATATAATTTTAACAATCTTAGACTAGTAGCTTATTACTATTATATTTAATATTGATCATCAAAGTAGAGGATTGACATAAATTAAATCTTATATATTTAAAAGAAAGTCCTGTTAGTTACACCCATTATTATAAGTCGAGAATGGCTGACCCATTTTTATGATTTTGGTGTTTATGGATTTGTCTTCGTCAGGAATAGGATAATAAATATTAAAACGTTGGAAACTTAACGTAAAATAAATAACTTAAAACTGTATTTCTTCAAATAAATGGCATAATTTTTTTTTTGGTACTTATAATGAACTGACACAGTTTATATACAACTATAATCTAGAGAATAAAAGCTATCATTCTGCATAACTTTAAGATTTTTAAAGACCTCCGTTTTAGTAAAAAATAATAATGTATTAAGCTGGCTACGTTTCCGAACCAAAGTTACGAGTTTTATTTGGCCTAATGACAATTATTTGACGGCTTTCAGCTGTCAAACATGTATTTTTCTAAGGTTTTGTGCGCAGGAAAAGAAAAAAATGCTTTTTTTTGAGTTTCATGACATTATAGAATGACTGAATTCACTAATAACAAGGCAGCATGGACTCAGACCTTAGCCTGTTCCGGAATAAACAGAAAGTAAAAACAAATGTTTTTCTAACAGCAACAAAAAAATAAATTAATTGTTAATGCAAGTATTATTAGTTTTGAGCTTTGATATTGCAATAATTAGCTCTAAAATACTGCGTCTAATATCATCGCTTGTGTACAAATAGTACAAATAGAGTATAGAGTACGAGTACAAATAGTAAAAATTAGGTTGTAGTAGGTAGTGTTAGATTCGTATCCCAAAATACCTAGTGCATTGAATGAGATATTTTATGTTCAACAAAATTATGAAACTATGTTGATTATAGTATATTGTTTTAAGATAAGGGTTTCATTTTGCAATATTAGTCCACTGCCAGACAACTACACGACGATCATTTCACATGTCTTGGTATATAAATGCAAAATAAGACAAAGGTTCTTATTTATTATTCACGGTTTTCTACAGATTTTTGTATATTAGTTTATAAGCAGTTATAGGTACGGTTCCCGCACACATTTTCCGGTCTTGAATATATTTCTTGCAGTTTTTAAAGGTTTAAAATGCATTTTTGATAAATCACCTAACGTAGTAACGGTCCGTCGGGTCCAGATACAGCGTAGTGAAGATTTGGCAAACATCTACTCAAGGGATACGCGCGCCGTTGCGTTTATTGATTGTTTTCTACCTCGATCGATATGCAAACAAAAACAAAAATATAGGTTTGGTACACAAAATACAATAAAATAATAATAACAAAATAAGTACGAATCGTATGACTGATAGATTTGACCACAGAGTACTTGACGACGGACAACTGTCAGGTTTTTTTTTAAATCGCTGCTATCTCTAATAATGTTGCTTCAAATGAGCCTAAAACATTTTTTATATTTTGAGTGAATTAATAAAAAACGGAGGTCTTTTAATTAATAAATCAGGCATCAACGGGTTTGTAAAAATTTATTCTTTCACCTAGTTTAAATCAGTGTCAAGTTTAGTTTTAGTACCAAGCTCCATAGTAAGAGAATTATATCCTTTCCAACCCCGCCATATTTGTCAACAATGACATTTAAGACGTCAAAATCAAATACTATTCTGGGGCAATACGAAGTTCGCGGGGTCCGCTAGTATAATATAAGGGGTTAAAATATGAAATTGCCGTTTTGTATGGACGAAATTGAGAAAAGTAATTTTTCCATACGAACAATTTTTGTGTTTTTTTAAAAACGACTAAACCGTTTTCGATGCAATTAAAGGTGAAAGTTAGATGGTTATAAAGCTACGCATTATAGTATTTAAATTTCTGAAAATCAAAGTATATAATACAAATATACTTAATTGAAGCAAGAAGGTCAGTTGACACATTGAAAGGGGTCTTTTCAACGACTTCCTTTGAAGTAATAGGTACTAGTATTGCATTTTTTTTAGTCAAACTTTACTTTATTTAGTTTTTGATACAATACAAAAAGAATTACGCAATAATATGACTATACTTAAGAGCTATAAACAAAATAAAAAGTGGGAAAATAATCGGCAATTTCATACTTTAACCCCTATTATAATATCTTGAGGGTTCTGTCCCCAATTGATTTAATTTTATTACTTCTAAACAAAATCAATTCTCAAAAAACGAACAGTATCGTGTTTGCAAATTACCACTAGTATTTATTGTATCACTGTTAACTGCTTTTCATTATGGCATTCTTTCGTATTGTACATTATTGCTAAAAGCGGCCGCTGTTGGCGTTAGCGACAAATTCGACTTTATAAACAACTAAATGAAAAGTTTATTGTGATTCAATAAAAACTAGATGAAAGTTGCTAAAATGATACGAGTAGTATACTATTTTGCGAATTGATTTTGTTTAAAAGTAATAAAATTAAATCAATTGCGGGCGGCACGTAGCTCTAGTACTGATATTTATAACCGAAAGTGCGAAATATCCGCTTCCCACACGAACAGAGTCACGGACGTAGCAGTAGTGCCCAAATTCAAATCAAAATGCCAGTGAAAGTACAAACTCATGCGTGATAAATAAGCGAGAGCTTCCTAATCGATTGTAAATCGATTGATTAATCCATAATAGATCGTGACCGGCTCTATTTGAGCCGATTGATAGTGAAGGTTCAATCAATTGTCTTACAAACAATTAAATGAGCACGATCTTCATGTACAATATTCAATAATACTGTCTAAATAGATAATTTGAGGACCTCCGTGGCGGAGTGGCGTACACACCGGTTTTCAAAGTGTCGCCTGCTCCGAAGTCCCGATTTCGACACCCAGATTGCAGAATGTTGTAATAAGTTAATTGCAAACGCCATCTACAACAACTAATGTCTTATGTGTCAATGCCTTTGTAACTAAAAAAAATATATATATACCATTACTTCTTTTTCCGTCTCTCATGTACACCGGTGTTCTTATTTCTGTAAATCCCGTAATCTATTTTAATCTATCTAAATTAGGAGTAATTTCATCACAGAAAAAAGGTGTTTTCCTACATTTTATCGGCGTTTGTGGTGCCTTCGTTGTATCTGGTTTCCACAATACGAGTTCTTAAAATAGTGTAACGACACGGTACCTAAAAGTGCACGTTTTAAAAAAAAACTGTTATTATATGTGCATCAAAATATTTAATAATATACCTCAGGCGATAAAGGATATGTCTTTCAAAAGATTCGGAATTGCACTGCATAAATGGTTTTTAGAACGTTTATTCTACTCTGTCCAGGAGTTCCTAAATTATAATTATAATTAATTTATATAGAAATATGTGATTTAACATGATAAATTTATTATAGGTTAATGTATATTTGCATGCTATTGTGTTTAGCTGGATGGCTATAAGTGAGACAAATTAACAAACCTGTGATCTTCAGTGTACCTTATTCAATGTCAAATAAAGAATTATTCTATTATTCTATAGTTACTCACTTGAAATCAGAACAATGTATGTGATGTTGTTCATATTTTATTTATACTTTACAAGTTGATAGCGAATTCCTTTGATATAAAGATACAATTCCTTGAATATTCCTTTGTCATATACGATTAAAGTTTATGCTATTTCAGCAATGGACTGTGGTTATTTGTTGAAAATACAAATAGAAATTCCCATATACGCATTTGCCACTTTTTACAGTCTGAAACCTGCAAGTTTATTGTTATTTCTGGTATTGATTATGTGTGTCATGTGTGTGTGTTTGTGTGTGTTACTTGGTTGCCCAGTATTAAAATTCTTAGTGACAACCCTTAGTGATACGATGGAACTTATCACATTAGTACGGTTCGCTGATCTATACTCGTATTAGCTCGTATTAGCTAGATTAAATCACACACTTAGTCATACACTACACACGTGGGATCTCGACAAAATACGTCTATTTGAGACCACTGATACGAATAAACATTTTAAATCATTACATTTAATGTTTTAGTTTAGATTTGACGTAATTTACTTACAAACTTCAAAAATATCTGTATTTTTCCGATTTCGAAAGAAGATATTTTCGATTTCGTAAGTAGTTATTAAATTGAATATAAGACCTCAATTTATCAAAAAACTAAGACCCGCAGATGTTGTCCTACCCGGAAAAGCAGCGCCACCTATCGGATCTAATTGTGTTTTAAAACTATAGAATCTACGAACTTGTTGAAATATACACACACATTTTGTGTCCAGCAGTCGACTGAAATAAGCTAGAGATAACGATTATAACATCAAAACAATTAAATTCAGTTGTTCAAACAACTTATCATTAAAAGTAAATTATTAATACTTTAAACCTTCGCCGAGTCCAAAAACAAAATGTAAATACACAGCAATATACCAAATTAATTAATCATGGTATGAGTCGCATTGGGCCGACAGAGAAATCTGGCAGAATCATATCCAATAATCCATCTGTTTTAACCGATACCAATGCACTGTATGAACGATCAAAAGCTTCTACGGATGTATGTTAACTAGAAGTGATATCAACTTTGATCTACTAACGTATCAGACGTGGCCGCAATAGGAGAAAAACACTAGCGCCACTCCTTAAAAAAACTTAATTTTGTGACTGAGACAAACATATCGATCCCAAATTAGGGACTTTGATCCCGCCATCATGATGCATGACGCATTATGACGAATTATTAATAAGGGCTGAGATATGACCCTCGGAATGTGCGTCTAGAGTTAAAGGTATTATTTTATACAGTTTCATATTGACAAGAAATAACAAAATAAGTATAATCAAAATAAACCTGTCTTAATTTGAGAGAGGTAATACCTTTATACCATTTAAATAGTCAGATAACAGATAAAACGTCAACACCTAACAGGCGAATTGAAAAACTATGACGTCAAATCTTTAAGGATGATTTTCCTCTATCGAGAGGACTACCTTTCTCGTCATGTGTGTGTCTTTAAAAGTGTCTAAATGAAAGTACTTTTTAGACTCCATCTTGGCAAGCCAAGACGGACATTCACTAAAATGCAATTGCCAACCGGACTGTAAGATTTGCTAATATTTGAAAATTCTACTTCTCGTATGCAGCCGCTAATGTGAACTGTCAATGTTAATGAACGGAGAAAATTCACAAAATTTTTAAAAAGTTTACGGAAATTGACAGAATTGACAGAAACAAACCTCAATGTGAATGCCATTACTTAAAAATAAAAACTTTAACAAATTCGTCGTCTTTGTCTCGTTTTAAATGTCAACGGGCGTATCCAGTGAATTTTGTATCCGCGTCATAGGTGTGCGGGGTCGCAACAATATTTCATTTCGCTCCCACATTATTTCAGCTCATTAACTCGCCGGCAACGTTCATTACACGCGAGCGCCAATTTAAATTATTCCACCGAGTATTATACTTGGTAGGGTGCAGGGAAACAACATATGTACCTATATGATTTATTTATTTATTTATTTAAACTTTATTGCACAAATTAGTAAAATGTACAAAAGGTGGACTTAATGCCAGATGGCATTCTCTACCAGTCAGAACTTTGGGTCAAACAGAAATGTTTTGTAGGCAGTGCGATATTTAAAACAAAAAAAAAACTTTACATTTGATAATAATGGACATGTTACCATATAATTGCGTCTGACAACACAATTGTCGTAATATGAATATTTTAACTTGAAAAATTATGTCTCAGGCACACACATCACCAACAATAAATCAAATTCATTTATTAGTACTTATTAAGTCCATGTTTTCTAATGTTTACGTAAAATGTAACCATCGCTGTTGAATTTAGAATTGTTTAAAACTTGTCAGTGTTTAAATATTTTTTAATGTATAAGCTCATTGTAAACTTGTTTGTGGTTCTTTCAATAAATTTAAAAAATATTCCTAGCGTATACCTATCAGTCCACTACTGGAAACAATCCTCTCCAAAAGAAAATTTTGCCATAATCCCAACGATTTAGCGATCACTGTTTGACCAATAGTAGAGAGGAGATGCTGCTAGCTGTCTTCTTCTGACAGTACTTCTTTTGTGGTGGTGGGATCTACCTCCTAGTGGTCCACCCTGGGCAACAGCATCTTTGGTTTTCTAACCAATGATGACGGCTAACAGAGGGCTGCAGTGGTAGGCTTCGTAAGAGGCCGCCTGGATGCTACCACCCCTCTGCCGGAGTCCAGCGCCAAACAGTTTTCTGTGTTCCGCTGGTGTGTGGGAGAACCAGTACCTCAGGGTAAGCTCGCTCCATCTTAGGCTTCTTCTTAACCGTATAGTTAAGCATGTAGTCAAGAGCAAGCCCATTATTTATTTTAAAAAAAATGTACCCCGTAAGTCACCTCTTCTTAGGAATCATTCACATTCACATCACTCTATACAAATTATCAAAAATGCAGTACTTACCTGCATAATATTAGTTTTAGTGTACTCAAATCAAATCACATCAAATCATTTATTTACTCAGAGACACGGTACAACAAGATGGATAAATGTTATTGGTAAATTCCCAGATGCTTTTCCACCATCAACAATAACAAAATACTGTATTAAACAATCTGAAGACTAGAAGTAGACTTTAGTATATTAACGTGGCATTGTTTTATTTTATATATTTAGCCTCCAGGTATTTTTTATCAAACTGTGTAGTATTCCAGTATTTGACCTACAAAGTTATTTAAGTAACTAAAAATAAGTGGTTAATTCCCTATTAAAATCTGGAGTGGCTCTTTAATACACTTACACACGGACACAGTATAAACAGCGTGATTATATAATATAAATGATTCTCATTTCACATATTATGAAGGTCTGCGGTTTTCTCATATTGATTCATAATGGCTGATCGGCTTAGTGAGATTGTTGAATTTTTAATTACGTTAGTTTTCAATGAACACTGCTATTGTGGCATGTAGATACCTCATCTCTCATAACCTTCTCATCCCATTGTCATTTTTCCTAGTTTTACTCTCATTTTTTATAATTTGATATATTTTCTAATTCTTTTAAATTTCTGTTAGAAACTTTTTGATTCACTCTCATTTTTATTCTTATTTTGAAATTCAAAATTGTTCGATCGTGCCTCGCCCATGTCAGCCAGTTGACATTCGGCTTTCAGAGCACTTCTTATTCTATTGTTGTGAACTAAATATTATTATTGGGAGAATATTATCTTGGACACTATTTATTCATTACTCCTGGACCCTGGTACGGTCACGTAGACCGCCGGGCCTTCTCCATCTAGTGCTGTTGGATCCTGGCGGTCACGTAGACCGCCGGGCCATCTCCATCATTTCGGCTTGATCAGGCAGATCGCCGGACTACCTCACCTCCGCTGCGCAGTTGGATCCTGGCGTGGTCGACCGCTGGGCCACCTCTATTTATCAAACCACTAATTGGACTTTCACGTGTAAATTTAAGTTACGTATATATATTTTATCATACTTTTAATTTTAATATATTTAATTTATATCTTGTCTTGTATTTTATTTAACTCTTAGGGAATAATTATAGGGAGGTAGGTTCCCATTAACTTCCCTCTTTCCAAATTTTCTTTTGTAGCGTAGCAGAAACTAGGTTTCTGAGGGTATTCCTCTTCAAGGGTACCCCAGATATTCTGTAACGTTATAAAGTGGCGCCCCTCTTTTCCGAACCTCACCCTCCTTTTTCAAAATTCTAAAAGATCATCTGCGATCCTCTTTCATTTCGATTAATTATTTTTGGCATAGATTCTTTTAATTTTATTCGTACCTATCTTTAGTTCTCAACGACCCTGAGTTCTTATTTTTCAAAATTCTAAAAGATCATCTGCGATCCTCTTACATTTCGATTAATTATTTTTGGCATAGATTCTTTTAATTTTATTTGTACCTCCCGTTAGTTCTCAACGACCCTGTGTTCTTTTTTCAAAATTCTAAAAGATCATCTGCGATCCCCTTTATTTTGACTCATTATTTTGGCATAAATTCTTTTCTTTACCCTTTTTTAAATCGTAAATACCCTGAGTTTTAAACTTTATATTCTTTTCGTGTCCCTACTTTTTTTTACCTCTATATTATTCCCTATAAATATATTTTTTATATCGACTTGTATATTTTATAATTTTTATTTTCTATCACAACTTGTATTTTTATACTTTTTACTTTTGACTTGTTTTTTTATCAACTTGTGTAAATACATTTTATTTCATCTCGTCTCTCATTTCATCCTCCCTCCCTCCTAGAACTTTTCGGCCTTGTAAATATCCCTTTCCCTTAATCATCCTTTCTAATTTCTTTCTCTTTTTATTTATGTAAATATTTTCTTCGTGAGTGGTGCATAACTCACCCTATCTATAAATAAGCCTATATGCCGGATGGATTGTCCTCTCTTGACATCCATTCGTTACTTTTAATCTTGTTTGGGAACCCTAGGTGTTCCCAAGCGACTCTTCTTTTTAGCTCTCTTTTTCTACTCTTTCTCTTGCTTTAATACAGAGGTGCGGCTCGCAACACCTCTTTAATATAAATAAGCCTATAGTGTACCATGCTCTTAGAGCGAATGTGTTTCCTCTTGGGTTTGGGTCATAGATTTTTCAATAATCGTGAACCCTTACCCTACTTTATGAAAGTTTGTGAAAGTTTGTATGAAAGATTGTGGAAGATTGTATGAAAGACGATGTAGTGTAGTTGTGCGGAACACATTCCCAACCTCAAAATTTTCTATGTACTTTAAAAAAAAAATTCCCTAAGTAGTTGAATTTTTTTTTTCACTATTTTTGGGGAATATGTGGCATGTAGATACCTCATCTCTCATAACCTTCTCATCCCATTGTCATTTTTACTAGTTTTACTCTCATTTTTTATAATTTGATATATTTTCTAATTCTTTTAAATTTCTGTTAGAAACTTTTTGATTCACTCTCATTTTTATTCTTATTTTGAAATTCAAAATTGTTCGATCGTGCCTCGCCCATGTCAGCCAGTTGACATTCGGCTTTCAGAGCACTTCTTATTCTATTGTTGTGAACTAAATATTATTATTGGGAGAATATTATCTTGGACACTATTTATTCATTACTCCTGGACCCTGGTACGGTCACGTAGACCGCCGGGCCTTCTCCATCTAGTGCTGTTGGATCCTGGCGGTCACGTAGACCGCCGGGCCATCTCCATCATTTCGGCTTGATCAGGCAGATCGCCGGACTACCTCACCTCCGCTGCGCAGTTGGATCCTGGCGTGGTCGACCGCTGGGCCACCTCTATTTATTAAACCACTAATTGGACTTTCACGTGTAAATTTAAGTTACGTATATATATTTTATCATACTTTTAATTTTAATATATTTAATTTATATCTTGTCTTGTATTTTACTTAACTCTTAGGGAATAATTATAGGGAGGTAGGTTCCCATTAACTTCCCTCTTTCCAAATTTTCTTTTGTAGCGTAGCAGAAACTAGGTTTCTGAGGGTATTCCTCTTCAAGGGTACCCCAGATATTCTGTAACGTTATACTATAAAATGAAATATATGCTGTTGTTAATAGATATCTATTATAAAACAAAATACTGTTCAGTGCTACTCAGAAATTAGTCGACAAATAATAGATTAATTTATAATCTGACGGCTGCCGTGAACTATAAAATAACAAAAACTACGAGTATGAATTAGTAATTATCTTCTAAATATACCTTTTAGTTTTATTAAATCATATATAATTGAATATATTTAGCCGTAGTAACTTTCTTCTTCAAAGCATCATTTGATTTGCTATAGTTTGTGCAATGAATACAAAATTGACCGATTTATTTTCCGTATCTATGGGAGGTCTGAGAACACGTCGAAGGCGATTGTTAACCAAGAAAATGTACGGTGCCTGTGGGATAGTTTGAAATTCGAATTTAGCGGACAACAGCTATAAAACTTCAAAAATATTGCTGACAATACGTTTAAAGCACAAGCTCAATAAAATAAACCTAATTTACTTAAAAATGAATATAAAGACTTTAACCAAAAGATTTCACCATCAGAAAAGGTTATGCTACTAATTGTAAGTTGGTGACAAACCACAACAACAGTAATTATTGATTTTTCTTATCCTTTCGATTTTTTCCATATACATTCCTAGCTTTATAAGATAGTTTTCAAACAGAAATAAAACTTAAAATATTGAAATCTTATTCTGCCTTGCATAAAAAATATACACACAGAATCAAAAAACTGTAAGATAGAGACATATAAAGAATTTTAATACACATAACAAATTCTTTTAGACTTTATGAGTTTGATGTAACAACAAACACAACGTAATGTAAGCCAGTAAGTAACTTTAACTAAAACTGACTGACTACCAAAGCACACACTGTTAAAATTAAACATTTGAACAAGATATTTCACCTAGCTCTCCAAAGAAAATTACATTTTATGCAAATGCACTAACCTATTTGATGTTCCGACATCAAATCATAACCCACTTGAGGTAAGACACATATTTGCGCATTGCACCGGGAATCGAATCTGCTTCAAAGCGAGCACTCGACGCTGATATCAACCCACTCTGAATAGTTCTGCTGTGCTAGACAACTTGCACCGCATGGATACACTTAACTAGATATGCCGTAACATTAAGCAAATATCATATGAGTTCCTCAAACTTTATTTTAATCTCTCCTGTGTTACAAAATAAATATATTCCTTTAGTAAATGCACTAATTTATTTAACGCAAAAGTTATTTCTATATACCAAAATAAAATTAATATATACCAAAACTTTCGCATTTAGAATATAGCCATTAAATGAAAAATGACAAAAGCTTTTTAAACCGATGAAATAAAAGGATCCATAAAACCGTAACAGATAGAGCTACCTTCGCATTTAGAATATAGTCATAACAAAACTAGCCGAATCCAGGTGCTATGTTTGTGTTTTGGTTGCTTTTGATAACGCAATTATGAGCACAGAAGCTTAGGGTGTAATCAATCTTCAGTTCTCGAGGTTTATTGAGCTGAGTGATCAAAAAGGCCGATCCAATACAAAAGTGTTTCTATAGCGTCTATTTACACGTAGTTCTATGTAGAGAGATCTAGAAGCATTCTAACCGACTTAATGAATGGACAGAGACCATAAAGCGATCAAATTATCGAAATTATACTTGTCGACAACTATAATTGTCGAAAAGGCATAATAATGACCGCTTGGGCATAATTTGTGTTTAATTCATCAGTTTCATTGGTTGAATATTTAATGAAAAATTCAAACACACATACATTTTAATTGAGAATTTTGTTTTGTAGTTGGGTTAAAGTTTTTTAAAACTTTTTACAGTGCACAGTTTTTTGTGCTAATAGAACTTAAAGCATCCAATCAAACAAACTGTAAAAAGCTATGCAAATATTTTTTTTAATAATAAATGTCTTCAAAGGTAATGCTTAATTTTAATGCTTATTGAGATAGAAACTAACTTTGTCTTCCCAAAATTTTCTTTCAGATTTTTTGCCTAAAATACAACATTCTCGATAAGATACGATATAGAGTCAAAACAGTCGTCAAGCCTCATCCAGTTATTTTCTGCGTTGGCAACACTCAGTATCGCAATATCTGCAAGTGTAGCACGGCTGGCACTGAAGCTTGGCGCAGAACCAATCGGTATTAAATAAAACGCCACTTTGTTACGTTAATGCAACAACGAACTTTATTATAACAGAAGTGAATTATGACGCTTACTGTTCTGAAACGAAGTGGGAGGAACATCGTAAGACATTGTGATAAATAATATGTTGACAGCATCACTAACATTGTACTAATCTCAAAGTAGCAAACGTTTGTTAGATTGAATCAAAAACAACGAAGGTACTAAAACGACGCAGACTTGAAACATATTGTGTCATTTTTTGATATTTCTAGGGAACCCGGGAGGGACCACAAGAAAAGACCTTTCCGTGTATCCAAAAGCACGTTAAATCGTTTGGTCCTTTCTTCCGTCATATAAAGATGGAACTCTCAAGCCTGTAATAGGCAAAATGGAAATCTCTGACATCATTATCATTTCAGGATAACTACACAAAAAGAAGAAGAGCGACTTGTCTTCTTTAGCGATCGCCAACACTTCTCAGTTTGGCAGTGCTTATGGGATTCATCAAAAAAAAGACAGCAATTGGTCATTTAAAAAAAAACGTTATTTTCCTTTCACAATCTGGAATAACAACATTGGTATAAAACATATTTAAATGCGTAGCGATTTACAATAGGTTGTAAGAGGACTGGAGTCTGAACTAGGCAAAGTCCTGGCATACAGGGCTATATTTTCACCTAATAAGAGCTTTATTGATGTTATTTACATAATAGCTACTCAATCTCCGCAAAAAATACGTCAGATATTTACTAGCATAACATAATAATACTAGTTCGAAGTAATTATTATACATGTGAGCAATAGGATAAAAAAAATCAACTCTATATGTAACACTTATTATTTTTCATTTGTTATCTTATTGCTCAAGTATTTTAAGCAACAAAGGTAAAATGTTAGTAAGTATCATAAAAATCCGAACGCTTAATCATGCGAGAAGCGTGATCTAATAATAGTTGGAACACAAGAAAATACGTTTTAAACAAAGAATATCTAAAGACATTCCAAATGCAAACCTATTTGTCGTCAAATGCCAATAATTTCCAACATTGTAGCCTACATCCCATTATTTATCTCTATATTAATAAACTGATGACTTGTTAATGTCATCGCGGAAAGAAACAGTTGTAAAATGCTAGATTTTCCTGTTGCCCCGCCCACCTGGTTCGCTGCCAAATTGCTCAAGCGGAAAGCGGCGGACCAATCACAACGCGGCATTTCCGCGGCCTAGTTCCGACAGCCAATGAGCGTGCGGCGCGGGCTTGCTCACGCGCATATTTTCGTTTTGCAATTCAATGAGCTAGCTAATTGCTGTTTTGTTTGGCGTCGATGTTGCGACGTGTGGTTCTGGCGCTAAATATAAAATTAATTGTTACTAAACGGGTGCTTAGTGCGATGACATACAATAGTGTAATAATAAGTAACATTAAAATAATAGTAGGACACAACTCTTCTGACTTCCACTGTTAATAGATATTGTGTATTTTCGATATTTAATGTAATGATGATAATATTACAAAATTAAAAAAAAAGCTTCTGATCGAATGTTTTCCTGAACATTTGGTGAGCTTAGATTGAAAAGGTTTTCAGTTCTGGAAAATGACGACCACGCTAACGAAACCGCAGGACAACTGCTCTGCGAACAGGCAAACTGGCCAAGTGCGAGTCGGACTCGAGCACTGAGGGTTCCGTACCAACTTAAACTGAATTAGGGGTCCACTTACTTCCACTTAGTCAAAATACAAAAATATTTATTTGAGTGCACAAATAACTTTGTTTTTATAAGTGTTTGTATGAAGGACAAAGTTATATTTGCGGTTGTTAAAAATGTGCTATTTCTCTAAAACTACCGGTTGGATCCCGTTCAAAACAATTTTTGTTGAAAGTTTTAAGATCTACATAATTATTTTTTTTTCAAAATTTTCACTTGCTCAGTTTAAAATTTAGAGGGGGGTTTAAAAGTTAGACACCCATCTTACCACTTTGGAAGCGTCTATCTTCCACATGTTAGACTTTTGAAAAAAATAATTCCAGAAACCTTTTTGTTATTTTGTAAGACCTATCCAAAGATACCCTATACGCATAGGTTAAAGAAAAAAAATTTTTTTGTTTTAATTCTAGTATGTATGGGAAACCACCTTAAATATATTTTTTTTTTGTATGAGAATCGTAAAGCGGTCAACAGGATACACCTACCTACCAAGTTTCAACAACTAATACTTTCAGAATAAAGTGGTTGTGACATACGGACGGACAGACAAACAGACAGACAGACAGACAGACAGACTTGACGAAACTATAAGGGAACCGTTTTTTGCCATTCGGCTACGGAGCCCTAAAAATGTACCTACATATCTACAAAACCTATGAACTGGAAAATAAATAAAACTTTGAGTATTATTAAGTAATACTTGTCGTTGAATTACCGTTACCTTTTGGTTCCAAAAAATATAAATTTTTCCTTTATTGAGCATCAGATCAGAAAATTCGTAGGTTTATAAACAAATTCATAAGACTTGAGTTAAAACGACTAATGATAATGATCAGCCTTTGTGCCTTATTCTTTCCTCTCTGATTTCGCAATAATTACGAGGTAATCATCTAGTTGTAAAAATTTTGTGACTTTATACAATTTTATTAAGTAGATACTTGCATTATCATTCACAAAATTTCCAACGCAATCTTTTGGAACTACAATTTTATTACACTATAATAGGAACAGTTAGCATCGATCAAGTAGCAATATGTTCGGTTTTGTAATTGATATTTCCAAAACATATTATGTTGCATTCCCCCGAAAGCATAAAACACATATCTCTAGCAGAGAACTTCTAAAGACTGATGAAAATTGAAAATTAATTAATCTGGTATCTTCAGCATTTACAAAAACTAAACTTTTCGTTGTCCAGACCACCAAAGCACAAAGATGAAACAATTTACACAAACCAGACCACCTATAAATAAAACTTACAAATGCTTCAGACCACTTAGGATGCTTATTCAAATGCCTTTGAGTGCAATTATAAATGGCAATAAAAAAAAGCTGGAAGGCGACGACGAGGGAATCGCATTAGGCACGCGACAAACTAAAGACACATTTGCATTAACAACGCATTTGTGTTTGCGGATGGTTTTTGCGCTATTTCTGGTCAAACTACAAAAGACAATAACTTCAAGATGGTAACTCCTCTACGACTACCTAGTACCTATATCATCGCATTGATATTAACAAGAACTAAATACAGGATGAAATTTCAACCACCTTCCAAATTTTAATATATCAATCTACGAGACAAAAAACAAATGACGTATTTTTTCTTTTGGTATAGCCCAGTACAAAAATGTCAAGATAAAGCACTTAGAAATAGTCCGCCAAAAATCTAAAATTTTTGATAAGGCCGCCTAGCAACAGTTTTTGACGCGATTCACATCTCATTTATTCATTATGATACCATTCATAAGTTTTTGATATTCCCTTTATACGTTAACAGGCTTAGGACCGTAAAAATTGAAAACTATATTGCGAAAAATATTTTTGGGTGAAGACTTGAATTACATTTTTTACATCATAAATGGGCTCTAAATACGATACTGAACGCCTATAAAAATTTTGGAAAGTGGTTAAAATTTCACCCAGTATGTACACAATCTGTTACAAAAATGACACCTAAACTGCCCTCATTTTTATGATCGATGTTGTCTATAAGTCTGTGACAACTTTATTACCCGACCAAATTGTGTCGGCATGCAATAGTATGTATATTCATGTCATATTGTAACTTTTCGATTGATACAGGTTGTATTAATAGCAAATTATGTCAAATGGGTGCACTTTTAGTTGGGACACTTATTTACGTTGATTGTGCATCTAGTTTTTTATATTACATCATTATATCATCGTTTGTTAGTGTTCTAAGGGGGTAAAATCTACTGCTTAAGTGTAAGGAAATTTTGGTTTACATTACCATTATTAGTCCAGAACACCTCTTTAAAGGGAGGATCTTTCCGAATCTCCATATTAGCGTAGGTTGGCGATCGCAGTTTGCCCAATGATACCTATAGAGAAGATGCTTTTACCCGTTTCCTTCTAGCAGTCCTTCGTTAATGATGGAACTACTAATCTTACAAATATTATAAATTGGAAAGTTTGTTTCTTATTCACGCCAGAGCGGATAAACGGGTCTGTATGAAATGTGGCACGGAGATAGACTAAAGGTAGGAATTGTATAAGCTACCTGTTATTACGAAAAAAAAAGGTTCCCGTGTAATATGATTATGTTTTTCCGCGAATAAGAAGTGACGGGCACCAGCAAGTAATTCATATAATTTAACACCATGTTATGTTATGTAAACAAAACACTTATTTTTTTATGTACAAAACAATACAACACTTTTGAAGAAAAGATTTTGCTATTACATTCTAAAATTGCTAGTTTGCAGTCTGCCTTAATTAAAACTTTAAATAGACTCGATAATCAAGGTACTACGAGGCGTTAATTAGCCCAATCGGGTGAATTTAAGTGGTGTCGCCCTTAGTAAGGTTACACGGTAAGCCGTTTAAATAGAATGCTAAATTAGGAGCGAACAATGGTTTAGTAAGAAGATTCGTGCGAGGAATATTGAGTTTCGTGGGTTAAAGATTGTCTGTTAGTTAACGCTTAAAGTTTATTGGATTTAATTCTAGTATTTTTGCGATAAGTAATTTTACTGTCAGGTGATGATAGAAGTTAGGGTAGGAGTCCTTTACTGCGAAAGATGCCTGTGGCTATAAAGTCGTTACCCAGCTTAAAAGTCACCAGAGGGATGCCGCTGGTTTTTTAGTGGGCAAACTCTCTCTCTTTAAGTCCCACATAACCTGTCACTCCTCCGAGGTTACGGTATGCCGAATCCGCCGTCCTTTTGAGAGGGTAACACTGACAGGTTATCACACTCTTTGCTTGTACTAACGTTGTCATATCTCTCTCAAGCATTTAATTTTGGCGATAGGTACGGCCATAAATATAACTTTGTTTTTTTGTAGTATATACTATTGACGACCATTTGGATCAGCGGTAGTTAACGCTGCTTCTGAGCCATGGGTCGCGGGTTC
This sequence comes from Anania crocealis, assembly GCA_949315895.1. Classification (NCBI taxonomy): domain Eukaryota; kingdom Metazoa; phylum Arthropoda; class Insecta; order Lepidoptera; family Crambidae; genus Anania; species Anania crocealis. The sequence continues at coordinate 4,217,749 of OX438869.1, read as the reverse complement.
GATCCCCGCACAGTACAAATATTTGTGTGCATGAACATGTCTGTTTGTAATGGTCTGGGTGTTTTCTATGTATTATAAGTATGTATTTACAAAAAAAAAAGTATATAAGTAAGATTATCAGTTGTCTAGTACCCCATACGACAGGGTACTTAATACTACCTTAATTTGGGACTAGATGGCTCTGTGTGGCCCAGTGAGGCATGTCTTAAAATATTTATTTATTATTATTTATATATCATAATATTTGAAGGCATGCCACGCTGGGCCACACAGAGAGTCATCTAGACCCAAAATAAGCTGGGTACTAAGCTAAGCGGTACGTACCTATAATACTGTCATACATTTATTACACATTCAATCCGTCACCCAACAACCCATCATTACCTTTTGTATTAAAAGGACTATTTTTAATTGCACTCGTAACCCTAAAATGCAAGCGGGCGCATGGCATAATAAAAAATGATAAAAACAAGTGCGCAAGAGTGCGGGCTGCGTCGTAGGTGCAGCGACAATTAAATCGTATAAAGCACTGTTCTAATTGTCCCTCCCTTCGTACAATCGCACACACAATGCTAGCGTATATTTTTTTTCATTTCAGTTGGTTTAAATTAATTTACTATTATAAAAGATAGCATAGAGATTTTATTGAAAAATGTATTTTTTGGTTCAGTATTTTTTTTTCAATTCTTTGCTTAGTGATCTATACTTTGTATCTACAGGATGCTGAGTCATTTCTTCCATAATCATGGTGCTTGCAACAGTGCTGCAGTGGTGAAATATCGGAAACTCATAAAAAATTTGGTGCATGGTAGAAATCTCGAAACAACTACTATTACCTAAGTTATAAGAGTTATTTACGTGTCATATAGTGACCGTGAAGGTTTCCATCAAAAGACGGTTGTATTTCAGCAGTGTAGTCATTGTATGATACGCAGATACGCTGTTCTTTATCTTAGATAAATAAATAAATTTGCCACCCACATTGAAAGCGGAAATAAAACATGAATCGACTAATACTAATTTCATAGAAAATTTATCTTTTGAAAGATGTTAATTAGTAAAATGGGACTTTACATAATAAATCATGTATTTCCTTGTAAGTGTATAATTTAAACGACAATGTTACAGTCTTTCTTCAATTAATTTAGACGACCATTTGGATCAGCGGTAGCAAACGCTGCTTCTGAGCCATGGGTCGCAGGTTCGATCCCCGCACAGTACAAATATTTGTGTGCATGAACATGTCTGTTTGAACTGGTATGGGTGTTTTCTATGTATTATAAGTATGTATTTACAAAAAAAAGTATATAAGTAAGTTAATCGGTTGTCTAGTACGACAGGGTACTCAATAGTAGCTTAATTTGGGACTAGATGGCTCTGTGTGACCCAGTGAGTAATGTCTTAAATATTATTAATAATGGACAGCTCGTTAACCGGATTTTATTATGGTCTATTACAATAACGTTACTAACCTACCCTGTTTTTCTATCACATTAGTATTATATTTCGACAGACAACTTCTATTTTCAGTAAAAATAAAGTTTCTAGCTCTATTCTTGACTAGTTCGTTCTAGTAAGTTGTTGTACTGCAATGTAATATAATGTGAAATACTTGTATTCTCTTATTGCAAATGTCATAATATCTTTGGTAACAGCTGCTGTCATAATATCTTATAACGCTGATCGACTACTAACTACAGCGCAGCTACAAATCGTATTTAAAAGAATGCAAAAGCAGGCTACCATTATACCCAAAACGTGTTTGTGCTTTGCAGACTTTTTTAGGTTTTGTTTAGACCTATTTTAAATATTTTTTAATTGAGTGAAGTATTGCCAATTGTGTTTAGCCACGTAGTTAGTTAATATTCTTATATGAAAACTTATATTTAATTTAAAATCCCCAAAAACTAGACAGGAATGCGATGCAATTCAGTTGTAGCTCTGTGATCGAAGACTGGCTCCTTTCTTGCGTGAAATAGAATCTAAATTGTATAAAATATAAACGCATAAAAATATCTTGAAAAAATATGCCTACACAATAACACTAGTCTAAAAATTAGGTCTCTGTCTAATATGTCTGTTACGAATTGCTCTAATTCGTATAACCAGACTTGCCACAAATAGTGTTTTATGGCGTGTCCTGACTAAAAGCTGCAACGTTATCGAACTTATTTTTTGCGAAAGCTAACTTTTAAGTAAGTATTTTCATTGCGTCTGTACTCTGATATAATAATCAATTAAGGCACGTGTTGTCGCATTTTTATGCAAACAATGATAAAGTTATCTCTAATTAAATGCAAGTTTATTTACTCTTTATTTGAAGATTCGATAAGTTTAGTATTTTTACTGGGCTACCTAAAATATAAAAAACTAAATTGTATCATGTTTTTTTTAACGGACATTTTTAATGAAGGCTTTCTCAAATTTCAAAAATAGAGTTTTTTCATTCTAAGTTATAGAATAAAAATATATTTGTACCCCAGAAATGAACTAAGCCTACAATTTAAAGAGGCATCTTGACATGAATGAAGAATGAAATGATCATTAATTGTTTGTTTAGCAAAATATTTTATCTAACCTAAATCTCTATGGTACTTTGCGTTTGAACATTTAATCGCCTTTGAACTTCACAAAGACTTAAGGATGTACGATTTTATTGACGATAGCGCTCTGCTCGCGACTCCGTCTGTGTGCGATCCGGCTATATACCTCCGGTTATACTTTCCGGATATTAAAATATATCTTCTGATTTTTTCCGTTATCGATTCTGATTATAAGTTGGTATAGAGACTAAATTAAGAAAATATTGATTCTGTTTTCTTGTTCAAACTTTCATGGTCACCATTACTAGAGTCAACTGGTTCGGGGTTTAGTAGTAGTTTAGTTAGTAGGTTTTTTAATCTCAAACTCCATTTTAAATTTCATGTAAATCATTCGAGAATTATTTAAAAACTTCCACCCTTATTTTTTTACTTATCGAAATCACTTCCCGAAAGCTAATTAGCCATATAAAAAAAGGGACTATAGTCCCTTTCGGGAACTGAGGGATTATTGAATTATTTCTGGGAGAATAAGAAACTCAACCAAATATCATTTAAAAAAATCCTTTACTTTTTTCAGTTTATTCGCTCTACCTCTTAGTACATGTCAATAATCGGTAAGCCATCACACCAGTTCTAAATTTTATTTAAATCTTAGTGCATAAACAAAATACATCGCGAAAATAAACAATAATAATTGTACGGTAACCCTCGAGTGTTTTCTACGCGATTGTACGCGGCCATAATCAATTAAAGCGTGTGTCGTTGCATTTTTATGCAAATGCCCGCACCGCCGGTGGTCCGGTTCCGTAGGATATCACGATCGCTTCCATATCAGTTGATCGGCTTTATTCCAATACCATCGATTAGTTACTTGGAAGGCTATTAATAAACTGTTGAGCGGCTAGATTAAATTAATACATGGTTACATTGGAATTGTAATTTCACGGATTTATATGAATTTTTAATTTTACTGAGTAGTTTCTGAGCGACAGATAAATGTAGGTTCGTCGATGCGGTTTATTTTTTTTTAAAGGGTCGACAGATTTCCTTAGTGCCGGCACATTAAAGGAAGAGCACCACCTTTTGTCTTCTTATGTGTGTTGTCAGGGATGACTAAAGGAGTACTACAAGAAGAAAACGGGCAGCAGCATCTTCTATCAAAGCCAAATCGTCCCTTTGGAGAGATCCGGGTCCAGCTGTAGCTTGTGATGATGATGAGTGTTCTGATTTACTATGGAAGGGGTTTTGAGAGTGAACATTAATTTCTCCTACTAAGAAGTTATTTCGAGATTTCTACCATATACATAGTTTTTTTATGATGATAGCAGAAGGAATATACTGATTTAAACTTTCATGGTCACTATCGTAAGAAATCGTATTTTATGATGTTTTTACCTTGTTTTTTTTTTTTAGTTACCGATATTTCGGCATTGTTTCAAGCGCTAAGATCACGGAAGAACTGTTCCTTGATCATGGCGCTTGCAACAAAAAAAAAACTAACTCTTACGATATTTACCATAAGGGTTAAGAATCAGTATATTCCTCTTCCTATCATCATCATCACCAATCCCACCTCAGTCCACTACTGACGCTCGAAAAAGGACGATTCCGCCATGATTGCCACGCTTAGCAAACGAGTAGTCGATGGCAAGTTTAACTGATTGAGTGGGGCAGACTCTGCTTTTTTTTTATTTATTTTTTATTTATTTTTTTATTCGGTAATATCAATATTGCTGTTGTTCCGGATTGCTGTGATTGTCCACGCCTACCTCCAAACATGGCAAAAGCTGAAATCCAGTGTTCTGCTCTTTGAGCAGTGCAAACACTGAGCTTACTGCCTTTTTGCATCGCTGCGGCACACATAACTTAGAATAAGTAATTGTTATTTTTGTAATTTTTTTATTTTTATTTGATGAGTGTTGTTATTATTTGTAATTTTAACTAAAATTTTTGACTAAAATTTTAATTTAATTTAATTTAATCCTGTTTTTATTTTTATTTCAATTTAATTTAATTAAGGCTATATTTATTATGTTTGGAAATTATTATTATTATTTAAATTTTTAATAAATTATTGAATGTAATTAATGTAATGAATGTATTGTATTGTAATGTAATGAATTTTTGTATATGGAACCTGTTTTCTGAAATAAATGATTATTATTATTATTATTATTATTACTGCATGTGTGCTTTTTATTTTCTTGATGTGTGCCTTATTGCCATGCAAATAAAGATTTTATATTATCTATCTTTCTGCTAAAGCAGAATATCCGACAGAAAGAGAAGAGGTGGTGTTTTCTGTGTTAATGCCACGGAACATCGAAACAGGTTAGAAAAGCTGTCATGCGCCATCTGTATGAGAACCGAGTTCGCCGCTTGCGCCCCACTACAATGGGGACTACCGTTTCTTTGCTCACCAGTTGGCGCCACTGTAGACTGAGGTCCGGAGGTATAGCTGTTAAAGGCGATCGGCGCCGAAACAAAGTGTAAATCTTGAATCTAATTAAGGTTTATTACTTATAAATAACTATCTTCATATCAACAAACTAACTTCTGAAATAGTTGCTCTTTGAGGCTGCCTATTTTTGCGTTTTTCTTAATTCCGTTTTCAAAGCGTTTACATTAATCGCCAAATAATCCATATTTGCGATATTTTACGAATGAGATCACTTTCCAGCAGGTAAATTAAAGAAATTATAATTTACGTAACGAAACCCGCTAAAACCAGTGAAAAGTTAATGTTATTGGACCTCACGCGACACTAGCGCCTCTAGTGGCAAATTCTCTAGCGATAGCCCCCATTAGACAAGTTCAAAGAACGCCAATCAAGTGAATTCTTTTGACTTCAGAAGAAACCAATCACAGCGCTCACATTCAAGCGGAAGTGTAAGCATTTGCTCATAACCTCTGTGGCGAGCGTGCCCCGCCTACATCACCTTTCTAACCTTTTTCCATGTTCTGTGGTTAATCCCATACCACACAGCAAATAGCATATTCTGCCCTAATCTGAGAGAGAGAACGCTTTTATCGCCCACAGGGCGAGACGAGGTGGTACTTTCTGTGTTAATTCCATACCACACAGCAAACATAATATAGCCTAATCTTATGTCTGTTATAGTCTCAATGTCTGCGGTTTAAACACATAGTATAATAATTATGTTTGTGATCGAATCAAACGTGTCTGATATAGCTGACGCGCTTCGGCGTACCGACCGCAGTTATGTGATCGAATTGTGGTTTGGAACAAAGCTACGTGTATCAGCAAACTAATGTTGTATATATTGTATTAGGTGATTGATATGACAATCTAAAACAAGGCTATGTTGACTTGTTCGTGTAAATGCTATAACTAAGACACCCATTTAGTAACATCGTTTGGGAAATAATGATCAACTTACAAATTGAACCATAACTGAGTAATAAGAAGGGTGATAATTAAAATTTTAACAAACTCTAGTAGTTTAACTCGGTAGCTTGTGAAACGTAACATGTTCATGATGTCAAAATTTATCTTATTATCATAAAATTTGTACTAGTTGAGAATTAAAAGTTTGAGAGCTTTCTCTTATACATTCATTTCATCCGCGCTCTTACACCTATTTTTATTTCTGATTAATTTAAAGTGACGTAATTTGTGAATGTTTTTTATCAATCTTAAAACAGTATACTACAATGTTCTAAAAACTATTGAGCATTGTTTATCAATACTAATATTATAAAGTTGAAGAGTTTGTATGTTTGTTTGAACGCGCTAATCTCAGGAAGTACTGGTTCGCATTGAAAAATATTTTTGTGTTGGATAGTCTATTGATCGAGGAAGGTTTTAGGCTATACAACATCACGCTGCGACCAATACGAGCGAAGCATCAGTCAAAAATTGTTGCATAAATAATCGCGATCATAATAACAGAAATTGACGCGGACGAAGTCGCGGGCAACACCTAGTATAAACTAAAACCAATTCAGTTAAACAACATTGTAGTATATTGTTTAAATGCCTATACTTTCTCCCATAGCCCTCTCATAGCCTTAAAGGCTCTAACAGCCTGTGTAACAAGAAAAAGCGTCATTCGTTCAGAATAGGTTAAAACAAAGCAAGAACATACCATAAATTTTAATGCAAATGACCCTTCTTTCAAAGTTTAAAAATATAAAAAACATACTTAAATAATTTCAATGACAATATTTTTAATAGGAGCCCCAAACAACAACACTAAACGTCATTCAGATAAAAAAAATACCAATTAAAATAATGTCAATAGACATTATTAAGCCCGGACGAGGGCAGGGTTAAATTGCCACTTCAAATTAGGGTTGTCATTGAAATAAATGATATTTTACGGATATAACTGGCGTTTATCAGGGTTCAACATTATGTTTTGATCTGTACCAAGTTTGAAATACTTTACAGCGCACCAGAATATTGGTGAGAAAAATGAAAATAAATAACCGACTAAAAACGTGAAATAAACCACCAACTTTGATTGCTTGGTTGTCAGTAATTTCTTATTTCATGTTTTCGTGAAAAATAATTTTTTTTTAGCTCTAATTGGACTAGTTTTGAGCTATTTATACGCTAAGCTAACGGATTAAGATTAGAGTTCTCGATGTAACAAAAATCATTGAAACTGGACTACCTGGTAAAAAGTTATGAGTCATACAAAAAAAATACGGACACCACATACGCCTCGAATGGTGAACTTCCTGTTTTTATCGTTGGTTTAAAATATACATATATAAGAAGCCTCTCATAAAAAAAGACAACTACAATTTCTAGAAATAAATACTTTAAAGGTTCTAATAAAAAATAGTAAAAGCAATTCTAGGCGCAACCCTATCAAAAACCAACCCTTTCGTCGTCTAATTGAGATTCCTTGCTGCATTCACGTCTGATCGAAGTGACATTTATTTGGGCTTGATTACGACGATTTATTCATTTCTGTGTACTCAATCAAAATTCATGCTACTGGTTTTTTGAATACCGATTGAAGAGGAAGAGTTTGGGTTCATTTGGGAATGGCTATTAAAAATAAGATTTCTTGCGAGTTTGCGATCAATGTCATATATCTATCCAAATGTTGTCACTTTACGAGAAGAAAAGAAAGAGAAGGAAAGTAAAATCAGGGTAAAAATTGAGTCACCTTAATATCGTTGACATAGGTGCGAGTTTTCAACGATAATGTAATGCAATTGCAACTGTAGTACCTCGTAAAGTAAGAATCGTTTGTAATTTGTTTGTTTGGTGTGCATTTATATTCATTCGTTCATTTCTAATATTTTTTTATAATTCTCTTGTGTTTTGTTTAACATAAATGGATGAAATTGTTTTATTAATAATTCTTAAATTTAAAAAATTGTATTCTTTGAATAAGAATTTCGGCTGCTTAAGTAACAACTATTACATAACATTTATTCGTAAGTAGGTCTTAAGAAGCCAACAAGTAGTTTTCTTAATTCAAATTTCACTTTCACACAATAAACCGAGAATGCTCTTGTATTCTTAAAAACGTTTGTTAAGGCCCTATTAAAACAAATCACAAAGCGCCCCCACCACAAACCCCCTCTCCAAAAAATAGCCAGTCATCAGTCTGGCTTCGCTCAGCGCGGACGTGCGTTATCACTCCTCCATCAAGAGGGGATCAATTGCACGGTTACAATTTGGGGAGTATTGTCTGTAATGACCCCTCGGTTAAGATTTTTCCTTTTTAGGGTCCGCCGGCTGAATGGTGTGGCAATTGAAAATTACATAGCTGAGCAACTGTTATTGTACAGGAAGCCAGCAGTCAATTTAAATTAAATTATGATAGGTATTGTTTCTTTGTGTCGTGTGGTGCACGAATGATCTTCCTAGAGACGGTTTTGCGACAATCGCCACAGTTGTACGAGGACCGACGTTTAGCCAGTAAGGAAGGAAGACGCCAATGTATCTCTTCTTTTAACGTCACTCCTCTATTCAATAACGACACTTATTGGAAGAGAAGGAGTGATGTTATTCTACTTTGGGATGACCCGCACAGCTTCAGAGTGAAACTAATAACTGAGAATCCAAGGTAGGATGACTCACATAGTTCGGAAATATTTTATTTATGGTGGTGGACTTAATGCCAAGAGGCATTGTCAATATTGTGTAAGATATTAACATAGCTTTTAATGACATTTGGGATATAAGAAAAATTACATGAATGATGGCAGTGGAACAAGAAGTAAACATAGATAAATGGTCAAATATCAAAATGAAATACGAATAAATATACGTAATCTTTGATCCCCAAAATATAGGGAAAAAACTTTATATGAATAACAAAAAACAGTTTAAGTAAATCTCACAGAACGTTGTAACATCAAAGATACTCACTTGAAGCAGATTTAAGATTCCAAACAAGAAGAATTTACCGAAGTTTTCGGAAAATTAATGTAGCCACAAAAACATAATGTTGTTCTTACTACGTATGAAGGAGTGTTTCATTAATTCTGGAAATGAACATTGAACAGTTTTATATAAAATTCTATCCATTTGGCTTAAAGTTGAAAATGAAATGGAGAAATTTGATATATTTGATGTTCACGTGCTATTGACAGTACCATTAAAAAGCCATTCACGTGAACGAAAATAACGGATTTGCCTTTTCGACTTATCTAGTTTTTATCCTGTTTGTTACTTTGAAGGATTACCATAACCTTTTTTCTATTTAACCTAGGGTTAAAGTTTTATTGGTAGGTACCAATTCTGGACCTACATGCTTGACACACCGGTTTATAAGATGTCGTCTGCTCCGTGATCCCGGGTTTGATTCCCGGACGGGTCAATGAAGAAAAAAGTGTCCCTCTATCTTGTGTGTGACAGTTACTTTGGGATTTGAACAATATATGTATGTAATGTTGGCTACATTATTTTCCTATTTATTTAAAATCTATTCAGAGGTTGTTATTGAATTTATAGCATCGATTACTTTTTTCGGATCCTATTATTATAGTATACAAAAAAACATGCATTCCAATCTATTTTAGACAAGGCATTCCTTTCTTCAAACAAATCTTCCACAATTTGACTGAAACTATCACAAAAACCCATTTTATTACGTTAACATCACACACAATTATTTACGCCATAATTCTTTACAGGAATCCGCTAAATCTCATCTCGAAATCATCAAACGCAAATATCAAACAGCAACACCAAATCACTATAACTCTTATAACGCTATAAGCTGCCTAATCGCTTACTCGGAACTATATTTCGCCAGAGAGAAAATAAAAGTGTCACTTGTCGAAAAGTTGAGGATTCCTTACACGTGGAGATTTCAAATGAAAAACATTCGGCGTATATTACGCGGAAAAGCGGTTGTAATGTCATGTCAAATAAGCGCCGCGATAGAATGTCCGTGCAAGTGGGAAAAAGGTTATAAGCTACAAGCGATAGCGGGCACTGAAATACAGCTATTGAAATATAATAAAAACCTTATACGGTGTGGATTGCAAGCAAAGCAAAAGTCTTATTTTGTCAAATACAAATGAGCTACTGATGGTCTTACTCTGTCACGTTTTTAGGCTCCTTTTGGCCATGATCCTTGAGTTGACAAGTCTGGACCCTAGGGTACATAGGGACTGTTGTCTTCTAACTATAGCTTTTAACGCTTCAAACCCCGTGACAGCCGGCTGTCGTGATAACAATTGATTTTAATTGTGCCTGGAATAACCCTCGCTCAAAGGATAATGGAAATAGACCACTTGACACTAAGTATTATATGAATGAAGACATTTTTCACAATGCTTACCCCACTGTCGGTAAACATATACCCATGCATAGATCATTAGAAAATAAGAGTCATGCGCTGCATCTCTATCCTTGTACATATGTGTTTAGATAGCTATCGTTTACTATCTTCAAAATCATTAATATACACTCATTTAAATAAAAAATATTGCAGACTAGCTTTACATCGGAGCTTTGCCCGCGTGAACTAAACGTTATATATCGCTTGGGCGGAAACCTGTTCCCAGCAATGGCAGGTAAAACAACCTACCCAATTCAATTAAAAAAGGGGCCGAAGTTTAGGCGTGAACTGTGAAAGCGTAATAGACACAACTTTTGGATTTATAATATGAGTAAGGATAGTAGGATTCCAAGCGCCGGTGTGTAGAAGTGTCGAACTGAACTGTCATAATTTACCAACTTCAAACCAATTTAACTGAACTCAAATGATTTGCAAAACATCACTTATATCCATAACAAACTTTAGTTTTAATTCTGTGATAAAAACATAAATTACAAAGAATATATAGATAAAAGAAAAATAGAAAATCATTTATGTTGTCTCCACCCACAACTTGCGCCAACGCCCGAACATGTCAAATAAACTTTCACCAGAACTCTCTTCAAATTCCTGTGAAACAATTTTTCAGCGTCGACGCTACGTTGTCGCGGCGACATATCACTATGTCAGCACTAATGCCAATTAAGATTCTCTTCAGCGAAAACTTTTGTTATGATTGGTTGATGTTTTTAGTGAAATGTTTTCATTGGTTCATGTTTTTCACGCGAAATTAGGAGGAATTTGTTCTAGATTTGAAAGAAGGAATATTTCTCCAACAGGGAACTTCATCGTGCTCCAAGAGGTAACGAGATGTGAAATTCTCAACGATCGTCAGGGTCTAGTAAATCTGATCGGACTGCCATCACCATCATCATCATCAGCCTATTTTAGTCCATTGCTGGGCATAGAACTTCTAAAAGGAGGATGTTGCCATAATCGCCACGCTTAACAGGCGGATTGGCGATCCTATAAAAATTACATTCCAAGCAGAGTCAGCTCAGATTGTCTAATTTGTACGCAAAAGACTCTAAAAGAGTAGCTTTCTAGGTTTGCTTGGTGAAAAAAGATTTGGGAGCTTTAATCCATTAACCTTTTACAACTGCCATATCCAGAGACAATAGAAACTAAATTGTATCTGGGATGTATCCTAAACATACACATACGAGGGCTCAAAACAACCTACTGACAGATAGACGGCTGGACAGACATCGTAAAGCAAAAACTTAAAAAAGTTTTGTATTTCTTGGACATGGAAATCTAGAAAAGTCAAGCATGAACCTCGAACTTTGATCACTCCATTTTCGAACATCACTTCTCAATTCAAATTACTTGGCAAAGCAATCATAGGCATTTCAGTAGTCCAGCGGTATCCGCGCGGCTGCCGCGCGTGTCCTGCGCGCGCGCCGCTAATTGTGCGCTTCCTGCGATCGCGTTACACACACGCCGCCGATCGCAAGCGTCCGGTGCATGTGATTTGCATACGGTGACCAAGCGTTTGGTATGAGTTCATTGTTTTTTTTAATCATAGATAAAAATTATTAATTACCTATACCTATGGTGCTAATTTTTTTTAACGAATTTTAGGTATTGGAATGTCATGGTTGTTTATAATATCGATGAAAAAGATCACTGACACTCAGGGGCCCGAAGGATTATTTTTAGGGATGTTTTAATGAATTATTCCTTTTTAACATATTAGAGGACAAAGGCCAGTTAAAGTTACTTATATTGTGATTTGTGATAGTAAATTAGTGGTGTCAGTGAATTTATTTAAAGGCTAGATTATTAGCTAGTTTTTCTACGTACATAATACTTACTAATTATTAGTCAGTCTGAAAAATCAAAAGAGTGTCACATGTGTTCGATTTTCACTTAAAGTATTTTTTATCACAAAATGTCGTGTTAATTATTTTATAATTTGTACGGAGGGGGTCTACACAAAACCGGACGTCACTTCAAACAATAGATAATGCGAGTTGCAAGCGATTTTGCCCTTAAAGGTGGTCAGGCGACGAAGAAGACGATAGTACCTACGTGACAGCTTAAGAATATCATGTTATTGACATTTGAATTACAATTAATTTTCTTTCACTTAAATTGCTATTTTTTTTCTTCTATTAGTTTGAGACTAAAACAGTCATTTTAGACACCCTACTCGCCGGATACGCGGCCAACCGTCATGGCCCCAAGTGATATTGAAGTCTCATCTTAATTTAGCGCGAGCGCAGATTATCACGGTATTTCAGTAACTCATTTGTCAACTAGAAATGAGATGAGTTAGTCCACTTCAGTTAGCTCTGGTTTCGTTGGGCTTTGACTTTAATTTCATTTCAGTGGTAGGTTCAAATATTGGGACGTGTAAAAGCGCCTCCAGGGGCCTATTTGCAAAAATTAAACTGATTCTACAATATTATTATTGCCATTTTATATTCCTTTTTACCAAGAATTCTAACTTAAAGATAGTAATAGCAAATTAAGGGATGAATTCTTTTAAATATTTGACTATATTAATAATGATATCTTTCTCTGAAAGATCATGACATGTTTTTTTTTATTATTTAAACTTGTTGCATTTTTTCTCAGAGAGTTTGACGTAACATTGGAATATGCCAATCATAATTTATTAGTGACTAATAATTTAGTATCATTGATTTAAAACAATCTTGAAATTTAAAAAGTTTGTGAATTTTACTGTATTACCCAATAAAATTATTTTCAATCTTATCTTAGGTAGAGTTTATTTTCAAAAACACGTTTAAAAGCAAGGGAGCCTGATTAAAAGGGATGAATTCATGTATTCCTTCATCCCCGTTTACGCAACCACTGGGTTATTATAATTGTTTCCACCGGGACCAGGAGTGAAGGGTGAGGGCTAATTAACCTCCGTCGAGTATTATTGCAGGGATGATTGTAGATGTTATCAAGGGTGAGTTTACTAGAGAAAAATAATAACTTCGTAGCTTAGCTTGAAGACAAAATATACATAAATGAAAATTAATCACGGAAATGTATGTACGAGCATTACCTTCGATCGACTGCACTGAATTTGATAATGCATTTTTTGTGTTATGTGTGTAATGGTTCTCCAGGTTTGCAAGCACGAAAATGTTTGATATTTGTATGGAAAAAAACTGTATAGCAATTATCCAAGTAAACAATGTGTAAAGTAAACATAATTATTTATTAAATCAAACTTAAATTTGTTTACATTTAAGACACGCGCTCGTCATCAACACAAGGTGTGTACGGTGGCCAGTAAGACGGCCTTATTAAAAAAAAAGTGTATTTTGCATTGCACCACATATTTTTAACAAAATTCCTGAGCCCATTCGGAACACTGAAGATCTGAATCATTTTAAGCGAAAGCTTCATGAGTTCCTTTTAGCGAAATTGTACTACAAAATAATTGATTTTTTGACAGACCGCAGTATTTAAATCTCTGTCCGATTTATTAATAAAGACGCATAGTATTATTGTTGAAACATTATTAAATTGTGTAGAACTATAACTAATATTGTATGCCCATTGGCGAGACACAGAAGATCTGACTTGCTATATTTAAGACCTTTATTACCTGTGATTCACAATAAATGAATTTGAATTTGAATTTGAATACATTAACAGATCATTTGCTTCCATTATCTTCATTTGCACGGACTACAAGACTCTACTGATAGTACCAAGATTTGAAATACACAATAACATGTATTTAGATTATCTTATAGACGATAATGACTTCACAATGAATTAAATCGATGGTGTTATTTTTATTTTAAGCAAATTTATTTGTCCAGACCTGTGTCCAGCAGTAGTGAGCTGATGATGATAATAATACTTACTGTATTCATATTCTAGAAATAAAAAGGAAGCAGAAAGAGATCTTTACGTCTAAATTATAAGTGTGCGTATCTTAAACTAAAGATGTGCCCTACCATAGTTTTAGATACCATTTGCTATCTGTATTGGTCTATCTCAAATGGCGATTACAACCGTAATAATTTCTTTGTTGTCTAGCATTGTCTAATAAAATCTGCAAGTGACAATCCGTTGCAGCTTCAAACATCGGCCGGCCTATTTCAGCGCTCCTAACGTCCAAATTGCTCTCTCTATAATGCAGCGTAAAATGTTTGGTAGTAAATCGTGGCTCACTGCAATGGTTTGTGTTAAGGCGACGTGAATATTATTCTTCAGACATTTACAATAAACACTTCAGAATACTTGTAGTTATTTCTTGAGAGAATTCAAATTATTACCATGTTTTTATGGGCTTATCATTGTGTTTGTTTTCTATACACAATCTAAATAAGATTATTACATGCGGAAACCTGTGCTCAGCAATGGGATACGAAATAGAGTATGTCCATTCTTCAGGTGTAATCTATCCTTTTACCAAACTTCATCAAAATGCAGTTTAGGCGTATAAAAGTTACAGACATGTACAGAGTTGCTTTAGCAATTCTTGTATGCAAAGGTAGCCTCCTATTAGCAAGGATTGGTATAGTAAAGTAAAGTAACAGCCTATAATCATCCCACTGCAGGGAAAAGGCCTCCATCATTGAATTTAAGTTACAAGCAATGATGGGTGCTGGCATAATCACAACGCTTGCCAAATGCGGGTTGGTGATCACAAACCCGAGCAACGTTCGGAAATTCGAAACTTTTTGTTGCCCAACCCGGGGATCGAACCTAGGACCCCAAGATCTTAGCCCGGTATTTAAACCACTAGACCAACGGGGCGGGGATTAGTATAGTACTTGTTTATAGTGAACGGTGTACATCGAAACATTAAAAACAGGGGGGAGCTGGACAGTAATGGGCACATTTTGTTAATACCAAAAACTCATATAAAACGAGGTAGGTGCATGGTATAAACCCCGAATCAATTAAGTCTAACATAGAGATGGTCACACTCTGTTGCTAACAGCTAACGAAGAAGAATTACCTAGCATTGGCTTTCCTAAGGAACTGGTTCAATGTCTAAACGGAAAAAAAACTTGAGCTAATTATGATAATATTTGATCATTAAACTAATCTTACAATTTCATTGTTATACATTCCTGAGTCATGTGTTCTATCCATTAGTTTTACATTGAATCTTTAAACAACCATCACATGACTCCAAGATTATCTAATGCTTTTTTTCTGTTCTAAGTCGATATACCTAGTTAACCATGATCCTTAATGCGGCAAATCTCTTGAGACATTTCTAATAATTGCTAAGAGACCTCAAAAAACACTTGAAGCACTTTGGTTTATCGATAAGTCTTCTATTAACATCTGTAAGTGCAGATTTGGATACGTTTTCTCTCGTCTTATTTTCTTGTTGCTATTCTAGAAAAATAGCCGTACAAATATCTTTGCCAACGTGAATAAATATTTCTCTAGCATAAGATGACTTCATCAATGATGAAGATATTAGAGTATTTACTGTCTCCACAAGGCTCCTTAATACCAGTCACTACGATTACATCTCTCGCTTCCACTTAACAGCCATTTTTGAACATCACCGTATTATTGTGGCGTTCGTCATACACCGACATGAACACAGAGCTTTGATCTACGCGCCAACGCATTTTCGATCTAAATCCGTTGATTCAGGCTTTATATTTCATTGACGTTCGTTTATAGCCGGGGCTATATCATTTCCATTTGAGATGAGATGTTGACGAAAGATTGTAAGCTTTAGCTTGATAGACTCAAGGATGAATATAGTGTGGGTCGAGACGGTTGCCGGCTTGTGCCGGGTGCATTTGACACAAGGTATAATTGGCGAGAAATGGACCGTTCGTTCTCTATAAACTGTTGCCCTATCGCTATTTGGTGTTTATCGAGCGGCTACAGTTTTTGATGTTCGTCTAAGTTAGGTTTGGTAGTGAATATTGATTCTGTGGTATTTATTTGCTTGCCAATTTTATTGTGTTGTTGTAATGTAGTTTCTATACTTTCTATCAATTGTTTTAAAATACACCTGAAGCATTGTACCATTAGTAGTAGTAGTAGTAACAGCCTATAATCATCCCACTGCAGGGAAAAGGCCTCCATCATTGAATTCAAGTTACCGCAGCAATGATGGGTGTACTGGCATAATCACCAGGCTTGCCAAATGCGGGTTGGTGATCACAAACCCGAGCAACGTTCGAAAATTCGAAACTTTTTTTTATTGCCCGACCCGGGATTTGAACCTGGGACCCCGAGATCTTGGTCCGGTAGTTAAACCACTAGACCAACGGGGCGTTGTACCATTGCTTACGTGATATTAGTTGTAATATACGCTAAGAGGCTCAAGCTTCTTCCAAAAACATCTTAATTCTTCCATAACAAGTAACTTACTGCACTGCCTGGAGTAAGAAACCATATCAAGCCCCAATCTAAATCCTGAATCCACCACTGACAGAGACTACAAATCCACGTCATAAAAAATATTTTCAAATACCATTCGCTACTATCAACACACTCTCCGAAAGTAACATTTTATAGAGCTTCGCGATCGCAATTTGTCCAACAGCGGAGAGATGACGCTGCTACCAATGGCCAATCTAAAAACGCGTTTGGGTTTGTTTTTACTTTAAATTATATAACGATGTCAGTTAACGCTGATCATTCCACCAAAACACTTATACAAACGCTTTTAAATCAAATACATCTCCAAGCAAACAGTAACTCGTTTGACCTTTCCACTTAATAAAATGATCACAATATGGCCATAAAGCATAAGGACCGTTCGCTTTTACGTGAGCACTAAACATATTGTGTCGTTGCATTCCGAATCAACTTAGGCACATCATTATTTTATTACAGCTCACTGACCAGTTTACTTAGAGCCCTGTGTCTATAATTTTCGAATCATGTAAGAGTCTATAATTTTCAGCCTTCTCTTTAATATTTCAACTATTGTGAGAGTCAACCGAATAAGTGAGTACTGTAAAATAATTCAATTGTTTCGTAGGTTTATCACAGTTTTTGCCGGATTTTAAGATTAGTTTCGTACCTCGGCAAATATAAAGCGGTTTTAATCTTCGAAACAATTAAAACCCTTAACTGTGGTCTGTGCATTCACTTGTGTTAGATAATATTTAAACTTACATGATCGATTGTAATGGAATTTTAAAATCGAAAGAACTTCGCAGTTTAAGAGTCAGGTTCTAAAGTAATTAATGAAGCTGCTTGTTTTACCCTATCGATCGTAAATAACTGTAAAAACATGTGTTTCTGATTTTATATAGGTACGAGTATTCTATGATTTTGGAGGTACATAAATTACGACTATCTGAATTGAAGTGAATAACCATAATCATTAATAAAATTACGCTGACTTACAGTATTTAGCACAAACCATTGAATAAATTCGTCTGCAGTTTGAAGAGCTGATTTGCCCGGACAACGAAAGTTCGTGGAATCAAATTTAAATCATTCCTAAAACAATAGTTTGTATCAAAGATATTTGACAAACATTTTCATTTTAATGTGGACGGTATTGTAGACTGCTAATTTATTATTACTATGAAGGGTCTACGTATTTTGGTCACGTCAACATTCGAAGTAACACCGCAGTAAACAATTGCGTTCAAAGCGACAGTTTTATTCGAGTCGCTTTATGACATTGCCCGATGCTTATTAAAGGACCAATTTAACCCATTATAGTGTTCATAAAAGCGTACATCATCCTGTTTTGTTTCCGTCCTCCTCTGACTTGTGCAAAATGGTATATGCTGTCCCACTCGTCAATGAGACTCGCTGAATATGGTTTACGAGATTCCGATGGCAAGGGGAGGTGTATTTTCGAAATTACTAGGGCTTGATCGGAATCGATGTTATTAGTGAACGAACTATCGATATTTCTTTATTCGATAAACGGACAAATTTTCTATTGAAAGTTTTTTTAGTTTTGAATTTAAGGGTATATAAAATCGATGAACCGCTGACTTTTATTTTAGAGAGTTTTTGCATGAATGTGTCAATTAATTTTCATGAGCTGTATAAATTACCCAGTAATGTTGGATATATAATCCATCATCCTAGTGTACCTTTGAGTATAAAAATAATAATAGCATCGTTGTGTATTATTATTACACGTAAATATATTTTATTAAAATAATCTAATAAGTTAGGTATGTATTATATTTACTCTACCTCTCATTAAAAAAAAGTTGCTAACAATTTATCGACAATTCCACATCCGCCATCATACCCGAAACCGTCACTAGCTGGAATGAGCTCTAACCCGCCAACTTTACTCTGCACCCGGTCAGCTTAATCCATTCCTTACAATCAGTTCAGAGGGTCTAAATTCGAATGACTTGACAGCAAAAGCAAAATGGCGTCAGCTAAGTGCCCGATGAGTGCTCCACGTGATTTTATTTGACTGTTTATTTGTGTGATTTGTATTCCCCTCGCGTATAGCTAAGGATGTCCATTACTAGAAAAAAAAGGACACTGAATCAAGATTTTGTTTTTTTTTCCGAATCTATTTACGGTATTTAGAGCTTTTGCTTGTAATCGTAATATTAACTTAACAACTTAGACGGAAATAAGAAAATGAACTAATTCAGTAAACAAATATAAAGTAAATGAAATGTTGTAATTAAAGTTTAAAAAAACTCAGCTTACTTATGCTTAAAACCCGCAAAACAATATTATTTACTTCTTGTTTATGCTTCAACTTATCTGAAATTTGTTAAGTTATAAATTGGTAACCTTTTACTTCCTGCTTAAAGTCAAACTCCTACAATAGATGAATTATAAAGTATTGAGCTGTTAATAGACATAAATCCTTAAAGCATCTTCGATTTTCATCCTAGTATTTGCGTAGAAAAAGTGATTTAATTTTCTTAGCTGGCAAAGTACTATGATCTATATGAGTAAGTATAAACATTAACTCCAGCCACCAACAACATCACACGCCACACGTTCCATTTATAGTAAGCTCTGTATTTTTAAGTGAAATAGATCACTTCTAACTTATGTTTTTAAATTATCCCACATATTTTTGTTGTCTTAGTCAATCATTATTGATGTTTATTAAATTAAGATAATTATTTTATTATAAATTTATTATGCATTTATTATAACCATTGACAATGAAGCAAAATTGACATTCTCCCGTACTCAAGATTCTCAATCCCTTAAAGGAGAATCTATAAGGGATAAAACGAAAGTAAGAAAAATGGACATTCTCCTTTGCTTAAAACTCTCAATCCCCTAAAGGAGAATCTTTAAGGGATAAAACCAAAGTAGGCAACCCTGATCTGGAACGGAGGAAATTAAGGCTTATACGGCTTTATCGAAATGCCGATAAAATGCTCGCGATCATTTTAATTGCTCGCATATTGTTCGGAGTTATGCTAGTATTTGTTTAGGCCTTCGAAAGACGCTTTTGGAGGTAAAATCCTAATATCAACTCAATCGATTGATACCGAATGTCTGATATTTGAACATTAAAGAGGTATAAATATTCTGGTTAAGCATGTGAGATACCCGTGTTATAACGACAGAGTAATGTACATAATGTTATTTAAAATTATACTTAAATTACAAGGTTCTACATTTGACTTTACAGTGCCTAGAAAAAAGAATCGATATAAAATAATAACGAGCTTTTGCAAGCGAGTTCATTCGCGTTGCCGTTAATAAACGTTTTGGATACCTGCTAAAATAAACATATCTACACTAATACATATTATAAAGAGGAAAAATTTGTATTTTTGTGTGTGTATGTTTGTAATGAATAAACTCAAAAACTACTGTGCCGATTTCAAAAATTCTTTCACCATTAGAAAGCTACATGCACCCTAAGTGACACAGGATAGATTTATTGCTAGAAAAGATAAGGGATCTTTATAAAAAAAACTTATGTCCATCCGTGTGAAGCTAGGACGGGCCGCTAGTAGATAATAAAAAGTTTTCATCACTATCTGATCCTATTGATCTACTCTACTCTTAGGAACGTAGAGTAGAAAAAAAACTCTAAAGTTACCAATCAAATGTATCCTCAAAATATCCAGAACCAGAAAGGATTCATGTGATAGAACTTTTATCATAGAAACTTAGATAAAAAAACAATTAGTGAAGGAAAAGGTCCTCAACAAATAAGCACCCGCTTAATTATTTAGGTGCTTATTCAACTTAGTAGCTTTCAACTCTGTCTTGTATGTATTGTTGAATTTTCATGACTATCTACATTTAATAGCGGATATTTTGAAGTACACTCGACAGCACATCAAGTTAAACAGTTGAGGAGTGACTTTTCAAAAGGGCTTATTTCTTCGCTAACGTAATTTTCAGAAAATGAAAAAGCCTCGAACAGTAGTTTAGATTAAATGGACGAAAACGATATGAATATAAGTACTTTTGACGCGGAGTGCTCTTTTTCTAGTCGATTTTAGAGAGCCGTTTTGGACCAAACTATAATTGAAAAATATTAACAATATGGTATTAGAATTGAATTGCCTTAAAAATAAGTTTTTTTCAAAATGAGAATTAAGTCCTTTTGAAAAGTCACTCCTCAGTTGAACTGCGATAACAGCTTTTATTACGTAGGGCATAAAGGCGGTCTCAAGGTCAACATGTATAGTCTGATGTGCCGCCGTGTGTACATACCATTTTTGTATGAGACTATACAGGGTGTTAGGTAAAGAGTATATAACAAGCCGCCACCAGCCTATGTAACAAATGCATATAAAATATAAATAGTATACTGAAGTCAGAAATTTAATGTCATCATTGTTATTTTTTTATTTTCATACAAATAAAAAAAATTAGATTCCAATTTGTATGTTTTTTCGTCGATCCCACAATGCCTCAAGACGAAAGTCTTCAATCAGTGCGTCCTCCTACCCGTCATGAGTCATGATGACATACGGAGCCGAAACGTGGACACTGACGTTACGGCTAGTCCACAAGTTCAAAGTCGCTCAGCGGGCTATGGAAAGAGCTATGCTCGGAGTTTCTCTTAGGGAAAAAATCAGAAATGAGGTGATCCGGCAGAGAACTAAAGTTACCGACATAGCCCACCGGATTAGCAAGCTGAAGTGGCAGTGGGCTGGCCACATTAGCCGCAGAACCTACAAGCAATGGGGTAAACGAGTTCTTGAGTGGAGACCGCGTCACGGCAAACGTAAGTCCTACATTACGCCCTCAGGCCAGGTGGAGTGATGATTTGCGCAAGGTGGCTGGCAGGAGCTGGATGCAAGAAGCCGAGGATCGACGTATGTAAGCATTTGGAGAGGCCTATGTCCAGCAGTGGACTGCAATAGGCTGATGATGATGATGATGATGTTTTTTTTTAAATTATGATACTAAATTTCTGAATTCACCCTAGGGTGAAATTCTAGAATTTACATGCATATGTAAACATAGGCCGAAATCTGTAAACACTGTATATCTAGATCATAATTTTTAAATTACCTCTTAACTGATTGAAAGTAGGGATGCATCCGATACCGATACCGATATATCGGCGATACTTCGGGTTTGCCGATATATCGGTATCGGCGATATTTTTATAGCAGATTCAACGATACTTTTAAAAAAATGGCGCAGAAGTACTTTAGTTTCCAAATGAATTCTGTCGCATCTGAGAGATCATTTTCCACCGCAGGTCTTATTCAAACAGACTTGCGAAATCGCCTTTGCCCGCAAAACGTAAGAATACTTTGTTTTTTAAATAAAAATCTTATTAATGTTAATTTTGATTACTAAAACTATTAATTAATTGTGTTTTATTTATTCTACCTTCCTTTTTGAATTCAATAAGCGTATCGGTATCGGTATCAGTATCAGTATCGCCGATATTTTTATAAGTGTATCGGTATCGGTATCGTATCGGCAAAAAGGCGTATCGAGTCATCCCTAATTGAAAGTTAACACAAAAATTGTGTACCTACACGCAGCTCGCACATTTTTATTGAACAATGGCCACAGAGTAGTCTAAATATAGTAGTAGTAGTAGACTAAAACAACGTTAAGATGCCCCAATGTATAGCTTGATGTGACGTCGTCTCTACTTACCTAAATCCAACATAGCCCATAATTAACATCCACCACATTTGAATAAGCATCAATAAATAAACTTTAATTGCTCACCTATTAAAACATTCTTTATAATCTTCGCATCCGACCGCGAGGACTATAAAAACTACGATATTTCTTTTAACAGGGACTTATAAATATGGCTTCTTAACCATCTCTTTAATCTCTCGAACTACAAATCATGGGTAAGTAAAACAATAAAAGGATGTTTCTTACCGCTAAAATAATAGAGCTTATATCAAAAGAACACTGACGAAAACATAATAGTGCGGCAAAGTGGGATGGGACGTACCAAATTTTAAGGATTTAAATGATACTAGTTATAGCCCGCGATTTCGTAAGCTTGGAGAAACAACTAAAGGAATACAACTTTTCTATTCCCTTAGGTGTGTGTTGTTAAGGTTTTCCTTCCTTAGGTGTCCCGGGATTAAAAGTAGCCTGTATGCTATTCTTAGGCAAAGAACTTTGAGAAAAAGAGTGGTGGAGAGGGGGTTGAGTCATGACGAAAACTTTGTAACAGAACGAATACCAGGCGCGCGAAGCCGCGGTCATCAGCATCCTGGCATGTTTGAGCAACAAAAGATCCATTAAATTTTAGCAATTACTAAGTGTAAGCAAAAGTATCTCTTCCTTTGCTTTCTAAATTAATTATTTTTCCGAGATGTAGTTCATTGAAGATGATTAATTTTATTTTTACAGCAAATAAGTTGTAGCCTATTCGATAATTTAAATCAGTTTGACAAAATATTTTTCTAAAGATACACGTAAGTGCTGCAGTAAAGATTTATTAAAATTTAACGTGATAAAAGAAAGAAAACAACAAAGTCACTGCTATAGACTACAGAAAATCCTAGATGAAAGAAAATGCGTTAATTCGCAAATTTTTTATGTATAAAAAATATATTTCATTAATCAATGCAGCAATAAACTTGATCATCAAAATGTCCCACTACTAAATCTAACTTTTGTAAGCAAATTAATTTTGTTAATATCCAAAGCTAACTAATCAACAAGTAAAAATGAGTTAATAAATTGTATTAAACCATTATGTGCTGCTTCCGTCCCGAAACAACAGGCGGACAGGTGGACATCACTATCCACTACCCAAAATTAAAACGTTGCCTCGTCGTTTTTTGCCCCCCAGCTCTTTTTAAGTCCGAGAGATGATAATTTAAATTAATTATGTTTGGTTAATAGGCGGCCCCGGGCGGGTCGCTACCGCTTCGTGAAATATAATTTGTGGCTTCTAAATGTGTACGATTTATTTTGTGTGACGTCTGCTGAGATCTTTTGTTGCCTTAAATATTTAATGTACCTGGGGCTTTGTTTTTGCTTGTGAATTTAATTAAACGGATTCATTGCATGCTGTACCTACGGTACTAAGTGATTTAACGGTAAAGTCTCGAGCGTGCAATATGTGATCATGTTTTGTTGTAGATGCTTAAGTACTATTACTTAGGTTTCAGGGCAAAAACATGACTAATTTATCTATAGAACAATCATTAAAATTGCAAGCAATAGTTTTACATTTATTTTTAATAAATTAACGGAAATCACTTTTATTCGTCGTTATCATTTGGGCCAAGTACTTAAGCATCCATCCTATATACCTTTTCTGTTCAACTTCTTTTATGGTTATTCATTCATAGCTTAGCTTCTACTGCCTTTGCTACAACCTCACATGATCTACCAATAAACAATATCTTAACTACTTTGGTACCCAAGGTTTGCCTTAAAAAGTTGGTTTTGATTGTTTATTATGGACACAGTTTTACTTAATTCATGCATCAGTGGTTACTAGTGTTAGTGGGTAACTATCAAGTGGCTGTAAATCACTAGTTACCTAAAAATATATTCCCAATCGTACCAATACCGTATTAGTATCAACCCGCTACGATATTCCTTGCTAATGAGCCGGCAGCGTTTGAAGCCAGGGTTGCCATCAGGAATTAATGCGCCATCCATCACTTTAATAGTGGACTATGGGTCGATATTGTTTTACATCGAATAAAGCAGTAAGGGAGAATGTAAAGAACCAACAACTTAGAAACAAAGCTACATTGGCTAGACTAGGTCGCCATTACTGCACTAAATATCGAGCAAAGCTACATTTGTTAGACTTGAACTTTATTTTATTACTTGATCGCTAAAAACTGTTTAGATCACTTTCTTGAATTGTTTGACCATGCTTCTAATACTGTTCAATTAGTTAAATGTATACAGTGATCTAAAAAACCCTACTTCAGACTATTAGACAAATGTACGAACAATGCAAATTAGTCGAGTATTGTGAGCTTTTTACTTTGGTTTATTTTGTAATTGAATTAGATAACCCTTGATTAAGCTCGGTACAGTACCTAAACATATCTTTAACTAAGATATGTTTTGGTCAATATCATAATAATTCCATTGTAGATTCAAATATGGTAGTAACAAATTTTACAGTCATCCATTTACTTCGATATAGTTAGTTGAGGTTTACCCAAATCTTTTTCAATGTTTAAAGCCAACATTGAAATTCGAAAACAATCTGGTTGGGTTTTGACTTTGTTGACCCTTTGAATATGAATCCTGGTTCAAGCCAAAGGGTAGGCACTGGCATAAACTCATTAACTTATAAGTTTATATTAATGTAAAATGTAACACACGATGCGCTGGGCAATTCCTTATTTTGAGTTCATGACAAATGCTGTGACAGAGCATTTATTTATTAACTAACTGTTACGCATAGCTACGCATAGCTACGCATAGAATTATTAATTTGAGTCTGACCCACGGAAAATGTACCTTTTTCCAGGACAATAAGTAGTCTAAACGCTGTTCTAGCCAACAATCTATCTCCGTGTTAAATTAAGTCCAGATCCCTACAGCCGTTTTAATATCCAACCAAACTTTCCCCTTTCTAACCGACTACGGCCAAGCCAACAGGAAGGGTTATGATTTTAGCAGTCTATGTATACAGGGTGAAATTTTAACCACCTTCCAAATTTTAATATATCAATCTACGAGACAAAAATCAAAAGACGTATTTTTTCTTTTAGTATAGCCCAGTACAAAAATGTCAAGATATAGCACTTAGAAAATGTCCGCCAAAAATCTAAAATTTTTGATACGGCCGCCTAGCAACATTTTTTTTACACAATGCACATCACATACATTCATTACGATACTAATCATAAGTTTTTGAATTTCCCTTTATCCCTAAACAGGCCTAAAACTGTAGAAATTTAAAACTATATTGCGAAAAATATTTCCGGGTGAAAACTTGATTTACATTTTTTACTTCTTAAATGGGCTCTAAATACGATACTGAACGCCTACAAAAATTTTGGAAAGTGGTTAAAATTACATCCTGTATATGTATGTGGAAATTTATGTAGGTTCTACATTGTAGGCTAAAATTCTGAGCCGATTTCGGTGAATGAGATATCAATCGATCCCTTACTATAGTGCGGGTGACAAAGGCTAACTTTATTGAAAAAAAAAGATACATGGTAAATGCTACAACAATATACTATTAGGGGTATCAAATAAAAGAAGACAAAATACTTAGAATAAAAATGATTAAACAATACTTACAACAAAGGGTATTTGAATTCATAGCATTTTCGTAGTCGAGTTACAGTTTTTTAAACTATATCTATATTTTTAAAATATAAAGCTGAAGAGTTTGTTTGTTTGAACTCGAAAATCTCAGGAAGTACTGGTTCGATTTGAAAAATTATTTTTGTGTTGGCTAGTCCACTTATTGAGGAAGGCTTTAGGCTATATAACATCACGCTGCGACTAATAGGAGCGAAACATGGGTGAAAAATGATGCAAAAATAGTCGCGATCATAATAACAGAAATTGACGCGGCCAAAGTCGCGGGGAACAGCTAGTATTAATATAAGTAAGATGACTTATTTTAATTATGCCAACCCTACCTAATGAGCCGGCGACCGATTGTATCTAGGGCTGCCACTAGCGATTAAAACGCCATCCATCACCTTAATAGTGGCCTCTATTGATCGGTATAAACTTTTTATTGGAAACCCGGTGAGTTTTAATAGCTCGCTTAAGTGGTGAAGTTTATGCGATCGTTTCTCTACAAAACTAATATTAGGAGAAGAAAATATAACGTAACTACTCAATACCCAATTTAAATTTATTTTAACTTTCTAAAATATTCTACTTCTGTTACCCATACTAAAATCATATCTATATAGGTACCTGTTCTGCGAATGTGTGTACTACTCTAATCATACCAACATGTTTGTAAATTACCTGCTTACCCTAGATGTTAATTCTGTTAAGTATCTAAGTATATAGTTAATTATTGGGCACTCATTGTCTATAAAATATGTAAGTATCTTTTAGTATTAGTATTTTTTTTGTAATGACTGTTACGTGCCAAAATAAAAAGAAAAAAAATAGTAGATAATATGGAGTATATTAGCTACTATTTCCTTTCTTGTGGAGAATGGATTCGGAGTTTATACTATTCATCATCTTTCAGAAGAAGTTATTATGGTAGTATTTCAATGGCCATGTTATCAGAAGAACTGATGTATCTGCAGATGATTGTTACGAGATAAATCATAAATTGGGGTTTTATTTATTACAAACGTCAAACTCTCAGAAAAAATCTTGTAAATAATACATTTTATAGGAATTAAAATAATTTTACAAGACTTTTTCTAAGAGTTATCAATTTAGTATAGACTTCAGGATAGAAATCGCTTTATAAATTGACCCGCTTCAAAGTTAAGTAACGGCCAAGGGCAAAGGCCTAGATTATTGAATACATGTTACCACAGCAATGATGGCTACTATTTATCTTAAAATATAAGCCCATGTTAGTTCACTGCTGGACAAACGTCTCTCCTAACGAATATTATTGAGCCCAATCCTTAACCTTTCTTTTTAATCTATCATATCACATAAATTTTCTGCCATCTTCTAAAAATCTCATTTATTATCTACACACCAACCAAATGGTCTTCTGTCAACATCTATCAATCCCAGTGGATTATGATTCGGTAACAACGATTTAGGGCCGTTTATTATTATAATTGTTATTAAGACATGACGTAGAGTCGTTTGTAATAATTATTTTCGTAATAGTGCCCCATCAGCACCAGAATTAGCGTTTACTGGTTGGTTGTTTTTCTGCGCGTACGCATGGCGGGCGCGTTTGATCTTAGGCCAGAGAGTCTTATTGAGTGATTAATATGCATACAGTTTTAAACCTTACTGAGTTCAGTTAAGTGCTAATAGTTAATTAATATTATAAATCGCTGTAACCGTGACAGTAATAATGCTACATCATTCATTGTTTATTATCTGGGATGAACTATTTTATTGCCTAGGTACTAACTTGTATTTTTTTTATTTGTCCACTTAAATAATTTTTTGATAAATAGACAATAGACAGCCATCAATGTTTGTTTCTTTAGCACAGTGTCATGTGCTTGCCGACACATTTCATGAACAGTCCTATTTTTAAACACACGATATTAATTAGTTTCTCGATAACCCTAATTCAGAAACCCACGCGGATAAAATCGCGGGCAAAGTCTAGTATCTCAATGTTTTCAAAAACCATATTCGCCGATATCCGATACTATGTAGTTAGTATTAACCCCTCGCGATCTGATGACAATAATAACTATTCGTTACTTGCACCTTTTTCCCAAACACTTCGCAAGCACATTTGTAGTATGTTTGTAATAAGGATGAACATCGCTTGATACTTTTAGAGGGTAGCAAAGTTGGGCATTCCGTACTCTCTGTAGCGCGAAGCCAATTTTCCGTAACTCTGGCAACGCTCTGTATTGTACCACCTCATATCAGGATTTCATCTCGTTATCTCACGTTTTCACTCTTATTGTAATCGTATAACATTCAAAATCGTTTATTTACAACCCGTTCATATTTCTGTTTGTGTTTGCCGAATTGTATAGTATTATTGTTGTGTTTGACGTAATATTCTTGATACTTGATGTAAGTTCAGTTTGAGTTTGACCCGAGAAGTTATTAAACTGTATTAATTTAGAATAGTTGAAATTGAGGATATTAATTAACAGTTTCCAGATACAATCCAAAACGTGTTTATCGTGTAGAAAGGTACAACCTTTGTCAAATCAAGCTTATCTCTAAAATCAACTGTAGTTACTTCTGCTAAAACATCAAAATTAAAAGGATGTTTTTTTTACTTCTGTAGGTAGTATGGCGGATATTTTGGAATCATTTTATTACTTATTATCCTATTCCCGACTAATACAAATCCAATAACAGCAAAATCATAAAAATCTGTCCAGCCGTACTCGACTTTTATGTGGTGTATATAGATTATCCCCAGGCCCAACAAAAAATACGAGTACATTTCGAGCTGTCCTAGCTTAAATGTAAGCAGATAATGAACTAAAATAAAAGAGAACATATTATTATACATCAGGCACCTGCTAGACGCTGCCCTCTCCAAAAGGAGGATATGCCACAATCGCCACGCTGGGCGATCGCAGTTTAGCCAATAGTGAAGAGAAGCCATAGCGCGCCTGTCCTCTTCTAGCAGTAATCCTTTATCATCCATAGAATTCCATAGAAAAGAGAGAAGTTGGCGCTATTCTATCATTTAACATCACATCACGGGTTAAAACCATACAAAAGTGTAATTAATTAGAAACAATAGCCATTTCCAATAAGTGATCTCCCACAGTTTCAAAATGGTTCCACACGCCATCTTCTAAACATAGCAATGATTCTGCGTAAAAGCGTTTAAAGTTGAGAGGTCAAAGATTAAAAAGTCTAAATTTGTGCCTAAGTTAATGTACATTTCTAAAGGAAACTTGAGCCACAGAAATAATAATAGGGGTTTAAGTATGAAAATGCCGTTTATTTTCCCACTTTTTATTTTGTTTATAGCTCTTAAGCATAGTCGTATTATTACGTAATTCTTTTTGTATTGTATCAAAAACTGAAAAAAGTAACATTTGACTAAAAAAAAATGCAATAGTGCCTATTATTTCAAAAGAAGTCGTTGAAAAGACCCCTTACAATGTGTCAGCTGACCTTCTTGCTTCAATTAAGTATATTTGTATTATATACTTTGATTTTCAGAAATTTAAATACTATAATTCGTAGCTTTATAACCATCTAACTTTCACCTTTAATTGCATCGAAAACGATTCAGGCGTTTTTAAAAAAACTAAAAAATTGTTAGTATGGAAAAATGACTTTTCTCGATTTCATCCATACAAAACGGCAATTTTATACTTTAACCCCTAATAGTATCTTAAAATACATTCCAAGTCCGCCAATGAATAGTTTAGTTTTATTTAGGTTTATAACTATTTAATTATTATCTGTTAGCTTAAACACCAAGTTTTCTTAACTTATATTGAACTTTGCATGTTAGGACATTTAGTTGAAAATAACTGGCCAATTTTGATATAAATATCTATCTGAAATATAAATATATAAGATAAGATTATGTGTCGTTGACTGGACATAAATTATAAAAAGAAGGTAAAGTACTGTAAGAAGTTTTTATACATTGCTAGAAGTTGCCCTCGAATTCGTATGGATTTAATTTTAAATTTAAATATAGATAGAGATAGATAGATAACACTTTATTGCACAAAATAAAAGAAAACAAATAAATTACAAAGAGAAAATGTACAAATAGGCGGCCTTATCGCTTTAAGCGATCTCTACCAGACAACCTTTGGGTAGAGGAAATTTAGTTTTAGTAGAGTAGGGGTAGCAATGTGCAAGACAAGCGATGTATAACAGATACAATAACATACATGTTACTAAAATACAATACACATATAACTACATACCAATACCTAATATACAATACACATAATACAAAATAATATACCTACTTAAAATACATACGTAGGTGTATGTATACTAAAGAACAGTATAATATTTTGAATAATGATAAATAAAAATAACCATCCACACATACACGAACCGACATAGCTAACCTAATGCTGCGATCGCGACAGGAAAAGTGTTTTGACCCTGGTCTTGAAAATAGGAAGTGACTCGGATTGTCTAATAGTTAATGGTAAAGAATTCCATAAGCGGACAGACTGAACAGTGAAGGATTGTGAGTAGAACTGTGAAGAATGGGAAGGGAAAGATACGAGTAATAATAGTTTACGACCCGAGCGCAAATTATCTGGACCACTGGTCGGCTGCAAGAATTTAAAACGTTCTTTGAGATAGCAAGGAGTCCGCGGGTTAAATAATACAGAGTATAGTAATGAAAGAACATGCAGATCACGACGGATACGAATAGGGAGCCAGTTAAGCTGAGCTCGAAACATGGAAACGTGATCATACTTCCGTAAGCCAAAGATAAGCGCACGGGAATCGTACACTTACTATTTAATGATTGTACTAAATGCAAATTTATTATACACCGGAATCTAATTTATTGCATGCATACATACATGTAGTTTACTTAAATAACATGTTAATTTGGAATGCAATGCTCTTTTCAAACTGATGTGACACCAACTTTGAGTTACAACATCAATAAAGTCCATTGATCACCTAGACAAAAATTTACTTAAGACTTCCTTTTGTTGACTGTTAAAAATGGTGTAACTATCTTCAACCTAAACAACTAGACCAATTTGGATGACATTTAGTGTGTATATTTCAATGTGTTCCTTGATGGTTGAACACAATTGGTCCCGGTAGCTGGCGCTGCTATTCCGGACAGGACAACGTCTGTTGGATCTGCGAGTATAGGTATAATATGGTTCTTATCTGTAACATCTACTGCTGTATTCTCTATGCCCTTTAAGCTGCGCGTGAGTGTGAAGTGAGCGTTGCGGAGATCAACCGCGGGGGACTACAAAAAAGCTTCGCCGCACTTAACGGATGACATATGGTGAGAATGATCTTATACAGGGTGGCATTTTCATTTTTATTTATCTTTAGTTCAAACTTTCGCTAGGCGATATTTGCGTATAGTAGGTAATACAAATAAACACATCATAAGAAGATTGGTTTCGAAATAATAAAGATTAATTAGAATATAAGTGGCACTGATGAACAAAAGAGTCGCGTTTTTTCGGCACATAATAAGAATAGCAGTACCACATGAGTAAAAATCCCTACAGAGTACAAGCTTCTTGACTTTTAAACTATTCTGATAGCCCGGGCTTACACCTGTTGCAAGTCAGAAAAAAAAGGTAGTAAAAATTAAATACGGTAAGTACGAGTACCTACCTACATACTAAAAAGTGTATTTCAAAAGGTATAAAATATAAGGTTTAGTGTAATTTGACAATACTAAAGTTAAATTAGTTTATAAATGGCTAACCCTAAATAATTTATTTTTATTCAAATATTTCTTATTTCTTTATAACGTGTGTTACAGTCTGAATCTAATACCTACAGTTTCCTTAAATAACTGATCGGAAAATATTCGCATGGCATGTCAAAAGATAATTAATTTATAATTTTATTTTTATACTTATTATCACATTATTAAAATAATCTTGGTATGTTTTTTTTTCATTTTACCAATAAAATAACCATTCATTTTACCAATTTTTCCTATACAATTATCATGCAACAAACCATAGCAGTGCGTAACTGACCCTTTGTTTACTTAGATTTAACTCCAATTTTCTTTAATCAATATTATATAAATAATTGAATCATAGAAATGTTAAAATCACAATTCGTCAGCCAAATCACTCAAATAAATGTCGTCTAATGCGCGCGACGTGCAGGCGGCAGCCCTGTCATTTATACCGCAACTGAACCGGCGAAAACCAGTTCTTACCCCGGCGACGCGTCGGTGAACGCGTCGGTGAGATGTCACGCGTACATCGCCGCGCTATGTGTGAGTGGAACAACAGCGGGCCGCATATAGGTAGCTTGTATTCTGGTGGGAATATTTATTCATGTGGCAGTACTGCCAGAAAAATTGTTTACTATCTATCATTGGCCAAACTGCAATCACCAATTCGCTTGCCAAGTGTGGCTATTATTGTGAAATCTTTATTTTAGTGAAGCCTATATATTATTCACCTCCATGAATTAAATCTAATGAAAATATCTAACTCGTAACCCAACATATCACTAGAAATAGATCTTATTAGGTGACAGTAAAAAAAACGATAACCAAGTTTATAAGTAAATCATTAAAACCGACTAACAATTTAACTCACTCAAATCACCGCAAATAAAAGCAATTATCAGCAAACCCCACAATTTTAGGCCTAGCTCACACGAAGCCACTTTCAACTGATCGTCAAATTATAATACTCTATTGAACGCGTAAGGGATAATGCCTTGTCGAAATGGACAGCATAGAAACTGAAGACTTGGTTGACTGATGAGCTAAGGTGACGAAAGCAGCATTGATAATATGTTAAGAATATGGTCAATAATACTAAAGACTGACGCCACTCATATTAACACGATGAAATAACAGTCAAATTTATTCTATTTCCGTTTGCACATCACCTTAACTCACCCTGTATACTCGAACCCGGACTGCATAGCTCAATAGAACAATTTCAAACACAAGTTTCGTTCACGCCGTTTTAATTTTTATTGCATTGTAATAAAGTTTGATGTTGACTGCGGTTCCCAAGTCGGGAATGAGAAGTGCCTCGTCAATTAGTGTCTCGTTTAGAGCACGGAGATCGTGGAATAAAATAACCTCTCGCCCTGTGTTTGTGTGACGCCATAGAGTTGCAGAAAAAAAGTCTTTTTTGCTCTGCCTTGCTTTTGGGTCGGGCAAGCGGTAGTACCATGTGTTACATGCTGATTAATGACCATTGGGTGTCCGAGTTACAGTCTTTATCTGCCATCAACATCATTTGTCCCAATTTAAATAAGGAAAGCAATATAAGCTGCCATTTCCTTATGGTTTTAGGTGTTTTTGGTAATCCCGAAGTTTGATAACCTTATGTGTTAAAAGTATAATTTATTTTAAATCTAAAGTCTGTCTTGACTGTCTTTTGATTTTTTAATTAATTATAGCCTAATTGGTAACAAACAAGAAACTATGACACAAAAAATGGAGAAAGCATTCGTCCGGTAAGGTTGTGGGTTCAAATTTGACCTAAATCAGTCGAAATGTTTATAAAAGGAATTTTATTGCTTAAAAAAGTTTCTGATGGTTTTTAAACAAACAAGATTAATATCAATTTTAGAAACTTTATAGCTGATGTCCTATTTCATTTCCACTAGATATTGATTCGGTTTTTATATAAGACATACCAAATCAATGATCACATGATCGGAGCTAGCAACAGTTCCGAAATATCGGAAACTCGTAAAAAATAAAGTACTTTAAACGCCCGAATCAATTACATCTAGCTGTGAGATAGTTTTATATTTTATCAGATTTTGTCGCAACCTTGTATCAAAATTGTATGCAAGTGTTGAGCGAAATAAAATAAGCCCTCCGGTGGAGCGTGTTTTTATTAATAGATCAATATTTGAGGCTTGAAATTCGATACAATACGAAGCAACAATATACGGTGAATGTTTGCGTAGTTCAAAGCAATTAAACACTGCGGTTTGAACGACAACGGTTCATTGGAATACGCGTTTATAGTTTGTATTATTTGATTAGCTGTGCCTGTACAGTAGTGTATAGCAAGATAATGTGGTAGCGGGACTTAATATTGACGGCGAAGTTATCTTGACCTCCTATGTTATAATCATTATTTTTTTACTTTTAACTGACTTAAAAAAAAAATTTTGTTCGTCTGCTTTTTTTAAAAAAAATGGAACTCCTGTCTATAAAATTTGTACTTTTCAAAATTTGTACTATCGAAAAATAGCAGCTATATTTTTGTATTTATTCTAAAGTAACAGGCAAGTATAATTTTGATATTTATTCTAAAAATTTTATTGATATAATCTAAGTCAAAAATAAAACATGGAAAATTCCTTTTGGAAAGATCACTCAAGAAACTAAAATAAGTACTTCTTCACTATAAAAACAATAGAGTCGTTTAGCATGAAATTTTTCCCTACTGATTTATTTTTAAATCATGATCAAACGCTGTCAGGTGATCATGGAATCGTTAATTAATGTTCAAAAGTCAATTGCCGTTTTAAAACTTATCTAACGCACAGAAGCTTCCCTTTTTTGTCCCGGATTTTATGCGATATTTTTTTGGGTCTGTAACGACAACATTTCGAGATAATTGACTTCCTATTTGGTGTTCGGGACACGTGGGGGACACTAGTCATTATGGTGACGAAGGTTGGATAGCGATAAATTAATTATCTTTCAACAAACCGTAGGTATTTGTTTAGTAGGAGCATTTATGAAATTCTTGTAAATTGAATATACGATTTATACTGAGAAGGATAATATGTCATGGTAAAAACATAATTTTGTATAAAACATTAAATATATTTGAACTTTGATCTAGTCTAACTTCGTAAATTCGGGTCGTATAACAATTTTGATTACACTTATTCTTTTATAGCACCACAACTCTATTTTTAAACAAAATTGGTAAAATTCCTCACTACAAAGATATTTTTTTGTTTAAAACTTTTTCAAGCGCTTACTGAAGTACTTAATTTTAAAATAAAATGGCAAAATATGCAATCTAACCTAAACTTTTTTTTAAGTTATCGCAGTTAAAATGTATGCTGACTTGAGTGTCTTTTAACTAATCCATTATCAATCTCGTTTCGGCCATTTCAATTTAAAAACGGTCACAAAAATAAGTTTAAATAAACTCAACACCTTCAAATTTTTGATTTCAAATTTAATTAACACCTAATTAGTTCCAAATTTGAGCCTATTAATAAAGATGAGATGGCGTAACCTCTGGTGCTATAAAGATCGACGTGATACTAGTATGTCGTCAACGTAAACTAACGGGCTGCATAGTTTTAATTAGTGGCACCATATGTGGGGACTCACGTCGCGGGGGACAGCGCATCCACCCTGAGCCACCTTGGCGATAATATAATTATCTTACTATACGACGTTTAAGTGTGGTACAAGACAAATTTTGGTACAATTTATTTGGTGGATATCTTAAAGGCAATCGATAATAGAAATATTTTTATAAACATCATAAATGTATTTTTTTGATCGAAGAGCTAATTTGAGTATAACTTACTAAACCTTCAGTATTCGTTGATTACTGTGCTTTTATAAGTTGGTTGAAAGAAAGACTTTCCGCAGTCAAAACTATTTCGTTTTAGAAAAAAATCGAAAACGGCTATTTAGAGCAATGTGGTGCAATGTATAAGACAACACTTATTTCTAGCCAAAATTGGCTTTAACTGATTTTGGCGGTAGCAACAGTTAAGTAAAGCGCCGGCGCTAATAAATTTTTTATACCTATTATACGTTCTGACATAAGTATTTTTACGGGTTTTTGCACTAAATTATCTGAATTTAAAGGTTTTTCTTGATTATTTTTGTTTCTTGAATTTGTTTTCTAAGTCGAAGTTTTATTAAACCTCCATTATGATTGTCGCTGGCGCCTACAACTCAAATCCTCTAAATGAAAAATAACAAGAACGACTTACGGGTTACACTTTAAAACGTTTAATTTCGTTGGTCGTTAATGATGTGACGAGCCATTAAATAATTTGTTTTTGTTAAGAAAACTTTATTTTTAAGATGGATGAAGTGGCTTAGACACGATGTATGGTACGATGGATAGATTTAGTATTTTAATTAATTCATTATGTACGTTCTCAGAAGCCCTAATAAAACGTTTTGAAGGCGTTAATGATACTTAACATATTTTTAAAATGTCTGTCTACACAATGTTAAATACGAGAAATCACCATTTGAGCTAAGAAACTCATCAGAATATTGGACTATTTTAGGTAATTAGCCTACTTTAAACACTCTCTGTATATATTTACGATAATATCCTATAAGCTTATTATGACAACTATCTCGTGCCTCTTAGTAAATGAGTCATTTAATCAATAGATCAAAAAGATAAGCTGAAAAAATTTGATGTGTTATCATTTTGGCAAAATGTTGAATCGTGTTTTATAAAGTAGAAAGATGAAAAATTAAAATGATTGATATATATTTATTATGCTTTATAGCATTGAAAACAATTTTATCATCCTACTACGTCCTAAGAGTTTTTTGTTATATAAAGCAAAAGTTTTATTTTCAAAAATACATCTTTTGGATTGTGACGTAAATTCAATGTCAATTGCAAGATGCAACACGGGCAAATTGGTTCTTCAAGGTTTTTTTATAATCCGTATTATTGTTTTTTGTTTACTGCACATTTTATGCTTTGAAAAGCTGACAGTAGTAAAATTACATACCTGAGTTTCTGTAACATTCAGCAATTTCGCCATGTCCGCTCGTTCCCCCGACGATAGATATTTCTTCACCTCGAACAACTTCTCCAACTCGAAGATCTGTCTTCCTGTGAACGTGGTCCTGGCCTTCTTCCGTCTCCCTACCCCTGGGTCCTCACCTTCTTCACTGGTCATAGACCCTTCACCACCAAGAGGCGATCGGACGTCTTCGGTTGATTTCTTCCGCTTTATTAGCTTTGTTGGATCTGTAAAGAGAATGAATAGTGAAATATACGTTACAGGTACACTTGAACGATGTAAGAATTATGTAGCTCATAAACATAATCTTTCTATAGGAAAAGTAAAGTAAATTAAGTAACGGCCTATAGGTAATCATCCCACTGCAGGGCAAAGGCCTCCATCATTGAATTCAAGTTACCACAGCAATGAGAGGTATATGTGTATCACCACGCTTGCCAAATGCAGTTTGGTGATCTTTCTATAGTGTATTATTCCGAAAACATTTGACATCCACTTTAATCCTACACAAAAAATAAACAAGGTTTAACTATAACAAGGATAATTTGAAAACAATGTTTCCAATAGGAAATATCACCAATATGTCTTAATAAGTTTCAAATCGGTTGTCTTATTTGGACTTAAAACATTGCTAATCTTTTTGTAGCATCTTCTTTATAATTTGATTGATCCCATTAAATTGTCTCTCGTCCTAGTAAGATTTCGCAGTTCATTTTTCCAAGTTCGTTCACTGATTCAAATTGGCTCACAGATTGATTTGCTAAGACCACGAGTGAAATTCTGTATTTAATAGGTTTACTGAAATTAAACAGTTATTGGCAATGAGTATCTTTCTACACCCAGTTAACAGTTATGATATTAAATTTTATAAACACAATTTTTTGAGTAGGTGGCCGCACATTAGGCTGAGCACTAGGGCTTCTTATGCAGTTGAAAAAGGTGCGATTTTACAACAATAATGTATAACCACACAATAGTACCTACTTGTAGACATCCACTTTCACCTAACAAGCATCATGAACGATAACAATTCAAATTTAACTTAATGAGTCAGGTACTCGTTTAGTTCTAATGACAGCACAGTTCAAAGGCGTAACATCTCACACATGCCATTGCAACCCTGTATTTTATTACTATAGACCGTTCTTGGCTCTTTGATAGACCTAAATAGACCTGCATTGGGATGTACCAGTGTTTATTCTGATTTATACTTCATATTGTTGGATTTACGATTCAAAATCGTGTGGGCGGGAGGAATAATAACAGATTTATCTTCTGCGTGTAATCGTCAAAGCGATGCTTCCAATTAGAGTGGCCCGGACCGTTAAATAGCCGACTATAAATAATGTTAGCTCGGAAACAGTTTCGATGTAAAACGTATTAGAATTAATGTGATTTACTGTACTGGCGGTTTCTGGATCCCAAGAATGCGCGTAAATGTTATAACAAACACAAATATTCCAGTATAAACTCATTAGAGTTTTGTACATCGATTTTTTAGGAAAAAAATCGTCAAAAAAGTGTCCCAACTGAAAATGCATCCATTTTATATAAGGATGCACTTTTATTACAACCTATATCAATCTAATACTTAGTATAACTTAACATAAATATTCATCATCTTCAAAATTTTTTATAGGCGTTCAGTATCGTTTTTAGAGCCCATTTATGAAGTAAAAATTTTAAATCAAATTTTCACCCGAAAATATTTTTCGCAACGTAGTTTTAAATTTTTACGGTCCTAAGCCTGTTATGGTATGAAGGGAAACTGAAAAACTTATGAATAGTATCGTTATGAATGAATGAGATGCGCATAGTGTTAAAAAGTGTACGTGGCCGTATCAAAACTTTTAGATTTTCGGCGGACATTTTTTAAGTGCTTTATTTTGTCATTTTTGTACTGGGCTATACCAAAAGAAAAAATCCGTCCTTTGTTTTTTATCTCGTAGATTGTTATATTAAAATTTGGAAGGTAAAATTACATCCTGTATTGGCTCGGCAAACGTAGTATAGGACGCCCTCAGGCCAGGTGGAGTGATGATTTGCGCAAGGTGGCTGGCAGGAGCTGGATGCGAGAAGCCGAGGATCGACCTAAGTGGCGTGCAACTGGAGGGGCCTATGTCCACCAGTGGACTGCGATAGGCTGATTATGATGATGATATTGGCCGGGCTATAACGTTGACACTGGCATAAAATCAACGTCAATCATTCAAATGACAACAGGTTTAAGTGTCATTTGACACTTAAACCTGTTGTCATCATTTCACTGTGAACCTAGTTCTTATTAATTGATGGTTTCGTACCTGATTGGTAAAAACGGAACCTTTTACTAAGACTCCACTGTCCATCTGTATGTCTGTTACTGGGCTGTATCTCATGATCCGAGTACGAGTAGGATGTAAGAAATAATAAACCCAGGTTAAAATTAATATATGAGTAGGGCTCCAACATAACAAATTTTTTTGCTGTTCTTTGCTCCTGATATGAGTAATAGCAACAGGTACAGGTAAACGCTTGAAATAATCACAAAATAATTTGTTGTATTTTCACTTTTAAAATTTATAAATAAATAAAACTTTTCGTTCG
Organism: Anania crocealis; assembly: GCA_949315895.1. Taxonomy (NCBI): domain Eukaryota; kingdom Metazoa; phylum Arthropoda; class Insecta; order Lepidoptera; family Crambidae; genus Anania; species Anania crocealis. The sequence goes on along the minus strand of OX438869.1, from coordinate 4,178,460 downwards.
CTAGTTCGACTCGCACTGGGCCGATTTTTGTATCAAATTTCTGCTAAGCGAGGTCAGCTTAAGCTGGAGAGGTAAGCTCATTGTGCTTTTGACTGTATTCTACTGTCAGTTTACTTGTTATATTAAGCTGAAAATGCATTGTTCCTCTTGTTGATACTAAATAATGAAGTCGTTAAGTTAATTAGCTGTTGCTATTTGTCCACTGATGGACACAGGTTTACCACAAAGAATTAAGCAGGTGATCAATCCACCGAGTAGGAGCTTCCTTTCATCATTGCCGAACTGCGCCAAGCCACCTGCCGAGCGTGACGATTATGAGAAGTCATCTTTTTTGATAGACCTGTCCTAAGATAAACAGCTGTGGGATATTAATTATGATCTTCATGAGGAGAGCCTTGAAAAACTGATCAAAGTTGGAAACACGGAGGGCAGACGAACCCGGGTCTCTAGCTAGATGGAGCGATCAAGTGAAAGTCTCATTCTCAACCAAGTTCTTCTCAGTAGTCAAAGATGCGACGGACAGGCGCCGGTGGAGGCAGATAGTACAAACTAGATGTATAACATCCAAATCTATCGATGACCACGATCCTCAGTAATGTGGGAGCGACCACAGAGAGAGATGAGACCATCAGCAAAAAGTTTTATGCAAAACTACAAGTGTAATGTAAGTTTTTTGTATTATTATTTACTTGACACATAAATTAACAATTATATTGCACACCTATTAACGGACATACTATAAATCACTCATAAACTACTTCTTTCTAAGGCTAGTTACTGGCGCCTTTCGAAGTTAACTTACATGATTTTATAACCCTTTTAAAACAGTTTATTAAATACAATAGATAAATGCAAAATTTGTATAATGTGCAAAATTAATGTATTAATTTACGCTTAATACAGAATAAAATAATGTAAATAAACAATACTACTCGTACCTAAATGGTTTGATTTGCTTCACTAGTTACAGCAAAATCTTCAATAGCCCATCAAATGTCCAATCTTTACGTACCACTAAAATCTAAATAAACCAATAGAAGCCGGGACAAGAGTAGGACGACCAAGTTAATAGATAAAAGCGGGACATGCCAGATTTAGACCCTAGTTCACCAATTCTTAAACAGCCGGTAAACAGGGATTGACGATTAATTTGACACAATTCCCATACAAAATATGTCAAATAATATTTTAAACGCTGTTTAAAACTTAAACGTCTGTTGGTGAACTCTACCCTAAAGCATAAGTAAATTAACAGCACTTTAAATATGTTATGATGATACGAATATTATACAAAATCCCGATAAATGCGGCTACAGATACTTTTATTTAAGAACAGACTTTTGTTATTTGAATTCTTATGATAACGTTGTTTACCATATTATTGCGAGGTTACAACAGTCTACATCTTTTTGTTTTTATGATGTATGGACTAATTCGATATATCATAATCACCCAGTAGTTACATACGTCTATGCCACAATGACGCCTGAGCCATGACGCAAGGCTGCCAAGAATTTTGTTTCTAATAAGGTCCAGCATTATCAAAACTTATCGTTGCCCTACAAACAAGCCAGCACTCGACGTAGCATTAATTAAAGGCCCTAAATCACATAAACCTTAACAGCCATTGTAAATTCGTCACGTAGATATGCTACCACTTTTACATTCGTAATGTTCATAGGTTAAGTTTGTTTATCACAACTAAGTTATGTCGGTTTTATTGGCCCAGTTTTACTATACCTTTTATTGCGTTTGACAGTATGGTTTGAGTACAATATTTATTAGAACTGCTGTCTTAATAACTGAGGACTTCTGAACCAAACATGCTTAAGTTAAAAAAGACGTGTGGCACTCGGAGACTGCCGTGCCGCGGTAAAGCTATTGCATAGCATGTTTTATCAACTTATGCAATTATAAAACTAAAAAGTATCACCGCTGTGCCGGTCGGAGTGGGGGGTGTTAGGTTATTTTCGTTACGGAATTTCTGGATTCGGTCTCCACGCTCAAGGCCCGCGATAGAAGCTATGCAATAGCTGAATTTTATAATTTTATGTATTTTCTAATTTTGACTTTTGTAAGTAATTAAATTTTTCTGTTATTTTGGCAGATATGGTTACCATAGGCAACCATACTGTCAAAATCCTTATTTTCTTCTAAATTCTTTTAAATTTTGGAAATTCAAAATTGTTCGATCGTGCCTCGCCCCGAGTGTTAGGTTAGGTTATTTTCGTTACGGAATTTCTGGATTCGGTCTCCACGTTCAAGGCCCGCGATAGAAGCTATGCAATAGCTTAAAAAAAATATGATAGTAACTTTTACTTAGGGCGTCATTTTGTTGCGGTTTTTTTACGTGTGTATTAATTTGCTTGTGATAAGTGTTGGGCCTATAAGCATCCTAATGCAGGCCAAAGGCCTCTATCATTGAATTCAAGTTACTACAGCAATGATGGGTACAGCCATAATCACCACGCTTTTCAAATTCGGGTTGGTGATCACAAACCGGTTGGAGAAACACTTGCTGCTTGACCCGGGGATAGTGCCCAGGACCCCGAGATCCTATAATAATAAACCGCTAGACCATGGGGCGTTACAAAATATACAACGTTACAAAAACATATTTTAATAAAAAAAAATAACTTAGGAAAGTGATTTTGATGGCGAATTTAAAATAACCATCTATTTTTACGTTTAATCAAAGTTACTCAAGCATTTAAATAGCTCCTTCATTAACATGAATGCCTACATTCATTACAAATTGCTTGGTTCTAATTAAGTAGCTAAATGAGTATACGTGAGAAACATTTCTCAAGTACGAGTAATACTTAATTTCCGAGAAATTACTTGTCAGCGTTCTAGTGCTGTAAGCGTAGCTTCAATATCGCTTACTAAACATGAATAGCTAGTCGTTTGTTTCTTGCTAAATGCTTGTTAAGTTTTATACTTAACTGGCTTTTGACTGCGACTTTGTCCGCGCAGAATAGTATCTGTATTAGTTTTAACAAAATCAGTATCGTGTTTTAGGCATGAAAGTGTAGAGCAGAACCGTCCTTAGAAAAGTGCAATAACTCGGGAATTTAGGCTAACTGACTTAAGTACATATCCGACATCGGGAAAATAAGCTCTATATTTCCTCCTTAGATGCTTTTTTTCTGTCGTATAGTAAAGATTTCAAGTTAATACCTATAATAGTTACGAAGATACACACAAAACAGATTTTTAATCTTTAATTGCGATTTGCGCGAAAGTTAAAGATTTGTCCAAAACCAAGTTATTGCACTCTTCATAAGAACGGCCGACCTGGAAGTCATTGAACCGACTCAGAACTCAGGTCGGCCGGAGTAAGGATAATCTGCGCAGGTGGGGGTTCTCTGGTGTTCTGGACGATCGGTGCGAGTGTGGTTATCCCATACAAACAATGGACCACCTATTATCCTGCCCTGCGTGCCCCGAAAGCTGCTCGCACGGGGATCTCCTTCAGGCCAATGAAAGGGCAGTAAAAGTGGCTGAGTTTTGGTCCAATAAAATTTGAATTTGCTTTCGACTCGAAGAAGAAGAAGAATAAGAACGGCAAATAATAATATTATTTGTACAAAGCTTATGTCATTCAATAAAGTAACTTTGATTAGTAAAACAATATTCTAAATCTGTTTTATAAATCCAGAGATTTATAAAACAGATTTACAATATTTATACCCCCTACAACCTCACAAAATTTACCTCTTTATAATATTAGTATAGATAACTCTTATGATTCATCCATATTGTTCATTTTTAGGGTTCCGTACCCAAAGGGTAAAAACGGGACCCTATTACTAAGACTTCGCTGTCTGTCCGTCTGTCCGTCTGTTCGTCGCTCTGTCACCAGGCTGTATCTCAAGAGCCGCGATAGCCAGACAGTTGAAATTTTCACATATTATGTATTTCTGTTACCGCAATAACAATAAATACTAAAAACAAAATAAAATTAATATCTAAGGGGGACTCCCATACAACAAACTCGTTTTATTGGCCTTTTTGGTACGGAACCCTTCGTGCGCGAGTCTGACTCGCACTTGGTCGGTTTTTTATTTTATAACTAAATGAAATGTAATTTTATTTGTACAAAAATTTGTAGCCACAATTTCATTTCTGTTCGTTAAAGAAACACTTTACTATACATACAGGGTGTCCAGTAAGTACCACGACAAACTTAAGGAGAAGCAAGATGCAAGGAACAGCTATCATACAAAAAAAAGACCCTGTAAAAGTATAGTTATCGAGATACTGTTTTTTTTAGAAAATGTCGAAATGAACACTTTTTCCTTTTGTTTTGTACTGTTGTTGGCCAAGCATCAGAAATAAGGTCTAAAGCTAATAATAAACTTTTGTTCCATTATTAACCACTTCTTTTGTCAGTAATAACCGCAGTTTCATTTAGGTAAAATCATTACTAAGAATTAAGTGAATCTGAGCCCCTTACTTACGAAAATAGCCACTACTTTTTTTGTTATTCTTTTAAATAAATGATGTGATACCTTTTTGAAATCCCTAGGAAACAATCAAATTTATAGGGCTACGTGCAGCGATAGTTCTATACATTTTTTTTTTACCATAGTAGGTCAAAGTGTAGAATAAGCAGTATCTCGAAAATTATGACACTTTTACAGAGGCCACTTTTTTTGTATGATAGCTGACCCCTACACCTTGAGTTTGTCATGGCACTTACTCGACACCTGTATAAAATTGTAACAGGCCAATGTCTGAATAACAGATATTAAAGAAAAACTAACATGGCAAGTTTTTATTAAAGCAATTATAGAAGCCTAAAGAGTTCTTGAATTGTTTGTCTGTCTACACACTGCATCATGCAAAAGCGAATGCATGAAATTAAAATTCTAAAGACACGCTATGTTGCTATCATCATCATCATCAGCCTATCGCAGTCCACTGCTGGACATAGGCACATGAATATTTACTCATGTGACATAGGCCTATCCAGTTGCACGCCACTTAGATCGCTATGTTGCTATAGTTTTATCTAATTCCACGCAAATAAATTCTCAGTGAAAAGCTAGTAAAAAGTTTTTTTTTATCTAGGTAGAAATGTACTTTTTAACTCATCAAACACGAAAAGTGTGGGTTAGGGGTTAAGGCCACATTTGCTGTGGGACGTCACCTACCTTTAAATATAATCAAACTGCATCGTTCAGTGTATAATTGTACACTATTCCGATTTAATTCGGCCTCAAACCGTCCGCAATTAAAATACTTGGCTTCGGGCCTTGGCAAGACTTGTGGGATCGAGTCCCGTTCATAGCGGCCCTCATTCATAATCTGAGTGGGAAGAAGTGACGCTAAGTAACAAATAATATTATAAATAACGCACATGTAGATGAATACAAACACAAAAGTTTATTTCTAGACACTTAGATATAGTAATAACCTGAATAACCAAGCTTTGCTTGGCTTTAAAAAGAAAATAAGACAACGTTTTCAAAAAATTCAACCCTTAAGTACATTTATAGCCCCTGAAACCTCCTTCATACTACATTTCATGAAAATCGTTACAGCTGGTTCCGAGATTCAGATGTATACTATATATCTATGTTTATTAGACAGAGAACCTTGTTCCAACATCTAGTAAATGGAATAACAGTAAAAGAGGACAAACAACAAGAAAACGGATTGACTTTCATGGTCTATCTAGTGGTCATTCAGGAACATTTTAAATATCTCAAGCGCGTAACATGAATTTGGCTATTATGACTGTGACTATCACCTTATATCAAGTATATTTTAGAGTTACCTACATCTGTTTTGATCTTGTTGTGTGATATATTCTGTTTCTTCTTTGTAGGTATGGCTCTACTCCATTGGGGCTATCACACTGTTAATGATTATTTAAATGATAGAAATGTAAGGCATTAAGTTGTCAAAGCTCGTACTTGCTTAAACCTTGTAAAAATTACCTTACCTTGTAAAAATTTATTTAAAAAGAGGCTGACCAAGTTTAATAGTGATCGAGTTTCTTGCGCTGCTTCTCCTCGGCACTAGCCCAGACTTGTCCCGAAGCAGTGGTAGGTTTAAATATTGGGACGTGTAAAAGCGCCTCCTGGGGCCTATTTGCAGAAATAAAACTGATTTTAACTGATTGATTATCAAACAAAACCTTCCAAAACACAACTATTTCCGCCCCTTACAGAGTTCCAGACCCAAGCCACTTTAGAAAAGATCTAGTACTTAGTTTTATGAAATAACAAATATCAATCCACATAGCCCGCAAATTTTGAATAGTTTAAAATAGTCTCTACCGTCTCTACTCTACATAGTAATATTATTTATTGAACCAAACTGGCATGGAATATCTCTGACTTCATATTATCAATGACTTTACAAATATAAAATTTTTCCTAGACTGAAACATTTAAACTTGCTAATGGGCAGAAAATCTATCCGATTTATTTAATTCTCACCGTTTGATGCTGGTTCCTTGTGGCACCAATTTAATTATGTTTTTGTTCATTTCACATACAGCAAAATCTTTTTTTTTTGCGTAATATTAAATTTAACACAGAACTCGTTATTTTGATAATATTTGTTATAATATTTATCTAAAAATATATAGGATACGATTGATCCGCCTGCTAAAGTACCATTCCCGATTGGACAAATTAAGAAAATAAATGTGATATAATTATTAAATAAATAATACGGTTTACCTATATAATAATAATTAAACTATAAAATTTAACGGAATAATGTTTTTCAATATTGGATATTTGTGTTCCCTTCGTTATTTCAGATTTCTACAAAAACAAGAGTTACAATAATTACTTACTTTGGTCTCAGAACAGTGTAATGTAACCACATTTATACATAATTCAAGAGCTTAAGGCGCTAATATACCTTACAAAGCCGCAAAGGTACGCTTCTTCTTTATAAAAATATGTTATCTCGTAATTAAGTGGAAATTTTGAATAACGGTAAAAAATCCGTTAATACTCGAATTTTCTAATACCTTTTATAAGATTATTAAGCTATTGCAAAGCTTCTATCGCGGGCCTTGAGCGTGGAGACCGAATCCAGAAATTCCGTAACGGAAATAACCTAACCTAACACTCGGGGCGAGGCACGATCGAACAATTTTGAATTTCCGAAATTTAAAAGAATTTCGAAGAAAATATGGATTTTGACAGTATGGTTGCCTATGGTAACCATATCGGCCAAAATAACAGAAAAATTTAATTACAAAAGTCAAAATTAGAAAATACATAAAATTATAAAATTAAGCTATTGCATAGCTTCTATCGTGGGCCTTGAGCGTGGAGACCGAATCCAGATATTCCGTAACGAAAATAACCTAACACCCCCCACTCCAACCGGCACAGCGGTGATACTTTTTAGTTTCATAATTGCATAAGTTGATAAAAAATGCTATGCAATAGCTTTACCGCGGCAGTCTCCGAGTGCCACACGTCTTTTTTTTTTAATTCAGGCACGAAGTAACAAAATAAAATACAACCAAAGGTTTTAATTTCCTCATTATTTCAAGACGAAAGTCTTTAAGAACTGCGTGTTTTCAGTGATGAATAAGCTTATGGTGCTAAAAAGTGGTCTCTTAATATGGGTCTCAAAGGAAGGCATAGCAGGCAATTGAGAGATAAAAAGCACAGATATGTGCTAGGTAATCAGAAATGGAAAAATCAGTAGGACTAAGATATCCGTCGTCGCACGAAGAATTGGCGAGCTAAAGTGGCAGTAGACTAGACACATACTATAAGAAATAAGATTGAATGGCGACGGCGCACGGAACGTCCTTTACCAGGTAGACAAAAGATCTGGGGCCTTATTCAGCTATTTCAATCGCAGTTCGATCGTGATTGAATTGGACGATTTTGACATTTAGCCCATACTAGAACTGACAAAAACCTGCTATTTAATTACGATTGTGATACGATTTGGTAATGCGAATAAGGGGCCTGGTAAAGGTCGTGGAAAGTCGTTCAATACGGGTGGCGCAGGATAAATCGTTGTGGAGATCCTTATGGCAGGCGTGCGTCTAGTGGTAAGCGTCGTAATGCTAATATTAGCTTTTGTCCGCGGCTTCGCTCGCGTTAAATTCGGGGTAACAATAAAATTTCAGCCCCTCTTTTAAGGGATTGGGAGCAGATTTCCAAAAAAAGTTATGCACGATTTTTTTGTTAGTTATAAATAGTCCACATACCAATTTTTAGCTTTCCACCTTGAAAATTGCTGAATGCTCTATACAAACTTTCCGCCCCCCATTTTTATGAAGTGGGGGGTTAGAAAAAGCCAAAAGTAACCTATGTCACTCTCCATCCCTTCAACTATCTCCACTAAAAAATTACGACAATTTGTCTATCCGTTTTGCCGTGAAAGACGGACAAACAAACAGACACACACATTTTCCCATTTATAAGTTTAAACATATTGAAAATATTAAGATAAATACTTGATAAATATTAAAGTATGGATGATCAAATATTATTATTATGATGATGAAAGGTTCACACTAGGGAAGAATCTTAATGAAGCTGTTAGTTGTAATTCGATCTCAGTCATTATGTCATCATGACTGAGATCAGGATAAGAGATAAAGATAACAAAATGGCGCTAGTCTACCGGTTCAACAATCGAAATATTCAGATACCTAAACGGTCTAACAAGCTACAAATAGTTCAATATCTCCGAGAATATCAATGAGACATCTCACAGACATAGTAGACGTGATATTTCGTATCATATTATTGCGTCTGCCCGATCTGACGATGGAAATACAGTTATACCAATTCGCTACAATAAGAACGTAAGGTGTATGAATTATTATCCATATTGCATAAACAGTAACATAATCAATGTTGTATAGTAGCAAGTATGCACACGCACTTTATAAAACTTGTAGTTGATTGCCCATGTCAACTTTGATTTTATTTGCTCTGTTTTATAAAAGGAATTCGTTATTGGCTATTAGTTTAGTATGTAAGACTAACATAATTTGTACTAAGAGCTGTGAATTTTATAACAATAAAAAAAAGTTAAATTACGTTTATATTTATCTGGTTTCGTGTCCAACTTCACGAATCTTGATGATTTTTAAGACTTATAAAAGAGCGTCTTTTCAAAATGTACTGCACATCGCTCTACTCGAGTAGTCTGTGGACAGACTAACCCCCGTATTTATAAAGAAGTAATTACTTATTGCTTAGGAAAGTCATAACTTAAGATGTTACTATACCTAGTGCTCACGTGAAGGAAATGGATCACCATTAATAGACATATTGTTTGGCTGAGAATGCTAACTTTTCATAGTTCTAACTTCCAATAACTACTGATTAAGGACTACAAACTGTCACCTAAGTAATTACTTTTAGTCAAGTAATTACTTTTACTTGTTTATTCATATAAATACGGGTGTAAGACACGAAGAATTCGTACGGGGCCGGGGCCTTGCGGATCTAATATGCCTTCAGGGCACTGTTGAAGCTGCCACGTTTTTGTAGCGCCTTAGCAATGTTTGCACACGCAGGGGCAGAGGTGGATAGCTTTGGTGCCATCCTACGCAAAAATCGGCTTCACCACTTCGCCGAATACGAGGTAGCAGTAACAGTGTTTTGAGGGCTATAGACGCCACCGGGGACTGTCCGTTTGTTGGCCATTTAGTTAGAATTACAATGTCCCTTGTAGAATATAAGTACTAACACAACTACAAGTTTACTAACACAATGGATCATGTAGCTGTCCGAAAATAAACATTTTTATTTTTATATTATTTTTTATTTACGAATCAAAATTTAAATGGGACCGATTAAAATTTAAAAACAATTTGGTTAATGGCTTTTAAAACAAAAAAAGAAGATTTCACAAAAATGTTTTTAACCGGCTATTTTGTGTCAAGAATTTTGATCCTGCATAAATTGGAGACTGTTCAGTGTTCACGTGTTTCGTCGGGTTTTTTTTGTAAAACATTTTTTTTATTTACTCGTTGGCTGCAACCGCATCCCGTATTCTTATTAAACAAGATGGAAAGATCTAAGTCTCATTCAACAACTGTACAATAAATGACCCAGAAACATCTAAATAACATCCTAACCTAAACATCCTACAAACATTTACTATAAAACATTAAGAGGAGTATAAAAAACCTCTAACCGCACATAAAACTTCTACCGCATATAAAAGTAGAGTGAATTGTGACGGACAAACAAACAGTCGAACCCATATACACACGTTCGGCAGTAGGTGTTATGGGCCAAATGATGGGGGACACCTGGACCACAGTAGAAGTTACATACAGTAACGTCTTCCTAGACGTAGGCTAAAAAGTTTTTTACCTTCTTAAATATAATATGACACGACTACCATATCTAAGACTAGCTGTTGCCCGCGACTTCACACGCGTCAATTTCTGTTATTATGATCGCGATTATTTTTGCCACAATTTTCACTGATGTTTCGCTCCTATTGGTCGCAGCGTGATGTTCTAAAGCTGTGTGAAGTTCTCAATAAATAGACTATCCAACACAAAAATAATTTTTCCATTCGAACCAGGAGGTAGTACTTCCCGAGATTAGCGCGTTTAAACAAACAAACTCTTCAGCTTTATAATATTAATATAGATATAGTCGGTCTAATGATCAAAATACCAACACCTTTTAGGTGAACTTTACAGAAGGAAGAAAAATAAAAATAATTTTTACTATTTTTAAATTGCCACTTGTCGAAAGATTGTCAACTGTGATGGTAAGTCTTCTTCTGTTTTTTTCATATTCATCACGTCTATATTTCAAGGATAGTCTGGTGTTAGTGTTTCCTAAAACGCTTATTACAGGAATCTTACTTAGCTTATCTTACAGGAATTACAGGAGCTTTTTTACGACTTCCATTTTGCAACAGACACCTGTACCAACAGCTGAACCCAGAACCCTTACGAAGTAGGGGAACCACGTCACCAGCCTAAATCACCAACCCGGTGCCTTGAGGGATGTTTTGTTTTGCAATTCATATATTTCAAGTACTTGAATATATGAGGTTTGATCTACTTGATACTTAAAATCAGCTATCTACTTTATAAAACATAGATAACGGATAACCATTAAGTATCTTTACATATTTGGATCGCGGTACAGTCGGGTCTCATGATTGTATTAGAAAAACTCCCCGCATGTTAGCACCCTTGCAGTTACTCAATAACCAGCCTATTTGAAGTAAACCTACTGTACCATAAGCACACTCTACTGCGGCAGATCGGTATAAAACGGATATACAATGTTTATGTTTGGTTTTAAGAGCTGGGATTATGTGTCGCTTTCGTAAGACGTAATAGTGTTTTGGGAAGAATAACATAACAGAGAAGGATCAGTTTGTGTTAATATGACTACAGTGGCTGTGACACCTGCATTTGACTGCAGTTGTACCGCGGTGGTTGGTGCTATTCTATTTTAAGCACTATCTGGCACCAGTAAGCAGTATTTTATCTTAACACTGTCACAGATAATAAACTGTTATGGATAAACGTAAGCTAGTGCTAAGAAGATTAGTGCAAAACATTTTTTTCCTGTTAACATCTTTTTACTGGTGAAACGCATTGAAGTTTTTCGTGTATCGGTATTAATAGGTAGTAATTGCATTAGATAATGCCATAATGTAGAACAGATTGCTTTTTTGAGGGATCTACCGGCCGGAAGCCAGCCGAGTCACATAAATGTATTTGATTATGTACCTACCTCCAACATCCCCGAGAAAACAATTGACTTTGACTTTGGCTTATTATGATATAACAGCTTCATAGATGTTTTTAACTACTTATTTATAGAAATTAAATTGCTGGGGTTAAGACAACAGCACGTCAAACTACCACGAAACGTCAAATTTTCTCAATTGATATTGATCTCTACTTGTTGGACTTAAAGTTGAAAATCAATTTAATGACCTTTAACTTTTTGGGTAGGTTGACCTGCCGTTGTCTGCCGTGATAAACAATCGACGCCCACTGCCGGACTTAGGCTTATTATGATATAACAGCTTTATAAATGTTTTTAACTATTTATTTATAGAAATTAAAATGCTGGTGTACATTTAACATACAATTCCTTAAATTACAATTAGGGCCTTGGGTGGTTACCTAAAAATAGTAATAGTCTAATAGGCTAAATTCAGCAACTAACCAGTCAATTAACTGTTAAGTTTATTAGTGTTGCCTGCTATAAGTAGCAAAGTAGCTTCGGTTACTGACACTACTCAATAATTATTTGTTATAATATTGTACACATTATCGAAATTTTTATTGAAGGCTCATTAATTTAAAGAAAGCTCTCATAGCCCAATGCTTCTTAGTGATTAGTTCTGTCACTAATTTTAAGCAACGCTGGGAGCAGTTACTAGTTGGATGGGCGTTTCCGTACTTCGGAGGGTAGGTACGTTAACCCGTCGGTACCGGCTGTTGTCACGAGATAACAGCCGTTAAGCCCTATTGGAGGCCTTCGGGCGGCTTGAGGAACGTCCAACGCGGGGTGATGTTGCCACAGCATCGCTCTTACGTGCACCAACCCGCACTACTAGGTCAGCGTAATGGAACTAAGGCCTTAACCCCTCTCCATAAAAAGGAGAGAGACCCGTGCTCAACAGTGAGCGAAATTGGTTGTTACTTTTTTTTATTGTAATCCTAAATCACACCAGCAATTTTATTACTTAAAAAAAACAGTTTTAAAAGCATAGTATGCAGTTTGAATCCTGGCATCAAGTTTATCTTCATGCCAAAGAGACAGAAGATCACTCCCTCTCAATAACATAACATAAATAACAGCACCACACTACTAAAACAAAACAATGTTGGAGTCTATAAGGCGACCGCAGCTAAATGGCTTCAAAGATCACTTCCTACCAAGGATTTATAGCGCGATAAACAGTTTTGATGCTTTGAAAATAAAATATGCTAATTGGAGGTTGGTTTGACTTTTAATCATCGTATTTGTACCTGTTTAATTAATTGTCTTAGTATCATAGGAAACGGATACGTGTCTTTTACTATTTAGAAATATTAGTATTTTAATAGATTTTATCTAAAAATTTGATTAATTGCACTTCGTTCACACATAACATACACATAATATCATGATACATTTGAGCAAAAACAGTAATTTAATACATACAATTTGTATTCCTTGTTAGTGTGTACTTTTGAGTACTTTTGATCCTATTACTTATTATTGTTTATGTTTCGTTACCTCTTTTTATGTTCCTTTCTTTCATACCACTGACACTGATGCTTGTAAAATCCAAATTTTTATTACTCTCTGATCAATGGTCCTATCCTGTTAAAGTTACGCTAATTCCGATAAAAAATAGAAATGTATAGCCGCTCACGTCTCATCCACAAAATTAAGACTATTTAAGTACCCTATACCTAATTTCTTATTAGTTTTCGTGACATATACGTCCAAATCACACATCACTGAGCACGGTGGATATCACGTTATGTAAATACATACGATTAATAATATCCAATTAAATACCAATAAATTAATCGCACATTCAATGTTTGCTCAAACCTACCGATTTCGGGGCTTAGTTTCGACGATATGGCATTGAATTATGTGCTTAATTGTATAAGTATAGGTGTTAATATTCTGTGACATGTCTAATGTTGCCTAAATGAAGGAGCGTATCAAATGTCGTAATTAATTAATGGAACATTGGCCGAATCGAAGTGAACGGAACCAGTGCTGGAATGTTTCGACATAACACTTTCTATACGCAGTAATTGTGATTTAATAAGTTGCCAATTAGTAAAAAGTAGCTTAATTATTTTGTCAATAGCGTCTTGCAGCGTAGCAAGGTTGTTCAACATATTTCATTGTACTTTTTAGTTGACATTGGCTTAAGAAAAAATTCTCTTGAAATCACTTGGTCAAATAAAATAAGGTTCACTGGACTAGCCCCTGAACATGCGTTTTTTCAAAAGAATACTTTTGCCACTATTGCAACGCTTGGCAGGCGGCTTGGCGATCCCAGTCTGGCTAATGTTTTGCAGAAGTCATCAAATTAATCACCACTTCAGCCACGTCGCCCACTGCTGGACATAGGCCTCCTCTTAGGAGCTCCACAACGATCGGTCGCGCTACCCGCATCCAGTAAAGAAGTTGGGAACTTATACAACTTTATTACCTTCTTGCCGAGTAGGCAGACTTCAATTGTTTATCATATTTGCGAATTTTCTTTTTTGACAAGTTATAAGAAGGCACAAGTATTTTAATTTGATGATATAGTTTGCGATGGTGCTTTGAGAAATAAACCTTTGGAGGAAGAATTAAATTTTAGTTGAATCCACACCGATTAAGGGGACTACTAGAGCTAAGTGTTGCCCCCAATTGATTTAATTTTATTACTTCTAAACAAAATCAAATCTCAAAAAACTAGAACAGTATCATTTTAGAAAATTTACTCTAGTATTTATTTAATTACAGTAAATTTTTCATTTAGTTGTTTATAAAGTCGAATTTGTCGCTAACGGCAAAAGCGGCCGCTTTTAGCAATAATGTGCCATACAAAAGAATGCCATAATGAAAAACAGTTAACAGTGATTCAATAAATATGTACTAGAGGTAATTTGCTAAAATGATACTGTTCTAGTTTTTTGAGTATTGATTTCGTTTAGAACGTGGAATGGAATGGAAACGTCAGACATAATACTTAATTAATATATGATAGTGTTAAATTCCCATGAATGTACGAGTATAAGTAACGGCCAATAAACATCCCACTGCAGGACAGAGGCCCTTCATTGAATCCAAATTTACAACAATGATAGTTACAGGCATACAGGATGAAATTTTAACCACCTTCCAAATTTTAATATATCAATCTTCATTCACTAGCCCTGTTCCCAGGTCATCTGGGGTCGGCGCAGTATGTTTTCCTCTTCTATACAATCCTGTCAGTCGTCATCGAGTCGTTTACTCCCTTCTCAATCATATCCTTTCTAACACAATCAATCCATCTCTTTTTAGGTCGCCCTCTACCCGTCCATCCATCAACAGTCATATTCATCACTCTTCTTGTCATGTGCTCTTCGTCTCTTCTCATCACATGTCCATACCATGATAGGCGATTTCCTTTCAACTTTTCTACAACGGTGCTACTTTCATACTTCCTCTAATATATTCATTTCTTATTTTATCCATTTTTGTCACTCCACACATCCACCTTAACATTCTCATTTCTGCTGCATGCAATCGTGTCTCATCAACCTTCTTTACGGCCCAGCATTCCGATCCATAAAAATCAAAATTAAAAATCAGTTAAAATCAGTTTTATTTCTGCAAATAGGCCCCAGGAGGCGCTTTTACACGTCCCAATTTAAACCTTCCACTGCTTCGGGACAAGTCTGGGCTAGTGCCGAGAAGAAGCAGCGCAAGAAACTCGGTCACTATTGTCAGCCTCTTTTTAAATACATTTTTACAAGGTAAGGTAATTTTTACAAGGTTTAAGCAAGTACGAGCTGGGACAACTTAATGCCATACATTTCTATCATTTAAATAATCATTAACAGTGTAATAGCCCTTTTTCATTAAAATAACTTTGACATACGATTTAAGTTTATGTACAGGGAGTTCAGCAATATCCTTTGGTAATTTGTTGAAAATACGGATACAATTTCCCATAAACGATTTTCCTACTTTTCGCAGTCTGAAGCCTGGAACGGCAAGTTTATCTTTATTTCTAGTATTGAAATTGTGTACGTTACTTTTCTTAAGAAATAAATGTATGTTCTTACGAACGTAAACAATATTCTCGAGAATGTATTGAGAAGACACTGTAAGTATATTAATCTCTTTGAAGAGCTCTTTCAGCGAGTCACGGGGTCGAAGGCCGTAAATAGCCCGTACAGCACGTTTTTGTAATATAAAAATTGACTCAATATCTGCCGCTGAGCCCCACAACAGAATTCCGTATGACATTATGCTATGAAAGTAGCTAAAATATACTAATCTTGCCGTTTCAACATCAGTCAATTGCCTTATCTTTCTCACAGCATAAGCAGCAGAACTAAGTCTTCCAGACAGCACCCTAATATGAGCACCCCATTGCAAATGAGAGTCTACAGTTATACCTAAAAAGGTAGTTAAATCTACAGAGTTTAGTGGTTCATCTTTAACAATTATATGAGTAGCAGCAAATCTTACATTGGGCATGGTAAATTTTACACATTTTGTTTTATTTGCATTTAGTAAAAGATTATTTGTTGTAAACCAATGTAATAATTTAGAGAGGGTATTGTTAACATCATCAAATGAACATTTGCCCCTCTTAGTTTTAAAAATCATTGATGTGTCATCTGCAAACAATACCATCTCACAAAGATTATGTAAATAACACGGAAGGTCATTTATATAAATTAAAAATAGCAGGGGTCCTAATACTGATCCCTGAGGGACACCCATAATAAGGGCAGACCCTGAAGACTCAGCTCCATTTATGCAAACCTTTTGTGTTCTGTCCTTAAGGTAAGAACTTATTAGATCCAAGGAATCATTCGATGCACCATAATGTTTAAGTTTTTTAAGTAATGTTACATGGTCGACACAATCGAAAGCCTTTGAAAGGTCACAAAATACACCTATGGCATCTAGCTTACTCTCCCAAGCATTAAACACATGTTGTAGAAGAGCAACTCCAGCATCGGTAGTATTTCTACCTTTTCTGAAACCATATTGGTTGCTATTTAATAATTTATTTACACTAAAGTGTGATAAAAGCTGATTAAACATTATTTTCTCGAAGATTTTACTTAGCACTGGCAAGATAGATATAGGTCGAAAATTGAAGGGGTCACATTTTTCGCCAGACTTAAATAAAGGAATGATTTTGCTAAACTTCATTAAAGTTGGAAACTGTCTATCATCAATACATTTGTTAAAAATAATAGCGAGTTGAGGGGCTAATGAACTTATAATTGTATTGATAATGCTGACAGAAATTCCCCAAAGATCCTCCGTTTTTTTCATATTGAATTCTCTAAAAGTTTTTGTAATTATGTCAGGGTTTATATGCCTAAAATTAAATAAAGAATTGCACTCATCGACAACAGACTTGAGAAGGGATTCAGCTAGATCAGCAGAAGAAGCAAGCCCTTTAGTAGTAGAGGGTGCTATATTTGAAAAAAAATTCTCAAATGTATTTGCAACCTCTGTGTTCGTGTTTATTAGCTTATCCCCTAACTTGAGAGAGTAAGTAGGATTATTTGGTTTTACTCTACATGTCTCTTTATTAATAATATTCCAAGTAGTTTTTGCCTTATTGTTGGAAGCCGAAATTAAATTATAAAGATAGATTGACTTCGCTTTTGCACATACTAATTTAAATAACTTAGAGTATTTTTTAACATGTTCTATAATATGTGGGTTTTGAGAATCTGCCTTTAAACTATATAAATCATATAATGTTTTTCTGCTTTTATAAATACCAGGTGTAGCCCATTCATTAAACTTACACTTCTGTTTATTTAATTTTACTTTTTTCTGTTTAAAATGTTCATCAAATTCATTTTTAACTAAACCAAAAAGATTCTCATATAATTCATCAACATTCTGATCATCATGCTTTAGCAAATTTACACCCTCTTTAATTTTTTCTTTAAATTTTTCTATTTTATTAATAGTAAATTGCCTATACACAGAATCTACTTTATTAGAGACATAATGGTGCTCGAACGATGCTTCTTGTCCACTGTGGTCCGAAATAAGACAATTTAAAATGGATTTTTTTAACACTCCACCATCACAAAAAATATTATCTAAGCAAGTAGCTGATGTGGGCGTTACTCTGGTGGGTTCATTAAAAAAATTAAATAGATTATACGACTTAAAGAGATTAAGAAACCGGGTGGACGACTGCGTTTCTTCTAATATATTAACGTTGAAATCCCCACATACGACTACTTTCTTATTCGATTTTGAGAGCTTTTTCAGAGCCTCGTCCATAACAGATTCAAAAACGTGGTAGTTAGCTTTGGGGGGGCTATACACGCTAATTATGATATATTGTTCCAGCTCAGCACACGCTAGTTCAATAGTTCGTTCAACCGAGAGCGACACAATGTCTTTGCGTTCTTTACATTTTAATTCATTTTTTACAAGAATAAGTGACCCCCTCTTGGTGCAGACTCCCTTATGAGCGAACTAGCGACTTTATAATTTTCAATGTTTAATATTAGTTGATGTTTTTTAAACCAATGTTCTGTAAGACATATCACATGAACATTATAATCTTGTAGAAATAATCCTAAACCTAATTCTTTGCCGGCCAGGCCTTGTATGTTTTGATGAACAATATTAAAATACTTATCAGGCCTAGCTTTTGTCTTTCCTCTTAGTTTAAAGCCTCAGAGGTCGTCAATGGAAAAATATTTAAATTAGTACAAGTACTAACATGTTCATAAAATATATTTTTGCTTTTTTTAGCAAAAAAGTTAATATTTATATTATATGCTAACAAAGTAGCAATTTGTTTTTTTATTTTATGAGGCAGGTGTACAGAGCCGCCTGTCAAAATAAAACTATTTTTAATAAATTTGTTTGTGTCAAAAAACACAAACTTGTCACTATGTCTTTGACATAGGTTATGTAATAAAGTATTCATTAAGTGAATACTCATATTAATATTATTCAAATTATTTTTACAGAATGGAAAGGCACAGAGGAATATTTTTTTAACACATAATTTATCCAAAATAGAAAATGATTTTATAATACTATTTTTGGTGATTTTTTGACTATCACCTAACATTAAAATAATGGTACTTGAGGCTGAAAATACTTGAGTATTTACATTAAGGCAGGTCGTATCATGGTCTTATATATTTTCCCCTTTAGTATCAAAGGTTGTCGTGACCTGCCTCCATTTCATCCGACCTGAGTTGATTCGCTGCTTGACATCCCTGTCGATGTTACCGTCGCTCTGCACGAGAGACCCGATGTACCGAAAGTCGGAACAGACTGGTAAATTTATCCCGTCAAGCGTTATGGGCATAGGTCTGGAGAGACCTCCAAAATCGCAGAACAGGTATTCTGTTTTAGTCCTACTGACTTTAAGGCCAACGTTCTCCAATCTCCGCTGCCACTTCTCCAGCCTGTTTTGGACCTCTAGAGCATCTCCAGCTACCAGCACAATGTCGTCGGCGAAAAGCATACACTAAGGTGCCTCCTTCTGTATTTCCGATGTCAAGGCATCCATTACCACTAGGAAGAGGTAAGGGCTAAGTGCCAAACCTTGGTGCAAGCCCACAGTGACATTAAAGCTGGTAGTAGTACCGACTACAGACCGGACTTGGGTACTGCATCTGCTATACATAGCCTGGATCAACTGCAGGTTTCCTTGCACAACTTTTTTCTTTATTATTTTTTTCTTTTTTTATCAATCTACGAGACAAAAAACAAATGACGTATTAAGTATATAATTTTTGATACGGCCGCTTAGCAACACTTTTTATACGCGTTGCGAATCTAATTCATTCATTACGATACTATTCATAAGTTTTTGATTTTCCTTTCATACCTTAACAGGTCTAGTACCATAAAAATTTAAAACTATATTGCGTAAAATATTTTTGGGTGACAACTTGATTTACATTTTTTACTTCATAAATAGGCTCTACATAAAATATTAAACGCCAATAAAAATTTTGGAAAGTGGTTAAAAATTTTAAAAGCGTGGTTTATACAGGATGTAATTTTAGCTTAAAATTACATCCTGTATAAACCACGCTTGCAAAGTGCATGTTCAAAAATCCTTGCAACGTTCGAAAATTCTAAACTCTTGTTCCCGACCCGGATATCGAACCCTGGAACCCGAGATTTTGGTCCGGTATCTTAACCTTGTTAACGATCAATTAATTAAAAGTAAAGTAACATCCTATAAATCTATAATCATCCCACTACAAGGAAAGGGCCTCCATTATTGTTTTCAAGTTAAGAGGAAACACTACGGGCGAGGGAATTGAAAAATAGGTATTCGTAAAATCTATTGCTGTCGCGCAGTGCCAAACGCCTTCACCGCATACTGTGATAGAGACAACTGTTTCTTGGACCGAAAATACCTACTAAAAGCACACCAAATCAACGCTTCGTAGTCCCCCGATCACTTTTCCAAAACTAGACCGTTTTAAATACTTTTTTCATTAAAAATTAAAGAAAGGCTTTGGCCGTGTTCGTATGTTTTCCTTTTTTTCTAAAATTCAGCCAAATTTGTTTTCTGGATGTTTGAACACAGCGGAAAATCTGGCAAATTTTTTCGATTTTTGAGGGCTCATATCTTTTTTATTAAATAATTTATGAAAAAAGTGACAACATGATTAAAGTGGCCATAGATTTTTATAATAAATATTATTGCTCTACTGGCATTATTCAGGGAGGAAGCAGGGGACTACGTTTGTATGGAAAAACGGCCGTGGTATTTCCTCAGCCGCCTGAGACATAATTTTTCAAGTTTATATACAGCAGTATGGTTCAAATAATTATGCAACGCAAAAGTTTAAAGGAAGTTATAGTTATTCTACTCATCAATACCTTAATACGGCTAAATTAAAGAGACTTGAATATGCAAATATGTTAATTCCTTGACTGTACATCTATCTGCGCCGGCGCAGTTAACGGCCAATAACGATGGCAAACAAACCACGACCTGATTGGGCTATTAGCCCTGTATTTAGATCGGGACAATGTTTAATGACTCCGACTGCTAAAAGTACCGACATGGATGATATTAGACCGAGTGCCACATTTAGGTATGAGATCTCGTTAGGGTTGCATAAAGTTAGCTTTAACGTATTGTAATAAGAACGTATTTTCAATCAGTTTAAAGTCAAATTCAAAAATTCACACAACGTTGGTATACTTTTTTATGATATTTAAGCAACTTAATTGCAATTATAATATCAGCATTTGAACTTGAAAAACTATTATGTCTTATATGGGACTCGAACCCGCACCTTGACACTATGTCACAGCACGAATTTTCCAAACATATTCTTATCCCTGTAAGGCATCGTAGTTTCATCAAGTGTTAGAAGTTTGCACTTTTAACACCCAAAAGAAACATCTTAACAGATGTTTGACAGTCAATTAAGATGAAACAGCTATTTAAATACTTTGTATGATATTTTAGCAACTTAATTTCTGATTCGAGTCCCGCAATATTTTAGCAAGTTTCAATGCTGATACTATACATATAGTTATGTGATAAACCATAAACCATATAAAAACTATACTAACACATAATTTAATCAACTCTCTTATTACACTAGCTGTTGCCCGCGACTTTGCCCGCGTCAATTTCTGTTATTATGATCGCGACTATTTTTGTGACACTTTTTGCACTTATACTTCGCTTCTATTGGGCGCAGCGTGATGTTATATAGCCTAAAGCCTTCCTCGATAAAAGGAATATCCAACACAAAAAGAATTTTTCAAATCGAACCAGTACTTCCTGAGATTAGCGCGTTCAAACAAAAAAACTCTTCAGCTTTATAATATTAGTATAGATTACTGCCATGTATCTTTCATGCGTAACATTATGCTGTTGTTATGTCCTTGGTAATAAATGTGTCTTATTATATTATTACCAAAGACAAAACGATAGCTGAGAAACGCAGTATATCTAGATTTCTAGACTAAACAAGGAGCGGCGGGCATAACAAATTAAACCATCATTGGAGCTTAGACCGTTTGCGAGCAGACATGATGCCGCGACTCCGACTGTACAGGGTTGCCACTCGAAGACTTCTTGAATAATATTTATGTAAATACTACTTGGCTTATAACCGCGACTTCGTTCGCGTGATATTTGATTAAGAAGATTGTTTGAAACGACACAAGTTGTTTTTTTGATTTCCCATTCAAAGGGTAATACTGTCTGTCTGTCCTGGTGGCTCTATCTCATGAAACAAAAAATTTAAGAACCATACCTACTAGTTTTAATTCCGATAGGAACCAAAAGAACAAACACAGTAACAAGTCCCACTTGCCTCGGATTAGCTGCTCATATAAAGTATTCATTCAAAGGAGTTAGTTCTTTCGAGTTATCCACCATCTTGTTTTTTATGAGTTTCCAATATTTCGGCACTGACCCCATGGAAACTCATAAAAAACAGGGTAGGCACATAATAGAAATATCAAAAACCACTAACTCTTACTATAGTGACCATGAATGTTTAAATCAGTATTTATTTTATCATAACTTATTATATAACGCCCTGTTGGTCTAGTGGTTTAAATACCGGGCCAAGATCTCGGGGTCCCAGGTTCGAATCCAGGGTCGGGCAACAAAAAGTTTCGAATTTTCGAACGTTGCTCGGGTTTGTGATCACCAACCCGCATTTGGCAAGCGTGGTGATTATGCCAGTACACCCATCATTGCTGTGGTAACTTGAATTCAAGGATGGAGGCCTTTTCCCTGCAGTGGGATATTATAGGCTGTTACTTTACTTTACTTTTATAACTTATTGGTCTAGGTTATTACTTAATTAATTAATATTTAATAGGCTCTGAGAGCGTAAATTAACTTCAATAAACCTGGTAATGATGTGGCATTGAACACGTGATGCAATAACCACTTAATATATTCCCCTATCCGTTGCTAATATTATTTCGCCAATAAACTGTAAGAGATATTGACCGGGACGTACTAATTGTGCATCGTGAGCTACTTTTGGTTGTGGTGTTATTGAAAACATTCCAGGGATGGCTGATAAAATAAAGTAATGGCTATAATCATCGCACTGCAGGGCAAAGGCCTCCATCCTCCATCCTCCAAATTTAAAAAGTTGTTGAAATGTTTTTTATTAGAGACTGTTAAGATATTTATTTAGTTTACTTACTTAAAATGTATATTAATAGTAGGTATAAGTAGAGTATCTTTTTTTTTATTATTATTGTAAATTATTTTTATTTTTATTTTTATTCCACGTTGTATTTCTTTAATAAATAATACTAATAATAATAATAAATCATGAAATCAAGTTTAACCGGTTTTTAAATGAGGTTTTTTTAAATTTATATTATATTTATTTATATTCATTAATAAATCAAATCAAAGTATCAATGTTTACATTTCACTAATATCATCATATTATGTACCTAACCTTTTTCTTGAATCTAAAAGCTGGACTTAAATATATTTGATGGTTACACTAATTGCTTCCTATCAATTAATAACGCTCTACCTGCCACTTAAATCCGTTTAGCTTAACACATCCCTAAATCATCACGGTCATCCATCAGCCAATAATATATGCGTTCCATTTTCAATTGACGCAACGTACCGACATTAGTATTACAGAATTAATCCTTATAAATTAATTCTAAAAATAAATTGGCAACCCTAGATCGACGTCGCAGCTGCTTCGACCAATAGCTTATTGCATGGACGTTCCACGTTCGAATTACATCTTGCAAACTTACTAGTGCACTTAAGATAACGACTGTACGACTTTAACACAGCGCGAATAAGACCTAAATCTGTGTGTTTAAGGTTTTGGAAATGTGATTTAGGTGTAGTAGGTAGTTCGCTCGATTAAAATGAGAGAGCAATGCGAGATTAGAATAGCTGTATGCAAAGTTTTATTGGCAGTTTTCGGAATGCCGAGAATATCGCTTTGGCGATTGACATATCGCTCTTAGTGGACGATAGGTTTATTTAGGGTCAATGAAATTCTGATAGATTTAAGTTACTTTAAGTGCTAAATGCTATTAATGAACTAATTTTGTTTGTGGATATTATGACTAACATTGTCTCTATCTAGAATTCAACTGTAAATTTTTGCTTTTCTAAATACCAACTAGTGTAAAATCCGAGTCAGAGTTTTGTCCAAGTATTAAACCCAAATTTTTTCAGCATTTCCAAAATCACTATTCGCCAATCATAGTCGTGTGGTGTCGGCACATTAAAAGGATAGCTCCACCCCTTCCTTTCCTATGGTTGTAGTAAGAGGTGACTGAAGGGGTATCTTTTCTGTAACAGTGTTCAAACAGCGATCGCCAACACGCTTGCCAAGCGTGACGATTATGGCAAATTCTTCTTTTTGAGAAATCTTTTGCGTGACTGATTTATGATGAATCATTTTATCCAACAATCATCTAGCTTAAAACTAAGCAAAACTTGTCCCATGACGAGGAACCGATTACTAGTGGTGGGAATAATAATAGGAGCGCCACCTTGGGCCTATTTGCAAAAATACTACTTATTTTAAATAATGAACCCTTACCATCGATAGGCTATAGCTTTGAATTGGTCTCATGAAAATTTCTTTAGAGAATTCCAACTCTGAGAGTATAAAACAGAGGATCCAAATAATTTAAAACGTTTACCGGAAGAATGTACCTATTTTATCCGCAATTGCAGGTATAGGTCAGGTGATCACTTGTTTGACAACGACTCAAAATGGTTACTGGGTTGCGTTATTTTAACTGTCCGTAGGTACGCTGTCTATAAATCACTATACAACAAACACACCAACATCCACAAATCATATTAAGACAGGATCAATGTTCCACCAGTTCATAACACTAAAAATCCTTTGCTTCTCTTCAAAACGAAACGTCCGAATGATTGAAGACAATGGCGGCATTTTATAGAGAAATAAATTTGTTATTACCCCACTCAAATCGGGAGCACTTTGTGTTTTCTCTGTCCGACTAATTGACTGTGATTTACAACTCGGTCGGTTAACAACCCACAATTTCTTTAGAGTGTCGGAGTTTATTTGCACTGAGTGTTGGGTAAAGGCACGACCACAATGAAGCGTTAAAGCGAGCTAAACGAATAATCGAGTCGCATTCGATTACGGGGTTAAAAGGACATGTTTTATCCTAATACCTATAATTCTTCTGTATGTGTGTTTGTCACCTAAATTCCCATTTAAAAGCTAAACTCATTTATATGTATATTTCAATGGGTTCCTGAATAATAAATGTTGTTTATTTACCACCAGAATATTACATTACAATAAAGATAAATAACAAAAGTAAAGTAAAAGAAAAGAAGGAGGAGGAGGAAGGAGGAAAGGTTTGAAAACAATTGCATCCGGCGTTGCTCTTTCGGGCTTCTAGTTTTGTTTAAAATAAAAGTGATAGGTTCTTAATACTTTGTGCCTTCCTTTATAAATGGTACAATAATATTTATAATTGACGATAAAAAAATATAGTCAATTTGACTTGTATGATTTTACACCACGCGGGGTGGTGGGATCTACCTCCTAGTGATCCACCCTGGGCAACGGCATCTTTGGTTTTCTAACCAATGATGACTGCTAACAGATCCCTCTGCGGTGGTAGGCTTCGTAAGAGGCCGCCTGGATGCTACCACCCTCCTGCCGGAGTCTAGCGCCAAACAGTTTTTCTGTGTTCCGCTGGTGTGTGGGAGAACCAGTACCTCTGGGTAAGCTCCCTCCATCTTAGGCTTCTTCAAGGTATAAAGGGAAATACAAAAACTTATGAATAGTATTGTAATAAATAAATGAGATGCACATCGCGTAAGAAAAGTGCTACTAGGATGCATTATCAAATTTTTTTGATTTTTGGCGGACATTTGCTTTATCTTCACATTTTTGTACTGTGCTATACCAAAAGAAAAAATACGTCATTTGTCTTTTGCCTCGTAAATTGCTATATTAAAATTTGGAAAGTGGTTAAAATTTCACCCTTTATATAAATGACGCACAATTACTATTTATCAGGTGGACTGATTCCGATTTTTTGTTCGATAGGTCTCTTGGCCTATTTAAGTTTGAACTACCATTTCCACTTAGACGGGATGAAATAAAAAGGATTGACAGACTTAATTTTTTTTTATAATCTATTTAAAAAAGTTAAGTAACTGATGAAAACCATAAAATAAGCCACCTGCTGTTCGACCACCACAGATGAGTCTAATTACAGACAACAGCACGTCAACCTACCACAAAGGGTCAAACTCAATTGATATTGATCTCTGCTTGTTGGACTTACAGTTGAAAATCAATGCAATGACCTTAAACTTTTTGGGTAGGTTGACTTGCTGTTGTATGTACTAAACGTTTTGGGCAAATTAAAATAGTAAAATATAAGGTCAGATGCTTAGCAGTAGTGTGACTAAGACTTTACACGGCGTCGATGGGTTATTCTCGCAATCAATATTAAAACCCGTCTTTAATGTTTAAGGGGTAGCAAATATTACATGGCATGATTGTTTGTTTGCAAAAGACATTAAAGATATCAAATTGTTGATAAATCTGAATTTATACTATTTAATTAACAGAAAGTTGATGTCTGTAAAACTGTTTTTTATGCAAATAAATTTGCAAATATTAAGTAAAAATATTAGGGGTTAAAGTATGAAATTGCCGTTTTGTATGGACGAAATCAAGAAAAGTAATTTTTCCATACTAATTTTTTTTTATTTTTTTTAAGAACGCCTGAACCGTTTTCGATGCAATTAAAGGTGAAAGTTAGATGGTCATAAAGCTACGGATTATAGTATTTAAATTTCTGAAAATCAAAGTATGTAATACAAATATACTTAATTGAAGCAAGAAGGTCAGCTGACACATTGTAAGGGGTCTTTTCAACGACTTCCTTTGAAGTAATAGGCACTAGTATTGCATTTTTTTTTTAGTCAAATGTTACTTTATTTAGTTTTTGATACAATACAAAAAGAATTACGCAATAATATGACTATACTTAAGAGCTATAAACAAAATAAAAAGTGGGAAAATAATCGGCAATTTCATACTTTAACCCCTATTACAATAAATAAATAAATAAATGTGGGCAACATCACATGCATTATTCAGATCTCAATTTTAATAAATATGCATTAAATCTATTCTATAAATAAAAACTTGTGATAAATTGGTCATCGCACGCACCCAATCAAATTCTAGATTAGATTTAGGATTACTCGTATACTACCAGGAGCAGCGCTTATCCGAACATGTATTTGTAAAAACATGCTTTTGAATGAATCTAAAATGTATTAATTATAACTTTCTTACTAATATGAATGCGAAAGTTTGAATGAATATTTGTTACTCAGTCACGTCAAAATGTCTGAAATTTGTCATAAAGATATTACGTTATATTCCGGAAAAAAATGTGTACGTATAATTTTTATTTGTTTTTACAGAACATAGAATTTTCATCTTTATATGTAAAAATTACGTGTCACGTTGTTTGTCCGCGATGGACTCTTAAACTACTGAACCGATTTCAAATTTGATTTACATACCGTGTGCGATTTGATCCATCTTAAAAGATAGGATAGCTTACATCTTAATTTATAGTCGCGATATTATTTTATTGTAAATTATTTGTTTCTTGACGCTTAAAGACTTGATAAAGAAAACGCCATATTTGGTGAAAATGACATTAAAGACGTCAAAATCAATTTAAATTATTCTGAGGCGATACGAAGTTCGCGGGGTAAGCTAGTTTTTTATATCAGATCTTAAAGAACACATAAAATACACGTCAAAACTGGATACGTGAAGGAAGTCGATCAGGCAGTGGGTTAATATCGATAAAACTCACCTTTACAAAGTTTATCTTCGTCTGTCGAGCACCAACCAGATTCCTTCGATTTTGGCACTGAAAGATTCAACGGCTGGTCCTCCCTAAATGCATAACTCACTTTATCCTCACTTTCACTAGTCCTCACACTTCTCTGCAGCAATTGTTCCTGCAACTTATTCTTATGTACACTTAAACTTAACTTCCTAACGTCTGTCTCCACTTGAATACTCTTCTCATTACAATAAGGTTTTCTTGCTTCGAAATTTCGTTTGACGTTGATGAGCTGACTCACACTTCTTTTAGCCTCGTCAGATTTCTTCGCATTTTGCAAACCTAGGATGTGTTCTATCGAGTGAGGCGTCGGCATTTTCGGTGGCTTCCCGTACACATGTGGATGCCATGATGGCTCAAAACTGTCCGGTTGCATCCTCGATGGCTTAATTTCTCTTTTGGCTTCTTCATTTTTATCGTTTCTATCATCTGTCACAGCTATTTCTTGAGATTCGTTAAACTTCTGTTCTTCAACGTCATCTGTTATTACTAACTCCTCATCTCTGTCTTCTCCATCGACGTTGATCCTTTCTTCTGGACTCCTAACTATATCAGCGTATTGGCATTCTAAATAATTGTTCTGGAACCCATTGTCGAGTCTGCTATCAGCTTGCTCTATCAAATTTGGCGCGACAAAATTTGTCAGAACCGTTTGCATTTCTGTGCTATTTTCTTGTGGCGAGCTCATGTGTGTTACCATTGATGCTACCGGAAATAGAGTGACATGTTTGTTTTTATGATTGGATTAGCGTTTAATAGCCGCTGGGGATTGGCTCGTTTGATGTCTTTGATGTTGCCGTTTCCTGTAACATACGGTTGGGTTATTGAGTGAGTAAGTGCTACAACTTGAACGATTTCCTAGTTAACTATTCTTAATGGTTTCTTAGCAGGAATGTGCTTGAGGTTTTATTGTTTCTTTATTTTAGTAGATACTTATTTATCGTGCATAATGTACAATACTCTCAAAGGAACAAACAAAGTTTTATTCAGATAAAATTAAATAATGAATTAAAGTCATACAGGTAAATAAAACAGTAGACAAGGTGGCTTAAAAACCTGACACATATTTAACGACAAAATAATTAGTTGATGGTTTTTAAATAGATTATGATTCATGGATAGTGTTACGTCGCATCATCATCATTGTTTTGTTTACATTTAAAAATTACCTACCACAAGCAAAACAATAAGAAACTGTAGATTCTATCGTATCTAATGTATATTTAATTATTATTTTTACATTAAAACTTCAATGCAAATATTTATGGTCCGCAAATAATTATTTAGTTTATTTGCCGATGGAAAAATGGTTAGCAATAGTGAATTATCCCAAAAATATTTAGAATCGAGAATACAGTTTAGTAATTACGTCACAGAATGGGTGCTTCTGGCATAGACCTAATAGGCAGACAGACGTCTTATGGCGGATCATCACTCTCGTCAAATAACACAAATGACAAATTTTTAGCATGCATGCTGTACTACATTTATACATATCTAGGCCAAAATAATAACATTATTTTTAAACGTTGTAGTTAGCTTAGTGGAAAAGCTGTTGCAAGGATAACCAAGAAAAATAGGTTTAATTATCACCTGAGAATCTTAATTCTAGACCATTCTATCAAACTGATTAAAACCGTTTTTCTGCTTGCAGACAACGATGAATCAGTCTGATGACGTATTTAAGTAGTTATTAAGTATAGTTTTGCTGACAGAGTTTATTAGCACACAGCCAGATCCCTCCGTGCCGTATCTCCGGCCCTCCCCGCCGGTACACCCGTCACTCCTCTTATACGCTGATTGATTTTTATTGGGGTGCTTAGGGTTGATCAAAAACAAAGAATTTAAAGGATAGTCATACGATAAAAATAAGTAGAAGACTTTTTTACACAAAATACTTAACACTTTTCGGGTTTATACCTACTGCAATGGAAGCTATTTATTTAAAGGTAAATGAATACCCGCGACTATGATTCGTGCAATCAGATCGAAACGTCGGGAAGGTAAAATACTATAATAGCTACCTATAAATAATTTATTCGGTTCCAGTAAATCCCTCGAAGTGTTAAGTATTGTGAAGAAGACTGTAGTTATTTCTGACGCAAAATGTAATTTTAAATGCATCATTAATTATCATTATAGAAAAAAAAACTTCGCCGGAATATATACCGAAAAGAGTTAAATGAGTGGCAACCCTACATCGTACAAATTGAAACAAAGCCTCGGTTCGGAAGAACACGTAACAAAATGTTTGTCTGCAAATATGACGAGCTTGGCTTGGCCAGTTATTGATGTACTTTACTAATTATTATGTATAGATTATCTTTCGTAATCAATCCTATATGATTTTTGGCGTATGATGCCGGCTTAAAATAAAATAGCACCACCTTTTCTCGTCGGCGGTGAGAGGCCAGAGTTAGGCTTGTTTTCTTCTAGCAGTATTGCTTTACTAGCCTTTTACATAAATCATTAGGATTTGTTCAATCACTGATCGGCCATTAAGTACCTACATACCAATCACGCGAAATGTGTCGTGTGGTTCTGACATATTAAAAGATTACAATACAATACACACATGTTAAGAAACATTTCGTATATCAAAAATCCTAATAAATAATAAATAAATAAATAAATAAATGTGGACAACATCACATACATTGTTCTGATCCCAATTTGAATAACTATTTAAAGCATTCGTATTTTGGAAACCAGAAACAACGAAGGTACCACAAACACCCAGACCCGAGAAAATGTAGAAAAACACTTTTTTCTACATTGACCCCGTCCGGGAATCGAACCCGGGACCTCGGAGAAGGTGACACCTTGAAAACCGGTGTGTACGCCACTCCGCCACGGAGGTCGTCAAATAATGAGGCGGCCTTATCGATAAGAAGCGATGGACAACCTTTGGGTAAAGGAAAAAATCGGAGGAATAACACCTTTCACCTCGTCTCTTAATAAAGACAAAGCTAAGATATTAATTGTTATAGGCTGCCAGTGAGAGGCAGGAGCATCTTGTCTCCACTATAGACCAAACTACGACCATAAACCCTTTTGCTAAGCGTGGCTATTTCGGCTAATTGCTTCCTCCTTTTTTTTATGTATATGTAAACCAACAGCGAATACATGAGCATATAAAAAAGACGTGTGGCACTCGCGAGACTGCCGCGGTAAAGCTATTGCATAGCATTTTTTATCAACTTATGCAATTATAAAACTAATAAGGTCCGCGATAGAAGCTATGCAATAGCTTAATTTTATAATTTTATGTATTTTCTAATTTTGATTTTTGTAATTAAATTTTTCTGTTAATTTGGCAGATATGGTTACCATAGGCAACCATACTGTCAAAATCCTTATTATCTTCTAAATTCTTTTAAATTTCGGAAATTCAAAATTGTTCGATCGTGCCTCGCCCCGAGTGTTAGGTTATTTTCGTTACGGAATTTCTGGATTCGGTCTCCACGCTCAAGGCCCGCGATAGAAGCTATGCAATAGCTTAAAAAGAGAATTGGACAAATATTAAGGCCAATAATAGGCTTTCCATAAGTTAAAAAAATCAAATGTTGTTAGATGATGAGAAGTATGTTTGATAATTATAATTAATTACAAAAGGCAGGGACAGATACAGCATTAGGTAATCGTCAGGCAGACTGATTAGGATCGAACAACTTGCTTACTCTGTACATGTATAATTAGAATGATGAACATTATATCAGATAAACACTACTCCACAAAATGATACGTCAGACCCCCTACACGGGCGCGGAGTCACTGGTAATATAATAAACGATATAAGATAGATAATAGCAAATCAAGCCAAAATTCAATTGATTTAAATTAATTCAAGGTCAAGGTAAACGCTCAATGAGAATGTCATGAACATCACTTTTAGACTTAGGTACATCTTTTCGTGCAAAAAATATCAATTTTACTAAAGGCAGAATTATACGTTCGTGCCAGCCGAAGCATGACAGCATTTTTGAAGGAGGATTTAATAAAGATGTGTGGTGTGCGGTACTTAGGAGTGCTGTAAATTACTCTAGAAACTAGGTCCTGGCAATGTCAAAGAGCAATGACATGTCAAGTGAGATCCGCCTAAGTTCAAGAGGAAGTAGGCCATGCTCTTTGCAACTCAATTCGTACGTATCGAAAGTTTTGCGATCGCGATAGTTTAAGGTGGTTAATGAAAATTTTCTGAATTTTTTCCAGTCTATCCTTGTATGTTTCGTACTGTGGGGACCAGATGGTACAAGCATAATCAAGTATGCTCCTCACATGCGCGAAAAACACGATTTTGATTACAAATTTATCAGCAAAATTTGTAAGCCACATTTCGTTTCGGAGAGATTTTACCTTTCGGAGAGGCCATGGCAGTGTTTAACAATGATCTGATACAGGCTAGTGATGAATGATGATGATTATATAAAATATATTCCTCCCAGTGCTTTATGCCGAGATTTCGAGCATGAAGTAGCTTAATAGAGATAATAATGCCATTTTTGGAATATAGCTACAGATTGTACAGTTTTATATGAATCCTTCTTACACATACACATTTAACGCAGCTGGCCAACTCTTCCGTGTTCCAGAATTTACAAAACAAAGTTTGGTTTTGCCAGCCACATACCATCCTAATAGCATCACCTGATACTTGACAGCAAGGAGTCGCCGTCGTCGGATACGGCGTGGATAAGATATTTATATTATGAATGTGCTGGATTCTTAATACTTCTTTTATCACCAGCAGGAAATTGTACAAAATGTTGTCTGTCTCTTTCTTACTTAAAACAAATCTGCGGGTAATGACCGCGGATGTCGTGCTAGACATGGACTACTAATGTACCACCGCTATCCTTCAATAAAAGCTTTAGTTCTCAAAAGCTCCTAATACATTTTGGAGACAACAATACGACAGTTAGGTATTGGAAAGATTGAAAATACAATTCCTTGAAGAAATTCCTCGAAGCAAACAAATTTTAATTGTTGATGTAGTGTGGGTCCACCACTATGCAAAAGTCCCGGGTTCAATTCGATCTCTTCTGAATTGGCTTGGGTCTGGAAGGGGATGGGGGTTTTAGTCTTAAAGTCGTAAAAATGAATAAATCACGAGCTAAACTAATAACTGGCCTAGAAAACTGAAGAAGGACTTGTAAGGAATAGTTTCTTTTCTGATACATATTATTAATTTATAGGTGTATAAATTTTATGAGGATTTTTATTTCCTTTTTTTCAGCTATTAATACTGACTACTGAAGCTAATGACCAACATTAAGAATTGCTCATCAACTGAGGAGGTTTGTAGAAAAAAAAATTGTATTGTTTTTGCCACCCTGTATAATAGGTTTACTTCAAATAACCTACACGATATTAATAATTATTTACGTAACAAAGAACTCAATTAACTACTCAACTATCCAAAACGCTTACTAAGATTCGAGCAATACAAACATTTCTGATTTATATTAAACCTTACTATGTATACGTCATGTATTGTTTTACATAACCTGTAAGCTCTTAATTCAACCTTAACGAATAGACAACAAGATTCAAATTGAAAATAACCATTTATTTTATATAGAACATGATTGACGTCAATCGTATGTGTATCAAAATAAGCAATTTCACATAAAGTACTTTTCACAGATAAATATATCTGTCAAATA
Organism: Anania crocealis; assembly: GCA_949315895.1. Taxonomy (NCBI): domain Eukaryota; kingdom Metazoa; phylum Arthropoda; class Insecta; order Lepidoptera; family Crambidae; genus Anania; species Anania crocealis. The sequence continues at coordinate 4,145,204 of OX438869.1, read as the reverse complement.
AAATATTATGCTGATATTTTTATTGATCGAAAATCGATATGTAATCAAGTATTAAATTGGTCATATCTTTATTGATGTATTATTTAATTATGTACTTGTTTTTATTGTAGTTTTATTACATGGCTTTAGCTGGGTATATTAGGGGTTAAAGTATAAAATTGCCGTTTTGTATGGACGAAATCGAGAAAAGTCATTTTTCCATACTAACAATTATTTAGTTTTTTTAAAAACGCATGAACCGTTTTCGATGCAATTAAAGGTGAAAGTTAGATAGTTATAAAGCTACGCATTATAGTATTAAAATTTCTGAAAATCAAAGTATATAATACAAATATACTTAATTGAAGCAAGAAGGTCAGCTGACACATTGTAAGGGGTCTTTTCAACGACTTCCTTTGAAGTAAGAGGCACTAGTATTGCATTTTTTTTTTATTCAAAAGTTACTTTATTTAGTTTTTGATACAATACAAAAAGAATTACGCAATAATATGACTATACTTAAGAGCTATAAACAAAATAAAAGTGGGAAAATAATCGGCAATTTCATACTTTAACCCCTATTATTAAATACCAAGAAATGTACACAGAGTATGTAGTAAGGTACAATCAGCTGCAAAAGTATTTTAACACTTTTTGGTTTTACCAACCTTATGTCATGGTTTTAAGAGTTAAAATTAGTCAGAAGTGCTACGTACTTTTGCAGCTGACTGTACACGTGTTTGAGTAAAATCAAGAATGTATGGATGTTCGTCCCTTATTCACGCTAAAACTACTAAACGGATCTGAATGAAATTTGACATGGTGTTACTTTATTGGCTGGAAAAACATATAAGCTAATTTTTATCCCGGAAAAAGGTACGGTTTTAATTAAATTCAAAAATCCATGCATACGAAATTGCGGGCTTATCATAGGAACAGCTAGTTTATCATAACACCAATCACCGATCAAAGTGATTTTCCACTGCTAATAGCAATGGTTGTCCACATTATTGAATAAATTAATATCAGCAATAGCCTACATCAGTTCACAGCTGGGCCACACTGGCCTCTCTGAAAGGATTTGCCATAATCGCCACGCTAGACGATCGCAGTTTGGTCATTGGTGACAGTGACGCTGCTCCAAGTATTCATCTTTACTCAGTACTTCTTTAGTTGCCTTTTACGATCTTGGGGTTGTGGGATCTACTTCTTAGTGTTCCACCCTGGGCAACGGCATCTTTGGTTTTCTAACCAATGATGACGGCTAACAGATCCCACTGTGGTGGTAGGCTTCGTAAGAGGCTGCCTGGATGCTACCACCCTCCTACCGGAGTCCAGCGCCAAACAGTTTTTAATCGGCAAGAAAATCATTTAGACATAATATTATGGTCCTGGTGACCATCTTCTCATCGTATGACTACCTTATAAGAATAGTCTGGTGTCAGAGTATTTTAAGTTATCTGTCAAAGACGTGATTTGTTTTTACGACTTGTGACAGAAGCCGGGACCAAAGGCTTTACGTCCCTACTAAAACATAACCCCTTCCAGACCCAAGACAATTTAGAAAAAATCGTTACCTTGATTGAACCGTCCGGGAACGAACAAGGAGGCTCCGCACCATCTGATACCAACCTCAAATAGAATAAAACTACCGATTTTTGTCTTATGAGGCGATTACTGCTGGAAGAAGACGGGCTTCAGCGTCTTTTCTTTAGTCCTAACCATGGTCAAGCTTCAATCGCCAGTGATAATCCAGATGCGGGAACATAAACCCTATTAGAGAGTCGTATATCCAACAGTGGACTAATTTATGGTGTTAATGATAATATTATGTAAATTTTGAAACTTCATTATAATGTTCAACTTTATTCTACATTTATTTTTTTCAATTCCTTTGATTAAAGTATCAACCCGAATCCAAAACATTTGAGCAACTAAGACAATATTTATTGTATAGACACCTTTGAGCAACTAAGACACTATTTGTAGGTACAAGACAAATTGTATTCAAGCATTTACGCCACCTCAGACAGTTAAAAGTTTTAAACAAGAAAATTGTTTTTAATAAAATACATGTGGCAAACTAAATGTTTTGCACTTCTAGCTAATCGGATCTATTTGAATTTCGAATGTTATATTTTTTGAAACGTTCAACCTTTAGATAAAAAAAATTGGAGGGAAATCATTTGTCAATTGTTTTTTATCACACATTAAAGTTCTACGTACTCAACGAAAATGGAATTAAGTCGAAAAGATTTTTAAGTGAACATTTTTTAAGATTTTAAAAGTTCTCTCTCTTCCCAAGACTGTGCCGCTCGTCTTCAAAATTCTTCCGGGGGAGAAGCTCTTTGTTTGAGCATCGTGAGGCGATGGTTTGCTGAATTTGATAGAGGTCGGGTTTCTTTACATGACGAATTTCGTGAAGGGAGGCCTTAAACTGCCATCAACCAAGATAATGTGGCTATTAAGCGGCTAATTGAAGAAAACCCGCAGATTACCTATGAGACAATTCCAGGATTATTGGGGATTGGTATGAGCCAAATTCAGAAAACGAGGAATTGAAAGTTCGGAAACTTTGTTGTCGTTGGATCCCTCATGAACTGACAGCGGAGCAGAAGCGGGCTCGCGTGGAATGGTGCTGCGGATGTACGACCACGGACATTCTAATTCTGTTTATGACATTTTCACAGGAGACGAAACGTGGATTTATTGTTTGAAACCCGAAAAAAAACAGCAATCTTGTGAATGGGTATTTGAAAATGAGAACAGGCCAACAAAAGTGAGGCAGGCGAGAAAAGTTGGTAAAAAAATGATCGCATTTTTTTTCTCAGCTACGAGTCTCATCTACACAATTCTACTTGAAGATCAAAGAGTGTATTCTACCATTTGTTTACCCAGGGTGTTAGAAAAAGTTCGCGAAAGACGACCAAAAAGCCGCGTTCTCCTACATCACCCATCCTGTACAAAGCCCTGACCTAGCACCCTGTGATTTCTGTAGTTTCCCCAAAATCAAAGATTTGATGAGAGGTTTATCAATTCTGCTGAAGAGGCAGTGATAGCGTTCAATCAGCACGAAGAAAACATGCATTCAGATGTGAGTTCTTCCTTTTTTAAAAATTGTACGATCGCATGAAAACATGTTTAAATTGTAAAAGAGAGTATTTTGAAAAGCAATAAACATGACGTTTGGGTTATAACATGTTGTTTTTTTTAAGTTACGCAAAACTTTTAGTGTGACCTACGTATGTCTTATGTACCATATCATCGACTATAAGTTCACACAGAAGGACAACTTAAAAACAAAATAAAATTTTGTACATTTGTTTTTGTTTCATTTATTGTGTGTGTTTACAACCGAGAAAAGATTGTTGTTGTTGTTGTTTTCTTCACCCATTCTGGGTAGGCAAAGGGAACTATGCCCATACAGCCAATTCTTTAGTAATATTTTCTTTATTTTTGCATTAAAACGTTGATGTTAGACGTTTTAATGCTTCGATGGAGTTTTTGGAGACAGTCGAAAGATTGAAGGAATGTAGAGAAGTCCCCAAGAAAGAGGTGAACTGTTCGCGATCTCGCGCAAAATTCACGGCCCACTTTTCTTGGTTACGACCCATACACCATGTTATTTCACCGAACTGTATATTGTTCACTCGCACGACACTTTGTTTCGCAAAATAACACCACTTTTACGACCCAAAAATCACTATAAACAATAAAAATTCGATAAAATAAACGGACTCCAAACGTATCTCACGAACTCCCGCCAAAAACTCCCCGAGAAAAGATTGAATCAAAATTTATATGTTTTTTTTTATTCGTGACGGAAAAACAGCACTCGACAGTATTGCTTTACTCAAAAGAAGGAAATTTTTAGATCTGTCATTACATGAACACAAAAATTAAAAAAAAGATCTGTAGAGTTAAAGAATCAAATATGATGTAGTTCTAATGCAAATGATACAAGAATTAGTAGTGTATTATTGGGCACTCTGTCCCACCAGTCGTTCGCTTCGCTCCCGACCGTTCGCTGCCGCTCACTCTGGTAGGACAGATTAGCCCAATAATACAATGAAACACGTTCCGCCTAATCACTCGTACATAATCTTCGAAGAATCCGTTCCGCCTGTGAATAAATATTACGTCTATCACATTAGGTTTGAAGACCCCTGGCCGGTTTGATAGAATTTCGACATCATACAAAATGTTTAATGACAATCTCGTACATAATCTGAGATAAATTACCTTAAATGTGAAATGCTTGTAAGCTACACATATTGTAATAATACTCTACATTGGTCTTATTTAATCCGATCGAATGACAAATCAACACGAACGAAGAAAGACAGCGCAGGTTCGACGTCGCGATGCTTATTTACATGTCCATCCGATAAAATAAATCAACTTACTTTTACACACGAGGTGATGTCTCCACTGTCCTATAACTCGAAACAAATAAATATGTTATTCGTTCTACCCGGGACTCGAACCCGCGACTTCTGGGTTAAGTGAGGGTCGCATGTCTGACACTCTATCCACTACACCACGGAGGTAGACACACATAACCTATTAATGACTTAAACAATAGATAATTATTGTACTGCAAACTAAGAAATAAAGTGTAATAAAATACTTATGTAAATTACGATAACTCATCTGACATACCTAATTTTATTAGATAAGTAAAGATTAATTTCATTTAATATCGTAAGACTAAAACAATTTACAAACACTAAATTAATCTCATCATAAACCTCAACATTTGAGTTTCGAAAACACTGAGTTCTCGTAGAAAACTCCTGACAAAGCCCCAAAGACGCTGAGTCCTTGCGTAAGGTTTCATCATGTCGAGGTCAGACCCCGGGAGCGCTGGGTTCCCGCGTAAGGTCTGAGACGAGTTTTATAGAGTATGTATTTATAAATCAAATAACTATTTCATTTTTAACAATCACAAAATCTCGAAATCACTGGATTTTCGTAGAGGACCTTGTGAATTTATCGCTAAATAAAACAGTTTTTACCTGACGATAAATGTTCTACTACTTGCTTTATAGTGAATATTAAGAATGACTCACCTGAGTTAACCGGATACATTAGCACTTTAAAAATAACACTACTTTCTTATCTTAAAGCTACATCAATTTACATACACTATATCAAACACACCATAAACCTCAACATTTGAGTTTCGAAAACACTGAGTTCTCGTAGAAAACTCTGACAAAGCCCCAAAGACGCTGAGTCCTTGCGTAAGGTTTCATCATGTCGAGGTCAGACCCCGGGAGCGCTGGGTTCCCGCGTAAGGTCTGAGACGAATTTCATAGAGTATATATAAATCAAATAAGTAACTATTTCTTTTTTTGATAGTCACAAAATCCCGAAATCACTAGGTTTTCGTGGAAGACCTTGTGAATTTATCGCTAAAAGAAACAGAACTAATCAGACGACACGTATGTATTCACAGTTTGTTCTCTAATAAGAACTAATAAATTAATTTACAAAAATAAGTAATCGATAAAGCTGTGGCTTAATATGAGCGATGAGGGATAATATTAATGTAATGTTATAACATCTTTAATGTATATGTAAAGCAAAGTATTCGTATCATTAGAAAATTGGGTTCATGTATTTATTTTAAATATATAATGTACATTCAGTGATATGGGGATCTTTACAAAATAATTTACATAATATACAGAGCACGCTTTTGTGTAGCGTACCCTACGGAAACAGAATTAGAGCTTTAGAGGGCTTACTCGTTGTATCATAACTTCATAAGATTAGTCAACGAAGAAATAAAAAAAATATATATATCATTGGATATTATTACTAAAACTACACGTCACTTTACTAATTTAAGAAGTACTACTAATCAGAGCTAAACTATAAAACAATAAACAAACTTAGATAACCATTTTAAAAAAAAAATAAACAATCACCTTCATGCACGCATAAGTTTGTATTGTGCATGAATCGAACCCTTGAATTCTAAGTAGCGTTCACTAGCAGTGAACCATTCGGTTGATGGTTTGAGATCGCTATAAGTCAAGCCATTTCTTGTTAAAATAATCACTGTTGCTATATTAACACGGCAACGTTGATATTAGATGCGCTTTCCGACGTCATCGCATTTACCTTGTGCAGCATTGTGCGATAGGATTGTGTTCCACTTTACTGTTACTATGCTACACGTACACCTATATACAGTGAATATAATGTAATTAAGTTTGTTTTATGAAAATAATATAAAATTAGATTACTTGAATTTATAACATAACAAAGGGAAAAAATGATTTTGTAGTTTTGTTTTAAGTATCCATTTATTGTCAAATTGCTTCTTGTAAATATAATAAATTACTAACTAATATATATCTGGTTATTTTAGTAAATAATAAAGTTTAAACGATATTTCGTAATATTATTTTACCTGTGAAAGATTTTCATATTTTTATTTTCTATACAATTGTGTCTACAAAACGTAGCTTCTAACTACTTATATCTTTCACTGGTACACAATTTTGTTTTTCTGCATAGCAAGCGTTTTACAATTTACATTATTACGACCAAAGTTCAATATTTTAACAAGTTAGTAATCATACTGTTGATTTGCTTGTCAAATATATTATTCTTTAATCCTATTTTATCTAGGTTACTTGCAAAAAGGTATAATCGCATAAACATATTTTTTAGAAAGTACTTTGTCTAAGGCTAAAATAATGTAACGATTTAAAATACGTTCTAATTCGTTTTTGTTTCTAATTTGAGTCGACTGGGAGTTGAACCATAAACTTTTTCATCTTCTAGTTCACCAATCACATTTACAATAGACATCGTAATTGCAGAACTAAAAATAACTGTAATAATTGAGTTTTAGGGTTTTACGCTATTTCTTATTTACCTTGGATAAATATAAAAATATTGTAACAAAGAATGTCAAGTAAGTTCCTACCTAACCCTGTTTACTGTAATGAGCATAATTTAAATATATCACATTACAACTTATGCTTGGTTTTCGTTTTTTACTTTTACACACACTAATGAATACATAATATAAGTTAATATACACTAATACATTTTGATGACAATACCAATTTATGCGTATATATAGCCTAAATTTTTCATCGATTTTCATTAGCTCACAGTTGCGAAACAGTGGTCTCCAGTCTACAATTTCTATCTCTTGGACTCTTCAGGAACAAAGAAGTGATAATGTAAGTAAGTGATTTTATTTTAAACTAGTTACCACCCACGGCGTTGTTCTCGTGTATTTTTCCAGTGATTTAATGGTTTTTCTTTATTAGATTATTTTACAAGTACTTATAAAAATTGTCTTAGAAACCTCTTCAATTTCGCACCGAGTAAGCACACAGTTCCCGCAACATATGGTGTGGTCACAACTTTTTAAATAAAATAATAATGTTTGCAACTGTTTTAGGTCGGACTCCGAGTGTGAAATTCAGAAGAAATCAACCTCAGTGCGCAAAGCCAGCAAGACCTACCGATCAGACTCAGAGTTTGAATCTGAGGTGCCGCCGAAAAAACCTACACGCGCTAGAAAAAGCAAGCGCATCATATCGGACTCGGAGAGTGAAGGCGAGTCGGCGTCCAGGAAGCCAACAGGGCGATCAAAAACTAAAAAAACATCTTCTGCTGGCAAGAAGCGTAAAACCTCAAATGAACCATTAAGGTAATTATTAAACTTTGATACGTAGTTAAATTTATTTAACAAAGTAGTTTTTTGTGAAATTCTTATGGTCATAATTAGTTTGCAAGAAGTATTAATTATTAATATTAAATGTAAAAGTAGATAAATAATCATTGAATTAAAAAATTCAATATCATACTTTAACCCCTATTAATAACTAATTTTATTGTAAAACAAGATAGGTATAACTTACTACGAGTATTATTACTTACTTGCTAATATATACAAAAATGTTTACAGGAAAAGCAAGATTTACGAGCTCTTCGGCATCGGTAGCAGTAGAGAGGAGGAAGAAGTACCGTCTTCAACAAAGAAAATTTTGCCATCCTACTTTATCAACAGAGTGGCCAACGGGAACGAGCGTCGAACAGCACAAACGTCTGGTAACTATTACGTAGACCTGAAAATATATGAATCTTCGGACGCAATAGACATCGAACCAGCGAACCTATGGAAGAAAGCGCTGGTACGAATTAAATTTCAAACCAGCGAGGAGTCCGACCAGTGGCGCGGCATTCAGAATTTAGTTAAAAGCGCAAACTCGTTATTTAAGAGCGAGCCACATTTGTATGTAGACAAATAAGTTTTAGTTGTTTTAAGACCTACTATTAATTGGGAAATACCTTTGTTATAACAATAAATATTAGGGTATCTCTAGGTAACTGTTTTAAAACCTTAATCCTTTTATAAATACATCTTATTCTTGTATTGAGCATAGGTAATTTATTTTTAATTAGTAATAATTAATTAGGTAATTGCTATTATAGCCTAATTCCTTTTCATATTAGCACTTAATTACAGATTTAGTAATACATAATTAATTTTTATTTTATATTACTACTACTTAGAATGTCATACTGTTCACTTTGTAACGTTACAGTAGATAGGAAACGATGGACAGGACATGTGCGTAGCAACACACATAAAAATAATAGTACTGTTCCTATTGGTGACAACGTACAGTTAATTAAGTCTGCTTTCAAGGGTCGTATAGCGAGTTATAGAGTTGAAGCTTTAAGCGATGAGGCAAGAAACTCACCTCAGTTATTTTTAAATAACATTAAAGAACAAATTAGATCACTAATGAGCCGTTCGTTACAAATACATACGTGTATTAAAGTAAACTTTGAATTTTTTTGTAATTTCCTTGTGATTAAAAGTGAACCATGTGTAGAAACAATGAAATCATTTAGCACAAAAAATTCTAATTTTTATTTTAATTACGATTTTGATACATTGTACGCAAATGTCGAATGTGAGTTATTAAAAAAACTCGAAGATTTCGAAGAAAAAGATAGTGGGTGGACTTTTTTAAGTACTTCACATCTAGAAGTCAATGTAAATAAATATCAACCTCTTAGTGGGTCGGGTTTTATATCTTTACCTAAATTCATTCAAAGTAAAAAAGCATGTTTAAATATCAAAAATAAGGATGAATATTGTTTTTTGTGGTGTGTGACTGCAGCCTTATACCCTGCTACTAAACACCCGGAACGGGTTTCTTCGTACCCACACTTTCGAGACGTTTTAAACGTGAAAGGTATTTCATTTCCAGTAAACTTTACGGACTTAGCTGTTTTTGAGAGAAATAATCCAAACCTTAGCATTAATGTTTATGGAATTAATAATGGTAAAAGTATTATCGGTCCACTTTATAAATCTGAGGTCAATTCCAAGAGCGCTAAACGCATTCATTTGCTGCTTCTTGAAAATAATACTTCAACCCATTACTGTTTGATTAAAGATTTACCTCGACTTGTGAGATCTCAGGTGACTAAACACCACGGAAAGATTTATCTTTGTGAAAGTTGTTTGCTATTCTTTCCTAACTCAGATCAACGCGAAAATCACCTGTGCGGAGGAGTTGTAACTGTTTTACCCGATAAAGGTTCAGTTATTCAGTTCAAAAATTTTGAAAGAAAACAAAACGTTCCTTTTGCCATTTATGCTGATTTTGAGACAATGTTGGAACCAGTGCAACACAGTGATAGCGAACCAAATACATCAAACACTTTTTATTTACAGCGACACGTACCAGTTGCATTTGCGTATAATATCGTTTCCACAGTCGATGAGAGTTATAATCGCTTTGTCTCTCATCGCGGTAAAGATTGCGTTGCTAAATTCATAAACTTGTTGCAGAAAGATGTCATTCACATATACGACAAACTTAAACAAAATATACCGATGGTGTTTACAAAACAGGATGCAATTGAATTTGAGAAAGCTAGTCGTTGTCATATTTGTGAACACTTTTTGTGGGGATACAAAGTTAGAGATCATTGTCATATGACAGGACGTTATCGTGGTGCTGCTCATCGTCACTGTAATCTTCAGTTTAAACTTCCAAAATTCATTCCAATTTTTTTCCATAACCTTTCTGGTTACGACTGTCACCTTTTTATAAAAGAATTGGGGGAAACTCCTGGAAAAATTAACATTTTACCTAAAACGAAAGAAAAATATATATCTTTCTCTAAATTTATACACGTGAATAAAGACGAGTATGTACAGATACGTTTTTTAGATTCTTACCATTTTTTGGGAACAAGCTTAGACAAACTAGCTAAAACAATGGAAGAAGATGATTTTACTAGTCTGAAATCCCATTTTCCTGACGACGAGCAGTTTCGCTTATTAACGCGAAAAGGTGTGTATCCTTATGACTATATGACTAATTGGGATTGTTATAAGGAAACATTATTACCAATGAAAAAAAACTTTTTTAACTCTATAACTAACGAAAGTATTTCCGATTCTGATTATAAACATGCACAGAGTGTTTGGTTAAAATTTAATATAAAAAATTTAGGGGAGTATACTGATTTATACTTGAAAACAGACGTTCTTTTGTTAACTGATATATTTCAAAGTTTTCGAAAAACATGCAAAAAGCATTATAAATTAGATCCAGCATTTTACATAACAGCGCCTAGTTTATCGTTCGACGCAATGTTACTTAAAACAGGAGTGCAACTCGAGCTTATCACAGACTTAGCTATCATACGAATGATTCAAGATGGGATCAGAGGAGGTGTGTGCGTGTGTGTACATCGTTCGGCTACAGCTAACCATAAATATATGTCTAATTACAACAAATCGAAACCCGATTCTTATATAGCATACTTAGATTGCAATAACTTGTATGGATACAGTATGTGTCAATCACTACCATTTTCTAACTTTCGATTTTTAGATAATAACGAGATAGCTCTATTAGACATACAAAGTATTGATGATGACGCAGACTGGGGATTTATACTCGAAGTTGATCTGTTGTACCCTGAATACTTACATCGTGAACATAACGACTTACCATTTTGCCCTGAAAAATGTATCCCACCTGGTGGTAAAACAAAAAAGCTAATTCCAAACTTATATAATAAATATAATTATATAATTCATTATGTTCATTTAAAAAAATGTATGGAGCATGGATTAATCTTACGTAAAATTCACCGAGTCATTACATTTAGACAAAGCCAATATTTAAAACGCTATATTGAACTGAACACGGAATTGCGTCAAAAAGCGAAGAGTGCTTTTGAACAAGACTTTTTTAAGCTTTTAAATAATAGCGTATTTGGTAAAACATTAGAAAATACTGAAAAACGTGTAAATGTTCAGTTAGTAAACCAATGGGAAGACTCGAACAATACGACGAAAAAGTCTACGCAAGCAGTGAAATTAATAGCTAATCCTTATTTCCACAGTTCTACTGTATTTACAGAAAATTTAGTTGCGATACAATTAAAACCAAACCAAATAGTTTTGGATAAACCAATCTACATTGGTTTTACTGTTTTAGAATTATCTAAATCTCATATGTATAATTTTCATTATAACATCGTTAAACCATTTTATAAGGAAAACGTGCGACTATGTTATACGGATACGGATTCACTTATTTATGTTATAGATACTAAAGATTTTTATTTAGACTTAAAAAAATACTTTTTAAGTTACATAGACAGCAGCAATTATGACATAAATAATGTATTCAATATTCCACAACAAAACAAAAAAATCCCTGGTTTGTTCAAGGATGAGATGGGTGGAAAAATTATAACAGATTTTGTTGGATTGCGATCCAAATTGTATTGTATAAAATCAGAAGACAAAGTCACTAAAAAGGCGAAAGGGGTCAAGTCATGTGTAATTCGTGATTTGAAAATGTTTGACTATGAGAGTGTACTGTTGAATAAAAATGTTATACGAAAAAAAAACATATTGTTTAAATCAATTAAACACCAAATATTTACGCAAAGCGTTAATAAAGTTGCGCTATCTGCTAATGATGATAAACGTTTGATTTCGCATAATAACATAGAGACCAAAGCATGGGGTAGTGTTTCATTTTTAAAAAATATGTAACAGTTACCTAGATAATATACAACTTGTTATTAGATTAGATTAGTAAAGTTATTTAAGTTATGTTAAGTTAATATAAGTATTCTGTAATAAATGTCTTATTATCAAATCATTTTATTTCATTTATCTCTTTAAACCTTATCATTCCCTTTTAGGAAGTTGAGCTGTAGATTTGTTGAACCGAATTAACATTTATTTCATAATTTTGTGAATAGTTTAGTAAATATACATTCACAGTAAAATCAAATTCTAATGAAAAAAAGTCTACTTGTGACTTGATGTGGTTTTTATGTTCTGCTTCTATTTGTGTGTACCTATGAGTGATTTCTTATATTGTTATTTAAATATACATGATGTTAATGCAAATCTTGGTCTACCTAATATTAATAAAAAAATTAAAAATAAATACTTAGAGTATTGTTATAAGTGTTAAACACAATAAGTGTGAAAGAGGCGAAAGGTATAAAAATACGAGTAAGCAAACATCAGTACCTACTACATTATAATAGGCTAACATCGATGCTCAGATTTTATAGCTGACATAGACAAAATCAAGTTGTGACTTGATTTTATGCACCAGCTGATAGGTATAGGTAACTCAATACTTAGCGTATTGTTGCAATAAGTGTGAATGAAATGCAAATCGAAGGCGAAAGGTAAAAAATACAAATAAGCTAAATACTAACTACTTGGTGTAAATAGGCACTATTCATTCCTTAGCTAGATTTGATAGAAGTCGCACTCGTTTCACATATTTTTATTAGTCACTTTAAAAACTTCGTTTTGCCAAAAAACACTATGGTAAGTTACTTTTCTACATCTTACACTTTATCACTAATCATTAGTTTCTTTGCTGTACTTGTATTTTAATGTAACTAATTTTATTATCTTTCTACAGGCTTCGGAACTCCATAATATCGCCTCCATTTCGGACGAAGACTGCTCGCCTACTTGTAATCCTCAAGAATTTTCGGACCCCTATCAATACGCTCAAGATCCACTGTTGGGATTTACTCAAGAATTCTTAAAAGTGAAATCTCATCAAGAAGCAAACCACAAAGGTCAACAACGGTGTCAAACAAAAGTTAAGCGGAGGCGAAATAATGCTGCTGAATCTTCTTCTACCAGAAAGCGAAATAGAGCTCAATCATTTGTAGTGAAAAGTGTTCCAAGCAAGGGTCGACGATTAATAAAAATAGAAATTTTAGACTTGTCTAGTTCGCAATCTGAAATTAGTGATTGTGTACAGGATGACAGTGTGTTCTTGAGTTCGCAATACATAGTAAAAGATGACAATGATGAAATAATGAATCAAACCGAGAACCTCATAAATAATATTTCGAAAAAAATTTGTGGATACAGTTATAATAACTATTTTTAAGTTTTTAGTATGTAAAACTAGTTTTAATATTTGTAACATTAACTAACTAATTAAAAACATGTTTAATGTACTTCCTGAGTTTTATTTAAATATCCAAAACTATTTTAATTTAGTATTGAAATAGGTTGAGAAATAAAAAGCAGAAATTATTTTTGAGTTAGTTATATTATAAAAATATATTAAATACGTAATACAAAAAAAAAACACATTTTAATAGGAAAGGTAGATACAAAGCTTGTGTATTCATAAATAAATTAAATTGTATGTTTATTTATAGAACACCACTTTTTGATACATAGTACATTTTTTAGAGCACATATTTTACTATGAGACAAACAATTAAACATATTTTTAGCAAACAATTCATTTAAAATATTTAAATTTGGTATACCCGTATAACTTACATCTAAAATATTTTTATGTCCACATAAATCTTCCACCCACTTAATTTTTTCTTCACCTTTTACGATTATTTTCTTGTCTATCAAAAAAGGTTTTATAATTCTATGAAATTCTCTAAAGTCTATATAACCTTCGCTCCAGCGATAACCCCTATTCCTTTCTATCCAATGAACATGTTTTTTTTCTTCATCACTCAGTGCAGAATATGGATATGGAGGTTTTATTAAAAATATATGGGTGTACTCCAGAGTGGCTATTGCCATTTCCTTAACCAAGAATACATTATCCTTGTTTTTGAACCCTTGTAAATCCACGATTATTGTATGATTATTCATGATAGTTTCTTCACTATATTGCTCAAGGGCTTGTACTCAAATATACAATCATTTAAGATCAAGCAGTAAGCAGCTGTCTGGTCAGGTATTTCTTGATCAGTTTCTATTTCAACTCTCACGTCAATAGATCCTTTCAACGTTTCGTGTTGTCGTGAACAGTCAATAACAAACATAGGAGCAACGTCTTTAAATTCTTTTAGATTCATTAAGGGCTCTGATCGACGTCCGTGATACGACTGTTGAAATCTCGTGTATTGCTCGTATAATAAAGTAAATTTATCATCTGCAAAACTAACATTTAACCCTTCGTATGGATAATATGACGAATTCAAAAATACTCTTACATCACGTACGTGACAATGATCAAATTCAGCCATTGATAATTGACTGTTATGTTTTCGATTTGTTTGTAAAGCAACTACAATAAATCGTGGCTTCTCGATTTGAGATGAAGTTTTAATAGACCATGTATGCTTTCGTGTTTTAGGTAGTAATGGGTATTCATACAAATCCCAACTACGAAATGCTAATGGGATAGGTCTATCTTTCTCTAAGTATTTTAATAAATTTATTCTTTCACGATCGGACACTTTAACATGAGGCACTCTCCAAATAATTTTGCTAATTATAATATTATCCAGTACCTCTCCTGTGTTTAACTTAATCGCATTCAAATTCGTGTTGCTTCTTAAAAGCACTAACTCGTGTTTACAATTCATTATAATTTTTTCATAATCTTCTGCAAAGCCTAATATTTTGTTTAAAGGAATGGACACAGAAAATGATCCACCACCTGCATTACTTGTACCCTTTGTTGACCACCCCCAAACTCGAGCATATTTTGATTCGTTTTCATTTAAGGATAGATAAGACTTTATTGTGGTAGTCACACCTGCATTTTTAATTTTATCTATTTCTATTCCATTCAATTCGTATCGAATATCTTGAAATAAGAATAATGCAGGATTATTTATGAAATGTACATTTGATACTTTTTCTTTAGTAGTGCTATTGAATATGTTCACTTCTCCCTCGATATATAAACTGCTGAGTGAGGGTAGCACGTACAGGTCTTGTTGATTAATAGGAATTCTTATTTCGTCATTCTTGTTGAAACTTGTCACGTATGGTTTGTACGAGTGATACTCAAAACTTTCAATACTGTTGTCGTATGATGTTTGTTGAGATATATTTAAGATATTCATTATATTAAACCAATTAGCTTCAGGAATTCCTTGTTAGTTTTGGTAAGCTTCTTTTTCTTTTGAAGTGGTGCGCCCTTGTGAGATGTCCCTTTTGTAATGATTTGTGTACCTGACGTGGGTGGGTTTTTATTGAAATTTATCATTTTCTCTTGAAGTGTAAATATAGTTGCACTTCTTCTCCACGTAAATTTATCTCTTTATTATCAGCGTCCAACAGTCTTATATTAATAGCGTTGATAGAATTTTGATTGACAGGAAAATAAATCAGATTTTTGGGAATTTCAATTATTCTATAGCCAGGTGGTACATTCGGCACAAATTCGTAAATTATGTGACTAGATTTTCCGTTAACAAATGATCCACTAACTACATCGCATTCGATCCGCACGATAGTAGTTGACAGAATGCTTACAGGATATTCTGAATCGGTACTTATATTTGCGTTTATTGTTTTCATTCCAAAACCTAAAATTTTACCTAGTGAGCCGCTTCTATTGAAATGAACATCTTTGGAGCAAAACATATGTGTTTTTAATGTATTATTATTGCAAGTTAGTTTTAGTACAGTGTTCTCGATGTTGCTTTTTAAATAATCACAAATATCTTGAAGCTCATAAGACCCTTCAGGTATTTCGATGATTTCATTTTCACCATAGTAAAATTTATTGTTTCGTTCATCTATGTTAGGAATAGAATTGAACGTTGAAAAATATAAAAGACCACACTCATAGTCTCCTCGAAGTTCTAAAGTTGGGGAATAGTTTGTTGTCAAGGAAGCCCCACTCCCAGTTACGGACACAGTGAAAGACATTATTATACTGATATATTTATTTAAACCATTCATTATATAAATGCTTTTCCCAATAATTTCTTAAAAATTTTAGACACAAATGACCACAGTTTGAAGTACCAAAAGCTTGATGTCTTATATAATTGTAATTTATTTGTAAAGGATGCATATATTTGACAAATTCTAATGGTGGTTTCAAATTACCAAAACTATCATAGTATTCTACGTAATTGTTTTGCTTGGCAAAGGCTACCCAATGCGTGCCAGGATTTATGTTGCTATCCAAATTTAAAATTCCACATTCTATCTTTCTAGGTTTGAATGGTAAAGTATCTCTCATGTAAACACCACGAAAGTAAGGAATATCACTAGCATGATCTAAAATGTCTAGATTAGTGAGCGCACGTCTAGGTAGCCTGCTAATTAGTTTTTTGACGGGTTGAGATATAAACCTGCTCCTTTTTTATGAGGTTTTATGTATAATCCTTTTCCAAGAGCTACCGCTTCCATCATTCTGTTATGTCTTTCAGATTCTTTGAGAGTCTTTTGTGCGGCCTTAGAATCATTCACAGCTTTTGCTATACCCGCTGCTCCTCCAGCCAGCGAACCCAAAGCTGACAATCCCGCGAATATAGGAATGAGCGGTAAAATTCCACCACACTTTGGTAGAGGAATAATACGTGGTAAACGTATTCTTTTCTTATTGTTAAATAATTTCTTTGCCGCTGCGTAAGCATACTTTATTGCTGAAGTATGATCATTGGATTTCAGTTTTTTTAGTTGAGATTGTATTTTTTTAATTCCGTTCTTAAATGATTTAATGCCACTGCCTGCTCGAACTTTTGCTTTCATAGCATTTTTTACTATCCACGATGCAAGTTTTTCTCCCTTGCTCGCATCTTTCGATAACAATCTTCTTTTAGCCATGTTTAAAAGTTCTAAGTCTGCTTTACGACGAGTTTCTGAATCTTTATTAATATAAGCAATATCGTGGTGCATGCAAGCTTTGTCTAATTGATTTATCCCTCGTTCACCTTTAAGTATCCGTTCTCGAAGTTTTGTACCGGGACCACAAAATTGATATCCGGGTAAATGTAACTCGAAAGGTAAACGATCTATTAACTTATTTATTATGCCACTGCCTGCCTTCATCGATAAGAATAAAGTGTGCATAACAAGTGTTCACGCTTTGTTTATATACAAATTTAATCCAATATTTCTCTTTTGTTAATCCAACTATTTTCTTTATCACTTAATCCTAACCATTTAACGAAAAATTTGTTTCCTTTTCTCTTTATAACTTTTTCAATAAGGTAGAGGTCTGGAAACATAGTTTTTAATAGCTCATACCCGTAAAAAGTACCTAGAATAGTTTGATTACGTTTGTCTGCTATTTGGTAGGTTAAGGGATTGGTTTCATTAATTTTTACTATGCGAAAAATTTCTGTGGACCAATTAGGGGTATAGCCCTTATAAAAATCTCCTTTATATTTACTTATACGCACAAAGTCGCCAACTTTGAAATTTGATCTTTGACGAATTATTTTTGGTTGCTGAGTTTGGTTGATAATGTTAGACCTAACTAAAATCTCATTTGAATGATTTACACCGACTGGTTTGAATTTAGTAATGCGATGCACGGTGTTGTTATAATGATTTACAACAGATTCTAAATTACTTTGAACCCATTGATACCGTCCACTAAGGCTGAATTTTTTGTATAGGTTTGATTTTATAGTTCTTATAACTCTTTCTACTATAGATGCTTTTTTGACAGAGTAGGTGGAATAATGGTTTATTTTGTAATTTTTCATTAACTGGTTGAAAGAATTGTTATAAAACTCTTTACCATGATCTGTTTGTAAATGTTTAGGCTTTCGTTTTGATTTAGATAATATGCTATGCATTGCTTTGGTAACACATGTTTTAGATTTTGACTTCAATGGTCTAACCCAAACATATTTAGAAAAGGCATCAATGACCACTAAAACATAATTATATCCTTTATTCAATGATGAGTATTTCTGGAAATCCATAAGATCAGCTTGCCATAAATCATCTAATCCTTTAATGATTGTATGTCTACGAGAGAAATTTCTTCTCGCTGCTTTGTGAAGCTCATTCACAATATCTTGTTTACTCATTTTTAGCAGAATTTCCTGCAATCATGAGATCTATTTCTTTCTTTGTGTAATACAAAGCACTGAAGTTTTTAGTAGTTAACCTTTCTAAGTTATTAAGGTAATTCTTGACATTACTATGAATGGTTTTTATTTCATTTGTTAGTTCTTCAACACATTTATCCACATATTCTTTATTAACAGCCTCGTCTTCTTTTTCAGGAATTTTTAGTCCTTTCAATCTTGATAATTTCAAATCAAAGTCACCCACATCTGACCTTACTAATGCATCGGTAAAAATGTCAGTAATGTTAGAAAATCGTAAACGCTTATGAACGTGATGACCGAATTTATCTATATTCATTGCCGTCTTATCCGATTCTGCAGTTCAATGATACTGCTTAGTTTTCCTGATGGTAGCTTTATATATTTCATTTCTTTTATGATACCAGCTTCATGCAATTCTTCAAATATTGAATAAATTTCATTTTGTACCCCATTATTGCCAGCTGCCCATGACGCAAGTAGCAGTTTTAATCTTTCCACTAACTCGTTTGGATCATTCCAGTAAACCAAATCAGTATCCTTTTTAACAGCTTTTAAAATATCAACACCATCTCCTCGTGCGAGTTCTTCCATACTACTTGTGTGGCTTCTGGAGAACTTAAACAGTGGTCTTATTACATGCATATATTTAAACCCTTTGTTACTGTTGATTGGTTTGGATGGATCAAAGTTACGTTTGTGCGCATTGGTATCCATAAGTAACAGTTTATAATTTTGTAAGTCTACTTCTGTTATAGAATCAAAATTTGGTGTTTTTTTATATAATAATTCCTTTAAGCCTAGAGTTTTTTTCAAGCTACGTTTTCCGATTTTCAGGATGCGATTATCATCATAAACACGGGTATTACCAAGCAAAAGTTTTCCCTTCACATTTCTAACACCATAAGGTACATCTTGCATAGCTTCAGATGACATGGACCAAGATAAAGAATCACTTTCAATACTTGGCGATGACTGAAGAGATTTAAACGAGTTATCATTGACTTCATTATCCTCAAAGGGAGACGTAGTAAGAGTTTTATTAGGTGTTTTACAAGCATCATTATCAGAGGTTTCACTATCGTGGATCTTTTTTAAATAATCAAAATCTTCATTTGAAGTATTTGATGATTCGCTTTCTGTGTGCTTAGTTCTTTTCACATTTTTTTCCTGCTCAATTTCATCGTCTATTTGACGTTTCCCTTCAGTTTTACTTGACAACTCTTTCAGCGGGTTCATAATTGGTTTGAACAATGTTTCAAGAGCAAGATCATTGGTATTTTTTAACTCTTTTATCAGTTCTATTTTTCTTTTTACAGCCGATGCAGATTTTACTATTTGTTCCTTCAGATTCCGATCCATTGTTAAAGATTCCTCTCTGTTTGACATCTAAAATAAAACTGATTCATGGTAATGTATTTAGCAGCTTTATAATGGAAACCTTTAATCAACTACTATGAATGTGTCGAATTTCATTCTGTAACAGCCTTTGTTTCGATCACAATCCTTATCAATGACGACATAATTATACGGCTTACTCCACACAGTTGAACACATTTCACGAAACTGAGACCACGTCATATCAGACCCAACATGTTCATCGTAAACATGTTTTAAATTAATATCGTCTTGTTTAAACAATATAATAAGGTTAGCATTATCTCTTACTAATTGTTTCGGTATTTTAGTATATGTTTGATTAATATAAAAACAGTCAATGTTTTTATGACGACCCATCGCAAAATAGTCTCGGATGTTATTCTGATTTTCACATGCAACATCGTCAAACACTATAATTGATTCAGGTAAAGCTTCGTGTGGACTTAAGATTTCACTATTATGATTATACTTGTTATAAGATATGTCAGCAACCTTCTCTAATACTTTTTCTAAAAACAAGTATTTTGGTTGATACAGAGATTTGGAATACACATATAAATTATGGAAACGTAGTCCGTCTTGGTGTAACAACAAACTAATTACTAGGTTGGTCTTTCCACAGTTAGAGGGACCGCAAACAATGCTACGAATTGTATTTGGTAATAACTTCCCATGTCGCTTAACGTTACTCGTTGATACAGGACAAATACAGTCCAACTTTAATAATTCTTTCTGTTTAAGAAATTTCATAGCTTGGTTGCAAACTCGTCCACTGTAGTGCGTAAGTGTTAACAAACTGACTACTCTATTATAGAGTAATTTTATTTATGCGTGATTGATGCCACGATGTGTAAACATTATATAGGGAGCGTACAGCTAAATCTTTTAACTTGTTTTGGATGTTGATTAGTTTTTTAATTGTTATTGCTCTTTGATTGAGCGAACGAAGGAAGCGAATGAAAAATGTGAATTAGAACGAACAAAACGGGTTTCATTGTATTATTGGGCTAATCTGTCCTACCAGAGTGAGCGGCAGCGAACGGTCGAGAGCGAAGCGAACGACTGGTGGGACAGAGTGCCCAATAATACACTACTAGAATTTAATTTCACAGAAAGCGGTAACGGTTACGTTAACGGAAAAAGCCATAATATAGTATCCAAGCATATTTTTTTTTATTCAACCTTATACTCAAAGAAAGGCAAATCATCCCATTACGGTTTCCCGTACAAAGCCTGCCTCAGTTCGGAGCTTATTATCTCTGTCAACGTAAGCTATTAAACATTTAAAAATTATAATAATCAAAAGAAGAACATTTTAATTAGGGAAATGTGATCGTTAACGCCATCTTTTAAAATCTTTACATGTCCAGCCGCCATCTTTGATGGTGCTGGCCACTTCTAATAAAATATTTTAAAAACCAAAAAACTTTTTCGTTTCGCGATTCAAAAAATCAAAATTGGAACGTCTTTATGCTGTAGTGAGAGGGTTTATAGTCGATTGATCCCAACAATATCGATACGTATTCGATTATCATAGTAGTGGGACCACACACGTAGAGACTTCCGCAGCTTTGTGAGCGGTCCACACACATCGTTGCCGATTAATGTTATAATCTGTGGACTTAAATTGGCTGTAACGGTAATTCGTTTAATTTTCTACTTCCAGGATGGGTCGGTCATATACGATTTCCTACTGAATCTAGTAGTTCTGTAGGAGATCAAATAGCCATGTTGGACTTCCTTCGACTGAATCAGAAATATAATAGATAGATCTTTGAATTTTAAAACTAATTATAGATAGCATACCTACATTAAGTCAGCGTTTAATTTGATAATCATCATCATTGACCCATATTAGTCTACTGCTGGAACGTGGTGATTATGGCAAAAGACGGAATTTACATAACACCACGCTAGGAAGGCGAATTAATGTTCGTAGTACGGCACGTCTTCTCCTGTTAGTTCTCCTTTAATCGCCTTTTACGACACCCAAAGAACGAGAAGTGTTGGTGCTATTATTATGTATACCGGCACTACACGGCACACGCTTAATTTTAGCTAGTTATTTTTTATGCGATAGAATTTACCAAAACATGTACTTAGATCCTATTGTAAATATATTCTGCAGTTTGGATCGTGATCATTCAAAAAATACTGGTTACGTCTATGGTTTCGCTTTCTCTCTATAGATCACCGATGTTTGGAGGCATTAGCTTTAATTGTAATAACTAGACTAGCAACAACCAATCGAGTAAGATATAATTCGACTTGTTGTCGATGCGTAATTATTAAATTGACATATCGATACATCTCGAAACAAAACAGACCATCGATAACGAGAGAACATTACATAACTATCTAATATTGCTTTCACAAGCTCTGTTATCGGTTATCCGATATATCTCGGAACAACTGGCAATCAATTAGAATTATATTACTTCAAACAATTGCACATGATTGTGATAACTTATCGATTTATTTAGTGAAATCGATAAATCTTCCTCTGTTTCTGAAACGGTAGGAAAATTTGTCATAATGCCCCACTGTACATCGATGTTTTTCAACCGATTCTACTTAATAATGTTTATACTTTATTTAAGTAGTTAAGGTATCGACAGAACTAAGTCGTCACGATTCGTTTTAGAATGACGAGAGTTTTTTTTTATATACCTGTGCAAAGCCTGTGGTGGTGCTAAGAGTTTTATCTGATTGCTTTCTTTTTATTTTTCACATATTAATTTCCATTGAAAACGTATATAGACTTATCACAACGATAAGTTAAAACAGATGCAAGTATTTATTTTGTTCTAAACAGCCATTAAAGCGATTACAATTTATACTATCGGAAAGTGCATAAAGCTATGTCACATCTATTTTATATTTTCAGTGTATTATATTTTTATTTTATAAAACCCTAATCCATATTAAGTTAAGGCATTAAATTCTATGTAAATTGTTTGTGGCATCAACCGAAAATTTGTTATCTCATTTTTGTAAAGCTTTTTTGTAGAAGATGAAAAATCTTTTATCATAAAAATTGTACCAATAAATACCAATAAACCAAACATTTAAGTTGGTGCATGATACTTGACCAAGATTTTTTAAACACCGACATAGTATAGACATTTTCCCGCACAATTTTAACCAATAAGAAAGAAAGAAACATATTTATTTGACACACAAATGATGAACAGTTTTACAGAAACATTACATAAGTATGGAAATATGTATTTAAGAGTAGAAAAAAAAAGGACAAGATAAATAAACCAAAGCTTTAAAAATAAAAAAACGTCTCCCGCTCAGAATTTATCGTGGCATGCCACGATAATCTAATAACGTTTTAATTTTTAATCTTCGACGGCTATTATCCTATTTTTCTGTCCTTCAGGGTGTTTTTTTTAATTTCAATGGGACCAAGTATCGAAGGAGATCCAAACAAAATGAAAATCAATCATCCTATAAAGTTTCATGAGACCAAACACACATTAAACAAAATTAGATACGCGTCGAATTAAAATCATCAACTTTATGTCGTCGGTTAAAAAATAGGAATGTAAACCATAATAAAAGCATTAAAGCAATAATTTCTGTTTACGCAACTGACAGTAAATAAAATAAAGTACGTCCAGTCCATTTGGCTTAATATCTAATTAAAAAACGATCGATCAACACCTAAGTAGTTTTCCAAATGGATAATCGTTTATTACTTTAAAAAAAGTATGTTTATCGTAATAACAATTAGTCTAATATGTGTTTCTGTACAATTTAATGACAATCGAATCGATTGCAAATCGTATTAGTGAGATGGTTTGCTATCATAGAGCCCCCTGTTCGGCATTGCAGATAACTTGATCATCATCGTCATCATTCCAGCCTTTAAATGCATAAAATTACACATACATGGAACGTACATTTAAATCATGTGGTCACGACCACGTGAAATTTAAAAAATTAAATCAAGAAAATTTACGATAATATAGCCAAATTGGTTCTAATCAAAGCCGGAATCTATACTAATATTATAAAGCTGAAGAGTTTGTTTGTTTGTTTGTTTGAACGCGCTAATATCAGGAAGTACACTTCGATTTGAAAAATTCTTTTTGTGGTGGATAGTCTATTTATTGAAGAAGGCTTTAGGCTATATAACATAACGCTGCGACCAATAGGAGCGAAGCATAAGTGAAAAATGTTGCAAAAATAGTCGCGATCATAATAATAGAAATTGACGAGGACGAAGTCGCGGGCAACAGATAGTAAATACAATAAAAGTGTAAGTAAGATAAACACCCTATGTTATTCTAGTTAAGATTTTTCATGAACAAATAACATACGAGGTTGTCGGAATTATAATAATGATATGGACTTATTACAACGAAATCAATACTTATAAACATAGTGTCGTGATATTATTAAGCTTGAATTAAATCAATTGACTGAGTTAATCTACCCACGCGTGTACAAACTATTAATTAGTTGTGCTAAACGGTATCTAAGCAATAACAATTAACGTGTCTAATGTTTAAGTACGCATATAATAACAGAGAAGGTCATACTGTAGTTAAATATATAAATTAAAGGCCATATTTATGGTAGTTTGTCTTCCGATTATCTGTATAGGCTCGTCTTTAAAACTTTTTTTAAGTATATTGGAAATTATTTGTACAGACATAGTTATTTGCTTATATTCTGTGTGCTACCAAATTTTAAGTATGATAGTTTGCATTCTGTTTTTATTAAAGCGATGCTTGTTGGCAACACCAACCAAAAATTCAAAAATTCAAAATTAGAATCTAGTTTTTGAATGTTACATACTTTATCATATTCTCTTCTATCTGTGGTTGCGAATAAACTGTATCTCCGTGTTCTCAATATTAATATAATTAGCTAAAGTTGACAAAAGCTGCAGTGTTTTACTTAGCTAACCATTGCAGCCCTCTTCTACGTCCACTAAATCATCTCTTCAATGCTTGAAGCTTATAAATACTCTTGCACCCTTTATAAATAATGAGATCCACTGACCACAGCAACCATAATCCTCATATTTCAGAAACATTTTCATATTTATACTCAATAAAACAAATTAATAAGAAGCAGAATATGGCTAAAAATAATGCACAAAATAGCTTACTGTGTTTCGTTCATTAATAAAGATTAATCCGTCATTAATGCTCAATTAACTTGGTATGCAACCTAATTACTCATTTTTGTTATTGCAATTACATGACAATTCTATCAAAGAAAAGAATACTTAAAAAATCGACTGCGTCATTCGGGTATCGAATGCATGTCTCTTCGCTAACCAGATGACAGCTCTAATTATTTCAATAATTAAGTATTTATGATGAATGTACTAACTGTTCCCTGCCACGCTTCGCTGTGGCACATTCTGATTGAATGGTTTTGTTTTTTATTGTTTCTTTTTCGCGGATAAATAGATAAAAACAATCCTTAATGCGGATTATATATCATGCTAAAATTTCAGCTCGATCGCTGCAGAACTTTTTGAGTTTTTGAAGCGTACACAAACCAACATAATAATTTTATGTATATACATTCCTGTTATTAATATCTGTGTTACATTGTCTAATCAACGTTTAAAATAAAATCAGATGATTTATTTGTGATACACGCGTACCTACATACCTAATTGTTACTAAGAATTAAAACACAGGGTATAAGTTATATGGTATAGTAACAGCCTATAATCATCCCACTGCAGGGAAAAGGCCTCCATCATTAAATTCAACTTACCACAGCAATGATGGGTGTACTGGCATAATCACCACGCTTGCCAAATGCAGGTTGGTGATCACAAACCCGAGCAACGTTCGAAAATTCAAAACTTTTTGTTGCCCAACCCGGGATTCGAACCTGGGACCCGGAGATCTTGGCCCGGTATTTAAACCACTAGACCAACGGGGCGTTATTAAGCCGAAACGAGACTATGTTAACATTTGCAAATAAATACAATAGTAAAGTCAGAAATTTGTTATCTAGTATTCGGTCTTGCCGTAATACAAATGTAACGTAAAGCTGTAAAATGTCCGAAACGTCGGTTAAACCTAACGTCAAGTTTATAATAATGTAACACAATCATCTTGTTTATTAACCAATATTGCTGACGTCTGACCAAGTTCTATTTCTATAACACAACAATATGACACCAAAATAAGTAATTATTTTAAACTAGCCGCCGTTTTGAACTAATACCTATTCCAATTAAGATAATGCAAGCAAATTATCTGTTTGTAACCTAGTTTGCCCTTTAAATACTTTTAATGTGGATATTTATAAAAAAGTTTTTTTTTTAACATATATCAAAATTTTCCTTCATAGAAAGCTTATTGCACAATGGACGTAGGTATTTTCCACGGCATTTTAGCAAAACCTAAGTCATGTGCAGCCAAAGTTTTGTAATCATTTATATTTAATAGGTGACCTGCTGATTTTTAATAGGTTAAGGAATGATGGGATTGACATTGACGCTGTGCGCTCAAAAATCCCGTAAAAAAATAAAATTAAAAAAAAAGAAAGCTTATTTGAACCATTACAAACATAACAAAAAAGAAGTACCAAATTTGGCGCAAGCGATTGAAAGTTATTTATGAAGATGTCATATACTAATAAAAAGATTACCTATATGTATATTATAATATCAAGCGGATACATTATGATTCATTTAGTTTAGGGTATAAATTTTACTTTGTTACGTGTGAACTTTATGATAATAACATTTCTTTCTTCTCTGACATTTAAAAAAAAAAACGGTTAAGAAGAAGCCTAAGATGGAGCTAGCTTACCCAGAAAGTGTCATTAGTTCTCCCACACACCAGCGGTACACAGAAAAACTGTCTAGCGCTGGACTCCAGCAGGAGGGTGGTAGCATCCAGGCAGCCAGGCAGCCTTTTACGAAGCCTCCCACCGCAGAGGGATCTGTTAGCCGTCATCATTGGTTAGAAAACCAAAGATGCCGTTGCCCAGGGTGGACCACTAAGAGATAGATCCCAGTGGCTGTTACGAATAAACTATTTTAGAATAGCTGGGCCAAAGGCCAACAAAGTGCCTCAACAGTGCTTAAGTACTTTAGGATCCGGAAAATGTATGTGATTTTTTTAACTTTCCATGTTAAAGTTACACTTGGATCACTTATTACTCGTATGTTATAATCAAGAAAACTTTGTTAATATCTGTTGCTGCTTTATAGTTAGTAATCTATAATGTTATATTTTGTAACTCCGTTGCTTTTTCGAAACATAATAATCATTTTCTATGATATTGGTGTAAAGAGCTGTAGTTTGCTCTCGTAATTACAATTTATACTTAAAGTACTATTGTATGAGAATGTCTGTTTGTTACAGATAGGCACTGAATAAATCTAACATGGAGAGTCTTTAGAAAAACAGAAACCAAACTAAAGCTTTTAGAATGTGTGGATTGAGCATCACAGAAAACTGGATACTGCACGGAATTGAATGTAGTTTTTAATGTTTTTTAATAGCCTGAGGCCGAATTTGAAATGTTGGTTACATTTAATGATTTTTGAATAAGCATAAGTATAACACCACCTACATTGTGTTCCCAAACTAGCTTAATGAAAGCGCTAGCTTAATGAAATGGAAAACATTTAATGATTTTTGAAGTACCAAAAGTATAACACCACCTACATTGTGTTCCCAAACTAGCTTAATGAAAGCGCTAGCTTAATGAAATGGAAAACAACGAAGGTAGGTGCAACTATTAGACGACCATTTGGATCAGCGGTAGTTAACGCTGCTTCTGAGCCATGGGTCGCGGGTTCGATCCCCGCACAGTACAAATATTTGTGTGCATGAACATGTCTGTTTGTACTGGTCTGGGTGTTTTCTATGTATTATAAGTATGTATTTACAAAAAAAAGTATATAAGTAAGTTTATCGGTTGTCTAGTACCCCATACGACAGGGTACTTAATAGTACCTTAATTTGGGACTAGATGGCTCAGTGTGGCCCAGTGAGGCATTTGTCTTAAATATCTATTATTATTATTATTTATTATTATTATTTATTATTACTATTCCAATACGCAGTCAACAGTCGTTATCAAATTTAATTTTGAATTTGAAACTTTCATGGTAACTAATTAATAGAGTTAATGGTTTTAGAATTTCTTTCGTGTATTACCTAGTATTATTAGAGTTACCGATACTGTGATACTATTGCAAGCGCTTAGATGACTTCCGAAATCATTTGTCATCATGGCGCTTGCTACGATTCCAAAATATCAAAAACTTATGAAATATAATAATTATTATTTCGATTATAATAAAGTAGACAGAGCAGTCGCCCATTATGCATATTTTTTTAATGAAAAACAAAATAATAAACACCTGAAAAACGCATGTTAAATCCGTGAATATTTATGTATTTCATTTATTTGTAAAACTAACTAAAAATTGGGTAAAAGATTAGTTTCTATCTGAAATGATAAATCAGACTCAGAAATATTTCGGTGGTAATGTTTAATAACTAGTCGGACTTTAAATCAATTGTATTTGGTAATTATGTATGTTGTATGTTTGTATTTATTTATGATGTATGTTTTTTATTTTATTTTTATAACTAATTTTGCTGAAGTAATCCTTTTTTAACTGTACACAATTGTGCAATAAAGTTATAATTACTAATCTAATATTTCGACAAGTCGGACAACATTGCAGAAAGTGTCATTCCAAAGAAATAATAAGTCAGGCATTACGTATATTTTTTAAATGCTCGTTCATGATACCAAAATGTTTAAATTACTTTGATTATCACTGATAATAACTGATACGGCGCTATTATTAAGATCTCTATCAACACAACTTACGCACTATTAAAGTGTGATATCGTAAAATCTGATTCCTATCTTCAAATCATTCAATAAATATAATTATTGTGAAATCATACACTAAAGAAAATGTGACCAATAGCCGTTAATCTAATCACTGCTTACTGTACTTTAAGAAGAGAGTCAAAAGCTCCTAAGCTTTTATCTTTTACGTCTGTAATATGGATCTAAACAAAATGTTCCTGAACATCTTTATTTACAAACAAACGTAGCAAATTTCTTTACAACTTTCCGAGTCCGAATTCCGAGGCAAATGTTTATAAAAAATCCTTCGTTTGTTTTTTAAATCCTTTTTTTAATCAAAACTTAGCCAGAAGTTTTTAAGCCATCTCATATCCAAATGGACAAATATCAATATTACTCAATCAACTCAGATCAAAAGCTTAATCTGGGAGGCACCGATTAAACAATCTTCTTAACCTACAGATATCTACTTTATGTAATCACTTAAAAGCGTCTATAAAACATTATTAATTAACAACTTCTTAATTAGACTCACCAAAACTAGTCCAATATCCGTTAGTCACCTTACATAAACATCACTGAACCACTCAACCGAGAAGAAACCACAAAAAAAGTTTGGTTATCGAACGCTGATTCGAAAATTTGAATTTAAAACAATCGCGTCAATTAAAGCCACTCCGTAGAAGTGTCAACGTATTGTGGCGCGAATAATGGAAGCAAACGATGTGACGTTGTTGTGTCGTGCCGGGCCTAGCGAGTGTGGGTGCGAGTACGCGACAGCATTAGTGTGCGAGGAAGACGGCTAGCGGGCTGTTAACGCGGCGATCCTCACAGTTAGACTAACTCACATCCAAATCGCTTAATTTTATGAGTTGTTGCCTTCTCCACCCCCTCGCTGAGTAGGACGTTGTGACTTTGTCGCGGCGGGACGCTTTTTATTTTTTTGGATATTTGGGATGAGAGCGTCGTGTCGTTATGATTAATGTTAGGGTAAAATAATAATAAAGAACGTAGATGATGCTGAAATGTGAATATCTCAAACTTGCTTTCTACAATAACTTGCTCGGCAAGCACAAACAAGATAAATATTAATTACTAAATTAATATAGACAACTTACGAAGATCAGTAAAAAAATCTCTCTTTCGTATCAACATTACTTCGTTGAATCAACCCAAAACCATACTATCTTATCAGAGACAAACCCAAAAGTAATCGATAATTAAAAACATACAGTAAGACAGTTTTAAGTGGTTAAAATGATAACAAATTAAGCAAACGTGACGCTATAAGAAGGGCGTGGGTAATGGATTGTTTATTGTATTAGCTTAAACGCCCTTATCTTTATTAAATGGTTATGGAACTGAATACAATGATTATCTTAAGAAAAAATTGGTGTTATGTTATATAATACGCTTTTAGTCTAAAAAAAATACATTTGGTATCAGCTACAAGGAAAAAGAATATATTTATACCTCCATTTGTATGATTTACACTTTTAAAACTAAGCTTAAAAAAACTTAGGCATGTTCCTTATCTATAAGCTATAGTAGCTTAGAATCGAGTAACCCAAATTAACTAAGAAGTAGTAGTAAATACAAACAGTTACATCAACTTTAAAACTTTTGTCCACTCGTTATGGGTAGGTGCAGTTACCTATTGAAAGGTATTTAGTGTGCAGACGACGCAGGTCAGGCTGACCACTAGGCCATCTTATTTAGTTTGAATTTAAAATTTGAAATGCAATTTTGCAACAAAAATGTACCTACAGTATAACGTGCTAGCCACTGCATTTAGCAAACAGCCCAAAATAGAAGGCAATTACCGACATTGCCGATTCACAATAATCACACCTAATGGAATCATTATCATGATCAATAAGCGATAAAAAAGTAACTTAATATATTATTTTATAAAATTTACACGTGATTATATGATAAAAGCAACCTAATTGTTTTTCAAATGTAATAGCTGTAAATCTTAAACATAACGCATATAGCCGATACTGATAATATTTATGGAAAGTGCCTTATCGAATAATGTGACATTAATATCTATATCTTAATCACTTTTTGTAGACCACCCTTTTTTTTAATTTAAATTCTTACTCATTTTGATTCAGATTCATACTTTTAATGAGTTAATCCTGTTTGAAACTGGCTGAGCCTTACCTGATTCAGGGAATGATTAAAACTTAAAATTGACGCAGTTCATGACTGTCTATTGATACAGCAAGACTTGAACAGATTGCTCGAGTACTATAGAAAAAATAAAATAACTATTAATGCAGGTAAGTGTGAGTGTATCACATTTACGCGGAAACCTAAACCGATTATACATAAATATCACTTTGACGGAGTAGAAATCAGCCGGAAACTATGTGTCAGGGACTTAGGTGTATATTTCGACCATAAAATGACGTTATCCGAACACATTGACTGTATAACAACTAAAGCGTATAAAAATCTTGGTTTTGTTCTCCGCATTTGTAAACCTTTTTCGAATATCGATGCAATTAAAATGGTATACTTTGCGTATGTCAGAAGTGTTTTGGAATATGCTTGCTCTATATGGTCTCCACAGTACAAAGTTTACAAAAACCGTATTGAGAGAATCCAAAAAATATTTTCTAAACACCTTAACTATCGGCGTCATAATAACTTCGCTACTTGCACAGACAGTGGTACTGAGCACAGTCTCTTATCCTTGGAAAAGAGGCGTGTTGTGTTAGACATGGCTTTGTTGTACGATATCATAAATAGCAATATTGACTGTCCAAATCTAGTCTCAAAAGTCATCTTTCGTACTCCAAAGTATCGCACCCGCAACACGACCTTGTTAGATACTCCTCGACATCACACAAGGTACCACAGAAACTCAGTTCTTTCACGCCTTGCTTCGACGTATAACAAGCATTTTGGACACATCGACATCTTTGGAAAATCTAAAATTACATTTAAAAAGGATATCACTAAAGCAATTAAGAATGTAACGTTAACATAACTTCAATATGTCTCTATTTTATTCTTTCAGTAGTATATGTCGTTCTATTATTTATTTATTATATATACACATGCTTATTTAATATGTACTTAAAGTTATCTATTTGATTTGAGTATTTTAACTTGTTGTGGTTTTTAACTTACACGTCATGCAACAACAATTATTATGCAAAAGATTTGGATGTTTTAGGGCTTGTGGCTAAATATCACTTAAACATCTTCTTAAAATTTAACCTTGAGTTGCTTGTTTGTTCTATGGTTATATTTTACTCATACTGTGGGTACTTACTTCCAACAACATTTGTACTTTTAGTAATTTAGGGAAACCTGTTATTGGCCATACCATTTGCATTCTACATGTTTATTTAAAATTTACTGTATACGCTGCTGGTTTTCTCAATAAATAAAAAAAAAAATGATGAATGCGTATTTGTGCACTTAACAATAATATCCAATAATGGTATCACTCCTCCGTTTAAAGACTCAGAAGGTCTGATAGCATCTGATTCGAATGTTATACAAGCTCATGCCTCCTCTTCATTGTAAGTTTTTTGGAATTATTATGACAAGCAAACGTGCAGGTCGACGGCGCGGTTACGTGCATATACATCATACTTTATATGAAAATAATAATGCTAGATTGCCATAAGAGCTATTTAAATAAAAACAACTACGGAACAAACGCAGATATCAAAATGTCTAATGCACTCGCAAATCAATAATGTCTGTTACGAGTAGTCCATAGCTTTACATGAATCATATTTTACTTTCCACCATAAACTAAATGCCTTACAAAATATTAAGTAACAAAATGCCCTCCGGCCAAAGTCACTTCGTGTAAAGCATTTAGCGCCGGTACAGTAGCAATAACTCAGCGCAGGAAATCACGTCATCGCTCTATTACAGAGCAACACAGGGCGCGCACACACTCGCACTGCGTAGAGACACTGCATACGACATTCGGACGGTTAAAGTGACACTTTTATAACATTTTGTGGATTTTGCTGTCATTTTGATTTGGACGCAATGTGATACGTGATCATAAAGTCCACTTTATGATTAAGAGAAACAATGAAATATGTTGTAAATAAAAATACAATTTCTTAAATAAAAATTTCAACTGCCTTAGTTGATATTTGAACGAAAACATTCATAAGCTATTTCATATTCAAAGTTGTTTGAGATAGTGACCGAAAATATTGTGAAACTCCGCTGGTTTACCGTTTTGTTTGTTGACAAAAATAATTTCTGGGTAACTAAATGGTTAGAGAAGTCAC
The DNA here is from genome assembly GCA_949315895.1 of Anania crocealis. NCBI lineage: Eukaryota > Metazoa > Arthropoda > Insecta > Lepidoptera > Crambidae > Anania > Anania crocealis. The sequence continues at coordinate 4,112,388 of OX438869.1, read as the reverse complement.
CCGATAAGTTGTAGATTATAGTAAATGTTTTATTTAAGGTCCATTCAACATTTTGTTATTCTTAAAAGGAATGAACTCCCAATACTCTGAATATAATAAACAAACTGTATAAAACATCGCACCCTCTCTTATCGAACATGAATACTTATCAATGTGTGCGTCGCCATCACATCGCATTGTTATTACAACGTATCCATTTGAAATATTAACGAGCTCATATTAAACGATACAAGTGTAATTAAGCCTGTTTGTTTGTGTGATCGCACTCTGTTCTAGTGAGCGAGTTTTAATTACTTCAGCTATTAAAATTTGAACTTTTGACCTGTGCGGATTTTAGATTTTGGATTGCCTATAGTGGGATGAGATGAGTGTTCCGTAGCAGCAAGTAGGCCACAGTTGTACAAGCTGGGGAAAAAACTGGGACGGTATTAATGATGACGATGGCTGAAGACTAAACTATAATATTTTTTGTCGTATGATTATATCAATCGTGGTATCTTGTGGTGCCGGTAATTGTAAGAATAGCATCACCCTACCCTTCCATAGGTGTCGTAAGAGGTGATTGAAGGAGATCTGCCAGAGACATACTGGCAGAAGCGTGTTCATTCCAACATTAGCCAAACTGCTAGAGCCGCCTGCCAAACGTGGTGATTACGGCAAAATACTCCTTTTGGAGAGACCTGTGTCCAGCAGTGGACTGAATGGGCTGCTGATGATGATGACAATTATAAGGATAAGAACCATATTATAGATTTTTAAATCCTAATATTATAAACTGGCAGATCCCGCGAACTTCGTATCGCCTTACGGCCATTTCCAATAACCTATCTATCTTCAGTTTTGGCATATCGAAGATAGAAAACAATTTCTGTCTTTGTTTCTCTGGACGGCAAAAATAGAGATAGAAACTGTTTCCTATCTCTGATATGCCAAAACTGAAGATAGATAGGTTATTGGAACAGGCCGTTAGATATTTGATTTTGACGTCTTAAATGTAATTGTCATCAAATATGGCGGGGTTAGGAAAAAATATGTTTATATGGGAGTATTGAAAAGTGTTGATTTTTGAATTTTTTAGGCAATAAAAAAATTCTCAGCGTAAGAACCATACTCGTACTTTAAGGAATATTCTAAAAAAAGAATCAAAGGCGTTCTCGAGATTTGCGCTTTGCCACACATTCAGAGATTCATTTTTATATTATAGATGCGAAATTGAATTAACATTTTAGACATGAGGTTAATGTTTACCATTCTAGGTTGAACATGTAACGGCATATTATTTACAACTTTATGTTAACTGTATTAAGAAACTAAAAGTTAAAATAGCATTTATCTAATTGTTATTCTCGGTTGAACAATTACCTAACTATCTACAGCTATTGCTACGGACTACGGAGCGCTACGTACTACGACGTAGTACTTTGTACTATAATTAAAGTTTTGTGATTGAAAATGAGTGGCATTTATGATTGGGAAAGTCGTTTTATCTAATAAGTAGGTATAGTCATCAGTTGATCATCATACATACATAATATTTAGCCGCTTGAATAGGAGAATTTTGGATATCTAGCGCTTAACTACAAAGTACGTTTTTTTATTTAATTAATAACATTATTTTCTTGTAACAATCCATCTTCGTCCGCTGTATAGCATGAGTCTCTCTCCTTTTTAAGGACAAGGTTAAGGCCTTAGTTTCTCCACGCTGCAGAGCTGGCCTAAAGCGGGTTGGTAACAATAGGACAATATTTTCCTACTATATGGACCTACAGGATGAAATTTTAACTACTTGCCAAAACTAAAGTAAAAAATGTAAATCAAGTTGTCACCCAAAAATAATTTTCGCGATATAGTTTTCAATTTTTACGGTTCTAAACCTGTTAAGGTATAAAGGGAAAATCAACAACTTATGAAAGTGTTGCTATGCGGCCGTATCAAAAATTTTAGATTTTTGGCGGACATTTTCTAAGTTCTTTATCTTGACATTTTTGGGCTATATACCAAAAGAAAAAATACTTCATTTGTTTTTTGTCTTGTAGATTCAGGTATATTTTAAAATTGGAAAGGTGGTTAAAATTTCATCTTGTATATATTTTACAAGATTTTGCAGTCATAATAATATACGACAGTCTTATAAGTAAAGTGCGCGTCTAAGTGATCATGGTCACAAATAACCTAGAGGAACGGGATGTAACGATGAATTTAAAATAGTAATAGACACTTACTTACTGCACTTAAATATCAAAACCACCGGAATATTAAAACCGGTCAAGTGCGAGTCGGCCTTGCGCACAAAGGGTTTAGTACCTACCTTAACTTTATTAAATTATTAATTTTTGATATAATGATTTTAGTAACAGTACTGTGATGTGGCTAAACTTTCTGTGGATATTAAAGCGTCTATAGCAAAACAGCAAAAAAATCACGTTTGTTGTATGGAAGACGCACCTAAACATTAATTTTATTCTGTTTATACAATGATATTTAGTGTTTATAGTATTTTTTTACATAGTGGCAACAGAAATACATCAACTGTGAAAATTACAACTGTCTAACTATTAGGGCTTATCTATCTCATAAGATACAGTCTGGCCACATGAAGATGGACAGGAGTCTCGGTAGGGTCCTGTTTTTTCGCTTTGGGTACGGAACCCTAAAAACTATAATATAACTCAATAGTTATCTTAGATAACATCCGTCACGGTGTGCTTCGGTAACTTAATGGTTAATAAAAAAAGGCAATAAACCATTACACACCTTACATTAGTTTTGAACTAACTAAAACGCTAAAGTTCTGGTTTTTTAGTGTGACTACATTTGGCTTTGGGTTGTCAGGTTTTAAAATTATTTGTTTAAACATCAGATGTGTACCTAGTCCTTATTTTACCTAACTGGATCAAACAAATTATGAAAATCAGCAGAAAACTGTTCGCAGCGGCTGCGGCCAAACAAACTAACTATATAAATAAATAAATAAACTGTTATCGGCGGCTGTTTTACTCTGTAGACAACGAAATTTCTTACCTATATGTATGAAATCACTTTGTCTATATTAAATAAAAAATAAGATCAACTAACACAATCAGAGACAGAAATACGTCTTCTAGAAATGACCGCCTTTAAATTTACATGAACTTTTGGGTGCTTTTTTAAATTCCTGACAGTGTCCTCAATTCCACATAACTCATCTAGTAAATTTTTATTCATTCAATCGTGTTCATTTTAAATTGACATTTTTGTATTTTATTTTACTCTTTGTATATTTGGGACTTTTTGATATATAACATGCCAGCCACATCGTACCTTAATCTATAATATATAAACAGCTGCGCAGGCGCCTAGGTGGCAGGAACTCAAGGGTTCAAAATCATTTCTGCTAAGTAATTCGCATCGCACAGCTTCTGACGTGGCGTCAGCTACTTTATTAAATGCACCTAAATCGTTTAAATTGAATTTTTGAATCATTGCATTCCTGCGCTCTCCGATATTATTTTGTATTGAACTGATCCATTAATATTTTTTTATTTACGCATAACCATCAAAATTGCTTAAGTCCAGGCTTTATTGGTTCCCATCCTCGGTGATGCAGATTGCTGCTACTTGGACATTAATGAATATCTTCTCGAAAAGCTTGAAAGCTTGCAAAATAATAGTTTTGAATTGAGAAGTACGACCATATTACCAAATACCGAATTCAGCTTAATTTACTTTTTATCCGACTCGCCTGACGCGCTTATTAGTTCCTTATTATTTAGTAAATTAAATCAAATAAAAACCCGATTAATTCATCAATACTGTCAAAGTAATTTCAATCATTTATAACCACACAATATAGTCTAAAATCACTCATCCTTTGATTTTAAAAGGGTCCTTTCTAATCTTGCCATCACAGGGTTGCGACATGCAATCATCCAAAAAGCTACTTCTGAAATTTCCCCCACATTCCACTAGCTATTATACACAGTTGTTTAAAATTTAGTCCATAAGCATACGGAACCATTACCTATCAAGCAATCTGAGTCGATAGGTATTTTTAAAAAGCGTTTAAAAGCATTTGATCAGTCCCTCGATCGTGAGTTATTCCAGACACAATTGTTATCAATTGTTATCGTGGCACCCGAGTGCCTCCTGGGGGTTGAGGGATTCTGCTGAACACTGTTGGTTGGCCTTGTCAGCATTTTCTTGTTTAAGTGTATGTATGTAAGGTATGTGTATTGTTACAATATACCTATTAAAACTGCATATATACATATTAATATTATTATATAGAGTTTTAATAGGTAGGTACGAGTAGGTACGTTAAATATGTGTTTTGTATGATAAGACCGCCAATATTCACCGTTCACATCATCTGTCTTTTGTATGTTCTTGAATGAAGTATTTAATTCATTCGTAATTTTGTGCTTTTATATTTTGTGATCCGAACAATTATGTGACGTAAAACAAAATACAGTTCTCAGAGATACTATATGTATATCATTTATGTACTTTATTTGATATTTTAGCAACTTAATTGCACTTATAATATCAGTATATAAACTTGAAAAAATTTTTCAAGTTTATATACTGATATATCATTTATGGTATACCTACCGACATCAAGCAGCATTTGCACATTCCTGATAAAACAATGTACAATTCATTTATTAAGACGGCCAGTACGACAATGTCAACAAGATATTTCCGGGAACTATTTATTAAATTAATTATACTCAGTACAGAATTATTTGAGAAGGCTCGCGGATGTAAGGATATTGATTAGTAAACAAATTTTTGAAACGAATCAATTTATTATTTTGAATACACTTTGTTATTTTGAGGTATGTATTCTCCTGACAAAGCATGCTCTGAAAGTCAGGTCACCAGGCCTCCCCAAAGGTACATCACTAGTAGTATTACAGAAAAAAGGTTTTAGTTTTTATTCCGATTTAAAACTTCATGTTATGCCTCTCAATGTTAAAGCAAAATATTAACATAATTTATAAACCACTTCAGTAAATAGACATACAAACGAAAATCAGTTCTCGCTTAATAACAAAAGGATGTTAAAAATAAATGTGTAGTTTGCCTATAAAGCTACATCTTAAAATCGTAAGTTTTTAAGTAGGATATTAGATCAATGACTAATGTTGAATGTTTGTGTATTGTAGGATACAAAATAGTAGAAAAAGTGACCTTGTTTTAAGAATTTCGTGGTCAACAAGGAACCTTTAAAGTTTTGCCAAGTACATTATTGTAACTCCTTTATAGGTTAATCTAAGAGGCGTAGGTACTAGATAGCTGTAAATTGGCATGAATAGAATATATCTATACTAATATTATAAAGCTAAAGAGTTTGTTTGTTTGTTTGTTTTGAACGCGCTAATTTTAGGAAGTACTGGTCCGATTTAAAAAAATCTTTTTTTGTTGGATAGTCCATTTGTCGAGAAAGGCTTTAGGCTATATAACATCACGCTGCAACCAACAGGAGCGAAGCATGAGTGAAAAATGTTGCAAAAAAAATCGCGATCATAATAACGGAAATTGACGCGGACGAAGTCGCAGGGAACAGCTAGTTTATTATAATCATGCTGTCAGCAAATATTCATTTTGTATGATACCATTACCAGGTAAAGTATCCCTAGAAAAATATGTTATTTTTTAATTGTGGGGTGAGTACTTTTCCTCTTCTACTATGGTGTGGGATGTCATTTTAAAAATATTATGTATATGTTCAAAAATCAGTTAAAATCAGTTTTATTTCTGCAAATAGGCCCCAGGAGGCGCTTTTACACGTCCCAATATTTAAACCTACCACTGCATAATTCAGGGACCTATGTGCCAAATTTTAAGTTTTAAAATGCAAATTTGTGATAGAGTCAGAAGCACTAGCAGACTTACAATACAAGAAATGATCAAATCTAAACAATACAAACAATTAACATACATTATAATTACGATTTTAACTGGTGGTTCATTTGTCATGTTTAAAGTTGGTTCAAAACTTTTAAACGACTTTTATAGAAATGGAACATTCCTTTTAAACTCGAGCAAACAATTAAAATTGTAAAAAAACGTAACATACCGATACCCACATCCTTAAATAAGCCCGATTTTAAAGGTCCATTAAACTAATCCCTTTTTCGAACAATTAAGAGCGCCGATTAAATAGGCCTTAATAGTCTTATGTAAAAAAAAAACGTAAAAAGCCATGTCCTCGATGTCTTTATAACGTGCACGCCACTCTAGTTTTTGTGACATTTCGGCAACTGCCAATAAAGTTTAATAGTTTGGTGTTGACATTCAAGAAAAGCAAGATCTCCCGATATTTTTAAAGCAATGCTGCGCTAGGGAATACAACGGATTATTTTTAATAATTAGTTGCAACTGTTATTGTTATTGCATCGATAAAAGAGTTTAGATGTGTAAATAAAAATTAAGATAAAACTTGCTAAAATCTGTATCAAATAAATTTAATCGCTTTATTGTTTTTACATGCCATCTTGGTAATAAATATCAGCAAATAATCAGCAATAAGTAACGTATCACGTAAATTTTATTTATCTACACATACTTAACGATAAGCAGTGGAAAATTAGGAGTTTTTTTAATCTATACTTATGATATGAAAAAAATGCAATAATGTTAGTATGTTTCACTATGTTCTCCTTTTCACTATGTTAGAACGTTTATGATCTCAGTAATCAAATACCTCAGCCGTCACCAGCTCTGAAAACCCACGTTTGATGTCCGAACGGATCATATGGAATGGTCAATTCATTATTTCTGATTTCCATAAAAGTCCCTTACTAACTTACTTTGGGATAAAATTGAAACTCGGTTTATAATACTCTCATGTTAACCACTGGAACTACGTCTTTTTCGAGTGTCTCCTGCTATGGGAATGGCGATGGGTTATGTGGAACTTCACGGAGACTGACAGAGCTTACCACTGTCACTAATCAAGGTTGAAAAACCCTTCTGTCTGTGGGGTCACGAAGGACAGTCATTCTGCGTAAGCTTCGTCGATTCAGCCTTTATTAGACTGGGGAAATTTTGGGTCCTCCGCAAATTTGCGGTGTTCGACCAGTGTCAGCGGACCCACTAAACTACAGTCTAGCGCCCCGGCGTTATTGCCCGGGGAAATCTTCCGCATTTTGACTAATTCAGCTTAGGCCAGCTGCTGCTATTAGTACGGTCATAGAACGAAGTTTAAAGACCAGGCTTTGACTTAATTACAAAATGGTACTCGTTTCGCTACAGCTCCCAATTTTCTACTGCTGGACGTAGACCTTCATGACAAGGAGATGTTTCGTATTTCTTCGCACGTGTACCGCGTCCATTGCGTTGTAAAAAAAAACTCTGAGCAGTTCCTTAGACTCGCAAGTCTAAGGAACTGCTCAGAGTTTTTTTTTAGGTCGCAACCTAGGTGTAGATTTATGAAGAATGTCACCATTACCTACTGAGCATCCTTCATTGCTTATATGAATTAATTATTTTCCTACTCATACTGCTATAAAGTCGATGGGGTTAAACCTTAGATTATGAATATACATATGATTCTTTATGATAAGAAAAATACTTGTGCAATCAAGTTCTTTTTGATATTTATCAAATTGAACACGAGCAAAGCCGGAATAAAAGTATGTTTACACATTAATTAATAGGTACTTTACGAGGAACTGATATATTATGTGGATACAAATAAAGGTAGGTTAATCGATCGATACCGATAATGATTTAATGGTCTGTAAATTTTCAAATAAGCAATAGATCATAATTCTAATCTTTCTAAGTAGAACGACAGTGGTCAGATACGGGCATTATGATAAATATGTTACTACGAAAATATATTAAACTATTATTATATTTGTTATCGAAAAAAATACATACTTTTTTAAGTTTAGCTATTCAAACAGAATAGCACTATGTATTCTTTACTCTGACGTAAGAAGCTACTGAAAGAGACGGGCAGCAGCATCATCTTTCGCAATCAGCAAAACTGCGATGGAAACCTGCCTGCCAAGCGAGCCATTATGATGATACCACCCTTTACCTAATAGAGGCCTGTGGCCAGCAGTGGACAGAAGAAGTAGGCTGATGGTGATGTATTTCTGGGTGCCAAAATTAATCCAAACTTGATCGTTTAGACATCAATTACAAATATAAAATGACTAGCTGTTGCCCGCGACTTCGTCCGCGTCTTTTTCTGTTTTTATGATCGCGATTATTTTTGCAACATTTTTCACTGCTGCTTCGCTCCTATTGGTCGCAGAGTGATGTTATATAGCCTCACTGAAGCCTCCCTCGATAAATGGACTATCCAACACAAAAAGATTTTTTCAATTCGGACCAGTACTTCCTTCGATTAACGCGCTCAAACAAACAAACAAACTCTTCAGCTTTATAAATATTAGTATAGACTGAAATGACATCACGATTTATATTTAATAGTAATATCATTAAAAGATCATAAATATTTTTAGTGAGTAAGTTATCCAAAACATGCTCCCATGTAAATCTCTCGCATAAATAACACTGCCAAGGTTACACATAATGGCAACATAACGTGGGCTTGGTTTGTCAGACGGTTCCAAATGCATGGTGGATATTTGGTAATGATTTTTTTAAACATGGAACAAAGATTTCTGATCTTATATAAGATCGAAGAAACAAATCGTGATAAAAGATGAATCGTTTTGTAATTCGATTGATAAACGATCAAATTTGGATTGAGTTTGACACACAGAAATACCAGAAATACTTAACTTACATGATAGTAAAGATGATAATTGCTTTATTACCAGGTAAATAATTCAATACTGTTTACGCCCTTCGAGAGATAAGATTATGGACTATTGGATCAGTAAATTTAGTCACAGATAATATAAGTTTAGTATAGTTTAGTTAGTTTTACCGTATAATGTTGTATGGAATACTGCTATGGAGTTTTACAGCAGACATTGCAAGTATCTTCGTACTGAAAGACTGCTACAGTATGATTCACGATTTGCATGTTTTGCAGTTGTGTCCCCAAAAAACTAAACCTCAAAATACATCAGAACGTAGTTTAACATTATAAAGATATTACAAAAAACATCAATTTTTTTTTCAACTACGACAAATATGGGGATAATTTAAAAACTGGCAACACACAGCTACCAACAATCCATCAGTCCCCTCATTAGTCATTTAACTGTTGTAAAATCTTATCCCAATCGAAATAAGGTTTATACTCAAATATAAAAATTATTTCGTTTAGTTTTCCTTTTTAAATCGTTGACGACTCATTTACGAGTGGCCAGGTAGCGAATGAAGCTATAAAAATTAGTATGGCCCCCAGTTTAATGCCATCGGGGATCCGTACTATTATGAATCCTACACAAGAACCTTCTTTATCATTGTATTTTAAAAAGATGTAAAGTCATTTCATACCATAGATTTTAATCATCTTTTGGGAAACAATTCTACCGATATCACAGTCATTTCTTTTAAATTTTTTCTATCATTAGCATCAAACTGATTTTGATCGTGCTGCTGAACCAGCTGGACGTGCACAATGGGCATAGATACACCACGCCTGCAATGATCTCGATATTCAACTGTTTTGTATTTTAGGATAATTAACAGTCAAAAACATGTCAATCCATCTATTTAAGTCAAATAACCCCAATCGATTTTCAACTTGAAAGGCATGAGCATACCTAACGCAGGACATTTGCCGAGCAGGTCAGTAGCAGTGCGGGAGACAGCATTGCAGCGGCAGTTTTAAATCTGTTGGAAAATTATGGTGAGAATTTATGGTGCTCTTGTTCCTAAACAGAAAGAAACGAATTTGTCTTTCAAATTATATCAATATATAATTTCGCACTGAAAACATAATATTGTGTATTTTTCCGCATAAAGGATATCTGCATCCGTTATGCAGTAAAAATAGACAAATATCGTCAACTGCCCGAGAATTGTCATGCTAACGCGGCAGCCCTAGTTACAGCTGCGCTGCCGCGCTAGCCCTCGGTTGCAGTGTTCCACGCCACGCCTGCTCCTCTCCCGTTTATCGTCAGGCGTTGCAGCTGGTGTGTTCTTGGCTTTATATTTGTTGTGACGTAATCAGCAAAATATAATAAGAACAAGTACACCTAAAACTGTTCTCGATTTAATGACTGACATTGATATTATGTCAGTGTCAACTTTTTGACCCGGCTAAATTCTGTCGTCATGCAAAAGTATAGATTAATGTCATATTGAATCTAATCGATTGTTAGAGGTTGTTAAAAAAGTGCACTTGTATATTTTGACACATTTAGGTATTATAGTAGTAATGTCAAAATAAACGATTGAGATGCAATTGCGATTCTATTGAGCCATTTGCAAATTAGCGGAATTTGGGCCCTGTACTGCTCCTGCCCTGCGTTTGGTATGCTCATTGATCAAGTCCAACGAAGATCATTCGATTGGTTAATTCTGATTTGTGGTAGGTACTTAAACTGTACCGAGATACAATAAGAGTTATTTTAGTTGCAATAATAAACCATAACGCGTTTAATGTCTATCAACGCTAATGGAATCACTGGCCGTATTGAACATACTCATTAAACAATTCCCTACAGAACCAACAACAAAAGGCTGATTTAACAGCGTTTATAACAAAGACATTAGAACCACTAGCGATGTAATTATGGCAGCATAAACATTTTATTGTTATTGCTTCATGCTATTTCGATTCATTTAGACCCGTATCAATCGAGCGGGCACATTTTTAAGACCGCTAAGTAACACTTAAGTAGTTTCTCTGGTCCCCTGGAGTGAAGCCATAGAAAATAAAGTCAAGTATTTACTTATTAGACTAATAATACCACTGTCAATTGCTGAACTCCCTGTACATAAAATCAAATCATATATCAAAAGTTATTTTAATGAAAAAGGGCTAATATAATATTAATGATTAATTAAATGATAGGAACGTGTGGCTTTAATTAAATTGTCGTAGCTCGCACTGGCATTATATCTTAGCTAAATATATTTATTTAAAAAGAAGTTGACAACAGTAACCGAGTTTCTTGCGCTTTTTCTTCTCGGCACTAGCGCACATTTGTCCCGAAGCAGTGGTAGGTTTAAATATTGGGACGTGTAAAAGCGCCCCAAAGGCCTATTTGCAGAAATAAAACTGATTTTACTGATTTAATGCGCACAAACGATGTCTTGGTAGATCAATTTGTTAGAGCAGTGGCTGAGCTAGCAGAAGGTTGTACTGAGATGGGACTTGAGTCCTACCTTAGGAAGACGAAAGTTTTATTTAAGGAATTGCACCTTCAAATTACTCAAGGCGACGTAGTGCTAAGAGGCAGCGTTATTTAAAAAACAGCGATTTAAGGTCTGAAAAAAATCTATGTATTAGTTAAGAATCTAATCTAGTCACATTAGATAACAGTCACACGATTTAATTAACTTGGCTCGATAGGAAAAAATCACAAACCTACATCTTTTCAAAATCTTTTGAATATATAAAATTAACTAAAAAAATATGCTAGTTTAAAGCTATTGAATATTTATAGACAAATTCGCTGAGTTTGCTTTCATTATTTAAGACATGCCTCACTGGGCCACACTGAGCCATCTAGTCCCAAATTAAGGTACTATTAAGTACCCTGTCGTATGGGGTACTAGACAACCGATAAACATACTTATATACTTTTTTTTTGTAAATACATACTTATAATACATAGAAAACACCCAGACCAGTACAAACAGACATGTTCATGCACACAAATATTTGTACTGTGCGGGGATCGAACCCGCGACCCATGGCTCAGAAGCAGCGTTAACTACCGCTGATCCAAATGGTCGTCATTAAATGCTATACTATGTTTAAATAACTACAAAATACGTGAGCGCGGTGGCTCGTCAGGCCCGGTACTGTCGCGCGCTGTCTCTTACGGAGTGCATAGGCGCTCTGTAATAGTCGATCGATGGATATCGATCCATGAATGCCGACCTGCCGGGCCTTAAGTGGATATCCTAGACTAAATTTATAGAAAGTAAAGTAAAGTCAATATAACACGTAACTCTGACTTCCCCTTGAATATAAAGCGGTGAGGTTTTTTGTTACAATGCAGGTCTAGGTAGATAGTTAGGTAGGTTAGGATAGAAGGTAGGTAGTTGATAGAGAAGTTTGTGTCTTATAGCCATAATTATACTCATTAATCTATTTTTAATTACCAATGTAGGAATGAAACCTTCCAGCAAAATGGAGTAAAGTGTACTGGTAATAAAGTTCAATCTGAATACTCGGCCAGTCTATAAATATTGGAATAAAATAAAATTTGTTCGTTTACATTTTCTTTAATTGACGTCAATTTGACAATCACCTGATAATTTATCGGAAAACATTAATCCCACACAATACTACGTAAATAAAAAGTAACAACACGATAGGTAATTAAATTATTCTGGAATTTAGATAATCCTTAAACCCATTTTTAATATGCAAAGCTATAATAATACGCACAATAGTAACTTACAATAGTGATAAAGAAAAACGTTATAAAAATAAAATTAAAAATTAAAAATCGTTTATTTCCTTATCCACTTAAAAATATAACAATAATCTGAGGCTGGGGTCTACCTAGTAAGTGCGTATATAAGGCATCTGTGGCAGGAGGCCCCGCTCTTTTATTACAAGACAGCTTAGTGCATATTAATTGAAGTAATCAAGACAACATCAACAGATGTGTGTGTGTGTGTGTGTGTGTGTGTGTGTGTGTGTGTGTGTGTGTGTGTGTGTGTGTGTGTGTGTGTGTGTGTGCAAATATTATTATTATGATAGATACGAAATGTTCAAGTTATAATTCTAAGAGTTAATACAGATTGGCCCTGCGATTATTGGAAATCTTGGGATAGGTTCATTCGAACCACCATTCACTGTAAAAACCTAAAGTAGAGTACAGACCTACTCGTAGATAGCAAATTTCAGTCTCGTTGTACCCAAGAGTAGAAGTTATACAGCTCTTATATTCTGTCATCATCATATCACCTTCAGTCCTTAGATATTAGTCTCCTGCTGGACACAGGCTTTACCCAAAAGCAGATTTGTTTTGCTCTACCTTTAGGCAATAAAAATTGCAACCGCTATCTTTATACCAAACTGAGCAATTATTAATTCCCCTCACAACCTTTCATTCCCTCTCCACCCCCTTTCAACCCTGTAATGGGTGATTTTAGAGAAAAAAGGTTATCGATGTCCTTTCCAAGACCTCAAACCAAATTTATTGATATCGATAAAATATTTCCGGTGATTGTTGCCAAACAAACTCAATAATATAATATTAATGTAGTTACTACAAACATGATATACAAATGTATAAAAGTAATAATAAATTCCGTGCCTGTACAGTCAGAAACAACAATAGGTACTTATGGCAATCGTTTACCATAGAAGAGTCATAATTTAGCAAAAATATATAATATTCGTGCTTTTGACGTCACTCGCTTAACGAAACAAGTGAAAGCTGGTAGCTAAAATAATAACAATAAAACTATTTATTTCTCACCTTAAACCAAAGTACAGCTTAAAGTACAGTATTTGACTGTGCATCGCCGACTCGCCGTTGACTATGTGTATTACAACCCGGGAAACTTAACAGTAAGTATCACCATGTATTAGGTGTTAAAGTATGAAATTGCCGTTTTGTATGGACGAAATCGAGAATAGTCATTTTTCCATACTAACAATTTTTTAGTTTTTTTAAAAACGCCTGAACCATTTTCGATGCAATTAAATGTGAAACTTAGATGGTTACAAAGCTACGCATTATAGTATTTAAATTTCTGATAATCAAAGTATATAATACAAATATACTTAATTGAAGCAAGAAGGTCAGCTGACACATTGTAAAGGGTCTTTTCAACGACTTCCTTTGAAGTAATGGGCGCTAGTATTGCATTTTTTTTAGTCAAAAGTTACTTTATTTAGTTTTTGATACAATACAAAAAGAATTACGCAATAATATGACTATACTTAAGAGCTATAAACAAAATAAAAAGTGGGAAAATAATCGGCAATTTCATACTTTAACCCCTATTATTTATAATTTGGTTATTTATCACTGAGTTATAAGTCCGCATTACTTTTGTAAGCACTAACCTAATAGTTTTTTTTTGTTTTTTCATAATTATTAATAATTTGACTAATGAGCAGGTACTTTGTATATTTACTATGTTTTAATTTAAGAAGGAAGCTTGGTGAACTGCTAAATAAACACTCTTATCATTTCACCAACGTTAGTGTTAAAAATAAACGTTAAAAAAATATATTTTACGGTGCATTAGGAAGACCAATGATCGGGATTATAATGAACTTACTTATTAATTTGTGACTCAGTACTTTTCCTTTTTTATCTTTCATTGCAATGCATATATTTACTAATTCAATATCCAGTCTCTTCTATGACCTAGTTTTAATTTTGATCCAAATATTATCTGTTAGGAACTATTTTCTTTGCAATAATTACTTATTGTAGTCAAAGTTGTGTACGACTATTATTGGCATCCACATAAAATTGTTAATTGTATAGGTACACATTGTGTTTGTATTTTCTACATGTTTGCTCTTGGTGTACCTTGTATATGGGTCGTTCTCCGATTTTGTCCGGATTTCGATTCCCAGGCCATATTACGAATGAAACTTGGAAAATTCTAAAGTCGAGTATATGCATATGATTACACCATAAAATGCCTGATTGGTGCAGGTTTCAATTTTGGTTTAAGTCCTCTCATTAAAAAAATATTAAGAAAAAACTGGCCAAAATCTCATTTCCTTCCGCCTCCAAAACGTTAGTGGTCCAGTTCATTTAACAATTAATGCAGCTTTACTTAGGATTTTTTCAATTATTTTCTTGTTTAATAGAAGAGTAATTAATGTAGTTAAAGCTACTATACGTGAAAAGTGGCTAGATCGACAGCAACTCACAGTGAACGCCATTTCTAATTTTGTCAAACAAAAATGTTCATTTCCTTCCGCACCTATTGAAATTAAAATATTTCCCAAATACGGCTTTGTGGGCTCGGAGTCTAAACCCCCACGCGACGTTCCGGCACCAGTGTGCCGATAGATCTAATGAAGTGAAGCCGTGTGCGCATAGTGGAGGCAAAAATTGTGTTCTCGCGTCCGAAAAACCGTTTTGTCACGGGTAAGTGCTCATTTCTATCCACATTTTATTAAGGTAATCAATAACACAATATTTTTGTATTTTGCACATAATATAGCTTTATAGCGGACCTTCTAACATTGTGCAGCATGAACTTGAATAACAACAAGTTTCACGACAATTTGAAAAAAACCGTTAAAAGGTCATTTCTTTCCAATTCATTTCCATCCGTTCCTTCCGAAATTTGCGCGGATGGTAATGACCGACTTTGGAAAGAAATGATCCAGAGATGTTAATAGGAAATATAATGTGATTGTAATATATTTTTTGGATTTTGACTTGGTGTATTGTTGCTAAATAACTAATGAATTACTTAAAGATACTCTGAATCAGACTAGTTTATAGTTGTTGATGAATATATGTCAGTTTTATTTCTATAAACTAAGACACTTATAAGTACGTAAATAAAGAAATACTTAGTATGCTTAGTAATTTTATATAAAATAATATTATGTCATCAGTCAATTCAAACCTACTGCGAAATAATACTGGGAAGTCTCGCAGTCATGGGATTTTGATTTCCGTAATGCTAAGTACCTACTGAAACGTCTGATTTTAAAATTGACTTGACTTTTATATGAATAAATATTAATTAATTATAAAATAGATACATAACTTCAAAAAAAACATATACGAATCGTTGTCCTGATTCAGGTATACAAGATGTTACTAATTCATTACTGTAAACTTTTGTTAGGATGCTGATGGTCTTTTTTTGTTTTGGCTTTGCTATTTTTTTTATTGTGTTTTGCTAATGTTTATTACAGGTAACAGTAACTACGGCTGCGATGGCGAAAACTAAAAAGAAAAGTACTAAAGAAGAAAATCTAGCAAAAGAAAGACTACGAAAAAAGTTAAAAAATGCGATAATAAAAAGTGATCCCGGACGCTACCAATGGTACAAAGAAAAAGAAAAGAAAAGATATCTCGAAAAAAAGGAAAAGAAGAAAGTGGTGACCATTAAAGAAATGAGTGATAGAGAAAAGAGAGAATAACGACGAAGATGGCGGAAGAATACCCAAAAAAACAAGAATAAAATAAAAGAACAAAGAAAAATTCAGCAAATTCTAGTTGAAAACTCGCCACCGGATAGTGAAGACGAAGTTCACAATATCCATGAAAATCGTGATGTGGTCGTAGCAGATCCTTTACTTGAAGGTTCTACTCGTACTTCGAATTCACTTTCGGTTCAAGAGCAACCAGACGAAACAAATTCCTCAAAACCCTGTCAATGTAACATAACGTCGGTGCGCCTGCCAAACCTTACATGTGACTTTTTTTAATTTTTTTTTTATTCGCTAGATGTCACTAGTTTTCAAACGCCGAACTGATACAAAAACCCGTTTGTGCATATTCCGTATAGAAACAGCGTTGCCAAATTACTTAAGTACACTTTAATCTAACGACAGTTACTTTAAAATTTGGTATGTGTAGTAAAGTCACATATCAGTTTTTAAAAGTATGTCCAGTGACACATGTCAGATTAAATTTTTCGAATCCCTTTTATTTTTTAATCTGTGTGTAGCACATAGCAGGATTTTTGGAGTTGGGTCGGGGGGCTCAACGCTCGCATTGCACAGCTTGCCAGACTGGGGCTGATTTCTGGTGTACAGGATCACCCATACTTTATGCCTGAGCGGGCCTCAGGCATAAAGTATGGGCATAGGCTGTACGTAGGCGGTGCATGGAGGGCATCCTAAGGGAAACCCATACACTGCCAACATACGTCGCAAGGTACACCGCAGGTCTTTGTAGTGGGTATGCTTGTCGGGCACCGACAAGAGAGTCCCACATAACCTACTGCTGCCCCTGAAGCAGTAGGTATGCGAAATGCATTTTTTCGTGCGTAAACAAAAAAAAATAAAGGGAGAGTGTGGTGCAAGCAGCGCTAATTTAGCCAAAACCGTAGATAGTTCTACTGTACGTGACTTGGCGAACAACGAGGTCTTAAGCCCTGCTGCGAGCGTGTTAAGTTGGCGCAATGAGTCTCACATGGACGGTGGCGAGCGTAACTGCAAAATTTTGCAGGAGGGATCTGTGTTAGACGCGGGCAGCATGTCTGACGCGTCTTGCTCCACAACTCGATCTAGGTCTGACTCGTAAGGGATCGTAAAACGCTAGGAGAGATTCGGCAGAATCTGTAGGTGCGCCTGAAAACCTACTCCCAAGAACTACATTATAGAGAAACGTGGAAGTGGCAGGCCATCTACCAGAGGGACCAACGCTTCGAAAATGGATGCAAGAGAACTACTTAAAAACGAGTCTAAGAAGGAGCAAAAAGGTGAGGTGGAGGAGGAGGCCATGGTGTGGACTGTAGTCCCGCAAACTTCACCAAATAAAGGAGAGGGCTAAGCTTCAATCTCAAGAGCTAACAGTGCAAGAGCTGGTGCGAGCTATCCGCACCAGAACTGATAACATTATTCACTGCGCTAGGCGAAGTGGGAAAGTCTCAGGAGTATTCGAGAGGAACTTTAAGGATGCTGTAGCTGTTGTCACGGCATTTGTTGAAATACTGGTGGCGAGATCAAAAGATGAGGAAATCCAACGCCTCAACGCTGCTAACACGAGGTTGACAGAGGAGCTCCAAGAGCTAAAGTAACAAATGGAAATCCTTAAACAGCAACAGCAAAATTGACGAACCCATGCTTCCTACTCCTTCCTTGGCGTTGGCACAGGCCCTATCAGAACGCGAAGAAATAGAGCGCAGCTTAATGGCCAAATGTGGTGCCATGATTAATGCTCGGTTCTGCGGTATTAACGATCGGCTCCTACCGGCTAAACGGCTTATCCCATTAGCCATTGGCCGCAAAGAGTTGGCAGGTGCAACACCACTACCATCTACGGCAGAAGCACTGTCCTCCGCGCCAAACAAGACGGTAGCTTCCCCTAAACCGGCTACTTCGAAAGATAATACAAAATCGATCCAGAAAGCAGGGCCGACGCCGAAAGCAACTAAGGCTATCGATGCTTAGCCAATAGCCACGACATCACTGACAAACAGAGGGAGCCACGGAGCCAAAGCTCCAACGACGAAAGTTCCGATACCTCCACCAGGCAGGGCTCGAAGCAGACGGTGACCAGTGCCTAGTGTGCCTACTGAAACCGAGCTCGGCCCGCTTCCAGCACCACTTCCACCCATGGAGGAAGGGCAGACTACGGTGTTCAAGCGGGGATCATCATATCAGCCGCACGACGCCCACTGCTGGGCATAGGCCTCCCCCAAGGATCTCCACAACGATCGGTCCTGTACTGTCCGAATCGGTTTCCCGCGACCTTGACCAGATCGTCGGTCCACCTTGTAGGGGGCCTGCCCACGGAACGTCGTCCGGTACGCGGTCGCCATTCGAGAACCTTTCCGTACCAACGGCCATCGGTTCTCCGCGCTATGTGTCCCGCCCACTGCCAGTTCAACGATGCAATCCTTCGAGCGATGTCGGTTGTTTTAGTTCTCCTGCGGATCTCATCATTTCTGATTCAATCGAGTAGGGAAATACCAAGCATCGCTCTCTCCATTGCTCGCTGGGTGATCTTGAGCCTTCTTATGAGACCCATAGTAAACGACCACGTCTCACTCCCATAGGTCATTACTGGCAACACACACTGGTCAAAGACTTTCGTCTTGAGACACTGAGGTATTTCAGACGCGAACATATGCCTTACCGAACGCTGCTCATCCGAGCTGGATTCGACGAGAGATCTCTTTCTCGAAGTTGGACTTACCTAACTGGACTATCTGTCCCAGGTAAACATAGTGGTCAACAACCTCGAGTGCAATGTTCCCAACGTTAACTGGAGCGGGTGCAACATGGGCATTTAACATGATTTTCGTCTTGTCCATGTTCATCCTAAGACCTACTCTTTGAGAAGCATTACCGAGATCTTCGAGCATAATGTTCAGGTCTTCCAAGGTCTCAGCCATAAGAACTACATCATCGGCAAATCGCAGGTATGTTAGGTTTTCGCCATTGATGTTGATGCCGCGTCCTTTCCAGTCCAGAAGCTTGAAAATATCCTCCAACTCAGCTGTTAACAGTTTTGGAGAAATATCGTATCCCTGTCTCACGCCTCGCTGTAGTTGGATCGGATTAGAGCTCTGGTTCTGTAATCGGACCGACATGGTGGCGTTTTGGTATAAGTACTTTAGCACCTCGATGTACCTGTAGTCTATTTGGCACCTTTGAAGAGACTGCAGCACTGCCCAGGTCTCAATCGAATCAAAGGCTTTTTCATAGTCCACGAACGCTAAGCAAAGTGGCAAGTTATACTCTTCGGTCTTCTGTATAACTTGCCGCAGCGTATGAATGTGGTCTACGGTACTATAGCCTTTTCGGAACCCGGCTTATTCGGGAGGTTGGAAGTCGTCGAACCTGCGAATGAGACGATTCGTAATGACTCTCGAAAACAACTTATAGATATGGCTCAGAAGCGAGATGGGTCTGTGTTCTTCAAGAGAGTTTTGTCACCCTTCTTGAAGAACAGCATCACATCGCCTCGGCCCCATGCCTTTGGCGTTTTGCCCTCGAGGATGACAGAACAAAAGAGCTTCTGGAGGACCTTAAGTATCGGCATACCGCCCGCTCTAAGGAGCTCTGTTGTGATTCCGTCATCACCCGCCGCCTTGTTGTTTTTAAGTTGCTTGAGAGCCATTCTAATCTCGCACAGGCTGACGTCCGGGATATCTTCAGAATAGTGTCGGGTAAGCTTGGCTCTAGGGTCTTTAGCCTTGCTTTCAACAGGTGTTTTCGTGGAATATAACTGTCCATAGCAACTCTCAATCTCCCTCAGGATTTCAGGTGTTGACGCAATGATGCTACCTGTCTCAGTTTTCAGCCTCGTCATGGCTTTGCCCAATAGACAGATCTCTGGCGAACACTGTAGAGCCTTTGTTCCGCTCAATGGCCTCTTTAATACGTCGGGTATTAAATTGACGAAGGTCGCTCTTCAAAGACCTAGATATCTGTCTATTGAGTTGCCGATAGCGATGGGCATCCGCTGAGTTCTGTAGCCTCATTTCGTTTCTCTGATCCATGAGTAGGAGAGTCTGACTGGAGAGTTTCTTTGATTTGGGACGGCGGGTTTTAAAGTATTTAGACCCTGCCGTACGGACAGTATTCACCATCATGTTGTATAGATCGTCCACATCAAAGCGGGGATCAAACAGATATTAAAAGAGCGTAGCCACCCCATCTAAGGCAAATGCTAAACATCTAAACCTTCAGTTGTAAAACCCGCCACCCCAAAACTTCGCCCGCCCAGATCGTCAGCCATCAAACTGACCCTGCTGCCAGGGGCACTAGAAAAGGGGGTGACATACGAATCAGCTATCCGGGATGCCTTATCCCGGATAAATATTTAAGAGCTGGGTATCAGCGGAATGCTATTCACAAAGGCGAAAACTGGGGGTAAATTACTTGAGATACCCGGTGCCACAAGTGGTGAGAAGGCAGACTCCCTAGCCAAAAGACTGCAGGAAGACCTCCTGCCGGTCAGATTTAGTAAAGGTTGTCAGACCAATAAAGACCACCGATGTGCGGCTTAGATGACTCTGTCTCAAAAGAAGAGGTGGCCGAAGCAGTGGCAAAAGTTGGTGCTTGTGCTACCGATATTTTCAAGGTCGGCGAGATAAGGCAATCCTATACTGGATCCGGATTTGTTGTGGTTAAGTTGCCAGTTGCTGTTGCCAAGAAGTTGTCGCAAGGAAGGCTATTAGTAGGTTGGGTGTCAGCACCGGCTCAGGTGTTAGAGGCTAAGCTCCTGCGATGCTACAGGTCATGTCCAGGCCCAGTGTAAAACCAGTGCCCCGTGTCCCAGGTTAAGGATGATGAAAAAATATATGAAAAAATGGTGTTTAAAATATTATAATAATTATTCCGGATGTTCTATGGTACATAATGTAGGAATATGTAAAAGTTACCTTATTTAATAAGGAGAGCGCCATGTAGCATTAAACAAACTAATAAAAATATTTAAAATTGCTTTAGTGTTTTCCTAACTTAGGTATCTTGAGGAATGAATATTTATAACTGAATAATACAGTTGAATTATTGTGTCTTTGCACATTTTATTAATGTTAATTTTATGTTTAAGCACATAACTGCAGTGGAAATTAAAAAACTGAACCATTACAATACTTCTATGTGATACATTTTGCACATACGCTAATATGCGCAGGAACAAACTTTAGGCACACCAAATATGATATGTGCACAAAAATGGAAAAAAAATATATAGAGACTAAAGCTTTGTTTCGTAGTTAATAAATGGTACACTATCTAAAGCGTTGTATTTTTCTCTATCATATAACATATTTATGATTTTAAAAATCAAAACAGTTCACGAGAAAAACAGTTTTTTGTTCCTCCTGAAAAGTTGTCATTTTACACATACCAGGATTGGCAGGCGCACCGACGATAAGGAAAATGAGATATAGACATGCAAAAATGATAAAACATTTAAAAGAAGAGTTACATAAAGTACAAAGAGGAAACACCACTCTACGCAAGACACAAAAGAAAGAAAAAAATAATAAGAAACAGAAGGCACATTAGAAAAAAAGGTGAACAGTATTATAGAAGACATAAAAACTGACCAAAAACTTGATAAAGTGAAAAGGAAACTGATCTTTTCAGAGACAGTGACAACAGAATATCAAAATAAGTATACAACTTTGAATAAAAAAGAAAAACATGCCATTGCATAAGACATCCTTAAGTATTTTTTTTTGTATGGAAGTAATTACATTTCTGTTTATTTCTCAAAATTCTTAAATGATGTCAAGATGACGATCACACATGTTAGAAAACAAGTGATTCTGAGTATTTTATGCGAAGTTACTTTTCACTTATCTCTGCGTACTTTTGACTTATTGTGGGGTGAAAAAACATATTTTTTAAATATTAAATATGTCCTTACTGTTGAATTAAATAGTAACTGAAATATTTAAATATATGATATGAGAAGAACCCTGAAAATCTATACATATAAAAGAAAGTCGTGTTAGTTACACCACTAATAAGTCAAGAACGGCCGAACCGATTTTTATGATTTTTGTGTTTTTGGATTTGTCAGCGTCGGGAATAAGATAATAAATGTAAGAAACGTTGGAAAGTTAACGTTAAATAACTAACTAAGAAACTGTATTTCTTCATACAAATTCCAACCCCGCCATATTTGATAACAGTTACATTTAGGACATAAAAATCAAATTACATTATTCGGAGGCGATACGAAGTTCGCGGGTTCCGCTAGGAGGTACCTAAATATAAAACTAAGATTCGAAATGGACTGAATAAAATATACCATGTACAACATCCGGTATTTTTTCATTTCCTTCCCCACGTCAATCATTACCATCCACTATGTTTTCATTTCCATCCACTCCATCATTACTATCCTTCGTTTTTTTCTACAAGTAAACGAAGTACATAAGTGCCTCCCAAAAAATACAATACAATTGGTATATGCGCACTCCTGTTATGAAAATTATCACAATAGCTTAGTAAAAATTTTATTCTTTGAAAATCGTCAAATCCGGACGAAACGAGAGAACGACCCATATAATAAAATAAAATCTGTCATAATAGCCTAGCCAGAAAATTGTTTATAAAATTATATTGCTGACTGTACCTACACACATTACAAGTAGGCCGGTTGAGCGACTCAGGTGGGCAACATCCGAATAAAAATAGACCCCGAATCAATAAAATACATTGCAAGACGTTTAGGGATGTTCAAAATATTTTAGCATATCGATATAAGTAAAGTTCTTGAATTTAAAATTCTAGATGATAAACGCGATTGAATCTATAAAACTGTTGTCATGCTTTATATCTACCTTAATAAAAATTCAGCCTTACGTACATGGCATTGAGTTTAAATCTACAAGTAAGAGCACACTAATATACTAGTCGAAATGAGGTGCTGACACAAAATAGAATGGCACCACCTGTAATGGATGGTCTTTCTATGGGTGTAAACACTAGAGTGAAACTGTAACATTATATGTAAACTGAAAATAGATACATGATTTCGATATACATATTTATAAATGTATCTTTCAAAGCGATCATACGTTTTTCTATTGTCTAACATCTCAAACGGATTACATCAACCGTAGTCACAAGAGAACTGAAGGACGTAATTAAATGCGATCTTCTTTTCTTGCCAATTTTTTTTTTAATTATCTTACATCGCCGAGGTTTAACAATAGATTAATCGATGTGTAACTTATCGACTAAATCGCATTCCTTCCATTCCGTAGGGCTGACAACTCGCACTAAGTAATCGGCCATTATCTATATCGATTCACCCCGCCACTGTCCACCTATTCACGATTCAAAATATTACCATCTCCCTCCATCTACGTCCTTACAACTTTGTCTTCATACAGTGCCGTTTTTATTAACCTATACTAATTCGGCCTAAACGCAAAGCCAGAGATGTGTTGAGTAGTAAGTGATATTGTTGTTGACAGTAAGTTTGGTAAGGTTTTAACAGTGATTTTAACTCTGTTGAACCCGTAAAGGCGAGTTAATGAAGCGATCGACTATAATTGATTCGACCTTTTATTATTCTGGTAGCTTGCTCTGCTCCTTGTACGTTAAATTATGCCGCCCGATATTGGTGTTTGATGCTATTAAAATAGGCGTTATTTTATTGGACTCTTTTCAGGAGGCGATTTTATTATTCATTTGCAAGGCGTTTAAATGTTAATACTTTTGAGTCATGATATGACAAACATGATACATATCTGTATCTGCTTGCTTCTCAAGAGAATTTAACCCTCAACCGCAGGCTTTTGTAGTCCAGTGTGCGGAAAAGTAGCTAGTCTAGAGAGCAGATAATGATATCAATACATATACAGGCTGACATTTTAACCACCTTCCAAATTTTAATATATCAATCAATCTACGAGACAAAAAACAAATTACGTATTTTTTCTTTTGGTAGCCCAGTACAAAAAATGTCAAGATAAAGCACGTAGAAAATGTCCGCGTTGCGCATCTCATTCATTCATTACGATACTATTCATAAGTTTTTGATTTTCCCTTTATACCTTAACAGGTATAGGACTGTAAAAATTGAAAACTATATCGCGAAAAATATTTTCGGGTGACAACTTGGTTTACATTTTTTACTTTATAAATAGGTTCTAAATACGATACTGAACGCATATATAAATTAGATCGCTATTCAGCGATAAGACCGCCTTATTGTACCAATTTTCTGTTTTCATATTGTTATTTTTCTTTGTATTTTGTTTTATGCAATAAAAGTGTATTGTATTGTATTGTATTGTGTTGCGGAGTAAGCCCCTGGTTCAGGTTGGGGCAACAAGTTTCCAATTTTTGAACTTTGCTCGGGTTTTTTTTTAATATATAATGGGCTTGCTCTTGACTACATACTTAAATGGTTAAGAAGAAGCCTAAGATGGAGCGAGTTTACCCAGAGGTAGAGAGGGTTTATGATCACCAACCCGCATTTGGCAGGCGTGGTAACTTGAATTCAATGATGGAGGCCTTTGCAGCAGCTGCAGTGGGACGGTTATAGGCCGTCAGGTACTTTACATTTTTACAATATTATTTGTTAATTATACAAATATACCTTACTTCATTAAATTAGTATCGGTTAGGAATATCGCGGGCCATGGATTATATTCAATATATCTGCATGATTATTGAATTGTTAAAAAATATGTTTTAATCTTGTTTATCTAATTAATAACTTAAATCAGGTTAATACTAATTGATAAGGTGTTATTGCATATTTTTTTGTGTTGGCAGGTGTTTTTCAAATTGAATATATTGACTTTTTTATCTATCAGTCAGTCAATCCATACTGATATGTTATTATAATATGAAAGTCAGTACATCTTAAACCGCTGAATCGATTTAGATAAAATTAGGTTAAAGGGTAGCTTAAGTCCCGGGAAAGGACGTAGAGTAGTTGTTAACCAGGAAATTATCCTCTGAAGTGGTGATAAATAAAAGGTTATGTATAAAGTTTCCGTGACATAGCTTGCAAGTTGCAGTCAAGAGCAAAACCCATTGATTATTTAAAAAAAAAGCCTTCAAATTAAAAACTCCACTCGTACAAAGTCGCGGGCAACGGATACCTAGTACTTAACTAAAAAGAAAAAAAAACCGACGATTGAGAACCTCCACGTCGTTTAATTTAATTACTATGCTATGGTAATTAAAAAAAAGAAATAAATAAATAATAAATATTTTTAAGACATGCCACACTGGGCCACACAGAGCCATCTAGTCCCAAATTAAGGAACTATTAAGTACCCTGTCGTATGGGATACTAGACAACCGATAAACTTAGTTATATACTTTTTTTTTTTGTAAATAGATACTTATAATACATAGAAAATACCCAGACCAGTACAAACAGATATGTTCATGCACACAAATATTTGTACTGTACGGGGATCGAACCCGCGACCCATGGCTCAGAAGCAGCGTTAACTACCGCTGATCCAAATGGTCGTCAAATATTGAGAAGCTTCTTTCTCTTTTGAAGTCGGTTAATAATTTACTAAATGAAACATGGAATATAAAATCAATTTTGAGCCGATATAAAACAGTTTCATGTACGCGCATTTTTAAATATTTTTTTTACCACAATTGCTATACTTATACTTGTACGTAGGTAATAAGTCTATTAACACTACTAAGTAATTGTTCCGGTGCCCATTAAACAATGAATTAATAAAACAAACGCCTTAAACCTTTCGCGGATCATCTCCCGGACTTCTCAAAACAAAGAGAGGACCCCTCCCCTCCTAATTAATGGGGGTACTTTTTCTACCTTTTGTTCAGACGAGGGGTAGCTAATTGTCGTTAATTAATCGGCCCCTGCCGTATTTTTAAAACCCCTTTTATACTCTTTGTCTTACCGTTCAAACAAACCATGGTTCAGTTTATCTTAGTTTGGAAGTTGGTTTAATTGTCATAATTGTTTTCTATGGATGCTTCTACTTGTGTTCTGGATTTAATTGTTTGTTGGAGATGAGAAACAGTGTTAGTTTTAGTCGATGGCTTTAATTCTATGCGTATTGTGGTAGTGGAATCTACATCCTAGTGGTCCACCCTGGGCAACGGCATCTTTGATTTTCTAACCAACGATGACGGCTAACAGATCCCTCTGCAGTGGTCGGCTTCGTAAAAGGCTGCCTGGAATGCTACCACCCTCCTGCCGGAGTCCAGCGCCAAACAGTTTTTCTGTGTTCCTCTGGTGTGTGGGAAAACCAGTGCCACTTTCTGGGTAAACTCGCTCCAACTTAGGCTTCTTCTTAACCGTAGAGCTAAGTATGTAGTCAAGAGCAAGCCCATTGTTTATAAAAAATAATGATTATGTATGATGCCCACAGCTGGACCCGCCTTCTCTAAGGATAACTGTGATCAAAACTTAAATGTTAATTTAGCAACTTAATTGTAATTATAATTTAAACTTAAAAAAAATTGTCTCAGTCGGGACTGCATACCGGGCGCGGTGCTGTCTCCAATTAAGCTACCGAGTAATGACTCGGTTTGAC
Organism: Anania crocealis; assembly: GCA_949315895.1. Taxonomy (NCBI): domain Eukaryota; kingdom Metazoa; phylum Arthropoda; class Insecta; order Lepidoptera; family Crambidae; genus Anania; species Anania crocealis. The sequence goes on along the minus strand of OX438869.1, from coordinate 4,085,664 downwards.
GTAATGACTTCAAAGCGCTAATTTTGAAGTAAGTATGTTTCTCTGTAAGTCCGCGTAGTTTCACCAAATGTTAGGAGTTTTGCACTCTTAACACCCGACAAAAACATCTTTACAGATATTTAACAATCAGATTTAGATAAAACAAAGAAAAATTAATTGCAATCAAGTTGCTAAAATAGCTTATAAAGTATTGTAAAGTATTTAAATAACTGTTTCATTTCAACTGACTGCCAAACATCTATAAAGATGTTTCTGTCTTAGACAAAAAGATTTATTTTCAGATAAATCTAAGTGTACAACGTCAGAATGTTTATTCGCACTGTATTTTCTATTTTCAAAATATAGTTTGAATAAACATTCTGACGGTTGTACACTAAGTATTATCTCACCTGTGATATTATGAAATCTAGCCTGATTACAGAGAACAACAGTAAATTTTGACAGTTATTAATTATTATGTGATTTGTAACAGCTTACATTTAAAGGATACATGGAAACTCAGAGTATGTGTAGGTATATACAAAAAAACCAACAAGTATGAATTAGTTTTTCGTTTATAAAAAGTTTTTGCCCATAGACTGTACCTAAAACGTGGACAATAACACATACATTGCTCAGATTCCAATCTAAATAACTATTTCAAACCTTTGTTTCGATAAAGTCAGAAACAACAGTGGTACCAGAAACACCCAGACCCGGGAAAACATAGAAAAATCCTTTTTTCTCTATATTACCCCGTTTCTAAATCGAACCCGAGAACTCGGAGCAAGCGACACCTCGAAAACCAGCGCGTACGACACTTCTCAACGGAAGTCGTCGTAATAACAACATGATTGTACAACATCTTCAAAAATATTGTTTCTAAGCAGTGAACTAAATGACCCAACCATTGAAAAAAAAAAACTACACAAGCACCGTCAATAAAGTGTGTTAACTAAAAGTGTAGGTACCCATTTGACATAAGGGCACCTTTAGTACAACCTATAAATCGAATAGTAACAACATGACATAAATATCTCTACTATTGCATGTCGACATAATTTGACCGGGCTATAAATTTGACACTGACATAAAATCAACGTCAATCGTGAATGATTAGGACAGTTTAAAGTGTCACTTTGTATCGGACTGTGTAGATACACCCATGCAACCGTATTCCGCGTGTCCAACGAGGTCATTTTCCATCCTCGCTCATGGTTTGGTTGGGAGTCACTTATTGGGGCTTAACTGAGGTACTTTTTGTGAGAAAGGCGTAAAAACGAATGCAGTTGTGTATCAAAATACAGTACTCAAGAACCCTGTGGAACCTGTTTCTCATACCATGTTTAATAACAGGCCCTGGGTGTTCCAACAAGATTCTGCGCCAGCTCATAGAGCGAAAAGCACACAAGACTGGCTGGCGGCGCGTGAAATCGACTTCATCCGGCACGAAGACTGGACCTCCTCCAGTCCAGATTTGAGTCCGTTAGATTACAAGATATGGCAACACTTGGAGGAAAAGGCCTGCTCAAAGCCTCATCCTGATTTGGAGTCACTCAAGGCATCCTTGATTAAGGCAGCCGCCTATATTGACATGGACCTCGTTCGTGCTGCGATAGATTGAAGGCCTGTATTCAAAATCGCGTGGTTAATTTTGAATAAACTTTATTACCATATGAATCTATGTTTTATTAGGTTCATTTTGCTATATTAATGGTTACATAAATAATAAACATGTCTAAATTATTTCATAATATTACACATGTGACCGAACTTATGACCTGACTAGGTATACATGTTAACATATGCTGGTTTCGGCTTGTCATACCTACCATTTACCCAACAAATAGACTACCAATGCCTACCATTTACTTAACACGCTGTATATCGATGGACACAACCCTCGCCTAAAATATTGATAAGATATTACTCCGCTAATAACACCTTTCAATCTATTAACAGGCTTTCAGTGGTAAGTGATTAAGCTTAATTATCTAGATACGGTTTATTGGTGCATGATTTGTGTGTCTGTGGATGCATTTTTATTACACGGTTCTGATTGCACGATATAGTAAGTATTACGATTAGATCGAACTAAGTCAGTGTTGACCAACGCCCTGTTGTTCTAGTTGATTAAGTACCGGGTCAAGATCTAGGGGTTCCGGGTTTGATCCCCGGGACAACAAGAGTTTTGAATTTCCGAACATTGCTCGGGTTTGTGATCACCAACCCGCATTTGGCAAGTGTGGTGATTATACCACCAATCATTGCTGTGTTAACTTAAATTCAAGCTGTATCACTAGCTGTACCGTGACTTCGTTCGCGTATTCGCACTTTTCCTTTGAAATTACTTAATTTTCTGTTATTTTCTATACCAAAGAAAGAAAATGTTGATTTCTATTACACTTTTCACCCATTTAAGAGATGATTTTATGGAGTAACAAAACTATCATATATCATTTTCAGGGTCTCAATATATCTTTATACTAAGTTTCATTTAAATAGGTTAAGAAATTATTTATGCCCATATAAAAATCCACTTTCCACCCCCTTAAATTATGATTTCTAGGTTAAAAACTATTGTGTCTTTTCTCGATAAATTTCTTGAGACTAACGGAACTTTACCTATCTATTAAATTTAAAATAAAATAATACCTATTTCTTAATAAGTGTAAGAGAACCTGATTTATTAAGACCATGCTGAATGGAAAGCGTAAATAATAAAATACAAATTGTATCACTTAAGTAGAATGCAAACTTCAAGCCTTTCTTTTAAACCCTTTGGTTTGTTTTGGAGATTAAAAAAAACTATCGTAAATCCTTACTAAGTTCTTATTTTATCTCTTTGGAAATACTAATTATATTAATTCTCCATAAAAACTTCCACCCACTTTATCACCCCATCAAGGGATGATTTTCACGAGGAAAGCAAAGTGATACCTACTTTTAACACGAAGTTTTGCTTTTGATGTGGAAATTTTCATTAAATGTGATTAATTCAAATCTGATCATTTGATTTAAGTATCTATATAAATAAAAATGAATCTCCGTAATGTATGTACTGCACCAAATTGTATAATTCGGGTTGGCGATATCGGGTAGGCCAGAAGTTTAATTCGGTCACAGGGCACCTTTATTTAATGTAGGTACCTTTCCAATATCTATCGCTCTTTAGGTCTCACTAAATATAAGATTTTACTGTGATATGATTAGACGTTACGATACAAAAAATAAAATAGCTGTGATCTTTCTTAAGAAATCTTCTTCTTGATGTGTTACTTTCTCTATAGGATAAAATAGTGGCGGTGTATAACCCTTTTTTCTGGCATTATTGGTATTACGACTTTTATCTAGAGACATAAGACGGGTCTAAAGCCAACTTTCAAAGCCTAACTAACCCACCCACCTCTTCACACCATGGAACTTTACCCATTTCTGAATCGAGCCCAGGAAAGGTGTGTATTAAGCGGACTACCACTATACAAACTGGACCATCAATAATGATGATCATTGACTTACTTTAGATTGATTTATCAGTACTGTAGTCTAACACATAATTTTTAGTTAACTATTAATCTTATAAATAGTAAATGTCAAGCAACGCCTTGCAACAACATTAGTGTACAAAATGCTACTTGATACTCCATTATCACTTTCGAAACCCATCAACACACCATACACGAAAGTATACCAGCACAAACCCATTATATCAGTAACACTTTAATCTAACATAGATTATACGTGTCCATTTATTAAGTAGCTATCAATTACCGTGCTTGCACTGATAAATTTTATATTTGATAACGATTTTGGCAGTGTTAAACAAGTCGTCAATATGTGCGCGTGTCGACAGAAAAAGTCGTTTTTTATAGAAGATATTCTTCAGGATTCTGTCAAGAAACCATACAAGAACTTGAGTAACGAACCGACGCTGCCGTTGAAATGTAACACTAAGACCACGGAAAAGTCAGAGCCAGTCAAAGAGGAGAAACCGGTGCATGATGAGAAGCTTTCAAAATTCAACGTGTCATGTGAAGTCCAGAATGAGATGGAGTTGAGCAAAGTCAGCCTGGAACACAGAAGGAATACCTACCCAATATACCCGACACCGATGAAACTGAGCCTACCAATGCAGCCATATAGAGCAAAAGACCAAATAGTGTACCCTGTGGAACTCCGACATTCTTTCAGTTACTACAGCGATCCAATGCTAAATACGGACCAGATGTTGAGAAATCATCTCGCAGCGAATAGATTTGTGTCCCATCCATTTACGATACGACAAAGTTACGGCTATGATAGAGGTAAGAATTATTTGCCTTTTGATTACAATTAAGATGTTAATGTCGTTACATGTATTGGACGACCATTTAGATCAGCGGTAGTAAACGCTGCTTCTGACCCATGGGTCGCGGGTTCGATCCCCGCACAGTACAAATATTTGTGTGCATAAACATGTCTGTTTGTACTGGTCTAGGTGTTTTCTATGTATTATAAGTACGTATTTACAAAAAAAAAGTATCTAAGTAAGTTTATAGGTTGTCTAGTACCCCATACGACAGGGTACTTAAAAGTAGCTTAATTTGGGACTAGATGGCTCTGTGTGGCCCAGTGAGGCATGTATTAAATATTTATTTATTATTTATTATTATTATGTATGAGTTCGATACAGGTACATACTTTAATTATTGTCTATTATAGCTCGTAATAAGCAAATAAACTTTAAGAAGTACTTATTTGATGTTCCCAATATGAAACTTTATTTTTGTTAGACGTTACATAGAAAATCAATTGACGATATGATTTGTCATATTAAATGTACTCTACATTCAAGCAAAAGAAGTCCTGTAAGTTTAAGGCCGTACGCCCTCTCGATTAAAAAGATCTCGGTTATATCGCGCTACTTAAGGACAACCAAAGTTTTCGCAATAGCTATCTATATTGAGAAATTATTTGATTCTCTTCACAAATTCCAAATTGACTATTCAACACAAAAATAATTTCTCAATTCGAACCATTACTTCCTGGGATTAGCGCGTTCACACAAACAAACAAACTATTCAGCTTTATAATATTAGTAGGTATTTTACAAATTACTCATGACTAAAATGGGCGAATTTATCTTCACCCATTTTATTCATGAGTAGGTAATTTGCAAGCGACGCTAGGCAGGTCGCTTTGTTAGGACAGGTCTCTTATTTATTAATTCATTAATTCATATTATCAACGTAAAACAGATAGTTGCAAATTAAGAAATGATAAATGCAATACGAAAAATACCTGAGTCATGTGATTGACTAATGTATTTTCTTGCAAAGTTGCTAACTGATATGATATGACGTACAAATAAGTTAGTATCAAAAATATTGATAGATAATCCAGCATTAGTGATACCATACACTAACAGCAATGTTATCATAATCAAACTTTTATTATAGTGATGCCACGATGATTCATAATTTTACGAATACGAACTCTAATGATAGTTTTTGATAATATTCGAATGGCTGAATAAAAATTCTTAATACCTACAAGAAAACATGATTTTGTTTTTTGTAAACTGCACTGCACTATGAGCACATGAGAAAATGCTAGCATATAGAATATAACTTAATTTTAGTATCTTTCTGAGGTCAGGGTCGCTATTTGGGCACATACCGGGACTGAGTTACATCCTACATACTAATAAGAAAATGAAGATCAATCAATTCTCTAACTCGATCGAGGGAATGTAGATGTGTAGTTACTATTTTACAAATTTTCTCCAAATATAGTTTTGATTTAAGCATCTACGAATATTCAGAGGTTATTTGTTGCAATTCGAATTTAACATTTGTTACATCACTAACAAATAACGCTTAGCAAACGAATTATAGAACAGATTAAAAATTCAATATTCAATCAATAATAGGGCTTAATAATTATATATTATTTAAAGATAATTCTTTAATCCATGTCACGAGGTACAGTCTTACCATAGTGTACTTAAATTGGGTATCTAATACATCATCATTAAATTGACAATTATTTAGATTATATGTGTTTAATCAGTCATTGGAAATTACAATGATAATAATAGCCAAATTAAGAGATTAGATCTCCTTGTACAGTGAACCTTATTTTCATATTAGGGATGTCCGCAAAAGTGCCAAGGTAAACCAATTGAGTTTTATAACTTTCCTGTTTTTCTTAATGTCGTATTTTTTTATGTTTTTTTTATTTTTTCATTTGTTTATTTACACTTCACTACGCATAAAAGCGCACCCATTTGGTGTGGTAACTTGAATTGAAATGATTATATGGGCCATTACTTCACACATACGAAATCAATACAAATGCCGCGGAATTAATGTCAAAGCCATTCTCTACAGTCAGCCATAAGGTCAAGCAGAAATTTCACAGTGTGATAACTGATTGTATCGATATCATGATATCCTTCAAGAATCCTGGTGTCAGAGCTTTCCAAGCAGCTTATTGTAGAAACTTAAGTGACTTGTTTTTACAACATCGCAGTCGGGACCAACAAAACAATGTGCCTTCTGAAGCATGATTTCAGCCCCTACTAGACACACCGATTACACTAGTTCGATTTTCGATTAAGCTATAGGTATTAAAAGTAGTAAAAAGTAAAGTAACAGCCTATAATTATCCCACTGCAGGAAAAAGGCCTTCATCATTGTATTCAAGTTACCACAGCAATGATGGGTACTGGAATAATCACCAATCAATGTTCGAAAACTGGAAACTTTTTGTTGCCCGACACGGGGATCGAACGCCCCGAAGCTAGAATGAAAAGCAGTTATCTGTGATTCAATAAATACTAGAGGTAATTTGCTAAGGTAATACTGTTCTAGTTTTTTGAGAATTGGTTATGTTTTGAAGTAATAAAATAAATTTAATTCGGAGCAGCACATAGCACTAGTAGTCCCCTTAATGTGTTAACACAATGGGGACTACCGTTTCTTTGCTCACCAGTTGGCGCCACTGTAGACCGAGGTCCGGAGGTATAGTTGTCAAAGGCGATTGGCGCCGAAACAAAGTGTTATTATCTTGAATCTAATTAAGGTTATATTGTTTATAAATAACTATCTTGATATCAACAAACTAACTTCTGAAATAGTTGCTCTTGAGGCCGCCTATTTATGCGCTTTTTCTTAATTCTGCTTTTAAAGCGTTCACATTAATCGCCAAATAATCCATATTTGCGATATTTTACGAAGGAGATCACTTTCCAGCAGGTAAATTAAAGAAATTATAATTTATGCAACAAATTCCGCTAAAACCAGTACAAAGTGAATGATATTGGACCTCACGCGACACTAGCGCCTCTAGTGGCAAATTCACTAGCGATAGCCCCCATTTGAAACTCTCAATGATTGTGCTGATCTCACGATGTGAGGTACCTAGGTATACCTCGTGAGCGTTCGTGAAACCAACGAATGCGCGCCGTAAGATTTTTTACACACCCTTACTACGCATACAGGATTGTTATCACAAACTTATTTGGATTACACATGTTTAATCCTTAACATCATAAATATCAGGCTTATTGGAGATAACTAGATACAAATACAGACCGATAATTCGCAAAAATTATCTAGACTTAGCTTAAAGGCCAGATTTTGATACTTATCGATATCAAATAAAAATACCAATCAAGTAAGATTATATTATTAAAACTTAAAGGCGAGGTTACGTAACTTTGCTATTTAAAATATTACAAGTACTTGCGTTAGGTACCTACTGACTATTGTTCGGTAAATAATACATGACACATTAGAAGTCGCCGATTAGTACTGAAAACTGTAACGTTTTCTTTTGAAGACCTCCGTGGCGGAATGGCGTACACACCGGTTTTCAAGGTGTCGCCTGCTCCGAGGTCCCAGGTTCGATTCCCGGACGGGTCAATGTAGGAAAAAATGTGTTTTCTCTACTTTTCTCGGGTCTGGGTGTTTGTGGTACCTTCGTTGTCTCTGGGTTCCAAAATACAAGTGCTTTAAATTGTGATCAGAACAATGTATGTGATGTTGTCCACGTTTATTAATTTATTTTTTATTTTCTGATACTATTTCGCATTTGATCGTTTTTTTTAATAGGTCTAAAACTAACTCTTTTCGTAATGATTACCTTGTGTTTTATTGCATATATATTTGCCCATAGCTCCAAAGAACCAATATTATGTTCTAACAGTAACCCACCCTATTCCAGGAGGTCCTGCATGCTGCAACCCGTGGTGGAGTTTGGGCGGGCGGCGGAAGGGCGGGCAGGTTCGCTTCAGCGCCGCCCAGACGGGTGCCTTGGAGAGACGGTTTAATGCCAGCAAATACCTAAGTCCAGATGAGCGAAGGGCTTTAGCTGCGACGTTGAGACTCAGCGATAGGCAGGTAGGCTGTTTTTTTTTAAATATTAAATATTTAAGACATGCCTCAATGGGCCACACTGAGCCATCTAGTCCCAAATTAAGGTACTATTAAATACCCTGTCGTATGGGGTACTAGACAACCGATAAACTTACTTATATACATTTTTTTTGTAAATATATACTTATAATACATAGAAAACACCCAGACCAGTACAAACAGACATGTTCATGCACACAAATATTTGTACTGTGCGGGGATCGAACCCGCGACCCATGGCTCAGAAGCAGCGTTAACTACCGCTGATCCAAATGGTCGTCTTTTTTTGCTTTTACTCCAAGCAAAGGTATTATGTCAGTCAGCCAAAAAGAGAATAGAAACTTTTTGTCCTGTGGGTGGCGAGACTAGAGGGATACTGCCAGAAGACGGGCAGCAGCGTGTATCATCCACAATTAGTCAAAGTGTGATCGCTAGCCCGCCTGCCAAGTGGGGATCGTGGTAAATCTATTTTTTGGAGAAGTCTATGCCAAGGAGTAAACTAGTGAGACGCTCAAAACCCTACATTTGTTAAATACTAGCTGTTCCCCGCGACTTCGTACGCGGCAATTTCTGTTTTTATGATCGCAATTATTTTTGCAACATTTTTCACTGATGCTTCGCTCCTAATGGTCGCAGCGTGATGTAATTAGCCTAAAGCCTTCCTCGATACATGGACTATCCAACACAATAATAATTTTCCAATTCGAACCAGTACTTCCTGAGATTAGCGCGTTCAAACAAACAAACAAACAAACTCTTCAGCTTTATAATATTAATATAGATAGATCACGTGATCTTAGGTGGGGTGAGAAGTTAGTACAAAACCTCTGGGGGTAGGGGTTGCGTAAAAAGTTGCTTAAAACATCACGTGATTAACGGACAGCGCCTGTGTTGTATAAAAAAAACTTGTCTAATTAACTACAACTAGAAAAAGATACGAATCAAGGTTCTTGATTCAAGAACCTCGTCATGTCAATTCTATTCAAATATGTCAGAATGGTATTGACACAATTCTACGGTTGAATTGCGTTATGACTGTAGCCATACATGTATGGTAGACTAACATACATTTTATTTGGCAACAGTAAACTTTGACGTCACGAGTCATTTATTGATGCGAACAAATTGATGAGTTTTATCTGTACTTTCAGCCCAGTCTTTTATCTTAATAATTAAAATTCTTTGTGAAATGAGTCAAATAATAAATGTAAGTCAATAGGGTATTGACCAAGTATCTTCTTCCAGGTCAAGACCTGGTTCCAGAACAGGCGCGCTAAGTGGAGACGCTCGGCGCCCGACTCCGCTGACCCCGGCAGCCCGCTCACGGCAGATGAGGACGAAGACGAGGAACTGCTTATCACTGACGACTGACTTTTACGCCTTTGCTTAACTATGATTTAAAAAATATATATTTGTGTAATACTGAGCAAGAACTTTTATTGGAGGTGCCTGACAATCAACAAAAAAAATGTGGACAACATCACATCATTGTTCTGATCTCAATTTGAGTAACTATTTAAAGTACTCGTATTTTGGGAATCAGAAAAAACGAAAGTACCACGAACACCTAGACCCGAGAAAATGTAGAAAAACTCTTTTTTTTTCTACATTGAATTGTCCGGGAATCGAACCCGGGACCTCGTAGCAGGCGACACCTTGAAAACCGGTGTGTACGTCACTCCGCCACGGAGGTCGTCTAAATTCAATTGATTTGATAACTATTATAAAAATGGTACTAAACACGATATACATTGCGTAACTGCTTTACGGCCGGTCCTAATAACCTATCTATCTTCAGTTTTGGCATATCGGAGATAGAAATCAACTTCTGTCTTTGTTTCTCTGGCCGTCAAAATCAGGGATAGAAACTAATTCCTATCTCCGAAATATAAAAACTGGCGATAGATAGATTATTGGGACCGGCAGTTAGACAAGTTGCTTTCTACTAGCGTATACGCTCGACGAATAGACAAGAATTTTATGAAATTGACATTGGCTTACGATCGATCGTTTCGTAAATTAATTAAATTATCATACATTTTTAAAAACGGCTTTGCTTATTGGTTTGCAACTGGTCTAAGACAGCTGGTAATTTTTTTTTTACATTTCTCATCTCGCTTTTCTTGCCTGTACCATAACAATAACTAAGGACATTCAATAGGTAATAATTAAGACACGAAATAAAATTTTAAAAATAGTTTTATTAATAGAAACAATTGTTCAAGGGAAAACCTCAAAAAACAAACTTTCAACACCATTATAAACTGGACAGTAAAACGCAATAAATAGTTTAATTTTATTTACAACTTACAAAAACAGTAGGCCTTTAAAAGGACGAAATTAGAGATAAGGCCTATTGAAAAATGTATACGCCTGTATACGAACCTCAGACACTAACGGTTACATAACTCGAATACTACCGTCGAGTTACCGACTTAACCGACATTAAGTCGGTTTAACATTCGGAAGTCGGTCGCCGATTGTTACGTACTTGAACAAAACGGTTTTGTCATATTGCCATTCGCTGTTAGCTAGCATTAGGGATAAAACGTTTAGAGAAAATACTAGTGCTTAATCGATTAGTCCATTTTGATAACGAGTAAGTACTTTTTGTATCGATACCTAGAAACTGAGTATTAAGTAGGTAGGGGTTCAAAAACTCGAACCGGTACACTTATGTCAAGATTTCATTTTATTAAAGTTTTTTTGCTTATTTTACATCGAAATATTGATTGAATCCTCATGTGACTTTTGTGAAGTTGGCAAGCTTGTATGTCTTTGCCCGAAAAAATATCGGATATGATTGATATTAAATTGTTGTCTTCGTTTTTCCGTATTTTGTTTTTTCTTGTCTAGAATATCAATAATTTTACAGTTACAATACCACTAACAATCGATACTTTTTTATCGACTCCGAAATACACTCCGAAATGGTTTCTCTATCGATTAAAAGTTTCGATACCTTAGCGGTGTCGTTTTATCCCTAGCTAGTATATAATGAGACATACGGTATCTGCGTTTTGCATTCACATACCTTGTAAATGGGCGTGTCGGCAACCCAGTGTCACTTAAAAATCCAACAACAGATGTTTAGTGCACCAGAACAGTCGGTCGTATTCGACGTACGACTTAAGTGCAACGAAACGTTAGCATAAATATGTCCATTGTGAATTGCAATTTGCAATCTTGTGTTCACTTAACAGTGCAACGAAGTGAATATCTGATACATATTGCGGACTTAATAATAAATTCCGTTTACGAAATAGATTTCATAACTTATAAAAAAGTACTTTGAATGAAATTTTAGAAACATGTGATTTTCATACTCTATTATTCAATTCGATAAAAGAGAGTTGGGTCCTGTTTTATTATTAAACTTTGTTTAAAGGAGTTACTTAATCATCTGCTCTGATACAAGACCAGAATTATAATTTAAAAAATATATCTTAACTCAATTTTGAAAACATGCTCGAGTTTTATTTTCCAATTTTGTATTTGAGCAGAGAAATACTGAAATACCCCATTCGATGTTAATTATTAAAAAAAAAAAAAAATGATGTTTAAATTCAAAGTAACATAGAATATCCTACATTTAGCTAAGTTACTAAGACATAGTTTACAGCATAGACAAGTAAAAAACTATCAGAGTTCTTCTGTTGTTTATAGTCAGAATAATATAGAGAAAGGGTACATGTTTCTTTAATGTGTCAAGATAAGTCTGTATAAAATTCAAACTTACACATACAAAAAGTTTTGAATTATGTTCAACTATTACTCAGTCAAGATCACACCCGTTCGATAAGATAAGTGAAAAATACAAAACTCTTATTAAAATATACAATTTATAACAATGGGGCTAAACATTGCAGAATCGACAAAATTTTCGAAGTATTTTCAGTCTAAACCGGTTATAACAATCTAAACAAATAGGACATTTAACCGGGAACTCGGTAATTGGTCTCACGGCCGGTCCTAATAACCTATCTATCTTCAGTTTTGGCATATCGGAGATGGAAAACAACTTCTGTCTTTGTTTCTCTGGACGGCAAAATCAGAGATAGAAACTGTTTCCTATCTCTGAAATGTCAAAACTGGCGATAGATAGTTTATTGGGACCGGCTGTTAGTAAATAACAGATGCGTCTTTGTAAATAATATCGGTAAAACCGGTTTAAACTGTACACGTCAATAAATAAAATCTTAAATATTAATAAATAATTAACATTACATCTCTATTATCTTAAATTCCAGTATCATTTTAATGTAAGTGTCATGTGCACGCAAGAAAGATGATTTTTTAAGACTGGCCTGAATTTTTATGGTTTAGCTATCCCGTGTTTTTTAAGAGTCACGTGTAAGGTTACTGCTATACATGTAGGTTGGGTGAACTTGGATGTTTAAAGAGTTGTACCTATTATCCCAGATATCTGGAATAAAATAAAAACCCGATGTAAAACGTGTTATTTACCTTTCATTGTATTATTTTTAAGTAACATACTACAAAGATTGTTGTAAGGTTTAACTCAATGGGGACTACCGTTTCTTTGCTCACCAGTTGGCGCCACTGTAGACTGAGGTCCGGAGGTATAGCTGTCAAAGGCGATTGGCGCCGAAACAAAGTGTTATTTGAATCTAATTAAGGTTTATTAATTATTAATAACTATCTTGATATAAACAAACTAACTTCTGAAATAGTTGCTCTTGAGGCCGCCTATTTTTGCGCTTTTTCTTAATTCCGCTTTCAAAGCGTTCACATTAATCGCCAAATAATCCATATTTACGATATTTTACGAAGGAGATCACTTTCCAGCAGGTAAATTAAAGAAATTATAATTTATGCAACAAAGCCCGCTAAAACCAGTGAAAAGTGAATGATATTGGACAACACGCGACACAAGCGCCTCTAGTGGCAAATTCACTAGCGATAGCCCCCATTGGAAAAACCAGGGCACAATTTAAATGTTGAAAAAATATTGCCTTGTTTTACGGTTTTTTTTCAAACAATTTTAACTAAATAAAACCCGTAAAAATGACAATTCGACTTTATTTCAAATGTTTGAAGGTTCAGTTTGCCTGGCTTCACCTGACCGCTTGTTACGGACTTTTCTGTGCCGCTGGTAAACTGGCCAGTAACTAAATTGAGACTAGAACAAAAATTACAATAACTGGCAAAGAAAATAAAAACAATAATATTCATGGCACTATTATTTATTAGTTTTGTAATTGGATTATTTTATCGGAGCAATAAATATATTTTTCTCAGATTTTACTTTGGGTGGGATGGAATGTTTCAATCAAAGATGCGTATTCTTATATCTTTGATTGAAATATTCCCAACCATTTTAACATACAGTTGTAAACAAACCAATGTTAAAGTAACACAACAAGTGCCCACAAAATAAATATGATCACTTGCTTATCACATCTACTAACAGAGTGCTTAGTTTTACTCGGTCAAACTCATCGAACACAGCAACGTGAATTTGTATAGCACCTTAGAATAATAACACCTAGAAGCCGCGTCTGAACCAAAACTGCGTAAACGCGTGCCATTTAATTATCCTTGTGTGCGTAAGCTGAATAAATCTACGCTCTTCTAACGCACACAAATATGGCGTCAGTGTTACCATCATCGGGCGTTTACCCACAAAAAATGGGAAACGTGTTGTTTTGTTATACAACGATTTGCCATGTGTTTGGTATGATCTTTAAATACATAAGAAAATATGATTACATTCATAAGTATATTACATATTTATTAATCTAATGACGAATGCCACCGTTCAATGTGTTTAAATTTAAATGCCTGTATGATTGTATGAATTCACATTACGAAATTATTTTCATAGAATTAATAACACCAACATTTAGTCTAAACAGTATTAAATAAATGTTATGGCAAATTCAATATTTTTCTCAATATTAAAAACCAACTAAACAAACTGTGTGCAATTTTTTTTCCCAAAACTAGCAACACTGATGTGGATAGGTTTTTTTTAGAAATTATTTGTTTTTAATATAATTTACGTACAGAAAATGTATAAAATGTAAGTACTTACATGTGAAATGAAACTTTACCACTTTCTTTTTGTTTCTCTGATATGCTAGAACACTTCTTCATAGTGCAGTTTTCACTATGACTGTTTAGTCATTTTAAATTATTTTTCGCGAGCTGTGTTTGACTTAGCGTGACGTTGAGCACTGACAGCTCGCGGAACGAAGTAAGCCAGATATGGCTAAGTTTTAGTTGCGCGTTTTTCGTGCTTACATTCGGTTTCTAGGTGTTATTATTCTAAGTATAGCACTGATAAATTATTGTTCAAAAATGCATTATATTTGAATTACATTTTGTCTGAATAGTTACCTGCGTTTATTAACTATGCAGATGATTGCATCTGCAACGTTTGCACCGCGCCATTGGGCTGCATATATTTTCAAATATATGAGAAACATTAAGTATAAAAAGAATCATTTTTTATTTAATTATATTTTTAACAATTCAATAGTCTTCCAATTTAAAGTGACATACCCATTTGTCATCAAGTCAACCAAAGTTTATAAATGAATTTAGAATATTTAATGTGCATCATTAAATTATACTCTGTTCAGTTTTCACATTTAAAATTAGACAGTATATTTAGAGTTAATTGTTTATCGTCAACTAAAATTCTAAAACATTTATCTAAAATAGACATTCATTATTTATAATGTACATCTAATAAGAATTTAATATTTACATTATTACACTGTGGTTAATGGATTTGTCTTTTATTTATAATAAAGGGTATATTCGTTTTATGAACCATTCATACTAAAAATCGTGGCAGTGCACATACTGTCAGGATAATTCATTAAAATTGTATTAAAAAAAGATATTGATACATTTTAAATATCAGTTACAGTAATCACATTACATCCTTATTTACAATTATTAAATTAATCGTAAAAAACCGTACATGATTATCAAACATGTGGAAAATCTGGCTGATAAACCACTTTTTCATATAGGTACAGCTAAAAACTTAATCGTAATAATCGTGGAAAATCATGCGAAGGATTATTGATATCATCTATTAGTGATATATTATCTCAGAGAAAATGGTTTGGTTCAAATTCCGACATCACAACTTTTTATGAACAAGTAATAATTTTTATATTTCAAACGGCCAAAATAAAAAAAAATAACAATGGCATGAGAGCAGATTACCGTAAACGGTCAGTAATGTTATCAATACTTTATAAAAGAAAAAAACCCTCCGTATAAAAACTAAAGCTAACAAGACACCCTGACAGTATGCTAAAATAGAAAGATGGTGTACCTTAACAAGATTAATCGGCTTTTCTTAATGCTCCTCGTGCGCGCCACGCTTTGAGCAGATTGTACGAGAAGTACAGTTGGAAGAAGTGCACTTGAGACGCTAGCAACACAAACGCGTACCACAGAAGACCGTACGGATAACCCTGGAAAAATAAATTGCAGATTTAGAAAAAAAATATAGGGATCAAAGTTCATCAGTGCGATTTGGTTAGACAAGACTTTAGCATGTGCAGCGACGTAATAGGTAAGTAGTGACTTTGGAAACTTTTCCTTACATTTCATAGTGTAACTTTATTTGTTGTAAAGACAATCAAAGCTCATAAAGCTTTACATTATTTACATTGCTAGAATATTGACCTTTCAGAAAAGTTATGTATTTTTGTGTATTAAGTAGATAGTTAACAATTTTTGTCCTATGATTATCAAGGTTAATTTCGTATCAGTTTTCCAAGCCTTATTGGTAAGCCTTTGACATAAATTATTTTTATGAGTAAGGTTTAATTTTTCCAGTATTTGTGTTTTTATACACACATCAAAAGCATTTCAGCATCGGCGAGTGTAATCGTCGACCATTCGCCAACCTGCTTATATCACTGGGTAGGGTATGCAGTGCCTTAGTTTTTTAAGTTTTAAAAAACTTTACTATAGATGTACTAAAGGGATCAGTCAGTATTCTATTTAGTTAGATGTAGTAGGCAGAGTAGGCAGTGCTTATTGGCATACCACTTGTCTAGCATCGTGATTATTGCAAAGGCCTCCTTTTGGAATGAGATTATTTTAATCAGTTACTTACATTGGAATCAGATCATTTTAAACAGCTACTTACTTTGAAATCAGATCATTGTATTTGATGTTTACACATTTACTTTAAATTACATCGTACAAAGGCCCAACTCAAGAGGCTAAGAGCGAACAAATTTAAGTCTAACTACTTTTAATTAAAAACCAAATATTTCTTACCTGCCAAAGATCAATCTCCACCTCTGAACTGTCATCTTCATCCTCATCTTTAGACAAGTACCTCCATACATCTCCGCAATAGTACAGAATGCAGTACAATAATGGTCCAAACCCTAGCGCTGTTATACCGTACATGTATCTACGTAATTGCTTGATATTGTTTCGTTTTATTGCAGCCAGTCCAAGGAACGATAGTACAAGAGATAGGCACCACACATACTCCCACCAGACAGGCTGAAAAATTTATTTAAATTAAAATCATTGTTACTGGTACCGCATGTACTATACAAGTACTCCATGTAGGAAACAATTGTGTACAATTATACATAAAATAGTCATGTGATGCTCCCACACTAGGCTAAAAGAGTACTGCCTGATGAAGATAGACAGAGTGTGAGCTAGTACCAAAAAGAAGCAGCGCTAAAATCTTGGCCACTTTTGTCAGCCATCAACCTGAATGAAACTAAACACATCAAGAATTGTCCTTTTTACTAGTTAATCCCTCAACCTCCAGGAGGCACTCGGGTGCCATGATAACAATTGATTTCAATAGTGTCTGGAATAACTCACGATCAAGGGATTAATAGGGACTGTTACAATTTATATTATACAAACATAACTCAATATAATATGACAAATTATAATATCTGATGTATTAGAAGTCTCAAGAAACGGACATAAAATCACAATTGTCATTTTAGAAGTCAGATAGCTCATAAAAAAAGCACCTAAGACAGGGACTGGTGATGCAAAAGCCAGGGCCCCTATTCAGCTATTTCAATTGCAGTTCGATGGTGATTGAATTGGACGATTTTGACATTTAGCCCATACTAAAACGGTCAAAAACCTGGTATTCAATTACGATTGTGATACAATTTGGTTATGTGAATTAGGGGCCAGGACCCTGTCTAAGTCTGGAATGCAGAGATTAGATAGTTTAACATTCTGTCTACCTAAATAAAACAATTATGTCTGCCAGCATTCATACATACCTGAGGTATTTGCAACTCTTCAATTTCAAGTATGAAAATATCTAGTTTGTCTAGGATATCAGCGGATAACTTTGCCAGCATTACAAAAAACAATATGTGGTGGAAGAAAACGCAGTATTTTAACCTAGATTTATTCAGAGCACTGAAACAAACAAACATTTTATAAAAATATTATGTCAAGGTTTACACCCTAATTCAAAGCTTTTTTTTAATAAATATAATTGTTTAACCATGCAGAATAACTCTACAAAAGTGTAATTAAAATTCAACTAACAAATTTCAAATAAATGGCGCCAAATCTTATTCGCTATCGATTGCTTTCGGCTAAAAATAATTTGACGGAACTTGATAAAATAATTGTCGTCTGTCACGTTACCACAAGCTCATTAATTCCCGCAGCCTTCTACATGGTCGAGCACACGTAAATAAACATAAAACCAACCTTAACTGGTACTGAATAGCTATTTTTTCCCTATGCTCGAAGTCTGCACCATTCGTACCAGTAACCATAACACCGCGCGAAGACATTTTTATAACTTAATCGTCAAACCAAACAATGAAAAACACTGCCCACGATTAATAAAAATCACTCAATGCACACCATTCACATAAACCCTGAATAATTCTTTTAGTTTTCGAATCAATTCATTTTCGTCACATCTGTCTGCCAAATCGAAAGAACGAAATGCCAAAAATGCCAACGTTTCAAGGATATGTTCCAATACAAGCAACTTTTTGGTAAAATATAAACATTTTTTTAATAGTGACTGTTTTAATTACCTAGCTACAGTTGATTCTCATTACTTTCGATCATGGAAAAAAGCATATCAAGAATGAATTAGTCAGGAACAGCAGAAAAAAACTAAGTTTTTGCTCAACTCTTTCGTGTTTAAACGTAAAATGAAACGCAAAATTGACACATGCACACACATAAAATTACAATTCGCATTAGTTCGGATACGCAAGCGAAGACTGAAGTAAAACTTTTAATAGTTTACATCGTAAATGGTTATATTCAATTATTTTATTGGTTTTATTTTGCAAAAGTTTAACAAAATTAAATGCTTTGGACAAATTTGGGCAGCAAGAAACGAGTCCATCTCTTGGCAAAGTATTCAAGCAAACATAATGCTTGGCAAACTGCTTTATAAATTGCATGCGACCCAATGCGACCTCATGCGACTAACCTCATTAATCACATCGCAGGGCGCCCCGCTGGCAATCAGTCTTTTAGTAGTAATAAGTACCTATAAAATGTACGAATTCGGTTGAATACTAATTTCTTCTAAGCTATACTACAAAAAAAAACTTTACGGGATAAAATTTTAACCACCTTCCAAATTTTAATATATCAATCTACGAGACAAAAAACAAATGACTTATTTTTTCTTTTGGTATAGCCCAGTACAAAAATGTCAAGATAAAAAATAAAAATATATAAAAATATACAAAAAAAAATTTTTTTAAACGAAAATTTTTTTCGGGCTAAAGCTTGATTTACATCTTTTACTTTATAAATGGGAACGCCTATAAAAATTTGGGAAAGTGGTTAAAATTTCACCCTGTATAGTTACTATATAGGAATTGTAATATAATGTGACTTTTCTCTTACACTCGACAAGGTAATACTTTCAACAATGGCAACTTACTAATATTATAAATGCGAAAGTAACTCTGTCTGTCTGTGTGTTTCGCTTTCAAATCACGCCTAAACCACTGAACCGATTTTGATGAAACTTTGTACGAAGGTCGATTAAAACTTGGGAAAGGACATAGGCTACTTTTTAACCGACTTTAAAAAAGGGGGATGATGTTATTTCGTTATATTTCCTAATTACTGAAAGACCCCTGCGGCGACCTCTAACTCACACGCCACAAACAGGAGTACGACCAGTTCCGACGACAAACAACAGATGGCGCTGTTATATACCTCAACATACAAATCGTCATATACTATCCCGCATCGCAAATTCATCTACTTAGAAGTTAGGAATCAGAAAATAATTCTTTAAATGCTGTAAGATTTGCAGTTGGTTAATTCAGTATTCTTATATTTAAGTGCACCAAAAATAGCACGCAAAAAGCAAAAATTTACCAAAAATAACTACTTCACGCGGACGAAGTCGCGGGCAAAAGCTAGTCAAGAATAAAAAAGAAAATACCACCTAAAGTGCCAAAATCAAAGATAAACAACAGAACAATAAAAAAAAGTTGTGCGTGTACTAGTGTACACACGTAAGAAGTGAAACTTCTTTATGGCCTTATTTTTCGAAAAATGATCTACATGCAACTTTCCAGAAATTGGTTAAATTGGTTAAATTGGTTAAATTGGTTAAATTGGTTAAATTGGTTAAATTGGTTACATTGGTTAAATTGGTTAAATTGGTTAAATTGGTTAAATTGGTTAAATTGGTTAAATTGGTTAAATTGGTTACATTGGTTAAATTGGTCAAATTGGTTAAATTGGTTAAATTGGTTAAATTGGTTACATTGGTTAAATTGGTTAAATTGGTTAAATTGGTTAAATTGGTTAAAATGGTAAAATTGGTTAAATTGGTTAAATATTATTTCACTTTACCTTTTTGCTATCGTCTGAACCAACCGTGGTAGGGGCAAGAAAAAGATGGCGCGTAACCGAAAAATGTGACGAAAATTTGACGCAACTTTCCAGAAATTAGTTAAATTAGTTAAATTGGTTAAATTGGTTAAATTGGTTACATTGGTTACATTGGTTAAATTGGTTAAATTGGTTAAATTTGTTACATTGGTTAAATTGGTTAAATTGGTTAAATTGGTTAAATTGGTTAAATTGGTTAAATTGGTTAAGTTGGTTAAGTTGGTTAAGTTGGTTAAGTTGGTTAAGTTGGTTAAGTTGGTTAAGTTGGTTAAGTTGGTTAAATTGGTTAAATTGGTTAAGTTGGTTAAGTTGGTTAAGTTGGTTAAGTTGGTTAAGTTGGTTAAATTGGTTAAATTGGTTAAATTGGTTAAATTGGTTAAATTGGTTAAATATTATTTCACTTTACCTTTTTGCTATCGTCTGAACCAACCGTGGTAGGGGCAAGAAAAAGATGGCGCGTAACCGAAAAATGTGACGAAAATTTGACGCAAAACGTGACGGTAATTTTTTTCCAACGCCGATAAAGAAGTTTCACTTCAAAAATAATAGAAAACAGCACACTCAGGCACGGTAGAAAGAGTGGGAGATACTAGTTCCTCTCCCTTCCCCTCGATCTTACGCTTTTTCGATCAGCATCACGTGACCCTGACGCGAGTTTGGAAGTTTTTACCCATCCAACAAAAAAGTGCTCAGCGCCGCTAAAGAAGTTTTCACTTCAAAATACCATACCAATACAGACTATACAAAAACTTACAATACATAAGTAAAAGATATTAGCCGTAACACTGCCACCGAGTAGGTATGGTGCATGTTTGTTGCGACGTAGCCTGGCGGCCATTTACCAATGTAACATTCTTTTAAGAGGAAACACAAGGGCCGTTTTAACATACAAACGTAGTCCCCTGTTTACTCCCTGGATAATGCCAGTAGAGCAATAATTTTTATTACAAAAATCTATGGCCACTATTATCATGTTTCTATGTTTTCCTTTTATTCATAAATTAAATAATACAAGAGATTTGAGCCTCCAAAAATCGAAAAATTCGCCAGATTTTCCGCCGTGCTCAAACATCCAGAAAACAAATTTGGCATCCAAAAAAGCAAAATATACGAACACGGCCAAAGCCTTCTTTAATTTTTTAATGAAAAAAGTATTTAATCGGTCTACTCGTAGTTTTGGAAAAGCAATCGGCGGACTAGGAAACGTTGATTTTGTGTGCTTTTAGTAGGTACCTAGGTATTTTCGGTCCAAAATGCAGTTCTCCCTATCATGCTCTGCGGTGGAGGCGTTCGGTACTGCGCGACAGCAATAGATTTTACAAATACCTATTTTTCAATTCTCTCGACCGTAGTGTTTCCTCTTAATGTTCTTGCTGTACCCGTGGCCAGTTAAAATGTAAAGTATAGTAACGGATTATAACCATCCCACTGCAAGGCAAAGGCCTCCATCATTAAGGCATAATAATCACACGCTTGCCAAATGCAGGTCACAAACCCGAGCAAATGTCCGAAAATTCGAAACTATTTTTTGCCCGACCCAGGGATCGAACCCGAGACCCCATCTTAGCCCGATATTTAAACCACTAGTGACTAGACTAGGCGATGTGATTAATATACCACAATTATGTATACCCACAGATAATATAATAGGTAATATAACGTTAAAACGATACATAAAAATATCAAAAAGCTTATCTTACCATTTAATTACCATAATCAGCAGCCTATAGCAGTCTACTGTTGGCCACAGTCGAGGAATTTTCCATTATCGCCACGTTTGACAGGCGGGTTGGCGATCGCAGTTTGGCCAAAAGTGGAGACAACACGCTGCTGCTTGTCTATCTCTAGCAGTTCTCCTTTAGTCGCCTCTTACGGCACCCGTAGGATACAGGGTAGTCCTATTCTTAAACGTGCCGGCCACTACATGATACAACTGGCAATCTAACCTCTCAGAAATTCTGGTTATCGATGCTGATCATATATCAGATGCTGATCACCAGTTGCGTGGATGAGCCTTTTACAGAGGTTTTTATAGAGCAATGAGTTCTTGCGGCCCAAGTCAAATTCTCGCATTTGGCCAACTCACAGGCTCAACGCAAAACAGCGCAAAATGTTTAGCGAACTAAGTAGGTACCTATCGTCTAAAGCTGTATTTAATAGTGTATCGCTATGTAGGTACTGATTCCTGATACTGTTGAAACCTTGACAGGTATCATCAGTATATCAATGAAATGTTGATACATTCAGTAGGAATGGCTAGCGTTGCCAGGCATCCGGATAAAGCCGGACATAGGTAGGCTTTTTGATATCGTGTCCGGCCAAAATAAACGGTGTCCGGCTTTTGATAGGCTTTTTACATTTCGCAAACGAACGAGCGCCGAGCCGACTGTCGGTCGCTCTTGCATTTACAAAGAATTTAAAAATTTAATATTTTTTCGTACCTATTAATACTGAGACACAAAATCCTCAATAATGTAGGGTGGCCTTTCTAGCCAAATGTCAGGCCAAACTGGCTGGTCTGTCCGGCTATTAGGTTTGGCGACCTGGCAACCCTAGGCATGGCTACCATGACTAAAACTTAAGTATGTCCAGCTGTGGGCTAATTGCAACCTGGGCTTCATTTTAAACATTATAGAAATGTATTTAGTGATAATAATGGCAATATGCTTCAGACAAATGATTAGAGCTATCATGCATAGTTGATTCGGCCAGAAAATTAATTATCAGCGATAAATTGGCCAATACAGTGTCGAGGAAAACAGAAAGGTACCTACCAATTGTTAACCTAACTAATCGGTAGTTAATTACCTATCTATTTGATACCATGATACCAAATTTGACGCTGACATAGTTTTTATTGGTTGAGACCTTGGTAGACTGGAACCACAGAATATCCATGTTCTGTGACCGAAACACAGTGGAGAAGCCGAAAATCATGCCGAATGCCCATTTCGTACCCGCTATCTGGGTCAGATACCTACTTACTCTACCTAGACTAGTGTTATATTATTATCTGTAACCTAGGTAAGTCGTCAGTCTTTAAGAAATCGATCTCTCATCGAATTCAAGTTTGGTTCGGGAAAATATATAAAAAAACCTTCAGAAATCATTGACTATTGTGCGTAGGTATTTCCAGTTGATGACTTAAGGAACTGAAACGTGGTCGCAGTTTGACCAGTGGGTTCTCTTCTTGTGGCTTGGTAATACTCCATTGATCGCTTCACAGCCGCTTAAACGCGTATAGTAGCTCATCAGAATAGATGTGAGTTCAAAATCATTATTTTTTAAACTCTTCTCTAATTGTGACCCATCCCAGGAATAAAAGGGGACGTGCAAGTTTATATGAGGAATCAATAAATTTTCTATCAGTTATAAACGCCCCGTTGGTTTAGTGGTTTAAATACCGGGCCAAGATCTCGGGGTCCCAGGTTCAATCCCCGGGTCGGGCAACAAAAAGTTTCGAATTTTCGAACGTTGCTCGGGTTTGTGATCACCAACCCGCATTTGGCAAGCGTGGTGATTATGCCAGTTCTCATCATTGCAGTGGTAACTTGAATTCAATGATGGAGGCCTTTTCCCTGCAGTGGGATGATTACAGGCTGTTACTACTACAGTTATAGGGATAGAGATAATAATATAACCGGCAACGCCATACATATAATAAAAACCGGACGCATTTGCACGTTGTAAGTAAGTTTTCGCATCGCGTCGCGTCGCATGTGGTCGCTTTCCACCACTCGCTAACACTTTTTTTTTATAAGTAAGTAATGGGCTTGCTCTTGACTACATACTTAACTATACGGTTAAGAAGAAGCCTAAGATGGAGCGAGCTTACCCAGAGGTACTGGTTCTCCCACGCACCAGCGGAACACAGAAAAACTGTTTGGCGCTGGACTCCGGTAGGAGGGTGGTAGCTAGCATCCAGGCGGCCTCTTACGAAGCCTACCACCGCAGAGGGATCTGTTAGCCGTCATCATTGGTTAGAGAACCAAAAATGCCGTTGCCCAGGGTGGACTACTAAGAGGTAGATCCCACGACCCCAAAACAAAACGGGAACCTATTAAAATACGGCTACATTTTACGGATGATACCGAACCTAAGTAGATAGGTACGTACATACTATGTAAGTACCTATATCGTGACGTCACATCACAAGCTCAACCCATGGGTAACTAAACGAGAAACAAACGATAACGATTTTAATTGTTCCGCTCAAGATTGTTTTATAAACACAGTTGATGGCGGAGTTATAATCGTTATTTTGGTATCCTCAACCTAAGCGGTTATAAATTGAGGTGGTGCAAACGCCGTTCATCATTGTTAGAAAATTGTTCAAACATGAAGGGTGTTGTGATAATCACTGTGTTCGCCTTTGCGGCTATTCAGGTACTTACTTAGAGCATTAGGGTACTTAATTATATTTAGCTAGATCTTTGTGTTAAAAATGTGTGTCCATAAGTTAGCAGTGACAATTTAAATTTCAGAGTTCGTTATTTAAAAGTTACATTGTATTAAATCATGCATGATACAGACTAATGTCTAGTATTTATGAAAGTGATACTTAATATTTTGTGCTATTAACTTGAAATTGAGGTAGCTATAGCTATTGGTACAGGTTCGATTACTCAGACTTGATGATACAGAGGCTTGGTTCAGAAAAATGTCCACCCCTTTCTCTGAAATAATTAATGGCAAGTTACTTACTTATAAAAGCTACAGAAACTTTTATAAGACATTATAATCAACGTTTACACGTCCCCATTATCCTAAAGCTACTCTAAGACAGAGGACAAATAGATAGACTCAATAACCTAACAGCAAACAACACAAAGCCACTATTTTATCCATTCAATTATTTTCCATTAATTTGAATTCCAGCTATGCAGTTCAGCGCCCATGCCTGAGCAAGCAAAGAAAGATGACACCACCCCACCACCAGCTACGCCAGAACTCACCCCTCCACCGGCGGAACACGTTGAAGTTGGTTTATAGTCTTGATTTAATTATTTTCTCTTACATCCATTGGTACACTCTTTGTACACAATAAAGACTTAGCTTAAACTTGGTTATGTGCAGCATACTACCCCCTTTTTCTTTTCCTATTGTTGTGGCGACTTAAAGGGGTACTGCTAGAAAACCAAATGCTAGAAAATCATATCAGCCAAACGACGCCCATTGCTGGACAAAGGCCTGCAACGGCTTCCCACGACCTTCACCAGATCGTCGGTCCACCTGGTGGGGGGCCTACCCACAGATCGTCATGCGGTACGCGGTCGCCATTTCAGAACCTTACCCAACAGCCATCGGTTCTTCTCTTTATCATTGACCTAATTCCAACCAGCCAGCCAAACGGGCGAATAAGTACATCATCCTCTTTTTAAGAGGCTTGTATCCAGCTGACGTGAACGCTGGTACATACCAGCGACGCAGGATCTCTTGGGTGGGCACAGATAAAATAATACTAGTCTTTGGCTGTTGTGTTTAATACTAAGGTCAATTTGACACATACTGCGATTATTTTACTCTATTGAATCATGATGTATTTAGAACGATACTGGAGGACGCTGATCATACTCGTAGCCACCTTGTGGTTACGAAATAAATTGCATCTTCTATTTTAAAATTGAACATCAGCATTTATATATTTATTGCGTTTTCAGGCCAAATCGGAGCCACAGACCCCTGAGACCGCTGCTACCACTGCACCAGAGGCGACTGCAAAGCCAGAAGAGAAAAAAGCCTAAGTCTTGTTCCGACTCAGTATTGATAGATCTCTCTCTATGCTAATCCATCTAGATACGCCTGAAATACAGAGCAAGGCGATTTCATGCTGAAATAAATTTCATATGTAAAAGTCTGTAATTTTATTTATCATGGTATAAAAATATTTTTCTTTTTTGATTAGGAATACTTATGTAGCAATTCGTTGCTTCCTTCAGTTAGTTGTAAAGAACAGAATGTCCCTGACACTGCCGCGAGAGGGCAGCTCCAGCGGCGCTAGCGCCACTGCGCCTGCGCTGCCCACGCGCCTGCGCGACGCGCTCTCACCTTGGATATAGAGGGTTACCTGCAAAGCATTGTTTAGTTACTTTTTTTGGTTCTCTACTGTAACATGACTAAGTACTAGCCTTATGCCCGTGGTTCTGACCGCGTGAACTACATACATACATACATACATATTATCACGCCTCCTTCCCAACGGGGTAGGCAGAAACCAAGGCCTTCCACTTACTACGATCCTGGCATACATCTTTCGCTTCTTCCACATTCATCAATCTTTTCATGCATGCTCGTCGGTTTAGTTTAGAGTACTCTTGACCTGACCTTTCTTCAGAACATCCCCGATTTGATCGTGATAAGTTCGTCTAGGCCTTCCTCTTCCAACGTTCCCTTTCACACTCGTCTTATAGATCTGTCTAGTCAATTTTCTCTCATTCATCCTCTCTACATGCCCAAACCATCTAAGCAACCTTTCTCAATCCGTGTGACAATATCTTCTTTCACACCACAACGTTCTCTTATCACACTATTTCTTATCCTGTCACTCAATTTAACTCCTAACATACTTCTTAGCGCTCTCATTTCTACTGCATTTATTCTACTTTCATGCTTTTTCTGCCATACCCAACTTTCACTTCCGTACATGAGTGTTGGAACCAACACCCCTCTATGCACAGCCAGACGAGCTTTCATAGAAATCTTCTGGCTATTCACAAAGGCGCGCAGCGCACCATTCACTCCGTTACCAGCATTTACTCTCCTTTCAATATCATTTTCACTTTCGTGAACTACAAGTTAAGTAGGTATATCGAAAATCTGTGACCAAAATGAGATACAAAACAGGTTTTGTGATTTTTTAAGGTCTAATCTATTATTGTACCAAAAATCAATATTGGTTCAGTGGTTTAGACGTGAAAGCATAATAGACAGACAGCAAGAGTCTCTTTTGCATTTCATTTTATATTAGTAAGGATTATTGAAATTGTCTGTTGAATAAAACATCGACATACTTGTGGAGGAGGTCCATGCCTGCTTGGTTCACTGGACAGGGGCACAGAGCGAGGTTCTCTTGTTGAGTCCTTTCTTTTCCTTTTGCTGCTCGACCTTCGGCTCTCATAGCGCTTCCGTCCCGTCGTTGTTGACGATTCTGTCAGAATACCATTGAAGAAATAAAAAAAAAACGAAGCACAATCAGCGTAAAAAAGTGTCCCAACTAAAAGTGCACCCATTTGACATGAAGGTGCACCTTTGGCAAAACCTTTTGGGGTGGTGGGATCTATCTCCTAGTGGTCCACCCTGGGCAACGGCATCTTTGGTTTTCTAACCAATGATGACGGCTAACAGATCCCCCTGCGGTGGTAGGCTTCGTAAGATGCCGCCTGGATGCTACCACCCTCCTGCCGGAGGCCAGCGCCGAACAGTTTTTCTGTGTTCCGCTGGTGTGTGGGAGAACCAGTACCTTTGGTAAGCTCGCTCCATCTTAGGCTTCTTCTTAACCGTATAGTTAAGTATGTAGTCAAGAGCAAGCCCATTATTTATAAACAAAAAAAAACAAACATGACATAAATATCCATACTTTTGCATGTCGACATAATTTGTACGGATTAAAAAAAAACAACGCCAATTATTTAATCGAGGACAGTTTTTGCTATAATTTTTGAATCGAATTGTGTAATGTGTATCTAGTTGTATTATATGTATAACGATATAGAATACTATAAGTAGCTATTTACATCAAGAGTGTATGTAGGTACCTATCTACAATCATAAGGACCCAATGATATTTGTTGCTTCGGGTTTGATAAACAATTGGATTCGGCAATCGAAAGACATTTTAACATTATCACTACCAAATTATCATTACCAAAGGATCGTAGTATGGACTTTAGTATCGCTTTCAATGATTTTGTGCCATGATGATTCATACCATATTTTGTACGTTTCTAAGTGTAGATTCAAATATTAAAAAAAATTTTTCTCTAGTTTGCCGATCTTTAAAAATGGTAGCATACCTACCTACAAAATTCTAGCAATTTCGAAGTAACTTATTATTTTAGTTTGACTGTTCATAATCTGGTAAGTAATCGAATTCATACTGAATTAGGTGTTCACATCGTAACAGATGAATGAATTGTTAAAGCATTAACAATTCGCAAATTGAGGTTTTGTAATCAAAACATTGATACAACAACACAGGTGAGTGTTTCAAAGAAATGGTGCTTGCTTGAAACAATTACACAATATTACTTTTTATCCTATAAATAAATAAATAAATAAATAAATATTTAAGACATGCCTCACTGGGCCACACAGAGCCATCTAGTCCCAAATTAAGGTACTATTAAGTACCCTGTCGTATGGGGTACTAGACAACCGATAAACTTACTTATATACTTTTTTTTGTAAATACATACTTATAATACATAGAAAACACCCAGACCAGTACAAACAGACATGTTCATGCACACGAATATTTGTACTGTGCGGGGATCGAACCCGCGACCCATGGCTCAGAAGCAGCGTTAACTACCGCTGATCCAAATGGTCGTCTAATGCCTATGCCTTTAGATCAGAACTAGGTACCCATATAGCGCTAGAACGAGGGTTATGAATTACAAATGAGACAGATGATATTGTTTCATACATTTCAGCTTATTTGGTGCGTTTCCTTAAGACTTAAACTATAACAGTAAATTATTAACGGTGACGTAAATATGACAATTCATTGGTAATAAAACTTCACACTATACGGGTTTTAATGCACTTTATAAATTATTAAATGTAAAATAAGTAATTTAGTTTGTCGAGCTGACTGTCCCGTGTTGAGCAAAGAGTAAATTAACGGGAAAAATATGCGGGAGAAAGAAAATGCCTGCCCACGAATCGTTCAATAGGGTCAAAACATCATGCCCTCAATTCTGCTAATTTACAAATGGCTCAATAGAATCGCAGTTGTATATTTTGACACATTTTATATGGTAGTAATGACAAAAAAAAGTTGTGCGTGTACTAGTGTACACACGTAAGAAGTGAAACTTCTTTATGGCCTTATTTTTCGAAAAATGATCTACATGCAATTTTCCAGAAATTGGTTAAATTGGTTAAATTGGTTAAATTGGTTAAATTGTTTAAATTGGTTAAATTGGTTAAATATTATTTCACTTTACCTTTTTGCTATCGTCTGAACCAACCGTGGTAAGGGCAAGAAAAAGATGACGCGTAACCGAAAAATGTGACGCTGTGACGCGCAACCGAAAAACGTGACGGTAAATTTTTTCCAACGCCGATAAAGAAGTTTCACTTCAATAAACGATTGCGGTGCCATTGCGATTCTAATAAACCATTTGTAAATTAGCAGAATTGGGGCCCAGGAAGGTAAATTTAATTTTACCAATGATATTAAAAAGTAACTTACTAAAAAGTACCTACTTTTTAAATATCATTGAATTTTACCTTTAAATAATTAATACAGTGCATGAGAACCCTTGTAGTGTTCAACGGATCCTGCACTGTCCTGCACAAGTCCACTTGCATTGTCATTTGCTGTCTGATGGAATACCAGATTTATTGCTGACTGTAAAACGCACAATACTGTATGAAATGACTCTTTGCAATATTGCAATCTGCATCAGGTCGTATAACAATAATTACCATATACCATGATGTGATCTTATACGCGCATGCAGTAATGTGCGGCACATGCGCAGGAGTGGGTCGATTCGAGCTGCGGATAATTATGATCATATAAAGATGATGTCAAACGCATACCAAAATCAAGCTAGCTAAAACAAACTCCCTTATTATGTCTGAGATTTTCAAGCCCAAAGAAAACGATGAACATTTTATACCTTTTGTTCCGTTTCCGCAATTAAATAATAAATATATAAATGTGATTGACTATTGTGGACAAGTCACATCCATTGTTCTGACCCCAAGTTATTTATTAAGCATTTTTTCATGGCAATCAGAAACAACAAAGGTACCACAAACACCCAGACACGAGAAATTTAAAAAAATCTTCATTGTCTCGTCTGGAATGGAACCCGGGACATCGGTGCAGGCGACACTTTCGAAACTGGAGTGTACGCACGCAAAAACGATGTGAAGGCGCGCATTTTGTCTCATTCGTAACAATGCTTACCAGTGTCTGTCGCAACTGGCTAACATGAATACTTTCAACAGTTTCTGAATTTTTTGAATTGGGTGCAAGATAAAAGCTACTACGCTATGTAAGCTTAGTCGTCGGAGCGCGGCGAAGGCGACATCACATATTGAGGATGCCACGTGAATTTTCCTATAACGGTGTTGAGTACTAATAAATAATAGTATTATGTACTGCATGCATTTTTTGAGGAAGAGCGCGGCGGCGGGCGGCTTTCTTTCATGACTTTTAAGTGCTTGCTCACTCGTCGGTGCGGATATTGTGGTGTAGGTACCAAGGCCGATGGTAACGAGCGGAGATTATTAGTAAAATTATTTTTTATTTAGTTATTACTTTTTATCAATGTCGTGAACAAACATTTTGTCCAACGTCTCCTTTGGGCATGAACTCTAAAAAAAATATTTTAATACAACAGATTTTTTACGGTGTAACTGTCACCGTAGAAATGTAAAATCTGTCAGTTTACAAAAAACCGCGTGAGATTATAAACTAACGGTGGGTTAGGTTAGGTTAGATTGTAATTCCATCGACGATCAATTATGAACTGACGAAGTCTACAATTTAACGGTGACATAACCTAATATTATAAAACAAAGCCTGAACCTTCCGCGATCTCCCGCGGATTCGGCGGAGGCAGCGGATGCGGAGTCACCGCTGACCGAGCGATGGCCGACTTGCGGGATTCAATCAACCTCATCAGACACTCCAGGGCTGTTTGCTTGTTCTGCCATAAAAGTCAGTTAGTAAGACGACCCGGTTTTGGTTAGATTCCGGGTCGAGTTAATTAGGGAAACGATCAGTTCTAAATTGTCTTGGGTCAGAAGCACTATTAAGCAACACGAAGTCCGAATATACGGATATATCTGTCACTTTCAGATACTGGATGACATTGGTATGAGTGAGAGAGACAGACGGACTCGAATTTACGGACATTGTGTTGCGGAGTAAGGCCACTGTAATGGGTCGGGTTGGGTCTATAGTCGTTCTTCGTTATGGGTATAGAAGGCACGTTAAGACGTTGGTCCCGGCTTCTGTCTAAAGATGGAATAAGATCAAGTCAAGTAGGGGGGGGGGGGGTTACCGAATGATGTGCTTTGGGATAGATCTATATTTAAATGCTCCACGCGTAAAAAAACGCTGGAACCACTAATGAGCCTAAAAATACACAATCAACTGTCAACATACCCTAATCTCGTCGATTAGGGGTTCAAAGCTATTAGGGTCAGTGGAATCCCTGACAGCTTCCCAACTCTTGAACAGCTTCCGATCTGAAAGACGCACTGTACTCTCTAGCTCTCGCACTTCTGCAAAGACCAAAAAAAGTAACGGCCTATAATAATCCCACTGCAGGGCAAAGGCCTCCATCATTGAATTCAAGTTACCATAGCAATGATGGGTACAGGCATAATCACCGTTGGTGATCGCAAACCGGAGCAACGTTCGAAAATTCGTAACTCTAGTTACTAAACCCAGGGATCAAACCCAGGACTTCGAGATCTTGGCCCGGTATTTAAACCACAAGACCGACCAAACCATTACCATAATCTACCAGCACATTAACCCCTCTATTATGGGTAATTCCAATCCACTGCTGATGCTGCTGGTGACCGGATGCCTTTATAACTTGATATTGAATAAAGCAACACATTTTCATCGTTGTAGGTATGCTTAAAGGACTAGTGGAAGGGCCTGTAACAATCATTTGCAGTGGTGATTCGAATTCAATGATGGAGGCCTTTGCCCCGCAGCGGGTTGATTATGGGATGTTATGTTACTTTTAGGTGTTAGTCATTTCGAGATTTCGAGCATGTATCTTGTTTTTTATTAGTTCTGATATTTTGGACCCGTTGCGAGCGCCATTCGTTCAGCAAAAATCTCGAAATAAAACTAATTCTTACGATAGCGACCATGAAAGTTTAGAATGTAACTTTTGCGGAGAAGCGTACACACCACAAGCGAACGCTTTAAATAGTTACGAGTACTTACATTGGGATCAGGACAATGTATGTGATGTTGTTTTTTTTTTAAGTCGTAGGTACTCGTAATAGACCCTAAACAAACACGTCCAACCAGTTAAGTCGATAATAGCCTTTCAAAGAAGTCTTACCAGTTTTTTTTTTTTTTTTAATAAATGTGGACAACATCACATACATTGTCCTGATCCCAATTTGAATAACTATTTGAAGCATTCGTATTTTGGAAACCAGAAACAACGAAGGTACCACAAACACCCAGACCCGAAAAAATGTAGAAAAACACATTTTTTCTACATCACACCCGTCCGGGAATCGAACCCGGGACCTCGGAGCAGGCGACACCTTGAAAACCGGTGTGTACGCCACTCCGCCACGGAGGTCGTCATCACCAGTATCCCTCATGTTAGCAAGATTGGCAACGAGATGCTTCCTAAGAGGAAACACTACGGGCGAGAGAATTGAAAAATAGGTATTTGTAAAATCTATTGCTGTCGCGCAGTGCCAAACGCATTCACCGCAGAGTGTGATAGAGACAACTGCTTCTTGGACCGAAAATACCTACTAAATACACACCAAATCAACGTTTCGTAGTCCCCGATTACTTTTCCAAAACTAGACCGATTTAAATACTTTTTTCATAAAAAATTAAAGAAATGCTTTGGCCGTGTTCGTATGTTTTCCTTTTTTTCTAAAATTTAGCCAAATTTGTTTTCTGGAT
The DNA here is from genome assembly GCA_949315895.1 of Anania crocealis. Lineage (NCBI taxonomy): Eukaryota > Metazoa > Arthropoda > Insecta > Lepidoptera > Crambidae > Anania > Anania crocealis. The sequence continues at coordinate 4,052,544 of OX438869.1, read as the reverse complement.
GTTTGGACACAGCGGAAAATCTGGCGAATTTTTTCGATTTTTGAGGGCTCATATCTTTTTTATTAATTAATTTATTAAAAACCGAAAACATAGAAACATGCTAATAGTGGGCATAAATTTTTGTAATAAAAATTATTGCTCTACTGGCATTATCTAGGGAGGAAACAGGGGACTACGTTTGTATGGAAAAACGGCCGTAGCACAGCTCGCCGCTGAGCGCGCGTGCGCGTGACCGTCCCACGAAGTTTTTACGACCTTCGTGGCGGAGTAGCGTACACACCGGTTTTCAAGGTGTCACCTGCTTTGAAATCCTGGGTTCGAGTCCCGGTCGGGTCAATGTAGATAAAGTGTTTTTGAAGTGAAACTTCTTTATCGGCGTAGGAAAAAATTTACCGTCACGAAAAAGTTTTCGGACCGTCACGAAAAAGTTTTCGGTTGCGCGTCACAGCGTCACATTTTTCGGTTACGCGCCATCTTTTTCTTGCCCCTACCACGGTTGGTTCAGACGATAGCAAAAAAGTAAAGTGAAATAATATTTAACCAATTTAACCAATTTAACCAATTTAACCAATTTCTAGAAAGTTGCATGTAGATCATTTTTCGAAAATAAGGCCATAAAGAAGTTTCACTTCTTACGTGTGTACACTAGTACACGCACAACTTTTTTTTTCTATATTTTCTCGGGTCTCATACCCGAGTCTACGGTACCTTTGTTGTTTCAGATTTCCACAATGCGAGTGCTTTAACCTCGTAAGACCGGGAGCATAATTGCCTACAGTTAAAAGTAAGACCGAATGTGCATTCTGAGGAACTATCCTTCTATAGTCAGTCACGCCGAACACTTCAATTAACAATTTCGCCAAGTTAGAGATATTGCATCAAAGTCATATTAACAGGAGCATTAAAATAACTAAGAATAGAAGCTATTTTTATAATAAATTTAAAAAAAAAATTTCTTTTAAAAGGCAATCGGCGTTACTGACTATATTTGGTGAAAATTTAAAATACTGATAAAACACGACAACTTGAAATACTGACGTTAATTCTATCATAATTCAGTAAAACTGGTTTGTGTAATTGTACAGGAGTAAAATAATTTATTTCAGTGTAGCAGTTCCTTTTTAATTTGATATTGAAATTTGTTGCATTGAAAGGAACAGTCGGCTTTTATCATTAAAATGATCTAGTTTAATATAGAAGTTGTACTTTTAAAAATTGGATAAATTATTAAAATAATAACCTTAAAAAATCGATAAATCTTTATTTTTATAAATAAAACACGAAAAGAATGTATTTCTTCGTAATCTTTACTCATGATTGGCAAATATGTGGGTTAAATGCGGGTTAAAGAAAGAAAATAATAATAATTTTAAAAATATTAAATTAATTTAAAACCGAATATTCTTTGCAAGGAACAATTTTTAAAAATATTAAATTAATTTAAAACCGAATGTTCTTTGCAAGGAACAATAATTTTTCAACTGATTTAAATTATCACAAAGTTGAGAAAAATCGGTGAAATCAACATTTCATTATATTCTCCATCATTTTAACTAACACTTTTGTAAGCGGTTTTGCAATTGTGCAATTTTTACTAATTGAAAATAAATAATTATCTTACATCGTTCTCTCGTGCGCACCATCCTACCACCGGAAGTTTAAATTTTTCATGTGACATTCCTTTTTTACTAGAAAAAGTTCAACAACTACAAAACTTGAACGTCCGTCGCCAGAAAATATGACAATACTTTTTCACTGGGATCGAATTTTCGAACTCAAATTTGACGATGATATTTTTGTTCCTTCACATCCACGTCCGGCGTTACTTTTGATTTGCTATTTTATAAGCTCCGGGCTTACTGACTATTAAATTTTTGTTCCTCTAAATGACCACATTAGGTCTTACGAGGTTAAATAATTACTTACTTTGGGATCAGATCAATGTGTGATGAATGTTGTCCACGTTTATCATTTTTTTGTGTCGTTAATAGACTTTATTTGATATTTTTAGCAATTAAATTGCAATTATAATATCAGTATATAAACTTGAAAAATTATGTCTCAGGCAGGACTCGAACCCGCATCTCCTGGGGTGAGGAGGAGGAACCCGCATCTCCTGGGGTGAGGAGGAGGAACCCGCATCTCCTCCTCACCCCAGGAGATGCAGGTTCGAGTCCCGCCTGAGACATAATTTTTCAAGTTTATATATCGATAATAGACTTTCAAAGATGGCTTACCAGTATCCCTCAGGTTAGCAAGATGGGCAACGAGGTGTTTCTTTAGCGCGCGTACAGCACGACGCTGAGCGCGCGTGCGCGTAACCACGTCCCGAGCGTTGCGCGCTTCTGAAGCGAGTGCTGCCACCTCGCGGGATTCTTGTTCGAGTCGGCGTTCTAGTTCGCTGGAAGGTAGAAAGGCTAGTAATAAAAGAGAGAGAGAGTAGTTGGTACTTTATGATTGAGACCTATTTTCCATGTTCTGTGATTGAGACGAATTCTGTATTCGGCTACATGGCCAACTTAGAAATAAGGAGCTTATTAATATTTTTTTAGTGACTTGAATTATTAGTTTAATGTTTGAAAAGGTACAAATACAACAATTGGTATAAGTAGTGTAGTTAGCCTCATTCAAAACTTCATTTCAATAGGGAGAAAAATCTATCTTAAAATATATAATTAAATAAGTTTTCTTTGAAAATACATTTTTTTTTATCATAATTTTAGACTGCCTAAAGTATTTTGTTTTTATATGATCAATTCTTTATGGTGGATGTTTAAATGTAACCGTTGTGCTATATTAAATTAACAATACATTACTAAAAAAAATTGGTTGTTTGTAAAGTAGGTTTACGATCGAGATGTTTACGTGATAACGAGAAAATCTCCATTCGTTTGTATGCCGCTAGAGTGAGAGAGACGGAAGATCGGTCCACTCACTCGAACGCTATGCCTTCGCTCGTGAGGATTCCGCGTGACAAGTTTCACGGAATGACTGGCAGCGCTCGAGATGAGACGGGAGATCGGTCCGTCTCTCTCTCGTTATACCTGCGATCGCGCTCGTGAGGTTTTGGTGTGACACAAGTTTCTGAACATGTCACCCGACTAAAACGATTTTAAAGACGTTATCACGTCAAAAAGGAATTAGCTGCTGGTAAAAAATGCTCCACAAACGCTTTGGTTGCAAAGTGTAGCCTTTGGAGGGCAATATTGGAGCCGAGGGCAATATCTTTTGATCCTTACTTTATGATTAAGAGCCTGAATTATAAGATGTCAGAAAACAATAAATACCTAGGATACTCTCCAGTGATCTTCGAATATGACTGTATGTTGCGAATCACCTCAACCAAGTTATGTAGTTGTTCGCAGAATTCCGGCAGTTGTTCTGGTGTGAGATACTGGCCACCGTACCTGAAATTTGGTTTAGAATCGTTTTGAACAAACGAAAAGTAATTCTTTTAAAAATTAGCTCCCATATATTACCGATTTGATCAATGGGGACTACCGTTTCTTTGCTCACCAGTTGGCGCCACTGTAGACTGAGGTCCGGAGGTATAGCTATCAAAGGCGATTGGCGCCGAAACAAAGTGTTATATCTTGAATCTAATGAAGGTTATATTCTTTATTTTGATATTTTAGCAACTTAATTGCACTTATAATATCAGTATATAAACTTGAAAAATTTTGTCTCAGGCGGGACTCGAACCCGCATCTCCTCGCATGCCGGGCGGGCGCCATACCATTAGGCCACCGAGACACTGCGACACGGCGCGAATTTTTCAAGCATATTCTTACGCTGTGAGCCAGCGTTGCTTCATCAAATGTTAGGAGTTTGCACCCTTAACACTTAAACGTATATAAACTTGAAAAATTTTTATACTGATATTATAAGTGCAATTAAGTTGCTAAAATATCAAAATAAAGTATATAAATAGCTGTTTCATCTTAACTGACTGTCAAACATCTGCAAAGATGTTTCTTTCGGGTCATAAATTTAGGCTATTAAAAGGGAACTTGAACTTTGAACTTTTTTTTCACTATTGTCTGAACCATAGAACACGGAAAAAAGGTTAGAAAGGCGACGTAGGCGGGGCAGGCGCGCCACAGAGGTTATAGGCAAATGCTCATACATAAATAAATAGTTCTGCCCAACCCTATTGGTCGCGGGACGTCAATAGAATTCGCTTGATTGGCGTTTTGTTAAATCTTTTAAAATGTGTAGTGGGGCGCAAGCGGCGACATTCGGTTCTTATACAAATGGTGCATGACAGCCTTTCTAACCTTATTCCATGTTCTGCCGTCTGAACTGCGATCGCCAACCTGTCTGCCCACGAATGGCACCGTGGCGGTTATGGCAATACATTTCTTTTGCGGAGGCCTATAGTTATAAGACTTAAATAGGCTCACCGTGACACGTTAAGCTTCCAGATCAATATAACATACAATAAAAGTCTCGTTACCATCCTAGTACCGTCCGCAAAAGTAAGGTACTGTCTGTAGTCTGTATCACGTTTTTTTATCCCAAGTGTGCGTCGCATCAAACCTCAGATCAATGTTGGCAGCGAACTGGTCATGGTCAATGGGCGCCTGCGTGCCGCTTGAGGCGTGCGCCAGCGCATCCAGGTCATCGTCTTCATTGGTGGTGCTGCCGCATTCGGTGCTTTCACTGTGAATTCAAGTAAAAACGATTTGAACCATATTGTTTTTTTATAAATAATGGGCTTGCTCTTGACTACATACGTTAAGAAGAAGCCTAAGATGGATCGAGCTTACCCAAAAGTACTGGTTCTCCTACACACCAGCGGAACACAGAAAAACTGTTTGTCGCTGGACTCCGGCAGGAGGGTGGTAGCATCCATCCCTCTGCAGTGGTAGGCTTCGTAAGAAGCTGCCTGGATCATCCAGGCAGCTTCTTACGAAGCCTACCACTGCAGAGGGATCTGTTAGCCGTCATCATTGGTATGAAAAAATCAGTTTTTTTTTCTGAAAATAGACCCCAGGAGGCACTTTTACATGGCCTTATATTTAATAATTAATAATATACCAGCAGCACCCTTTCTCGTCCTTTTTGGGAGTCGTAAGGGGCAAATTATAAGAGACTACCTAGCTGTTGCCCGCGACTTCGTCCGCGTCAATTTCCGTTCTTATGATCGCGATTAGGAAGTTTTTAAAATAATATATGTAGCCTAAAGCCTTCCTCGATAAATGGACTAATATACAACACAAAAATATTTTTTTAATTCGAACCAGTAGTTTCAGAGATTAGAGCGATCAAACAAACAAACTCTTCTGATCAATAACATCTCTCTAAATTAGTCAAACTGGGATCGCCAACGAGGAAACACTAAGGGCGAGAGAACTAAAACTTGGTATTTGTAAAATCTATTGCTGTCGCGCAGTCCCGAACGCCTCCACCGCAGAGCGCGATAGAGACAACTGCATCTTGGACCGAAAATACGTACTCAAAGCACACAAAATCAACGTTTCGTAGTACCCTGATTCCTTTTCCAAAACTAGACCGATTTAAATACTTTTTTCATTAAAAATTAAAAAAAGGCTTTGGCCGTGTTCGTACATTTTGCTTTTTTCTAAAATTTAGACAAATTTGTTTTCTGGGTGTTTGAACACAGCGGAAAATCTGGTGATTTTTTTAGATTTTTGAAGGCTCATATCTCTTTTATTAATTAATTTATGCAAAAAAAAGGAAAACATAGAAACATGCCAATAGTGGCCATAGATTTTTGTAATAAAAATTATTGCTCTACTGGCATTATCCAGGGAGAAAACAGGAGACTACGTTTGTATGGAAAAACGGCCCTTGTGTTTCCTCTTAATGGTAAAATCCTTTTTTGAAGAGGCTCGCATAGCAGTTATAGAAGTCGTCTTTTTCGTACGACTATCCTTCAGACAGTTTAGTGTCAGCCGTCAGGGTTTTCCAACTCCAAGCCGTCTATTACAGGCTATGACGCGACGTGACTTGTTTTACAACTTCCAGCGACAGAAAAAAGGACCAGTCGCTTAAATTTTTCTGGGATACCTACCGCCTCTCCTAAAATACAGACCCACAATATACAGGCTGTTCAATAAGGGTATAACAAGCCGAAACAAGTCTATGTTAAGCCAGTCACTAATATTTTCATACAAATCGAAATCTCAAAATTTTAGTTTGTATGAAAATAAAAAAAAACGATGATATAAAATTTCTGACTTCACCTTAGTATTTATATGCTTAAGTTAACATGGCTGGTTTCGGCTTAATAAACCCTTTACCTACCTGACCTGACACCTTGAATAAATTGTGGGTGTAGGTAGGTAAGGTATCTGTATTTTTCGAACCAGGAATCCATATGTGACCTAAGAGTAAAATCTCCAATTAACACATTCTAGCCCACCAAAACGTGTGTTTTAATAGTCCATATTAAATACTTACACAGTAGAAGTAAATGATAAGTTTTTATCCAGCGCCGAGTATCGATGCTCGCCGCGCAACTTTCCGAGCAGGCGTCCGAGCAAGCGCGACTGCCGCCCCCCGCCCTCCATGCCGCGCGATCTCTCGTTTACAGGAAACACGAGTGTGATTGGGTTGCTGAAATTTCTACTTTATATCAGTTTATAGAAGTAAAACGTGGCATAATGTAGATCCTACCAACGGGGAATCATGCCGAGTTGAGCTGGATATGCGAAACCGGATACAGTCTCATAGACACTTCGCAACGTACACGATTGAAAAAATTAACTTTTGTCCTGTTTTGAAACTACCTCAATGCAAATTTGACTATAGATAATTTCAAGTTGGATTTAGGAAACTCAAGAATTTAAAAAACCACCATAAAGAACAAATGGGCGCTTCTTTGAATCGAAGTAACTAACGTTTTTCTATAACTGCATCTAAGTTTTTATATTATGTCTATGATTGAAAAACTTATTCGGAATACAAAACTGGTGCATATTTCCCTTGAGGGTGCCCTTCGGTTCGCCTAAAATTTGAAGTCCTAATTTCATTTGGCCGAACCGTATTGGCCTAAACTTATAACGTATTTATTGTCTAGCCTAACAGTTGTTTTCGTACTATCGTAGTTGGGTCTAAAAATTTGAAACCCTAATTTTAGTATTTCTAATATCGAATGCACTAAAATATATTCGCATCTTTCTTTTGGCATAACGCTAAGTAATGAAGGCCATAATTTTTTTTTAAACCGAAAAAGTGGAAAAAACTAATTGCTCACAAACCGACCCCAAGCAGTCTTGTACTCTTGTCTGCCCTACCCCTAAAGTGTAATTTAAAAGCGCGTAGGCGCGGTAGGGCGAGGCGGCCCGCGGGCTGAGGAGCAGGAGGCTGCAAACTAGGCGCCGCGGCTGAGGCTGGCCAGAAAGCCAAAGCTGCGGTGCTGAGTGTACCATCTGCGACGATTTACACGCGTGGGACCGCCGGAGCCCCGCAGCGCCGAAGCCGTCACGGAAGTCTGATTGTTTGGATGCATGCATGATTGCTTGTTTGCATGCATGTTTGCTTGATTGCATGCATGGCTGCTTGCTTGCATGCACGCTTGTTTGTTTGCAAGCATGCATGCTTACTTCTTTAAAATATTGATAAAGTTTTAACTTTTTGCGAATAAAAATTTGGAACTGTAAATGGTAGGTATTAGGATATATTCGGCTAAATGTCGCATTTGGCAAATTAAAATACGGCGATATATAGCAAGGCGTAGTAAATATAGGCTAAACACGTTTAGGGAGAGTGAAAATATGCGAAAAAATTTTAGGCTAAAAGTTTGTGTGCCAGTGACAATTAGGAGAACAAATAATTCGGCAATCCGATATACTTCTCTCGATTGTGGGGACTCGTGATTGAATCGAAATAGCTATGAGCCAGCCAGGTTGCGGGTTAAATTCCCGGACGAGTCAATGGAAAATAAACACACTTTATTATAGATAATAGACCTACGAGGTAATTGTTTTAGGTACTCATAGGTCTTATCGTTCGTCGTTCTTTACCACTACATTAATTATGTATATCATGCTTTTTCCTATTCCTCCTTCCTGTTGTTGCTTCATAGATTTGTGTTGGGATCAGAAGAATTTTGCATTGTGATATCCTAAGTTTGTCGAAATTTGTTTATTTTTATGTTTAAAACGCAGCTCTTTGGCAGGCAGGGGTGTAAACTATAATTAAACATTCGAGTGCTTAAATTTCTTAGGCTCCAACTACACACTAACTACTCTAGCGATGTGAAAAGATCTTCGAGTAATGGAGCAAGCCCACAACTCTGGTAGATAGCTGCCACCAATAGAATTACTATTATTCTAAGTACACTCTAATTACTCACATATGGCGGATAATGTGAAAATTGAATATTCGATAGATATTGACGATGTCTTCTGTAGGTGTACATACAATCCCATTTTTAGACTAGATGACCATTGTTTTCAGTTTTTGTTGGCTGGCGACTTAAAAACCATGTTGAATGTTGCCTAATCCATTTTGTCTGAGTGATTGACGTATGTCATTTTTTAATTTTGATCTTATCGTTTTTTTGTAAGGAGATTCAAAATCTAGAGCACCCCTACCATTGATTTAATATACTGCTGTTAGATTGGCAATGAAAAGAGACAGAATATAATACAGCTATATGATAGAACGAGATAGATCACAAGGCCGTTCACGTACACGCTAAGAACCCGTAGTGTTTTTCTGAGTTCTGACGTCTGTCACGCGCAACACAATATTCCCTTTAGTTTTACTAGTTTCATTTTCATTATTGTAAAAAAGTGTCGAGTTGATGTATTTTCATTATGGTTACATGTTCAGTACCTGGAAGTAACTCATCTAAAAAAGGGAACCAACATAATTGTACATTTCACACGTCAACACACAAATGCGATTATCAGCAGCAAAATGCAATGTTTCAGAGTTTGACTTAAATTTTGTATACTAATTGATAGGGCAATTCATCAGAACAAGGATTTAAATTAATATGAATTCAATTAAAAATAATATGAAATTAAAAATAATACGTGAATTTAAGCAATTACTAACGTCACTTTTGTATTTTAGTGATTGACGTTGTCAATGATATCTTATCGACATTTCATTAGCTGACATATTTCACATTGTAAACCGCATACAGCCTAAATTGTTTAAATACGTTAGAAATTGTTGAAATTGCCTAATAGAAAAGAATGTTCGCCTAATAAATATTCGAGCATTTGCAGTTTACATTTAGACCCTAAGTGTTTTTAACACAGAGGCGTTCAGCCTGTAAAATTACGCTCTGGATCAATCTCCATATTGTCCAAGCCCCCATCAATCCCCATTAGTTAAACATTAAATATATGTATATTTAGTGTACGTTTGTAATGTGTAATTGAAAAATAAATATCAGTTTTATTTCAACTTTGGCGATTGCGATCGCAAAATGAGGCAAAATTGTTAAATACTGGCAAGTAAAGCCTACGATATTTTTTACAATAAATTGATTTTGTTCGGGGATTAGTAATTATAAAATAAAAAACATATCTAGGTATTTAATTGCAGTTTTTTGGCGTTCTTTTAATAATACTAAAAAATAAGTAACCTGCGTCAGCGTAAACTGTGTCGATGGAATCGATATCGAAAGCAAGCAGACAATGCAGTACCTGCAGTATTTATCTCACGCACATGCTCACTTTATGCACACTAGCGTAACCTAGTTTTGGTCTCGTTTTCAGGATTCAATTGCCAATCTATCATCTATATTAAATCTATGACCCCTACACTGTCGGAAGGTAGCATCATGACGTATTTGGCGCATCTGTCAGCGTCGACGGGTGGTCTCACGCGAAGTAGCCGCATCGCAATAAAATTATACTAAGTTTAAATAAAAAAAAAATTATGAAATGAAACACATACTTTTTAATTTATGTTTTTGTTATCTGTATTATAGGTGTTATTATTATAAGATTATAGTATAACCTACAAGAATATGTATAATTTAATAAGATAATATTTGAAAATAATTGTTGATGGCGTAAGTAGATAAAAATATATTGATTTAAACTTTCATGGTCATTAGCACTAGAGTTATTTGATTTAGGATATAAACCATGTTCCTTATTTATTATGATTTTCCAATATTTCGGAGAGTTCTTCCGTGATCATAGCGTTTGCAACAGTGCCGATATATCGGAAACTTATAATAAATAAGGTACTTAGGTACGTGGTATAAATCCTGAATCAAATAACTCTGTACAGGGTGGCCAGAAAAGTGACGTCTAACAGTTTTTTTTTTAAATGCCTCGTGAGTTCGTGACTCGTGTTGGGAGGTATCTGAATCACCCCTATGTATGTTCTGCGAGTTTTCGTAGTTACTTTTTTCAATAGATTTTTCCAAAATTGCGACCGGATCCGTTTGAAAAATTTCTAAAATAAGAGTAGAAGGTATCTTCGATTTTTTTTTTCAGCTAAATCTCTATGAACTGTGCATTTATGAATAAAATAACCAATAACCAGCCTCATAACGTTAATGAAAGTTACTACAAAATTGATCTAAAGTTGAGAATTTATGTTAAGTGAGTTATCATTTAAATTTTCAACTTTAAATTAAAAATCTAAACTGATAATTTCTTAGTTTTTAAGATGCTTCAGAAAATGTGCTAGAATCTAAGCTTTCATAATATTAATAAAAAAGTAGTACTTTATAGGCTTTTTTCGCTGAAATCAGCTTACAACAGCTGTATCGAGTAACGCAAACGAGGGATTAAAAGTACCGCATACAAAAAGTCCCCCGAATTACTGAGGACATGCAGAGAGCGGACCGCCGCGGACTAAAGTACGGGGGAGGTCCCCAAAAAAATAGCGGACTTTGGTCCGCGTTGTGCGCTCGAGAGTGACGTACGTATGCACGACGATAAACGAACAAATGATCGCACACCGTGTGCGTTAAGTTCGCGGTAAGGGAACCGATTACATGTCCGAAATTTACTTGACAAAATTTCAGTTGTTCGATAATTATATACCAACATTTCTTTTGCTATATTTATCATTTTTGTTAGTCCATCGAAATATTTCTTGACATAAGCATCATTTTCGTTTCATAGATTTTCATGATAACTTTTTACTGTTGGCCGAAGTTACTTTTGAACTTTTTTGATTTACCAGATGGCTTATTTGCCATACGTTCACTAGACCTAAATCACATCTTATCGAATATTATTAGGCTACATTCTATAATTATTTATATTTTAGTAGGTGCCCGACAGCCCGACTCGCCGTGGTACTTGTCTGCTCAATACTAGAATGTAATTTAAAAGCTGGAGGCGCGGAAGGAGAAGAGGAACTTCTAATGCTTGCTTGCATGCTTGCTTGCTAGCTGCTGCATGCTTGCTTGCATGCTGTTATGTTGCATGCTTGCTTCCATGCTGCATGCTCGCTTCCATGCTGCATGCTCGCTTGCATGCTACACTAAATTACACCATTATGCAACGCTTTGGTATCAACGTAGAAACTATTTTACCTTCGAGTTCATTAATGAGTTTGATGTTTTATTAATGAAGTATTTTAGTACCCATTATTATAAAAATATGACATATAAAACAGTGGTGTAATGAATGTTCGGAAAAAAAAATCTTCGAACAAATGTTATTTCGGCCAAGCATAAGTTTGGTAACAAGTTTTTAAGCTATTGCATAGCTTCTATCGCGGGCCTTGAGCGTGGAGACCAAATACAGAAATTCCGTAACGAAAATAACCTAACCTAACACTCGGGGCGAGGCACGATCGAACAATTTTGAATTTCCGAAATTTAAAAGAATTTAGAAGAAAATAAGGATTTTGACAGTATGGTTGCCTATGGTTACCATATCTGCCAAAATAACAGAAAAATTTAATTACAAAAGTCAAAATTAGAAAATACATAAAATTATAAAATTTAACTATTGCATAGCTTCTATCGCGGGCCTTGAGCGTGGAGACCGAATCCAGAAATTCCGTAACGAAAATAACCTAACACCCCCCACTCCGACCGGCACAGCGGTGATACTTTTTAGTTTTATAATTGCATAAGTTGTTAAAAAATGCTAAGCTTTACCGCGGCAGTCTCCGAGTGCCACACGTCTTTTTTGACCAAGTGAAAAGTCAGGGTAACGATAAAAAAGAATTAATAATAGGTCAACTGATACAGTCCGAAACGTCATTTCGGTAAAATGAAAAAAGGCGAAACGAAATTAGTCAAATTAGTTGTAAAGTTTTCGGTAAAAAACAATTCGGACGTAAGATACGAGTAACCGTTCGCGGTAAATCGGCGTGTAGGTACTTTTTTCTCCGCCACGGAGAAAAGTCCGTCGTCTGCGCAGGTCATAATAGAAGCGAAAAAATACACTGACCAAAGACAAACTACTTACAATTCCCCGTTCCGTAGATACATAGACGCGCACGTGAGCTGATTGATCTCAGAATAATAATTGCCAACCTTACTTCTGATAGGAATTTTATTTTTTCTATACATATTTTATATTAATTAAAAATATCGCATATTGTTTTAGTGGGGGCTGGGGGCCTTTTGTATCCACGGGGCCCTGCGCTACAGCCCAAAAAGCCCTTAGGTGGATCCGCCCCTATGGTCGATCGACAGTCTAGGGCAGCGTTTCCCATTTGCCTGGTCGCGACCTGGTACCGGGCCATCAAAATAAAATACCGGGTCGCAACATTATGTGCATGTGGACCGAGGGACCAACCCTGGGATTCGCAAAAATCTTTACCAATGTTTTGATTATTTGAATACACGCATTTATTATAAAACAAATTTTGTTTGATTGTGTGGTCACTTCATGTGGCATTTTCATAGTAATAAAACATGAACTGATTTGGTCGACAATTACGCAATCAATAGATGTTTTGAGTGTTTGTTTATTATGAAAAAACTTTTTACAAGACAGTGAATACGTTCAAGTTACTAGTCTTCGTTTAATAAAGTAGGTAGTTATCAGTTATATACAAGAGTTAGCGTGTGGATTGAGGGACCAGCTCTACACGACGCTATTTTTTAAAATTGCTTTAATGTATCTGCTCCTTTTTCTTATTACAAATAGCTTTTAGAAATTTACGAAGTCCATAGAGGGTGGAATATGGATTCATTGATTTTATAAAGCAATATTGACCAAATATGTTTTTCGTTATGTTCGAACTGAGGGACCACAATAAAAACCTTGTGGTTTAATACATTTACCACCTTGTGTGCTGATATTTGGTGAGCAGGCTTAGCTAACTATTTACAAGAAATCTGCAGTAAAAGCAAGTTAATTTTCAAACTCCTCTCAGAGATCTCGGTTACACTTTGTGCGGACTGAGGGATCACACATAAAGGGCTGTATGTTTTATATTATAGGTGTTACAAATTGTTGGATCATTTCTACATTTGTTTCAAGACATTTACAAAACATTGGTAAAGTCCTTCAGTCCACATGCACATGCAACATTACCGCCTATATCGACGGACGCACAAAAAAAAACTTCTTTCGTCATTTCCGCGAACTTGGATCCTTTAGTAAATAAAAAATAAGTAGCAGCTCTATACTTCGCTCTAAAATTAAGTGACTAGTGTATAATAATATTTCTACTATTGATAAATAAATGTATATTATTTTACTTAATGGGTTTAAAAGTATTAAGTGGGTCACAAAGGGGCAGTGTGAAAATTACCGGGCCATGGCAGAGCAATGTTTGGGAAACACTGGTCTAGGGGATAAGGCAAAGATTATACAGGATGGCAGGTCACTAGTGTATGAAACCAGGCTATTTACTCTCTATATTATGTTACGTGTTACGAAATTTACCTACATACTTCAAAATGCGCTCTTGCCTGTTCCAATCCACATCACCCCTAATTTGCGTAACCGAATCGTATCACAATCGTATTTGAACGACAGGTTTTTGACAGTTCTAGTATGGGCTAAATGTCAAAATCGTCCAATTCAATCACGATCGAACTGCGATTCGGTTACGCGAATTAGGCCCCAGGGAGCGTGAACCACAGTCAGTTTCGTTGCAATAAACAGTGTAGTAACAAAAATACTGTTTTAAAACTGTAAAAAATACGAGTACCTAATCATCAAATGGTAGTCCGAGTCAGCAACTTAAGGCTCATCTACGGGAAGCATTAGAGAAAGTGAAGGTACGCGTGTACGCCGATCTCCATTGATATCAGTAATTTGTCTTAATCCCTTTATTCTCAAATAAAAGCAAATTTAGATATACAGGGTAAAATCTAAGTCTATGGTGACACAACCGACACTTTAAAAAATAGAAGATGGCGTGCATGACTTCAAAACCTATATAAAAAAATCATAATTGAAATAAAACACTTCACAATATTAATCATAATGTATTGTAATTCATATAAAAATACAGTTATTAATATACATAATCGCATCATTGCCAGCGAAGGCATACAAAATGTTATTATATTATAATAAAAACACTAACTGCAAAATATCCAAATGCTAATTGAGACGAACATTAAGTACATTCGAACAGGCACATGTCAGTCTGAGTTAAAATTATAGAATAGAATACATAAGCATAATTTACCACAAATATTTAGTCTTCCATTATCAGACTTGCTAAGCTCTAGAATGTTCTAGAAGATTTCACACTTACATAGATAAAAGAAAACATTATAAAATGTAAAACGTATTATTTGTGAATAATTTACAAAGAATTTCGAACTTACAAAGTATTTTTTAAATCAATTGTGACAATACATTAATTTCTAATAGAGAGTTTGGCTAGCGAGCCCTTATTGTTGACACAAGCTAATATTTAAAATGGTTAAAATAATAATAATCTCCTATTTAAGTAAATAATACCTAGCCCGCGTAAGTTGCAGTAAATAAATTGCCTTTTGCGAGGATACAGTACGCCGACTAAGAGAAATGCTAAGAATACCGGCGTGGGACCAGCAAGTCCAAAATAACATTTCTACAAACAAATAAAGCTTCTAGCATTCAACAACAAAGGCACGACGAATATTACAACCTAAGTACTGGTCCCAGCGAGGGTCTTAACTAAGATGCTGCAGTCTCACTACTAGAGTACTGGATGCAAAGAGCTATTGATTTTTTCTCCGTCAGACACAAACTTGGCCTTACTATTTACCATTAATAATGCAACAAACTTTAACTGAAAGAACTACTAAATTCGTAGGAGGGCGCTCTTAAGATGATTGGATAGTTTTATTCCTAAACAAATCATTATTGATAAGTTTTGACCCAACATCTACTATTAGGAACCGTTAGTGTCACAACTTAAGTCAATAGGTACACATTTTATGTGATATAAGGCGATCGTTGCGAACAAACTGATAGACTTACAGTAAGTAGCAATAGTTAACTGAGCATAAAAATCATACGTAATAGGCAGTAGTCATGACCACATAACGAGTTGAGCGCATCGCACAATAACGTATGTGACATCCACTTACTCTAACACCTTCCACTTGTAGTGAGACAAGCCAAAGCAGAACTGTTCAGTATTACCAGAGTCCTGAAGAGAACCCTCCTGGAGGCACGCGGACGCGTCTCGGGGGCTCCACCTTAGCTGGTTCAGGCTGAGCTATCTCCCTCTTAGGACTGTCTGGTGTAACTGGGCTGTCCAGTTTAACAGGGCTCTCCGGTTTGACCGAGCTCTCTATCTTAGGCTCCGGGTGTGATGGAGCTTCCTGCGGCTCGATGAACTGGCCATTTTGAGGAGCCTCGCTTGTTCCGTTAGATTTAGCCTCGTTAGCTTTAGCCTCGGCAGCTTCATGTGCTGAAATTTATGAAGGATTTAGTTAGTTTTTAAAATCTTGGCTTTTTTGAGTTGTTTAGTCTGAAAATATAGCCTCTGTAGAGAATTCAATACTACAGGTTCACAGGTAGTACGGTTCTACGGAAGATGTTAACAAGGTGAACTAGTTTATTTAATATGTAACAAGGTTATTTTACCGACTAATACACTATTCAGAATACGGTAATCCGAGTAAAAGTTAAAGTTAAAAACAGACAGTATTGCAATACACTGTTCCTCTTTGCAAAAATTCAAATACGGGAAAATGGTGGTCGAAATTAGATTGGTTGGACAGAAAAATGTCCAGAGCTACTGATATGACGATAGGACAGCATACCTACATTACGACTTGTAGTATATCGTACATAATTATTAACATCAAACAAATACAACAATATTTTTTTTAATATGCCACAGCTGAACAGCTACACGCACGCAAATTCTTTTTACTGATAATGCTAAACTTAATAGCATTATCAGTAAAAAGAATTTGCGTAAAAATAAAATCCGTCTTTCCAATTAAAAAAAATGTAATCACGGAAGGGACGGCAATCGATCTGTGAATGTCGCGGGTAG
Source organism: Anania crocealis (assembly GCA_949315895.1). Taxonomy (NCBI): domain Eukaryota; kingdom Metazoa; phylum Arthropoda; class Insecta; order Lepidoptera; family Crambidae; genus Anania; species Anania crocealis. The sequence continues at coordinate 4,036,173 of OX438869.1, read as the reverse complement.
CCACTTTATTTGGGTGGCGCGGGACAGATCTTCATGGTGATCTTTAGGTGAGTATAAATTTTGAAAATTATCAACAAAATAAATATCGAAATTAATATTTAATTATGGATTTCCGCAAAGCAATGCCCGAGTCTATTAATTTTATCCTTAGGTGAGGCTAATGCCCAACAGTAACCGTTATTTGGCTCTGATGATGATAAACAAGTAAACTTAGCCACAAGAGACCCACCTGCGGCGGCAGCAGCAAGGACCGATGGGGCCGGTCGGCGACCGCGGGTAGGTTCGGCCTCTCCACCGAAGATGTCAGTGTGTCCTCCGCCAGGGGGGCGAAGCACCCTGCTGGAAGACCTCGTGTTGTCTTGAAGACCGACATTGAATGGAACGGAAGTCATTTTTTATCTGAAAATAAAAAACATTACTTTACTATTACATATTAGTATATAACTAATTTAGTTTATTATGCGGCGTATGGTGGTACAATAATAGCACTAATCCTAAAATTGACCCACGAGACTGCAACGAAGTATAGGGTCGTTTTGACTCGGTCTTTGGGGTGGTGGGATCTACCTCCTAGTGGTCTACCCTGGGCAACGGTATCTTTGGTTTTCTAACCAATGATGTTGGCTAACAGATCCCTCTGCGGTGGTAGGCTTCGTAAGAGGCTGCCTGGATGCTACCTACCACCCTCCTGCCGGAGTCCAGCGCCAAACAGTTTTTCTGTGTTCCGCTAGTGTGTGAGAGAACCAGTGCCAATTTCAGGGTAAGCTCGCTCTATCTTAACCGTAGAGTGAAGTATGAAGTCAAGAGCAAGCTCATTGATTATAAAAAAAAACTTTTGTTCTTGTTTAAAGACATTGTAATTTTGTTAAAAAAAATAGTTATTATTATATTTTATCGCATGTTTTCGTGACCTACTTTCACGATAACAGAACTACTACTAACACTTATGGCTATGTATCTCAGATGCACAGTGCAGACATAGGACTAGCTATAATTAAGTCTCCTTGCGGTCCGACAGTGCGGTTAGAATGTGGTCTACTAAAGTACAGCGTGCCGTGTAGTAAATAGCACTACCGCTTGTCTTCTTTTTAAATAAATGAATAAATAGTAAAGTGTCGTAAGAAGCGACTAAAGGAGTACTGCCGAGTGCCGGAGTCTACGCCATTAGCCAAAACTGCGATCGCCAACCCACCGCCAAGCGGAGCAATAATGGCAATCTCTTTTTTGGAAAGACCTGGGTCCAGCAGTGGACTGATATAGAAAATGTGATGATGATTATAGTACAGCACAATACATAATCCAGGCTGCCACTGCCATAAAGAAGAGAGAGGTTGCTGACTATGGCATTCGCATACTCTCTGATAGCATGGCGGTTCTCAAAGCCCTGGAGAGCAACATCATCACATCCAGCCTTATTTACGAGTGTCACCTGGCCCTTGAAGACATTGCCACAAGGAACAGTGTCACCTTACAATGGACCAAAGGACACAGCGGCTCCCTGGGCAATGATGCCGCAGACCAACTCGCTAAAAGGGGATCAGATCTTACGGTTTTTGGCCCCAGGCCACACCTGCCTATCCCTTTTAACCAATACAGGTCATGGCTGCGACATCAAACCCTAGTTAAACACAACGACCGCTGGGCCAATATCAGCAACTGCAGACAGTCCAGAGAGGCCGTACTGGCCCTTTCAGCGCGTCTGACTCGCAACTTAATCACCCTAAGCAGAAGTGACCTTCGAAGAGTAGTGGGATCACTGACTGGACATATCCCCTTAAATAAACATCTCTTCACCATTGGTGCCACAGACAGCCCCCTATGTAGAGGCTTTCAGAAGCCTGTGAACGTCCCAAAAGACTTCTGTGCTTCTGGAAGGAATTGGGGTGGTTGGACTAACCACCCTAATCCCCCCTACGCATAATGGGCCAAGTGGAGCCTTAATGCGGAAAAGGGAGCCCGTTACCATTACAATACATAAAACACCGTGTATACTTCCAACTACTTATCAATCAAAAACAAAACATAAACAATTCGTTCATCCGCTTTTGAACTTTAAAAGTCCACACATAGAGTTGATCATGACTTTTTATGGTACGTTGATGAGCTGCTAACTGCACCATCAGAATGACGATCAATCATGCCGGTAACAAAAAGGTAAATGGCAAATGCTCACGCCTTGGCAAGTGAATAAACCATTAATATATTCTGAAATTGCTATACCATTAATAACAAGAAATATTTACAATATTATTAAAGCTAATAATAGTTGGCGTAAACTTATTCGCCAGGACAGCAACTGGAAACTAACTTTAAAGCCTTCTTAGGGTAGAAAGAACTGCTTTTAGAGCCAATGTGAACCACCAGCCAAAGTTTTAAATATAAATTTTCCTACATGATTTACACATCAGTGTTTAAAAAGCGATAGCTGAAATGTTTTTAAACAAATCCTAAGAATGGTGCAGGTGTGAATGTTTTGTTTTGTCATTAATGTATTTATTTTGAAGGTGATGTAAGGGTATAGCCGTGCTAACAATACTATTTGGACTATTCGATATCGTTACCGAAAATCAATTATTGAAAGCACAGAATATAGAAAAAGGTTAGAAAGGCGATGTAGGCGGGCCAGGCGAGCCAAGGTTATGAGCAAATGCTTGTAAGTGAGCGTTGTGTTTGGTTTAATTTGCTTGATCGGCGTTCTTTGAACTCGTTTATGTGTAGTGAGGCGCAAGCGGCGACATCGATACTCATACAAATGGCACATGATAGCCTTTCCAACTTTTTCCATATTCTGTGATTAAAAGTATGACACTGTCACAGAATAAGTACTAGTACTCCGTACAGAAGCTTGACTTTGCAATGGTATTCAAAGAAATGTCAACTCAATGTCGTCAACGATATGGTGTAATTTAGTTTGCCTCAGTGTCAAGCACATTTTCGTTTAGACACCTACAGAAATCCATTGCAAGATAATTTCATTCTTATTACTCTATAATATGATTCATAGTACACTAAACCTATTCAGTGACGTTATATCATGCGGTGCGCTAGGGATGACTGCTACAAGAAGCTACTACTGCCCTCACTATTTAAACAATTAAACACTGCACAGTATCTTTTTGCACGTTTTCTTTTTCTCTCCATTTCGGTAAAAGAACAAGTGAAAAACGGGCGCGTACTTCACCGCTCGCTTGCGAAACTCAATTATTTTAGCCCACCCTAGTGGGTCGCCGCGCGTAGGTACCGACTAGATGTGCGCGCCGCCGCGGCGCGCCGCCGCCATAAGGAGTCAGCGCGCCGCCGCCGCCGCCGGTAGTTTAAAATTCGCGCCGAGACAAAACTTGATTTTGGAATGAATGAATTTGGAATTCATGACAAGAAACTCCATAGTGTAACTGACGCAGGAGCTAATGTGAAGCGGGCAACGGAGCTGGCAGATATTGACAACCATCTTTGCCTTGGGCACGGTCTCCATAACTTAGTTACGGTTGATGGAATAAAGAAAATACCCGAAGTTTTAAGTCTTGTGACGAAATGCAAGGAAATAGTAAAAACAGTCAGGTATCGTTTGCCAGAATTGGAGAAAGAGGCAGAAAATGAACAAAAGTTTTCAAGCTCTTTGGAGACTGTTTCTCAAGTGATAAAGGAAGATGAAAACGATCCAATCTCTGAAGACAGTGAAGACGTGGTAGAAGAGACAGAGGCTCGTGCCTTATTTGGAAGTTTGGCAAACATACCTACAGTTAAAACTTCTACTCCAACGAGATGGCACAGTGTCTTAGAAATTCTCGAAAGTGCCATACTTGTACTGTTGTAATAGGAACCCGATAAATAGCACCTTACGTCGGATAGGGCAAGATGGTATGACAATTTCCCAAGCAGAATGGATTTTGTTAGAGGATTTATGCAATTTTCTGAGCAAGTTTCGGCAAATTGTTGAAATTTTACCAGCATCAAAATCGAGCACAATCAACCTTGCTCTCGTATTTAAAGCCGAAATAAGAGACGTGCTTAATTCGATGGATGATGACGAGTCGCTAATAATAACATCCTCAAAAAGGAAAATGTTGATGAAACTGGACACACGCTTCCCAGCCAGTAAGGCTGTAGTTGCTGCAGCATTATTAGACTGTAGGTTTATGAAGCTTGGAGAAGTTGACCTCTATCTGACTGCTAACGAATTAACTCCAGCTGATTTCTTGACAGAATATACCAAAGAATTAATCCCTTACTACGAACATAATCAACCATTATTACATGAGGAAGAAGAGAGTACAAGTAAAGTTTCAATACTTTCCCAACTCTCGCGCAAATACAGAATGCAACACAGTTTTCATGGTTCCGGCTTCCATGATGCTGTTGACCAGGAAGCTTGGAAATACCTAGCTACTGCTGAAATTGCGGAACTTGAAGACGGGGACATCTTGTCCTACTGGCAAACCAGACAATCTGCCTACCCGCGTTTATTGTCATTAGCTCAGGCTCTGTTATGCATTCCAGCAACCAGCACTCCGAGCGAAAGAGTGTTTTCGGTTGCTGGATTGCTTTTAACAGCCAAAAGGTCCCGGCTGGACTCAGGGTTTTAGGGTGAATAAAATAATTTTTGTGCACGAAACTATAAAAGTTGCAAACAAAATATTTCTGTCAAGAAAAGTGATTGAGTCATCTTTTTAGTTTACTAGATAAAGGTATTTCGTTTAAGCGTGGTTTTTCATTATACGTCTTAATATGCAAAGTTGAAAAATCTCACGCCGCCGGCGTTACGCCGCCGCCGTGTATTTTTTCGTGGCGCGCCGCCGCCCGATTTTTTTCGACCGGCGCGCACGTCTAGTACCGACACGCGGAGTTACACAGGCCTGACACTGTACCCAACTGTTATAGACGTGATTAGGTTCTTACTAAACACCAAGACACACTTATTAGATCTCATTAATGAATATTCGGCAATAAAATAAGACCGATTGGGTTGAGTTCCGAATCGAGATCACAGGGTCCTGAGTTCGAACCACGGGTCGGGCAAAATAGTTTCGAATTTTCGAACATTACTCTGTGATCATCACCAATCCGCATTTGGCAAGCGTGAAGATTATCCCCTAACCCATCATTTATGTTGTAATTTGAATTCAATGATGAAGGCCTTTGCCCTGCATTGAGATGATAAACTTTTTTTTTTACCTACATAAAATCTTTACAGATAAAAAATAACTTGCTTCAAATTAGAAAAGTAAAATTTGAGTAAACGCGACCAAGGACAGAGATCTTAGGACAATTAAGAGATTTAGTAATACTAATTCTATTACAGGATACCGCTGGTATGTATACGGGCAGATGATGTCAGACCTTGTACTTAATCCGAGTAGTACACACTTAGTAATGGATACTTTAAAACTATATGGTCATGACAAATAAAGAGACGTCTGTTTCAACTCATTAGAGAATGCAGCGAATGATAACTGGCTAGGGAAGTATCAAGATACATTCGATATACTTCGTTAGATTAATAAGTGAATTTGTTTGTACAAGACATTAGGAAGTATAATCTTAATCTTACCAATATTATAAATGACAATGTTTGGATTTTTTGATGGATGTTTGTCACCCAATCACGCCAGAACGGCTGAAAGTATCTAGATAAAATATATCGGGGACATAAATAACGGACTGGAATAGCACATACGCTAACTTCTGTCCCAGATAAATAGGCGGTTTCCGTGGGACAAATTGTTTTTTTCTAAATTTTCCTAAATTGTACGTGTACTAAGACTAAGTCGGGGGAAACAGCTAGTCATTATACAGTTTAAATTCCCGATTTTGTCGTGCCAAAAAAGTATACGTAACATATTTATGGATTGAACGAAGTCAAGGTAGTTTTTAACTTTCTGCAAAACAGCAGCTTTGCTCCGAGTAACGATCCGGTTCTCTTGCCAAAAAGTTTGGTATCCGACTATCCGTATCGGGAATTTAAAAGTGAATCTTTTTGTGTTTATGTAATTTAAATACATAGTAAAGTATCGGCCTATTATCATCCTACTGCAGGGAAAAGGTCTCCATCATCGAATTCATATTACCATAGCAATGATAGATTTAAATCGTATTTACTACATATATTATTAATTTGTCCTTAGCCTGTCTGAAGAGGCTTAAAACCGGCACTAATACAGAATTTCAATGCGGTTTTACTAAAAATAGACTGGCTGATTCACGCAGGTTTGCGTTGGTTTTAGGGAGCGTGTCACCGTTAGCTAAATAAATACTTTGATGTCCTTTAAACACGAAGAGATAAAGCACAACACATTGTTTTTATACCTATATTTATTATAATGAAATTAAAACAGGCATGCATGGAAATAAATGCAGTTTTGTTTCGATGTATTGCCGTGGGTCTAAACTGAAAGTGCAGACAGACAACCTACAAAAATCATATGAAAGTTGACTATCAAAGTGAGAACTCAATACAATTGTGGTAAATAAAAAAAACACTGGTTTGCGATGTTTTGGTTTGCTAGGTATGGGATGTTGCGTTCGAGAGTTTTGAAGACAGGCGATAACCTTTTAGTGACCACAGTTGTTCTTACAATGACAGAATAACTATCATACACCAGTATTATACCTAAAAGTAATAAATAACTCAAGCTTTCATTCGAGCTGTAAACAGTAAATGAAATAAGTGCTTCATTGACAAAGAAAAGACATTAAGACCATTTCAGGCCATAATCATCGGAATTCGGGGCAAAGATCGGGGTCAAAGATTCGGGGCAAAACAGTGACATAGCCATGTAATTTGTCCATTGCACGCATGACAATTTTATTTTCCTAGCCTTTCATTGAAATCGAGTGCCGATCTAGCAAAGATGTATACAGTAGGTTAATCACACCGAATAGAACGAGAAGTATTGGTTTAACTTTCACTATCAATTTAAGCTACGTTGTTTTTGGGTTTCTACCTTAAGCTATCGCACAGATTTTTTGATATTGTTGCGAGCGCCATCAAGACAATTAAGTATGTAATGATAACCGTGTTCTTCCAATCATGGCGCTTGCAACAGTGGTGAAATATAAACTAATTAAAAATACCTGTAAAACTTGGTAAATCCCCGAAACAACTAACTCTTACTAAGTTTTAGAATGAAAAGTTTCTAAATTAGGCGTTGCAAAAGCAATGACAAAAGCAGTCTTGCTCATGTATAAATAGAATAAATATCATGCTAAGTTTCAGCTACACCGCAAACACAAAGCAAATAAATAATACGGAGAAGAAAGGTAAGTTTAAGATATTTAAATGTATTTAACAACGAGATTTCCCATTATTTGTGCTTCCTACAATTTTACATTTCAATCATGTAGGGGCTCTCATGTATTTTACATAGAGATCGTTAATCGTTCCAGACGTTTGGCCAATAGTGAAGAAAAGACGATGCTGCTCATCTTCTTTGGAAAGTACTCTTTCCGTTGCCTATTTTACTACACTCGTAGGACGAGAAAGAGTGGTGTTCTACTATTTCACTCCATTTTAAATTTACTGCAGAAAGATTTCTTGATCGATGAAGATGTCTTCAAGAACTTACTGCATACACTTGACTATGGCAAGAATGATTGATGTTATTGTTCATTTGCCTTTGTAATGGATATTCGAAAGTAGAACATGGTCCTTTCTCGATTCGTTAATTTCGTACAAGTTAATTTGACGCCCACTTACTAATCTAAAAAGGAAACTGAAATCCAATTATTATATTAAAGATAAACTTAAATTACGGAGAGACGATTAAATCGACTCAAGAGCGGAGGCTCTACTAAGCAACGCGATGCCGCATATACGGATACCTATAATTTCTCTCTCACATACTTGGTTCACAAGACGTTGGTATGGGTAAAAGAGACAGACAGAGTCGCCTGTATGGTAATTGTATTAGTCTTATCGGCAGTCTTAACCATATAAGGCATTGGGGTGAGAAAATTAGGCGCCATTGGCTCTGGGTTGGTTTTTCCTTATCAATTTGATATTATAAATGCGTAAATTTGGATGGAAGTATCATTGACACACTTACGCTAGAACAGCTGTTCGGATCAAAAGGACAAAGATAAGGTAGAAATGTTTAGAACTTTACAAAACTGATGAAAACGAAAGTTTGACACATACTCATGTAGGGGTCAAACTACTAAACATATAATATTATTAAGATCCTGTTTGACTCTGTACAGAGTTAGAGACGACAGCAAACCAGGCGTCTAATAGCTTTACATAAGGTGCAAGTTTGCAACAAAAATTTGCCTGAAGTGTAGGCCACACTGTACATTAAGAATGAGCAAATATCGACGAACATAATGAAGGCACGCTTGTGTAAAAACCAAACGGGAAAATTCCTCTTTTTGTAGAATTAATATCCACAGGATAGCGTGCCTAACTGAACGCACACTGAATATTTCAGTAGGTAATAATGACGCATGCCAGAAACCCGTAATAAAAGCGAAATTACAATGTCTAGACGATAATCAAAATTATAGGGCAATCAACTTTGAACCTGAACATTAAAAACGGATATTATACTATTGAAACAGTTATGCTGTGATAGCGAGTGAACATTATTTAGATAACTCATCATAACTGAATCGTTCCGTGAGTTGTTGATTTTAAATTTTACATCGTGTTTGACTATGGACTGATGGATTCGTCCATTCAACCTAGGGTTGCTTTGCCATACATCCGGTTTTTCCCGGGGAGTGTCCAGTCGGAATTTCCTAGTATGAATAATGACTAGTAATTATTGCCTGGACACTTTCGTTAGTTAATTTCCACGAAGAAAAGACGAGAGAAATTTGCTGATAATGTTTCCCATTTTTTTAGTCATGATATAGGTGAATTCCTATTTTTTTAATATGCTTAACAACAAGAAGCGTAAAATTCAGGGTCTGAGTTTAAACGTCCGTTTTTGTTATCATTCATTCTTAGTTCAGACTCCAAACGAAACTAAAGTCCGTAAGTAATAGGTACGTAGTAGAAAATGTCCGTAATACGAGACGAAAAAACTATGTTCGTGCTTAGGGAGTAGGCCTTCTGTGCTGAACAAGAAATCATCGACATTCATCATGCACCGACTCGAAATCGGTGGCTTAATTTAACAATTATTGTCGGTAAAAATTTTAGTGAAAGTTGGTACTTTATCTTTAAGTCTTCTTTTTAGTGCACTCTTCGCTTATAAATTCTGTTTTGCGCCATGACTGAGGTAACGATACCTAAATAAAACAGCAGCCGTTTATTGGCTTATACATTGAGAGCTGCGGTCGCGTGAAATAGGCCCAGGATTGACAACAAAAACTTCTACCTTTATAAGAAGCAGCTGACGCACTTATAAAACGGCACAGACAATTTGGAGGAAGTGTCCTATTACTCCCACTGTACCCCGGCGAAATAATAATATAGTCACAAAACCTATTAAATATTGACTTGTTATGGCAACTCATTCATACCATATCAACGCACTAGTAGGATATTATCAACTAAATCTATACTAATATCATAAATACGAAGATAACCGTTAGTCTGTATGTTACTTAACTTTTTTTTACTGTGTAAGTACAGACTGCACATCGGGCTTATAAATCTTTGTTGCAAAATCGCACCTATTTTAACCACATAAGACTACGACGAGTATTTTTCTCTCGTCTGTACATAATTATGTGAAATCTTCATGAATTAGTGACACATATTCCACTGTTTCCAGCAATGTCACTGCATTGCGTCTATCAGTGCTTAAAACAGAAAGTCCATTAGCATACATTTATTGTTCACATCCTCCCATGGTAAGACAGAACAATAATGAACTGCACATTGTCTTTAGAACAATATCAGTCAGTCAGTCACTTGACTAAAATAATTAATTTTTATTCCAGCCGCTAAATGCCAATGCCGTAAATATAATGTCATTGTTTTATGACACAGAATTAAATAATATGTATTTCACCATAAATTTCACCAGGACGTAAGATTATAATCCATCGACGACTAAAGCCTTCCTCGATAAATGGACTATCCAACACAAAAATATTTTTTCAATTCGAACCAGTGCTTCCTGAGATTAGCGCGTTCAAACAAACAAACAAACTGTTCAGCTTAATAATATTAGTATAGATTTGTATTTTAATAAGGATGAAAAAGAATCGGTTGCAAATAATACTACATGGTAAATTAGTTAGCGTTGACAGTAGGTACATACACAATAGATGTAGGTAATTTGAAAGTCGTCTACCAGAACGAAAAATAGTGTGAGTCATGCAAACGACTGTAATCTAGGTATGTTTCAGTTGTTTTGACTCATGATTTTTTTCTTATAGTCAATGCAATGAATAATAGGTACTTCCTTTCATTGCTAAAATAAATCTTCTAAGTACGAGTACTCAAGTACAGTCATCGCGAAAAGTTTACCGAGACATTTGAAATGTACGAAATTTTTTAAGGGATAATAAAATGTATGAGTCATTCGTGTAACTTGCTTATCAATCAGTATCAGTGGAATGAGCCATTATAACCTAACAAAATGAATTATTCGTAAATTTGTTAAAAAAAATTAGGTAGGTAACATTTATTAATATAATATCTCAGATTAACTTGTTACATAAATATCACCTTATTGTAAACGTTTAGTAGTACAGTCAACATAAAAACTCGTTTAAAAAATTACTAAAAACTAGTATTTATACAGTTTGGATGTTTCATCCATTTTTCGGGTTATTCCCAGGTTTCCCATTCAGGTCCCCTCAACCCCCAGGAGACACTCGGGTGCCACGTTAACAATTGATTTCAATTGTGTCTGGAATAACTCACGATCGAAGGATTAAATAATATGCGGAGATCCAACGTTCTTGAGTACCTACTTCAAACATGTTTAATTAAAGCAATTCATCTGTGGCATAACAGATGTAAAAATAGTAAAGTAAACATTTTCAAAACACAACACAATTTAGTGGCCTTAAAAAAGGTCCGTAATTTAGATCGTAATTTATTTAACTAGGTTTTTTGATACTCATCATTAATGTTTTTTTTTATTGTTGTGATATCCTGCAATTGTATTTTTTTTAAAGCATAATTCTATAGTGTGAATTACGGTAATTATTCTAAAACTATTTTTTTTAAGTCTATACCAAAGACAAACTGACACAACAATAAAGAATCCTTGTTCATCTAGTCACTTTATTTTATAACATAATTAATAAAAAAAGAAGAAGAATAATAATAATTTTAATTTTTTTTTAAAGAATATTCTCATGGTTTAATGCTTCTTTATTGTTAATGTTGTGGACCTCTTGGGAATCAAAGTATGAACTTACGTTTTTTGAAAACAATACAGCTGTGGACTTTTGGGAATAACCCCATTTTACTAGTTAGTCAATAGTTTACATACCTACATAATAATATGTATAGTTGACTGTATAATTATTAATATTTATATGCAAATTGTGGGCAAAAATTCTAGTTCGATACTGTCGACACCTTACTACCTACCTACTACCTTTGTAGTCGTTATTTGGTTCATTAATTTTTACCTATTAGCAATCAACTCTATTGAGTGAAATTATATATTAATTTAGTATTCGACATAATTATAAAATTGTATGACAAGCTAAATGCCGCGATTCTGAAACTTATGGTAGGTAGGTACATATCTCTGCACCGAACAAAATACTATTATTTTTAAGGTAATAAATTAAACAATAAATAGGTACCTATATTAAAAAAAACTTATCAGAATATCCAACAATTGTTAATATCATTTTATTTTTTAACATGAATATTTGAAAAATAGTTTTGCCACTAAATCAGCCTTATCTCTTGAATTTATCAAATTAAATCAAATAGAGGATATAAAAACAGTTAAGCCTTAGTAAGATAATTTTATGTTACAACAAACGACATCTGATAGCCATTTGCGGCGTCGTAGGAGTAGGCTACAAAGGTACAATACAATGCTACTTAAGGCTTGTGTAATATACACTAGATAAATACTACATGTTGTAGGTATATCAGGAAATGTCTCAATAATGTTCAATCTACTTGCAAATATGGCAATGGCAATCATTCGATATCCTTGCCTATAAATAGGTAGGTACTTACCTACTCAGATAAAACATGCAGGCAATGAGAATTGTACTCTACTACTCTACAACTCAAACAAGACTAACCTTTTCATTAGCTTTTAAAAGGTTTTATTTTCAACATTCAAAATTTAATTGATACAGTAAATGTAACTGAATGGCTGTTAAAACTGTATTGTGATTTGTGCCACTGTATAGGGTAAAAGAGGTTTTAAATTTGTGAGAAAGTCAGTGAATTTTAAAATTATTTTTATGCTCTTGTGGGGCCACAGTACAGGTGCTAATGATATGTTCATTTTGCAAAAAAAATGTATACGCATCCTTTTTAATCTACAGCCCAGAGACTCTTGTAAACCGTTCTTCATAAATGAGAAAATCTTGACTCTGTCATGTATCTACATATTAGAAACCGCAATGTTCGTAAGGAAACATATACATCTCTTTAGTTTCGTTAAGTGTGACCGTCATAACACTAAGTTAATTTTGCCAACACCTAGAATAGAAATGTTCAGAGTGTGCTATCCACTTTATAGAAGCGTTCTGATTTATAATAAGCTTCCAGATTCCCTAAAACTACTAGACTCAGACAAAACCTTTCAAGGCAAACTAAAAAACTTATTAATTAGAAAGAGTTACTATAAGGCGGAAGAATTTTTGACAGACAATTTAAAATAACTTTGTATTTCTATGATATACTTACATTGCTGTACCCTAATAGGGTTTGTACTTTAGCTCTTTGATGTACATAGTTCTAAGTATATTTTTGCAATTAAATAAAGAATAAAATAAAATAAAAATATTTGAGATTATTGTACTAAAACTGAAATATAAAAAGCTTGGCTAAGTTTGGTCAGAAGCTGGTGATAAATAATTAATGTATCTTACTAAGAGACACATGTTTTTATTTAAATGGATCCTTTTGTACTCAGACCAAACATTAAATAGGTACTTATTAGAAAAATTGACAACATTCTGAAGCATTTATTTACCTACCTGTTTATGAGCTACCTACTTATTCTAAGGCTACCTACTAAGAAAGTATGCATGGTTTCTACTGATTAAAAAAATATGTTAATTCACGATGTAGTCATCATTGTCATCATCTAAACCAAACGATGCCCACAGCTGGACATAGGCCTCTCCTTAGGTCTCCACAATGTAGTATTTAAATATTTGATTGTGTTGTTAATAGAATCATTATAAATGTCATATTTAAATCCTGAATATAGGTTTTTAACTCCATGACCGGTTTTAGTTTCCTTAAACAATATTAACTACAAGTTATTTAAATAACCAACCATTAAGGCACGTAAATACTATGAGTCAAATACCTACACATGAAAATAATCTCATTAATAGTATGTAGCGGGAACAACATTTGTGCAAGTCAATAATAATGGACATTTTAAGGACAGTAAGTATACATACTGTTACAATGACTGACCAATTGAGGATCTGGAGTATTGTTCACACATCACTATTGTTTTGAAATAAGAATTAATATAGATAATAGCAGAAAATATGGGTCATTAAGATACAGTAAGTAATCACTGCATATTGACTAAGCCAGAGAGTAACTCTGGCTTAGTCAATACTTCCTATACCCAATGGAATGTATCTAATTATATACTTATGAGCATGCATATCTTCAATGGCTGTTCTCAAGAACAAACATTAAAGAAAATGCAGTTTCATAGATGTAGGTACCTACTTAAATTCCTCGATACTGCTGGTACTTAAAATTAAACTATTAATCTATAGCTATAGATTATTTATGAAATTAGTACCTACATCATGCAAGCAAAGGTATTGGACAATATAACTCTCTGATCCAAGTCATACAAAAGATGAAGAAACTAACAAAGAACTGTACAACAAAAGTTACAACAATATTAGTACTTGTTACAACATTAAATTCAAATTGAAATTTAAAATGGGGGTGTAAGCGCAAAATGGAAGCGAATGATCTTAAAAAATAACAATGCTGATAAAAACCGGTCATAGGTAATATTATGAGGTTTAGATTCATTTAACTGTAAAAATATTCAATCTATCGGACACACAGCACGGTCAGGCCATTCATGCGGGACTCGTAACGGTGTCTCTTTTGTCCGACCACAGCGCGTGGAAAAATCCAGAATAACTAAATTCTACATTTAGTTAGGTAAATATGCGGAAAAATATCCAATCTCCCATACCAGGCGAGATAGCAGCTTTCGTCCTACGGCACCAGAGCACATTGACCCTAGCAAAATCTTGAAAAATAACGGCTTGCAACAATCACACTTGAGACCGGTAAACCGAAAACACCAGTAACAGAAATAAACTTACCCCACTGATAGCACTCTGTATGTAACAAACACGTTTTTATCCACAACTAACGGATGGTCGTGATAATAATGAAGAAGAATCGTTGAAAATTTTAAAGGAAAAAGATTACTCACCACCGTTCGCTTCGCTTCTTTTGGAACGAATGCGCGCGACAGAGAAAGCGATATATTTTTTTTGTGAGATTTATGCTGCAAGGAGTAAAGTTAAAAAAACTACTATTAATAGATTGGCCGATAATGTCGAGTGCCGACATCATGCCTGACACGAGTAGCGTTGCCAGGCGTCCGGGTAAATCCGGACATAGGTAGGCTTTTTGATATCGTGTCCGGCCAAAAAAAACGGTGTCCTGGCAACTCTAGACACAAGTAACCGACAACCGTACGAGGAACCTACGTACGTACGTCCGTACTACGAGGTACAAAATATATATGGGTCTTCTCTTCCGTTTACAATTTATTATTGCACGACATTCTGGCCATACAACGTTTGGCATCATTACTATAGTAAAATCGAATGCCATCTATGGACTCAGCTGTGTGACTGACACAACAGACAGAGGCGCGTAGGCAGTGCGGCGCTATTCTGTTGGGATGATCTTATAAAATCCACGTCAAAAATAAATAATTTCTTGACCTGGTACTTAAGTAAGTCACACAGTTGTGTACTAATCAAATTAATTTTCTTTAATGCTTATATCGATGGTCTAAACTAGAAGACAATAGTGCTTATTACAATATTTTGCATTTTTGCAAATTTTTATGTCAAATGTATTAAAAGAGCATGCTCTACCGTTCGCACTTATCCAAATACCATAATTCCGTCTCTTTCTGTCTAAACTCCAGTTTAATTAATAGTAAGTGATGTCATTTTAAATCCAAAAATAGTAATGGCAGTTATTAACCATCAGTTGAAACTACAAAAAAGTGTTAAATTATAATACGAGTATTTCGCTTGTGTAAAACATAACTAAAAAAATTAAATAAGCTAAATATTATTTTTATTACTTTTGTCATTTTGCAACTTTTGATTCCTAATTATATTTCTTATACGTTTGATTGGTTTGGTTTTGTGTAAACTTTTATTCTTATTATTTTTTTAATACATCGCAAGTAAATTGTTTCATAAAACCTAATATTTAAAACCTACAGTTCCGAAAGTGTTAAGTGAAAAATGTAATATGCGTATTACGTGTTTAGTTTAAATTAAAAGCTACTAAAAAGGTTATTTTTTTAAGTGGTATCATTTTATCCGAATCAATCTAGTTTTGACTGGTTTTGCCAGTTCAGAAATTGTCCTGCCTATATGGATTATTCAACTAGAGTGATTTATATTGTCTACAAACTGACTGGAATGATATAATGCGCTTATTGTGATCATTTATTAAATATGTCAAACAGATGAGGAATAGAATTAGATATTTGAAACATTATTACAAGGTGGAAGTTTTTAGCTTGGTTATAAATAGGCATACTTTACTCATCGGCGGAGTTTTTGAACGTCTTGTCGTCTTTTTCGTTGTTGTTTTGTTTCTTTTGGAACCGGCTAAGGTCTGAAACGGTGCTGCCATGTCATAAGTGCGAATTGAGTCATTCTTAATAACTACATTAATTATCATCAATACTTACTTACACATAATGACTTAACCTTTTTTTTTTTTTTTTTTTGTTTTCGCAGGAAAAAATGCATTACGCATACCTACTGCTTCAGGGGCAGCAGTAGGGTATGTGGGACTCTCTTGTCGGTGCCCGACAAGCATACCCACTAAAAAGACCTGCAGTGTACCTTGCAACGTATGTTGGCAGTGTATGGGTTTCCCTTAGGATGCCCTCCATGCACCGCCTACGTACGGCCTATGCCGGGCCTCAGGCATAAAATATGGGTGATCCTGTACACCAGGAACCACCCCCAGTCTGGCAAGCTGTGCAATGCGAGCGTTGAGCCCCCCGGCCCAACACCCACTAGCCTGCTAGAGGGGGGAAGTTGAGTTCGGCGTATGCCTTCTCGTCCTCCCCCATCTACGACTTCGGGTCGGGTCCGCAAGCAACCTCGCCGACCCGATCCGTGGCCACCCTTTACAATGACATTGCATGTCGTTGCAAGGGGCCGCCAACGTCTCACGCCCACTCGCTGCCCAGCATAGCTCAAACCATACTGGGAAGCGAGCGACTTCCGTCCGCCGCGGGGCTGGCGCCCCAACGGCAACACCGCCGTCGCACCCTCCAGCACGAACGGCCACAACAGGCCACGGGCCGAAGCCCGCTACCACCGTCTCGAGACGCATTCAACAGCGGGCTGCCCAAGCCCACTGGAAGCGTCTCCCTCGTGGGTTTTGGTCCGCGCCGGCCAAATGGCCGGTACCCTCCATGTCTGGAGGGCGTTCCCCTATCCGCCACCTGGGGACGCGCCCGGTAGGAGACCCAAAACTCCTTCCCTGTGAAGGGCGGGCATAATGACTTAACCTCACCTAACCCTAACTAACCTAACTCATTGAAATGTATGGATGGTTTATACATTTCGAAGATAACAAAGGTTATACGCGAGAACGTGGATCCGAGTCAGATAGGAGCACCTTTCCTTGATTCTTACTTTTGTTTTGTTTGATGTATCCTCTTGCTGACACATTATTAAATCAATGCCACCACTTTATCACAATAAATGCTGCTTAGGATAATTCACAAAATGATGAAACAAAGTACATATTTCTCTTATCGTTTCCCGCGCAAAATTTATCAAAGAACATAGGTGTAGGTAGTTTTATGCCAGCAATACTTATATGAATTATTCTTGTCAAGTGGAAAACACCACGAATAAACGTGATCGTCAGAATCATAAGTCAGAATCGCAGGTCAACAGTCGTATTGGACTTTAAAATTGTGTCTAAAAATTGCTTATATTTGCTTATCAGGATGAGAGAATTGCTTATTGCATAATTTAAAAGAATTAATACATTTAAGGTTGACCATCCATTCTGATATCAGAATAGCTGGTCAACCACTGTAGAGTAGTAACTATGTAGACTTACTGAAATTTGTATGGGCCAAAAATTGCTTATCAATTGCTTATTTTACAATTTGTAACTTTTGTAAGCCTAGATTCTGTTATTCTTTCTATAGCTAGGTAGGAGCTAAACATCCCTAGCGCCTGTTAAAAATATGAGAGTAACATTGCTTTACTGTGTCTCTCATGCATTTATCAGAAGAAGAAAAAAAGGCGCTGTTATATCGAAAACTTCGAAAAGTTTTATTGCTTGTTACCTTTAATCAACGCAACTACATAAATGTTAGGGCAAGTAAATAACAACACGACGAAGTTATAAAAAATAACGTAGGGTAGATTCATTTCATCTCAATATTGGCAGGCATTTTAAAACCTTTTGTAATATAAACGCAATATCAACATAAATCACATTGCTCTCACACTTTAATAGGCGCTAAGACTTTTAAACTCGAACCTACTTTATGAAAAGAATAACAGGGTCTAGGCTTACAAAAGTTACAAATTGTGAAATAAGCAATTGATAAGCAATTTTTGGCCCATACAAATTTCAGTAATTCTAAATAGTTACTACTCTACAGAGGTTGACCAGCCATTCTGATATCAGAATGGATGGTCAACCTTAAATGAATAAATTCTTTTAAATTATGCAATAAGCAATTCTCTTATCATGATTAGCAAATATAAACAATTCATAAGCAATTTTTAGACACAATTTCAAAGTTAAATATGACTGTTGACCTGCGATTCTGACGATCACGAATAAACATAAATATTCCCTCGATCGTGAGTTATTCCAGACACAATTAAAATCAATTGTTATTGTGGCACCCGAGGCACACACAGGAGGCACCTGGGGGTTGAGGGAATATCACTGTCATTCACACAGTCAATATTTAATTGTATTCTCATGTCTGTTCGTTTGCCTTTTCAATTAAACTTGCCTTAGCTTAAAATTTGTATTACAGGCGAACTGACATCGCTCGTCGCTCGACCAACATGTACGCACTGAGCAAGTAATCACTACTGGTTAAAAGAAATCTTGTCAAGGGACTACCACTGAACAAGTACAAGACGTAATCATGGATTTAAATATAGGTTCATGGACGTAATCACGACGAACGAGGCTTCTTGACAAATGCGATAGTAGTGAACATGCAACACTAGCTAAATGGTCCCACTTTGCCTCTTGCTGATAATAAAGAATGTACCGGCACATGAATAAATATTTATTCATGTACCGGCGGCTCCGCGCAGCGCCTTATCAAAAAAACCTGACATTTAGTAGTGTTGTGTCTGAATTCTGGTTTGACAGAAGTAGTTTAATATGATGTGTCGATAAACACAATTGTTTCTGCTAAAAAAGTTACTAAAAATTTATTACTTTGTTTGGAAGAAGTGTAATTTGATTTTGATGCAGGACAAATATCAATTAAATAAATATTTCGTTGACATCCGTGGCGGAGTGGCGTACACACCGGTTTTGAGATGAGATGTCGTTTGCTCCGAGGTCCCGGGTTTAACTCCAGTACGGGTGATTACAGAAAAAAATATTTTGCTACATTGACCCTTCTTCAGGCCTAGGTACATTCCACAAAACGAGAGCTTTAAATAGTTACTCACTATGGGATCAGAAAAATGTATATGATCTTGTGCACATTTATTAATTTATTCTTTAAAATTATATGGCTAAAATTGCTCTCGTCTAGGCTTTACTATTTCCTATCCTAGACTATGCAGATTGTTCATTACCTGGACTTGAACGAAAGTCTTCTCGATATATTTTTCACCTAATATTAAAAATTACTTCTCCAATTTCCTCCCCGTTTATGGTTCAGCCCATAAGTGTGTGAATAAGTTACTCATAATTGTCACATTTTATGCTATCACTTAATAATTATTTTACATTATTATGTTATTTGTATGTATTTATTTATTTTGATATAAAAAAATATTTAAAAAAAATTGCTTAATATTAGGTATCTTAAAAAAAGATTTTAGCTATTCATAGAACTTTTGGTTGAACTTACGTCAATCAATGCATCGAACAAACTTGACAAGTAGTCACCAACGACCAACCCCCCTCCCTATCGCAAACGCCTGTCGCTTGTCTGTCTGTTTTTTCTGTGCTGCTCTGTCTGTGTCTTGAATTTCTGTCTCCGATTGTTTGGGTTAATAATTTATCAGACATAATATTGCTTTTAAAATGGAAACAGCAGTGGAAGAAAATCATAATGATGCCGCTTCTATCGCCGTGCCTGAATCCCCAGCTGAGGTAAGAATTTAACCTATATTTTCTTAGTTTTATTTATAGAAACTGATCAGATGTCGGTAAACAATTTGCTAAAAAATGCAGAAATTTGCGGTTTTTCACAATCTTTTTTTTGTTATTATTTATCAAACGTTTCAATTGGTATTCTGAAGGTCGTAATAAGTATCAATTGTGTTCTAACAGGTAGATTAGTTAACCTGAAACTTGTTTGGCTATTTGCCAAAATTCAAAATGTTTATGATATTTCTGTTCGAAGCACGTTTCTTGCTTGAGCTTTCTTCTTTTATGGGCGACGACAACGCATTACCAAATCCCGTAATAAGGTATAATTGCATTATTGATAATGGTTGCCATGGCTTTAGTATAATACGTAATTCAGTAATACCATGTTTTTAATACCATGCTCTCCTTGAAAAGGTTGTGTTTTAGTCATTTAAATACAACATTCATATGTTATACTTAAATTAGATAAAAGTAGGTATGAACTAACTACATACCACTGATCCCTAAGCCCAAAAATGGTTTAGAGTCCATCTTTCTTATTGTTGAAATACTTAAAGTTATAGGTGGAAATATGTATGTTAGAAACTTTTCCCATGTTCTGTGAGGTATCGTCAAATACAAGGTTACTAATATTATGAATGGAAAAGTTTTGATATCTGTTATGCAATCACCTAATAACAGCTAAACAGGTTGAAATGATAATATGAAATATAGGTTTAGAATGGAATAGCACATCGGCTTCATTGTATCCTAGACAAATACATGTTTCCGTGTTAAAGTTTCACAATCAAACTTTGTTGTAACATAAAATTTGACAAATTACAGGAAAAATCACCTACGCCACCACCTCAAGAGCCACCAAAGAAATCAAAAAAAGAAGACCGTGCAAAGAAAGAAGATAAAAATGTTGAGCAGTTTTTAAAATCATTAAACTCTGTGCCTTCATATGAAGAGAAATTTTCTGCAGTCTGTAAAAAGTATGCACAGACCGCAGACGAAAATAAAAAGCTACAGTTTTACATAAAACAATCCAACAAACAGTATGCATTGTTGTCTAAAGAGAAGGAACAGTTACAACATGAGTATAATAAAACTATACTTGTTAAATCTAAATTGGAGAATTTGTGCCGTGAATTACAGAAACAGAATAAAGCTATCAAGGTATTTATGAGATATTAATATATGAGTTAATTAATAAATTTATTGCATAATAATAGTGTTTATTCAGAAATTACACTTATTTCCTGTTTATGGTTGGAAATCATCATGTGGTTATGCATCAACGATTTTATGGGGTCAGATTTTTTCATGCTACCCAATACAGGCTTATTATTGCAAGTCCCATCTTAGTGAAGAACGAAGAACCAACAGCTTCACTTGCCTTTTGATGCACAACTATAGCCTTCCCATACCCACTTCCATACCCAAGCCAATCCAGAAAAAAAGGTTTTCTTGATTGACCTGTCCTGTAGTCGAACTCGGGACCCTTGCATAGTTGGTCACCCAACACACCACTACATCAACTGGATAGTCAAACTATAACAAGAGTAACCCTAAAATTTTTTTTGTTGAATGCTGATGTAGAACTCTTTAAGTATTTGTTTCTCTCTGAAACCTGCGTGGACGAGTAAGTGGTCAAAAGCTGGTTGATATAAAATTTTCATCCTGTCCTTTTTGTGTTGTTTAACCTTTTTTTTGCCAACGGGTTTGGATGTTTGCTGAGTCGTGACTTATATTTTGTACAACATGATCTGATTTCCTCCTTAACTGTAGTCATACTGTAGTCATGTAGAACACCTGGGTGTTCATGGACTTCAGAGTTCCTTATGAACCAGGGTGGGAGGAGCTCATGATACTTTTCCACGGTATCAGGTACACTATTTTTTGAGGTGATTTAGTTCCTCAGTGCGGGTGTTCACCCAAGACAGGATATTTAACCGCCGCCCGTTGCTCGGCGTTGCTGCTCGTTTAGCACCACCCGGTATGTGAAGGGTGGATTGGGTTCAGTTACAATTAGTCATGCCTGTGGACGTGAACAACTTCACACCCCAAACAAAAATAAACCCTGTTTTAACCTAAACAAAAATAACATGAGTATAAATTTCGGTTTAAAGCTAACAGTACATTTGTATACCCAGGAAGAATCTCTTCTCAAGATCCGCGAGGAAGAAGAACGTCGCAAGGAGACACAGGCAAAGTTCCAGAACACATTATCAGAGATCACCACATTGTTGCAACAGAATAACGAAAAGAATGCCAAGTTGAGAGATGACAACATAAGTATGAGCGAGAAGTTCAAGAGCGTTGTTCAGCAATACCAGTTGAGAGAACAACAGGTTTGTGTAACTTATGACAAAATAAGAAGTTATAAATTGAATTGTTTCATTCATAAAGCTTAAGTCACTTTTTGGGAAGAAATGTGTCGCCATCTATGAAAAAGGTCCTATTAGAGTTGGTTAGGCTCCATTAGGAAAACCGTCCATTCATAAACAAACAAAATATAAGGACTTGAATGCTAATTCCATGCAAAAATTATATTTATTTTAGTTCAGTTCTTTTAATATAGTGTCCATGATGCTACTTTTACTTGTTGTATACCTAATATAGTACAGCTCAACATTATCTTACGTAAGAAAAGCACTACCAAAGGTAGCAAATTTGGTTAACACTTCCCAGGACAGCAGCCTATCAACGTGATAACAATAAGACTTCTATTGTGTCTAGCATTGTGTCCCGGAATGTGTTAATAGACTGCAAAGCACAAACCAATGTAACATAAAGTTTGAATTATTAATTAATATTAATGACTATAGTAATCTGCTTAAAATTATTGCTGCTTCTCATCTGTTAAATTTCATGTCTGTCAGGTGCGATCCAGCCCTTAAAAAACGATTGTAGTCACAACAACCTGAGAATCGGCTAAATGCGAGTCGGAGTAAGAACTCCCTCATGATATAGTGCATTTTTCTACAAAAGAGATGCTTACCAAATTTTTATTATACTCTTCTTTCTGCTAGCATCCTCTAGGCTTTGATTTGATTGGCTGGTGGCAGTTTGAAATTTACATCCTGCGATATTGTTTCACTATATTAATTATTGACTATATGTATTGTATTGTTGTATTTTTTACCATAGACCTGTTAAAGATTTATTTAGCTGTTTTAAAGCAGAATTATCTACATACATGTTCAAATAATGTTACAGGTGGACAAAATGGCAAAACAAATGGCATTAGAATCCCAGTTATCCGATGCAAAAATGCAAAAGGCCAGTCTTGAACACCAAGCAGAGAAAGAACGTATTGTAGCGGAGATGGAACATCTTAAAGTCTCCGTAGCACAGTACCGGGCTAAGATCTTAGAGCTGCAAGGCACAGAGACAGCACTGAGGAGCCAGCTGGCCGTGTATACTGACAAGTATGATGAGTTCCAGAATGCTTTGGTGAAGAGTAACCAGGTGTTTGGTGGATTTAAAGAACAAATGGAGAAGGTAAGCTAATGAATAAATAAACATAAATAAAAATAATTACTTTACGACATTCATCAGTTCACTGCTGGAGACAGGCCTCTGAATTTGCCATAACGCCACGCGTTGGTTGCCGATCGCAGTTTGGTCAATGATTCTGCGCGTCTCCTTCTGGCAGTTCTCCTTCAGTCGCTCCCTTACACACCCTACCATAACATTGGGATAGGGTTATCCCAAACCCCTTTTGATTCCCTCTATCCGGAAGGGAGACCCTTTTCACAAATTTCCGAGCTAATTAAATTTCGAATAAATCTAATTAAATTTCGTATGCATTTTGAGACAATGTGTCCAATCACCAACTATCCTATGTCTTAAACACAGGATAGTTTTTAGCGCGATATAGCCGTATTCAACGTGGTCGCAGTCACGAGAGAAGCAGAGAATTCTTAAAAGACAGCTGCCTAATACGACGATTGACAAGTGAATGCTGCCAGGAGAAAACAGTCAGTGGCCTGGTCTTCTTTCCACCACCAACCCTTCTACCAAGTGTAGCGATATGGCAAAAAGAGGAATTTGCCATATTATTGCTACTTTTGGCAGGCATAATGGCAAATTTCTCCTTTTTCCAATATCACTACGCTTGAGGAAAGCCCCGTTGGTCTAGTGGTTTGAATACCGGGCTAGATCTCGAGGTCCCAGGTTCGAATCCCGGGTCGGGCAACAAAAAAAGTTTCGAATTTTCGAACGTTGCTCGGGCTTGTGATCACCAACACGCATTTGGCAAGCGTGGTGATTATGCCAGTACACCCATCATTGCTGTGGTAACTTAAATTCAATCATGGAGGCCTTTTCCCTGCAGTGGGATGATTATAGGCTGTTACTTTAATGTTGAAGAAAGCCCCGTCTTGAGCAGTGGCAGAACTAACATAGGCTATTGTTGATAATAATAATTGTGGTGTTACATTGAGTCCATCCAATATTTGTTGTTGCCTAAACACATTTATCTTTACAGATGTCGAAGAAAATCAAAAAGCTGGAGAAGGAATCTCTATCATGGAAGAGTCGGTGGGAAACATCGCAAACTGCCCTCCTGGATATGTGCGGGGAGAGGCAAGCTAGTGAGGAGAGGGTTGCCGCCACCTCAAGACAGCTACACCATATGCAGAGCTTGTGTAGGACGCTTCAGGTATGTGAATGAGCAATATCTGGCAGTTTCTAACAGTTAAAAGAAATAAAACTTCAGCTTGGTTCGGCTTCAATTTTTTCGGTCGGTACCTGCAATAATCCTGAGAGAAATATTTTTACATATATTTAATGATTGGAGCAGTAGCCTGGTAAGCGTTCGAGTCCCACCTTAGTCCGTCGGAATTTTTATTTAAAGAATTGTAGGTATTTTCTAATTTCTTCATATGATGCCTAGATTCAGCATCAGCGCTTCTTTTCACTGCCTTTTTTTTTTTGGTCTCTCGGGGGGAAAATGCTTTACGCATACCCGTCACTTTGTGGGAAGGACGGGTTATGTGGGACTCTCCCACCGCCAACCCTTCTCGTACAAAGAAGGGTCCGGTAGGCATACCCACAAAAATAACCCCCGGGGTGCGCCCCTGCACGAAACCGCCGTTCCTGGGTCCGGGCTGGCCGAAGCAATCTCCGGGCTTCCTCCACGCCTAGGGAGGGGCAGTTAGGTGCACGTGGATCGCCCCCCAGACGAGTCAGGTCGTTTGGTGTGACCCGGATCCCCCGACCCGGGGGACCTGCTTACGGGGGGAGAGGAGATGTGCATACCTCCTCCTCCGCAAGGGCATTGTCCTTGCGGGCCCGCTCGGCGGCCTCCTTTGCTGAGATGATTTCCTCAGGGAAGGTGGCCACAGCTGGGAGGCTTCCCCTGGCTACCGAGCATTGCCCTGACTACCCATGGCAGTCTGAGGTTGGGCCCCACGACCGCCCGAACCTTGCACAATAACAAATGCAGTGTGGTGCCGGTACATCAAAATACACGACCCTTTCTCCTCCTACGGGTGTCGTAAGAGGCCAAAGTGCGATCGCTGACGCCAAAGTGGTTATAGTGCTACTAATACCGCTTTCGGTATTACTTTAACTAAGTGTGCAAGGCCCTTATTCGCGTATTTTATAACAGACCAAATGTCGCTGAATGCGCATACACATAACTGACCTAAACAAATTGAAATGAAAGATAAGTTTACGTATTTAGAATTTTTATTTTTGATTTAACCCGACGTTTCGAATCCTTTACAGCGTTCATGGTCACGGGTAGACTAAGGTGTTATTCGTCTTTAAGATGGTAATTTGAAAAAATGTTTAACTAGGTACCGCCTCTAATTTTTATCGTCAGTTATGTTCCTTTTCACACTAAATGAGCTAACTGTTTCCGGAGTCTTCGCAGTGTTGCCATGGTTTGTGGACTTCAATGATGATAAGACAGGGTCCCAAGCAGCTGGTAAATTCCAACCATCTTCTCTATTGAAATTAGGATATTTTCTAATTTCTATTGCTTCGCGTATCATTCTAGGTACATATCGGTTTTCCTTAGCAAGAACGCATGACCACAGACTGCAGATTTCGTCATACGCATGTTTTTCTTATCGGCTAGGTGTTCTTTTACCCTAGTACCTATACTGCGTTTAGTTTGACCTATGTATTCGAACGCGTTCTAAATCCGTAAACTTATCTTTCAATGTATAGTGTTCGCGTAAACTCAAGAAAACAGTATGACTTCAACAAAATCGTGCTATTAATACGTGAATACGAAAAGTAACATCAGCGATCAAATCGCTTGCATGTCGTTGTAGTTTTGTTACGTGAATTAGGCCACATGTGATCTAATGGTAGCCGCAGGCCCTTAACTTAGAGATGACATTGCTGGTGTGTCACTGGCTCTGACTTTCAAATTAACTATGTAACCATTTCTTGTTAACTCATCTGTTTTTTGGTTATAAAGCTTGGGTTCAAGCATTTTATAGTAATGTAAAACCCTAATAAACGTTTGCTAAATTCGTAAATATAACTTTAATTTCAACGCGTAAACACAAGAAAAAAATTTTACGTATGTTTATACTTCATAAGGACTATAGTGTCTCTAAAAGCAACGCCAAAGAGCATCAGGCATTCAAAAAACTGTCAGGCATTTCATCACCCGTTAAAACTACACCCTATTACTACAGGCGGAGCGCACAGTGTTGTTGGACGCGCTGTAAGAGGACAAAAAGCATCAGACATTTAGTAACGGCCTGCTATAAAAATCACCAATTAAAATCACACCCCCACAGGCGGAGCGTACAGTGTTGTTGGACGCGCTCTAAGAGGGCAAAAAGCATCAGAAATTTAGTAACAGCCTGCTATAAAAATAACAAAATAAAATTGTACCCTATTACTACAGGCGGAGCGCACAGTGTTGTTGGACGCGCTGTAAGAGGACAAAAAGCATCAGACATTTAGCAACGGCTTGCTATAAAAATAACCAATTAAAATTGTACCCTATTACTACAGGCGGAGCGCACAGTGTTGTTGGACGCGCTGTAAGAGGACAAAAAGCATCAGACATTTAGCAACGGCCTGCCATAAAAATAACCAATTAAAACTACACCCTATTACTACAGGTGGAGCGCACAGTGTTGTTGGACGCGCTGTAAGAGGACAAAAAGCATCAGACATTTAGCAACGGCCTGCTATAAAAATAACCAATTAAAATTGTACCCTATTACTACAGGCGGAGCGCACAGTGTTGTTGGACGCGCTGTAAGAGGACAAAAAGCATCAGACATTTAGCAACGGCCTGCTATAAAAATAACCAATTAAAACTACACCCTATTACTACAGGTGGAGCGCACAGTGTTGTTGGACGCGCTGTAAGAGGACAAAAAGCATCAGACATTTAGCAACGGCCTGCTATAAAAATAACCAATTAAAATTACACCCTATTACCAGAGGCGGAGCGCAAAGTGTTGTTGGACGCGCTGTAAGAGGACAAAAAGCATCAGACATTTAGTAACGGCCTGCTATAAAAATAACCAATTAGAATTACACCCTATTACTACATGCGGAGCGCACAGTGTTGTTGGACGCGCTGTAAGAGGACAAAAAGCATCAGACATTTAGTAACGGCCTGCTATAAAAATAACCAATTAAAATTACACTCTATTACTACAGGCGGAGTGCACAGTGTTGTTGGGCGCGCTGTAGGAGGACAAAAAGCATCAGATATTTAAAAACGGCTTGCTATAAAAATCACCAATTAAAATTACACCCTATTACCACAGGCGGAGCGCACAGTGTTGCTGGGCGCGTTGAATGAGAACAAAAAGCATCATTCAAAAAACTGTCAGGTCACGCAATCACCAGTTAAAATTGTACCCTATTAACACAGGCGGAGCGCACAGTTTTGCTTGGCGCGCTGAAGGAGAACAACATCGAACGGCCGCCGCTTCCCACGCCACCGCCAGCGCCCGCCCCACCGCCCGCGCCCGCACCCGCACCGTCTTCCAACGCCAAGGTACGTAACCAAAGAAAACTTCTGTTTTATTCCTTAAGATATTCCTTGATTAGCACTGTTATCTCTGAAAGATACGATGTAACTAATCAAGTTAAACAAATAAAATAATCATTAACAGTAAAACTAATCCGGGCACTGAAATTTAACTTTAAAAGACGTTTTTACAGGGTTACATTACATGATTTTTCATAGACAGACAGACGTGCGCGTCACAGCGTGTTTCAAAATGATTAGCTAAATCAATATTTTATTTTTTCTAAGATTATTTTTATTTTATATACGAAGCCGAGGATCGACCTAAGTGGCGTGCAATTGGAGAGGCCTATGTCCAGCAGTGGACTGTGATAGGCTGATGATGATGATGATGATGATGATGATGATGATGATGATTTTTATTGAGAAATAATTAAAAATAAAACTTGTTAAAATGACGTACATAATGGTTAGTGGTAAAATAACCTGGGTTTCGTTTGTCAGGGGGTTCAAAATGCACGGTGTATATAGCTCATGAGCTGAATGCCAATAAAATATACTTTTTCTTTAAGTTTCTATTGTGTAAAATTGCAAAATCTCATTTAATTCAACTGTACAAGATTCGTAGTGTTTTTTCCGATTTGATTTCATCTGTACTGAATATTTTACTATATTGTTGCATGTGAATCACATACATCATAAATCATGTTGATTGCCAAACTTCAATTACCCGATTACATGTCATTTGGGTATACATTGGTTACCGCTTTGAAGGTCCTTCTAAAAATAAGCGTACAAAGTCAGAAAGACCAGCAAAGTAATAATCCGTTTACAAAATAAAATGGTTTCTTCAAGAAATCTCGAAAACTAAAGATTGGAATAACAAATTCAAGATTTAACAATCACTGCTATAATCAAAAGAG
Source organism: Anania crocealis (assembly GCA_949315895.1). Taxonomy (NCBI): domain Eukaryota; kingdom Metazoa; phylum Arthropoda; class Insecta; order Lepidoptera; family Crambidae; genus Anania; species Anania crocealis. The sequence goes on along the minus strand of OX438869.1, from coordinate 4,007,618 downwards.
TCGCAACTTTTCGTGCGAATTATGCACGCACGAACGATCGGATAATCGGTTACAATAGTAAAATGAATAGTCACGGAAATATTTATGTTTTAGGTCGACGCGATGGCCGCCAACTGTGCCCAGCTAAGGCAGAGCTTAGCCCATCTACAGACTCAACTAAACGTTTTAACCAACAAGAAAGAAAAGGAAGACGCCGCCCCCAAACAGGAGAAGACGAAGAAATCGAAATCCAAAAAGAACAAAGAAAAACAAGCGCCTAAAGTAGAAGAAAAACCAGAAGTCAAAGAAGAAAATAATGTTGCTGCAAAAGAAGCGGAAATTGTACCCAGTGTTAATGACGATAAGGCTCAAATTGAAGTTGCTGACGATAAAGTAGACGACAAGACATTAGAAAATCTAATACAGGCTATAAACAGTGCTAATATTAACCTCGACGATTTGGAAGTAGGCGAAGATGGAACTGATCTTGACAGCGCCATTGTTGATGAGGTATTAGAAATTGAAATCAATGAAATCAAGGCTAACGAAGCAAAAACGAATGGTGAAAATAACGCCGAAGCAATATTAAATGCACTGGCGGAAACAAAAATCAATGAAGTAGTTAAAGCCAAAATAATTGAAATAACAGAAGAAAATTTAAATGATGTAGAAACAAAAGTAAATGAAGTGTCACCTGCAAAAGTACAAGAAGTTTTAGGTGTGCATGAAATAAATACGAACACACAGGTAACGCAGGTTTTAAACGAAGCAAATTCAAATGAAGAAGTCTCTCATATCCCTGAAGTGAAACCTATTGCGGTTGAGAAAGCGTAAACTGAACATGTCAATTCTACTGTAAATAATGTTTGAACATCATTTTTTACATTGATTTAGTGAGAAAAGTGTTTTTGTAAGTGTTCTAGTATTTTTTGTTGGTCTCAATTTTTGTACCTTGTGTGTTTTGTTAAATAAAACTGTCAACATTATTGAATCTTTTATAATTGAAGTGCCTAATTATTCTAGATAAAACCTAGTTAAGCATCAGCATTTTTTTAATGTAAGAGGCGTTTAAGCCACAGTATTCATTTTAATAAGAATCTGTTTTAATGTATACTTTAAAATGACAGCATTACTTGGCTTACTTTTTGTGATTATTTTGAAACAGATTTTATGTTGTACTTATTTTACATTTAAAATTAAATACATTTTTGATAATAAGCAAAAAATATATTTTTTCAGATTTTAAAACAGGACATGTAATGTCAATTTGGCCGTATTTTCAATGTTTTTTTTTTTGTAAAGAAACAGACAATTTAAAATAGCAGCATGTGTGCGATGCAGTGATAGGAAATAAAACATTAAAACCTTAAATATGTGCTTTCTGAATACATGTTATTGTAAAGTCAGATATGTTTAACAAAAATTAAAGTATATTTCCTAAGACCTTAAACATGCTCATTAAACCAAAATCTTTTAATTTGCGTAAGACATATTTCATCAATGGCCATGCATGTCCATTAAAATACTGAAAAAAATTTTTTGCCAAAGTTTTTTTGTTCAAATGTGTGATTATGACAAGAAGGTTCAAAGTCAAGGCTTTTTGTGCCATAATATTAATTAATTTAGTTGCAAGAACTACCAGATCGTAACATCTGATATAAACTAGCCCTAATATGACCACAAATAGTATGACATATTGAAATTAGCAAACAATTTCCATAAGTGACACAGACTGCCCAATTTTTATGTTTTTGATATAAATTCCATTCATAGAGCATTACCACGTTATTTATAAAAGTATTAAGATTCTAAATGCTGCTAAATGAAATCATAAGAAAGAAGAACTTCTTTACTAAGCTACAGGCCCCCATTTCCGCTAATTTACAAATGGTTCAATTGAATCGTAATTTGATCTCAATCGTATATTTTGGCATTACCACCTTAATAAATGTGTCAAAATATACGATTGAGATCAAATTACGATTCAATTGATCCATTCGTAAATTAGCAGAATTAGGGGTCCGAACTAACGAATGTCGATTTTGCTGTGAAATATGCTAACTCAATGAAATAAGTAAACAACTCTCTTCACTACATAGTACAAAGCAAAGTCGCTTTCTCTGTCCCTATATCCCTATGTACCCAACGGATTTTGATGCGGTTTTTTTTAATAGATAGAGTGATTGAAGAGCAAGGTTTATATGTATAATAACATTCATTAAATATTTAGTATCAGCATTGCACCCGTGCGAAGCCGGGGCGGGTCGCTAGTACTATAATAATATCGACTGTATCAACTTTTCATACAGGGTGAAATTTTAACCACCTTCCAAATTTTAATATAGCAATCTACGAGACAAAAAACATATGATGTATTTTTTCTTTTGGTATAGCCCAGTACAAAAATATCAAGATAAAGCACTTGGAAAATGTCCGCCAAAAATCTAAAATTTTTGATACTGCCGCCTCATTTTATACGCGTTGCGCATCTCATTCATTCATTACGATACTATTCATAAGTTTTTGATTTTCCCATACCTTAACAGGTCTAAAACCGTAAAAATGGAAAACTATATCGCGAAAAATATTTTCGGATGACAACTTGATTTACATTTTTTGTTTCACAAATAGGCTCTAAATACGATACTGAACGCCTATAAAAATTTTGGAAAATGGTTAAAATTTCATCCTGTATTAGTAAGCAGCACTGAAGGGTTTTTTCGTTCTGTGTTTGGTATGCATCACAGTCTGACCGCTTTCGAAAGTAAAACGTTATTTTGGCCACATGGCTGAGTTTATTATGCCCATTAGTAAACGAATTCTGTAAAAAAGTCGGTAAATAAATTTTTACTCTATCTCAGATCACAAGACGGTGCTTCTCAAACTGTGAATGGCCTCGGGTTGACAGTTGATTTCATAGTGTTAATTATGCAAAATTATTGATTAATTTAATTTAATGTAAGTTGATTACAATAATCCTAATTGAAGTAGTCATCAATTCAAATAATATATTACGGCTGTTTGCATTTCTTTTGTTACCAATATTTTTTTATGTGCTAGGAATTTTACTTTTTTAATTGAAATTATTGGTCAATCCCACGGTGCAATTATGTCCTAAAACTTTAAGTAACTGATAAACAATAAGTACTATTTTATCTTACTGACGTGAGTACCAACAAGTCTATTTCATTTTTTTATCTAATATTGTATGTCACTTGAGTTATTTTTAATAAAAATAGATTTTGTAACTATGACATTCATCTTTTATTTCTGTTATGAATACTGTTATTAGGGTGGCAGACCAAGAGCTAAGCTAAGTTAGTTTTGTTTAGCTCGCAAAAGTAGCTGACGCGGTTTTTATACTAGTTCGCTATAAGTACATAGTTTAATATTGTTTTAATATTGCTTCAAATTTATTTTGGACACGATAAGCAGACTATAGCAACAAAATCCCGAAATGTATCGACTTGCCGTCACGGCTTAGTTGAAGATGAGGAAAAATGTACCAAATTATTGTTTATGTTTTAAACTATACCAACGAAATGCATTACTTTGTGGCCACAAGATAAGCGGGCGCTACAGCGCTAGGCAATAGCTTATGATTTTCAACCAACGAAAAAATACGGAAGTCAATCAGTTCGATTAGTTACATTGAATTTGTACATTAACAAAAAAAATTGTCCCTACAAAAATCGTGAAAAGGCTATCATGATTTCAGTCAGTGAATGATGATTGTCGGTGATTTCTCTTCTTTGCCTCAAATTTGGTGGCTTATGTCTAACGTTTCATTGGTATCAATTTTAAATTGGCTTGACTGGGATAGATCCAATCTAGCAAATAAAAAAACAATTTGTTAAAATATTGGAGTTGTCCTGCAAAAAAAAACCCTTGGAATTAAAATATTTTTATCGTTAGTTGACGAAATATCAATTACTAGCTGTTCCCCGCGACTTCGTACGCGCCAATTTATGTTTTTATGATTGCAATTATATTTGCAACATTTTTCACTGATTCTTCGCTCCTATTGGTCGCAGCGTGATGTTATATTATAGCCTAAAACCTTCCTCGATACATGGACTATCCAACACAAAAATAATTTTTCAATTCGAACCAGTACTTCCAGAGATTAGCGCGTTCAAACAAACAAACTTCAGCTTTATAATATTAAGTATAGATTAGTAGGTTCACTACATTCCTTAGATATCGACTTATTGCAAGTCCACTACTTTATCGCCTAACCGCGGGCTTAGGGGCTACGCCTGTTGTTCCATCAATTGGATCTTAACAGTTATCTAAGAATTAACTAGGTTCTTATGGGTGGTTAAAAGTCTAGACACTTTTTGCCTGTTTTCTTTTAAAAAACTTATTGAATAATCGAATGCAGCCACCCGAATTGATACTGCGTAATTACAATGCAGTTAATTACAGTTATTGTAGTGAAGTGGTAATAAGACTACGAATAATATTACGTGTTATTTCGATTGGCGGGCGCTTGCCGGTTAGTCATCTTCTGGCAGTACCTATTAATCGCTTTTTAGAACGAGAATAGGTGGTTTGAACATGAGTTATATTGTCGTATACCTGGGTATAACCGGGTACGAGTTTTGAAATTTTTGGTAGTTAGTAATCACTGACCGTTGAATAGTCTAGTTGTAATAAACTGAATATGAACTAAAACAAATTTTTATCGCAAACATTTTTTGTTATGTAATAATAACATATTGATATAACTCATCTATCTACTATGAATAAACCATTTTAAAATAAAACAACATAACAAAAACCACAGTTTAAATGAAGCTTATACACCATCTGTTCTGCCTGCTTTTAAAATGTTTTAGCCCACGCAGGCATGTCTGTGGTATAAAAAGTAGGTATACAATAAAGTATACAATGTGCGTCTCCGAGTCTCAGTATATCTCTATGCCGCAATTAATCAATATCGCTTCAGTGGCTTACACCGCCGAGCGAGTGATATAAATCCTTATTTCATAAAGCCCAGGGGCACGGGCAGGATTCGAAACGCGCGACCTCAAGTAGTTTGAAACGTTTTTACCGCTAAGCTGCCACCGCTCAAACAGTATAAGATTGTGTTGAATTTATAATTTCCATCACATTTCATTTATTTACGCGTGTAGGTCAATTTTTCATACTACTTAGATGGTTTTTATTTATTATTTTTCTTCATGATTCGGTACTATTGAAAAGTATAGTAATTTATCTTTGATTCATGACATATTTCATTTCTGCATACCGTGGATATATTTTTCTAATTGGGCCATGACCATTGCTAATGTTAAATATTTTTTTTAAGACACGCCTCACTGGGCCACACAGAGCCATCTAGTCCCAAATTAAGGTACTATAAGTACCCTGTCGTATGGGGTACTAGACAACCGATAAACCTACTTATGTAAATACATACTTATAATACATAGAAAACACCCAGACCAGTACCTACAAACAGACATGTTCATGCACACAAATATTTGTACTGTGCGGGGTTCGAACCCGCGACCCATGGCTCAGAAGCAGCGTTTACTACCGCTGATCCAAATGGTCGTCTAAATGTTAATTATAATGAGCTATTTAGATTTATAATTTTCCGAGAATTTTCATGGATTCTTTGACCAAAGTACCCACTTTGGTCAATCCTGGTACCGGGGACTGACAATTCAATGAAGTAGTACCCAGATACTAAACATTTCATGTACCCGGGTATACCCGGGTAGAAAACCCTATCACAAACTACCTCTTTATAATATATACTAACCTAACCTCTTTACACGATTACGGCAAAGGTAACAGGAAGGGTAATGAATTCAGCTGTCCATGTACGAGTATATTGTATGTATGGGGGTTCCACATTTGCGGCTAAACTACTCCTACTCATTACAGTCCGGGTAACATAGGCTACCTTTTGTTAGTAAAGCTACATGGTGAATGCTACGACAAAATATTGGGGTACTTTGAATAAAAAAAGGTCGACAAAACGTGTCAAATGAAACAAGACAAAATTCTAAGTACCTACCTACGAAAATGTTTTAACAATACAGCAAAAATATTTGAAATCGTTGCACTTTCGTAGTCGGGTATAGAGATGAGTTATAACAGGTAAAAGTCGATATCTGTTACTACTGTTCTTGTTATGTAAAAATAACAGTTCCAAATATCTGTTATTAAATAACAGCCTGTTATTCCTTATTTTGATACACTAGTTTTTGTATCGGCTGTACACACCTAATGTATTCCATCATCTCTAAATAGCTTTTAATACTAACGTAATAAGACCTAACGTTTAAGACTAAAATTTCAATTAATCCTGATTAAGTAAGGATTTATGTTTGGATACGCTCCCGCAATCAGGTTTTAAATGTTTGTTAATCTACTCATGTATCCGATTGAGTGTTTTTTATGTCGAAGTGTATTATATTAATTTACACGTACACTAGTATCATTGATGTAAGAAATTGATTTGATAAAGATTGTGTTTTTATTTTGTGAATGTATCCGAACATTACGTCAAAATATCAATCAAACACAAGACCAAATGTAGGAGACTGTTTCTGATACCTAAAACTGAGTAATCTAGTAACCACTTCATTTATTCATGTAATAAATACTAGGAGCTTCTCTTTTCAACGCGATCGAAAAAAAGAGATAGAGCTATTAAACTGCTCATAAAACCAAATTAAGAAGACACATTTTGCCTATGATATTTGCGAATGTGAGGTTGATTTAAATTTGTTTTTTAGTCATTACTAGGTGCCTCTCTTTTGTATATAAGCGAAATGAATGAGAGGGGATGATACAATAACAGTTATCGCGCAGATAACAGCAACAGCCAAGCAATATTTTATGCATCTGTTCTTCTACTGTTCTTACGGCAACTGTTAAGATTTAGCTGTTTTTACCTATAACAGATATTTATCTTAGGAAGAACAGTTGTTATATTCGGTATTTAAATATCTGTTAAATTTATCTGTTGCGATAAATACGCCTCAAGTTTTCAATTTGTTGTGCATTTCACGTAGGTAGGTCTCTTGTACAGATTTCTCAAGACAGACACTAAATTCAATCACCTGTTCCCAGCACGGATGCTGTGGCAAACAGATTATTTCATAAACCTTACATTGGTCAACAATTTGCAGTCACGTCACTGCAAATCTGCGCGACAATAATACCGTTGCAAATACACTACTGCTTCTTCTCCCAATATCTTCAACTTTAACCTCACAATTATTAAGACTATTTTCCACTGATATTCAATACATTTGTTTTATAAACGTGATCTTATTAATCCTAACGAAACAAATGAATTGAAGCACGAATCCGAAAGTGAAATGATTGTTCGATTTAACGCTTCTGAAAAGGTTTATAATTTCACAGACTGTATTGTTTAGTTCTGTTTCAAAATTACATAGTAAGTATTACAGTACCTATTGTCAACAAAATAATTTCTAATCTGTTAACTAAACAAAGACAATTGTAATACAACTAAACTACCTCATACCGCCGCACTTGCAGGCGGATGGCGGCGATTGGTTTGGCTATACAGGTGAAATTTTAGCCACCTTCCAAATTTTAATATATCAATCTACAAGACTAAAAACAAATGACGTATTTTTTCTTTTGGTATAGCCCAGTACAAAAATGTCAAGATAATGCACTTAGAAAATCTCCGCAAAAAATCTAAAATTTTTAATTCGGCCGTCTAGCAACACTTTTTTAACGCAATTCACATCTCATTAATTCATTACGATACTATTCATACGTTTTTGATTTTCCCTTTATACCTCATCAGGCCTAGGACCGTAAAAATTGAAAACTGCTTGATTTATATTTTTTACTTCATAAATGGGCTCTAAATACGATACCGAACGCCTATAAAAATTTTGGAAAGTTTTTAAAATTTCACCCTGTACAAAAGTACTCTGTGGTTTGGCTAATGGCGGATATTAGTAAACGCTGCCTGTCATCTTTTAGCGGTACACCTTATGACTGTTACGACACCCATAGGACAAGAAGAGATGGTGCCAGCAAAACATCCCGAATTAATAAACAATGCACCGCATTTATAGTCACGTGTCATCATCATGCAACAATCCGGAGATTAGCGCGTTCAAACAAACAAACAAACAAACTCTTCAGCTTTAGATTTTAGATTCCTGGTCCTGGACACGGGACTTTGCCATAATCGTCACCCTTGGCATGCGGGTTGGCGATCTTAGTTTCGCCGATGGTGGAACGCAGCTGCACGTTTTGTTTGGGTGGTATTACCTTAGTTTCTTCTTACGACACCATATACCACCAGTGATCTCGTAAGAGGCGACTGTGGAATACCAATAAGAGAAGCTGACGCTATTATATGTACAGACAACCATGGGCGTAGCCAGCCATGGGCTCAGGGTGGGGCAAAACCTAGCAAACTATACCCGGTAAATTTTTTCATCCACAAAAGTTATATCCTTAAAGCACCCTGTCTCTGTATGTATAATTCGAATTATCCAAAACACTTTCTAATTTTTCACCTACCTACACCACGAAATGTTCTTCAGCCGTTTGGGCTCTGGGCCTATGCTGATTAGTTAATCAGTCAAACCTATATCTATCTAAGATAGTATTTTCAGGGTACAGAAAGAAAACAATAATTACAGAAAGTTATTAAAGGTTGTTTATTTTTTTAGGCATTAACTAACTTTATAATATTACTTTGTGAAAGAACCTTCGTAGCACTTCGGCGATCCTCATCCTGTGGTGAACACTCAACATACAGAAACCGGCTAGACGATTTTCACACATGGCGGAGCGAAGCCACGTCTAGACATTCCGTAATTTACTGAAAAACCTCTCTATAGTCAAGATCGTACACAATAGGTCCAGTTAAATAGCAAGCGCAAAAAATTTCTGGATCCTATATCAGTTCTGCCACTTCCATGTCTTTCAAACATAATATTTTTTTTTTTAGGTTTGGTTAGGTACCCTTCAGGTCAGAGCTAGGGTGGGGCAAGCGCCCCACGCAGTCGTGCAGGCAACGGCTGGTCAACCTACCCAAAAAGTTAAAGGTCATTGAATTGATTTTTAACTTTAAGTCCAACAAGTAGAGATCAATATCAATTGAGAAAAGACGTGTTGTCTGTATCTCTTGAGCTGCATGAGCTATTTCGCTTTCCCCTTTCTATCTGCGGGAATCTAGGCGCGCTGCAGGTTATCATCCCTTCCTGGTTGATGTACCGCGGCTGCGTACCAAGAGCTTTTCCTCTTCTCTTGTGATGCACACCGCCAAGGAGTGGAATGCTGCCTGCGTCTGTTTTCCTGATAGATTATAATCCTAAAAATTTTATAGAAAGAGTAAATAGGCTGCTTCTGGGTAAGCTCGCTCCATCTTAGGCTTCTTCTTAACCGTTCTATGGGGTGGTGGGATCTACCTCCTAGTGGTCCACCTTGGACAACGGCATCTTTGGTTTATTAACCAATGATGACGGCTAACAAATCCCTCTGTAGTGGTAGGCTTCGTAAGAGGCCACCTGGTTGCTACCACCCTTCTGACGGAGTCCAGCGCCAAACAGTTGTTCTGTGTTCCGCTGGTGTGTGGGAGAACCAGAACCTCTGTCTGGGTAAGCTCGCTCCATCTTAGGCTTCTTCTTAACCGTATAGTTAAGTAAGTAGTCAAGAGCAAGCCCAATATTTATAAAAAAAAAATACTTTAAAAAAGAAATAGTTACTTAGTCGTCATTTTTATAGTCATAGTAATTATCGCTACGTCATGCTAGTGCAAAGATCCCAATAAAATACATAGTCTAGTAACATGGTAAAAAAAATACTTATACCTATAAATACTTAGGTGATAGTTACTTTATTAATATTGTAAAGTTCAATAGTAAATAATAGCTTGGCCGATTAAATCTTTAATTGTCTTTTCATTTGATAATTGTGTTTCCACGACAGCCTTGATATGACCAAATTATTATCTGATTCGATACTGAATCGACTAATAATAATAAATTAACAACATAGCAAGCCTATGCGTAAACTGTAACAGTACTGTGGGTCAAGGCATTTGGCATTGTGCGACACTTTCCCTCGAATGAATGTTTTATTTTAATTTTTATGCTTATGTCGGTAAAATGTAAGGTTGCTTTTTGTTAAGTTTTTAAACGGTTTTGTCATTTTTAGGGTACCAAACATTTATAAGAAAAACGGAACTGTTATAAGATCACTTCGTTGTCTGTATGTCTGGCCGTCAATACCTCTTTTCTCAGAAAGGCGTTAAAAGTTAAGAGGTGGCTAAAGAGGTAAAAGTAAAATGAAATTAAATATAAAATTTTGAGGTCTGCGGTCCCTTAGAGGTGCATAAAAATTCAAACTTCTGGTCACGAAAACGTCGAAGTTTACGTCCCATTTCTCCTACATTCGCAAAGGGAATCAATACCTATATGGTTCTTCCCGTTGACCTAGAATTATGAAATTTTTTAAGTAGCAACAGCATAGGAAAAAATCCGGAAAACGTAAAGTTGCCACAGTTTCCGCTTGTCTTTGTGGTACCTACGAAACCCGAGCGCGAGTCTGAATCGCACTTAATATTATCTGTTTTTTATTTATTTAGCTCAATATCGTTGTGTTGTTAGTTTTCATGGTGTAGTTTTTCTTGGATTGCTACCTAATCTTTTATGAGATAAATCTTGACTTTAGATATTTCTTTCCCTATGCTTTAGATAATAATAACAGTATATGTAAGAATAGGTTAGATTTTAAATTAAAGTTAAAAGTTAAATAAAAGTCTCAGGCGGGATTCGAACCCACATCTCCTCGCATACCGGGCGCGACGTTTTGCCGGTATGCGAGGAGATGCGGGTTCGAGTAAAATCAGTATAATCAGTTTTATTTCTGCAAATAGGCCCCTAGAGGCCCTTTTACACGTCCCAATATTTAAACCTACCACTGCTTCGGGACAAATGTGACAAAGATATCTCTTTCAGACGACCTTCAGATAGAGGAAAATAGACTAAGGGGACTTGGTGCAGGATGTATCAAATCAAATCAAATCAAATCAAAATATTTATTTGCATTATTTTGAGTATGTGTTAGTCATGTTAGTATGTATCACATTTATATGAGATCAAATATTAAAAATATATTAAAAAATATTATAATAACTTTTTTTCTATAAATTTGCTGTCTTAATTTTATTTCAATAATGACATTCAAACAATCCATTTCACAAAAATAACAAACAATCATCACATTGTACTAAATATTGTAACGTTAAAATAAATAAAAAACATAAAGTATGTAACGTATTTGCAACAAAACTACACATTTACTGCTTTAATTGTGAAAGAGACGTATTTTAGAAGTTTTAATTTATTTTACAACGGACTTGTTTCAAAAGGACTTTGTTAAAAAATGCAAGGACAAGTGATAAAAGCAAGATTTAAAGAGAAAGGAGTTGTGATCCAAAATGGTTACAAGTACTTGACATAATTCGACTAAAAATAATATAATTTACCTAATTGGTATATTGCAATAAAAATACACAAATGTTTGACGATGGAGGTCTGCAAAAACAGCGGTTGCAGGTTCGAATCCTGCTAGGGGCAAATGTACGAGTGATAAGTATGTACTGCTTTGGTGCGGAAGTTTATAAACATACAGGGTGTTAGGTAATAGCTGTTTACAAGACAATACTAGCTTATGTCAACATAATAATGTTCAAATCAAATCAATCAAATCAAATCAAAATATTTATTTGTAATATTTTGGGTATGTGTTTATGGTGGTATTATGTGGTATTACGGTATGGGTTAATGGTTAAAAACACAGAACATGGAAAAGAAAAGTGTAACGGAATTTAAACAAGAACATATCAATTCTATTGACTTACGTATCGGCCGAGTTTGCATCGGCCGTTTTCAGACTGAATGTCTCGTTGTACGGTACAGTGAGCCGCAAAAGTATGTAAACACTTTTTCGTTTTACCATCCTTATTAATTGTACTATAATAAGAGTCAACATTAGTCAGAATTGTAGACATACCTTTACACCTGACTGTACGTTTTTACGTTCGTCATGAAACGCAAAAGTTTAAATTTAGTTTAAAATTAATTTTAAAAAAGTCCAAGTTCAACGAATTAACAGTAGAGTTAGAGTACAACTTGGTAATAAAGCCATAGTCCTTGCATATTAAATGTAGTGATTAGGTACCTACTTGTTCAGTGTTGCGAACAATATATTACTATGGTTGCTTATTATGTTTTGAGGTGGTGGGATCTACCTCCTAGTGGTCCACCCTGGGCAACGGCATCTTCGGTTTTCTAACCAATGATGACGGCTAACAGATCCCTCTGCGGTGGTAGGCTTCGTAAAAGGCCGCCTGGATGCTACCACCCTCCTGCCGGAGTCCAGCGCCAAACAGTTTTTCTGTGTTCCGCTGGTGTGTGGGAGAACCAGTACCTCTGGGTAAGCTCGCTCCATCTTAGTCTTCTTCTTAACCGTATAGTTAAGTATGTAGTCAAGAGCAAACCCATTATATGTAGGTATACATAAAAAAAATGTTTGGGGCAGGCAGGGCTCTTACAAAAAGAAAAACTAGATAGCATCATGTTATCAACCGACGATAAAGAGGTGGTGCTGACATTTTTTTTAATGCATGGTCATGGTCAACATCTATAAAATATAAAATCTAGATTACTTACACAATACGATAGTAGTAGTGGATCTTTGTTGTCCGAAATAAATGAATGAATTCGAATTAAAAGTAAAATGTCCCTTGAATTATCCAAGTTTAATTACAAGCAGCTGTTGTCATGTGTCAGACATACCTTTTTTACTTAAACATGAATATTATTACTATTATTACCCTAGTTGCGTAAGGTTAAAGAGCACCCAAATGTTCAGTGGGTGGTGATTTGATGAGGATGTTTCTCTGCCAATGATTGCGTATCAACCTTTTTATTGCATCAATAATTAAAATAGGTAATTGATAATCAATACAAACTTAAGTTAATAGAAATTATACTGCAGTATGTTATTTGCATGTCATACAAAAACAGTCGGTTAAATGAAACGAAGCAGTAACTACATACAAATTATTTAAAAGAAATGCAATTTATTACTATGTGGTGATGTAAAAGAGTTGCATGCAAGTAACACGCAGGGCGGTCTGCTAAATTACATTGTGAGTTAACTTTCTGAGCTCGTACAATATCTAAAGGAAGGAAATTGAATATTAAGTAGATTTTTATTTGTAAGGAACTTTATTGAATCTGTAGAGTAGTCAAATATTAGCGATGTTTGACAACCATATGGATCAGTGGTAGTAAACGCTGTTTCCGATCGATGGATCCATCCACATTACAAATATTTGTGTGCATATCTGTTTGTACTGGTCTGGATGTTTTTTATGTATAATAGGTATATAGGTATTTACAAAACAAAGTATATTAGTAGGTAAGTTTATCGCTTGTCTAGTACCCCATACGCCAAGCTACTTAATAGAAGCTTAATTTGGGACTAATGGTCTCTGTGTGGCCCAGCGTGGCTTCTCAAAATAATATTACTAATATACTACTGCGTATTAATTCCATGATTTGCTGGCCTAAAATAGAGTAGTACCACCTTTTCTCGTTGCCAAGAAGATGGCAGTAGCGTCTTCTTGTCACAATTGCTCATTGGTCTCGCAAATATTGCCGCATTCGAAACTCTTGTCGTTGACCAGGGAATCGAACCCAGACCCCGTGATGTTGTCCTGGTACTTAACACTAGACCAACGGGGTAATGATAGTATACATATTTTCAATAAAATACAAGATTTCATGTTCATCCTGTAGGTATATCACCAAGATTAACATACTCGTAACTTGCCTAAGTCTTTGACTTGAAATCTAATAGAAAGAGAAAGAGAAAGAAAGAAAGAATTATTTATTTTGACACAGATAATACAAGAACGAAACACAGCACATTGTTTAAAAACTAAGCTTAAATAAAGGTGTCAAAAAAGGTCCCCACTCAGCATTAGTCGTGACAGGCGTGGCCATCACGACGCTGATTTTCAGCAGGACCCCAACGCAGGGTACGTGCGATGCGATAAAGGCCCAGAACCCTAATAGATGGAAGCTATATGCTATAATTTTTTTTTATCAATGAACGAAGAAAGCATAAAAGTAGTGAATAAAAATTAAGAAATAAGAAGGCAAGGAATTATTGTATTTTCGAATTACAAATAACGCTGTCCTTTTCGCGTTTGAATACTGCAATCTTGTTTTTTCGTCAATAGAAGAAAATGCTGCATTGTATTTGAAGGTGCTAGATCAGCGTGTAGAAGGAAACGGAAATAGCTCCACGGGAAAAGTTTCGATTAATTGATTGTGATTTTTCAAATCAGAAAAATCTTATTCATCAAGCCTTTAGGGCAGAACACAACGCGTTGATAACGCTATTTAGACGCTTTAGGTACACGCCGCATTGCATCACAAGTCCGCAACACAATGTTCCTATATTCGACTCCATCTGTCTCCCTTCCGGGGTCCCAGGTTCGATCCCCGGGTCGAGCAACAAACAGTTTCGAATTTTCGAATATTGCTCGGGTTTGTGATCACCAACCCGCATTTGACAATCGTGGTGGTTATGCCTGGCCTGTAGCCATCATTGCTATGGTAACTTGAATTCAATGATTTGCAGCCTCTGCCCTGCAGTGGGATGATTACTAGTAGGCCGTTACTTTATTTTACTGTCTCCCTTACTCATGCCAATATCTAAAAGTATGTGACAGAGACAGAAAGATCCGTATTTACGGACATTGCGTTACGTAGTATGGCCAAGTCTGCATGAATGGCGTTGTTGGTTCGCTAGTATTGCAACCTCAGACACGAATCGTGATCGTATGTTAATTATTTTACTTCTACGCTTTTACCGATTACGCAAGATTGGTAATTATTAGCAAATAGATGGGAAAGTGAGGAAAATTGTTGAAAATTATTTGAAAATAAGGAATTGATAATGATTTATTATTATTTTATTATAAGTAGCGGTAAAACTCAGTTCGATTCTAGGTTTATTCGATCGATTATCATCATCATCAGCAGCAGCCTCTAGCAGTCCTCTGCTGGGTACAGGCCTCTTTAGAAGGATACAGGAATCAGTAAAGGATGTTAGGTAAATGGTATATCAAGCCAAAACTAGTATAAGGTTTAACATATGCATGCAATCAGAACTTTTAGATTTCCTATTTGTATGAAATTTTTTTTTTTTAAATGTTGATATCAAAAGAGATGTCCCGTAACAGGCCCAGACATTGTACAGTATTCTAAAAACTCAAGAAAAATCTACTGACTTTGGGAAAAATACGAATAATTGTATATAACGTATAATTTAGCGGCTCAAAAATAAAAACAATCTAATAAATATCCCTTTCAATTAGGAATACAAGATGGCGTTTGACGAAAAAAAAGATAAACCATAAACTCTAAATGTCAGTATATGTCAGATTTCCTTTGTCATAAATTGACATAACCACTCGTCATAATCTCACGTAAAAAGGTTATATTATATAATCGCAAATATAATTGTCTTATAAGCATAACATAAGTTAAAACTCTTTGTTTTGTTTGTTATTATTACAACAAGCACAAGTTGGCAAACGATATCACTTGTTCGAATCGAGATAAGCGATTTTTAACTGTCAAAACTGACAGATGTCATCAAAGCCTCATCTTCCGCCATGATAGTTTTTGTTGTTTAGTATTGCTATTCTCATAAGTTTATTTTTGTTTGAGCCATTAAACGAAGCCATGTTAAAGATTTTGGATAAAAACAAAGTGTTGTAGGTATATTGCCCTACCTTTTAGTAATGTGTACAGGTTGTGGGCCTGGCCTCCATACAATTTGGGACATCTCCTTTCTGACTTCACCATGGTATCAAAATGCATATTATGTTTACATAGACTGTTTCTGGTTGTTATACCCTTTACCTAACAGCTAGTATACAGAATGAAATTTTAACCACTTTCCAAAATTTTTACAGGCGTTCAGTATCGTATTTAGAGCCTATTTATGAAGTAAAATATGTAAATCAAGTTGTCACCCGAAAATATTTTTCGCGATATAGTTTTCAATTTTTACAGTCCTAGACCTGTTAAGGTATAAAGAGATAATCAAAAACTTATGAATAGTATCGTAATGAATGAATGAGATGCGCAACGCGCAAAAAAAGTGTTGCTAGGCGGCCGTATCAAAATTTTAGACTTTTTGGCGGACATTTTCTAAGTGCTTTATACTCGTATGATATTTTAGCAACTTAATTGCACTTATAATATCAGTATATAAACTTGAAAAATTTTGTCTCAGGCGGGACTCGAACCCGCATCTCCTCGCATGCCGGGCGGGCGCCATACCATTAGGCCCGCCCGGGCATGCGAGGAGATGCGGGTTCGAGTCCAGCCTGAGACAAAAAAAAATTTTTCAAGTTTATATACTGATATTTTCTAAGTGCTTTATCTTGACATTTTTGTACTGGGCTATACCAAAAGAAAAAATACGTCATTTGTTTTTTGTCTCGTAGATTGATATATTAAAATTTGGAAGGTGGTTAAAATTTCACCCTGTATAAGCTGTTGCTAATGCAAGCGAGTTGACCATCTCAGTTTGGTCAATGGAGCCAATACGATACGCTGCTGTCCGTCTTCTCCTGGCAGTATACACTTTTATTCACCTCTTTTACGATACCCATGAAGGGAAAGGGGAGTGCTAGATTCAAACGATTCTATTTAGCTTGCCCCGTTTGTTTACTTGTTTGGGTAGATTTACTAGATAAAATTTTACTCTCTTCCTGTTGGTATATTGATCTCTATTTGGTACACATCTTCGGTTCTGATGACACCATTCTCCTTATCAATCTAGCTAAGGCAATGATAAGAAAAACAAAAAATAATCGTATGTTAACCGCCCATGTCTTTACATACTCGTATTTACGAGTATGGTCGCTTTCGCCAGCAGGCGCTGAGGATGCTACGTGATCGTGAAGTGGCGAAACGCGTCGAGGTTTTTCTTATATCTGTATTGGGTAATAATTGCATTATCTGTACTGCATGCATTTTTGAGGGAGGGCAGGCGGTTTTCCTGCATGAAATAATGCTTGCTCATTCAGTGTTAGTGCGGGTAGTGTGGTGAAAGTACCTAGGCCGGTGTTAACGAGCGGAAATCATAAGCAAAATAATTTTCAAAATCCATATTTAGTTATGGATTTCCGCAAAGTAACGCCTGAGTCTATTAATTTTATATTTACTCATGTAATCAGGTCTCACAATTTTATTTTTTATCTGATCAATGCCCTGATGAAATAATCTGATCAGATGACTGGTACTGTGTTTGCGGGGTTTGATACCCAATGTCGACAATCATATGATCGACGTTTAAATAATCAACGCCCTAATAGCAGCAACTTAAAAGACCAACGATTCAAAAGATCGACAGATCAACAGGTCTAGAACCGTAAAATTTAAAACTATGTCGCGAAAAATCTTTTCAGGTGACAACTTGATTTACATTTTTTACTTCATAAATAGGCTCTAAATAAGATACTGAAAGCCTATAAAATTTTTGAAAAGTGGTTAAAATTTCATCCTGTATGTGATGTTTTCCACATTTAATTATTTATTATTTATTTTATATATTTGCTCTTCAAGACAGTCCCAGTAAACTATTTGAGTTTATTGTACTTATTTATTTGCATATAAGTTTGAGTTTGCCCATCATCACTACATAGTATAAAACAAAGTAGCTTTCTCTGTCCCTATGTCCCTATGTATGCTTAAATCTTTAAAACTACGCAACGGATTTTGATGCGGTTTTTTTTAATAGATAGAGTGATTGAAGAGGAAGGTTTATATGCATAATAACATTTAGTATCAGCATTGCACCCGTGCGAAGCCGGGGCGGGTCGCTAGTAAGTAATATGTTATTCTGATAAACTACTGGAAAGTATCATCAAACGCGCTAATCCTTGGCGTTAATAATACTTATTAGTTAAACATTTTTTAACCAATCGAATTACTAGTGTAAATTGAAAGTACGATCTCTTGAATTTAAATTAGGACTTAAAATGTTATAAGTTTCAGAATACGAAGTATAAATTTACCAAATAGATCCAGCTACTTAATATAAACTAATATAAAGCTATCTCTGGTTGCGACCAAAGCCACCGTCTGCGAGTCGATGTTGCCATGACTAAAACCAGTCTGTTCGAATATCAGATTTTATTCACCTATCTGTGAAAACTAGAGTCTTTAAAGAATAGTCCTTATCATCATCAGCAGCCAACAGCATTCAACTGGTGGACATAGGCCAAAAAACGCAGGACTATAATCGCCATGCTCAGCAGGCGATTTGCCCAATGGTGGAGGAATTATGCTGCTACCCATCTTCTTGTTTTACTTATTAAGTCGCCTAGACGACACCCATATGGCGTGAACAGGAGTTGCTATTCTGTGTTTTACTGGCACTACTCAACACGGTGAAACACAGAATACAAATTGCCATAATCAAGATGATTAGAAGGCGATTTTGCCAATGGTAGGAAGAAGACGCTGCTATCTATCATCTTGATTTACTTCTTTAGACGCCCCTAACGACGCCCATAGGGCGAGAACGGGAGCTGCTATTCTGTTTTATGATGGCACCACACGGTGCAACACAGAATACTAATTGATCAAGATGATTTTGCCAATGGTGGAGAGAAATCAATTACCTGTCTTCTTCTGGTTCTTCTGTAGTCGCCTCTAACGACAGCCATAGGGCAAGAACGGGAGTTGCTATTCTGTTTTATGCTGGCACTGTATAGAGTACACGTTGGAACACAGAATAGAAATTGCTATAATCAAGATGATTCGAATGCGATTTTGCCAATAGTAGAGAGAAGACGGCTCTACCTGTTTTCTTCTGGTCCTTCTTTAGTCTCCTCTAATTACACCCATGAGAGGAAAACGGAAGTTGCTATTTTGTTTCTTACTGGCACCTCACTACACGGTGGAACACAGAATACAAATTGCCATAATCAAGATGATTTGCAGGCGATTTTTCCAATAGTATAGAGAAAACGCTGCTACCCATTACCTATCTTCTTGATTTACTTCTGTAGTCGCCTCTAACGACACCCATAGGGCGCGAACGGAAGTTGCTATTATGTTTTTACTGGCACCACTCTACACGGTGGAACACAGAATACAAATTGCCATAATCGAGATGATTAGCTGGCGATTTTGACAACAGTAGAGAAAAGACGCTGCTACCTGTTTTCTTGTGGTCCTTTTTAGACGCCTTTTACGACAGTCATAGGACGAGAAAGGGTACCTCCCTTTCTCGTCCTATGACTGTTCTCTTTTAGGTCGGGATGGGTGGAAGTTAGAGTATAAATCCGTAAATCATCACCATCATCATCATTAATCCTATAGAAGTCCTCTAAAGAACATAACTCTACCCATACTGTTAAGGGGATGAACTTTACCTTTTTCTCTGAGGCTAGGGAATGCTTTTACGTATACTCTGCAATGGCCGACAAAATTATGTGGGACTCGACCAGTGTCAGCGAACCCTACCTACTAAACCACCTTCCGAGTCCTTCGGTGCCATTAGCTGGGCAATCCGCAGGTGATGAACTTAACCTATCCTAACCTACACTACAAGAATGGAATCATTCTGCCCTACAGCGAACACGGCTCTATGTAGAACCTATAAAACGCGGAATAACCATCCACAGGCATTAGTTTAAAAAGCTGGTTTTAAATATAATAACGTCACTTCGTCTCGTCATATGGGTGTTGTAAGAGGCGAATATAGTGTGTCGCCAGGATAAGACTGCTAGTAGTGTCATCTCTTCACCATTTACCAAACTGCAATTTCCCATAACTACCTATAGCTTATGTCCAGGAGTGGCCTGAAATGGCTTATGATTAATGAGTCTCACGTGTCATACAGAGCAGATATGTAGTCATAGTCAAAGAATTGATTGCCACTGCCATAATAATATGTTAGTACAAATATCTTAATGATAATTATACCTTTGAATTTAAGTTATGAGTATCTAGCGAAAATTTTATCAGTTGTAAAAAACGATCAAAGTCATATTCCAAGCGAAATGTCTACAATGCTTTCAGCTTTCAATAAGTCGCTGCTAGCCGTCAGAAAACCTGAAGCTGCGTTCGAGGTATTTATATAGAGTTGGCATTACCGTTATCTTAATTAAATGAAATTATTAATAAAAAAGTTAACAATACATTCGATACAAAATATACAAAGTGAATTTTGATCTTTTTGAGTTCTTCCGCTTTCTAAAAAGTTCCATAACTACCTAACTAATATTAAACTTTATACATTGTTTTCGAATCTAGTTATTATTTAACAATAAGCTACTTTACTTTTCTTAAAAATCTTAAATGATTAATTATTGCCTGATTAGACGAAAAAATCCCTAAAAAACTGCAAAACTTTCTTTAAAAAGTCTAAATTTCGTACACCGACGAAACCGCTCTCAGACATTTGGTCTATAGATGGTCTGTTCTGTGAGTACATACGGGTCAAAACAAACTTTTAACATTTAACCAACATTCAGATTTGTATGGGTTTTCGAATCTAATATACATGTTTGCTCGTATCAGTAAAAAGATAAATAATTATGAATTACATTTGGATTAGGGGTTATTACAAATACAACGTGTTCCTTTTGATATCCCATAACTCTAGGGTACCAAACAGACCATGGTAAAGAATCAAATTGCATATGAATTATTTTTCAATTATTATTTTTTGTTAAAAATTTTTCATTCAAAATAACTCTAAAATAAGTTAAAAGTCACGACTGTTTATGTAAAACACTCTTACCTTGTTATGAATGAACTTTTGAATGAAAATGATTTGCTCGTACCTACTTATCAATGAAACACCCACACATGTCAATGTTTTTTACAAGTTACGCTCTCCCGCTACTTTACTACTACACTTTAGTGTAAGTTTGCCAACGTCTCGCAAAACTAAGAATTCGCCATACTGGTTACATTTTTTTAACAAATTTAACTAACATTGATGTTATATTCGAAACTATTGATTTTTGAACAACTTGTTCTAGGGCGTGTTATATTATTTTTACCTATAGAACATTATCTTAGAGTTATGGGATATCAAAAGGAACACGTTGTATACAAACCTCAATTACTGCACTTTCTCAGTCATTTATTCCAAAAATGTCAATGTCAAAGTCTAGGCAACAAAAAGTTACCTCGTACTCTGCCATGAAATTTGCTTAGAGTCATATGACGTCATGACATGACAGACAGAATTTTTAAAGTTAAAAAAAAAGAAAAAGAAAATACACCTTTTAAATTGAAAATATGTATAATTGAAATCGACTGACTGACTGTTTTAATTTGCGTTGGGCAACCACTACAGCTTAAAATTGGTCCCAATTCAATTTTCTCCTCAAAATATGGTTGAATCGCTGGTCCAAATTATTTATTTGTTAAATTTTCTCAACAACTTTCAAGCACTCACCCGCGATAATAATCTGACAATTCACATGTATTGCAATATCAGCTCTATACAAATCCGCGTTGCCCGCTCACTACTACGAAACCTCCCTATAAATACAAGTAGTCGGGCCTCCTCCGCACATTACCTCACTGCGAGCCAGGGGCCACTCCCCGCCTAAACCGATAACAACCAAACTTTTGTGAAAGTACTGGAAGGTACGGTGTTACATTTCTAGTGTCTTTAGTGTTTCGATTTTTTCAGTGATTTCAAAATTTTTTATAGTTTTTTCAAAAGTGTTAAGATATAATAATTGTGTTTCAGTACGACCGAAGAGTATAAATATGAAGGCGTTTGGGACAGTTCTGTTTTGCATAGGTAAGTTTTATTTGTAACTCCTTAATAAATAGATAAATAATAAATAGATAAATAATGATTACTTGGTAATAGAACAAACAGAGAAGGTCAACTATTAAAATCAGTAGTAATTTAATAACCTTATACTATTCTTAACTAGCTAAAAACTACTTCCATATAATATTAAAGAAAACAATTTACCGCCCTATGCAGGATTCGAATCTACAAAAGAGCAGCCGCAGTGTAGTGCAGAGTTTTGAGTTCGATTCCCTCCTGCTTATTTTTTGTCAAATAGTTTGAAATTAGCATTTTGAAAGGCACATACCAGGACTTTCAAAATCATTTCTTTCACTGTAATGCTACAAAGCTTTGTTTTTTAAAATTTTACTTTTAAGCTCTAACATTTAATAATTATTATACATATAATTGTTTACTTTTAAAGTTATTTATGTTTTCCGTGCAATGTTTTAAAAATACATCGCAATCCTTGAATTTTTGATTTTTCTCTTTCTTCTTCTTCTGTCTTCTAATTTGACGACGATATTTCTTAAACAACAAATTTTATAAACTTAACTGACATTAACTAATATATTTATATATTTATTTATTTAATATTCGGAAGACCAACAGCTAGTGCAAGATTAACAGACAAGTATCAAAAGCCAATACAGGTCCTCGCAATTAACGATATTTATACTCTACTAAAACTAAATTTCCTCTACCCAAAGGTTGTCTGGTAGAGATCGCTTAGAGCGACAAGGCCGCCTATTTGTACATTTTCTCTTCTTTGTAATTTATTTGTTTTCTTTTATTTTGTGCAATAAAGTGTTATCTATCTATCTATCTATCTATTTATTATAATTTATTATATTTTTTTAACACATATTTATTATTAGCAACTAGAAGGAGGCCTATGTCCAGCTATAGATGGGACAATGGCTATTGAAGTATGATTAGTGTAATTTTTATAAAGTAACTTTAAATAAGGAGAAAGAAAACAAGAAATTAAACGAAAATGATAAGATAATTTTTACTTTATTACGCATAAGTTACTTACTTAAATAGAATTTAAATATTTTAAAGACACGAATAAATAACGTTAAAGAGAATACTGAAATTATAATTTTTGATATATTTAAAGTTCCTATATGCAGGTACTGACTGAAAAACACAAGAATATAAAATTCTGACAGACTGCAAAATATTAGATTGACTAAACATTGTTTGCTCTTATTATATTAATATGTAGTTAAACTAATGATTAAATCAATAACGCGTAGGTAGCTCGTAAAATAAATTAATCGTTTGTTTACTTTATTCTTGTGTAAAATATATTATATTAGTATGTACCTAAACGATGTTAATAATCAATTCGCAAAAACAATCGTTTCATAGTAATTATTTTATTGCATGCCAGTATCGATTGCATAATAGAACTCATAAACACACACATATTACAACTTCATTTCGGAAGTTGATTATTCTTTCACGCAACTTTTTTTTATTTCCTTAATGTTGCCGTTACTAATAACTGTTAAATAACTCGTTATTTGATAACGCTAACACTGCGGTTACCTTATTAGGTGTAATTGAATGATTAATGATACCTAATTTGACTGCTGTAACAAAATTTTTCGCACTGCGTTTTTTGGTTTTCATCTCAAACAATGACTGGTATTTTTTCCTTATGCTTGCATATATTTTAATGCCTAACGAAGTATTTAGTTAGCTGTATGTAGTAATTGAGGAATAGTGCCGTGTACTGCGGCCGGCTTGCGGTCTCTTTCTCTCTTCTATTATTCAAATTTCGATCGCCAAATGGCCTGACAAGTGACGATTAAAAAGACAAAATTCAAGATATCTCTCCACTAGTCTATAAGCCGTGAATTGACGATGATGATTATCATGGATATATCAGATATGTTTATGATTATGATATATTTCGTTAAGTTATTTATGTACAACACTGAAAACTTTAGCTTAAAGTATTAGGACCACCGAGTTGTGCCAGTTTTTTGTTCTCATAGATCAATTTAAAATGGAAAACGCTATCTATTAAATTCGAGTCTATTTGGAAATATCTAAAATTATGCAAAATAAAACATTATGTAGGTTCGTTTATTTAAAGTTAAATGTGAAAAAAATATTTTTTTCGTCCAAAAATAATTCCTAATTGTCAATCTTTTTTTAAATTGACGAATTCCTTCCAGGCACACTATCAGTTGCTGCCGCAGCTCCGGCCGCCCGGGACAACATTCCCCAACAGTCAGAATACGAATACGACTATGACAATTCTGCACAAGTCCAGGCGCAAGAGCCTCAGGAATCCGCCAGCCATTACGACGCTTACATCCAAGAAGTTCAGTCTGCTGCTTCGGGCAAAGGTCCGAAGAAAGGTTTCAGCAGTGGCAGCGGGTTGAGAACCATAGCTGTTGGCTCTGCGAATCAAGCGAAGACAGCACTAGGCAACCAAGCGGCTGCAGCGTATCAGGCTGCTTATGTAGCGAAGAATACTCTCGCCCAGTCAGCGGCTCAGTCTAGCGCAACAGCACAAGCAGCCTTAGCGGGGAAACAAGTGATCCTGTCTGGGTTGGAACAGCAAGTCAGAGATGCTAAAGTAGGACTTCAAGGGGAGGAAATGCAGCTGCAACAGGCAAAGAGAGCAGCGCAGGCAGCGGCTCAAGCGGCCCAACAGGCCATGCATCAAGTAAGTTTTTTTCATAATTTTTAAAGAGGTTCAGGGAACAGTACAGAACACACATATTTACGTTTTTAAACTCCGGTCATATCTGAATAATTGTACTAATTGTTAGTTTAAATGAAGAGGACTCAGAGTCTATAATGCTATAGACTCTGAGTCCTCTATACTAATTTTTTTTTCCTGCAGGGTTACTCTTAACACTCGACTCGATTTCAATCCATTTCCAACGTCAAATGTATTAAGTTACCTACATTAAATTACACAAAACTATGTTTAAAATGCATACGATTCTAATCCTAATACCGAACGTAATGAAGGGTCGAGAGTATCGACTAATCAAATCAAATCAAATCAAATCAAATTATTTATTTGCGAAAATGTGGGTAACAATAAGGTGTCATATGGAGCAAAGTACAAACACATTTACCATCACTGGCATGCAAAATTTTCGATATAAAATTATAATATTAAATTAAGAAAATAATGAAAATGTCAAATACTAATTAATTAAACAAATAAATCACTAGTAAACCATTTTTTTTAAACCATGTAGGTACATCATAACATTCCAATCAATACTTAACAATTTTTTACACACAAGTACTCAGAGACCGAATAAAAACACCTGTCCAGCAGCCATTTAAATAATTTAATTTTAAATTTATTGGAGGGAAGTTCAACAATATGCCGTGGCAGATTGTTATATATCCTACCCACCATTGAGTAACCGTTTCTTTTACATACATCTGTTTTGATAGGTGGCAAAACTAATCTGTTCGGGTATCTGGTTCGAAAATTACACACTTGACTCTTTTTTATAAATAAATACTGATGCTGTTTTACAAAGATACACGCCTCGAAAATGTACATACATGGAAGTGACAATAGATTTAGTTCTTTAAATAAAGGTTTGCATGTTGTTAAAGGAGGTACATTTGCGATTGCGCGAATACACTGTTTTTGTGCAATAAATGCTTTTTGTATCATTGTAGAATTGCCCCACAATAATATCCCGTATCTGAGATTAGACTAGACCTTCCGAAGCACCCCTGGATACTGATTGCGATAATGTCCCACTTAAACGCACATAAAAATATTCATTGACAATCCATTAAAATTACAAAGCATTCATACGCAAGTCGTAATATAAAAACCGTGACAATGAACTGGTTTGAAAATTGCATATTTAAAAGAAACTAAAAACTTTTTGCTCTCCGATCTCGTTTAGTCAATGAAAAAATAGCAACGGACACGTTACGTAAACGTCTCGGCCCGGTCTGAGGTTTGTGATGAAAATGACAAAACAAATAAGTAGGTATTGGATAGAAATAATTGTTTACGTAATAGTGTTCGGTCTAGTTGCTCTGCTGTGATTTTATTGTCGTGCTGAACTAGTCTGGATAAAGTTGGTTATCGATTGGGGGGTAATTCATATATATTTCAGATTTACTGTTGTCCGCGTGTAATAGTAATAAAATACATAGTACCACAGATAAGATAATACTGATAGTAGATAATGTAGTTAAAGTTGGACCTTAGCAATGCGTTATCGGTGCAAACTGCATTCTGCATAGTACCATAGTACTTAATTTGCGTGATGCGCGCACGACTACAGACAGATAAATATTCGCAGGTTAAGCGGGTTCGCACTTCGAGTCCCATCTCAAGCAGACAAGCAGACATTTTTATCCAAGCATGCACAAATTTTGTATTGTTGATAATGTTAACGTTGCAATAGTTTTTTTTATTATTTTGCCAACGTCGATTTATTATTTTTAACTTCATACGTTTCATATAAAAAACGCCCTGTTGGTCTAGTGGTTTATATACTGGACCAAGATCTCGGGGTCCCAGGTTCGATCCCCGGTTCGGGCAACAAAAAGTTTCGAATTTTCGAACATTGCTCGGGTTTGTGATCACCAACCCGCATTTGGTAAGCGTGGTGATTATGCCAGTACACATTATTGCTGTGGTAATGATTTAGGCCTTTTCCCTGCAGTGGGATGATTATAGGCTGTTGCTTGCTTGATTGCTTTATAAAAAAAAACACACACAGATAAGTAGAGTAAAAAATCTCTACAGAATATCAGTTACACAATTCACAAATGCCGAGCACTAAAATGCTATTTGAATTTCTAACCGACGCAACGCATTTATACGTTTTTCATAATTGTGTTAAAATTTTAAGCTGTAATCTGTCCGTCTGCCTTTGTATGCTAGAAGTAGATATTTTTTTTTAAAACTAAAAAAATATTTGCACTCATCACATTAGCACTCGTCTAAAATTAGTAATAATACTAAATACTTACTTAGTTCAGGTTCATAAACATCTGGTTGTACGGTGTACCAAACTAAATAGTCTCGGAGGACATAAAATAGTTAGAACACAAAACGTTCTCCATTAGGTATTGTAATTCTAAATAATTAATATACGAATAAGTAATCTAAAAATACTATGGCTAATATCACGTCATGCAAGAAAGAAAAACTTCATGACGACCTTTAACGTGCTCTAACAGTTACCTAACAGCTGATCGATCGGATAATTTAGGCGCGAAAATTTACGATTACAGATTAAAAAGAATGTCTTATTTTTAAAATTCTTATGTTTGCTTATCAGCATTAGATCATAACAGGCTTATGCATTCTTGCAATTATATCAATTCAGAAAAATAGTACATACGGTAGTTTTTAATAAATAAATAAATATGGACTACACCAAATACATTGTTCTGATCATAAAGTGAGTAACTCTTGAAAGCACATGGTATTGTGGAAATCAAAAACAACGAAGGTACCACAAACACCCGAACCCGAGAAAATGTAGAAAACACACTTTTTTCTACATTGATCCGACCCGGAATTTAACCCGGAATCTCGGAGCAGGCGAGGTGGGCGACACCTTGAAATCCGGTGTGTACTCCGTACCTCAGTGGCGGAGTTTCATATTGGTTTTAATTTAATGAAATCAAAAGGCTGACTCCTTGTCCGAAGGCTTTAGTCATTCGGTTGATGTGGTAAAGCAGCCAGCATCTTTGCTTATTAAATGAGACTGTTTTTTCAGATATTATTAACATAAAAATAAAAAAATATATACTTATCCAACATTTGATTGCCGATATTGGCATCGGTTAAATGATTTAAGTTTTTGTACATTTTAGCGACGGTTAGGTCACAAAGTGCAACACGCCTCCATTCGATTCGCCGACTATTGCAGCGCCTGCGCAGTGTACACTTGCGACAATTTTCGCAAAGCACTGTAAAATGTTGTAATCTTTATAAGTTTATTGTAAATTGGCTATTATTTTTGCAAATAAGATAGCGAAGTAAAATTATGAAATTGTAAATTAAACTGCTATTTACTTGGGTGCACATTGTGACAAACTTAGCCATATTGACTGTATAAAAAAAGGAGGTTCTTAAAATTTGACTTGTCATTTTTATTTTTGACCTTCGTGCTATTGGGTTGAAAGTTTATTTGCCTGCCAGTACCACAGCAAATACCACATTAGTTATCATAAAGTATTTTATATTTCAATGAAAAATACATAATAACAAAATTTTAAGTCAGTCTGTTAGAGTAGCTGGCTAAAAATATCAGTAAATAATAAATAAAATAAAAGTCGTTTATTCCCAGAACGAAAACAACACACCGAAGTCCATAGTTTAGGCACAGATAATATAATACTACTAGTAGGTTTAGGTTAGTGTGCAAAAGATAATTAAAAAACTATGTTAATATTTTTAATCGTTCCCCCAATACTGAGGATCGTCACTTTAAAAAATCTATGTTACTACAGTATTATAAGATTTCGTCGAATTGAGAGCTTCCTACTTTTTTCGAAGTCGGTTAAAAATTGCAAACAATTTTTAATACAAGCTGACTTAAGTAATAAGCTCTATAAACCGATCTAATAGGTAATGTGTGTATTTTTGGTCCTCAACAGTTTGTGCTACGTGTGTGATGCCTTAAATAGGATAGCACCAAGCTAGGTTTCTCGTCCTTAACGGCCGGTCCCAATAATCTAGCTATCTTCAGTTTAGGCATCTCGGAGATAGAAAACATCGTCTGTCTCTGATTTTGCCGTCCAGAGAAACAAAGACAGAAGTTGTTTTCTATCTCCGATATGCCAAAACTGAAGATAGATAGGTTATTGGGAACGGCCGTTAGGCGTCGTAATAGGCGACCCTACCCGCCTTCTATCATATATTCATACCTTCGATCATAACAAAATCAGGAACTAGTCAAGTGTGAGCGCCTTAGTTACACTAACATGTAGCTATGTATGTTAATGAAATAGAAATGTCAATGTTTTGTGGTTAGAAATTGTATACGTGGAATTTGATATCAACTCGCGAGATAGTTTTCCTTCCCTTAATATTGATGCGGTTAGGTAATAAAATTCACTTTCATTGAAGCATCCATTTATTAAAATACGAGTACCTTGGTACAATTATCTTAAAAATTTTTAATATAGTAGGTAATAAAGTAAGTAACAGCCTATAATCATCCCACTGCAGGGAAAAGGCCTCCATCATTGAATTCAAGTTACCATAGCAATAATGGGTGCTGGCATAATCACCACGCTTGCCAAATGCGGGTTGGTGATCACAAATCCGAGCATGTTCCAAAATTCGAAACTTTTTGTTGCCCGACCCGGGGATCGAACCCGGGACCTCGCTAATTAAACCACTAGACTAACGGGGCGTTACTGTAAATATAATTACATCAATTATTATTAATAGTTTGATGTTATAAAAAGATTCATGTATTGCTTTAGCGAGCATTAAGTATTTTGTTTTTCCAAAAATTTAAACATGAAGGAGATGATACGTATGGGCGCGATCGGCGTGTAGATCCTTGGTTGGGATACCTATGTCCAACTGTGGACTTCATTTGGTTGGGATGATGATGATAAATTTTATGTTCACTTTTAAATTTTGTGACATCCTCTTTATAACGCCCCGTTGATCAAATGATTTAAATACCAAACCAAGGTCTCGGGGTTCCGGGTTCGATCCCCGGGTCGGGCCGCCATAAGTTTTTAATTTTCGAACATAGCTCGGGTTTGTGATGATCACTAACCTTGGTCACCAACCAACCCGCATTTGGCAAGCGTGGTGATTATGCCAGTACCCATCATTGCTGTGGTAACTTGAATTCAATGGGATGCCTCCCTGTGGTGGGATCATTATAGGCTGTTACTTTTTTTTAGTCGATGATGCTTTCTATTATTAGGTAGGTACTTCAAATTCATGTTAGTTTCGTACCTTTAGTATATTATCTGTGCCTTTAGTTACGTACGATTAATGTTTTTTTTTAATTCGTACATAGATACGTTGTCTTTGAATGTTATGTTTGAGCTTTGCCTAAATTAATGTAATAAGATTTGGCAATGAAATCAAAAATTAAAAGCACTCGGTTTATATAACCATTAAATGCTGTGACAGTTTTCTCAAGGTTATAGCCAGTTACATTACAAACGATTACTAAATGATTGCCTTACTTTTACAAAGATAAGGTAACGCCCAATCGATTGTTTAATTAAGTTAATCCTTCTGATGCAAGGGATTTTTATTGTATTGACCTATAATTCAAACGCCTTACACAGTTTTAGGTAATTAAAAAGTAAAATCGCTTTATTGATGATTCCGGGATAAAAACTATCCCTCCCCAATAAAAAAATAGCATCGACGGCCTTAAAAAGGAAAAAAAATACCATAAAATAAGGCCGACGTTATACTGAAAATATGCCACCAATTTTGAGTAGGTCCTGTGCCAAATAAGAAATCATTGACAATCCTCATGCACCTGCTCAAAATTGGTGTCTTACTCGTACTTCGCGCTTTGCATGGGTTTAATTTTTTGTGAAATAGTTATTTACTTTATTTGATATTTTAGCAATTAAACTGCAATTATAATATCAGTACTATATAAACTTGAAAAATTATGTCTCAGGCGGGACTCGAACCCAATTTAATTGCTAAAATATCAAATAAAGTAGGTATATAAAAAGCTGTTTCATCTTAACTGACTGTCAAACATCTGCAAAGATGTTTCTTTCGGGTGTTAAGGGTGCAAACTCCTAACATTTGATAAAGCAACGCTGGCTTACAACGTTAAGAATATGCTTAAAAAATTCGCGCTGAGTCGCAGTGTCTCGGTGGCTTAATGGTATAGCGTCCGCCCGGCATGCGAGGAGATGCGGGTTCGAGTCCCGCCTGAGACATCATTTTTGAAGTTTATATACTGAAATAGTTATTTGTTATACAAGAGTGCAAAGTTCCTTTTTAACCGCGTGCTCAACTTTGATGACCGAGCAAGCAAAGGATTCTAAAATTCTAAAAAAATTTAATCCTGAGCGTTAGCGAGGGAATTAAAAGAGCACAAGGTGAAAAATCTTTGCACTCGAGTGCAACACGTAACTTTTCATCCCCCCTTAGCGAGGAAATGACTAAATGCAAAATAAAACATTTACAATCACAAGATACTTTTATTTCAGTTTAGGTATATATTTACTACAACATTATGATATTATGTAAGTTTACAGAAACAAACTTCTTCGTCGCTGGAATCACTCATTATCGTTTTTTTTTACTTGTTTTCAAGTTTCTTAATAACAATACGAACGAATTCAAAACAAAATGGCGAGCGCAAAGCAAATTGAAAACAAAAGTACCTACACCAAGGAGGTTAAGGGTCTGAGTTTTTAACAAATAAAAAAAAGTTGTATGATAAATACGGCACCATGGAGATGAAAGTAAATAGGTTTAATGATGTTTTAAAATCACATACCTAGTGCACGCGATGTTCTAAATTCAAATTTACTTTATCCTCTAGCGAATAAAAACCGCTTTTGCACTCAGATATCGAAGAGCAAAAATACTCTTTCCGAGATGGTGGGATATTTTTTTTTTTATTTATGTTAGAACCATAGAACCCGATTTAAAATGTTCGGTTCAAAAACCTATTTTTTTTCCAGCCATTACTTAGTGTTTTCCTCCACATTTATCTATTATTATTTATTTACTAAGTACTTACTCATCTATAAGTTTTAAAAAAAGATAAAGTACTTACTTACTTATACATTTACGTACTTAGCAAGATTTAAATATTTCATTATCGTCCTCATTTAGTGAGAACCCTTTTCTGTCACTGACTGTTCAAATACTTTCTTCGAATCTATGGTGTCAACGTATATTTTCGCTGTCTTCCAGGTGAACGTGATCCAAGCAGCTCTGAACGCCGCTCAAGCCACATCAGAGAACGCGAACGAGGCAGCTTCCCAGGCGGCGGGCGAGCTCGGGGCACAGACGGCCATGGTTGGCGCAGCCCGCCAGAGGCTCCAGACCTTGCAGGAGCAGTTGCATGGAGTCAGGATTGACTTTGAAGCTACGCAGGCGGCTGCTAGAAAGGCTCAGGTATGGGCGATAGATAACATTTTGTAAACAGAGACGGCTCATAAATAAGGTTTATGAAGGACCCGATTGGTGTAGTGGTGGAGATCCCGGGTTCAATTCCCGGTTGAATCAATTTATGAAAAGATTTTTTCTAAATTTAGGTAGGTACCCATAAGTTATGTGTTATGTCAGAAGCCCATAATCCTAGTACATAAATGTTTGTCTAAAATCTAAAGTAGTCTCACAAACCATGAAACAGCGACCCGACGTGATCGTAGTATTAGATCGTACTTATCCATAATATTAGGTTAACACTCTCATATAGAGAGATAATCATTTTTAATTTACCTAACATGATTTGATTGTGTTGGTTACCTAGATAATCGACAGGCGTAACGAACACTACTTACCTATACTGTATATGATATTTTAGCAATTTCATTGGAATAATAATATCAGTATTAAACCTAAAACTATGCCCGCACCGGGTATGAATGGAGATGCGGGTTCAAGTCCCGCCTAAGACATAATTTTTCAAGTTTAAATAGGTACTGAATATTATTTTTATTAGGCTGTATCCTAGCCTCTAAGTCTCAGGGATGTTCTAAACTGACTTCGTAAATAGTCTGTTCCGTTCTTAAAAGTTTAAGGAGTTTCATTAACTTCAAATACATCTTTTATCATGATTTAATGTTGGACGTTTTGCTAAACAGGTTGCAAAGACAGAGGCAAAGGTGTACATTCTGGAAGACATAGGAATATCGATATTTTTTTAGTGATGACTATGGACTACCTTCAATAAATACCTACTTTAAATTTGACATCCTTTCTTTCTTCTTACCACTTTAAAACCTTTGTTGACTTAATTAACTATAATAAATGAACCTACATAGACCCTTGACTTATAAACAAAGGTATTAACTTATAAACAAATGCATTTAATTATTATTTTAGTGCGTAGTCGTTTAAAACTAAGCAGTATATCTATAGTGGCTAATAACCAAAGTGTCTTTTAGTCGCATGACATGAATTAAGAAGAATACATGGTCCTCTGAAATACCTAAGTGATGATGATTTTGCATCAGTCTCTTACAAAATCAATCTGTCGCTAAGTTTTTTTTATTGTTAAACACTGAAGTAGTACGTATCTATGTAATATTCTGGGGTTAATTAATTAATGACTTAAGAATTCCAATTCCAATATCTGCCACGTATAAACACATTACACATAATAAAACGATATTGTTTTCCAATTTAAACAACAGGCGGCGGCACAACAAGCCCAGGCTAACGCTGCAGCGGCAGCAGCTAAGGCGGCAGCAGCTGGTCTCGGTCAGAAGGATACTTCCCAGGAAGGTACGGCATATGAGGAGTACCAGGTCGCCCCCTCATCTGAACAGAATAATAGCCAAGAATATTACACTCTCCAGTCGGGCTACCATCATCAGTAGCAATAAGGTGTTAGGTGAAACTGGGTTGATTCTGTAACATGTTTTGTATTTGGAATTGACAGCTGCTAGGTAATCTGAAAAAAGATCAAAAATAATGCTGTCCAAATTCAGTTGACGCGTAACAGAAACATTACCCTTTCGTTCTTAAGTTTTCTTTTTCCGGTTTATTATCAAAATAACTAAAGTCATAGTTAAATTTTTAAGAAAGTGGTAAATGTTTGCTAAACTTTGCATTTGCAAGTACGAGTTGAATATAATAATAAACTGGTTAAAAGCGAAACTTAAGAACAATGTAATTAGTTATTTTTATAATAGGATTTCAGCTAAACAACTAAAACATATTTATTTCATTTACTTACGAGTCCTATTTTAAACTTGACTACAACATAGATATTAAACAAAGTGTAAATAAACAAATTTCTTGTTAAAATAACGATCTTTACAACTGAATACTGTTATTACTTACGTCTTATTTGTATTTCAAAATGTTTTTATACTTTTATATCAGCAGTTTTTTTAGTTTATTTATTCAGTTGTTATTATTAGCAATAGGTGCTTTCATTTTTGTATAAGTATAATTTTAGCCAGTTATATTACAAAAATGACAGCGCCGCTCCGTCGATTTTGCAACGCAGTAAAAAACATAATTAACATTGGTGCTAACTAACGGACAAAATTAAGTGCGATGTCTTTAAGCCCTAGTGTGTAGACAAATGAAAACCAATGTGTGATAAACAAATAAATAATTTTGTTATGAATTGTTTATTTTTAATGTGAACTTGACGAACTCTTGACTCAGTCTGACTCTTGACTTTCAAATCTCGACTGGATAATGTGTAGGTACTTAGGCAGAGCTTATTACATAATAAAAATCCATCTTTATTGGTTACAATCTTAACATGTCAAAAGTACTTTACATTATCCAGTCGGCATTCTCTCGACTTTCATGACTTGACATCTCACTTAATTAAGTATACTGTGACTTGACTAACCCTCATTCCTAACATAACCGTATATATCCCTGCTATAATCATTTCCATGGTACAGAAAACAGTCATGTACTAAAAACTCGGCTAAGCAATTCGATAGATTCAACTTAATGGTAACATAGGGAAAGAAATATTTCCCTATGATGGTAATCAGGTAGGTCTCCAATTTCTACATTAATTTTTTCACCGTAAAATTTTAATCTTGTAGTTTTGTGCTTTGTGTCCTACGGCACGGTTGGGATCAAACCACTATCAGCTACCAATTACAATAGTTTAGACTTAATGGCTAATAGACATTCACAATCATTCATGGAAAAAATAAAAGTAAACCTAGCAATCATTTGCTGACTGTTAAACTTTCGATAATTTTATAATACCTAGTTAGCTAGTAAGATCGACGCCGAAACAAAACATTGAGGTATTCCATACTAAAGATCATGTAATCTAGATCATAAATAAATGGAACGTCAATTTTTTTTCCACGATTTTTAAGTTGTAGACTAAATTAAATGTCCAAGTTAAATTTAGAATTTTAGAAGTTGTTTTGTTTGTTACATTGACATTGAAGTTAGTAATTAAATCGGTAGATGGTAATAGTGAATTAAAGAACAATGTTTCCATTAAGCTATATCAAAGTAAGATTTTATCAATGTTCTGACTTATGCTGGCATAATTCAGAAGCTATGATATTAGGTATAAGCTTTAATTGAAGGACCCGCCATTTTTTCTAACTAGAAGAACTTCTTTATCATGTGTAGATATTTATTAGGCATGTGCTTGGATATAACTATACATAACCAATTTGGTAGAGAAAATAACCAAATTAGATAGGCACACGTATCCCGCTTACAATAATTATCTTGCTTCCCTCGCATTTCAACGAATCGAAACGGTTCGTAAAGCGAGTTGTTTCATTCTTTCAGGCGGGTCCAGCGCTCAGGCTCACTTCCAGACTCAAACCTTACAGCAAATTCTCCCTAATCATGAAGAAGTCTCATTCAACAATGCACTTGAAAACACCTCACTTAAGCCCATCGTGCTTGACATTGACCCATATGCATCACAGCCAGTGCACTTCAGCCCAGCCAACACAGCCGAAATCCGGATTTTACCGGATCAATCTGCTTTAAACCAAAACGACAATACTAAAACTAGATCCTTAGGACCGATAAAATCATATTATGATTTTGACGTAGACTACTTTGGAAAGAATAATAAATTTGAAAAACAAACAGCAAAACCAATAAAACTGTTAGATATTGACTCTTTTCAAGATAAATTTCCAAATGATTACGTAGATGTTAACAGATTTTTTAAAAATAAAGGGATATGGTTACCGAAAAATAATAAATGGTGGTAGTTGGGTACCTACAGATTGGGGACAGGTCATGGACGTAATCTTTGGATCTACCAATCCACAGTTGCGTTAATAAATTAAAATTTACGTATAGGCGAACATCTCATCAAAATAAAACAAGTTTACTAACTTATGGGTGTGATACACACTACATATAAGCCAACCTGCCTCTACGTGACGTAACATGATGCCACGTTGCATGATGTACTAACGTAATGCAATATTAAATAAGCTTTCCATTCAGCAAGATCTTTTAAGAGTAGTTTTTTTTTTAATTGGTGTTACATGTTTAAACAATTGCTGCTGTGTGTACGTAGGCACAAAACTGTTCAATCAACTAATATTCATACATATGCACATCGTACTTAAGTAAAAAAAGCGGTTGTAGGTTGTAGGATATTTGTTTTATAAATTCATAATTAATATTAAGATTAGCTAAATAAAACTTAAATTATTGTAATTACTTCATTCCAATAAACATACTAACTTAGGGATTGAAGGACATCATAGTATTTATTTTAGATCTTTAGTTCCAGTTGGAAATGTTAGTTTGTGATTATTTTGTAGAATTAATTTGTCCTAAGATCTAGTTTGGTTTGCCAGTACCTGCATGATTTTCTTCAATATCTACTTAGTCAAAATCAGATGCAGGGTTAGGGTAAAAAAGCAGTGTGCGATTGTTTTACAGAAGTTCAAGTGGCCAAAGAGGAACCTTCAGATGTGCCTGAGGAGGAGGAGGCAGAAGAAGAGGAAGACTGTGAGGAGGAGAATTAAACAAAATAAACCATCAACTAAATACTTATGTTAATTGCCATTAAGTTTTTTCTGTTTACATTTGTTACGTTGAATAAAAAAGTTTACGGTGTTCAATATCTTTTACTAAATTTATAAACGACCAGCAGCGCTATTACGTATCTTTTTTGACAGTCAAAGTGATAATCGCTGAGCCTAAGTGTTTAAGAGAACTGTCAAAACATATTTTTGGTATTACGTATCGTCGGTGTATAAATACATTAATGTCAAAATCAGTGACTATGACTAATAGGCACTCTCCTATCAACTTTCCCACTTTTGACAGCCGTTTTTGTATCGATAACTCGATTTTGGTATTATGTAAGTAAGAGTGATCAACAAAATCGTTAGTCACCGGAATTTTCAAGTGGCGCTGATAAAAACTACTAAAGGGCAGTGTTTTATGAATATACACTATGAACCAACTAAGTGAAATCATAATACAAAAATACTGATTGGGTGTTAGTTCACATTACGACTTTTTTTTAATGGATTATAAGAAAAGAAAAGCAAGCCAAACAAAACAAACGCTTACTAATATGTAATCTATAGCTGACTGGCTCTCGCTAGATGACACTTCCTCCTTAATATTTTGTTTGAAAAGTTTTATTTGCAAAATGGCTCGAGCTTTTCTTTTGATTGAGTCAAGAAACGATGTCTCATTAATCATATAATAGTAAATCAATGTAGGTACTATCATATTTCAAATTCCTTTTAAATTAGTTAAAAATCAACATTAAATGGTATCCGCACACACCACTTAATCCCTCCACCGCCACCCATCCTATAATGGCCAGCACTTGCTCCTCTGCCTCTGTGAGTGGAGCCAGCCTGCTAAGCCCACCACCAGTGGCAGACGCACTTCATCTAGAGTTCCCGGCTTTGGTTTTAGTCTTTTAAAAAGCGAAGATAAGAAATGATACAAGCAAAACAAGGATAACATTGCTGCAATGAACTGTGAGGGGATGGAAATACAACTACTGATAATAACTTGATACTAACATACTCAACGTCTATGGTCCGCAGATTAGGTAGCTCCTTCTGCGACAGCATTAAGTCGCGATGCAAGGGACTCCCAGGTTATTTTAACCATTTGTTTTGCTTGAGGTCCACTTGCAAAGCGACCTAACGCTATGTCGTTTTCTTCTACGAACTCTAATAATACCTCTAATAACCCTGTGTAGGCGAGCCATCTAAAATACAAAAGAATAAAATACGAGTATGTTCTTTACTATTTTGTCTGAGTGATCCAAAGAACTATTTAATTTTTATCAATTTACCTACTTACAAATAATCACACAAGTACACACTCAAATATGTCCGCACCAAAATATGTTCTAATTTAAATAAAATTGCGCAAATTACCATCTGACATTTGATGTGACTAACGTATAACCCGATTAAATTACGATGTCGTTATTTTGTAACGTTATCGTTTCCTACACAATGGCATGTCATTTAGTCGTATAATTTATCGATAGTACTAGAGTAGTGCAGCTTTATGGTCAAGTTCACTTCATATGCACTATTCTCATTTATGTAAGCCAGTAGTTACATAATACCAATTGTAACAGTGCTTCAGTTGCTGACAAAATTTCGTGATCAACTGAAGTCAGTTGTCCATTCAATGACTATCCCAAAGAGTACAATAACTATATGGACTATCCCGTACTTAATAGGTCTGCTGCAGAAGTTAACGTCAGTGTCTAATTTATGGTTTTCTTTCTACGCAAAAAGCGTGTTTAAAAACGATATCACATTTTTCTGATTAATTACGAAATACAAATTGTAAATTACTTGAATTTGACATTATTATTAG
The DNA here is from genome assembly GCA_949315895.1 of Anania crocealis. Lineage (NCBI taxonomy): Eukaryota > Metazoa > Arthropoda > Insecta > Lepidoptera > Crambidae > Anania > Anania crocealis. Next base: position 3,969,259 of record OX438869.1, on the reverse strand, counting down.
TTAAATAAAATTATCTGATTCTAGTTTTACATTTAACTTGAGAAAATGAGTTTGTATCTAACTACGTGCAACGAAGCGCTCATCCTTCCTTCTTTTCTTCCTTCAAAAAGTAAAGTTGACGTGTGATACACATGCACGTTCAACTTTAATTTATTTTAATTACAATAATGTCTGTTGTTAAGAAAAAGAAACACGTGTCCAAAAAGAACAAAAAAGCATGGAGGAAACATTGTGATATCCGTGATGTAGAGGATTTCTTAGAGGACCAGCGGCTAGAGGAACGATTGGGGTAAGGTTATGTTTAATATAATTTACGTATTTTATTTGGTAATTAAAGAATGGTATAGCACCGCGCTCGGATTGTGAGGAGATGCGGGTTCGAGTCCCGCCTGAGACATAATTTTTTAAGTTTATGTACTGAAATCAAAGAAAATATGATATATTTAGTGTCAAATCAAATAGGGGACGATTTAGCGGGGAATTAAATAAGATGGGATTATATAAAGTAGATTTCAACGAGAACTAAATATAAGTGACTAGAGCCACATTACCTTGCGTAGTATTACTCATAATAAGCAAGAAAAATAACATTTGAGTACTTGACATGTCAAAAATCATGGACACTTATTCGCTTTAAATACAGTAAAATATTTATTTTAACAAAAACGTATGTCATGTCATAATTTTCTCATAAATTTTTTTTTTGTAAATAAATATAGTTGTTACAATAAGTTATTTATAAACCAAATACAACTTGTAGCAGATAAGCATTATTAACTCATTGGTTGCAGAAAGTTTGATACTAAACCGGATAGCGAGTTATTCGTTTTAGACACACAGGGCAACGATGATAAAGCAAAGGATGTCGAGCCAGATGTTAGTGCTAAGAAGCCATCATCAGCTAAAGAAAGGAAACGTCAGCAATTGTCCGCAACACCAAAGTGTTTTGACATTTTAATCCCTGCTTCAAAGGTAAATGTTTAAAGTGTGTAGTTTTGTATTGACTGGTTTGGTGCAATCCTTACAAACTGTATGATCTGAGTGATAAAAAGTAACACTTAACACGACATGGGGTTTACTGCAACCAAATAAATTATTTAAAGGAAAATATAATAAGTTTTGAACCGATTGCAAGAATCACTGTTGCGGGCAGACTTTATTTTAAATTGGATAAGGAGTAGTAGTATCATCATGTAAAGCTATTATTGAACTTACTAATACTATTTGTAGAATTACTGAACTAAATTAAAGTAAAAGTTAAGTAACTCCCTATAATCATCTTACTGCAAGACAAAAACCTCCATTATTGACTTTAAGTTACCACAGCAATGGTAGGTGCAGATATCTAATCTCCTATAATTTGTTTGTTTTTGCTCTATTAAACTTTTAACCCTTTGACAATCGGAACAACTAGAACAACCTTGTCTCTTGGGGCTTGAAGCATTAAGAGGACTAGTAGACCTAAGTGGCCTTGAGAATCGTAAGCACACATTTAAACAAACGTCGTCAACGCCGCCTACGGCAATATTCTTGGCTGCTATATTTTAAAGCACATCCCGAAATGACGCCATGATTTTCTAATAGATGGCATAACTATCTTTTTTTCGATGTCTCTAAATGCAATATTTATTTTATTTTATTTTATTTTATTATGACGACCAACAAGGAATAATAAAAAGAGGGAAAGAGCAATAAAAAATAGACAAAGTATCTTAACTTATTTAAAAGCAGAATACTTGTTTGTTTTAATGTTATTGTTTTGAACATTAACAATGTTACTAAAAATAAAAAAAACGGCTTCGACAATATTTAAATTATTTATATATAAAATATTTTAATTATTATTTAAATAAAAATATTTAACCATTTTGAAATTAATGACACGATGTTTTCTTGATAATTGACACAACAAATTAGATAATTCATCATAATTAATTCATAAACTAAAAAAAGAAGTTATTATTATAACCGAAGTAATCTTTTTAAAATATTTTTTTTTAGTGTTGGTATTTGTTAATATTTATCTAATACGGTGCTGGGATAAAACTTTCATCAAAATCGGTCAAGCCTAGGTATGATTTGGATAATATGGGTAAATAACGTAGACGTGCATTATTTATTATGTTACTTTTATGGTTCATGTATGAAAACAAGTGTTTAAAAAAGTACAAATAAAATTACGCAATGGCACCTCTATTATTAATACTGCCGTGCTAGCAATAACGGCAGTAGCCCCAATTTTGGTAAAAATGAGTTTTATAGTGATCGAGAATAAGCATAAAAAGCTCTATCAGATGAGCAGACAGCCATTTTGATATCTTAATGGGAACTGACAAATGTTGTTAAAAATAAGGGCAGTAAGTCAAAAATGCGAAATATTTTCCATAACCTAACAATAGTTAGTATAGTTACGCCGGCCTTACAAGCAAAGACATAATAATATGGCTAGGATATTATTATTACTTTAGATAAATGCAGTATCTGCATATTTGGAGTTGCAGGAGATGGTCAATATTGTGCATGAAGATTTGAACAAGAAAGGAATGAAAGTGAATGTAAGTAAGACAAAAGCAATGGTTTTTGAAAAGGAGGATAGCATGACAGAGTGTAATATTTTGATAGGAGATGAAAAAGTGGAGCAAGTGAAGGAGTTTGTTTATTTGGGATCAATGTTTACAGCGGATGGAAGGTGTAATAGTGATATTGAAAGGAGAGTAAATGCCGGCAACATGGTGAATGGAGCGTTGCACGCTTTTATGAGCAGTCAGAAGGTGTCCGAAAAGGCCCGCCTGGCTGTGCATGGAGGGGTGTTGGTTCCAACACTGATGTATGGGAGTGAAAGTTGGGTGTGGCAGAGAAAACATGAAAGCAGAATAAATGCAGTAGAAATGAGAGCGTTAAGAAGTATGGTTGGAGTCAATCTGAGTGACAGGATTAAAAATAGTGTGATAAGGGATCGATGTTGTGTTAAAGAGGATGTAGTGACCAGTATTGAAAAAGGAATGCTTAAATGGTTTGGACATGTTGAGAGGATGAATGAAAGCAGGTTGACTAAAAAGATATATATGGCGAGTATGAATGGAAATGTTGGAGGGAAGTTCTAAAGAAAGGTCAGGTCAAGATTACCCTAAACCGGCGAGCGTGTATGAAAATATTAATGAATGTGGATGAAGCGAAAGTAGTCTGTAAGGATCGTAGCAAGTGGAAAGATGTGGCCTCTGCCTACCCCTCCGGGAAAAAGGCGTGAGTGTATGTATGTATGTATGTATGCATATACTGTGAATATTCTATGAAAAGCTTGTTTTGTATTCTGTACTAACTACTTAAAATATCAGCAGTAAATAAATATGCTGTGGATACATATATTAAACAAAACTTTTTTTTTTATTAGATATTACTTACTTAGGATATGAGCAGTAACTTAGTAGATGGTATGGGAAAATAATGTTCTACTGAAATCTTTACGTAAACGACGTCTTACCGAATTCTCATACTAACTTTAACGTCATTACTCAGAACATTAGAAGTATGTATATAAAGTAATTATGATGACTTGTTACTTGACATATCTCAAATGAACTTTGAAAGTGATATTCTGGTACTAACATAGTGCAGACTTACCCCCGTATTTATAAAGAAGTAATTACTTATTGCTTAAGAAAGTCATAACTTAAAGTGTTCATACCTAGTGCTTAAGTGAAAGAAATTGGTCACCATTAATAGTCACATTATTTGGCTGAAAATGTTATCTTTTGGTAGTTATAACTCCTAGTAATTTCTTGATTAATCCCTCAACCCCCAAGCGGCATGCGCCTGCCGCGATAACAATTGATTTCAATTGTGTCTGGAATAACTCACGATCGAGGGATTAAGGCATACAAATTGTCTCTCAAGTAATTACTTGTAGTCAAGTAATTACTTTTACTTCTTTTTAAATACGGGGGTTAGTCCTAGTAAACTACTTTCTAATCTATAAAGTTATATATCACATTATACATTACGTCAACTCAATCAGAATGACGGTGTCGTTGCTTATGTTAACTATATTCTTCAAGTCCATATCGCTGAACCGAATTTGACACATGCATCAGGAATTCAGATTACCTGTGCTAATTGCATTTACGTGTATAAGAAGAAAAATGTGAATTCTTAAAAAGATAGTATTACCTACCTCGGCTACTTAATCAGTAAAGACGGTTTAAAAACAAGTTCAGAAAAGGTTTATACTGTAATAAACGCACCTGAGCTTTGCAATACTACGGAGTTAAAGAGTATATCATAGTACAAAAGGAAGATTTTTTATTATAAGTAATTATGTTACGTTTTATTTTGATCTCAAATTTTGATTTGTATTGTTTGTACGATTAAAAGGCTATTATTTTTATTCGATAGTATAAAGTACAGCTACTGCCAATTTTAATATCATTTGTAAGTAAAAACTTTTTAGTAACCAACTTATACTCGTATATATTTTAAATTTTAATGAAACTAACAACATAGATATCGTCTTGCTTGGTCCATCCATCCATGAGTAAATATTAATAAGTAAATACCTTTTGTTACTACAGTTTTAGTTTCTATTCCTAAGCTTAAACCTAATATTAGTGTGCGTTGCTTATCACAACAACAGTAACTCAGTACTTATTCCTGATAAACTAAGCAATCTAACAGTAACTCAGTACTTATTCCTGATAAACTAAGCAATCAACCGTGTAGTGCCGGCACATATAAAGAATAGCACTACCCCCTCTCTTCCCGTGGGTGTCGTAAGAGCCGACAGAGGGAAAACTGCCATCAGGAGATGGGCAGCAGCGTCTCCTAGAAGCATCAGGCCATACTGCGATCGCCAACCCGCCTGCCAAGCGTGGCGATTATGGCAAACCCCCCCAAATATGAATACACCGCAAAGAATTCGGCCCCCAGTCCCCGGCGGCCCCGCTAGTCCTAGCTATGGCAGCGGCTATGGTAACGGCGGGGCAGGGGGTGCTAAGAATCCCCGGGTAAGATCCGGCTGCCAACAACGACGACTCGACCTGGCAACATATAACACGCGCACACTGAGGCTTGACGCGAAGCTCGTAGAGTTGGAAGAAGCAATTGGTAAGTTACATTGGGATATCATTGGGCTATCTGAAGTCCGAAGAGAGGGAGAGGACTCTATAACCCTGCAATCCGGTAACTTACTATACTACCGGGAGGGCGACCAACAGTCCCTAGGTGGTGTCGGGTTCATCGTCCACAAGTCCCTTGTCAACAACGTGATTACTATCGGAAGTGTTTCGAGCAGGGTAGCGTACTGTTACGGGCTGGGTCAGGCTCGACTTTTTAAAAAAAAACTATTTAAATTCCCCACAGTAGTTATTTATTAAATTAAAACCCACAATTATTACAAAATATAAAAAGAGAAGTATTACGTCCGCGACGGTCCAATCCCAACTAATTAGCAACCGCGATAATTTATTATGGAAAGCTCGGTCTTCTATTGCATTGACGTCAATGCAATAGGAGCGCAATCTAAGCACTTTTATTTTTAATATTCAAGCGGGTTAATTCCGATATAACAACCCCCCTGTTAAGATCTCTCATCACATCTCTAGGGATGAGAGATTAAAATTTTAACTTCGTTATTTGGACCGGCGAAGAGTACAAAAATTAAACTTATATCTAAGAATAGCATTAACATATTAGTTTTCACGTTATGTCAATTAAACATTTAGGTAGTAAAGACACAGAAAAAGATGAACTATAACATATTTTTTAAAACATATAATTAACACACAAATGGAATAGAGGTCTAAGATGTCAAAATGAAATATAATTTATTTTGGAGATACAATTATATTCCTCTTAATAGGAATTGGTGTAGTTTGAATAACAAATTCTTCAGAAGATGAACAATCTTCGATTTCTTTAATATTCTGAGTATTTTTAGTGGTTTTTGTATTGTTACACTGATTAAATATTTTAATACAACATGGAGTACAATTATTTCTTTTACAAAGGGCTTTCCTATTTTTATATAAAATGTAGAGACAGATAATAGCACTAAGAATGTAACTTACAGAGATATAATGGATGCCATATTTATTTAAATGAGACGGAGATTCAAATTGTCTCAGGTCTTCTTCAAGTGAGTTGAGATGTACACTGGCTCTTAACAGTGAGTCCAGGCTGTCAGTGTTATCTAACTTTGAGAATGGTAGTTTGCTTAAAGTTTTATTATGTTTAATTTTTTCACAACAATCATCTATGACTATGTTAAAGTTGGAAATGGCATTCGATACATTTCTAATAATAGTGTCACCGGTAGCAACGAACTGTAAAGTTTTATAAAATGCTCTACAATCCTTTGGTAGGGTCAGGATTCCTGTGCCGAATAATATTACTTCTAGACTTTCGAGTTGGTTACTGCAAGTGACGTGACCTTTACCGGGGTCTGATTGAACAAAAATCCATCGATTATTACTTAACTTATGAAATACCTCTATTTTACCACGTAGTAACTTAACGCTACAGCTTTCCGGTAACTTATCAACTATCTCTGTTAAAAGAGTCGTTTCGCAAGTAGGATTTGCGATTGTAGAATGAATGTTCACTAATTCGCACACATAACACTTTTCACTGATCACTTTGCACTGGTTTATGTCTTCAATCAATGAGTAAAACATATGATCACCTGTTATCGCTAAATATGATGTGCTAGGCGCAATGAGTGCAAACGTGTCGGGCTTCGAGATATCATATGGTGTAGGTAGTGGAATGACGTTATAAAGGTTATAGGTTTGGGGCAGCACTAAGGGAATATTTATTATAATAATTATTTTGTTATTATGATAAAAGCAAATTAACTTAGAAATATCTATCAGTTCATGTATATTTTGCAAGGTCAATGATACTGGAAGTTCAGAATGCTTTGGAAGGCTGTTCCTGTGTTTGTCTAATTCATTATATAGCTGATAAGGACTTAGTACAGTAGGATGCAGGACATTTAACTTTGCAAATAGGATAGCATTATTAACATCGTCTATGTCAAAGGATAAAGTTAAGATAATTGATTCTAGTGAATTTAATAGAGAATTAATTTGAGATTTAATCTCAAGCTTATCATTGTTATTTGAAACATTTTCTAAAATCGTATGGATTGTTTCCATGTTCCTCATGAGATGCTGTTCGTTTTCATTAACCTTTGAAATAGAGTTATTAAATGATGATATTGTAGATTTGATAACATGAATGTTGTCTTTCATAAGGTATGCTAACTTTTTCTCGTCTGACTGTACATCATCAATAGCTTGAGTGAATTTAACAGCGTCTTCTGAATCTAGAGTGCCAAAAAATGTTTTTAGGAGTGTACCGCCGAAGTCGATGAGACCTCTTCTTACACGCCTATTGGGTTTCTCATCAGATAGTAAGTAAGATACGGAAGAGAATTTATTCACATTATTAAGATGTTGATTTCTTAACGCTGAGAGTGAATTTGCGCAATCAGAGTTAATCTTTGAAGATGAAAAAGAGTTACAGAACACGCTTATCTTTTCAATCAAGAACTCGACCTTGTCGAGATTTGGGTTAATATGACCTATGTCTAGATAAGTAACAACTTTCCAATTACTATTAGTAAATTTAACATCAAATAATTTATCGTAGTACAGCCCTGTGCTGGATACTATTGTTGTGACGTAACTGCACACCGACGTTTGTGCTGACCTGCAATAAAATATACGTAGTGTTGAGGTAGGTCTTTTGTTTATTATGACGTATTATCTGCTGCCAGTTTGATTTCGTCATAATGGTGACGTATGTGTTTGCGATTAACAAGTACAGTTACGGTGTGGTTGCCATTTAATTTAATGATTTTAAATGGGCCTTTCCACACTGGAGATAACGCTTTATTTTGTTTGTGATGACAACGAATATAGACCATGTCACCGACATTATATTTGATTGGTTTAGTACGCGAGTCGTAATAAGTTTTTGACCTTTCTTTTGACGATTGGATATCCTGTAGGGCCTTCAGGCGGCAGTAATAGAGCCTGTGGTTAAGAGCGCGGATGTAGTCAGTATATGTGTTTGTATCGAGGGTGTCCATACTAGAAGGGATGTAGGGTTTAAAACCAAATAATAATTCTAAGGGTGAGAATCCGGTCGTGCTATGGATATTTGAGTTGTATGCGATCATCGCGCTAGGGACATATAAATCCCAAGTGTGCTGGTTATCATTGATGTAGGACCTGAGATATTCTTTAAGGGTGGAATGGCTTCTCTCAAGAGCGCCGCATGTTTGGGGATGATAAGGGGATGCAAATATGTGTTTGATTCCGAATAGTTTTTCTAGTTGCTTAAATACTTCGGAGCAGAAATTAGTACCTTGATCAGTTACGATCATCTTAGGGATGCCCATGTGTGAAATATAATTAACAAATGATTTGGCTGTTTCTTCAGCGGAACAAGACTGCATAGGGTAAGCTTGAGAATATTTTGTTAGGTCGTCCTGTAAGGTGAGTATGAACTTGTATTTATATTCGTGTGTTTCAGGTAGCGGACCAACGAGGTCTAGAAATACTTTTTCATTGGGACGAGTAGCTGCGGAGGTTACTATCATGGGAGCACGGTTAATCTGTCTTAAAGGTTTGTTAATTTGGCAAGAGCGGCAATTTTTTACATATTCTTCAATATCTTGACGCATGTTTTTCCACCAGTACTGAGACTTGATTCTGTCAAACATACGAGAAATACCGGGGTGTCCGGCTGAAAGGGAGTCATGATTATCTTTAAGAATTTGTTTAACTTCGTCTGGCGTAGGGTATTGAATGGAATTGTGATAGATATTCACTTTTATTCCAGTATTATGAAACAGAAATGATATAATATTGTATATTTTCGTGAACGATAATTTACAAAAAGGATCTGTGAAATCTGATATAGCGAATTCTCTTTCTTCCATGTACCAATACTTGATCATATCGCGATAGTCTCGGAGGACATTGAAGATGTCCTTGTAAGTCATTTCATCATAATGATTGAGCCGAACAAATAGGTGAGTATATACATGTTTGTCATTGGATGTGGAATAATAGGTATTTAGTTCGCGTTCGATTTCGCGAATGTTAGGATCACTTGTAGACAAGTTAATAAAGTCTAGACAGTAAGGGACTGACTCATCAAGGTCGACTGACGTCGGGTATGCGATAAGACGGCATTTGGCCTTGAGTAGGGACTCGTTATGTTCTTGAATTACAGTGTCGTAAGAAACATCTGTTTGTTTAGATATTTGAAGGAATTGCTCGTATGTCTCGGAGAGCGAAGGTAAGTTGTGTGAGTCATCATTGTCTGTATCAGTTACTTGCGTTGGGTTACAAGACATTGAGTCTGTGTCAGGATTATTTGTTATTGCGTTTATAGGGATTCGAGATAGCGCATCTGCGTTGGAATTTAACCGGCCTTGTTTATAGACTATCTCATAGTCGTATTCTTCTAATTTAAGACGCCATCTGATGAGTCGGGAGCCAGGATCTTTAACGTTGAATAGCCATACAAGGGGCCTATGGTCTGTGACAATACGGAATTTACGACCATATAAATAAGGTCGGAACGTCTTTACGCCAAACAAGATAGCTAGGAGCTCTTTTTCTATGGTGGAATAATTACCTTCGGCTTTATTTAAGACTCGTGACGCATAAGCGATAGGTTTGTCCTTTCCTATTTCACCCTGTGACAAAATGGCGCCAACGGCATGATTTGAAGCGTCGGTGGTTAAGAGAAAAGGTTTAACATGGATGGGAGCGGCATCTTTGGTATTGATGGAATGTTCGATGGCATTAGTGCATGATAGAGGTTCGCCTTCTAAGTGAAATATATCGGTGTAATTCGAGCAGCATTCTAAAAGAGCGCTTTTTTCTTCATTATTAAGATGGGAAGTTCTTATGAGATTAAGGACTCTTTGATCTCTTTGAGATGAATGTTGTTGGTGGATGTTATAAGAATGCTCAACAGGTATTGAAGATTGGCTATCAAAGGGCTCTAGGTGAACGAAATAGTCTTGTATAGTTATTTCAGAGTCTGTGGTGTTAAGTACTGAAATATTAACTCGTTTATTCGGTTTTATTTTGACAATAGAGTTTGCGAGGATAACCCCGTCTGAAAACTGGTGATCGAGAACTAAGCCTTCAGTAATGTTTAGTAGTTCACGTGGCGGTTTAGACAGAGGACATTCGATGACGGTTTCGGACCGTGGAGGTATAACGTACGTGGTTTGGTTAAAATAGAATGGCAGAGAATGGCCTTGAATGATTAGACAGTTTTGAGAGTATTGAATATCAGCATCTAATTCTTTTAAAAGGTCACTTCCGAGGATCCCGTCATATTTAAGATTAGTGTTATCATCGATAGCATGAAATTTAAATGTCAGTTTAGCGGGTTGAATTGAGTTATTTGACTGGCCTTGAAGTTGTAATAGTAATGATCCTAGAGTTTCGCAAGAAGAATCATTGTTACTAAGGCCCTTAAGTATTATTTTTTCGGGCGAAAGTAAGGGTTTGGTATCTAGATTTGTGATTTTCAGGATACTGACAGTCGAACCGGTGTCAATCAAGAAACAAAGTGGTTTTTGAGCGTATTTCGTTTTAAGAAATATATGAGGTAGTGAAATTTTGCTTAAAGAATTGATTTCATGCACTGGTATCGACTTATTAGTTTTATTAGTGTCAACGGAACTCGGCTTAGGAGATTCCGGAAGAGTCGTAGAAGATGAGGGTTTGTCAAGACTCGGTGACTTAGAAGATCCCAGAGGGGTCGACCGAGGTTTATTTTCAGAGAGACTCGGTGACTTAAAAGATCCCAAAGGGGTCGACCGAGGTTCATTTTTTGAAAGAATCGGTGACTTAAAAGATCCCAGAGGGTTCGACCGATGTTTATTTTCAGAGAGACTCGGTGACTTAAAAGATCCCAAAGGGGTCGACCGAGGTTTATTTTTAGAATGACTCAGTGATCTGAGGAATCCCGACGGGGTCGACTGAGTATCTTTTTTAGAAGGGCTCAGTGACTTAGAAGAATCCGAGGGGGTCGACTGAGTTTTAGGGTCTTTATAGAATGTATTAGTGCCTGAATTAGTCGAATTACAGTGGCACGAAACCGTAATCCGATCATTTAGTTTAAATCATTATCATATTCATAATCAGACTCGCCGACTTGTTCGCACGGTAATTGATCCGGTGTCGGTGACGAAGTCGACGACGACGGCGGTTCCTCAAAAGAAACGTGAACCGGCTTATTCATTTGATTCTTATTATGTTCATTAAACTGGCGTTTTCTACATTGGCTTATATCGTGGCCTTTTATTTTGCAATATCTACAGAAAGGCGAGCTATACTGGGAATTATTAATTGAAGATTGACTTAGCTGGCCAACACGTGGCTGAACCATGTGTTTAACATTTCGGCAGTCAGTTTCGGTATGCCCTGACCTTCCACAAATTTTACATTTAGCTTTAAGAGCGGCTGAGGTTTTATAAAGGAGGTTTTGAATTTTCTCTTCCTCCTGGGCAATATTTATAGCATCATTAAGTGATTTTGGGTTTCTACACCTCACGTTATTACTTAGTCGTGGATGTAACCCTAAATTAAAAGTATATAAAGCGAGATCTTCCGTCATTGCTATGCGGCCGGATAGATCCTTTTTCAAAGTATCAGAGTTATGAATTTCCGATTGAAGGTCGGTTAAACAACTCTCTATGCGAAGGGCGAATTCTGCCACTGATTCATTTGATTGCTGTTTACATGATTGCAAATCTAAAAGTAAATGATTATAATGCTTCCTTTCTCCAAAGTTTTGTTTAAGAAATCCCTTAAGGGTTTCAAAATTGTCAAAAATTTTATTAGAACAGGCAATTTGTGCTTTGCCTTCAAGTTTAGCAATAATATATTTTAAAAGTAGGACTTTTTGACTAGGCACAGCGAGATCTAATGCATTCTGGCAGTTAGTAAGAAAAGCCGTAAGGGTTTCACGGTCACCCTTGTATGAGCTGATAAAATTACATAAAACTTGAATTGGGAATGGTTCTAATGACAAAATTTCGGCAGCTGCGTTCTTTTTAGAATCACAGGCTTTAGTGTCAGTCATTTTGTATGTTTAATAAATAACACAACACGTAAGTAAAGAATAAGAGTAGTAAGTATTAACAATTATAATGTAAGATTTAGTTTTAAAACGTTATGATTAAGATAAAGTAAGTAGGTTTAAGAAAAAGGTAAGTACCAATGATATATCGAACAACGTTTTGATTTATAGAAAAAATAAAATAAAAATAGCGATAACAGTTAATAAAATGTTTCACTTACAGGATTGTCAGCAGGATCACGAACGGCGATGTCATCATGGCGTTGGACTGCGTGTAGCAGGTTGACAGGTATTCGAAGAACGGGCAGCACGGCAGCCCCACGGACGTGAAGATGATGGGGTACTGGCCGGCAGGCTTCAATATACAGGGAAGATTGAGGTCGCGCTCGTGGCGACGAAAATGAAGAGTGGCCCACGCTCTTGGCGGGCGGCTGGAACTGGTGACAGCGGCGGCTCGGCGGCTCACCGACTGGTTGATCGTCTTTTGGATGGCCTGTCAGCAGGCTCCGACCAGGAGGCTTACTGTCGTGACAAGGCTGTGACGACGATGTGGAAACTTGTCGAAGCTGTGGCTCCGGAGTTGGGCTGGCTGGAACTACTGGAGTCTATTGCGCGGTACGCGTATGAGATACCAGCGTGAGAGACGACGATTTTGCCGCTGGTATCCCACTTCTGACACCACTGTTACGGGCTGGGTCAGGCTCGACTTTTTAAAAAAAAACTATTTAAATTCCCCACAGTAGTTATTTATTAAATTAAAACCCACAATTATTACAAAATATAAAAAGAGAAGTATTACGTCCGCGACGGTCCAATCCCAACTAATTAGCAACCGCGATAATTTATTATGGAAAGCTCGGTCTTCTATTGCATTGACGTCAATGCAATAGGAGCGCAATCTAAGCACTTTTATTTTTAATATTCAAGCGGGTTAATTCCGATATAACAGTACCTGATACTCAGAATATCGAAACGATATTCGCTGAATGTCATTCAGGTTTACGCTCCGACCTCGAAACATGACGATGTCGAAGTGGAGGCTATGTATGAGGAGATCTCTAAAGCCATGCATAGCTTTAAAACCCACTACACGGTTGTGATGGGGGATTTCAATGCGAAGTTGGGGCAACGTTGCGGTAATGAGTTGAGAATGGGGAAATTTGGATTTGGGCAACGGAACAAAAGGGGTCAGATGCTGGCAGACTTCATGGAGAGGGAGAACCTCTTTATGATGAACTCCTTCTTCAGGAAGCCCGTAAGCCGCAAATGGACCTGGATCAGCCCGGACGGTAAAGTCAAAAATGAGATCGATTTTATCATGTCAACGAAGAAGCACATATTCGATGATGTCGCTGTGATCAACGCTGTTAAGACAGGAAGCGATCACCGCATGGTCAGAGGCACATTGAATATCGACGTAAAGCTTGAAAGAGCGCGACTGATAAAATCCACGCTCCGACCAATACCGGCTCAAATTCAAAACCCCGAGTGTTTTCAGCTCGAGCTTCAAAACCGTTTCGAAGCCCTTGAGAACAGCATCGATGTGGACGATCTATACAACATGGTGGTGGATACTGTCCGTACGGTAGGGTCTGAGTACTTTCAAACCCGCCGTCCCAAATCAAAGAAACTCTCCAGTCAGACTCTCCTACTCATGGATCAGAGAAGCGAAATGAGGCTACAGGACTCAGCGGATGCCCATCGCTATCGGCAACTCAATAGACAGATATCGAAGTCTTTGAAGAGCGACCTTCGTCAATTTAATACCCGACGTATTAAAGAGGCCATTGAGCGGAACAAAGGCTCCAAAGTGTTCGCCAGAGATCTGTCTATTGGGCAAAGCCAATTGACGAGGCTGAAAACTGAGACAGGTAGCATCATTACGTCAACACCTGAAATCATGAGGGAGATTGAGAGTTTCTATGGACAGTTATACTCCACGAAACCACCTGTTGAAAGCAAGGCTAAAGAACCTAGAGCCAAGCTTACCCGACACTATTCTGAAGATATCCCGGACGTCAGCCTGTGCGAGATTAGAATGGCTCTCAAGCAGCTTAAAAACAACAAGGCGGCGGGTGATGACGGAATCAAATGTAAAGAACGCAAAGACATCGTGTCGCTTTCAGTTGAGCGAACTATTGAGCTAGCATGTGTTGAGCTGGAACAATTTATAATAATTAGCGTGTATAGCCCCCCCAAATCTAATTACCATATTTTTGAATCCACTATGGATGAGGCTCTGAGAAGGCTATCAAAATCGTGTAAAAAAGTAGTTGTATGCGGTGATTTCAACGTTAATATATTAGAAGACACACAAACGTCCACTCAATTTCTTAATCTCTTCAAGTCATATGATTTAATAAATCTTTTCAATGAACCTACCAGGGTAACGCCCACGTCGGCTACTTGCTTAGATAATATTTTTTGTAATGGTAAAGTGTTAAAAAAAAACATATTGAATTGTCTAACTTCAGACCATAGTGGACAGGAAGCATCATTTGAGCACCATCGTGTCCCAAACATAGTAGATTATGTGTATAGGCCGGTTACTATTAATAAAATAGACAGATTTAAAGCAAAAATTGAAAATGGTGTTAATTTACTAAAGCCTGGTAGTCAGAATGTTGATCAATTATATGAGGGCCTTTTTGGTTTGGTAAAAAATGAATTTGATAATCATTTTAAGCAGAAAAAAGTAAAAATCAACAAACAGAATTGTAAGTTTAATGAATGGGCTACACCTGGTATTTACAAAAGTAGAAAAACATTATATGATTTGTATAGTCTAAAAGCTGAATCTCAAAACCACAACATTATAGACCATGTTAAAAAATACTCCAAATTATTTAAAATAGTATGCGCCAAAGCAAAGTCAATTTATCTTCATAATTTAATTTCGGCTTCCAAAAATAAAGCGAAAACTACTTGGAATATTATAAATAAAGAAACATGTAGACTAAAACCAAGCAATCCTGCTTACTCTCTCAAATTAGGGGATAAGTTAATAAACACGAGCACAGAGGTTGCGAATACATTTGAGAATTTTTTTTCAAACATAGCTTCCTCCACTACTGAAGGGCTTGCTTCTTCCGCTGATCTAGCTGAATCCCTTCTCAAGTCGGCTGTCGATGAGTGCAAATTTTCATTTAATTTTAGACATATAAACCCTGATTTAATTATAAAAACTTTTAGAGAATTGAATATGAAAAAAACTGAAGATCTTTGGGGAATTTCCGTTCATATTATCAATACAATTATAAATTCAATAGCCCCTCATCTCGCAATAATTTTCAACAAATGTATTGATGATAGACAGTTTCCAACTTTAATGAAGTTTAGCAAAATTATTCCATTATTTAAATCCGGCGAGAAATGCGATCCCGCTAATTTTCGACCAATATCTATCTTGCCAGTACTAAGTAAAATATTTGAAAAAATTATGTTTAGTCAACTTTTATCGCACTTTAATTTGAATAAATTATTACATCACAATCAATATGGATTCAGGAAAGGTAGAAATACCACTGATGCGGGAGTAGCACTTCTAAAACACGTATTCGAAGCTTGGGAGAGTAGGTTAGATGCTATAGGTGTTTTTTGTGACCTGTCAAAGGCATTTGATTGTGTGGACCATAAAACGTTAATTAAAAAACTCAGACATTATGGTGTTTCGAATGATTCGTTAGATTTAATTAACTCATATCTCACAGGTAGAACACAAAAAGTTTGCATTGATGGAACTGAGTCTTCAGGGTCGGCCCTTATCATGGGTGTCCCTCAGGGATCAGTATTAGGACCCTTGCTATTTTTAATATACATTAACGACCTTCCATATTATATGTATAATCTTTGTGAGATGGTATTGTTTGCAGATGACACTTCAATAATTTTTAAAATTAAGAGGGGCGAATTATCATTTGACGATGTTAACAATACCCTCTCTAAATTATTGCATTGGTTTGCTACGAATAATCTTTTGCTTAATGCAAGAAAAACAAAATGTGTTAAATTTACTTTGCCTAATGTAAGGTTTTCCGCCACAAATGTTATTGTAAAAGATGAGCCATTAGACACAGTAGACTCCTCTACCTTTTTAGGTATAACTGTAGACTCTCGACTGCAATGGGGTGCTCATATCAGGTCTCTGTCTGGAAGACTTAGTTCTGCTGCTTATGCTGTGCGAAAGATAAGAAAATTGACTGATGTTGGAACGGCAAGATTAGTATATTTTAGCTACTTTCACAGTATAATGTCATACGGTATTTTGTTATGGGGCTCAGCGGCAGATATTGAGTCTATTTTTATATTGCAAAAACGTGCTGTGCGGGCTATTTACGGCCTTAGACCCCGTGACTCTCTAAGAGAGCTATTCAAAGAGATCAAAATACTAACAGTTGCATCTCAATACATTTTCGAAAACATTATGTACGTCCGTAAAAACCTCGAATTTTTTGTCAAAAATAGAGACGTACACAATTTCAATACCCGAAATAAAGATAAACTTGCCGTTCCAGGATTCAGACTGCGAAAAGTAGGTAATTCGTTCATGGGAAATTGTATCCGTATTTTCAATAAATTACCACTATCAATTGCTGACCTCCCTGTACATAAATTCAAATCATATATCAAAGTTGTTTTAATGAAAAAGGGCTATTACACTATTGATGATTATATAAATGATAGGAACGTTTGGCTTTAAATTGTATCAGCTCGCACTGGCATATATCTTATGTAAACATGTTTATTTAAAAAGAGGCTGACAATAGTGACCGAGTTTCTTGCGCTGCTTCTTCTCGGCACTAGCCCACATTTGTCCCGAAGCAGTGGTAGGTTAAATATTGGGACGTGTAAAAGCGCCTCCAGGGGCCTATTTGCAGAAATAAAACTGATTTTAACTGATCACAACAGAGCTCCTTAGAGCGGGCGGTAAGCCGGTACTTAAGGTCCTCCAGAAGCTCTTTAATTCTGTCATACTCGAGGGCAAAACGCCAAAGGCATGGGGCAGAAGCGATGTGATGCTGTTCTTCAAGAAGGGTGACAAAACTCTCTTGAAGAACTACAGACCCATCTCGCTTCTGAGCCATATCTATAAGTTGTTTTCGAGAGTCGTTACGAATCGTCTCACTCGCAGGTTCGACGACTTCCAACCTCCCGAACAAGCCGGGTTCCGAAAAGGCTATAGTACCATAGACCACATTCATACGCTGCGGCAAGTTATACAGAAGACCGAAGAGTATAACTTGCCACTTTGCTTAGCGTTCGTGGACTATGAGAAAGCCTTTGATTCGATTGAGACCTGGGCAGTGCTGCAGTCTCTCCAAAGGTGCCAAATAGACTACAGGTACATCGAGGTACTAAAGTACTTATACCAAAACGCCACCATGTCGGTCCGATTACAGAACCAGAGCTCTAATCCGATCCAACTACAGCGAGGTGTGAGACAGGGAGACGTTATTTCTCCGAAACTGTTCACAGCTGCGTTGGAGGATATTTTCAAGCTTCTGGACTGGAAAGGACGCGGCATCAACATCAATGGCGAATACTTAACACACCTGCGATTTGCCGATGATGTAGTTCTTATGGCTGAGACCTTGGAAGACCTGAACATTATGCTCGAAGATCTCGGTAATGCTTCTCAAAGAGTGGGTCTTAGGATGAACATGGACAAGACGAAAATCATGTTAAATGCCCATGTTGCACCCGCTCCAGTTAACGTTGGGAACATTGCACTCGAAGTTGTTGACCACTATGTTTACCTGGGACAGATAGTCCAGTTAGGTAAGTCCAACTTCGAGAAAGAGATCTCTCGTCGAATCCAGCTCGGATGGGCAGCGTTCGGGAAGCTCCGGCATATATTCGCGTCCGAAATACCTCAGTGTCTCAAGACGAAAGTCTTTGACCAGTGTGTGTTGCCAGTAATGACCTATGGGAGTGAGACGTGGTCGTTTACTATGGGTCTCATAAGAAGGCTCAAGATCACCCAGCGAGCAATGGAGAGAGCGATGCTTGGTATTTCCCTACTCGATCGAATCAGAAATGATGAGATCCGCAGGAGAACTAAAACAACCGACATCGCTCGAAGGATTGCATCGTTGAAGTGGCAGTGGGCGGGACACATAGCGCGGAGAATCGATGGCCGTTGGGGCGGAAAGGTTCTCGAATGGCGACCGCGTACCGGACGACGTTCCGTGGGCAGGCCCCCTACAAGGTGGACCGACGATCTGATCAAGGTCGCGGGAAGCCGCTGGATGCGGACAGCACAGGACCGATCGTTGTGGAGATCCTTGGGGGAGGCCTATGCCCAGCAGTGGGCGTCGTTCGGCTGATATGATGATAGTAAGGTTGTTCGTTTCAGGCTAGATATAAAAGGTATTTTCTCATTTTAAATCGTTCTAATGAATAAAAAGCTAATTAAGTAAAGAACATACAAATGCTTTATTTGTGTTATAAATACGTTTCAACAATCACAATTAGGAAAGCTTAAAAAACACGAGTCAGGAAAACATAAAAATGCGCTAAAACTTTAGGCGCCATTTACTCCAAACTGTGCAAATCATACTTACTGCCGATATCGCTAGCACGGCGGAATATAGCTCAATGATTCACAGAATCACAGGTCAGTTACACCTATTCTACTTTCTATTATTGAAATGTTTATTTTTGTTTTAAAAATATATTTTTAACTTTTTTGTTATGTACAATTTGTTTATTACTATAGTTTTAAGACATCCACCAGACTCCCCACACCTTACTCCAATAACTGAGAACCATTTTTTTCGAAATTTGTATAATTTCTTGCAAGGGAAAAATTTCAACTCCGATGAGGCAGTACAAACCGTCTTCAAATTTTTTTTTTATTGATTGCCGTCCGATTGTTTTTTTTAGTTAAGTGATTAATGAACTACCCATGAGATGGCAAAAGTGCATAGATAACAATGGTACATACTTTGATTAAATAAATAGGTATATTTTATTAAAAAATATTTGACTAAGTTCCTCCCATTTTTTTTATTACAAGTCTTACGTAAGTTCCTTCCATACCAAACTACAACTTCATAATTAGGTAAGGACCTAATATTTTTCGCGGTCTATCTAGAGTCAATACTTAGATAATGCTCTAACTAAGGTCAAGAGTCAAGAAGACGCATATTTGTAGCTTACCGTATTTTTTTTATAATTTTACCAAACGATATTTGAAAAAGTATAAAATAAAAATTAAAACAAAAATAAAAAAAAACTGAATTCACTTTTATAGACAAATCATCATGACATGAAACTTTTACTAGCTATCAATAATAATAAGATGAAGTCTTTTTGTGGAAAATTAAACGAAATTAGGCAAATTTATAAGTTATAGTTTTAAATACAATAAAATTAATTTTATGATGTAAACTAACTAACTAATAAATGAAGAAATATTAATAAGTAAATACCTTTTGTAACTACATAAAAATGCACAAAAATTTTAGACGTCATTTACTCCAAACTGTGCAAATCATACTTACTGCCGATATCGCTAGCACGGCAGAATATAGCTCAATGATTCGCTCACAGCATCACAGCAAATATTCCACTTTCTATTATTCAAATGTTTATTTTTGTTTCAAAAACATATTTTTACTTTTTTGCTATTACAAGTTGTATATTAGTATAGTTTTAGGTAGATATACATACTATATGTCCAAGCAAAAAAAAAACATCTGAATTCACTTTTATATACTAAATCATCATTACATAAAACTTTTACTCGCTGTCAATAATAAGACGACGTCTTTTTCTGGAAAATTAAACGAAATTAGGCAAATTTATAAGGTACAGTTTTAAATACAATAAAATTCATTCAAATTTTGAACTAACGCATTAAAAAAACTTTCAACATTTTCGTCTCTGCTTGTGAAAAGAAAAAAAAATTAGGAGAGATACGAACATGCGATTTGTAGGATGTATGCTAGACTTGTTCGCCATAACACCAAGGTGATTGTTATCGAGCAAGTCGAATAAACAGGTTCTATGCTTCTTTAGAAAAATGTAAGCCGGAAAGCGCGACACGTCCACCTAGCATCAGGCATCAGCCTGCACTAATCAGTACACGGCCGCTCACGCACACATGCATGCGTTCCATCAACTTTCATCCCAGAAAATGAGAATTAGCGATTTCCGGAAAATGCATACATTCAATTAAAAAACTGGAACTGTATTATAAGAGCTTGTCGTTTATTATACAATATATCAAAAGATTATAATGATTACGTGTATTTTACTAGGACTTAAGTGAGTTATAAATTTTTTTAGAGGCATGTTCATGATTTTTTTCTATCGAGTAAAATTAGTTGTATCGTGTTTTGAGAACAGTATTATACTAAAGTATATCCTGAAGACTAACATATATTTTTTGGCTTGGTTTTTTGGAGTCTGACATAGATTTATGTACATTATAAAACTCGCGTTTAGCTCTACTAGTCGCCTTAAATGAATAGTATAGGCATAGGCATTATATGCAAATCCCTTTTGCAGACAAATGAAAAAAAAAAAACATTGTGATTATATGTATAATAAATAAATTTAAAAGTAACTGTTGTGTAAATAGTGTAGGCATAAATAGGTATAGATAAGGGTTATATCCAGCAGTGGACTGCTATTTGGCCATGATGATAATGATGATAATGACTGAAAAGAAAATATGTTCGGTCTTATTTTTTAAATCAATCGGAATCATCATCATTAACTTTGCTCTCACATTATTACGCGTCGTCATTCTATATTTATTTATTTATGTTTTATATTTATAGTATTTATTTAGTATAAGTAGTTGTTCTAGTATTTAGTTTATATATGAAAGGTACTATTTGTAGTTTATTGCCCTTTTTTTTATCTTATAATTATTGTTACATAAGTTTCATTTAGTTTTGTCTGTCGCACCGCCTACACAACTTTTCTGCTTAGTCCAATGGTCGACTGGGAGAGAATGCCACATGGCATTAAGTCCACCAATTGTACATTTATAATTTTTTTGTGCAATAAAGTTTTAAATAAATATAATAGTGATAACTTTTAATTTTTTAGGTTCAAGATCCAAATGCAAAACGGAACCATGTGAACCCAGTGGGATTCAGACCGACTGCTCTCAGCAAAATTACAGAGAAAAAACGTTCTGACAAAGGAAAATTTGTGAAGAAAGTAGAAGTAGCAAGGAAGAATAGAAAAATGGTGTTGGATAAAAAAAGAAAAGCAAAGTCCATTAGAAACACCTTTGATTTGGACTTATGGGGACAAGTGTGTAAGTGTGATCTCATTTATCTTGTACTTTTATTAAAACTTTCCTAAATTCTATGTTACAATTTCCTGTTCAATTCTCAATTGAGTCAATATAATTGATATTTTCAAGTAAATATGCATCATAATTCTACGAAACACTTCCGGTGAAAGTGGGCCTATATTTGAAAATATTACTTTTAAAAAAAAAACTTTTATGATAAAATTGACTGTAAACTGTGGTACTAAAGTGCACTGCCAACCAAATAAGTTCAATACTTCCATTTTAGCATTATCTCATTAGATAATTCTTGCATTTTTTCACTAGTACCAGAAGCTAAAGGAATACCAGAGACACTCTGCGACGATTTCATCCCTCCAGAGGCTCAGCTGCACAATGTGTTACCACAAAAGCGACTAAGGCCCAAACCACCGCTTCCTAAGACTGTAGTCACCAGGTCCGCCGTTGACACTCCACACCCGGGCATCAGTTATAACCCTAGTTTTAAGGTATGTTAATAGGAGTAACTCATAGTCAGGGCTGGCCAGCCCATACGGCGAACGGAGCAGTCGCTCCAGGCGCCAAATCCTAGAGGGCGCCTAAATGGTAAAGAAAAAATAAAAGAAATTTCTTTTTTTGTATTGCGCCTAGTTTTCAATAGGTCACTCCAGAGTATGGTCGAGATCTTCGCGTTCCATACCTACTTACTTTGCACTCACAATTGGTATAGGTATGGTATATGTGTATTAGGGGTTAAAGTATGAAATTGCCGTTTTGTATGGACGAAATCGAGAAAAGTCATTTTTCCATACTAACAATTTTTTATTTTTTTTATAAACGCCTGAACCGTTTTCGATGCAATTAAAGGTGAAAGTTAGATGGTTATAAAGCTACGCATTATAGTATTTAAATTTCTGAAGTATATAATACAAATATACTTAATTGAAGCAAGAAGGTCAGCTGACACATTGTAAGGGGTCTTTTCAACGACTTCCTTTGAAGTAATAGGCACTAGTATTGAATTTTTTTTTAGTCAAAAGTTACTTTATTTAGTTTCTGATACAATACAAAAAGAATTACGCAATAATATGACTATACTTAAGAGCTATAAACAAAATAAAAAGTGGGAAAATAATCGGTAATTTCATACTTTAACCCCTATTATTATTAGTAGCAAACAGGAGAGGCGCGCCATAATTGGATCTCGCTCCATTCTAAAATTTACTTTGGGCCGGCGCTACTCATAGTATTCCTTATCCTTACTTTAATATTATAAATCTGAATGTAAGTTTGTTTGTTACGCTTTCACGCGAAAACTACTTAACCGATCATAATGAAACTTTGTTCACAAATTCTTGAAAGCTATTAGAAGTATTAAAGGCTATTTTGCATCCCACTGTTGGGCACAAGTTTCCACACGATATAAAGTGTAGTTCACGCGGGCAGAACTGCGGGTGAAAAGCTAGTATAATAATAAAAATAGTATGTTGTTTAATATTATTACTAGCTGACCCTGCAAATTCCTACCGCCTCAGTATATTTTAATTTGATTTTATTGTGTTTTATTTTTCTTTTCTATAATTATTTATGTATTTTTTTTATTTCATAGTGACACCAACCGCCTGTCGACGTGATAACAATAAAACGTCTATTGTGTCTAGCATTTTGTCCCGGAATGTGTTAACCAATAAATGTTCTTTGTTCATTATCCTAAAGAAGCAGCATGTGGATTAGACCTCACCTAAGGTCATCCTATTAGTTAATTTATTTGGATTTGCTTTTCTAACCGTATTGAATTACTTCATTACCCAGGAACACCAAGAGTTGCTGCAAGAGGTGGTGCAACACGAACAGACGATGATGAAGCGAGAGGCCCACCTGCTTCGCGTCACCACAGGCATGTTCAGGAAGGTCACGCCCGAACAGAAAGAGGTAAGAGTTTCAACGATTATGATGAATTTACACCAACGTAATTTATTATACTCCAAAAATTATATTCCTAAAAACATTTTTAAAACTGTTTGATCTTAACAAATTGTAAAATAAGAGTGAAATCAGTTTCTCACTTGTTGGAGGTACATCATAACCAAAAACATCGATACAACTCCGCTGGCTAACAGCTATCAGCTATTGCCTTGAATAAATTGTTATACCCAAACAATGTATTGGTAATCAGAGAGCAGTCCCAGGGTAAGCAGATATTTGTGGGTTCAGGTCCCACCTAAAGCAATTGAAGTTTTATGCAATAGTATCTTCAATTTGCACCAGTAATTTATTTGCTTAAAAAACTGTTTCAAGAACCTGCATAATATTATGCTGAATAACTCACCAAAGTTTCGTACAATCTAATCAGTTTTCCTTAAATGTTCTGTACGTCTGTCCATGTGTCTGTCTAGATCGTTAATGTTAGGGACGCAAAGGGATATTAATTTAAAATTTAAACGATACACTCAGCTTAGATGTTCAATCCCTTGAAGCTGTGAAAAAAATAAAACGTTAAGTTAAGCTGTAAGCCAGCTTTAAGAATATGCTTGAAAAATTCGCACTGAGTCGCAGTGTCTCGGTGGCTTAATGGTATAGCGCCCGCCCGGCATGCGAGAAGATGCGGGTTCGAGTCCCGCCTGAGACATATTTTTTCAAGTTTATATTAGGGGTTAAAGTATGAAATTGCCGTTTTGTATGGACGAAATAGAGAAAAGTAATTTTTTAGTTTTTTTAAAAACGCCTGAATCGTTTTCGATGCAATTAAAGGTGAAATTTAGATGGGTATAAAGCTACGCATTATAGTATTTAAATTTCTGAAAATCAAAGTATATAATACAAATATACTTAATTGAAGCAAGAAGGTCAGCTGACACATTGTAAGGGGTTTTTTCAACGACTTCCTTTGAAGTAATAGGCACTAAGTATTGCATTTTTTATAGTCAAAAGTTACTTTATTTAGTTTTTGATACAATACAAAAAGAATTACGCAATAATGTGACTATACTTAAGAGCTATAAACAAAATAAAAAGTGGGAAAATAATCGGCAATTTCATACTTTAACCCCTATTATACTGATATTATAATTTCAATTTAATTGCTAAAATATCAAAGAATAAAGTAAACGTTAAGTTATCGTTAACGTGAAAAAATTTAGGCCGTTTATGCTGCAAATGCGTATATTTCGACACTTTCAAGGAAAAATCTGAACATTATACATTTGTAATTAAATCATGAAATAGTATGTTTATCTAAAGCAGGTTTTTGCAACCCGCAGCCTTACTTGCGGCCCGTACTAAACGTTTTGTAAATGAGTTTTAAATATCAAATTAAATGCATGAACGAACCATGATGAGAACTTGAGTGTCATTATATGAATTGCAACTACAAATATGACAGCTAACATACAAGAAATAGCCTGCATTTGGGTTCTCAGACTAATTTTTTTTTGCCTATGGAATATGAGTATGACCAATTATACGTTTATGGTTGGTCTAGTGGTTTAAATACCGGGCCAAGATCTCGGGGTCCCAGGTTCGAATCCCGGGTCGGGCAACAAAAAAGTTTCAAATTTTCGAACGTTGCTCGGGTTTGTGATCACCAACCCGCATTTGGCAAGCGTGGTAATTATGCCAGTACACCCATTATTGCTGTAGTAATTTAAATTCAATGATGGAGACCTTTTCCCTTCAGTGGGATGATTATAGGCTGTTACTTACTTTATTATCACAAGTGCGGCCCGCCATTATTTTATTACGCCACCTTATGGCCCTAGCCTGCCATAAGGTTGCCGACCGCTGATCTAAAGTATCATTTAGGTTAAGAAAACTTATTAGCGGTCATAATATGTACCTAAACATTTGTTAGGAACTGTCCGTGGCTAAGACACGCACTTATCCGGTTTTTTAAGTATGTTTTCTCTTCATATCTTCAGAACCAATGGCGTGAAGAGATGAGTGTCGGCTTACCCCAACCACACAACCCGGCCAACGATCCATCGGACAATGACACAGACAACGAATACAGAGCTGTCAACCCGCCCGTCAAGAACAAGAAGAAAGACCACAAGGCTAGAAGGAAACAGAAGGAGCAGTTGGTTGAGAAGGAACGGCTCAAGAGGTTGAAAATTGACAAGAGGAAGATCGCTGATTTGTACAAGTAAGTAATAATATTAAACATAATGAATATTGTTTAAGCGGACAAGATGGTGTCCGGTGATTTCCGTCTTATCAGGAAATAATTAAACATTTGAAGAGACCTACTTCAAAACAGAGTCAAGAAGCCCATTATTAGCAGTTTGTCTGCAGTACGCCTATAGACGTGCGTCCTCTACGATACAGTCAAAAGATGATAGCATAAAACGAGATTAGTATGGAAGTATAAATGAATCCTTTATAAGGTCTATTTTGATTTGTTACAATAAAAAACAAATACTTAATGTGTTTCCTATCAACTCCTTGGAGCAACAATATTTCCTAAAAATTCTAATTTGATGTTTATAGACCTACCTAGATAGGCACTGTAGCAACCCATTACAAAGTACGAGCTTGCATTGAAATCAATATAAAATAATTTTACTGTTTCTCCCCAACAATGATAGACATCTTAAAACCTGTATCTGAGCAGCTTTAACTCTTTAACTATAATTTCTATCCCGCCCGCCTGAGACATAATTTTTCAAGTTTATATACTGATATTGTAATTGCAATTTAATTGCTAAAATATCAAATAAAGTGTATAAATAGCTGTTTCATCTTAACTGACTGGCTTAAGGGTGCAAACTCCTAACATTTGATTAAGCAACGCTGGCTTACAGCGTTAAGAATATGCTTGAAAAATTCGCACTGAGTCGCAGTGTCTCGGTGGCTTAATGGTATAGCGCCCGCCCGGCATGCGAGGAGATGCGGGTTCGTGTCCCGCTTGAGACTAATTTTTCAAGTTTATATACTGGTATTATAATTTTATTGTTATTCTTCAGACTTCGCCAGCTCCAATCAAATATATCGAAGACAGAAACCCGTCAGGCTAAAGAACGCACTAGACGCGCGACCAAACGCACTGTTGAAGAAGCAACAGCGCTTCCAGCGCTTAATGCTCACAAAACACCTAAAAAGGAACCTGATTTCGTTGATCCAGAACAGCTGTCAGGCGATTTGAGGACAATCAAGTCTTCAAGTAAGTTTAGTTTAATCATTTACAAAGGTAGTCTGAGTAATGAACCCTGTGGTAGACGTATTATAGCTGATATATTATATCAACATACATGACCCGATGTATGTGCTTTTTTTTGATAGACAAAGTATAGGTTCCTGAAATACATAAATTATCTTATCTAATTTTATTTGTACCCTGTTTTTTTTTAATTTCACAAAAATACTCAGTGTGACATTGACTTTATGTACTTTTATTTAAAGGGGATTCTGATGAACAGATGAGTTAACGGGGATCCCCTAGGGGATCCTAGTGGACGAAAGGCTCAGAGTAATATAGTAAAGTGGCGTAATCTTTAAAATTTAAAAGAATTTTTGTTTAGTAATCTTGTTTGACAGTTTAAAAATTCAGTCATTTGTACATCAGATTGCATTTAATGATGGTATAGGATTGTAATTTATAACTAATCACTATTTCTAACTTTAGTCGTCATATTCTTGTAACTGATACTTCATCACTGAATTTATAGTACCAATATATGTGTCTACCAACGTAATTTACAAAAATATTTTGTAGAAGCATTGTCCATTGAAAAAATTATCTTGTAGAAGCATTATCCACCCAATCTTAAACGAAATAACGTTCACTTCCCAGCAAACCTACTCCGTGATCGGTTCGAGTCGCTACAGCGTCGCGGCGCGCTAGCCGCCTCCAAGCCCATGATGAAGAAGAAGAGGAAGGTTAAGAGCTACTTCAAGGCCGGTCACAAGGTCACAGACAAGGACGTTGAGCGGTATGTCACTAGGAGCGCAGGGAAAAAGTGACCTAATGTGTAGAGATTTAAGATGCAATGTCAGTTGCTAATTAAATAAAAAATATACAAAATATACTTGTCTCTTCTTTTAAAATAAAATAGTTCTATAGCTTTAGTTCATAGGTAAATACAAATTTGAGGTCGAAATGAAACAGTAAATATTTTCTATAAAATTTTACTGTAAAAAATCTTAACATATTTTACATTTACACCTAACCATAGTCTACTTACAAATATATTACAGCAAATTGTGGCAGTTTAACAGTACATAAGTCTAGAAATAAAATTAATGTAGGTAACTCAGTAGTTTTCAGGTTATTTTTCCTTTAAAATAGGAAAATAGTATATTTAAAAAATCTCATTAATTCTAAATATATCGAATACAAGTCTAATACTTTTTCATAACAAAACAATAAGTTAGCTACATGATATACTAAAGACCGAATGTACATGTATCAATAAATATAGTATTTATCATTGTCTAAAATAACTATCACTTTAAATGTAAATTATAAAAATCTGAATGAACACATTTAAGCGATATATTGATCATGTAACATTAGGTCTGTGTTGATCATCAATGTCTCCAATGACTGAAATTGATAATCTTTATGATTATGCAAATTTTGCATTCCTTCAGTACCATATAATAACAGCTATCTACAAACATCACAATTTTAGTTATATTTTTATTTAGGAATTGTTAGAAATTAAAAAAATATGTACATCGAATATTATTTGCTACTTTTTTGTCTAAATTTTATGTCTGATATTAAAAAGACAATTCCTAAACATCAATATAAAAAACCAATTAAAAACAATACAAAATTCGTTGAATATCAACCCCACCTAGCAGCGATTGTGTATAAAGATCTTAAAAGTTCCAAAGCTCTTGTATCCGAAGTTCCTTTCAAATCGGTGCCTTGTTCCGCTGTCCTGGCTTCGGCTTTTGGACTGTCAACATATGGCAGAGCTGTTGTTGTTACTTTAGAATCAACTGCTGTGCTTCTTGAAAAGAACTTCTTAGCTCCTCGGCGAATAGTCTGAGTTGTCTTAACTGGCACAGTTGTAATTTCTACCGCTTCTGTTGTAGTCCTTACGGTTTCAGTCGTTGAAGGGTTCGATAAAGAATTTATAGCGCTGGGGTCAAAATTCAAACTCTTACCTCTTCTTTCACTAACTTGTGTTTTCTCCTGTCTCTCAAACCTATCAGTCCTTCGGTAGTCCGTTGACTTTGTTTCGTAGTCAGGCGTCGTGGTTTGAAATTCATTTTGCTCTTCTTCCTTTGCAATTTCTTCCATATCTTTCTGCGAAACGGCCATCAGTGCCTCTAACAATGCTTTTTTGGATGCTTCGGCTGTTGTGTTGTGATCATCATCGCATGTTTGAACTAAAAGAAGGATAAGTCTCTTGACAGTCTTCGATTTTGTCTTCTTCATAACGTTCATCAATTTTTGAGTGGTTGTGGAGTTCATGCCGCCCATGATTTCTTTAGCCTTTTCTACAACCGTATCTGTGATTGCACTTAAGTCTTGTGCTGGCTCTGTTGACGTCGGGTCTCTTAAAAGCCTTCCGAATCTATCCTGTTCTAGATTTCTAGGTGTGGTTAGTTCTATATTTATTGAAGGTGACACAGTTTGCTCGTTTATCCCAGTATAGTCAGATGGTGGGACTGCAGTGGTACTTACCGCCCAAGCATTGGTTTGCTTTGCAACTTGTGATGCTTGTTCAAAACCAGATTGACTAAGACCGTCGTTCAATGTAATGGGATCTATAACAGTGCTATGCCACGCTTCGTAAGTACTCCATTGGAACTGATTGGTGGTTTTATCGCTGTCAGGAGAAGTGAATACGTCGCTAGATATAGGTGATGGTGTTGTGTTAGCCTCAAGCTCCTCAGCTTTGATTGTCGTACTTGCCTGTGTTGTAGGCTGTGCAATAGTAGTCACGCTTTCAGATATAGTGGGAGCCTCAAGATCTTCAGAGGGTTTCTTTACCGTGCTGGTTTCCTCAAACTGAAGTTGTTTACCTTGGCGCAAATTGTTGCCTTGAGGACCAATAAACGATTGACTATGTGCTCTCTGCAGTTCTTCATCGTTTTCTAATTCAACGCTATCTGTTTCAGTGAAATACACTGGAGTTGTTTCAGGTATGATTGTGGTTATCTTTATCTTCTTGCTTTCGAATGTATTGCCTGCTGTACTAATGGACGGTGCTGCAGTGGAGTCAGACGCATCAATTCCCCATGCAGTAGGTAGATTTGTTACCTCGACATACTCATTAAGGGGTTGAGAGTTAGTCGGGCTGATTCCTGTGCCATATGGTGAATCTGGAGTCGATGTATTATTTTGGAATCCGCCGTATTTAGGTACTGCATAACTGTCTTCTGTTGTTGATACTAGCTTTTCACTGAATCGGTTAGCAAGGCTGTTTACTTTAGCAGCTACAGTATTAGTAAAAGGCGCGTTGGTTGAACTAGGAGTGGAAGCAACAGAGGTAGAAGCAGTGGTGTAAGATGCTGATATTCTAGCGCAGCATCTGAATGGGTTTCGTGGTGTAACCGTGGAGTATGCTGAAGGGACGATCTCTGTTGTGTATGGCTTCGGAGTCGTCGCCGACTCTTCAGAAACAGTTGGATAGTTGGTAGCTATGTTAAGTGCTTTAGGATCCCTTAAAGAAGCTAACGCTGGCCTAGATTTGATGTCATCAGAAAATCCTAGAATCTCTTCATCGTCTTCATTAACCGTTGTAGTAGGTTCAGTGTTATAACCCTCTTCAGTAGTTACCATATCGCTAAACGAGGGATGGGTGGGTCTAATATCAGACAATACCTTTCTAAATTGAACTGGATCTTGGAGATATGCAGAAAGGGCATGAGTAAATACCTGAGCTAATTCTCTAATCTGAGGAGAAGTAGCCAGAGGATTTTGACTCTGTTGCACACTCAAATCTTCAGCAAGTTCGTTGTATGTTCCATTGGGATCCAATCTTAAGTCTTCCAAGAGTTCGGAGTTGTCATTTCCATGTCCGAAGAGAGTGCTGTATTTGTTTAGAGTATGGCGACTAAACAGGCCTGGTAATTCTTCTTCTAATGGTTCGTATTCATCAAAAGATGGTGTTGTCACCTCTGCATCAGGGGTCTCAGTAGTTGAGAGATTGTCTAAAGCCGTTGCGTAGTAAATCGCTAGACTGTGCAGAGTTTTTGGAGTAAGAGATGGAGGTACAACTAAACCTGGTCGGTTTGGTAAGTCTCCGTAATATTTTTCAGTCTCAGTCGTTGTTGCTTCAGTTGTAGATCCATAATTACCCAAATTCAATTTGCGGATTAACCTTTCTCGCCTTTCTTGATATGGTTCAGTAGTCACCTGTATAAATGGAGTCGAACGTGTTTCTTGTTTTTCGGAAGATGCTGTGACCGTAGCAAAAGAGTTTAGATTCCTTGTAGTTTGCGGTATTTTTGTAGCAGATTCATAGCTGTCTTTGGTATCAATTGTTACCTTGCTTTGCAGATCTTCTTTATGTTCATATTGGTCACTTCTGTCTGTCGCGTGAGCAATTGTTTCAGTAGATGTAGCCGTAGCCAGAGTCTTGTTTTTTTCCTTTTCAAGGAAATCTTTTAGTAGGGAGATTCCTGGTCTAGTGTATGGGTCACGTCTATCATGTGTGATCGGCGTAAAAGATTTTGTGTAAGGCACTAGAGTAGATCGTTTGGTTGTTGATTCTGCGTTGACTGTAGCTTGTTCTAAGTTTTTATCGCGGAAATCATACAGAGTAGTCAAACGTTGGTTGGTTTTTGGCTTGCTAGATTTTACTGGTATATTGGGTGTATAAACAGGATATGGGCGAAAGTTTTTCGTATTGTAGTCTTGTAAAAATTGTCTGTTGTTATTATTGGCTGCGAAAGACGCTGTTTCAGCTGCGACTTGCATTTCTCTTATGCTGTTGTAATCGATAGCCGGTGCGGCTGTTGTTGGTCTGTAAATGGGTCCATCGGTGTAAGATGCTGAAGTGCTTCGTGACGGGATGTTACCGAAGTTATTTGCTATCAGCTGCACAAGGTTTTTCCTTCGCTTTTCAAAAGCAGTAGTAGCTTGCGTCCTCTGTGTTGGGTTGAAATTTGTGGTGTCGAATAGTGCTTGGAAGCTCCTTGCCGTAGCTTTGGAGTTGATAAGAGAGTCTCCTTGAAGCCTTTGTCTATGTCTTAGCAGTCTTTCAGTGGTGCTTGGTACATTGACTGAGGTTCTTCTTGATTCAGCTCGGATGTTTGTGTCTGTGCCTATTTGCTGAAGGTCGGGATTCTTGCTCAAGCTTTGTGTGATCTTTTGGGTTTTCTTCTGTTCGTTGGAATAGTATTCGGCGCTGGATTCGTAGAGCGCTGGGGCCGACGCGCAGTCCACCTTGAACCACCAGTCACAGATTAAGTGGGACTGGCTAAAGATGGTACCGTTTGGACACAGGAACGAAATTTTGCGGGATGTGTCGCAGATGTGGAAAACCTGGAAGGAAACAAATAATAGGATTACCTATTGAAAGTGTTATGTTTGTAATGCCTTATAAAAATAATTTATACAGTCTAAGGGTCTTTTATAATTAGCATTTTTTAAGAAATTTATTATTAATATGTAACAGTCACAAAAGATGTTGCGTTTACGGTTTGCTGCATTTTAACTGATAAACAGTTTTTTAACGCTAGCAGTATTTTTAATTTGGTAATTGAAACCGATCTAATTATTCGTATTATACCAGCAATCGGTATTAGGTACTCTTATTATGTTTTTCCACACTATGTTTTGGTTCACAAATATATTTTAGTCGGCCTTCCAAATGCGTGAGAGTATTTAAAGAATTATAAGCCTAATGATAATGTTGGTAAGTTTCAAGTTACCTGGCAGTCTGTTTCCAGGTCGGCGTAATAGCCTGTAGGTACATTCTTGCAATTGAAGCCTGTGCTTGGTATGTTCGGATACGCCGGGAAGTCTACTCCAGCTTTGCCGATTACTCCTGAAAGAAAAAGAATTGGTTAAAATTATCCTTGTAGCTGAACGGGTGTAGCTGAGAAGGTTATTTGTCTAATGGCCGATCTAAGAGCTTTTAGTAGAATAACTTAGTTGGAGCTACGGTAGGAACATCTTTGAACCTTGAAGCTTCCTACTTTAATGTTAATGTTTAGATATGGATCCTCCTCATCCAATCGAATCTTAAATTCTAGATTTCTCTCACTCTTTTTCTATTTTCCGATCGCATGAGTAGACAAGAGTCAAGCTCTGACCTCTTGGGGTTTTTTTCTCAATACTCAATACTTTTTTTGCAACCGTAATGTAGGTACAGAGGATTTCTTTCTTAAACCTTGCTTACCAAACGTTCAATCGAGTTGTGGTAAAAATGTTATGGTATGTGGTTAGTTCGGTAAATGATGATGAATAAGCAATTGGGGGAAATGTCTTTCAGCCAATTGCTTATTCGGCCTGTTGGTTTGGTGTTACGCCTACAACGCAAAGCCGTGGGTTCGATGCCTGGTCGGTTTCAATTTAGAAACTCTCTTTACTGTTTTAATTTGCTCGCGTCTGGAAATAGTGAGGGGGGGGGGGGTAGGTATAATCGTGCTTTAAAGGCACGCTAAGCCGTTAGCTCTTGTTGCAAGATGAAAATCGTAAAACAGAAGCCTGTTATAGTCTAAAACTTGGAAACAGGGTAAGACATAGGTTGCTCAAAGAAACTTTTCCACGCGTACGAAGTCGTTTGCAAGTCGTTATAGTCTAGTCGTTATATCTTACCTTGATGCTCAACAACGTCGAGGTCAGGCTGGCTGTCTGCCGGGATCAGCCTCTTTACCAGCGCCCGCCCTTCCGTGTAGTGCTCGAAGCCAGCAGCACCCATCGCTTGGGCGATCACTTGAAGGCTCTCAGCGCTGGGTGCGGGTTCGTACAGGTCGGCTGAACGGGAAGTATCCTGAAAGAATATGTAATGGTTATAAAAATGGTTAGGTTTTACTGGAGACCGGAGGGATTACTCCTGCCTGAAGCCGGGTGGCGCTCGCTACTCAAGCGAGCCATAGCCAGAGGCGAAACTGTGGATGATTGCCCGGGGTAAAAACACCCGGGGCGCTAACCCGTGGTTCCGACTCACTGAATGGCACCGGAGGACACGGAGGGTGGTTTAGTGGGTAGGGTCCGTTAACTTCGGACGAGCCCCACATAAATAACTCTGTGATGGCCCCCGCTGTCGTAGAGTATGAGTAAATGCATTCCCTCGCCTCCAGAAAAAAAAAGGAAGGCGCGACGTAGGCGATTCCAAATCGGGAGCCTATATATAATATAATCTTTATTTTTCTCAACACAAACAAATTACAAATAACAGTAAGGATACATTTTATAATGGATACAGTTGGAGTTTGTGTGAGACTGACGCCTGTGATAGATATGAAAATACATATCTGTTGCACGGACGTAGCTATAGCTTTGACAAGGGGGGGACCCCCCCCAAAGTAAAAAAACAGAGCTCTAACTCCAATTGAGTATACCATTTACAAATAAAACAAAACAATGCCTGCGACTGTAACACACAAGTATAGTCGCGGGTAATCTATAATACTCGTACTATATTATACCTTAGGTAGGTGCCATTAAATTAAAAGTTATATTATTATGTAATGTATTTATTAAAAAATAACAAATGATTTTTTCTGTTGGACAAGTAAGATGGATATGAATGGGGGGGGGTCCGGACCCCCAAAACCCCCCCCCTTATACACGTCCGTGATCTGTTGTACAGGTCATCAGGCTCCCACCTTCTCAGGTTGATTTACTTGTTTACATATAAAATGCACGGAATACAGTGGTAAGGCGCACAGTGATGAGAACAATGAGATAATACAGATATAAAGTAATAAATCTATAATAAGCTCAAACAAACGTGTCTGAGTATGTGGGAGTGTGCGTGTTGGTGTGTGTGTTGTGTGAATGTGTGAGTGTGTGTGCGTGTGTGTGTTAACTATATATTAGTGTGCAGATACTTTTCAGTTTGGTCGTAACTTATATTTTGGAGGAGTGCTCGTAAGTTTTTTTTACATTCAAAGGAGGAAAACTTATAAAGTGGAATTTCAGCATTTATTTTATTATATAGAAGTAAAAGAACCTTTTAATAAAAGAGTAGGAAGTCACCGGAACACTACAAATTTTATCTTTGCGCCTGTTTTTTACTTGTATATAGGGGGTTTTTTGGTGTTGTGAATGATAACGTGTGTGTGTGTTGTGAATATATAGGTACGGCGAGTCACATGCGTTGAGGGTAGGGATGCAACGATATATCGGAAAACCGATAAATATCGATATATCGACGCCTAAATATATTGATATTTATCGATATCGACGATACGCCGATATCGATATATCAATATCGAAAAAATAAATATACATAATATATCGTAACGAAATATCGAAAAATTTTAAGGCTAATAAAAATTTCAGACATAAGTAGTAGTAGGTAAACCAGTACTTGAATTGTCTGGAAGGTACTTGAAGTATTCCTGTCCTCTACACGAATGGGCCATCAACATGCCATGCTGATGGTGACCATTCGCTGTACACTGATGAGTGAACAGTTGACATTACTAAGGCCGAATTTCTTTCTAAAACTATAGTAAACCACAGTAATGTACAGTGAATGGTCAAAATCACAACCCATTGTGTAGAGAGGCTATAAAACTACATTAATTTTAATAAGCCATAAAAAAAGGAGTAATATCGATAAAATATGGATATATCGGCGTACTAGACCAATATATCGATATTTCCCAGTAGACCAAGTAATGTTGGGACGTGTAAAAGCGCCTCCAGGGGCCTATTTGCAGAAATAAAACTGATTTCAATATCGACTTTATTTGATATATATCGATATCGATATATCGATATTTTTAAAAACTGCATCCCTAGTTGAGGAACACCGCAGGTTTTTAGTGGGTATGCTATAGCTATAGCGGCTGCCAGCCGACAAGAGGGTCTCACATAACCGTCGTTTCCCCGGCGCGGCAGGTATGCGTAAGGCATTTTGGTGCGTAAAAAAATAGGTGCCATCGATATTGTGTTAAATAGTAGGTAGGTACTGCCGTAAGGTGACAGCAGGATAGCATGACAGAGTGTAACATTTTGATTGGAGATGAAAAAGTGGAGCAAGTGAAAGAGTTTGTTTATTTGGGATCAATGTTTACAGCGGATGGAAGGTGTAATA
Organism: Anania crocealis; assembly: GCA_949315895.1. Taxonomy (NCBI): domain Eukaryota; kingdom Metazoa; phylum Arthropoda; class Insecta; order Lepidoptera; family Crambidae; genus Anania; species Anania crocealis. The sequence continues at coordinate 3,933,718 of OX438869.1, read as the reverse complement.
GTGATATTGAAAGGAGAGTAAATGCCGGCAACATGGTGAATGGAGCGTTGCACGCTTTTATGAGCAGTCAGAAGGTGTCCGAGAAGGCCCGCCTGGCTGTGCATGGAGGAGTGTTGGTTCCAACACTGATGTATGGGAGTGAAAGTTGGGTGTGGCAGAGAAAACATGAAAGCAGAGTAAATGCAGTGGAAATGAGAGCGTGAAGAAGTATGATTGGAGTCAATCTGAGTGACAGGATTAAAAATAGTGTGATAAGGTATCGATGTCGTGTAAAAGAGGATGTAGTGACCAATATTGAAAAAGGAATGCTTAAATGGTTTGGACATGTTGAGAGGATGAATGAAAGCAGATTGACTAAAAAGATATATATGGCGAGTATGAATGGAAATGTTGGAAGGGGAAGGCCTCGACGAACTTATCTTGATCAAATCGGGGAAGTTCTAAAGAAAGGTCAGGTCAAGAGTACCCTAAACCGGCGAACGTGTATGAAAAGATTAATGAATGTGTATGAAGCGAAAGTAGTCTGTAAGGATCGTAGCAAGTGGAAAGATGTGGTCTCTGCCTACCCCTCCGGGAAAAAGGCGTGAGTGTAGGTATGTATCAATTTACTCAATCGATATTACATTTTTAAAGGACTTGAAGCATAATTGAAAATGATATGATTCAATACAAACCTTTCGACGCTGTGCCGGTCGGCGGGCACCATCACACGAGCCTGAAAAATAAAATTGTTTTGTTACTAGGACATTATTATTTTTATGATTATTAAATTATGAGTTCTTATCTATACTAATATTATAAAGCTGAAGAGTTTGTTTGTTTGTTTGTTTGAACGCGCAAATCTCAGGAAGTACTGGTTCGAATTGAAAAATTCTTCTTATGTTGGATAGTCCATTTATCGAGGAAGGCTTTAGGCTATGTAACATCACGCTGCGACCAATAGGAGCAAAGCAATAGTGAAAAATGTTGCAAAAATAATCGCGATCATAATAACCGAAATTGACGCGGACGAAGTCGCGGGCAACAGCTAGTGAAAAAATAAATAAATTAACGTTGGTGATCTCTTTGTCAACGATTCGAATAGATTTTTCTAATATTTTGTCTTTAACTTTCTGTCAAAACAGTTTTTACAAATTAATATGGATTTATATTAATTGTTGCGATTTAATCATTTTATATTATTATGTTATTACTTATGTATCTTCATATTCATTTTATCACATTTTTGGAACAAAAGGTAAGGTCAGGTTCGTGGTTTGAGGTAAAAAAAATATTGATAAATAAATACCAATTAAAAATATCGACTCTTACGATTTTCATTTTTAACTTCACAAAATGTTTGCTTATCGATCTGGTAAAAAAATACACTTAAAAGTTTGTCAATTGTTTTCAAAGTCTCCTTAGTTAGCTAACAATTACTTAGCCTTAACAATTCTCATTCTGTTTCCATAGTAGGATCTCGAGGAAACTGTTGTTCACAGGGAAGAGATAATAACTCAGCATCGCAAATACAGACGACAGCACATCTGGTTATACACTGTATCTTAATATAGTTGACAAAGGTCCGAGTTTGCAACAACAACTTACAGACCACTGTACAGTTACCTGCAAAGTATTTAAACACTTTTTGGTTTTACCAACCTTATGTCGTTGTAATAAGACTCAACATAAGTCAGAATTGTATACATACTTTTGCAGACTGTACATATCGATGAAAGGGCATCAAAATAAACTCATTACACAACAAAGACCCTACACTAGCTTTCAACGAAAGATCGATCTAACACAAACAGATATAATCGACGAATTACAATAGCGGACACATGAATTCAAAGCAACAATGGGACCTGTCTGCTTTCTACTTGATATCGGTATTGTATGATATAACTTTATAAATAGAAAAGTCAATGAATCATGAAATTGTAAGGCTCATAATTTAATGCCTGGTTTATACCACACCTGAATTATGAATGGAATATGAGCCTTATTCGCCGCCCCATTGGTTAAGTGGTCCAACGAAAGTAACACAAACTTTTGTTTAAGTATCTAGGTTCAATAACAAGAAGAATTTTGGCACGGGAATATGTCTGAAATCGCAAGTAGGTTACTTATCATCCCGGAAAAATTTACGGTTCCCATGGGTCCAAATTCCTCTTGACCGTAGGTAATCGCGCACAAAAGATAGTGTAATATAGCTCCTGCTTCTAGGAGATCTTTGCAGTAGGTACTTCCCAAAATATAGGTATAAGACGGATTTCTCCATCGTCAAAAATTTAATAACACTACTTTTTTTACCATGCTTTTATTAGCTTGGGTTGTATCTATGTATGAATGTATGTATGTAATGGAATCTTTGAGCATATTTTTTACCAATTTCTTGAAGTTTGATTAATTTGAAACTTTGCACACGTATCAAGGATCGATGACAATGCAATAATTTAATAACAGTTTCCCAGTTTTCCTCTGTAAGAGGGAGTAAAAGAGATAGAGCTAGCGCGTGATCTGTATCAATTACGATTCCTGCATAGCTTTGGACTTACAGTCGATAAAGAAGGAATCAAATCTTATAAACTAAACTAAAAAGTAAAAGATAAATTATAGTTTAAAAAACTAAAAAACCACGCTTAGATTGAACTAAAAAATTAAAAATAAAACTGTAGTAATCAATTGAAAAATTCATATTATTGTACAAAAAGCGTGGGGTGCTTGTTATGATATCCACAGATATAGTAAATTATTGATAAAATATTTACAACAATCTAAATCAAGCCCCCCACGCTTTTTGTACAATAATATTAATTTTTCAATTGATTACTACAGTTTTATTTTTAATTTTTTAGTTCAATCTGTTTTAAAAGCGTGGTTTTTTAGTTTTTTAAACTATAATTTTCGAATTCGTGTAGCGAGAGACGATGTAAGTTGATGTAACTAATAGTTTGGCTAAATATTTGTGATAATTTAATAAATGTGGACAATATCACATATGTACATCGTTCTGATCCCAAAGGAAGTAACCGTGGATATCAGAATTAACGAAGGTAGGTAACACTACCTGCCAGACCCGAGACAATATAGAAAAATACTTTTTTTCGCCTCCATAGCAAGTGGACAGATTCGCAACTGGACAGATTCTCAGGTTTAGCAGGATTAGCAACAGGACAGATGATAGTCGTCAAGATTGAAAAAAAAATTAAAAAATAATAAAAATCAAGCTTCTTGTTTTAAAAAATCTGTATACTTCCATAAAACCTTCATCCACCCTTTCAACCTCTTACAACCCTTTTTTCGCATCAAAAAGTTTTTTTTTTGGCTATACACTATCTGTGTACCAAATTTCATTCAAATCGGTTCAGTAAATAGTTTTGGCGTGAAAGCATGACAGCCAGGCAGACAGATAATATTTTTTAAATAGGTAAGGATTACTAGCTGTCCGCCGCCCATGCATATAAGCATACATACATGTATGTATACAAAGCAGTTTCTAAGCTGTAAAGGCCTATTATAATAAAGAACTTTGAATTTTTTAGTCGTATGAAGTAATCAACAGAATTGGCTAGAAAACCAGTGGCAATTGAACTAGTGGAAATAAAGGAGTACCATTGAAAAAAAATAGTAAAGCATTCATATTGATTGCACTAATAATGCATTACATCAAATAAGATCAAATTAATATTGCACAAATGACTGCACAAGAAGTTTTCGTTATGTTATGGACTGTACACGTCCTGTCCAGTTGCTAATCCGTCCACCTGATAATCTGTCCAGTTGCGAATCTGTCCACCTGCTGAGGAGGCTTTTTTTCTACACTGACCCATCCGGAAATAAAACTCGGGACCTCGGAGTAGCGACACCTTGGCAACCAGTGGGTATCCACCACAATACAAGTAATTCAGGAATCATCATCATCATCATCAGCCTATCACAGTCCACTGCTGGACATAGGCCTCTTCAATTGCACGCCACTTAGGTCGATCCTCGGCTTCTCGCATCCAGCTCCTGCCAGCCACCCTGCGCAAATCATCACTCCACCTGGCCTGAGGGCGTCCTACACAACGTTTGCCGAGACGCGGTCTCCACTCAAGAACTCGTTTACCCCAGCGGTTGTCGGTTCAGCGGCTAATTTGGCCAGCCCACTGCCACTTCAGCTTGCTAATCCGGTGGGCTATGTCGGTAACTTTAGTTCTCTGCTGGATCACCTCATTTCTGATTTTATCTCTAAGAGAAACTCCGAGCATAGCTCTTTCCATAGCCCGCTGAGCGACTTTGAACTTGTGGACTAGCCGTACCGTCAGTGTCCACGTTTCGGCTCCGTATGTCATGACAGGTAGGACGCACTGATTGAAGACTTTCGTCTTGAGGCATTGTGGGATCGACGATGAGAAGGCTCGACGTAGTTTCCCAAATGCTGCCCAACCCAACTGAATTCTTCTGTTCACCTCATCCTCAAAGTTGTTTCTACCTAACTGCAATGTCTGCCCGACAGACATTCAGTAATAGACTGTAGTAATTTGTTGAAAATGAAAGTAATTTTTCCCAAGAATATCCTACATTACGCAGTCTGAAATCAGTAACATAAATATAAATCAAATAATTCTAAATCATTCACTTATATAACATAAAAACTGCTACCATTTACACCTTTTATGTATACCATAACAATTAATTACACCAAGTCACGCGTAAGAACTCAATCTAATATAGAAATGTTTATCAAGACAACATCTATTCATTATGTTACTGATGCATCATCGATCACAATGCTTTCACTATAGTCCACAACAAAAGCACTATTGTTCTACTGAATCATCTAGATCTAAGTATAGATCGATATTCCCACACGCAAATTGGAAGTTGTGTATAATTATGTATGTTAGATATCCTGGTTGTCTAACTAAGGTTTTAACAAGTTCTGTCTTTCTTTTCCCTTGCAGAGACTTTTCTCTGTAAGAAAAAAAAAGACTATGTAACCGATTGGTGTAGGTTGTGGTTAGGTAGCACGTCTACTAATATTTTTTTTTAATTTTAAGGATCAGTATTAGGACAACTATCAGAGGATCAAAATATGTAATTCTCTACGAACAAGCGTACAAATAAATCATTGCTGGTAAATCAATGAGCTGCTGATTAAATGTTCCGTATGGGGATAGTTGTACCACGGGGACAGTTATTGTTAAAAGTGATTTTTCATAAAAAGTGTTAATTAAAAATATCTTCTATTTTTTCATAGATATAAGCGTGAGACTTGAAAAAATTAAATTCACAAGACTTAACGATCAAAGTTTTATATTCAGTATTTTAACTTTATTTGTTGAAAACTAGGAAAGTCGTATTTTATGTTTGTTGTTTTATTCAATTACTTACGAGAATTTTGTTTCGTTTTGTTGCTAGATTAATAAAGAGCTTGTCTATTGATATATTGTTATTAAATTAAATATAATTTTCTAATTAAAACAAGGTGTTTTGTTTCATGATATATCTGGTACAACTGACCCAGGGCATATGTACCAACTTTCCTCTTTCGCTTAAATGTAAAATTATCAACTTGTATTGTTTCTTCCCATCTAAAGATGATGCTGACTTAAAGCCAAGTAAACTAAGTATCAATGTGCATAAAAACTATTGCCGTGAAATTATAAATTAAGCCAGAATTAAGTGTCAAAGGTAAATGCTACAATTATACCCGGTCTACCCTACGAGAAATGTTTGTGGTATGCCTATTTTAGGCTGGCACTACATGATGATTGGCCTCTTATCAATACATGAAATAAACATTGGTTTGCTTCGTTACGTGTCTTACACATGCAGCAGCACAGACGTAAAATAAGTATTTATAAACTCTTCCCATTTTTTAAATGGATTTCCCTGATAGGTGCCTACATAACACAGGAAAATACATATTCCCATTAAACATAATTATGTGTAATTGACATTTGATACTCTAGCTATACGGCTTATGAGCACAGACGTAGATCCTAAACGTACCTATACGATTGACAAAATATATAATTATGATTGCTAAGGCTACCAAAACAGCAGTTCAACATAAATTGTGGGTGTTTTTTATCTGCTACACTGTTACTGTAATATATTCGTTATCTAACTCCATTATTAGCGCCTGGTTGACCGTATGCTAATTTCAAGTTTATTAGAAATTGCTCTATATTCAAACTATTCTTATTCAAAGTTGCATTGAATGTAAATTAAGCCTTATGTTATCCATTATGCTATATGGGAGGTTGTTTCATTATTTAGTTAGTTTTCTAATCAAATTCAATTATTGATACGATTGAATAAATTGAACAGATAGACAGGTACTCCATTGATGTGTTAAATTACATATTGAGCAAGTTTAACTCATTAATACCGCCGTTATAACTGCATACAAATATTGAGTAAAGTTCACCTGAATCAGTATTATGTGATAACATAGAGTATGATACGTAACTATGTGATTTATTACATTATGAAAGAAAACTAACATGGTGATCTCTTAGTTCCTCGATCGTGAGTTATTCCAGACACAATTGAAATCAATTGTTATCGTGGCACCCGAGTGCCTCCTGGGGGTTGAGGGATTAAATGAATTAACGAAAAACGGTTTTGTAGTTAGCCTACCTATATGCTTTAGAAGTAGGAGCGTCTGGTATACTACCAGATAAATCTCTCTATAATCTGTTGATAAACATTAGCTGGGCCACAACTGCAGCAAGTTCTATACTAGAGCGAGTGTCTAAAGCTGCATTAGCAGGTTCGTACCAGACTTGGCTGAAGAGGGAGTTAAATACGAGTGGTGAAGTTGAGTTTTGATGTACGTTGTAAAGGGGCCCCTTAAATCTACACCCCTGTTGCACTCGGTATTTCTCTATCTGTCACACGATGTACCCGGCACCCGCACGGTGAATCCATGGAACTTTTTTGCTATTTTATAAAGGACCTTCAAATTTACTATAGTCCTTAAAATATAGCTTGATTAGAATGACAGTTCTCACTGAAAGAGACGACGTAACTTTGTACCAGCGTCACACAAGTGAATCACATTTGCACACGAAAAAATATTGGTAACTGGCATGTTAAGAATTTTTTTTTATACATTGCTGTACATATTAATTATATAAAATAGATATTTAAAGTTAAAATCATTAAAATAATCCAGTCACAAAAATTACATCTAACTTGAAAATACGTCTTTACAAGGTTACATCATTTTTCATAATCGCTAGTGATAGGTATAGATAATATAATAGGTAAAATCGACAAATCGAAATCGACAGACTAACAGTATTTCAAAATCGAAGTAATGTAACATAAATGTTACAAATGATTTAATGAGCATTGGTTGATGCTGAGAACATCTAATTGCAATTATTATTATTAATATTGACGAAAAAATTTCAAATTTATTAGATTCTTTATGCGATAAAAATTTTCTAATTGATATTCATAATTGTTACAATTATTCTCATAATGATCACGACACTGACTTACTGTTAAATCTTAATATATCTGATTTTCATTTTACTTTATATGCCTTATCTGTTTTTTTTTCGTTTGATCAGTCGAGTCAGTCCCATCACTAGTCACCTCAGTTTGACAGGTGTCATTCTAATCAAGCTACATTTTATGGACTATAATAAGTACTTATTTTTAATGCCAAAGATTGTAGATATTGATGTTTCTTACTCAATTATGCCCGATCCCTGAAAAAAAGTACAATTCTCATTGTGGTTTTCTCCTCGTGTACAAAGTTGCGGGTAAAAGTAAAACTTAAATTACAGGAGTCGTCATTTGTAAATCTTATTATTACTTACTCGTAATTTATAATTATACTTGTGGTCATGGCGTCGTTTGCGTGGGACTTGAACAATTTCGTTTTTTTTTCTGTAAAAGTAACAAAGGTACTTTACTTTTACAGAAAAAAACTTGCTTAGGTAGGTATACTTTCACTGTTATGTTTATTGATCTCTGTTGAGCCTTTACAGGCAAAAATTTAAAGACGGCAATCGTAATACGATATTTAGGCTTTATATAAAGCATTATACAAACCCTAACAGTATTTTGAGGTTACAGATTGATAAACAATTTTTTCTCATTTGATCCGACTGAGAATCAAACCCGGGTTCCTTGCGTAGTCGAATCACAACACCAACCGAGTCTTCGTCATTATTGTTGTCTTAATACAATTGTTTGCCGTGATTTCTTAACCTAACCTCGAAACTATGTGAAATAAATATCCGATAATAGCACTTATAATTATGTTTTAATAACTCACTTTAACCTCTCAAAATCCTTGTTTACATCCTCATACAATCGTAGCCCAAGGCATCAATTTAGATGCGATCATATTCTCACGGGTAGCGAAAGCTGCGCCCGCGCAGGGCAGCGCAACCATTAATTTCGCTATCTTTATCAATGTGTGTCGGATGTTTTGCTAATGATCTGTCGGGTCTAGACGTAAATGATATCAATCAAGTTGCGTACATCACTGGTGATATTAAAAACTTTTTAACCTATCGAATTCTTTATATCGAGGTCCCAGGCTCGATTCCCCGTCGGGTCAATGTAGAAAAGAAAGGGTTTTTCTACATTTTCTCGGGTCTTGGTGTTTGTGGTACCTCCGTTGTTTCTAGTTTCGAAAATACGGGTGCTTTAAATAGTTATTCAAATTGCTATCAGAACAATGATGTTGTCCACATCAAAATTTATTTGTAAGATGATCATATCTTGTGTTACGTTATTAACCAGTGTATGACAATAAGTGATAGGTACGAGTACCTACCTATTATTTGTAGATAAGGAAAACTGAGTATTTGTTTTTGAATTTAGTTTTTTTTTCTCGTAATAGATCGCACATCTTTGGTCCATAAGTTAATAAAGGATATTAAAAACGTAAACAAAGGTTAATTACTACTTCATATTTATTTACGGAACCTTCGGTGGCCAAGTTCTACTCGCACTTTTCTGGATTTTTTTGACGTGAATAGTTTGACAGCTGAGGACATAGGTAATTATGTTTTTATTTACTCCTTGTTTTGTGTATGGGAAAACGAAAGTATTCTTATACTAATTTCCTTCCTTTAATTACGTATTTTCACTCCATAAAAACTATCATTGTGCTTAATTGATTCCAGATTGCAGAATACCATTCAATTTATGTTTTTCACAGCTTTAGAACGCACAAGGATATCGGTAGTAAATATTTAATTCTGTCAACCGCTTTATTGATAATTAATTAGGTATTCATATTAATTTTAATACGTAATAGAATAGCTGTCCTCATAACACACTTGCAATATGTTAAATCTAACTAATCTAACTAATTATAAAATCTAACTAATTATAAATGCGAAAGTTTGGATCGGTGTTTGAATCAGTCATGCCATAGCGGCTGAACTGATCTAGATAAAAGGCATGCGGAGAGATCATAGTCAATAATAAGGATATGGAGAACTTTGATCCCGTAAACATTACCTTTAGTTTCTATCTCAAATTTCCACGCATACGTTAATAATTAAATTTATTACATAATCATATGGACATTCAATCTCAATATATTTGTTAATTTCAATTAATAAACAACTATTTTGTGGATAGCATTTAAAACACTATATATTTTCTATAAAAATAAGTAATGGCCTATAATCATCTTACTGTAGAGCAAAGGCCTCCATCATTGAATTCAAGTTGCCACAGCAATAATTGGTACAGGTTTAATCACCACGCTGGCCAAATGCGGGTTGGTGATCCCAAACTCGGGGATCGAACCTAGGACCCCTAGATTTTGAACTGGTATTTCAACCGCTAGAGTCTAGACTGATGACGGGGCGTAATTTTGTCTATAATACTTGAAAATATTTTTTCGGCTGCTTTAAATGGGATTTCAATCTACGCTCTTCGCTTTTTCTATCTGGGCATCTGTTATCCAAACCGAGTTACAGAAACATGCCTTCAAATTCAAATTCAAATACTTTATTATAACTTTTTAACTGCCAACCGACTAGAAATGAAATTAAATATTTATTTGCGTTTGGTTAAGGTACAGGTACCTACTGAAGATGGGCATAATAATTGAATAATGAGCCATTGTTAATGATGTGCAAATCTAAAAACTATAAAATGACTAGCGGACCCGACAGACGTTATCCTGTCCTAACTATGAATATTGATTACGAAATGGTATATTTAAAAAAAATACCAATGTTTATTATTATTACGATACACATTTTTTTTTCTGGCGGGTATATAAATCATTGTTTTCTTGGTATTCCGACACGGGAACAGGCGACAGACATTACTGGCCATGTGCAAAAAATTTCAGTTTTTTTACCCCCTATTTGACGATATTTTCAGCACGCATTCTGTCAATGTCATGTCAAACGCCATAAATTAAAAAAGTTTAAATTGTCAAAAGCGCTAAGGTTATATTACAAATAATTTAGTACCTATGGTGATTAAGTTTTCTTCAATTTTCTAATTTTCCACGCAATTTTCTTAAATTTTTCTTTTATAAGAACATTCTCCTGACCATAACAAACAAAACAAAAAAAGAATTAGCGAAATCGGTCCCGCCGTTCACACGTGATGCGATGACCAAGGGAAATAGGGATTCATTTTTAGGGTTCCGTACTCAAAGGGTAAAAACGGGACCCTATTACTAAGACTTCGTTGTCTGTCCGTCTGTCCGTCTGTCCGTCGCTCTGTCACCAGGCTCTATCTCAAGAGCCGCAATAGCTAAACAGTTAAAATTTTCACAAATTATGTATTTCTGTTACCGCAAAAACAACAAATACTAAAAACAAAATAAAATAAATATTTAAGGGGGGCTCCCATACAAAAAACCCGTTTTTTTGGCCTTTTTGGTACGGAACCCTTCGTGCGCGAGTCCGACTCGCACTTGGCCGGTTATTATATATATAAGATATTTAAAACTAAATGTCAACAAGCGTCCAATTTACATCATAGAATTTTTAATGTTTGGGGGTGTCAGTGACTGCTATGGTGTTTTTGCTTAAAGATTCATTCGATAAATTAGGTAGGTATCCATTTTTTTTAAAAATAAATTTGCGGAATTTCTTTTATTTTAACATTGTATACGGTATGAAAACGCGAAAATTTTGCGTTATTGCAAAAAATGCTAACTAAAACAGGCTTAAGTGGTGCTAATATTCAAAGTTTCGCTAAATACATCGGAAGAATTGTCATTGACCTCTCTCGTTTCCTTTTAAATAAATAAACCTACAATTTCTTAACACCATGTATAAACATTAAAACTTACATCTTCAGAATTCATAGTTACGTTCGCATATTTTGTTTCGCGCTAAAAATCCGTGTCAATGGATTCACATCATCTTTTATATCTCTTATCTAACCCGCAAACTATAACGCGCGCCGGCATTACATTGCTATCACCGATATTAGTTCCTCATGTTCATAAAGTGTAAATGTCATTACTTCCCACTCTTTCATCAATATAGTGCGTTTTACATAGGTCGACTGTGGTCGTGAGCTAAATTAATTTAATATTGAAATACAATTCCTTGAGTATTTCAGTATTTTAACTTGAAAAATTTAGGTCACAGGCGGGACTCGCACCCGCATCTCCGCATGCCTGGCGCACAGACATAATATTAGGGGTTAAAGTATGAAATTGCCGTTTTGTATGGACGAAATCGAGAAAACTCATTTTTCCATACTAACAATTTTTTAGTTTTTTTAAAAACGCCTGAACCATTTTCGTTGCAATTAAAGGTGAAAGTTATATGGTTATAAAGCTACGCATTATAGTATTTAAATTTCTGAAAATCAAAGTATATAATACAAATATACTAAATTGAAGCAAGAAGGTCAGCTGACACATTGTAAGGGGTCTTTGCAACGACTTCCTTTGAAGTAATAGGCACTAGTATTGCATTATTTTTTAGTCAAAAGTTACTTTATTTAGTTTTTGATACAATACAAAAAGAATTACGCAATAATATACTTAAGAGCTATAAACAAAATAAAAAGTGGGAAAATAATCGGCAATTTCATACTTTAACCCCTATTATTTAAAGTTTAAATACTGATATTATAATTGCAATTAAGTTGCTAAAATCTACACTAATATTATAAAGAGGAAAGATTTGATTGTTTGTTTGTATAGAATAGGCTCCGAAACTATCTATGACAGATCTGAAAAAATATTTTATCATTAGAAGCCAACATTATCCCTGATGAACATGAGCTACTTTTTACAGCGCGACCAGGTAGGTGGCGCTGCTGTCGGTATGTCAACTACTAAACGGTTTGACCGATTGGGCTAAAATTTTGTATGTGTATTTCCATGGTTTCACAGACACGAATGTATTAAGCTTACCTAATCTATCTTTCTATATGCCACCGCTAGGCACAGGTTTTAGGACGTGGATTTCACGCGGGCAGAGCCGCGGGCAAAGAGCTGTATCATTTATAGTACTTATTCCTTGAGTATTTTTTTTCTGACTGTCTTATGTGGGACTGGAACCCACAACCTTTTGCTCACCTTCGCAATTGTGCTACCATTGTTTGTGTCGACAAATTTATTCAAAGCTTTTTAAGCTGTGATCTAGCGGCTTTTCATCATAATTAAATTTGTTAGTTTTAATTATGTTCCTATTGATAGAAATAATGAGGGATGTAAGACGACTAACTATGGGCTATTTTCTCAAGAAACGTACAATAGATATACATTCTGTGTAAATAAAAGAGATGCATATATTAATGGTTCTTCGCCGACTGTGCACACTGCCGGCAAGGACTCGCTCCACTAGTTGTATCATACAAGTTTGCAACACACTCGCTTACTGCTGCTTGACCATTCGTTTCTAGTTTCTCGCTTCTCGCTCGTTGTCGGTGGTGGGACAGCTACCTTAATCTAACATAATCGCTTTACTCCCGGTGTCATCTCATGTTTTTTTTTAAAGTGTACATTGTGGACAACTACACTTAAGTACATTGTTCTGATAACAAGATGAGTAACTACTTATTTAAAGCACTCGTATTGTGGCAAACAGAAACAACGAAGGTACCACAAATATACAGACCCGAGAAAATATAGAAAAAACACTTTTTTTCTACATTGACCCATACGGGAATCGAACCCGGGACCTCGGAGCAGACGACACCTTGAAAACGTACACACCGTACGCTACTCCGCCACGGAGAGGTCGTCATATATTTGTTCTCACGACAATCGGCATGTATAAAACCCCTTTCCCCCGTACCACTGCACCGCAACCACATGTCGTTTGTCAATCTGTCAGTTATACAACTCATATACAGTGTGAATTGTATTGTTATGTTGGCAATTAAAACGACATGATAGTGACAGGGTTCATTCGATTACGGTAAGTGATATACGTTTAGGTTTTTTATAGTAAAGTTACGGCCTTTAATCATCCCACGGCAGGGCAATGGCCTCCATCACTGAATTCAGGTTACTATACAATGATGGGTTCAGGCATAATCAACACGCTTGCTAAATGCGGGTTTTCGATCACAGACCCGAGTAAATATTAAAAACTCGAAACTTTTGCCCGACCCGGGGATCGTATCTAGGACCACCAGAAACCACTACCTACACCAACGGAGCGTTTTTATAGTATTATTAACGAAAAATAGTGTTATGAATAGGTCGGACGTAGTACCTATAATACACTTGTTCCTCTCTTTCTCTGCTTCTCCAAAAGGATGATTTCGAGAAGATCTTCACGCTTTGCAAGCGGGTTGGCGATCAAAGTTTGGCCAATAGAGAAAAGACGTTGTTGACCTTCTTCTAGCAGTACTCCTTCAGTCGCTTGTTATGATACAAATCAGTTTTATTTCTAAACTGCTCAGGAGACCATTTTATCCAATAAAAGTGCCTCCTGAAATTATTCCTCCCGAAATTTGTAAAAGTGCTTCCTGAAGCTCTTTTACACGTTTTGGCACGCATGGCACCGAATATTATAACCTACCACTGCTTTGGACAAATCTGGGCTAGTGCCGAAAAGAAGCAGCGCAAGAAACTCGGTAGACAATGGAAATAGGACTAGAAGAGGTGGTATCACTCATCACAGCATCTCTCACTTAACTCCAAATTATACTTTACTAGCCGACCCTGCGAACGTCGTATCGCCTCAGAATAATGTAATTTGATTTTGACGTTTTAAATGTCATTGTCATCAAACATGGCGTTCTTCTTTACCAAATTGCCTTGCCATAAACAAAAATTGTGCAATAAAAAATAATGCGCCAATAAATTGAACTAATAACTATCCTTGTTTGACGACCTCCGTGGCGGAGTGGCGTACACACCGGTTTTCAAGGTGTCGCCTGCTCCGAGGTCCCGGGTTCGATTCCCGGACGGGTCAATGTAGAAAAAATGTGTTTTTATACATTTTCTCGGGTCTGGGTGTTTGTGGTACCTTCGTTGTTTCTGGTTTCCAAAATACGAATGCTTTAAATAGTTATTCAAATTGGTATCAGGACAATGTATGTGATGTTGTCCACATTTATTTATTATTTACATTTATTAACATATTTACATCCTATCTTTCAAGTTGGATCAAACTGCACACAGCGTACAAAATTTGAATAAAATCAGTCGAATAGTTTAGGATTCCATCGCGGACAAACAACGTGACACGAAATTTTTATATATTAAGATTACTCTTTTGCAATTTAGTTAAACACCGTACCACCTAGTAGCAAAAGTCAAATAGCTGTCATGAACAATGAGATACTGAGTACGAGTAGGTAATTATGGGGCCATGAACAATTGCTTTTGCAGGTGCAATGAAAAACAATGGAACAACAATTTATTATATGCCAATAATATTTCTGATAAGGTACTACTTCAATTTATAAGACTTCGTATGGTAAAGTATGCCAAGATTCTTCGTTTAGGTCAATTCAAGTAGTAGGTATTTTCAACTTTTGGTCTAGGTTCTACGGTTACGTTGCGATAGTGCCCGGAGAAAGGCCCCGGCTCTAAACCGTCTTTACAAATTGCTAATGGCACCGGAGGACACGAAGGGTGGTTTAGGGGGGTAGGGTCCACTGACACCGGTTGAGTCTCACATAACTCTGCGGTGTTAACAAAAAAAACAAAAACAAAGAAAAGTTCCAGGAGAAAGGCCAAAGTTATTGAATGATGATAAAGACAGATAAGAGATTCGGTGTTATCGCTCGATAGAATCGGCTCCGTAGGTAGGATACATAGAAAGAAGAACCAATCCCCGTTGGGGCGGTAAGGTTCTGGATAAAGAGTGCACATCGCATGCGCGCTGGATGCGGGTGGCGCGGCACCGATAGTTGTAGAAATTCTATGTCCAGCTGTGAGTGTCTCGTTTGGATGTGTTTTCAAGTGATTATTAAGTTTTTATCATTAAAAGCTTAATCTTTTTGCTTAAAAACTTTCTTAATAATAATTTATATAAGTGCCTAGTTACTTATCAACCAAATACACACAAAATAATGTTTTGTTACACTGTATATTCCGAATTCCGAATTCTGTATATAAAAACAGAGCCGAAATGAGTATGAAATACGCTAAGCGATATTGAACTCTCTTGCTATCTAAGTAGACTATTTTTTTTAATTAAAGGAATGCTCAGCTCAGCTCAGTCTAGCGCCGTTTTTGGCTGCCCAGTCTAAATGTAGGTATGGCATAGTTTTATCTTCGGAGTCATTCTCAGTCCCACAAGTTTCATCAGAGAGCTTTCTGATGAAACTTGCATCGACAAACATTTCATCTCAAGCCTATATTTAAGGTTGCACTATTATTGCATCTGCATCTAGCACAAAGAATGTTTCAATACGATCGGACAATTGTGCAACAAACCCTTCGTTTGTAGGGAAAAGGTCTAAATGGTACGTTTGTATCCGGTATTTATGAGGAGACATGGATTTGTGTTTCAATATAAAAGAGAACAGTACCACCGATTATCGTTATATAGGTGTCGTAAGATGAACCTAACGGCCGGTCCTAATAACCTATCTATCTTCAGTTTTGGCATATCGGAGATGGAAAACAACTTCTGTCTTTGTTTCTCTGGACTGAAAAATCAGAGATAGGAACTGTTTCCTATCTCCGAAATGTGAATCTCCGAAATCCGAGATATAAAAAACTGGCGATAGATAGATTATTGGGACCGGCCGTAAAAGTGTTTTCCTATGCACTTGCCCTGCCCAGTAGTGGAAAGAAGTAGGTAAAATAGGAAAAACTACCGGACACTATTTCCCCATCATTTGATTACTAATTTCTCATGTAAGTGACTTATAATTTTACATGCGAAATAAATATCAGACGTATATGTGCCTATTCAACCGGTCAATAATTATATCAATTTAAATGTAACTTTCCGCACTGGGATTTGCGCTGGAAATAGACTGGGGAAATTTGACTTTTACAAATAAGTAGAGATTATGACAAATCCTCTTTTTTGGGAGCCATTGTCCAGCAATGCACTGACAATAATTATGATGATAATTTCTTTCCTGAGAAAAGTTTGGCGAAAGATATCTACTTCAGAGATTCTGAATTCGAAAGGAATTCATTTTATATAGAGATACAATTTTGCCAATAATAAGCTTGCAAATAATTATTTCGTTTAAATCGAATCGTTGTAATAGTTACCAAAATGGCTGACATTTAATATAAGTTTAAAAATTATAGTTCTTATTATCGACGACAAGACTAACAGATCGTTACCCAAAGCTCAGAGTGCTTTATGAAATACTTAATGCTACAGCACTTCTGACATTTTCCGAGCTTTCAAATTTTATGGCCACGATCTTAGGGCAAAGTAATTTGTTCCTTTGCAAAAATAATAGTTTTAGAGTGCCGTCATAATTCTAAATTTGTCAAATTAGTAATACTTTACAACTTATTTCAAAACAATAATCTTGTTTATACTCGTACCATTTATACGAATAATACGTGGTAGTGTAATATGGGTCTCAAGGTCGTACAGCGGGCAATACATAGAACAATGCTAGGTATGTCCCTGCATTATACAGAATGAAATTTTAACCGCTTTCCAAATTTTAATATAGCAATCTACGTGACAAAAATCAAATAAAGTTTTTTTTCTTTTGGTATAGCCCAGTACAAATATGTCAAGATAAATCACTTAGAAAAGGTCCACCAAAAATCTAAAATGTTTGATACGGCCTCCTAGCAACAATTTTTTTACGTGATGCGCATCTTATTTATTCATTACGATACTGTTTACAAGATTTTGATTTAACCTTCATACCTTAATAGGCTTAGGACCGTAAAAATTGAAAACTATGTTGCGAAAAATATTTCCGGGTGAAAACTTAATTTAATTTTTTTACTTCATAAATGGGCCCTGAATATGATACTGAACGCATATAAAATTTTTGAAGATGGTGTAAAAGTCATCCTGTAGAATCAGAATTGAGCAAAACCTTAGGAGAACTAAGATAACCGGTAGTACTTGAAGATGTGCAGAGCTGACGGTGCGACGTGGCAGTGGCCGGAACGTATAGTAAGAAGAACCGGTGGCCTTTGGTGCGGAAAGGTTCTGAAATGGTGACTGCATGTGCACTGGTGACGATCTGTGGGCATCCACCCGATAAGTGGAAGGTTGTGGGTACAAATCCGACCTCAGGCAGTCGAATTTTTTACTCACTTTAAATTATTAACTTAAAGCACAGTTTTGAAGAACTTCTTCTTCTCGAGTCAATGGCAACCAATTAAACTCTCTGCGCCCAAAAAGTGGCCACATCATTGAAGAACTTATGACAATGTTCTCTCGTAACAAAATGGAATATTGGCCCAAACGAAAGAACTGCGCAAATAGGCACATCCTTAATACATCAGTACGTACAATTACAATGGTAGAACGTTTTCGCGTAATCTAAAGGGTCAAGAGTTATTCAAACAATTCATCACTCGCCTTCAGTCTAATCTGTTTTAAAATGGCACTGTTGTTGCTCGGTAGATGTTGATCCGATGTCTTTTGCAAGTTTCCGACGCTGGCGCAATGATAATGGAATATTTTACGTTTGAATTATAATTTCGTCACGAGATAATGGTGTTACGGTGGGTAGGGAAAGGGACGGGGAAACCAGAGATGTTTTACATTAGTCAGTAGCTAGGTTTAATGGTTTAAGATAACTCTTAAACCAAACAAACTAGATCAAGTGTCGTTTACATAAATTGTATGTTGTTTACATTTCAAAACCCTCCGCCGCCTTCCCCTTTTAACTCTACTTTAACTGTCCTCTACCTGAAGGATGTCTTGCAGAAATCGCTTCCAGCGATAAAACCGCCTAAATTGTACATCTCCAAATGTAACTCCTATGTTTTATAAATTTTTTTGGTGTGCAATAAAGAGTATCTATCTATATTGACGACCTCCGTGGCGGAGAGGCGAACACACCGGTTTTCAAGGTGTCGCCTGCTCCGAGGTCCCGGGTTCGATTCCCGGACGGGTCAATGTAGAAAAAATATGTTTTTCTACATTTTCTCGGGTCTGGGTGTTTGTGGTACCTTCGTTGTTTCTGGTTTCCAAAATACGAATGCTTTAAATAGTTATTCAAATTGGGTTCAGAACAATGTATGTGATGTTGCCCACATTTATTTATTTATTTATTTATATTCTATCTTCTAGTGGAGTGGTTAAAATCTTTAAGGATACTTAATCAAAATTAAATGTGTATTAATGTGTCGTGTAGTGCCGGCACGATAAGATAAAAGCACCACCTCTATTCTTGCTATTGGTGTCGTAAGAGGCGACTAAAGGAGAACTGTACGTTGCTCATCTGTGTCATAATCGCCACCCTTGGCTAGCGAGCTGGCGATTGCCGTTTAGTCAATGGTATAGTAGTTGTTCATTATATTTAGGTAGATTACATTTCAGCCTCCGTTCTTTCAGGGTAAGGCCATTTATCTTATATTTCAGGCTTTAGCATAATTACGTAATTACCTCAACTAACTAATTAATACTTACTTATAGCTAGAATCACGACGAGAAATATTGCTCTGGTAATCATGGTGGCTCCAAAACACCTTGTCTTCCACCTCATCACACACAGATCTGAAACAAAAGGAGAAAGATCGTGAGTATTTTAAATGTTTTACAATTAACATGGCATAAACACATACATTCATAAACATCAATTAATTACATACATTTAATAGTGCTTGCTCAATCAGTGTTAGTGTGGTGCAGGTGCTTCCTCAAATCAGTGTTAGTGCGGGTAGTGTGGTGAAGGTATCTAGGCCGGTATACATAAACCAATTTTTAAAAAACAATATTCATTGATTAAATTGATAGTAAAGTACCCTAATAATGAAGTGAATTTCTACTTGTCGCGCCCCGGCTGCTGGCACGGCCGCGCGCACGCACTGTTTACGCCGCGAACGCCCCCACAACCCGTGCATTGCGTTGCATAGGGGACTTGCTCGCTCGGCACAATGATATTGACATATTCGCTGACCAAATAGGACATATATTTAATCAATTTTATAAATGTTTAAATCATTTCATATTTTGACATTTTTACTGTATTTTGACATTGAAAATAGATATTGACTTAGTGGTTACTTTATAAGTGTATTGCCATTAATTGATAATACTCGTAATTAATCTGGCTGATTTTGTAATCTCTGACTATGTAATAGCTTGAATGCGTGTTGGATCCAATCTGTAAGCCTACAAGTCTTTTATTTTAATAAAGAGTTTTAATAAAGAGTTTGTCAAAATTAGCATGTCAGTTAGCATAAATTAAAGAGGCGAATAGTAAGGTTGTAATAATGTTTGTTGACATAATCATAATTTCTTATAACGTTAATATTGAATAAATGGATTTACGTGTGGTGTATTGCCAGGACATAAAAAAGAAAAGTCCATCCCTTTTCATCCTATGGGCACGAGTATAGCCAGGAGAAAATGGAAAGCAGCGCCTAGTAGCTCAGCGTCTTCACCATTGGCCATACTGCGATCACCAACGCAATCAAAGTTTGGCAATAATGGTTCGGAGAGGCCTGTGTCTAGAAGTGGACTGATACAGGCTGGTAATGATAATATATACATGATGATAGACTCTGGTTATCATGATCTATGCGAAAAAAAAAATATGCCAAAACTGTAATACTAAACTACATTATGATTAAATGGATTATGCGACCTAAGCCGCACCTAACCTACTATCTAGTAGCAATCAAGATTTAACAAAGCAGTGATACAATTTAGTGCTCAAAAACGCACTCAAAATTAAGTTAATTGTAGCTAACCGCGAACTTTCACAAACAACCGTTTGAGCTTTGCAAGTTCAAATGTCATCGAAAGCTGCACGAGAGTACGAGCGACTATTTGCGCATGGTTCACGATTTTCTGCGCGTGCGCTGATCATCTGTTACCGGCGATACCTCGTTCAGACAAGTGGCGTGACATGTCAAAATAATTTAATTATTGTCGCCGTTTGGTGTGAAATCGAGGTTTGCATTTTGAGAGAGATATTCGAAATGATTTAGTAAAATACTTTTTGGGAAAAAGTGTTAATACGGATTTAACTGGCATTTAGGATTTTTATTAAAACTAGCATGCAAATGTTTATAACTGAACGATGTGAATAGAATAAGGCAGTGTACTGTCAAAATTGATTAAAAAAAATAGATTTATTTTATTTTGGATTCCATTCCTTAATGGAGTACCATTAAGGAATGAACAGTCATGTAATTTAGTTACCTTGATTTTATGTGATACCTCTATTTAAGAGATTTTGACTAAGTAAAAAATAAAATCACATAAAATTAAGGTAACTTAATTACATGATTGATAACTTATGTGAAAACTGAATTGGGCAAGCCTTACGACGGAGAAATATGAAAAAAATATTTTTTTTATGCATCATATTTGCGTAATTCACAGCGTCTCAGTCTAAGCTTATCATCTACTTTTCCCACCCGTAACTCCCAGTCACGACCGATCTTCGATGCTCCGGCCGCTGATTGGTTAATTGGTGCTCATCTTACGGTTCCTGTAACTTGTGATTGTACTGGGAGATCAAATTGATAGCGCAGCTTCCTCGTTGAGTAAACAAGGAGGGTTACCACAGAAGTTGTTTATATTAGGGCTGTGTGAGACATTTTTCTAAGCAGTTGGCATATGTGCTGCTTTTTAAAGAATTTCACGAAGGTAAAAATATACCTTCATAAAATCATTAGCTAATCAGCTAATGATTTGATTTGTCAGATATATTTCAGATATTCTATTGTTGAATGTCTTCAATACTAGATATGGGTTATAAATCTTTGCAAAAACGAATTACATATATTTTATAAAGATTTTTAAGATCCTAGAAAAGAATTAGGTTGGGTAATGAGTTAACAATTTTTAGATGGCTGTCCTTTTTTTAGTACTTATTTTTAACTTTGGTTAACAATTTTAAAACTATTGATATAAATATCGCTATATTTAGAACTATGTCTATGTCACATGACTTCACATGATTGATTTTATTGGCATTGCGAGGTGAGTAGCAACAAAAAAATATCTTCAGCACTTGTTAAAAACCTAAACATTTAAAACAGGAATTTTCAGAACTTCATGTTTCGGATCTATCGAATTTGGTAAGAGCCATACATCCTTAGCGTCGACCTAGGTGGTCTATTTAGTTAGGTAGGTGGAGAGTCGTGAAGACCTGCTAATGGCGGGTCGAAATGTCAACCTGCTAGGAGGATCGTCACGTAAGTTGTGATAAAGGCTTCAGAAGTAGTTGGTATTCAATAACTTGTAAGTTTTCTCATATCGTTCAGTGGTATACAATGCAAGCTTGTAAAACTATAAGACAATTTATTGTTTTCTAATAAATTTATCCGGATTCTTTAATATATTTGCAGACCTTGATTTGAAATTAAGCAACTGTATATGGTATTTTAGCAACTTAATTGCAATTATAATATCAGTATAAACTTTATGTATGCTTATTTTAAATCTCTTTTGGAGCTTATTATAGATTAAAGCTAATTGTGCTTGGGACTGTCGCTTAGCAAATAAAGTCTTGCAGATGGTAGTAGGAGCCACCCTATCTTGTCTCCTGCCAGTTAGTAAGTTAGGATTATATGTCAGGCTTTTGTGTAGATCTTACAATGCAATTTAGTTTAATATAATTATAATTTGTATTTACATGCTATTTATATATGGCTGCAAAAGCTGAACCATGCTTTTATACTAACCACCAGAAAGAACCCTTTTTCAAAA
This sequence comes from Anania crocealis, assembly GCA_949315895.1. Taxonomy (NCBI): domain Eukaryota; kingdom Metazoa; phylum Arthropoda; class Insecta; order Lepidoptera; family Crambidae; genus Anania; species Anania crocealis. The sequence goes on along the minus strand of OX438869.1, from coordinate 3,911,486 downwards.
GCAAATAAATCATTTCATTTACAATATCATGAACATGATTTAACAATCTCCCAATAACCACATAACAGTTAATTAGTGGTCCCACGCTTAAAGAAGGATTTTACCACAGCCAAGTTTGGAAGGCGAGTTGGCAATTGCAACATCGGAAGATTGGTCCAGCAATGGACTTATTTCAACAAATGATGATCATAAGATATGAACCTTTAAAAACTAGGGATTCTAGATCAGGGTCTTGGTGCAGGGCAACAGCTGCCAGTGTTTTGGCCCGAGCCACACGATTCCGCCAATGTAGCGAATGTGGAAAATCTTAGAGTATATATTTTTTTTTGACGACCTCCGTGGCGAAGTTGCGCACATACCGGTTTTCAAGGTGTCGCCTGCTCCGAGGTCCCGGTTTCGATTCCCGGGCGAGTCAATGTAGGAAAAAAGGGTTTTTCTCAATGATATTACAAAGAAATAGATATGTTACGTTCATATTAAATGGCGTTCGCAAAACGTCACGGCGCTGCACGATGACAGTTACATAGATTAGGAATTGTAACCAAAATCAGACAATACAAATATTTGAAAGTAGGTAGAAAATAGAGAGAAATAAAAAAGGTTGTATTTGTGTTATATGAAAAAATAATTTTACTATGTAAGTACGTAACATAAAACATACATTGGAATTATGAGAGTTACACAAGTTAGAATTTTTAATAGAAATATTTATGTACAATTTTAACAAAAAGATATTACAAAATTACATCCAGTCTGATTCACTTCGTTGCTTTCGCACTATTGCAGTTCACTCTTCTTTTCTAACTTCATTACAAGGAAAGCTAGAAAAACAATTGTGAATAGTAAATCTTAACACTGACGGGGTACTTACGTTTCATATTAGCTACTCCAGAACTTTAACATCACGGTTCAAACCACAGAACATGGAAAAGGGTTAGAAAGGCGATGTGGGCGGGGCAGGCATGCCACAGAGTTTATGAGCAAATGCTATTACTTCTGCCGAAACGTGAGCACTGTGATTGGTTAGCGTTCTTTGTACTCGTTTACGTGTAGTGGGACGCAAGCGACATCGGTTCTCAAACAATTGGCGCATGACAGCTCTAATCTTTTTCCATGTTCTGTGGTTCAAACTATCAAAGTACCAAATTTAATTATGAAGAATTTAATTAGAATTATTTTAAATAAATACCACTATGTGTGCTATGGTATGATTATGTGATTATTGTGCTATATATCATATTGATACCTAAATTGTCGCATCTGAATTTTTAATCTATGTCGTCGTCTTAGCACTTACAAAGAAACTTAAAAATTAAAAACACGTAGTATAAAACAAATATTTTTATAAACTTACATGTGTTATGTGATCCCTTGAGATTTATTCATTTTAGCACAATAATTTGTGCAAAATCGAAATACACAAGACGGCATTTTTCAAATTTTTGTTAATCTGTCACTGTGACTCGCTCTGAAGCTTGTTTGACGCAAACTGATTGAGACATGTTACAATTGACTCAAAAAGACTTCTTAACTTAAGCCGCGAAGTAACATATCTATTTCTTTGTAATATCATTGGTTTTTCTACATTTTCTCGGGTCTTCGTGTTTGTGGTACCTTCGTTGTCTCTGGATTCCAAAATACGAGTGCTTTAAATAGTTATTTAAATTGGGATTAGAACAATGTATGTGATTTTGTCCACATTTACTTATTTATTATTTATTTTATATGTAAATACTCTAAGGGAAAATACACAAAGCATCTAATAATGCCGCACGTGTTTACGTTTAACAGATGACAACTAATATAATGTCAAACGACATACAAAGACAATAGTTAAAACAATAAAAAATGATTAAAAATGAGTACTTATGCGGTTTACCACAATAATGTTGCAAATACCAACTCATAATATAATTAACTGGTCATCAGAATACGTCGGCAAAGGTGTTTTAGGACCATATGGTGTTTTAATCAACTGGCGAGACCTTGGGGTCCCTTTCCTTTATTTAATGTTAACCTTTTAAAGTTAATTGTGTGTCTGTTTATTGCAAGGAAAATTAGTTATTTCGAAACGTAGGGACACATGTGGCTTATCTGATTTAGCAACGGTTATCAATAACATTGTGATATTTTGTGATTATTGTTGTGTCAAAATGGTTGACATTAAAGATGATAAAGAAAACAACTCTTTTCAAGGACCACGATGAAGGTGATTTACTATTGAAAATAAATTCGGGTTATTTCTTCTCCCTCGCGTTTTGTGCCGATTCCTGCATTATCTACGTTGATTTTATTAATTTAGAAGAAATACTATCATGTTCATAAGGAAAAAAAACCGGTCACAGATTTTTCGCAGATTATTTTACAAACTAGGTACCTAGGAGTGTTCTTAATATATTACTAACTTAATTTAAACTTTAAATGTAATGTGTACTTATGTAGGTATTGCTCGTTGGATTTCTCTATCTTGACGTCGCTCTTATGAATAAGAATACTTAGATAATGTTTCAAATCTTTTTGTAATACTTTGATCGATTACTAGAACGTTTATAACTTCTTCCGTAGTCGTACTGTGTGAACTACTGTTACTTTATAAAATTGAACACGTTAGTATTTAAACTTGAAAAGTTATGTAATTTTTTAAGTTGAAATCATCATCATCACCTGATGATGATGATGATTTCAACTTAAAAATTTAGGGAAAAATTAGGATCTCCACAACGATCGGTCCTGTGCTGTCCGCATCCAGCAGCTTCCCGCGACCTTGACCAGATCGCCAGGCCACCTTGTAGGGGGCCTGCCCACGGAACGTCGTCCGGTATGCGGTCGCCATTCGAGAACCTTTCCGCCCCAACGGCCATCGGTGTCCTACCCACTGCCACTTCAAGGATGCAATCCTTCGAGCGATGTCGGTTGTTTTAGTTCTCCTGCGGATCTCATCATTTCTGATTCGATCGAGTAGGGAAATACCAAGCAACGCTTTCTCCATTGCTCGCTGGGTGATCTTGAGCCTTCTTATAAGATCCATAGTAAACGACCACGTCTCACTCCCATAGGTCATTAATGGCAACACACACTGATCAAAGCTTTTCGTCTTGAGACATTAAGGTATTTTGGACGCGAATATATGCCGAGCTTCCCGAACGCTGCCCATCCGGCTTAGATTCGACGAGAATTCTCTTTCTCGAAGTTGAAATACTGATATTATAATTGGAATTAAATTGCTTCAATATCATATAAAGTATTTTCTGTCCACCATCCATCTTGTGTGGTGTGGTGCCGGGTCATAAAATGAATATCACTATAATATCAGTATATAAACTTGAAAAATTTTGTCTCAGGCGGGACTCGAACCCGCATCTCCTCGCATGCCGGGCGGGCGCCATACCATTAGGCCACCGAGACACTGCGACACGGCGCGAATTTTTCAAGTTTATTCTTACGCTGTGAGCCAGCGTTGTTTCATCAAATGTTAGGAGTTTGCACCCTTAACACCCGAAAGAAACATCTTTGCAGATGTTTGACAGTCAGTTAAGATGAAACAGCTATTTATATACTTTATTTGATATTTTAGCAACTTAATTGCACTTATAATATCAGTATATAAACTTGAAAAATTTTGTCTCAGGCGGGACTCGAACCCGCATCTTCTCGCATGCCGGGCGGGCGCCATACCATTAGGCCACCGAGACACTGCGACACGGCGCGAATTTTTCAAGTTTATTCTTACGCTGTGAGCCAGCTGTTAAGGGTGCAAACTCCTAACATTTGATGAAACAACGCTAAAATGAATATCACTATCTCTTCTCATGGTAGGTATGGGTGTCGTAAAAGGGAGTACTGACGGAAAACAGTGTCGTTTGCGACCTGCCTGCCAATCGTGGTAATAAAAAATCTTCCTTTTGGAGATGCCAGTGCCCAGCTGTGGATTTTGCAGGCTGTTGACGATGCTGATGTCTTACCAAGGAAGGAGAGTCGTGGCAGAACTTGGTGGCTATACAAAAGCAAAAATAAAATGCCAAAGAACACTCTAATCTAATTCACGTCCGCATCGCCATTATGCCTCGTCTAGTCGTGCTCGCTAATCTCCTTAGCCAGAGCACGTCCGTCGGTTTGTTCCGCTATAATCTGCAATTTTGTAAGTGCAGCATTGATTCGCAAAGAATATTATCAGATGTACACTACGAGGTTGCGAAACGTGGTGCATTGTATTTTTAACTGCACAATATGAACCGACATTTGCCACAGTGCGAGGTGGAGTGAGTAGCTTGGTTTCGGTGTAAATACACTGGTCAGACTAAAAAAGTCGTAAAAAAGAATAAAATGTCAATTTGTGCTAATTTAAAAGCAAGTGTTTATGTAGATGTTTTTCAAATATACCTATTGCTAATTATGTTTGTATAATAGTTTAGTCTTTCCTTCCTGTTCTATTTACAACCGTCTCCAGCCAATGTTAAGTATAAATATTCACTACAACACAAAATTTAACACCTTTCTACCCTTTTTAGTGACTCCGTTTTGATTAATGTTACGATAAAAAAGTTGTTGAGTACCACATTTAATTTATACATTCGTAGAAGGCTTTAAATATCTTGGTAATAATAGTCTGTTCATAATTAACAACATCTTCCTTTTTTGAAAGTCGTTTTCACCATGGGTAGTAGTAGTTCCAGTCGGGATAGGTTTGATAATGATTGAAGGATTTGGTATTATAACCTAATTAAACAAAGAATCAGAAAAACCTTTTACCACAGAAACATCACACAGCATCGTCTTATTAGCTGTAGATTTCAACCACTAATCTATATCGTTCTGGTTTTGAATTTAAACGAAACAACTGACCACAAAGCCACATTTTAACAGTTGAGTTACTGATTTTTATTCAAGTGTGTCTTTAAATGAAAGAATGAATGCAATCTTTAAATCTGTTTTCTAATGAATTTAGATAGAAAACATTGAAGAATCGCTTACTCCATCATTGATACAGATTTAAGCGGAGTAATTCGGCCTTTATTTTTCAATTCGAGAAGTCTAGTAACAGATAGTTATACTTTATTGAATAAGGTATGTGTTATACGTAATAAGTTCTGCGGTGGCACTAAGTCGTGGTGCACAGTTACTTGGAACAAAACTTTTCGTCGTCATACCTAACCGCAGAATAACGTAACTATCTTGCGTAGCGATTCTATAGTGTTACTTTATATCTGCATTGGTAAATTAGTTTTATTATCGTTTTGTGCTCTAAACATGACAACCCGATGCAAGGCAATACGGCCTATAGGTAGGTATTACAGTAATATTAATACACAGTCGTGCTTAAGGGATGTTGTTAACTGCATGGAGGGTTGAAAACTGTGAGGATACTGCTACAATAAAGCTCAAAAAAATTCATCATATTCATCATGTTAGCCAAAAGATACTCTGCGACATAGGCATCCCCTTAGGATCTTCACAACTGTCCCGCACCCCCTTAATAATAAGACGATTTGATAGACGTTTGGGACAGAAGGATTCTGGAATGGCAACCGCGCACCGGACGACGATCTGTGGGTAGTCCCATAAAGGTGGACTGAGGGTTTAGTACAGGTTACTTGAAAAAAGTTTAGACACAAATATTCACAAGATGGCGGATAACAGTCTTCCGGTATTCAGTTTTTAAACAAATCTTTCACTATGAACGTAACGTATAATTTTCATAACATAACCCATCATCACCACGGCCAACCAGCAAGACAGTGATAATTATGTTTCGATCAGCAATTATCATGTCTGACAGCCACTCATTAACTATTAATAACTGGATAGAAAAAATAATTCCATGTTATCAGGACTACGATATGCTAGAATTAAAATGTTGAGGTGGTCTATATTTGTTTCTATATCGACCACTCAATGTGTTTATTAATCCCTCAACCCCCAGGAGGCACTCGGGTGCCACGATAACAATTGATTTCAATTGTGTCTGGAATAACTCACGATCGATGGAGCTTATCTTAAGAATCTTAAGAATGCTAATGCAAAATTTTGGGTTAACCATGGATTAAGCAAAGAACTCATTGATCGGTTTGCTTAGATTTGGCAATGCCTGCATTTATTAATAATGTGCATTTATCAATATTGTGAATTAAATAAAACTTTTTTTACAAAAAAAATAAACCAACAGAAAGCTTAAAAATTACGTATAAAGAGCATCCATCGATTACTTAATAAAACAAATCATGTAAACTGACCACAACTATGCACTTAGTAGAAATCATTGCTAGGGATAAATAAATAAATAAAAAAAGATAACCAAAAAATTCAACTGGTGCATATAAAAAAATCGGTGGTAGGATGCCATCTTAACAGATTCGTATGCAAATCAAAGCACATAAAACAGAAGATCAAATGAAAAAGCAGTAAACGGTGTCATTAAACATGCGCGGGAGTGCGATCGCCAATAAACCGGTGCGTGAAACGAGCGGCGCATGCGCAACTTGGTATTATGGTGCCGGCTCACTTACGTAGTTTATGTTATATTTAGGGCTTTGTTGTCCTTAAAGGCAGCGTTTTTGAGTTTTTAAAACTCATCTGAGTATTAGAAAACAGCGTTTTAAAGTCTGGAAAAATATATGTACCTATTACTTAAGAATCTAGCCTAGTCACATTCGTATTGGTTACATGATTTGATTAACTTAGCTCTTTAAAAAAAAACACAAACCTACACCTTTTTGTAACGTTATTTCAATATTAGTTCCCAATTTCCGAACATTGCTCGGGTTGATGATCACTAACCTGCATTTGGCAAGCGTGGTGACTATGTTGCGGACATGAATTCAATGATAGATAGATAGTCTTTGCCCTTCAGTGGGCCCGTTACTTGAGTAGGTACTGTTTTAATTCTAACATTACTTATGTAGTCGATGGTCACCTTAAGCACAAACACACTACTCTGCGAACAATGAATAATAGAGTGTCGGCAATCGAAGCGATTTGTTCGGCAAATTGTGCTGTTAGCGGCGATTGGCAACACCTGCTGCTAATCTGTATCTACAACTTTACTTCTCAGGGGTGAAATACGTTTGGAACTAATTCACTTTTCAATGATAATCATATGAAAAAAAATGTGTACTTAAACAATAGACGCGTACTTTTATAATTATGTTCATACTTGTGATATGTTTATAAAAGATGTTTTGAATAGTTTTAAAATGTATTTTGTTATACTTTTAGAGGTGCTTTCAGCCTAAAGTAAAATTTGTTAAAACATTACACACCTATAACGATGCGGTTAATGCGTAAGTTATAATGTTGTAACCACTTCCTACATTTTATTATTAAAGAATTTTGAAAAACAAAAATAAAAACTTTTCTACTGAGAAAAAAAAATCAGTACATTTTCCGGAATTGACTGCTTTTTGTTTTCTTAATGTTGGTTCCATTTTCGAAAAGGGCGGTAAAATAGGGCTGACTGACAATGTACGAGTAATAGTGCAATTTGTTTAGCACAGATTATTAAAACTTTTACTTGATATTGTATTGTGTTACTTTGTTGAAAGTAAGCGAGAGGTCGCTAGTAAATTTTGCATTTTGCATAAAAATATAGTACCTATTTATCAACGATATGTTGAAAATTTATCTGTCTTAGGCGGGATTCGAACCACTTGCACTTTCCACAGCAAATCCGCTTGATAATACTAATTACATGCCTACCTACCATTCAATAGGTAATAACATATTCCTGAAACAATTTAATAATACCAATAGATAGTATTTATGTAAGTCCCTACAAGATTATAACGACTTGAAAAATATTTTTTTAAAGATACGTTTACCTACGAAAGAGTCTGAAAATGGTGTTCTTGCGCTGTTTCTTCTCTGCACTTGTCTTGAAGTGGGTTTTAATATTGGGACGTGTGAAAGCGCCTCCTATGGGTCTATTTTCAGAATTAAAACAGATTTACTGATTTGCAAAAGTAATTTATTGTACTAAAATAAATCATACACACCCTTCATAAGCAAGATCTATTTATCACACCCTATTAAATTAGAATAACCTTGCTTGTCTTTATCATCTTCAAATTTATCTCACACACTTTTAAAACGATGTGATATTTTATGATCATTGTTATTCTAAATCGATTCACAACAAAAGGAAAATCTTATCGATCATAATAAGCTTTACAAAGGCATTATGTTATTGACCATCCATTTAACCTTTTCGATCGTCGATATAAAGGTCGTGCGCATCTTACAACCTATTTCGGAAGTCTGAGAACGGATATTACTATTTCGACATATCCAACCGTGTTTTAATTCTGTTGGAGTATTGTTTGACAGTGACCTTGGTTTAATAACGCGTTTGGTTTCCCAAGCGTGAATCCCTGTATGAATGGACCCTGCGTTGATGAGTTCAAATTAACTGCTTTATGATGAGTTTTCTAATGAAGGAGTATCGAGAAAGGATAGAAAAGGACCGCCCGTAAAACTTTCCTTTCTTTTCTTTTACCTTTTGTTTATTGAAACTAGTGTTGTCATGTCATCCATAAATGAAAAATTATAGACGGCTTGTACCTAACACTCCATTCTTTCTCTTTTTCAATCTTTTATTATTTATTATATTTTCATCAAAATAACGAAAAAATTTGGAAGCTGGTGTCGGTCGACATTGTTTTACATAGGTACCTACATATATTTATTTTAACTTCATCAGTTATAAATTAGTTTTTTTTTCTAAATTGTGTTTTCAATAATAAATATGCCTTTAGACGCCTCTCATTGTCTTTTACAATTAAAAAAAAGCTACTGCAATTTTTTAATTGTATAACAACTTCCTTTTCGTAAAGTCCTATGAATTTGACATCGTTTTTAAGATGGGATGGATACAGTTAGGATAGGGATAGGTTTGATGATGATTGAAGTAATTAGAACCTATTCAAACAAAGAACCAGACATACTATGTGCAACAGATAATATCTATTATTATTAAATAAATTAAAAAAATAAATAAATTAAAATTAAAATTATATAAATGCCAGACTGTATTAACGACCACCGTGGCGGAGTGGCGTACACATCGGTTTTCAAAGTGTCACCTGCTCCGAAGTCCTGGGTTCGATTCCCGGACGGGTCAATGTACAAAAAAGTGTATTTCTACATTTTTCGGGTCTGGGTGCAAGTGATACCTTCGTTGTTTCTGGTTTCCAAAATTCGAGTGCTTTAAATAGTTATTCAAATTGGGATCAGAACAATGTACCTACATGTGATTTTGTCCATTTAATTTATTTGTTTTTTTTAGATTTTACTACTTATTTTTAAAAGGAAGCGCCTTTTAAATAACACTACTATAAATGCCGTCCTGTATAAAACCAGTATGATTTATAAAAGGAAACAGCTTCGCTAAACGGGTGTCCCTTCTGTCACAACCAGCTTAGGCATGTGAAAGTTTGAACCTAGGTCAGAGACTAACACAAATGTCCGTAGGGCTGCGACTTGGTACAATTTACTATTAAATTCAATTATTGTATCATTAATAACAATACTGAACGCATTTGGATACGTGTTTTAAAAAATGTCTTTGGGGAAAAAGTACTTTCGTCGTAAGAATTTTAGAAACGGACAAAAGCCACAACAATTAGTTTGTTATGTCATTGAACGGTTCTGCTGTCCGATCCCCCTCCCAGATCGGGATCGCCAGATGTCGTGGCATGCCGATGCCACGGCATCTCCGGTTCCGGCGGCGCCACTACTGGTGGGTTCACCATTTGGTACACCACACTGGTCCGATCACGCCCGCTAGTATGGGCCCCGGTGCGAGCGAGCCTGAGGCTGCCTCACCCTCGGCCGCACCGGGAGACCGATAGCGCGGCGGACCTACGCTGAGTGCCCTCAGCGCTCGCCAAATTTCCGCCCGGTTTAACTGAATATAGCCTTCCATATAAGGCTTCAGTGATAGGTCCGTCCGAAAAAAAAAAGAATGGCTCTATCATGTGTAGGTTGTGATACTATTTATGTATTTTATTTCGAATAATTACTTTGAGGTATGTTAATGAAAGTTGGATAACTGACAGAGATAGAGCTTTTCTTCCAGTCCGCATTGACATCGGTTTTTAAAATAGAGTCAAAGAGTTATTTCTGCAGTTGCGGGTTGGAATCCCGGGCGGGTTGATGTAGAAAACTACTATTGTATATTTTCTCGGGTAAGTCGAGTAAGTAGTAAGTACGCTTGATGTGGCAAGTCTAGTAACTATGCCTGATAAAGGCACTAGGCTATTTAATATGCTTATAGGTATATATATTTGTATGTCTTTTCCCATAACTCCTTACAAGTGTCAAGTCTCCACTCGATTCTTTGCCTTATAATGCTCTGTAATATTGTTTATTTAACAAAATATAGGATGACATTTTTAGCTTGTATTGTAATTCTGAAACTTGTTAGCAGCCCTATATTAAGGGCTTTGCCGTTTATTCCGCATACAATTTCTCTGATCCCAAACAATGCTGCGGGATATTTTCCATCGCCTGTAGATGGCGCAATTTGGCCTTAGCATAGCTTGGAAAATAGGTGGTAATAACTCAAGTATGTACTGTTTTCTTGAGTTTACGCGAACACTATACATTGAAATGAAAGATAATATTACGTATTTAGAACGCGTTTATTTATGGTCACGAGTAGACTAGTAGACAAGTCTACCCGTGACCATGAACGCTGCAAAGGGTTCGAAACGTCGGGTTAAATCAAAAATAAACGCGTTCTAAATCCGTAAAATTATCTTTCATTTTAAGTATGTATTTTATCAACAACATTGTTTTTAAACTATAAATCAATCTGAGTAGCTTAGTGGTCAGAGTGCACACTGTACAGCACGTCAACCTACCACATAACGTCAAATTTTCTCAATTGATATTGATCTCTACTTAAAGTTGAAAGTTACTTTGAGTTGTTGGACTTAAAGTTGAAAATCAATTCAATGACCTTTAACTGTTTAGGTAGGTTGACCTGCCGTTGTGTGTACAAAGGTCGTAGTAGGTCAGTTTCTTATTTCCAAAAAACAAGTGATTTAATAGTACATACATAACTGGGCAAATGAATTGAATTTGTGAATTGAAGAAATTCTTATCAGAATACTTGACTTCATTTGGGATCAGAACAAAGTTTGTGCACGGAGAAAGAGGTCTAGTTTTACTTACCAGAATTTTGAGGAAGTTAACTAGAACGCATAGTGCTATACGTGACAACTATACATTTTGTAAATGTTATTTTGAAAATCTAGTTTTTAGTAACGTGAATTTTCTGGTACATTGAACACATTTTTCGGTACACTTTACCATCAAATTTATACTGCTAGAAATACTTAAACATAGTTGTGCCTATTACTAACTCATTATTTTTATCTTTACAAAGAAAGTAGTAACTGATACTATTTGACATGTTTCGTACACATAATTTATTTACCAGATTTTTTTAGTATTTGCAATTAAGCGACTATTTATCCTTAAAACTAATTCTGATAGCACTTGCAGTTTTTTGTTAACTTTTAATAGATTTGTTTTTACAAGTCGTTCTGGTAGTATTGTAAAATATTTTTTTCTCCTTGTGATGTTGTCCACATTTGTTATTTATTTTACTAATTCATAATTTCTTTTTTCAAAATAATTTCAGTAATCGCTTAGTCGAAATCTAAAAGATGCAAACACGTGACTCAAATTGTTTTAATAATACTTATATCATCAAGATATACGTGAGTAACAAACTCTATTTCAGCATGTCATAAAGAAAACTTAGGTGCCTTTAAAACCACGGTCATCTGTTACTAATATTTTAACGATTTTATTCAAAGACAATCTCAGATTTTGGAACCATGCTTTTTTAGTTGATAATACGTTAAAATCGTCTTATCTAATAAACCATTGAGGACAATTTCGTTTCAGTTGAAAATCTCACCACAAATAGTCACTTTAGACACCTTAATCCTATATATGTATCAGTAAAAGTGTCTATTTCGAAATAGTTTACATTTCTCGGCTAATGGTCATTTCCTACAACTAAATGTCAATTAGACTAGCCCATTCCGGCTGTGTATCACTTTTGAAATTCAATAACTATTCGTGAAGCTTTAAATCGTTAGATCTGAAAGCTACACATGAGTCACGATGTAGGCTTTCACTGTAAGTAGCTAAACTGATCTGTTTGCTCGTAAAATCATATTTGTTTACGTATATAACGTAGCGAATCCAGATAAGTTCTTCATCCATCCATGTAGTAGATAGATAGATAGATAGAATACTCTTTATTGCACACCAAATAACGAAATAACATACAATTTTTATAGTAAGATGTACAATTTAGGCGGTCTTATCGCTAATGAGCGATCTCTGCCAGACAACCTTTGGGTACAGGAAAAAAACTATGAAGAAGGGGAAGGTGGTCAGAGTGCTTAAAGCAGAATGTTAAACTAAAGATTACAAAATAAAAATAATAGAAAATAATTATAATAATAAAATAAATAAATAAAAAATAAATACTAAAACTGCAAAACGAAACGTCAACGGTTTACTCAAACATAAATAATAGCTAATTAGCTGATTACTTAAACTTAAATATAACACAATTACATAAATAAAAATTAATAAAATATATATAATTACACAAATTACGTACCATATACATACATACACCTAAATACATACTTGATATGAGCAAGGAAACCGAGTCATGAACGATCAGCAGCATAAAATTTACCATTCATGCGACAAAAGTTGTCAAGTCAAAGCGCTAAAAAATATATGTTTTTATCAGTTATCACACCTAATTTTTGTAGTAGTGGTTAAGTTTAACGCTCTGCGTTTCACTGATTGGTCGGTATAGTAAATATGTTTTATTTTTCAGGGAACCTACTCTTAACAGCAGTACCTACTTATAACTGACAAATTCAATATTACGTATTACTGCTAACACTAAGTAATAATCATCTATACTTTATACTTTAATATTATAAAGCTGAAGAGTTTGTTTGTTTGTTTGTTTGAACGCGCTAATCTCAGGAAGTACTGGTCCGATTTAAAAAAATATTTTTGTGTTGGATAGTCCATTTATCGAGGAAGGCTTTAGGCTATATAACATCACGCTACGACCAATAGGAGCGAAACATGAGTGAAAAATGTTACAAAAATAATCGCGATCATAATAACAGAAATTGACGCGGACAAAGTCGCGGGGAACAGCTAGTTACTTATAACATTAGAAATATTTTTTACACATATTTAAAGACGCATGCGCCGCTTAGCGAATTACGAATAACGTCGTCCACATCACACGATATTTCATTATTATGTCGTATTACAGCACGATGCAGACGATTAAATGATTTCTGAATCGATTTCTCGGTTGGGCGACTCCTGCGCATCCCGGCTAGATTGGTGAAAGTGAATGTGGCTCAAAACACAAGATTAAAGCTGTTTGTATAAATTAAAATTAAGAGACAAATTTCTAAGCGTTCCATGGATTCACCTTGTCCATCGTGTGGCAGAAAGACAAACTCCGAGTAGAACCCGGGACTTGTGACACGGGTGTAGGTTTAAGGGGCCCCTTTCCGACGAACATCAACGCTCATTTTCACTACTCGTGTTTCTTTCCCTGTCTAAGCGAGTTTTTAGGAGACATTTTGAGAGTGACATTAGCTAAAACTAAATATACATATGAGTGATTACTTGCTCAGTGTTACACATCTCTGATAGTAGGAGATAAATTATCTTTTTTAATTGTCCTGCAGGACTCATAGTGATATTTTAGCTGCAAGAAGTATTTAACACTTTTTTAAAGGTTCTCTTTATTTTTCTGCGCCTGTGTGTCAAATTATCATGTTATCTTTCTTTCTTTTGTGTTCTTTTTTTCGATGCCACCACGTCACTAAGTTTTAGAGCCTTACGTGAAAGAGATAAATTGGATTTGTATTATTCAGTTAGGATATCTATAATGTAATTGCAATTTATTTATTATTGGTAATTTTTAAAATATAATCCATTATGAGCAATTTATAATATACATTTTAGTTGTATCTCTTTATTCTTATCTCAGAAACTGAATTCACTTGCAAACAAACTTCAGAAAATCTTTACAATTTTTAGGCAACTCTGCCCTAGAGTTGGTACTCTCAGGAGACCATATTGTTACTTTAAATCCTCATTGAGCTAGATTATTTATATTTTCATAATGTTTGGCCAGTACATTATGTTACTAACAGTAATTTATAAAATAATTGCTACCGACATTAAGGCCTCGGTATGTTTTTTTATACATTGATCTAAATTAAAATCGCTTTATCTCCTACTTTGGGCCGTTCCCGCTACTCTATGATCATTGATCTACTCACACGCAACTAGCGCAGGTTAGCGCACGCGGCGGCATCTGCGCTATTAATAGTATGATGCGTCATAAGCTAATAAAGTCTATTTAGATGATACTTTATTAATTTAATTTAGAAGAAAAAGTTGTGACCATTCGTTAAGCTATTTCGTTACATAGTAGCAAATTAACAAGATTTACAAAATTATCATAATAAGGAAGAAAGAAAGAAATATTTGTTTGTTATAAGAGACAATGACATTCGTTAGATATACAGATACAGAACAGATATTTCAATATTTCAATCCATAAAAGGAAACAGAAGGTTCTTAATTTGACGCGTACATATATTTTACTAGCTTATCGCCCGCGGCCCTACTTGCCCTATCTGCAGCTTTGCCTACTTGTATTACAAATTGTATCGTGCGGGTGGTAGCTTGTGCCCAGCAGTGGGGTATACATAACCTATGTCCTTTCTCAAGGTATAATCTATTATTGTTCTGAATTTCTTAAAAATATGCAAAAGTAGTTTAGGCGTAAAAGCGTAACAAACACACTGAGCTACTTTCGCATTTATAATATTACTAGCTTTTGCCCGCGGCTTCGCTCGCGTTAAATTCGGTGTGACAATCAAATTTCACCCTCTCTTTTGGGGGTAGAGGTAGGGGACGAATTTCAAAAAATAATAATGATCCACGATTTTTTTGTTACTCACAAATTAGTCCGCATACCAATTTATAGCTTTCTACCTTGAAAATTGCGGAATGCTCCATACAAACTTCCACCCCCCATTTTAGGGAATTAAGGGGGTAAAAAAGACAAAAAGTAGCCTATGTCCCTCTCCATCCCTTCAACTATCTCCCCTTAAAAAAATCACGTCAATTCGTCGCTCCCCGTGAAAGACGGACAAACAAACAGACACACTTTCACTTTTATAATATTAATATTATATTTTAATATGATAGTATGGACTAGCGGCCCCCGCGAACTTGAACCTCTGAATAGTATTTAATTTTGACGTCTTAAATGTCATTGTCATCAAATATGGCGTGGTTGGAAAAAAATCCCAACGTTTTTAATTTCAAGCTAATCCTGACAAAGAGAAATGCAAAAACACCAATATAAAAAACGGTCTACCCTTTCTCGAGTTATAAGTAGTGTAACTAACACGACTTCATTTTATGTAACGGGTGTAAAAAAACCAAACGCAGATCCGAAAACCACGTATTGTCCCCATCATTAGGATAATTTTTCTTTTTAGGACCATACCTGGGAAACAGCTGGTTCCGAAGATATTGAGGGTCAAAGTCACAATTTTGTTTTCTATTTTATTACAAAAACTGTTGCCAAAGGATACTTAGAAACTTTTCTTCATACAAACATAGTGGTTGTTTTTAATATTTTGTTCACAATAAGGCTTTATTAATTACAATACGCAATGTACGGCTCAGCGCGGACGACTTTTGAACTTAGCAGCCATCTCCAGCGCAGCGGCCTACGCTACGGCTGCTATGCATTGCGCGCTACGAATTATAATATTTTTTTGAGTCCCATAAATAAAAATCATTTCCCAGCTATAATATTTTGTAATATGGCTTGGTTTGCTCTTCAGATTGCGTAACTTCAGGGTCTGCGTTTAGTTATTTTACACCCTGTATATAAGACTAACATTAATAAGGACTAGGCCGATAAGCAAGAGTAAAAGAAGAAACATAAAACCGGAAAAATATAATTTACATTATATTTATGTCCTTATCCTTATGTCAAGCTACAAATAGGTCGGTCAAGTAGCGGCATCGTAGACTTGACCCACCTATTTGTGCGTACCTACGCATTGCTGCGTAAAAGGCCCACAGTGCTAGTCTTCTGATGGAGCCACAGAGAACACAGAAAAAAACAACCAAAAATAATGTATTGGTTAACTCTAGCAATAAATAAGCTGTAACTATCTTATTCATATATATGCGAAACTTTGTATTGCCAGAAGAAGACGGGCAACAGCGTCTTCTTTCCGCCATCCATCGGTCTACCGTGGCGATTATGGCCAAATTACTTCTTTTTGAGAGGCCTGTGTCTCAGCAGTGAAATGATATAGGCGGTTTATGATGAATCTATACTAATATTATAAAGCTGAAGAGTTTGTTTGTTTGTTTGTTTGAACAATTTGAAAAATTTGATTTGTTTCGATTTGAAAAATTATTTTCGTGTTGGATAGTCCATTTATCCAGGAAGGCTTTAGGTTATATAACATCATGCTGCGACCAATAGGGGCGAAGCATCATTGAAAAATGTTGCAAAAATTATCGCGATCATAGTAACAGAAATTGACGCGGACAAAGTCGCGGGGAACAGCTAGTTACTTATAAAGTTCCGTCAATAATGCTAAGAATTTAGGGAACTAATAAATTATGAAGGTATTTGCGCAAAGGCTGGATCGGCCGATATTGTAAGGTTTATATAGATACAGCTTGATACATAAAATAATTTTAATTACATCAGTTTAATACACATAAACTATTGACTTGTATTAAAATCGATTGACGATAAGGAACTGGAATAATCAGACATAACGATCGGAAGATTAATTTAGTGTTAATACGAGTACTTTTGGCTGCAGGCAGAGAGAGCTACATTATGTAGTCATACTATTTATATCGCTTAAATGTGGACCGAACATTATTGTAGTACAGTCAGCGGCAGGTCAACTACCCAAAAAGTTAAAGGTCATTGAATTAATTTTCAACTTTGAGTCCAACAAGTAGAGATCAATATCAATTGAGAAAATTTGACGTTTTGTGGTAGGTTGACGTGCAGTTGTCTGTACAGTCAGCAAGTCATGAACTACCGAGGAAAGAATTTACAGAGATCTTCGCACTTTATTAACTTTTAAACCTGGATCACAGCCTGGATTGTCCAACACATAATGATATATCAATATCGCTAGTGAATTTGCCACTAGAGGCGCTAGTGTCGCGTGAGGTCCAATATCATTCACTTTGTACTGGTTTTAGCGGAATTTGTTGCATAAATTATAATTTCTTTAATTTACCTGCTGGAAAGTGATCTCCTTCGTAAAATATCGCAAATATGGATTATTTGGCGATTAATGTGAACGCTTTAAAAGCGGAATTTAAGAAAAAGCGCAAAATTAGGCGGCCTCAAGAGCAACTATTTCAGAAGTTAGTTTGTTGATATCAAGATGGTTATTTATAAACAATATAACCTTAATTAGATTCAAGATATAACACTTTGTTTCGGCGCCAATCGCCTTTGACAGCTATACCTCCGGACCTCAGTCTACAGTGGCGCCAACTGGTGAGCAAAGAAACGGTAGTCCCCATTGAATAGAGTTGCTGCTTATGACGTTTATATTTTAAACACAGTTATTGCATAGACATGTATAAACGTATACATTTTAAAAGAGGCTGACAACAGTAGAGTTTCTAGCGTTGCTTTTTATAGGCCGCGTTTGATCCAAAATAAATGAAAATTAAACATTACCTACGAAAACTGATTTCACAGATTTCTCTAAAATCACTACTAATCTTATAAATGCGTAGGGAGCTCTGACTGTATGTCTGTCTGTCTTTTTCGCTTTCACGCCTAAACTGCTGAACAAGTTTTGATCAAATTTGTCATAATGATAGATTAGACCATGTGTAAGGATATTTTGGCTATTTAAGTAGTATCCAAGTTTTGTCACGCGCGTTTAACGTATAGTTCTCGCGGGCAGAATCGAAGATTAGTTGAGTGTATAGGTATTTGGTACCTAGGTCGGTAGTTGACTGTACATTAGTAATTACCACTGCGAATTATATAATTGATCGTGATATATCGATTTGAATGATAAATGAACGCTGGATTCCGAACGATCCGCTTTTTTCATCTTTCTATGGTATGATGGATGTCTTGCTTGGATGATACATCATTGTATGAGCATTGAGCTTAAGAAAACAATAGGAGTTACATGTGGGCTGTTAATGTTATATGAGAACCATAAACCATTTGTTAGAATTAACGAAAAACAATGTGTAAAATTAAATATTGAGATAGTTATAAAAAGGCGAACACAGTTAAGGACAGATACAATCTTAAGTAGGTAATTTGGATAGTTATGCAACTCAAGAAGTGAATTGAAGCCGATAGACTTTTTTTTTGAGTCGGTGGAATGCTTTTATGCATACTCAG
Organism: Anania crocealis; assembly: GCA_949315895.1. Classification (NCBI taxonomy): domain Eukaryota; kingdom Metazoa; phylum Arthropoda; class Insecta; order Lepidoptera; family Crambidae; genus Anania; species Anania crocealis. The sequence continues at coordinate 3,892,975 of OX438869.1, read as the reverse complement.
CGACGGTGGGGGCCGACGCTGAGTTACGTGGCCCCGTGGGGCTCGTTCGGGGTAAACTACCCTTCGGTCCCATTCAGTTACTCGGAACTACGAATTAACGCCCCGAGCCTTGTTACTCCGGGCAATCGACTGCGGTTCCGCCTCTGGCTCTCGCTTACGCAGCGACCCCCCAGTCTCAAGCAAACGATGCGCAAGCACTGAAGGCCTGTTTTAGTTGGCAAGCGACACCTCCGTGTTGGTAGGCTGAGGCCTAGTGAGGAGAAACATATTGTGCAGGGCGTAATAGTAATAGAACCTCCTGCGGCGCCCAAGTCCGGCGGCGGATCATAGAGGCTTCAGCCGCCGCCTATCACTCCCTTTCCGCTACTTCAAGGTGATAAGGATGGAAATAATAAAATAAACCATCTGTGTACGAACTTTAATTGTATGACAAGAAAATTTTAATGAAATGGGCTACTATATTAATTTCCAGTTATCTAAAATCTATTGATTTACTATTCGTAAAACAATAATTTAGTAGATAATCATGTAATGGGTTTAATAATGTTTTCACCATCCGTCGAGGTTTCAATATCTATTGTTTTCTTTCTCCTAAATTAGATCTGTCTCGATATATACGAGTAGCATTATTTCTTCAAATTACAAGAAAATTAGAGTTAGACTTTGTTTTTCGATTTTAAGTAATAAAACTTTCACTTAAGCGCGGAGCATAGTTTAAGTATAATATAGTTAAGTATAGCAATAGAAAACAGATCATCTCGGTCTCAGAGTTACCTCACGACCACGTAACTTAGATAAAATCTTTTACGACTAGAAATTAGTTTGAGACGTGCTATTAGCATTGGTTTTAGTTTCTTCCTTCTCTTCGGCACTAGCCCAGACTTTTCCCGAAGCAGGTTTACATATTGGGACGTGTAAAAGCGCCTCCTGGGGCCTATTTGCAGAAATAAAACTGAATTCACTGATTTGAACTGATTTTACTGACAGTTTCCAATATTTTAAACCTAAGAGGTTGTGGTCAAATAATTGCATCACCTTATCTTTTCCAGCGGGTGTCGTAAGCAGTGACTAAAAAAAGGACTGCTAGAAAAATACGGGAAGCAGCGTATTTTCTTCATCATTGGTCAAACTGCGATCACCGACCCGCCTGCCATGAGTGGCGATTATGGCAAAATAAATGTATGTGAATGTAAATGTGGACAACATCACATACATTGTCCTTATCCCAATTTGAATTACTATTTAAAGCACTCCACAGTCTTTTAAAATCACTTGGAAGCGGTCATTTTTTGATGAATATATGACATGATTTATCAAGTAAATCTAAGGAATTTTCTAAAAGAAACCCGTGGTCTATCTTCAGTTGAAGATAGAGACCTCGAAAAAAAAGGTTTTTTTTTTAAATTGGCTTATTTTGTGTGTGTTAAAATACGATTTTTTGTTTATCTGTTCTTTTGTTGAAGTTGTAACACAATTGGCCTATGTGAGTAATAAAGCACTCAATTTCCCTTTTATTGAGCTATACATCAAATTCTAAAGCTTTGCAGATCCGGATAAATTTTCTTTAGTATTTTAACGACAAACCGTTCTACATAAAACAATATAAATGCGATACGTGTATATTTAAATGAATATTGTCGGTAGAAACGCAATCAAGCAGGAACACAATTATGGTATAGTAAGAAGCGCGTGCGCATTGCGGAAGCTTGCATGTGTTAGTGTAAATGAAATGACACCGTGCGAAAGTTTACGTGTTGTTGCTGGAAGATATATCGATTAGCCTATATAAGTAGCAAGAAAATACGCTCGTATATCTTTGATTGATTGACGTTTCGATCGGGTTGCACCATAGTTATAAAATAAAAAACCGGCCAAGTGTGAGTCGGACGCGCGCACTGAGGGTTCCGTACCAACTTTAACTAAATTAGGGGTCCATTTACTTCCACTTAGCCAAAATACCAAAATACTTAATTGACTCCAAAAATTGCTTCGTTTTTCATAGTGCTTGTATGAAGGACAAAGTTATATTTGCGGTGGTTAAAAATGTACTATTTCTCAAAAACTACCAGTTTGATCTCGTTCAAACTAATTTTCGTTGAAAGTATTTGTTAAGATGTACATTAGTAATTCAGTTGCTTAGTTTAAAAGTTAGAGGGGGGGGGGGGGCACCCATTTTACCATTTTAGAAGCGTCTATCTTCCAAAAATGTAACATTATTTTTTATTTTTTGTATAAGAATCGCGAAGCGGTCAACAGGATATACCTACCTACTAAGTTTCAACTGTGTAATGCTAATACTTTCAGAATAAAGTGGCTGTGATATTCGGACGGACAGACAGACATTGCAGACAGACAGACTACGGATTCGATATTCTATTTATAGGTTATTACCTATAAACAGATTATCTGTTTGATTATATGTAAGTAGTATAGGCTTCGTTATGTAAATATTTATATTTTTATTATTACTACTCGATCCTTCATAATATCTAAATTATTATTAGATAATACAATAAGTATGAAGAAAAAAAATCTTATATAATATCTATCCGCTTTGATCGCTACCTACTGGTTATAGTTGCACCAAAGTGGTTTTAAGAAAAGCTTTTAGTGCGCTTATTATATTAAAATTTTAATAAGTAATAAAAGATAATACAATAAATATCTACGTACATAAAACGACAAGCAATGTTTTTTCTAACATATATCATAGTCTTCTACCGTCCACTGCTCAAGATAGAAAATAGCTAAACATAACCAGACACGCGAGTAAACTTACGCAAAAACAAGACAACATCAAAATTTAAACTGACTTAATTGAATATTGATATTTTTTGTATTTGTGTCTCTACACCGAATTCAAGCTATTATCCTGGACTATTCCAATAATACTTGTACCACAGATAATATAATACTCGTACTATGAATAAGTACAGATATTTGATTTGCTTGTAATACCTTTTAAATTGTTGAATCCCACGGCCTATTTGCCATAAACAATATCAGAGAGATGTCTTACACGGCCGCGTAAACGGCCGAGGGAATGCTGTGTTTCATTGTGTTTATGACTACGAGTATGTCTGGCTTGTAGAACACCACGCAAGTTGATTAAGCTGTAAATCAGGGTTATCAAAACATTTTAGTTGGAAGTGTTTTCTTAAGTTGCTTATAAAATTCGTGAAAATTACGCAATTAAGTAGACCCCTTGACCGAACAATGATCTGTAGGTAGTTGCCCCAATGACCTAGCAAAGGTCGCAGGAAGACGCTGGATTCAGTTGGTGAGGGACCAATTGTTGTGGAGATCTTTAAGAGAGGCCAATGTCCACCAGTGTTCATAGTTTGGCAGAGATGAAGGTGATAACCAAACACACAATTGTTGTTGGAGTGTTCAGCAAATATAAATATTGTTTTTTGATATTATCTATCATCATCATCCTATATTAGTTTACTACTGGAAACGGGCCTCTCCTCAAGGATTTAGCCATAATCGCCATGTTTGGCAGTAAGGCTGGCGATCGCAATTTGACCAATGGTGGAAAGAAAACGCTGTAGTTTAGGGTGGTGGGATCTACCTGGTGGGTGGTCTACCTGGGTGGCTCACCCTGGGCAACGGTATCTTTGGTTTTTTAACAAATGATAACGGCTAACAGATCCCTCTGCGGTGGTAGGCTTCGTAAGAGGCTGCCTGGATGCTACGACCCTGCCGGAATCCAGCGCCAAAACAATTTTTCTGTATTCCGCTGGTATGTGGGAGAACCAGTACCTCTGGGTAAGCTCACTCCATCTTAGGCTTCTTCTTAACATACTTAAGTATCAGTCAAGAGCAAGCTCATTATTTATTTAAAAAAAAGTACTCCCTAAGTCGAACTTTACGACATCCATAGAAAGAGCGGGTGTAGCACATGAAATAATATCAAGGATAAAAAAAAATCCTAAGTAAATATTATAATTGATAGTCCTGGTTTAAAAACAGACATCAACCACTTAGATCTTCTGAAACAAAAATATCCGAGATTTATCTGAATTTAGAGTTTAATTATATTTAAACTCAGTCCTAAGGATTCCGCAATTATATTCGTCAAAGCGACATTCAAGTTTTTGCTATTGTTTTTAACATTTCGCATACTGATAGTAAACCAAAATTTGTCTTGTATGTTCTCACTGCTAACAAATGGCGAATTAAAGTAATATAACTGATAGCGAATTCAATGGTGTTATTTGTTTAGCAGACTTTGTATTAGTTTATCAAACATCACAAATTAGTGTTGCTATTCATTGTTATATTACAGTCTATTAAAAAAGACGTTTTTTAATAATATAACATCGCCTTGGTCTTATGACACTACTTTTTTCTTTGCATAAATATGCAGCTTTTAACTTGAGTCCAAATAATGTGATGATAATTGGAAAAATAAACTTTTACAAGGTGTTTAGGTTTTCAAGGTGTCGCCTGCTCCGTGGTCCCGGGTTCGATTCCCGTATGCGACAATGTAGAAAAAGTTTTTGTCCTATATTTTCTTGGGTCTGAGTGTGCGTTGTTTCTGATTACCACATTACGAGTGCTTCAAATAGTTTCTCACTTTGAGATCAGAACAATGTGAGTGATGTTGTCTACATTAAAGGCTTATCTAGTTTCCTCACACAGTGGAAGCCCAATCGAAACGACTGGCATTATAATAAGGTATGATTGGATTGGATTCCTGTTAACGATTTAATAATTTTGCACAAGTTGCAAATTTACTATTTTTAAACTTTTGCATTGCAAATTTGTATTATGTTGATTTAAACTTTTATATTCACTATTATAAGGGTTATTTGTTTTAAGATTTCTACCATGTACCATTTTTTTTAAGAGGTTCCGAAATTTCAGTACTGTTGTAAGCGCCATGATAACGGAAGAAGTTCGCAAACAGTCGAAACTCATAAAAAACAAGGAACATTGTAGTAATTTTAAAACAACTAACTCATAAGTAGTGTTATGTTATGTATTTTATGTGTAAAATATAGTTAAGTGCGCTTGACTGTATGAAATAGTACGAGTATGTAGGATTTCAAACTTTCTTTTTGCATTTTTACACTACACTTAACACTTACGGGGCTTAATGCAACGAACTACGTTATTTAAAGTTTAGGTAAATAGTAATTTATCTTCCCGACGTTTGGATCCAGTTGGTTTATGGTAGTATAGAAATAATATCCTAGTAATAGTTGTAATGGCGAAAGTATTGAGAATAGTTCATTGTTTATATTATTGAACTCGATTGAATAATCAAGTTTGAGTCCGTTAAAAGCATGTAGGTACCCGATTATTAGACCCCACAATATAACCTACATATAGTTATAAACGTAAAAGTCAAGCTCCTGTCAAAATGTGTAAAGGGTTGGTGACCTTAGCGCGAACATCAAGTCAACCGAATTCTTTTTAACCTAGACCTACTTTAAAATCAATATTATTAAGCTCTGATAAAGTACAGGGTCTTCCTTCCAACATCGTGTTAGGTTAGGAACTATGTTATTTTATTATGACCCTTAATAATAAAAGGCACCTAGATTTTAAAGTCTAAAGTTGAGCAAAATTAGTTGAGTAAATTAGTCTAAGATCCCACCATACAACGACCTTCACCAAGCTGTTTATTGGATGAAAAGTTTTTTATATACAATTAAATATGCCAAAAAATATATTGCAAATGGGTTGACTAAAAAATTCAGTCCAGAGTATGATTAATTAACATTTTTTTTTAAATATTTCAGTTTAAATTTTTTTTCTGGTTTGTTTAATAGACAAATTTCATACCAATCGAAGATACGAAGCCCAAAGAATATGCAAACGTTAAATTGACAATTTTTTTCCCGTCACAACTCTTGAGCAGGCAGATATAAACAGGTAAATCGAACTAGTAACTTGCACCGGTCTGGTTAATTAAATAAAGTTAAATACAAATAAATATTATTCATTTATGAACACGGTGGTATACGGTTAAATGAAAAAAAAAAGTCATGAAATTCGGTTGTCAAATTTTAAAAATTCTACTCTGGACTGAAATTTTTTAGGCAACCCATTTGCAATATATTTTTTGGCATATTTAATTGTATATAAAAAACTTTTCATCCAATAAACAGCTCGGTGAAGGTCGTTTTATGGTGGGATCTTAGACTAAATAGCCTATAATTCTCACACTGCAGGGCAAAGGCTTCCATCATTGAATTCAAGTTACCATACCAATGACGGGCATAGGCATAATCACCACGCTTGCCAAATGCGGCTTGGTGATCACAAATATAAATAGTTTTATTTCTGCATATAAACCGTAGGAGGCGTTACAACACGTCCCAATATTTTAACATTAACTGTTACGGGTTAAGTGTCACCTACCGAGAAGCAGTGACAGAATAGAATCAAAGAAATCAGTAAATTTTGAGACTTAAAGCTGGCACAGTTTAGAGCATCACAACTTTTTTTGGATCATGTCATTCATCTAGCTATATTTATTTATCGCAATTCTATCGACTGGCTAGTAATGTAAAGTGGATAAATATCTTATGCTCAACTTTAATAGTCGTTAAAAATAAATGCCAATTTAGTTGTCTCACTAGCTAATAGGCGTCCTTCACTAAAACGTTGTTTGCTCCAACTTAGATTCAAAATTGAGGTCGCATTATCACTACGGGTCTAAGAGAGCAATTTATTGAGATGCGTCCGACCTTGCTTTCCGTTGACTTGCGAAACTGCAATGTATATCTCGTTAACAGAGATGAGGAGATAGGTGGAAGGTCACACCCGGCCGGAAATATTTTGAATATTTAATTGTGTTGATGAACCGTAAGGGGTAATTATGTTGAGTTGACTATCTACGTGTTAAAACTTACATACTCGTAGTTTGATTTATAAGTAGGCGTCAGTAATTTATTACTAGTGAGGTTTTTCTTAAACAATTTTGTCCTATATTAATCTTATATTGAGTTTTATTTTTTTATTTTTGAAGGGACTCCTAATTTTCTACACTTCTGTGTGTTTTTTATAAATTGAAATAGGATTGTGATAATTCCTTATCGAACAAAAAAAACATTTATTATTTTAAGCGTTTTAGGATCGTAATTTTTTATCGTTGGAAAAATGGGTATTATCATAACTAACCAAAAGTATAACGAATTGATTTTTTATTTACTCTTGACGAAATGCGTCGTGGAGTATTTCACTCCGTTATCACTCATCAATGTGGCCTGCTGCAAGGTCCTGTATTCGATGATAATTCGATGCGACAAGCTGTTGCGTGCGACATCTCTTACTCTTTTTAGGATGAAAAGTAGCCTATGTGCTGAGTAGATGACAGTAACAAGTGAAGTGACTTTTTGTTAGTAAAACAATTACATATTCAGTAGATCCAGAGATTACCCTCTGCAAGACAAACTTTACGCTGTTTATTATATCATATGATACAGAAGGATATTTATATGGAGGATGATACAGAACGATTATATGAAGGATGATACAGAAGGAGGTTGACGACCATTTGGATCAGCGGTAGTTAACGCTGCTTCTGAGCCATGGGTCGCGGGTTCGATCCCCGCACAGTACAAATATTTGTGTGCATGAACATGTCTGTTTGTACTGGTCTGGGTGTTTTCTATGTATTATAAGTATGTATTTACAAAAAAAAAAGTATATAAGTAAGTTTATCGGTTGTCTAGTACCCCATACGACAGGGTACTTAATAGTACCTTAATTTGGGAATAGATGGCTCAGTGTGGCCCAGTGAGGCATGTCTTAAATATTTATTTATATATACTATAGATACTAGTAAAGACAACACTCAAAGTGTTAAAAGAAAACATCACCCAAGTATCTTTCTAACTTTCACATGTATACTTTTAAACCTAACACTCGATAATTTTATGTTTGAATTTCGAATCAAAACTTATTAACGACACTAAAAAGAAAGCCATAACGAAATTCCATAAATTACGTATTTAGGTGAAACCATCACAATCGTCAATGTACGACCGTGTGATGAGAAATGATCTGTCATTAATTATACCATTGGTATAATTATCTCGAGGAAGTACAGTCAGACTTAAAATAAAATAAATTTATCACGTAAAACAATAGGTTATTAGTGTAAGCGTATTTTTATAATTTATTATGAGATTGTAAATCCAATACCATAATTTAATAGATTACTGATATTCTTCGATACTTGGGTTCCGTAATTGTGTTTTTATATTAATCTTGTCTTTGTCTAAGTTCTTCTTTTAAAGATGCCTATGCCTGGTGTGTTGCGGTGGATTGGTGTTAGCTGGTGTGGTAATGTTATTATTTTTCTTTTTGTACGGTTTAAAATAACTTCATGGACAGTCTGGCGTCAGAATTTTCCATTTGCCTATTATAGTCGCCTATTACATGGCCTCTGGCGTGACTTGATTTTACGTCTTCCCTCCTGCGATAGAAGCCAGAACCAACACTACAACAGCTTGCCGTGCCTTTTGAAGCACGACTGGCCTACCCCTTCTCCCTTTAAGATAATTTAAAAAAGATCGTTCCCTTTTTGAACCCGAGGGCCATTAGACTAACAGGCACGACCACTATGATGACGACACCATTATGTGTTCAAGGAAAAATATGCTCGAAATTTTTGATACAATTTTTGTGTCTGACTGTACATGCATTGTACATCCGGAGTCTGGACAGAAAGAAGAAAGATAGATCACGCGGCGGAGACGAGACGTTCACGACGCGATGTTACCGTTAGGGGCTGGGCTAAGTCATGGGTAGAAGCGTTTTTACTACGCTCTATATTTTTAAATCAAATTAATGGCAATAAATATAAATAAAACATATTATTTCTTACGATTAACTGTCTCATTATTCATAAATTCACAAATTCAATGCCCCGTTGGTATAGTGGTTTAAATACCGGGCCAAGATCTCGGGGTTCCAGGTTCGAATCCCGGGTCGGGCAATAAAAAGTATCGAATTTTCGAACATTGCTCGGGTTTGTAATCACCAACCCGCATTAGTCAAGCGTGGTGATTATGCCAGTACACCCATCATTGCTGTGGTAACTTGAATTCAATAATAAAAGCCTTTTCCCTGCAGTGGGATGATTATACGCTGTTACTTTACTTTACTTTACTTTTAATCATAAATATTTATATATAATAAATAATAACTAAAAAAGGTGTTAATTTTTTTAAAAATCACAACAATACCAAGGCTCATTTTTATAAGCTTCGTGAATTCATCACTGGTGCAAAGCAAGAAAAATAAAATTTATGTACCTATTTTAAGGAAATAAATACTTGAATTTGAATAATGTCGTTATGTAGTTAAACAAAAAATGTCCTAAAGAAAAAAATAACAAGGATTTTGTATTCTCTACTTTTAAACTTTAAGAGTAGTAAATATTTGGAGGTAGATTGATATGAATATACTTTTAACACGAAGTGAGTATTGCTGTTTCCAGTCAGCTTATAACCACGATCGGTGTAATCTGATCGAATCGTCAAGCAAAATAATAAGGTATGTGTTCCCGTTAACGATTAAATATCTTATTGCCTTTAAAAAAAACGCAAATCCGTTATAAAAATGATCCCGCTAATAATTTATAACTCAGACCAACCCCGCACAATCGATGAGTTTATCTGTTATTACATGTCCTTTCTATTTTGAAAGTACTCATCTTTGCATAACTGAGACGTGACGTCGTCATACCGATGCAATTAAATGTTTTGGTCCCGTATTAATAGTGTCACAAACCAAAAGAAACTATACTTATATTCAGTTCAATCGACATAGACATTATAGACAAGTCTAGACGCAGACTGAAATGGCAATTTTCAGCGACTAGCGCTATCCAAAAAAGGGACAATCGAAATTCTACGCGTTCCTCATTTAACTCACTCACCCTACTCTCTCAAATTATAAAACAATAATTATGCATATAATATACTACAATTTATATCTATAAATGTAATTTGTACGCACACATTAATTTTTAGACATAATAGTTTATCTAGTAATTTATAAAGTTTTCATTTTTATTTGTATAATTTGCTACACCCTCACAGGGTTTTGCTATATCTATTATGTTAAGCAATAAATAAATAAAAAAACATTAGTCAAAGACTGGACACAGGTCTCTCCGAAATGACGGTGTCATATTTGCTTACGGCCGGTCCTAATAACCTATCTATCTTCAGTCTTGGCATATCGGAGATAGAAAACAACTTATGTCTTTGTTTCTCTGGACGTTAAAATCAGAGACAGAAGACGTTTTCTATCTCCGATAGATTATTGGGACCGGCCGTTAGCGGGCGGGTTGACAAAAGGTACTCGTATGTAGGTTCATAGACATAGTATATGGTAGGTCAAAAGAAGACTCTGGTGCCCGTCTTCTTCTGGAAGAGAAGGGAAGCTATACTTTTGATGTGTTAGCACCACGCTACACAAAAGCATCAAGTAATTGGCATTTTTTTTGCGCGCCAAACAAACAATTAATTATATAAAATTTATTACATTAAAAGGTTTTTTTTACACCATATCCATACTAATAGTATAAATGGGAAAGTGTGTGTGTCTGTTTGTTTTTGTTTCTTTTTAACCCCCCACTTCCCTAACATGGGGGGTGGAAGTTTGTATGGAGCATTCCGCAATTATCAAGGTAGAAAGCTCAGAATTGGTATACGAACTATTTGTGAATAACAAAAAAATCGTGCATCATATTTTTTTTGGAAATCCTCCCTCAACCCCTTAAAGGAGGTGAAATTTTATTGTTAGAATTATTAAATTTGGGGTTTATACCATGTACCTTATTTATTATGAGTTTCCGATATTTCGGCACTGTTGCTAACTAAATAACTCTAGTGATAGTGACCATGAAAGTTTAAATCAGTATAATTTTATTGTTACCCCGAATTTAACGCGCGCGAAGCCGCGGGCAATAGCTATTCATTTATATTTTATCGATATTTAAGTTGGAATGGCCTCTACATATTGCTACACCTGTCCCGTAGATAAAAATCTTTACAGACCCTTTCAGAGTTCAACCAAGGATGACAAAATATACGGTACTTTTCGTTCGCGATTCCGCCTCGCACTTTGCCAATTTTTGTTATTCTTAATGGGGGTCGAACGTGAGCTCATTTGTTTTATTACTTTTAGAAATTTCCGGTTTATTTTATTGATAGAATAGGCATCGGAATATCTAGTTCTTACCGCAGACTAATTGACGGCCATCTTTGTGTAATGGTTGCCATTTCTGAAGATTGCAGGTTAGAATCCCTCAAGTATTTTTGGAATCATCATCACCATTATGTCATTCATACCTGATCAGAATAACACAAAATCTAATCATTATGTAAAAATAAATAAATAAGCACTAAATTGTTTGGGCAATTTAACAATTTTAGTAATGACTGTGCCTATAGTAATACCTAAGCATGTTTCTGCTTGCCCCTGCTGAAAGTTTAATCCTTTGCTATTTGGGCGATTGATAATTTAAGGCGGAACATAGTAATAGTTGATTTTTCAACTTTATTACTTGCAAAAGTTAAATAAACGAAAGTTTCATTCAGATTATGTATCCGTATGCATATTAATGATTTCTTATCTGTACCTGTTTCGTAACTACTCTATAGATGTATATAATTTTCTATTTCTCACTTTAATGCACTGCCTTGCCTGTAACATTTCTGCTTGGCTTGTTAAACTCGTCGAGTAAATAGTTTGTTATCAACACGAAAACAAGGAAAAAAGGGAATATAACTCTTACGCCAAGGACATTCTGCACAATTTGCCACTGACTGTACAAATATTCCTTCACGTGATCTTGATATTTGAAAGCAACAAGATTTTTCGCATCCTTATTTGAAATGTCAAAATTCATGCACTTCTTGATCCTCAATTGATTCAAAATGTCGAATGAATGACATAGTACGGCTAACAACAAAAGAGTTTAACATTTTAATAATTAAATTCTTCCAAATTCTCATGATTAAATAATTCGCAAAAATTAACTTTAGTAAAACTAAAACAATAATTACAAATGAAAAACATAGTACGGCCAACAACAAAGGTGTTTAATATTTTAATAATTAAATTCTTCCAAAGTCTCACGATTAAAATCGCGAATTAGATTCGCGAAAATTAACTTTACTAAAAATAAAACAATAAAAGTAAAAGAAAAGTGTTGTTCAGGTCTAACATTAAAACAAAAAACCGAAACCCTTTTCCTTCCCTTGGGTGCCGTAAGAGGTGACTAAAGGAGTATTGCTAGAAGAATACGGGCAGCAGACTTCTCTCCATAATTTGCCGAGCGATTTGGCGATCATAGCAATATCCTCATCTCTGTCTAGAAGAAGACTTACGTGGGCTAATGAATATGCCCAACAGTAGAATGACGTTGACTAATAAAGATTACAGTAATTCTATTTTCAATCATAAATAAGAGCTTTAAAACCTATATTAGTTGACTAGCCGCAATTACTGAATCAACTAATATACTTACAAAATATAACATATTTTTTTTATGACACTTAACCGTGCGACCTAATTAATACGTATTTCCCAAACGGAACTCAGACAAAAAACTTAACACACAATTCCAAAATTATATTTCACTGCTACTCGTACGAGTAGGTATAATGTTCGATTCAACACATTTAGATACATATACTTATTACATACAAAGTACTTATAATTTGAGTAATCGCCCTTATTTGTAAATGTACATGGGTAAATTTAGCAAGGGAGTGCACCATTAAAACTAATTAAGTGTTCATGCAACAATAGCACCTAAAAGCAATGAGATTACCAAAAAAGTTGTTTTGTCTTACTAATGTATTCGCTCAAGCTTTTACGAGTGTCAAGGGCACATGTGCAACTGATATTTAAGGTTTTATTTCACTTTTTACTTATAGTCATTATGTGATGAACAAAAAATAAATTACCTACGTGATATGTAAGCTACTGTACAAAACGCGCTTCTGTTTGTTTGTGTATATATATCCCCTTGTAACTTTTATATTCGTCCTTATCCGTCTCTTAACATTTTCCAGTACGCTATCTGTGTAATAAACTGAGACGTTATTGATTTCCCTCCTTCTTCATCACCTTCATCCTATCACCCCTGTAAGAGATGTTTTTTGGGGTGGAGGGATCTACCTCCTAATGGTCCACCCTGGGCTACGGCATCTTTGGTTTTCTAACTAACGATGGCGGCTAATAGACCCCTTTGCGGTGGTAGGCTTCGTAAGAGGCCGCCTGGATGCTACCATCCTCCTGCCGGAGTCCAGCGCCAAACAGTTTTTCTGTGTTCCGCTGGTGTGTGGGAGAACCAGTACCTCTGTGTAAGCTCGCTCCATCTTAGGCTTCTTCTTAACCGTATATAGTTAAGTATGTAGTCAAGAGCAAGCCCATTACTTATTAAATAAAAACAGACTATGTCTGTGTACAAAATTTTATCTTTATCGGTTTGGCAATTATTGATTCCTCATGGTAACTTCTCTTCCCTTTTCACCAGTATTCGGAAAGATTTTCTGGATAAACGATACCTAATATCCTTTTCTAAAACTTGCATTATTTCTGTACAAAATTTAAACTAAACCGGTTTAGCGTGAAAAAGTGACAGACAGACAGACAGACAAACGGACAGATAGACACACTTTCGCATTTAAAATAATGGAGGCATTATTTTAAATGCGAAAGTGTGTGTTGTTACTAGAGGCATTTATACGTATGCCCTAGATGCAAAATGATCTGTCCAAGCAAGCAATGAATTATTTAGTGTGTTTTTACAATCACTTGAACTGGTCATTATATTGCATCTGACTCTCGACCTCATTACTCCCATCAGTGCAGCATCCTTCCTCTATCAATCACATATTACGAGAATGTGTTGGGGTTATGCCCGATAGCGGCTTTCCTCAGCCCGCAGTGTGAAAGGGAAAGTTGGAAGAGGAAGGCCTAGACGAACTTACCACGATCAAATCGGGGATATTCTGAAGAAAGGGTCAGGCCAAGAGTACTCTAAACCGACAAGCATGCATGAAGAGATTGATGAATGTGGAAGAAGCGAAAGTTGTATGCCAGGATCGTAGTAAGTGGAAGGCCTTGGTCTCTGCCTACCCCGTAGGGAAGGAGGCGTGATAATATGTATGTATGTATGTATGCCCGATATATTAACTTAAGGGGACTTCTAGAGCTATGTCCTGCCCCCAATTGATTTAATTTTATTACTTCTAAACAAAATCAATTCTCAAAAAACTAGAACAGTATCATTTTAGCAAATTGCCTCTAGTATTTATTGAAACACGTTAAACTTTTCATTTAGTAGTTTATAAAGTCGAAAGTCGCTAACGCCAAAAGCGGCAGTGAAAAGCAGTAATTCAATAAATACCAGAGGTAATTTTCTAAAATGATACTGTTTTAGTTTTTTTAGAATTGATTTTGTTTAGAAGTTTTAATAGGGGTTTAAGTATGAAATTGCCGATTGTTTTCCCACTTTTTATTTTGTTTATAGCTCTTAAGTATAGTCATATTAATGCGTAATTCTTTTTGTATTGTATCAAAAACTAAATAAAGTAACTTTTGACTAAAAAAAAATGCAATACTAGTGCCTATTACTTCAAAGGAAGTCGTTGAAAAGACCCCTTACAATGTGTCAGCTGACCTTCTTGCTTCAATTAAGTATATTTGTATTATATACTTTGATTTTCAGAAATTTAAATAATATAATGCGTAGCTTTATAACCATCTAACTTTCACCTTTAATTGCATCGAAAACGGTTCCGGCGTTTTTAAAAAAACTAAAAAAAATGTTAGTATGGAAAAATGACTTTTCTCGATTTCGTCCATACAAAACGGCAATTTCATACTTTAACCCCTAATAACATTAAATCAATTGGGTGCAGCACATACGAGCTATTAGTCTCCTTAAATCGATCGGCAGTTAAGCGCGTACATACATTTCGGTGATTCATTTTTATTTATATAATAGGTAGTTAGGTAAATTTAAAAAAAAGACGTGTGGCACTCGGAGACTGCCGCGGTAAAGCTATTGCATTGCATTTTTTATCAACTTATGCAATTATAAAACTAAAAAGTATCACCGCTGTGCCGGTCGGAGTGGGGGGTGTTAGGTTATTTTCGTTACGGAATTTCTGGATTCGGTCTCCACGCTCAAGGCCCGCGATAGAAGCTATGCAATAGCTTAATTTTATAATTTTATGTATTTTCTAATTTTGACTTTTGTAATTAATTTTTTCTGTTATTTTGGCAGATATGGTTACCATAAACAACCATACTGTCAAAATCCTTATTTTCTTCTAAATTCTTTTAAATGTCGGAAATTCAAAATTGTTTGATCGTGCCTCGCCCCGAGTGTTAGGTTAGGTTATTTTCCCTACGGAATTTCTGGATTCGGTCTCCACGCTCAAAGCCCAAAATAGAAGCTATGCAATAGCTTAAAAACAAGACTTGCTCCTATTTTAACGGTCACGAGACAGCCTTAGCTATCATCGCTCATCCAATTTCACTATAATCATGTCATAATAGAATTTTACTACAATTTATTGTATTCTAACTTACATAAGCTAGAGACGGTATGGTATTATTATTGTTTCGGTTGTTCGTGTGTCGGTCTGTGTATTGTGTTTTGTTACAGGATCAATAACGACGCCATTTTCGGAGGGAAAGCGAGATGATTTAGATTTAAAATCGATATTTCGATCGTTGTTCTATTGTCAGTTTAAGAAAAGTTTTCATGTTGGGCTGTCACTGAATTTATTTAACGAGATCTCACTGATTGTATAAGAATGTGATGTAAGAGTATCTTTCAACTGTTAAGTTAGCATTAAAAAAATAATAGTGTGAAAAATAATAGGGGTTAAAGTATAAAATTGCCGATTTTTTTCCCACTTTTTATTTTGTTTATAGCTCTTAAGTATAGTCATATTATTGCTTAATCCTTTTTTATTGTATCAAAAACTAAATAAAGTAACTTTTGACTAAAAAAAAATGCAATACTAGTGCCTATTACTTCAAAGGAAGTCGTTGAAATAACCCCTTACAATGTGTCAGCTGACCTTCTTGCTTCAATTAAGTATATTTGTATTAAATACTTTGATTTTCAGAAATTTAAATACTATAATGCGTAGCTTTATAACCATCTAACTTTCACCTTTAATTGCATCGAAAACGGTTCAGGCGTTTTTAAAAAAAACAAAAAAATTGTTAGTATGGAAAAATGACTTTTCTCGATTTTGTCCATACAAAACGGCAATTTCATACTTTAACACCTAATATCTAAGTTTTAGTGTTCTATGGTGGTAGTTAATAGCAAATTGGATATCATCGAATGATTTGACTGTTTTAGATACAGACATCAGTACAATAATGTCATACATTAGTATTTAAACTTGAAAAAATATGTTTTAGGCGGGACTCGAACCCGCATCTCCTCGCATATCGGGCGCGGCGCTATACCATTAAGCTTAATGATATTGAAATTGCAATTCAATTGCTGAAATATCATATAAAGTAATTTCATACATATTATTAAAAGGCTACCTATACTCGTAGTTGGTGAAACAGCCTGTGTCGTACTTAGTATTTTTACAATGTCATGGTCAAAATTATAACAATAATAAAATATATGTGGAAAAACTGTCACTCGGTAACTGTACTATTTTCCGGCATTAAAAGTAACTAATATCTAACAAAAGTTTTGAATTAATACCCAATAGCTGTTGCCCGCGACTTCGTCCGCGTCAATTTCTGTTATTATAAGCGCAATTATTTTTTGCTCTGCTCCTATTGGCTGCAGCGTGATGTTATATAGCCTAAAGCCATTCTCGATAAATGGACTATCCAACACAAAAATATTTTTTCAAATCGGACCAGTACTTCCTGAGATTAGCGCGTTCAAACAAACAAACAAACAAACTCTTCAGCTTTATATATTAGTATAGATAAGTATTAGTATTATTTGACGACCATTTTGATCAGTGGTAGTAAACACTGCTTCTGAGCCATGGGTCGCGGGTTCGATCCCCGCAAAGTACAAATATTTGTGTACATGAACATGTCTGGGTGTTTTATATGTATTATACATATACTTATAATACATATAAAACACTCAGATATACTTATAATATATATATATATATAAGTAAGTTTATCGGTTGTCTAGTAGCCAATACGACAAGCTTCGTAGTAGTAGGTCAGTTTGGGACTAGATGACTCTGTGTGGCCCAGTGTGGCATGTCTGAAAATATTTATTATTTATTATTTGTAAGATAAGATTTTATAATAAAAAAAGGAGTTTTTTTTTAATTTGCTTAAAAAATTGACGCTGTGACGTATTGTCTATTGGTAAAGCCCCGCGCCTAGTATGCATGGAGATGCGGGTTTGAATCCCGCTTGAGACATAATTTTTCAAGTATAAATACTGAAAAATGAGTTTTCTAAACTGTTAGTAGATAGGTATGTTAACGTCTTATAAATACTCCATAGCTAGTAATATGAAGAAACCAAACAGGTCTGAACATAGCGCATTGATTAGAGAGTGAAATGAAACATAATTGGCGAACGTTTGCATTGAATTCCACTACTTATGAAGACATTGTGGGATTATGCGTAATTATTACAAGATTCACTGCAGGTATTAACATACTTAGATGAGCAAATGCTGGCATTCATTTGTTTTGTATGTCAAATCACTATAGCTAGTAATAGAGCTAAACTACAACTTTACTATTTGGGAAAAGCTACACGGTTGCCTGGAAGAGATCGCTCATAAGCGATAAGGATGTCCTTACCCACAATTAGGTTGAATTTAGTTTTATTCAATTGACTGTACTTATTAATGTTAGGAATAGAGTGTTTATCAATCTATCTTCCTAAAGTTGTTAATATTTTTCAACATTTTTTCCGCGATATTAAACCAAAATGGTTTCCATTCAGCGGTATTTCGACGACAAAAGTAGCCATGTCGCTTGTTTTCTGAGGAAAACATTGAGGTTGAAGAGTCACCGCTGAGGGAGATGCCTAGTAATCACGCGCATAACTAACTCTCAAAAAGGCTATAATTGGTGCTGTTATTTAACGTCAACATTTCCTAGTACGTTTCGACTTATCCAAATGACTTAACACCAACAAAATAGCGAGATTCCCGCGCCCTGAACGCTTTTATCTCGTTCCACCGACACGTTGGCGCATCGTTATATAACGATAATTATTTGCCGTGAGAACCATTGTGATGGTGATTAAATTATTAGGACACCTCGTCAAGACGGGAAAACGTGGCGGACCGAATTGTACTTGGTTTAAAATAGTGTGACTTACGTTACGTTGAACATACTCGAGTACTGAACGTGTTACGCTAGGTTTTTTTTACAATATAAAAAAAGGTTTTCTGGCCATAGAAAAAACAGTGACATCTTACGTAAAATATGCTCGAGTACTAAACATGTCACTCCAGCAGATGCATTTTAGTAAAAGAGACAGATAAGTAGACATATACTGTCAATTCAAATTATACATGTAAACCTTCTCCGATCAATTGTTCACTTTAACAGCACACACGACACAATTTAATTTCAATCCAGAAAAGTTGACATTGTTCACTCATATTTGACAATATTAACTATTAATTTATGTGACAATAATGTAATTTATGAACAGACAACACTCATTATTATAGATATCCAAAAAATAAAGATAAAATAAAGCTTCTTGTGTAGGTTAATATGACTATAAAAGGTCATATTGGTCATAAGGTATAACTGATTCTGTTATCTATTCTGTATATTATTACTATTTTTTCTTATGGTTTCTCTTTATAAGTTTAAGATTGATACAGTTCCCTCATATAAATAAATACTCTCACACACAACAAATATATTTTTTTCTTACTTTAGTAATTAGATCACTCAATCAGTACTATAGTACGGAACTATGGACGCGTGCGTTCTGTGCTACGTGCATCACTATTGTCTCGTTTCAGGTTAATATGAATAGCGGTATTTGGCCCACGCGTCTAAATACCGATGTTTCAGTAACCAACTACGCAAATTGGTTGTCTCTCTGTGTCATTGTTGTGAAGACTTGTACAGCTGTTTGGCAATGCATGAATACTTTCAGACATACATTTCGATTTAGTTCCAACTAAAAATTTAAAAGTCATCGTTATGAAAAATAATAATCATCGTCATTATTAAAAGCCCATATTAGTCCACCGCTGGACATAGACCTCTCAAAAAAGGAGGATCTTGCCTAGGGGCGTGCACAGCAATTCTGGGCTGGGTATGCAGTATCTAAGTTTAAAAAAATATAGTAATAACCAATTTTCGCTGCTGAGCACGGGTCTCTCTCCTTTTTTAAGGCGAGGGCTTAAGGCCTTAGTACCACCACGCTGGCCTAGTGCGGGTTGGTGGACGGCGGGGGCGACGCTGCACTGTGGCAAAATCACCCTGCCGTTGGACGTTTCTCAAGCCGCCCGAAGGCCTCCAACAGGGCTTAACGACTGTTATCTTATGACAACAGCCGGGACCGACGACTTAACGTGCCCTCCGAAGCACGAAAGCGCTCAAGGTATGATGCCACAAACGGTCACCCATCCAATTAGTGACCGCTCCCATCGTTGCTTAACATTCGTGACAGAAACTGATCACGAAGAAGCATTGGGTTAGGAGCGCATAAAAAATATAACTAAAGGCGTAACGCAGGAATCGGTATTTTATTTAGTTACACGTAGTAGGCAGGGTAGGCAGTGCTTATTGGCATGTATGGACGCCACTTGCCATAATGGCCATGCTTGGCAGGCGGGTTGGTGTTCGCAGTTTGGCCACTGGTGGAGAGAAGACGCTGCTGCCCGTCTTCTTCTGGCGTTCTACCCACAGAACATGGAAAAAGGTTAGAAAGGCTGTCGCGCCATTTATGTGAAAACCGATGTCACCGTTTGCGCCCCACTAAACAAGTTCAAATAACGCCAATCAAGCGAGTTCTTTGGAGACCCGATTGGTCGCGCGACGTCAAAAAAAAAAACAATTATAGCGCTCACGTTTGGGCAGAAGTATAAGCACTTGCTCATAACCTCTGTGGCGCGCTTGCCCCGCCTAAATCGCCTTTTTTACCTTTTTCCATGTTCTGTGGTTATACCCATAGGAAAAGAAGAGTGGCGCTATTCTTTTTACGCCGGAACATAATAAAACCTAGACTAAATATTTTAGTAAGTACCTACTAAAAATACTACTATAGCTCTATAGTATATTATAGGCTATGATTACTATAGCTTCAGTCTACGTACTTTTGTTGAGTTAAAATTATAAAAAGCATGTGTTTTCAAGCAAGTAAATAATAAATAAATAAAATAAAACACTTTTTTTCTATATTTACCCGTCCGGAAATCGAACCCGGGACCTCTGAGCAGGCGACACCTTAAAAGCCACGGAGGTCGTCAAAAGATACTAATAACTATTTTTATTTAGATAGATAAGTCTCTAAATCAGTGAATAGATCTCGATAGATCATATTTATTGGTACCAAACACCTGTATTTATAAATACATTCTTGTTTACTTATTAAACGGTAACTTCCCTAAAAAAACGAATGATGTCTGTATAACCAGTCTTTTAAATCTTAACATATCTGTAATAATGCATCATGTACCTATAAAGTATTTTGAAATGTCATTTAGTATGTAAACAAAAGCATTGGGTTCAGTGAACCGTATCTATAAGACGATCATTAAATAACGCGAACCGGTTTTAACCCGTTTGAGCCGGTAGCGATCGGTCTGAATGCCAAGGTTACGGATCACCTGATAAGGATATGTTTGTGATGATTTTCCTGATGTTTTAAAGTGAAAGTTGATAACCAAGATTTGTAACTGAGACACTGATTATTTATTAAGGTCTCAATAATAACACATACGTTAAGCACTTGAAAAATCCACTACATTTACACGTTTCTGGTACGTATGTCAATCAAAGAAACGGCATATACATATAATCATCCCACTGCAGGGTAAAGGCCTTCGCATCATTGAATTCAAGTTTCCACAGCAACGATGGGTACAGGCATAATCACCACGCTGGCCGAATGCGGGTTGGTGATCACAAATCCGAGCAATATTCGAGCAAAATTTGACACTCTTGTTGCCCGTCCCGGGGATCAAACCCGAGATCTTAAAAAGTATTTAATTACTTGACCAATAGACCGGGGGCGTAAGACCAATAGGGCGTTAGGTAGGTATGTCAATATAAATTATTGTGTTATGACATGTAGATTCTTTTAACTCGATCATTTGAATCGTTTTAATTTTAATTTACTATGAAAGCTTACTTGGCAATGTGCTGCTTTGTGGTGAAGGCCAACAATAAAATATCTTAAACCATTCTCGTCCTGTGGGTGTCGTTAGTGGTGATTGATTAGAATTTTAAGTATTTTTCTTGTAAGCACTGACCTGATCTTAATCCTTCGTAGCAACCGACCCTCCAATAACGCAATTTTACTGATCGTAATCAACAAAGATACCTTACTATTTACTAACCTCTCCAAAGTGACTGGTGCAAAGCAAAAGAAGTTAGCCTGATTGCTACTTTACAGGTTAAATAACTGTTTAAAAGTAGGTATGTTCTTTTCAAGTTAATAAAATAAATTTTTTGTAAGCAACCTGACAACTAACTTCTTTACAGTTCTTTACAGTAATTTTACGAGATTTGGAAGATGTTCGCACCGACATTGCGACGTACAAAATTATAACAAAGTTAGCTATCACTACGGACGTGAACCTGTGTGATTAATTTAAAATTGCAGTATGAATTTAATTATTGGTTCAAGTTTTACATCAAACATTAAATTTAATTACTAGTGACTACCTCAATCAGGTTGCTTAACATTACAACGTAATGGCGTCAAAGTGTCCATCAACTATCTGAAAGCTCTGAACACACGCATCAACGCGATCAACGTATCTTGGTTGCATTAACTTTGGACAAGGTTCTAAGTACTAAGGTAAAATGAAAATTTGTGAAGCTTTACCAATATTAAAAGAAAATTGTAATACTATGAACAGAAAAACATGTATCTATCTGCAGTTAGCTCTATTTATTCGACATTCATCGAAATAATGTCATCCACAAGCAGATAATTCAATCGCCCAACTAATCTAATATCATGTTACAATAAATAGCGAAACGTTACAACGTAGAATGCGACCACGTCCGTCCAATTGCGCAATTACCTCACAACGTTCTGAACTTTATTATCATTCAACATAAGGGTGAATGTATCGAGTAGTTTAGGATGCTGATGACCGTACGACATGGGAAGATGGCCTTTGCAACATCTGAATGGCTGACTATCGTATCTTAGTTTGTACTGAGTTTAAGTAGCGTTGGCAGAATAAATTGGAACATTTTCTTTAGTTCGTAATGTGAATCTAATAATATTGTTAAGTGACGGAAAGTACTCTGCAAAATTATTTATTAATCATTATCATACAGTCCACTGCTGACCAAGAGCTAAAAGTACGATCTTGCCATTATCGCGACACGTGATCTACGGGATTTGTTAGTTTGTTAAGACGGTGGCTATTGTATTAGATTTGCTTAGTTATCATCGCTAACACACGTTATTCTACTACTGATCATATTCTTAACCAAATGTTGGATTTTGTTTAAATTGATAGGCTTGTGAGGGAAAGACGATGTTGTCGTCCTCTAGCGGTACTCTTTCATCTGTATTTATAAAGAAGTATTACTTATTGCTTAGAAAAGTCATAACATACCTAGTGCTTGAGTGAAGGAAATGGATCACCATTAATAGTCATATTTGGCCGAGAATGTTAACTTTAGATAGTTCTAACTTCTAGTAATTACTTTATATATTTAAGAAATTTAATTGCAATTATATAAAATTGTTACGTAAGTATTTACTCTTACTTGTTTATAAATACGGGTGTTTAAGTTGCGTCATAAGACACCCATAGGAAGAGAAGCTCTAGTCCTATTCTATTTATGTGACGACACTACACATTCCGGTAATGTAGTATAGAATTACGTGGCATCCTTAATATTACTAAAATATCTTAGCACCACATTAGGAAGCCCCTAAAAGATATTATAATAAGATTGAATTAGCACTTAATAACATATTTCCCACAGTAATAAAAACAATAAGAGGTTACACTCGGAAGTAGAGCCGTTATTATATGCTAAGTGATTATGTATACAGATTGACATGATGATTAATTTTATAGTTCTATAATATGCAATGGATAGAATGTTTTACTGCTAAAATATGCTGTGTAAGAATTATGTCATAGTTACCTAGTTTTCATCTTGAATTTTTTTTGTTGCCGAAATGGCATGCAAATAATATTAGAAGTTTAGTGCAATACTCTTTCATCACCCTTTCTATTCCTATTGGTGTCGTAAGAGGCGACTAAAGAGTATTGACAGGAGAAGACGGGCAGCAGCGTTTTCTCTCTACTATTCAATCTACGATCGTAATCGATTTTGGTAAAATTCTCCTTTTGAAGAGTCCCGCCAGCAGTGGACTGATACTGTGGCCTAATTCACGTAACAAAACTACAACGACATGCAAGGGGTTCGATTTTGTTTAAGTCAGTTTTGTGTAAGCGTGTATTATTCACGAGCAATAATCGAAGTTCGATCGTTTCCTCCGCGGTGCTCATGTATTATTTTGAAATAGTTTGATCGGATGTAGATGCAGTATGATTATGTTTACAAACATCTGTCTACGACATAATCTAAATTTCTGCATATTTTCGTAAACAAAAAGTATAACAATTGATTAGGTAGAATTGTAATGGAAACATTAAGTAATAAAAGTTGACAAATCGCTGAGTTGCTATCCTATTGAATTATCGTTCTATCGAAATGACACGTGAATACGGATTTATGACTGGTTTTCAATAGGACGACTTCTAAACGTTAGCGACATTTTGTCTGTTATAAAATACGTGAACGAGGCTAGGCTGGTGCTGATGATGATGATGAAAGTTTATTCTGACTTTTTTTTCAAACAAAAATACTTTAAATAATCAGTACCTATTTTACTATCGTTACAAGCGAATTGACTGTTAAGTGTCCTTGAACTTTTAAATTGCGGTGTCGTGTGCTCGATGCATGCATTCACACACACAAGCTAAGCACAAGCACAGTGGAAGAAGTGTTCAGTATACTTAAAGAATAGTCTGGTGTTAAAGTTTCCTAAGCCACCTTATTCAGGACTCTGACAGGACTTGTTTTTACAAAATATAATTAAAATTCAACTACTCAAAATATATGCATGCGCATTATTTCATACTGGCTGCCACGATTTGGATAATTACTTTTTTGTTATGGTCAGCAGAATAGGAAAAAGTGTGTTAAGGGTAATCATGATCATAAACGGAACATTTGCTTGCATTATCTTCACAGGTAAATCCGTGAAAAGCCGAGACGGAGAGGTAGTTTATAATATTATGAAGACTAAGAAGCAAGATTATCATATTTGAACCCGGCCAAAATGTCAAAATGTCTGCACAAAATCAAATAAACGTTAGTAAAAAGCTTGTAACTTTATAAGAGTACTAGCTCTTCCCCGCGACTTCGTCCGCGTCAATTTCCGTTATTATGATCGCGATTATTTTTGCAACATTTTTCACTCATGCTTTGCTCCTATGGTCACAGCCTTGCCTAAAGCCTTCCTCGATAAATGGACTATCCAACACAAAAATAATTTTTCAAATCGGACCAGTACTTCCTGAGATTAGCGCGTTCAAACAAACAAACAAACAAACTCTTCAGCTTTATAATATTATTAATAATAGTATAGATAAGGAATTTTAGAGATATACAACGTGTTAGGTAAATGGTATAACAAACCGAACCAGCCTATGTCAACATATCAAATGTTACTATACTATGGCGAAGAAATAAATTTGATACATCATTTAAAAAATAGTTTGTATAAAAAATATATATATAAAATTTCTGACATCTCCATAGTATTTCTATGTATGTGTGGCATAGGCTGGTTTCGGCTTTAAGGTGTAACGGGATTTATCGCGAACATACCTTATTTTATTTGCCTGACGTTTCAACCGTTACACCTTAAAAGGGCGCTTTTAGTGTCACGCGGGTCCGCATCGCGGGTGGCACGCATTACATCTACATTGCAGGCTATATTTGATAGATGATAATGGGCACGAGTGATCTATCAAATAAAGGTAGCAATGTACTCGAAATGCGCCCCACCCGCATGCGGACCCGCGTGACACTAAAAGCGCCCTAAATAATTACCTATGCAACGCGATAGATTAACCCTTCAAGCGTAGGTTATTCCAGACACAATTAAAATCAATTGTTATTGACAGCCGGCTGTCGCTTGGGGTTCGCAGCGGTAAAAGTGGTTTCGGCTTTTTATACCATTTACTTAACACCCTGTATACATAATCCAAAAATGATATTTTTTTTTTAAAAAGACGACGATATAGATTTTGAGATTACATAAAGTTGCTGTGTTAGAAACAGATTGTTATATATCAAAATCGCTTTTTGTTTCTCTTAATAACCGTAACAACTGCTCTGTTATTTACTATAGAGAAGTAATTTAAGATAAGACCGCCTAAATTGTACGGCTCTAAATGTATCTCTTTTACTTATAGTTGATTTTTTGTGTGCAATAAAGAGTATCTATCTATCTATCTAACTATCTATCTAATTTTGTACTTTACGTAGGTACCCATACAAAAAGTTATTGTTTTAGTAAAACAATTCGTCCCTTAGTAAGTTTTGCATTGTTTTAATTACGCCGCGCCTTTAGGGATCAGGTATGGAATAATGTGAGCCTACTGCATCAACTTATTTGATGCACATACGCTTAAAATCAAACACCGGTAGACCGCAATTGTCTATGATGTACTGTCATTATCTGTTGTCTATGGTAATCATAAAAACTCGAGAACTAAAACCAAAAGAGATAATAGAAATTTGACGATTATCTAAATAAAAGTAGTAATAGTAAAGTATAAAATAATTCCTTGGAAATTACCGTTTTAAGAAGTTAATTTGGGGTAGTGGGATCTACCTCCTAGTGGTCAACTCTAGGCAATGGCATCTTTGGTTTTCTAACCAATGATGACGGCTAAGAGATCCATTTGCGGTGGTAGGATTCGTAAGAGGCTGCCTGGATGCTACCACCCTTCTGCAGGAGTCCAGCGCCATACAGTTTTTCTGTGTTTCGCTGGTGTGTTGGGAGAACCAGTGCCACTTTCAGGGTAAGCTGGTTCCATCTTAGGCTGCTTCTTAATAAACGTAGAGTTAAGTATGTAGTCAAGAGCAAGCCCATTGATTCTAAAGAAATAGTTTTTTTTATTCCTTCATATCTACAGGGTTATACTTTTAAAAATTACGAGATCGATTTTTAAATTTGATAGTTTATTTGACAAGTCATTAAATAACAAAATGACTAACCTTTAAATGCTAATAAAATCAAGTACACTGGTATAATAAAATCATATACTTCTGTAATACTAATTAATATTTAAGGCAAATTAGTTTAATAGTTGCTATCGTAATGTAGGATAAGTTGACCTTGTAATGTAATTTATAATCTAGACGA
Organism: Anania crocealis; assembly: GCA_949315895.1. Classification (NCBI taxonomy): domain Eukaryota; kingdom Metazoa; phylum Arthropoda; class Insecta; order Lepidoptera; family Crambidae; genus Anania; species Anania crocealis. The sequence continues at coordinate 3,866,344 of OX438869.1, read as the reverse complement.
CATTTTGATTGACACGGATTCGGCAAAGCCAACACACTAATTGTTCTATATACGGGCTGTTGTAACAACAATTTATTTTAATAAAAAAATAGTCGATTAAAACGATAAAAATAGGTCTACCTATTACCTAGTATGTATTTTTGACGAAGGTGGTGGTTGTGATATTGTTATACAAAAATTAAAAAATATCTTGAAAATAGTCACCGTATTTCCTCTAGTCTCCATTATTTTCTATTTATGTTTTTTGTCAATATTAAACTTTATGAAAATATTAACAAATTCTGGACACACTTACTGAGGGTAGCTTATTAAGCCGTTTTATACTTATTATTCTTTCTCAGACATAAAATATATTTTTTAAGAAGTGGTGCTAGTTTACCTTTTGTAGACCTTCTAAGATGAAGCTATTGTAAGTTAAGAGACCTTTTATTTTACAATTAATACAGCAGATAACCATTTTATAAAAGCACCCTGTATACATACTTAACTAAGTATTATGACTTTTAGACTACCTACGTAATGCCTAGACCGGTTGATATTTTAAAACCTAGCCTAGGTAGTTATTATGCAACGGTATTTCCCTAAGGCTACTGGTTTTATTTCTTCGTCAAGGAAGAAGTATGTTATTAAAAGTATGACACTTTGTAAGTACAGGTTTAATAATATTTCTCAGAATAATTGGTTATTTGGACTCAATTTCACCATTATCTCTTATTTGATAACTGAGGCTAAACAATTATTTCTACATTTATCTTAGGTCCCTTTAACTGTATGTAAATAATATTCTGAACTTCAAATTTATTCTATTTTTGACTACTAATCCCTATAAAGAAACAAAATAAGTATAAAATCTTATGGTTAAAATCATTGTGGAACTATACAGGGTGAAATTTTAACCACTTTCCAAATTTTGATATAGCAATCTACGAGGCAAAAAACAAATGACGTATTTTTTCTTTTGGTATAGCCCAGTACAAAAATTTGAAGAAGAAGAAGAAGAAGAAGAAAAAAGCACTTTGAAAATGTAACAAAAATAAAAAAAAATTGATAATGCATCCTAGTAGCACTTTTTTTACGCGATGTGCATCTCATTTATTCATTACAATACTATTCATAAGTTTTTGTGTTTCCCTTTATACCATAACAGGTCTTGGACCGTAAAAATTGAAAACTACATCGCGAAAAATATTTTCGGGTGACAACTTGATTTACATTTTTTACTTCATAAATAGGCTCTAAATACGATAATGAACGCCTATAAAAACCTAGGAAAGTGGTTAAAATTTCATCCTGTATACTAGAAATAATACATTAGTCTCAATATTTTAACGTAATCACATCTTTAATACGTAATCAAAATCTAGACTTCGACTTTTGTTTTCCGTGGGAAATATTCGGCCATCTTTCATATTCCGTTGACATGTATAGAAAGCGTCAAAAAATATTCAAAAATCGAGACAAAAATTTTAATAAGCATTATCGTTTTTGATCTTATAACACACGTCATTATATTATGTGCCACAATGCAATCATTAATTGTGGTTATTTACATAAGACATGCTCTCAAACAATGGCGCCGTGAGAAAAGCGGAGTGAGCGAAAAGCAAATTTGAGTCTTAATTACAGCGTTGAAATAGTTGGGATGATTTGAAGATAAGTTTGTACATTCCCTTGGATCGGTTTAGACGTCAAAGTGTGTATCTTAAATTGCGTGGTAACTATAATAATATCAAAGAAAAGTAACAGGCTATTACTATCCCACCGCAGGGTAAAGGCCTCCATCACTGATCTCTTACCACAGCAATCATAGTTACAGGCATCACCTCGCTAGCCAAATGTGTATTGGTGAGCACAAACCCAAGTGTTCAATAATAATTAGAAATTCTTGTGGTCCAGCCACTGGCCACTTGGCTAATATCAAGATTGACGTCTATTTCGTAACATTCAGTTGTTAATAACTGGATCATTGACATCGGATTAAAATCATTGTAATCATTGTATCGGTGACGCTGCCACATAAAAAAATATCATCGCTGCTTTTCTCCCTATGAGCGTCGTAAGAGGCGACTAAAGGATTACTGCCGGAAGATGATAGACAGCAGCATCTCTTTTTGCCCATGCTTGCCAAGTTTAATGATTTGCTACAAACCCCACATTTAGTATAGGTACTGCACCCTCGACGATTTGGTGAAGCGCACAGGGAGCTCCTGGATTCGGGTGGTGCGAGACCGATTGACTTGGGAATGCTTAGGGGCGAGGCCCTCCAGCAGATCCAGCAGTGAACGTCATGTCGATGATGTATGATGAAGATTAATGAATGCTTAAGAGTGAGGGGGGTATGACCAGCAGTGAATGTAGTGTGGCTAAGACGATGTATGATGAAGATGATGAACTCAATTTACAATTGAAGTAGATTACTTAATGGGTAAATTTGTACTCGTAATTTTGTTATAAAGTATGCTGCTGTGATCTCATCTTCCCCATAATCTTATGTGTGATAATCCTTCAAGTATGACCTGGGGTTAGAGTTTTCCAAGCAGCTCTACAGCCACATCCACAAACTGATTAAAAATAAACGGTCTCACACAAATGTTTGGAATTACTTTAAAGACTTACCAGACTCTCAAAACAGTGAAATCTTCGTCAGGATCAGTCTTTTTTAAAACCTGAAACAAAAAAATAACAAATGAAACTTTTTCTTGTCTTGTTTATTATCAAACTAATATTATAAATTTGGGCCTATCGTTGTCGAATGTTGAGATCTCTTTGCACTTGTTTTATTAAAGTTATTGGTATTACATGATAGATAGGATCTTCATATTTGTAATCGTTTACATCTCGTTGAGTAACATCTATTGTTTTCTACGCGACATTATTTGTGTTTCCAATCAAGAGCATCAGTGGGCGGTTTGGACACACGACTTATGCGTACATGACTACGACAAGTGACTTGGTGGACTCGCAATGATGAATACTTGTCCAAAAAACAGGCCACATCATAGAAAGACTGCCTGTTGTGTCACTGACTGACACAACAGGCCACAAACTGAGAGACGTAGATAGTATGCCTCTCGCCTGGTGGACTTCTAAGTTACATTCTTTACACCAAATATATATTTTTTTGAATTAAGTAATCCATTAACTGTTAAAATCAAGTATTATCACGACCTCTCTGGTTGAGTGACATACTCACCGGTTTTCACGGTGGAAAAAAGTAGTTTTTATAGTTTTAAGGTTTCTCTACCTTCCTCCAACTTTCACAAAACAAGTCCTTGAAATAATTACTTTATTTTAATCAGTAAAATATATATGTGATATTGTTAACATTATAATATTGTTCAATCTTCCAAATGGATCCAAAATTGGTATCAAGGCTTATTGGCAGCAAGACGATAAAGAATAAATTAGGCTTTTCGCGTCACTAAACTCATTTCTATTTCTTCTCCTATACGGTGGCCTGAACTTCAGGCTATATATTGTCATTTCCATTGCAAACTCGCATCTATATCAACGAAGTTAAGATGCGCTTTTGTATAGCCTAGTGTAATGTCGCCTGTACCAAACGCAAACTCTTACAAGGAGTCTCCTTAGAGTCAGGGAAGTGCATTTTAACCTTTAACCGATATACAATAAGTCAGGCAACACAAAATGACGCCTGTTTGAATATCTGTTTAAGGTTCATTCATCCAGGATGGCCGAAGCAAAATAATATGTCAGTGCGCGTCACAGCATGATTTAAAATGAATAGTCTTATTTTTTTTTAATTTTACTAAGACTATTTAAATTCATAAAAAAATAAAAATAACACTGCCAGATTGCTATAAATAATGGTTGCATAACGTGGGCTTCGTTTGTCAGGTGGTCAAAAATGCACGGTGTAATATGTAAGACTAGGAAAGTGTTTTTAAAACTAGATTTAAGTCTGTTTTTAAATTGTTCCGTGAGTAATTTATTTAAATATTTACATATATATTATTTATATAAATTTAACATTGCTGCTGTTAATTCAAAATGCAATCCCTTATTTTTTTTTTACAAATAATGGGCTTGCTCTTGCCTACATACTTAACTATACGGTTAAGAAGAAGCCTAAGATGGAGCGAGCTTACCCAGAGGTACTGGTTCTCCCACACACCAGCGGAACAGAAAAACTGTTTGGCGCTGGACTCCGGCAGAAAAAGCAGTCGCCCTGTAAGTGGAAAGTTGTGGGTCCCGAACCCACAACTTTCCACTTACAGGGCGACTCCAAGGCCTTCGAAATTATTATTCAAGTAAACGTTATATATAAAATTTAAGTTTGTCTTACTTTACCGGGGTTGAAACTTATGAGTCATTTGTGTATAAGCATTATGATTTCTTATAACCGTTAAAATAACATTGTCGTATTAACAATTCCTTATTATTAATACGACAATGTTATTAATTTCAAAAACGAGGCCGCGTGTCTGACTGTGCCAGACAGTCTGCCAACCGAGAGGGGTGGCGGGAGATCGTGAAGAGAGCTGTGTCCGCCTCTACCACTAACACGGACGCCTCAACGTGACCACGACCGCTCTGCCAAGAGCGAAACGACAGAGAAGAAGAAGAATTAACAATCAAATTCTTTAGCTGTACCTTGGTTTAATGGTTTTTTGAGAATGAGAATCCATTAACTATCGCGATATAAAAACGGTATAAAACACATTGAAATAATAACATTAAAACCATTCCTTCGTTATTACTATTTGAATTTTAGCGTTGAACAATGACAGCTACTATTTGATATTCACATTTGGACCCCTATTACCTTACAAGAATAAATTGAGCATCTTAAATTACTTCTGTTGTGGAAGCCGTATATCCCTCCAGTTTATTTATGAAGAAAGATAGTAAATCATAAGTAATGGCATGTGAACCCTTTTTTCATGGCTAGGGTTGTCAAACAAGAAGTTAATTTACATTTCTTTGAACAATACACTGTCAAACATTGCTCAAATAAATGGTTAAATAATGATTATGCGTTTACGACTTTTGCCTATACTTTACTTTTTGCAATATTTATATAATTATATTTTCCAACTATAGGTATATTTCCGTGTTACCTCGCCGAATGGCAATGGACAATATTTGTACCAGAAATAACTAAATATATTTATTTATTTATTGTACCTAATGGTAAATAGAAACCTATGTAGAATATCGAATATCGCTGTTTTGCGCTTGCCAAGACATAATCATAGTATAAAACATAGTCAAAAATTTCTGAAAATAACGGGCCTAAGAAAGTCACATCTCGGAGTCAGCATAACCGCTAAAATATTAAGTTCAGTAAGTCAATAAATATGAAAAAGTTTCTTATATAGAATTCTTTTTTTTCATTAATTAACAATAAAAGATTAAGAACTACATTCAGGTATTTAATTTAGCATAGCAAATCCGCTAAGGTTTTGATTTTACTAACTGTTAAGTTTACGGCAGTCATAACATGAAACAAATCATAAAGCTCTACATAGGTAGCATTGCCAATTTACATAGGTAGTATTACTAAGAAATCGGACAGTACGTACTGGCAACTAACTACTCAAAAAGTATCTTAACCCTTTGACACAATTAAAATCAATTGTTATCGTACCAACCGGTTGTCTCTTGGGGTTCAAAGCGTTAAAATAAATTCTGTATTCTTTCAATAAAATAAAAAATACTCATAAAATCGAATTTAGAATTTTATTCTTTCAATAAAATTGTAAAAGTGATATGGTACCAGTAGCCAACCCTAGAGAGAGCTCTCACGATTTGACTTGAGTAACTATGAGTGGTCGATCTCCGGTATTTCGCAACGATCTATCGATCAGGAGATCATCGATTGCGGTGCCCTATTTTTACTCACCGTTTATGGCATTCGAAGATTAATACGCAGATTCGGTTTAAGTTTTCGAAATTTGTCGTTGGTTAAGTTAAATTGATATTTAAATCAAAGCTATGAAAATTAAATTAAGTTATGGGAATTGTTGCTCCTTTAAAGTCCAGCTACCTGATTTTACATAATAAACTACTTGCGAATGTTTAACTTTGAATGAACAAAACTGTTTACTAAAGTACCGACAACAATAAAAATAATTTAGTTTATCCCTTGACACAATTGAAAAATAACTTGCCCAGCATGTTCGAGAAATTGAGGATGAGCCCTTCAATTAAAAACAATAACAATAACAATAATTTAGAAAGTGAAAATTAATATATTTATACTTTTTACAGCAATATGCTATCGCAGGTTTGCATTTCGCATTGTTTAGAACCCGCTAAAGTGATACTTTTAAGGCTTTCCGTCAGACAATTTAAAAAAAAAATACAAATATTTAGCTTTGAAAAATATCATATTGACCTGCTTTTTAACAAAGAGATAAAAGAAACGTAAGGTCGTTCATATTCGCACAAAAACCTTCTTCATTCAAAATAAAAAACCTTATGGTGTATATTATTATGCCTTGTTTATTATCAAATCAAGTTTTTCATAAACGGGAAATAATAATTTAATTAGCATTTACCTTCTAAATGATAACATGTGATACAGGCATGCTTTATCATTTATTTGTGCGTTTCCACATCGCGTTATATCATGACTTTCTTTATTTGTTCAAAGTGAACGAACACAAAAACAGTATGACATAGCGTTTACCGGGAACTTTAGTTCGTATAATTATTAATTTACATTTCAAATCAATATCTTTCGATGTGATTTACCATTTATGAATCCACCAAATGTTAGTCTTACCAAACGGGTAGATTTTCGAATGCTTAAGCAATGGCATTGTTCAAACAAAAACAATTTCAAGAACTGGTTTTAGGAAAAACAAAATAATAACTGTTTTGTGTTTTTCTGTCTGATAGTTGTTAATAATAATAAGTCTAATTCGTTTATTTCATCTAACAAAATCTAATTTTGGTCAATCATAAAAGACTCATGCTATAAATATATTTTCAAATATTCTTATTACTTAAAATGACATTAATGTATATTTATTTGTTTGTTAATATTACTCCTGTAGATCTTAGGCAGGAAAGATTTATAATATCAGTATATAAACTTGAAAAATTTTGTCTCAGGCGGGACTCGAACCCGCATCTCCTCGCATGCCGGGCGGGCGCCATACCATTAGGCCACCGAGACACTGCGACACGGCGCGAATTTTTCAAGCATATTCTTACGCTATAAGCCAGCGTTGTTTCATCAAATGTTTAGGAGTTATAATATCAGTATATAAACTTGAAAAAATTTTTTCAAGTTTATATACTGATATTATAAGTGCAATTAAGTTGCTAAAATATCAAATAATGTATATAAATAGCTGTTTCATCTTAACTGACTGTCAAACATCTGCAAAGATGTTTCTTTCGGGTGTTAAGGGTGCAAACTCCTAAACATTTGATGAAACAACGCTGGCTTATAGCGTAAGAATATGCTTGAAAAATTCGCGCCGTGTCGCAGTGTCTCGGTGGCCTAATGGTATGGCGCCCGCCCGGCATGTGAGGAGATGCGGGTTCGAGTCCCGCCTGAGACAAAATTTTTCAAGTTTATATACTGATATTATAAGTGCAATTAAGTTGCTAAAATATCAAATAATGTATATAAATAGCTGTTTCATCTTAACTGACTGTCAAACATCTGCAAAGATGTTTCTTTCGGGTGTTAAGGGTGCAAACTCCTAAACATTTGATGAAACAACGCTGGCTTATAGCGTAAGAATATGCTTGAAAAATTCGCGCCGTGTCGCAGTGTCTCGGTGGCCTAATGGTATGGCGCCCGCCCGGCATGCGAGGAGATGCGGGTTCGAGTCCCGCCTGAGACAAAATTTTTCAAGTTTATATACTGATATTATAAGTGCAATTAAGTTGCTAAAATATCAAATAATGTATAGGAAAGATTTATGTTTCATTTTAATGAATAGCTGATTCAAACACAGTTTAAACTAAAATTATCGCCCCGTTAGTGTAGTGGTTTGATTACCAGGCCAAGATCTCGAGGTCCAGGGTTCGATCCCCGGGTCGGACAACAAGGTTTGTTTGAACATCTTTTATTTGGCAAGCGTATTATTACCTATGCCTGTACTATTGCACTGAACTGAATTTAATGATGGAGGCCTTTGGCAGTGAGATTTTTATAGCCCGTTACTTTACTTAACAATTTTTATCTTCGTTTTATTTACATAATATGTTCCAAAATTCAAACGACAAACACTTAAAGTATTGAAATCGTTTTATATTCCACTCGAACCGAGCCGTGTTAAAAATCTAGTAACATACCAACAAACTGCTGTTAAAAAGATACATCTGAGTTTTTATTAGACACTGCTTGTTAAAAATCTATTAAATATCGTTTATTGCTCATATTTTCGTCTCAGTGATAAATGAAGAGTTGCAATGTAAATGTTCAAGTTGGAAGTGATTGTAAGTCTGTCAGCTGTCAGTTCCGGCTATCATTATAATTGATAGCGGTGGTAACGAGAGAGAGAGGTGTCAAAGAATTACTTAGCGATTTGTAAAACTGTCTGCAAGTTTTATAGATGTCTGTCTATAGATGTTAAAATATAACGGTTATGCTTTTTAACCACCGAAGAAATTAAGTTCATAATTCGTGGCTTGTATGTTTTATTATGCGTAACTTTTTACACGATTGACTCATAATATAATTTTTGGTCATCACTATCGACATGATCGCAGCACAACTTTACCCACTTCTGGACATAGCCCTTTAGTGGAGGCCTATGTCCAGCAAGGGCAAAGTAAGGAATCCATGGAAGATGGATATCAATGCCGATTGGTAATTTAGAATATATATCTTGAGCCTATTAGAATTGAAAATACTATTCTAACTTTATAGGTAGTAATATAAGGTGGACAGCCAGAAAAAAAGCTTTTCAATAATGTCAAAAAGCATGAAGTAAGCTCTTAGTAACCTTTCTTAATCTTGCCATCTACAAGACGAATACAGAATTTGTTTAAGTTAAAATCTACTAATATTAAACATGTAAAACTTAGATGAGATTAGAAATCACGCCGGAACGGCCTAACGGATTGTAATGCAATTTAGTACACAGATTATAGGCTGACATTGTACAAATACGAGTATTACACTTTATCTTGAAAAAATAATAGTTCCCGTGCGATAGTGTTTAAATAAATTATTATTACTCCACGCGTTATATCTCGCTATACGCTATACGATCTACGCTATACGATGTCGCGGTTAATAACTAGATCATTATATGTCAAAAACTCTATACCTAACATGTCATTTTTGGAATTTCCCTTTATGTTTGACACATAGAGGTTCATAGTTCATAGGACCTTTTACCGTAAACAATGTAATGCAATGTGTGTAAAGATTTTTAATGCCATTCCGAATGAAATTAAAATGCTACCGAGTAAATTGTTTAAACAAAAACTAGTAGCATGGCTACATGAAAGAAATTTTTACAAAATTAATGATTTTTTAGCAAGTAGGTACTAACCTCTTCATAGTATAATTTGAAATGTTATTTTGTAGGTATTAATATTATAATTTTTGACGGTGTTTTTATATTTTCTTTTTTGTGTTTGTGTTGCTCGAAATGTTTTTATTAATCTTTTGACATCCCAAGCTGATACATTTATTACAATCTAGTTTTTTGACATAAACTAGTAAAATTAATTTATAATTATTTAATTTCTGATTTATTGTTTTTTTTAATTACTTATCATTTTATTGTAATTTGCATGCCACATATGGTAAGATATAGGGAAATTTAAAATCAGCACAATATTACCATCTTGTAAACCATATCTTTAGCAAATAAATATCTTTATCTTTATCTTTATCTTTAGTAGTGACATGAGAGATGATAGGGTTGCTGAATATTTCGATAGATTTGGAGATTTGTACAACTTGAAATATACATCTCTGATGATGACATGCAAATATCTTTAGTTACCTCATCAGAATAAACAAGTAAGTCTCCTGTCTATTGTTCTCAAAATGCCTACAGATTGGGCATTCAACAAAGTGTCCATTGGAAAATTATAGACATTTTGAAGTTGTTCGATTTTATTTTATTGCCCTTTGTCGATTCGGATGTTTATTCAAAGACATTTTCTTGCAGAAATGGCATTGTTTGTTTTATGACATTGTTATTTTCTCACGTTGTAACAATCAATTTATTTTGATTGTCAGTTTTTTGTGTTTTATTAGTATACCTGAGGGTATTGAAATTCTATTGATTTTTTATATATTCGATTGACTTTCATCATTTTAATTTACCAAGAATTTATTTTCAATCAGTGCTATGTGAAATGCTTTTTTTTATTTTGACCGTTACTTTGTTTGAACCAAATAAAATATGAAAAGAAAACAATTTGAGTTACTGTCAAACACGATTTGTCATTCGTCGACTTATTTGTTACATAAAGAGTATTTATTTATTGTTACATACATATTTAATGGAACTCGTAAATGAATATGTTTGTATACAAGTGAGACATGATCGCTGATTATTAAAGGTACAAGGTTTTACTTTATGGATACCTCTCTTAGTTTTAACTTAAAATAAGCGTCATAAAATGTTTAATTATGATTGCTCCAATTAACCAACTATGTGTTTCTAGAAAACCGCAAAATGTTCAAATTATTTTATGTGCAATTCCCAACAATTAAGAGCAGGCGGTCAGTTAACTAACATTTCTAATTATGGGCATGTTTTGAACCTTTTAGAACATAAACTAACAGTTATTAATAAACAGGTCTCGTAATTATAAATACAGGACATATGTTATGAATGTGACCTCTTGTTTTGATGATGTTTAATAGGCGTAGGCGATTTTGTCATGTTAGCAAAGGTGAAGGAGCTATTAGGAAATTATGTGTGGAGAAAGTTATTTTTGACGAAACATGCTGCAAAAGTATTTAAAAGATTAAATCATATCTATATATTATATCTTTGATGTTTAATGTATTATAGTAATGAAATAAAAATAAATCAGCACCAAATTTTGAAATATAGAATTTGTAGATACGTACTCGTAGTTTGTATAAGATTATGGTTTGGTATGGTTTCACAAGTTGGGATATACAATTCAACACATCGTATTAAATTACTAAATAGAAGTATCACAAACTTAATCAAAGTATCACAAATTCATTTTAAAAGGTATATACTTGTGTATTTTTTTTTCGTCATTAAAACGTTATTTATCCTTGAATTACTAACATTTTTCGCAACGTCAAAAACAAAACTAGAAATGGACGGTTTAAAGTTTGATACATTAATGATACTGAGTGTTCGAGTGTTCATAACAACTGAATAAAAATAAAAAATGTGTGCGTGTACTAGTGTACACACGTAAGAAGTGAAACTTCTTTATGGCCTTATTTTTCGAAAAATGATCTACATGCCACTTTCCAGAAATTGGTTAAATAAAGTTAAATTAGATAAAGTTTATTGCGTAATAAATAAATAAATAAATAAATAAATAAATAAATCAATAAATAAATCAATATATCAATCAATCAATCAATCAATCAATCAATCATTCAATCAATCAATCAATCAATCAATCAAAAAGATGGCGCGTTACCGAAAAATGTGACGCTGTGACGCGCAACCGAAAAACGTGACGGTAAATTTTTTTCCAACGCCGATAATAAAGTTTCACTTCAAAAAATTAAACAGATGGTGAGCGAAGTGGTAAATATATAAATGAGCTAAATTGTTATCATTGTCTTATAAAAAATAATGTAAGTAGTAAGGATTACTCCTTACACCTTACTAATATTATTAAGTAACTATGTATGTCAGTCTGTAACCTTTTCACGCTTAACTATGTAACCAATTTTGTTGAAACTAAGTACAAAGATAGATTAAATCTCAAGAAAGTACATAGGCTATTTTGTATCACACAGCTGGGTATAGGTTTCAGCCCTCTCGATGTAACATAGGTATAGTTCAGAGCCGCAAACAAAAAGCTAGTTTATTATTTTGACCAAATGTTCTCTTATGAACCGAAAACTAGCTTCTGATAGCAAAAACAGCACAATAAAATAAGCTATGCATACATTAGCCGAGTCTATTGACGGCTTGCGACGGCTTGCTCAGAAGGCATCATCAATTTATCCATCAATATTAATGTGACATCGCATTAAGTATGTTCGCTGTTTATTACTTGCAGGTTACGTAAAGATTTTGTATATCATAACATAACAAATATGGCCTGAGGGATTAACGAAGCTTTAAGTAGTGGGATACACGGCTCAATAACAAAAGTCATGGTCAATGCACTTTCGAAACTGTATCACACAAGACGACTTTAAGTGAGTCATTGATACTAGTATGTTTGTGTTCTCACGATAATATATGTTATTTAGTAGCCATGGTAATGATGGGTTTCATTTATTATTAGTTTTATATTTATTGGTTCTATATAGGTATTGAGCTTAATTAGTTTTTAATTAAGTGTTTTTTTGATCATCTCGACTTTTCAAACCCTTTAATAAGTCTCCGCCTCAGTTTATGCCTTTATGTTCTTTCAATAAAAACTCAAGATTTTATTCTAAACGAAGTAGCGGGCATCAGCTAGTCATTAACAAACATAAGTGATTTTTTTGCCCTATGTTGCATGATTATTGAAATTACGACAGTAGACTAAGCGTTTCAAAGTGTTCAAATAAGTTCAATGATAGGACTGATAATGTCTAACGCGTTGATGTCTTTCATATCGCATTGGCACAAAGCATTGTACTAAAGCGCTATCCGATTAGTTTAGTGCTTACGAGATTCAAATATCATTCCGTCTCTATAGAATAACGTGCAAACTCAAAAGTTCAGCATTTGGATTGAATTCGTAGCATATCGAAAAAAACGCATGTGGTAATTTAAACCCATCTGTGAAGTAACTTGTTTTTGTAAGTTGTGTAACTTTTATTAGGCATTGGTCTAATTACAGTTAAGTTTTGGATTTCAAATATTTTTTCCCTTTTATGAGTAATCCCTCCACCAAATCATGGTTCTATCTATCCTTATTCCTGGGGCCTATTTGCAGAAATAAAACTGATTTTAACTGATTTTAACTTTAGCGAATCACGGCAAAGAGCATGGGTGCTGCGTAGTGTCTTTTTCTCTCATTATCATTATGACCCGCCCACTTCAGTTTACTGCTGAGCACAGATCTCAGAAAGGAGGATTTATCAGAATTGCCACGCCTGGCGATTTTAGTTTGCCCAATGGTGAAGGGAAGCTTAACACTTTCAGGGACAGAACGGCCATTTTCGTGATTTACTGAACTTATAATATTGCACAACGCCTATTTACGCTAAACTTTTTTTCAATTTATTTGCTAGTACGAACATAAGCGTGAAGTTTTCTTAGAGCCCATATGAAGTCCTATGTATACTGTCACAACGCAATCGATTTCATTCGTTCACTGTCACAAGACAAATTTTTATGGCTGCAAAAGTGTGGCCTTACACACACATGTAAATTTTTGCATACTCTTAGTACCTCAGCGTGTTGTGACGCCACGAAAATAGCCGACGTGCTACCATAGCGCTGCGGCCGGTCAGTAGCGCAGTGTCACAGTGGAGGGCGATCGCTTGCGGCTGCGCAATTTTTCCTCGTGTTTTTCGAGGTTAGTATTTGATTCAATTTTATGTTTAGTGTTTTCTTGGTGTAAAATAATCACATGTCAATTATTAGTAAATTTATTTCTAAGAGTATTGAGTCTATTTTACGGTGAAATTGAAGTATTTTAGTACACCCTAACCTATAACCACATTATATTATGTTTTATTGTACGCTGTGTATTTATTGCAATCATGTTATGTTGCTCCTGGTTTGGTTGCCTGTTACAATAGTATTTGATTTGCTAACAGATGGCTACTAGAAAGAAAAGGCCGCGCCAAAGCGACAAGTCCAAGACCTTGTTTAGAGAAGGAGAGTCAGATAGCAGTCATGATCCGTTCTCTGACGTTGAAGGTGAATATGATTCCGACAAAAATGTTGAACCTCCCGGGGAAGATTGTAGTACCAGTGACTAAGTATAGCATTTTCGACACGCGTACCCAGCGCAGACAGAATATAATAGGAATCTTGTCAAGAATCTAATGAGAACTTGGAGAATGATGGCGGGGGAGAAAATAACTCAGATAAATCTTAGGAAGATGGAAATTATGCTGACGACTACCATGTTAGCAGCGACCAAGAAAAAGTTCAATTCAGGATATTAGGGCTAAATCGGCTGAGCGGGTTCTTGAAGAAGTTACACTGAATGAAGAAGAAAATGAGGTAATTTGCCGTTTCACACTACGTTGAAGTTGAACGTTGAGTTCAAAGTTTTAGGGTTCCGTACGAAAAAGGTAAACCCTACACAATAAACGTGTTTTTTCGTATTTTTTGTACAATATTAATAACGGTAACAGGTAGACGCTTAAAATTTTCACAGATTACTTAGTTGTATATTACGTTTCAAAATAAACAATAAATCAAAAATAGACGTAAATATTATACAACAACATACGTGATTTTTTTGCAACTTTTATAGACAATGGTACGGAAGTGTTTGCGCGCGAGCCCTACTCACTATTGGCGGTTTTTTTAAATTATTTAGTTATTAAAAGAATCGAGGTGATTGGTAGAATTGAAACTGTATAAGGAGTGTGCTGTAGTGAAAAAATGGAACGATTTATCGGCAAAAGTATGTTAACTATATTTTTTGTTCCTACAGGATCAAAGCACCCAACCAGAAGATTCATACGCTGCGGAAGAGGAAATCAGATCGAGTCAAGAGGAACCGATTTTCGATTGTCAATCAAGCACCAGTCAACCACTAGTGGCATCAGTTTCTGATGGAAGAACACAGGCACAAGCTGAAGTGACAGAGCGTGATGTTACTACAGGTGAAGAAGAACATAATGCCGAAAATCAGCCCAGTGTCAGTAGTAGACATAGACATGTGGTAAATCCTGTGCGCCGAGGCACTCCTCCACCAACTGAAAGCATATGGGAGGATAATGTAATAGATATTCCTTCGTTTGAGTTCAGATCTGCTGAAAAAGGTCCGACTTTTGAACTTAATGAAAATACCATATGTGAAGAAGTATTTGATCAAATTTTTACACCAGAGATGTTAGAATATCGAAGATACGAAAAACTGTTGCGATGTTTATATGCAGCTGATTTGGGCGCTCTTCGTTCGTTCCTACTTAGACTATAAGATAGTTTTAACAAAAAAGACTTGAAATATAAAGACTGTAACTAATTTTTGATAATTACACTTCTTAAGTTGTAAACAAAATATAGTATTTGATTTGTAGAGTGAAAGTGTTTTTTGTAGAAAAATCAAAGTTACTTTAACTTTGATTTTTCTACAAAAAACACTTCTTACATAAGTATTGTGCAAACAATCATATAACGATTTGAAGTAAATATGAAATCATATGCTTAAATTTATACCAATAACATCTATATCCGAGACGTAACAAGGCGTTGTGCTATATTAACGAGGTATGTCTCTAATATTACCGATCAGCACGTCTATTTGCGCTAACGTACCAAGACGTAGTGTCATTCCTTAACTGTACTTTTGATCAATTTTAGATACATCCCCACACAACGTCTGTTTACGTGTCACGTACTAAGACGTACTGTCAAATTCACAATATGTGTAGTAATTCTATATGACAGTACGCCTATTTACGTGTCACGTACCCAAGCGTTGCATCAAATCTGCTGTAAAAGCTGTACTGCTACACGGCAGTACGTCTATTTACGTCACGTACCAAGGCGTAGTGTCAATTTTGCAATACAGGCTTGTAATATTACATGACAGCGCGCCTATTTACGGCCACGTCCCAAGGCGTAGTATCACATCAACGTTGTGTCTGATGTAGTCATAATGACAGTACGCCTACGTACAGAGACGTACTGCCATATCAGCATTTATAGTATCATTCACTATGTGACACAGCATTTATAGACGTGGTTTCAATTTGTATGGAAAAAAGCAGTGTCACATTTGCTACTTCATCCAGTGAATAGTGTCCTTGAAAGTGTTAAGACGCTGATGTGCGTTTTCTTCTCGCAGTACTCTTTTAGTCGCCTCTTACGGCCACCACAGACAGAGAAGGAGTGGTTCTCTTCCTTTGAAGTTCCGGTACCTCACGACTAGCATTTCTAGTCTGAGTTCCTACAATAATTCTGATCTATCCCCTCAATATCCTTTTGTGAGCAATCAAATAAGTATGATTTCTCTGCCAAACTATAGAGTTTAACTTGTGTATGTATCGTCACCAATCGACACGTGCTGACGATGATGGCCGCCAGCAATGCGGGAAGGGTGAAAGCATCGCGTGCGTCACGCTGCGCGCGCGCCGTTTCAGTGACACCGATGAAAGTGATTATTCTGAACATTTTGTAATCCCGCGTAATCTAACTTATTTGTTTTAAAACCTAAAGAAATGAAGTAAATAGGATAAATATTTTAATCATATTATATACTTAAGACAATTAAGAAGTCCAATCAAGAAATTAATATATTTTCACTAGGTTTTTTCCAGCGGCTCTGTGCCCGCGTGAAATACACGTTTTATAGAATTTAAAAGACAAAAGAATCTATACAGGATGAAATTTTAACATACATACATACATACACTTACGCCTTTTTCCCGGAGGGGTAGGCAGAGACCACATCTTTCCACTTGCTACGATCCTTACAGACTACTTTCGCTTCATCCACATTCATTAACCTTTTCAATCTTTAAATTTTAACCACTTTCCAAATTTTAATATATCAATATACAAGACAAATAACAAATAACGTATATTTTCTTTTGGTATAGCCCAGTACAAAAATGTCAAGATAAATAATTTAGAAAATGTCCGCCAAAAATCTAAAAATTTTGATACGGCCTCCTAGCAACACTTTTTTTACGCGATGCGCATCTCATTAATTCATTACGATCTATCCATAAGTATTTGAATTTCCCTTTATACCTTAACAGGCTTAGGACCGTAAAAATTGAAAACTATGTTGCGAAAAATATTTTCGGGTGAAAACTTGAATTACATTTTTAGCTTTGTTAATGGGCTCTAAATACGATACTGAACGCCTATAAAATTTTCTGAAGATAATGAAGAAGTCATCCTGTATACTTTCTCAAATAATTGTGATCTACATTTGGGCCAAATTTTATTAAAACCGGTACGATCACATAAATAAAAATTCGTGTGGTGGCCACAAGTAAAAATAAAAGCACCACCTCTTCTCTATGAGGGTGTCGTAAGAGGTGACAGAAGGATGCCAGAAGAAGACAGGGCAAGGGCAAGCGTGGTGATCATGGCAAAGTCCTCGATTGGAAGAGGCTAGGGTCCAGCAGTAGTATGATGATTGATGATAAAATAAATATAAGGTACTTTATATTATATTTTAGCAATTTAATTGCAATAATAATATTAGTGTTAAGAGTGCAAAATCCTAACATTTGATGAAACTACGCTGGCTTACAGCGAAATAAGAATATGCTTGAAAAATTCGCGCTGTGGCGCAGTGTCTCGGTGGCCTAATGATATAGCGCCGCGCCCGGCATGCATGGAGATGCGGGTTCGAGTTCCGCCTGAGACATTTTTCAAGTTTAAATACTGATATTATAAATATTAGGGGTTAAAGTATGAAATTGCCGTTTTGTATGGACGAAATCGAGAAAAGTCATTTTTCCATACTAACAATTTTTTTGTTTTTTTAAAAACGCCTGAACCGTTTCCGATGCAATTAAAGGTGAAAGTTAGATGGTTATAAAGCGACGCATTATAGTATTTAAATTTCTGAAAATCAAAGTATATATTACAAATATACTTAATTGAAGCAAGAAGGTCAGCTGACACATTGTAAGGGGTCTTTTTAACGACTTCCTTTGAAGTAATAGGCACTAGTGTTGCATTTTTTTTTAATCAAAAGTTACTTTATTTAGTTTTTGATACAATACAAAAATAATTACGCAATAATATGACTATACTTAAGAGCTATAAACAAAATAAAAAGTAGGAAAATAATCGGCAATTTTATACTTACTTTAACCCCTATTATAAGCTGCATTAGTGGGACCATGTCAAATACGGTTAGGCCGAAAAGGCTTCTCAGTGAAGGTGAGCTCCTGCAAAACCAACACCTTGGCTCTCAAGTCCCACGTACTGCCTCGAATACCTTTTCCTGCAACGCGATGGACCCACGGCACCCATAATATCATTTAGGAGAGATACGTCATAGCAACACTAGCATCTTAACGATTATAATTATTGCTTTACAAAATATTTTAAAATATCAATTAGGACTTTGTTTTAGATTTTTTACCGTGTGAACCACAGAATGTCATGTCAGATTCACAAAGAAAGAAGAAAGAAAGAAAGAAAGAAATATTTATTTGACACTACAACAAACACTTAGTACAAAATATGTAAAACAAAAAAAAGGAAATTAGTGTCAAATAGGTTCCCGCTCAGCATTTGTCGTGACAGCTAAAGGCTTATCACGACGCTGGTTTTCAGCGGGGACCCTGATTGGGAGCGTGGGTGTGACAGAGGCAGATAGACCCACCAGGCCACTACCCAATCCCCCAGCCGACTCCGTAACCTGTACTAGTAAGTAAAGGTCCGAAGCCTGAGCGAAGGAACCCGGCAGCACCCGATAAGTCGACACGCCACTGCCGACGTTACGCGGTATCCATTATAACAATAATAAATAAAAAAAGTAATAATAAGTAATTAATAATACAGACCTTAAATAAAACAAAATAAAAGTGAACATATTAGATTTTTAAGAAGTAGAAAAACAAAACCAATGGATGCTAATGATTGGCTCCATGGATGAGGCCGAGGCCGCAAGATAAGGGAAAAAAAATGCAAAACCATAAACCCTGATAAACCCAACCTTTGTTTTGTTTTGTTTGGGAGTCTTGCGAGGAAAACAAAAAGTGAAAGATTGACCCCGCTTCGCAATTCTGCAAAACTATCCCAAGCTGCATCCATTGTGATAAAGTGGTGGCTATTACCCTAACAAATTCAAAATCCGCAACATAGCAGTCGAGTCTTCAATAAAAGCGTGTTCTTAATTCGATCAGCTGACCTTCAACAGTTTAACGAAGCAATGCATTTGATTGATACAGATTAAATTAGTATAATTGTGTTCAGTCACGATTGTTTATGTAAGTTAGTTAAGTTTAAAGTAGTCTGCAATTAACATTGGAAAGTATAAAATAAAAGAAACGTGTGAGCATCTCAATACTTATGTAACAATATTCAATTTTAAATACTAGTGTACCGATCGCCGACTTTGTCTGGACGACATTAAAATATTTCGTATTGCTGGGTTTATAAGATTGTTTAGAGATTTGAAATTTTTGCAATAATTGTCTCTGCAAAATACACTTTTGCGATGATAAATGCACTATATTACCTATTCTACAGATTAAATGTTTATCCTACGAGTTGGAGTTGCTACATATTACATTACATATACATTTTACGTCCGTCTTTCCATCTGTCTGTCTGTATGTCAAGAACTTTTATCTCGTGCATGCTTAAAGGTTTCGAGTTGGAAACAAAACCATTTATTAAGGTCTACAGTCCCTTGAAGCTGTAAAAAAATTCATTCAAGTTAACGTAAAAAAAAGGCCAAGTGCGACTCGTACTCAAGCACGAAAAGTCCGTATTTTTTTAAATTATTTATATCTGAAGTGTACAAACTTAATATTATGAGAACACTAGCTGTTGCCCGCGACTTCGTATGCGTCAATTTCTGTTATTATGATCGCGATTATTTTTGCAACATTTTTCACTGATGCTTCGCTCCTATTGGTCGCAGCGTGATGTTATGTAGCCTAAAGCTTTCCCCGATAAATTGACTATCCTGAGGTAAAGAACTCATACTTCCTGACATTTGCGCGTTCAAAAAAACGAACAAACAAACAAACAAACTCTTCAGCTTTATAATATTAGTACAGAGTATAGATTTCAAGCGTCTACGTGTTGCTGTAATTAATATCGAACAAACAACGAAAATTAGTTTTTGTATGGGAGCCCCACTTTAATATTTATTTTATTCCATTTTTACCAGTGTTGGCAAAAGATTAATTTGATTAACGATTAAAAATTACCGATTAAAAAGTTAAACCTCTCGATTGTATGTAATTCCAGACACAATAGAAATCAAATTGTTATCGCGACCGCTGGCGGTCTTATGATCCTGTAGGAGTTTAATCGTGATTAACGATTAAAGTTAATTAATCATAATCGAATCTATACGATTATTAATCGTAATCATTAATCGTTAACCACGTTAAAAATATATGAGTAATGAGTTCAACAAACAAAAAACAATAACAACTGTTATGTGGATTTGCACAAGCCCTATTTAAAACGGCAGCTATCTTAGAGCATTTAAATAATCAAAGGCAGCTATAGTCACAAAAATCCTAAAACTTTAGAAAATAAAATCCATGTGCCACAAATTGTAAGTCATACTAATATTATAAACCCGAAAGTTTGTGAGTGTGGATGACTGGATGTTTGTACCTACTTTTGGATGGATTTTTGGCATGGTATTAATTTATTGGCTGAAATTACACATACGATGTTTTTCCCCGAAAAAGGTACGGTTCCCGTGGGATGATTTTAAAACATAGTTTTAATTACTTTATTTGATATTTTAGCAACTTAATTGCAATTATAATATCAGATATTGTGTAGTTTTATTTAAACTGATCTGACTGAATTTTCGCACGGTGTTAGTTTACTGGCTGGAATAAAACTTGTTTTTATACCGGGAGAAGGTACGGTTCCCGTGGAATACTTTTAATGCAAAGTTTTAAAATCAAATTGTCACGCATACAAAGCCGCGGGCAACATGTATAGGCTGGAATAGCATAAATGCTACTTTTTTCCCGGGAAAAGTTAAGGTTCCTGTGGGATAATTTTAATACATAGTTTTAATTTCAAAACTCCACGCATTGAAAATCATGAAAAATGCCAATTACGCTGCCTTAGCCCTGTTAGCGATACCGTGACTGAATTTGATCTGAAAACGTAGTTAATGTAATCTAAATAAACTTAATTTCCCTTTATTGAACATACCTTAATCAGCTTTAATCAAATTAAAGATTAATTATTATTTCTTTTAATCACGATTACGATTACAATATTAATTATTAGATTAATTAAATCACGATTAATTTTATTCGATTAAAGTTAATCAAATTAACTAATCGATTGAAAAAATAATCGATTAATGCCAACACTGATTTTTACTTAGTGGCAACATCGTAGAAAATTTTTACTGTCTAGCTATCACAGTTCATGAGATAAAGCCTGGTGAGTGGTGACACATAGGCAGACAGATTGGACATTTGAGTCTTACTAATAGAGTCCCGTTTTTACCCCTCGAATACGTTACCCTAAACAAAAATACGTTTATGCGGCAAGAAACGTTTATTTCGACACATTTCAAAATACATATAATATATTAGGGTATTTTTTATTGACCTATTTTTTCTGAATGATTATTTACTAGGTGCTAGTTTGGCCTTCAAAAGCTTTCAACCAAATATTCCCACAATATTCTCGTCAGGGTCTACAACTTGTATTTCGGCAGTCGTGAGTTCGTGATGCGCTGCTTCTGACTCAAATCATTATTTATTATTTAACTCTGTAATTAACGTCGTTCTGAAGCTCTGTTTCCGAATGTATATGTATAAATACAACTGGCTGTATAAATATGGAGAATTTTTTATTTATTATTTGTGCATTGGCTTTTGCTTGTTTTGGCTTGTACAAGTATAGGCTTAACATGACCTATATAGGTGAAGGAGGAGGGCGCTGTTGTCAACGCAAAATTTAATACTTATGCAGTTAACACTGTTTTAATTAGTGTAATGTACCTTTGTAATGTTTATTATAAGAAAAAAAAAATTAAAAAATGCAATATTATTTATATTTTATTGATTTTAGGTACCGAATATTTTTTCTTATTGTAATTTTCAATTTATCAGCACAAACAGCGAAAGTAAATGTAAAATTCTTGCAACCATAGTTGTATCATATGTTATGTAACACACTAAAAATCAATGTTTACTTTTTCAGATCTTATCAGCTACAACAACTATTTTCGACAGAAAAATCCAAACTTTTAAAACCTTTCTTTTAATTTTGTCATGTGGTAACTCTCGCTTCGAGCGAAGGCTGTCTATCAAATGCCCAGAGAAACAGAAAGTTATTTACAAATAACTTGCGTGACATACTCCTATTGTGATGCAACTTACAAAAAAATGTCTTACTTAAATTCTAAAAGCTTCAGGGCTTTTCGTAACGCAAAGGTCAGAGAAAATTGCCCATATCTAGCGCAAGCCAAATTAATCTTTATCTGTATTACAACAAGGTATTCTTTGTTTAGTGTTTGATGCGCTAATTATTTTTGTAATTAAACAAACTGGACTGAATAGTAATTGATTGTGATGTAAGTTTGTTTGTCCCTGCGTTGAAATGATTTATGTGCGAAGACTTTGACAATGGGACGTGTTACAATATGTTTCTATTTCAAGTGAGGAAATGGTCGTAATTATTATAATGTTATAAATAATATGGACTGCACAGTAACAGATGAGTATGATGAGGTTGAGATGACAACACAGAATGTCAGTAAATGTAGGTAATAGTTGCACACTGTTTTCATAATAGGATATACTAGACATGCGCACTAGATTTTGGTAAAGCTTGGAGTTGTTTCTTTATCGTGGAACAACAAGGCTACAGCTTACAGGTTTAATAAATTAGTGATTTTTACCTGTCCCTTCCAAAGATTTTTACCTAGCTGTTTCCCGCAACTAAATACGCGCGGAATGTTTAAAGATAATTCCTTGAAAAGAGAAATGAATATATCAATTACACCATCGTATAGAATTTTGTCAAAGGCTTTTTTCCAACCCAATATGAAAGTATTACTCTTGCTTTACAGTTAACCATCTATTTGTTGATTATGTTATCCTAGGCGTTAAAGTTTAAGTAAACTATACCTATACTACAGTTATTAGTTCGGTATATAATTTTATTGCCTTGGCACCTCATAACTAAATACTGTACTATGCAATGGAAACCGCAAAGAAATGCAATGAACTTCAACATATGTCGTGTCAAAACAGTATGTCAAAAGATACCAGCACACGATACTATTACTGGAAACTGGGTCTTCGGAAATCTTAATGTGGGAAAGGTATAAAAAAATGGTCTTATAACCTAGGTATTACGGTTGAGAATCGCTGTAGTTAACCACAACCGTTAATCGATTTTAAATAACCCCCTCTTCTAGCGGTTACGGCACAGTAAATATGACTGTTTATAGCAGTATCTCACTTTCATATAAACATACTCGCCAGTTTTTCTCTCAGTAGCTATGGTTTTATTTTCAATAAACTGAAGATACATTTCTCATCAGACCACTTACTTATTTTACTGAATATCTATCAAAAAGCATTCATACGTTTTTGTGTTTGAGTGTTATGAGCAAAATATTTTAATGTTATTCATAGTTCACGGAAGGCACGATAGCGATTGGTCCCAGCTTCAGTATGTCGCAAGAAAGGTCGTAAAACAAATAACGTAAGAAGCCTGTAATAAGGCGATCAGAAAGAGTCTTTACACCATATTATTTTGACAAGACAGTCGCAAGATCGATTTTGTAATATATTTTAAATTCAAAGATTTTTTTGGAAAAAGATTCTGCAATAAAACTATTTAACAATTGACAATTCCAAGGTAAACATGCTTCGTAATAATGATTAACGCTTACTACAAATTTTTTCAAAGGTTATAATGATCTAAAATGTTTGTTCATAAATCCCAACAATTATGGCTATACGCTATACTATAACTAAAGTAATCTACTGTGTACTAATGTTGTTTGTGGTTGTGCGCGGTGGCGCAAGCGCAACTCTTCCCGTATGAACTGTGACCGCGAGTGCGTGTTCATAATTGTTCTATCTATGTAAGATTTTGGGTAATATAAATACTATTTGCTATTTACTATTGGCAACAATAACGCTTATTTTGGGATTGGTCATCTACTGTGGGAATAATACTTATTTTTTTATTTAATTTATATTATAGATATAAATTTAAAAAATATTTATGTCATATATGCATCTGTTGGTGTGTGTAGGTTTGTATGTAAATTATCTTTTTATAATATTCTCTAATATCTTTTTTAACTTTCCGACACATACACCGTGAAATTTTAGTGGTTGTTTTCCCGCAGTAAAATGATTCTATCTTAGTAGTACAATAGATTTGTGCAGTTTTTTTTTTATTCAAATAAAAAATAGCAGTTTCACGATTGTGATAAACGAAACTCGAAAGCAACCTCGAACCAAAATGGTACTAGCCGCGCCGCAGCCGGTCACCGGCCGGGGTCATTGCCCCTCGCACGGTGCAGTTTATGCTGTATTACTTAGTGCGTAGAGCTTCTTTTGCTTTGAACATTTATTTCGTGCGGCAAGCAGTACCCAAACACGTCACATTTTGTAAAGATACTATCGTATCTCACGTTTTTGAGTTGATGATTATTTTTTTGATTAATTGAGAACAAAAGTTTCTTTATTTTCAAAAAATAACTCGCACGATTCGATGGTGCTACTAAAGGTAAATCGTTCTGTTACGGGAAAACAACCACTAAAATTTCACGGTGTATATGTTAGTAAGGACTGACAAAATATGTGAAATGAGACGAAAATCATTATAAAACCTTTGTGTATTGATAAGATGTGTGACATCTCCAGCTAATTATGTCGTTTTTTCGCTTTCTTATTACATAATCAGCTCATAACATTACAATTTTTTTATATGACTGTTGTAGCCTTAAAGAAATTAAAAAAAAAAACAAAAAAACAAAGGCTTTACCAAAATCGTCGCGCTTGGCGTACCAAAAGGAGGTAATCGCAACGCTTGGCGATCACAGCTTAAACGATATGTAAACAAATAAATCCACGAGTTTTAATCTCAAGTACCTCAACAACTATTCAAGCAATTGTTTAGTAGAAATGTGAAATACTATAAATATACAAGAAAATATAGATTATTTTTCTATATCGACCCGTCCGGGAAGCGAACCCGGGTGCGCCTCTTCACCACGGACGTCAATAAAACTAATGGCGGTGTGAAGATTGATGGAGGGCAACTGCCCTGTCTTTTTCTGGTTTAGTTTTGTCGTTTATAAATATGATACCTATAGTGCGTAAATGCGTAATAGTTTTAAGCCGGCATCATACATCACATGTATTACATCACCACTATCACCAGTCACAAATACCTAAAATAGCACTTTTTAAGTGACCTTTGAACTTTGAATCTTTGACCCATAGTGCGTGACTTTAATAATACTTCTTCACAGATTGAGGCAGTTACATAGTCCCTGATCAATTATAGTTATTAACAATGTATAGCGTTTGATAACCCATCAATTTACACAACTGGTAACACCATTGTTACAAAAGAACATTATTGTTTATGGCAACTACTGTATTGTGGGTGTGTACTGCTAGGAAAGGCTGTTATTGGGTAAATATCGCATGTGTAAATAAATGTTGGTCATTATTTTTATGTCTTCCGGATTATCCTATTAAACTTTTTTGTTGATTGTTGAGGAATAACTGGTTTTTGTTATTGTCAATAATGTTTGCAAAACGCGTGTATTATGGTTATAATAAAATAAAACTTATTAAGACATTTGATTAACTACCTCTTAACCTTTAACATGCCTCAGTGTTTAAATACTAATAGTGACAATAAAATTGACATTCAAATAGCCGAAATGTTTAAAAATAATTTTAAAGTTCAACCTGCTCATAGTTGTTCTGAGGCTAGTGATGTTTCATGTGGGGGTTCATGTGAAAAGAGGAATTTGGTTGTGATTCGGGCTAAGGACATAACATCTGTTTTGAGAAAAATGACTGGGGGTAAGTCACCAGGGCACGATCACTTAAGTGTGGAGCACCTGCAGGTGTGCATTTACCGCGTGTACTGGGAATGCTTTTTTCACTTTGCCTGAGTCACAGCTACTTGCCTGATAGTATGCTTAAAACTATAGTCGTGCCCATTGTTAAGAATAAAACTTGTAGTGTGAATGACGGGTCCAATTATAGGCCTATTTCCTTGGCGACCATTGTGGCGAAAGTACTGGATAGGCTGATAGAGCGCCAGCTGAGTGAGTGCGTCAAACTTTATGATGCCCAGTTTGGTTTCAGACCTGGTCTTTCAACCGAAACTGCTGTACTGTGCCTCAAGCAGACTGTCCAGTATTATACTGCTAGGGAGACGCCCGTATATGCATTGTTTTTGGACCTGTCAAAAGCCTTTGATATGGTTCAATACGAGATGCTATGGAAAAAGCTAGCTCATGACACTGATCTCCCGCATGAATATGTCGCAATCTTAAAATATTGGTACTCTCATCAGAGAAACTATGTAAAATGGTCTGGGGAGCTCTCTAGCATGTTTAGGCTGAAAAGTGGTGTGAGACAAGGAGGGGCGAGTTCACCGACTCTTTTCAGCCTGTATGTGAACAAATTGATTGGTGAGCTCAGCAGTGCTGGCGTTGGCTGTTCTCTTGAAGGTACCTTTATCAACAATTTAAGCTACGCCGATGATATGGTACTGCTGTGCCCATCAATCAGTGCTCTAAACAAACTTATTGGTATTTGTGAGAGATATGCACTGACCCACGGTCTAAGGTATAATTGTGCTAAGAGTGAGTTGCTTGTGTTTAAAGCCAAGAACAAGACTTATAAAGTTCCAACAGTGAAGCTCAATGGTACGCCTCTTAGACAAGTTCAGAGCTTTAAGTACCTGGGACATTGGGTCACTGAGTCTTTGTGTGATAACCTAGATTTGGAAAGGGAGCGGAGGGCACTGTGCGTTAGGGCAAATATGTTGTCCCGCAGGTTTTCGCGTTGCACTGAAAATGTTAAGCTTACTCTTTTTAAATCGTATTGTCAATGTCATTCCTTATACACGTGCAGCCTGTGGACAAATTATACAAAACGGACGTATGTGGCCCTTCGAACTCAGTACAATAATGCATTCAGGGGGCTGATGGGGTTGCCTCGACGCTGCAGTGCCTCTGGGATGCTAGCAACAGCCAGAGTGGATAGCCTCTCGGCCATAATTAAAAAGCGCATTGCTTCGTTGTTAAAACGGGTTAGGAGCAGCACCAACAGCCTCTTGATGCTGGTCCAGTCGAGGTTGGACGTGGACAGTGTCATAATGCAACACTGGAATCGCGTCCATCTTGTCAAAGACACCTCGATTTCACACAATCATTTTTATTGAACCGAATTTTAACATAGTGTGTAAGTTCTATTGTTACTAACCCTCTGGATTCTGCTTCCGAAATAAATACATTTTATTTTATTTTATTTTTTTATTTATACCATAGATAGACCATATTAAATGTCATAAATAACTAAATTACAACATATTATTTAAGTAATGTAATAAAAAATTGTTTATTTGTTTTACATAGTTCTGTAACAGTTTTAGGCTGAGACCTACTTAGTAAGTAATGTAAGCCATTTTAGCCAGCAAGGAAAAGGTTTTCATTTCGATGCAATGTTAAAATAGAAGTATAAACGCACATTGGTTGACAGAAGGTAGACCAATTACAAAACGTTTTTCTTCTTTGTATGGATATAGCTTATAGTTCCTAGAGTTTATAAAAAAAGTACCAGATTTAGTCACCCCTTACGACACCCATAAAAATAGAAGGGTGTGGTGCCATTCTATTTTTAAGCCGCCACCACAAAACATATAAATAAGATAGTAGTTAGGTATTATTCTTAGGAACTCTAAAAAACAAAGGCTTTTTGCGTGTTCCTAGCAAAATTAAGAATAAAAAAGAATAAAATGTAAAATACCATATACGATACAAAAATATATTATATTAATACGTTAGCATTTTGAGATTTAATAAATATGTAATATCATTATTGATGAAGAAATAATTCCAGGAATAAACATTTTTAATGGCCTAAGACTAGAATCTACAACCTTTTGCTTATAGGGCCCTAACCACTTAAAGTAGTCGAAAAAAAAGTTTTTCAAGAGATTGTATTTTATATTTACACTATCACGCCTACCTCCAAACATGGCAGAAGCTGAAATCAGTGATCTGCTCTTTGAGCAGTGCAAACACTGAGCTTACTGCCTTTTTGCATCGCTGCGGCGCACATAACTTAGAATAAGTAATTGTCAACTTTTAAAATTTTATTAATGTTGTTATTATTTTTAATTAACTACTTGTGTGCTTCATTTTTCTGTTGTGTGCCTTATTGCCATGCAAATAAAGATTTTATCTATCTATCTATCTATAAATTTAAGTAACAGTTTCATGATATCATTATCGTTTCACAATAACGAAGGATCTTGCCTTGTCATCTAGAATCGTAAGTGGTGGATTGTCAGAGAACATTGCAACGAACTGTGACAGCCAACACAAAGAATCCGTTCCACCCTAATGATCATAGAGTATTGCCGCTCTCCGAGTCTCAGCAATTTCCCTAAAGGTCGCCACTGCATTATGCCACTAAATAAACATAATTATTTCAAAACACCTACCGTGATTCGCGAGCGGGCCGAGGCAGAAACTTGTAGCGATAAGATTTGAGCTGACATTTTGAGATGTTAATATCGGCTTATTATGGCCATACATTACATAAAAATTGTCTTTAAATTTGACAAATAGTATTCTAATCAAAGTACCTAGTAAGTGGCAGTGTATTAAGAACTGAAATTTTATCAATTTCAAAATTGATTTTTATTTCATAAAATAATACATTTATTCAGCTTAGCTGTTTTGGTTTCATGTGGTGATTTAGAGATTTTTAAACTAAAACAATAATATGTAAAGATGTTACTAGTTTTTTTTATTAATATTTTCTTGTCAATTTTGAATAAAATAGGATGGACATGACACTGAAACTGGACTTCAGTTTATCGTAATTTGTTGGAATCCGCCTGCATCTAAATCGCTACCGCGTGTGACCTAGACGTAGCTATTAACGGGTGGGATATCAAAAGCTCTCGCAACGCATGCGCCGCTGTAGCGAATTCATCTCAATACGATATGTGCAATTAGTTTTATTACTTACTTATTACACTAAGTACGGAGTCAATAACTGTTTATGTTAAAAATGTACAAAACGAAAAATATCAATCAGATGTTCAATCAAAAAGTTTCGTAGTTGTTATGTTAGAAGCTAATGCAAATATAGCATAAGTGGGAGTAAAGGCATACCTGTGGAAACCCTCTGATGTCTACTGAAAAACTTTGAACTACAAAGAACTGCGATGAGGCTTTATCTGCGATATGTAAAAAGGCAGAATCATCACTACATAGTATAAAACAAAGTCGCTTTCTCTGTCCCTATGTCCCTTTGTATGCTTAAATCTTTGAAACTACGCAACGGATTTTGATGCGGTTTTTTTTAATAGATAGAGTGATTCAAGAGGAAGGTTTATATGTATAATAACATCCATTAAATAGTGGAGAAGTACTGTTATTTTTGAGGTTTCTAATGTGATGTCGTAAATAATTACATTTTTTCCGCTTACATTGCAAACGCAGGCTGAACCCTACGAGTTTTATCAAAATAATGTACTAAGTATTGTACACATTGAAAAGGTCTACAGAAAAGTCCGTGATGGTATATGTCTATCTCTTATGGATAACCCACAATAACTTTTATTGTCATTTACTTTTTACGACAAATAATGGCTAATTTTCGAAGCGATTTTAACCAATACAGCATTAATCCTTAACCAATTAAATACCTTGAATACATTGTTCATTTAATATAGATCTATATGGCCCTTTACACCGTATAATTAGATAGCAGGAAATCTTCATGGTATAGGGAAAGGGGGATTGTTTTACTCCAAATTTAACGCGTGCGGGCCACGGGCAGTAATGAATAAATCAAAACTACTGGATCGATTTTAATCACATAGGCCATATATTTTATACCCGTGCGAAGCCGGAGCGGGCCGCTATGTTTTTATATACTCGTACAACGTTCACAGTTTTTCTGTAGTGTATTTAGTATCAGCATTGCACCCGTGCGAAGCCGGGGCGGGTCGCTAGTTACTTATACAATGGGAAGTTAGCCGTTAGATTTTTTTTCCATCTAGGTATAGGTTCAGGATAGGGCCTTATTGACCCTATAGGTTTAGAGCAGATCCTTACCTACCCTATACCTATCTAGCAAAAATTCTAGGCACTGGCCTGACTATCTTTCTCGGCGATAGCCCTAACCTGGAATCCATAAATGAAAAACCATCAACCGGACTAATAATTTAAACTTTCCTATTGAAATATATAAATGAGTTCCAAATTACTTATAAAATCTATCTTACTTATCTTATCTTACTGAGGGCCGATTTTTCAAACGTCAGATAAAACTTATCAGACTAAATAAAAGGACATAAATGATAGCTGACAAATAGGTGACGTTTTCAAATTAGCCATATTTTATTTTGTTCGACGAATATATTTTATCTTACTATTGAAAAATCAGGCCTAAAATTAGTAAGATGGATAACGAATACTATAAATGCGCAAGTTTGGATGACTATTTGTGCAATCACTCAATCATGCCAAAACGACGGAACTTATCTAGCTAAAATTTTCCACGGAGATAAATATAGGCTGGAATATTACATAGGCTACCTTTTATTATCGATAAACGAAAGGTTAAGGTGGGATAGTATCAAATTCTACCCGCGCGAAGTCACGGGAAACAGCTAGTTGAATATATTTTAAGACTACTGTAGGTTAGCTAAGAGTTGCTGCTTAAAATTACATTTGCAAAGTATGTATTATGTTTTACCAGATGTTTTTTTTTAATTTTTCACTTTTGTTTAACAAGGCTTATTTTAATTGACTAAATCATATTTAACTAGGTACTTATTCAGGCATCCGAGAGAACAATCGGCCAACAATTTCAAGCTTGCTTTTTGTTCCCGTGTGAAATACGAAAAAAAAACAGCGCATAACTAAATGCAATTTAAATTTAATTAAACACAATTAAGAAAAATGTTAACATTTTTAATCATCAAAAATAATATAATAGTAGGTAGTTATATCAGCAATACAAAGTCGTGAAAATATGCCTAGTCGAGCGAGTAATTGAACAAAAGAACTGATTGTATCACATGGTAGCACAATAGCTTATATAACACCATTATAAAGCCAATAAACAGACGGACGGTACATTTAAAGTCATGTAGATAGCATTGTCGTTGCGCACGTCGACGAAAGATCATATTGTACGATGACAAGTATTATATCTCTTTATTACCTCATCGTCATCATGGTCAGCCAACGTGAGTCTAATGCTGGACATAGTCCTCTCTTAAGGAAGAGGTTTTTGCTACGATAGCCACGTTGGGTAGGCGGGATGGAGATTACAATTTGAATATAAACTCCATGAGGCTCATAGTATGTAGGTAAATATTGAAAAACATCGGTTAATTATGTATTGTATATAATATTTTTTTATTCTACCACTAATTCGGGATAATTTAATAATATCATTTATTAAAATACCTACAATTGTTTACTAGATGTTTGCTATTATAATGTGATGTTGGAAAAAATAAAATTTATTTACTATAGTACAAACGTTAAAACGATATACTCAGAAATAAAAAAATATATACTAGTACAAGGAACCTAAAACTAAAAACCTTAAAAAATGTAATATAATAACTAAAATATATTATTAAAAGAAGTCCCTTTAGGCAAGGATCCGAAGATACTGGCAGCGTTCCCCCTTTGAACAGCCAAACTAATTCTTTGTCCTAGGTAGCTGCCAGCTCTTCGGTATCCTGTGATATCAACTAACCTTATATTCGGGATAATTGTAAGTTAGTTCTGAGAAAAAGTAGGACCAAAAAAGGACAGTTAAGGCTTCCAAAATAGGTATGTTTACAAAAAAAATATATGACTGAAAGCTATGATTATGGCGTACATAATTTAAATAGTCATTTATCATATAAAGAGTAAAATGACTCTTTTCCTTTAAAAATTCTACAACACTTTCCGAGACACACTATAACAGCTTCCGACGCTATAATAAATTTCTATTGTGTTTAGCACTGTGCCCCGCAGTTTGTTACCATGCTATTCAATCTTGTATAGGCCTATACCTACAGATAGTTCGGAAATATTGAAAAATGAAATTTCCGAACCGAAAAACATTAATGTTAGTTGGCGTATTTTTGAATGTACTTTGACCTCAGGTTGCCAAGCAACATTAGCCCTAAAAGATCATCGCGGTCCTTAGCAACTACGAATTATCTTACATAACATCATTAAAATGAACGGACAGACCAACTTTTTGATGTAGATATTATTGTTATTGTTATTGCGTATTCGCATAAAAGTGCGTGTTTTACGGACGATGCAGTGACGAAATTTTGTAGCGAAATGCTAGGGAAATTAATATTTTGATTGTTTGACAGAAGCTTAATCGATTGTTAAGTAATATCTTATGGTTTTAGATTGTAAATGCCACCTGAAATTGCTTAAGCAACGTATTTATTGTGTCTCTT
Source organism: Anania crocealis (assembly GCA_949315895.1). Taxonomy (NCBI): domain Eukaryota; kingdom Metazoa; phylum Arthropoda; class Insecta; order Lepidoptera; family Crambidae; genus Anania; species Anania crocealis. The sequence goes on along the minus strand of OX438869.1, from coordinate 3,833,699 downwards.
CATTGTTCTTCACAAAAAAATAATTAAATTGCTTTTTGTAATAAAAGTCTTGTATGACTATATTCTTATTATGACAGTAGCGATACAAAAGACATCAACGCGTTAGTCGATACGTTTGACTGTGCTTTTCATCTGACAAAAATTTTATAAATGCCTTTTGACTACATAAATATTTTTGATTTTCGATATAAAATTAAATTAATAAAACAACAAAGTACCTTAACCTATAAGTAGTATTTCAAACCTATGTTTGTCAAGTTAGTAACATAATCTCACCTTACATCCGTAGAGTGAGTTTCGATCTCAGAATCTCAGTATATTTTTTTTGGATCTCAGGACCTGTGTTACCTAGTAAAAAAATACTAAGTATATAAGTACTTTACGGGTCCATCGCGTTGCCTAGAAAGGTACTCAGGTGTTGGTTAAAACTTAAGATAAATACGTAAAAAACATTTAATGCTTGTATTTTTCGTTCCAAAAAAAAACCTACTACCTAGAACTGTATATAATTCTGTGTTTTTTTTTTATTATTTATTTAAACTTTATTGCACAAACACTAAAATGAAGTACAACAGGTGGACTTAATGCCTTAAGGCATTCTCTCCCAGTCGACCATCGGGCCTAGCAGAAATAATTTTGTGGGCGGTGCGACATAAAAAGCAAATTAAAAGACAAAAAATTTCAAAAAAATAATAATATACTCAAAATATACTACATATACAATACAATATATATGTATATAAACTACATACAATTACTAAATAAATAGAAAATATGTAAATAAATAAGAATAAGATGACGACTACTGCTGTGGAAGCAAAGTAAATGACGACTACTGCATTTTACCTAAGAAGTAAGACCTGACACGTTTCTTAAAAGTTTATCTATTTACCTTAATATCCAAGAGAAGTGGTTTATGATATTTTGTAATTTAAATACATGATTGTTTATTTCTCAGAACTTTAGTACCGTCCACTTAACGTAGCCGAGTGATAGTTACATCGCTTAAAGTCAAGGGAAACAAACAAACCAAAAGGACGCGTCTTACGATCGCCGCACAGTGCAAAAATGTACGGTATGGACAAACAATAATTTCCTTCAAAAGTATATTAAATGACCTATTAATAATCTATACTTAATATTATAAAGCTGAAGAGTTTGTTTGTTTGTTTGAACGCGCTAATCTCCGGAAGTACTGGTTCGAATTAAAAAAATATTTCCATATCCATTAATTGAGGAAGGCTTTAGGCTAATATCACGCTGCGACCAATAGGAGCGAAGCACCAGTGGAAAATGTTGCAAAAACAGTTAAATATATTGATGTTAATCGCGATCATATAAACAGAAATTGACGCGGACGAAGTTGCGGGCAACAGCTAGTATAGAAATAAAGTGTAAATAAAAAATGACCCATTGTTTAGTTGTTTAAGTCCAAAATCTCTGAGGCCTGCATATGTTGAGTCTGTGTTGAGATATGGTCTGGCAATCTGGGGAAATGGCACCAATATACACAAGGTATTTGTAGCTCAAAAAAAATGCATTCGGGCAATATGTGGCTTAGCACCAGATATATCATGTCAAACGTATTTTAAAACCCTCAATATACTTCCACTGCCCTGTTTGTATATTCTTGAGATAGGTAAATTTGTTAGACAAAATTTTCACCTATTCACTCAATTAAAAAATGTGACCTATAGAAATTTAAGAAACCCTAACAGACTAGTACTTGACGTAGTCCCTAAAACAAAGCGCTTTCAAAAGAATAGTTACTCAATGTGCATAAAAATTTATAATAAAATACCCGAAAATTTAAAAAAGCTCCCGGTCACAATGTTTAACAATTCTTTGCGCAGATGGCTTTTAGAAAATACATATTATTCCGTTGACGATTTTTTGAAAGATAAGACATGAATGTTATATTATTTATTCAATGTTGATGTGATCAAAGCTTATAACTATTTATTATCAATTAGAATTATTTGCACTACCAATCTACTTATTTGTTAATTTTATATTTGCATGCTATTGTATATGGCTAAATGGGTGCTACTGTATCTTTTACTTAACATCGACATATTTTTGTACTATACCCTGTTTAATGGCAAATAAAGTATTTGAATTTGAATTTGAATTTGATCACAAAAATGTACATCAAAATATACACATAACAAAAAATTATAATAATAACAATGTAGAAAGTACACACTAATTCAGTAGCACAATATAAGTAGGATAAGCCTACGAGTCTCAAAGTCCCGGCAGAAAGGCAGCCATCTCATCGTATGTTGCGTGCACGGGCACACAACGCTGGTCTTCCGTTGGAGCCCCAGAGTGAAGCACGGACAAAAGCAACCAAAATCTGCGTGATAGTCAACACTTGCGAAACTTAGCCAAACAAATACTTACACAAGAAAATATTACATAGTACTTACACAATTGAAACCGTTTCCAAGTCCTAACCAATTCCTTCATTAAACTAAGTGCGGCAAAAGTGAGAAATGTTATATCTAATTAAATCGTGAATAAAATGAATAAAAAACCAAACTTTAAAAATAACCTACACAGTGCAGTAAATTTGTTACTAGTTAGTGTTGTGTTATTATTCCTCTCTCAATTCCTATCCATAAGTTTCTCTTCTCTTCCCTTTTCAATTTTAATGTTGGTATAAAGAAAAAAAAAGTTGTGAAAATATTTTTTTAATAGTTATATTTTTAATAGTAGGTACAGAATGTTCCTACAATTTTATATTTAATATTTGTACGCTTCATAATAGCAAATTATTATTTGATCTTATATGAATGTGACATTAATAAGACCTAGCACATACCCAAAAAGTAATGCAAATAAAAAAAAATGATTTTTTTATCAGGATGTCAATAATAGGGTATAAAATTTAATATACAATAATTAAAACAAATAAAATGATAATATTAACAATAAGTCAAAGCCCGCGTAGCAAATATTAAAACAAGCCTGGTGGAGAAAGTAAAACTTAAATAAAAAAATAAAAAATAAAAATATGGATATTATAAGATCGACAAATCCTGGTTAACTTGCTCGTATTTTATCTGATGTTGTAAAAGAAAATTTATGACCTTTAATTTAAAAGTACCAGTACTATTGCTCATGTTTTTAATCGGAGGTGGTAGATTGTTCCAACACTTCGTAGGTGTATAGCTGAAACTACCCCTGAACGCCACCGAGCCGTGACGCCGGCCGGCCAATTGCTGCGAGCACTGGCGACCTTCACTCCTTTTTATCCAGCTTAACTTATTATATAAGTAAGTGGATGATTTAAAGTTAATAACACCAAAGAGTATACATGCTAAGTGCAGCTAGATTCTGGGTCGGGCAAAAAGAGTTTAAAATCTTCGGACATTGCTCGAGTTTGTGATCACCAACCCGCATTTGACAAGCGTGGTGATTATGCCTATACCTATCATTGCTGTGGTAACTTTGCAATGATGGAGACCTTTGCCCTGCAGTGGGATGATTATAGGATGTTACTAAGAAACGCGAGTTAAAAACTTACATAAATATAGGAATGTCGTTACGTACATTAATGTAAAGAAAGTAAGGTACTAATTTAGCAAGACAGTTTTTCTGTCAATAATTGAGAACCTACTTTTTTTTCGTCAGTGTACATACGAACAGCATGTATAGAAACATGTTTGATGTTTCACGTCTCATTATGCAGGATAAAATTTTAACCACCTTCCAAATTTTAATATATCAATCTACGAGACAAAAACAAATGACGTAATTTTTCTTTTGGAATTTCAAGATAGAGCACTTAGAAAATTTCTGCAAAAAATCTAAAATTTTTGATACGGCCGCCTAGCAACACTTTTTTTACGCGATTCGCATCTCATTCTTTATTACGATAGTATTCATAAGTTTTTGATTTTCCCTTTATACCTTATCATGCCTAGGACCATAAAAATTTGAAACTATATTGCAAAAATGTTTTCGGTTGAGAGCTTGATTTACATTTTTTACTATATAAATGGGCTACTGAATGCCTATAAAATTTTTGAAAAGTGTTTAAAATTTCATCTTGTATGGACAGAACCCACTGTTTCAGTTTCCACTGCGGCCTCGTGGTGAGCGTGCGCGCGTCGTCAAGGATAGTACTAACGGTGACAAAAGCTGTAATGGGCTTTGATGTCGTTAAAGATAGGACCTGTCATAGATTAAGACTCTAATTTGGCTTTAAATCATGATTAATGAGAATGGTAAATCTAGTAATGTGTTTTTTTTTGTATGAAAATATTGATAGTCGTTCATTTTGGTTATGCCAAAATTCTCTTTTTGAAGAGGGATGAGTCCAGCGATGGACTGAGGGGTTATTCTCGATTCGCCCACTTGTCGATTCGCCACGTCTTTGTAAGTTCCATACATTCAAAGTAAACTCGCTGCAAACATGAAATACTAAGGGGTAGGATAGGGTAGGGTAGGGGTAGGGTAGGGGTAGGGTAGGGGTAGGGTAGGGGTAGGGTAGGGGTAGGGTAGGGGTAGGGTAGGGGTAGGGTAGGGGTAGGGTAGGAGTAGGGTAGGGGTAGGGTAGTAAAATATTAAAATTTTATAAAATATATACAACCCTAAATTTTTACCCTTTTACCACCAACCCCTATTTTTTGTTAGCCATTTTAGTAATTTAATCATTTTTATGGCAAAACAACGTTTGCCGGGTCAGCTAGTATTTATATATAAATTTATAAGGTCCTGTGATGTAGAATATTTTTTGTGACCAGGAAAACTAAAATAAAGACACAAAGACTATTGACTGTGATTATTTTCACATCAAGTGCTCTAGTTCACCTTCCCCTTCTTCTGTGTAGTATCCAATGCCCAACGGTTGTTTGGAAGAAATCGCTGTTGGCGATAAGACCGCCGAAGTTGTACAACCTTTTATTTTAAATTTTACTGTAATTTTTATTTTTATTTCTGGTGTGCAATAAAGAGTACTCTATCTATCTATCTATCTAAAGACTTGGGCATGTTCTTTTAACATGTTAGTATTTTTAAATTGATTACTTATCACTTTTGAATACGACTGTTCGCTTCGTGTTTACGTTTTATAAATGAGTAGCAGCTATACCGGAAGCATAGTAAGTGCAATTCACATAACATCTTAGAAGCAAAAACTATATCAATATAACTACTAACAACTACTGACATACTTAGACTGAAGCTTTTGCAATAAGTGACGTACCTACTAGAGATGAGAGTTAACGTTTACGAGCAAGATGGAGAAAGAATATGCACAATTATAATATAAGTATACAGAGTGCAAAAAAATTACTAGCCAAATTCAAGGGTGTAGTTCATAGTCGAGACTAGATTACAGAAAAAATAAATAAAGCATGTGTTTATTAAAAAAAATTTGTTAATTTCAAATTGATATAATTTTTTTAACTATACGGCAAAGTCCACTATCCATTCATAGTAATTATTGTGTAAAAACAATAGTTCAGAAGAGTTAGAGGTAACGGACTCTTCTTATAATTCGGTAAATTGATGTTATTAAACCGTGCGGATAGTACACCTACATTCGATCTGCCGCGGCTTGCTTGCCTGCGAGCGTAGATTAATGGATGACACATAGTAGCGAGCACACCATATATTCCATAAGCACTGCCTAGCCTATCTACTACGTTAGATAGATAGATAGATAGAGTACCCTTTATTGCACACCAGAAATAAAAAAAAAATACGGTAAAATTTAAAACAAAAGGTTGTACAACTTCGGCGGTCTTATCACCAACAGCGATTTCTCCCAGACAACCGTTGCAGAAGGAAGGGGAAGGTGAAGTAGAGTACTTGATGTGAAATAATCGCAGTTAAACAAAACCACATCTAAAGCTTAAGTGCTACTTAAACATTAATAAATACTTAATTACTTACTACGTTACTACGTCTAAAGATATAAAATATCAATCAGTGCATTACTCTTATATTTAAGTTTTTAAAAACTTAGGTACAATATTACTCTACGTATAATTGCTGTGCACGGCTTTGATTGGTGTCAAATAGACACCCATGGGATTCATTTGGTAACTTAGGTAACTTTTTATTTGATCCTGTAGATAATCTCAAACTCAAAATTCCAGCTTGCAGACAGATAGTTTTGAACAAAAGACATTTTGAAAAACAATAATTTATATGAATGATTCGGTTAAATTTCTGCATATAATATTTTTGTTTTTTACTCATATGTATTCATAACGCTAAGATTCCCATCAAATAGGTGGTTTAATTTAATAATAAATAAATTAAAAAAAAAAACAATAATAATCTTAAGTTTTGTCTGTGTTTGGCGACTCCGCTCTTCCTTATCTATGCATATATTTTAGTTTTATTTTAGAAGCAAACAAACATAAAAAACAGTAATACAGTAATAAAATATAAGAACAATTTGTATGTGTGCGTGCGTGCGTGCGTGCGTATGTGTGTGTGTGTATGTGTGTGTGTGTGTGTGTGTGTGCATAGATTCCGTTTCCTCATAAGATTCTGGCTGCACCCATTTAACAAGGAGATGCTAACATATATGGTAGGTTTAGTCATAAATAATTATTTCTTTATTAATTTTGTTGTACAGGAATGCAGAACGTGACTTAAATTGCCTACTGGCAAACTTTGTTCTGGTGCCAGAGGATTTAGCTACAACATGCCTTCGTCGTGTTTATGAAAGACATGGGTCATAGGGCAGGGTTTTATGTATTTTCAGTGTAGTCATAACGACATATAATTTCCTAACAGAGAGTAGACTACTTATGCGATAGAGATTGTCTGTCAAGAAGCGTCTTTTTTTAAAATACATTACTTTCATAAGGGTTCGTTGAGCTCTTTTATTTGAGTAACAGAGTAAGCCCTAAATTGATGTGAAATATTAAACTAGGTGGTGCCCTCGGCAGAAGAACTCCAAATGAGCACCCACTGAACATTTGGGTGCTCTTTCACCTTAGTTGCATTCTTCTTTATCTCTTATGCGTACGGTTGTATTTGCATTACGGTAGGTTTGACACATTGTCGTGAAGTTTTAACACCATGTAAGTCATTTTTAAAAACTTCTCAGGGAGAAAAAAAACCGTTTTGAGTAATTCCCAACCGCAGCTGACAGGACCACTCAATGTATGTACTGTTTTTACAGGACAGTGATTTCCGTGCTGTTCCTTTTCCGTAATTTCAAAGGTTTTTATTGGTCGTATCTTGAATCTGATTGGACGAAAAAACGCGTCTTTCGTTTCACTAGCGAATGGCATCAAAATGTCAAAACCGCCAAAAAATGAGTTACGTGGTGTTAGAACTTCAGTGACGACAGGACATTAACAGCTTAAATTTAAACTTGGACTATTCGAAGTGACTTTTTTATGAGGGGCAGTATATTAAGTTCTGAGTTGTGCATTTAAATGTGAAATCTTGTGTTGAGTACTTGAAATGACAAATGACAACGGTCGAGCGGACCGCGACCCACGTAAACAAACGTCACGCAGCGAATAAGCGAAAGGAATACGTCCATGATCGGGCATTAATACGAGCAATGATGCGCTGCGAGCACTATAAATTGACATTTGGTCAACTTAATGCAATGTCAAAAAGGTTCTCAACTCAACACATGTATTTGATTGAGTGAGTGTCATCTATGCATAAGTAATTTATATAGGTGATAGATTTAGATTCTAGTCTGTGTTATTGAAAACAAAAAATATTTCATTCCTTAGGGTAACTAAGTTATTTACTAAAAATAATAACTCAAATGTATTAAGCTACTAATTTTTGTCTGCTTATGAAGAAATCGCACATTTAATTGTTGTCTTTTACGTCGTGCAAGTACAAAATAGTCCAAAGTTTAATTAAAAAAAACCCTTGGTAACAAATTTTATATAACAATAATGATTTAAAAAAGTTTTTAAAAATTATTATTTTCTTTAAACTTTATTACACTAGTTTAAAATAAATGTACAAAAGGTGCCTTAATTACAAATAGCTTTCTCTGTCAGTCGACTTTTTGGATAAAGATACATTATTTATTTTACTAAACACTTTGGATAAATTATTATTGTTATTGGTTAAAATGAACTTAACATGATTCACCCTATATAGCATTTTGTTAATACATATAACAAGTATTTACAAATGTTAAGTATGGGGGGGTCGTTGTTATATTGTTACACAAATACATATTTTGTGTTTTGATACTTCTAATACTAGTAAGGTTTTAGATATCACCCTGTATAAAGATAGATTAATAATGTATTACATGAAACATAAAGAGATAGTGAACTCTACAGTCATTGACCAAATATTATACAACTCTGCAATTGCGAATTATGTATTAATTATTATAGCTAATCATCTGCCTTAATTGGCACCGACTTATCAATCTTAATGCATTTCACATTGAAAACATTGTTTCCTGCTTTTATATCGACGCAGTAAGGTTCAAAATTGTAAGGATTAGGTCTGATATGACTAGTATATTCATACAAACGCACCGAGAGACGCCTTATGAATCATTACAGCTATTTAGAAAGAAGCGTTGTTAAATATTGATGTTATCAAGATGTAATTAGGTTCTTTAATTATATTTTATCACTGATGTCTACAATCTATAATTCAGGCATGGTTTTTCAATTAGAACAATTTCGATCATTGTACTTACTTATTGTTAAATGTACAAGTAATTTTAGATCATGATTTTTATGTACGGCATATTTATTTACTATGCTTTGCTTGCAACTTCGTTTGCGAAAAAAATGCCTTTATCACTACGCAAAAAATGTACTGAACATAAAGTACTTATTTTTACTTAACATACTCAACTTCAATATAATTCATATGATGAATTTAGTTTCCGTAAAAAATATAATATGTACCTACATTATCATTAGCCCACAGTTGGACTTGGCCGCTTCAAAAGGAGGATTAAGTCAATAAGCATGCTTGGCAGGCTGGTTGGCAATCGAAGTTTAGCCAGTGGTGGAACCACTGCGGCCTGTCTTATGGCAGTGCCCCTTTCACATCTTAAAACAGACATACGACGTTTACTTATTTTTCTCGTCTTGTATTTGTTTTTAGGGTTCCGTACCGAAAGGGAAAAAATGGGACCCTATTACTAAGCCTTCGCTGTCTGTCCGTCTGTCCGTCTGTCTGTCACCAGGATGTATCTCAAGAGCCGCGATAGCTAAACAGTTGAAATTTCCTCAAATTATGTATTTCTGTTGCCGCAATAACAACAAATACTAAAGAAAAAAGAAAATAAATATTTAAGGGGGGCTCCCATATAACAAACGCGATTGTTTTGCCTATTTTTGCTCGATATCAATAAAGGTGGCAGGTAGGCACTACATTAACTAAATTTATGTACCTACTGTATTTTAACTAGTCAATGGCACGGTCACAAGTCAGTCCACAAGTTCAAAGTCGCTCAGCGGGCTATGGAAAGAGCTATGCTCGGAGTTTCTCTTAGGGACAAAATCAGAAACGAGGTGATCCGGCAGAGAACTAGAGTTACTGACATAGCCCACCGGATTAGCAAGCTGAAGTGGCAGTGGGCTGGCCATATTAGCCGCAGAACCGACAACCGATGGGGTAAACGAGTTCTTGAGTGGAGACCGCGTCTCGGCAAACGTAATGTAGGACGCCCTCAGGCCAGGTGGAGTGATGATTTGCGCAAGGTGGCTGGCAGGAGCTGGATGCGAGAAGCCGAGGATCGACCTAAATGGCGTGCATTTGGAGAGGCCTATGTCCAGCAGTGGACTGCAATAGGCTGATGATGATGATGATGATGATAAATGGAACGGAACCCTTCGTACGCGAGGCCGACTCGCACTTGGCCGGTTTTTCCTATATTCATCAGTTGTTTGGGAAATAACACATCGGTGAGATAAAATTAGGAAGTTAAATTAGTCTAATTTGTTTTATTGATTTCTAAAAGTCATCGACAATCAATCTTTCTATACGTAGGTGAAACCACGAGAAAAAAATGGAGTTTCGTAGTCACACCAGTGGTGGATACTTAAAATAGAATTAAACCACTAGAAATAAATGATCATACACTATCATACAACGCCCCATTGGTCTAGTGGTTTAAATACCGGGCCAAGTTCTCTGGGTCCCGGGTTCGATCCCCGAGCAACCAAAAGTTTTGAATTTTTGGACATTGCTAGAATTTGTGATCACCAACCCGCATTTTGGCAAGCGTGGTGATTATTTTAGTACCCATCATTGCTGTGGTAACTTAAATTCATTGATGGAGGTCTTTCCCTTGCAGTGGGATGATTAAAGGCTGTATTTACTTGTTTTTTTTTTTTAAGAAAAGGAACGCAATTAAATGCGATAACTTAACTTTTGGTGCTCTATGGCAGGGACCGGAGCGGTTACCTTTAAAAGGGTTTTTGTTCGGGTTTTTAATAGGCTTGTTTTTAAAAACCCTATCCGAAAGGTAAGCTTATCAACGGGCTTACAACAAACGATATGCTTAACCAAACAATACGACTAATACAGGTAAGCACTTACCAACACTGAAAACCCCTTAATAGGCTTACCCTATACAATTATTATAGGCTGTTACTTTACTTTTTTACACTATCAGGTCATATTAGTCTATTGTTGGACACTGGTTTTGTAGAAGGGGTTTTATAATAAAGGCCACGCTTGATAGTTGAAACGATCGTAGTTTGGCCAAGGGTCTGTCAGAAGACGGGCAGCCGTCTTCTCTACACTACTTTTTGACGACGATTTGGATCAGCGGTAGTAAACGCTGCTTCTGAGCCATGGGTCGCGGGTTCGATCCCCGTACAGTACAAATATTTGTGTGTATAAACATGTCTGTTTATACTGGTCCGGGTGTTTCCTGTGTATTATAAGTATGTATTTACAAAAAAAAAGTATATAAGTAAGTTTATCGGTTGTCTAGTACCCCATACGACAGGGTACTTAATAGTAGCTTAATTTGGGACTAGATAGCTCTGTGTGGCCCAGTGAACCATGTCCTAAATATTTATATTTATATTATACTCCTTTAGTTGCCTCTTTTGACTCTCATAGGACGAGAAGGAGTGGTGCTATTCTAGTTTAGACCAGCATCGCATGGCCCATCTATGAGAGTTCAAGTTTAATCTTTCAACCTAGTCATACATGCTTTTGACTGACTATATTTTTACTTAATAATAGTAGATAATCTTAATAAAATATCTTGTTTATAACACTTTTTATGTTAATTGGTAATTAAATAAGTTTTCATACATTCTCTGAATACATTTTTAAGTGTTTTTATCATTCTATAATTGATTTTGCATTTTTTTGTTATATTTTTTTCAGAGTATAAACAGCGAATAATACAATTAAAATTAACTTTATTAACCCCTTATTAGCCAAATACATTATATTTGGATGAGTAAAACAAATCGTTTTTTTCTTTTACGTATTATATACAAACTTACCGCCACATGCGATCACTTTTAAACGACCTTAAAGTACACAAAATTGTACATTAATGAGTCTATTCAAAAGTTTCGTGCAAACTTTTTATGAGGCAATCTTAATGCTTACGGCTAAAAGAATAAAGCGCATTCTTGCGGTTACAGAAACCGTACACATTTGAAATAATTAAAAACGGTTACAAATAGAGCGTAATTAAACGTTGCAAGACTCACCTCTGTCCGATCTTCCCACAGTACAAGTTCACAACAACTGCAATGTTTGGCCACTTGTTGTCACACGACAAAAAAAGGTTAAAATTACACAAACAACGCACTCTGCACTTTCAAACTAGGTACGATGCTACGTTTGGAACGTCGCGTGTTCAACCTAGCAAAAACAACGCTCTATTTCTAATAACTTTGTGAAAACATCTTAATTATCATATGTCAAGCCAACAGTATGATCCCAGAGTTCCTGTATTGTATAATCTACACATAACACTAATATATAAAAACCTAAACCCGTAGAGTTACAACGGAATACACATAGAGACAATGCATTCCCACGGCGCTAACGTTAGTTACGCAAAAATTGCACATAATTAGTATTTTTTTTTAACATTCGGACATTGTCTATATTTGACAAAACATTGTTAGTAAACTTGTTTTATGAGAAAAAATACAATTTAACTATTGTAAGGCGGGAATTGGATTAAGATAAGGTGGAGGTTATGCAAAAGGTCGTGAACTAAAAAAATTGCAAGAATATTTGTTTTATTGTAAATATTTTGTGCTAAAACTTAAGTTTGAAAGTGCGAGGGGCGTTTAAATAAATAAAATTAAAGATATACCGGTTCGTTTGGCTAGCAGAGCTCGAGCTAGCTAGGTGATGCGCGCGGCAAGTGCCGTCGTATACTGACGGTCGCACGCGCAGCTCGCCCGCTAGAGGATGGGAAAGGATGAGTATGACGCAAACTGGCAATGGTAGAAAGTTAGGAGATGCTTACTTTATGTCAAGGTTGTTTAAGTAAGGGTATAATTTTGTTTATTAAGCAAAAAACATGATGAGTCTGAAAGCTTATTGCATATCATTAATTCGCTTTGAAAATAACTGAAATAGTATTAAGTAATTTTGTAAGTTACGAACTAAAATCTAATTATGTAATGATAAAAACAGAAGTCTTAGTAAATGTGGAACATTTTATAATGAGCGATATTTAAAAAAAAAAATTTGATTATCATAGATAATGTTACATTGTTTACGAATCCTCGTTTCAGAGTAGATGGTGTAGTTCTATTTTTAATATTAGACGTTAGCTTCTAATGATTATTTATAATCTAAAGTAACTATCTAATTCTTACTTTTTGATGGATAAAACAAAATGTGTTCAATTTTCGCCTTATACGCTATAAAGTGACAACCGCGCAAATCTATATTCCGAAAATTTCGCTATAATTTGTACCAAACAAACCTTTTCCATAAAAACTTTAAGCGACAGAGTGAGTGAAATAAACCACCAATTTTAAGCCGGTGCATTATGATTATCTTTGATTACCTGTATGGGACCTACTCACAATTGGAGACTTACTTCACAACAAAACTCAGTAGTTTAGTATTTTTTATTTTTTTAAAAAAGACCTTCTCACTTATCGAAGCCCTCATTACGTAATGTTAAATAAACCTTCGGCGTGGTTTTCCAAATTTAAAGGAACCAATTTTACGATTAACCTAACTAACAAAAAAACCATCCATAACGATCGAAAAAGTCACGCGTCTAAGTCATATATAAAACAATATATATATAGGGATCGCTTAAAATACCTACACTTGATTTTTGGGGTTGAGGAGGTAGACTAAGTTCTCAACAAATATCATCATTTTGACAATTTGCTAAAAACATCACAAGACATGATTATAAGACCCCTTTAGTCTTCATCGTCAATCAAAAGTCACTACCCCTGCGGGAATAACTTCAGTAATAATGATAACAGTGAATAATGCCAGAAAGCCGACAGACAGGTGACAAAGGCGTTTACTGACCACATTCACTGAATGGCTCCTAATGAGAAGGGTATAGTCCAACCATCGCTTTGTGAGAGCTAATATAAAATAGAATTAGTTTAGTATACTCGTAGTATATTAACGGCCTATAATCATCCAACTGCAGGACTAAGGCCTCCATTGATTAATCTAAGTTACCCTAGTTATGATGAATGCTATTGGCGTTGGTCTGATAAATATCGGGCCAAGACTTCTGAGTCCTGGGTTTGGTCCCCGAAACGGGCAACAAAGTTTCGAATGTTTTCCAACCTGCATTTGGCAAGCGTGGTGATTATGCCAGTACCGATCATTGCTGTGGTAGCTTGAATTTATATGATGGATACCCTTCCTCTGCAGAGGGATGATAATTAGATGATATAAATTTAAGTTCAATCGAGGACAGTTTTAGATTTCATTTTTGTATCGGACTAAATCTATTTCTTATTTTATTTATAACGCTGGATAACAGTGCATAACATGCCGCAGACAGCCGACAGACAAGCGACAAAGCCGTTTACGGACCACATTCACTGAATGGCTCCTAATGACAAAGATTTGGTCCAACCATCGCTTGAGGGCTGATACAAAATCAAATTGAAGTACTTAATTTCTAGGATTTCTTGAATTGGGGTCTATGTGTATGAGAGGTCCGCAGAATGAACATCGCTGATGATATGTGCCTTGCCTTGTCAAAGACAATCCTAGAATCTAACGTTCTCAGTGAAGCCAAACAGCAACACCCTTCTAAGTTCTAGAAGCACTCTTTAGTAGCAGGTAAGTGTAATAAAACTATCACTAAAACTCTTTTTTTTATATAATTTATAATATGACTTTTTTATTTCTAAAAATATATTTGATAGTGGTCCGTGGAATGTTTAAATTGTTAAAGTCATCATGAAGTCATCCGTGATCGCAAAAGTATAAAAAAACTTTTTTTTTTTATATTTTGCTTGCTCTCGACTACGTACTTAACTCTACGGTTAAGAAGAAGCCTAAGATGGAGCGAGCTTACCCAGAGGCACTGGTTCTCCCACAAACCAGCGGAACTCCGGCAGGGGGGTGGTAGCATCCAGGCAGCCTCGTACGAAGCCTACCACCGCAGAGGGATGTCAAGTCATTATTGTTTAGAAAACAAAAGATGCCGTTGCTCAGGGTGGACGACTAGGAGGTAGATCCCACCACCCCAAGAACCCTCTACTCTATGACCATAGAGTGCCATACATAAGATAAGATTTAAAAATGGTGTCCATAACAGAATTTGTGACTGCTCAAGGGTCAAGCGTTTCGAATCGTTTGCTTGACTAATAAATGATTACATTTGAATTTAAGCCCAGCACATATCCATTTCAATTCCATATAATCACAGTTAGGCTACAGTCAAATTCGACATAAAATTATCCGAGTATATTATAGTGACGCATTCTGTATTAATTAGTATAGTGCATGATAGCAAAGATAAGGTAATACAATATGTATTATCTTATCTTAGGCTTACATAATACATACTAAAGTATAGCAAATGTGTGTCTACACCCATCGGGATCCACATGTCTGTGAGACTTATGAGTTTTACAGAGAATTAGATCTGAATATGTTCTACTGAATTATGCTGAAAACAGAATTTGTTCCGTATAAACAACCGAAACATTATAAATTTTTCGAAACGTCCTTCAGCCAGCGAGATATTCACTAAAGAAAGTTACGTTTGATGAACTTTTATTACTTAATTGGTATAATTTTTTTATATCTGTAATTGTTCTTTTCTCCAAAACAAAAAACCATAGTAGCGTGTACGTGAACGGCTTTGTGATCTATCTCGTTCTATCATATAGCTGCATTATATTCTGTCTCTTTTCATTGCCAATCTAACAGCAGTATATTAAATCTATGCAAAAAATTGGTTGCTTGTAAAGTAGGTTTACGATCGAGATGTTTACGTGATAACGTCTTATTGGTGATATAAGTTTTTGGGAAGTAAGGAATTAATAGAGATAAAATTTTTTTCAAATTTTAAATTACATCTTAAACATTCAACGAAACTTAACCGTACGAGAAAATCTCCATTCGTTTGTATGCCGATAGAGTGAGAGAGACGGAAGATCGGTCCACTCACTCGAACGCTATGCCAGCCTCCGCTCGTGAGGATTCCGCGTGACAAGTTTCACGGAATGACTGGCAGCGCTCGAGATGAGACGGGAGATCGGTCCGTCTCCTTCTCTCGTTATACCTGCGATCGCGCTCGTGAGGTTTTGGTGTGACACAAGTTTCTGAACATGTCACTCGACTAAAACGATTTTAAAGACGTTATCACGTCAAAAACATTCTTCTTACGTCCTAACTTCAGTCACAATCAAGCCGCAAAGCAACTTCCATTCAGCGGACTTTTTCTCTTAAGTACATTATATTTGTAAATTTTACACTAAACTGACGCCCCGTTGGTCTAGTGGTTTAAATACCGGGCCATGATCTCGGGGTCCCAGGTTCGATTCCCGGGTCGGGCAACAAAAATAAAAGAAGTTTCGAATTTTCAAACGTTGCTCGGGCTCGTGATGACCAACCCGCATTTGGCAAGCGTGGTGATTAAGCCAGTACCCATCATTGCTGTGGTAACTTGAATTCAATAATGGAGGCCTTTTCCCTGCAGTGGGATGATTATAGGCTGTTATTTTACTTTTTTTTTACACTAAACTAATAAAATTAAAACTATATACGACTGAAGCTTAAGTAACATAGCTCCGTTGAAATGTACATTTCAGTAGAACTATCCATTTTGCATGCATTTGTAAATGTCTAGCTCCTCGTGAATTTACTATTACCAATGAAGCAACCCTGCTGCAATAAGCTGGTATCATTTGTACCCGTCTAGGTCTCGATGCAGGCGAGAGCCTTCCGACAGCTCAATACAGCCTTAACGTGTCGATATTGCAACTCACTACACGATATTAGTCATTCATATTCGTGGTGATTTAGTAACTCTAACTACCCATATCTACTAAAACATAATTTCTTCTACCCAAAGGTTACCCTCTGTCTACTCTACCAAAATCATAACTTCTGCCACCTTATTGAGGTTTCCTGGAAGAAATCGCTTTAGTGATAAGACCGCCTAATATTTTTTTTGTCTTCTAATGTTTAACGCAATAAGGTGTATATATCATCTAGCTATCGACTCAACTGCGTAGATAAATGTAAATATATATATTTAAAACACAAAAAAAAAAAAAATTTTCAAGTTTATATACTGATATTATAAGTGCAATTAAGTTGCTAAAATATCAAATAAAGTATATAAATGGCTGTTTCATCTTAACTGACGGTCAAACATCTGCAAAGATGTTTCTTTCGGGTGTTGGGGGTGCAAGCTCCTAACATTTGATGAAGCAACGCTGGCTCACAGCGTAAGAATATGCTTGAAAAATTCGCGCCGTGTCGCAGTGTCTCGGTGGCCTAATGGTATGGCGCCCGCCCGGCATGCGAGGAGATGCGGGTTCGAGTCCCGCCTGAGACAAAATTTTTCAAGTTTATATACTGATATTATAAGTGCAATTAAGTTGCTAAAATATCAAATAAAGTATACTATTAAGTACCCTGTCGTATGGGGTACTAGACAACCGATAAACTTACATAAATATTTTTTTTTGTAAATACATACTTATAATACATAGAAAACACCCAGACCAGTAAAAACTGACATGTTCATGCACACAAATATTTGTACTGTGCGGGGATCGAACCTGCGACTCATGGCTCAGAAGCAGCGTTTACTACCGCTGATCCAAACAGTCGTCAAATGAAAGATAATTTACGGATTTAGAACGCGTTTATTTTTGATTTAACCCGACGACGGGTAGACTAAGGTGTTACCTATTCGTCTTTAAAATGAAATACTATTTTAAAGACGAATAACACCTTAGTCTACCCGTGACCATGAACGCTGTAAAGGGTTCGAAACGTCGGGTTAAATCAAAAATAAACGCGTTCTAAATCCGTAAACTATCTTTCATTTTAATGTCTATACATTAAAATGAAAGATAGTTTACGGAAGATGTTCGCGTAAACTCAAGAAAACAGTAATTAGCAAATTTTTCTTGTAGTATCAAATTAATTTGATTATGCGATACCATATGAGCATTATTATTTAGGTATTTCAAAAAGATGTTTGTTTTTTGCATTCCTGATGTGTTAACAATCCTTCATAAGCTTGCATGTTCTAGTGAAATCACATAGGCGCCTATTCACAAACTGTCTTTACTTTTGAGTTACACACAACTGGACATGAGCCTGCCCTAAAAATTTGCCCTCAATTTGTGAAGGGCATAACCACTGATCGTCATCCGGTGATCTAGGCTTTCTCTTATTTCAGATTACATCCCACAGGGAATTAAGCATTGCTCTCTTAATTGCCGGCTGAGCAACCCTGAGCCTTCTTTTGAGTGTTTTTTTTTTTTATAATAAGTTTAAATTAGAATACCTAAACATAATCAACTACTTTGAAAGTGCTCCACTTCTGTAAAGAAGAAAAAAACGTACCTTTCATATTTATGTATCGCTAATAATACGATCGCATTTTTAAGTCAAGCACTACAGCTTAAGAATACCAAAATAAAAAGCGTTTATCAATACGGGCGTAAAAGCACTTCATTGCACCCATCGACATAGCTTTCGCACCGATATCCTTATCGAGTTGGATTTATGAGTCGGGATTGAACCCGCGACCCCGCGTGATGTAACCGACTTCTGCTTTTAGATACATTGTTTAGGGTTCGTGACCTCTTCATCTCGTGTGTTTTAGCGCCGGCGCATAAAAAGAACTTCTCTTACTATGGGTGTCGTCGGAATAGGAGACTAATGTAGTATTGTTAGAAGAAGACGGGCATCACGGTCCTTCCACATTCAACCGGCGATTTTTCTACCGGTGAATACTTTTTCCACATTCTACCGGTAAGTAAAAATCATTCCACTTTCAACCGGCAACTTGGAAAGCTACGTATGAAGTTAACTAAAGAGAGAAATAAATAAACTTACCCTATTAAATAGGTAAATAGATTTTCCAAATACTTTCTTTTAACTTTCTTTTTGAACAAACAACGATTTCATTTCATTTTACTTAACCAAATTACACCAATTTTGATTGAAACAAAGGAATCGACAGCATAGAACTAAATTATAATCGAACATCTTTTTACCATTAATTCAATTTTATGTAGGAAATAGGTACAATTGAGATAGGTCGATAACGCAGATGTAATATACCTAATTGATTTAAATATGAATGTAAGTTTGTTTGTTACGCTTCCACGCGAAAACTACTCAAACGATCATCATGAAACTTTGTACATATATGTTTTTTGAAGGTATTAGAAGTAACATAGAATACTTTTTATGAATAAAATTAATATTTTATTTTATCCGTGAAAGTAGTCGCGTGCAACAGCTGGTAGTAAATAAAGCAGAGGCCCCAATTCGAAACTGAATTTATTATAATTCTGCATTTTATGTAGCTAAGTTACGAAATGAAATGAGTTTCGTTCAGAATCTTTTAAGTAAATTTATATTGTTTAGATAAATTTTATAATTTTTTTCAACAATTGGTACTTAGGTTAAAAAGGTAAATCGAAATATAAAGAATAACAGTTATATATACGTTTAAGCCCCTTTGTTATTTTTCCAATCGTGATCAGCAGTAGACCATCTTTTTCATTATTTTTTATGCATTGTATACTCTTCAAAAAATGTGTTGATTCGGCCAGTATGAAAAAAAATCCTGTACAAAGTGAGGATCGGGACAACCAATTAAAAAAGATGTTAATTGACTGAAGCCAGATTAAACAGTGCTTTATATTACTAACTACCTAGCTTTTGCCATCGAATTTGTAAGCGTGGTATTGAGAGTTTGAAGTTATCTCATGAAACCCATAGCTTTGATATTCCAGACCGATCGTTAGCGGAGGCCTATGTGCAGCCGTAGGCGTCGTTCGGCTGGGATGATTATGATACATTAATGAGGACGATACTATCATCCAATATTTAGCATGAGTAGGAGTACACTACAGCAGTGCGATTCTCTTAGCGAAAATGTCATTACAGCTTTAGTTACACTGCTGTAACAGCAATCAACGCACTATTGGTATTATCTTTTAAGAGGAAACACAAGGGCCGTTTTTCCATACAAACGTAGTCCCCTGTTTCCTTCCTGAATAAAGCCAGTAAAGCAAAATTAGCATGTTTCTATGTTTTCTGTTTTTTCATAAATTAATTAATAAAAAAGATATGAGTCCTCAAAAATCGAAAAAATTCGCCAGATCTTCCACTGTGTTCAAACATCCAGATAACAAATTGGGCTAAATTTTAGAAAAAAAGGAAAATATACGAACACGGCCAAAGCCTTTTTTAAATTTTAAATGAAAAAACTATTCAAACTATTCAAAGTTTTGGAAAAGTAATCGGGGGACTACGAAACGTTGATTTAGTGTGCTTTTAGTAAGTATTTTCGGTCCAAGAAGCAGTTGTCTCTATCACACTCTGCAGTGAAGGCGTTTGCCACTGCGCGACAGCAATAGATTTTACAAATACCTATTTTTCAATTCTCTCGCCTGTAGTGTTTCCTCTTAACGCTGAACAAAACCTTGTCAAAAAGCCGTGACAACAGCGGTCGATGTGACAGTGACAGCTGAGTGCATCCGTGATTATCACCACTGAGAAAGTAATCACAACGTTTATCACAGCCACAAGCGCATTATCGAGTCGAAGCAACGAATCGTAATTAAGAGAATGCAAGGGCTGCATTGTTTAGTTTCTGCACTGTCCCATCACTATGGCTACGGTGAGGTATGTCTGAGACACAACTGTTTTACGGGTCTCCCCACACAATAGGGTACAGTTTATGGGGCTTGAAGAAAGTGCCGCTCTGCCCCACGCTGTCCAAATGATGTTTATGTCCATCACGTGTCTACATGGATCTAGTAAATTAACCGCCAATCTCTTTTAACTAGATTCATTATAATACTATTTATCTAATTCTTATATAGATATTAATTGTAATTTCAAAAAAACTAATGTTTCTTTATGTGTAACGTTTTGTATTAAATTTTGTTAATTTGACTACTGTTTCCAATAAACACTGTTTGAAAATAAGTATTCCTGAACTTACGTTGCTAAATACGAAGTCAATTGGTAATGTTTGGTTAACGCGTTTGCGATAATGCAATAATGAATCCATCAACTTTTTGGGACCCATTAAATAATTAGTAATTAGGGTGACTAGACAATCAATAATAATTAATCTAGCCAAACAAAATTCTACAATAAGAGTCAAAAAAAAACTTTAAAGTAAGCAAGTAGATTATTAACTTACCTACATTTTACAAAACAAACCATCCTTAGAGGTTAAATGATGGAGGAAATATAAGTAGAAACCCCATTTTTAGTATTTTTAAAATTATATTAGACGATCATACAACATTTTTTCATTGTTGTATAACATATTCTTATAATCATTGACGGATCGTTATTAACCGTTGTTTTTAATGTTATATGAGTTGTTTTAAATAATTATTTATAGCTCTAAGTTCTATCTTATTTGTGGTTTTACTAAAGTTGTAGATCCTTTTCATTTTCGTATTGTTTTATCTATGTCTATGTTATTATTGTTACCTGGTGTCTATCTTTTGTGTTTGTAATAAAGAAAAAAGCTTGAGAAAATTCTATTACTTGTGTTGAGTTTTATTTCAGTAATAAAATGAATGATTGTTCATTAAAAACAACATAAACGGTAATTAAATAGTACATAATAAAACAAGTACTAATGAATATCTTAATCTCACTCATACTAGGTCATTTAAAATAACCGGCCAAGTGCGAGTCAGACTCGCGCACGAAGGGTTCCGTACCTAAAAGACCCCAAAAACGGGATTGTTGTATGGGAGCCCCCCTTAAATATTTATTATATTTTGTTTTTAGTACGAGTATTTGTTGTTATTGCGGTAACAGAAATACATAATTTGTGAAAATTTCAACTGTCTAGCTATCGCGGCTCTTGAGATACAGCCTGGTGCGAAGCGACGGACAGACGGACAGACGGACAGACGGACAGACAGCGAAGTCTTAGTAATAGGGTCCCGTTTTTACCCTTTGGGTACGGAACCCTAAAAAGTACCAAGTTGTTTCAGTCATGGCGTTCTCTTGTGGAGTAACAAAAATAATCTTAAAGTTTTGTTTGGACAATGTTTCTAATTACCACTAAAGTGTTAGTTCAAAAGTACTTAATTTGAAATATTGTCCGAGCAAAATGTTTACAATGATGGGCACGGGTCAAAATATTCGTGATTCGGTTACGTTGTGTTAACTTATGCTCGGGGCCGTAATAGGGGCGGTTAAACCGGGGCTCGGATATTATTAATCAAGTGATAATTTACTCATTAGTTAAATGCTCGCGAGTTCAATTAATGGTAGCTTTAATTTTAAAATACTAACAAGATATTTATATACCTATCATACTTGTACATAAATTGGAAAATTAAGCATATAAAAATAAAAGCAGTTATAAATAATTAAACATATTAATATACGTCATTATCATTGGCCCAATCAATCCAATGGACACTGGGCTGGCGATCGCAACTTGATATATTTTGGAGAGAAGACGATTCTTCCCGTCTTATACTGGCAGTAGATACTTTTGTATTTTCCTACCTTTTCTACATAGTTTTGATTTTTATTTCAATTTATTCCTTCATTTCTTTTTTCATAATAGCAGTCTAACAAAAATAGGCATGACCTGCAAGAGGTTTTTGTGAATTGTAAAATGTTATTAGTAAATTTTTTTTACTATCTAAGTGATCATTGTTATAGCTGTAGACTTTTTCTTAAATGAGTGAAAATTATATGTTAGACTTTAGAGATCGCTTAAAACGATATAGTAACCCTGACCCTTATTTAGTTATATCTTCATCTCTATTTCTTCATAATTTTAGTTTTAGTATTGACAGTACCTAATTTAATGAAAGCAATAAAGTTATATTTCTATATACTAGCTGTTGCTCGCGACTTCGTATGCGTAGAATTTGATGCTATCCCACTGAAATCGTACTTTTTACTGCAGTAAAAAGTAGTCTATGTGCTATTTCAGTCTATAATCTATCTCCACGATAAATTTCATCTAGGTCTGTTTACTTTTTGTCATGTTTGACTTACAAACATCCATACATCCAAACAAACTGTCGCGTTTATAATATTAGTAGGATTTCGCCCTGTCCCCCTGGCCCTGGTGACGGCCCTGTAAGACAACATCTGTCTTTGGCCTGAACTCCATAAACAAGCGCATTATCGGTTGGGCAACAGTTCCTCGCGGTTCAAGGGCGCGCTGTCGTCCGTCCGTCACATTGGACACGCGACGCGGCGCCACATGTACCTTGTTAAGGGAATGCATACTATTCATAACATCTATACTTTTACTAACAAAAGCAAAGGTCTCTTTGAGTGAATTCAAGTTACCATAGTAAGGATGGGTACAGGCATAATCACCACGCTTATCAAGTGCGGTTTGGTGATCACAAACCCGAGCAATGTTCAATAATTATAAACATTTTGTTGCTCTATCCGAGGATCGAACCTGGGGCCCCGCGATTTTGACCCGGTATTTAAATTACTAAGGAGATCAACAAGGCGTCTTACTTGTTACTAATATTATTATTAATGCGAACATTTGTAAGGATGTGGATGAACGTGTTGTGGCGATTAGGGCAAAATCCTTGTTTTAAAGAAGCTGCGTCTAGCAGTGGAGGGGCTTACGGCCATTTCCAATAACCTATCTATCATCAGTTTTGGCATATCGGAGATAGAAAACAACTTCTGTCTTTGTTTCTCTGGACGGCAAAAACAGAGATAGAAACTGTTTCCTATCTCCGATATGCCAAAACTGAAGATAGATAGGTTATTGGAAATGGCCGTTGACTTTTTCCAGCAGCACACTGCAAAACCAAAATCATAAATACAAAGTAGAGGTTCTACGTCCCAACATGTTTTACAAATACGTCTTCTCCTTAACAATACCCTATAATTATATTAGCGTGAATAATAAATTCTTCACACCAATGATTAAACGTGGTGCAACTCTATGGGGCAACAATAAAACTATTTGCAAAACATAATTTAATCAAGCATTGTGGTTCTAGATTACTCTGTCACCGCCAATGTCACAAATTAAAAGTACAAAAAATAACTGTTATTTTGTTAAAAGTACGTTCAGGGTGCCCTTGGTGATGAAAATACGGAATCGTGACTGTGTCACTTGAGTTTTTTAATACTACTAATTTAATTTAAATTACTTAGAGATACAGTGAACTTTATGCCCTTAAGATAGCTATGTTTATTAAAGAAAAATGTAGCTTGCGCGTAAAATAATAGTTCTGTTCTTAGCACAGTAAAATATGCTGGCGTTGAAGTAAATCATAGCTAAGTTTATGAATTAAATTATGTTATAGTTTGTTGTCAAACCACAGATTAATTCGGATGTTGCAAATAAAATTAACTTCAGCAGAGCACGGGCGAAATTTTTTTTTAATGTATATCTGCATGGTAACAACTTTTTACGGCCTTAGATTGATTTCGATATTTGTATTATGATCAGTGAATATACAAAGTTTTTACCAAACGGGGTACATATATACAACTTCGGCCCCATTTGAATATGAAAAGACATTTTTATCGTTTAGAGTATTAAAAAAAGTAAGTTCAAACTGCAAAAATATGTAATTGAAATTGTTTTAAGCAAAACCTTGAACTGACGGAAAGCTCTACTTCGCTCTACTCTGAAGCTTTTAAGTTAGTTTAGAACAAATTACCTAGAAAGTAATATGAAATAAATGTGGACAACATCTCATACCTACATTGTTCTGATCATAGTTCATCACGAATTTATCATTTGATTTTTATAAATCGGAAACAACGTAGGTAGTTACTAGAAACTACCCAGACCCTGATACATTATCAACAGCCTACTCGAATATCGGTCCACGGCTGGACACTACCTCTCCAAAATGAGGGATTTGCCATAATCGCCGTGTTTGGCAGGATGGTTGGCGATCTTAGTTTGGCCAATGGCGGACGAAAGCTTCTTGTGATTTCATGGGAAAAAAAGCTGTGGTGCTATTCTTTTTATGTAGGTACCAGCCTAGTAAAATCAATTGTTTTTGCAAATTGCATTTCTTAGTGAAATTTGCTTACAATAATATCCAAGATTTAAGCAAATCACTGAATCATCACCTACCAAAATATCTTCAGACTAATCTGGAAGTTAGAAAGCCTGGGAATCGCCTCCAGATAGCAGATACGATCGCGCGCGCGTCCCCGCATGTGTCCTTTCGGTTTGTCATCGTGTGAGTCTGTGTGAAATAAATCTACGCTCATATTATTTTAGGGTTGCCAGCTGTCATAATAATAGCTTTGAAACGCGGCTTGGTATTTTTTTTTTCGTGATAGTAAACTGAAATGTTCATCGTAGTTCTAATTTTATAAAATTCATTGATTTCATATGAATACTAGGTAAGTCTAAGACATGCCTTTGTGTACATATGTCTCAGAATATAGTCATGTGTTTTATGTAATAAGTCTATAGTTTATCTATTTATTTGTACCTACTATCTTTTTTTTTTTAAATGTGGACAACATCACATACATTGTTCTGACCCCAATTTGAATAACTATTTAAAGCATTCGTATTTTGGAAACCAGAGACAACGAAGGTACCACAAACACCCAGACCCGAGAAAATGTAGAAAAACACATTTTTTCTACATTGACCCGTCCGGGAATCGAACCCGGGACCTCGGAGCAGGCGACACCTTGAAAACCGGTGTGTACGCCACTCCGCCACGGAGGTCGTCAAATTATCTAGAATCATACAAAGTAAAAAAGATGTCCTGAAAATAAAACCCAAAGTGAGCGTAAACTAAGACATCGCAGGGGCGTGAGTGACTCTAAAAATGTCAGTCAGGGACATTAATATTTTCTTATCAACAAATCTAGCAATCAATCGTGATTGAAAGATCTTATCGAGTCGCGCTTTTCTATTTCAAATTTTGATGGCAGGTTTTAACTTCCAGGATCAGATTTTTTTGTGTTTTACTTTAACTAGAATCTTTTATTATTCATTGATTGACCCAACCAAAAACATGTTACTTCTGTCTAGAAAATATTTTTTTTTGTTTTTGGTGCCAAATTTGAGCTACCTATATTCTTTGGAACAAAAATAAACATCGAAATCGTTCAATCTAGTCCAAAAAAAGGAGAGATATTGTGTGCACTGAACAAGTAATCATAATATCGTATGTTTCATTATAATTGCTGTGAGTTTAGTTTGATCTTAGATACTGTGTCCGCATGTTGAGCAAAGGGTGGACTATATCTTTAAATTTAATATTCGTCCACACTTTGACTTGTTTTGTGAGCATAATTTAATAAAAAATGTTATGTGCGTAAGCAGAAACGAAAATGAATGCTCCTTTGTAAAAAATTTACTGCCTATTCTAGAAAATTATTATTTGTAGTATCAGTTAATACTAGCATACTACCTACTGCTATTACTACATACAACTATATCTACTTACCTATTATATCTCAGTAAAATTTTTAAGAACCTTCCTTATCGGATATTTATTTATCTAAGTTATATAGGTACTCAAATTTAATATCAGACCAGATTGTTTTGAATTATGTGGGTTATTAGGTCAGTTAAAATTCGAAATTTAAAAAATATAAGTTTTTAGAGTAGCATTTTTTTTTACGTTAAATTTTGAATTAGAAATTAATCCACGAAAATGAAATTTTTTTTGGCGTTAATACCCTGCTACCTATTCTTACATCTTCCAAATATACACAATACAATTTTGAACAAATAATGTTAATTCTTATTTTATACTACCTGTTATCTAAGACTTCGTACGCGAAGAAATTTTGCTTGTAAAGCAATTTCACGAGAACCGTACACATTTTCGATATAAAAAATAGCTAATATTTACTATATAACAACCTAATTAATAAGGTCTGGGAAGACCTACCGAATATAAGCCAAGCCATTTTGGATGAGTTCTATAACAAACAGTAATAAACGCAAATTTTATATCTATACTAATATTATAAAGCTAAAGAGTTCGTTTGTTTGTTTGAACGCGCTAATCTCAGGAAGTACTGGTTCATTTTGAAAAATTATCTTTGTGTTAGATAGTTTACCTAGGAAGGATTTAGGCTATATAACATCACGCTGCGACCAATAGGAGCGAAGAAGAAAAATGTTGCAAAAACGGGGAAAATTATTCATATTTGAAGACTTTCGTTGCGTGCGCTGCGTATACGGTTCAAGTTACCCAAAAAATAAATACGCAAGTAATAACAGGAATTGACGCGGACGAAGTCGCAGGCAACAGCTAGTTGTAAGATAATCCTCAATATAATAATATAGTCTCAAATTTAGATTTAAATTATGATTTGAGATCACATAATAGGTTAAAGTAGAACCAATTTTATAACTTTCAAACTATACAGGGTGAATTTTTAACCACTTTCCAAAATTTTTATAGGCGTTCGGTATCATATTTAGAATCCATTTATGAAATAAAAAATGTAAATCAAGCTTTCACCCGAAAATATTTTTCGGAATATAGTTTGCAATTTTTACGGTCCTAGGCCTAATAAGGTATAAAGGGATAATCAAAAACGTATGAAAAATTTTAGATTTTTTGCAGACATTTTCTAAGTTCTTTATCTTGCCATTTTTGTACTGGGCTATACAAAAAGAAAAAATACGTCATTTGTTTTTTGTCTCCTTGATTGATATATTAAAATTTGGAAGGTGGTTAAAATTTCACCTGTATAATCACTAGTTAATAGTCACACTTAGTAAATCTTAAAGATAATTCGCAGGGAAACACCCTGCGATTGTAAAATGAGCCTACATAAAAATACAAGATGTTTTTTCAACTTTTTTAACACTTAATGGAAGTAATGAAAAAACGTGTAGTAAATAACATCGAATAGCACCACTCCTTATTAGCCGACTTCAAAAAAAGGGTGATGGGTTAATGGCTGAATGAGATGCGCGACGCGTAAAAAAAGTGTTGCTAGGCGGCCGTATCAAAACTTTTAGATTATGGCGGACATTTTCTAAGTGCTTTATCTTGGCATTTTTGTAGTGGGCTATATCAAAAGAAAAAAATACGTCATTTGTTTTTTGTCTCGTAGATTGATATATTTAAATTCGGAAGGTGGTTAAAATTTCACCCTATATATAACATAATGGCAGGGTTATTTAATTTATGATAAAAATATTTAAAAAAAAATATTAAATATTGATTCAGACTTTTAATTTTGTAACACGCTGTGACGCGCACAGACGTATTATTTTGCTGCGGCGGGGTCCCGGATGAATGAACCTTACACAGCTACATCCGTGCGCGTCACAGCGTGTTTCAAGATAAATAGCTGAACCAACATTTTATATTTTAATTTAAAAAAAAATTGATAAAAAAATTAAAATAACACTGCCAAGATGTTATATCTAATGGTTAGATAACGTGGGCTTCCTTTTACAGGTGGTTCAACTTGCACGTTGTATATCAGCAATGTCTATATTTGCATGTTTTTATCGTAACTGTATATTATATTATGATGTTGGTGTGCCTTATAAAAGAAATACATAAATAAATAAAATATTTAATCGGGCTATTATACAGGATGAAATTATAACCACTTTCCAAAATTTTTGTAAGCGTTCAGTATCGTATTTAGAGCCCATTTATGAAGTAAAAATGTAAATCAAGTTTCACCCGAAAATATTTTTTTGCAATATAGTGTTCAATTTTTACGGCCCTAAGCCTGTTAAGGTATAAAGGGAAAATCAAAAACTTATGATTAGTATCGTAATGAATGAATTAAATGCGCATCGCGTAAAAAAAGTGTTGCTAGTCGGCCGTATCAAAAATTTTAGATTTTTGGCGGACATTTTCTAAGTTCTTTATCTTGACATGTTTGTACTGGGCTATACCAAAAAAAAATACGTCATTAGTTTTTTGTCTCGTAGATTGATATATTAAAATTTGGAAGGTGGTTAAAATTTCATCCTGTATGTATACTTACTTACACCACTAATGCATAGAATCCTAAATGACATGTAAAATTTATCTAATGCATTTTTCCTATTGACATTCCTTTTATTCATAATTATTTTTTTTGTTTTAATATTATTAAGTACATTGTAATATAATATTGACTTCTTTGTATTTGACAATCGTTATTTGTGAATTTTTTATTGTTTATTTGTACTATGAACCTATTATTATTGTTTGCCATGTATCTGTTTAATTTAATTTAATCTAATCTTTGAAGCGTTTTGGATATATTCTGTTAGCTTTTGGAAATAAATGAAATGAAATAGACAATGATACTGAAATGAATTTACTCACGGATATAATACCTTCATGTCAAGGCTGGACGTTGATAATACTGATATGTAGAGTATATGTTTTGTTAACTCAGTCAAAGGACGTAGATTTTGTAGACTTCGTAGATACTCGTCGCTACCCAAACAATGTAATTGGATTAAGTATAGATATATTCCTTCTATCGTGAAAAGATTAGGACTGCTCAAAAGAGAGGTACCCAATTACCATACATTACATGCGCAAACAAAATACGCATACTTAGTATTAAATGGTAGTGTTATTAGGGTCTAAACGAGCATCATTAACAGGAATGATTCAATAGTAATTCAGAGTCTTGCCTCTCGCCATCCGATCACAGCACTTACATCTGTATTTTTGGTAATCTTAGAATGGAAGCTATGGATGTGGTATCGAATCAATCTGAAGGCGTTATCCCAACTGTGGGTGTTATTTAGTTAAAATAATGATGACAAGGGTAAACCACGAATTTTATTACCACTTGCTCATTGGTAAGGGAATGTCATGAGGAACCTTATTAGAAATTGTTGCATTGATTTCAAAAATAGTATCAAACCTATGCCAATGGCGCCGGTTTCAAAAATTACCCACAATGCAAGCCCTTTTTAGGACCTTGAAAGCGTGCTTCATGTAGGATCAGAACAAAGCCTTAGAAAGAAGAAGTTAAGACTTTAACTAGTATAGAGTAGGCAACCCTAGGCGCCTAACATCAAACAGTAGGCGTCTTACGCAACAAACGGCACATGAGATGTTACTAACTCATATCCGTATTGCTTTTTGAAAGCATCTAGCTTAAATATGGGAATTAACGGTAATGAGAATTCGCTTTATGCGTTTGAAATGGAATAATTTCATTTGATACCAGCTTCGGCACGCAGGCTCGTTAAGTGGTAGGCTGTGCGTAAAAGCACTTGTGGCAAGACAAATGATGTCAAGAACAATGAATATTTAATACCAAGTTTTAATCCAGGTCATAAACTGACTATTCAAGACGTCATAGCAACTTTATTTTATTCGTAGTAGTGTGTAGTAAGTTATTACAAAAATAACCTAAAATATAATAGAATAGCACAACCCATGTCTGTAAATAGCTGTCGTAAGAGATGACTCATGGATAACTCTGAAGAAGACGTCTTCTGGTAGTTCTCCTGTAGTGACATCTTACTAAAAATATAAAAAAATGCTTTTTATACTATTTTTCAGCATTGGCTAAGCTGCGATCGGAAACCCTCATGCTAAGCATGGCGGTAACTAAAATCTTCATTTTGGAGAGCAGCAGTGGACTAAGCATGGCGATAAGCAAAATCTTCATTTTAGAGAGCAGCAGTAGACTGACGTTAGATGTTAATGATGATTTTTCTTTCAAGTGTTTTTTTATTATTTTTTACTTAACCTACAATCTACATCATCCCACCACTGGGCAAAGGTCTCCCCCAACACTTTCGTGTTTTATATACATTTATATTTTAATTACATATCGTGTTATTGTATGTATTTTGCTTATTCATTATCTTATTAGAGATATCGCTCTACCTGCTATCTGAAGATCCAATAATATTTTTATATTCGAAGTTGTTTAATTGTCTTCAAAAATTTGATCACAAATACTGTAATGAAATTCCTTCATAATTTATAACGGAATCATTAAATATAAACAAACTTAAAAAATCCAACGGGAATGAGGTGGAGTGATGATACTTATGCACAAAGCTGATGCTCGCGTTAAATCTTTGCATTGACTTTGTATGGCCAGCAACAGGGACAGTCGTGGGTTAATTGAAACAATTTTCTGTGTCTTATGAAAACATCTAAATAAAAACCTGGATGAAACAACTTCAGGGCAAAACGTTGACGCAAATTTTACCCAGGGTTCTTAACAAGAGATTCATTTGCGTGTCGATTTAGCACAGCGTATTAATTACACTATGGTATATCAAATAAGTTTGCGTGACGACATACCTAATGTCTACTAATTACAGCGCAAGCGACTATGGTTCGCTCAAAAACCATCTTTATCAGAGCGTTTGACCTAAATCTATGCGCCTGACATCTTTGCGTGCTTAAGTA
The DNA here is from genome assembly GCA_949315895.1 of Anania crocealis. Classification (NCBI taxonomy): domain Eukaryota; kingdom Metazoa; phylum Arthropoda; class Insecta; order Lepidoptera; family Crambidae; genus Anania; species Anania crocealis. The sequence goes on along the minus strand of OX438869.1, from coordinate 3,802,713 downwards.
GATAGCGAATAGCTGAACTCAGAAAGAATGGTCTCAATTCGTGAGCAAAAACGTGTTTGATATTATTTTACTCACCTTCCAGATGTGGGAAACGTTCGAGTAGTGATGTTTACTAGCAGATATCGAGCTTGCCACTGTCGACTGGCAGGCTGAATGACTGTTTATTCAGAATATTCAAAAATGTTAACTTTATTAAACGGTCTACCAAAGGAAAGGTTGAGAGAATAAAAGTATCGAGAATTATAAGTGATGTAATTTTTGCGAGCCAATTTTTTTTCAGGGACAACATTTAAAAAGAAAAACATTCAGATAATAATATTAAACATTAAATGTTATTATAAAATGAGAATAGTTTCTTTTCTACATTATATTTTTTTATGTCAGATTAAAATAATTTAGTTATTGAGCTTGCAGTAAAAATGGCATTGATATGTTTTTTAAACTTCAGTGCATTGTTTAGGTGACTTGACGACTTGGTTCGTTTTATTTTGGGTGGGTGGATTGTAGCGGTGCTTTAAAAATACTACAATAACCTAATCAGTAAAATCAGTTTCATTTCTGCAAATATTTATTTTAGATAAGCCGTTAATCCCGCTTTATGTCACAAGATCGATGTCATCAAGTCACATCAAAGGCCTGTAAGAGGTGGTTTGGAAAACTCTACCACCAGATTAATCTTAAAAGATAATCATTCTACTAGAACATTGTTTAACCACTGGATAAACATTTTTACTCATGCGGTAAACAACGAAAAGTCGTCAAACGTAAGTCAGTCTACTTCACAAGGGACCCGGAACACGATTTTGAAAAACTTCCTGTTTTAAAAATATCGATATTTAATAAACGGCCCAGCACTACCCACGAAAACTATTCACAGGCGTTGACACGGATCCCGCACGGGTGCGCGGGCGCTCCGTAATCATTGTTATTATGGCATTTTTGCTCTGACGCAACGCCCGCGCCATCTCGCGGGAAGACGATGCACACTTTTTATTTCACTAACTGGCTTTATTAAGGATTGTAAGGCGCAGATTTGCGGATAATAAGATATTCAGTTACTTATACCTTATAGAGCAATGAAATTTTAATTTCGTTTCAAGCAAGTAGGTACAGTTCAAGTTTGCTTTGAAATGCTTAATATGTTAATATCAATTCTGCATAATAAGTAAATGAACTAAAATTAATTAAGTACAGCAATCAAGTATTTTACAATTAAGACAAAACAACTGTTTCTATAATATGTAAGCTTATATCAATAAATCCATTAGCCATAAGTAATGATTAATAAAGTAAACTTACTTAATTAATTTTTACGCCCTTTCAACCACTCGCTCCGTTGGTCTAGTGGTTTAAATACCGGGCCAAGATCTCGGGGTCCCAGGTTCGATTCCAGGGACGGGCAACAAGAAAGTTTAGAATTTTCGAACGTTGCTCGGGTTTGTGATCACTAACCCGCATTTGGCAAGCGTGGTTATTATACCAGTACCCATCATTGCTGTGGTAACTTGAATTCAATGATGGAGGCCTTTTCCTTGCAGTGGGATGATTATAGGCTGTTACTTTACAATATATTTTCAGATGTTCAAGTCAAATTAATACGAGTATGGTTTAGACTTAAAATACAATTTCTTGAATATAAACTTCGACACAAATTATACCTTTGTAGATCATAAAGTTAGAGCAGTCACCTGGTAAGCGCAAGATTGTGGGATCAAATCCCATCTACGACAATCCACGTTTTAATTCAATTAATCGTGTTTTCAATCGTTAAATATTTGCAAAGACATTTCGTAATGTAGTTGTGTTTTCAACTTTGATCTATGTAAAACATGTAACTTTATCATTTGATCCCTCGATCGTGAGTTATTCCAGACACAATTGAAATCAATTGTTATCGTGGCACCCGAGTGCCTCCTGGGGGTTGAGGGATTAAAACAAAAACAATTATCGATATCTGTCAAAGCCGTGAAAAGTTATGTATTAAAAACAAGTGAAATAGGTACAGTATGCAGTATGCACTCGTCCCATTTTATCTGTTGAAAAACTAATATCGGTACATTCACATACGAGCTTCTGTCTCTACAAACTAACTGTCAGTTAGTCAATAAGTAATTATAGATTTGGAGATTGCGAATAAAACAAATAGCCGATGTGAACGATGCCTTAACGATAACAATGCAAGCGAGTGATTATCTTAAGTTATACAATCGCGGATTATGGCAGATATCAGCCGTTAGCAACTAGGCGAAGCTTTAAAGATATGCAATAGGTGCAAACGGCAATATGTACCTACTTAATTTGCATGTATTGATTTTACAATGGCCTTTCACTAGGTTGTTTGGTGTCATAAATAATTTGAATGTTTTAAATTAGAAAAGTTTGTCCATTATAAGAAAATCTGAGAAAACTTTACAGAATAGGTAATAATGTAAAATTCAAACAGGCACTCCTACGCTCATTGCTTCGTAGTGTTAAAAACTTTTAACCTTATTAACATGTATAACGCTTAAAAACATTACTTTGTAAGTAGTTCTATACAAAGCGCAAGTTCGGTCGTGCATGGAGTATTGCTCTCACATTGGGATAGTTCAGCCAAATACCAGCTGGCTTCACTTGACTCGTTAGAACGCAGAGCTAGAAAGATTATTGGCGACGATGAGCTGGTGAACACTAAGCTTTATAGTCTAGGTCACCGTCGCAGAGTTGCCTGCCTGTCGGTATTTTACAGATTGTACTTCGGAGAGTGTGCTCTTGAAGTACATGAGCTCATTCTGCCTTACCCTTTCTATCTTCGGGAATCCAGGCGCACTGCAGGTTATCATCCCTTCCTAGTCGATATACCGCAATTGCATACCAAGCGCTATTCCTCTTCTTTTGTGTTGCGTACCGCCAAGGAGTGGAATGCCCTGCCTGCGGCTGGATTCCCGAAAAATTATAATCCTAAAATTTTTAAAGCAAGAGTGAATAGGCTGCTTCTGGGTAAGCTAGCTCCGCTCCATATAAGGCTTCTTCTTTGTTAAGAAGGTAGAGTAAAGTATGTAGTCAAGAGCAAGCCAGCAAGAGCAAGAGTAAGTTAATAATAATCGATATTTAAAAAAAAAAAATGTGTTCCTAATAGGATTTATCATATTCAAGTTCACCAGTTGTCAACGGCCGCTCCAAATAGAGGATTTTGCTAGGCGAGTTGGCGATGGAAGTTTAAACAACTATGGATAGAAAAGGCTATGGTTGTCGTTAGAGGCAACTAAAGGAGTACTGCCTGAAGAAGGCGGGTAGCAGCGTCTTTTCTTTACCATTAGCCAAAATGTGATCGCTTTCCTGCCAAGAATGGCGATTATGGCAAAATACCCCTTTTGCAGAGGCCCATACCCTGATGGGACTAATATAGACTAAGATAGACCGGTTATGAGGATATTATTATGATGATAGATCAAATAAGTGATAATACAAGTACAAATGCAATTCATTAACACAAATAATTTGTCCAATATTAATATCAGTAATAGTGTATTGCAAAAATGCATTGCCCATATCGCGTTGGCGTCCAGTTGCCCAACGAACCACAAAGCGAGTAATGAGCCAAGTTGCCTACCATTGTGTCAAGATGGCCGAATTAGAGGCTATTGAAGGAGCATTCCCAATTTCACTTGTGTGGGCGTATATTTATTCTAATTGGATAGTTATTTTGTTAAACCAAGTGCGTCCTTGACACTACATTGATGTGTAATGCATAGCAGTTCAGTTTTGATGACACGGTTCGGTTGTCCGTCACTACGCAAAGGTCCCGATTACGATACCCGGCCGGGGTACCGCATACCGAGTATGCTGGTTCGAGTCCCACCCCCACCTGAGACATAATTTTTCTAGTTTATATACTATAATTGCAACTAAATTGCTTAAATATCATTTATAGTAAGGATAAAAAAAATATACTTTTGTTTCCGTTAATATGATTTAGAAAAAAAAATAGAAAAATATAATTTTGATTTTATTTGAGGATTCATGTCAGTTTCCACGTGTTATATATATAAGTTGTGCATGTAGTGGTAGCCTTTAATTAAACAAGGCAACACTACAAAATGTAAATTAAGAATGATATTTAAATATTGAATGCTTTGTTGGCTTTCCTGAAATAAATAAATAAAATAAAATAATAATTTCAATTAGGAGTGGTTTGCCAGTTATGCTTATTAAGTGTATGCTTTTTAAACATTATATCCAAAAATAAATTTGCTTTTTATTAATTATGCTTATCAAAATTATCACGTCCTAGCCCTATTATGCCCTAAGAGTTTCAGCCATATACGACGTTATGAAGTTATGCTATAATGGCTTATGGCAAACAACTATTATGGCCATTAGCATTGTATTTTCAGTTTATGGCGAAAAACTCTATGCTTTTCAATAGGTAACCCCAGCCGGGTCAAGTTAGGAAACGATTCAAGGATGGTACATTTGCCGTTAAGCAGTTGGTCCTTGGTACCTATCGAATTATGGAAATTGAAAAATAAGTCAAGTCAGAACCCTGTAAAGCGCAGCTTGAAAACAAAAATAAAATATAGGAACTAGATTTACAGTTCTATACCAAAATGTCACTTTAACTGTCTAAGTTTCAATACTCTCTCGTTGGTATAGTGGTTTCAATACTGCGCCAATATCTCAGAGTCTCGGGTTCGATCCCCGGGTCGGGCAACAAAAAGTTTTGAATTTTCGAACATTGCTTGGGCTTGTGATCACCAAATGAGGGTACATTTGGCAAGCGTTGTGATTATGCCCGTACTCATCATTGCTATGGAAACATGAATTCTTGAGGCCTTTGTCCTGAAGTGGGATGATTATTGGTCTTTACTTCTATTAATGCAAATTCAACCCTTTTTCATTTCTTTAACATACAATATAGTTAATTTAATATTTAGCGAATTCAGATATAGACTGTGTTAATTTGTTAAACATGCGAATGCAATTTTCAATGTTAACGACATGTCAATACCTACCTTTAAGAAGAGACGGGGTTGTGCTATTTAGTTTTATACGGCATGCCTAAGGTGGCCAATGCTATATAGAGAATGTCAATCGCTATGTTGTCAGGCATCTCTATAACAAAAGGTTATCTAAGAAATGGTAATTCAAATAAAATATGACACCCATTGACGGACTTATCGCTTTCCATACGCGTCAATTTTACAATAAAAACCTTTAGAAATTAGACATGGGTGATGAGTGTTAAGTAACTTTAGTGAAACTTACGACATTGTCAGAAGACTGACTTTTGGATTACGTAGTTAGCGGTTGCGGGTTCGAATCCCGCCAGGATAGCTAATGAGTCTTAATAATTAATTGTTTAAGAGTAACATTGTCAAGATAACTTGTGTCCATGAGATTCCAAAATGTATGTAGTTTGGGTAAGAAATGTTCACCCCTTAGGTCACAAAGATGATTTATGGCATAAAAAATCCTATGTTTTGTGATCGGGTGAAAAAGGGGCCTAAACTTTGATGCTTGTTACCTTGTAAAATATAGGTTAATTCTAAATTGTCACTTACAAAGTTTAAATTTGTGTAAAGAAGACAATCCTTTTACCATTTTATTATGTATATGCATGTATAGAAAACAAATAATTAAAAATCTATTCGTACACACATCACGGTCAACACTGGGGTATCTTATATGATTGAAATAGGTGTGTTTTTGTAACAAAATTATTTTAGCTGATGAAGCAAGCAACTGTACCAACATGATTTCTATCATGATAAATGTGACAATATGAAGAGCTAAAGTGATAGTAAGAAGAAGATGGCGGTTAAGGAGGTAGGGTTCTGGATTGGCAACTCACACTGATCGACTATCAGGGGGTAGATCCCCAACAAGGGGGACGGCGATCTGGTGAAACTCGCGAGAACCTTTAACTGGATGCAGGTGGGGAAGCACCAATCGTTTTGCAGATCCATGAAGGCGGCCTATGTGGGCACCGAGCGCAGATTTGCTGGCTGTAGGGAAGCTCTTAGTTTGTCGAATAGCGAAGAAGTTATTATGCATTACGAAAACACGTGTCGCAAACTGTAGATTATTTAATTATTTACTGTGTCTCTTGCTACCGGTAGGTACCTATACCTACTTAAGCCAGCCCTTTTACTTGTCGTTAAATGGTTAATTGCTTTTAATTGAGCGGTTAACTACAAGTCGGAAAGGTGAAGCTTTTCTCAAGGGACAGCTATAAAACTGTCACTATGATTGTGACACAAGAAATAGTTAAAATATTACAAAATTTATTGTTTATTTGTAACAAGCTGTTCCCCGCGACTTCGTACGCGTCAATTTCTGTTTCTATGACCGCCATTATTTTTGCAACATTTTTCACTGATGCTTCGCTCCTATTGGTTGCAGCGTGATGTTATATAGCCTAAAGCCTTCCTCGATACATAGACTATCCAACATAAAAATAATTTTTCAATTCGAACCAGTACTTCCAGAGATTAGCGCGTTCAAACAAACAAACAAACAAACAAACAAACAAACTCTTCAGCTTTATATTATTAGTATAAGTATAGATATCGCGTACATCTTTAAATTTGTTACCCAAAGTAATTGCAAACTTTATCAATATCGTAATTAATAACAATAAATTTCCAATATAGACATGTCTTGCAAGATAGCAAATTTTTTAACAATATGTTCGAGCTGTTTGGAGTTTGAGAAACTTGGTACGTGAAGAACTGGTGGTATGGGCTTTATAGCCAGCGGGCAAAGCAGCTGATTGACCACATATCAATCCCCGGCTTACATACTAACTTAAGTTTTACATAAACATTTGTATTCATGTCTACAACAGTCAACAACACATACACAGCAAGTAAAGATCATGCGACTATTTCGACCTTTCCATACAAAGACAGAAGTAATGATTTCCATTCTTTGTAAACGACCATTAATTTGTCCATACATAAACCAACAATGACACCAAACTAGTAGTATTATTATCATATCATGATGATCATCAATGATTTGGATTGGCGGTTACATCACAGAATGTGTTGACTAATTTTCTAGTGCAGCGTAAAAAGTAGATTTTATAACTTTATCCAATCAATACTGAATTTTATGAGCAAGTAATAAAGACGTAAGTGTATTAAAGCTTGAGCTAGAGTGGTTATTGTATAAATTGAAGTTTTGCGAGATATTCGATCGAGAAGCGGCGTCGAGATGAGAAATGAGGTTTTCCCACGATGTCAACGTTAGTTCACAAATAAAGCAGATGTAGTACGATTAAGGGTTATTTTATACAGGGCAAAACTAAGCAAAGATGACAGCAACCGGCAGTGAATGGGAAGTGCCTGATAGCCGATAATAGGAATCGAGGGTTTTTAAACGGTACTCACTCGCTAGAGACTATTGCGGTCTTTTAGAATTTTGACATAAGCAAAGGCAGACTTCTGCTACAGCTGTAGCGTCTTGATCGGCAGCATAGGCCAGATTCAGATGGTCATACAAAAGCAGCGGTTGCTAGTTCAAATCCCGCAATTGGGTCAAATAAACACTTGCACTTAATCTTGGATGATTAATTATTACTATATTTAGGTAGATTTAAATTATTTAATTGCTATAAAACAGGATAAGCAGACTTTCTTGTACCATTTAATGGTAAGTGAACCTACTACCTTACCTTTATTCAGATTTACTGCTACTAATCTATTGTTATTATCATTAGTTTGGATATCATGCAAAACTCGGATATATTATTAGGTTTCTGGTAATTTATTAAGTATAGTAGAATTCATCCAAGATAGCAGGGTCTTGCAATAGTAATAATTTATATGTGATACCCTATAGTGACTGGGTATGGAGGACCACAATCGTAGCTTTGTTAAGTTTTTTAGTTTTATTAATGTGGAAATAACTATAATAATAATAATCTTTATTTGTAATAACAGTTTTTTACATAAACTTGACATTTACGTTAACAACTACATTAGTCAAAGACTGTATAGCAGTTATTAGCGCCCACCTCGAGCATACATCAACATTACAATAAAGACATAAGAATTATCTAGACAATCATCAAGACAATAAAAACAAAAACAAACTTTTTTTTTTTTTGAAAAATACAAATACGAGTACTAACGCGCGCGCGTGTGTGTGTGTGTGTGTGTGTGTGTGTGTGTGAGTGAGTGAGTGTGTATGTGTGTGTGTGTATGTGCGTGCGTGCGTGCGTGTGTGTGTGTGAGTGTCAGGGTGCGTACGTGTTTTTTATTTTACTTATTTTTATTTTATTTTTTATTATTTAACAAGAGACTCAACATCTTCATAGGTCAAGACAAGTAACCACTCCTTTAAGACTTCTTTACACTTCCGAAGAGGTAGATCATAAATACGCAAAATACTATTACTAACTGATATTATCAACATCAAGTAACACGGGTTATGACACGTATACCTACCGTGAAATATAAAAACGTACGTAAAGATACTAGATTAACTTTTCCTATAAAATCTACGTCAGACAAATATCAGCTTCGCAGTGCTGGATTGAAATTAATTCCTTACTCTTCCTATGGGTTTCGAAAAGGCGACTACAAGAGAACTGCCAGAAGGAGACAAGAAGCAGCGTCTTCCCTCCATCATTGGCCAAACTGCGATCGCCACCTGCCAAGCGTGGCGATTATGGCTAAATCCTTCTTTTGGACGGGCCGTATCCAGAAGTGAACTAATAAGGGCTGCTGATCAGGATGATGAATAAAATAAACTGATTTAAACTTCCATGGTCACTATCACTAGAGTTAATTGATACGGGGTTTATACCATGTAACTTAGTTTTTATGAGTTTCCGATATTCTCTCGTGATCATGGCGCTTGCAACAGTGCAGAAATATCGGAAACACATAAAAACTAAGGTACATGGTATAAACCCCATATCAATTTACTCTGATGAATAAAATACTTTAAAGAATAGGCAATAAATACTAGGACCTCGTTAAAGAACAAATTTTGGTATTCTGTTACATCCTATAACACTTTGTTGTGCAATAGAAATAACTTTTATTGATAAACTAAACATTGTTCCTGTCAAGTCTCGTTCGGATCCAGTCCGTTAAATGATTTGGAAAGTCCTGATACGATCTCGCGTTACGTCGGTAGTAGATGATGATAGATAAAAATGTAGGTATTCAGGTGTTTCGAACTATCTACCCGTTGAAACGTCTGCTCAATTATGCTTTTTGTTGTAGTACTTGTAGTAGTGTACAACTTTTGGCTTAAAAAATTTAGCCAACTAAAGTATCCTATATATTTACTTTTAAGATTATGAAGATGGAAAAATTTGATCAGAAATACTTCAACTTATTTGGCATATTAAAAAAAAGATTTTTACAAAAAGTTGGTAATATGTTCTGCTACGAAATCAGTAAAATGAACCAATGCGAACCCGTCTCCACGCAGACTTGACTGCTCTACCCCTAAGACGTCACGCGTCATACAATCGAACCAGCGTAAGCCCGAGAGCTGAGGAGCATGTGGTTTCTAAGCCCGCTAGCTGAGGCTGACTGGCAAAGCCGAAGTTAGGCGGTGGTGATTTGAAACCAGAGGTTCCCAATCATTTTTCCTTAAAGATTATTTTCAAAATTTTGGTTGGTTCCGGTGGACCCAATGATCCCAGTCGACAAAACTGTTCGTTACTAAATTAATCGTTATATCTCTAATGTTATAGGTGCAAAAATTCCACGAGTACGAAATCGCAGGCAAAAGCTAGTTTGTGTTTAATAAACAGTGAGTAGTACCACAAATTATAAGAGTACAAACTTTTGAAATAATTAATCTTAGCAGTTGCAAAACATCAAAGGAGTACCGCCAGAATAGTCTTCTTAGTACCGCCATGAGCAGTCGGGCAGCAACGACTTCTCTTTACCATGAGCTGCGAGCGACTCGCTTGCAGAGTGTTGAAATTATGGCAAATCCTTCTATTGGAGAGGCCTGGGTCCAGCAGTGGACTGATTACAATGGCTAGGCCAATGACGAATGATTCGTTAAAAAGTTGTCTGTAGTTGCGTAACTCGGAATACAATATAAACAAACACAATACATCCGTTGCATCTAAGATCAAAACATCGGATAATAGTTTTTTGTAATGTAAATCTTAAGACATGAGCGTCTGCAGAATATACTAGTAAAATGATGGATCTGGAATGACAATTCGAACAATTATAACACAGTCGGGGGTCACAGGGCACGAAAGTAATTAGTGCTATACTGAACCATCGATGCGAACAGACAGATGCAACACAGTCAATAGAAATAAGCAGTAGGGTCACATTAGGTCACTTAATTTTGTAATTGATAATAAAACCATAAGAAACTACTTGCTTATTTATTTATGTAGTCAATGGAAATAGTCTGCAGGATATTTAGGACTGTCGCGATGCGATTATTTGAGTTCGATCTCAATTACCTATTAAAAACATGGGTACCGACACTAAAACTACATAAAAAGTAAACATAAACAATGCTCACGGACACAATATTTGGGACCGATTGAGACCAGGGAGTGCCATCCGCTTGAGATACGCGACTTAGACTGTGCAAAAATCTGGCAGCAAAAAAACTGTTTAATAACGGTTGTTTACATTCAACATTAAGCAATGTATCGTCGGTGGACGTAAAAATAACTTTAATATTAAAATATTTTAATTATTATTTCAAGGTAACACTAATTTACCACTGTCACAAATGTATTCTATTCGCAAGGGATCGCAAAGAAAAATAAAAACGAAATGCTCCATCTGATCCATGTTATTTTTTTATTCAGGTAAATTACTTTTCAGCATCAAAGAATGCTTATTCTAACAGATCCCCTTAAAATTCTCTCAGGAAAGACAAAAAGAGCCTACTGTATCACATACACTTTACAGAGTGCAGAAAGCGATGTGGGCAGAACAGTGGAGCAATTAAATATATTATCAATCGATATTGATTACGATTTACTTATGTAATCCGAACGACAGGCGTGTAATATCTGTGTCTGCCATTGATCAATTGCATAATGTAGAACAAAGGTCTTCCTGACAATAGCATATCGGTTTGATATGTGGATATAGAAAGGGCTTGTACCCATCTTTTCTTATCTTTTGTAATTATTAATGATGCATATATGCAATGCATGCTAGTGTATTTTTGAGCATAAAATTTTTTTATATTGACATTCAATTTATAACATTTTTCGTAATGTATTGCGACGAAAATTACGATGTTACCAGTTGGATGAGTAGTTGTCACCTTTATTGTTTTATACATAAGGCCTAAGGTTTTGCGGGATTCGGTTTTTTGGTTGGTGAGTACCTACCTACAAAAAACTGAATTGTAGAAAAGAGTGATCAAAAATATCGAATATATGCGAATATTAATCCGTAAATACTGGTAAATACTAATATATTTCATTTCAATGTATAGTTTGCGCGTAAATACAAGATAAATACCATTAGAAAATAAGCCACAAACTTGGACTCAAATTGGTGGCTTACAGGTGTTAGTGCTTTCCTTGTTTGGGATATACTTCTCGCTTTAATCAAGAAATCGTATTACTACTTAGATTGTGCTGCGATTGTGTATCTACCTAAGTAGATACCTACTCGCCAATGCCTTGTCCCGAAGCAGAGGTTCAAATATTGGGACGTGTAAAAGCATCTCCTGGGGCCTATTTGCAGAAATAAAACTGATTTTAACCGATTTTAAGTTGGGGCCTTTCTACTGTTGTTAAGTAACAACCGAGCATATACCTAGGTAACACTGAAAAACGGCTTAATGAAGAAAGTTGCCAATACTTTTATTGTTTTTCAAAGTAGGTAATCTCCGTTCCTCTCTACACATCGTCGCATTCGATGGAACCACTGAGAAAAGCAGTGGGCTCATTCTTCTTGAGGGGTCTCTTCTATGGCATTTTCGTACGCTTTCTACGCATTTTCAGGGCTCGTAAAGCGAATTTTATCTTTAGTTCTTGAGAATAAATGAAAGTCGCAGGGCGCCAGGTCAGGACTGTATGGCGGATGGCTAATTATCTCAACACCTGCCATAGTCAATTATTCAACAGTCTGTTTTGCGGAGTGCGCTGAAGCATTGTCGTGGTGAAGGAGGCAAAAAAATGAGGCAATCATCTTTTTTCCCTCACTTCTTCCTTTCTTTACCTTAGTTGGCTGATCCTCGAAAGGAAACACCCACTGAGCTGATTGTCTTTTGTTTTCGGGTTCGTAGCAATATATCCAGGTTTTATCACCTGTGATTATCTTAAATACAGCATTTGGGTCACCGCCGTTGAGCTTATCTAACATTTGGCGACACCAGTCCATGCGAAGGTGTTTCTGGTCGTCGGTTAAAGTATGGGGAATTCATCTGGTACAAAGCTTGTTCGTGTAATATTTTTTGAACTTGACTCATACCAATGCCTAGGCTTGCCCGTATCGGCTGATAGGTCACTCTTTTATCTTCCTCTATCATGCGTCGCACAGCACTGATGTTATCTTCAGTAGTCGCTGTTAAAGGACGTCCCTCACGCGGATCATCATTGAGATTGCTACGTCCACGCTTAAATACGTTAAACCAATTGTAAATAGTGGCACGAGATGGGGCTTCATTAAGAAATGCTAATCGCAGCCTATCATAGCTTTGTTGTTGAGTAAGCCCACAACGAAAGTCATAATAAATCATTGACCGAAAATTTTCTCGCGTTAGGTTCATTTTCACGTGTAACAAGAGTTTTAGATTTGCCGCCAATTAACAAAAACAAATGACAAATGAATGCAATATACTACATTAGGTTACCAAAGAGTTCTAAAATTGAAGTTGAAAAAAAGTTTTCATTAGCAGTGTTTCTTACTGTCCAGTTCTAAACATTTTCAGTGTTACCTACGTAACAGGTGAAATTATTTTAAATAACGATCAATATTTTTTCAAATATACTTGCTAATACCTATATTTAAAACACTATGTAAGTTTACATTTAAAACTTAGTGAAATCAATGCACAGGTATTTACATTTTAACGTCATTCAAGCACCCATTGGAAACAATGATACCTACTGTTGTTTACCAAATCAAACGACGATGCTGATTGCGCTATGTCATTGTGTCAACTCGCCGTAATTTTATCTCCATAGGTCAGTTGTTGAAATTGACGATGCAATAAATTCTGCAAATAATAGTGACTGGTAATCTGCTAATGAATTAGTATGATTTAACAACAGGCATCAGGGTCACCAGTTTGGAGTTTTTTCTCCATTTTGGGAAAAAAAAATTTTTTTGAAGATAATTGATGAATCAATAACTGTGGGGTTGTTAGGTTCAACAGAGTGTTTACCGTTTTTAATGCAAGCGTTGAGAGAGCTTTCTTTGACATTAATGTTATAAGTAGGTACCATTTAAATTAGGAAACAAAATTTTAATAACGTTTGTGACACTCTTATTTTATAAATATGTATTAGAACTGCGTCAAATAAGTATATTTTCCTAGTTCCCAACAACAACCGACCTTAAAATATGTAATAACATCTTAAAAATATTTATGTAAATAATAGTACTTACAATCTTTTTTGGAGAAAAAATAAAGTCTAGTCTTAGGAAAATTCACATTCACGACCTGGGAACCCTGACGGGCGTAGAAAATCGGTGTAATTAGACTTTAGGTTGAAGAAAAGATAATGAGCCGCAGCACCCACAATGCATTAAGTAATGATAATAAATAAGTTATGAGGAGAGAATGATGTGGGCTTTATTTGTTAACAAAAACCGTAAGCATCGATTTGCGATTCGACATACTTGTAATGAAATATTGTGTGTAATTCTGTTTGTTAATTTCTCTGAAGAACTATCTCTGAAATAGGTACTTTATATCTATTTTATTCCATTAAATGGTAAATTCTCTGATGCTGGTCTTTGACAAAATAACACCACCTCTTCGTTCGAGCCCTATCGGTGTTGCAAGGGGTGCAGTACTCCTTGCGTCCCGCCTCGTTGGTCTAGTGGTTTAAATACCGGGCCAAGATCTCGGGGTCCCGAGTTCAATCCCCGGGTCGGGCAACAAATTTTCGAATTTTCGAACATTGCTCGGGTTTGTGACCACTAACCCGCATTTAACAAGCGTGGTGATTATGCCAGCACCCATCACTTCTGTGGTAACTTGAATTCAATGACGGAGGCCTTTTCCCAGCAGTGGGATGATTATAGGCTTTAGGTACTTTTTATTCCTTGCTACCTGAAGATGAGCTGCAGTGTCTTTTAAATATCAAAACGTGGCCAAACTATCGTCATCCCGACTGCTAAGCCTAAGGTTAAGCGAAGTCTACCTTTCATAGACGCGAATATCCAGAAATAGACTGAATTTGGCCAATATTTATAAAATTCTACGACTCGAAGCTTGCATATATTCGGCTTTGTCCCTTGCCAATATGCACCATGCAGCAGAGAAGAGGCTCACAAAAAGCAATAGTTGTAGGGATTATTCATTGAGCATGCATTCCAGAACAGTCCATAACCAAAGACTGAAAGAGGGAAAGATGAGTAGGCCGCTACTCGCTAGACCGATGATTTACTCAAGATCAGTGGGACCATTCATAGGTCAACGGCCCAGAATCAAAGTTAATGGATTAATTACTATTAGAGTACAAAATTTCCATCTGAGGGCCCATTTTGAAAGGAATTATACAAAAAAAAATACAATGTTTTTTATAATATCTTGTTTTCACAAATTTTGTTTGGCGTTAGCTTAAATTGTGACGTGAAGACTTTTTCTGTAGTGCCCTTAGTTTATCCGGTACAAGTAGGCCCCCAATCCTCTATGTGAGGACTGAGGGCCCAACTTTGAAGTCCATATCTCTCTTATTTGATTTTCACAAATTCTGGTTCCAACTTTCACATTTCTTTTGGAGTGTTCACTAAATCCTGAGCAAGTTTCAAAGAATTCTGAGAGAGTGGCCCTCAGACCACACGCACATTTGTATGATTACCTATATCGGTGCTTGTACAGACAACAGCACGTCAACCTACCACAAAACGTCAAATTTTCTCAATTGATATTGATCTCTACTTGTTGGACTAAGGCCCGAGTTCACCAACAGACGTTTAAGTTTAAACAGCGGTTAAACAGCGTTTAAACAGCGTTTAAAATATTATTTTACATATTTTGTATGGGATTTGTGTCAAATTAATCGTCACTCTTTGTTTACCGGCTGTTTAAATGTTGGTGAACTCGGGCCTAAAAGTTGAAAATCAATTCAATGACCTTTAACTTTTTGGGTAGGTTGATCTGCCGTTGTTTGGACTACGGGTGGCTGTACGGGTAAGGTCTTTGCTCAGCTATAGACTTCCAGTAAAATAAAATAAAATGTATTATTAATATTTTATTGTAAAGTACTTATAACTAAAACATCTACTATGCAATTTTAACATCTTAATAAACTTATAACATTTACTAACACAATTTTATCAAATAAATAATTTTGCTCATTTACTTATGTACTAATAATAATTTGGCGATCTTCGTGTTGTTACATTAAATATGTTTCGGTGTCGCGGGTTTATAAAAAACAAATTTTAACATTGATTTCTATTGTGTCTGGAAATACCCGCATAGGAGCGGTTAAGCGCCATGAGGGTTGCACTGGTGATCTCTAAAAAATTAAATTTAAGATTATGTCTAGTTCCTCGGCAGTTAAACCCTTTTTTAACAAATGAGAGTCTAGCTGATTTAAGTTTTTAGACTGAGTTCTATTTCTGTAGTGAGTCTTTTAATAAAGAACTCAAATCGTTTTCTTATAACTGGAGTTCCCTCTGTCTAATAAAAAACAAGTATTTCTTTTTGTTTTAGCCTGTACAATTAAGTCTCTATCTAACTTATACGACTTAAAAGCCTTGGATCATTAAGTCCAGACGCTGCGACATGTGCCTCGGCATCTCGATGTATACGCAGGCTCCAGTGTCTATATCAAGTAGAAGCTATGCGGCTGCAGCTCCAGCTGTGCCATCTTAGCCAGCAGCCTGTGTAAGCGTCGGTGGGCCCTCTCCGCCCCCCCGCCCCCGCACACGCCGCCCGCGCCGCCGCCCGCGCCCCGCCGCGCCGCCGCCGGACGCACCTCGCGACAAACTTCCAGGCGCTGGGAGACGTGCCGCGGCATCTGGATGGATAAGGAGACTCATAAGTTGCATAGTAGGTAAAGTGATAAATAGTGTAGGACGCCCTCGGGCCAGGCCCCTAATTCTGCTAACCGAATCGTATCACAATCGTAATGGGGGCTATCGCTAGTGAATTTGCCACTAGAGGCGCTAGTGTCGCGTGAGGTCCAATATCATTCACTTTGTACTGGTTTTAGCGGAATTTGTTGCATAAATTATAATTTCTTTAATTTACCTGCTGGAGAGTGATCTCCTTCGTAAAATATCGCAAATATGGATTATTTGGCGATTAATGTGAACGCTTTAAAAGCGGAATTAAGAAAAAGCGCAAAAATAGGCGGCTTCAAGAGCAACTATTTCAGAAGTTAGTTTGTTGATATCAAGATAGTTATTTATAAACAATATAACCTTAATTACATTCAAGATATAACACTTTGTTTCGGCGCCAATCGCCTTAGACAGCTATACCTCCGGACCTCAGTCTACAGTGGCGCCAACTGGTGAGCAAAGAAACGGTAGTCCCCATTGAATAGCAGGTTTTTGACAGTTCTAGTATGGGCTAAATAAAAAAATCGCCCAATCCAATCACGATTGAACTGCAATTGAAATAACAGAATAAGGGCGTGATGATTAGTGAGAATAAGGGCCTGGTGGAGTGATGATTACCTACTCCTACCAGCGTAAGACGTCTAGTAGGAGCTGGATGCGGGAAGCCGAGGATCGACCTAAGTGGCGTGCAACTGGAGAGGCCTATGTCCAGCAGTGGACTGCGATAGGCTGATGATGAATTCAAGTAAATGTAAAGTGAACTATAATTTAATATAATGATTTTAACGACCTCCGTGACGGAGTGGCGTACACACCGGTTTTCAAAGTGTCGCCTGCTCCAAGGTCCCGGGTTCGATTCCCGGACGGGTCAATGTAGAAAAAATTAGTTTTTCTACATTTTCTCGGGTTTCAGGTTTCAGTGTTTGTGGTACCTTCGTTGTTTCTGGTTTCCAAAATACAAATGCTTTAAATAGTTATTCAAATTGGGATCAGAACAATGAATGTGATGATGTCCACATTATTTAAAAAAAAAACTATATACATGGTGTTAGCTAAATGGTATAACAAGCCTAGGTTAACATAAAATACACCGGTAAACATAGATTGACGATTAATTTGACACAATTCCCATACAAAATATGTCAAATAATATTTTAAACGCTGTTTAAATTTTAACCGTCTGTTGGTGAACTCGGGCCTTAGTGAAGCCGCATTAATCCTAAAAAAAAGGATAAAAAAATACTTACAATACACAGTCCAAATACTTGTGGATCGTCATTTTTCTTTTTTTTTATATTTAATACATTAAATTATTCACACAAAAATCTAATCTAGTTGGGTATGTCTAATCTAGTATAACATCAATATGTGTAACACTTTTTGTGCGAAATAAAAGAATTTGAATTTGAATTTTGAATCTAATCAACTATAATAAAAACTGCAAGAAGTTTTTTATAGTTTTAAGTTTATGATTTGATAAAATTCATTTAACAATTCTTAATACTTACGAGTCAGTTGCTACAATACGGAAGTGCGATTTACACGTTTTTAGTGTTTTTTGTAACGTTTCTTACACTAATTCATAAGCATTATCTTAAATTCGAACTTTTCAAGAAAAAGTAACATTCAATGGCTAGCTGTGTGATTGTTTTCAAGGTTGTAGGGCATTGTTTTCTATATAATTATCTTACATTCCCGACCCTCATATTGCCGAAGAAGCTCCTTAATTGATCAATTCTTATTTTTGTGAGAACAATGAAGCTTCATTAAAAATGTTTCATGTATATCACTCACATTGAATAGCGGTGAATGCAGTATCGGCGTCCACAGCGGTAGCAGTTTGTTCAGCACTGTCGAGTTACACTCCAGTAGAGATTCCAGCAAACTCAAAAAGTGAAGATTCACTGTTTCGGCCAGCTGAAAAGATAACAAAGTGCGCTTTACAATAACACAACGCAAACACAAATGTCTACTAAACTTGAGTATGTTTTTTAAGCAATTAAACTATACGTGTGAATCGTAAATACAATCCTGGCTGCCTTAGATGGGATTCGAACTCTATCAAAAGAATGCTAGTTTACAGCGTAAAGCCCTAAATATATTCACCGACACATACACCGAGACAACGGCAGGTCAACCTACCCAAAAAGTTAAAGATCATTGAATTGATTTTCAACTTTAAATTCAATGAATAGAGATCAATATCAATTGAGAAAATTTGACGTTTTGGTAGGTTGACCTGCTGTTGTCTATACAATGTCTTGGTAACTCAATAATGGTAAAACGAGTTCGGTAAGCAGAAGCTGAATGTGTGGATCCTACGTACGCAGTCTATATTTTTATTGGATAAGTTGTATTTTCAAATATTTCTCATAAATGTTTACGGATTGTAAAGTATTTGTTTCAGACGTAAAATCAACGCACACTGCTAGACATAGGATTCCCCTAAGGATATCTACAACGAATACTCTTGCGCCACCCGCATCCAGCGGCTTCCAGCGACCTTAGCCAGATCGGTGGTCCACCTGGTGGGAGGTGCACGGTCGCTATTCCAAAACCTATCCGCCCCAACGGCCATTTATGAGCTACTTCAGCTCTGCAATTCTTCGAGCATTTGTCTAAGTTACTTACAGTATACAATTTTAAATAAATCGACATTAACAAATGTCTTAGTATCACCGCATCTATGTGTACTCTCTAAACCCTCTTGAAGATGCATACGACTCACCAACTTGGACTGCACAGTGACCTGCAGTATGTTCGGCACCAGCTTGCACCAGAACTCCAGCAGGATGCAGACGGTGGTGTTGTGCGGCTCGCTGCTGGCCGTGCTGCAGTTGGCCAGCTCCTCGAGGTACAGCGTCCACAGCTGGCACAGGACGAACGCGTGGAACAGCGCGTTCATCCTTTGCGCAGTCGGTTTGGACTGATCCACGTATGATGACATTATCGTCTGTGAACATGTTTTATGTGGGCGTTTATTTTAGTTGTCATCAGAAGTCTGATTAAATTATACATGGTGTTAGGTAAAGCAGTCAATGTTAACATATGCATATAAATAGTATAGTGAAGTCGAAAATTTGAATGAAAAACATATGCTTTTTCATTCAAATTTTCGATAAAAATTTTTAGATTCCAACTTGTAGGTATGTTTTTTTTTTCAAAAATGTTATCATAATAATTCTGACTATCTGAATTACTGAAATCCGTAGAGAGCTGAACCGAGACAGCGCGTGCCGCGTGTTCGTTCGTATTGCAGGGCCCAACATGGGCAAAAACGATTTAGACTGCAGCACTGCAAATGTGTTTAAAATGGTTAAAAACGTTTAATTGAGCAAGAAGGATTTCAAATTTCGATCCCCGACAAAACGTTTTTTTTGTTATTCCGTTCGAACATAAATGAAACACTTACGTTTTTAGGTAGGTAAGGCGAAAACGTTTAGAAAAATATAACGTTTTTCGAGCCCTGGCACCCCCAATACCGCTAATTTATATATGGTTCAATAGAATCGTAATTGCATCGCAATCGTATATTTTGACATTACTACCTTAATAAATGTGGCAAAATATACCATTGAGATGCAATTGCGATTCTATTGAGCCATTTGTAAATTAGCGGAATTGGGGTCCAGATTGTAGGTACCTGGATGAGGTCGGTGACGTGGCAGGAGGCGTCCTGCGGCACGGGCTGGTGCAGCTACGACACCACCAGCCGCACATTTTATCGTCCTCGTCCTCCATTATCCGCAAGTACGTAAAGCCTTTCCCAAATCATACCAAAAACCGTTCTTCCCAAGTCATATCGCAACTAATGTTCATGTAGCGTGTATTGTAGGTACCTGGATGAGGTCGGTGACGTGGCAGGAGGCGTCCTGCGGCACGGGCTGGTGCAGCTACGATACCACCAGCCGCACATTTTATCGTCCTCCTCCTCCATTATCCGCAAGTAGGTCAAGCCTTTCCCAAATTATCTCCCAAATAATATCAAAAACCTCCCTTCCCAAGTCATATCGCAACTAATGTTCATGTAGCGTGTATTGTAGGTACCTGGATGAGGTCGGTGACGTGGCAGGAGGCGTCCTGCGGCACGGGCTGGTGCAGCTACGATACCACCAGCCGCACATTTTATCGTCCTCCTCCTCCATTATCCGCAAGTAGGTCAAGCCTTTCCCAAATTATCTCCCAAATCATATCAAAAGCCTCCCTTCCCAAGTCATATCGCAACTAATGTTCATGTAGCGTGTATTGTAGGTACCTGGATGAGGTCGGTGACGTGGCAGGAGGCGTCCTGCGGCACGGGCTGGTGCAGCTACGATACCACCAGCCGCACATTTTATCGTCCTCCTCCTCCATTATCCGCAAGTAGGTCAAGCCTTTCCCAAATTATCTCCCAAATCATATCAAAAACCTCCCTTCCCAAGTCATATCGCAACTAATGTTCATGTAGCGTGTATTGTAGGTACCTGGATGAGGTCGGTGACGTGGCAGGAGGCGTCCTGCGGCACGGGCTGGTGCAGCTACGATACCACCAGCCGCACATTTTATCGTCCTCCTCCTCCATTATCCGCAAGTAGGTCAAGCCTTTCCCAAATTATCTCCCAAATCATATCAAAAACCTCCCTTCCCAAGTCATTTCGCAACTAATGTTCATGAAGCGTGTATTGACGACCTCCGTGGCGGAGTGGCGTACACACCGGTTTTCAAGGTGTCGTCTGCTCCGAGGTCCCGGGTCCGATTCCCGGACGGGTCAATGTAGAAAAAAGTGTTTTTCTACATTTTCTCGGGTCTGGGTGTTTGTGGTACCTTCGTTGTTTCTGGTTTCGAAAAACACGTATGCTTTGAATAGTTATTCAAATTGGGATCAGAACAATAATAATAATAAATAAATAAATAATAAAAAAATAAATATTTTAAGACATGCCACACTGGGCCACACAGAGCCATCTAGTCCCAAATTAAGGTACTATTAAGTACCCTGTC
Organism: Anania crocealis; assembly: GCA_949315895.1. Classification (NCBI taxonomy): domain Eukaryota; kingdom Metazoa; phylum Arthropoda; class Insecta; order Lepidoptera; family Crambidae; genus Anania; species Anania crocealis. The sequence continues at coordinate 3,781,540 of OX438869.1, read as the reverse complement.
GTATGGGGTACTAGACAACCGATAAACTTACTTATATACTTTTTTTGTAAATACATACTTATAATACATAGAAAACACCCAGCCCAGTATAAACAGACATGTTCATGCACACAAATATTTGTACTGTGCGGGGATCGAACCCGCGACCCATGGCTCAGAAGCAGCGTTTACTACCGCTGATCCAAATGGTCGTCAATGTATGTGATGTTGTCCACATTTATTTATTTATTTATTTATTGTGCGTACCTGGATGAGGTCGGTGACGTGGCAGGAGGCGTCCTGCGGCACGGGCTGGTGCAGCGGCAGGGCGCCCCGCGCGTTGCACAGCGCGCCCATCACCAGCCACGACAGCAGCCGCACGCGGCTCACGCACTCGTATAAGTCACGGGACCTATGGAAATCAGTTTTTAGGGTTCCGTAGCCGAATGGCAAAAAACGGACCCTTATAGTTTCGTCAAGTCTGTCTGTCTGTCTGTCTGCCCGTCCGTGTGTAACAGCCACTCTATTCTGAAAGTATTAGCATTACACAGTTAAAACTTGTAAGGTACGTGTATCCTGTTGACCGCTTTACAATTCTCATACAATAAATAAAAAATAACGATATTTAAGGGGGGCTTCCCATACATAGAATTAAACAATTTTTTTACTCAAACATATTCGTATGGGGCTCTAGGTATGGATAGGTCTTTTAAAATGACATTGAAGTTCCTAGAACCACTTTTTTCCAAAAGTCTAAAATTTGGAAGATAGACGCTTCCAAAGTGGTAAAATGGGTTTCCCCCCTCTTACTTTTAAAAAAAGCAAGTGAAAATTTTGAAAAAAAAATACATAATGTAGATCTTAACAAATACTTTCAACGGAAATTGGTTTGAACGAGATCCCACCCAGATTGCGACTACTTTTAACAACTATTTTATTGAATTGACAAATAAATATAATGTAAGTATATTATCTGAATCTTCTAATGATATTTTAAATAACTCTATTTTTTTGACCCCCATTGATGAATATTACGTTAGGAAAATAATTTTATCTCTGAATAACACAAATTCAGAAGGATATGACGAGGTATCTACAAAGGTTATCAAGATATGTAATTAACAATTAGGCGCTGTTTTGGCGTTTCTGATAAACCAGTCAATGGTCACTGGGACATTCCCTGACAAACTTAAACTCTCATTGGTAAAGCCTCTATTTAAAAAGGATAAAAAGACACTTATTAGTAACTACCGGCCAATGGGGACTACCGTTTCTTTGCTCACCAGTTGGCGCCACTGTAGACTGAGGTCCGGAAGTATAGCAGTAAAAGGCGATTGGCGCCGAAACAAAGTGTTATATCTTGAATCTAATTAAGGTTATATTGTTTATAAATAACTATCTTGATATCAACAAACTAACTTCTGAAATAGTTGCTCTTGAAGCCGCCTATTTTTGCGCTTTTTCTTAATTCTGCTTTTAAAGCGTTCACATTAATCGCCAAATAATCCATATTTGCTATATTTTACGATGGAGATCACTTTCCGACAGGTAAATTTAAGAAATTATAATTTATGCAACAAATTCCGCTAAAACCAGTACAAAGTGAATGATATTGGACCTCACGCGACACTAGCGCCTCTAGTGGCAAATTTACTAGCGATAGCCCCCATTACGCTGGTTCCTATCCTATCCAAAGTGTATGAGAAGGTCATGCATGAAAAACTTACATCGTTTCTTGATAAATATCAAATACTTAAACACAATCAATATGGATTTCGCAAAACTAAATCTACTACGCATGCGGTATATGACTTAGTAAATGAGACCCTTATACAACTTAACAGCAAACAATATACGACGGCACTCTTCTTTGATATGTCGAAAGCTTTTGACTTTGTCTCGCATAATCAACTTCTCGCAAAGTTAGAGCACTGCGGCGTTAGAGGCACTGCTTTGAACTGGATAAAAACATACTTGCAAAATAGAATGCAATCAGTCGAAATCGCAAAACTTAACTCAAACCGTGTCTCGGAAACCTACAAATCTGAGTATAGGGAGAATAGGTTTGGCGTTCCTCAGGGAAGTGTACTGGGTCCTCTTCTGTTCCTGATTTGTATTAATAATCTCCCAAATGTAACCAAGCATTGATGTATTTTGTTCGCTGATGACATATCTGTCATAGTGACGACTGATAACAAATTGACATTAAATGACCACAAAAATGACATTAATGAAACTGTAATTCAAATAATTAATTGGCTTAAAAATAATAATTTAATTATCAATATTAACAAAACGAATTTAATAAATATTAATAATATACAAAATCTGACATTAAATATAAATTATGAAGGACAAATACTTAAAAAAAAATCACAACGACGTTCTTGGGTATAGAAATTGACCAAAAATTAGATTGGAAACAACAAGTTGAAAAAGTTTGCAATAAAATCAATCGTTTCTCATTTGCCATTTATAAATTAACAAAAATAGCATCAAAGAGTACAGCTCTCAAGGCGTACTTTGCTTACGTTGAATCAGTCCTGCGATACGGGCTCATCATATGGGGTAATAGCACGGACATAAAAAAAGCGTTCATTGCACAGAAAAAGTGTGTTAGAGCAATATGTGGTACTGTACCTGACGAGCCATGTCAGCCTTTGTTTAAATCATTGAACATTTTGACACTTCCTTGTCTATATATTTTTGAAGCAGCGAAATTTGTAAAGACCAATATGAATTATTTCACTCAAGCCAAAGACGTGTACAAAAGAGGCACCAGAAATAGGAATAGGTTAGTTTCCGTTACAATTCCTAAGAGTGCAAGATTCCGTATAAATTGCTATTGGATGTGTATGACAGTGTATAATAAGATACCACAAGAAATTCAAGATCTACCCTTTATTAAATTTAAAAGAAAATTGTACGGCTGGCTCAGTAAAAGGGCATTTTACACTATACAGTAATATTTGAACTACGATAGATGACGTCACATTAGTAACTAGACTGATACAAATTTATAGGACCAATTGTAAAATCTTTATTAATTAAAACCTATGAATTGGATGCTTGTTGACAATTTGTTTTAAATATTATTCTGTAGTTTTTGTATTTGCATGCCATTAACAATGGCTGATTAAGCGGATGTTTAATTGTTATGACCATCTTCAGCTTACCTTAACCAAACGCAAATAAATTAATTTCATTTCATTTCATTTCATTTCATAAAAGCGGTAGTTTTTGAGAAATAGCACATTTGTAACAACCGCAAATATAACTTTGTCCTTCATACAAACACTATGAATAACAAAGTTATTTTTGCAGTCAAATAAATATTGTGGTATTTTGGCTAAGTGGAAGTAAGTGGACCCCTAATTCAGTTTAAGTTGGTACGGAACCCTCAGTGCGCGAGTATGACTCGCAATTGGCCGGTTTTTTTAGTACCGCTTTTGCAGATATGAAGCAGCCATTACACGTTCTGGCGACGAATGATGTTAAAATTGGACACAAAAGTCATATCATATGAACACATCAACCATAGACTAATTTCTGTCAGTACCAATTCTGCAGATGTGCCAATGAAGACACTTTACATGTCCCTTATAGAAATATTGTAAAATAACATTCCTCAATGGGACATTTTTTCATATAAAAATGTGTTATCTAAATTTGCAACACATCTTATTTGCATAATAATATAAAAAAGGCGTGTTTGTCACAACTTCTCAAATTAAGAATGTCATGACCAATTTTCGAATTTAGGATTGGAAAATGAAACATTCAATAATAATAAAAAAATACAATTCTACCAGGACTACTACTACTAAATAATGTAAATGTTTGCATGCATGTGCATGCACGACTGAACAGATCTAAATGAAATTTGGTAGGGAGGTAATATACAGGGTGCAACAAAAGGCTTAACGAAGCCGAATACCACGTATTCTACCCATTTGTACGATAATTTTTTTCCAAGACACCATACCTGGGAAATGAATCGTTACTATCTCAGTAACGATTCATTTCCCAGGTATGGTGTATTGAGGGTCAAAGTGAATTTTTTTTACAAGGTCTTTGCATAAAAGTTTTCTGTTTGTTGTTACTAAACTTTTTTCTTTAGAAAACTGTTGAAAATTTTTAGAAATCTTTCATAAAAAAAACTTTTAAAGAGAGCAACCCGCAATGAACCGCGCGCACGCACATCTTATTGTATGAAGCTAGGTCACAATCCTCGTCTGTTAGCGCTTCGTGCGCGCTATACATTGCGGGCAATAAATACTTGATTTATTTTAAAACCTAAAAAAAAGTCGTCTGCAAGCGATTATTTTTGTTACATACGATTTGGTTTGATAAACCGAATGCGAGGTTTAAGGCTTCGTTAAGCCTTTTGTTACGCCCTGTATGACTCAGAATAGCATAAAAAAAATTTCGAAAAATATACGGACCCTATGTTTGTTTTTCAAAGTCGAAGGGACCGTTATGTTTTTTTGTGGAGTTGTCGTCTAGGGGTAACTTTTTATCCTTAAAAACGGATCCCGTGGGATACACTAATTGTTAATTCATCGGAAGATTTGAAAACAGCTTCTATGATAATGTAAGTAGTAGTGAGTAAATCAAAAATAATAATCAATAATCGTTTATTGTGCATACCAAAATACATTGGGTACAAAATTATGAACAAATCCTTTACCTTCCGTTCTAGTGCTAGACTGAGTTACTGCAAGTTAATGATTAGGTACCTTGTAATCCATCAACCCGCCACGATAACAATTGATTTCAATTGTGTCTGGAATAACTCACGATCGAGGGATTAATAAGGTACATTTTTGAAAAGCGTATAGTGCTTACAAACACAATTAAAAGAAACAAGAAAACAACTTTGCATAGTATAAGCAAGAAATGCACATGGTACAACCCAACTATGAAAAGTAAAAAATTAATTATACTAGCATCGGTTAACTAATATTCTACTGGGTCAGTCAATGCTAAATATTTTGTATTATATATTTTTTAATATTTTAAGATTAAGACATGCCTCACTGGGCCACACAGAGCCATCTAATCCCAAATTAAGCTACTATTAAGTACCCTGTCGTATGGGGTACCAGACAACCGATAAACTTACTTAAATTCTTTTTTTTTTGTAAATACATACTTATAAGAATAGGGGTTAATCAATCAAATCATTTAGTTAAAGTATGAAATTGCCGATTATTTTTCCACTTTTTATTTTGTTTATAGCTCTTAAGTATAGTCATACTATTGCGTAATTCTTTTTGTATTGTATCAAAAACTAAATAAAGAAGGTAACTTTTGACTAAAAAAAAAATGCAATACTAGTGCCTATTACTTCAAAGGAAGTCGTTGAAAAGACCTCTTACAATGTGTCAGCTGACCTTCTTGCTTCAATTAAGTATATCTGTATTATATACTTTGATTTTCACAAAGGGAAATGCCAGATCCTGTTTCACCCTTTTTAAGCAGAGTATAAATAAGCATTAACTAAAATTCAAAATGTATGTCATATTTTTATAAGTTACATGCGTTAATTAGAGACGAAAAGTTTGTGGGGTTTTGGTTTTCATCTTAATTAATTATGTACATGATTACATTACATTTTGAGTGCATTTACAAAGATAGATAAAGTTGAAAATCATAAAATGACATTAAATCACAAGCTGCTGCAACATAAAAGTAGAGTTTTAGTTACAATAACAAACATTTTGATTGTTAATTATTTTACTATTCATCAGAATCATAATGACCATTTCTAAGACCATTAAAATAGTTCAGATCTTGTGGTTGCAGTAACGCACCCCGTAAACGGCAAAATTGTATTTCCAAGTTAAGAAAAGTTAAGCTGTCAATGACTTTCCTTCATTCATTCATTCAATGTTGTAAACAACCAGTGGTTATCGGATTATTTTTCGTTTTTTTTTTAGCTTTTATATAAAGAACATGCTTGCTTTTTATAGAATTATTCTTGGTGAACACTACGTAAGTATTTATAAATAACACTAACAATTAATGTAACTGTTACCCATACTTTTTAGTAGGTATCTATATAACCTCAAAATTGAACTTTTGTTTTAAGTATAAAGAAATCCCCACAAAATATTGAGATAAATATTGTTTTATTTTATTCTATGATATCACTCTTCTTTTATTTTCAATTTTGGTAATCATACAAAATACTTTACTGAGGGCCGAAGCTCCATAGTTATATGGGCAAACTCCTTTAAATACTATAATGCGTAGCTTTATAACCATCTAACTTTCACCTTTAATTGCATCGAAAACGGTTCAGGCGTTTTTAAAAAAACTAAAAAATTGTTAGTATGGAAAAATGACTTTCTCGATTTCGTCCATACAAAACGGCAATTTCATACTTTAACCCCTAATACATAGAAAACACCAAGACCAGTACAAACAGACATGTTCATGCACACAAATATTTGTACTGTGCGGGGATCGAACCCGCGACCCATGGCTCAGAAGCAGCGTTTACTACCGCTGATCCAAATGGTCTTTACTGTTTTACATCCGTTGATTTCAAATAATATTAATGCTACTTATTTATTTAAATACTAAAAGTACCTATACAAATAAAATAATATAAATGTCTCACCCGGGAATAGAAACTGAGAGCCAGGGCATATGCCGGTGCGCGGGGCGGTCTTGGCGGCCGCGGCCATGTTCCAGTGCTAGTTCCATGGCGACGTACTGCGCGATGCCGCCTTTAACGATCGAGCCTAGAGTGTCCTCGTTCAGGCAGATGAGGTTGCGGTTCACTATCGATTTTGAGACGGAACCCTGTTGAAAAATGTTTTCATTTACCATAATATGTAATAAATGTTACATCGCCAGGGAATTACAGACAACTTTCAGTACGGGCTTCTCCAAAAGAAAAACTTTGACATGATCGCATTACTTGGCACGGTGGGTTGGCGATCGCAGTTTGGCTAATGATAGAGAGAAGACGCTGTTGTCCGTTCTTTTCTAGCAATAAAACTCCATGGCCACGTACTGCGCGATGCCGCCTTTAAGGATCGAGCCTAGAGTGTCCTCGTTCAGGCAGATGAGGTTGCGGTTAACTATTGATTTTGAGACGGAACCCTGTTGATGAATGTATTGATATAGCACGTATAGTACCTATTACAATGAAAAGATAATTTTCATTTTACGATTTATAGATGTTCATGTAAAATACATTAATCATGTAAAATAACTATCTAGCTTTACACTATTTGTAAAAAGCGTCTTAATCACTAAGTGAGCGACGATTTAGTTGAAGTGGAATTTTGTGTTCTGTGTGCCAGCGTTACGTGCTATATCAGCGTAAGAATATGCTTGAAAAATTCGCGCCATGTCGCAGTGTCTCCGTGGCCTAATGGTATGGCGCCCGCCCGGCATGCGAGGAGATGCGGGTTCGAGTCCCGCCTGAGACAAAATTTTTCAAGTTTATATACTGATATTATAAGTGCAATTAAGTTGCTAAAATATCAAATAAAGTATAATTTTGTTTAAATCTTGTAATTTTTTTTAAGCTTATAACAAAAATTTGACAGTCGTCTTACCAACAACAATAAGTCTTTAGTATAACCTTAAAAAGCTTTAAAATGACAATTATGCATGTTGACTTTATCGGTAGTTCCAATTATTTTTCCTTTAATTATTAATTTAATTTTTATGTGTATCTTTCTATTTTAAATTAATAATGTATACAATTGACATTGCAACTCGTAATTTTTAAAATACTTTGACGTTATACTAAAATGTTTGCGTGTTGTTTTACGATAGCTGAATATGTCTTAAAAAAAAAGTAAAGTAACAGCCTATAATCATCCCACTGCAGGGAAAAGGCCTCCATCATTGAATTCAAGTTACCACTGCAATGATGGGAACTGGCTTAATCACCACGCTTGCCAAATGCGGGTTGGTGATCACAAACCCGAGCAACGTTCGAAAATACGAAACTTTTTGTTGCCCGACCCGGGGATCGAACCTGGGACCCCGAGATCTTGGCCCGATATTTAAACCACTATACCAACGGGGCGTTCGATGGGAACTGGCTTAATCACCACGCTTGCCAAATGCGGGTTGGTGATCACAAACCCGAGCAACGTTCGAAAATACGAAACTTTTTGTTGCCCGACCCGGGGATCGAACCTGGGACCCCGGAGATCTTGGCCCGGTATTTAAACCACTAGACCAACGGGGCGTTCGATGGGAACTGGCTTAATCACCACGCTTGCCAAATGCGGGTTGGTGATCACAAACCCGAGCAACGTTCGAAAATACGAAACTTTTTGTTGCCCGACCCGGGGATCGAACCTGGGACCCCGAGATCTTGGCCCGGTATTTAAACCACTAGACCAACGGGGCGTTGTGTAGACCAACGGGGCGTTATAACCAACGGGGCGTTATGAATCATTAAATATTCTTGTAACAACTTGACATAACCCTTTTTACCGCAAAATAAATGAATTTGAATTCGGAAAAAATTCTAACCCAAACCGTCGGTGCGTCTCAAGTTCTACCCCTTTCGAAGATTTGCCATCGAGGTTTTTTACCTCAAATCAAATCATTTATTTGTGATACACAGGTAAATAGTTGTTACATAAACCAATAAAATATTATGCAAGCGCTGTGATCGGCCATACAAATGTAGGTAATATAAAGTTTATAATAATGTATCAAAAATAATACGAGTACAACACAAAACGCAGTTTGACTATTAATATCAATGCTGTTTTGAAAGCAAGTCAAATTTTAAAATAATCAATAAGAATTCATCATAATTATACAAAATGTCAAATGTTATATAATAATAAAGAGATTGCAAGAGTCAAGCTGTCACATTATGAAATACAATTATTTAATTCAGGGTTTCAAATTCTAGGAATTCTTTAACCGAACAGAACGACCGGTCTGTCAGTAACATTAATAGTCTTTGGTAAAATGTAAACCTTGATCTTGTTGAGCAGATGAGGGTCCTGCAGCAGCTCGATCATGTCGGGCAGGTGCGGCCGCATGCAGTCCACGGCGCCGCTGCCCAGCTCCCGGGCCTCGCCGCCGCCCGCCGCCAGCAGGTCGCCGGTGTTCAGCTGCGGCGGCAGCAGCAGTGTGCAGCCGTGCCCTGTCCAGTGAACTGGTTTTTTGATATAATGATTTAGATCAGTGTTTCCCAAACATTGTTCTGCCATGACCCGGTAATTTTCACACAGCCCCTTTGTGACCAACTTAATAATATTTTTACTTTTAAAACCAAACTGGTATCATTAGGTAAAAAAATACACATTTATTAATAGCAAAACTGCTCGTAGTATTACTAAGTATTCGCACTAAAATTTTGTGACTTTGTGATTTTTAGTCACAAAATTTTAGTGCGAATACTTCGCACGCTGCCTGTGTTTTACTAAAGAATTCAAGTTCCCGAAAATAACGAAAGTTTAAGAAGAATATTTACCATGTGTCGATCGATAGTAAATATTATTTTATAAACAAGGCAAAAATGTTGCGACCCGGTATTTTATTTCGTTGGCCCGGTACCGGGTCACAACCCGGAAAATGGGAAACGCTGATTTTGATTATATCATATGATGACGAACCAAAACAGATCACCTCTTTTTTGGGACTTATGGATTATGGAAAATTAAAAACTGACCATTATTTGTTTTTTAGGGATTCAAAGTGTGCTTTTATTTTTGATCTAATTTGGTTAGCCTTAGATTTGATTGCGTTTGGCATTATCTTTACGTGGCCGCTTATGAGTAAATGCATCTGTGTTTTATTCAAACGTTTATATTCAAATTCAAATTCAAACATTTATTTGCATCACATGTGTATGAATAACAAGGTATTAATTTATAATTGTATGTGTGTAAGTCACATGCACCCTGCAAGGGTATAGCAAAATATTATATAATTTTAAATTCAATTTAATTATACTTAGGGCTACGTAAAGTTATTAAGTTTAAATCTAGTTACATTATCATTTTATTATACTTATACTCATTTTAATATACATGCATTAACTTATTTATATTTCAATTATATTATTGTATTTATTGCAGTTTCGTATAGTATTCATTTAATGCATAAAAACAGTTTGAACACAGAAAATCGTTTAAGGATGTCATAAATTTACTATATATTTCGATGTCTCTTATATGCTTTGGCAGAGCATTATACGAGTATAACCTTATTGCCATAGAGTAAGGTCCCGACCCATGTAAGGCTAATTTACTTTTTGGCAATACAAGCTTATTTCTTTTCCTCAATGCCATGGAACCTGCGTTATTTTCATCAGACATAACAAACAATGACATATTTTGCCTTACCAACTTACATATTTCAAATATGTACAATGATGGAACAGTCAATATTTTATAGTTTTTAAAGTATGTCTTACAGCTTTCCCTAGACCATATATTCTATTCACTTTAATATTCCAAGTTGTAAAACTCTGTTATTGGCTAAACGCTAAAATAAGGTTCCTATTATGTATTTTCGTTACAAAAATGCTGTTGAGTTTCCAAATAAAGAAAAATAAATAAAATAAAAAAATACTGCTGTACCGTGTATTAGGTATGCGACTACTGTCATTCCGCCGTCGTCGCTCACGGCATCCGGTATTGTTATCTGTTCCGGACTCTCTATGTCAAAGTCACGTGAGATGAGATATCCAAATATGGTGATGTCGAGGCTGTCGTTTTCAAAGTGGCCGAAAATTTTAGGAAAAAAATCACATGCTGTTATGCAAATATAGCCAAAAATGACCTTTAACAACTTCGTAACAGAATGGCATTATCTTTTTTTTTTTTTTACTTGATGTAAGCTTTTCTTTTTGCTAATGCTCCATGCTTTGCTACCTACGCCATGTATAACTATTCATGTATAACATATTCTATAAATTACATATTGAACCGTTTTTAATACTAGCATAATAATCATATTTGTAAAACTTAGAAATATGGAACTTTAACACTTCAGATCTGTCCGTTAGTAGTCAATGTATCTCTAGCAAACCTCCAGTGAGTTTGTTTTGAGCGAATTTTTCTTCGCGCCTCTCACCTCCCCGCGCATACCCAAGGCGCGTTACAGCAGTGATGGTCAGACTACATACACTTTAAGCCAGTTGTAACAAAACAAGTTTTTTCTTAATAAAGATGCAAATCCACTGACCTTGCAGCACATATTGTATCAGTATAAACAGATTGTCATCAGGCACCGTAGTCTTCGTCCTTAAAGCCTGAACCAACTCGTAGACCAGAACGCGGCACGCCAGTAACTTGTCTCGGTCGCGGCTAAACGCGCGTACGCACACCACCGACAGTTCCGATATTACCGACAGCTTGACTACAAAGTTCTGGATGCCATAGCTTATGATCTTGGATATCGGCTCTAGGATGCTCTGTTGAATAAGAAAATACTAGATATCATCAAAAGTACGAGTACTATAAGAACTTGATAAAGAGTTACATAAAACTACAGTTTCGCTACGAAGTTCTGTATATCGTAGCTTGAGATGGTTCAAGGACGATCTTTAGAAAGAAATGGCTGAACGCGCGTACGCACACTACCAACAGTTCCGATATGGCGGACATCGATATGATCTTGGATATCGGTACTAGGATACTCTGTTGAATAAGAAAATACTAGATATCATAAAAATACTATAAGAACCAGATACAGAGTTTCATCGAATTAGAATTTTAGTTCTGATGCTGAGCGGGAATGGTTTTTGATACTTATTTTCGTTTCAAATGTTTAGTGATCTGTACCTTGTGCATGGCGGCGGCGGGCAGCTTCAGTATCGCGCTGGCGGCCCGCAGTAGCGGCAGCACGTCGTCCAGCTGCTGCAGCTGTAGCGCCGTGCTGGAACAGTAGTGCACATACCTTGTGCATGGCGGCGGCGGGCAGCTTCAGTATCGCGCTGGCGGCCCGCAGTAGCGGCTGCACGTCGTCCAGCTGCTGCAGCTGTAGCGCCGTGCTGGAACAGTAGTGCACATACCTTGTGCATGGCGGCGGCGGGCAGCTTCAGTATCGCGCTGGCGGCCCGCAGTAGCGGCTGCACGTCGTCCAGCTGCTGCAGCTGTAGCGCCGTGCTGCGCAGGAGCGCGTCCAGCTGCTGCAGGAGCGGGGCGCACGCGCTGGGCGGGCCCAGGGCCTCGGGGGCCAGGCATTCCAGGTACATAGCTATGTTGCCCGCTATTGTTGTTATTTGCTGGAGACAAAAAAACAAGGAGATTTAGACGATCATTAACATCACCAACGTTGGATACAGTCGGCCAAGAAAGTGGTTTTGACAAAATTTCATGTGTCAGTAAAATTGCGATAAGGTTGAACTCATTGATTCATTATCTTTCGAACAATGGAATCACATTATGACGTATAAATATTATTAGCTCTCTGTCAGTAAAAAATCAATCCTGTTGTTCTATGAAGCGCAAATGATTTTCCACTTTAGGGTGGCAGACCACTTTCTTGGCCAACCATACTAGCCTCTTTCTTATTCCACTCATCCTTTTTAGAGTCTTACGTTCTACACGAAACCTCATAAACTACAAACGAAGGGATCAAATGCATAGAAATGGTTCCTTTTAAGACGTAGGCATACACTAAGGCGGCATTGAAAATTGACAAAAATGAAGATTGAATAAAAAATAAGCCAAATTACTAATTCCAATGCAATGAAGTCGCGGTCAACAGCTAAATAATTCAATTTTTTTTTAATTAATCTTCAAAGAGGATATTATATTAGCATAATAACTACATATACGTTCATTATTATTACTATATTTTTACTTACGTAGTCGGCGGACCTTGTTCAGAAACTAAAAACTACATAATCCGCAAACAATACTATGTTTTCATTAAGACTTACATCAATCGGAAGCGTCTTCTTAGAGTTCAGATGTTCGACCACCAGTTGCAGAGGCCCGCACGGATACAACTCGTTGAAGTCAACGAAAGCTTGCGCGATGCTCTTGAAAAACATTAGGCGTTGCTTTTCTGTAACAAGTATCATGTTGTGAAGCGAGTTGCCATCGTGAAAAATCTTATCCTATTTTGCATCATAGTGAGTTGGGTCTCTCATACGACAAGCAAATGACAGAGGTCCTTCTACATCTATCTGTATCTTTAATGATACTCTAAGGCCTGTATTCTAGAACTTCGCTCAAGTGTAGTTTAATTTCAAATCACCTAATCATTGTTTGAGTGTAGAACTAACACCTGAGTACGCTACTTATTCTAGAATGCAATCGAGTTTCAAAGTACATTTAAGGAGGGATTCAGATTTGTCTACGTCACAAGGCTGTTTTCGTTTATTAATTTGCTACGGTTTGTTCAACAGAAATTACAATTTGTTTTTTAGAAGAAGAAAAATTAGACATTTTAAAATTGAAACAGAATTATTGTTCAAGTTATACAGGATGACTGATATCTTCAAAAAAGTTTTTAGGCGTTCAGTAGGTATCGTATTTAAAGCCCATTTATGAAGTAAAATATGTAAATTAAGTTTTCACCCGAAAATATTTTTTGCAACATAGTTTTAAATTTTTACGGTCCTAAGCCTGTTAAGGTATGAAAGGAAAATTAAAAACGTATGAATAGTATCGTAATAATTGAATGAGATGCGCATCGCGTAAAAAATTGTTCCTAGAAGGCCGTACCAAAAAATTTTTTATTTTTGGCGGTCACTTCCTAAGTGCTTTATCTTGACATTTTTGTACTGGGCTACACCAAAAGAAAAAATACGTCACTTGTTTTTTGTCTCGTAGATTGCTATATTAACATTTGGAAAGTGGTTAAAATTTCATCCTTATGTAGGTGTTGAAGAAATCTGAGAAAGTTCATATCACACAAAAAAAAGGAACAGAAATACCGTCCCCTTACAAAGTTATTGAAGTTCAAAGATTTGTAAAAAACATTTACAAATAAAAAGAATAATAAGTGAATCATGTAGTATCAGTTGTTATGTTGAAAATCCGTTTTAAAAAGAGTTTTTTGCCATTATAGCCACACTTTGCTGGCGTATTGACAATAGCAGTTTAGTGAGAAGTGCCTGTTTTCATCTGTCTGAATCCCTCTAGTCGGCTCTTACACTGTCGCATTTGTTCCGAAGCAGTGGTATTTGCAGAAATAAAACTGATTTTACTTACGATATCTGTTATTCTATTTCTGTTGTTCTGTTCTGCAGACAACACTACACCATTAAGTACAGCATACATAAGTGTTACTATTAAAAAATCTCACCTGGAGTCCTCTGCAGGAATATCTGCAGGAAGACATTGTTGGGCGCGAGCTGATGCAGTACGCAGCGCAGGAACTGGTGCGCGACGAACACGGCGCTGCCCGGCAGACGCGTGTTCGTCTCCGCCTGCCACGAGTAGTTGCCTAGTTGCACTACCCTGTGTCAGATAATAAAAATAGTCCTAAATTTTTTTAGGATACTTCAACTCATCTTGGAGAGCTGCGCTATGTGTGCGGTAAGCTTAAATACTTACCCCCTAAAGGGTTCATTTATAAATTACGTCACACGATTTTTGACTTTTTTTTCATCACGAAATTTTCCATACTATTTTGCCCAATGTCACTAAAAGACGACACCGACGAGGCACGAACGCCGGATGCTACGGTGGCGGCTAGTAGCTAGTAGCGGCTATTACTATCGCTATGTCACTAGTCGCTACAAGGGGGGGGAGGCTCTTACACATTGTGAAACAAGGTAGCCGGGAAAGGCAGCGACTAGTTGGTACAACGGACGTCACAGTACTACAGTACTACAGCTACATATCTGGTCACGGCGTGCAGGCCCCTAATTCGCGTAACCGAATCGTATCACAATCGTAATTGAACGACAGGTTTTTGACAGTTCTAGTCCATACTAGAACTGTCAAAAACCTGTCGTTGAAATGGACGATGAAATTGAATTGGACGATTTTGACATTTAGCCCATGCTAAATGTCAAAATCGTCCAATTCAATCACGATCGAACTGCGATTCGGTTAGAGCTCGTCTAAGATGAAATGACGCGTCCCGCTACTTAATTAGTTGATTTCGATGTGTGAGTGCAAATATTAATAATGACACTTCATCTGTGTGGGAGCGTCGACTGCTCCACGAACTACGATTTGTATGCCTACGTCACGGTCGACTAGTCGCGTGATAAATCTGACAACGCTATTCTTAGGGAGCAGCGCTGGTGTATTGTATGAAACAAGACGTCCACTCTCTCGCGCGTTAAGGCAAATTATGACAAGTTGGACAACAAATCCAAGAAAAGCTTTGAATCTCACCGGCAACTGAATGACCAATTACAAAGGCATTTGTATATGTATTGCGTCCATATTTTTAATTTGCTTGTGTGCGTTAATGCGTTAGTGGGGTGCGTCATTTCAGCTTAGACGATCTCTACGCGAATTAGGACCCAGTACATGTATAAAAGACGCAGTCCGGCTGCTACGGTGGCATTATTTGCTACGGGTTGCTTATTACAGATAAGTACTTGTAAAGTGTGAAACACGATGACCGGGCGCTACGGCGGTGGCTTGTCGCTACGACGAATGCTACGATAGTATTATATCTACATACATCATAACGGCATAATAATATGTAGCTGCCCGTGTGCTATTATAGCACACAGATCCATCAGTAGCGGCTAGTCACTACAGCGGGCGCTACTACGGCTACGTACCTGCTGACGGCGTGCAGTAGCGCGGGCAGTAGCGCGGCGGCGGCGGCGGGTTCCCGGTGTACGAACGTTGCGAGCGCGATGACGCAGAGTCCAAGTTCTTCGTCGCTGTACTGCTCTACCGCTATACCGCACTCCGCGCCTTTATAATAATGTTAAGGAATTTAAGCGCTGTCCGAAGGTTCACAATTGAACAGTTCAATTTAATATATATTTATTAAAACTGTTCTTTAAGTAAATACATTTTTAGGGCAAATTGAAAATTCAATTCCTTAGTAGTTATCGCAACATAGTGTTTCATTTTTTTACATTCCTAAGCCTGTAAATGCAGGGAAAATCAAAAACTTATAGATAGTATCGTAATGCATGTAAGAGCTGCGCATCGCGTAAAAAAAGTGTTGCCTATTAGAGGCTTTGTCCTGCAGTAGGTTGATTATAGGCTTAACTTTAGATCTATAGTCCTTAAAATATAGCTTGATTAGAATGTCAGTTCTCACTTGAAACAGACGACGTAACTTTGTACCAGTGTCTCACAAGTGAAAAACATTTGCACACGAAAAAATATTGGTAACTAGCATAAATTATGAATATTTTTTATACTTTGCTATACATATTAATCGATTAAATTATATAAAATTGATATTTAAAGTTAAAAACATTAAAATAATCCAGACAAAAAAATTACACTTAACTTTAAAAGACGTCTTTACAAGGTTACGTCATTTTTCATAATCAGTAGTGATGATGTAAAATCGATAAATCGAAATCGACAGATTCACAATAGTTCAAAATCGAAGTAATGTAACATAAATGTTACAAATGATTTAATGAGAATTGTTTGATGCTAAGAACATCAAATTGCAATTATTAATAGTTAACGAAAAATTTTAAAATCTATTAGATTCTACGTGCGAATAAAAATTTTCGAATTGATTTTCATGATTGTTCCAATTATTCTGATAATGATCACGATACTGACTTATTGTTGAATTTTAATATACCTGATTTCCGTATTATTTTATTCGCCATAACTGTTTTATTTTTTCGTTTGATCAGTCAAGTCAGTCCCATCACTAGTCACCTCAGTTTGACAGGTGTCATTCTAATCAAGCTACATTTAATGGACATTAGGGTTTTTTTTTGGCGGGAGTTCGTGAGATACGTTTGGAGTCTATTAATTTTATCGAATTTTTATTGTTTATAGTGAATTTTGGGTCGTAAAAGTGGTGTTATTTTGCAAAACAAAGTGTCGTGCGAGTGAACAATATACAGTTCGGTGAAATAAGATGGTGTATGGGTCGTAACCAAGAAAAGTGGACCGTGAATTTAGCGCGGGAACGCGAACAGTTTACCTCTTTCTTGGGGACTTCTCTACATTCCTTCAATCTTTCGACTGTCGCCAAAAACTCCATCGAAGCATTAACACGTCTAACATCAACGTTTTAATGCAAAAATAAAGACAATATTACTAAAGAATTGGCTGTATGGACAAGTATCCGAGGCCGTTAAACTTACTAAAGAAAAAAAAATGGACATTAGTAGCACATAACATAAAGCCACACTCACACCGGTAGCAGAGCGGCGCGTCGGCGCGCGCGGGCGGCGGCGCCGGCGCCCACCAGCCCGCGCCGCCCGACGCGCCCGACGCGTCCGCGCCCTCGCACCCGCTATCTAAAGTGAGATAACATTACAGTTGAAAAGTGCCCGTCACGTTATAAATGTCTGAATGTAACTGGGCAAATTGGTCATTTTCTCAATGTGAATAATAATAATAAGGTAAGAGAAAATAACCTAAATATGCTCAGTAAAATTAGTTTTATTTCTGCAAATAGGTCCCAAGAGGCGCTTTTACACGTCCCAATATTTAAACCTCCAACTGCTTCGGGACAAGTTTTGGCTCGTGCCGAGAAGTAGCAGTGCAAGTGCTAAGTACTTTTGCAACACGGTCATTATTGTCAGCCTCTTTTTAAATTCGTGATAGTTTGTGAGTATTGATGTATGGGGGTAGTGGTTAATCTTTTACGCTAAAATGACTTAACGGATCTGAATCATCAAGCTTATTAAGTAAGCTCAGTTTCAGGCTCCAGTCAGTAAAATTTGTTTTTAATATTTTGTACTTTAGTGTCAAAATGTGGAAGATAAATAATAATTTGTTGTTCTTTGTTAAATGTCATTTGACACGATGTTAGTTTATTGGCTGGAATAACTTATAGGTTACTTTTTATTACGGAAAATGGTACTCATAGGATAATTTTAGTAAATAGTTTTACATACAATATTCCAGGCGTTCGAAATCGCGGGCAACAGTTAGTATTTTATAGAGTAAGTAAATTGTTCCTAAAGAGTTCCATTATTAAATTTTGAAATAGTTTTTTCATTATAACCCGACTACGCCAAAGCCAACAGGAAGGGTAATGATTTCAGCAGTCTATGTATATGAATGTAAGTATTTGAAAGAAAGAAAGAAAGAAAGAAATATTTATTTGACACAACAAACACAATCATTAACATTTAAGAAAAAGAAGTAAGTGCCAAATAGGTTCCCGCTCAGCATTAGTCGTGACAGCTAGAGGCTTATCGCGACGCTGGTTTTCAGCGGGAGCTTGGGAGGGATCCTTGTTATAAAGTACAACTCAAAGATAAAAAACTTTTTACACTTTTTATAATTATTATTATTTATCATTATTGAACCACGATGTTAAAAATGAATGTATTATTGTAGTGGCCAGTGATAAAGAGGGGTGGTGGGATCTACCTCCTAGTGGTCCACCTTGGACAACGGCATCTTTGGTTTTCTAACCAATGATGACGGCTAACAGATCCCTCTGCGGTGGTAGACTTCGTAAGAGGCCGCCTGGGTGCCCCCCCCCCCCCTTCTGCCTGAGTCCAGCGCCAAACAGTTTTCCTGTGTTCCGCTGGTGTGTGGGAGTACCAGTAACCGCACTATAGCTTAACCGTATAGTTAAGTATGTAGTCAAGAGCAAGCCCATTATTTATTTAGAAAAAAAAAGAGACTTTCTACGTATACTGACCGGTAGACAGAGGTCTGGGCGGCACCTGCGGCGGCGGCGAGCCCACCTGCGCCGCCTGCCGCGCCAGCCGCCGCGGGGAAGCCCCGCGGGATCTGCAAAAGACGCTATACGATAACGTAAAATTGTGTTGTCAAGGATATTCGTCACAGCTGTCCAAGCCTGTTGTTTTTTCACAACTTACACCTTACGATACGATACTTATGGCTTTATACTTTATTTGATATTTTAGCAACTTAATTGCAATTATGATATCAGTATGTAAACTTGAAAAATTATGCCTCAGGCGGGACTCGAACCCGCATCTCCTCGCAATCCGGTCGCGGCGCTATGCCATTAAGCCACCGAGATCACCATCCGCGCCCGGATTGCGAGAAGATGCGGGTTCGAGTCCCGCCTAAGACATAATTTTTTAAGTTTATATACTGATATTATAATTGCAATTAAGTTGCTAAAATTTCAAATAAAGTATATAAATAGCTGCTTCATCTTAACTGACTGTCAAACATCTGCAAAGATGTTTCTTTCGGGTGTTAAGGGTGCAAACTCCTAACATATGATGAAACAACGCTGGCTTACAGCGAAAAGAATATGCTTGAAAAATTGACGCCTATGACGTAGTGTCTCGGTGGCTTAATGGTACAGCGCCGCGCCCGGATTGCGAAGAGATGCGGATTCGAGTCCTGTCTGAGACATAATTTTTCAAGTTTATATACGGTTTTATTTAAACTTCCGTGGTTACTATCACTAGAGTTAATTGATACGGGGTTTAAACCATGTACAGGCAACGGCAGGTCAACCTACACAAAAAGGTCAAGGTCATTGAATTGATTTTCAACTTTGAAGTCCAGCAAGTAGAGATCAATATCAATTGAGAAAATATGATGTTTTGTGGTAGCTTGACGTGCTGTTGTCTGTATCTTCGTTTTTATGAGTTTGCAATATTTCTACAATGTTGCATGATTACGCCATGATCACGGGAGATCAGTTCTCCCTTAACTCATAAAGACTAAGGTACATGGTATAAACCCCGTATCAATTACCTCTAGTGATAGTGACCATGGAAGTTTAAATCAGTATAGAACAAAAGTATAACGTGCCTTAAGAAGTTCTACTATAACTTACCCACCGATAGCTAAAAGTCAATTTAGAAAAAAATCGTTTCCAGGTCCATTTCGCGACAGGTAATCTAATTGGAGAACCTACGCTAGTTGTTAACTTCATCATAGATATTATAAAACTTGTTATGCTGGTCTAAAACATAATAACAATTTCCTTTCTCGACCTATATAGGTGTTATAAGAAGTGACCAAATGAGTACTACCAAAAAAAGACAGGCCGTGGAGTCTTGAGAAGTCATGTGAACCAAACTACGATCGTCAATGCGCAAGTATGGTTGTGTCCGTCAAAATTCCCCTTTTTGAAAGGGCCTGACTCCAGCAGTGGACTTGCGGGCTGAGGACGTGATATTACTAACCTGGTTCCTTCAGAAGAGAGATTTTTCGTCAAATCTTGC
This sequence comes from Anania crocealis, assembly GCA_949315895.1. Taxonomy (NCBI): domain Eukaryota; kingdom Metazoa; phylum Arthropoda; class Insecta; order Lepidoptera; family Crambidae; genus Anania; species Anania crocealis. The sequence continues at coordinate 3,761,316 of OX438869.1, read as the reverse complement.
GGTCTGGGCTGCGGTGTCGGCGTGGGCTCTTGTTCCGAACGACTTGAATCCGTTTTGTCCGTTGAATCGTCTAAAGAAGAACAAAGTCAAAATGTTAACTATACAATAACCACCAACAACAATGGTTTAGAAATGTAACTCTGCACAAGTGATTCCTAAATACACGGTGCAATTTCAACCCCCTGTAAAACTCACGTTATTGGACCATTGTGTATAACATCTTGGCAGTGTGACTTTTTTTTCATTTTTTTTTTATAAAAATATTTATATTGGTTCAGCTATTTATTTTAAAACAAGCTGTGACGCGCACGGATGTAGCTGTGTGATATTCATTCATCTGGGACCCCGCCGCAGTAAAATAATACGTTTGTACGCGTCACCGCGTGTTACGAAATCATAAGTCTGTATCAATATTTCATATTTAAAAAAAATAGATTGTATTGATAAATTAAAACCCTGCCATGATGTAATATATAATGGTCCCATAACGTGGGCTTCGTTTTCCAGGTGGTTGAAAATGCACCGTGATACTGATATTATTAAGCTCTCTACTTCTTAGAGTAGTAGAGACTATAGATTAAACTGCAATTGCCGAGCCACCGGCCAAAAGTGTCGATTATGGCAAGAACCTCTTTCTGGAGAGGCCTGTGTCGAGCAGTAAATTTGTATGATGATGATCATGAAAGAGTTTTTAATTGGTCTTAAGAACTACTGGTGCGAATCGAATAAATATTTTTGCGTTGAATTAAACCTCTTTCAAAAGTAATAAAATTCTCCTTTACGTTTTTATTTTATTTTGTTTAATCCGTTTATTTACCTGTCGGTAGGCTTAAAGCTTCTCTCACTCGATCCACCAAGGCATTAAATACTGGATACTGTTCTTTGTTTGGTTTCGGCCCGATTGGGAGAAGTCTGAAATTAACAAAGACGAAAAACATTGCAAAATATTTGTTTTTACAGATTTCTCTACGGTTTTATTTATATTTAATAATTGACTGACCCAATTAAACAATTTATATGGTCCTAAAGAGTGTGGAATTCTTTATGAAGACGATTAAGGTTTTTAAGTTAAATACATGTTAACGGTGCTGTGTAGGTTTATTGAGTGCCAACAGAAGATACACAATTTGCCTTAGAAAATAAATGCTTATTCGGCCAAATGTTACGAGTGGGCGGTCGATTTGCGCAAGCGCTGAGTAATTTGCTTATTATGTGGTTTCCAACACATACGCCAGAGCATGTGATAGCACAGTGTAAAAGCGTAAGTCCACAACGGACCGAATTCCTTAAGGAATCTCAGTCCATACAAGTGGCACTCAAAGATATACGAGGCCTTGTAAATTTCTGGACTGACCTACAATGGTTTGAATAAAACATAAATTATAATCACGTACAAGGGCTAAGTGCGGAAAATTTAAGTCCAACTAACCACCTAACAGTGGTTTCCATACTTCAGACCTATGAAAGTGTAGAAGACATCAAACATTATTGTTTATTAATGAACAGGGAATAGATTTCGGAACTTGCCATATTTGTTCAGATAACATATTAAAAATAATGCATTTTCAAATAATAAATAATGCAAAAAAACTTTTTTCTACATTGACCCATCCGTGAATCGATTTCGGAGCAGGCGGTTCCTTGAAAACCGGTGTGTATGGCACTCTGCCACGGAGGTCGTATAATATTAACCGGTCGGCTGCCTAGCCACAGATCGAAGCCCATATGACAATTGATTTCTATCGAGTCTAGAATTAACGGCATACAAGCGGTTAATAGGATGTTTACAGCAAGATGTCCAGTTTGAATTGTTATCTATCTATTTATCAAAGACGTTAATTACCTCTCCTGTGGGGGTATGTGGAAGGGCTGGTGGGGCGCGTGGTGGTGTAGTACGTGCGGCGAGGCCGTCCACGCTAGTTCCATTTTAGACAGTGGCGACTCGGGCGACGCGTACGCATTACCGCCGTATTTCACTGTTAACACAAATATGTGATTGTAGGCTCAACAGTTGCACAAACTTATGATTGCATTAGCAAATGAGACATTTTTAGAGTTCCATGGATTCACCGTGCGGGTGTAGGGTTCAACGTGTGGCAGAAAGAGAAACTCCGAGTAGCTTCCGGGACTTGTGACACGGGTGTAGGCTTAAGGGGCCCATGTCCGCCGTACATCAACACTCACCTTCACTACTCGTGTTTCTCTCCCTGTCCAGCCAAATCTGGTACGAACCTGCTAATGCAGCTTTAGACACTCGCTCTAGTATAGAACTTACTGCAGTTTCGGCCAAGACAAGATCTTTCAACAGGTTATAGAGATATTAATCCACATTACATTATGATTGTTTAACTAGTATAGTCTAAATAGATGCAATTCGTCTTCTCTCAATCCAGTCCCCTGATTCGCGTAACCAAATCGTATCACAATCGTAATTGAACGACAGGATTTAAACAGTTCTAGTATGGGCTAAATGTTAAAATCGTCCAATTCCATCACGATCGAACTGCGATTCGGTTACGCGAATTAGGCCCCTGCTCGTGTTAAGCTCGTGGGACAATAAATGTGGGAGTTGAACATAAAATTACTTATGCACAACAGTGTGTGTGTGTGTGTGTATGTGTGTCGTATTTTGCTATGTAATTGCTGTCGTAAGATAAAGAAAACCAAAAGTATTCCAAATAAGGTGTGATCTACAATACCAGAAATTTATTACAATTTATAAAATTAATACCTGGACTTCGATGCCTTGTATGGTGGTGCGAGGCGGTCAGGCCGTCGCCATTGGATGAGGGCGCCGTGTCCGGAGACGTGCTGCTGCCCACTGTATCGGAAACAACATTTACTTATACTGTTTTAAACTTTCATGGTCACTATCGTTAGAGTTAGTTATTTCGAGATTTCTACCATGTACCTTGTTTTTTATGAGTTTCCGATATTTCGGCACTGTTGCAAGCGCCATTATCGCGGAAGAACTGATGTCTTTTAAAAAAAAAGACTAAGACGGAGGGTAGATCGATATATCTACTCGTAACAACCACCCACCCGCAGTGACATTAGTTCTTCCGCGATCATGGCACTTGCAACAGTGCCGAAATATCGGAAACTCTTAAAAAACAAGGTACATGGTAGAAATCTCGAAATAACTAACTCTAACATTTACTTATTTCAATGATATGTTATTAATTATGCTTTAGAGAACAATTTGCTGTATTTATGATACTAAGAATTTTCCAAAGTAACGGCCTCTAATCAACAAACTGCAGGGCAAAGGCTTTCATTATTGAATTCAAGCTACCACAGCAATGATAGGTGCAGGCATAACCATCACGCTAGCTTGCCAAACGCGGGTTGGTGATCACAAAACCGAGCAACGTTCGAAAATTCTAAACTTCACTTGCTCAATTAACCGGGGATCTGGACCTGGTACCTAAACCACTAAACTGACGGGACGTTTTATACAAGTGACTGAATGCAATCAATTCAAATGTAGACATAAAAACACACACTCACACTTACGCATAATCACTCATATTTACTCAAACAGAGTTCCTAATTAGACATTTCTTTGGTGAAACACGTAGTGTTTTGACTTACCAACAATTCGTTTTTGTTTCCCAAGTATTTTTGCTCGAGGCGATGTCTGCTGATGCAACTGGTCAGGCCATATCTCCACCGACTGACCGCTCATCGGTGTTGATTTTCTATATAGCATTATAAAAGTGTAAACGGTTATTGATATGATACGAAATAATATCAAAATCTCAAACTTACATTAATTTGAATAATTTAATTGAACTGAATGATTGGTTAGCTATTTTATGTAAAACTACTGGCGAACTTCGTATCGCCTCAGAATAGTATTTGATTCTGACATCTTGAATGTCAGTGTCATCATTAATGGCGTGGTTGAAACTTTTATTAAGAAAATAAATTTTATTTGTAACGGTAATTTTGCAACGTTTTTAATAATTATTATCCTATTCCCGATGAAGACAAATCCAAAAACACCAAAATCGTCAAAATCTGTCCAGCCGTTCTCGACTTACAAGTGGTGAAACTAACACGACTTTCTTTTATGTATATATAGATTATTTCTTTTGACGTGATAACGTCTTTAAAATCGTTTTAGTCGGGTGACATGTTCAGAAACTTGTGTCACACCAAAACATCACGAGCGCGATCGCAGGTATAACGATAGAAGAAGACGGACCGATCTCCCGTCTCATCTCGAGCGCTGCCAGTCATTCCGTGAAACTTGTCATGCGGAATCCTCACGAGCGGAGGCTGGCATAGCGTTCGAGTGAGTGGGCCGATCTTCCGTCTCTCTCACTCTAGCGGCATACAAACGAATGGAGATTTTCTCGTGCGGTTAAGTTTTCGTTGGATGTTTAAGATGTAATTTAAAATTTGAAAAAATTGTTATCTTCATTAATTCCTTACTTCCCAAAAACTTATATCACCAATAAGACGTTATCACGTAAACATCTCGATCGTAAACCTACTTTACAAGCAACAAATTTTTTTAAATACTAGTAGTATAATAAGTTCCCTGTATTTTACGAATGGAGCACCAGATTCAGCTCTTAGAAGATTATTATAGGTATTAATTTTTAAACTGTTCGTTAAGCAAATCAAATTCGTCGACACACCAAATGTCTAGGGTATCCGTATCATAATAAGGCTTGAGTGCTACAGCATAAGCAAAGTGTTACAATGTTTTCAATTTATTTGTGAATGGTTTAAAAACCCAACTACGTCGTTAGACTCAGAACCAATGAGAGGGCGTGACCGTATTTAATATAATACCATATATGGAAAATCTATTGAAGAAATACACTTACAAATTCGAAGAATCGCTGCCAATCGACACAGATGAACTGGTAGACAGCTGGTGAGCAGATCTAGATCCGACAGTTGTCTGCATGTGAGAAAAAAAATATGTTTTAAGCAAATCTCAACTTTTTTTATGTAGTACAAGTGTGTGTATATAAGTAAATCATTCAGTTTAGAATGCATGTGGCTCGCCACATGCATTACACGGGCCTGAGTGGATTAGGCATATTCGGAATTAATTTTTAAAGTAAGGGAAATAAAGTAAAATCATAATTGATAAAATTCCGCTAGCTTACAGCCTTGAATTAATTGTCGACACAAAAATAGTCTTGGTAGCTCAATGGCACAAGCAGCCAACATTTTTTTCAAGGAATTGTATTTGCAAGAAAAATCATGTTATGTGTAAGTATGTTTTTGGCAGCCTAGTATTTTTATAAGATTTTAAAAAAGCCGTTACTTTTGTCAATTTTTTGTATGTAGATAAGTTAAAAAAAATTACAGTGGCAAACGAAATATCAACAAAGTACTAAAGGTAGGTCACATAAAGCCTACAATCTCGGAAGGTAAGATACGGGCGATTTCTTTTTAACTTACACTTATTTTATTCGGTAGGTGCGATGTAGTCGCCGGCATTTCAATCTTTGGTGGTGGATCTTCATAATGCGATGGCTCGTCGAATGATCCCTGCATAATAAATTAGCAACATTAAATAAAATATGAGTAACTAAGTGGTCAATGTTTTGCCTGCTATTAGGTGGTAGTGCGTTCTTCTGACGTTTTGGACTTTAATTGTGACCTGTGACATAAACTGTCTAAATATTTAAAACAATGGTACGCTATATTCATATTTCAATAAAAATTTTGACTTAACATAACTAGTTAGTGTTAGATCAATAGAAAACCACATAAGAGCTTTACTATAGCTTTTGGCGATAAGACCGCCTAAGTTGTACATCTTAATTTATAAATCGTCTGCAATTTCTTTGTTTCGCAACATAGTTTTCCATTTTTACGGTCCTAAGCCTGTTAAGGTAGGAAGGGAATATCAAAAACTTACGAATAGTATCGTAATGAATGAATGAGATGCGCATCGCGGAAAAAAGTGGTGCTATACCAAAAGAAAAAATACGTCATTTGGTTTTTGTATCGTAAAAATCGTGGTTAAAATTTAACCCTGTATATCTATTCCGTTTTAGGTTAAGAAAATAGTAAGGGATAGAGGTACGTACCGGTGCAGTACTGCCGTGGACTGTCGTATCCGATTTGTCGCTAGTTTCTGGTATCGCAATCAGTTCGCTTTCAGATGACTCTTGCTCTAAACTCCATTGCTGGTATCTAGAATTGCAAAAAAAAAAGTTTCCGTGATTTTACATCTATTCAAAGAGTTTAATTGTTTAACGGATTCGAGTCGTTTTAATTTTGTCACGATACTTGTGAGTTATTCGTGTCATCTTGTGATCAGTCGAACAATCTTATGGTACGTGGGTAACACTGAAAATGTTTAGAACTGGCCAGTTAGAAACATTGCTAATGAAAATGAAAGTATTGGCAACTAGGTACACGGAAAAAAAACCACTAAAAGTAAACAATATTAATACATTTTTCTGATCCTAAAGTAACTAACTATTTAAAGAACTGTTTTGAGGGAATCAGAAATAACGAAAGTATCACAAACACCTCGAACCACAAACAGCCCGAAATAATATAAATAAAAGAAATCGTTTTTCCACCTTGACCCGGCCGGGAATCAAACTCGAGACCTCGGAGCAAGCAACACCTTGAAAACCAGTATGTAGACCACTACGTCGAATTAAATAAATACATTAAATGTTCATTGATCTGCTAAGCATTTATATATATTTTTTATTATACAAACCGGGTCCAGGGCAGCTAGGGGGCTACAGCTACTGCCTACTGCTACACTGCAGGTAGCTTTCACTCACTTGGTAGCCTTGGGGGGTTCCTCCCAGTGCGTGTGCATGTGCGCGGGCGACTTGTGTAGCTTGGGCTTGCGGTCCAGGGCGGCTAGGGGGCTACAGCTACTGCCTACAGCTACACTGCAGGTAGCCTTTACTCACTTGGTAGCCTTGGGGGGTTCCTCCCAGTGCGTGTGCATGTGCGCGGGCGACTTGTGTAGCTTGGGCTTGCGGTCCAGGGCGGCTAGGGGGCTACAGCTACTGCCTACTGCTACACTGGTAGCAGCTTCCAGCTCCGTTTTTAGGGATGGCTGACTTAGATCTAGATGGGGAATAATGACGAATGTTATTGATGACGAAACGAGACACAATAGTAGAATCCTAACTTCTAGATCCTGCAGACAAAATGTGTTAACCATTTTTCAGGACTTTGCTTATGTACATGACTGAACAGTGTGTATAATAATAATAATAAACTTTTTATGCTAGTTTACTAACGATGCGATTTTTAACACGCAGGTAAATTTTATGTCAAGCTTTTATATCATATAAGTTGTTAAATGACGTAAAATAGATAAAGCTCCAAGCCTAAAGGGTCAAAATATGTTTTCAAACCTTCCAGTAACTAATTAAACTATACAAAAAAAGTTGCATTTAAATTAGACCAGGCCGTGAAGAGGAATCAGGCGACAAACACACGTTTAGTAAAACTTAATATTTTAAGAAAGTATCAGTAATAAACTTATTTTTATTTATTTTGTGTAATGCCCAATTCGCATTCGTCTCTGTTTAAACGATACAGCGTTTGAAAGGTCGCGACAAACCAAATATAATGTAATGTCAATGTATAGAAAAAAAAAACAATAGAAGTCATTTATTTATTGCTCCATTTGATGGTCTAGGTCTTAGTAAATAAAGTTACACAAATGACTGAAGACCTAAGGAGAACTATTGCCAGCGGTTGGATGGGGAAAGTCCAGTGGCTTTAGACAAGTGGCTTTCTAATATCGTTTACGGTAGACGAATAAATATTTAAGACATGCCTCACTGGGCCACACTGAGCCATCTAGTCCCAAATTAAGGTACTATTAAGTACCCTGTCGTATGGGGTACTAGACAACCGATAAACTTACTTATATACTTTTTTTTGTAAATATATACTTATAATACATAGAAAACACCCAGACCAGTACAAACAGACATGTTCATGCACACAAATGTTTGTACTGTGCGGGGATCGAACCCGCGACCCATGGCTCAGAAGCAGCGTTAACTACCGCTGATCCAAATGGTCGTCATTGTATGAAAATCACATAAGCTATCGTTCAATCGTTTGTTATTGTCATTTTCATACATTTGTTATCTATTCGTCTGGCTTTAACGGTCTCAGAAAGACACTTGTCTAAAGCCGCTGGATAGAATATTATGGCGTGATTTGAAGGAGTCCTACGTCCGGACAATTGCCTGTCAATTGAAATAGGGCTTATTTCTAGGGCATAACAATATTTGTAATAATGATGATATAACCTCTGGGCCGAGGCACGTGCGGCATCACGAGCATGGGCGGGATGCGCTTGCACTGGTGGTGCTGGGCCTCCACCGTGTGCAGCACCACCCGCACCAGCGACACCACCTGGCTGCACACCGGCCCGCTGCTGTAGTGGTACTGGGAAACAGAATAGTAAAATAAATAAATAATTTCAGACGTGCCGCACAGGGCCACACGGAGCCATCTGGTCCCAAACTAAGCTACTACCTACGAAGCTTGTCGTATTGGGTTCTAGACAACCGATAAACTTACTTATGTACTTTTTTTGTAAATATATACTTATCATACATAGAAAAATCCAGACCAGTACAAACAGACATGTTCATGCACACAAATATTTGTACTGTGCGGGGATCGAACCCGCGACCCATGGCTCAGAAGCAGCGTTTACTACCACTGATCGAAATGGTCGTCAAAGCAATAATAGTTAATGGGACTACCATATAAAAAGGGATCAGTGATGTAATTAAAGAACTTAATACAAATCAGCGTCGAAAAATTGTCCAAACTAAGGGTAGAGTTCACCAACAGACGTTTGAGTTTTAAACAGTGTTTAAAATATTATTTGACATATTTTGTATGGGAATTGTGTCAAATTAATCGTCAATCTATGTTTACCGGCTGTTTAAGAATTGGTGAACTCGGGTATAAATGTGCACCTATTTATAATTAACTGTTTCCCGCAACTTCGTACGCGTTAAATTAGAGACAATTAAAATTGAACCGCACTCCCCATCCTTTTTCCCTAAAATTTAATTTCTCGTATTTTTACGATTTTATTAAAACTCGTTGTGTTATGATATTATGTTGTCTACATACCCAAACAAAAGTGACGTTATTTTAAAGTTGTTGTAATGTGCCAACATTTAAAACCAAATTAGCTAACAAGTAACTGAAAATAATGAACTTTAAACTTTTGATTAAGACAAAAACTTTGTAAAATTTTGTGTTGTTTTTTTTTATTAATCTGTTCTACATAAAGAAACGGACCCTTAACATATCGTTTTTTACGATCCCTAACACGCTGTATGATACACATATCGATGATGTTTACCTTGTAGAGCACAACCAGCAGTGCCATCAGCCAGTGACGTCTCGCAGGAGGCTCTAGGGCAGCGAGGGAATGGGTCCCCGCCGGCCCGCCCGCGCCGCCGCCCCCGCTGCCGCTGCTCCCCCCACCGCAGCAATACTACATAGAGAGGTTTACCTCATGTTATTTCATACGTTGCACGAGTAGGTACAGACAACAGCACGTCATGCGTCAACCTACCACAAAACTTAACCTACTTGTTGTACTTAAAGTTGAAAATCAATTCAGTGACCTTTAACTTTTTGGGTAGGTTGACCTATCGTTGTCGGTACATTAATGTCTAAGATTTGCAACATAACGTCTAAATTGTTTATTATGTTGTATTTTCAGATTTATATGTTTGGTGTTGTGACTACGGTTCACTACGGTGATCTAGCGATGCGAATTCAATCACTGATTGGATTCGCGTCGCTAGAACATTCTAGTCTAGTCATAAGAATAAAATAAAATAAATAAATCAAGAAATGATCAATAAAGTCGATAATCGAATATCATGAGATCGAATCATGTACACTCGACAGCACATCAAGTTAAACAGTTGAACTGCGATAACAGCTTTTATTACGTAGGGCATAAAGACGGTCTCAAGGTCAACATGTATAGTCTGATGTGCCGCCGTGTGTACAAGGAAGTTACAAGAAAGTTACGTGCACGAATCGTTAACAAACTTAAACTACAACGCAAGTAAGACTAATTCCACACTGAAAATCAGAAAGGATTACGATTCAAATTCAAATTCAAAATGGTTTATTTGTGATTCACAGGTGATAAAAACTGATGTTAAAAACTTAAATGATAGTGCTCTGTGATCTGCCATTTGGCGTACAAATGTATATTTGATGTTGCTGTTCTTCAGGTAAGAGGGCCACACAAAAGTAAAATAGTTATATCTATATCTTAACTAACAAAAACTGCAATACCAACCAAAATTTAACTTTACATACCTGTAAGAGCAGTAATGTTGGTTCAGCGATACTAGCGCCCATGACGTGATTTTGGTCCAACACTTGAGGCAAGTTGGCCATAAACGCATTGAAGATCGACGATTGCCTATGGATAGGCATTTTATTGTTAATATAATGACGCAGGTCAGGTGGAGTGACGATTTTCGCAAGATGGCTGGCAGGAGATGGATGCAAGAAGCTGAGGATCGACCTAAGTGGCGTGCAACTGGACAGGCCTATGTCCAGCAGTAAACTGCGATAGGCTGATGATGATGATGATGATGATGTTAGTCGAAATTGTATTCTTAGACATGCCGAAAATAATACTATTTTTCGAGTAAAGAAACAATAAGGACACGGATATATTATTACGGTCTAATAATGGTTATTCAGAAACACTGAAAAAACACAATTTCAACTCATGTTAGTAAATTTTTGAGTTACATTTGTAACTCAAAAACATTTTGATCTATGTGAGCGATATGTCTTAAACAGATTTCACTTATGTTACATAAATGAATTATTAAGTAACAGTTTTAATATCTATAATAACATTTACAAATACTTTATACTGGTCTTTCTCCCGCGGCTTTGCCCATGTGAACTATTAGGTACTAAACTTTACGTGGCGCGAGAGGCGTGGTGATTATGCCAGTATACCCATCATTGCTGTGGTAACTTGAATTCAATTATGGAGGCCTTTGCAGTGGGTTGATTATAGGCTGTTACTACTTTCTTTATCAAAATAGTAAAAGTATAATTCTGAATACATATTTAATACTTTTGAAATAACTAGCGGACCCCGCGAACTTCGTATCGCCTCAGAATAGTATTTGATTTTTTGACGTCTTAAATGTCATTGTCATCAAAAGATTTATGAAGAATAAGATTTTTCCTCAAATTTTATTTTTAACTTTTCAACTGTTTAAATTCAGCCGTTCTCGAATTATAAGTGGTGCAACTAACACGACTTTCTTTTATATTTAAAGATTACATAAGACTTTATAGGCATTCCCACCCTGTATAGTTATACTTGTAAGGCACTGTATTACCTGTTTCTTACATTAATCATTAAAAAAAAACCTTACCTTAGTGTGAATGGCGAGATGTGAAAATACTTTTCAGCACAATTGTACCCGAGCAAGAAGAAGAGATGCTTCAACACTAGTTCCTGTGACTTGGCCGTTGCCTTTTCTTCTGTGGGGTGAGCTTGGTCCGACCTTTGAAATAGAACAATACGATACGGTGCGACACGATACGAGTCGATAAGATACGCAAAACGGTATGCTTGCCTAGCTAGAAAATGCTGTACCAAAGGAGTTTCTGTTTCGTTTGCATATGGGAAAAATGTTCGAAGTTAGTAACTACATTAAAATCATCTTAAAATATTTGATTACATAGTTAGTTACAATTAATTACAATACATATAATCACAAAAACGATTTCAAAACGTAGCTGCATACGTAGAACCGTTATGGAAACTATTTTTGAGTCTAGACCTTCTTCTATTTCCTTTTTCTAATTTTTTTAAATATTATAGTGTTACGTCACACACAAAACATTTTAGTTAGTATCAGCCCAATGGTTGACTCGTAGAGATTGCCTTATAGCATGAAGTCTATCTCTTGTAATTTTTATACTTAGCCTTGCAAGAAAGATTAAATAAATAAATTTAGGTTGATGATAATGATTTACATGACTTACCTAGACAAGAACTGCATGAGTAAGAAGACCAATAAGTTTGTAGTCTCTCGATCAGTTTCCTCCAAGTCCACAGCTTTAGGCAGAACCGTCGTGAGGGTGTCTTCGGTAGAACGTCCGGACAGCGAGTGGAATCCATCTGAAAATGAACCCGAATTCCCGAAAAGTTCAGAGGAAAAATTAGTATGTAGGTAATTCGTATAGAATTACAGTCAGCAACCGATCATATCATATGTCCAGACACCTACCTCAAAAAGGTATAAAATAAAAGTTTTTCCAACGGGGCTTAATGCAATTCAGTTATAGTATTGCCAGTCTAAAGTCTTAAATTATAAAACTTATTACTAAACGGGATTTAAAGTAACAGCCTATAATCATCCCACTGCAGGGAAAAGGCCTCCATCGTTGAATTCAAGTACCACAGCAATGATGGGTGTAGTGGCATAATCGCCACGCTTGCCAAATGCGGGTTGGTGGTCACAAAACCGAGCAACGTTCGAAAATTCGAAAATTTTTGTTGCACGACCCGGCTTCGAACCTGGGACCCCGAGATCTTGGCCCGGTATTTAAACAACTAGACCAACGGGGCGTTAAACGGGATTTAATGCACTGTATTAACGCTGTCCGATCCCCCCTCCCAGATCGGGCCCGCCAGAATGGAGCCCGACCGTGATCCGGCATGCCACGGCATCTCCGGTTCCGGATTTGGTAGGGTGCCTCTCGCACCCCACACCGGCCCGATCACGCCCGCTAGTATGGGCCCCGGTGCGAGCGAGCCTGAGTTTTAGCTGAGGTTTAACTGATTAAAGCCTTCCATATAGGGTTTCAGTGATAGGTCCGTCAAAACAAAAAGCACTGTATGAACGTGCATTAACTCACGTTTAGTGTGAGTTTTATATTCAAATTCAAATTCTTTCTTTATTGCATGTCACATAACTTTAAATAAGGTGGTAAATAAATATAAAAGTATTTCACATGTCACGCCCTGCACAGGGCATAGCAACATTTATCACATAAAAGCTACAAAATAACATAATATAAGAGGAGTTGAAGTACATATTTCAAATATTCATTATCTTATGGCTATTGCTCATATATTTTTGTCATTAAATAACTCTTGGATTTTATAATAACATTTGTTAATAAGTAAAGTTTTCAATATTTCAAGTTTCTTTAAACTGAAAACACTGTAAGATAGGCATAGACAGAATAGGCAATCACCATGAGTGTTATTCGATCGTTGCGTTGCCAGAGGCTGCGGCGTGGCAAGCAGCTGCCCCAGGCCGAAGCGAGAGGTCTTCCGCTTGAGAAGCGGCGCTGAGTACTGGCGGGAATATACTTTCTCGCGTTCTGAAACAGACGTTTTAATACGTACAAATATTCATAGGATACATTTTCTTGAATATTTTTTTTCAGCTGTGTTAGGTGGGTGAATCTTTTGCGTATCAGGCGGCTGGTCTTACTGATTGACATTTCCGATTTCGAGAGAAAATTCAAAATCCAAAATAATTATTTTTATAATATTTTAGAATCGGTCAAAATGAAACAGATTTATGAATGTTTTCAGACTGTGTTTTAAGCATAAAAATTGCTGGTGTAAATTGGAATAATAATTCCCTATAAAAAGCTTTCGACTGTCTCAGGTAGAAGTAGAACCCACAACCCTCCGCTCACCGGGCGACAGTCCTAACAAAATCAACTATTTTTATTTTATTTATTTATTTAATTTGGACTGCCAGGGATAATTACATTGGTAAATTACTTATATAATCTTCATAGGTGATACTTATAAAATGTAAAAATCTTCTTAAGGCGGCCACATCATGCACAATACGGACGGAGTTAGATTAAAATTAGAAACTAATTATAATGTGAAACTAAAATTTTGAAGGACAGTATATAAACATGTATAAAATAAATGAGCTCTACAATATAATAATAATAATAATATTTTAAGACATGCCACACTGGGCCACACAGAGCCATCTAGTCCCAAATTAAGCTACTATTAAGTATCCTGTCGTATGGGGTACTAGACAACCGATAAACTTACGACTTTTTTTTTTTTTTTTTTTTTTTTTTTTTTCAAACAGACATGTTCATGCACACAAATATTTGTATTGTGCGGGGATCGAACCCGCGACCCATGGCTCAGTAGCAGCGTTTACTACCGCTGATCCAAATGGTTTATAAAACCTAAACATAGTAATAGGACTACACCTCCCTTAACAACTCGGTTATCTTAGCTTTGAACTCAGTGAGAGAGTCTGGCAAGCGGTATGAAGCAGCATGAGATTGGACGTTGGTGCGTGCGATAGGCTTACCAAATAGTGGGAGTGGATGACGTGGTGGTTGGCGAGGGACTCTAATAAAAATACTGCGGAGAAGCGGAGGACAGTCCACTACGTTTTTAACTACCTTAAAAAGAAAAGTAAGGTCTAAAATTTTGCGTCTAGTAAGAAGACTATACATCTTAAAGTGTTGGATTCGCTCAAAGTAGCTCATGACTTTTTTAGCCAAACCACAACTAAACGAAAGATGCCGTGTGAACCGCTTCTGAATGCGTTCAATGCGAAGCTGGTGCACACTGTACTGAGGGGACCAGACCACAGAGCAGTACTCGAGAATGCTTCTGACGAAACAATTGTAAGTTACAATTTTAGACAGGGGATTTTTGAACACTTTAGCGTTTCTAATGATAAATCCAAGTGTTTTTGAGGCTCTCGTAATTATGTCATCAATATGCGGAAGGAATGTTAATTTTGAGTCAATAATAACGCCTAGGTCACGAATGGTATTAACCTCTTCTAATTTAGTGTCATTTATTATGTACTGTGTGTTGAGGCACCTAGCTTTACGAGATAATTTAATATGGTAACATTTTTTAATATTAAGGGACATTCCATTGGTTTTGCACCATTTAACTAAATTGTCGAGGTCTAATTGCAGAAGTCTAGCATCCTCATCACATTGTATAGCTTTGATTAGCTTTAGATCATCTGCATATAAAAATACCTCACTGTGCCTAATGGCATCAACAACATCGTTTATAAAAATATCGAAGAGTAAGGGGCCCACGTGTGAACCCTGGGGTACACCTGATGTAGCAAAATATGGTTCTGATCGATAGCCTTTTAAAACTACATACTGAGAGCGGTTAGATAAATATGATCGTAACCAACGAAGCAAGGGACCGCCAAACCCGTATTTTGACAGTTTGTGTAACAATATCTCGTGACAAATTTTATCAAATGCCTTGGAAAAATCAGTGTAGACAGCATCAGTTTGTAACTGGGAGTCCATATTATTAGCGATGACATTAGTGAAAGTAATGAGATTTGTGCTGGTTGATCTCCCTTTCAGGAATCCATGTTGTCTATCAGTAATTAGGTGCTTAACTTGAGCATACAAGTGTGGATATATTAGCGCCTCGAAAACTTTAGGGATGATTGACAGTATTGAAATTGGTCTATAGTTACTAATGTTTCTTTTATCACCATTTTTGTAAATTGGAACAACTTTAGCAATCTTCCAAAAGGTTGGAAATTGCCCACTACTGAGAGATTTATTGAAAATAATGTGGAGCGGTAGAGCAATATAATCAGCACATTTACTGATAAAGTAGGGTGGGATGTCATCTGGACCAGCGCCCTTTGAAAAGTCAAGTCTTTTTAATAAATTGCGGATAGACTCCATTGTAAGGTGCATATTAGAAATACTACAGTAAAAAGAATTGTTTATTAGGTGAGAATCTTTTAAGTTAAAATCCTGTGCTGTAAAGTTAGTGTAAATGGACCGAAAGTTTTTTGCAAAAAGCTCACAGATGTCAGGTCCGTTCGTTGCTGTTTCATTATTGTAAGTCATTTCTGAGGGATAGTGAGAATCTGATTTGTTTTTGTTTTTTATGTATGACCAAAAGTATTTAGGATTACTTGCGATGAGTCGTTCAGTATTATTTATGTAAATTTTATAGGAACGAGTGGCCAATGCAGCACAACGTTTACTCAAAACCAAAAGCGAAATGTGGTCTAGAGGATTTTTATGAATTTTATATTTGATTAAAAGCTTGCGTTTCTGTTTTAATAGCTTAATAAGGATTTTAGGAAACCATTTGGGATGGTTATCTTTTTTTTTCAATGTTTTAGGTACGTGCTTACTAATTAGAACATGCAAATTATCATAAAATAGATCAAGCATAGCATCCACATCACCGCACCTGTTTAGATCACTGAGCCAATCAATCTTCTCTAAATCTTCTATAATTGACTCAAAATCAGCTTTATAATAATTATATCTATAAATTTGGTTTTCACTGTGTATATGTCTGTACGGCCTTTCAAATGCAACATCAATAGTAACTGGAGGATGGTGACGGTCCACATTCACAAGCACATCAGTCGTTTTCTCAACGCTTACACTCTTATAGTTAGAAAAAACCAAGTCTAGTACTTTCCCATTAGAATTGGAAACATTATTGAATTGAGTGAGGTTGTTAAGAGAGGCGAAATCCATCAAAATCTGCGCAATACTAGAACCATTATGCTTAGGAACTGAATCGGTAGAAAACGGTAAACCTGGCCATGTGATACAACCGAGATTAAAGTCGCCAATTAACAGTATATTATTTAAATTATGACATTCTGTGATTTTGTTAAAATTATTAACAAAAGAGTCCATATCACTTCTTTTGACCGGAGGTGGAAGGTACAGAGCGCACAAAGTATAAGATTTATTGTCTAAAATTAAACTTACCCACAAGTCTTCGTTCGTACTACTTTCGAATATTTCAATACGATGACTGTTATATTTTTTGGAAACTGCTATAAGTACACCACCTCCGTCTTTAACTTTACCTGTACTATTAAGTACATGCCTGTCGCGTCTGTAAACAATAAATCGATCGTCAAAGAGTTCTGAGTCGTAAACACTGTCTTTTAACCAAGTTTCTGTAAGTACAATCACATCAAAGTTGAAACATAACAAGTTACAATAAAATGTATGAGTCTTCATGCGTAAACCTCTCATTGATTGCGTCGACGAATTTTTTATGTATATTCAAGGAATTGTTTTTGCAATTTACACTAGCAATTTATTTACTTAAAGTCTCAAAAAAAAAGTATAGGGTCTTTTAGACGAATAAAATTCGAATTTAGCTTCCTTAGGAAATTTTTTATCGGCGATTTCTTTAAACAATCCTTTATAATCATTATTTAGTTAAGGCTTCGGTCCCAAAGAAGCCGATTAACGTATCTATCGCGCTTATATAATGAATGTTGCGTGTACGTTACCGTGCCTAGTGTCGGGGTGCGGCGGCATAGTGGCGGGGGCGGATATGGTCCGCTTGTAGGGCCACTTCGTACCAAACGAAGCGCTCAGCGTGTTCACGTTGTGCTCGCGAGCGGAAACGCTCAGCGCTTCGTGCGCTCGACGCACTTTGTACAGGAACCATTCCGAGCTGGTCTCACTGCTTACCAGCTCTGTTGGCAAGGAACGGTTTATGCGTTAATAATAGTACCTTTTTTAATATTCAATGGACTTGCTCTTGACTACATACTTCACTCTGCGGTTAAGAAGAAGCCTAAGATGGAGCGAGCTTACCCAGAGGTACTGGTTCTCCCACACTCCAGCGGAACACAGAGGCACTGTTTGGCGCTGGACTCCGGCAGGAGGGTGGTAGCACCCAGGCGGCCTCTTACGAAGCCTACCACCGCAGAGGGATCTGTTAGCCTTCATCATTGGTTAGAAAACCAAAGATGCCGCTGCCCAGGGTGGACCACTAGGAGGAGATCCCACCACCCCAACACCCTAACTACTTACCTGTACTAAAATACAATGCCTTGAATAAAAATGTTTTCGATGTCTTAGGTGATACTCGAATCAGTTGAAAGCGGTGTCAAATCTTAAAGCGCAGTGGATTTGGCATGTGTGTCAAGTGCGCTGGCTTTGAACAAGACTATATGGCCTTGACCCTGGCGAAGTAGCTGTAACTTGACTTATAAATAGTACGTGCGAACCCAGCATAAAAGACCAAAGCTTGACCTTTTTAGCCAAGTACAAGTACAAGTACAAGTACTCAATGATATGTTCAGATTTCCACCTACTAAGCACTGATTTCTCAATTTTCTAAGTATGTGTAAAAGCTTCAGACATGACGTTACGGCTAGCGGTAATAAAATTTACATGCGCATTGAGTTATATCAGTACACAAGTGAGTTGTGAAGAATGTGAGTTTTAATATTATTATTTATAACAAAAATTAAAATTAAATTAAAAAGGTACAAAAAAAGGCGTTGAAAACAAAGAAAATATACTCACAACCATCTAAACACCAAAACAGTCAACCTGTATAGAGAAGAAATTAAAACCAATATAATAATAGCACAAAAAAAATATAATAATAATATTCGACTAGCTCCGCTTTTATTTACTTCACCCATAAGAAGAACGTAAGCATATTCGAGACTCCGATCCGACACAAAATACAAAACAAAAGCGAATTAAGCTATAAGGAAGAACGTATGAGGCATAGGGAAAATTACTTTCCCTATGGTATGAGGTTAAAATAACTCTTATCTTGATTCACAATCTACATAATAATATAATGCTATGGCACATATGTATAATACTACTCAAAGTTTTTGTTACATAATCACGCTAGCACAGTAAAACGGATAAAGTTGATTTTTGGCACTCAGATAGATAAAGGCACTGGAATATTCAATAGGCTACAATTTATACTGTAAAAAAACGGATCCCGTGGCATAGTTTCGAAATTCCCTACCTATACGCGGGTATTAGCTAGTAAATAATAAATGTTAGCCTTAAAATCATATTAAAATTATGACAAACATACCTCTCAAATTACTAAAATCGATGGTCTTGTTAGAATTAATCTGCGCTTCCAACAGCAGAGCTTCGAATCGATTCAGGAAGAAGTCCCACGTTAGTATGCGGCGGTCGCTCAGCGTGTTGTGCAACTGGTAGATCGACTGGAGGACCATCGGCCGATCTACTATCACCAGGTCGAACTGGGTCTCCAAACAGAAGAGGAGCAGCTGGAATACCAAGGTTTTATGTCTAGGCTTTTATTGAGTTCTGTGATGTGTTTGTTATCTGTGTATGTGCGTAGGAAGTCAGTTTAAAATGAACTCGTGTCTCATGTAATTCCCGTAAAAAGTTCGTGAAATTCAGACGGGTTCCATATTCAAACGAAGACAACTATTGCGGGAATTTATTTACATAAATTTTTTGCAAATATTTTAAATAAAATATTTAATTTACTCTGACACCAGAAAAAAAAGGAAGAATTGAAGTTCGTTTGTGAATTGAGAAAAGTTGTAATTTACTTAGGCCTGATTTTTGAATAGTCAGGTAAGAAATATTAGTCTAATAAAATAAAATATGGCCAATTTGAAAACGTCACCTATTTTTCAGCAATCATTTATGTAAATGAAATTTTAGAATCGGGCGTTCTATACTTATTCAGTCTGATATGTTTTATCTAACGGTTTAATAATCAGCCCTTGAGAGAGTTAAACTTGCAAATCCGCCGCGGGCTGCACAAGATTAGTAACACTCGTTCTGAGGACTATACTGCGACGTATACTGCGGAAAGTAGGAAAATCGTTCATGGGAAATTGTATTCGTATTTTCAACAAATTACCACAGGGTATTGCTGAACTCCCTAATTCGCGTAACCGAATCGTATCACAATTGTAATTGAACAACAGGTTTTTGATAGTTCTAGTATGGGCTAAACGCCAAAATCGTCCAATTCAATCACGATCGAACTGCGATTGAAATAGCTGAATAAGGCCCCTGTACATAAAATTAAAATTTAAATAAATAAATGCTTAAACCTTTTGTAAACATTAATTTTAAAAGAGGCTGACAATAGTGACCGAGTTTCTTGCGCTGCTTCTTCTCGGCACTAGCCCAGACTTGTCCCGAAGCAGTGGTAGGTTTAAATATTGGGTCGTGTAAAAGCGCCTCCTGGGGCCTATTTGCAGAAATAAAACTGATTTTAACTGCAATTATAATATCAGTATATAAACTTGAAAAATTATGTCTCAGGCGGGACTCGAACCCGCATCTCCTCGCATGCCGGGCGGGTGCCATACCATTAGGCCACCGAGACACTGCGACTCAGCGCGAATTTTTCAAGCATATTCTTAACGCTGTAAGCCAGCGTTGCTTCATCTGATATTATAATTGCAATTTAATTGCTAAAATATCAAATAAAGTATATAAATAGCTGTTTCATCTTAACTGACTGTCAAACATCTGCAAAGATGTTTCTTTCGGGTGTTAAGGGTGCAAACTCCTAACATTTGATGAAGCAACGCTGGCTTACAGCGTTAAGAATATGCTTGAAAAATTCGCGCTGAGTCGCAGTGTCTCGGTGGCTTAATGGTATAGCGCCCACCCGGCATGCGAGGAGATGCGGGTTCGAGTCCCACCTGAGACATAATTTTTCAAGTTTATATACTGATTTTAACTGATTTTTGATTTTATAGATAAGTCAGTCGTCAGTCACCTCAATGGCGTGATCGTGCACGGTCCCGATGTATAACGTGGCACGCTGGGCGACGTACACGTTGATATCATCCATGCTGGAGATGAGGTAGCAGAACGCCGTCGCCAGCGCTGTCTGGAGGGGAAGGCTCGTCTTGATAGGCGAGCTGTCCATGAACCTGGGGCGAATCATTCATCTATTAAAAATACATAAATACATACATACATATTATCACGCCTCCTTCCAAACGGGGTAGGCAGAGACCAAGGCCTTCCACTTACTACGATCCTGGCATACATCTTTCGCTTCTTCCACATTCATCAATCTTTTCATGCATGCTCGTCGGTTTAGAGTACTCTTGACCTGACCTTTCTTCAGAACATCCCCGATTTGATCGTGCTAAGTTCGTCTAGGCCTTCCTCTTCCAACGTTCCCTTTCACACTTCCACATTTTTTCTATTAAAAATATAACGCCCTCAACAAAATATTCGACTGCCTGCCTTCTACCTATTATAGATCACCGTGCACCCGCTCTTCTAACCGTTGAGCTACCCAGCCTTTTGATTTATCGACTTTATTAATAATATTTGTGTTAAATAACAGTTTAAGAAACAATAATATTTAGTTGAAAAGTTGTTAGTGACCAACACCATTTCTTTATAACATTTTTTGTTCACTTGATTTAAAATCGGCATGAGATCAAATCAGCTGTCGGCTTACGGCCGGTCCTAATAATCTATCTGGTGGCGCCTATACCACCAATATTTGGGTGCGGGTGAATAAATATAAGTACTTAATGGTTTCGACAACCTCTAGGCCAGGTTATATGAGTGGACTGTATTTAGGTGGTTTAATAAAGATAATTAAAAATGGCAGCACTTGCAAAATACCTTCTTCAAAAATGGACGACGAAATCAGGTTAAGGCACTGAGGAAATTGGCAGGAAAACATGCACACTTACCTAAGCCGCCAACCACGTTCATCAATAGTCCTGTTCCCTGGTACTTCACAAGTAGCTGGTAGTAGATCACAAATAATAGCACAAAATCACACGAGCGTCCGTCTCAGCGAAGACACAAAAACAGAAGAGAAAACAGTTTTTGACTGCACCGTTTAGCGGCCGATGCAGTGAGACGGCACTATATAAAAGTGTACATGTCGGAAAAGGATGGGAGAAGATAGGATAAGGCATTTTGCTAAGTGCGTAGACTACCCTATTTAGAATTAATAAATATTGTTAAGTTCGAAATCCACCATCCCCCCGGCCTTGAAGAAACCCTTCAAAACGAAAGGAAATAGGAAAGCACCTCAAGAAAAAATTCAAAGAGTGAGGCACCAAAATTATGCGGGTTAATTAAATACATTTAAATAAAAAGAAACGAAGAAAAAAAAAAATTAATAATAAAGTAATTTTAAGAGTGTTGCGAGACTATTGAGTCGGAAGCGGGCATAGCCGCACAACAGGGCGCTTATATAGGCCAGTTTTCATTTTTATTTCCGCAACGCGAATAACTCCATCCTTACCAGGATATAAGTTTGTGATTATTCCTATAGGCCACTGTAAGGGCGGAGCATTATCAACTTTAAACAAAACCACGGTACCAATTCTAATTGGATTTGTAGGTTTATTCCATTTTTGACGCAATTGCAAATTATGTAAATATTCAGCTTTAAATCGTTTCCAATATGACTGAACAAGCGAATCCATTAATGAGAAGCGTGACAGCAAACTAGTTCGTTGTTCAGTTAAATCTGCCGCAGGTAAATACTCGAGCGGAGCGGTAGATAAAAAATGCGAAGGAGTAAGCGCAAGCGGCTCCGACGGGTCGGAGCTCAGAACATAAAGAGGTCGGCTGTTCAACACTGCCTCGATTTGAGTAAGAACGGTCGACATCTCCTCGAAAGTCAGAATTTGTTTTCCGATAACACGAAATAATAAGGACTTGGCACTTTTTATATTACTCTCCCAAATTCCTCCAAAATGACTTGCCGTAGCCACATTCATTTTCCAAGTGATGCGATGCTTCGCGAGCTCGTTACCAAACGTTCGGTTATAGTCATCAGTTTGCAAGAACTCGTGAAGTTCATTAAAATAAGTTTTAGAAGCGACAAAATTAGTGCCATTGTCACTATATAAAAATGTACAAGAGCCACGCCGTGATATGAACCGTTTAAATGCGTCTATAAATAAGTTCGAAGTTAAATTAGAAACAAGTTCAAGATGAACTGCCTTTGTCACAAGACAAATAAAAAGACATAAGTAAGCCTTCACACTACGAACGCCGCGCCTACGATAAGGAGTAATGTACAGTGGGCCCGCGTAATCTACGCCCGTGTGTAGGAATGCTTTACATTGTTCCAATCTACACTTCGGCAAATCAGCCATAAGCGGAAAAATAGACTTCGGATTCAAACGAAAACAAGTATTACATTTATGTATGCGCTGTCGAACAACGCGCCTACTGGATATAATCCAATATTTAGATTTTAAGATGGCGGTTAAAAGCTGTGGTCCAGCGTGACAATTATCGCGGTGATACGAATCAATTAAAAGTTCAGTAACATGTCCCTGTCTAGGCAATAAAATTGGGTGCTTTGACGAATAATCCAATGTCGAATTCGATAAACGACCTCCGACGCGTAAGATACCATTACATAAAAATGGAAATAGTTTTATTAATTTAGTGGAACATGACTGACCATCAGAAATATTTTTAATATCTTGAGAGAAATATGCAGACTGCACAACACGAATTATTTCTAATTCGGCGGTGTTTAAGTCGTCAGCGGTAATGACATTATTTCGCGGTAGCTTTTTTATAAATCTGAGTATAAAAACAGTTACTCGAAGAAGTTTATTCCATGTGGAACAACGAGAAGCGAGAGTAAGAAGCGGATTTTCAAAATTAGCGACATTTTTCGTCACATGAGTAACAGTTTTCTCCTCAGGCAACAATAATCTATTAGGTTTAAAGGGTTCAACAGGCCAATCCTCCATAGGCAAAGAAAGCCAATATGGTCCCTTAAACCATAATTCATGTTGAACTAATTGCGAAGGTGTAAGCCCACGGGATACACAGTCTGCGGGGTTCTGTACACCAGGGACATGATATAAATTTGCGGGTTGTATATTTTCCTGTATTAGCGAAATTCGATTGGCTACATAAGTGTCAAATCTATGTGGTGATGCAATTGACCAACATAGAGCGACCTCTGAGTCTGAAAAGGCAAAAACATTTATAATTTTGTGTCTTTTTGACAAAGTATCATGGACCTCTTTCAGAAGCCGTGAGAGTAATAAAATGCCATTAAGTTCAAGACGAGCGAGAGTAATTTTGGGTTTAGCGGACGCAACTCGTGATTTGGAGCATAAAAGCGAAGTAATAGGAGGCAAACTGCCGTTTACGACGTATAAATATATGACACAGCCGTATGCAGCTTCACTGGCATCCGAAAAACCAACGAGATAAACCTTAGAATCATCGTCTATGCCTACATGGCGCGGAAATGTGAATTGAGATATTTGCGGTAATTCAAACAAATATTGCTGCCATATATTAATAATGCGGGAAGGGGGCACATCGTCCCAATCGAGGTTGAGAAGCCAAAGCTCTTTAATAATTAATTTAGCATAAAGAACAATTGGTCCGACGAGTCCTAAAACATCGTACAGGCGTGCGGTGGCGGACAGAATGGCGCGTTTAGTACAAATTAGTGGAGGGCTGGAAATCTCAAAAACAAAGTCATCTTGTGCAGGCAACCAGCGCAAACCAAGGATCTTAAATGTATTTCCATCATCAAGGGAAATAAATTCAGACTGCCGGTGTGACTTAGGTATGTGCTCGAGAAGTTCAAGTGAATTCGAGGTCCACTTGACTAAGTCAAACCCACCAGATTTGAAAAGCTGGATTAACTCATGAGCTATCTTGACTGCTTCATTCAGAGAAGAAGAAGAAGAAGCTAAGTCATCCATATATATGTCCCTTTCTATAATGGCCGCTGCTTTCGGCCATTTTTGTCTTTCGTCACTAGCAAGTTGACGCAAAGTGCGGAGTGCTAAAAAGGGAGAAGATCGGAGCCCAAACGTCACACGTGTGAACTCCAAAACTTCGAGCGGGTCAGTGTTAGAAAAACGATATAATATGCGTTGATATTTGCGGTGCGGAGGATTTGTGTGAATACATAAATACATTTGTTTTACGTCTGCAAAAAAGGCAATACAAAACATGCGAACATTCAAAATAATGTGAAAAATATCAGTCTGTAGATTACAGCCAGTATGCAAGATATCATTTAGTGACAGGCCGGTGTCAGTCTTGGCACTGCCATCTAAAACGGGACGAACTTTAGTGGTCGACTTATCGTCACGCACTACTGGATGATGCGGCAAATAAAAACCTGGAGATTCACATGATTCAGGCGAGGTACGAGAAAGAATACCATTGTTTAAATATTCAAGAATAATGTTATCGTACTTATTTTTAAGATCTGGATCCTTAGCGAACTTCTTTTCAAGAAGTAAAAAGCGTTTTTTGGCGGTTGTATATGAATTGCCTAAATTGTGGGGGTCATCCTTAAATGGGAGATCAACAGAATAACTGCCGTCGGTATTGCGAACAGTTGTTGTGGCATAAATATTTTCACATTGTTGCTCGTCAGGACTTAAAAACTTACGCGAGGGTATCTCCTCGACTGCCCAAAATTTTTCGACAATCTGATGTAGCGGGTCAGAACTAAAAGCACACAGTGTGCGAGTAGCGAGTGGCGGGAAAACAATAGGAGCATCACCCATAATTAGGTAACCTAAGGTCGTTTCAAAGGCGGAGGGCGTTTGATCATTTACGGCTTTTATTTTATCATGCAATAATATTTCACAGTAAAGTTTAACACCTAAAAGTACGTCTATAGGTCCAGGATGTGAAAACTCGTCATCAGCGAGTGGAAATTTATCAACAAAATCTATAGCTGACCTATCAACCAATGAGTCGGGCAGCAGTGACGCAATCTGGTTTACTATCATGGGCTTTATAGAATATTCACACTTACTATCAAAACGAGAAGTGAACTTCAGTGCGGTGATACCTATAATTTTTTGTGTAGCTCCTCCTATACCCTGAACTTCCGTATAGCGAGTTTGTTTATGAATGGGAAGCGATAAGCGCTTACAACAATCTTCAGAAATATAATCACTCTGAGAGCCTGGATCCACAAGACATCTCAAGTAGTGAGTCTGATTATAACAATCAATAACCTTTACTTTAGCGGTTCCTAATAAAGTAGTTGTTTGGGAGCGATTAGCATGATCGTACGAAACTGTACAAACAGATGCATTCCTTTCAAATGGATGCAGTGAATTGATAGCGGCGCGGGAAGGAGTCATATTAGATAACTCGACGGCATGACTGCTCGACGCACTGCGAGCGGAGCCATGAGAGGTAGCGGGAATCGTAGTGCGGTCTGACACCACCTCTGCACTCATATTACAGTGGCTTGACTTAACATTTGCATTGAAATGCAATAATGAGTGGTGTCGCATAGAACAATGAGAACAATTATGTTTGGAGGTACAAGAAAAAGTTTTATGGTTGACACTTAAGCAGTTGTTACAGAAATTATTATTTTTGATATAAATATAACGGTCGTGCGGAGTTAACTTCATAAAAGAAGGGCATGAATATAAATGTTCGTGTTGTTTATTATTTTTACACAAATCACAATTATCGCTGTTATTTGAACCCGACCCTGAGTCCATATTCACAAAAGATTTTGTGTACGGTGAAGAGTTAGGTTTATTGTGTTGTTTGTATGGCTGAGAATAATTAGCAGCTGATTTGTTATTATTATTCATAGAACGAGATAAAACTTTACTTTGCTCCTTAATAAATTCAGTAAGGTTATAATAAGTAGGTATTTTTTCTTTCCGATATGATAATTCAAATAATTTAATTGTATTTGTATCTAACTTCTGAAGGGCTAAATGCAAGAAAATAAAATCGGTTAAATCACTAAGCTTCAATTGTTTAAGCGCTTCGACGGAAGAGTCAAAGTTATTAATGAATGAATCTAAACCTATTGAGCTTGTGTTAGTTAGCGGTTTGAATTGTAACAACTGATTAAGGTACGCGCAGGCGAGCGAGCGAGGGTCGTCATACTTTTGCACGAGCGCATCCCAAATAACAATATAATTTTCAGCGGTGGGAGCCAGCCCAGCGCATACACACGACGCCTGCCCGGTCAATTTACCTACCAAGTAAAATACTCTCTCAGTATCAGTAAGCGATTCGTTATCATGAATCATAGTTTTAAATTGATTATAAAATAAGGGCCAATTCTTGATGTCTCCATTGAATGACATCAAGTCAATGGGTGGAAGACGACGCTTGCAATTCGTAAAAGTTTGCGGTGGTGAATGAGAATTATTGTCATTACATTTCTCAATATCGAATAAAACTAGTTTTATATATGAGTACATTTCTTCAAAAGAAGTCCATGAATCGTAATCTATACCTGATTGCGGGTTTAACTGTAAATTTAGCATATTGTACGAATCCAAAATGTCCTGATAATCATTACGTAATTTCTCGATATTTGAAGCATTTGCACAAAACACCTTATAATTTTGTGGATTCTGTTCGGCTTTTTGTGCGAGTTGAAAAATGTTCTCTAAACGTTTATAAATAACATCTCGTTTGACTATATATAAAGTTAGCTGATTTTGATTTGTATTAACAGTTTCTTCTACAAAAGGCTCACTTTCTCTTCTCTTAGATTTGCCCATTGTAGTTATGTTGAAAATAAATGTATGGATTACAAATAATTATTTGTAGCGAGTAAATAAAATAACGGGTAATAATTGATTAAAGTTTGTAGCGAGTAAATAAGATAGCGGGTAATTATTAAATTTGTGATCGTTTTTAACAAGTATTGGCGGTTGTCAAAAGATTAAACTGGCGGTTATTGAAAATAAAAATAATGGAGGTTATTTAAAGTAAAAATAATGGCGGGTAGCGAACACTGAGACGCTGAGCCCGTGATCGAGTTAGCGGGAATGTTAACTGAACAACGAACGAGTAATGGAATGTGAAGATGTATTCAATATAGAAATACCTACATCACAAACATAAAACAATTAGAAATAATCACGATATGTTGTACTACACAAATGCGGTGCGAATATAAAAATAAAAACAGTTGCCAATGCGGTAAAATATTAAAATTAATTGACAAAATGTTTAATTTGCGTATCACAACGAACGCGTATTATTTCTTGCGGTTTGTATATAAATAATTTATAAGGAAGTACGTATTAAATTAACGTGATCTACAATTTGGAATTTGGGTCGAAGTGACCAAAATATATGGTGGCGCCTATACCACCAATATTTGGGTGCGGGTGAATAAATATAAGTACTTAATGGTTTCGACAACCTCTAGGCCAGGTTATATGAGTGGACTGTATTTAGGTGGTTTAATAAAGATAATTAAAAATGGCAGCACTTGCAAAATACCTTCTTCAAAAATGGACGACGAAATCAGGTTAAGGCACTGAGGAAATTGGCAGGAAAACATGCACACTTACCTAAGCCGCCAACCACGTTCATCAATAGTCCTGTTCCCTGGTACTTCACAAGTAGCTGGTAGTAGATCACAAATAATAGCACAAAATCACACGAGCGTCCGTCTCAGCGAAGACACAAAAACAGAAGAGAAAACAGTTTTTGACTGCACCGTTTAGCGGCCGATGCAGTGAGACGGCACTATATAAAAGTGTACATGTCGGAAAAGGATGGGAGAAGATAGGATAAGGCATTTTGCTAAGTGCGTAGACTACCCTATTTAGAATTAATAAATATTGTTAAGTTCGAAATCCACCACTATCTATCTTCAGTTTTGGCGTATCGGAGATAGAAAACATCTTTTGTCTCTGATTTTGCTGTCCAGAGAAACAAAGACAGAAGTTGTTTTCTATCTCCGATATGCCAAAACTGAGGATAGATAGGTTATTAGGACCGGCCGTAAGACTCAAACGGAAAAGTCAAGCGAACTAAGTGTGTATCTTAGTCTTTCAATAAGTTTATCACCACCGATTGTTTCAATCTTTAAACAGGATATGGTTAATTATCATCATGTTTTTAGATGATGCGAATTTCAAATTATAACATTTAAAATGAGTGTCTATAGTCATAATTTGTAATGTTAAAATATACTTTTAGGGCTCTGTAGTCAACAAAGAACGGTTACAACTTCATCGTCAAAACTCTCGACTCATATCTGTTTGTCTCGTCTGTTCGTATATCAATGATTTAAGTTTATTGAGTGTGAATTATCGTAGAACAAATACTGGTTATCACTTTTACTTTTATTACTGGTAGGATACATTGAGAGCGTGATAAAACATGAGAAACGTACGCTTTGCCTACTTAGCTTACAGTATTATAGCGAAAATGAAAACAAAAACAACCAGGAATAAACTCATCATCAGTAATCATTAAGTCCATATAAAATATTAATAGTCATAAGATTTTTTTTCTCCTTTCCACACATGCAAATTGGCGCTGACTATTGATAATGTAAAATTAACGGCCGGTCCTAATAACCTATCTATCTTCAGTTTTGGCATATCGGAGATAGAAAACAACTTCTGCCTTTGTTTCTCTGGACGGCAAAATCAGAGGTAGAAACTGTTTCCTATCTCCGAAATGTCAAAACTGGTGATAGATAGATTATTGGGACCGGCCATAAAAGAATATCGGCTAAACATTTCAAAACCAAGTGTCGGTACGTCACCTAATAATGACAGTGACCCGTTCCACAGCCGTGAACCTGACGCGGTGGTCGTGGTGGTGGAACTGGTCGCGGATGAGGTTGCAGAACACGTCGGCGCCGCCCGCCAGCGTCACGCAGTGCAGCAGCACCGGCACGGCCACAGAGCAGATGTGCGAGTGACAAGCGTTGCACACGTTCCAGAGGCTGGGAGGGTAATACTCGTACACTGATTATATTAGACGGGCTCTACAGATGTGGAGAATTCATATGTACAGCTTCAATACTAAAGTTTTTTAAAAAGTTGAGACTATTTATCAATAAGACCATAGATTTAATATTCTGCTGTTAGATTGGCAATGAAAAGAGACAGAATATAATGCAGCTATATGATAGAACGAGATAGATCACAAGGCCGTTCACGTACACGTTAAGAATCCGTAGTGTTTTTCTGAGTTCTGACGTCTGTCACGTGTTACACAATATTCCCTTTAGTTTTACTAGTTTCATTTTCATTATTGTAAAAAAGTGTCGAGTTGATGTATTTTCATTATGGTTACATGTTCAGTACCTGGAAGTAACTCATCTAAAAAAGGGAACCAACATAATTGTACATTTCACACGTCAACACACCATCGCGACTATCAGCAGCAAAATGCAATGTTTCAGAGCTTTGACTAAAATTTTGTATACTAATTGATAGGGCATTTCATCAGAGCAACGATTTAAATTCATATGAATTCAATTAAAAATAATATCAAATGCGTGAATTTCAGTAATTACTAACGTCACTTTTGTATTTTACTGATTGACGTTGTCGATGATATCTTATCGACATTTCATTAGCTGACATATTTCACATTGTAAACCGCATACAGCCTAAATTATTGAAATACGATTCATATGATTTTAACTGATTTTAACCATTAGTGAAACATTAAATATATGTATATTTAGTATACGTTTGTAATGTGTAATTGAAAAATAAATATCAGTTTTATTTCAACTTTGGCGATCGCGATCGCAAAATGAGGCAAAATTGTTAAATACTGGCAAGTAAAGCCTACGAGACTTTTTACAATAAATTGATTTTGTTCGGGGATAAGTAATTATAAAATAAAAAAAACATATCTAGGTATTTACTTGCCGTTTTTTTTTGGCGTTCTTTTAATAATACTAAAAAATAAGTCACCTGCGTCAACGTAAACTGTGTCGATGGAATCGATATCGAAAGCAAGCAGACAATGCAGTACCTGCACTATTTATCTCACGCACATGCTCACTTTATGCACACTAGCGTAACCTAGTTTAGGTCTCGTTTTTAGGATTCAATTGCCAATCTATCATCTATATTAAATCTATGAATAAGACATACTTTTAAAGAGTTGACAAAAAAGATTGTCACATAGACTTTGGCAGTACGAAGGTGTAACGTCACGTCACCATATTTGATTTCTTCTCTTTTACAAATTTAAGAATTGATAAATTTTAGCATTTATTCAAGTATGTGCTTTCTGTGCATTCAAATAAAGTATAATTGGCTCTTGTTGAATTTCCTTATAATAAATTGAGAATCCAAATTAATAACTTTCTG
This sequence comes from Anania crocealis, assembly GCA_949315895.1. NCBI lineage: Eukaryota > Metazoa > Arthropoda > Insecta > Lepidoptera > Crambidae > Anania > Anania crocealis. Next base: position 3,730,411 of record OX438869.1, on the reverse strand, counting down.
CAGCAGACAACTTATTGCATAAATAAAAGGCAACACAGGACTATTATCCTTACGACAGTATTTTTTGTCTTAAAGGGAAGGCGTGTAAGTGAGCTAGGAAGAATATACTCGTACTGATTTCAACCTTCATAATGGCTATCACTAGAGTTATTTGATTCGGGGTTTATAATATCATGTAGTTGATCATATTTATTATGAGTTTCTGACCAAAATATCGACTCTAATAAAGAAGTTTTAGAACCATGTTCAACGTACTTAAATTTCACTAAAATTAAATTTTTGTCCTATTTATCCTTGCGAAACACATTTAATATTCTACCTTACTTTGTTCTAATTCATATTCATCATCATAAAACACTCAACTCGTGTATCCTCATAAACTTACTTATCAATAAGCAGGTTCTCCTGACACCAAATCAAGAAGCCTCTGTGGTCGGCCAAAGCGTCAGCATTGAGTACCAGAACTTGCAAACATTGGAGCAAATGGTACAGCACGTCGGGACGCGAGGTACTCTTGAGTTCCTGTAAACATATCACATGTAAAAATCATATCAGAATAGTTAGAGTTCTTTATGGGCTGATACTCGTATTAACTACTACTAATATTATTTTAAGATATGCCACACTGGGCCACACAGCGCCATCTAGTCCCAAATTAAGTTACTATTAAGTACCCTGTCGTATGGGGTACTAGACAACCGATAAACTTACTTATATATATTTTTTTTGTAAATACATACTTATAATACACAGAAAACACCTAGACCAGTACAAACGGACATGTTTATGCACACAAATATTTGTACTGTGCGGGGATCGAACCCGCGACTAGGGTTTGAATATCGAAATATCGAATATCGAAAATATCGAAATATCGGGGCTAAATTGATAAATCGAAATATCGATTTTATTTTTGACAATATCGAGATTTTCGATATTGACGGCATTTTGTGCAAAAAAATTCGATACAAATTGTGGAATTTCTCCGCAATTGGCAACACCGGCTCGGCACGGCGCAGCAAAAATGACCATATATGGTAATAATGCGAATCGTCGTAACTGATTGGCTCCCTAGGCTAGACGCCAGTGCAGGGACGCGATCACGCGATTAAGTTGCTTGTTGCTTCGCCGCTTGCTCGCCAGTTTGCTTCATTTTGTGCTGTTAATTAAAATTTAACTAATCTTCAAGTACACAACATATTTGAGTTGTGAGTATTTCAATGTTATTTGAATTTAATTAATAGGCATGTACCTAACCTACTTAAATATTAAACATTTTAGTGGGTTAAAGGTACAGTTATTCCATATTAAAGTTTATAATTTTTTAAGTTTTTAAGTGTGTTAAATGCATTTTATGGTTGTGTTTGTTATCATGTCTGTGTTCTTTGCCTTGCTGTCTGGTATGGGTGTAATGATAGTGTTGCCCAAAAAAATGCGGAAAACGCCATAAGCTAGTTTTCGCTTCTTTATAATAAGCTTTATTCTATTTCCTATAATTATTAGACCATGCGAATAATAACCAGTGCTTTTACAACACACGCAGTTGCTTTAATTGTGTTTCGAATGCAAACTAAAGAAGAGAAGTATGTCTGAGATATGCCGCGCAGTAATTCCGCGCAAACATTTTTAAGCTTTAACTAATAGTAGCCCGGCATACTTGTGTTTAGCCAATTTCTCGTGCGTGTTACTGTCGCTCTATGTTTGGATATACCTACCATGTACCATATCGTATTATTACACTGCAATGGGTAACGTTTTATTAAAAATCAAATTTAAGAAAAAACTAACATTTTATTAGATATCTCTATTTTGTCTCTCTAAACTTATCGAGACTTCTTTTTGACCTTTTTAATTATTTCACAATATTTAATAAAATCTTGATATAATAATTGATTTTATTATCTAATATAGATAACACTACAATATAATTAATAGCGCATGCGTTTAATTATATTCACTTTATGATATGTTGTGAATGTATATATTAATCATTTAGGTTTTTTCTTGTAGGGGAAAATGGAGGAGCCTGTAAAATCTAATTACGCAGATCACAAAAAGCTTTCACAAACTAAAACATCAGTTTGGTATTATTTTTTAAAGTCAACGGATAATCAGACCGCCAAATGTAAAATATGCAACAAAATAATTAAAACCATGGGAAGTACGACTACTGGACTTCACACTCATCTAAAAGCAGCTCACTCAATTGACTTAAAACGTATTGCTGATTCTTTGCCTGAAGCCGCATCAACATCCAGTACTTCGTCGATTTCCACCAGTTCCAGTCCCGCAAATCAATGTTCTTCTAATGCAGGAAAAAAAAGAAAGCTAACAGATTACTTTTCAAGTTCTAACAGCTTAGAGGAAACTCTTTCCCGTCTGACAGCCTTAGATGGACTTCCTTTTCGAGTTTTCGAAAATTCAGAGGACCAAAGACGTATTATGGCTCAGTGTGGATATAAGCTTCCTAAATCATCTAATTCTATAAAAAATATAGTGCACGCACATAGCCAGGCAGTCAAGGAGTCTTTGATCAATAAACTACGCAAGATGAAAACCGAAGGTATTAAATTTTCATTAACATTAGACGAGTGGACAAGTTCCAGCAATAGACGATTTATGAATATAAACATTCATTATAGCCAAAGTCCGTCCCCTGGAACTTTTGTTAATAACTTTGAAAATCTTGGTCTTGTAAGAATAGTGGGTAGCATGCCAGCCGATGTTTGCTTAAAACTAATTAACGAAAGGTTGTCAGACTTTGGCTTAAAACTTAATGATGACGTAGTCTGCTTGACTACTGATGGAGCAAGTGTCATGAATGCTGTAGGGCGTCAAGCATCGCTGTATCATCAAAAATGTCTAGCTCACGGGATTCAATTATCTGTATTGGATGTCCTGTATAAGAAAAAATATACCCCACCAAAACAATTATTGGACAACGACAGCGACGAAGACTTGGATGAAAGTGACTCTTTTCAGTTATCTCTAAGAAGTAATAATCAAAATGATGAGTTCATTTTCCAGGATTTGATTACAAAGGTCCGCAATATAGTAAAAATTTTTCGCAAGTCACCGACTAAAAATGATGCTATCCTACAGAAACATGTGCAGGAAGAGATTGGTAAAGAACTAAATTTAATTCTTGACTGCCGAACCCGATGGAGTAGCTTAGCTGACATGTTAAAACGATTTGTGGAATTAAAAAGTCCTATTCGGAAGGCGCTTATCGACTTGAAAACAAACCTGGATGTCACTGAAGAAGAGTTTGAAAGGATGCAAATTCTAAGTAGTTTGTTAGAGGTTCTTAAAGCTACTGTTGAAGAATTATGTAAAAGAAATTGTAATTTAATTATTGCTGATTCCGCTATAAAATTTATGCTGGAGAAAATTGATGCTATGTCAGGGGAGGTAAGCGTAGCATATGATCTTGCTAAGGCTTTGAAACGCCGCATAAATGAACGTCGATTATTAATAGCTGGAACACTGAAATACTTACATAATCCAGATGCATTTTTTCAGTCCTCCGATTATTCCGAGATATTTTCTAAACCTAACCCTGAAGAAATTAGACAACATGTCATGGACTTGTGCCAGCTTGGGGGAACTTCTGATTTGCTTAACAGTTCTCCGCAACACAAGCAAATAACCGATTTAGAAAGCCAGCCCCCGTTTGAGGTTTCGTTAAAAAAACAACTTCAGTTAGCAATAGAAGAAACTATTTGCGTCAAGGGTAACCCAAGTGAGAATAACCCTGATGTTGAAACTATGATAAAAATAGAGATGGCACTTTACGAAAATGGAGGCCTCAAAGGGAAATATCTTCAAAGAGCTTATGATAGGTTGATAACTATTCCACCAACCAGCGTGGAATCGGAGAGAGTTTTCTCTTCTGCAGGTTACTTATGTAATCACCTACGAAGCAGATTGAGTGATGACACAATTAATACACTGTCTTTTTTAAGGTCACACTATTTAAATAAACAAAAATAACTTGCCTTGCCTTTGTTTGAGCCAGAAAACTGTATTTCTGTTTTATTAGTCTAATCATTTTTAATAATTGATCTCAATGTTGATGATAGTTGTGTTGATTTATGATTTATTTTTTAATGAATGAAGTAAAAGTTATTTTATTTTTGATTGATAAGTATTTAAAAATGTTTTTTTTGTTTTGCTGAGAAAGATATGGTTTAAGTTTATTTTTCTTGTTTTAATAATATTGTTGTTGTAAGTCGGAAGCGAAATGAGAAGAGTCATGGTTGTTTAATGATAAAAATATGGTATAAAACAAATATTGTTAGGCCAAATAATTTTAAATAAACAATATTATAAAAAAAAAATTTTTGTTTTATGGCGTTTATCGAAAATATCGAAAATATCGAAAGTTCGATATTGGCAAATCTTCAATATCGGAAATATCGAAATTGATAAAAGTGCCCGATATTGCGACCCCTACCCGCGACCCATGGCTCAGAAGCAGCGTTTACTACCGCTGATCCAAATGGTCGTCAAAGTTAACTAGTATAATAAACCCAACTAGGTTTCAGAAGGTGTCTGATATGATAATGTGATTGAGTTTTCATTATGTTGTGGCAACACCGATTAACCACATAGGCAACACTGCCATAGACACGCACTGGAGGCGTCACATATGAATAAGGCTGCGAATACAGACAGATTTCATCTAAATTACTTGTGTCTCATTGCTAATATTTATGAATCATATCGAACAGAAGGCAAACCATAAAAACAAAAATCGGCCAAGTGCGAGTCGGACTCGCGCACGAAGGGCTACCATTAAATAGGTAAACAACAGTAGGTATCTACATTAATTTAGTTTATGTTGTGCCTACCTGTTACCATTTATTGACATCGAGCAAAAAAGGGCAAAAAAGTCGCGTTTGTTGTATGGGAGCTCTTAAATATTTATTTTATTTTGTTTTTAGTATTTGTTGTTATTGCGGTAACAGAAATACATAACTTGTGAAAATTTCAACTGTCTAGCTAACGCGGCTCTTGCGATACAGCCTGGTGACAGAGCGTCGGACAGACGGACAGACAGACAGACGGACAGACAGCGAAGTCTTAGTAATAGGGTCCCGCTTTCACCCTTTGGGTACGGAACCCTAAAAATAACTTCACAATGTCTTAAAAGGTTGTTGCTAAGTCAAAAATTTACATCAAGATGATACAAATGGTGTCATGTGGTGCCGTCACATCAAAAACAATAGCATGAGCCCTTTTTCTTCCTTTGGATATCGTAAGAGGCGACTTAGGGAGTACCGGTAAGAGAAGACGGGCATCAGCGCCTTCCCCTACCATTGACCAAAGTGCAATCGCCAACCCGCCAGCCAAGAGTGGGGATCATGGCAAATTCGGCCTTTTGAATAGGCCTGTATTCAGCAGAGGAGCTGATATCGGCAGGTAATGATTAATCTATACTAATATTATAAAGCTGCAGAGTTTGTTTGTTTGCTTGTTTGTCTGTTTGAACGCGCTAATCTCAGGAAGTACTGGTCCGATTTGAAAAAATATTTTTGTGTTGGATAGTTCATTTATCGAGGAAGGCTTTAGGCTATATAACAACACGCTGTGAATAGGAGCGAAGCATGAGTGAAAAAATGTTGCAAAAATAATCGCGATCATAATAACGGAAATTGACGCGGACGGAGTCGCGGGGAACAGCTAGTGAATAATATACATTTATTTCTGATGGTGCTGTTTTCCAGCACACACAGACGCGAGGAAAACAAACATTTACAAATTCGGTCACACCTGACTCTCTTGCAAAAAGACGCAATGGGGACTACCGTTTCTTTGCTCACCAGTTGGCGCCACTGTAGACTGAGGTCCGGAGGTATAGTTGTTTAAGGCGATTGGCGCCGAAACAAATTGTTATATCTTGAATCTAATTAAGGTTATATTGTTTATAAATAACTATCTAGATACCAACAAACTAACTTCTGAAATAGTTGCTCTTGAGGCCGCCTATTTTTGCGCTTTTTCTTAATTCCGCTTTTAAAGCGTTCACATTAATCGCCAAATAATCCATATTTGCGATATTTTACGAAGGAAATCACTTTCCAGCAGGTAAATTAAAGAAATTATAATTTATGCAACAAATTCCTCTAAAACCAGTGAAAAGTGAATAATATTGGACCTCACGCGACACAAACGTCTCTAGTGGCAAATTCACTAGCGATAGCCCCCATTGATACAGTGGAGTCGCTAACATAGAGGCAAAACGATTTCTTACCTGAAGCAGCTGATGTATGTACTGTAACTCCTGCGGCAGCTCCTCGATGCAGAAGTGGAACTTGCCAGCCGAGGTCGGCCAGAAGTTGGTCATGTCCTCTTCTACTGAATCCTGCATACCCTCGTTTTCGCCCAGTAGATTTGGAGTCGATACCTTTTGAAAATAAAATTTAAAATCCCTTCAATCTTTCGATTGTTTAATCGTAACTTCATTGTCTTCTGTCTGAGGTACCTCAGTGTTTGTACTCACAGATTGTGATAATAATGATGGTGATGAATTCAAACAACATGGCGTTTCTACAGCAGGTAGATTAATTGTATGTGTGTAAGTCACATGCACCCTGCAAGGGTATAGCAAAATATTATATAATTTTAAATTCAATTTAATTATACTTAGGGCTACGTAAAATTATTAAGTTTAAATCTAGTTACATTATGATTTTATTATACTTAAACTCATTTTAATATACATGCATTAACTTATTTATATTTCAATTATATTATTGTATTTTCATTCCTCCACGGCTGAGCATAGGTCACCTCCACAACGATCGATGCAATAAAACACTGCGACAGAAGGCAGTCCGTTTAATCTACTTGTAACAATCACTACCCGTTAAAGTTTAAGTAGATTCGTAGTTTATACCATGTACCCCCAATTTTTTATGAGTTTCCGATATGTCAGCACTATTGCATTGCAAGTACCATGATCACTGTAAGCTCTTGTTCTTACGTTCATAAAAAGATACATTGTAGAAATCTCGAGCAACCAACTTACAACGGGTGTAAAAAAATCAAACGCAGATCCGAAAACCACGTATTGTCCCCATCACTAGGATCATTTTTTTTTACTTCAGGATCATTTCTGGGAAACAGCTGGTTCCGAAGATATTGAGAATCAAAGTCACAATTTTGTTTTCCATTTTATTACAAAAACTGTTGCCAAAGGTTATTTAAAACCTTTGCCAAAGGTTATTTAAAAACTTTTCTTCTTACAAACATAGTGTTTTTTTTTTATTATTTCGTTCATAATAAGGCTTTTTTAATTACAATACGCAATATACGGCTCGGCTCGGACGAACTTTGAACTTAGCAGCCATCTCCAGCGCAGCGGTCCACGCTCCGGCTGCTATACATTGCGCACCATGTTTTTAATATTTTTTGAGTTCAAAAAATAAAAATAATTTCCCAGTTACAATATTTTGTAACATGACTTGGTTTGCTTTACAGATTGCGTAGCTTTAGGATCTGCGTTTAGTTTTTTTACGTACCCTGTTACGCACCCTGTATAATAGACAATTTTGTTTACTCACATCAGCGGTGGCAGTAGCGACATCTGTGTCCGTTAGCGTGATAGTGTGCGCCGTCGCCATCGTGGGCTGGTCGGCCGGCGGCAGCGCTGCGGCCATGTCCAGCTGTTCCGTTATCGTCTCCACGGTCGCTGTCATTATCTGCGCACACATAAACCGAACTCACGTACTTTTATGATCGAATTACAAATTATCAATCTATGCCAACTGAATTCACAAACTAATTTTAGTTAGTATTTACCTGGTTACCTGACGACGAAGTTTTGAAGGGATGGAGATAATGAAATCAAGATTTCTACCACAAATTCATGACGCATGCAACTAAATGTGCCGAAATATCAAAACGGGTCATAGTAGAAATCTTGATCTCATTCATTCTATAATATAGTATTTGTTAAGTTATAAGAAAATTTAGCACTAACCGCTAAAAAATTGAAACACGTGGCCTACAGGGCTACATTTTTGTCTAAATTATTTGTTGGTAAATTTCCACGCTCTAAGTTTCTCTACATTTTTAAGCTAAGTGCTTTTCATAAACATCGTCAGCTTCGAATCCTTCGCGGTACGTGACGAGCAAACTTTGGCAATGTCGGTTGAAGTTGACCGACGTCTTCCGAGACACGAGTCGCCCTACAATTATCCTAATGGGTTGACGATTTTACCATGGCCTGGTTTTTTTAGTTCTATAGTAAGGCGAAAACAAGATTTCTAGCTCAAGAGGTGGCATATTCATACCAATATTATAACTGCTGAAGTAAAAGTGTCTCTATCATCTTTTCACATCTCAACCGCTGCACCGAGTCATATAACATTTGGAATACTAAAAGATAAAATTAATCGCGGGGAATGGATTAAGAAAGTCTTAACCCCAGAGAGCATTCTTTAAGATGGATGAAAAGGTGAATGGTGGTTTTTATAAGAAAACAACATATTCATAGACACAGAAAAATTAAAACAAAGAAAGTTTATGTCATTTGAGCATTCATTAAGATATTATTGTCAAAAATTTAATAATTGCCAATTGGATAATATTACGAACTAATTTATAAAAAAATGTAACCCTGCTATCGAAGCCTATATTTTTAAACTTTTATGTTACATGTTAAAGTGTGATTGCTTGCTAAACAATCTTACTGTAAGATTCTTACACTATATTCATATCATAAATATATATTCATTTTCTTTATACTTTAAACTAAAACGTATTATTATATCATCATTATTTTCTACATACTATATAATACTATGCTTCAATAATATTTTGCTAATGCCAAATATTACTGTGAGAGATGGGCTATCTACCTATATATTCGCTTGTACAAGTCTACTTAATCTACTTTTCTACTATGAGCAGCATCGGCTATGATAGGTTTTGTAGAGCATTGTCTCTGTCTTTCGTTTTACGCTATCTCGTTTAGCAGTATGTTGTTATACGAACGAATGACAGAAACGATGACCAACAAAATAGAATTTGGCTGAAAGTTTACTAACCTGATTATTATAACCAATATTTTCAAATTTTTTGATTGATTAGCATTAGATTCAAGAATATTAGACAGAAATTTTATTTTTAGTAGCTTGTTGTCTACATTTTATTACCATATAAGCTTTTCTATACTGCCTAAAGGTATTTTATACTGGCAAAACAAAACAGACAGCATTTTCTTCTCTCCGCCATTGGCCAAACTGCGATCTCTAACTTGCCTACCAAACGAGGCAAAATACTACTCTTGGAGGCCTATCAATATCCTCAGTGGACTGATATGATGATGATGATGATGATAAATGTTTTTCTGACGGGGTTTGATTATATTCTCTCCAGTTGCATGGGGCCGTCTAAACCAGCGATGGGATAAGGAGGTCCGCCTAGATACGCATCTTCGCGTGGCACCTTTACTAGCAGGCGTGATCCCGGCAGTGTAGAATAAAGGCACCCAAAGACTAGTAATAAATCATCTTATATTGGACATATATTTTGGCGGATCTCTATCTGTGGTAAACTCATTAAAAAGTTATGCAAGGCTAACCACAAATGTAAACATGTATGCACGTATGCGCCACCAACAAATTTCTTCTTTATTGTTCGGTTGCAAATAAAATAAAGCATAACAAAAAACCGATCAAATATGAGATTGGCTCGCAGCAAGATGCCTAAGTTGAATGAAAGGACAGTGGTAGAATACCCTTATACCGCGAGTTTAACCCAAGTTTGATAAGTTTCTTTAATAAACTTAATAGTTTATTTATTTTAAAAATAAAACCATTCAAGCAACATAAATATTTATCAATAATTTAATGAAGTATGTATACACTATAGGAGTCGAAATCAAAAAAACAATTTACTACCAAAGCAACTTCTGACGATAAAATTTTGACTTTACAACGGCTTCATAGAGTGATTGCATCATTTATGACTATATCTATTTGTGTAATTCTCTTAAAACAATAAAAATGAAAGAGACCGCAGTAGCTTCTCGCATGTACACGTATTTTTACTTTAGTCACACACAACAATTGGTACCAGGCAACTACGAATAAAGTTGTCAACTCTACCTGATGCGCTCTCGCTTACACTCACGTTGATCTTCAACGCTCTATCTTGCTCGCTAGCTTGACACTCCAGCTAACTTACTTTAACGCGTGTGTGAGCATGCTATTTAGTGAAGCAAGGCCTATTAGCTCATAAGAATGTAATAACGTGCTATATCTTACCTTTTTTTTTTAATCTAAGCTTGTGAACTTGTTTTATTTTCGATTCCGACTCCAAAGCAAACATTAAACACTCAAATGCAGTCAAACAATCAAGTGAAGAAGCAAGGAAGTAAGAAAGAGATAGAACGGACATACTTGCGTGTCACCTGACGGTTTAGTCAGTGGGGGGTCCGTAGCGACGTCGCTTATAAGTGAGAGTTGCATGAAATGAACAAACTATACATCTATTATATAGATACGAATTACTCTAGTGAAAAGGATGGCCGACTCGGTGGCGGGCGGGCATCGGGTGATAATAATGCACGGACTGAATAAAATGTCATTTACCAAACAATCAGATGCCTAATGAATTAAGCATTTCAAAATTTTATAAAAATAATTTTCAAAGTTTGTTTAACAAGGCACGAGAAACGCGATGCCGTTTTCTGGAGAGCAAAAGGATTTTTAAGACAAATTTAATGACGAAATCAGTCAGAAAAACTATTGCATACGTCAAACGACGCTTTTATTAAAGTCCGCTTTTATATTTAAATTTAATCTAATAAAACGAAAATGTGTCCTTAGCTTACATTTACGTGGCAATTCTGCTCTATCAATAGGTTTTTGATCATATAATTTTTTAATATATGGTTTAAAATTATTGTGTTTAAAGAGATCTTTCTTAGATGGTAAAGTTATCTCATTTAGTCCGCACACCATTTCATTCACGGGCGTAAACAATTGTCTAAAAATTATGAAACTTTATTAATTAGATTAGTAATTTAAAAAATCCAATATTACGTAAAATTTTAAAATATACTTTTATTAATACCAATCTAAAATTTAACAAGGTTGAAATGATAGGATGGAAATCGTAAATTAAAGCAACATTTATCTACAACAAAGATGCTACAAGGACAAGTTTTTTTAGTAATAAATTTAATTGTGGCGTACACTGGGATTTGTCTATGAATTATCATTTCAAAAATGCTTTCTCCGAACACACTTTTAGGCCACAATACCACAATAAAAAGAAAACCCCATTTGAATATGGAACTAAGTTACATATTTTTTTTAAATTTGCAATCCCTCTTTAGTCTATGAGCGAATACTTCTTCCATAGACAAACCTTAGCGTTCACCAGCCAGCACATCGAGACCCGACATCCAGGACATACCGAGACTACGACAGAACATGACCAAGCGGCCGCCTCGTCTCCGCCAGCGAGCCGGCCCCCGCCGACCGGTAGGCCACGGGTTTGAAGACGAGTTGGTAACAAATATGAATCGTTTGAGGGAAATCTGTTCGTAGTGTTTCTTTGTAATTAACCCTTTTTTTATAACAATTAAACGTGCCATCGTTATACGCCTACAGATCCACATCGTTATACGCCTCTGTCCACAGATATAGGCCTACCCAATAACAGGAAACTTATTATAATCTATTAATAGTAGGCGAAACTAACCTTGGCAAAAAACTGATGTCAAAAGATTCCGTTGGTCAAATGTTCACTGACGTACCGTTCTATAGGCGAACAGTTCATGGGTCAAATATCTTTTGGGCGAAAAGTTAAAGGTTCAAAGATTCTGTTGGCCAAACGTTCATGGAGCAATCGACTGTTGGTGAACGGTTTCAGAATCCTACTTCTGTCCACAGATATAGGCCTACCCAATTTCAGGAAACTTATTATAATATTGTCATCCAGCTCTTTGCCAACATACAGCAAGCAAACATGAGGTAGAACATGAAGCAAACTTCATAAAGCTTCAGTCTTTTTTGTAATTGCCGTGATTATCCGTAGAATCATTTTCATAAGGTAGCTGCTGCCTTGTAAGATAAAGGCAAAGAAGTTGATTTAGAAATTATGTTTAATCATCTGAAGAGACGATATGAGCATTCAACAATTCATTTAAATATGATTTTCATTGTTTACGATCAATAAACATGCCTAATAAAATAATTTTCAATTTGATTATGTAAGTCTTTAATAAAAATAGGAACGTTCTAAGACATTCACAAGTGGAGATGACCCTAAGGGGTTTTGAGTTCGGGATTAATTGTGTAACTCACTCGTTTTTAGGAAAACAACTAATGTACTAAACATTTTCTTGTTTTTGTGGTCATTGGCCTCTACGATACGATCCAATGCCTAACAGATACTGCTAATTCTTGCACTTAGCTTGCTGATTCCATACGCATTTAATTGAAACACTGTTTCGTATACCACAGCGGTGGTCACGCACACCACCGATTTAAGAACACTTTAAACTACCCATCATTGCTGTAAAAACTTGAATTCAATGATGGAGTTCTTACCCCTGCAGTGCGATGATTATAGGCCGTTTACTTACTTTAAAATTGTACGTTTAATTACAGATACAATAGAAATTAATTGTCATATGGCTGATATGTGCCTAAGCAGACGACCGTAATTACAGTTACAATAAAAGTAATTGTCATATGACTCACATCTATGCCTAAACAGACGACCGGCTTAACAAACCAAAAAAATAACTGTCATATGGCTGATCTGTACCTAAGTAGACGACCGGCTCATTAGCGAACAGATGCCCCCCCCCCCCCCCCCCCGCTCCATCCAACCCGTCCCCCTCAACTACTGGGCAGCGGGCCACATAGCGGGCAGTGTATACGCACATGGGGCATCTGCGCCTAAATAGACGACTCAACAAATTAGCGAACAGATTTCCCCCCCAACCCGTCTCTCCCACCCCCCGGGCAGCGGGCCGCACAGTATAATACGCACATGGGGCATATGCACCAGAACACCGCCCACGGAACTCTTGTCCGGGCCCACGCCGTGCGCCAGCGACATGAGCGCGTCAACCGAAGTCGCCGGGGTGCCACCGGACTTGCTTCGTTCGTCTTCGGATTGGTTCTTCTTGTCCGACCACATGTCGTCCTGTAGCGGCTAGAATTGATAAAAAGAAACGTGATAACATCGCTTACGTTTTGATAAAAACGAAGGTGATAATATCAATTACGTTGTGATTTAGTTTTGTAATGTCCCAATATAGTAGGTTAAATGCGCCTAAAATGTCACGCAGGGGTAGATATAAATATTAGGACGCGTAAAAGCGCCCCCTAGGGCCTATTTGATTTTACTAATTTACATCTGATTTAGTATCCTAGAGTAAATAGCTATAAAAAGCTTGTTGTATAACATACCGAGATCACTGAGACCCGAGAAATTCGCTAATACTCAAATACATGGAGGGTTTTTAGTTAATCTAGTAACAATACAAGCTCTTAGACCCACATTAAATTAGTCTACAGACGCACAATTCACAATTTACATGAATATGTCTGTTTGTACTGGTCTGGGAGTTTTCTATGTACAACAAGTATACAGATTGTTACTATTTAAAACACTCGTATTTTGGAAATCAGAAACAACGAAGGTACCACAAACATCCAGACAAAACACTTTTTTTCTACATCGGGAATCGAACCCGAGACCTCGGAGCAGAGGCCACCCTGAAACCGGTGTGTACGCCACTCCACCACGGCGGTCGTCAATAGGTGTTGACATATGCATATACGAGTAAACGCTATGGTGAAGTCAGATATTTGATATCATCATTTATTTTTTCGTCGCTTACCTCGGGCGGCGGCTTGGGCCGGTCGGGCACGAGCGCGCGAACTAAAAGCACGGCGAGCTGGTGCCACAGCGCGGCCGCCTCGCAGTACGAACAAGCCCCCGCCGCTAGGCATGCGGCTACAAAAAAAATGTTTTCATCATTACTAAAAATAACAAGGTCATCGACGTAGCTCAATTACCAAAATGATGTCGCTTGCAGAACAAAAATCGATTTTCCTATCCTTAAGAGGACTCTAGAGGAATGTGCTGCCCCCAATTGATTTAATTTTAATACTTGTAAACAAAATCCATTCTCAAAAAACTAGAACCTTAGCATAAAGACTAAGCCCTTGGAAAAAATTGACCTGTAAAATGAACCAACGTGAATAACGCTTGGAAGGCTATATGTTACTATATCAGAAAATAACTCTGAGCACTATGCCGCCATTTCTGAGCGGTACATCATCACCTATATGCTAATTTTAAAAGGGTTGGACCCTTGGCTTTCGACCTCTGCGCTGGAAATATGTACGGCGTTTACGGGTAAAGTATCTGTCCGTGTATGTGTACAAAAGGAAGTACACAAATGCAGTACAATAATAAATGACCTATACTACTTCTGCAATCATCGGCGAATTAAAAATTTGCACTGACTTCCGGCACCACCACTTTAGTACGGCACTAGGTTTTTTGACATTTATTTTTAATCATCTATACACTATAACAAAGCCGTACATTAATAATTAGTAGTAATTCCACATTTGTACCTGAGAAATTCCATTCACTCACGTAGGTACAGCTCAGCTGTACCGCTTAGAAATGACGGCGGCATAGTGCTCAGAGTTATTTTCTGATATAGTAACAGCCTTCTTAGCGTTATTCACGTTGGTTCATTTCACAGGTAATTTTTTTCCAAGGGCTTGTAGTCTAATATTACCTCAGTATTTATTGAATCACTTTTAACTGCTTACTTATTATTCTGGCTTTCTTTCGTATTGGACATTATTGCTAGAAGCGGCGCTTTTGGCGTTAGTGACAAATTCGATTTTATAAACAACTAAATGAAAAGTTTACTGTGATTCAATAAATACTAGAGGTAATTTGCTAAGGTAATACTGTTCTAGTTTTTTAAGAATAGGTTTGGATGTAAAAAAAGATCAATTGGGGGCAGCACATAGCTCTAACGGGACAACCATGCGAAGGCTATATATTCAGGCTTCTGACATGACTTGATATTGCGAGTATTTAAACTTCAAGAATTTTAAAAATAAATGTTTTAGGCAGGCAGGACTCGACCCCGAATCTCCATGCATATCGGGCGCGGCGCCTCACTAATTTAGCCACCGAAACACTACGTCACAGGCGTCAACTTTTCAAGCACATTCTTATCGCTTAAAATTATATAAGTACTACATGTTTAAATACTGTTTTGTTTAATTGCAATTAAGTTGCTTAAATATCATAAAAAGTACTGTTTTTCTGTTTTTTAACGTTCGAAACACGACAATACCCATCCATCTCTTCCAGAAACACTTCTCACATAAATCCGGTCAGGCATCAAGTTCCTATGACCTTGATATCAAGAGAGAACCAAGGCTATGGCTATAAACGTTCTTGATTATCCCTTGTTTGACCACTACACTAATCGAGTCGACCATCTAACAACAGTGGATAGGAAAGAAAAATTCTGAAATGGCAATAATAGACTAGAAGTCGCAACTTAGTAGGGAGGGCGCATCTTTCCGGTGGACCGATTACCTAGTTAGGATTGCAGATAAATGTTGAATGCAAACAGTATAGTCACTCATTCGGAATGCTGAACCAATTAATTTAAACAACATGTCGAACTGTGGTATTCCTAAGGCTAATGATGGGAAAGATGATGACACTTGTGATGATGATGATAATGAAGATATCGTTATTATCTTCCATGGCAACCACTTCGACTCCTAATATCGGAGTCCATTAAACGGAAGCGGTCAGGTACGCAGGATATTTTAAGATGCGCAAGCGTACGCGCAAACGCAGGCGCACGCACTCTCCTCACCTCACCCTCCCTCTCTTGTTCAGTGGAACGGAGAAACCGCTACGACTGAAGAACAGTCGGGTGATGTGTCTGGCCGACGGCAGCTATATGCCCTATACCGTCGCCCTAGGCCATCCACCTTGCCTTGCTGTACCGCCAATTCCGCCAGTACCTTTTGCATATCTGCGTTGGGCTGCTTTCATCGCCGGACCAGACTTTATTTATTATTTATTTATTTATACGGTACACCAACAGCAATATATTATATATACTAATTTACTTTTAAGTATAAATTTATAATAGTTATGTTCTTATATATACGCCAATTATAGGTATACACATCTTTAGTGAGAACAATTAACATACAATATATATATTTATATAGAGTTATCTCACAATTTCTTTAGTATTAAAATTGAAACAAAACTTGAAACAATTTTTTAAACAAAATTCTAAATTATTTTATTAAAAATAGCTTCAGCAGTTTATCTTTTGTAACATGTAGTGAATCGTTAAAAATATCCAGTTCTGGTTGTTTTGTAGACAAGAAATTTACGGTTTCCACGGGAGGGGTCCGTGATGAGGATAGGGGTAGGCAATTTGGTATTGGGGATGGGAAAAGAAGGAATAGGATACCTCAGCAGTGGATTAGGAAAAATTAACATTGCTTTGGTAGCTAGGGTGCTTCGGGGTTGCTTACTCGTATATTCCAAGATCGGAGATAACGTTAAAAATTATGAAAATGATAATGATGTAATATTTTATAATAAAACCTTTAAACCTACCATGCTCAATAGTATTCATCTGGTTGAACTTCAACATGAGACGCAAAAGTTTCGTAGCCTCACTGCTAACTGTTTGGATGTTAATACGACGATTTTGTAACTCCATCTAAACAAATATGAAAATAAGGTACATTTTACTGTAGGTATAGTAAACAAACAAAGTGGTATGTTGGCAATTAAAATGGTTAAAGTTAAAATGGTTTTTATTGAAAACAAATTAGTTCAAATCGTTTATTGCATGCCACATTACATATCAGATATCTACACTGATATTATAAAGAGGAAAGATTTGTATGTTTGGGAATAATAAACTGAAACACTAATATTTTATTTAAAATAGGCGATTCCTACGCTGCCGTAGCCTCGGGCGCCCGGGCGGAGCGCTAGTATAAAAATTTATTTATTTATTTATTTATTAAGGTACACCAACAGCACACATATTAAAAAGTTACAGTAAAATTAATTATAAAAGGTTCATTCTGATATATGCGCCAGTAACAGGCGTAAACAACTTACTTAAAATTCTCGCTTACAAACAGACACACATTAAAAAACTGATAAAAATACAACTTTTAAATAATAAAAAAAGGAAAAAGTGATGATGCCTGCATCCTATGGTGGAAGAGGCAATTAAATATTTTAAATATGTTTTATTTTTAACCCCTCGGAAACCTGTCTGCAAAAATGTCTCAAAGACCCAGAGAAAATATCTGCATATATGATAATAAAATGCATATTTATACAAGTTTGTGATAACAGAGTTTTTAATGATAACAAAAAAACTTACTTGTTTCAGCAGGATGTCTAGCATCAGAATGCAGCAAGTCAAGTTTTGTGGTTTCATTGAATCGTCTTTCTCTTTCTTTTCCTTTTCCGTCCCATTCGGGGAGCCGGCATCTTTCTTAGTACCGTCTGCAAAATAGATGAATCAAATAATACATTTGCATGCGGTTGATTACTATGTGTCGTGTGGTTGCCACTGTTGCCAGCACGTGAGAAGAGTATCATTATCTTTTTTGTATCGTATGAAGCATCGTTTTCTCTCTATCAATGTTCAAACAGTGACCGCCAACTCACCTGCTAAACGTGGCTATAATAGCAAAATCTTACTTTTTGAGAGGCATGTATCTAGCAGGGACCGGAAAGCCCCTTTTAAAGAGTAACCCTATTAAAAACGAAAGCCTATTGAAAAGTTTACCCATGTGATAGGGTTACCCATGCGATAGGGTTACCCATTTGATAGGGTTACCCATGTGATAGGGTTACCCATGTGATAGGGTTACCTTTGATTTTGTTAGCTTATTAGTTCGGTAACCTTTTAAATAGACTTTAACTGCTTACCACAAATTATAGGTTGCCTAACAGTAAGCCTATTAAGGGGTTTTCAGTATTGGTAAGCGCTTACCTGAATTAATCGTATTGTTTGATTTAGCGTATCGTCGGGGTAAGCCCGTTGATAAGCTTACCTTTCGGATAGGGTAAAAACCCGAAGAAATACTCCTTTAAAGATAAGCAGTTCCGGTCCCTGGTGTCTAGCAGTGGACTGATAGGACTGATAGGTATGGCTAGTCATGATGACAAAATAATATTCACATGGTAATTCAATCGCTCGACCAACTTTTAATGGGTCATAGTAATTATTACTATGCAATATTAAAAACAAACTGCAAAACAAACTTTGGTCGGCAAACTGTATGCTAAAGTGATGATTGAAAGAGTAATGTTAGAAACAGATGACAGAATATGGGATGTACAAGCGGGATTTAGGAAGGGAATGGGATGTACGGATCAGGTTTTTTCCCTACGATGCATTACGGAAAGATATTTGGCAACAAACCAAAAAGTCTTTTGTGCATTCGTAGATTTGGAAAAGGCCTATGATAAAGTGGTGAGGAATGAGTTGTGGTCGGCATTAGCTGTGCATGGGGTGAGCAGTAAGCTGATACGGGCATTGAATTCCCTCTATAAGGATTCTAGTGCTTGTGTCAGGATAAACGGAGCGTACACTGATTGGTTTAATATCCAAAAGGGTGTTAGACAGGGATGTGTAGCGTCTCCGTGGCTGTTCAACCTTTTCATGGATAATTGTCTGACAGATCTGAAAGAGAGTGATTTTGGCCTAAGAATGAATGAGTTACGCGTCAAATGTCTTCTTTACGCCGATGATCAAGTATTACTTGCATCGACGGCTAAGGATTTGCAAGCGATGGTGACTATTATGAATGAAGCTTTGGAAAGAAAGGGAATGAAAGTGAACACAAAAAAAGACAAAATTTATGGTGTTTGAAAAGGAAGAGAGCATGACAGAAGTATGTATTCGGATTGGTGGTAATGAACTGGAGCAAGTGAATGAGTTTGTATACTTGGGGTCGGTGTTTACTAGGGACGGAAAGTATGAAAGTGATATTGAAAGGAGAGTAAATGCTGGTAACAGAGTGAATGGTGCGCTGCACGCCTTTGTGAATAGCCAGAAGATTTCTATGAAAGCTCGTCCGGCTGTGCATAGAGGGGTGTTGGTTCCAACACTCATGTACGGAAGTGAAAGTTGGGTATGGCAGAAAAAGCATGAAAGTAGAATAAATGCAGTAGAAATGAGAGCGCTAAGAAGTATGTTAGGAGTGAAATTGAGTGACAGGATAAGAAATAGTGTGATAAGAGAACGTTGTGGTGTGAAAGAAGATATTGTCACAAGGATTGAGAAAGGGATGCTTAGATGGTTTGGGCATGTAGAGAGGATGAATGAGAGAAGAATGACTAGACAATCTACAAGACGAGTGTGAAAGGGAACGTTGGAAGAGGAAGGCCTAGACGAACCTATCACGATCAAATCGGGGATGTTCTGTAGAAAGGTCAGGTCAAGAGTACTCTAAACCGACGAGCATGCATGAAAAGATTGATGAATGTGGAAAAAGCGAAAGATGTATGCCAGGATCGTAGTAAGTGGAAGGCCTTGGTCTCTGCCTACCCCGTTGGGAAGGAGGCGTGATAATATGTATGTATGTATGTAATATTAAAAACACTCTATGTATATTTGAAATTGTCATAGTCTCAGCGTGTTTTATTTTCCTTTCCACTAATTAACTCATTGAATCTCGTTCTGTACTACTCACTACTTAAATATTTTATTAATTTGGTACAAAAATATACTGATTTAAACTTTCATGGCCACTATCGTAAAAATGTACAGACAACAGCACGTCAACCTACCACAAAACGTCAAATTTTCTCAATTGATATTGATCTCTACTTGTTGGACTTAAAGTTGAAAATCAATTCAATTACCTTTAACTTTTTGAGTAGGTTGACCTGCCGTTGTTGGTACAATAACTATCATAAACGAAGGTTGTACCTGAAGGCGGCTTGAAAATCTTCTCCGGGAGATTGACAACGCAATGGCTGAATAGATCAAACAGTTGGGAGAGGGGTATCTTGACGTCCAAAAACGAAACTGTCTGAAAGAGAAAATGAAGTTACTTGCTTCTATTAGGATTTGATTAAAATTCATTCGTATTTTATTATTATAAACACAAAAAATTAAAATAAAAAAAAGAGCTGGGATTATACCAATTTATTTTAAACTACTATTTAGAGTTAATTTAATTTTCTTTACATCCGAACAGTTCTAGGTTTAGGGCAATTTAAATATTTGCTTGGGTCTAGGTGCGATGGGAAGTCCAATAACAAAAATAGGTACTTTACTTACTTTTAAAAGTTATTAATATCTGGATTCCAAAAATCAATGCCGTTTTAAAGAGCAGTCACCCATTTAAAAAAACGTAAATAAGATCAGGACACGAATCATATAAAATTACATAAAAAAACGGATATTATTTTATTGACCACTTACGACCAAAAAAAATGATTACCATTAAAAAACTAAACAACTTTGTTTGAATGTATCTAATGGTTGTTTAAATGAAATAATTTCTTTGTACCCTTGGCATACATACTTGTAACCAATCCAACACTGGTAGAACTGTGTCCGGCGTCGGTGCATCAGTGACTTTCAATACGGCGAAGTTATACAGCTTACGCTCGTCAATGCCGACCATATTTCCATCTGGTTCTAGAATTTTACCTAGAGGAATTTTCAGTTCGAGAAGTTCCTAGAAAGATACAAATTAAAATTATAGAATTCCAGTAAAGGACCCAGAACAGTACCTTGAGGTACTTCTACTTTATAAACTATCGTATAATATGTAAGTTGTTTTGGATGTTATTTTGATGAAATGAATTACCTTTTCTGGAACGTCAGTGCATATCGCTTCCATCCATGCTGGCATAATGTAATCCCAAATAGACTGAGTCACAATGCCGTAAGGAATCAGACAGTATAATCTGCAAGAAGAATTATTTCAATTAAAGTTACTAGCTGTAACGCAACCACTCTTCGTAGTTTTACAAGTTAATGATAATAATACATACAACAATAATGAAGTGAAAGTGAATGTTTTTGATGACCTCAGTGGCGGAGTGGCACACGCACTAGTTTTCACGGCGTCACTCATTCGAATGGGCAACAAGATACAAGTGGCGCGACATCGCGGTACATGTCGGGCGAAGTGTGGCAACGTCGCGTTAAGTCACCCAAAGTCTTCCGTGACACGAGTCGCTCGACATAGGTGTAGGGAGAATGCAGCTTAATAGACTATACCCGTTGAGCCCATCCTTCAAGTGGTGGACCTTAGAAGCCAGGTTATCCCAGTGGCCGGCCTGCCTCGTGTAGTGGGGCGGATGTGGCAGAAGGCACGACACCAGCACCGGCCTGTGCGTCCCGGCTATGCCCGGACCCGGTAGTAGACAAGCTTTATCTATTATCTATGATCCTAAATCACGGACATAAGCTACCCAGGCACAGACATAGTCGATTTTAAAATCAGTTAAAATCAGTTAAAATCAGTTTTATTTCTGCAAATAGGCCCCAGGAGGCGCTTTTACACGTCCTAATATTTAAACCTACCACTGCTTCGGGACAAGTCTGGGCTAGTTTAAGGCAAGTTTAAGCTTTTGCACCAGCATAAAAAGCATTTTCAAAACACTATACCTGTCAAGATCATCTTTGAGGTGGTGAGCATTTACACCAGCTCAGAAAGCACCTTCTTTCGAAACACTATACTTGTGAAAACCATCTTTCAAGTGGTGGTTGCTATGCTCCGGATTCAGTCGTAGACATGTTCGACCTATGATTCTAAGTCACTGTTGACATACACATACAGACTATACCTGTTAAGCCCATCCTTCAGGTGGTGGGCCTTAGAAGCCAGGTTGTCCCAGTGGCCGGCCTGCCGCGTGTAGTGCGGCGGGTGCGGCAGTAGGCACGACACGAGCACCGACCTGTGTGTCTCGGCTATGCTTCGTACCCAGCCGCAGACGTGCTCTATTTTAAGCTTCTCCACCGCTGTTGCTGTATCACCTGGACAAAAGTCTTCTTTATAAGGGAAGACGACGATCGGGTGCTGTTTGCTCAGAACAGATACAGCTCATCATATAGAAAGATAACTATTATTTCTTTCTTTCTTTATAAGAGGTACTCATATGTTTTTTATGAATATATATAACAGAATAACAGTCAGTTTTAAACTATAATATCGGCAAATATTCTTTAAATAATTTTGGATTTGAGTATATTTAATTTCTCTGGGTCTAGATGCTCTGATGATAACATCTTTATGTTACAAGGTTTAAACCTGTCTTTATATCTGGATTACAGACCAATGACAATCGCCTCTTTAGGAATGTATCTAAAAGATCGAGACACGAATCGCAATGCTTTGTCCAAAGGCCATAGCTCATAACTCATTAGCCAATAGGATTTCAAATGGTATAATATCAGTCAGAACTAAAAGTAACCTACCTAACTAAATATAATAATGTAATTGTGAAGATACAATGGGGCTGGCATATCTCTCATTGGATAAAATCCTCAAATTAAAATAACGAGAAAAAAAAACAAAGTAACAATAATGCAAGCGTTAAGTATGTGAAATATTATTGTTATCATAACACGGTACTTATGAATTTAGAACTTTAACGTTTAAGACAACTTTTCTGTTTAGATCATCCGTGAGAATAAAAAATTTGTTACAAAGAACACTCAAATCTAAAATAAATACGAGAAATGTACTCCTATACATATATACTTTGATCTATACGGTGCCAAAGAGTTATTTTTCTTGTTTTGTTGTGTTATCTATATAGTATACATATAAAAGAATCTATCTATCTATACAGGATGACTTTTTAATCACCTTCCTTTTATATAGGCGTTCAATATCGTATTTAGAGCCCATTTATGAAGAAAAAAATGTTGGTCGAGTTTTCACCCGAAAATATTTTTCGCAACATATTTTTTAATTTTTACGGTCTTAAGCCTGTATAAAGGTAAACCAACAACTTATGAATAGTATCACAATGAATGAATGAGATGCGCATCGTTTAAAAAAAGTGATGCAAGGAGGCCGTATCAATTTATTTTTATTTTTGGCGTACATTTTTAGGTGCTTTACCTTGACATGCTTGTACTAGGCTATACCAAAAGAAAAAATACGTCCTTTGATTTTTGTCTCGTAGATTGTTGTAAAATTTTGAAGGTGATAAAAATTTCATTCTGTATAATATAAAAGAAAGTAGTGTTAGTTACACCACTTATAACGGCCGGTCCTAATAACCTATCCATCTTAAGTTTTGGCATATCGGAGATTGAAAACAACTTTTGTCTTTGTTTCTCTGGACGCCAAAAACAGAGACAGAAGTTGTTTTCTATCTCCGATATGCCAAAACTAAAGATAGATAGATTATTGGGACCGGCCGTAAGTCGAGAACAGCTGGACCGATTTTATAACTTTACTGTTTTTGGAATTGCTTCGTCAGGAATATGACAATAAGTTTTAAAAACCTTGGAAATTAAAGGTAAAAAAAATGAATTTTTTGATATTTTCCCTATCACGTCATATTCGATGGCAATCACATTCAAGATGTCAAAATCAAATACCTACTATTTTGAGGCGATAGGAATTTCGCGAGGCCCGCTAGTAAGTAATAAACTAATGTTTCTCTAATTAGTATAATTTACCTTCATAAGAAAAGGAAGTGACGTGAAACCAGTGAAACAACACTGACAAGAGCCTCCCTAAAACTTCGTCCGGAGTGTCAGGGTTTGGAGTGCACAAGCCCACCATCAGCCACACTCCATATCTTGAAACAAAAACATTACATTTGTCACTAAGCTTAACCACTTTTTGTGTATTCAAATCCTAAAAATCTGTTCAAGTCTATTTAATTGAGTAATAATAAGGTCCCGGATCCTAATATTTTAACAAAAATTCTTATTTTCTGTCGTGTATAAGAATAATTCTAATCGATAATCTTATACAGGACAGAAGTGAAACTCCTTATCTAACCCTCGTATTTATAAAGAAGTAATTACTTATTGCTTAAGAAATTCATAACTTCAAGTGTTAATACCTAGTGCATAATTGAAGGCAATGGGTTATTATTAATAGTCATATTATTTGGCTTAGAATGCTAACTTTTGATAGTTCTCACTTCTAGTAATTACTTGATTAAGGAATACTTATTGTCACTTAAGTAATTACTTTCAGTCAAGTAATCACTTATACTTGTTTATAAATACGGGTGTTAGTGTTTTATTTTTGCAGCATTTCGATTTTAGTATAAAATAGATGTTTTCTATAAGTTTAATATACAAGTGCCCCTTTACTACAGTTAGTTAACTAACTACTAACATACTAACATGTATCAACCTAAAACTGTGGCAATATAATTGTCATTCAGTTAAAATTTATTTGCCAAAAACACAAGAAATAACAAATTGACAGATAGTTGGGTACAGTGCGTGTGTTTAGTCTGCTCGCTGACGTGCAAAAATTACATTACAAATTTTAAATAATAATATAAATAAATAGATGTCAAAATAATAAATCATGAATTATAGTTAAACAATTAAAGTCAGTTACAATGTCGCCAGTTACAATATTCATTTAAACTATAAAAACATTTATCCACGAGCCATTCAGTAAACTTTTTCTTCGATATTGATCCTTTTAGTGCTTTAAATGTATCTGGAAGCAAATTGTATGCAACAATAGTCATGTTACGAGCATTCCTTCGGTAGATATCTTTGCGACGGGGAGGTTGATGAATTAAAATCGTTATTTCTTACCTGCCCAAAAGCTGTCTGTCTTCAACCGATATGGGGTCGGGAAGGTTCACTGCACGAGGCGGTTTCAACTGTTCCGTAGCACTGTCCGGATCTTCTAAGTTTATTGGTTTGGCCTCTTTCAGCAAACTAAAACAAAAAACATTAATCAGAGGCTTTCTTAGATAGCGGAACCTCTTTCTTTGTCAACTACAATTAGGTATAATAATATGGCTACATTTAGAAATAATCGAAAACACAATTTCTTGAAAGTTACTTCATATTTAATGCTTTAAAATCCGGAGACATATCTGTAATATATGGTTAAAAAAGAATTTTTAATTGCTTTGAAATCAATAGACAGTTACTTTAGTTATTTGAGTGCGATAATTGTGAGGTCATAGTTTACTACTGGCATACTAAATCTATGGCAGAAATACGTTTTGACAGATCATAAAAAGGATGTCAATTGATTTAAATGCCATCGGGTAGATTATACAAGTTTCCGTAGGAAAACTTTTTGCAGCAAATTGTGTGTAGATGAACAATTAAATCAAATACGATGTGACGTGCGTTGGTTGTGGCTTAACCAGCAGTGGTCAACGTTGTGACCACTAGTGGTCGTCACCTGATGATGGCCTCGACGAGGTTGGTCTGCATGTCGCTGTCCA
The DNA here is from genome assembly GCA_949315895.1 of Anania crocealis. NCBI lineage: Eukaryota > Metazoa > Arthropoda > Insecta > Lepidoptera > Crambidae > Anania > Anania crocealis. The sequence continues at coordinate 3,704,917 of OX438869.1, read as the reverse complement.
TCTGCCAGGCGTGCGGCAGGCGCGTGTGTCCAGTGCCCACGCCCACTAGTGGTCGTCATCTGGTGATGGCCTCGACGAGGTTGGTCTGCATGTCGCTGTCCATCTGCCAGGCGTGCGGCAGGCGCGTGTGTCCAGTGCCCACGCCCACTAGTGGTCGTCACCTGGTGATGGCCTCGACGAGGTTGGTCTGCATGTCGCTGTCCATCTGCCAGGCGTGCGGCAGGCGCGTGTGTCCACGTGCCCACGCCCACTAGTGGTCGTCACCTGATGATGGCCTCGACGAGGTTGGTCTGCATGTCGCTGTCCATCTGCCAGGCGTGCGGCAGGCGCGTGTGTCCACGTGCCCACGCCCACTAGTGGTCGTCACCTGATGATGGCCTCGACGAGGTTGGTCTGCATGTCGCTGTCCATCTGCCAGGCGTGCGGCAGGCGCGTGTGTCCACGTGCCCACGCCCACTAGTGGTCGTCACCTGATGATGGCCTCGACGAGGTTGGTCTGCATGTCGCTGTCCATCTGCCAGGCGTGCGGCAGGCGCGTGTGTCCACGTGCCCACGCCCACTAGTGGTCGTCACCTGATGATGGCCTCGACGAGGTTGGTCTGCATGTCGCTGTCCATCTGCCAGGCGTGCGGCAGGCGCGTGTGTCCACGTGCCCACGCCCACTAGTGGTCGTCACCTGATGATGGCCTCGACGAGGTTGGTCTGCATGTCGCTGTCCATCTGCCAGGCGTGCGGCAGGCGCGTGTGTCCACGTGCCCACGCCCACTAGTGGTCGTCACCTGATGATGGCCTCGACGAGGTTGGTCTGCATGTCGCTGTCCATCTGCCAGGCGTGCGGCAGGCGCGTGTGTCCACGTGCCCACGCCCACTAGTGGTCGTCACCTGATGATGGCCTCGACGAGGTTGGTCTGCATGTCGCTGTCCATCTGCCAGGCGTGCGGCAGGCGCGTGTGTCCACGTGCCCACGCCCACTAGTGGTCGTCACCTGATGATGGCCTCGACGAGGTTGGTCTGCATGTCGCTGTCCATCTGCCAGGCGTGCGGCAGGCGCGTGTGTCCACGTGCCCACGCCCACTAGTGGTCGTCACCTGATGATGGCCTCGACGAGGTTGGTCTGCATGTCGCTGTCCATCTGCCAGGCGTGCGGCAGGCGCATGTGTCCACGTGCCCACGCCCACTAGTGGTCGTCACCTGATGATGGCCTCGACGAGGTTGGTCTGCATGTCGCTGTCCATCTGCCAGGCGTGCGGCAGGCGCGTGTGTCCACGTGCCCACGCCCACTAGTGGTCGTCACCTGATGATGGCCTCGACGAGGTTGGTCTGCATGTCGCTGTCCATCTGCCAGGCGTGCGGCAGGCGCGTGTGTCCACGTGCCCACGCCCACTAGTGGTCGTCACCTGATGATGGCCTCGACGAGGTTGGTCTGCATGTCGCTGTCCATCTGCCAGGCGTGCGGCAGGCGCGTGTGTCCACGTGCCCACGCCCACTAGTGGTCGTCACCTGATGATGGCCTCGACGAGGTTGGTCTGCATGTCGCTGTCCATCTGCCAGGCGTGCGGCAGGCGCATGTGTCCACGTGCCCACGCCCACTAGTGGTCGTCACCTGATGATGGCCTCGACGAGGTTGGTCTGCATGTCGCTGTCCATCTGCCAGGCGTGCGGCAGGCGCGTGTGTCCACGTGCCCACGCCCACTAGTGGTCGTCACCTGATGATGGCCTCGACGAGGTTGGTCTGCATGTCGCTGTCCATCTGCCAGGCGTGCGGCAGGCGCATGTGTCCACGTGCCCACGCCCACTAGTGGTCGTCACCTGATGATGGCCTCGACGAGGTTGGTCTGCATGTCGCTGTCCATCTGCCAGGCGTGCGGCAGGCGCGTGTGCACGACGTGGTCGCCGCCGCGGCGGCTGTTGTGCCGGTTGCCGTGGCACTGCTGGCAGTATCTAAAAAAATATTAAACAATTTAACAAGCCGTTTCATATCAAGAGGCTAACAGTAAATTTTGACAGTTATTGGTATATTTAGTTTATAGAAGAATCAGCCAACGGTAGTAACTGTGATCATGATCAAAAGTTTAACCCTTTCACAACATGCCTTTTCCTGATAATCCCTTCCCAGACGACGAGGCTGTTTGAGACGTAGATATGAATGGGAGGTAGATTTGGGAAATAATACTATCATACTGATTTTATTGTATAAAATCAATAAAAAATATTTCTTTCTAAGTCAAAAATGGTGTAAAAAATAGGCCAAGTGCGAGTCGGACTCGCGTACGAAGGGTTCCGTACCATTGACTAGGTAAAAATTAGTAGGTATCTACATTAATATCGTACCTACCTGTTACCATTTATTGATATCGAGCAAAAATAGGAAAAAAATTGCGGATTTTGTATGGGAGCCCCCCTTAAATATTTATTTTACTTTGTTTTTAGTATTAGTTGTTATTGCGGTAACACAAATACATAATTTGTGAAAATTCCAACTGTCTAGCTCTTGAGATACAGCCTGGTGACAGAGCGACGGACAGACGGACAGACAGCGAAGTCTTAGTAAAAGGGTCCCGTTTTTACCCTTTGGGTACCCTAAAAACATGACACACATTCATGGCACAAATTCAATATCAAATGAAAACATCCTTTCTTTGCGTCAATGTTTGTCTAATATTTATAATTTGATAATTTAAGCGTTAAAAAGGTTAAAAAATAATTTTAACCGATTTTCTGTTGTGATAGACATAAGGACTTTGTTATTAAATAAATAAATTATAGATAGATACTCAATTGATACTAAAATAAAACATGAGATAGATCTAGAGCTGTATAATTTAGGCTGTCTCATCTCTTGAAGCGATCTCTACCAGACAACTATCAGGTAGAGAAAAGTTTCATTAGAATTGAAAGGGGAAGGTAGTACAGAGTTTTGCATTAATAATAATTCATACATTACATTCTAGTGCATAAAAAATATATTTAACTTAGTCGCATTTGTATAACGCGTCGTGATTATATGTAATTTGTTGTCAATACCAAACAAAATATAAAAAAATATATAAAAATAAAAAATACCTGATGGGGTGGTTTCCGTTATAACTCGCGCACTCATTTGAAAAGCAGATGGAATACGCCGCCTTGTCAGTAGACCGGCAATTCTGTGGAAAATAATTTATGTTACTACAATGACAATTTTAAATCAGTGCGGAATCAGTTTTCTTCTCAATTCGTCAAGTGGAGCTAACATAGAGTTATTTCTTTGGTATCTTTTGAAGAACAAGAAGGTTTGTTTATTTGTCCATATGACGTTTTAATTTTTATTGTACTTAACAAAAAGTGTATTAGTAACAGAAACTACTTGTATTGTCTTCATACAAATTTTGTTGCAAATTCGCACCTATTTCAAAGACGTTAAGATGCACCAGTGTATATAGCCTGATGTTCTGTCGTCTGTACAATCAAATATCAAATAAACTAAAAATACCTAACATACCTTATTCTCACAAACCATCGAAACTTGCTGCTGTGGGTGCAGTATGTCGAAAAACCGCTGATTGGGATGTTCTCTGCAAAAAACAGATCTTAATTAAATATATATACAGGGTGAAATTTTAACCACCTTCCAAATTTTAATATATCAATCTACGAGACAAAAAACAAATGACGTATTTTTTCTTTTGGTATAGCCCAGTACAAAAATGTCAAGATAAAGCACTTAGAAAATGTTCGCCAAAAATCTAAAATGTTTGATACGGCCGCCTAGCCACACTTTTTTTAAGCAATACACATCACATTCATTAATTACGATACTAATCATAAGTTTTTGATATTCCCTTTATACCTAAACAGGCCTAAAACTGTAAAAATTTTAAACTGTATTGCGAAAAATATTTGCGGGTGAAAACTTGATTTACATTTTTTACTTCATAAATGGACTCTAAATGCGATACTGAATGCCCACAAAAATTTTGGAAAGTGGTTAAAATTTCATCCTGTATAAACCTTTAATGCCGTTAAGTAAACACAGTTAGTATTCATTTATCTGCGTGTCTTTGTGACACAAACGTCTCCTCCAATTCCTTCCACTTATTTCTACATAAGGCAATTCTTTGCCATAATGGACCTGCAGTTCTCCTGATTTCATCGGACCAGCGTTTTGTTTGTCTTCCTCTTTTTCGTTTTGTGTGAAATCTAGGAGACCATTGGGTTATCTCTTTTGTCCACTTGTTTCCACTTTCCCTGATCATGTGGCCCACCCACCTCCATTTCAGGGTTTTTGTTTTTTGTGTGACATCTTCCACGTTTGTTATTTGTCTTATGTCTTCAGCCCTCTTGTGGTCTCTTTTTGTATATCCCAGAATAATTAAATATAATTTTTTATTAATTATAAAATGATAAATAATTAAATGTTTATAATATCACATTTTAGCACTAGATTTTTGGGTTAAACAAAATCAACGACAATACCACGAATGACCAACGAAACAGATTTTTTTTCTTTCGCCGTCCAGAACCTACTGCTGTACTAGCGAAACCTTAAAAACTAGTGAGTAAACCACTTCAATACGGAGGTAGTTTTAATGACAGCAAATAAGTTCAATTTCAATACAAAACAAACAAAAATATTTTAGTAGTATAAATTGGTCAAAAAACATAAATAAATGTGGACAACAACACATAAATTGTCCTGATCCCAATTTGAATAACTATTTAAAGCATTCGTATTTTGGAAACCAGAAACAACGAAGGTACCACAAACACCCAAACCCGAGAAAATGTAGAAAACACTTTTTTTTTCTACACTGACCCGTCCGGGAATCGAACTCGGGACCTCGGAGCAGGCGACACCTTGAAAATCGGTGTGTACGCCACTCCGCCACGTAGGTCGTCACATAAACATTTCAACAAACCTGTGTATCTCGTTCGCGCACTCAATGCACAAGTACAATGGCGGCGGGCTGTCCGACGCGAACGTCACGCTGATGCAGTGGTCGTAGCACACCTTGGCCGCCTCCGCCGTCCCAGCGTTGGGACACATGTCCCTTTGGCACAGGAACGGGACGAGGTCATCTGAAATGTTGCTCCTATTTTAATGGAACTCAGTCAGTGAGTATCTGGAGAAAAGCACTGCCTTAGATCTTTTAATGGAACTCAGTCAGTAGGTAAGTATCTAGAGAAACGAACTGCCTCAGATCGGACTTCATTATTTCGGACACGCCACAGACACGCCACACTGGGCCACACAGAGCCATCTAGCCCCAAACTAAGCTGTTACTAAGAAGGTTGTCGTATTGGCTACTAGACAACCGATAAACTTACTTATATATGTTATATATTATACTTACTTATAACTTACCTTAAATAAATAAAATATATTATAATTTTTTGTTAATATATACTTACTTATAATACTTATAATAATAATACATAGAAAACACCCATACCAGTCGAACAGACATGTTCATGCACACAAATGTTTGTACTGTGCTTGGATCGAACCGCGGCTCAGAAGCCGCGTTTACTACCCCTGATCAAAATCCATTACGTTTTTAATTACTATAATTCACTTTACACAACACAAAACTTAATAGAAAACTTGCACAGAAATTGGTTTCTTTAATACAGTTCGGCGCAAATCAGTCAGAATCAGAAAAGAGCATTTCAGATGGCTATTAATAATGGTTTTAGGATACATTCTATACCATACTGAAATACTTGAGAACGGCCACAGCAGCACTTGTAGCCCAGTTATACCTTTGGCTCAACTACACACACTCAGGTCCGTGATTCATTACTTTGGCACTTTTTAAACAAAAAAAAAACTGTTTTAGTATAATTTAGTTTAGATAAAATCTTACTAGAAACCTTTCAATGCAATCTTTTTTTATCAAATTGTTTAGCGTCAAAAGAGGGTATAGTTACAGTATTGTCTTAAAAGGTATGGCCAAATGCACACACTCCGGTCCGTAATTCTTCGCTATGATACTTTTTTAACCTAAATGTTACATAATACAAAACTTACTAGAAAACTTGCACAGCAGTCCTTTCCTATCGAACAGCTTGGCGTCGAATGGTGGCCAATAGTAGAACAGGAGTTTGGCAGCGGAGAGCCTGGCACCCCAAGTCCCGTAGGCGATGACGCACAGGATGTCTTTAACTACGGTCTGCTTCATCGACATAAGACATTCCAGAAGTTGGCAGTGATGAGCTGGTGACAAAATAAAAATTATCATCATCATTTTACAAAAGCGAAGTTCACAAGTGAACTTAGCACTCTTTTTTTCCCTTTATTTTAAGGAGAGTATTTTCTCATTGAAACCAACACCCTCATAGATACACATCACAAAATATGTCAGCGACGCTTGATTGCACATTGAACTAACTTATAAAGCAATTTCGCCTCCCCCGACAAAGGGTCTGCTACTTAGAGTATTAATATAGGTTAATATATCCCTTTATTTATACTCTAAGGTCTGCTAGGATAACTTAGGACTCTTCTAAGGATCTGCGACAACGATTAGTCCCGCCCCATCCGCATTTGTCGTGAGGTGTACATAAAAAATTGTACCAGCGAAACATGGCCGTTTCTGAACTATTGGCCAAAGTGCGATAATCAACCCGCTAAGATTAAGTTATAATTATAGTATTATGAATAAATAATAATAAATTAACTTTTTTTTTTTAAATATCAGTACTTTTCTTTATTCAATAATGAAAATATTATAATGTGAACAATTCAGATGATAAGTTTAGAAATCGTTTAAATGTAGAAATTTAAATCAAACTGGTATAACCTCAAATATTAAGAAACCTACAACTAAAAATCTTAAATCTTATCAAATATATATTCATATAATTAATAACTAAAATATATTACTAAAAGGAGTCCCTTTAGGCAAGGATCCGAAGATACTGGCAGCGTTCCCCCTTTGTATAGCTAAACTAATTCTTTGTCCGAGGTAGCTGCCAGCTCTTCGGTCTCCTGTGATGTCGACACTAAATTAACTACATCACATACATTGATCTGATCCCAAAGTGAGTAACTATTTAAAGCAATAGGTATTATGGAAAACGACCCGAGAAAATGTACAACATTGTTTTCGCACATTTACTCGTCCGGGAATCGAACCCGGAACCTCAGAGCAGGCGAAACCTAGAACACCGGTGTGTAAGCCACTCCGCCACAGAGATCGTTCAATCGTCGTCCATTATATTAATATTTTTTTAAGGGGGCATACACACAGTACATGCATTTGGCACGTTGTCCGCGGTTCAGTATACTCAGCTACTAAGCGCTTAAGATTCATATACCATTAATTTAAAGTTAAAACATTTAAAATTTCAGACCTTTTGCTACACTACCAAGTAGCGACGACACGAGCTGTTGCTCGAAAGTTTGACACCCGATAAGTTTTCTCATTAAGGCTCAGTAGTTCAGGATTTATGGATCGATATCCATCGATCGCCTATTTCGGAGCGCCTAGGCCTGACGAGTCGCCGCGCTTAAGTATTTTGTAGTTATTTAAACATAGTAATTAAGTACATCATTTAATGAATTCAAACTCAGCTAATATGTCTATAAATATTTGGTAGCTTAATACAAGCATAAAAATTTTATTTAAAAAGTCTGTAGCCAGTCGTGAAATTAAAAAAACATTTCGAAGAGATCTAGGTTTGTGATTTTTTTCTATCGAGCCACGTTAATCAAATCGTGTAATCGAAAGTATCGACTGTAACTAGACTAGATTCTCACTCAACTAATACATTTTTATTTCAGACTTTAAAATGCTGTTTTCTAGTTCTCAGATAGGTTTTAAAAACTCAAAACGCTGCCTCTTAGAACAACGCCGCCTTAAACCTAAAGCAATAACAAGTAGGATATGTGTATACCTGGATTGCTGGAATGTTGGAACACCATCATAACAATGGCCGCCACGGACTGTGACGCTTGGCTCTCCTCTTCCAAGCCTGAGTACCGACGTGCTGCAAATAGGCATAATAACTATTTTTAGGGTTCCGTACCCAAAGGGTAAAAACGGGACCCTATTACTAAGACTTTGCTGTCTGTCCGTCTGTCCGTCGCTCTGTCACCAGGCTGTATCTCAAGAGCCGTGATAGCTATACAGTTGAAATTTTCACTTATTATGTATTTCTGTTACCGCAATAACAACAAATACTAAAAACAAAATAAAATAAATATTTAAGGGGGGCTCCCATACAACAAACTCGTTTTTTTGGCCTTTTTGGTACGGAACCCTTCGTGCGCGAGTCCGACTCGCACTTGGCCAGTTTTATATACACTAAGCACGGTAATACGTTAGGGATTATAAGCTTTATTAATATAATTTCATTTCGAGTTTTCTCTTCATTATGTAGAGAAAGCTATTGGGTAAACTTTGTTGTGATTGCTAAGGAGCGCGAAATAACCGCCTGGTTTATATGCGATATAACCGTATTCAAATGGGACGAAATTGAAGACGGAGAACTAGTTTTCAAACATTTGAATACTGTAAGTAGTTATAAAGCTTATTTTGTGTAATAATAACAACGTAGATATCATGTACACCCAGACCCGAGACAATATCTACAGAAAAGTGCTTTTCTACATTAGGCTGCTCACCCACGTCCGATAATCGGTGAGCGATTTTTTGTAGGAGAAAAATAGAACGTACTGGTAGCAATTCAGCAACACACACGTTTGACACGTTCTACAAAAAATCGGTCAAGATTGTGTATGCTGCAGCCTACTATAGAAAAATCGGCCCGATTATCGGTCCTACAAAAAGTCTGACGTGGGCGGGCAGCCTCAGCCCCTCCGGAGATCGTACTTGGGATCTCAAGCGCCAATATACCATAGACCACTAGTCTAGTAACTAGACAACGATCAATACTCACTGATAGTAAACGGCAGAATATAATAGCACAGCAGATGCAGGATCTGTTGATGGAGCGTGACTGGAAACACGGCGACGCAGTATGCGACCAGATATGGTAAGTTATCGATCATGTCGTATTCCAGAAACGGTAGTAGACAACCCAGGCATTGAAGTACTGCTTGACCGAATGCTAGAAAAAGAATAGACCGCATTAAGAATAAGCACGGAATACAACGCAATGATCACGGATGTTATTCCGTAATCATGGCGCTTGCAGCAGGGCCGAAATATCAAAAACTTATAGAAAAAACAGGGCACGTGGTAGAAACTCCAGCACAAATGAGTCTTAAAATAGTGACTCTAATAGTTTATATTAAAATATAGATACTGTGGACAAAAAGTTTAACCTGACCCTTATTCTTATTGGTAAAACTATAGGCTTATTATGCCCTTGCGACATGTGTGTGTTACATATAATCTGTTTGTTTTCCATCAAAATAAAATAAATAATAACGTCAGATATTCTAAAACAGATTTCAAACATCATGCTCTAAATCTTATTCTGAGCAACTCTTTTTTCTCCCTTCTCTGTGCAAACGTAGCCTAAAATTATCCTTGAGAATTCGAATAAAACCATAAAATTGTTTATACTACCCTGAAATTAATTCCGAACTAATCACTTACCCTGAATGCCATATTGCAGATGAGGTGCAGCATCTACTAGCTGAGAAATAGCATTGAACAGCCCCTTGTAGTCTAGGTTGGGGTAGAGAATCATCCTATCGGCGTCGTTGTCCGCATCGCGAAGCATCTCAAGCGGCGAGCGGGGCACATCTTTCAATACACCTGGGAAATCACACGAAATCGTAATAAGTAAAAAGGCATCTGCATTTCAAATATTGTTCGATTGCGACAAAACCGCAGTGGTTTCTGGGATAGATTTAAGACTCGGTTCTTCTCATGTGAAATAGTGTTATTGTGCACTTACAAACGTTTAATAAGTATTTGATGGTGTTCTTGATGTAAAAGAGCGAGGGTAGCGGCTGGGTGTTATGGATCAACCACGGCTCAGACAATAAACGCTTACGTATTACTCAAATCAATGCAATAGAGGCAAGTTCTTAAATACCATTCTTGGATACACACTAGCATTAGCTATAGTGAGTGCCACCTGCTTTTTGGGGTGTGGTATTAGGGTAGATACTCACTCAAAATCATCTGCGATAAGAATTTTGTTTCCGATGTCGATAATCGACGGATATGGCTTTTTATACGTAGTTCTAGAAGAAGGGGAAACATATGGAAACTGGACAGCCCTACAGCAAGGTAGAGTAAATAAACTCTAAACGAAATGAGAACAACTATACTAAACGAGCAACGAGGTGGACTTAGTCGTGAAGTGACAATGGGTCCTGACATATACTTTTAGGTCCTGGCGTAAAGCCTACAACTTCTGGGACAGATAAGTTCTCGATTCTCGTTCTCAAGGCCTAAGTATGGTTTGAATATGTATATATATAACTAATACATTAGACAGGGGCCTTTCCGAGTACCACTTTGTTGATTAGCTAGCCTTCAAACAAACAGCCTCTTTAGGTATTTCGAGACTAAATCTAGCTGGAGTTGATTAAGCCAATTCTGTTTGCTCCCAAACCCGTTAAATGATAAGTTATGAAAATGAAACGTTCATTTGATGGTACATTAAAATTATGATGCTACAGATAAAACTGGATATAAAAGAACATATTTATGGCTGTATCGAATAGGTTCCGCTCAGCATAATATGTAGAGGCACAGAGTGCCACGACGCAGGTATATGCGGGCACCATAAAATTGCTGGCTATTGCCATCTGCCATTGTTAATGTACTCACTCAGAAGCGTCTGCGAGAAGTATTTGACTGTGTTCCCGATGTCAATGCCCGACGGAAGCGGCTGGATGTTGTGCATCAGCCGCAGTTGGCAGTCATACAGGCTGCGGATCTTCGCCGTGACTGGAGATGAATCAAATTTATAGTATATTGCACGAAGTTTATGTTCTAGTTTGTGTTCACACCATATGTTAAATATCACGAATGTATACAAATAAAAATACGTTATCATTTATAAAGATTGTAAATATTATACAGCCCATCGTATTTAATTTTACTGACGCAATTTGCCAACTAAAACCTATATGGAAGTGATCAAAAAGTATTTTAGTGTTTTTATGGATACGGTGTCAAGACGGATTAGATCAAGTCATCTAGGTAACAAATCACTTAACACCGATGGTTGTTGGATACGAAATTTGAATAATTCCATATCTTTATTATTTCACAAACATTTAGAACACAAGTTACACCAAACATGAAGATAAGCAGTTACATGGCGGCTCCGAAGACGCTGGCAGATAAGTGTGATGAGAAGGGTTTTACAAAGGTCGAGAAGAAAAAAGGAAGCCCTCCACTCGCAACCAGTTCCGACTGAACAGCTGTCGACCTTCATGCAGGCAGAATTTTGGCCGAAGGGTGTTGTATATCGTCGGTTTCGTGGACGGTTACTTGACACCAAGTTGCGAAACACTACGCCGTCAAAATAGTGTGTAGTAATACTTAGTGTAATTTATATGTGTTATTTTGTATGTATGTTAGTCTGTAAGGTATTTATTTTATGGGACTGTATTTCATTTCTGTTGCATGATTTAAATGAATAAAAAAAAACTTTTAAAAAGATCACAAATTGACTCCTATATGGGTTAAGTATTTACCAATTTACTTTGTCATGGGCTATCTATAACTGTTTAATACAACATATTATATTAAAACACTTTATTGACGAGGAACACCTGAACAGTGCTAACAAAGCTCGCGGCAATGGTGTGAACACGAACTTGGCTCATACAAGTATGATAGTCAAAGTAGGTACAACCAACAGCATACCAAACTACCACAAACCGTACATTATTCACAAGTAGGTAATATTGAAGTTGGTTCAACCGAAAATAGTTTATTATACTGTTGACTGTATTAAAGATTACATTAGTAATATCATGGAATTGCATTACAATATCCAAAATTTTAAGTCTATAAGAAAGAAATAATTACAGTAATATCACAACAGGTACCTAGGGTGTCATTTGACATCACAAAGAAATATAATCTAACATAAATAATTAACAAACGTATGGTAACAATTACATAGAATCAGGATTTCTACCAAAAATACAGTCTTGCCCTTCAGACGTTAACGCTATGTAATCAGAGTTTGTTTTCCGTCGAAACACGTATTGTGTGGCGCTATCTGTGAAACATGGATATTGGAGCTTTTAAATTATTGTTTCTAAAATTACCGTGGAAGCCGTAAAATAGTAGTTTTTCTCGTGTTTTGCAAGCGGGTTGGCGACTAAAGTTAAAAAGCTACTACCCGTTTTCTCCTGACAGTATACCTCTAATTGCCTCTTACAATCGAAACTGGAATCAGCGTTTCTTGTCTTTACTACCGGTAATTAGCTGGGAACCCGTAGTTGACGTTTCATAAAATCGTGCCACACAATAAGTCGGCTTATAGACTAAATTCCAGCTTAAACTAATATAAAATAAATAACTAATAAGCATAGCAGGTAGAACGAACAGTACAACCTATCCTGAAAGAAAGGTGAGCCACACTGCAGAACGAGCACAAACACTGGCGTGTCGTGCTGACGCTACAGATCACAGAGGTACAGCCAGCAACAAACATTCTAGCACCAAGTCACATGTCATAAATAATTTCTAAAGTAATAACAAGAACTCGTGTTTTCATTTTAACAAGCAGCCTTACTAATAAATACCAGACCTTTGATTTCTACTTCATTAAAATTCAGGTAAAATTTATTATAACTAAAAAGTATTGTTAATATGTCTTTTGTTCTTTTTCAGCCCAACAACGCTTAGGACTGGGCAAAGGTCATTCTAAGGTATTTCCACAGGGGACTGACCCATAGGTCCTTTCACCTTTATGGCCATTGGTTCTTCATGTTATTTGTCAGGCCCACTGCCGCTTTCGTTATTCGTTATTATATTATATTTCGTTACTCAAGAACCTTTTTTCTCTCACACTAAACATTTTTGGTCGCTCACACGCACAACATATCAGGAAGGCCGTTCTTGTCAGACAAAAAGGGCCTGTTTCGTCGTTGCGAAAGGGAGCTAAGCGGAAAAAATTGTAACGACACTTTTTGCAATAGTTGTAAACCGTGCGGCGAGAGAGAGAGAGAGAGAGAGAGAGAGAAAGAGAGAGGCGGAGAGGGAGAAAGAGGGAGGGAGAGGGATAGGAAGAGGGAGGGAGGGAGAGGGAGGGAGAGAGAGGGAGACACAGAGAAAGAGAGAGGGAGAGGGAGTGGAGAGGGAGGTAGGGAGAGAGAGAGAGAGAGAATTAAAATAAAATAAATTTTAATTACAATTCCTTCACTAAAAATGAACTTCATTCCATCCGGGTGTCCTTTGACACCTCTCAAATTTTTTATTTTATATTCTCTAGTTATTTTTAACTAATTTTTTATTCTAGACAATTTTTTGCAGGTAGAACAAGCTATAATATGTGACAAGGTACTAAAAAGATAAAGAGTTGCTCTTTAAAGACAGAAGGGACATAACATCTTAACATAAATGGACCAACGTGCAGCCTTAGGACGTCTGAGATACAGAACAAGGGACACCAAACAGCAATATTCATATGAGTGCAACACTTGAAACAAAAACTATCTTCACTCCATTGTAATATAGCTGCAATTAGCGTAAATATTCAGGTCATTAAGCAAACAGTTAAACAAGACATGGATCATTCTCATTCATTAAAAACTTTTATGTACATGCTCATGTCATGTACCGATAGTTAACTGATTTATAATTTGGTGATCACTATCAGAAGAGTTAGTTGATTTGGGGTTGTAACCATGTATCTTATTTTTAATGAGTTTATGATTTTATAGCACCATTGGAAGCGCCATAGCGCGAAGATCTCTGATAGTTGTCTGTATCTTATCAAACTCAACATGTTATGTTTATTTCGAAGTGCATTTGCAAATTAATTTACTTTTTTTGAAACTATACCTTCTAGGAACTTTTTTGATATTGCGTACAATTGATTCTATAAATAATTAATTATTGGTTTGTCATATGAATACCACTCTTAAATCTAAATTGTTTCGTTAAGTCGTTTAAGCTCTAACCCTTAGTAAAATGCTAGTTCCAGAAAAATCCGTACATCACAAGATGAAGCTGTAGCATATTCAGTATGGTCTCTGTTTGTGGGGAAAAAATTATTCGACTTCCAACACAAACATGCTATTACCACACAAACATGCGAAATTGAGCTATTCCACAAAGGGATAAATATCATTTTTGTTCAACTTGCACTCAAATCACGACCAAGACAACTACACAAGAGACCTAAGACAGGAAAAATGCAGTGAAGGGCCTAAATTAAGGGTTGCCATCTACAAACAAAATCTAGACTATAATATCAATCTATGTGGAGAATACAGGCATTAATCTGGTATTATCAGCATCAGAGCTATTTTGAATCGAAATAAAGTATGTCTTTATTGTAGTACAGAATTTTTTAAATATGCCTAGAATACAAAGTTAATCAAAAGCTTTAATAAAAGATCTAATAGACTAAAGACTTATAGGAGTGAATCGGAAAAATCCAAATCCTAAATAACTACATTATCAATAACAATATAAAATACTGCATTAGTAAATCAAAAATATTTCTATTTGTAAAATACTTACAACCTTTTCAACTAGGTAATTATGTAATGTTATAGCATAATTCCTTATTGTTTGGTATTTCTAGGAACAAGTTGGGCTTGCATCAAGATATTACATCATGTACAGAGTTATCGAGAGCTACATTATTTATTCAATCAATTTTGTCATTCAGTATCTGAATCATAGTTTTACATGTATGCAATATCATTACTATTGTTTACAATGTGTTCGCAGTAGTTAATTAAATTAATACTGGATGGCAACCCTATCGAGACGAGAGTAAGCGGTCGTGCCACGGGTCCGACAATCCACACCGGGTGCAACAACTAATGAATGCCCGACCGATCGAGCTCACCTTTCTGACTGAGTGGCTCCAAAACATACTGCATGTTATCGGCCTGCGGGGGCAGCATTAGGACACACAAAAAGCTTTGACTACGCAATGAGGGCCCCCTGTTCAGACGCCTCTGAAAAATCAAACGCATTAATGTGCATGCAAGCTTTAAAACCGTCTGAACACGTTTATCCTTAAATTCACCATTAGTTTCTGTTATATCACTGTAAAAAAATTAAAGGTTTCAACATAACGTTTATCACTTACATAACATCAGGATTCAATGAAATTATTAAGAGACTCTTATGTATTCTTTGACAGGTATTAAACAACACAATTTGTCGACTATTCATTAATCAATACATTATATTAATACACCTTTTTAATTTAAAATTAATTGATGTTTGATTGATGAAAAAGCCCACTTGACAAAAAAACAATAAACCTTTAAACATTGATAACACCAAACACAATGTAAGAACAATTAGAAGATTATCCTTTTTTATGTCCCTCAAAGAGTAGTGTAAATAAGAAATTAAAGATTAATCAAAGTTAAAGGCAAAAAGCGCGATACAACCGCGCATTGTATTGTTTGCGATAAACTAGCTCAGACCGGTCTCTCAATGAATTTGAATGCTAAAGCAGTAGAAAAATAAGTTAATGCTTACAGGCCGCCGCCCGTGTGCCCATATTTATGAGCTGAATCTTGAAACTCCCCTGCATTGGACCGGACGAGAGTCACGGTTATCATGAACGACACCAATCGATAACGGACACAAATACACCTTTTGTAAACCCGAATGACCGACCGGGCGAAAGAGATAAGACCTAAATCTAGATTTTCCTTTCCCTTCAGGCTATTGATCGATTTACAAAGTTTATTTTCATTTGACGCGCGCAGCAGCTGCTAAAGCTGGTGAAACTTTAAATGTCAAAGTCAAACGTACGTCATTTCCGCTTAGTTTCTTCAGAAGTGAAGCAAAGGTGTTATGTTTGATACAGCCAGCACATCTCTAAGGATTCAGTTTGTAAAATGTACAAAGATCTAGATTATAATTGTTTTACGGTATAATATCTAGTATTTTAGTACAATATTACTAGGTAGTTATGAAGATTACAACACAACAGGTTTTATAAGACAAGAAAAGAAGCCCGTAAATTACTTGTTAGTCCTGCGACTGACTCCTATTAAATAAATAGGACATTGGTTTTGTTTTAATTGATGCTACTACAATGATGTTTAAAAGTACTTTTTAAATATGTTTGTCCTAGCTACTACCTATAAAATAAAACACCAACCAAATAAAGAAAACATTAGATGCAGCAGTGGTTTGGAATATAATATTACTAGCGACCCGCCCCGGCTTCGCACGGGTGCAATGCTGATATTAAATACACTACAAAAAAACTGTGAAAGTTGTATATAAAAAAAACATAGTGGCCCGCTCCGCTATTTATAGGCACGCCCCCGCCCCGCGCGTCGTGCTGCCGCCGCCCTGGCCAGCCTACCGCCGCAAACGCTACGTCCCGTAATTTTGATATCTGTTATATCTTCGAAAATATTTATTTAAATCATATTCTGTAAAGGGCCATATAGATCAATATTAAATCAACAATGTATTTAAAGTATTTAATTGGATAAGGATTAATGCTGTATTGGTTAAAATCGCTTCGAAAATAAGCCATTATTTGTAGTAAAAAGTAAATGACAAAAAAATGTTATTGTGGGATATCCATAACAGATAAACATACACCATCGCGGAGTTTTCTGTAGACCTTTCCAATATGTATAATACTTAGTACATTATTTTGATAAATTTCGTAGGGTTTAGCCTGCGTTTGCAATGTAAGCGGAAAAAAATGTGAATATTTACGACATCATATTAGAAACCTCAAAAATAACAGTATTTCTCCACTATTTAATGGATGTTATTATACATATAAACCTTCCTCTTGAATCACTCTATCTATTAAAAAAAACCGCATCAAAATCCGTTGCGTAGTTTTAAAGATTTAAGCATACAAAGGGACATGGGGAAAGAAAAAGCGACTTTGTTTTATACTATGTAGTGATGATATAATACCAGCACTAAGTTGATATTTACCTACAATATTAGAATGTCATGTTATTAATGACATAATAATAAATAATACCTATAATAAATGGTCATATTTAGTTTTTTTTTTAAATTTTAATTCGTTTTTTTTACTTTCCAAAAGGGCCCCACATTCTTGAGTGCCCAAGGGCCCCAGCATAGTTTAAGACGGCCCTGGCTCGAGCCTCAAACCCACAACCAGCCGCTAATTTGTTGTGTAGGTATGTGTTTCTAAAGTATCCTTTTGCTACTGACATGGCAAATTGCTCAGTTTAGGGTTGATTTTTAGTTAAGTATTTGTTGTATCATTTATAACACAGCACTTTGATACATATTTATATTGATTTAAGCTTTGCTCTGTATCTGCTGTGTAAACGCTTCATTTTAACTTGAAATATATCTCAGGTATTATATCTCAGGCGGGACTCGAACCCGCATCTCCACGCATAGGGATGCACCTACATATTATTATTATAATTGCAATTAAGTAGCTAAAATATCATAGGTATAAAGTTTACACAATTATTCCGTTTTGTCACGTGACTTAGAGGTCATTGCCACAATCAAATACCAAAGGTCATTGACATTGCTTGAACCGAAACAGTTTCTTCCGTAAGTGTACCTACCTATAGCACAAAATTTGACCTTTTCACGCAAAAGTATAGAAAAATGGGGTTGACAGCATTCAAAGAATAAAAACATAATTACCTATGTCGCAAAAAAAATTAAGTTTCTTTTTTCGTGAAAAAGTTTTAAGTACCGATCTACCTACCTAAATATAACATTTTGTATGTACATACTTTGGTCTGATAGTGACTGTGTTGATGTTCCTTCATTTAATTGTTTGATCGTTCAATAAACCAGTGTTCACCGTCTGCTGTCATCACAGCTCTTCTGCCGTCACTCCTAACTCTTAAACAAGCTCTTAAACTAAATTGCAGCATAGTTAGTTAGAGCCAGAAAGACCACTCCCACTAAAATTGTTGCTACATGGTAAACCTACAATTTTCTTCAGTTTACGCGAACACTATACCTACCTACCTACATTGAAATGAAAAATACCTTGAACCCTGTGGAGTGTCCAAAACGTAGAGGGATAAACCAACCAAAATTAACGCGAATTGAAAACCCGTAAACATATCTTTAAATTCATTATGACGACCTCCGTGGCGGAGTGGCGTACACACCAGTTTTCAATGTGTCGCCTGCTCCGACGTCCCGGGTTTGATTCTCGGACGGGTCAATATAGAAAAAAGTGTTTTTCTACATTTTATCGGGTTTGGGTGTTTGTGGTACCTTCGCTGTTTCTGATTTACAAAATACAAGTGCTTCAAATAATAATTCAAATTGGGATCCGGACAATGTAGGTAAGTATGTGATGTTGTCCACATTTATTAATTTATTTATATATTTGACGACCATTTGGATCAGCGGTATTAAACGCTGCTTCTGAGCCATGGGTCGCGGGTTCGATCCCCGCACAGTACAAATATTTGTGTGCATGAACATGTCTGTTTGTACTGGTCTGGGTGTTTTCTATATATTATAAGTATGTATTTACAAAAAAAAGTATATAAGTAAGTTTATCGGTTGTCTAGTACCCAATACGACTATTGAGGGGCGCGGGGGCGCATCATGCAGAAAATTCGGCCAAGAGAGCTAGGAGGCGACCGCGCGGTGTGGTTGTCCAAAAGAATTTTAATGTTTTGGCCTAGGTAATAGAGTTTAAATTTTCTATGAACGAAACCCAGTAACTAGTCTAACGCGGCCGCCGCTCGGCGGCCACGTGAAAGTTTTTGTGTCGTCTAACTGCAGCCTTAAGAAGGCTAGAGGATAACACAAGGGCAATGATTGGAATCGTCTGTCCATGCTGAATGGCAAAACCCTCAATAAGTAGTGGAAAACGAACAATAGTAAGAGCAGGTATCGATATCACTATACTTAGAATCGATACCCTTGAACCGACTTACAATACTCTACTAAACAATCGATTCTAAGTCTAATTTTCAATGTGTTGAAAGTATTCCTTAACATCATCATGATCAATCAGCCCACGTCTGTCCTCTAATGGAAACAATCTTATCCCAAAGGAGGATTTAACCATATTAAGCTCTGCAAGTGTGTTGGCGATTACAGTTTGATATGTGGTAAAAAGAAGACGCTGCTGCTGCTGCACGTCTTCTATTCTAACAACACCCATAGTACTAGAAGAGGTGGTGCTATTTTAATATAGGTCAACACCACATTGCACACATTACTTATATGTAAGTAACAATTAGTAGGTCAAGGGTGAGACCTCTCTCCTCTCCCTAAACCAAGCTGGGCAAGCTGAAATCATCATAAACAATTTTTATTTCCAGAAAAAACTTTCATAGTTCGGGAACCATACTGTATAAAAATATTTGACTTCTTGCAGCCGCCAATGAGAAGACACGCGCGGGAGTAGACGGAGTTCGAGTTCCGTTGATTAAAAACATACTTCTATTCAAGTAGTTACAGAGTTCGATATCGTGCAATGCATTTAGCTTAGTGTGGCCCAGAATGAAAGGGCGTATGTGAAAAACTGTATCAGTTAAAATCAGTTTTATTTCTGAAAATAGGCCCCTGGAGGCGCTTTTACACGTCCCAATATTTAACCTACCACTGCTTCGGGACAAATGTGGGCTAGTGCCGAGAAGAAGCAGCGCAAGAAACTCGGTCACTATTGTCAGCCTCTTTTTAAATAAACATGTTTACATAAGATATATGCCAGTGCGAGCTGATACAATTTAAAGCCAAACGTTCCTATCATTTATATAATCATCAATAGTTTAATAGCCCTTTTTCATTAAAACAACTTTGATATATGATTTGAATTTATGTACAGGGAGGTCAGCAATTGATAGTGGTAATTTGTTGAAAATACGGATACAATTTCCCATGAACGAATTACCTACTTTTCGCAGTCTGAATCCTGGAACGGCAAGTTTATCTTTATTTCGGGTATTGAAATTGTGTACGTCACTATTTTTGACAAAAAATTCGAGGTTTTTACGGACGTACATAATGTTTTCGAAAATGTATTGAGATGCAACTGTTAGTATGTTGATCTCTTTGAATAGCTCTCTTAGAGAGTCACGGGGTCTAAGGCCGTAAATATTATTTAAGTATTTTGTAAGTAATGTGAATAACATACTTATTATAGTGTAATACAATTTTCTGTATGCGCTTACACGTTGACTATTAAGAATTATTTGTAAGGGGGTTTTAAGCAAAAACTAAAAGTTAGCAAGGGCAAATAGCTACGTAATATTCACTTGAACTCATTGTTTTAAATAAAAATAGATCGTATCGTACTTTATAAATTGCATTTTTTTTCATTTGCAGAGAAATGTTTGAATAAAACAATACATAGGTACCTACATATAGTATCTACATTTGGGGTGTGTGTGTAGCATATGTTAGTTAGGTATGTGTGTATAGCGTGTGTTACTCGTAGCACACTTCTTCAAAGCTAGCCTATTTAGATCACCATCTTAACCGAAGTAGGTATAGAAGCAGTGCCGTATATAGCCTTTTCTGCGCCCTGTGCGAACTTCTATAACTGCGCCCTGTTTTTTTTTCTTTAAATTATAGGAGGTACCCTAGCTAGAGCAATGCTTAGACGGGCGGTGGAGCTTTGATGCGCACTTCAATAAGCTGACACCGAAGCTCTTGAAGACGGCCGGCGTTCTAACTTGGCTAATACCTAACTTAGGTGGGCCCTCAGCCTTCAGTCGCTGTACATGGGCGTTGCACGCTCAATTGCCCTGTACGGGGCTCCTATTTAATACGGCGCCTTGCCAGGCAACAACGCTCTGCTGCTGAGAAGGTCGCAGTGTCACCTTGCCGTCCGGGTTATTCGTGGAAGTATGCCCTGGGACCTCGACGCACTGGTCCTCCTCGAAGTCTACAAGTGGCGAGGTACCAAAGGTCTCAGGGGCAAAGGCCTGCCCCTATAGAAGACTATTGAACTGTTGTATCAAATTGTAATTGCAACGCAAGAAAACACAATTAACTGTTGCAATTTTTTATTGACATGTTTATTAATATCACAATTAATAACAATACAAAGTGTATTCTACAATCACAGTATCCAGTACGTCCTGCGCTACTAAAATTATCTAAAAATACGTCATACAAACTACAGTCTTATATCTACAGCAAAAAATATCACCGTTCAGAATTTAAGTCCGCCACAGCCACAATAGGTCCTAAACGAATACAAATGTACGACAATGCTCGCTCGCTATAGTTTATTGACTTGTGTACAGTTGGCATTGAAACTAAATGACTCGACCACCCATTATATCATCAACGACTGTCCACCGAGCCCGCCAGCGCTTGCTGGATGACTAGCTGCTGTGCACTTATAAGCTTCTTTAATTCCTTCACTTCCTGGGTCAGCAGACGCACGTTTTCCGACGTCTCATCCAGCCTAGCCTGCACGCTGCCCAGCCCAGAAGAGTATCCGTACTCTCGGTACCCAGAGTCGTTATTATTCTCGTACTTTTTGAAACACGAGTAAGCGCCTGTCGTCGATCCGCTCGACGATATCGTGTGTCCATACTGCTTCCTCATTTTAGCTATGTCGTACGCAGCCATCATTATATCTCTCGGTAACCTCTTCTCTGATGGATTAAGGGGTTTGACGCTCAAAACCACACGATAAGCTTGAGGTGAAACTAGGGCTGATGAATGAAGAATCTTCAACAAACATTTCGGGAGGTAACCATTAAACAACGCAAGCTCCATGTAGGATATTAGTTTAGTTTGGCGCACTAATTTTGACAGTCCTGCCGTTTTGCGTAAGCCCTGTATATCATGTACAGCTATACCTACAAGCAGATTCATCAGGACTACTGTTACAAACATTAAAAACAAAACATAAGTGATTTGTGCGGAGAACTCTAAAAGAACTGGTGGATCGTTTCCGTCAGGCTCGTTCAGTAGTAGATCTAAATTTAGCTCCCCTATCATCATAGTCAAAACGGTTATGAAGCCCATGAATGGATTCGCGAAGGATGACGAGTCAGGAAATATTACGCAAAAACTTATTGTGAATCCGATGAGTATGCAGGAATAGGCCATCAGTAGTTTTGCGAATTCTTTTTGAACTTTCTGGTACATAGCGACGTACGTTCCGAAGACAGGAAGCTGGCCTATCATCATCATAAGATTAGTCCACCCTGCGAGCACTGCGAACGCCCCAACGTGATTTTGCCACGTGTACGTGATGTTTGTGTAAATGTATGATATTAGGAAAACGCTCACTATCACAAACCACTCAATAATGTTTTCGGATTGCATTAAATATTGCTTCACTGTAGAATAGCCGGCTATGCCATATACTTTTCTAAATATTTCAAAAATTGTAATCCCGGCCAGCACCCACCACTGCATTTCAATAACGAAAGGGTTTTTTCTCAGCAAGTCCCCAAGTATTGACTGTTTCTGACAAAGCTCCTGTTCTTGTATTGTCTCTTCCATATCTTTACTTCCGTTATAGCAATTATGTGCAAGAGCAGTCAAAACATACAATGTAAGGCATAACACAAATATAAAACTGAGAAAGAGGCGTGCAACGTAGTATTTACGAATTTTCTCCCATTTTATGTACAAAAATGCAGAGCAAAGTGGATGTAATAGGACCTCCTTCTGACCTTCGTCGACAAAAGTGTTTAGGTAACTTATTTCGCGCGGATAGCAGTGTTGTAGTATGCTGCGAAAATCGAGCTCAAGTTCAACTTCTCTATTGCTCGTTTGCGAGTGATGCAGCGTGATCGCACAATCCAATTTTCTTGTTATCATTGCAAGCGACGCAGGCGTTTTGCGAGCAATTACGTTAAGAGCCGAATTTCCTTTTTTAGACCTTGTCGTTACGTCAGCGCCGTGATAGATTAATGTCTCTACGCACGCAGACAGACCGTCGAGTGCAGCCAAGTGCAGTGGGGTAAATCCGTAGTCATCCTTTTGATTTACGTTAGCGCCCCAACTGATCAAGGTCTCTATAATATCGCACGCAGAATCAGATTTACCAATAGCAGCGTGTAAAGGCG
The DNA here is from genome assembly GCA_949315895.1 of Anania crocealis. Taxonomy (NCBI): domain Eukaryota; kingdom Metazoa; phylum Arthropoda; class Insecta; order Lepidoptera; family Crambidae; genus Anania; species Anania crocealis. Next base: position 3,681,813 of record OX438869.1, on the reverse strand, counting down.
TTCGCTTGTCAAAATCCATGGCATTAGGCTCCGCGTTTCCCTTTCTAAGCAGTGACTCAACGCATTCTAAACTTGCAGAACGTGCTGCAAGATGTAAGGCAGTAAAGCCTCGATGGTTTTTCAAACTCGCTTCAGCACCCTTGGATATTAGCAAATCCACACAGTCCACGAATCCTCCATCGGCAGCCAAGTGCAAAGCGGTCGACTCCCTATCTCCAACTCTCGTTCTCGCGTTTGGATCGGCACCTGGTGTCTCTAGTAGTATTGTAAGACACTGTGTCATCCCTAAATCAGCCGCGAGATGGACAGCGTTGGTACCGCCCGGTTCGATCTGATTCACGTCTACACCGTGCGATATGAATAATTTCAGACATTCCACTGAGTTGGCTCGAACGGCGCAATGTAACAGTCCACCTTCACAATTGACGTATTTCACTGCGGCATGAACAGAGGCACCATGACTGATTAACAAATTAGCTACTTGCACTGAATTCCCGAAAGCGGCACAATGAAGTGGAGCGAAGCATCTCGGCATGTAATTGGGGTCGGTTCCAACAGAGAGCAAATAGCTCGCACATTCCGTAGATCCACTGAAGGCTGCAACGTGTAACGGTGACAGCCCGAGCGCGTCATAGTAGAGGGGATCGGCGCCCGCGTCGACCAGGTGTGGCAGCAAATTCGCGAGTTTGAGAAACGCAGCCCAGAAAAGGCAAACATTTTTCTCGGCTTCTGAAGCAGTGGAGAAGGTGGTGACAGCGGTTTCAGCAGTGATGACCCCGGACTCGAGTTCGTCGAGCAGTCGCAGTCGTCCGCCGACGGCTCGCATCTGTTCGTGGGCGCTTTGTCGAAGCGAGTCGTCGCATATGTGCGCAGTTAGGTCGAGGGGTGGTTCCTCGAAGCTGTCGTACATGTTAGGGGCGCTCTCGGCGGGTGGAGAGGACCCGGCGAGGACGTACTCGAGGTGTCCCATGGAGGGGTACGCTCGTTCGAGGGATTCTTCATCGAGGGGCGGATTTGTTTGGTGTTGCGTGCGGGCCGGCGAGCTGAGGACCCGGGAGACGCGAGGTCGGCGATCCATGTCTGTCCGGGGGAGGGTCCTGGGTCGGATGTCATCGAGCTCGTCGGGGTTGGGCGAGCGGCGGGTGCGGAACCACCGCGCGGTGAGCAGGCGGCGCGTCGTGGGCATACGGGCGGACGGCTAGACGCGGACTGCCTTTGTCATTGCGCTGACCGGCGACCAGCGGGCAAACTCACGCGCACCTTGCGCGTATGTAAAGTTACATGTACACTTAACTACATTTCTGGCCCTCCCAAACTATCATTTGATTTTTATAATTATTCTTTATCAATTTCAGTAACAATAATTTGTGCGTGGATTTGTTTTAACGATGGAATACGTTTGTGTTTTGCGTTTATTTACCAACATATTCGCGGTGATATCATTGTTATTATGAGCTTGATATCTCACGAGATCTTAAACATGATGACCGCTGCTTGCGAGATTTTCAAGAACATTAACAGGTAGATTAGTAATTTACATGGGAAATGCAATTAAATAACAACAAAGGATACCTACTAAGATGCCGGAAAGAGTCTGTGCTAACCGACAAGGAACCAACAAACTGATTTGGTCCATTATGTTATAGAATATACATATTATTGATACCTATAACTTAACATTTTTATTTATAAGTAGGTATGCAAATTACACAGCCATTTTTTTTTTGTATAGAAAAGCACTGTAACATTTTTCAAAAGAGCATCACACTTGTCAAGTATCAATACTATTTCAATAAATGCTCTGCAGTTCTGGCCAAACCAAGGTCTTTCAACAGGTTATAGAGAGATTTTGCTGGTATACCTCTCGCTCCTACTAATAATAACAAATAATAGTAATAGCCATGCGTAAATTGCGTAATTTTAGCCACGCATGGTAGGTTGGATATCACAGTTTGTCCAGGAATAAGTAGTTGAAGACGTTCCTTGGCATCTTCTTCTGCCAGTACACTTAGAGTCGCCTCTGAGGCCACCTTAACGAGAAGAGGTATTGGTATGGTATTCTATTTTAGGTCAGCACTAAACGGCACATAGACTCTTGCATGATGAAGTATGATTGTTAAAAAAATATACTTACCTGTATACAGACGAATTGAGAACCTCCTCCTTTTTTTGGAAGTCGGTTAAAAAATTAAATAACTTCGTATATCTCCTCTGCTATTTTTTGTAGAAAATGAAAGCTTAGAATTAATTGATACTTTAGAGTAGTTTAGAGGCTATTATGATGACGATTAGACAGACTTTTTTGTAAGAAAGATTTGATTTAACGTCAGCCTTTAGAAAGGAATTTATTTGTAAAGTAAAATTTCTTAGCGAATTTCGTAGCGTAAGTTAAGAAAGTACTCAAGGTTTATTTAGGGTTTACTAAACCAGCGTTGATCAATATTTTAGCTTTCTTTCGTGATCATAGCCCTTGTAACAGTGCCGAAATATCAAAATTTCATTAAAAAAACTAGGTACATGGCAGAAGTCTCGAAACAACTAACCCTTATATTTTTGTTGGTTTACCTTTCCATTACCTACCTCTAGACACGATAAAAATAAAATTAAAATATAAAACTGCAAATCCCAAAAGTTTAGTAGATTACATTGAAATGTAGGTATATTTTAAAAAAGATAATTATATTTTCAATGTTACTGTAAAAAATTAAAAAACATCTTATAATTATGAGCAGTTCAACCAATTTTTTATATAGCCTCCAGTAGGTAACAAACTTCTACTAACAGCTGCTTACCTATTGTATGTATCATATTAGAATATGATTCTTGAAAATTCTTGACCTTAACCGTAGGTAAGTGCCAGATCATAAACATTGCTTCGCCCCGAGATCGCAATTCTTCTAAATCGAGCCGATGTGTCACCTCAATTTCTAATCATCTCGCACGGAACCAGCAACTCTGAACGGTTAAGTAGGTAATTGTGGAACACAATTCAGGCATAGCTTAGTTCCAAAAGCGGAAGCATGGTCCAATAGTCAAGAATGCACTGGACCCATTCTAATTGGGTGGCGAACGAATTGATTCCGTGACCGTGTTCGTATGACAACTCACAAGGGCGTGGGAGCTCAGGCAGTAGGGTGACAGAGATGCATGATAAATAGTAAAATAATTCCAAGATCTATGTTTATTAAGTAAATAGCTGATGCCCGCGACTTCGTCCGCGTCAATTTCATTTTCATCATTTTTCACTGATACTTCGCTCCTGGTTGCAGCGTGATGTTATATAGCCTAAAGCCTTCCTCGATAAATGGACTATACAACACAAAAAAAAAATCAATTCTAACCAGTACTTGCTGAGATTAGTGTGTTCAAACATACAAACAAAAAAAAACTTCAGCTTTATAATATTAGTATAGATGACAAACTCCGTGGTCGAGTGTCGTACACACTGGTGTTCATAGTGTCGAGGGTTCAATTATTGGAAAAAGTAATTAACTATGTTTTCTCGGGTCTGGGTGTTTGACTGACTTATGTCTGTTGCCCGCGACTGGGTACGATTAAATTAAACAAAAAATATAAATATCCCGCCGTGCACTTTCCGGGTTAAAAGATGGCCTATGCGTTATTTCGGCTCGTAATCTATCTCCGCACCAAATTTCATCAAGATCCGTTAAGTCGTTATGGCGTGATTAAGTAAGAAACCATTAGATAGGTACGTGTGTCCCAAATACACGTGGTCACCTTACAACTGGACAATGTGGATCAAAAATCACCTATAAAATCCTAAAATTGGTTTAAAAATCATGAATTATCCATTCAAATGTTGTGATGCAACCTAACTGTGATTTGATTGTCAGTTTATTATACTACACCCAAGGGTATTCGGATCAGCTCTAAACGTAATTGAATTATGGGACAGTAGTGACAGAACACAATCGATTAATAAGCTGTTTTAGATTGGGTGGAAAGTAGTAGAGATTACGCTTCAAATATATTTTTTTTATAAATAATCTCCTGCCTTAGGTGGGATTTAAGCCCAGTTGATTTTGCTATTCGGATGGCTGGAATTTTAATTGAACTACGAACGAATTGCTTGTCTAGCTAGACAATGGTACTTACAAACGTCACTATCCTCATCTTCGTAGGTCTACCGCTGAACACAGGCTTCTCTAAAATCAGGATTTTGCCATGATCGCCACTTATGGCAGGCATAAATTTAATGGTGGCGATAAGACGCTATCATCGCCTCTGACGACAGTCTTAGGAAGAGAATGGATGGTGCTATTCTCTGTTTGTACCTTATCCTTATATGGGGTGGACCACTAGGAAGTAGATCCCACCGATCTACCTCCTAGTGGTCCACCCTGTGCAACGGCATCTTTGGTTTTCTAACCAATGATGACGGCTAACAGATCCCCCTGCGGTGGTAGGCTTCGTAAGAGGCCGCCTGGATGCTACCACCCTCCTGCCGGAGTCCAGCGCCAAACAGTGCCTCTGTGTTCCGTTGGTGTGGGAGAACCAGTACCTCTGGGTAAGCTCGCTCCATCTTAGGCTTCTTCTTAACCGTACAGTTAAGTATGAAGTCAAGAGTAAGCCCAATATTTATAAAAAAAAACACACTGCAAAAATAAATACCACTACAAAATAATTAACTCTACTGCGAAAATGCTGTGATTTCAAAGTCACCCTGTATATTGGCTGTATTGTTTAAACATTTTCGTACTGCTTGCCAGGGCTTGAAATACCGGTAAAAATTTGGTATCGTTACTTGCACCTACCTGGGGTATCGATACTTTATAAGGTATCGTTATTCAAATTATCGTTACTTTAGTAACATTAAACTAAATAAATGTTACCGTTACAATCCTGCTATTATCGTTATATTTTAACGATACTCGTATAATTTTACCGGTAAATGTTTTTATCTATCTTAACGTTACCACGGTAATATCGTTACTTACCTAAATTCTAAATTGGTACCTAACGAATGATTTATATACAAGTAATACAAGCTTTCATTTAGTTCCACCTGTCCCGTTTTTTGTAATCAAATCTTGCAAGCTAAATTTGATCCACTTCCCGGTTTCCGATTGAACTGAAATTTTGCATGCATGTATAAATCGGATGACCATGCAATATTTTTATGACATAGAGCTGATCTGATGATGGAGCTGGAAGGTGGCCATAGGAACTCCGTAATTAAACGACGCAACACCATCGAGTTTGGGCGCGTTTGACTCGATCGTTGATGAGTATCTTGATTGGCGTAAATATGCATTTGTTACGAATGTGGATTATGTCTGATTGATTAGATGGATGACCCAATGCCAAGGTTAGCACGTGCCGAGGGCTTAATGGTATGAGTATATATAATACTGAAGCCCTTATTGAGCTCTGGGGGGAGGGACCGTTTATATCATATAAATTATGTCAAAATAATGTGTCATATAGTGTACAGTGAAAACCAGACGCAAGTTTTCTCTTTTAAAAGGCTTTTTAAAAGCTGGCAAGGGACTTTCCTTCACATTTGGCAAGTCTTAGCAAGCAGTGCTTGCTAAGATTACAAATTTTTTTAAAGTAGGTACCTCTATTTATTGTTGTACTTGTAGCTTTCGCCATGTAACTTTTTTTTTATCACATAAGGTAGCTAAGTTACCCGGACTATAATAAGAAATCGATTGATCTCATTCACTTAAATCGGCCTCTGTAGTTTAGCCGCAAATGTGGAACCCGCATAAACACGTACATACATAGACTGCTAAATTATAATCTAAGGTTTTGCCGTAGTCAGGTAAAAACATTGTGGTAACGCCATGGCCTTCCACGCGCTGGTCTACACCCCTTTGGTCTAGTGGTATAAATAACGGACCAAGATCTCGGGGTCCCGGGTTCAATCCCCGGGTAGGGCAACAAACATTTTCGAATTTTCGAACATTGCTCGGGTATGTGATCACCAACCCGCATTTGGCAAGCGTGGTGATTATGCCAGTACCCATCATTGCTGTGGTAACTTGAATTCAATGATGGAGGCTTTTTCCTGCAGTGGGATGATTGTAGGCCGTTACTTTACTCCGCAACAGAATGTGAGTATATTCGAATCCCTCTGTCTCTATCACTCATACCGATGTCTTATAGTATCTGGTAGAGACAGATATATGCGAAAATACGAGCTTGCAGAGTAACGGCCGGTCCCAGTAATCTATCTATCGCCAGTTTTGACATTTCGGAGATAGGAAACAGTTTCTATTTCTGATTTTGCCGTCCAGAGAAACAAAGACAGAAGTTCGAAACTAAAATTTTCGTTGCAACCCTTTTCATAGGCAATAAACTACATCGTTTTCAAGAATTCGTAGACTGTTTTCACCGCCACATCTCGTCAAGCCTGCCCACATAGTAAGTCCTCTAGTTACGGTATAAGTTGTGTAGACGGATTTCTTCATGTAATTTTCAAGTTGAACTTAGTGAAATCTGTTGAATGCAATAAATAAATAAATATTTTCAGACATACTAATGACTTGACTTGGCCCAGTGTGGCCATACAGAGTCCCAAACTAAGCAACTACTACGAAGTTTGTCATATTGGCTACTAGACAACCGATAAACCTTAGAGCGATAAACTTACTTATATATTATTATTTTATGTAAATATATGATTATAGTACATAGAAAACACCCAGACCCGTACAAAAAGACATTTCATGCACACAAATATTTGTACTGTGCGGGGATTTAACCCGCGATCCATGGCTTAGAAGTAGCGTTTACTACCACTGATCCAAATGGTTGTCTGTATCAAATCCAAATAGCAAAAACGTTGAACTGCACGTACTATAATAGCCGATCTAATGAGGCATCAGGATACCTAGGAAAAACACCGGATGCACCCATTGACACCGCGGCCTTCGCGTAAGGATATCTTCAGTTAGCGAATTACCCTACACTGCACAAATAGACGGGAATTAATTGCATTAGGTATTGTCAGCTGGAAAAGTACCTATGTATACACTTCTGACTAATGTTGACTCTTAATACAACGACATTAGGTTGGTAAAACCAATGTTTATCGATTTCAGTTAGCAAAAGTGCAAGATAGCTGCGTATTTTCAATTTAAAAAGTTTCATTTTTTTAACTTTGAAAACGCTGTCGGTCATGTTACGACGTCATAAGACTCTTAGCAAACTTCATGACGGATCTTACGAGTAAATTTCGTTATGTTGCCTTTACTTTGACATTGATATTTTTTAATTATGTAACTTATAATGTGCAGTGCAGAGCACATGAGTAAATATTCCTACAGAGTACAAGCTTCATAACTTTTAAACTATTCTGATAGGGCTGACACCTGTTGCAAGTCAAAAAAAATAGGGAGTAAAAATAAAATACGGTAAGTACCTACCTACATAATGAAACGAGTATTTCAAAAGGTATAACATATAAGGTTTCGTGTAATTTGACAATACTAAAGTTGAATTAGTTTATAAATGGCTAACCCTAAATAATTTATTTTTCTTTAAATATTTCTTATTTCTTTTTAACGTGTGATACAGTCTGAATATAATATACAAATTCCTTAAATAACTGATCGGTAAACATTCGCATGGCATGCCAAAAGATAATTAATTTATAATTTTATTTTTATATTTTATTTCCAAACGCGTACGAAGTTCCCCGCGACTTCGTACGCGTCAATTTCAGTTTTTAAGATCGCGATTATTTTTTCAACATTTTTCACTGATGCTTCGCTCCTACTGGTCGCAGCGTGATGTTATGTAGCCTAAAGCCTTCCTCGAGGCATGGACTATCCAACACAAAAAGAATTTTTCAATTCAAACCAGTACTTCCAGAGATTAGCGCGTTCAAACAAACAAACAAACAAACTCTTCAGCTTTATAATATTAGTATAGATATTTTGAATTCTCGGATCATTATTAAAATAATCTTGGTACCTGTTTTTTTTTTCCATTTCACCAATAAAATTAACATAATTATCTGGACCTGGCGGTATTTTAAGGAACCCGGCCGGTAGATACGTTACCTACATTAAAGTCTTTACGATGAATAAATAGGGAATCATTGCTTAAATATGGCATTTGCCGATAGGATTCCAATTTCTTGCACTTGTGTCGATCCAGACATTTCCTATACAATTATCCGGCAACAAACCATAGCAGTGCGTAACTGACCCTTTGTTTTACATATTTAGATTTAACACCAATTTTCCATAATCAATATTATATAAATAATTGAATTATAGAAATGGTAAAATCACAATTCGTCAGCCAAATCACTCAAATAAATGTCGTCTAATGCGCGCGACGTGCAGGCGGCAGCCCTGTCATTTATACCGCAACTGAATCGGCGAAAACCAGTTCTTACCCCGGCGACGCGTCGGTGAACGCGTCGGTGAGATGTCACGCTTACATCGCCGCGTTATGTGTGAGTGGAACAACAGCGGGCCGCATATAGGCAGCTTGTATTCTGGTGGGAATATTAAAATTTATTCATGTGGTGCAGAGTTTGAAATTTAATATTTGTATAAATAATAAAGTAGGTATAAATAATCCCTAATCAGAGTGCAATTGATACTTCTTCATCTTTTTATTAATACGAGCAAACATGGATGCTGGATTTGAAAACCCAGGTGCTGGATTTTAATAAAAATCTGAATGTTGGTTAAATGTCAAATGGTTGTTTTGACTGGTTTTGACCCGTATGTTGTCAGAGAACAGACAATCTATAGACCAATATGGCCGACAGCGTTTTCGTCGGTGTACGAAAGGACTTCCAAAACAAAGTTTTGCGGTTTTCTAGGTACTAAAAATATAGGGATATTTGGAAACTTTCTGTACAAAAACAAGTATAATAGTTTGTAATATTTATTGTTACACAATCCAGGACATATCCACATATAATGTACATAAAGATCAACTTAAATAATTACAAATTTTTCAGAGGGTAGTGCCGTATTCGCAAGAATCACAAAATAACATTATCATGTTTTACGTTAGGTACATACGTTCCGATGAAAATACAAAATTACACTACAGTGATGTAAAAATATAAAATATTTTTCAAGTAAGTATTATACATAGCATTTATGATCAATATACGTTTTTGGATTAAATGTTTTAAACTATAGTACTAACTATTAAAGCTAACCGTTAAACACACTAAATATAAATTAAAATTATTTACAAAATATTACAGTTTATTCAAATAATTATTTTACCATAAAATACACTGTGCATTGTCTAAGAAAGAAGATTTTAATAATCATTACATTATTATTATCAAATTTTAAATAAAATCAATTACAAAATTTACTTTACTACACTTCAAACATAATAATAAGTACTGTATTCTAAAATGTGTGAATGATTTAATTAAAAATAATCTGATGTGTGATTCGCATTAAATTAATGAAGAATATTGTTATGACATGGCACAAAATAAGTCGGAAAAGAAAAGTTGGTTCTAATACTGTGATAAACTAACATGAAAGATGGATAGTAACGTGATATTTTATCTAACACCGTCACTGATTTACAGCCCCAATACAGATAACATCGTTGACATAAAAAAAAACATCTTTTTTACCCCATAGATTCCGTTAAAAATGACATTTAGTACGAAGAATCCTATCCAAGAGCAGACGATTCCAAAATCACAAAACTATGATGTTCATAATAAAAATAGTACAGAAAAAATGATATAAATTCCTATTTGTATCAATACAGATACAACGAACCCAAAACCTAATACAGGGTGAACACGAAATCATACAATTCGTATCTGATGCTAATAATTTGCTATGGATGCAAAATTATTATGAAAAAACTAATATTAGATTAACGATTGGTCTCATAGCAAATGACATTAGCGATTTTATATCCACCCTATATATTCATGGGTTTATCTCAACACCAAAGTAAAAACAGCGTGCAAAGGCGGACTCAGGACGAGCTGAGTCGCCGAGACGAGGAGTGGCATGGGACAATAGCACGGTAGAGAACTATCGCACTTTGTCTTCTAGAACGTTCTAAAAAAGTCAGTTTAGAAGTCATACTCAGGTTATACTTAACATAATATGATGATATACAAAAAGTTTTAGATCTTTTCTCAAATCTTAATAGATATTCATAGTACCTATTGGCTTCTGACTTTGATTTGATAAGTAATAAACGGAGTTCAGATTAGATAGTGCGATTTTTTGGTAACGCTAACAGACAAAATTATAATATGGATAAGCTTGAATCTCGGGTTCAAATACGCATAAATTGATAAGAATTTTTGATTACTTTTCATATTTTTATACCTTTATTTAGATAAAATAGAACTAGCCGTTACTGTTTGTAACTAAACATAAAATCCCGGGAATGTCCATACTAATATCAACATTCTCACGCTATCTAATTCCGTCCTCTGGTAATAAATTGCTTACATTACACTTTCGATATACATGTGTATATTTTTGTAGGTACTTGTTTAAATATTTTCTTACAGTGAACTGTAAATTAATATTTGAACACTTTAATAGGTAAAACGCAGACCTCACTGTTAGATACGAGTACTTTATAGGCACATAGTTGTTAGGTTTATAATAGTCTTGGTTTCATTATATAACTTAATCACTACTTGGCAGCTCAAAACTAAACTAAGAGAATCAAGCCACCAGTAAAAATGATACGTGCGAGATGTTCTTGTCGTAAAAGATTTAGGTCTAGACACGGCAGTTTTCAAATCCTATTATCGCTGATATAGTACCAATTTAATAAACTAGGCACAATCGACGTTATAACAGATTCAGATGAAGGTTACATTATGGAGTGTTTGAGTCTTTCGTAGCTCAAATAGCAGTGGCAACATTTACCAAATTGGAGTACAGAACTTATTTAACTCAAACCGTTATGATAGGTCCAGTTTGAGTCTCTTCGCTACCCTCAAACCCTGGAGTACTTGAGTCCATCGTCGCCCGAGTAGCAGTGGTGGCAGTGCAGGCGGCGCCCGCGCACGCGCACGTCGGCGCCCGCGCGCCCGTCGCCCAGCCGCGCGCCGCACACCGCGCACGTGAAGCACCACACGTGGTAGCATAGGGAAAGCGACTCTATTATCATGGCCGCGCCTCGACCTGGGGACGAGAGTCGTGTGTTAAAACTTTGGGTACAAACGAAATAAGTAATCAAAAAATAATCCACTGAAAATTTTGGTGCGACAGAGACTTAATTTTCATGGCCGCGCCTCGACCTGGGGACCCCTCGACCTGGGGACCCCTCGACCTGTGTTAAAAATGTATTGTACAAACGAAAGACTAGATACACAATTAATAGGCTGCTTCTAAGTAAGTTCGCTCCATGATAGGCTTCCTTTTGATTCTAGGGCTCAGTGCAAGAGCAAGCTCATCAATAATAATAATAATAAGAATAACAGGAAAACAATAGAGGTGCAAAAAAAGAGAAGATGGTGAGAAATAGAACATTTACATGATCTATAGGCTGTGACTTACCTTTTTTTACAATTACTTAGAAACCACTTTAAAAAAATGATATACAGTTTATGACTACGCCTTATAAAACAATTAACCAAAAACCCTACATGACACAATGTTATGCAAGATATAATGCCGAGCTTATCAAGTAAAAAGTTATCCATAACTGTTAAATTTCCCTAATAAATTTTCAACATTGAGCACAATACAAAAGCATCAGTTTCAATTGATAAATATAGCCTTTCCTATTTCCCTGTGTACTACTATATGATTACCTAATTCCTCCCCGCAGTGTGAGCACTTTCTCCTCCCGCTGACACTCAGCATCTTATCCTCCCGCGGAGGTTCAGGGGCGGGCACTTGCGGTCGAGGCATTTCCGGACGAGGTACTTCCGGTCGAGGCATTTCCGGTCGAGGCATTTCCGGTCGAGGCATTTCCGGTCGAGGTACTTCTGTTCGCGACGCTCGTTTGAAATCGGTAGATAAGTGTTGTTGGCTGGAACAATAAAAATCGAGTTCAGAACTAAAAATTAAAGAAAAAGTATTGGTGACACTCATTTTTGCGCAGACGAATAATTTACTTTTTCTCATTCATCTCATTGAAGTTGCTGAGAAATTATTTTTTGCATACCGGTAAATTTGTGTCTTATTTCAACCAAATTGTTTAAAATAAATAGGTATTTTATGTTTTACGGTCAAGAAACTATTTCTTTAATAAATAATTCCGTTTTCCGTATTTAAGCATTTGGTTGAGTGCCTTCCACATTAAATGTGCCCGGTTAAAATGCGACGGCCAAATGCCAGCGTAGGTCCTTCAGAAAAAAAAAATCACCACGGAGGTTTTCTAATGTATAAATTTTTTGGTTAAGATAGTAATTTACCTTGCGCTAAGAGGCAGCATGTTATGCAGCTGCGTCGTCGGCATGTCCTGGTGGTAGGAGTGACGCTGTCCAGCGCGCATCTTGCTTCGGGACTCGTCTATCCGCCTCTGTTCTGCCTCCTGGGAACGAAGCATCTGTTTATAGTCTACTATCATATTCCTAGTGTCTAAAAGCTGAATAGTGCAGCTGTTTTAATTATCTATATAGTAAACCTATAAGTAAGATTTTATAAATAGATAGTCTCTTAAAACTGTCCAAGTTTAAATAAGCTGGCTTGACTGGCTTATTGCCTTCCGGAGAGACCTATGTCAAGACTGATGGGGCTGATAATGACAGTAAAATTATAACCCTAAAATGTTTAAAGCAAGAGTGAATAGGCTGCTTGTGGGTAAGCTCGCTCTATCTTAGGCTTCTTCTTAACCGTAGAGTAAGGTAGTAAGGAGCAAGAACATCGAATAACAAAAAAAAGTATCTCTCAATCACCTGTATCAGCCAATGCTGGTTGTAGTTGTAGTTAGCGGGCTTGCGCGGGGCCTGTCGCGCCTGCATCCAGTCCGTGTTAGAGATCAGCTTCGGCGTGGGCGCCGCGCTCAGCGCCTGGAGATGTAAAATGGAAATTTGTTTAAATTAATTGATGTAATACAAATAAAACCCGGCCAAGTGCGAGTCGGACTCGCGCACGAAGGGTTCCGTACCATTGACTAGGTAAACAACAGTAGGTACATAAATTTAGTTAATGTTGTGCTTACCTGTTGCCATTATTGATATCGAGCAAAAGGAGGCAATTAAGCGTTGTTTGTATGGGATCCCTCCTTAGAAATTTATTTAATTTTGTTTTTAGTATTTGTTGTTATACTCGTAGCAGCAACAGAAATACATAATTTGAGAAAATTTCAAGTGTCTGGCTATCGCGGCTCTTGTAATACAGCCTGGTGACAGGCAGGCAGAAATCTAAAAACTAGATACATAATCAGCGTAAAATAGGGTCCCTACGATATGTGCACCCATTTGACACAGGGGGAACTTTAAGTTTAACCTGTATTATTGGATAGATACAACATGACATTATATCCATACTATTGCTTGTCGACATAATTTGGCCGAACCCGGCACACAAGTCAACATCAATGATTCAATCGAGGTCAGTTTTAGGTGTTCTTTTATGTAATTGGACTGTGTACCTAGTTCTTATTACATACCGATATTTCTGATTTTTTATAATTCAACTAGCGGACCCGGCAGAAATTGTTTTGCCTGGTTTGCCAAGATCTCAGGGTCCTAGCTTCGACCCCCCGGGCATCACGAGTTTCCATCAAACATTGTTATGTTAGCCTTTGTGTTCACTAACTCGCATTTGGCAAGCGTAGTTATATACACCCATTATTGCTGTGGTAACTCGATTTCAATGATGAAGGCTTTTCCCCTGCAGAGGGATGGTTATAGGCTGGAAGACGGTTTTAAAAAAGTGAATAGGAAAAAGAAGCCCGCCCGCCGAAACCTTTGCGGCACTGCCCCGACTGGACACAACCAGCTGCTGCGGCCGGCTATCCCGATAACGCAGTTGTACGTGTCCCGCCTGCATTACTCCACGAAATCAGATGATATTGTGGAGTACATTAGAAATAAAGCCAAATTCAGTCTGAGGGTCGAACGGCTGGTTTCCCGCCATAACGTGAATTTTAATTCCTTTGTGGTGAGAGTACCGACTGAACATCTGTCGACCTTCATAAAAGAAGATTTTTGGCCGAAAGGTGTTTTGTACCGACGATTCCGTGGTCGGATACCGGACACTGCATTGCGCAACACGTCGCCGCCTTCATTACGTGTTACTTGTAATAAATAGTCATTTTTAGTTAAGTTTATTATATGTATGTTAGTCTGTAAGGTATTTATTGTATGGGCCTTTTGTTGCCTGATATAAATGAATAAATAAAATAAAAATATAAAAATATTAATAATTGACAGTTTACAGTCCAATTTCTCACCTGCAGAGTATGCCTGGTCATAGGATGGTACTGTGCACCGTTTCCATTGGGAACAGCCGGCTTCTGACGCAGCTGCACAGTGGTCCGATCTACATTGACGTACTCCACCGCTGAGGGCACACGACTACTTCTGGAAATGGTTAGAAGAATATATCAGTGAACATCTGACCTTAAATCTATCGGGCTACAAAACAACACACCAAGCAAGACCACGTTGCGAGAAAATTAAGGGATTTCAAATAACATCTAAGAATCCAACCAAAATTTCACCTAATAAACAACACTTGTTGCATACTAGGCACAAAAAAAGCTGGAGGAGAGCTTGTCTCTGAGTAAACTTTTTCTTTGAAGAAACCGATTTTTTTTTTTTATTCAAATTTATCTACGCTTTTCTGAATAAACGGGTAAACACTTTCCTCAAGTTTTAAGTTATAAAATAAACTCAATCGGTGATCTAAAATGGACATTCAGGAGCTCATGTGATACAGAAGCATGACGTACTTTGAAAGCTTATCCAGCAGTGAACAGTTTATCAATATTTGAATCAAATAAAAGATAAATATAATTTATTCTCACTTACCTCATAGTTATCTCTCTCTCAATGGATTCCCGAGTCTTCGGTTTTGGAGGAAGCACTGGTTGAGGTGGCCTCACGCTTGGTACTTGCCTCCTCACCGCCTCTCCAATTTTCCGATCCTCGTACAAAACCTTTCTACTCTCTTCTACACCAAAATGCCTCTGGATGTGCTCCTCTGACACGAAAGGCTTCCGCTTCAGATTCTCATCGAAAGCTGGTCTCTCTGGAATAGGTGGCACTACAGGAGTGTAGTTCTCATTGACCAGAAGATTTGGCATTGAATGTCTGTAGTTCTGGTTCGCAGATTTCCCAGGCCTAGACTGGAGAGGCGGCTTTTCTGGGGTGCTTGGAACGGTTGAGATATCTTGAACAGATTTTTGGATGATCCTGTTCTGGTCTCTGAGTAGGTTTTCCCTTTGTCTCCTTAGCTCTTCTTGTTCGAGTTGTAGTAGTTCTCTTTCGAATCGTAGAACTTCCTACATTTGGATTATGAAGCGTCAGTAACTTGGCATTATTACTTTTTTGGTTAGTAGACGGAATACGGCGTTATTGTTAGGCAATTTTGGTGCAAGGCTAAAGCTAGCGTGTTTATTTAGCATGATGGATAAGTTTCTACTTGTTCTTTCAGTATATTATGACTTGGGAGTGACCGTGATTTTGATTTGTTAGTAGTAAAATATTTACATGTTTACTATGTTAACCGAATTAATGTAAACAAATGGCGTTTCACAAATGACATTGAACGTTAACAACAATACTAAACTAGAAAAACTTTGAGTTTTAAAACTCTCAGAATAAAGTTCAAAGCCGTTTGTGAGAAGCCGAGTAAAGTGTAAAATGAGTCAAGTCACCTTGGTATGAGCATCGTCAACGTGCCCGTCAGGCCAATCCTCGTTAGTGCGACACGCCTGTAAGTACACGGGCGGCCATCTTGTTTAATGTTATTTACACACATAAAATGGCGGCTGAAGGTATATTATGTAATTTCCAACATATTTTTAAATGGGAATTGTACTTTATAGCTTTGCTGTGTTGGACAGTGTGATTGGACAGTATTGTTAAAACCAAATGTCAGTTGTATTATAATGACAAAGAAATGATCAAAATTTTACCTTTTAGTTGCTAATATTAAAAAGTGAGGTGTCTAAACACAAAAATGGAAACGAAAATGTTGAAAAGCACATAAATTCAATTCTTTTTTTTTTAGTAAGTATGAATTTAGTAAGTATATCAATTAGTTGTCAATAATAGACAATTAAGTTTAAATTAAAACATCAGTTCATAAATGAAATGTACCTAGGTAATGTAAAATTATTTAAATATAAGTGCAATGTCATTCAAAATAGTGCAATAAACATGCAAGTGCAATTAACATATGTACAATCAGTTCCGATTCGACGTAGTTCAAATTTATATTTTCTATCAAATGAAATAATGACAAAAGCTTTCGCGGCATTGAGTATGTATTAAATAAAAAAGACGATATTGTTACGTATTAATTTTACTCTAAAAACTAATATTAACGCCTAGATAATAACTTCGAATCAGGAACTGTTAAATTATACGAAAGTGCAATAAGTGCATAGGAAATAAAAGGCAATACTGATTGTGCTATAAATAATATTTATTTTGAAAGAAAATTTACCTTAAATTATAAATAAACTAACCAAAACTACAAACTTGTATCTACCATAGACAACATAAATTATAGAAGAAAATAATAATAATTCTAATTATCAAATTTTTTGGTGTTTTTTTTATGAAAGATCTTACAATAAAGTAAAGCATTAGGAAGCAGGATCTTGTTAATATCGCAGCATAACATAGATATGTTCAACATCATACATTGAAACTAGTCCATAAGAATATTTCAATACATGACATTTGAACTAGAGTAATTAGGTACATAATCCTTCCTTTACATAAATAAATAAACCATAAACTATTGTGCTTTCAAAGCATTTACATTGCAAATGATCTAAAAATAACCATACCCATAAAATAATAATATTCTAGCAATAACATAAGTGCAATTTGACAGTGATCAGTGCTGACCTATAACAGTTGATAGACGATTCGAGAATATAAAAATATTATAATTTCCATACAGAGGTGGAACTAATTCTACGAGATCTACTTTTGTGATAATGTTCTACAACATTAAATAGCTTGATAACCCGGATCACCTAACTAAATGACGACTAAGCCTTTTTCTAGCAAATTTTAATAATTAAAATATTAAGTAGTTGACCTATCATTTACATCCATAAACCTTATACAAAGTTGGACCAAGTATAGAACCTTGGGAGAGCCCGAAAAAATCATCGTCTACAGTTGACAACTAAATTAAGTTTGTGGCGAAGTTACCTGTTGCTGCTGTATTTTCTTGTCCAATGTATCTATTTTGGATTCATCTGTTTGTGGGGATTCCTTCAGTTCTGTCAATTTAGTGTTAAGGTTGTCGGTGAAGATTTGCTCTTTCTGTTTTCTCGTCGATTCCTCTTCGTCAGATGTCACTGTCATTTGTGTGTATGGCTGGAGAAGTAAAGTACATTTGTTAGAATGCTACAAAATGTGCACTGCACGTATCAGGGACTTATCTATGAATCCATTAAGTTTTTTTTTTTCAATTTTACCCTTTATACAACGTGTTCCTTTTTATATTCCATAACTCTAAGGTTATGTTCTATAGGTTAAAATAATATAAAACGCCCTAGAACACGTGGTTCAAAAATCAATAGTTTCGAATATAACATAATTTTTGTTAAAAAAATGAAACCAGCATGGCGAATCCTTAGTTTTGCGAGACTATGGCAAACTTACGCTAAAGTGTAGTAGTAAAGTAGCGGGAGAGCGTAACCTGTAAAATACATAGACGTGTGTAGGTTTCAGTGATAAGTAGGTACGAGTAAATCGTTTTCATTCAAAAGTTAATTCATAACAAGGTAAGGGTGTTTTGCATTTAAAACAGTCGTGACTTTTTAGAATTATTTTGTATGAAAAAATTAAACAAAAAAAAAATTGAAAAATAATTCATATGCAATTTGATTCTTTACCATGGTCTGTTTAATACCCTAGAGTTATGGGATATCAAAAGGAACACGTTGTATATATTTTATAATAGTTTGACGTAAAAACGTATGCGCTGTTAAAAGTTTCAAGGTAACTAATGAGGCGGGGCGAATCAATGACATTCACATTTTACTACAAAAACTATAAAAATATTTATAAGTATCAACATTCACTTTGGCGAACTGCATACAGATACGGGCGTCATGACAATATAACGTCAATCATAAAATATTTACTAATGTAGAGCTATCTGATAGTAAAACTACCAATCGGATCAAACTATTTCAAATCAAAATGAATTAGAAAATGTACTCAATCTGAAAACAAAAATGTACCTCACTGTTCTGTCTGCTATGAGGGTTAGAAGTTTCTGGAGACGACTGCCCTTTGTACCATGCTTCGGCTGACGGCCCTCTATCTACGTCCACTCCAGAATCTCTACTCTCTCTTAGCTTCGAATCCATATCATGTGACAGGGTCTTCTTGTAGAGAAGTTTCTCTATTTTAGTTTCTTCTTGAAGGAAGGAGGTGATGTCAGGTCGCGGGGCGAGGGTCAAATCAACGTCTAGGTAGCTGTCGTCAACCTGACCTTCAATGCCGAGGAAGCTAGATCGTTTATTGCGAATCTCCTTCTTGATGCGACGGGCAGATCTTGTGGGTTTGAAGTTGCCCTGGAATTATATTGAGAAGATCAGTATATAAACTTGAAAATTTTTGTCTCAGGCGGGAAAAAAATTTTTCAAGTTTATATACTGATATTATAAGTGCAATTAAGTTGCTAAAATATCAAATAAAGTATATATTGAGAAGACTTGTTCTAAAATGCGGTATATAAGATAACAGTGCCATTTTAGTTAAGTTTAAAAAGAAATGAAAGCAGAATTATGCACCCGACAGCACACTTAACTGTTATTTCCGAACAAACCCATGTAATAATGAAAAAAATATTAGTGGAAGTTACGTGACCAAAAACGTAGCAGAAAATTGAGTGAAGAGATTGAAAGAATATGAAAAAAATATAATAACCACAACCACCCACAACATCGCTCTATACGGGTTACGTATGTTTCATTTATCAATATCACTTAAAGTAATTAATTGATTTACTATTTTAACTAAGTGTAGTTTCAATAAATTGCAATAATTTTAACGAACACAAATTTTTTTCTTAATCTGTTTCATTCCTAAAAAACTGAGTTTTTAGTTTGAAAACAGAAGCTTGTTTAAACCTCTTTTCAAAAATCATGCAAAAACTTACATTGCCTAGAAGTTCATCATCTGGACTGTCATCGATTGGTGGTGGAGGAGGTTTTTCTTTAGGCGGCTCCAACACGTTAGTCGGCAGATCAAGAGGAAAAGCACCTGCTTCATCCACACCGTTCTGATAAAATATATCAATGTTCTCATACAACGGTGCTACAGATATTTTATTATCTGTACCAAAATCAACGAGGGTTTCCGCTGTGTTTGGCACAGACTTAACTTTCTTCTCACTTTCTTTCACTATAGAATCATCCATGGTTTTGCTTTCGTCCATACTGTCTTCTGAATCTAGTTCTTGGAATGCCAATTCAAGAGCGTCAATAACCTGTAAGTTTTAACAGTTAATTATCTTACGAGAAATGACAAAAACCTAAACATATTTTAATTTGACAATAACAAATAATAAGAAGCTAGAAACAAAACACTTGTCAAAAGTTATCACTTTAAAAAACTTAATAACACACTAAAAGTAAGAGAAATCAGAAAAAAAAGGTCGTTAACATGCAAAACATTTCGAGCAGAACATTTAGCACGACATGCGACGCAAATGAAGGTTAAATGAAGCGAAAACTCTACGGAAAACGTCTTGTCTTACCTGACATTACCCATCACCAAAGCTGACGTAAGATACCTAGCGTTTAAGATGAAGTAGAAACGTTGAATATTCAATAGTTAAAGCAGCGAAGTTTTGAAGAGGCCTACGCTAGCTAGTCCTTTATCTTACTGACTTGGTAATCGTATTCACAAGATAAAATGTATTTGCATAAGATATGTGCTAAGGCAGATAACACGTTATCTAGAGCTAGAGTACCTTGCCCAGATTTTACTATCATTAAAATTTATAAACCAATATTGATTAATATGACCCGAACTATAAATAACGATACAGATAAAGGAATTAATATTATACATAAATAAAACTCACACGTAACAGTGTAACATATATTTTCGATATAATGAATTTACAAATATCACGTTTCAGAATAAATGGTCTAATGATGAAAGAGTCTACATCTAAAATATAAACTGGACTAAGTTTGTATATAAATAGGATATATTATACATGTGACGAAATGGGGCACTACAATTCTTAACCCTGCTGACATAATTCTAATTACTATTAATCAACTAATTATTAAATGTATGTAATGTTACGTATGATTCGCTAAGTGCTAGGAATTGAAATGATTATAATTTTTTAGCACATTAAATGGTTATATAAACGATGAATTTGCTTTTACAAAACATCGATTTTATGTTACTGAACGGACATCACAAAACAGATAATTAGTACGTTTCTTGGTAGTCATTAATATGGGTGGGTATAATAAGTATACTACATGTTTATCTAGTGCAAATATGGTATAAAGTGTATAGTGGTTACGAAAGATTTGTAGGTGAGATCAAGAGATCATAAAAATTCTAAAAATTACGTCCATTATCAAAAATCTCTCATCTGTCTTGCTGTCTAACAGCAATTTATGAGAAAGTGAATAGACAAAGAGTATTAAGATTCAAACTATTGTATTCATGCTTGTGGTATCTTTAGCAAGATTACTCGTATTGGTTATAGTTTGTTTTGTTGTTACCTTATTATTTATAAATAAAATAGTTTTCCGCCTATTTGGTTCAATGCAACGTTTAGTTCTTTTCTGCCAAAACGGATTAGAATCTTGTGAGCTACTTACCGCTACTTCCCCGTTTGTAGGTACCGCAGCGTTGTGAGTATTTGTGACTTCGTTGCTTTGGTTGTTAGATGTCACTATGCGATTATTATTGACTGTGATTTGATTACATGTATCACGATTATTCTTTTCAGTGGTACATGCAGGTGAGTATGGAACATCGGCATGATTATTAATAAGCGAGATATGGTTATCGGTTATTGTTTTAAGCGTTTTAATGGAATTTTTTGGCGATATGTTAGTAGTAGTAATAATATTAGAGACAGTTACCATAGACATGCTCTTGTTAGTGTCATTAGTTGTGCTAATTTCATTACTGTTAGAATTGTTCCCAGCACCAGCTTTCATATTGTTGCAAATCTCATTCAAATTTAAGTGTATAGTCATTTTCCCCTCAAACACCACTGTATCTCCTTCTGATGCAGTCGAAACAGGCTCATTTAAACTTACACTAGTGTCTTGATTGTCCAAACTCTTTAAAGTGTCCTCGTCTTCTTTGTCCAGCTGTATTTCGGTAACTTCTTCAGTGACACTGAGTTCTTCAGGCTGAGAGACAGCCTGGATGTAATTGCTACCGCTATCAGTATCTTCAGCTTTGCTGTCTTGATCCTCAATTTCTTCAACTATGATATCCTGAATTATCGTCTGAATAGTTACGGGCATATTTTCTTCTATTGGCTCTTCGATCTTAGTCGGTTCCAAGGGCATTCCACTATCCTCATTGGATGACTCATATTCAGAAACTTCAACCATAGGTTCTCCTATAGGAGAAGCTACCTGAGTCAAGTCTGCGATGTCATCGGGTGGCACGCAAGAGTCTCTTGCAGTATGTATACCGCTATCTTCAGTTTCGATATCACTTGGAACTGTATTATTTTGCATTTCCGCACAATCAAAGTCTTCCAAACTTTGTACTCTTTCAAATGAGTTCGGAGAAGATTGCCCGTTAATATCCAAACTATCCAAAGACCGACAAAAACTTTGCATTTGGCTTTCAATGCCAGACAAACTATTCTTTAAGGAGCTGTCCGACATCTTATCTTGGGATTCAATGTCTGCTTTGGTGTCAACTTTTTCTTTGTGAGAAAGTTCTTCCTCCACAGATATTTTTGGAATATCTTTATTTTTGGCTGCATCAAGACACGATAATCTTTCTTTTAAGCTCATAGATACTTCTTTAACTTCCGTTTTCATTATCTTAACCTCTTCTTCCGAAGTTTGAGATTTAAGGCTGGAAAGGCGTTCTCTTAAAGATTTGGCGTTACTAAGGTCGCCATTGGAAAGCCTTTTAGCACGTTCGGTCTCAACTGAAGCAGTTTTTACTTTTTCGAGGGACGACAGTCGCTCTTTTAGAGGTTTCACTTCAGTAGGTAACTTAGTCAGGTCGCTTGTAGATTTCTGAACATGTATTTCTTCCGTAAACTTTTCTAAACTAGACAGTCTTTCTTTAATTGACTTTTTGTTAGCGATATCAGGTAGTTTTGGTTTGTTAGTTTGTGACTCTTGCGAATTTTCCCTCTCGAATTGTTCTCTTCGTTTATGTATATCGACTTTCGGCAAGTCTTTCTTCTGGTTGTTATTTTTTATGTCATTCGCTCTTTCCTGTTGGAAAGATGAAAGTTTTTCCTCTATTTTATTGCTTACAGTGGTTCTAATTCGGTTTAAGTCACCATTGACTTTTTCTGGGGATTTTTCTTTGAAATTGTTGTTGACAACGGTTTTGACGATGCTGCTGTTAGTTTGTGATATTATTCTGGACTTGTAACCTTCGATAGCTCCCTCATATGTGTATTCCTCTGGTTCAGGGGAGCTGATAGTGGTCGTGGTGCAGGTGTCGTATTCGTTAGCGCTCGAGCCGAGCTTACGATTGTTGTCGCAGTTGGAAAGGTTGTCGACGTCTGAATGGTTCTTATCCAGGTCGATACCGTCGCTCTGAAAAGTTAACACGGTATTCATGAGTATTTTATGACACACGTATTTATTACAGTTACATAGTGACTAATATTAGCTGTAACAGATTTAAGCGTTAACAATTTGAGATAACGTACAAAGTAAACATTGCCTTGGGTCTTTTCCGTACACGCTTAGTTTCTAGGGTGTTATTGATCTTTTTGTTTTATCTAGATTTAAAATAAATGTGATTATAATGGATTGACTGATATGAGGGCAGATCTAATAACTGACCTCTGTCTGGCTGACGAGTAATTGAAATTCAATATGAAATTAAAATAAATAATATAAACACATCAAACAAAGAAACATGTGCAGGAAAAAATAACTTTTTGGTATCGAGTTGGCAAAATATTTTAGCAACTAACATTTCAAGCAGTGAAAAAATAACTAAAACCGCTCTTTATCTAAAATGGTTTCCGTAGTTTCTTGCTCACATTCAGTTGAAGATACTTACGGCCAAGCTGTGTGTGTCACAGTCCTCGCTGAGACTGCTCTTGGTACTTGAAGTGCCGATGCCCAGGTCGCTCAGGTCGTGTCCATCGTCGTCTGTGTAAAGAGGCAGGTGGTTTTTCCTTCTACGTCCAGCTCTGGAAACAAAGAAGAGAGGTCTGTTTAAAATGGTATTCAAAGGTTTAAAATAATCATACAGAAAGGATAGCTTTGTGATGATACGTCCCACCTTTCTTAGAGTTAAGTCTTCTTGCGTATTAAATTTAGTCAAATGCATAATAGACAAAAAAATTTTTTTTTTTACAATAGCAGAAAATAAAAGATATAATAAAAATAAAAGAGAGGAATATAAGATCTAGAATGTAGATACAGTTATCATACAAAAATGTTACTTCGAACTGTCCATGTTTAAATAAAAGCAGCAAAAGCCACGTGTCTAGCCAAGCCATACCTCTGTAATGTGAATTCAACGTTACATTCATGTCTTAAAGATAAATGAAAGAACACTCAAATTTTCTTTGGATGCTTAATACGGAGGACGTATATTGGAACTGATTGTATAGTTGGTGTTTTCACGTTACATCAAGGTATTGAAATAAGCTTAACAAAGGAAACACATTATCTTTTGAGTGCTGCATCAGGATATTGAATCATCCTTCAAAAATGTTCTAGACCTATTCCTAGACAACTCACGGCGTCATCGGTCAGCGCCTATATTTATTGTTATTACTCAGTGTGCGTCATATTCTGTGTTCGTACTTGTGAGAGTAGTACCTAAACAAACGTGGGTCGTGTTACACTGTAATTTCAGTTTACCTACCTGTATTTTCAACATAACTTCAAAAATCGATGGTTATCTGAAAGAGATCCATTCTGGCAATAAGACTGTCTAAATCGTGTAGCTCTATTCTTGAGCTACATTTACTTGTATACCGTGCAATGGAGAGTATCTATCAATTGAACTTTTTTTAAATAAAAGGACATAATATAGCTTATTATAATACGTGCGTAGTACTTATAAGTATTATAAAGTTTATTATTCTATTAGTATATAAAGGAATATACCTACTGTTAAATTTAAGGCGAGAAAACACATGTAATGGAATAAGATTTCCAATTTATACAACATAATATGGACCAATTCTCCGAAATTTGGTTTGTAAAACACTAGCCATAAATTGTGTTTCCAAACACATTGGGAAACGTTTAACATATAAACACTCAATTAAAATGAATATCTAGAAGACGTTTAACGTGTTTCACTCGGTATAATATCTTTGACATCGGAGTATTTACATAGAGTATCAATTGATAGTCTAATTTATCGATTTCAGATGAACCTATCGAGATACGATATCAAACCAAGAGATTTTTATCAAACCAAATAGGTACACGGCGAATTTTGTTATTGCGAATTCAGACGTAGGTACTTTACGATAGTGCTAACATACAGGGTGATCAAGGTCAACGTCTGGAGGTTAAAACCATACAATTTTAAGCTTACGTTAAGTTTACGTGGCTGTTCCATATTATGACAAAAAGTACCCGTGTTGTAAATATTTTTAACTAATTAATACAGATCTAATTGAACACTTAACACTTACGGGGTTTAATGCAACGAACCGTTATTTAAAGGTAAATAGTAATTTACCTTCCCGACGTTTCGATCCGGTTGCACGAATCATGGTCGCGGGCAGACTGGAGGCGCTCGGCGTCGTCTGGGCGTAGCTCGACAAACCACACTAACAGTGTTAGTGTGGTTTGTCGAGCTGACTGTACGAGTGACAAAATTGTTAAAGAAGTGCGGGTAGAAGAAAACATTTCGTCTCAACCGCCCAGACGACGCCGAGCGCCTCCAGTCTGCCCGCGACCATGATTCGTGCAACCGGATCGAAACGTCGGGAAGGTAAATTACTATTTACCTTTAAATAACGGTTCGTTACATTAAACCCCGTAAGTGTTAAGTGTTTAGTGTAAAAATGCAACAAGAAAGTTTAAAATCCTAGATCTAATTGACATTTAAAAATATTATAAAATATACATAACATGTATAACGATAAAATGACTGATTATCTATTAACGTGCAGCTCACTATCACTAAACGGATCGACCTCGTATTTGGAATGGAGACAGCTATAGGTCTATATCCATATCTACCGTCAATTTAAATTCCCAACCGATCCAATAACATTTTTAAAGTGCCAACGGATCCCCTAATTGTAGTTCTGTAAACCCTTTAACGTATTTTATTGTTGAATGTATACCACGTTACAAACCAAAAACAGGTTAGTAAGTACCTGTTAGGGGATCAGATGGGAATAAAATATTAATATTTATTAGCTATTACAATCTGATCATCTACAGAGGGGATCAGATGGGAATAGAAAATAATAAAAAATAAAACCAATCCACCAGGGGATCGGATGGAAATAACTCGTAAGAACGCTTAAATCAATAAGGTATCATATGGTCTAAGATGCTTAGTTTTCAAATTAGAAGCACGGCTTCTGTTAAAGCAAGATGCTAATCAAAACCAAAGTTTGCGCGTCCAAACCCGAAGGCAAAAGCTTGTTCATCATACAAGCAATGTTAAACAAGCATTGTACTAGACCTCACCCACGGAACCGGTACTCAAACCACCGGGTTGCCGAGGCGTGTGGAGCTATCAATTACCAAACACCCTGTATATAAACGGGCTCTCAAGGTGAATGTCGTGTTACAAAACGCAGCATTCGAATAACATTATCAGCGGTGATATAAGACGATGAAAAGTGAAAACTGGTCAAAATACGACATACGTGCGCACGCGCACTTTCGCCGCTACGGTGGACATATGAATAGAAAGCCCCGGAATCGGCGCTATATTGATAAACTGCTAATGATCATTGTAAACTGGGAATTTGATAACAGTTTGTCAAAGAAGATATGTCCAGGTTTTATCCGAATAATTAGAAAACAAAAAATGTGATCCGTCAAAAAACGAAAAATATATACTTTATTTGATATTTTAGCAATTAAATTGCAATTATAATATGAATATATAAACTTGAAAAATTTTGTCTCAGGCGGGACTCGAACCCGCATCTCCTCGCATGCCGGGCGGGCGCTATACCATTATGCCACCGAGACACTGCAATTCAGCGCGAATTTTTCAAGCATATTCTTAACGCTGTAAATTTTTCAAGTTTATATACTGAAAAATATATAATAAGTCACCAATTTTGTTAAGTGCATAACGATTGTCGGTGTTTGTTGTTTAGCAACGACTTAAAATTAGTAAGATTTTTAGTTTTTCGTCAGTGTAAACCTAAAAGATCGGAATTATGTTATAGTTTGCGCTATATTTTAATTTAATGCAGATCGAGTTCTAAGCTAGTACTTTTCGACACTTTCCTAGATAGAAAGTACGTGTCACTTGCCGTTTCATTGAACAGTTAATGTGAGATATTAAATTTGACAATGACCGAGTACGGTAACATGATTAGAAAACTCCTTTAAAGAAAGTTTCATGGCTATAAAGTAAGCGGGTAGAAGATAATACAATCTGACAGTCTTGATATAGGAATATCAAGATAAAGTAGAGATACTAATAAAAAAACTGACGAAACCAAGGCTTACGAAGTAAAATCTCGAAAAACTTAAATTAAAATATATACAGACAAACATAAAACTCCTTCTTTTTTTTTTAAGCCGGTTAAAAGTGTTTAACGTCACATACATTGTTTTGATCTTAAATAGCAATCAAACAATCAACAGCCATTGTCAGTCCACTGCTGGACGTAGGCCTTCTTCGAGTAACGCCAAAATTGTCTATCCTGGACTTACCCCACCAAGCCGCTGCCAACAGTTTTCCTAAGGTCTTCAGTCTATCGAGTCGCAGGGCACCCTACACTACGCTATTAAATCACTTACTTTTTTTGGTAATCAGAAACAACAAAGTTACAACAGATACCAAGACACGAGAAAATGAATGATGAATCCGTGTCCTAAGCAATTCGATCACATAGGTTATCGAAAATTCGTGGCCACGAATAATATCATGGTAACTCTATTACGGCCGGTCCCAATATTCTATCTATCTTAGTTTTGGCATATCGGAGATAGAAAACATCTTCTGTCTCTGATTTTGCAAGACAAAGACAAAAGTTGTTTTCTATCTCCGATATGCCAAAACTGAAGATAGATAGGTTATTAGGACCGGCCGTTAAGCAATCATAGGATGATTTAAGGAGCAATTTACACTAACAGCTGAATCGCTTAAAACTATTTAAAACACAAGGTGAGATTTTTCCATCATCAGCCTATTTTACAAAAGCATTTTGCCATCATCGCCATGGGCAGGTAGCTTGGCGATAGCAGTTTGGTCAATGGCTCTGCCCTTCTTTTTCTGGCGGTAGTCGCTTTTATCGCCTCTTACGATACCCATAAGATAGATAGGGAATGGGTTATGCTATTCTATTTGATTCCGTGACCCCAGTACTCTTTAAAACATTTTTACTATGCTTTGGATACTCTGTTAATTAGGGCTGGTTGTAAGTCAGTGGAAGCTATTATAATATAATAAATAATAGGTATGTAAATCGTAAACAAAAATATCAGATCATCACGGCTGACAATCAAATACGGCTGCAAAATCAAACCGAATCAGAATTAGCCAAATTGGCATAGCACCACACGCATCGACTCCTGCGCACGATATCACGATCCAATCCTCGGGGAGGAATTCTTTAATGACGGGTAAGTCGGTATGCGCGGAATTGGCCCTAAAGGCTTGGTTATGCAATCTGAATGTTTCAGATATGTTGCTTTGGGGAATGTTGGAAATGAGGATCCTGATGTGATTCAGGGATGATTTTGTTGTCTTAATAGGAATGACAAACGCTGTTAACGTAAGCAATGTTGCCTTTGATATTTTAATTAGAAGTGTTTAACTAGTTTATAGCATTAATGCATTTCTGTCTAATTACTGCTAGCTACAAAAGCGCAACAAGCTATAAAACGTATTATGCTTATATAGGTATCTTTTTGTTTACAAATTGGTATTTACAATAATAACGTTTCAGTGCGCACTTCGTCAATACTGAAACTTATAATGTGCAGATAATACTCTGTTTTGTTCTTAATAATCCTTTTGCTAACTAAACTGCCAATTCAGCAAATTAATGGAATCTGAGCAAAATAGTTATTTTGCCCATTGCTAGCTAAAAAGTCACAGATTTGACGTTCCTGTAAACTTTACTGCTTACTATTCATTAATAAATGACTCTTAACTTTTATTTTTAAAATAAGTATTTTCATACCTTTTTTGAAATAAGAACAAGGTATGATGATTACGTTGACATCGTGACCATAGATTTAAAACGTCTGCAGATTTTGGAAAGTAAAGCTAAGTATCTTATTGGTGATGACAATATTGCCAGTCCATTTGGTTTACCTAGATAATAATGGAGAGTATATTTGAAAATGCACGCTTAACTGTTTTGTAGCGGTCAACATACCAGCAACAAGATGGGATGTTATAAGAAAATGTCATCACTACGACAGTTTAGCGTAATTGTTGCACTGATGCATTCGGAATGGTCGTGACGTAGTTAACGTAGATACAGAAGGATCACTATCACTAGTTGTTCAACAAAATCGCTAACTTCTGAAGTTTTGGGTTCTTCAACTCTACTGTAATTACGTCATGGGTGTTTAAAGACTGAATAACTTTGACAGACTATGTGCAACAAGGTATAGTTAAATTGACAATACGAAGACAAGTGGAGTTTTGGTATGACGACTTAAAACAGTTCTTGTACACAGTTCTTATTTTAAAAGAACGAGTATAACAACATGCTAATCTGAACCAAAATCCTAGATAGATTCTCCCCCTTTTCTGTGGCCAGTAAAGCTGTAGTGGGTCCTTAAACTCTTTTATCATGAGCCCAAAACAAAACGAATGGAGGTGGGTTGGCAATCGCAGTTTGGCCAATGATGTAAAGAGGACGCGGCTGACTCTTTTCTTCGAGGTGTCTCCCTAAGTCGCTCTTTACGCGACGCCGACACCATACGGAACCCCACTGTCTTGGCGGAGGCCAATGGTTACCGAAACCGATTAGATAGTTCCAAGACTAAACGATCCTTACACACCCTCTCTATAAGCCAGATCTTAAGGAATTCAACTTATTACACTCAGGCGGGTTTTAGTGTGACGCTGACCGTCGGTCCGGATTGCTCTGTGCGCCCAAAATGTATGAACTTCATATCCGCGCGGGCGGTCGTCCGCACGGACCCGTCAGCTTCACTCTAAAACGCTCCTTGAAGTTAATAATAGTTAATACATATAATTGGTTGATACGGAGCGATCCGTGCTGACGGTCCGCGTGACACTAAAACCCGCCTCAGAGCCCAATAGGGCTTGGTAAGATTTGCCTTACTGTATCCATCTCATCTGTGATCATGCCCACATTAAGGGCAGTCGGTCGGACACATCGAGGCCGGTTATAAATATGAAGCGTCATCTCAACTCACTTTGATTTGTATGACGAGGGTGTTGGCGAATGCAACTGTTTTGAACTGACATTCATTTCGCAATTTAACATACGATGTAATCAACAGACACAAAATGTTCAGAATGATGGTTCGGTTACATAAGATATGCGCCGAACACGGCCAGTGACATTCGTCTATCTTGATCAGGTCATTATCTCTTGACATGAGTTTGTTTGATTGTGTGGCTGACCAGATTTTCAACATCTACATTCACATACATAATAATATTCAGTATCCGATTGAACGTTTACAATAAAACGAAATTGCAGGAGGCGTTATTAAGGCGTTATGTTGCTAAATTATTAAACTGAATGAGAATTAAAATTTATTTGGCTGATAATTTCCGCTGGATAACACTAATCGTCCCTACACCGAGTGAGCAAGTGGCGCTGGACCGATCGTTGTGGGTGGATATCCTTGGCTTCATCGTTGATCGTTGTGGCTTGTGTCTAGCAGGGGGCGTCATTTGGCTGAGATGATGATGGTGGAATCAATATTCTCTCTTTATATCTGTTAATATATGAAATGCCTTTATTCACATGAATATATCAGGAACATTATGATGCGCTATACGCTGTGTAATTTGTTTAACAGGTTGTTGGCGAACAACAGTTGTTTAGATGTGAGAAGTTGACATTCATTTCGCAACAACTCGCGATACAATCAGATATAACAAATGCATCGTGGGAATCACAAATTGAGGCGGCCATAAACGACTGATTTGATTGACACCAATGTCTTTAATGCTTTTAAGATGACAGTGGGATCGTCACAGCAAGTTTCAATTGCCTTTTGCAAGCTAAATTATTGATGTTTCATTCAGTAAGCATCAATGTTATCACTTTATATGGAGTGCAATTAGTTTCTATATCTATATATACATGTTTTAAGTGGTGATTAAAACACACAGGTTGTGTGCACTGTGTTTTCCCAGTAAATGTAAGAAATAACCCCGATTATTCCCAATAATTTGGGAATAGGCTTTGGCCAACACCAAAAGTAGAAGGCCGTTTTGGCAACTGCTACAGACATATATTATGCTGTAGCACAGTAAATAGAATTATACGGAGGTTCCAAACTTAGTGCTGTTACTATATTGCTCACATTTGCTGATACACAAATGGTGAAAGAGTGAAAAAAAAGTTTGCACCAACCACAATGTACCTATAAGTTTCATCATCGCCAATTTTAAATTAGTCTTATATTTGATAATCAACGTCCTAAAAACCTTTCTAACGTCAACGAAACAACAACAAATCGACTTTTCATAATTCTAAATTTTTACAAATACACAGAAAAATAAAAAAATTCAGCGCTAACACTCGGAAGTCGGAACTAGAGATTTTTTCTAGACAATGTGATTCTTTTTCTAGAAATTTCTAAAGGCGAAAATCTTGCCCCGAGTGAACTCCCGAACCATCACGGACGTGAGTACAAAAATCCGTCGGACTCACGTACGTCGCGTCACGAGTTCGAATCGTGGATTTTTGCACGAAAAACGACTCGCGCGCATGCCGACACTGTAATGGGAGACGCGGAATTCGGTTGGATAATCGAATTCCGATCGATGTTTTATGTTTCGAATTTCAAATCATTAGGTAATCTAAACTGACATACTAAGTATATGTGCCACATATCATACCAATGAGGAATGTTACTGATGTCGTCGTAATTGGACACAAAATGTATAAAACACTAACGTTGTGTCCAGGCAGACGTTGTTCTGCCGGGGAAAGCAGCGCCACCTACCGGGTTCAAATATGTTTTCAAACTATCCAGCAATTAATTTAAATATCAACACACAATTTCATCCAGATTCGTCCAGTTGCTTAAAAGGAGGTTTGGTGACAAACACACGTACATAAGAATTATATGTATTAAGATAATAATATCAACTATAGACTAATTTGGTTTTATTTTACTATTTAATTTATTGGTATTATTTTTTAAATTAATATTGAAAAGGATATGACGTCATAAAACAACCACTTAATTTCAACAAGGTCTTTGATTTTCCATACACCATTTTGTATGAAAACCTAAAGAACATATAAACTTTGAACTTGTAAATTTTAGTCGTAAGGTTAGTCGGGTAAGATTTTTCGGTTTGTTTATTTATTTATATTTATATTATTAATAGTTTGTTAAATTGACCCGGTCTTTGACTTAACTGCTACATGTTCAAAATTTTATAATACAGCTACATTACAATTGAATATTTCTACGAATGAAGGAAGGAACTCCGTCTAAGTCCTTAAAATGTATGCGAGACTTGAAATAGCAATAAATAAATTGTAGAGAGCGAATGCAGCACGATATTCAACTCACGCGCACTCGAACACTGCACTATGGCGCGGTAATGAGACTCAAGAAATGTAATTTCCGCGGTTTTGCTTAGTAACGGAATTCCGATATTGTGTTTAATTGTGGCAAGTTAATGTTTAGAATGATAACAATCGACTACTCAATCAAAATACTTTATGTATACAAAGCGAGGTACAAAAATTAATGAATTTAGCAGCTTATTCTACATGATCCAAATAATTGCGGATGCCATCGCCATCTCTGCTAATTAACGCCCACTACTGAACAGAGGCCCTTCCTAGGGTTCTCCGAAACGACCGGTTACGCGCCACCAAGAGGCTTCTCGAGACCTTCGCTAGATCGTGTGTCCACCTAGTAGGCCTTCCACAGTTTAAAAGTTGGTATTCCAGAATCTTTCCGTCCCATCAGCCATCAGTTTTCTTACCGGGGACACATATTTCATGTTTTGAAAAAAAAAAAGTTATCAAAAAGTAAGTTATAGTTATACAACGTGTTTCTATTGATATCCCATAACTCTAGGGTATTAAACAGACCATGGTAAAGAATCAAATTGCATATGAATTATTTTTCAATTAAATTTTTTTTTTTGAGTGAAACCGACTTGCTCGTACCTACTTATAAATGAAACCCCACACACGTCAATGTTTTTTTACAAGTTACGCTCTCCCGCTACTTTACTACTACATTTTAGTGTAAGTTTGCCAAGGTCTCGCAAAACTAAGCATTCGCCATACTGTTTACATTTTTTTTTAAACAAATTTAACTAAAATTTAATTTATAGTCAAAACTGTTTTTGAACCACATCTTCTAGAGCGTTTTATATATTTATTTTTACCTATAGAACATTTATGGGATATCAAAATGAACACATAATTTTACTTGTAGCTACAATCCGCCGCCGCTCTTAATTCATTGCGGGTCTAACGCAGTGAGAACAGCTTGAAACATGACCATTATTGTTGCCAGTCGCATAACTATACGATTATGTCGCAATTTGTCTCTGCGCTGTGTTCGAAGGAGAACGGGGATAACCATACATAACAATTACCATACGTGGTTGTGTGTCCTGGGTAGGGAGGGGCTGACTAACGGCCGGTCCCAATAATCTATCTATCTTCAGTTTTGGCATATCGGAGGTAGAAAATAACTTCTGTCTTTGTTTCTCTGAACGGCAAAATCAGAGACAGAAGATGTTTTCTATCTCCGATATGCCAAAATTGAAGATAGATAGATTATTGGGACCAGCCGTTAGAAGATATTGATATAATTATACTCGCAACCTAAACTTTTCTGGTAGCAATAAATCTTACAAGGAAAGTACAGACAACAGCACGTCAACCTACCACAAAACGTCAAATTTTCTCAATTGATATTGATCTCTACTTGTTGGACTTAAAGTTGAAAATCAATTCAATGATCTCTAACTATTTGAGTAGGTTGACCTGCCGTTGTCAGTACAAAGTAAAAAGTTATTATATAAATGCACATTTGTCAAACCCACGGTTTGAAGTCAAATAAACTGTTGTTGTTGATAAGGGGCCAAAACTGACAAAAACAAGCGAGTCCTCTTTCTGAACATAAGTCGATTATGACTTTTACTGTAGTGGCGATCTTTATTTTTCAATTATAAACAATTATAATGATTAATAATCAATTTTATGTCTTAAATTACCAATATTATGACTGAACTAGCTGTTGCCCGCGACTTCGTCCGCGTCAATTTCTGTTATTATGATCGCGACTATTTTTGCAACATTTTTCACTGATGCTTCGCTCCTATCGGTTGCAGCGTGATGTTTTATAGCCTAAAGCCTTCCTCAATAAATGGACTATCCAACACAAAAATATTTTTTCAATTCGAACCAGTACTTTCTGAGATTAGCGCGTTCAAACAAACAAACAAACAAACTCTTAAGCTTTATAATATAAGTATAGATTACACCATGGGTATTAAATAAGATGGTTGAATTGTGTAGTGAATTTTCTGATTAAGATGGTCTGATATTTAGGTTAAGGAAAGGTTAACTAATCGTGAATCATACAGTACCATCTTACCCGGCTTCACGTCCACTAATACTATATAATATTACTAGCTGACCCGGCAAACGTTGTTTTGCCATAAAAATGATTAATTTACTAAAATGGCTAACAAAAAATAGGGGTTGGTGGTAAAAGGGTAAAAATTTAGGGTTGTATATATTTTATAAAATTTTAACATTTTACTACCCTACCCCTACCCTACCCCTATCCTACCCCTACCCTACCCCTACCCTACCCCTAACCTACCTTACCCCTATCCTACCCTACACATACCCTACCCCTACCCTAGCCCCACCCCTACCCTAAACCCTTCCCTACCCCTACCCTACCCTTACAAAAACGTTATCGAGCGGGATGAAAAATGATTAAATTACTAAAAAGGCTATTAAAAAATAGGGGATGGTGATAAAAGGGTAAAAATTTAGGATTGTATGTATTTTTGTATGTTGTATCATACAAAAATAGAAATTAAAAATTTTGTCTAAAAAATAAAATAAAAAATTTAGGGGTGGACTACCCCTAACATTTAGGGGGATGAAAAATAGATGTTGGCCGATTCTCATAGATACCGGATAAGCACAAAAAATTTCATCAAAATCGGTCAAGCCGTTTCGGAGGAGTTCAAGTTCGAACACCGTGACACGAGAATTTTATATATTAGATATTATTTACTTACTGATTATGAGCAGATCTTACACTGTGTGTGCTTTTGAGGTCCACAGTTTTCGCAATTTAGGGAAGTAAACCTTAACTGATACAATCGATTGAATGCATTCGGTTACGATTTACTTCTCGAGCTTTATGAATCGATACATTAACATCTCTAGCAGACTGCCTCTGCCCACTGTGAGCAGAATGGGGGATAATGTGTACTCTTAGCTGGAATTTACATTTTAAGCGGGATGAAAGCTAATTATATCGCCATACTGGGTAATGTCTACCTATTAAACTATTGGTTGTTATGGCGTTGGCTTGGTCCTTCAACCGGATGGTTCAATATTTGATGAGGATTTTATTTAAACTTTGAATCTTTGAAACTTTGCATTACATACATTCGCTTTTTTAAACATACATATTGCTATAATAATGCCTGAACTCTTCTTTCTTCTAGAATACTGTCTATTGGTCCCCAATATGACCAATAAACTTGACCGTGAACATAACTCGTCTTGTTATTATGTTTGTAGTTATTTTCCCTATTTTTTTAATCCCTTTCTAAGTATTGCTAAGCTTTTATGTTTCAAAGTGACAACACATCCAGTGTTATCTGAATGTATACTTTCACGACAACATCACATACTGTACATTGTTGGAACGAAGTTCCTTATCGCGCGTTGCGAAAGGTGTTTTTATTTTTAAAAAGTGTTTGTTTACATGAACCGGAAATCAAACCCGGCCCGGGTTTGATTTCGGCTTAGAGCTCGCTACCCTACGACACTCGACTAAGGAGAATCTGTAAAAATATATTAAAAAATACAGGTCCATGCAGGCTAGACTCCAAAATCAAGCTTTAATGAATGGAATTACAAGCAAAAATTAAGACTTATGATCTAAAAAATTATAACACTTGTTATGTAAACTGATTTCGATCTTTTGTCATTATCTTCAGACAATAATTAAGACCGATTACATCATTTCTTAACGAACCAATTATCCCCAACACTTTCAAATGAGAAAAAGACGCGCACTTTAAACTCTTGTAATTAATGAAATAATTACAATACAATTTTGTGGAGTGGTTTGACTTGGCCTTCCTATCCGTAAAATTGTATTTAAACCTTTTGGAGTTATCGGAACTACTTGCTTTGCAAAGGAATAACATCCTAAGGAAAACTAGGACAATCAGCGACGCCCGTTATGTACGCAATGCTAAAATGGTTTGGCTTTCCTCTAAATGTCAAAGAGTTGCAGAGATCTGATAACAATAGGCCTCATTTGAAAACTACACAGTACAGGAGTACTAGGATCATGGTCGAGCGTACTTCACAGAAGAAATGAAGGACATAGGACAAACCGCATTGGTTCGTTAGTTTAAAGCAAGCAAGAACAACACAAAAATAACGTTAAGTTGAACGCCACGGTTTCGCTGTAACGTTATAATTAAATGAACAACATCTAGAGCAAGTTCTAAGTTGCCAAACACTTTTAGATCCATGTTACTGAGTCTGTGCATCAAGAGAGGTTTAAAACCAAATACAACTTTTTTGTCTGTCTACACAGTAATAACATGCTGTAAATAAATAAGGCTTGGCTATAAATATCATCTACCGGGAGTTTATCCGGTATCGTTAATGAGCCGAATTTAAACAAACACACACGGTGCATTTAGCTTCCGCTTTTAAAGTAAACAGAAAACATGAAATAAACGCGCTAAGATTTCATTCACTTGCAATACAAAAACATAACACAATATAGCACAGTATTCGGACAAATGATGTCATCAGAAAAAACACTTTAAAAATATTTTCTGGAACTCACTAAATCACTCGACTACGCAAATCATTTGCAGATGAATTCGTCATGTCTGGTAAATAATTACATAAATATTCTGAATCTCTATTTCGAGAATATAAACTGTTTATTTTATAACGATAGCATCACACAAAATTCAGATTTTCGTTTAAATCACGAAAAACTTCTCTTAACTTCATAACTGAAGATCAAGATTGTACCACACCCTTGTACCCGACAGGCGACGTCGTTTCCACTTATGCGGTCGGTCTGTAATCACGACATTTTTTCTCGCACAAACCTAGCATAGCTCATCGGCTCATCGCTCAGCGCCCCGCTGCGCCCGCTCAAGCGACAAAAACTAGGAGCACTGGATACTGTGACGGAGCGAGCGTAGTGTGGCACGACGAGCGAAGCGAAAATTTGTTCCTGTATCACCCTTGGATACTTCGCTAACCAGCTTCATCCGACATTTACATACACTTTGGGATATATAAGAGAATGTTGTGGAGAAGAGCATTAGACTAAACTGAAAAAGCATAGCAT
The DNA here is from genome assembly GCA_949315895.1 of Anania crocealis. Lineage (NCBI taxonomy): Eukaryota > Metazoa > Arthropoda > Insecta > Lepidoptera > Crambidae > Anania > Anania crocealis. Next base: position 3,644,568 of record OX438869.1, on the reverse strand, counting down.
TATTTTTTACTGTGTATACGCGAATGAAGAAGACTAATTTGATAGATGGCAAGGGACTTCTACGATAGTCGTAATGTTCGTGCAAACAAAAGAGAACAGAGGTTACTCTTTCTGCTATTAGGGCGCCCTAAGATATTCAGTAATTTCTATGGACACAGTTGAATTTTGCACAAACGACCAATTAGTAATCTTTAAAAAAAACTAAATAGGTATATGTGAATACTAAAAAATAATATATGAAGATGTATAGTGGCGATTTGCTGTTACACTGAGCCGGACAGCTCTACGCTCCGCTCGTGCCCATAACCGAAGTGCTAAGCCGTCCCTAGGCCAGTTCGCTCTCCGAGCCAATTACAGACAGTTGTTTGAAAGTAGAGAGAAAGAATTCTTTATATGCGAGGATGCAAGTGATTGGTAAAAACTGATGAAGTGACTTGCTGCTCATCTACTGCGGCAATGTTATTTTTTCTATAGATGTCTTCCTTAAACCTGTTGTGTGTTTAATCTCAATAATGTTTCCAATCCTAATACTAATATTAATTATTCGGAAGTTTGGGTGGATGTATACTATAATCCTATCGGATCGGAAAGGTACTCCTTGCAAAATGAAATACGGCAAAAAGTTACATTAAAGGCTGGAATATATGCTGTTTTTATACCAGGAAAAATGACGGTTTTCTTGGACAGATTCAACGCGTACGAAGTCGCGGGCAAGACGAAGTAATAATGGGACTAGTTTGTCACTATTAGACAATTTCTTAGTTGATAACTATAAGAATACTGCAGGCTCACAAGCGTGAGTTTAAATTTGAACAAAATGAACCATCGAATTTGTTCAAATATATATATGTCACCGTAAAATTGTAAACTTCGTCAGTTCATAATTGAACGTCGGTGGATTACAATCTAACCTAACCTAACCCACCGTTAGTTTATAATCTCACGCGTTGTTTTGTAAACTGGCAGAGCCCACAATTTTACGGTGACATATAAATTGCGTGAAACGTAAAAAACTGCAGTCTATTAAGCACCATTTTTATTCATCTATCCGGGACATTTCCAATACAAGAATGTGTGATATTTATTTTCCTACGTGATACTTTAATAGCTTTGTGTTTGGACTGTAAATCTTTACTGATACCATTTATCACTAAAACAATTGTTACAGAGCATCATAAAACAATTTTCCGACACACCTAATCCCAGAAAGATTTAACAGATAACAAAATATAGAGGGTAAATATGAAATTGTATGTGTACTTCCTTGAAACATAATCTTTACCCATTGAACCATGGTTCCATGACCAACATAAACAAAGTCTCGCTCCACATTCGTAGACCCTGAGTATGGATCTTAGGACGTATATTTAATTTTTCTAAATATATTTATGAATTTATATTATAACTTAGTTGTAGTGCCAGCTTATAAGTAACAGCAATGATATTTAAAAAGTAAATATACTTTTTAAATATCATTGAGTAACAGCCTATAATCATCCCACTGCAGGGATAAGGCCTCGATCATTGAATTTAAGTTACCACAGTAATGATGAGGACCTAAGATCCATCATTGACCTATGACCTTCAATGATGGTTAAGACTAGTCTAGCTAAGATGATGATTATGATGATGATGATGATGATACAATGTAATCGGTGGTAAAGGATAACGTCGTAGAATAGTTACATAGTGCCGTGTTAGCCTTATTCAAGTGAAGTATATGAAGTATATTCAAATTATCAGTATATAAACTTGAAAAATTTTGTCTCAGGCGGGACTCGCAGGAGGAGATGCGGGTTCGAGTCCCGCCTGAGACAAAATTTTTCAAGTTTATATACTGATATTATAAGTGCAATTAAGTTGCTAAAATATCAAATAAAGTATATATTCAAATTTGTAGGTGAATTGTCTAATTGCATACACGACTTGAATTAATGTATGTTCCGTCTCAAGTACAAGTGTCATGTGTTAACAGGTCTGTTCTAGGCCACTGTAGGGTTGGCGAAATTATAATCAAAATTGAATGGGATATATACTATTAAATATAATTATATGGTGCGTATTAACAGCGAATTACTTCGGATCCGGAAATGAAAGTCTGACATGTTGACTATTTATTATATTTAATAATAGTCGTCTGAAATGATATATATGAGTGAATTTATTGCTATCAACAGAAAAAACAGTAATTTTGTATGGTTTTTTTCTTAACATTTCGCCGTGTTTCTTTTTTAAGATTGCACGTTTTGCACAGGTCTTCAGTATTAGGCTAGATATACAAACATGTGATGATAGGTGAAGCTAAATTAATAATTAATGTCAATCGAATGTCAAACACCATTGCTATCATCTTAAAATAGGAAATAAGTAGCTTGTTGTTTCAGTATCATTGTTTGTTCATTTCATATTCAGAAATACATAAAACTCCAAGCATTGGAATTGATTAAAACATTAAATGTTATCATTATTCAGGTACTTACGTTACATTCGTTTAGTAATATAACACCAAAAATAAAATAGGTGACAGCCCTGGAAGGAACAGGTTGTAACCCGATACACGTGCATGTACATTACTACTGTTACGTCGGTAATAGTGATTTAGCGCACCGCAGACGTGCATCTAGATCACTTGATATTGCATTATGTTCCCTTGATTTAAGTCCTTTCTAATCTTTTTTTTAAATAATAAATGGGCTTGCTCTTGACATACTTAACTATACGGTTAAGAAGAAGCCTAAGATAGAGCGAGCTTACCTAGAGGAACTGGTTCTTCCACATACCAGCGGAACACAGAAGAACTGTTTGGCGCTGGACTCCGGCAGGAGGGTAGTAGCATCCAGGCGGCCTCTTACGAAGCCTACCACCGCCGAGGGATCTGTTAGCCGTCATCATTGGTTAGAAAACCAAAGATGCCGTTGCCCAGGGTGGACCACTAGGACGTAGATCCCACCACCCCCAAATCTCTTTGCTCACCAAAAAATCACGGCCGATTTTAATAACCATTGTATATATAAATAAGCTTACTAGATTTTACCGGTTACATTTTTGCTTGACTATAAGGTCTGGCTGGTACAGAATATTTCTAGTATTATGTCAAAAGATTAAATAAAATTATATAAAAACATGACTCGGGTACAAACGCTTGTCTATATCACAGAAATATTCAAAAACATTCTTATTTAACATCAGTCCACTGGACATAGTAGCTTCTAAAAAGAGGTTTTTGCCATAACTGCCATGTCTGGCAGGCGGATGGAGGATCGCAATTTGCCCAGTGATAGAGAGTAGACTGACGCTTCGTACTACACTCATTAGATGAGAAAGTGTGGTGCTAATATATTGCTGGATATGTTTTCCAAAACAGTGAAAAATTTATTGATATCATAAAGCTAAATCAGAAGAGAAATTAGTGGAAATATTGGCAACCCGAAAACGGCTTTCTAACTCAACATCTGACTGCATCCATTATATTTGCCATTAACCATCATGGCGTATGCACAAGTTCATTTGGGCTAACCTTGCGGGTGCATATTACCGAAACACTGCGTAGGCGCATGATTGATAGACTTGCGTCACTTTTGTTTATATCGTGTTTAATGTGTTAGTGAAAACGTTATAAATGTTTGTAATTATTTTATAATGCCTTCGTTAACAAACGTTACTGTTTTGTCAAGTTTTGCTTAAATTATTTATTTTCCTTTTAAAATACTCGAAATAAACGCGTTTAAGGACCTCAGTTTAGTCTATTAAATATTCAGGCCTAGCTTACAGTAGGAATCATCGCAAATATTATTTATTGTAAGACTTTTTATTGTGACATAAATAAATAAATAAATAATAATAAATAAATAAATTTGTTTTTATAACAGTTGTTTTTTAGTAATCAAACTGTTGGTTAAATTACATTAATACACTATAGGGCTAAGGCATCCAGGCTTGCCAAATGCGGGTTGGTGATCACAAACTCGTGCAATGTTCAGATAATCGGAATTCTTGTTGTTAGACCCGGGTAACGAGACCAGGCCCCCGAGATGATACTTGCAATACTAACCCAAAAGGGCGTTTCATTTAATCAAATTTACGTAATATTGGCATATCAGTAAACACATATTTAGATTGGCTAACACACTAATCTCTTGGGTTAGCTCACCAGTTCTATAAAAAACGCATTAGCAACAGGTTTCAGATATAAGTGAATTTGACGCGCAGGCTAGAGCGGCCATTAAATTAACACCTGAGCCGATAGAAAGTGATTTCTAAAAATAAAGCTTCAAACATTTTTTGTCTTTCATAAAAAATAATATTGCTATAACAACATGATAGATGTTACATTCTACTAATATTGGTTTTCTTGAATGGTGCTGAAATCTCTCTTTTCTACCATTGTAATCCAAGAGAGCCAAGACCTTAAAGCTTAGTCTATCTCAGGCTAGCTTTGTCTTGATTATAGTTGTGTAAACGATCTCTTATATAGGCCAAGTCTCGTTGTTAAAGCTATTTTCAACCGACTTCCAAAATAAGGATGAGGTTCTCAATTCGACTGTATGTTTTTTCTTCAGATGTTAAGTGTTAGGTATGTGTAAAAAATCTAACGAGAAAGTTTAAAATACTATATTTTCATCAGAACTTTATACCAGACACCCCAAAAATACCAGGTGTTTTCACAATCACTGTGGTTTCTAAATCAGAAACCTCCCTTAACTGTTTCCCCTAACCGCCAACAAAAAAGGCAATAAATTTGTAAGGTTAGGGAAAAACGTGTTGCTAAGATATGAACGTAAGATTACAATGTAAGACTAACATTGATTATTCGCCTAGACTTTCTGCATGTTCGTTTGCCTTCATATGCGTCTTAAAATCAAAAATATGAAGCATTTACTTGATAATATATAATAAAAAGTTTCAGATTCATATTAGTTGTACAAGTAAGTTTTCTTTTATAATTGAACACATGACCTTAAGGTAACCAACACTTAGTTTAATATCATACAGTTGTAAGGAATGCAGCCAACGTAAGCCTTAATCAAAGGCCCAAGGAGGTATTGTGCCTTTGCGTGGGTTTTGACGAATGATCACATTTTTATTGCAGGTTTCAAACGCGGATGTACTTCTTAGGGTTGTCAGTTGTCACATTTGCTTAGTAAAAAAAAATGTCAGTTGATAATACCTATATTGTAATATTTATAAATTCAAATTAGCTACAGTTTTAGTAGTATTATCTTCAATCTAAAATAATATTGCACTAAAAAAAATTTGGTCAGCGACATACGAGTAGTCTTGGTTGTTAAGCATACAGCGAAATCTGAAGTTTATACTACAGTGGTACTTACTACGATTAAAACATCAGATCTACATTTAACATACATCAAGACAACCAGAGCTAAACGCAATATGATAAAAACATACTTAACACGGTGTAAATTTACTATATTATACAGAGTATTTCCTCTATTTGGATTAATAAAATTACAAAACAAGCAAATTAATTCAAATTTTATGTTTACTTTTAAATATCATTTACTTATTAAACGGTTATCTGTTTAGGTACAGATCTGACATAATAAATTAAAATTTTTACTGTAGACAACCACATCACACATTACTTTATAGTGTCTGCAATTAACCGCATACAAAGGGCTTAACACACAGACATTGATAGGCCTAGATGCCCCAAGTGTACGTACTGCTCGTGTCAAAAAAAGGTTGAACATGTTCAACTTTTGACCGCGCTTGTTATTGAAATGTGCGTATTTTATTTAAAAAACAATTATTTTATCATTTGTGTCTATTACTATGTAAATACATGTACCGGTGTGCATACTAAATGTTTAAATTGCATTGCTGCATTTAGTTTTAAAGGTGTTGTACCTGTTCATTGAAGCAAGCAGTTAAAGCAAATTTCGGCACGCGCGGGTTTTATAAAAATGAGTGCATTTGTGGCATCTAGGCCTATCAATGTCTGTGGCTTAACATCATTACTTGACAGATTTTATTGCGACAACCCTATCGAAAGCGGAGGCGTCCGTTTGTACATAAAAACTTTTTGTCATATCTTTTGTTTTATTATAATGAAAAATAACATACCTCGTGATTGCGGATTGAGAAGTACGTGTACTTATGCTTGCTTTTATGTTCCTCGTATTTGAAGCGGTTATAGCCGTCCCACGTGAGAACATTTTGGGCGTATTGTCGTGTTTTGTTCATGTAACATTGATTTATTTGTTTGTAATAAAAATAATAAAAATAAGATACATTTAAAAACGTAATATTTATGTTTACTTATTGTTAAACTAACGGATATTAGGCGTGTGCTTCGAAGTCAAAAAATGGTTATATGGGTACCTAATTTTTTTTAAATTCAATTCGAAATATTAATTGCATTCTATAATGTTATGGTGTTATTATCGGTTAATAAAATACATACACCCTACTGAGCAACACAATAAGTACTAGAAAAAGATAGAATAAATGATGTCACAAAAAATACACTTAATGAATCCAATAACTTCGATTTCATGAATATACCGAGCTTCTATTAGAGCCCTTTCTAAAAAACATATACGGTTTCGGGCACAACGGTTGACTGAATGTCAAGACTATAACAAAAATTTTAACCTAGAAGAATTTTTTTTGTGTTTTATATTGAAGATTATTTTATGAACATCTTAATTGAAAACTTGTCAAATAGGTTTGATCATTACCAAAACTAAAAATTACGTTTTAAGAATTCACAATTAAGATATTAAATTGATTACCGACGTTCTTAGAAAACTATTTTGAATGGGTATTCGTTCGTGTGCAATGAAGTTATGCTACAACCAGTGCTTATAGACACGAGAAAAATCTATTAGGTAATAAATTATACTTGACATGAAAATCAGTACTCTACGGTAATAGTATACTGCTTAGATAACATAATCAAGAACGGAATGATCTCGTTAAGATACTTTCACTAGTTAATACTCCGAAATGAGTAACTAATATGTAGATTAGAAAACTCTTTTACTTGAAATTGTAATATGTCCATTCGGATTACTAAAACAGCAAATACTTAGGATGATTTTAGAGTTACGCATTTGAACAGCGTTATCCAGAATAGTGATGTAACGATTGTTCTTAGAATGTATCGAATTAGTTAAAATTTACTATAAAAATAGCCCGTTTTTATTGTGGAAACAACCCCAATATCAGTGGAAATTTGTATGAAAAGTATATAGTGATTGCGAAAACTTAAAGTGATCTCTAAGGGGAGCTATGTTACTGGGAGGAAGTCGTAACTAAATTTGAAGTCGCGGGGAAGCGCTAGTTTATCCATGTTACAAACAGAACATACGTGTTAGAACACAAGAGAAGAAATTTTGCAACAAAAAATATCATTGAGATTATGAGACAAAACCGTCTTCAAGCCATACGTTCTATAATCCTAGATGCAGAAACCAGATAGTCTTGACAAATATGGATTTGATTACAGAGATCCATGTTACGAACAGTAGCGGGTAGTGAAATAAGTGAATTTGATTATGTAAGTATACCAAATGAGAGAACCTAGAATGAGACTGTACCAAAAAAATTCCTACGCAATGGGCATAAAAATATATAATAAGTTGCCAGCCCATGTAAAAATTTTACCATTACATAAATTCAAAAAGGTATTGCATGCTTGGTTAATTCATAATATTTTTTACACTGTAAGCGAATATTTGAATTTTTTCTGCTCTTTATTTACCCTTTTCACAATGTTTGCATGCTGGAATGTATACAGCGAAACATGGATCCTACTTTGTTTGTACCTACCATCTTATGTAACCTGTTTCTAGCAAATAAATGATTTTTATCTTTATCTTTTTTAAGCTGTACAGACAGATATATGTAATAGAATATCATCACTAACATCAAAGATTAGTTGTGATGACACTAGATAGTACTAGGCTGTAAAAACTTTACCAACCGAATTCGTCAGCTTTCAGAGCCTCTTCTGCTTTTTCAAATCAAGATTTTCATTTAAAACCATGTCCAAAATATCAAATACATGCACTTTTGAGAATCGTCCCTTAAGATCAAAGTATAAAACTTAAGATGTTAATAATTTAGTAAAAAATCTTTTCTTCCACAAAGCAAAAATCCTCTTAAACTCATTGAGAAGTGACCAAAAACGTCGTAAGATTCGGAATTGCAAACAGCAAATGATTGCATTAATTTGTAAAAAAAGTTGCTAATACAAATGACGCAACTAATGTTAATGGAAATGACACAGTAAATACATCAAAAGGCGAATGATTTAGAATCGTCAACGTGTTTAGCATTAATAAAACATTTGCGAAAGACAAACTAATGGATGTTCCCACATAATTAATTCGCTAAGTTTAACTTGAAAACAAGAATTTAGTTCCGCAATCTTAAGCCTAAAGGGCTGGTAGGTCGGCACTATTGGAAGCTTGCAATTTCAAGACTGGAGAGACGTAGACTTATATGGTCAGATCTAGCCTAGAATGGTCTGCAATCATAACGCACGTTATGTCTACTGAATCCTTAACAATGTGTACTTTATGGACGAGTGGCACGTAAGATGATGCAACAGTCATTGTAGATGGTCAGGGTTCGTGGTGATGTAAATAACGCCAAATTAGGTTTAATAACGTATATTAATTAGAAATGGTACACTTTCACAAAGACACGAGGTATTTATAAAGGGAGGCGCAATACGGTGTCGCTCCGAGTACGATTGGGTGCAGACTGCCTTGGTATAACTATGCGCAGGATGTGGCGTGACACCGGATCACCCTCTAATTAACAATAAAATATAATCTTAAACTACCATCATAACGCGTCGCTAACACACCCCACCTCGTGCTGGATCAGCACTCATTAACTAAGGGAATTCTCGCGACGCGTGCTGCAGACCTCTTCAGTGTACCTGTCCTAGTCTTAACCTCGACCACTCTTACTCGGCCATCAGCTCCCGGGAATACCTGCTGAACTACTGCCTTTGGCCACACGTTACGTGGTGCCCCAGGATCCACGATCAAAACTAAGTCACCTACCTTCAGAGGTGGATGCTCGCGATTCCATTTCTGCCTCGGCACGAGATCTGGCAAAATTTCTCGAAGCCAACGCCTCCAGAACATATCTGCGAGTTGCTGTGACTTACGCCATTGTTTCCGCAGGTAAAGGTCTGAGTCGTCGAAGGTTCCCACTGTTGGTAGGTTAGAAGATGTGCCTAAAAGAAAATGGTTAGGGGTTAAAGTCTCATCGCTTCCAGGTTCTACTGATACATGAGTTAGAGGTCTGCTGTTAATTATGTTCTCGACCTCCATCAACAGCGTACACAGGGTCTCGTCTTTTGGTGCACGTTCGTTCAAAATAACCTTGAGAGAAGTCTTAATGCTCCTTATTAACCTTTCCCACGCCCCACCCCAGTGTGGGCTCACGGGTGGTATAAAGGTCCATTCGGTCTTGTTGTTGGCTGCTTCGTTTTGAAGCACTTCTTCGTCCAACTCTTTAAGTGAACGCTTCAGTTCCGTGTCGGCTCCTCTCAGATTAGTGCCGTTGTCGGACATTATGTGTCGTGGCCACCCACGTCGCGCTGCCATGCGCCTAAGTGCCATTATCATCGAATCAGTGCTCACTGAGTGAACTAATTCTAAGTGTACAGCGCGTACAGTGAGGCACGTAAATATAACTCCATACCTCTTCTCGTGACGCCGTCCTACTGTTACAGTCATGGGCCCAAATAGATCAATGCCGCAATACGTAAATGGACGTTGATGATGAGCCATGCGCGCTGCAGGTAAGTCACCCATCCTGGGTATCTCTGGTTTTGCCTTTCTGAGACGACACAGCATACATCTCGAAGCTACATATTTAACTGTAGGCCTGACTTTCAGTAACCAATATCTTTGTCTCAGATTATTTACGACGGACTCCTGGTTCCCGTGCGCAGCTTTCTCGTGATAGTGTTTCACTATCAGCCGGGCGATGTCATGTTTCCCATCTAATATTACAGGATTTTGTGTGGCAGATGAGACTCCAGTCACAGCACCGATGCGGCCACCGCAGCGAAGTATGCCGTGTTCGTCGAGGAATGGTGACAAGGTAAGTAGACGACTGTTTCTTTTCATGCCTTTTCCTTTTTTTATTTCAGCTATGTCGGTGGCAAAACTGTCCATCTGTGACTGTTTAATCAAAAGAAGCTCAGCTTGCTCCATTTCCATTAATGTGCTTACCGATACAGCCTTTTTACATTTGTTTATGAATCTCAATACTGTAGCAGTTGCCCTAAGTAATCTTAGCCAAGATGAAAATCTGTCTACATTTGGTATAGGTAAACAAACGGTTTCGTCTCTGGTTGATATAATCGTGTTAACGATTTCCAGGTCAACATCATTTGGAGACGGCAAGCTGATGTCATGATGCGGCCATATGGATTTATCGCCTCGCAAGAAGGACGGCCCCGCAAACCACTCGTTTTTAAAAACTGATTTATCGTATGTTTCCCTAGTGCCGACATCGGCTATATTCAACTTTGTAGGTACGTATCTCCACTCCACAGCTCGCGTCAAATCGTCTATCTCGCCTAACCGGTTTGCTACGAATGTTTTATAATGTCGCGAGTTGTTGTTAATCCAATGTAGCACTGTGGTCGAGTCACACCAAAAATACCGTTCGTTTATCTTCAATTCATGTTCCCGAGTTATAGTATCTGCCAGTCGGGCCGCTAGCAACGCTGCTTGGAGTTCCAGTTTAGGTATTGTGGTGGCCTTCAATGGCGCAACTCGAGTTTTGCTAGCTATTAATGCGACGTGTATAATTCCATTATATTCCCACCTCCAATAAGCCACAGCACACATTGCTTTCGAAGATGCATCGGCAAAAACATGTAGTTGTAAATTCTTATAAACATCCTCAGTGGTCGTAGCATCTTTCGTAGCAACGCTCGTAGCAGGGCGCGTAGCATCTCGTAGCGACTGCATTGTCGATGCACTATCGGTCTCCTTCCCGCTCGTAGCCGCCGCTTCTTCCGTCCCGCTCACTCCTGTGCGTAGGTAATAACGTGGAATCCTAATGCATGGAATTTCTTGTATTAACTCAATCCACTTACACCATTTTTGGTATACATCATCGGGTATCATTTCGTCCCATCCGATGTTATATTTCCAGGTATCCTGAAGCATTATTTTACCCTGTATAGTAAAGGGAGAAAGAAAACCGAACGTATCAAATATTGACATAATTACTGTAAGCATTAGACGTTTAGTCGGCCTCTGCCCACACTTTAAAATGCTATCAGGAATACGTTTTAATGTGACGTCAAAGCCCAGTTCGTCTTGGACGGGATACCAAATCATCCCAAGTGTTCGTTCGCCTTGGTATTGCTCATCGATTTTAAACTTTACGGCCGCGTCACCCAATGTGTCTTCCGGTACACTGTTCAAGACCGCTAGGCTGTTGCTAGTCCAGTTGCGGATTTCGAAACCACCTTGTTTGTGAATATCCGTTATATTCCTTACCATATGTATAGCCGCGGCGTCGTCCGGTATACTATCTATATAGTCATCTACATAGTGCTGCCTATATATCGCGGTTGCAGCGGCCGGCTGTGATGACTCATGCGTGTGAACATTTTTATTTTTAATGAACTGGGCTATGAAAGGCGAGCAATTTGCTCCAAATATTAGTGACGTCATTGTGTACGTTTTTAACTCACCTGTAGTTTGATCCCTCCATAGAAACCTAAGAGCATCCTGGTCTTCAGATTTAATTTTAATTCGCAAGAACATATCTTTAATGTCCCCCGTGACCCCCACTTTATGTACTCTAAAACGTAACATAATGCCAAATAATGAATTAAGTAAATCTGGCCCAGTCAATAGGTAGTCATTTAATGACTTACTTTGCGTCGGCGACTTAGCGGCTGCATCAAAAACTAAGCGCAGTTTTTTTTTGTTAGGATTATTTACCCCGAAATGAGGTAAATACCACGTTTTGGATGAACGTTCAGTATTCTTTAACTGCTTTGCATAATCATTCTCAAGTAAATGATCAACACGCTCCTTGTACTTACTCGCATACTCCTTGCTCGCCGACATCTTTCTCTCGACACTCTTAAGTCGGGAAAGTGCATTATAGTAATTATCAGGCAACTTACAGTTAGGATTCCTCCATGGAAGTGCGACATGCCACCTGCCGTCGATGAGTTGCGCGCTGTCCTCTAGGTGGGTAACGGCGCGCACCTCCTCTTGATGCTGGCGGGGTTTACCTGATATTCCCAATGCGTCGATGGAAAAAGAGCGCCGCACCTGTTCACTAAGGTCTTGAAGTGCACGGTCGTCGGCGGATGCCATTTCGGTGATGAGCAATGTGTTAAACGGAGAAGGGGCAGCACGCGGTACATGCACTATACCGTGCACACACCAGCCGAGGGGGGTGCGAGTAGCGGACGGTTCATTACTTTTCCCAATACAAATCTCTAACGGCATCAACAAATGATAATTATCTTGGCCAATTAAAATCTCTGGTTTACATAAATTATTACAGTCTATTTTAACATTTTTCAAGTGATTATATTCTTGACATTTAGCTAAAGAAATATCTTGGATAGGCAAATTTAAATTTTCGACACTTCGCACATTAATTGTAAATAATTTATTGTCACTTCCCTTACTACGAGTAGACAAGTCCAGAGTGAGCGCCGCCGACGCGCACACGAGCGCATCGTCGCCCCAGGCGCCGCGCACGCGCATGGGCTCGGCGGGCCCGCGCAGCCCAGCGCGCTCCGCCAGCTGCGAGCTAATCAGTGAAATCGTAGACCCGTCGTCTAATAACGCACACGCACTTATTACACCGTTAGGTCCTTTAACTTCGACCGGCACTACTTTTAACAACACTTTTTTGTCAGTAACACTGATATGCGCGATTGTTTCCGGTGATGCTGGTGATGACGGATTTGATGATATCGGTGCCAATGCTGCCGATGTCTTCGTTTGACTTGTAGTTACTTTCGCATCTCGGCGCGGTGGGTTGTGTAGTAGCATGTGATGCGCTTTGCTACAATTGTCTTTATCGCAGACGGGCGCAGAACAGGTTTCTTTGTTGTGCTTAGACAGTAGGCATTTAAAACATATGCCATTTCGTTTGACGTGATTCCATCGATCTTTACGTAACGCTTTAAGGAATTGTTTACATTTTGTTAACTCATGTTCACCTTTGCGACAATAACTGCAATTTACGTTTGTTCCTTCTTCGGGGTATTGCATTAAAACTGTATGAGAGTTATAAGCGTTCCTGTTAAATTTGTTTTTATTATGGCTATTAAAGCTTATAGGCAATATATTCATATTGGTAGTTGTTGATATTTTTCGCGCCTCTTCATGTAGGAATTCGGAGACCATGTCTATTCTTGACTTATCAGCTTCATATTGCAATCTCGGGTAACTGTAGTCCGCCCATTTGGAAATTAGAACAGTGGGAAGCTTACTTAGAATGATATTTGATAGGTGATAGCCGCGTAGGTATTCGTCGCGACCCACTGCGCGTACGGCTGTTACGTAGTTTTGTATTTTAATTGCGAAGGATACTATTTCCGACTGATAATCAGTTGGCAGTGGTTGCAATTTTTGTAGATCTTGCGTAAGCTTTGACAATATGAAGTCTGGGTTTCCGAACTGCAATTCTAATGTGGACATTAGTTGTCCAGGTGATGAGGTGCAAATCAATAAGGCGGATACTGCTTCCTTTGCACGTCCGCGGAGACATTTTCGCAGTCTCCATATGTTTTCTTTGTCGCTGAATCCACATATTTGTGTCGATTCGTTGTAAGCTTGCTTAAAGTGCAGCCACTCGAGCGGGTCGCCAGAGAACTCGGGCAAATCTTTAGGTACGCTCATACGGCTAAGTAGTTGTGGGTTAGGATGAGGACTATGAACTGATGAAGTGGCCAGTTGCTTTAAAGCGCTCGCCAGCATCTCGATGGCACCACTTTGCGGAACCGGTTCACCCTGATGATTACCATTTAGCGGGTTCTCCGGCTCCTTTTCCATCTCATGCTGGCTGTTTTCCAGCCATTTCTCGACGTCAGTGCGAGATTCAATGCTCGCGTTTCCTTCTGCTGGACTGTATTCATCTTTAAGGTCGGCTATGTCAGCTTCTAGCCTTTTGTTTATTAATTCCATTTGAATCCTAGCTTTCTGCTCCGCTGCCTCAAGTTCCAACCTTTTTCGCCTAGCTCGCATTGAAGACGAAGTCGATGCCACTGATTTGAGATCACGTGGTGCCTCCAGCTTGGTATCTGCTTGAAGTTTCGATGGTCCAGCTGGTGCCGTAATCGGGTGGGGCTCCAAATAACACTTAGTTGTTGGTGCTGGTAACTTTTCCACGGATTTCACACTGCCACTAGGATGAGTCTTATCAACTGTCTCGGAATGTTCGTTAACGGACGCCATTTTTTTACTTACACTACGCGTGTGTACCATTTTTGACGGTGGCGTTTGAAACATCGAACTATATTCGGATCCGGCCGAATGACCAGATTGTAGATGGTCAGGGTTCGTGGTGATGTAAATAACGCCAAATTAGGTTTAATAACGTATATTAATTAGAAATGGTACACTTTCACAAAGACACGAGGTATTTATAAAGGGAGGCGCAATACGGTGTCGCTCCGAGTACGATTGGGTGCAGACTGCCTTGGTATAACTATGCGCAGGATGTGGCGTGACACCGGATCACCCTCTAATTAACAATAAAATATAATCTTAAACTACCATCATAACGCGTCGCTAACAGTCATATTAGTTTTTATGTCAAAGAGCCAAGATCTAAAATCGAGTACTTTGATAGTTGATTATTAAAACAGCAGCCTACGCGGTTATGTCATAAATAAACGATAAATGGAGGTATAACAGCCGCGGGTATGGAAAGCGTGCAAATAGTAAAATAGTATGGATGTTTTGATGGAAGGTACTGTTTCTTTTGATATTTAATGATAGATTTCAAGACTGAATTATATGTTTCGTAGTAATCGTACACCTTTACGAAAACCATTAAGAGCACTATCTGTATTGGCTTACCTATTATCACTCTCGCTTTATCATTATTGGATGTTACTTTTGCAATTAAATTGTACCACACAAACAAGTAAACAAGTTATGGAAGAATGCCACCTACGCTGTGACTAATAATTAATTTTGATTTGGTAAAATGATCGACGAAAACCGACAATCAGAACGCAGTTCGATAATTACAAACAATGTGCAAATATCCTTTCGATTTCATCGCTGCACAGTTAAGGACGCGTCCAGAAATGGGGTGGCATAACTCTTATGTCACTCAAGCCTGTATAAAGGCTTTCGATTTATGCAGTTCAGCCCACGCGAGCAAACTAAGGGTAATGCTCTCGAAAGCGGCATGTCCTATGTTATCAGAGATCACGATTGCAGCACACTCAGTCCGCCTAATGATAGTGTTCGCATAGAAAGTGATCTCTAAGAATCGAGTGTTCTCGGGACTTGTGGGGTTTGTCAATACGCTCTGAGGAAACCTTTAAATGACATAGATAGCCACACTGCTCGATTTATACATTGAAGAGGAGGAATCAACAGTTTGACGAGAAAAACTTTACTGTCCTAAGGATTTTGACCTTTTTGGTTCTCGGCACATTTGATTTCACGGTGCTTTGTTGCGAAATATTGAGCAAGATAATGTAAGAGCAATACCAGCGATAGCAGTCTGCAAAATTAAATGACTATAAGGATTTTCGAAATGCAAACATATAATTGTCCGCAGTCTGTGTAGAAATTCATGGGTTAATACCTTCTGAAACAATCAATTTTTTTTCCAAGGAATACATGTTTCGAATGTTATTTATTTCATTAATTGCATCGATATTAAAATAGGCGTTTTTTTCGTGTTACATCGAATCCAACTGAATACTTCTGATGGCAAACCGTTGGGAGAATTTATAAAAGCTACATGGGTATTTTGCATTAATACTTGAGTTCATAACACTAACACAGACTTCAATAATACTATAATAATTTGCAATACAAATGTACACTACCGATTCACAACAGTACTCTAGTTAAATCGAGGACGTCCCAAGTTTAGTGGAAGTATATTCAAATAAAATTATACTGATCAGGTTCGACGTCGATGCCGGTCGTTAAATCGTTGTGTTTACGAGTGCGATGCGCCTGAGCAAATAGAAGCTAGTTCAAGAATTGTACGACTACTATCAGGGTTGTAACTAACTTGTGCTAAAATCTGAATAATACCATTTTGTGCAATGCAGATTTTAAAAGTTCAAAATAACTTGGACCAATAGGCGAGAGGATATGAGGATTTGCTGTATACACATGCACTTTTTTAATACCAAAATTAAAAATTTTAGGTCGCTTTTAGCTTTGATGGGTAGCGATCATAAAAAGAAAACCTTGTCTGGTACACTGTTTCCAAGCTATTGCTATATTGCTTCAATAAAATATTAAAATGATATCAAATTATAAAAGATGTAAGATACTTAGGTATGGTAAATTTTTCGATTCCCTTATCCAAAGCTTATGGTCTGATTGCAATCTCTCCAAAACGCATAGGTTATTAAATTAAAATCCAGAAATCCAAAACCTTGAATCATATGATCTAGCGCGCTCGGACTAAGAACTGGACAAAGTACGGGATGAAATATTAGACTTGTGGGAACTGGGAACCCTAACAGCAATTCAGTTAGGACAAACAGACAGACGGGCAGGCATTAGTGCGTCAATCGCGATCGTGGACGATTGTGCATCGCTTTCTAACCTAACTCACAATTGGAGTAATTACCGTTTGAATTAACTATTGTTTGTGGAGCTCTGGTTTAAGAGTTTATTTAGTAGGATTGTAAGGAAGTCTGATTCTTGACTGATTAATTTTAGGAGGCCTACTGATATCTCATGTAACAAGATAACTTCTGGGTTATTTTATTTATCATTTCCCCAGAAACAATTGTAGCAATGAATAATTATATACAGGGTAAAATTTAACCACCTTCCAAATTTTAATATATCAATCTACGAGACAAAAACAAATGACGTATTTTTTCTTTTGGCATAACCCAGTACAAAAATGTCAAGATAAAGAACTTAGAACATGTCCGCCAAAAATCTAAAATTTTTGATACGTCCGCCTAGCAAAACTTTTTTTACGCGTCGCGCATCTCATTCATTCATAACGATACTATTCGTATGTTTTGATTATTCCCTTATACTTTAACAGGTCTAGGACCGTAAAAATTTAAAACTATATCGCGTAAAATATTTTCGGGTGACAACTTGATTTACATTTTTAACTTCATAAATAGGCTCTAAAAACGATACTCAACGCCTGTAAAAATTTTGGACAGTGGTTAAAATTTCATCCTGTATAATAATTTTACTCAAATCAACCGATTGTACTGGAAATCTGGATTTGGGTGGATAGATCACGTAAATAGGTTTGCTTGCTTGTAGACTGCATATTCATTTCTAGAGTTTCACGAGTCAGATGATAATTGCTCTAAATATAGTTGCCCAGACCTGACAAGACAAAACTTAAAGGCCAAAGAGTCGAAGAAGTATTCCCTAACACTGTATTATAGCTAATTATTATTTTTCTCTGACTTAAAAAAAAAACAGTAATTGACGCTATAAACAAATCCATATTCCGGTTCGCACTTAGAAATCACCATAAACACTAATTTAATTATCTAAATGAGTTATAAAATACCAGATGATACGATCATTTGAAAAGGAAATAATTTAATAGTGGGAAAAACTTCATTAGGATGCCGTAATTAAAATTGTCTCGTAAAATAACGCTTCCTAGAGTTAATTTTATGTTTAAAAGATAAGGTTAACACACGTGAAAGGGAATTCCTCAGTTGACAGCAGTTGCCATAAAAATAATTTTACATCGGGATGACGAAACGCTTAATGACAACTTTTCCAACTTTTATAGGCCACTAAACCAACTTTTATAAACCTTAAGACAACAGAGTGACAAGTTCCGCCGTTAGTTTATTCTTTACCTCCCTTATTACATCTCATACATACTTTATACTCAGCAGGGGCAAAGTTACGTGGGGCACGTCCTGGGCTACACACCAAACCACTCACCTATCCCTAGTGGTATTCCACTGAATAGTCAGAACTATGAATTAGTGCCCCGCGCGTTTGTGGTTTGCCCGGGGTAATAACCCCGGGCAAACCACAGAGGCTATACTACCCAACGCGAAGCCTGCATTTTCGGATATATCTGTTTCTTTCAGATAATCTGAGACATTGGTATGAGTGAGAGCGACAGATAGAGACGAATGTAGATACGGACATTGCGGTGCAGGGCAAGGCCTGTCACGGCCACGCTCGGGCAGTAAGCCCTACCCGGGATTTGTATATTTTCTCCACTGGTCTCCAGCATACGATTCAATCCTCTTTAAACCTCTTTTATCTCATCCTTATTACTTTTAGAAAACATCATCTGCTGTTGTCAAATGGAAGATAAGTTTTGTTCGACCAAGAAAAATACGATAATTTTCAGCTCTTATCATTATTTCCATCACCAGCACACGTAAGTCTCAAAAATTAAAGGTTTTGCCATAATCGCCACGTTTGGTAAGCAGGTTCGCGAATGATAATTTCGCCTTTACTATTTGCAGAAACGAAAACAGTTTTCTTAGCTAAAATATTTTTGGTCAAAACTCGTCATCACAGACCTGCGCAGGCGGCTTGAACACAAACCACTGTTTTAACATAACGTTGAATATTTTAAATTATTATTAATGATAATAAAGCGACACCTAGCAGATCTGACCACGATCTATATACATACATTTGCGTTTAATTATAATTCGTTTATTATCCAGTTATTTTGGGTTGTTTGCTCAATGAATACCATGAATGAAAGGAAGTGAAGTTGATTAGTGAACAATTATCAATTAATTGGTACCTACTGAACATGTATTAATCAGTCTGTAACACATATTGAGCACGTGGAAACGATCACGCCGATTGTGTTTGTTAGGCAGAGACTTTAATTATATTCATTTGGTTCGTTTTGGAGGCACTATCAAAATGTAGACGTTGAATATTCAACCGTATTTTTATTATCACCCGACGACAAATAGTGGGTTCTGATCTGTGGTTCTGATTGATCTAGAATGATGGTATAATTTTTGCTTTATTAGTATTATTTAAAATAAACAAACATGTTACTATAATATAGGAAGCACTTCAATAAGAAACAATTACCAGATACAAATTCGAAAAGTAACTTTTATTTTTAGATGATTTAAAACTTCCAAACAAAAGGCCTAGATGTACAAAATTAAATTGTCGTAGCTTGCACTGACATATATTTATGTAACATCCTATTAATTTTACTATCTTAATATTTTTATGTTATCTTTCAAATATTACAAAATTTACAAATGCGAAAGTCAGGGCCCCAATTCTGCTAATTTACAAACGGCTCAATAGAATCGCAATGGCATCGCAATCGTATATTTTGACATTACTACCATATTAAATGTGTCAACATATACAATTGTGATTCTATTAAGCCATTTGTAAATTAGCGGAATGGGGACTACCGTCTCTTTGCTCACCAGTTGGCGCCACTATAGACTGAGGTCCGGAGGTATAGCTATCAAAGGCGATTGGCGCCGAAACAAAGTGTTATATGTTGAATCTAATTAAGGTTATATTGTTTATAAATAACTATCTTGATATCAACAAACTAACTTCTGAAATAGTTGCTCTTGAGGCCGCCTATTTTTGCGCTTTTTCTTAATTCCGCTTTTAAAGCGTTTACATTAATCGCCAAATAATCCATATTTGCGATATTTTACGAAGGAGATCACTTTCCAGCAGGTAAATTAAAGAAATTATAATTTATGCAACAAATTCCGCTAAAACCAGTACAAAGTGAATGATATTGGACCTCACGCGACACTAGCGCCTCTAGTGGCAAATTCACTAGCGATAGCCCCCATTGGGGGCCAAGATGTTTGTTAGGTACTCATGGCACGCTGATGAAATAAGCTGTAATAGTACATATTCTTTTTATCCCAATAAAGTGCAGTTGCAGTGGGATAAATTAAAATCTACATGTACGAACGAAGTCGCGCGCCACAGTTAGTAATTATCCAAAAGGAGGCTCACAAGTGACCAAGTTTTTTCTGCTCCTGAGCTTACAATTGTCCCAAAGCAGTGGTAGTTAAAAACATTGGGATGTATAAAAGCGCCTTCTAGAGCCTATATGCAGAAATGAAACTAATACGCGTAATCATCTGATGATTAAATGAATTGTAATTATAACGTTTAAAACGACAAACGATCACATAATATTATAATATCCAGTTGACGTTTACATCAACCATTTGTTACTTTCGTTATCTGCGTAATGAAATCAAATTAACAATTCAAATGAAGCGACAAGTTTCACTCTTAGTTACAATCATCGTGATTACCATCAAATTAAGATTATATGCAGTGCATTTTAAACCTAATTGTAATAGATTAAAGTTATAAATGCAATGAGTTGTAGACTAATCGCGCAGATCTATCAGAATTCAATCAGGGTTGTGACTTTAGCATCCTTTTCTTAACTGATAGACTATCGCTATCTTGTTCGTAATGCTGCTATAAACTAGGTAAGTATTGGAAAGATAAAAGATTTATTTTTATTTTAGACTTTTATGAAAGTTACTCAGGAAATAAGTTATGTTTCGAGTTAGCACACGATGAATATCGACTAATTAAAATTGGTAGCTTATAACTGCTTAGGGTCAGTTTTATTAAGCCGGCAACCCTAACTTTCGACACATTCTTTGAGGTAGATTGTTTTCAGATTGTGTTATGTTATAACTTTATTTTAGACTAACTTAGTATCTCCTATCGAATCAGAATACTGTTGAAATTACCACGTGGAATTAAAACAAATTCTTTCAACGTAGGTTTATTCACGTCAGTTTTTCTAACGACAGCAAATATAAGTGTTTATCGTAAGGTCTCTTACCAAGGCTTGCCATCAAAACTAAATAAACACAGATAATAACACACAGCCGTAAACCAATTTCAATGCCGCTTCTAATAGTTCACAGAACTCTTAACAATGCAGTGAGAAAAGAACGTCTCAATTTGCCATCACAAATCAGACAATTACTAAACAAAAGTTGCAAAACTGACATCCTAAGCAAGAGATATTACGGATTTAACACGCTAATTTTGTATCATACGAGTACTTATAAAACTAGCTCTTATGTTCAAGTGATAGAGTACATAGTTACACAAATCTGACTAGGGATATTTTGTAATAAACGAAGTTTTATAAGATCTGCAATAAGACGTACAGACAACTAGCTATCTTAATACACAGTCATCATGTCATAGGATTGCATTTCATAACCTCATTTTCTTTAGAGTTACGACAAATAGATTAGTGTATTAGCAGAAGGGACATTGCAATTTTGTAATGAGATTATAAAAGGATATTTTACAAATTATCTAATGATGATGATAGGTAGGTCAATAAAACTAGAAATAAAACACATTAGATCACAATCAAGCCTCCAATCCGACAGATTTTCACTTTGTTTGATCATCAAAAAACGTATAACCTTTTAAAATAATATTTGTTTTTGTTATAAATCTCTATTTTTAGGCAAACTTGTTTCTTGCCACTCAAGTAAGTGTGATTTTTCGCGCTTCTCGATATCTTAAGTTTGTTTTTTGGAACTAGTATAAATAACTTAAAATCCACAGCAATATAATCAGCATAAGCAGACGATTATCAACATTAAAACCAAATACGTGAGGTTCAATATTAGACAAACACTTCTATAGTATGTCCATGAGTTGACTGTGCTTACTCTTAAAATAACCAGCTGACGGATGTGGTGATTCGGCGTCAACAAAACAAAAGAGATCCCAAAGGATACTGTGACATGTTCCTGCGGTTTTGGCCTTTAGAAGGGAGACGGGGAGATCGGATTACGTATTTGATACTAGTCGTAATTGTCTTTTGGACACTCCCTGTTCCACGGTCACTGCGTGAGAGGACTCTTATGACCGCAGTCTTTCATAGACGTCCCTAAATTGAATTCCGTCCTAATAATTTTTTTCTTTAGCAACGTACTTTATAAATCACCAGTATGCGACTTCGTTAGTGTTGGCAAACAGTTAATTTGATTAACGATAAAAATTAACGATTATAAAGTTTATCATGATTAAGGATTAAAGATTAATTAATCATAATAAAATCTAGACGATTACGATTATTAATCGTTAATCACGATTAAAAATATTATGACTAATGCAGTTTGTAACAGTTCAACAAACAAAAAACAAAAACAACAGTTATGTGGCTTTGCACACAGAAGTCAGACCCCTATTACTAGAATTTTAAATGGCGGCTAGTCACAAAAAGCCCTGGAACCTTAGAAAATGAAATCTATATGTCATAAATAGTAAGTCATACTAATATTATAAACCTAAAAGTTTGTGAGTGTAGATGACTGCATGTTTGTTGCTCGTTAACACAAAAAAGCGTCAATGGACCTGAATGATATTTGGCACGGCATTCATTTATTGGCTGGAATTACGTATACGATTTTTTTCCCGGTAAAGGTTCGGTTCCCGTGGGATGATATTAATACATAATTTTATTTAAACTGATCTGACTGAAATTTTGCGTTAGTTTACTGGCTGGAATAACAGCTACTTTTTATACCGGGAAAAGGTGCGGTTCCCGTGGGATACATTTAATGCAAAGTTTTAAATTCAAATTCTCAAGCGTACGAAGCCGCAGGCAACATGTACTGGCTGGGATGGGCTTCTTTTTCCCGGGAAAAGGTAAGGTTCCCGTGGGATAATTTAAATACAGTTTTAATTTCAAAACTCCACGCGTATATAATAGTCATGGGCAGCAGCTAATGACATAATAATATGATAGGACCAAAATTATTGAAAGACAAAAAATGACAATTACGCTGCCTTAGGCCTATTAGCGATACCGTGGCTGAATTTCATCTTAAAACGTAGTTAATTAAATCTAAATAAACTTAATTTCTCTTTATTGAACATTACTTACTACTACACTTACACTACTTAATCAGCTTTAATCAAATTAACGATTAATGATTATTTATTTTGATCAAGATTACGATTACAATATGATTAATTTAATCACGATTAATTTTAATCGATTAAAGTTAAAAAAATTAACTAATCGATTGAAAAAATACCAACACTGACTTTGTATGCGAAGAATTAGTACTAAAGGTATTTATCCCTAAATTAGAAAATCATTGGCTGCGAACAAAAAATAGTTCTTCTCCAATTAATGGTATTTATACCAAAATTCATCGAAATTGGTTTGTCGGTTACGTTGTGAATATTTGACTTGAATTGGAAAACAAAAAAAAATATTCGTTACTTTTAATTTGTATCCAGGATAAGAACATTAAGTACATACCCTACTCTCCTTACTATTGCGCAGTTAGGTAAATTACAGGCATTCGTTTGCTGGTAAATGTATGGTCGATTTCATTAGTCAACTACTTTAGGGAGTGATTCTAGTGATGGAATATTAGTAACTATTTTTATTAGACTGAGATCAAAATCCCAAATATTTTTTTTTAATGGACCTACACTAAAGTTGTGTCTCCTATATTAGTAAACAATAAGACCTCGTACTTATGGTTCAAAAGAAATAACTCAAAATAATTTCATAACGTAAGATTTACGCCTCAAAATTCATACATGTGTCAATTCGGTTTGACATACGAGGATGCTATTATCATATTTACACAACTGTAATTGACAATACGTATAACTCATCGTATATCTGTCAATTAAGATTAAATATACAGCGAGAAACGAAATTTATACGTAATGTATTCGTATTTGGTTGGCTCCGTGAATTCATCATTATTAATTCCAAAAAGTTATTGAAGGATGAAAGCCTGTGCGAGAACAATTTTGGTAGTAATCGGTAGAAAGATGACTCACTGATGCAAGCATTATTTTACCCACCTCACTGATACTTTAGTAAGTTGTCCATATAAGCTTCGATATTAATTTTAACCTCTTTAATGAATGCCCCACCTTGCCTTTTATGATACCCATAGTAAAAGAAGGGGTGCCTTCTTTTACTATGGGTATCATAAAAGGAGTACTGACTAAAGAATACGGGCATCAGCGCCTTTTTTCATACCATTGGCTAAACTGTCGAGTGTGGCAATTATGGCACAAACCACTTTCTGGAGGCCCATGTCCAGCCGTGGTCTGATAAGGCTGGTGATGCCTTTAAAAAATCACAAATCCATAGTGCTGCCTCTGCCAGGATGAATGCTTACAATTTCTTTAAACAAACATTCTAATTCCTGGAACAAGGTCTGGGCTAGGCAATGAGGACATGTGTTGTCAAGTCCGCTAGTGTTGTCATTTGTATGGAAACGAATTTATCTCGTACCTCCTAGAGCTTTAGCGGGAAATCAGCTAAACTACATCCTAATACATACTGCTCGTTTAATCAGCATGAAACTTCAATGCCAATGCCATAGGCCACAATTAGCCGTAATGGTGAATTTAAACGGTCATTGCATGCAAATGGATCGGTACACATCTCGGCCGATCAGAAATTGGGTCACTAGACGGAACAATGGTACAGTCAGTCATGAAGGCTACAAAAAGTATTGAATATAAGACTGAGATTTATTTTATAAAAAAGTATATTGAAACAGGCAGTGAATAACGATGCTGTCATTCTTTTGTAAGTAGTAAGGGAAGAAGATGCTTACACAAAGCTGATAACTATAGAAGGTGATACTAAAGTGAAACCTAGGATGGTTTTGGATCCCAAAACACAGTCAACACTAGTTAACGTGGACCTAGATGATCAACTACAAACATGTAGCGTAATTCCTCTATCTCTTTTTGGCCTTTGACTAGAAGTGATATGAGTTACTACAAGGCATAAAACTTTATAACTTTAGGATAGGACAGAAAATACATTTTAACTTAGTGACTTTTATATTTCTTTCAAGTCTTTTTTATCAGAATATTTGGTTTAACTTCCCACGATAAGTAATGCTTCCAGGATACAAAAGAGAATAACTTTGTCTTAGTAATTATTATCTGCATTTCAAGTCTTTTTAAACTTAAAATATTTGTATCACTTTATCACGATAAGACAAACCGCCATCGAATCAATTATAGTAATACTTACTATACGTTAATTCTCGCTTCCACTTTCCTTGGTCATACATAGCGGTGTTATCGATCTGACAGGATGTTTGTCTGTAACATCGACTCTCGCCGATAGCGAATCGACTCGTATGATGTATCGACTAATCGGTCATAGTTTTCATATGGAAACGGTCCATTAATGTCTAAGGCAATATCTATATCTATACTAATATTATAAAGCTGAAGAGTTTGTTTGTTTGTTTGTTTGTTTGTTTGAACGCGCTAATCTCAGTAAGTACTGGTTCGAATTGAAAAATTCTTTTTTTGTTGGATAGTCCATTTATTGAGGAAGGCTTTAGGCTATATAACATCACGCTGCGACCAATAGGAGCGAAGCATGAGTAAAAAATGTTGCAAAAATAATCGCGATCATAATAACGGAAATTGACGCGGACGAAGTCGCGGGGATCAGCTAGTCATTGAATAAAATCGAGACTTTTAGTTGGGGCTTGTGGAAATTTCTTTAACTCAGTTCCTGTTAAATTCTACTAGAAGATGCTTTGAAGATAAACTAAGATTTGTGGAGCTAAACTAGAAGTTAGATAGCTAGATTATGGAATAAGGAAAAGTTTAGAAACCTACTACTTCTATTTTGTCAAACATTCATTCTATAGTTTGTTCTGTAGGTCAGAAGAAGACAGCTAAGCGATAACTTCGTTTATAAACTATTTTAAAAAGTAAATCAGCCTGCTGCAGGGCAAACATCTCCATCATTAAATTGAAGTTACCACAACAATAATGAGTAAAGGCTCAATCACCATACTTGCGAATTTGGGTTGGTGATCACAAACCCGAGCAATGTTCGAATATTCCAAACTAATATACTTTATTTGATATTATAGCAACTTAAATGCAATTATAATATCAGCATATAAACTTGAAAAATTATGTCTCAGGCGGGACTCGAACCCGCATCTCCTCGCTGGCTTAAGGCCTCCCCACACTAGCGTCTCTCGAGCGTCGACGTCGCGGCATTGTCCAATCAGCGGTAAGTAAATGCCGCTGCGCTTGCGTTGCGTCAACACTGATAGGTTGCTGCCTCGACGTCGACGCTCGAAAGACGCTAGTGTGGGGAGGCCTTAAGCTCTTACAGCGATAAGAATATGCTTGAAAAATTCGTGCTGCGTCGCAGTGTCTCGATACTCATGTTATACAACCCGGTAATCAAACCCAGAACCCCAAAATCTTGGACTGGTACTTAAACCACTCGATCGGTAGAGCGTTATAAAAAACTTCTAGACTTCAAGTCAAATTTGTAATTGGGAAAACTGACTTTTATAAAAATTAACACCACTTTTAGACTTAACGATAAACGGGAATTTATTTTTGATTGAACCCGACGTTTTGAACCCTTTACAGTGTTAAAAAAAAAACGCGTTCTTAATCCGTAAAATTTTCTTTCATTTCAATGTATAGTGTTCGCGTAAATTCAAGAAAACAGTATATAAACGGGAAGTTGCTATGAAAAGTAAACAAATGACTAATTCCCAAAGTGCAGTATTCAATGAAACCGCAGTTGAATTATTTATCGAACTTAATACGGTATTGATGTATGCGTACGCACAGATTACGTTGAGGTGAAAGTTTTTATACTAGTTAATTATATAGTTTCAGCAAATAAACGTGGACGTGACAATTTCTATTTCATTGAACAACTTATAGTACATCGATAACGAGAGGGAAAGTATCGTAAAATCAGTAAAGATCAACAGCTAACATATATGAAATCATATCTTAAGAGTTATTTGATTCGGGTTTTTTTTTTTAATAAATAGTAGGTTTGCTCTTGACTACATACTTAACAATACGGTTAAGAAGAAGCCTAAGATGGAGCGAGCTAACCCAGAGGTACTGGTTCTCCCACACACCAGCGGAACACAGAAAAACTGTTTGGCGCTGGACTCCGGTAGGAGGGTGGTAGCATCCAGGCGGCCTCTTATGAACCCTACCACCGCAGAGAGATCTGTTAGCCGCCATCATTGGTTAGAAAACCAAAGATGCCGTTGCCCAGGGTGGACCACTAGGAGGTAGATCCCACCACCATCATAGGTTAATATCATGTATCCTGTTCTTATGAGCTTCCGATATTACCACACTTTTTCAAGCGCCATGATCACGAAAGAAGTGATTCCAATGCGGGAGGGTAGTTTTAAAAAACAGATCATGGCGCTTGTTGTAACAGTTTAAAAATATCGGAAAATCATAAAAAACAAGGTACGAGTACATGGTATAAGCCCCGATTCAATTAGCTGTAATTAGTGATAGTGATTACGAAGTTTAAAATCAATAAATTAAATCCGTTTTTTTTTAAACTTCAACAACAACATTGGTCATTTTTAACAATAAAATTTCAAGAGAAAGACGAATAATTATTAATTTAATTGATAATAAAGGCAAACAAAGTGAAATTTAAAGCAATAATTAAAATTCTAATATTAACGCAAAACCTTGCCTAATAACTATTAATGAATCTAGAACAATAGCAAAAGTAATTAATTTCTAAAAATAAAAGCCGCACTGGCTGCATCATAGGTACCTAATTTTAAAATTAGAAGATCAATCAAGAGAATTAATTGGAACCGAAATAAGATGGTCGAACCGGACGTCCGGTGATGCAAGCGACGCCATTGTGACGAATAATGTTAATCGTTTTAAAATGATGTAAATCTACAATAGATAATTACATGGTTTTGTAGATCTTCAATAGTCGATGCTCATTCAAATTATCAGTTTTGAAATCAGTGCTTCATGGAATGATTTAATGTTTTTTCCATCGATCAAACTATTTATTAATTACTAGCTGATGCCCGCGACTTCGTTAGCGGATAAAATGTAAACTAAGTAGGTACTATTATGAAGAAAACCATGTCAATCCCTGTCAATACCTATATAAAAAAACATGTTTGTCCTACGGGAACCGTATATACTTTCGGCATTAAAAGTAGTCTTAGTGCTATTCTTGCCTATAAGCTGTGTTGTTCTGCCCATAAGCTGTTTTAGCATGATTGATTATCAAACATCGATTCAAATTTAGCATCAATAATATTAGTAAGAAAGTAGTAAATAAGAATTAGTTAGAATAGTAATAAAAAGTATATAAGTAACAAGACTGTTAGAAGTAAGATTATTGAATTCTTTACTAAGTATCTTATGGAAATTTTCTATTGGTTTTATTTTTTAGTTTTTTTAACACAAATTGCTGTTATTTGTTACAAATACAGTACAGGAAATAATTTGTCGCATTCGTGTACCATATACGAGTCCAGAATCGAACACATAATGTTTCTTGTTTATTAACTGACTACATATTTTTAATAAAAATAGGTTGCAGCCTTTCCCTTCCAATAACCTTCACTAAATAAGAATAAAATCGATAAGTGTATGTTTTTAATATTTCATAAAAGCATGCGTGCGCTCGCGCAAGGTAACAAGGTTACCCGATCATTCGTGTGGTGGCCGTCGAGCGCGTCGGACGAAACCGACACCGGCCGTGATGAAAGCAGATTACCTTTCGAAATTTCAATTTATAATATCACTAGAAATAGCAGATTTTATTACTGATTAATAGTTGGAATAATTTACAGTGCCTATATCCTAAGTTAGGCTGTTCAACCCGGCAATATTATAGTCAATTATTTGGCACCGATGCTATATTAGTATATTACTATCTCTTATATAAAGATGCAGGCCTTAAACATCTCAAACGATGGTTTAAGAAGTTTCTAAATTGGATTGACTGTACAGGCCGATCCTAGAAATTAGAACTATCCCCTACATTTCTTCTATCAAGGTATCTCGGTAACTTGACTCACATAATACTTTCACAGGGAATTCCGAAGAAGACTGAAGTATTACGAATTAATAACTATTGCAGGATTTCAGAGATAAAATAAAATATTAAATCATCCCGATACGCACATACTTGTACCCATACACACATACAATCAACTCGTGAGCATTAAAACCTGTATATAAGTTTTTTTATCGGTTGTCTAGTCAAACTTTAGTGTACCCATAGCAAAAGCTTAGTAGTTGTTCATTTTGGGACTACATGACTGTGTGGCATCACTTAAAATATTATTATTAGTATTAACTTCACTATTTCTTAAAGTATTACCTGCTTACCAACTCACAAACGATTAAACATTTTATTGCTTTATTAAGAAGATATTGATATTTAGCCATAGTCGCGGGCACTATCTAGTGGTATACCCACTGCAGCTCGACCGCGAGAGTCAATGACACCAATATTGTGTTACAAGCGTTGAGAATCGATAAGCTCACTGCTACTAGTGAATAGTGGTTCCAGCCCTTACCATACCAAGTGGGCAATATAAATCCAGATTCTAATGGAAATCAAATCAAATGGTAGCTTGTACTCGTCTAGATGTTTCGATGTTATGTTTATTAACTTTTAAATCTAGAGTTCTAAAGCTTTATTTTTAGAACTAGCTGTTCCCCGCGACTTCGTCCGCGTCAATTTCCGTTATTATTATGATCGCGATTATTTTTGCAACATTTTCACTTATGCTTCGCTACTATTGGTCGCAGCGTGATGTTATATAGCCTAAAGCCTTCCTCGATAAATGGACTATCCAACTCAAAAAGAATTTTTTAAATCGGACCAGTACTTCCTGAGATTAGCGCGTTCAAACAAACAAACAAACTCTTCAGCTTTATAATATTAGTATAGATTTGTAAGCAAATATGGCTGACGGTAAAAGTGACTATTTTATGGAACTATTTTTTTTCCGTATATTTTCCATAAAGAGTAACTAAAACAGAAATAAGCATAATTTATATCAATCATTGGTATGTATTGCATCCCAAACGCATTAAACGTTTAGTAACGAGTGGAAAAGCAAAAAAATCGAATGCTTGTATATTTTTATACGACATTAATATCTTTCATATAGTAAACTTTAAATTAAAACTGCGAAATGCATGTAGTAAATATAAAACCAAAATTATCGATAAATACTCTTAAGTTTAATTGAAAATTCGATTCCTTGACTAAATATGAAGACGATTTTATTCAAGGTTATACGCTGTTAGCCCGTGTAGTTGAATACAAACATACAAAATGAATATTTTTACATACATTT
The DNA here is from genome assembly GCA_949315895.1 of Anania crocealis. NCBI lineage: Eukaryota > Metazoa > Arthropoda > Insecta > Lepidoptera > Crambidae > Anania > Anania crocealis. The sequence goes on along the minus strand of OX438869.1, from coordinate 3,614,207 downwards.
GACAGTAGGTTCAGATGCAAAAGATTTTTACACTGTCACCATTTACCCTACCAATATGACTGCTGAAAAAAACAGTTAAATTTATAACATATTTTACTGACTCATTTTTCCGAAAAGTATCATTAATAAAATGCGTGTTACATTATGTTCCTACGCACAAATGGTAGTAAGTATTTAACTATACGCCGTCTCGTAATTAGTAACTCAATTAATTTGTCGATAACAAGTGATCTCGTTAAGAAAATCTGGATTTGTAACATTATCAGTGTAATGAACAAACTCGACTGTGATTCATTGCTGATAATTAACTTGTACAATAACTTGATTGTCTACATTCACATATTAAATCACAAATGTAGGTTTTTCCGAAAACAGAGGATAGATGTTTTTGATATAGAACACACCTGATTTTTCGCTTTACGCGACATGTCATTTTCGATATCACGACATAATAATATGACTTCATTTTTAACAGTTTTATAAGATCACTTATAAGCACGTTGTATAATTTCTAATGTTTGTATTACCAGAATAATTCACAAAATTAAAATAAAAAGAAACATACGCATTCAAGAGAAACACACACACTATGACCAAATTACAATAATAGTACACCGTAATGAAATACAATGATAAAAGGTAGCATTACATATCACAGAGAAACTTGCGAAAAATTTGATCGTGACCAATCACAATGACATAACGAAACTACGGCCTATGATTAGAAAGAAATAGTACTCCATTGCGGAATAGAAGACGATAGAATCAATCAAGGGCACGTATGAGAACTTCATTAAGTAATCATAGAAAAGTAATTGTTGAATTTGTATTGGGAAACGTGTGTAATGATCCGTTGCATTAGTATGTTACTAGGTTAGATACGAGATAGGTAATTTTGATATTACATTAGATGAAACAAAATAACTGTGAGGCAAGAAATTCCGCGAAATGTAGATTGAAGATGATTAATGAATAAGAAATGCAGAGAATTAATGATGACATTACGAGCAAAGATATCTTTGAAGTCACTTCGAATCATTTAGGTGTTTAATTTTACTACGCGAAAGTTACGGAGTTATTATTGTTTATGATGCACTGTCAGTTATTTGGATTTAATGGATAAGACACATCAGAAAGTGTTGTAAACCTAAATCAGGACCTTTTTTTTTAATATTTAAGACATGCCTCACTGGGCCACACAGAGCCATCTAGTCCCAAATTAAGCTACTATTAAGTACCCTGTCGTATGGGGTCCTAGACAACCGATAAACTTACTAATATAGTTTTTTTAAATACATACTTATAATACATAGAAAACACCCAGACCAGTACAAACAGACATGTTCATGCACACAAATATTTGTACTGTGCGGGGATCGAACCCGCGACCCATGGCTCAGAAGCAGCGTTTACTACCGCTGATCCAAATGGTCGTCAATTGAAAGAGAGAAAAGAAATTTTAAATGAAGAGATGTATGTATAATGTTTTAAACAGACGCCATTAGAAATCAAATCTTAAAGTTATCAATTTAGGCTAACTATATCGGTATAAATACTATACCGATATGGTCATGGTTTTGTGTAAAATAAAAATATCTACATAGCTCCCGTGCAAAGTAAGGTAGGTAATAAAATTAAATAGCATGCTAATGTAGTCCCATGACATCGAAAATATCTTTGATTAGACAGTTTCATCTTACTACTTGTTGTTTATCATTTGATATATCCTTAAGTCCAAAGCTTACCTTTCCTCCAGCATTTCATTAAAGGTCTTTGATTTGGATCTGGGCTGGCTCGGCTCGTTCTCCATCCGCCGCACCTCGACGCACCGCTCGATGATGTGCTCCACCCGCTTCCGTCTTGACGACTTCCAGTTGTCCAAGTTCTGTAATGAAAAAGCTGGTTAGAGAACTGCCTTAAAGATGCAGATTCGACTTTTTTTTTGCATTTTCTTAAGGTGCCTGGAGTGACGTTTTCTTGGCAATCAGGTCCTGACAAAATACTGTTCTTAAGAACAAATAAATAGTTGGAGTAAATCGAAATATGAAGTTACAATTACCAGATTTAATAAAAAAACGACTGCCCAGGTAGACTAGTCTCTGCAATTATGATTGGAACAAAATTGAGAATCAGTTTTATTATGAAGAAGATAAATTAAATATCATAGAACGTATTGTTAATAAGATATATTTACACGATGTCCAAAATTAAATATCTCATTAAAAATCAGCTATGAGTGTAGAAGTCTGAGTAGCTATAGAAGTCTGAGTTGGATTCATTACAAAACCAAACACCCATAAGTCACACTACAGAAAGTCTGAAAAGAAATTAAATAAACTACATATATTTGATCAAAATTTAACCACTTTTTCCCCATTATTCTCTCAACACGAATATAAATCGAATATACGTCTAATAGATTTTCGTGACGGATTGATACGAGCGAATATACATACATTTTCATGCCATTTAAATTCATCGAATGGCCATAGTTAATCTGCGGTCAAGATCAGACTTCACAATAGAAAAGTTGTAAGAATTTACTCCTGCAATGTATTATTTATAACACAATTTCCTACAGTGAATTCTAGTAAAATGCGAAATATTCCTTTAAGTATAAACAAAATGGATGTAATTTTATACGATGTAATAACTATCAATAGCGTTTAATAAGAAGAGGGCCGATAGCTGAATATTGTCATTGCCATTGGTCTACAAATTATACATACTTACTTTAAGCACTTGTACAAATTCAAAATTTAAATTAAACCTGGAAGTAGCGCCTTATAACTAGTTTTACTGACGAAACACACCAAGGTAACTAAAAGAAGGTAAACAACATGGCATTTAAAAATACTCGTACTTTTCTTTTACTATTTTCTTAAGAACACTACAGCGTATCCGCGTCATAAATTAAACCAAAACTTCCTGAATCAGATATTTTTGATTGTCAACCGGCTTTAGCGCCCTAGGTCCAAATGTTAATTAGCGCATAACAGATTTATAAAGACAACCAGCGAAAGGGGGTAGCACCACAATTTATTCATGTGGTAGCACCTTAAATTATTTCATCTTGATTTATGTATGCTTTTTTATGATAGATCTGAATTTTTTACGTTTTAGACTTTCAGACAGTGTTAATTGGTTACTGATCTGTAGAGTATGAGGATTGTCTATGACACCGAACATTTATCTTTGTCTTACTATTTGCTGTATCAGACGTAAAACAACATTGAAGGAACAAGATCAAAATTCACAATGCAGGGAAACGAATGTTTTGTCGTTCTTGTTTTGGCCTATTGCTATTTTACAACGTTCCAAGGTCACCAGCTGTTCCCAGCGGCTACGCCATGACCTATCGCAATGCACCGAATGCAATAAACATGAGCACGCACCAGACTGATTGGCATCATGCGGCGCAAGCGCATCGTGCACCGCAACTTGAGCTTTTTGATTGCAAAAGTGTTAACCCTTCATTGTTAACAAAAACAGCAGAAAAAAAAGTAATGAGTAGCTTGAAATAATTTAATAATCTACCACTATTAAATCAGCATACCCTCATTGTCATACCTGAAATTCTTCTTAAAATCCACATAGCAGGTTATGGTTTAACAACGACGAAATAGCAGTCATTGTTATTATATCGGTCCACATCTGTCCACAATCGGATACAGGATTTTCTAAAAAGGTAATTTTGACTAAGAAGTCACGCTAGGCAGGCGTTTTGGAGATAGCAGGGTGCTTTTTGGTAACGAGAAGGCTGCTGCCAGTTCTCATCTGTCAGTCGCAACAGACGACATCCATATAGAAGGGATGGCGCTGAAATTATTTTTCTTTCTTCTTCTTTCTAATGCATCTAATTCAAATATGTAGTTCGGAACTTTCGCACGCGTATCATATGATACACGAATCACCAGTATTTCTCGAAAAATCATCAGACGTGACTGATTAAGCACACAACTCTCTATTGGCGCGAATACCCTTGCGCACACACACTGATGTTAGTACCCATCAGTGTAAACATCGCGTGATGGCGACTGTCAAGGGTTTTTTCTCTTAGTTTCGCCGCTGCCGTTTACGAGTGGCGCGCAGTTAAGACGTTTGGTTTGAGTTGGCAGATGAAGCGGGCATTCAGTATCTGTGTACATTACATTATCGAGAGTATATACATTAGCGAGATTTGCAAATTATCTTGTGATATTAAATTGCCAGAGATATCTGCGATATAAGGTTCTAACTCATACTTGTTTTCTTTTGGGAACGATTTTAGTACTCAATTTGTCTACAAAAGCTATAACTGTGGGATCAATATCTGCCTACCCTTGGCTAACTATCTGATCTGATGGGGTTTGACTTTTTGTAAAAGTCGTAGTATGTGAACATTTGAATAACTCTCTAACAGAGAGATGGGGGGTAAAATAGAAAGCTCCATTTCTAGTCTGAATGTCTACCTCTTCTGTTTGTTTGTTTGTTTTCTTCCACTTGGACCAAACATAAGATCTTGCTAGAAGCCGCGTACTTTTACTGGACTCCTATTAAAGTTCGAAACGGATATTTTTGAAACACTATTATAGCACAATGTGTTATTTTCTGCAATGTTTCGTGACAAGTTAACGACGCCTCTCATAGTAATCACGCCGATAATGCTACCATTAAACTGTAACATTTTTAAGACTTTGCACACAGAATATCGACACGTTTCAATGTTACTTAAAGCAGAATCATTCTGGAAAATTATTATTATTATAAATCTGCCTCGTGCATAATTTGCATGTTGTTAATAATGATCTTAAAGACGCGAAGAAAAAAAAAAGATGATAGACTTTTGCGATATTTAAACTTAGGTATACCTTGTTCTTATTTAAAATTAGCTTTGTTGTGCCGGCCTTAAGATCTAATAGCAGCACATCTTAATGCAACAAGAAGCAGTAAGAGGTAACGAAACGATTACTGCCAAAAGAAGATGGCGAAGAAGATTCATAAATGGAGAAGCTTATGCAGTGGAAACTAATTTGGGTTGATGAAGATTAAATTTGTAAGACTTTTGCTTGGATTGATGAATGAATTAGCCAGCTGGTTTTCGGCGCCTCCTAAATAACAGTATTACGAACAAAAACTAAATAATTACGCATAAAAAATTACAACTCTCGCAGAGCGGAAGCTGCGCATTCCGCAGACGACGCGACGACAACGTATTTCCGGTGTGAAGACCGAAGGGAATACCAAAGAGGTACGTGCCTCCGGCGGCATGTACAAAGGTAAACAATAAACATGTGCATTCTCTACTAACAGTATGGGAATAGTATTGAAGGAGAAAAACTAATTGGTACAGAAGTTATAAATAAAACACAAGTTCTGGATGGCATTGACATTCAAGATTTTATACTGTTACCTAAGAATGTATCGTGTTGCACTCTAAAATAATAGTACCACCGTCTTTCCTCCTACGGGTATCGTAAGTGGAGGACTAAATGAGAACTGCCAGTAAAATAGGCAGCAGCAACTTCTCGCCACCACTGGTCAAACTAAGATCATTAACTCGCGTTCAAATCGTGGCGACTATGGCATAATCTTTAAATCTTATTATTCCAAATAGACTCTCTACACTACATTCATCTACACTTTCAACAAAAAAAAAGCTGAAATTATACCATGAATATATTATTACATTCCCGATGTATAACCCTGTAAAACAGATGCTTCATGCTCTTATACACTCTGTAATTATTGTCAAAACAGGGCTAGTATGTTTATAATAATAAATAGAATATAATATATTTTCTGATATGCCATACCGGGGACAACACAGAGCCATCTAGTCCCAAATTAAGCTACTACTAAGTAGCTTGGCGTATGCGGTACTTGAAAACCGATAACCTTACTTATATACTTTTTTTTTGTAAATATATACTTAAAAGACATAGAAAAACACGAAGACCAGTACAAACAGACATGTTCATTTACACAAATATTTGTACTGTAAGTAAAAAGTAAGTAACAGCCTGTAATCATCCCACTGCAGGGCAAAGACCTCTATCACTGAATTCAAGTAATCACAGCAACGATGAGTAGGTAGGCTAGTATAACTCAGTCACAATTTCATAAGTTAGTAGGACAGACACCATACACTGTCGGAAACTGAACAATTTACTTCCCTTACATTACTTCATTACCCCACCACCATACCATCACACCCCTTGCAAACTGTATTCAAATCAAAAAGAGACTGCCCCGTAACGTGTGCATAACGTTTCTGCTTTCCAAACGCACGCAATTAAAATATATTTAAAAGGAAAATAAAGTAAAAGAACCCGTAAATCATAACTGTTAAAGTGAGTTTATTGTTATATAAAAAATACCACATTTAACGATGCATAAATCCATATCTTCGGGCCGTAAAGCGCTGTGAAACCTTGCCGATAAATCAATGAAATTATCATTACTAAGGAATGCAATAATAATTCGGGAAAAGGAAAATACCACACACTAAGGTTAAAAGACAGGAGTCTCACTTCAAACTAATGCGGATAGTTAAATTTGTGAAAGAGACCGTTTTATACATTTTGGGGTGGGGAACTACCTTCTAGTGGTCCACCCTGGGCAACGGCATCTTTGGATTTCTAACCAATGATGACGGCTAACAGATCCCCCTGCGGTGGTAGGCTTCGTAAGAGGCTGCCTAGATGCTACCACCCTCCTGCCGGAGTCCAGCGCTAAACAGATTTTCTGTGTTCCGCTGGTGTGTGGGAGAACCAGTTCCTCTGGGTAAGCTCGCTCTATCTTATAGGCTTCTTCTTAACCGTATAGTTAAGTATGTAGTCAAGAGCAAGCCCATTATTTATATAAAAAGAAAAAATATATAACGTAAAAATCACTGGAATCGTTGGCGGTTTTCTTAATGTTTTAAGCAGCCACGTTTAACCTAAAGAGATTCATTTCATATACTCTGTTTTAAAGGCTTTAAAATTAAGGGTAGTATTTTTATTTTCTAGATATTTAGGCTACGAATATCAACATTGTTTGCAAAAAATGCAGCAGTAAGCACGAAAGCTTTAAATTTAGAGCCGGTACGAAACATGAAAATCATACGATTCGTAATAAGTGGCTATTTAGAACTTAATCGTTTGATTTAGCGACATAATACGACGACTCAAAATTTTTCATTAGGTTCTTTATCTATTCTGCTTATTCAATCCTTATATTTAATATTAACAACAATAAGACTTTTGAGGGTAAAAGAGCCTGTTATAGGTGTCGCTACTGTCATCTAACTACATTGTGCCATATTATAGCAGAAACTGACGCCAATTAACCTGATTTGGAACAAGAAGAAAGCTAACTTGAAGTTCTAAGGAACGTAATTAAGGTCGTTTAAAAAATGACAAATCGAGCAGATGCCTGCCTCGTCTCGCGAGATGAGTACGATATGTATTTTTAACTGGAAGATATTGCAATGCTGCAGGAAGGTTAGACTTAGAAGGTAAACTTTTCAAAATAATATTTTTACAAATCTCTGAATGTTTTTCTTTTCGTCTGCCTTAGAGTGGGATTTGAATTCGCAACGTTTTTATACAAGGATAATATGTATATTTAATTTAAATTAGAAATTTATTTGCTTAAAAATCTGTCTCAAAACCTTTACAAATCTGTTCTCGGATGTCGGAGGTACTTATTTATTTATTTATTTTAGGAAGATTTACAGCTTAAATATTTACAATGAATAACAACATATTACTTATTCTATACCTATTACAAATCTCCACATGTGAATATACATACATACTGGCTTACAGCGTAAAAAGCCTTGAATAAATTAATTGAGACAAGCTATGTCTTGGCAGCTCAATTGGTAACAGGTTCTCACCTAAGACAGTAAAAATATGTTTATTTATGGAATTGTGTTTCTAATTTATACCAGAAATTTATTTGTCTAAAAAAAGTTTCAAAACATAGAGTAATTACTAAAGCCACAGGATTACTTCAAAACCGAGCTGGCCTACATCACAGATAAACATCGCGGTTGTCCCAAAAACGCTTAAGGGCATTTGGAGACCACACCATCAAATGGTAAATGGATGAAGTGCGAGAAAGTTAATGTTTTGTAAACATAGCCATTACTATAATGAACTTGGCACACATCGAACAAGATATGGTTAGTATTTTGATTTTTGTTGATGTGTACACACATTAGGTATACACCTATGTGTGGACTAACTCTTGGACATAATTTTTGCTAACAAAACCCAAAGCTTGAAAGCTACAAATGAGTACTCGCAATGGTCGTGGATTGTTTTCGTTTTCATATTTAATTTTTTGGTCAGTATATTTTTATTTGACTTTCCAAAAAAAGAGTATAGCCTGATTTGCTCTTCGGGATGCGTTTTCAACTCAAAATTGTTACACTGTATATGAATTTTTTATTATCTTGTGATCTTTATTTTTTTTTGTTTTTAGGTTTATTTTTCAAAATCGTGCTACCTTTGACATAGCCTATCGAATGCGCAAAAGTGTATTTTTATAGCGCTGCAAATTTGTCACTGGACGGCGCTGCATCATTTTAGTGCCATACAACCGACTCCCACGCTTGGGGATAATGGTAAAGTCCAGACGGATCTGAACAGGCTTAAGTCCAGTAGTAGACAGAGTGATGATTCCCAGTCCGCTCATCAAAACATGAATAGTTTCGGAATCATCACTCTGTATATTACTATACATGAGCCTGTCCCGACCTTTTTGAAATTGACAATAATCCCTACGCGTGCGAGGTGATTTAGCGACCGCATTTTATCCAGTGATAGAAAAGACACTGCCCGTCTTCTTTTGGCAGTAATCCTTTGGTCTCATCATATTACCACAAGGCAAGGATGAAAAGGGATAGTAATATTTCATTTCAGCACTAAACAGCAAGTTAAACAGAATAACCAGTTAAGTAAACCTCAATATCGACTCACCGACTGCCACTCCTCCTGTATCTCGATTCTGGAAGGTTCTGTGCGTTTCGCTAGCTCTGCCCTGCGGAGCTGCTCTCTGGCTCTACTGCCAAGGTCGGCGGGGCCAACCCGGACGAACTGCAGCGGATTTCCGGCCGGCTTCCCCGGTATGACCGCGGCGGTGTGCGCACGAGTCGCGAGAAAATCCGCGCTGTCTGTCGTCTGAAACAAAGGAGTGATTCGGTTAAAATTCGAATTTGGAACCGATACATGTAGGGAATAGCAATAGCAATATTAAGTGTTTTTTTAAAGGGACCTGCGCCTCGGTAGATGGCAATCAGAGCATCACCGCGCAAATTAGGCGAGTGCGAAAGGCACTTAGTCTAAGGCGGCTTACCTAGCCTACCTTGAGTGTGGGCCGAGTCTTAGGCCTAAGGCTCTATTTAGATCTTCATATTAGTGAAGTCTGGTAAAATAGGTAGTGGTTTTGAGATACAGGATCATCTAGTTTGTGGATGATTAGTTACAGGTAAGTTGTTTATCTCTTGTCGAAATAGGTTGTATTGTGTTAATTGTGATGCAATCATATTATCTAAGATTTGTTAATGAAACTTTTACCTAACAAACGAAGGTATCATTCAAAAACAATTCTCATTTATTTCGTCATACTGCGATTGCCTTGAATGTTCTGACTACTTAAATCGATTCGTTGATACGAATTAATTGGACCCGCAAAGTTAATACTAGCAGTTAGCCTTGTTTAATTGAAAACTTATAGCATCAAATAATCACAATAAGATTTGTTTAATTACCTAACAATTTAAAACAATGTAATAATCATGTTACGAGAATTATATAAACATTTAACTGTGCATTTTGAAAGTAAGCCAAGACGGCGTAACCGAGTGATTAACAGTTAAAACTAAGAGATAGGGCTGCACCGGCAATTGCTTTTTCGGACGCCATTACTGGCTGGCTTTGTTTTATACCTTTTTTGTCATCACTAATAATCATGATTAATGCTGGCAGCTTAAAAAAAAATCTTAACAGCTGAGGCCCGGCGAGTATTCCTGCTACGGTCAATTTAAAAAAAATATATTTACATGACATTGTTTTTTGGCTATCTAAAGGTTTTTTACAGACCTTTAGTAAAATATATAAAAAAATATATATATTTCTTCAAATCTTAGCAAAAATCTACAGTTCTTAGAAATTAACTATATTTTTTTTTAAGTTTTTACAAACACTTTATTTGATATTTTAGCAACTTAATTGCACTTATAATACCAGTATATAAACTTGAAAAATTTTGTCTCAGGCGGGACTCGAACCCGCATCTCCTCGCATGCCCGCCCGGCATGCGAGGAGATGCGGGTTCGAGTCCCGCCTGAGACAAAATTTTTACAAACAGTCAGAATTGGATTTACAGAACATTTATAAAAAATCTTTTAATATAAACTAAAAAAAAAATGCCTTTGTTGAGTATCTAATTCATATAAACACTTTTTTTGGAATTGGTCAGCTCACAACCCTAAGGAGAGTACCGTTAAATTATTATAAGTAAACTCATTACTTTCGCGTTATCTGTTGCAAATCCAGCAAAGAACCCGACCTTAGACGTCATGGAGCATTATTTATGCAAATTGTACTATTTCGACATTGAACGTAGAATTTAGTATGAATTAAATAAATGTGACCTAGTGGTTAGCATAATAAATACTATAATTTACAAACGCTTCTTAGTCTCCAACACGGGTCTTTGGCAGTACGAGATTAGTGGCTTTGCGTATCGTAGAAGAGGTCCAATGTCCAACTAGGTACTGATGTTGAAGACTCAAATTATTGTGTTCTAATTTTAAATATTCGAGTTGGATTTACGAGCATCGATGAACAACATAGAAAGATAGAACGAACGAATATTGCCTTGACCGAATTCGAGACCTGAAGCTTAACTCTGCAAGGACTCGATGAGATGTTTTAGATCTATTTTAGTTTTCAAAGGCATAAAAGCAAAACAATTGTTTACCGCTACAATTACTCTAACATTGACGTCAATAAATTTACTTTATTATATTATATTTGATAATTTTTCAAGTTTATATATTTATATACTGATGTCAATAAATTTGTAATATTCGCCTATCATAAGTTTTTATAAGACAGACCGTCTAGTCAATACATAAATAAAAAATCTTGTTTTTTATGTAGTACTAGTCACCTTTTAAATTTTCTAATTGTTCACTGATCTGTAATGATCACGTCATGACAGTAATTGAAATTGATTAATTTAGATTTCTTTATGCAACCGTCACTTTCAATCATCAGATACTGTATGTACAGTTAACCTATAGTTGACATTCCGAAATAGATCTTCAACTTTAAAGTCTAACATAAAAAGTTCAATACCATTTAAGATTTTTTGAACGGATTGTTGAGACCGTTTTTGTGTATAAGTTGTTTTGCATACACAAAAAATTAATACGATTAGCACTGACATGTTCTCCGAGTCTGCGGTCACGAAAATGGCGACGGCCGAGCGATGGCGAGGCGACGCGACGGCGGAGCGAGCGGCGAAGAAGCATAAAAGCATGGACATTGGACAGTATATGGTAACGCGCACGAAACGGGCAGTGGCGGGGCGGAGCGATCGAGCGATGCACGGGCGGGAGCGGAGTGACGATAACCAACTAGTTTGATTTGATCGCTCGCGATTACAGTATTGTTGTGTTTATTGACAGATAGTTTCGTGCCCCACGTGACATACAACTCCGCCGCTCCGCGGTTACCATCGCTCGGCCGTCGCCATTTTCGACTCAATGTTATTTATTTTATTATTATCTCTTCGTCTAGATAGTTCAGTGACCACTAATCAGAGTGTAAGCAGTATAAGTTACGAGTATAACCGACTTCAGAAAAAGGAGAAGGTTCTCAATTTTATTTATTTTAGTTTTATTATTTTAGTATCTGCCCACATCTAGTCTACTGACACAGACCACTCCAAGAGGATGTTGAATAAGTATGGTAGCCAGATTTGGCGGGATTTATCTAAAGTGCTACTCCATCCATAGTAGCCCCCTTCATCCATATGAATATACATGTAAGATAGAGTCGTCATCATCATCATCATCTCATCTAAATTAAGTCCACAGGTGGACGTAGGCCTAGGGATCTCTACACTGATCGGTCCCGCGCTACACGCTTCCAGCGATTTCCTGCAACCTTCATCAGATCATCAGGTCCACAGAGTCGGGGCTTACCCCCAATAAACAGTAATAGAGATAAAACCTAACAGTTCTGAAGTACAAACACTTAGCTAAAAGCTTTGACACAATTTGAGAGAGTTTGGAAAGTCATCATCACCCATAACCAGATTTACCTGCCTATTTTTTTCTACGCAAACTTTCTACAAGCACAAAATACAGTAGCAAAGTCCAATTACACAGATTACAGCTCGCGTGTTGTGATGAAAAGTCCCATACCAGTTTGGTGTGGTTCTTATTATGGGGTTGTTGCAACAAGCGCAATTTCTACCGGGTTAATGATATGTTATTTAGCAGGAGAGATACAATGTCGCTGTCACAGGCCGAGACCGGTAGTAATAGTTCAGTGGTGGTAATCGGATGATTCGCTGTTAATAAATTATACTAAGTAATAGTCTATTACTCAGTTAACTTTATTAGTGTGTCGTAAATTATCATCCTCTTAGAAATATATCCCGTTTCCAATCAGGATACGCTCGACCATGGTCCGAGGGTAAGCCTAGTTATATTTAAAGCAATGGAAATAAGATCTTATACGTCACGTTAGTTTTATTATTACGTTTTCATGTTCAATTTTGTAACAGTTGTACAGAGCTCATGTATTTTTAGGTTTCCGTACATCTAAAGGAAGGAAATCAGTAAAATCAGTTTTATTTCTGCAAATAGGCCCCAGGAGGCGCTTTTACACGTCCCAATATTTAAACCTACCACTCCTTCGGGACAAGCAACGCAAGAAACTCGGTCACTATTGTCAGCCTCTTTTTAAATAAATGTTTACAAGAGGTTTAAGCAAGTACGAGCTAGAACAATTGTGTCATACATTTCTATCATTTAAATAATCATTAATAATGTAATAGCCTTTTTTCATGAAAGGATACCTTATGACAAGATCACTACGTTCTGGCTGTCCTTCATTCAATACCCTTTTATTAGGTTATAATTAGGTTGATATTAATACCAAATACTAAGGGTCTGATACTTTATTTTTTGAACTGCTCCGTTTCGTAAAAGGTATTTGATTACTATTAACTATTTCAGTATTAATAACTATAAGTTACTATACTAATATTTAAGATCAAAGATGGGTAAGGTCATAAGATTATGTTAATGATATGATTATTGTTGTGGTAAATTTAATTCAATGATGGAGGCCTTTGCCCTAAAGATAGATGGTTATAAGCTGTTACTTTAGCCCAGACTTGTCCCGAAGCCGTGGTAGGTTTAAATATTGGGACGTGTAAAAGCGCCTCCTGGGGCCTATTTGCAGAAATAAAACTGATTTTAACTGATTTTTTTAACTTTAATATTTAAGAACTCTTCGATAGCTGTATACAATTTATCTAACGCACAATAATTTTATTTCCCATCTATTATTGCCACGGAAGCAGTTCCTACATAATAATCGGGCGCGCAGGAAAGCTTTCTAAGATTACGTCTCTTCCTAGCGTTGCGCGCGCAGATTGCATTTTAAGTGCGCAAAGGCCGAAATATTGTCATTTGCGACGGTATGGCGTGTTGTGCAATCAAATGGCCAGTATTACAGAACAAGGATTGCTAGTTGAATTATGTTTAAGTTTGCGGGAAAGGTCTAGTTTACCGCGATAAAAAAAAATCAATAGTTATTGTAATATTTTGTGAAGACAAATGCGAAATCGTTTTTGTACTTTTCTGTTATATTTTATTATTCTAAACGTTATCTTAATTATCTTTAGTACCTATCACAGGAATCTGTTACAGTGTTAATATATATTTTTTAATGTGTCAATGTGTATATGAGGATAACAGCACACTGCATTTCCATACTTTGATCCCAACGTAAGGAGCAAACTAAATCATTATTTTATGGTACATAACAAAAAAAAAAGATACCACAAATACCCAATCTGTGATAGTGACAAGACAGTGCAAGATAGTGGTTTTCCTAAATGGTCAATTGAAATAAAAACAACTATACTGTAACGCCCCTTGGTCTAGTGGTTTAAATACCGGACCAAGATCTCGGGGTCCCGGGTTCGATCCCCGGGTCGGGCAACAATAGGTTTCGAATTTTTGAATATTGCTCGGGTTTGTGATCACCAACGCGCATTTGGCAAGCGTGGTGATTATGCCTGTACCCATCATTGCTATGGTAACTTGAATTCAATTATGGAGGCCTTTTCTCTGCAGTGGGGATGATAAGAGGCTGTTACTTACTTTTTTTTCTGTAAATCCATTATTCAGCAAGGAATCACTCATTTTAATCACTATAATGCGGAGGTGTTTAAAGTGTAGAACATTTTATTAGCAAACACATTACATACATACATATTAAATAGGTTACTAGGTATATGAGGTACCTAAGGTCAGACCAAACTACATAAAAAGCATAGCTCCCATTTTGCAAAACATAGCTATTCATTTAATAACAGTTGATCACCTGATGGACCATTAAAGACTTATCTAAGCAAAAATAGAAAGGGAATCTTCAAAGCATCTTGATATTGACAGTCGGCCGTAAAACATATGTTTATCATTCACAGGCGCCTCTCAAAGCATCTTGTAATTGTTGGTTTCATCTGCTCCTTCTGATGTAAGAAATAGTGATAATATACCGTCTTGAGCACGCAACTATTGACGTAACGCAAATAGTCACTTGCATCGTATTATAATTCAATTTTAGACAACACCGATCACGATCTCTGATAGTCATATTCAAAATAGTGAAAGCAAGAAAACTGTACGGAAAACAATCGAATATTTACCAACAAATCTGATGACTTTAACAAACACTTTCACTGTCAATGCCAATTATGAAACAATCGATACGACCACGCCTCGAGATCACGATCGAAACCAGTCGAGTTCATGCTGCAGCTAACGAAAGTTGACACGATAAAACACCTATTTTAAGAAACATAGTTGACGGAACTCACAGAAACGGAACACCGTAGTTCTTTTTTCGTAAAAAGAAAACGGAATCCCTACGGACAAAGTTCACACCGGCAGCTGCACTCCGATTTAAAATTAGAACATGCAATCCGTTAGGTCGTTCTAAATTTCCGTTCGGTATGCGGTTTAAATTTAGAACCCTAGAGTTAGTTCACTATTCGACACTGTCGTATGTCACTGGCTGATTCTATTTTTAAGTTTTCGAATTATTTAATCGTTAGATGTGGGTCCGTTCCACCGTACGTTACGTGTACGCGCGTTTGCTTAGCTGAGAGGAGACGACTAACTTTCGCGGTTTTCCACGGCTGTGCTAAGAGAGGGGAAAGTAACGTGTTGAGTTAATTAAAGCATTATTTTTGTTGCAAGAATATAACGGACAGAAACGCATAGAAGCGGTTGTTTGTACAATTCGTGGTTAGTATCTTATTATCTCAGCCTTTTACTGGAACAAAAGATAGTACGACGGACGTCACATAGCTCTGGCATTCGGATTGTCATTTATTGGCCAGTACTTGATGAAAAAGTAAAGTAAAAAGCATGAAGGTTTTATACCTTCGTCTATGATTTTGCGTTGGTGTAGTAATATTCCAAGCGGCAAGGAATTAATTGATAGATAAGCAGACGCGGCAATAAATCTGTCTTATCTTTTTGTGAAGATGCGTGCACACGCGCTCTTATAGAGCATTTAGTTAAATTCGTGGATAATTACTGTTAGTCAGTATACAACCATATTCATACGTTTTTGTGTAACGAGTCATCCACCTGTTCTCATATAAATGGTGGATTTCTTTCATAATCAGCCTACTGTCCACTGCTGAACACATGCCTCTCTAAATTAAGGAATTGTCATAAAGGCCACACTAGGTGGGGTTGTCTTATAAAAAAAAAACCGGCCAAGTGCGAATCGGACTTGCGCACGAAGGGTTCAAATATTGAAATTTGAATTTGAATTTGACTAGGTAAACAACAGTAGGTGCCTACCTGTTACCATTTAATAATATCGAGCAAGAATAGGCAAAAAATAACGTTTTTTGTACAGGTATTTATTTTATTTTGTTTTTAGTATTTATTGGTATTGCGGCACAGAAACATATAATTTGTGAAAATTTCAACTGTCTAGCTATCGCGGTTCTTGAGATACAGCCTGGTGACAGGCAGACGGACAGACGGACAGACAGCGAAGTCTTAGTAATAGGGTCCCGTCTTTACCCTTTGGGTACGGAACACTTTTTTCGAGTGCCTTAGTAGTGGAAACCACAACGTTTCGCTTACCGGGCTACTGCTTTTAACATTTAATTACCAAAAAATTTTTTGCATCAAAGGTTTTTTTAAAGAATTCTTTTAATAGTTAGTTTTTTATCAGCAGTTAAATGTCTTAAAAAAGTTCTAAAACTTCTTTTATCTATTAGACTAATACTACTATGACTATCAGACGGTATTTATGCAAATGCGTACACTCATTTGTGGCTATGTAGACCGGAAACTAAATCTGTTCTTACACTACTTACTTTATGATACGTAACTAACATTATGACATTTGCTATTATAATTTGTAAAGTTTAAGTATGCCAAAATTGAGTACAATCAGCGTCAAGAGAAATAAGATCTTGAGACGTACACGAAAAGGTTAAAAGTCTATTGTCTGGTTGGAAAGGTTACTTCGCTGAGACAGTCAATCATGTTTATAATGAGGATGTTATTAGGCAGGAATAGGTTGAAGTATTAATTAATGACAGCGTTAAGTATAATGATAGTGAAGAGATTTAGCCAGCGAACATGATGACAGTGTAATTTTGTTATTAATTATTATATCATCTACATAGTGTTTTAACTTCTTATGAACCATTAATAAAATAAGAAAGACCTATATAGAGAGTCTAGTATATTTATTAAACATTTTAACTAATTTTCGTATAAATATACTAAATGTCCCCAGTATGGTTCCGTACATTAAATGCATCAGTCGCTCTATAGGTATCGTCCGAGGCGACTAAACCAGTACTTACAAAAGGAAACTAACATATCTCTGATCAACCATACAAACAACGACAAACAGCGATCGCCAACCCACCTACGGAGCGTGGCGGACTATGCCAAAGTCCTCCTTTTTGGACCTTTTTTTCCTAAAAACATTTTGCATTAAATCCATCATTTTCCACAGAACCCATGAATAGAAATGCAAGGTCAAGGTGCTTATAATGGCATTAGTAATGATCTATAATCTCACCTATCGGCCGGACGAGCTTGCTGATGGAGTGAGAGCATGGACGTACTCATCACTGGACTAGCATTGCTAGGGCATTCCCCTCTGCCTAGGTATGAGAAAAATCTTCCACCATGTTAATGAAACAACTTATATCAACGAATATCAACAATTTAAGAATTGTTTCGTGAAAACAGCCTCCGTATAGGGAAGATAGTGTCAACTACAACTACAAACAGAGTTTTGGCATTCATACCATAAGTTAAGGGGCATTTCCTTATTTTAAAAATTAATTTCATTCGATGTAACTTGATATAATCCAAAACAGATAAATCATCTCAATAATATGATGAGATAAAACTATGCACTAGCAAATATTTGCACAAATTCGTACCTTACTGTAAAGCTAGTTACTTTATTTGATATTTTAGCAACTTAATTGCACTTATAATATCAGTATATAAACTTGAAAAATTTTGTCTCAGGCGGGACTCGAACCCGCATCCCCCCGCATGCCGGGCGGGTATACCTTTAGTGCACCCGGGGGGGATTTTCAAGTTTATATACTGATATTGTAAAGCTAGTTATTAGCATTTGAGTAATATTGCCACCAAATATGACACTTGTCACATATTAAGATTCACCACACTGTGTAGGTACTAATAAAGACTTGTGTGCCTGGTTTTTCTATCTAACGATTATAATAATATGTCTAAGCGACTGCTGTTAAAATAATTATACGTTTATGTATCAAAATATTTTTAGGTGCTGTTCTGTGAATTGTCATCATCATCATCATCATCATCATATCAGCCGAACGACGCCCACTGCTGGGCATAGGCCTCCCCCAAGGATCTCCACAACGATCGGTCCTGTGCTGTCCGCATCCAGCGGCTTCCCGCGACCTTGATCAGATCGTCGGTCCACCTTGTAGGGGGCCTGCCCACGGAACGTCGTCAAACCTCCTATAAAACTGTGAATTGTAACAATTTGATAATTTCTCCGTCCCCGCCAAAATTGGCAGATTTTTTTAACAAGAATAGACATACATTCTCCATAGATCATTCATCCGAGAGTGATAGGGAAAGTCATTTAAATGTCACGTCGTCTCCAGTTACAGGCAAAAAGTTAAACGAAAGGCTATTAAGATATAATGACTTGATCTGAGGCTAGTGCGACGATGACATATGGAGTCATGAGCCTATGAAGCTGCCAATACATCGCCTAAACATGTTGACAGGGGGATGGTCTAATAGTGCCAGACGTTCTGCAAGTCACACTGATTGGGTATAACTGAATTGCAAGTCATACTAATACTATTGAAACTATTCATCTGAGAGCTGGACTTTGACGTTGGTTTAGGATCTCCACAACGATCAGTTCAGCAGCTTCCCGCGAACTTCGCCACATCAGTTACTACAAAAATTTTGAGTGCAAATCTTTTTAAGGGTATTAATATCACGCTAGAAAGGTTTTATGTCTCTGGATGAACTTAAACTAATCATAGGTTTAGTATAGTTGAATATTAAATCTTTAGACGACCATTTGGATCAGCGGTAGTAAACGCTGCTTCTGAGCCATGGGTCGCGGGTTCGATCCCCGCACAGTACAAATATTTGTGTGCATGAACATTGAACATGTCTGTTTGTACTGGTCTGGGTGTTTTCTATGTATTATAAGTATGTATTTACAACAAAAAAGTATATAAGTAAGTTTATCGGTTGTCTAGTACCCCATACGAAAGGGTACTTAATAGTACCTTAATTTGGGACTAGATGGCTCATATATATATATATATATATATTTAAATATTAAATATATATATATATATGAAACTAACAGATGTAGATTATAGGTTGGAATAGCACATGGGCTATTGTCCAGAGTTACGTACGGTTCCTAAAGGATGATAGCACACCAAAAGATCTATTTCTTTATAATACCAAAAACGAATACCAATGGGAATTGTCGTAATTAATATAGGTACTAAATTTTAAAATTTCTTTATCGTATTTTGGGAGTCATGGTATTCGTCCGGAATATAAAATTAACGAATAAAAACAAATACCACTGGTACTAGTTTTAAGTATTACAATGGAATAGATCCGCTTAAATATTAAACTCCAACTTCGAGTATGAAGTCGCGGGCAATTACGAGTAATACAGTACCGATAGTGTGTATACTAAATACAATAAGTATACTACATGGACTAATTACTGACTACCGACACATCTTTTCCCGTACCTAAACTTCTTGTTTTAAGCAATTTGCAACATAATATCCACATAACTCACCTGTACTCGCGTTCAAAACATCTAAATCGTTAAACAGAACAATCACTAAGCCCGACTGCACCCAAACAAGTATTCAATCAAACACACAAAACGCATATGACACACAGTCAGTACGGTCGGCGAACTGGACGAGCTATCGAAGGCACTTTCACAAAAAACGTGATAGTTTTGACAAATCGCGATAGCAATTGCCGTGTGGGGGACATGGAATGTCGTGCCACACTGCTCGAGTATAAATTGGCAATATTTTTCAGGATAGCATTTATTCGAACTTACAAATTATTACAGCGACAATTATTGACTGAATCGAGCTTACAAACTATGACCTACAGTGACAATTATTGACTAAAGTATTCTTTATATAAAAGTTAACTGTTTCCGCAGACCCCACACGAAGGAAACAAAGGATTACTGTGTTAATGAAAGTAATTCAAAGAAGAAATACTTTGAATTACATTAAGCGCATAACATGAAAAAGTGCAGATTATACGCAACTACTTCATATAATTGCAAATATTTTGTTGCGAACCAAACAACTTATAATTACTCGTATCAGAAACCGATCAGCTTAATATTTATCAGATCAATTGACCCAGACTACAAGACTACAAGTGCATCGTAAACCTCAATGAAACAACATATCCCACTCAATACGCATTGTCAACAACATAATCTTGCCTTTCACTAAATAACAGCAATAAAATTACCAATAACTATAAATACGTATTTGATATTTTCATTGCCATAGTACGCCACGTAAATTTATTATTATTACAGAAATTACAATAACATTTTAATGAGTTACTTAATTGTATTTTATTGATACTAATGTTATTCTTGCTATGAATCTCGTGTAGATTAAGCTATCATATATCATACTGGCTGTTGCCCGCAACTTCTGTTATTATGATCTCGTCAATTTCTGTTATTATGATCGCGATTATTTTTGCAACAATTTTCACTACTGCTTCGCTCCTATTTAATTGGTCGCAGCGTGATCTTATATAGCCTAAAGCCTTCCTCGATAAATGGACTATCCAAAACAAACTTAATTTTAAAAATCGAACCACTACTTCCTGAGATTAGCGCGTTCAAACTGTTAGCGACACGAAATTGAATGTTTAATTGTACATTTCCCATCACTAAACAATTGATGCCTAGTGACCTGACACTGTACTTTTTCTGCTGATCGCGCGCTAAATGGTGGAAAGTTTTTGTAAGTCTTGGAATTTAATAATAAAACAGTTAAGCATAAGATATTTGTTTAATAAAACAAACAAACTCTTCAGATTTATAATATTAGTGTAGATAACACATGGTTAAGAAACGTTTATATCTTGCGTTTGAGTTGTACCAGTAAATGGATCCATCATGTTTTTATGTTTATGACTACAGAGACAGTTTTATCACTAGGCTTTAAAGTTAGATCCAGATCTAGTAAGAACCAAGACCACAGGCAGGACACGGAGCACGCAAAGCTGGTTGACCTCCCGAGGAATTGACTTTATCGGACATGAAGATTAGACTTGTTCTATTTCAGATTTAAATCCGCGGGCCAAAAGATATAAAAACATTTAAAGGTCAAAGTCTGTGCTTAACCTCATCAGAATTTGAAGTTTCTTTGAGCATCTCTCGCTAAGAACAGCGGCAAAAATAGATGTAAATTTGGTGTATGCTGTGATAGATCACTAGCCGCGTCAATTAACGCATGTATTTAGAATGAAGGACGGCATTTAGAATAACGTAAATACAATTGTATTCTATACTTAATTAACTTACGTTTTATATATAAATTCTTAAAAAGTCAACCAGTGTGGTCAACTCCTGCGCAAATGCATACGGCATAGTACGTAACTCTCACTACACACGATTCGCGTTAACACAAGCCATTATCTAATATGTTTTGGTTATCTGCGCACATACCGAGATGCGCGAGCTCGAGCGATGTGCTGTTGTGCGACTGCGCAAATGTTTTAATAGGCGTAATGTGTGCGAGCTAATTTGAGAAATACTGGTGCATAATACTTGTGGTTTTACAAATATATCTTTTTAAATATTATTTAATACCATAAAATCACTGAAGAAAGAAAAAAAAAATGCCGGTGAATGTGTTCGATTCCCGGTCGGGTCAGTTTAGGAAACGATCTTTTCTGTCATGGGTCTGATCTTTAAGTGTTCGATTCCAAGCCGAGTCCATTTAGGAATTTTGAATTGACACTTGGGTTTGAGTCGTACCTAATTCGACAGGTACGAAGGTTTTGGTCTCGTGTTCTGTGGCAAGATGAAAAAATTAGGTATGAACAAGTCACTTCAGAAGCAAGTAAATTTGGCAAATTTCTAGAGTCCAGACTATCTTATCTATACTAATATTATCAAGCTGAAGAGTTTGTTTGTTTGTTTGAACGTGCTAATCTCTGGTACTTCTAGTTCGAATTGAAAAATTCTTTTTGTGTCTATTTATCGAGGAAGGCTTTAGGCTATATTCTTTAAAAAACTTCTTATCGCGATCATATATAACAGAAATTGACGCGGACGAAGTCGCGGGAAACAGCTAGTATAGCATAAGAATTGTTGGCGAAAGAGTGGAAAATAAGCATCGTTAGTAAAACTTTTCACAAATGAGAAATAGAATAACTTCAAAACTAAACTCATTGACATTCCATTTGCATTGAATCATCTGCCACTGCGACGGAAACTGTACATACTTTATGCTACACTACAGAGACATTTGTTTTCCATAAATTACTCATCGTCGCTTTCTAGCAATCATTACAAATTACACATTAGAACATAAAAAAAAACGTATCCGTTAACGAAAGTTGCGTGATCATCATAATTTTGTGGTAATACTTGAGATAAGCGCACGCGCACCCAGTTCGCCCACGCTGGACTTGGCCGGTCAGAGTGACATCGAAGCCAAACATTATCTCACTGCTTCACACTTGAAGTTGACCTGGCCACAGATAATATAATACTAGACCTGGCCGTGACCTTACGACTTCATTTTTATGACTAATGTTTGAGGGAACCGAAAACGAATAAGGGTAGATTTCACCAACAGACGTTTAAGTTTTTAACACCGTTTAAAATATTATTTGACATATTTTGTATGGGAATTGTGTCAAATTAATCGTCAATATATGTTTACCGGCTGTTTAAGAATTGGTGAACTCGGGTCTTAATAAATCTGGACAGCATCACAAACATTGTTCTGATCTCAAAGTAAGCAACACTGAAGAAAGCACTTGTTTTGTGGACATCAGGAACAACGAAGGTACAATAAACACTCAGACCTAAGAAAATGTAGGAATTTATTTTGTCATTTTTATTTTAAATATATTCGGAAATTCTACCTGAAAAATGATGTGTATGATACTCCACCATGGAGATCGTCGAATTGTACAAAGATGATAGTTTCATAACGCCCCGTTGATCTAGTGGTTTAAATACCGGGCCATGATCTCGGGGTCCCAGGTTCGATTCCCGGGTCGGGCAACAAAAAAAAAGTTTCGAATTTTCGAACGTTGCTCGGGTTTGTGATCACCAACCAGCATTTGGCAAGCGTGGTGATTAAGCCAGTACCCATCATTGCTGTGGTAACTTGAATTCAATGATGGAGGCCTTTTCCCTGCAGTGGGATGATTATAGGCTGTTACTTTACTTTACTTACTTTAAGGCACCAACAGTTATATTAAACGGTACACCGGTACCGGTACACGGTAAATGTGTTTGTTATTTCCAGTTTAGACATTTTTTTAGATTGTATTGTAATTTAATGTCTTGAGCGTTTTTAATTGAATTTTTTTGAAACCTTTTAAGTCAAAATACCGTTGAATACTATAATTACCGTATCATTGGCAACATTGCAGATAAAATTTCTATACCGACAAGTTTATTCATATCGGAAGACGGCGGTAACGGTAAAATTTTAATCGGCAAAGGAAATGCTTACTGCCACGTAATCTAGTACATATTAGTTGGATGTAGTATGAATATCGTCTTTAACTTAATGGCAACGTAACACGCGGTGTAACTTCAGACTTAACTGAAGTTAAGTCTTCCGTTATAAGTGCAGAAGTACTTCGTCGTCGAGATCATTTAAAATGAACATCTATGAAAAAGCACATCCCGCATCAAAGATCACTGATAATACGTCGATCAAAGCTATTTACAAGCTTATATTTAACTTGTAATGTAACTTTATTCAGTTGGAAACTTGCAACTCAATTTTAAAGCAGATAACTTCAACAGCTTCCCATCATTGCTATGGTAACTAGAATTCAATGATGGAGGCCTTTTCTCTGCAGTGCAATGATAACAGGCCGTTACTTACCTTTTTTTTGAAATTTTATATAGTTGTTGACAAGGTTAGCTGTCTGACGTAATTCTAAATCCAACATGGCGGACTAATTAGAACTTTTTTCTCTCATCACTCGCTTTTCCTGCACCGAAAAGTTATCTGAATGCTAGCTTTATACTATGATCTCATACTCCAAGATTCTTACAAGATTTTGTCCTATTTTGTATATTTTACAGTTGTGCAAGTTGAAATTAATAAAACCTAAAAATAGATACTGCCACTTTGACGCTCTAATAAAAATTCATAAGGTAATTCCCGAAGACCTACAACATGTAACTTGTCAAGTTATACCGTCTTACACTATAAGTATCGGAAAAAAAATGGAAACTATACATTTGTAACTAAAGCAAACAAATTTCGGAAAAATCCTTTTTTCTATAGGTTTATCCCGAGAAAAACTAAGTTACTGCACTCCCGTCTTCTTCCGCATACATTGTGCATACATGCACTTTCTTCCAAGCCAACGTCCTCTGTTATCGCGTAATCAAATAAGAGCCGTACACTGACCGATAGGCGGGTCAATGCCCTCGACCCACACACACCTACACGACCTACAGTATATCTCAGTTTGGGACAAACTATTGTGCAATTTAAGTACCTAAATGGCCGGTGAGTCAAAGGGCCGTATTTTTGTTGGAAACCTCATGTACTAAATACTTGTTGTCGGCGTAAAATCAGAAATTGACGGTTATCGTAATATGCGTGTAACTTTGGAATTTAGTGACGTGTATTTACCAACATATTGTAATAACTTTTATGACAAATCAATGGATAATAAAGTACACACCCAAGTGTTACAAACAACAGACATCAGGTATTTATCAATCTTGTTTTGTAGAATTAACTTGAATCGATGAAAGAAAAAGAGAAGAAATTCAATAATGTATTCAATATGAAACAGGCCTCACAAAACATGAAACTATTTACCACAAACTGAAACCAATGCAAATATTGCAGTGCTGCCAGATGAAAATTCTAATCAGCGCTGTCAGCGCGAGCGGTGCACTAAGCGCAAGATTCGAATATATTCACGAGCCATTAAAGCGCTAAATCGGCTCAAACGAGTCAATAAAGCGCTAAAATCGAACTTTTAACTGAGGCGCTTTTTAGACGATCAGTGTGATTAAATAATCTCCCATACTAAACATGGGCTGTAACCATGTGCTCTGATAAAGTTTTGGAAGGGAGACGCAGATTGCGACTTGTATAAACGCATCTCGTTTACGGCTACGTTGTTTTGCTCTATGTGTTTATGGTAGATTGTGTAATCACACTGATCGTGGAAAAAGCGTCAAACGCACGACAAAAATAAAATAAAATACGAAGTGATTGTAGTGAAAAACAACTTTTTATTACAATGATAAAATTTAGAAGAGAAAACATAATAATATTATTCTATACTTACAGTTTGGGTATAGTAAAGGTAACTTTAAGTAAAAAACAAGTAAAAAAAATTAAAATTTTTCTTTTATTATAGCTTAACTCGAGGGTCCATGTCCAGGTCCAGATCACCAAACCGTACTTAATGTTCATGGGATTCCCCGTGCTCTATTGCCATATTAAAACCCAGATGGCATAGAGCACAAAATTGAACATAGACAATAATTTAATTCTCCACGGAACAAATAGTGCTGCCATATTAAAAATTAAAAAAGCGCAAAATTATCCGTTAGGCGCTAAAATTATCAAGTGCCCGCTGAACATAGCAAAAAAGCTCTAGATCTAGCGTCGAAAGCGCTAAAATGGCAGCACTTTGAAATACGTAAGTAGCCCGTTTGGTTAGGTGTCATATCAAAGCAATCACCGACGATTTTGTTTCATCAGTTTCGTCAGTTCAATTTTGTAAGTAGAAACTTTATCAAAATTCTAGTTTGAAATTGTCCCTATAAAGGTTTTTCCAAGAGCTGGTATCATGTGATAACATCTCCTCTTTCCTATTATTACGTATATTCTATGCCCAAATCTATCCGCTGCTGAACGTAAACCACACAAAAGTTGGATTTTTCGATAATCGACAAGTTTGACGGGCGGGTAGGTGATCGCATTTTAGCACATGGTCGACAAAATGCGGTGCTGATCCATCTCCTTTAGGCAGTACTTCTTTAGACGTGTCTTACGACACTTGAACGAAGAGGGGTTGTGCTATTCTACTTAAACTAACGCCGTATTTGACAGATTGTACATTAATTAAATTAGAAAGTATATAAGATACAAAAGGTACATAAGTACTAATCTTTCGTAGCTTATTATGAACCTCAAGCGCCCACCCACTCCTCACAAAACAAGCATTGCTTGAACACGAATCAGCGTTCGTTCATTTGCTACTTCCATGATGGAACCAGATGTCGCCAGTCTTGAAACGGGTAAATCGCAAGAAATATGACTCAATCCTTTTTTTTGACGTGATAACGTCTTTAAAATCGTTTTAGTCGGGTGACATGTTCAGAAACTTGTGTCACACCAAAACCTCACGAGCGCGATCGCAGGTATAAAGAGAGAGAGACGGACCGATCTCCCGTCTCATCTCGAGCGCTGCCAGTCATTCCGTGAAACTTGTCACGCGGAATCCTCACGAGCGGAGGCTGGCATAGCGTTCGAGTGAGTGGACCGATCTTCCGTCTCTCTCACTCTAGCGGCATACAAACGAATGGAGATTTTCTCGTTATCACGTAAACATCTCGATCGTAAACCTACTTTACAAACAACCAATTTTTATTTTAAAATTTACTTTGCATGATGGTAACGACGTTTTTTAGAACCGCCATGCGTGAGTGATCTGTCAGTACTTGTATTTCAAAATTATTATAACTTAAGCTAAGAATTTCGAAGCTGTAACTATCTCAAGGTGTGTTATAGGTATAGGTTTTTAAACTTTCTTGATGCATTGTTACACATAAAACTTATCACTGAACCGGGATTTACAATGCAATGTTATAATTTATAGGTAAAATCGTATTTACCTTCCCGACGTTTCGATCCGATTGCACGTATCATGGTCGCGGGCAGACCGGAGGCGCTCTGCGTCGTCTGGCCGGTTGAGAAGAAATGTTTTCTTCTACCCGCGATTCTTCAACAACTTTTGTCACTCGTACAGTCAGGTCGACAAACTACACTAACAATGTCCGGGTTTTTTACTAACGGCATGGCAAGGCCTATCTTCTTTATTCGTCTCTTACGACACCGATAGAAAGATATATCGATAGGTCACAATTTTTTTATAGAGCCGACTCCACACAACACACAAACAAACAGTGCTGTTGATAAAGAACTATTACATCAAATAAGGCAATGTTTGACTGTTCTCATTGAGATGTGTGATCTTGGTACATATAATTACTTTTAAAACGTTAACCGTACTGTTGTATGAACAGAGCAATGAATGTTCTAATAGAGTTCTATAGCGGTTTTATCTCTCACATAATAAGTCTAATGTTCTTTTATAGTTGTGATAATTTTTATGGTGCATTTGCTTTTGAATTTGAATATTTAAACCACATACAATGGAGGCATTATAAATAAATAATTATATTTACTAGATATCTACTAGAGGCAGTGCCAGATGACTGTCTCGCGCCGACTCAAAAGAGCAAAATTTCGGGCTGTTTATCAGCCATATTGTATACCTAGCTGTTGCCCGCGACTTCGTCCGCGTCAATTTCTGTTATTATGATCGCGGCTGGTTTTTGCAACATTTTTCACTCATACTTCGCTCCTGTTGGTCGCAGCGTGATGATTTATAGCCTAAAGCCTTCCTCGATAAATGGACTATCCAACACAAAAATAATTTTTCAAATCAACCAGTACTTCCTGAGATTAGCGCGTTCAAACAAACAAACTCTTCAGCTTTATAATATTAGTATAGAACTATAGATTATCCATCGTCATATGATTGGGCCAGATGAAACCACTCCTGGGCACTGTCTTTCCGAGGGACCTCCTCAGTCTCGCGGATTTAGCGGCTTCTCGTGACTTTCATCAGATTGTTAGTACACTTGGGAGGAGCTTACCCAGAGATCCTCAGCACGATCGCCATTCCAGAATCTTTTCGACCCAACGGCCATCGGTTCTTCAGAAGGCTTTTTATGAATTGATCAAAAATATTTCGTGCCTGACGCAACCAAATTATTTGCTATTAACACAGCGTAGGCTTTCACAGTTAAGGTCACGTCTTCTCAAACATTGTTAAGGTACAGTTGCTCAAAATTGGCGATAAAGAAACAAAAATGCACAATATTTTCCGAACACGTCCAAACGATTCTCTATTTTTGAAGTTCACACCATTAAATCGTACAGCGAACGGTACATTTACCGTGGAGTTGTTCGAATAGTGTTGTGAATCGTAAACATCGAGTAGGCTTTGGTGGCGACTATAAGCTCGAGTTGTTATAAAGGTAAGTACAGGTTTTGGAGGTATCGATTGCCTTTTATAAAAACGTTGTAAATTGTTGCTTTTGATGCCTTTCCTTTACGGCTATCGATATATTGACGAACCATTGCATTATTTTTACATAAAATGTAGAGGCTTTACATATTAAATCTGTTAATTCCGGTAAACATTATATGCTTTTTGTAATTCTGGTACTGAACATTTGACAACAAAATGTGACCGTTAAAAAAATTTGGTAAAATTAATTGATGTATTCTCAATACTTTTTGTTTACTGTAATGAAGGAGTGTCGTGAGTTTGGAATACATCTACAAATTTTACACCTTCGGTAGTACCTGTACTATGTCACCGAGGAAAAAACATTCCGTTTTATTATGTAATTTTTGCGTCTCTTAATTGTTATCGAGAAATACTTTCTCAGTATTTAGGACAACACTATTCACTGGTCACACAGACAGACAATCGCCACGTTACGCCGTGAAATATCCAATTACATGCCGTTACCGCATTTGTAGGGATTTAGGGAGGTAGTGGGGAGACAGGTTGCCTTAAGGGAGGGGACGCGTATCCGGTCTTGGTAAGAATATGGCTACCATGATATTATAATGCCTATTAATAAAACAAATGAATAGTAATAACAGCGAAATCAAGTCTGAGATGTGTATGTGCTGTGAGTGTTATATCCTGGACACTACACAAAACTCTTAGATGCATGTAATAAGTACAGTAATTTACTGTTATGCTAATTGCCTACTTGGATTAATGATTTTGATGTACTGTCAAAAGGATTGTCGTCATTTTTAGAGTTCCGTACCCAAAGGGTAAAAACGGGACCCTATTACTAAGACTTCGCCGTCTGTCCGTCTGTCCGTCGCTCTGTCACCAGGCTGTATCTCAAGAGCCGCGATAGCTAGATAGTTGAAATTTTCACAGATTGTGTATTTCTGTTGCTGCAATAACAACAAATACTAAAAACAACATAAAATAAATATTTTAGGGGGTCTCCCATACAACAAACCCGTTTTTTTTTAGCCTTTTGGTACGGAACCCTTCGTGCGCGAGTCCGACTCGCACTTGGCCGGTTTTATTTAACTTTCAATCCTTAATTTGGATTCTCAGAATAGCAGCAGAATTTAAAAATAGGATGCCGTTTTTTTTAAATCTATATAAAATATAAATATATGATGTAACAGATAGGAATGAACTTTAAGATAATAAACAAGAAATAAACTATACGGTCTTGGTAAACAGTTAAAACTTACAAGTTACGGTCTAGGGCTACAGAAAAATTATTTTAATAAAAAACTTAAATTTATGGATTAAGTCAGCAAAACTGCATGGAATATTCATAGGTATTTATTAAGTCTTTTTACATACTTCAAAACAAGGTATAAGTGAAATTGTTTTGAGCTGGTTGGCTTCTTTTGTTGGTTATCGTTGGCTGGTTCATACCTACATGTGATAATATAAGTTACAAAATGAAAAACTATTGACGCTATTATTTATTTCTATCTTAACTTCGTTTGACTTACAGAATACGTAGCTTAGGTTCAAGCGGTTTTTTTGCATTATGTATATTTGGTTTCAACTTATTTCCCTCATACTTTCACTATTACCAAATCCACACAAAAAGTGCTTAATATTCTTTGACAGCCCTATTGCATAACTGTATGCCTGCGCGCACGCACAATAGTGATCCACTTTTACGAGCTTCTACAATACTCACGTCAGTCATATCAAAACTTTCTCGCCCATGAGTTAGGATTAAACATCAACATGCTATGGGGATTACACTATGAGACATTTTTTCGCTTTCACGCCTGATTTATAAGGAGAAATTGTTTTGGATATGCCCCAGCGGTTTAGTAACGGTATGGATATTGAAAGGTCATTGGTCGGATTCTTAAAATATATGCAAGAAAACTGGGACAAATAATGAAATAGATTCTGACCCCAAAAGACGATATGCTATAGATAATTTCAATCATTAGACACAACACTTAGATAATTGTAATCATTGATAAGACACATAATATTGATAGAGAACAGCGGAGTTATTATACTTCAATAAGTATTAAGCAAATACAATGTATTATAAGTATATATTTACAAAAAAAAAAAGTTTATAAGTAAGTTTATCGGTTGTCTAGTACCCCATACGACAGGGTACTTAATAGTACCTTAATTTGGGACTAGTTGGCTCAGTGTGGCCCATTGAGGCATGTCTTAAATATTTAAAGATTTTGTTTCCTAAACAAGAAATATATTTCTAAATTTTACATTTATCAGGTAATCAAAAGGTAGATCTTAAATAAAAATATAAGTAAAGTAACAGCCTTAGTCATTCCACTGCAGGGCTAAGGCCTCTTCATTGAATTAAAGTTACGATAGCAATGATGGGTAAAAAGTTAAATTATATGAACATTTAAGCAGTAATGACAAGTATATTCTAGTTAGCCCAACCCAAATCATTGAGCATATTTTTAAAGTTAAATTATATAAACATGTAAGCAGTATTGACAAGTATATTCTAGTTAGCCCAACCCAAATCATTGAGCGTCCATATATAGCCATGATATACACTCAACTTCACTGGCCTTGCACGGTTGAACTGATCACGCCCTGCACTGAGAATCCTGTTTTATTACGATCTCAAATTGAAATTGAAACAAAGACTTAAATGTCACATAAAAATCATAACTTTATGGAACTTATGTACAATAGTAACATTAAAAAAAGAAATCGGACCTCGAATCAGGTGCCGTCATTTTAAGGCAGAGCAGAAATACAAGTAGGTACACTGGTTAAACTCATTACTTACTACGTTACAGGATATAAAAAACACATCTATTTTATAATTACTTTGACTAAATAATACTCGTATAGCGATGCCGATGTTAAGACTTAAATCTCTTGCAGCATTTATACACACTTATCATTTGATATAATTCACAATTTGCCATGTTTTTTCAATCGCATTGCGATAAAATTTAAAATAATTTTATAACAATGGTCACTTTCTTTTGGCTGCTTCATTGTTATTCAATATGCATACTTAAATTAAGACCACTAAGCGGTATCTGAAAAGAAACAATTGTTCAAATAGCCAGGTGCTAAAGTCTTCGTCAGATTTGGTTCATCAGGTCAAGGCACTGCTCTGTTTAAACAAGTGTCAGCAGTTGAAAATAAAGAAATAACTGCAAGTTTTGCACCTGATATAGCATGAGGTTGCTTGTTAATACCATAAGATTTTACTTTCAAATTATTGTTTTCATCAAAATTGCTAAATTCGTGGCTATAACCGATAGTAGTTTCACATTTAAAACAATAAATTTTGATTGATTTGAGCTCCTTTCTAGAATGACTGAGCATATTGATCAGATGTAGTATGATTGTTTATTGCACTCCATATAGAGATACAGTTTTTGTAATACTCGAGTCAAATATGCGTATAAAATTTTACATATAATTGCAGACGTAATAACTGTTGTTAGAATAGCAGTTATTTTACTATGGCAGTACTAAAGTAGCTTTGCTTTTCAATTAGAAATCTATTTTTTTACATTTACTTTAAATAATAAACGGTTTAGAAATATTCATTTAGTCCTAATAAAATTATTAAAAAACACGCGACGAGGTTCGAGGTGTGTGCACATTTAGTATAGATTTCTAGTGAAAAGGAGGTTTAATTAATCTTACAACTATGGTGTCTTTGCAACTACAACAGACTTTCTCTTTCCAAGGTCGCTGTAGACATGCGTGCGATTGTTCATTGTATCTCCGTCCCGATTCCCGAAGCATGGGAAAATCTTGACTATTAAACCGTACACTTGTTTGTAGTACTTTACCAGCTGGCGGTTGTTAATGTAATTGCCGTTTTTGGTTTTGTTGTATCGTCGTTGAGAACGTAAGACTGGTATCTCGGTATTTAAGTTTTTCGTATACCTAAGTACAACAAAAGAAGAAACCGAATACATTGAAAATTATTTAAGGGAAATATGAATAATTTACACAACGAAAATGTTTCGCAGATATAGACACAGTCAGATTGGAGTCATTGCAAAGGAGTTGCAATCTAGTAAATGTTTCACTAATCAAATATTATTGTTTTTTCGATCGTCTGACATTTCACGAGATATTTCTGCTGGTCATGTCACGAGTTAATGATCGCCGTAAACGTCTATTTAGTCGGCTGCTTTATCAAGTGTTTAGCATCGTTCTTGACCTTTAGATGTATTGACCGCTTTGGCATCTGGATAATTGCATCTGATATAAAAATAAATCACTTTGTCATCTTATGATGAAACTATCCATCCTTTTAATTATGTCCGCATATTTTGATTTAATAGGCACTAAATATTCATATAATTGTATCTTTTATGGCACATTTATAAGTAGGATATTGCTCCATACAGTTCGTTTAAAAGCTAAGTCACGATTTAAACTTTTTGTCAACAAAATATGTTGAAGGTTCCGTAACGTAGCATTACACGATCGACTGGTATAGCGGGTATAGGAACCACAAAACCAGCTGGTTCGAGTTTTGCATGAAAGCAAAATGTAATACGAGTAGGCAAGAGTATTTGTGTATGTATTTAAATTACTTATTAAATTGTTTAGTTCGGGCCCAGATTACACCTACACTTTTTTTTAATTAATTATGATTTATTTATAGTACCCTGGTGACCTTGAAAACCTTTAGTGTGAGAAGGAAGCAGTTATATTTCAATATACGGCTTTTAGTTTTATTGAAATGGCGTTTCAAATTTAATTACTGAACAGGACACAGATTTTTTAATGTAAAACAAAAAAGGAGGTGCATCGAACACTTGTTTTGCACAAAACATTCGCCAAAAAACTTTGAAAGGACGCCGCTCCAACGTTAATGGTAAAAGTGGTATGTACCCATATGACCTAGGGCTAAATATGGCTTGTAATTGGGTCCACAAAACTGGATATCATGCATTTCACTCTCGTACCCGTTACTTTCTTTTGTTTTTGCCGTAGGTTTGGAAGAACCGGCTTTGCTTCAATTCTTTTTCTTTTAGGGATTCCTCTCCATGCATGATACATTGCTTCATTTATATTTTTATCATTTGCTTCGGCTTCTGGTTCGTATTGTTTGTAATAAAAATGCCTTGTCTAATTTATAGATAAAAAAATTTTTAACGTGTATCTTCGTTGCATACCTTAACAAGAACTAAGAGAAGAAAGTCAATTAGTTCTTGCAAAGACTTTGAAGGCTGCCGACAATGTCAATTGCTTGGATTGGACGCTTCCGTCGTTGCATCTGTTGTTTCTCGCGTGGTTTTTAATTGGTAAACAAAAACTGTTAAATTAGTTCGGCCTTTGCCTCAATGTGTAGCTTTAATGTACGAATATCATTTTGCATTGTTTATAAAATCCTCGCTATTATGTTTTCATGTACAATTCGAGCTTTATGTGCTAATTCCCTGTCTTTTGTATAGTTTCCTCAAATGTGTCTCTTAATTTTACTTAACATTGCAAGAACGTGTCAACCGTGAGTTTATCTTTGTTGAAAGTAGTTTTTTGATATTTTGTTCGTATGTTTCAAAACTGTATCTACTCATAAGCATTATATAACTTTGTTGTTAGCACGGCTCATCAGGTTTCGATCGCACGACTGCTCTCATGAGGTAAGCGAGCGACGGACTGGGTTATCGTCATCATTAATCATTAAAATCGCATCAGTAAAGCTTCCTACACCACCTACAAAGTCTTCCTTCATAAATTCGACGTTCCCAGCTCGAAGGTCAATTTGTAGGTGGTTTTAAGGCTTTTAAGCTTATTGTTTAAGACCAAGTTAAGTATTAAGTAATGTTACAGAGTACTTACAACAATGGATCCAAAGAGGATCGGCCTTCACTGGGCCGTGGGCCAATGCCATCAGGTGAACCAAACAATGATGACCGATCTGGAGATTAAATTATTGTAATTGCTCGTTGTTTTATCAGATCGAATCTGTTGGTAAGTGCTTTTAGTCACGTATGTTTGCATTCCCATGTGATGAGAAATTCACCTTGGTGTAGCATTAGAGATGCTATTATTTCTTCATATGGTATAAGTAAAGCGAATTGCAAGATTGCAACACAATTTACATTGCTTTTATAATTAAAGAGGTGTGAAAAGTGATTCATAAATGTAATCTTACGTATGATATTAAATTGTTGCGACAGATGTTATTCTACATAAAGACCCTAAACAAGGTATGAAGCCATTACAAAATGATCTTGATTGATTAATCACCCTAAGCGTGATGCCCCATCTCAGTGCAGTGTTTGACAGACAGACAGACAGAAAGGTCATCCAAAAGTATGTGATGTAAGTTTTAATTATAAACATGGAGATCTTAAGATAATAGCGTCAAGTGCGAGGATTTATGATTGCAAGTCAACTGAGATTACTTTGGGATAATTTGAATTAAAATTTGCATGCAATTTGGACTATGATTTGTACTCAAATGGAAATTGTAATTGTTTTAGTCAGGTTTGGGCGAGAAGTGATTAAACCATTGATTAGAATCAAACAAATAGGTATGTCGTAATATATAAGTTGCATATGACGTGAGTAAGGCAATAGGTATAATGTGACACGTTAAGGTCACGGATGATTCA
Source organism: Anania crocealis (assembly GCA_949315895.1). Lineage (NCBI taxonomy): Eukaryota > Metazoa > Arthropoda > Insecta > Lepidoptera > Crambidae > Anania > Anania crocealis. Next base: position 3,579,209 of record OX438869.1, on the reverse strand, counting down.
ACAGATAATTACTTTATCTCACGATTAGCTAGTGGCATATTTGTCCTTATAGATGTATTCATTTGTGTCACGTCTATTTTAGCATAGCATCATGAAAGAATGCTAATAAAAATGGAATAAAACTGACTGACTCAGTTCTTTATATTCACAGTTTTGTTAAGTACGTAAGATTATTGCAAAAAAAACTGTTACAGTTTCAGATTATGTCAAGATAACATATTAGCAACACAAAATTTCAGCCATCAGCGAAATTTTTATCTAATCCATCCGGTCTCAATTACTTGTGGAAAGATACTAACATCAATTTTATGAAACAAGTAAACAAAGATAATGACGCACGCAAATAATGTCAATTGATCGGTAAGTCATTGTTCGTTAATGAAGAAGTAGGTAATGAAACACGCAACATAGTTTAGGCATTTAACAAAACAAAACAGCATGCAATAATAAGGTACATATTTACGTCGCATCGTACCTGTTACTATACTTTAATTGCAGAGAATACTTATAAAGTCAATTACATAATGAAATGCCGAAGACAAAACGGCGATTAAACAAGAAATGCTAACGAGGATCTTGATTGACGAGTTACAACACGCCTTGAGACAGCTCATAAGGGCCTTTTAAATAGCCATATGACAAATGAAGATTTGCATATAACGAAATACGTTCATGAACGCACATGTATTGATAAATTAAAGTGGTTCATAAAATGATGCACCTTTACAGAGATAGCAAGACAATAATAAATGTCTGCCTATATTTTTCCATTTCGTAGTGGAACGCAGAAGCATGAATCATGAAACATTTAAAGATTACTGAGATATAAACTAAGAGAAAGCGTAAGTATTAATCAATAATAACACAGGAAATCAATTTGCTAGGAAGATTCCGACATAGGCTAATAGATGAAGATCAGCTTATTCAAAAGTCATAAAAGTGTCACAAATCGAAACGCGAAAATTATAATTTTTCGTCGTCTACAGTGTCTTAAAGATAATTTTCTCAGTGACAAAGCTGTTGCATCTATAGCTCTTGTACCAATTGTTCGTGACCATTACAAAACTGCACTAATTTTTTACGTCGGGCTTCCCTTTGTCTCTTGATTGTCTCTATTTATCTCACTTGCAAAGTCTTACTTTCATTTGAATAGTTCAAAATGATTCATATTCGTTCAATAGCAAATTGCGCACGAGTAGCTACTAGTAACTATGAACGATGGACTATATTTATAAAAGCCGCTATAGGTTCGAGGATCGAGATTCTTGAATAAATAAATGAACTGTGCAACCTACGGTTCTTTATCATTATCAATAAATAAATCAAATACTAATTAAACAACGTTATGTATATAACCAACAATGTTGAATACCAACTTTTAAAAGGTATTCTTATGCAAATATAATTTTAAAAATGAATACATGAATGACACATTGTTCAGATCCCACAGTTAGTTGCTATCTGTGTTAAATATTCATTTCTTTCTATCTAAAGTGCTTGTTTTACGAAATTAGAAACGAAGGCATCGCATGAAAACCATTGCAAATAAGATACAAATACAAACCAAATTATCTATAATTATACAACAAATATATTTCCTAGTCCGTTTATCAATTGCGAAATGAACTATCGTAACTTTTACTGGAAAGGTCTAAGGTTCAAGAAAACATACCCAGACACGTTTCATCGTCGAATAAATAAAAGCATAAACAAGTAATGGAATAATAAACAATTCAATTAATTAGAGTTATCTAACATCCAATTAAGAATGATATTAATTTGTGTTTATTGAGCAATAATTTTAATTTGCTCGTGTAAAATTATCGTTAGTACCGGATCCTTAGCATGAAATTCTAGCAGTAGAAGAAGTGTGTTATAGCACTTAGCCTTATACTATGTCAAGCCTTTGGGCATGGTTTTAAAATTTATATTTCACTAGCTGGCTGTCCTGGCTTTGCTCGGGCTTATAAATTAAAAATATGCAAGTTAATTATTATGATATTTATGACCATGTTTTCCGTTTATACACTTTTATGAGTTGAAAATAGTTTTTTTTATACATATTTTATATTAAAAACTTTCTTCCATAAAATCCTTACCCTGACCAATAAAATTATAAAAGCAAGAATTTTCCAAAATAGGGCAGTCAATCGGAAGTTACGCGCGTACACACATTTCGGTTGATTTATTTTTATTTGTATAGATTTCAACTGTATGGAAATAACAATCAGGATGGGCAGCGGTTTAGTAGGATTCTAAACAAAAAAAGAAGTAGGAAATTACCAGATAACTAGAAAACACGCTTGCAGGGCAAATTGGGATCGGATTGAAAGGTCTTTCCATTGGTTTCAAAATATTACCTCCTAACCACGAGACCAATATCCGAGAGATGCACTCAACAACTGATTTTATACAAGAATATGTTTGTGTTAACCCTGCCATTTTTAGAAACAAGTCAAATTAGTAATAAAACAGAAAACAATTGCAACTTATATAGAAATAAAAGAAAATGGCAATTTCGAATTGAATGGAATATACCACAAAAACTCTCATTTATTTTAAACATTACAATAAAATAGCAATTTATTTGTTTAGAGAACAGTTTTCAAAACAATACAATAACTTAGCACCGATAAATGATAAATAAAGAAAGCCGGTGCTTTAGAACCGAAATAAAAACTCTCGCAATTCCAAACAAAAAACCTGCAGAACTGAGTGCGGAAGATACAAATCTCTTTCAAAGGACATCCTTTAGAACGTCACATGCTGCGCATGCGTTTGCGAGACAATACAACTAGAGCACGTCCCAGTTTAGCTTTGAGCTATGTAATTCATGTGACACTATTGAAGCGTGTGTCCTAAACCTGTTCTGTATTTGACTGTGTCGCTCGGTTGTGGCTATTTAAGAGATCTGACGATGCATTGCAATGTGTGCATTAGGAAGTCAGATTGCCTGGAACCTTACAGTCGAATGCGGCGTATGATGGAGTGAGATGAGATATGATTTCTTGGCTGTCAAGCGGTCTCCGATAAACTGGAGAAGCCTGATAAAAGAAGGCAGATTTCCCTGTTTGTAGAAGCTTTGTGACTTTCCAGAATTGATTTTGACTAGCGTCATAGAACTCCGCAATGCAATACTGCGTAGTGTCTGTATATTAGGTGAAATCACATATTAGGTTAGGTAAAAATAGCAGCATCATCATCATCATTATTCGTTATCTTCTCACTCAAACAACGTCCACCGCTGGACACATGTATATATACCGCCTTGACTGCTGCCACTACCACCCGCAACCAGCGGACAAGATGAATACTCGTAGCAGCTTTGCTAAGGAACGTATAACGGTACATACGCCTTTCTTAATCAGACCATGGTTTCGGTCTTTTGGCTTACACATTAAAAGAAAAGTTACCAATGTCAATCACTTTCAAATAAGAACTAGAGCTCTATCAGTTTTTTGAAGATATACGAATACTTCACTATGTCCGATTAATCATAACGGTCTACACCATATTAAACTCATCAAATAGGAACAAGTCCGTATAAAAACTCTTTAAACGTTGACACAAACCTTTGCGGGCCCTTTCTTTCGTGTCCGCTATTCAGATAAGTTAAAGGACATTCTTCAGAGGCTCATAAAATACCACACAGACAATAAAACTGGGGCACGCCCCAGTTCTGTCTTTGAGCTACGTAATGGCTGCTAAACGGGTAAATATGCGATGCTATGAGGCTTCTCGTTACCGGGTTAGGCTTTTGGCAAGGCCGTTGGAAAGGCATATGTTATGTAGGAATGAATGTTACAATATTTTATTGAAAACAAATTAAACTAAACTATAATATGGTTTGAGTAGGAGTCAAGCTCCGATACTAAGGGTAATAAGTTCTTCAAAATAGGGAAGATTATAGGAGCTTGTTATTTACTAAAAGGCATTATTGTATCTAGGTAATTACAATGCAAATGTTCTATGCTAAGCCCAATTTAAGGGGATACGAAAAAAGGCTGATAGTAGAGCACATGCAAATAGATTTAATCATTGTTTTAGTTTACAATTATTTATTGATTTAAACTTTGTCGTGCCTTAAACTCAAGGATGATGGAAAACTTTTTTGTTACTGTGTCGTTCTGTTTACTGTTAATGACATGTTTTCTTCGTAATATCAAGACATAATTGCACACATATATCTAAAAAAAGAAAAAAATACAATGTTGTTGAGTGTTTAACCTCCTTAAGCAACATTAATAAGCGGTTTCTTTTATATCACACAACGACTTAACTGAGCTCTGATTTCGCAAGCTCGTAGTGCTTATCAAATTTTAACTTAATCTAGATAACTCAGAAACTGACAAATCTTTTTGAGGTTTTACATGACTTCTGTTGAATTGTAATAAGGTTCATTTCATATTTTTCCATAGCTTAGTGGCACGCAAACGATTGAAGAATTGATACAAGGAGGTGTCCCTTAACACGTTCACAATAAAGACTGTATTGAAAAGATTCTATCGGTATCGATATTCCGGTCAAGAACGACAGTTCCATTGTATACTTCCTGATATTGGAACTACCAGGTCAGCCGGTTTTAGAGCGGCAATAAGCGATTTAATTGTCAATGTTATTTGCATTCGTAATTTGGATATTGGGAATTTCTGTGGTGAGCTTTCAAATTTGGAAACATAATTATTTCTCCAATTGTGCCCAGAGCACGCGGGATCAAATTAACTGAATCAAAAGAACAATTTTATATTTTTAGCCTTGGGGCTGATTAGGCCAGAAATTCTGCTAATTACTACTCACCTGCCAAGCGTGACTATTACGACTAAATCTTCTTCTGGAGAGGCCTGTGTCCAGCAGTTCAAATTATCTGTCTAGTTTTTCCTAAGAATTATACCTACCGAAGCATATTTAACAACCGGATATTTGTTCGATATTGCTTTTTTTTTGTAGCATTTATAACACATCCTATCATTTTCGCAGCAGACTCATCTTGTACGCAAGAGTCGTAATTGGTTCAATAAAGTTAAGGAAGCGACCTTTTCAAATTAGCATGAGACTGAGTATGTCTCGTCAAACAACAATGTTGATACGTAGCTTCAAGACTTATCATTGCGATATCTGCCTCATACTACATATTTATATTCGTTAATGATTTCTGTATAAAGCCATTATTGAATATAAAATAGTTACACGCATGTTTTACGTAAATCACTTTCCTTCCTATGTCGCTAAGCTAGTAGTTATGCTCATCAAATTCGCACAAACAATTATTATACTGTATTAAAACATAGCGTGCGATACGCCAGGCGAATTTTACAACAAAATTGCGTGATACTTATGTTTTTTTGTTATTTAGGTATAATAACATTTTGATTATAAAGTGTGTTAGTGCGTTGCGATAACTACTTTACACTGTTAATAAAATCAATGAGAAGTAAGCTTACAGCTTCGATATTACATCATATTGAAGAATGAAGTCATGTCACTTAACTATCATTAGGTCATCTAGGAAAAGTACTGACGATTTCAAACACTCAACAGCAACTTTAAAAGCCTCCGCATGTTACTTTTTTGGGTATACAAATTATTTCGATTTTAAATAAAAATCTCTTATCATTAACTCCTAGAGGTTCGTAAGACTGTCGTCAGTCGCGATGAAAATTTATTTTAATTGTGTCTGGAATAGCCCACGATTGAGGGGTTTCACAAAATATCGTTTGGTATTACTGTATTGTTGCGATTCTGTTTTAATTGTATTACTAGCTGTTACCCTTGCCTTCGTACGCATCAATTTTTGTTATTATGATCGCGATTATTTATGCAACATTTTTCACTGATGCTTCGCTCCTAATGGTTGCAGCGTGATTTTATATAGCCTTAAACCTTCCTCTATAAATAGACTGTCCAACACAAAAATATTTTTTTAATTCGAACCAGTACTTCCTGAGATTAGCGCGTTCAAACAAACAAACAAACTCTTCAGCTTTATAATATTAGTATAGATTTACACAGAGCCTCCAGTCAAAGATTATTAATAAGAGCGTTAAGAGCAGGTTAAACAAATACTCCCCTGAAACAAAACACATTATTTCTACGGCAATTGTATTAAAAGGACTCCTGCAAATTCTTAGCGGCTTAAATGACGTTGATTGTAAGATATCCAGATAAACAACCGAACCAAAGCTTACCCACATTAAAAATTCTTAGCCAGAAAATCTGGTGAGATCGGTGGCATGCACATATACCAATAAGCACTAAATACCCTGCTTAATAAGTATACCTAAATAAAATACCCTGCGTTACTCCTAAAGTTTTTAAAACTTAGGTACCTACCCAGAATTGCTGTTGCCTGGGTGAGATCAGCCTGACCCGTCGCATTCAACAATCGAAGGCCGCGCAAATGCCAGCTGCGCGGGCGCAGGTGCACAGATAAATCCGTGAGATGGGCGTGGTTAGAGATGTTACGGATTAAGTGCACCAAAAATGGGCTGCTTGGAATGAAAAAGATGAGACTTCAAATTCTACTAACAGATATTTGACAAAAAAGAGTTTCTTGTATACTTGTCCAACAGTAATACAACGCAAAGCTACACATAGTAAAATGGGACAGTATTTTGGATGGCCTGACATAAAGGTTCACTAAGAAACGATTTAAATCTTGTTGAACAAGGTTATGAAAATAAGCATGAATATGTACACTTTTCTACTCAGTCTTATAATATAACTAAATTCTTTACCAGTTAAAGATTTATATAACCGCAGATAGTTCTAGAAAATTTCTTATTCAAGTAACAAAGACAATTTTCAGTCAAGATAACAAATTAGCTCTAGTTGTCATGACTAACAAACTAATTAAGCCAATCAAGGTAGGTATGAGGAAAACAGAAAATATAAGAATCACTTAGGTATCTAAACATGTCTCTTAGACAATAAAAAGGCAAGCAAATGTACGTAGATTAAAACACAAACACTTCGAAAAATCATTGAGGCGTAGAGTGCAGTAATAACAAGCTAAACGTGGTAAGTACAATTCTTCATTAATGGTGATAAGAGTGCCTTATTAATTGTGGCTTGTAAATTACATCAAAATAAATCGTTTTTTTTACTTTCGGAGTAAAAATTTAAAAAGTTTTGCAGATACAAAAAATGCAAACAAAGAAACGTAAACGTTGCTTGCTATGTGCGTGCGCACGTTCAAGTCCTACATTCTCTAGCTGCAATTAGGTAATGCGTTAGAAATGCGACCTAAGATGGCCGAAGGTCGTCGGGCGGTGAGGTAAATGTCAAAATGGCAGGTGCATATAACTGGCTGGCAACGGTTCGAGGATCGGGCCTAGTCGCTTGCAGTCGGCGAGAACTATGCCCAGCAGTGGACTAGCGTGATATGTTTAATTTCGAAACATTTGCCAACCAGAGACATGCACCGGCTTCGCGCTAATGTAAAAGATATAAATTCAACTATCAAGAAATCGACAAAAACATTTAACTCTACATAGAAACCCTCCTCTTTAACGTATTCTACTTTGGTAAAAACTGCATATAATCTGTTGTTGTTTTAAGATCTTAGCGTACAAAGGGATGGACGACGGTAAGCATACTATAAAATTTCAAATTTAATAAATTTGGTGAACTGATTTACTATACGAATAAATACAAGAACATTAAAGATATTTGAATCATTTTCTTACCATCTTTATTGTTATTTTATTTGTGTTCAAACAACCGATAGTAAAGAGACAATGATCGCAACAGACAACAATCCTTTATCATTACTATTAAGTACACTTTAAGGATCATTGCACTTAGTAGATCGTTATAACAATTGTCTCATAATAAAACTAGGGCATTCCCAGAGCTCAGATGTCTGAGGTTATATACTACCTTACTGCAGGGCCAGATGCTTTAGAAAGATGTACACACAAGCAAATACAAAAACTGAATGTTACACATATGTATAATCATATAATATATCCGACAGATAAAAGATGCACAATAACAAAACAAGATAAGATATCAGCGACACACCAAATGTGCACCCACCAAATGTTTGGGTTCTCTTTAGACTTCGTTGTTGTAGGTACGCAAAGTACTACTTGAACTAGTACTACAAGGCATATTAACTGGTTATATTTATTCATTTTGCATGGGACCGTGTATTTAATACGGATATTTTTGTCTAAGGCATTTCAGTAAACTTTTTTGTCTCTTTGCTTAGAAAAGTTGTTTACTTGGAATAGATGCCGCTGCGTAACACACTAAACTTGTAAATACTGAGCAGTTTACCTGTAAAATAGTCAAATATTTTTACTGCTACTGACATTTAGCCAACCAAGATCTTTACTATTATTTGCTATGTTATCATCATCAACCTTGACCTTAATTAAATTGTATATCGTTTACATACAACGGCTTCCCGCAATCCTATTCAGGTCATCGTTCATAGGGTTTACCAGGCTTCCACCACTTGTGAACTGGTTAATTATCATTGTTATTGGCACAATGGCCGTCTAGAACCTTCTCACTAATAAGCAATTTCACAAGAATTACTCATATTGACATCATAGTGACGTGACTTGAAAAATACCTACTTAGGTAGGAGGTGTATGACATGATGATCTTACGATTACAAATAGTTGGATCGGTTAGCAACTTAAGTCACTGAACACTTTAGTACCATGTCAAAGTAGTAATTCCTTCATTTCCCTAGGAAATTTTGTGCAAATAAAACTAACTTGTTACTTTTGTAATGCTTGTATATAAATACGCTTTATACTAGAGCAATACTTTTGGGACTCCTTTTTACTCTCTTGAAGGTTTTATCCGTCCTTCTCAACTTGCCCATTCCTACTAGGGACATTCCAAGCCATGTTCCTAGTTACGGCAAGTCTTGTAACATTTGGAGCGATTGCTATTAGACCTCCGTAGTCGTTGGATAAGAGAACCTAACCATTTTCGGCCTCTTTGGTCATGATCCGAAAATGGTCACGAGGGTGTGTACCCGTGTTATCTGAGTATGCTGGTTTCACAATGACTTAGCCTAGCTGAGCCAGTGTTAAGAACACTTTGACTAAAATTAATTTGAATTCGGAAAAGACATATAGCTATAGACAGTCCATGTAATTCCGGGTATGGCAATAGCTAATTCTGGATACGATATGCAGTACGTAAGGCAAAAAATACAAATGCGACAGTTTTTCATGAACAGCGCAACGTGGCGCGGTGTTTTAAATTGCCGGTATCAGGTCAGAATAAGCGGAATTGTTTACATGTTTGAGTTTCCTAGCTATCACGTCTTAGTTTGTTTAAGTGTCTGTATTGTTTTTAGTTAGACGTTGTGGGTACACGCTTATTTGCATGTATGGTGTGCATGCCACTGGCTATAATAGCCAGTACTGAGTGTCAATTTTGAGTGGAAGCGAGACATGATATTTGGAGTCTTGAATGTCGAGCTGTCAACTTATTCAAGGACATTAGCTACTAAACCTCATTATTATACAAATCCGACTGGTTCCGAATAAATCGATTATTCGTCAGTTTCTGTGGCAATGTAGACGCCGTTCTCCTGATTATAATATCAAATATCCTTAATTTGCATACGACATTAATCACCTGTTTGTTCATCTTGCTGATTAACGTTGAATAGTGTTGTCCTATCTTTTAGAAGTCGGATTATTTTATCGCTAGTCAATCATCTACAAACCAGTGGTAAATTTGGAACTTTCCGTCAGCATGATATTACTTAATTTCTCTTCTTTGGTATTCCTTTGTAATAAATCTACAAAGTTAGTGTAATTTGACGTAAATAAGTGTTGCACTTGTATTTAACTTAAAAACATGAATCTGTACTCTAGTCTGTATAATTTTGTTAAGAAGGTGCATAGCAAATTTTTGGGATTATGCTATAAACCATGTGCTATATGCTATACTAAATAAAGTAAGTTGTTGCTTCTAGCAATAAGAAATACATTCAATCGATAAGTTTTACTATTATCATAGGTTCTCCCTACCGTTAACCAGTTTCACTGTCACCGATGAGTTCCAAATAATCATTCCAATTTGAACTCTCAGTGGCTGCGATAAGAAAATCGCTATTCCGTTCAAATATCGAACTAAAACCGTGGGAATATGGAAAGGATATCGTATGTATGGTAATTGTGATTGATTGGGAACATCCTTAGCCGGGTTCTGTGTAATTACATCCAAGTCGTTGATTCGAAGAGGTGTCTTTAAGTATTTATTAACTGTGATTTCAAGATCAGGAACAGTGAGGTTAATATGTAGTTATTGGTCTAGATAATTTAACATTAAGTATGTTGATTGATATATCCGCACGATACTGGTCGTTTCTAGGCTGTGAATAAACTTACTAGACAAGTATTAATCACCATCATCAGTATCATCATCATCATCATCATCATCACATAACAGTCCACTACAGACTGGATACAGGCCTCTCCAAAGGAGGATTTTGCGATAATCACGTTGTTTCAGATTGGCCAAAGGTAGAAAGAAGACGCTGACCACAGGCATGGAAAAAGGCTAGAAAGATTACAAATGGCGCCGCTTGCAAAAAATCAGTCAAAATCAGTTAAAATCAGTTTTATTTCTGCAAATAGGCCCCTAGAGGCGCTTTTACACGTCCCAATATTTAAACCTACCACTGCTTCGGGACAAATGTGGGCTAGTGCCGAGAAGAAGCAGCGAAAGAAACTCGGTCACTATTGTCAGCCTCTTTTCAAATAAACATGTTTACATAAGATATATGCCAGTGCTAGCTGGGACAATTTAAAGCCAAAGGTTCCTATCATTTATATAATCATAAATATTATAATAGCCCTTTTTCATTAAAACAACTTTAATATATGATTTGAGTTTATGTACAGGAAGTTCAGCAATTGACAGTGGTAATTTGTTGAAAAACGCGCTCACTTATATACAAGCATTTGCTCAACCTCTGTGGCGCGCCTGCCCTGCCCCTCCTACATCGCCTTTCTAACCTTTCTCCATGTTCTGTGCTGTTGCTCGTCTTCTTCTGGCCGTACTCCTTTAGCCGCCTCTTTCGACCCTCAAAGGAAGAGAAAGGGTGGACCACACGACCGACACCGACTAGAGATTAAACGATAGGATAAAAATTTTTACACAATGCTTTAAAAGAAAGTTGAAACGACTCGAGGCTCCTATTAAATGTTACTTATTGTGTTTGGTACGGTTTTAATTTTTAGTTACTTAAATATATTTTTTTTATTTCTCTTCCTTTAGTGTTTAAAATATTCTTTTAAAATTTTATAAAAATAAGTTAGAGTCTTACTCAATAGATCAATATCGGTCTTGGTAAAAATTGAGAGCACATAGAAAAAGCGTGTTAAATAGAAAACCTTGCCTTGCCGTCGGTTGAAAAATAATATTTTCACTTCTTATACTAAATAACGAATACCGTAACAGATAAATCTTAACATATTGCATTGAATGTGTTACTTAGTATTTTTATTGTTCTATCATTGGATAAAGTTATCTAATCGACTTCACAGTTATCTGTATTTATCTGCACTTATCGAGCATATGACATATATCTGAAGCGATCTGTATCTGTGTAATATTTCAACAGTAAGCACTTACGCGTATTGTATTTCAAAAACATATACTTATGTATTGCGTAACGTTCAGACGAGAAACACTTACTTTGTCAAGACTCAATTTATTTCTATAGAAATGGAAGCATTTTACTTTTGGTTTGCAAAAACTTGTTCGCGTTAAAATCCTGTAGTAAAAAAACCACCGGAATCGTCTTTAACGATAAAAAGTGTTATTTTTTCACCCCTAGAACAACAACTGCACAAAAAATCATGACGATCCCACGAGATTCGTACATGTTTCCGGGATATAAAGTAGCGAATATGCAGATAGCATATATACTTTATCATCATCATGATCATCATTATCAGACTATCGCAGTCCACTGCTGGACATAGGCCTCTCCAGTTGCAAGCCGATCCTCAGCTTCTCGCATCCAGTTCCTGCCAGCCATCTTGCTCAAATTATCACTACCTCACCGAGGGCGTCTTATACTACGTTTGCAGAGACGCGGTCTCCACTCAAGAACTCGTTTATCTCAGCGGTTGTCGGTTCTGCGGCTAATATGGCCAGCCCACTGCCACTACAGCCTGATGATCCGGTGGGCTATGCCGATAACTTTAGTTCTCTGTCGGATAACCTCATTTCTGGCAGACAGCATATAGGCTACTTTAAATAGGTATTTCTGGTCGTATACTACCTCCCTGCAAAATGTAATTCTGATCTGTTTAGGCGTTTTGGCGTAATTGAGTAATACATTCATCCAAAAATATACATTCATAATTACTATGATGAGTATAACCTACTCGATTCGATCCACATTATTAAAAATTGGCAAATCAACAGACCAGGATAATTGTGTGAAAGTTTTATGAGTTTCTCTGGCTTTATATTGTTAAGGGAAAGGGATCCCATAAAAGTGAAGGGCCCGAAATTGATGTAGTTTTAAGATCATGTTGCTCTCGTTAAGTTTTCGTGTAAAATATAATAATTATCCTCTACATGTTTATTTTAAATTGATGTGATTACCTGATTTCTTACTGCCCTATGACAGTTCGAACTGGCTGCTTTTCGCTGTCCTGGCGATCAGTCTTTTAACAGAGCTAAAGAGACATTAGGGAACTTAATGGCGGGGATATATGTATCGATTATCAAAATTTACTAAAACTATGGCATAAGCGAAAACTAAGGTAATTTTAGTTTACTTAAAACTTTATAGTTCGCCTAAAGTACCCCATATAAACTAACCCTCCTCCACTTTGTGGAATATTTATTCGAAAACTATATTTATAACAAATTTCACACAAATCCAATAAACGGTTTTGACATACTTTTACATTTACAATATTGAAGATAATGAGAGAAGCAGAAAAAACTTACTCAAATCTTTTTTGCGAGATTGCGAAATTTCTAACGTCTATTGTTCACAACCTTGGTAAAATAACATATTTGCGCCATAAAGAAAAATCTCGAACCATGAAAGAAACATATCCGTAGACTATTGTTATACGAGTATTGCAATATTTTTTGTTACATTTAATCAGCAATTGATTAGTGACGGTCCTCCGATAAACCAATATTAGGTTTATTCGAACGTTGCGCCCGCGCATAGAAAATGGCCACGCAGTGAGCCGGAAAGAAAAACTGTTAAGTGCTTTCACTTTCGTTATTTTATGCTTTAAAATAGTCATTTTTGTCGTTTTGCTATGTGGTTACCGTAGGTCTTAGGGTTCAAGTAACCGCTTTCTTTAAACATGATTATTGATCCAGCTCATCATCAGTTTTTAGATATCCATTGCTGGTCATGTGTCGTATGATCTCGGCTACTAAAAAAAGCAACATCCCTACTATCTCTACGGGTGTCGTAAGAGGCGACTAAATAAATAATCCAAGACACAGGGAGCACCGTCGACACATTTTCTCTTTTGAGATGCCAAGATCCGGCTAATGATGCTGTGGATATGCCCATATCCCTACGAGCAAATCAGTGCGTTTCATGTTAATATGTCATAGGAAAACCGGGTTGGCTATCTATGAGTATTTTATTTCAATTATCATTTGATGTACCTAGGATTTTTGGCAGTGGGAGAGAAACAGCGGGGAAACCGCGAATAATTGAATATTGGGGAAGTTAACTAACTATAAATCAAAAACTTGACTAGTTTAAAAAAATTGCGTCATGAAACAAGACGCGCAAAATGCGCAATTTTTTATAGTTAGTCAACCTGCCACTAAAGTCAACTATCTCAGATATCCCCAACAATACCGCTGTGTTGTAGAATATAGCCCAGCCCCCATAGGGAAATAGTTTCTAAGGTGGACTTTCATTCATACCCTAACAAGATTCAAGAATGTTAATTCTTTACTTGAGAGCATGAAAAATAATGAAGTCTGGCGAAATATATTTTATTTATTCAATCTGACCAGTTTAATTAGCAATTCTAGTGACCTACTCAAATATTGACCACTTTTATATGACAGTTATATTCAGATTATTACGTTAAGACACACTTCTATTATTAATGGACTGTTAGAGGCTATTAGCGTTTTAATCCCTTGATTATCTCAATAAATTGTCTTGTGCAACAAACCACACATGATAAAAGAATTAGTGTTACCACTCCATAATCCGCTATCTATTTACATCTTAGACTTACAACTAAAAGATAAATTTCTATGATGTTCTGTTTATACGAGTACATTAGGTTTTTTATAATTAAATTAGTATTTTTTTTGTCTACATTTACATAAGTATTTTTTACTAAAATTTTACTCTAGGGGTTAGAATCATAAGACACTAATTTGGCTGAAAACAAAACAATTCTGACCATTATCAAGCTCGAAGTTAATTGTTAGAACTGGGTTTCTTAGAACTCCGTACAGAAGGACATGAGTGTTATGGGCGTGTTAAAAAGTTGAAATATAAAAATTTTGGAAGGCTGTCTATTCGACCTATTTTTCCAACCTTAGCTTTGTGGTGTTTTTTTGGTGGTCCAGCAGTAATGTAGACGTCGTTTGAGTGATTTGATTATGATGGTTATACGAGTACAAAGTAACGATGTAAATTATTAGTCTATGACTGAGTTCTGTTACTTTTGGTTGTCCTATCAATAACATTTGATATTATTATAAACTTAACTAAAAGATAGATACTACTGTTCACTGGGCGCTACCATCGATTTGTAGTTTTATTCTATGTCATTTTCACTGTTTTCCTCTTTTCTCTGTAATTCTGGCAATCTTAGTGTTTACTGCTTAAAATAAATCCGTGTATAACAATTCAATCCTGTGTTATTTGTCTATGAACCATAATATAGTATGAATAATCAAGGTCAACAAGTTGTTTCAACTATTGAGTTTTTTTATTGGCAACACTATCACATGTGTCGAGAAATCCAACCTGATTTAGATAATGTGTACTTGCATAAACATGTTATGTAAAGTTACAGTTGCATATTGTTGACGCTAATAACGTCTTCATGATAGCAAAGTCTGGTTAGCTTATGCACAATGTGCTTTGCATATACCGTTATATAATAACTAGGAAAAACAGCAACCACTGCAAATAAGAAAAAAAAAATATAAACTCTTGACCATGTTACGAAGTACGTAGACAACATGGCAGAAAGCATAGGAGAAGATAGACTTGCATAGAACTTTGATAGCATTCATTTTACAACGAATAAAGAAATGTTGCAAGATTAGATTAGATTTAGCATTTACCAAATTTGGTCCTAAACAGTCAAAATAAAAATAAAAAAATATTTAAAAGCTCTATTTTAAAGCATTTTTTTTTACAAGTACCATGGTTAATAACAATTTTAATTAAGTTCAGGCAGCCTTTAAGCTTTTTAAGGACAGAATTGGGATACCAAAATGGAGGAAGCAATCACTAAACGAATCTAAAGATATTTGACATTGACAAAAACAACTTGACGATAATTTTATTACAACGATTTAGAAACGAGGTTGATTTTCGGTAATTAAAAACCGTAGCCTTTGAATATTTAGATTCACTCGTAAAAGGAAGGAAACACAATCTAATTAGTAACCCAGTGAGGTCAGTTGTAATGTTTGACTAAAAACCACTTTGTCACTGCTTCAAGTAACAATGGCAGTTTTTGTGAACAGACATTTGAAACGTGTTCTGAGTTTAATTGTTTTTCAAAAGCAAAACGACATGAGCTAGCACAAACTTATAAGGAACGATCTCATAAGAACAAAGTTGCTGAGATATTGACAAGAATTCATAAAAATTAGATTAGTATTATGAACAGTAAGATAAACCGACCAAAAGCGCATGAAATAAGCCATCAATTTTGAGTTAAGAACGAGAACATTGTTTATTTGGCATTGCTAGTCTTACTCAGGTTTAGATTTTATAAAGAAAATACTACCACAATTAAAAAATATATACTTAATGTAACCGTAAAAATGCAAACAGCGTCATTTTACAATCCAACGTAGACTGTTTACAAAGTAATCTAATAGGAACCGTTAGTTTGTAATCTCAGGCGTCATATTGTAAAATAAAAGGGTTAACAAACAATATCTTGGTGATAAAAGTATACAATATTTTTTACAGGTACAAAAAGCTAAAAATTAGTAATGCATTTTCAGTCAGTGCCGTGCATTGACTGATGTGTTACATCACACGTTGAATCAGATTTTCGCAGTTATTGGCCGTTTAGTTAGTTGACCTCTACTTATACAAGTTATCAACTTGTTCATTGCAGTATTTTTCCAATATAATAATCTAACAGGCTGTTATTAATTGGCTCAGTCACAGTTATGTCTTGTACGAGACAATAAGAGTCTGGCTCCGTTTCCGCTATTAATGATTTTGATCAGTAGGCCAAGGAACCGGCTGTGTCGAAACAATTTCTTTGCTATAGATACATTTCGACTTCTAAATCTAATATTGCACTAGATATTTCCGTTAGGACCATTTTTGTGACTGTATCAGAATTTGGTGTTTTAATGTTGTGATTTTGTTCTAAATATATAATTTCCTTTGATAGAATTTCAACTGTGACTTGTATGAGGACTTTATGCTTTTGTGAAGATTATTGTATTTAAACATCTCAGTATTTAAAAAAGCTTAGTGCTAATAATTGAATATCAATCACATAATATTTTTTCAGTAAATATATTTATGAAAAACCAGTTAAAACAAATACGCAGTATTACAGATTAATCTGACTTAGTTTTTATAAATTATTTACTTTAACGCATCAAAGCAGAAAAGAGATATTACCTCCGGTAAAGTAACTGAAAAACATGAATCATATATCTTTGCTTATGGATGAGTATTAAATAGATAACAGTTTTATTTTTATGCTTTTGTTTGTAAAGATGGCTTTCGCAGGGAAGGCAATTTAACATCTGTTGCTCCCCACAGCCTGTCCTAGTTTTTATAACCAATTCTCTCTTAATGTTTATTATGTCTAGACGTAGTACTTATTCCATTGTTTTAGGTTTTTTTGTCTGTCTGCAAGATTTTTATGAGGGGTACTTGTAGTTAGGCAGTGTAACACTTTGTAAAGGCAACAGCATAATTTATAAGTACGCCTTCAGTTACTTGGACATTATATTTTATCTTTAAAGTGTCTCCCAGAAATTTGCGTGACCCTTTATCGACACTTATGAGAATTTTAGTCAGTATCGTTGTATATTTTTTGTTTAAAGATATGATTGTCAAGATTATTAAAATTATAGCGGTCTTATATTTTATTTATTTAGGTATTTAATAAAGAACAATGTTTACAATTAGGTGTTACAGACATATAGAGATAGACCCAAAAAGCCGACTAGTCGGCTTGACTGTGGGTTGACTAACTTGATATCACAGCTACTTGTATAAAATTAACTTAAAAGGTTGTTCTTTACTCTATGGTTTTCAACCTATTTAATTATCAAAACATTTTGCACATCAGTCGGATAATCTTATTCGAGAATTGGAGCAATCACGGTGCATTTCAGTTTTAAGAATTTGCGGTTGATGAAATATGGACATAAAAACTTACAGCTTTAGAATATCCGCTGCAAGCGCTGCCATCTGAAGAGTTGCTCAATCTCCTCTCACTGTTGGAAGCCGGCGGCGACCAAGCCGAACCACTGTCTGACGGCATTTCGGATACCACAAGAACCGTCTCACATCATAGCTGAACCAAACACTAACGTTATAACCGTTATCCACAACACTAGCACTTCACTTTGCTTCGTCTCTGCAGTCCATTATGCGTCCCCTTTACCTGTAAAAGAGAAGAACGTTCAATCAAGGCCCAGGTAGAACCCAAATTTAATTGGTACGAGAAAAAAGTGAATTCAGAATACACGGGAACGTTCGATAATTTAACAATAGTAAAACATGTGTAAACGTTGAGCAATCTAAACATTGGTGCGATGAAATAAAAAAATGAACGTAATCCAAAGACAGAACATGTCTCAATCGTAAAACCCGAACGTAGTTTTTTATATGGCGTCAACGTCCACAAATCTGACCATTCACAAAGGCTTTTGCAATATCCCTTATGTAACGTTCACAACAGCATAACAATGAGTGAATTAATTACCCGAATATCAGAATTCCACGGATGACTGATACGAAACAATAACACGGGAAGAATAAAGTTGACAATCGTTCGGATATTAAACGCGAATAGCCGTTATTGACAACGTCCCGTACGTCCGAAGCGCGTCGCGTCGCTGGCGAGACTGCCTGCGCACGCGCAGATGAAGCGTTCAGCGTGCGCGGGCGCAGACCAGATAACAATTTCTTAATCGATAACGTGTTATTATTAGATATAATATACTATTTTCTTTTGCAATATATAGATAAAGATTTATTGCATATTTTGTTTTCATGTAAAATTTAAAAAAAAAGTTTCTATTTTAGGCAGTCTACGGGTTAAGTACAGGTTTAGAACCGAACAAAAATTCTTTTCGATTTCACATGGAACTTGTTTTAAAATGTATGCGTCTTCTATGCGAATTTAAATTAGTTTGGTGCTTGAACTGCAGCTGTATTTAAATTCAACGCCATTTTGTATTGTAAATACTTTTCATCCATTTAATTATCTTATGAGATTTTAGGGAGAGAAGAAGCTTCTACAAAAAAAATGGCGTGATTTCCAATATTACTGATTTTCGAAGTTTGTGAATTCGGTGGTACCTGCTCACTTCATAATGTCCTTTGTGCAGTCATTGACAATAAGCAGGTACAGGTTTTGAATGGGCAATGAGCTGCCAGAAAAAAGGGTGGCCGACAAACTGTGACCAAGGGCACTGTTTTTATTACAGCTGGCGTCATTACATTTACTATAAATACTGTCCATTATTTAGTTTAAGTAAGTAGTAAGTAGTAAGTAAGTAGTAGTAAGTAAGTTCTTTATTGTGTATGGAAAACAAGGTTACAAAAGATCTTAAAATAATTACATCAGTATCACTTGGTCCTGCCATTTCAAGCATATACACAGTTTTTTACATTATCTATAATCTAAATATTCCTGGATACTATAAAAACATTTTTGAGCTAACCAGTCTTTAACAACAGTTTTAAATCTTAAAAAATTAAGTTAAAAGTAATTAAGTTTTCATGCTATGTGGTCTGAAACTTACATTATTTTTTTATTATTGATTCCAAAGAACCATAATAATATCTAAATGAATTGGACAAACTAAAAAATTTCTTGAAATTCTGTTATCCATAATATTAAAGAACGTCTATGTTTAATTTCAATAAGAATATAGAAAAACAAGACAATCCGTTTCATGTAAATTTTAACTGCTTCCATATGATGTTGGAAGACCTGTTTGTATGAAAGAATTAAAAGAGGTGCTGGATTAATATTGTTTATGCAAGTAAGTATAGATTCAAATAATGATAAATGCATAAGCTGATATCATGAGTATTCTAATAGTAGCCGATTCCGTTAAACTATAAATAGCAAAATCTGTGCTCACATCGGCAAGTAATCAAAGCAGATGACTGCACTGCGCCAGATTTGCACATCAAGTGTCGAACAAAAATAGATTTATCTTTTTTTGATAATAAAATTATGTTGGTTACATTGTTCCGCCAGTAAAATTATAATCTAAAAATTGATGAGGCGAGTAGTCACACTAGACATACTCAAGTGGAGATCTTTAAGTCCGTCACTTAATCAGAGCTAAAATAATTTCTGGTATGCTAGATGATTGACTAACAATAGATTCTGCAATCAAATCTGACCCTAAACGACACGGTAGCGAGGGAGCAGTGAGACCCTCATTATGAGACCCTAAATTCGCCGAATCGCGCCCCACATACGTTAATCTCAAATCTGGGTCCAGATTAAAACGGAGCCGCGTGATCCATTAGCAATTGAATTGATATCACTGACAATGTGACAGTTTCGCTGGCGGAGAAATGACACCATTGTGCATGCAATCATGTGACCACGCTGACTAAAACGTGGTCACAGTAAAAATAAACAAATGCAGCAGACAGCAGACAAACTGTCACGAAATAAATAAAATGTAATTGTACCTTGTTACAATTACATTTTATTTATTATCAGATATTTAATTTTGCTGGGGGTTATGCCAATCGGGTGATAAGTTTAACTATATTTGTCTTTATTCAATTTGTTCACAGATAATAATATTCTTTTACTAGTATTATTTTCTACGTTTTCACACATTTATAACAGAAAACCACTAGAAGTTGAACATATAAACACTACATCAAACTACTAATGAAATGTAAAAACAAACAAATAATGAGTCATATACAAATATCACATGTAATATTAGAGTTATGTTGGATATTTTAAATAAGACAATACATATTTTTGTTCCAGCAAGAAAAGGTTAGAGATCAACTTGTTGCCAAATGAAACTCGATGAATCATTTAAGAACTTGCCCATTTTCTCATTTACGAAAACTTTCTGGAGATTTAAATGCTAATATCTTGAGCTCTGTTATTTTCTCGTACATTTGTCATGTTCTTTTTTACAAGATAACTTTGAACATTGGAAGTTGAACTTGAAGGTCAAAGTATAGCGTTTTTACTTTATTTTTGTATGACATCTACTTCAATGAGCGTCATGCGTGAAAAGGCTTCAAATATTTAAATTTATACAAACTGTTCATCAAATTAACTTTGGAATAAAATAAGACAAACGAAATGCGAAACTAGAATTGTTTAAAGTGGAAGTGTTTAAAACAAGAAAACGTAAATTCCTAATGAACGTGAGTTAAATCCGTAAATAAATCTTTAATTTTATTGTCGCCCTAATAATGGGACACTTTCTATGTACAAAGTTACAACATAGCTTCGATAGGAGCTAAAAAGTTGGCTGAATTACCACCTCTATTGTTACGAACTTTAGGTTCAAGTTCATGTGTAGAGGGCAGTTAGGTCACCCAGGACAAAGACAAAGGTCTAACAAGAGAAATCGGGCGGGCGTCCTTATTTGAAGATTTATGTAATAGGAAACTATTAGTAACTGTTGTGGTGTCAGAGTAAACTTAGGGTAAAGATATAAGAGATAAATCATTTGGACCTAGCTTTGGTCTGAGGTTATGCTGGAAAAATCCCTAGTATTATTGTTTAGTTTTTTTCAGTTGTCAGAAAAAAAGGAATGGTCCATAAAAGTTTTGGCACCGTAAAATAAGTTAGTACATAGAAGTTTATGTCCAGAAACTTAATGAAGGGGAGAAGACGCTGAAGTCTGTCTTCCTCGGCAAACTCCTTTAGTCGCCATTTACCTATCCATAGGGCGATATTTAAGTCGCGGGCAGCATGTGGATGCGGCGCAGGACCGATCGTTGTGGAGATCCTTAGAAGAGGCCTATGTCCAGGAGTCGTCGTCGTTTGGCTCAGATGATGATAATAGGGCGATAAGTGGTACTGTTGTTATGTATACAGGTCTTCACGGCTAGTCATAGGTCTGGCAGCAAAGTTATCATACGAGTATTTTATAAACATACCTGGTATATAGTAATTACCAAAGTTTATTACTTTGAATATATTGTTCAGTTTTCTCTTGTCATTTAAGTGTCGTGAGTTTGAATCAAAGAACACATTAGGGTTTTTTCGGAACTTTATCATTTAACGAATTCATTCTACCGATGTAGAAACTTGCAGAATTAAAACTCTGTATAAATGAATATACAAGGAACATGGTAGAAATCTCGAAATAACCTTACGATAGTGACCATGAAAGTTTAAAACAGTATATAAATGAATATAGTCCCGAATGGACTCGATCTGCTGGTAAAAGGTTTGGAAAGGCTGACGGCATTGAGCAAGCTTAACCAAGACATGGAACAGCACTGGACCAACAAAGAATATTTTTGGTAGCATCGTAGAGTGTGGCATTCTCTTTTACTTGGCATCAATACTCTTTGAGTGAAAATTAAGTTTAATGTTGCAGAAAGGTCACAGGAAGACGCTGGATGCGGGCAGTGCGAAACGGATCGTCGTAGATCTTTAGAAATCGCCTTTATCCAGCAGTGGGCGTCGTTTTGCTGACATAATGATGACGGTGTTATACTCGTAGTTGTCATTAAGAAATTCAATTTATTTCAAATAGTACTGTGAAAGTGCTCGTAAACTTAAGGATAATCTTAGTCTTTTCATTTAATAGCAATTAAAGTTTAAGATCATCACATCCTGCGTATTAACCGTGGGGAATATTTTCCAGTAATTAATACGGAGTGACATTTAAAATAATCTCAGCCGACGCAGAAGGAAGAGGCAAGGTCGACAAGCGACATTAAGAGAATGCACATGTAAGATGCATAAATCTGTTAAAAGTTGTTCAAGAGATTGGAAATGTTTCTTTCTTGTTTTGGTGCGACATTGGAAAAATTATATTTAAAAAGCTGTGTTTTTAGAGCCGGACGTAAAAAAGGTAATCGATTCGACAGTATTTTTTTACAGTGTGACCATAGTAGTACTAAGAAAAAAAAAAGATAACACTGGCAAAAGAAATGACAGACTGTGGCAAAAAGAAAACGCCGACTCAGAATGAGTAACTCTTTATATTGTCTAACGTCGGTATTTATTTTTAAAAGTCTACATTTTCCAAGAAATTGTATGCGAAATTTATAGTTATCTATCAGAAAGTCGATATAACTAAGAGTGCGATATACCCAGCATGAGTACAATATTTTCACAGGCTTCTAACACGACTGTAGCTGAACCGTATCTTCTAAGTAATCTCTACAAATGAGACAGGGCAACGACCTCGCGATAACACAAAACATAGCTGCAATTTCTAGACACACTTAGGGTTACCTGGTCGTATATTGAAAAGTCCTGACAAACCACCTTACAGTAGAAAAGTCTTGAGATTTGATGCGAACTCGCCAATAAAAACAAGCAATTTCCAATACATGTAGATAAAAAATTGTACAGAAAAAGCCAGCAATCATTTAATTTTGTACTGTACACTAAGGCACAGAATAGGTTTGACTGAGAGTTCGATTTGACACAGCTTTTTTTGTGGGGCTTTGACAGCTTTACCGGTCAATTTGGCGAGCGAGAGAGGAAGGCACTCTGCCTGGCACTAGCGGCTATGCTGTTAGTATTACTTATTCTGTGCTAGCGGGCCTGTTTAGACCTTACCGAATGCTAAAAGTAAACGTCCAATACAATAATTCTCATCTGACATACGATTCTCTCGATTTCTCAATGCGAAGTAAGAAACCCTACCACTCCACTGGTTGGTCTGCAATAAAGACATTTTAGTTTATGAAGATTGGTCCAAGTACAAGCTGCTTGTGCAGAAAATTCAGATCAAAATTCCATAAAAATGCTGAAAACTGCGGATAATTTTTAGATATGGTAACCCTAAACGGACTAGGCCACAGTGATAAAGACTTAGTGCTTATCTAGATTCATGTCTGCAATTCTGTTATCATGAAATACAATTTAAGTGGTAAGCGTCAAACGAAGTACCACCACGAGGCTGCAACATCTCTTCCGCCATTGGCCGAAATGTGATCAAAAATCTGCCTGCCCAGCCTGGCAATTATGGCAAAATCCTTTTAATGGAGATGCCTGTGTTCAGACAGATGATGTAGGCTGATGATCATGATGGTCAAACTAATCTGGGGAACCTTATTAATAAATATTGTAAAATAAATAACGGCCTATAATTATCCTAATGCAGGGCAAAGGACAGTCAAGTTACCACAGCAATGATGGGTATAGGCATAATTACCAAGTTTGCCAAATGCGGGTTGGTGATCACAAATCCCAGCACGTTCGAAACTTCGAAACTATTGCTGCTCGATCCTGGGATAAAATCCACGGGGCGTTATACAAATACGTTTCATCTACTTTATGATGACATTTAGTTAAATAAACCGCCTAACAGAAAAGTATAGTGTTTCCTGAAAGCAACTAGATCTATAGTGAAATGAGGAAGCAAGTACAACGACCACAATTAATTTACCTCGCCTATGTAATATAAGTAGCTCATTAGCAATTAATACCATCAAGGAACAGTGGAAAGAGAAAACTTTGTTCAACAATGCAATGAAATATTATGATGGGACTAAAAAATTATGAATTTCACTGAAAAGTAAGTAAAGCCAAATTAATTTAGGCAATTACTATTTTGTCTGCCTGTAGGCGATATAAACTTATTTCAAGTAAATGATATTGAGTCACCGCATTTCACTAGTCCGAAATTTCTTATGTAGCATCGATCAAAAACCAAACTTTCATTTTTTTGAAGCTCATATTTTTTTCGTAAAAAATAACATTTTTTTTAAATTTATTTACATGATATATAAAATATATATCACACTTAACACTACACGGGGTTGACTTCAACCGAATGAATTATTTAAAGGTAAAATATAATAATTTACGTTCCCGACGTGCGTAAAACATGCAACAAAATAGTTTAAAATCCTATACTTATAAAACATAATAATTGACGAAATGTATTTGAATTACAAATAAATTTAAGCTAATTTATTTGTAATATTGCAATATAAAATGTATAAACTTCAATTTAAAAATACTTAATCTACATTTCGTTAATACTAATTATTAGAGATGGGCCGACTATCACTTTGGCCGACTAGCCGACTAGCCGCCTAGTAGGTTACAAAGTGGCCGACTAGTCGGCCAAGCCGATTATTGCTTTAGGTTATAATATTTAGAGTAACATGCTCTAATTACATTGTCATCTTAATTCTTCGTTTGTAGTGTAATATAATTTTTATTAATTTTAACTTTCTGTTGTCACATTAAGAAGTTTTTTGTAAATTTTTATATCTGGTACTAAGTTCTAATTCATTATTATTATTAGGTCAAGAGAAGTATTCCAATATGTAAGTTGTAAGCTTAATAAAATTATAGCCAATTTAAGACATAACATTATTTTTGTTACTTGTTTAATTTAATGTCTGGATCTAAGCCTAATTAGTTAATGTATCGAACGAATGGTTCCCTATTTGCCTAACCTGTTCTAAATTGCACTGAAAGTACCCACATTGTAAAATTGATGTTGTATTTCTAATAAAAAATAATAACAGTAAAGATTTCAATTTCATCAATTCTTAGGTATATTAATACAAGCAAAAAACGGGCCGACTAGTCGGCCGTTTCAGCAGACTAGTCGCCGACTACAAATATGGCCGACTAGTCGGCGACTAGTCGGTACTGCCTTACTAATTATGATAATGAAGCGCTCGGTAGACAATGCGAACTATATTCTCTCATTACAACACAACACTCTCCTATAGTACTCATGTTTAAAAAAAAAAAGATTTTCATTTATTTCGTTTAAAAAAAAAACTTTTGGAACGACAATAAGCTAACAATTAGCCTATTCAAAATGTGTTACTTACACGGTTATGCCACATGAGTAAAATTTATTCATGTGGTTATGCTTTTTAGTTTTGTATTTCGATAATTGAATTTTTTATTACATTTTTATAACACACTAACAATGACCTAGGCATTTCGTTGTAAAAACTTGTATCATCGCATTCGAGTTTATGATCAACACATAAAATAACTTAAACACTGTAAAGCATTGTCCACACTTGTAGCTATTGATATTGGCTCAATAGATATTTGAGTTATATGAGCCTGTGTCCAAGCTTTGGACTTCACAATAATTTATCATCATCATCATGACTCTACATCAGTCCACTGCTGGACCTATATCCAGAGGCCTACACTATCAAGGTTTTTCTTATATCGGTGTTGGTTCTAATAATTGCATTATCTGTACTGCATGCAATTTTGAGGGAGGACGGGCGGTTTTTCTACAGGAAATAGTGCTTGTTCAATCGGTGTTAGTGTGGGTAGTGTGGTGAAGATACCTAGGCTGGCATTTACAAGCAAAAATCATTAGGAAAATAATTTTTAAAATCCATATTTAGTTATAGATTTCCACAAAGTAACGCCTGAGTCTATTAATTTGGGCAATGGTGATCAGTCCACTACTAGACCTATATCCAGAGGCCTACACCGCTCCATAGGATTTGCAATTTGGGCAATGGTGATCAGTCCACTGCTGGACCTATATACAGAGGCCTATACACCGTGAAATTTTAGTGGTTGTTTTCCCGCAGTAAAATGATTCTATCTTAGTAGTACAATGATTTGTGCAGTTTTTTTTATTCAAATAAAAAAATAGCAGTTTCACGATTGTGATAAACGAAACTCGAAAGCAACCTCGAACCAATGGTACCAGCCGCGCCGCAGCCGGTCACCGGCTGGGGTCATTGCCCCTCGCGCGGTGCAGTTTATGCTGTATTACTTAGTGCGTATAGCTTCTTTTGCTTTGAACATTGATTTCGTGCGGCAAGCAGTACCCAAACACGTCACATTTTGTAAAGATACTATCGTATCTCACGCTTTTGAGTTGATGATTATTTTTTTGATTAGTTGAGAACAACGATATCTTTATTTTCAAAGATATCTCGCACGATTCGATGGTGCTACTAAAGGTAAATCGTTCTGTTGCGGGAAAACAACCACTAAAATTTCACGGTGTATACCTCCGTAGGATTTCCAATTTGGGCAATGGTGATCAGTTCACTGCTGGACCTATATCCAGAGGCCTACACCGCTCCGAAGGCAATGGTGAATACAGAAGATATGTCCGTCTAGAGGCCTTTGACTCTCCATAGGATTGCACCATAGTGACTACGCCTGGCGATCGCAGTTTGGCCAATGGCGAATACATATAACTATAAGTCTTATCTTTTTTCACCTCATTTGAAGACAGTAGCTCTTGAAGTATTTAGTAATAGTAAGTTATATTTAATAAGTACCGTTGGAAAATTAATGGGTAGACAGTGGTGTTGTGGACAAGGCTTAGCCCTGTAACGGTCAGCAAAAAAGTCCACCGCCGCGGTCGCCCTCGGCATGCAAGGCGCGTGCGCCTCCCGTTACGCTACAATATAGTTTGACTTAGTAGGCTGGCCCCGGAGTATGATATTGTACAGACACGGAATTTAATCGCTTAGGCTATTTAAACAAAAAAAACTTTTATACGTACATTGAATCAGATGAAACGTTTGAGATTAATATAGTTTAGAAAAAAAACATATTTGAACCTGCATCAGGTTTCAACACTGGCCCAAAGAGGACAATTTATTTTTCTGCAACATGTCTGACTTCAGTAGAAGATTCTCGCTGTAAAGATAGAGCTATTTAGTTCGCCTTACTAATAATGTCTTCATTTCAGAATTAAGTGAAGCTACCTAATTCTACTTTATTGTACTGAGATACAGCTATTTTGATACATACGGTTGTCTCGCTCGCACAACGCTAATGCCAGGAGACAATGATCTCCGGATTAAAGATGAGTCAGAGCCGAATGTGAGCTCTTATAAGGGAATCGACTCGTGTTGTTTTTGTTTTGTAAGATTTTTTGATGAGGAAATTAAATAGGCTTGAAATTGATTTCAAAGAAATTGCTTTGGAATTCACTCTGATATAAAACCAACGCAGTTTAATTTTAAATTCAGAGTAATGCTTTTTTTCTG
This sequence comes from Anania crocealis, assembly GCA_949315895.1. Classification (NCBI taxonomy): domain Eukaryota; kingdom Metazoa; phylum Arthropoda; class Insecta; order Lepidoptera; family Crambidae; genus Anania; species Anania crocealis. The sequence goes on along the minus strand of OX438869.1, from coordinate 3,551,629 downwards.
GGAGCAATCACCTAGTTCCAAATTCATATATGATGTGTATTTCGTGGTGGTGGTAGTGTTAGTTCTGCAGGAAAGGAAAACAGTCGAAGTAACAAGATACTTCATCATATCGAGAGTCAGCCTAATGTAAATATGAATTCTTTAAATGGAAAGTGAAAATATAGACATTTAGCGAAGAGAACTGATAAATGTGACGTTTCTTTAAATAAATGCCTAAGAGAACTGCTATCTAACAGGTTGAAAGTCTGAAGACTGTAAGTAGTTAACTAGGAAATAGACTAGCCTCAGAGTTCGACAGAAGTAACTTGTAAATACTGGCGATACATGGGTCGATGACATCAAAGCCATCACCATAATGATAACATTTGCATTAAATAGAGATGATCCTAGTAGGGAAGAAACCTGATTCCATAACGGCCGGTCCCAATAATCTATCTATCACCAGTTTTGTTATTTCTGAGATAGGAAACAGTTTCTATCTCTGCTTTTGCCGTCCAAAGAAACAAAGACAGAAGTTGTTTTCTATCTCCGATATGCCAAAACTAAAGATAGATAGGTTATTAGGACCGGCCGTAAATAAATGGACATAATCTGCGTATGATAATAAACTTGTGCAGTAGAAGACAGCAAGCGGTAGAGTGACTGCAAGACTAGTCAAATACTTGTCATAAGCAAAAGAAAACTTTCTTCCGTCATGATAGCGCTAGCAGGCCCCTAATTTGCGTAACCGAATCGTATCATAATCGTAATTGAACGACAGGTTTTTGACAGTTCTAGTATGGGCTAAATGTCAAAATCGTCCAATTCAATCACGATCGAACTGCGATTCGGTTACACGAATTAGGCCCCTGAAGTCCATTGTGTACTATATCGAAACAAGGTACATGGTAGAAACCCAAAACAATGTATTCTCGACATGACCTCACTAATAAATACATGTGAGCTATTTAAATAAATCAACAATATGATTTCACATTCCAACCAAACTATTTATACGACCCCTCTGGAAACAATTCATCACAATATTCAGAATGAGAACTAGAACTAGAAATTATAATTTGACGTTATAAATGTCCACGGGTTCCTTCAAATCGATGCTTGGAGATATGTAAATGACAGTCTGACAGCGTTATCGGACCGTTCGCTTACTGGTCACGTACTGGGCACAACGGTCCGAGGTAAGCTAATAATTCAATTTAGTAGAACGATTGCTGCGGTGAGATATGCACGATGGAGCGTTTGAGAGAATATGTGCGCGGCCGCAAGTGTGGCGAGTAGCGTATGGCGTGATATTATGCCGGCGCCAGACATGTTATCAAAGTTTGAGCACACTTTTTCCAAACTTTGAATAAACTTTATGTGCACAAATAGTATCTGCCAGACTTGTTTTCAACTTTCTTTACATTGAACTTTGTTTACTTTGATGTACGCGAAAATCGACAAATAATGGCAAACTACAAAGATGTGTTCAAACTTTGCACAAATACGCAAATGTCGGTGCCACACTTCGCGACTTTGTAGGTATTTGCGCATTTGATCACATGTCTGGCGCCGGCTTTAGACCAGCAGTTTTAGTACCGGTAGCCAAATAAAACAAAATTATTCTGCAAAATTCATTTTGGATAAGACTTGCAAATGTATCAAATATAAAATGACAAAGCCATATTGTTAGGCAGTTAAGTGTAAAACAATCTATGTGTAGTAAAGTGACCATGAAAGTTTAAATCAATGTAAATCTATAAGTGATACATATCAAATAATTTGCAAATATGCTTCTGCTGTAAAATGTTTCGTAAGAGTCTTATAGGTTCACACATTATTCCGACTTAGCACTCTTCTATTATGTGCCTATTAAGTGGGGTTGATGAATATTCTATCTAAAGTTTTCTGCTGAACCAGAAAACACCGGCTCACAATTAAACCAGTATGGGCATAGTGCTACTGACATTTTGATAAGTTTACGTGAACTATTGACATGTATCGGCTTTGCACGCGTTCAATTTACTTTTCGCCCACCATTATCCCTCCTTAGAATTTTAATATTCAACAACCAATTCCGTTTATGCTCTGTATTTATTGTGAAACTGTTTACGCTCCTAGTTTCATAGACAAGCACACGAATAACAAAGATAGTAACTATAGTAGAACTTTCCACCTTATAAATTAAATAGTAAGCTATACTATTGTGAAGTAAATCGATGTTTTATTTTGAAAATTTGAGTTCATACACTTGGTCGTTTTTGGTTGTGTGTTTGTAAGTTAGGACAAACGATTTTACTACTGAATGATGACTAGAACGTACTTTACCGTTTTCCATTATCATCTAAATGCGAAGTTGGAATTATGAATTAAAATTTACATTTCCTGCAAGGGTATTACTTTACTCTATCGTATTATTTTACTCTATCGTATTACTTTACTCTACTTTTTTACTATACCATTGACAGGTTAAGCTAAGGCTAAGAAGACATTATTAAGGTTAGGTTGTCTGTCTAGTAAATGCACAGTAAACAGGTTACTGCCATGCAAACAATACGTGAAATTTTCCTTAAATATTAGACAGAGAACCAGTAGAGATAAATACGAATTGAGAAAAAAAGCAGTTATGTAATACTTTGACGAGCGTCACATGGAAATTCTTGAAAAAATTGTTATTCAAATACATCAAACCAAAAGCCTTGTATTAGGCTGAAATGGCAATATTATAATGTTGTATTCTATTGTGTTTCAAACATTATTCTTCTTCTTAACACCCCGTTGGTCTAGTGGTTTAAATACCAGGCCAAGATCTCGGGGTCCCAGGTTCAAATCCGGGTCGGGCAGCAAAAAGTTTCGAATTTTCGATCGTTGCTCGGATTTGTGATCACCAACCCGCATTTGGCAAGCGTGGTGATTATGCCAGTTCCCATCATTGCTGTGGTAACTTGAATTCAATGATGGAGGCCTTTTCCCTGCAGTGGGATGATTATAGGCTGTTACTTTACTTTACTTTTTTTATTACTTCTTCGTCTTTAAGTTTGACTTGACATGATATGACTTATTTTTATAGGAAACAGAACGTAATCAGAGTTACCTTAAACTCTTCGCAGATGAACTAACGCAAAAGTTCATGGTAGCATTCATCTAATAGCAGACCGTACCAATTCAAATGAAAAGGAAAAGTTAATTATTGGTAACAGGTCTCACTAGCCTCATCAAAATGCCAGCTCTATTCATTCAATGCACACAATTGAATAATCAGAACTTGTAGTAGACTAAGACAATAGAAATACAGAAACAGAAAAAGTGTACTATGTTAACCTTTTAAGGCAATTTGAAGATATTTTATGCAAGGAATTCCAACGAAAGTGAGGTACGCGATAGTGATGAGCTGTTATCGATCGCGACATCGATATGCTGACTTGGATCTGTCGTAGATAAAAGTGATAAGTATTGTAACTGTCATAGCAAAACGCAGCTCAATAAATGTTGAAATATATGAAATAACACTAAAGACTGACCGATAGACATACTTACAGCACAGAACCTAAGATAGGATACTTAATTTATTAATTTAATTTTGCATGTTAAATACTATTAACTGAATAGAGATATAAATATTGTATCTGACATCTTATGTACCTATTCTTCGCAAATAAATAAATACTTTGACTTTGACTTAGATCGAATAATATTGTTGATGTCATTTTATGTATTGTCAATATTTTTTGGCAATTCGTTTCTAAAGTAAAATTACAATAAGTTTAAATGTTAATTTCGTTATTTAAGCAAATTAAATAATCGTTGCTGTTTAAGTCTCCCGATAATTAAACATCAAATATACACCATGCTTTTTGATCCACCTGGAAAACAAAACCCACGTTATTGGAACGTTATGTATAACATCATGGCAGTGTTGTTTATTTTTTGATATATTTTTTTGTGATTTTGGTTAAAAAAAAATAACACTGCCAAGATGGTATACATAATGATTTTGTAACCACGTGGGCTTCGTTTTACAGGTGGTTGAAAATGCACCGTGTATAGCCTAGTAATAGTTTATTAAAATTTCCTTATTTCTATGTCAAACTAGTAAGAAACATTGACCGAAGAGATATTTAATAGTATAGTATAAAAAAATTGTTAAGATTGATAAGTCTTCTTTCTGCAAAAATTTATAAATACTTAACTCAGGGATTACTTGTTCAGTGCACTATTCTTCGAAGTGTCAACACTATCGATATACTTGCAGCACTACTGGACATCAAACCCGCAAGTTGCACAAAGCTTTGCTCAGCTAATTATCCACGTACTGGGAAATAACAGCAATGTGCGCATGCGCTTGAGAGCGAAACTAGGGGAATGTTGGTAAATATTATTTCTCTAAAATCAACTAAGCTTTCTTTTGCGTAACGCGAGTAGTGAGTTGGTATTTCTATGTATGAAGTACGAAGTAATCAAGTAATCAAAAAAAATTTTTTTGATTTTAATTATCAATACTTACATTTAGAGATTATGACTGGAAATAATCTAATATTGTCAATATGCCCGGACATAAACTCAATTTTCCCGAAATTCCCAGGTGCGAACGCATCGTAGAGATGAGTTTTTGCCAGGGCATTTAACCAAAAGGTATGTCCAATATAGCCTAATATGCCCAATATGCCCTTATTCATAATCCCATCTCTAATCACATCATTAAAAATGTTTCTGTAAGAATACCTATTCTTTCCTTGAAATTGGAAGTTTGGAAAACAAGTTTATAAGATATTTTAATAATTCAATAAAGGTATAATGAATTCCAAATTGAACTAATGAAGGGCCAGAAATCGAAAGTCATCGAAAGCTTCTCGTTAATTAAGATAAATTCTTTGTTTCGTGGGATTTAAAGATCAAATTACTTGGCGGTGTGTGGTTTGTTTTGATGCATTTCCAAAATTATAATAAGTATCAAATCTTTCATTAATTTTATGTGCAACGTAGTGATTTATTTAGTAGCTTCCTAAGACGCATAATATAACTGGCGAAGGGAGGCGTCTTTTTGAACCGACACTTGATACAAAACCAACATTAAAACATTTTAATAACTAAAAAAACAATAAATAAAAGCCACGTTGATCTAGTGGTTTAAGTTCTCGGGCAAGATCACGGGGTCCCGGGTTCGATCCCCAGATCGAGCAGGAAAAACTTTCGAATTTTCGAACATTGCTCGGGTTTGTGATCACCAACACGCAGATGGCAAACGTGGCGATTATTCCTGCACCCATCATTGCAATGTTAACTTGCATTCAAAGATGGCATACCTTAACCCTGCAGTGGGGTAATTACTTACTTATATTTTATAATTATTTTTAGTTTACACTTTTTGTATCTCGATGTTTTAGGCATCGGTATTTTGATATTACATACATACATACATATTATCACGCCTCCTTCCCAACGGGGTAGGCAGAGACCAAGGCCTTCCACTTACTACGATCCTGGCATACATCTTTCGCTTCTTCCACATTCATCAATCTTTTCATGCATGCTCGTCGGTTTAGAGTACTCTTGACATTCACTGGCCTAAACCAAGTGAAAACCAGCATTTAATAAGTTTTTATGAATTCATAAGTACCTACGTATTGAATATCCTGATGGCTTACGGAAGACTGTAAAAATTTTCTAACAATTCTGCATGTGTTAAGTATGCTTGCTTTTTGTAGTTTTATGTATGTGTAATCTGGTAAGTCTAAACTTTTCAACGATTGGATCAGCTGTGTAGGGATTACTCCTGTAGTAGATAAAACTATTGACATAATAGTTACTTTATTTAATCTCCACATTCGACTTATCTACTCTTTAAGTTCTATGTACTTAGATATTTTTTCCGCTATTGTTTTTTGTAGGTTGTGTGTGTTCGGGATAGCAATATCAATGATGTGTGCAGATTTATTTATTTTATCTATCAGGGTTATGTCTGGTCTATTAAAATGAACAGTTTTATCGGTTAAAATAGCACGGTCGAAGTACAATTTATGTGTTGAGTTTGCCAGAAAAATTTCAGGACTATACTTTATTATAATATTTATTATTATAAAAATTACATGTAAGTTTTTGATTAAAATTACGTGTTTTGTTTTTTCATTTATTTTGGCATCAAACAGTCATTTACAGTAACAAATTGTAATTAAAAACAGTTTTTAGGATATATAGACCTTAATAGTGCCTAAACGTTATACATGAAATATAGTTAAGTTGGCTAACATGATCGGACGTGAAGAACTTTATAGATTAAGATTAAAATTGTTAATACGTTTACAAGCAAGTGTATAATTGATAGAAACAATGACCTATTTATTTATAAAATGCTCTTTAACTTTTGTTTTAACCTGTTATGAGAGATATGAAACAAGTCGATTTGGGAAAATTCCTTGTTGTAAGTGTTGGTGGAACGGTAGACAAATGAATTACGAGTATATATTTTTTTTCGTCGTGGAGGAACAAATAGAGATAAAGTACGTGAGGAGCGCACCGGCAGACGAGCTCGACCTAAGAACTGTATTTTAGATAGAAGCTCGGACGAGTCCATTAATGAATTTAAAATTTTGAATAAATAGATTATATCAAACATTTTTCGTCGACTAGAAAGAGTTAACAATTTATATCTATGTAAGGCATCGTTATAGGGTTCGTCATTTATATATGTGATCATGGTCAATGTGTTAAAATAATTTACCATATAATTATAACAACAATAAACATGTGAATTAATTGCAAAACACCACATTATCGAATTCTTTGCCTACTTACCTACTTGTTTAAAGTTTTCGCTTGCAAAATTTAAGTGAATTTACGACTTGAGGTGAGGTAGGTATGTTAATTATCATAATTATATAATTAGCGTACTCGGCAGAGGATATGTTAAACGTAGTTAATCCAAAACAATATTATGTATGCGAAAGTTGAGTTACAAATCACTGTACGTTTTCACTTTTACTTAAACAAAGCAATATTTTTGGTAGTTCTTGAACTGTGTATGTTAGTGTTAATTAAGAATACAATTCTTTGACTGACTTAAATGGGGCACGAACCCACATCCAAACGGTTACCGATTGCTATTCTTATCTTCTTGTATTGATATGATATTATGAACAAAAATTCTTTTGTTTCGTCTGAGAGCCAAAAGCAGTACGAATTCTTCTTCATCCGTGTCGTTCAACATCTTGCAGCTTACTGCCTGCCTAACCCGTCATACTGAACGCGGGTTAAAAACGGTTTGCAATTGCTTTGAAACTCCGCTCCTCCCATCACCATCGAAGTGTTAGACAAAAATAACAGCATCAAAGCAACATGGCAACAAGAAGCTCTAATATATACATAAAAAAATACTTAGGAAACGTAATTTTTTTGTCACATTTTTAGAGTAACAACACCGTTAAGTATTTTAGGTTGGTGATTTACATATGCCTTTAAATGCCTGTGATTTTATGAACTTTAAATAAATTCCGCTCCCGCTCCTCCCATCACTATAGAAGTGTTAGAAAAATAAAACTGTAGTAATCAATTGAAAAATTCATATTATTGTACAAAAAGCGTGGGGTGCTTGTTATGATATCCACAGATATAGTAAATTATTGATAAAATATTTACAACAATCTAAATCAAGCCCCCACGCTTTTTGTACAATAATATGAATTTTTCAATTGATTACTACAGTTTTATTTTTAATTTTTTAGTTCAATCTGTTTTAAAAGCGTGGTTTTTTAGTTTTTTAAACTATAATTTATTTTTTACTTTTTAGTTTAGTTTATAAGATTTGATTCCTTCTTTACCGACTGTAAGTCCAAACCTATGCAGGAAACATAATTGATACAGATCGCGCGCTAGCTCTATCTCTTTTACTCCCTCTTACAGAGGAAAACTGGGAAAACTGTTATTAAATTATTGCATTGTCATCGGCCCTTGATACGTGTGCAAAGTTTCAAATTAATCAAACTTCTGGAAATCGGTCAAATTTATGCTCAAAGATTCCATTACATAGATACAACCCAAGCTAATAAAAGCGTGGTAAAAAAAACAGCGTCAGTGCAACATGGCAACAAGAAGCTGTTCTAAGAGCCAAACGCAGCGGTCTACATTCCGGCGGGCAGGTTGTGAAACGTGCGCAGGCGCATGCACCATAGATGTAGATGGGACAGGTCCCCTTGCCCGTCCAGTTCAGGGTTGACAATCGTTACTTAAATCAACTTTTTATTCATAAAAAAAGGAAAGACACGGCCTTTAATAATCCCACTGCAGAAAAAGGCCTACATCATTGAATTGACGACCATTTGGATCAGCGCACTATGAACCAGGATGCCAATCTAGCTAGACAAAAAGGGTCATCTCATTTCCATAATTATTTTAGTAAAAACGATAGGTTAATAACCATTGGTAATGATTCTTTGTATCTACCACAATAATATTTAATCTACCCTCTGATAATTTAATAATGAAAGAATGAAAATGAAATCATTCACTTTCTTGCGTTTAATGTTTCAGTGTCTCACAGTAAATAGAAACAAAATTGTGATAATTTTAGTCATGGATCGTGAAGTGGATGGTATGTGTTACGTATTTCAGTATAAAGTTATTTCAAATACCTTTTAATAACTTATGGTACATGTTGTAAAAAAAAAATTCGTGTGTTTTTGGTGATTATCTGTATTCGATAGACCAGAAACTACTTGCCCCCTCTTGACCCCAAGCTAATTTTTTTATATGATAAAGTCACATATGTGTGCTTCAAAAAAAGTCAGTTATAGGCCCCTCACGAGAGCACAACTTTGATTTGTTTGCAGAAAACTTAGTGGAGGTGCCCCGAAGCTATTTTTTTCACCAGTGGCTAAACCACCAACAACGTAGAAAAAACTTCAGGTTTATGGGCCTATTTCTTAACTAGGTTTGATTTACAAGACGCTACGGAGTCATGTATGAAAAATATTAAAAATAAGATAAGTCGAATTTGCTCAAAATTAACAGAAAAATGGGCTCAATGTGGAAAAACTCAGGAGGGTTTTGAAACTAGGTTAATTGGTATGGAATGGCTAAACGGTTCTGCCAATAAGTATCAATAAATAGTAAGTGGTATCATTATTGTTTGTATCGTTTCATTTTATTTCCATTTTTATTAATAGCAATATGTTAACATACTAAGGTATTATACCTTCATACTTTTACATAACTAATATAAAAATGATAAATATCAAACCTAAAATATATATAAAAATACAATGATTACACTTAACTAAAATTTCCAGTATAACTAGACCTACACACACGAACAAAATGTTCATTGAAGAGGGTCAGCGTAAATTGATTTATGGTTTTATCATTGTGTTATTTTTAAAACACTTATTATAACAAAGTATGTGTATTTAAAGCGGTTAGTACCTACTACAAACCTTAAATAATATTGTCTAGTCTTTGATTTGATTGACCTTCTGGTTCACTGTGCAGCGGTAGTAAACGCTGCTTCCGAGCCATGGGTCGCGGGTTCGATCCCCGCACAGTACAAATATTTGTGTGCATGAACATGTCTGTTTGTTTGTACCCAGACCACTGGGTGTTTTCTATATATTATAAGTATGTATTTACAAAAAGTAGTATATATAAGTGAGTTTATCGGTTGTCTAGTACCCCATACGACAACCCTGTCGTACATACAAGTACCCACTTAATAGTAGCTTAATTTGGGACTAGATGGCTCTGTGTGGTCCAGTGAGGCATGTCCTAAATATTTATTTATTGAATTCAAGTTACCACAGGAACGATGGGTACAGGCATAGCCAACACGCTTGCCAAATGCAGGTTGGCAATCTCAAACCCGAGCAATGTTTGAAAATACGAAATTTTCCGACCTGGGGTTCGAATCCAGGAGCCCACGGTATTGTCCCAGTACTATAACTACTAGACCAATGGGGCGTTACGCATGTAATATATATTTTTTAAAGTATTTAACAGGATCCGTACTTTTTCCAGGACAAGCTCAAGTGCCATTCCAGCCTATCTATATTCTATATTAGTACCAAATTTTGAGAGGCTTTCAGCTAGATTTGGCCAGGTTGGATAACAAACATCCATCAAACCGTGGTCTTTGCCCTGCAGTGAGGTGATCATATTCTGATACTTTACTACTACCTGCGTACAAATTCGCGGGTAACTAGTACTACATACAAGTCTAAAAGCATTTGTCGCCCACTCGACAGCCCTAGTATCCGCAGTAGTGGTACAACGGCATATGCGGTGACGAAATAAGACCCTCGCCAGATGGCCGGTGCGCCCGCGCAGACCGCCCTTAGGAAACATCAGAGCTTTGAGTTACGGCTGAACAGTAATCAGAGATGCTGGACGTATTGGGGTCACCGCCTGGCGTAGCGCATCAACAGATAGTTGTACCAGGATCTTTATTATTTGTCAACCGATGAAAAAAAAAGTTTCTTAATTATTGTTAATGGCCTTGCTATTGGCTTGGTACCGAACCCTGAGTTGAGAGGAAGCCTGTGATAGAGCGAGATTATACAAAAGCAGTCTATACACCTTAGCTTAGAAATGTTCGGGTTGAAGTCATTGGGGACGACAGACGCAAGTACGAGTAAGGCGTTCCAATCCTTAGCAGTGCGAATCACGAAAGAGGAAATAAAGCGTTTTGTCGCAAAATATTCACCAAGGGAGATAATAACCCACAGTTCTCGAAGTTCTCAACTAGAAGCGTATTATAGACATGCATCTTTTCACGTGTCGTCTACGACATCGGTTAAAGACGACATAATACATAAATCGGTATAATAGAAAAATAATAAGTACACATATTTTGAAACAAAATACTAATATATATATTTTTTTAATGTGGACAACATCACTTTACATTGTTTGATCCCAATTTGAATAACTATTTAAAGCACTCGTATTTTGGAAACCAGAAAAAACGAAGGTACCACAAACACCCAGACCCGAGAAAATGAAGAAAAACACTTTTTTTTCTACATTGACCCGTCCGGGAATCGAACCCGGGACCTCGGAGCAGGCGGCACCTTGAATACCGGTGTGTACGCCACTCCGCCACGGAGGTCGACATAAATCTATAAGTACTTTGACTATGAGTATGACTCGAACAGAGGCATCAAAAGGTTTTCTGGCGTTTATTAGGCACTGAGTTGTGTTTATATGATAAGATTATCCAAGTTACCATCAAAATACAAATTTGTAACGTTACACCCAGTTGAGTAAATAAGTGACACAAAAAAAAACTATAAGTAAAGATATCAGTATATAAACTTGAAAAATATTGTCTCAGGCGGGACTCGAACCCGCATCTCCTCGCATGCCGGGCGGGCGGCATGAGGAGATTTTTCAAGTTTATATACTGATATTATAAGTGCAATTAAGTTGCTAAAATATCAAATCTATACTTAATATTATAAAGCTGAAGAGTTTGTTTGTTTGTTTGTTTGTTTGAACGCGCTAATCTCTGGAAGTACTGGTTCGAATTGAAAAATTGTTTTTGTGTTGGATAGTCGATGTATCGAGGAAGGCTTTAGGCTATATAACACCACGCTGCGATCAATAGGAGCGAAGCATCGGTGAAAAATGTTGTAAAAATGATCGCGATCATAAAAACAGAAATTGACGCGTACGAAGTCGCGGGGAACAGCTATAACTCATAAAAAGTTACTATTTACTATACTGTAGTAACCAAATAGCCAGAATACCGGTTTTTTTCAAACTGCATGCTTAGCAAGTATATTAAGCAAATATTACCATCCTTTTGCATGAGACTTCTCTTCCAAGTAAGGACGTATTAACTTCTGATATATCTAGTAAAGTATATATAAGTAAAGATTTATAAACGAAATGATATAAGTTTTTACCACGTGATCCAGTAGAAAGCACTGCAAATTTCGTACCTATAACAAAAAGACAAAAAAAACATTAACAAAAACCAATCGACCTTAGTTTGCCTTCACTACACACAATGTCACACACAGACATCCTTAATGTACAGACGTCAGCACAACAAGCTTAAGACTGGGATATCTTATGTAGTTGAAATAGGTGCGATTTTGCAAGAAAATCTATAGGCTGACGTGCTGGCCTCTATATTTATTGTAAAACTTTTTTATCGACAGTCCTGAGATCGAATCGTAGGCTGCCAGCGAGTAAGATCTGCGTAACCCATCATTTGCTCAAAAAAGTTAGCAAAAAAAAACACACATGGCTTTGACCTTTCGAATTCCTAATTCAAAACAGTAGAAAACAGATCGTGACAATTGGGATTTAAAGTTCGAATCGGCGGTAGACGTTTGGTAATTTACGCCTTTTCGGGTGTAGCGGTAAATAAAGGTATAGTTAGGTTTAAAAAGATGTGTCAATCTTTCATTATTCAGACATTAAAGCGTTCTAATAAATAATGCAAATGCCTCTTCTGTTCCTCGGCAATAAATCGAATATAATCAGTTCTTTTTAAGAATGTAAAAAAATATCATAGTTTAAATATAAACTATGTGGTTTTTTGATGCTTTAATTAATTTATGTTAGCACTTATTCTTTTTAACCAATAAATAATATGAGGTAAAATACTTAATCTATTTTAGTGCGATAGTTGACAATAGTTGTTACTTATCTGAACTATAATATCTACTGAACGCCCCGTTGCGCGTTGGTCTAGCTAGTGGTTTAAATGCCGGGCCAAGATCTCGGGGTCCCAGGTTCGAATCCCGGGTCAGGCAACAAAAAAAAATTCGAATTTTCGATCATTGCTCGGGTTTGTGATCACCAACCTGCATTTGGCAAGCGTGGTGATTATACCAGTAACACCCATCACTGCTGTGGTAACTTGAATTCAATGATGGAGGCCTTTTCCCTGCATGGGATGATTATAGGCTGTTACTTTAGTTGTTACTTAAGCTAAATAATGTTTCGTCTTAGCTTTAAATTTACCTCAATAAGTAAACTTAAATAACATGTACTATTTCCAAAACCTGATGAATAAAACAATTAAGTCGATCAAATAATATTACCGGTTCAGTGTCAAAAAAATCTCATGCCAATGAAATTGGGTCGAGAAGCGAGCTTATATCGGAGGCGAAGTGTACAAAAAAAGAAGGATACATTTTGGTGTGGTAGTCAGACGACCTTGGGCTTAACTGTAGGCCACATGCCGGCTGTTGCCCCGTGGTATGCGAGCCGGTTTTGTTTTTGTGTGTTTTGATCGATGGAGTTAGGGGCCTTCGATTTGGTTGAGGTCGGAGTGAAATTTAGCAAAAGGTGTAGGGAGTTCATTATTATCGCTAGCCTGTAAGTATACTGCTAGACATAAGTCACTGCAAAAGTAGGATGTAGCCATTATCGCCACGCTAGAGAAGACGCAGTGAGCGTCGTTTTATTGAGATAATGATGGTGATGAATTCATTTAACGCACTATATTATGATACTAGCTGTTGCCCGCGACTCCGTCCGCGTCAATTTCTGTTATTATGATCGCGATTTTTGCAACATTTTTCACTGATGCTTCGCTCCTATTGGTAGCAGCGTGATGTTATATAGCCTAAAGCCTTCCTCGATAAACGGACTATCCAACACAAAAATATTTTTTCAATTCGAACCAGTACTTCCTGAGATTAGCGCGTTCAAACAAACAAACTCTTCAGCTTTATAATATTAGTATAGATTTTAGCTTAATTGCAATTATAATATCAATGTTTCAACTTGAAATAATTATGTCCCAATATGTCCATGCATACCGGGCGCGACGCTATACCAATTTAGTCACCGAGACACAACGTCACAGCGTCAATTTTTCAAATCGTTGTCATTTTACGCAGTTGAAAAGAAAAGGGAATTAAATTGGCTCTTCATTGAAGTCTAGTTAACGCGTCGTCGCTAATTAATAAGTAAGTTAACCAATAGCGAGTAGATGCCAAACAATTAATAAGCGATGACATATGTACTCAAGCTTTTTATTAGCATTATAACAATACACGTGTCGTCGGTTCAATCTTTTCAAAAGTTTGTTTATTCCGACACATCGAGTTTACGTCAACCCGCGGTCACTTTCTTCCGTCAGCGGACCCCATAACTCTTTCCGTGACATTCGACACACTTACAAAGGTTCTGGGCGAGCGACGCATCTATGCAATTATTACTTTTACTTTCCATCGATTTAGTGGATTTATTAACATAAACAGAAAGTTTCGAGCGTGCAGTGAAATTTTGGACACGATAAGTATCTGGATACACTGTCAGTATGAGACAAAACGTGAAAATAAACATCACGGGTTCGATCCCGGCACAATACAAATGTTTGTGTATAATAAAAAGGTTGTCTTGTATTCACAGTATAAGCTTAGTAATAGGTAGCTCATTTTGAGCTAGATTACTTTGTGTTGCCCAGTGTGGCATGTTTTCATATTCATAAAGTTCCTTAGTTCCTTAAGTCCATCCTGTTTTCTGTCCATCCGTGGATAAAATCTGTCATCCTAGATACTACTAGAATTATTATGCCGAAAAAGTCGTAAAATAAAATTGTAAAAGAAAAGAGTTGAATATGGCCTCGGGAGTTAGATTTGATGGAATAAACAGCAAACTGTATTTTATAGGGTTTGAATATAATTAGGGACAAGTACCACCTTCAATATCAAACAGTGACCACGCACTAATATTTTGAATGTGGCTACAAGCAAATTATAAATTACTTTTATTTTCCCACAGACATGTTATCTATAGAGAATAATCTTATACCTAATAGAAACAATATTTCATAGGTGTGGCACACACTGCATGTATTATAGCTTCTGTCATAGCTTGATAATGCGTTTTTTTCTAACTTAGCTAGATTTATTCAGAATAGTAATAATATAGAGGTCATTTTGCTGTGAAGAAGATAGTTATTCAAACAGTGGAATTCAAAATGTTTACGGAAGGTCATAGTTGACAAGACGTTAATGACAACTTTTGTTATCGCAAAGAATGTGGCATTGGATATAAATAAATATTTTCACAATAACTCATTATTGTTTGGCTGTTGATGAATTAACTAACATTTTAAAGGTATTCGACATTGAGTAAAAACATTACGACTATTTGGATCAGCGGTAGTAAGCGCTGCTGCTGAGCCATGGGTCGCGGGTTCGATCCCTGCACAGTACAAATATTTGTGTGCATGAACATATTGTCTGTTTGTACTGGTCTGGGTGTTTTCTATGTATTATAAGTATGTATTTACAAAAAAAAGTATATATGTAAGTATATCGGTTGTCTAGTACCCCATACGACAGGGTACTTAATAGTAGCTTAATTTGGGACTAGATGGCTCTGTGTGGCCCAGTGAGGCATGTCCTAAATATTTATTTTATTTATTAGTTTTAACCCCGTCATAAGACATCCAGTGACTGTTGGGTACCTTGATATTTCAAAAATTTCTTGGACCTATTTTCAACCGTCGAAACAAGCAAGAAGAGTTGCCAGTAGTAAATAGAACAGATCCACGCATTAGGTATTTTACAGTACTAGGCGGTACCTATTCTAATTTTCTAAACACCTTAATTATCCATCTAGTATTTTTGTAAATTACACGATTTTCGACTCTAAAGCTTTACATTAGAGCTTTTATTCGCATGCACACGTAGTCGCGTATCATACACACCTAGTATTTATATCTATTGTGTTTTTCGACTTTAATTTCGATTTTCGACTTTAACACCACCAAATAAGATTCCAGAGATAAGTGCAAGACTAGATCCTAGTTATAGGTGCTTGTGGCATTGCGTAAAATTGTAAGTAAAAGCTAAGTATGTCCAACAATTAGTTTATCAGCTAAATTAATTGTTTTGACTTGTTGTAGATAGCCAGTTGGGACCGTGACGAAAGCATTATTAAAAGTATTTATTTTATAATATTCTAATAGTATCGTATAGTATTGAGTATCAAATGATTGATTAAAATTTCTAACCGCCATAATGTAATGCGCAGTTTTCTTAAACATTTTCCATTTCATACAGAAACCATTAAAATATTTAATTCACGGTCACATTTACAATACCGACTTCAGGTAATTCGATACGCAGTTTCTGGTCTTCGTACGTAAACAATGAAGGTATATACAATTACATACCTTTAGAAAAAATGAAATATGTACGCCAAAAGAAACATTGACACATGTTTTTAAAAACGTTAGCTTCCTTAAGGCGTCATGTCTCTACGTAACATTTGTTTTTGTACGAAGTATTTTTGTCTGTCTACTTTGTCCAAAAATAAGAATGTTTTGGAAAGTAGCAACTGTAGGTAGCAAGATGTTTTAATAAAAGAACAAACACTTCATCTTTTGCAAAGTTGTAGGTACATAGTTAGTAGTACGGAGCTGAATTCTACATCAATTGGAATGACACCAAATGGCATTAATGGTATTGAAATTATAACATTTGAGTATGTAGGTATATAAGATTTGTAATCTAGAGTGTGTACCACTAGGCCAAGACGTTCCGTGAAGATAGATAATTATAGAATGTCTGTTGAATAAAAATTAGAATATTTAGTTCCATTCAATACTTCTGACTTTATCTCTGAATCAACATACATTGACTTCGGCACCAATTTCGTTATGATTTATCTACTAACAGATCCTGACCAAAACAAGAGCCCAAGCTACCGTTCACTAAATTATAACCCAAAATGATTAATGCAATTAAAACTATTAGAGCATGAATACATAATTGATACTTGTACGCTCCAGATGTATAATTTTGATCCGAGATAAGCCATTGGTGTTGGCTATGTTATGACTTATGTGAATGTACCAATGTTAGATGAGGTATTAAGAAATGCTGTGGCCAGTATGACAAATATGTGGGGCTCAAGGTTGATTGGGTTATAAGCTGTGTTTCTATGGTTGTTGCCAGTTTATAAAGAAAGCTGAACATGAAGGTAAACTATCATTAATAAGATTATGTCGAGAATTGCCAAAGAAACGATCATTTACACTAAATTGTCTTCAATGATCAAATAAAGTATTACTCGAAAATAATTTTTCAGAAAAAATATGTCATCTTTATAACGCCCTTTCCATGTTTCCATTTAGCTTGCTTTTGCAAGATCGAGTTTGTAGATAAGTGATATTTGTAGCATTGATATTTGTAACTATCGAACTATCAATTTGATCTGACTTTTACAGTCGTTGAGTAATACTTTGCGTGTTAATAGAACGGTTGTGATTGTAATAAAAAACCTTAAGGTTAACTAATTTAAACTTTTAATTTACAAGAGAAGATAATTCAAAGAATGACAGTCAATCCTAGCTATGTGGATGCTAAGACAAATTATGACTTAGTAAACGCTGAAACTACTAGTTCACGAAAGTTTTTAAGAGCCCGGTGAAAATATGCAAACAAAATCCTGAATTACAAGCTGAGTTTGTATTATTTAATTTGATTAACTTCGATATCTTTTTTGGTAAATTTGAAAAAGAACTGGGAAATGTCGCCATTTCAGATAAAGGTTATGATAGAAAATATCAAGACCCCGGAACAGACTACATAATCGTTACGAAACCAGTAGTTGGTCCTTAACGTGGTAAAAGTGTAAAGTGGGTAAGAAAATGAATTGAAAAAACTCTAGACACATTGGTAACGCAATGCCATTAGCAAACCAAGCCCAGCGCTATGGTGGTAAGGGTCTAATAAACAACTTAGACAATACGCTTTAACGAAGCAAAACAACGGTCCCAACAAAATCAGCCTGCCCAATAGAATATATAAATCTACGAGGCACTGCAGAATGCATTATCAAATTACCTAGCCTAAAAAAATACTTAGACTGTAGTTATGACAGCAAAAAGTACGAGTAATATAATGGCAGGTCAACCTATCCAAAAAGTTAAAGGTCATTGAACAGATTTTTAACTTTAAGTCCAACAAGTAGAGATCAATATCCATTGAGTTTTATGGTAGGTTGACGTGCTGTTGTCTGTATTTGGCCTCTTGGTCTAGTGGTTTAAGTATGGGGCCATGATCTTACAGTCCTGGGTCCAATTTCAGGGACAAGGGCTTACAATTATTATGCCTGTACTCATCATTGCTATGGTAACTTGATGGAGGCCTTTACTTAAAATTAAGTATTTGTAACGAAGTTACTTTTTCAATATTTTTCTTTGGCCCATTAAAATGTAAAATTAGTATGAAATGAGAATAATTGAATTGACTTCAAAGATACTGTTTTCTTGAGTTTACGCGAACACTATACATTGAAATGAAAGATAGTTTACGGATTTAGAAAATTAAATCTAGACGTAAATTCATTGGTTTCTAGTTGCGCGAAAGCTCCTCGTATGTATGGGTTGCCGAAAATACACAAACCGAATGCTCCACTACGACCAATTGTTAGCCAGATTGACTCACC
The DNA here is from genome assembly GCA_949315895.1 of Anania crocealis. Taxonomy (NCBI): domain Eukaryota; kingdom Metazoa; phylum Arthropoda; class Insecta; order Lepidoptera; family Crambidae; genus Anania; species Anania crocealis. The sequence continues at coordinate 3,533,239 of OX438869.1, read as the reverse complement.
AACTTATCTTCTGGCTAAACACGTAGCTAAAGTCCTATCCTCCTTACGCGGACAAACAACAGCTTATGTGAAGGATTCCTACCAGTTTGTTAGTGAGATTAATAACCTTAATCTATCTAACAATGAAACCATGGTTAGTTTTGATGTCCAGTCTTTGTTTACATCGCTACCAGTACAAGACTGCATTCAGATCATGACAAAGAAGTTAACTGAAAATGACATGCCTTTAGAATATGCAGAACTACTTGAACATTGTCTTACAAGTAATTATTTATTGTGGAATGATTGTTTCTACCAACAACTGGATGGCGTAGCAATGGGTTCTCCTGTTCCCCCGTGATAGCTGACATCTTCATGGAGGATTTCGAGGACAGGGCCCTGCGCACAGCCCCAGTGATACCTAGATTTTACAAGAGGTATGTCGACGATACTTTCACAATATTACCATCTAATAAAGTTTCTGCATTTTTAGAACATCTCAACTCTGTTCATCCTAAGATTCAATTCACAATGGAGTTGGAGGCCAATAATAGGTTAGCTTTTTTTGGATGTGTTGATTATCAGGAATCCAGATCATAGTTTGAGCACCACAGTGTATCGAAAAGCAACTCATACTGATAGATACCTAAACGGTGACTCTCACCATCCCCCTTCACAGTTAGCTACTGTTGGAAAAACTTTGTTTCAGAGAGCCCAGCGGATCTGTGATGACCACCACCGGCATGCTGAACTCCAGCATGTCAAGCGAGCACTTAAATTCAATAAACTCCAAGTACCGCGACTCCGCTTCACGGACCGTCAAAAACCATCCACAGTTGAGCGTCTACCAGCGGTACTCCCATACATGAAGGGTGTCACAGACAAAATTGGGAACATCTTGAAGCGCGCTTCTATCAAGACCTACTTCAAGCCGCCGAAGAAGATCAACCAATTTTTACGACCAGTCAAGTGTAACATTCCCCTTCAAGTACCAGGCGTATACAAACTCGACTGTGAATGTGGGCTCTCTTACATAGGTCAAACTAAACGCAGTATAGGTACTCGGGTAAAAGAACACATAGCCGATATGAAAAACATGCGTATAACGAAATCTGCAGTATGTAGTCATGCGTTTGATAAGCCCAACCATTTCATTAGATTTGATAAACCTAAAGTTCTTGCTAAGGAAAACCGATATGTACCTAGAATGATACGCGAAGCAATAGAAATTAAAAAACATCCTAATTTCAATAGAGAAGATGGTTGGAATTTACCAGCTGCTTGGAACCCTGTCTTATCATCATTGAAGTCCACATACCATGGCAACACTGCGAAGACTCCGGACACAGTTAGCTCATTTTGTGTGAAAAGGAACATAACTGACGATAAAAATTAGAGGCGGTAGTTAAAAAATTTTTTCAAATTACCATCTTAAAGACAAATAACACCTTAGTCTACCCGTGACCATGAACGCTGTAAAGGGTTCGAAACGTCGGGTTAAATCAAAAATAAACGCGTTCTAAATCCGTAAACTATCTTTCATTTCAATGACTTCAAAGAGTCATGTACATAAAGATGATACAGAACGTACCATTGACATTTTATTATTGAAACATTGTTCTTCACATAGTTCTTCTAAAAAGAAAAGTCTAGATAATGTTGCATGTGGTATGCTGTCTGTAGTTTTTGAGCTATAGCAAAGCTGTGTCCAGGTAATGTCTTAAACATGCCACATTAGGCTTATTATAGGTCTGTTGAAATTTATTCAAAGCCAGGGAAATAAAAGATATTATTATCAAATATACATTACAGTGATTGGTGTAATATATCTGAGTTTGTTAGGTATGGTCATAGAAGCTTTGACAGCAAACGTTGTGAATGTTGAGTATATATATATAGCAATTTAATGGTAGATAGATATTCAAGTTAAAAAATATGCTGCATAAGACACTGATACTTGAAAATAGATTATAGTTAGCGAAAAAAACACGAAAATGTTAAACAAAACTATGTTAAAGGCCAATAATGATCATAAAGAAAGTTCAAATAGCCCTAATAACAGCTTCGATACTTTTATGACAACCAAAGCACTGGTAATAGATGATAGAAAGTTTTAGGACCTTCAGAACTTACCTTGATCAAGCAATCAAAAAAACTTTCGCTCGACTTTGCATATTTCATACAAAGAACGTCACGAAACACATCACAATGTTGAATATGACATCATTTCACCATTGCCTAGTGTAGTAAAAACTTTATCTGTACTGGTTCACGACTTGGATAAACATCTGTAAGGGTTTGCGCCGTGGAACCTGGGCTTCGGGCATTTTGCCATTTGAGTCGGTTACGTCATCTGGTGTGATACACAAACGTAGCCTGAATACTAATGGCTGCTTAAAAATCACAAACTTCTCCTTTGTTGAATATTTCATGGTATATTTCGTAAACGTGATAAATGGAATGTTATGCAAACGAGTTATGGGTTCAATTGATGTGAATTAATTGATGGTGTAATAAATATTATGGGAAACGAGGCAAACTGATTAAGTAAGGACTTAAGATCAAACAGTTACGAAGGTAACTATTATGTTTAAAAGGAATATTACCTACAAAACAGAGAAAAAAACGACCACACATATCTTTAAAACATTAAGGAAGTTTGAAAATTTGCATAGCCTAGTAGCAGAAAATTCAGTCTATGCAAACGCAATGTAATGTGTAACATGCTTATCAAATTTAAATCAAAAGTAAAATATAAAATATCCAACATTCGTCAAGATTCTAGAGTTTAAAAACAACAGTGGTATCATTTCAAATTACCGTTCAGCAAAATGGCGTCGGTATAATCGATTTACAAACCCGCTATTTGAAATTGAATACGAAAGAACGAAAGGCATGACGAAATATAAATCATAATATGACCGAATGATATGACGGAATTCATTAATTTGTACAAATACTATCTGTATTGTGGGAAGTGTACTATTTCCCGTTTGTTTGATTTCATCTGAACTTCCCAATTTTATATATTTACTGCTCTTTTGCTCTAAACATTTACATAAATATCTATCCATAATATATCGTCGGCAATAGTAGGTACAGCTAGTTAGAGGTTTAACAATATTTTATCATTTTTTTCTTTAGTAACTTACAACTAGCTTATTACTTTTATATGTACTACAAACAAGTTCTCGTTTAATGAAATGAATAATTGTTGCAGCTTTTCGGTACATACAAATTTTACTAAGGAGCGTAAGACCCTAATTGGCTAGAATAGAATTATTAGCCTAATATCAGAAGTAAAGTACATATTTTCGAAAATGTGACAAAATCGTCTGCCTCGATTAATATTCAACTTTATTTATAAGATCATCATTTAACAAAAATTCGATTATGCAAATTCATCGTTTTTGGGTTACAAGATGTGCGTTATACTACAAAAAGAATGCGCGAAAGTGTACTGCAACAAAAAACGTATAATGACCCAGTAGTCTGCGAGTGGAATGTTTATCTAGCAAAACATAACATAATTAGACCAACAGACGAGCTTTTGAACATAATACGAGCTCAGTGATCATAGTTTCACCTAATAACTATAGGATTAGTGTAAGTGGCACGCGTGCATTGTATGCTTTGTCATTACCCAATAACGGACCACCATTTTTTGCGGGATTCAAATAATCTAACCTGCACTGCTGTACAGTCAAATGTAAAAGATCGTTTGATATAGCTAGACTCAGCCACTTTGACCATAATGCAGATACATTTTAATCTAATCCCTATAAACCAGCAATTCTCGTATAGACACATACGAGTAGTAATCTGAATTACCTACGTAATTTTCATGAAATTTAGAATGCCGGGGATTTTGCAGGCGATAAATCGATCTAGCTAGGTTTCAATGTCGTTTTATCCGTGTTTTAAATTATTATAAAACAAGCATTAATTTTGTAGAATTCAGGAAGCTAATGTGTGGTAGATGTATGAGTTGATTCCTTTCAACACTGCCTACAATAATTGTTCTGGTGCAGGTTCAAAGTTATATTACGATTTACGAAGAGATAATCGAGTAAATTCCGATTTACTCAGTTTCTCAAAAAAACACAATGCAAAAATAATAATATCATGATAATATAATGATGTTGTTTTGTTTGTGTTGCCCATCTTATGGAATAAGATGATAAAAAATATATAAATCAATTGTCATGATACCGTCCGCTGATTTTAATCGTAATAAGATAAATACAGAATTGTTAATTTACTTTTACAACTGACTGTATCATGAATATCATGATGTGGCTGTCAGGCGTACCAAATTAAGTCAATTTATCTACAGCTTTATACAAATCAGAACATAATGAATTAACAATCTTATACCCATTGATATAAGGCACTTGTAAATACGGTTTCATAATTTATCTTACAGAAGGGTTCAGAAAATGTTTAATTTATTTCAAATCGGTCCTACTTGTCAGTTTTGAGTGGTTTTAGTAATTGGAATCATGCTACTGAAAGACTCGGCTCAATAAGCCAAGTAGCTAATAACCTAAATAACCACCGATCAGTGGAACTTTTCATCGATAGTCAATCATTGAGCAACAGTAGTAATTTTTTGATAGTCGATGTATTGAATAAAATCTAATTTAGTCAGTCCTTTGTAGAATGCGTCACTTATTGTCCAGCATAATTCAAATCTTAACCTGACAAGGCCAAGATGTACTAAAATGTATGATGCCGTGACCGCAAGTCTTCCGTTGTAAAAACTGCAATTTCATTATAAGAAAATTGGTTTGTTTGTATTTAAATCGATAATCATTTAATTGCAAACGCTATCGGAATTGATCAATGAAACTCCATTAACAGTAATAATGTCATCAACATAAATATAGGATTGTTTATTACAGATCTTCTTCATATAATTTCCATACATATTTTGATCTCCAAAATATTTTTAAAATTACGACGTCCATAACTTTTCCACAGATATGAACTTGTAACTGGTATCGGACCTTTCCGTTAGCGTTCGACTCTTGACGTTAATTACGCTAGATTGACCATAGTGAATGTTAATTTTTGTTGCGAATGGCCCCGAGGTCGTTGCCCGGCCGCCATGATGACCATAGACAGTGGATATAGTGTTGCCAGTTAACAGAGCGTGACCATAAACTACAAAAGCTTTGTACTTGATGTCGCTCTGTGACGCATCACTTGTTTTACCTGTGTTTCAGTACGTTTCATGATGATGTTTTGGACGTTGATATCATATGAGCTGATTCAAAGGCTTTCATTACAGCCAGAGGCGGCTCGTCCTAAGGAGCACTGGTGCAGTGCATTCCCACAAAAATTAATAAATAATAAATATGTATTTTTTAATCTGCTATTATTTATATATTTTTAACCCTATACATTCACACAAACAATAGCAGTTAACTATAAACAATTTTAACTACGCACAAAGTTGACATGTTTTTTAGCATAACATTTGGTGTCAGTTTTTGTTACCGAGTGGAGCGCCAGCGATTGCGCTCCTATGAAACAAAGTTCAGTACAATGCCTAGTACTGAATTCAATAAGTGCGAAAGAGAAACATCGACATCGGACTGGAACGTGAAACAAAAGATTTTGTATGAGAAATTAGGCTAATCTGGAGCGCCGCTCTTAGCGACGTTGCCAGATCGCGCCGAGAGGTGACAATATTTTATGCGTGCGGCTAAATAAGCGTTGTTGTCGATCTAATGTAAACAAACGTCAAATCTTTTATCCAGTCACCGGGACCTTTTCGCGCCAATACGGCAGTTTTGTGTTATTTCGCTAAACAATAGTTTCTGTGCATTATTGCTGTGCTAGTGCTGTGATAGTGCTAAACGTGGAACAATACAATGTATCTTTTATTAAAAAATGTAAAAAAACTTTAGAAAAGCGCCCTGAACTAAAAGCAAAAGGGCCACCTCAGCAGCCTGAAATCGCTTTGATTCAAAAATTTACTTATAAAACTAAAACTTTAGGCGTGTGTTTAAACCCTAACAGTATTTAAAAACACCTTGGATGGATGTGTGGTTGCAAAGAAACCAATAAATTGTTTTGTTTCTCATATCTGGTGTTTGGAGCTGGCGCCGGCGCTTGTGGTGAGTTTGCATGGATTGAAACGGGTGTAGATGATTTAGCGTATATTTCAATAAAAGTGAAAAAACATTTGCAATCAATGTGTGTAAAGTTTAACTGGCATTTATTAGGCAGATATTCATAAAGCGCGCGATTCTACCTATCGAAATTACTAGAGTTCAAAGACACGTTGACGACGATCGATTTTTATTTTTGTGAACTCCCAGAAAATAAAGTCACGAGCCGCCTCTGATTACAGCCCTCAGGAAAGTGAATGACTGGCGACACTGACAACCAAATGGAAGACTATAATAATATTATTTTGAAAGTCACCATAAAAATTATACATATTAAACATTGTCAATCAAGCAGTCTAAAAGCTGCACACCTCTTATTTGATGGCTAGTGCGATCAACGGAAAATGCAATGGCGGAACACTCCATTAAAGTGGTTATTTCATTTGTTTACCCATACCTTACTTAGTATTATAATGCAGGCATAGAAACCTAGATGGATATTCGCAAAAAAAAAAACTACTGGTATAATATTCAGTTCAATACTGAACCTAATAATATAAGAGTAGGTTTTTTTTTACCAACCAGCACTAGGCAGGCACGACAGAACTGAATGTTATAAGAGTTGTTTTTTTATCCACTTGCACTAACTGGGCCAGCTTGCTGGAACTAATGCCTCAACCCTTTCCTTAGACAGAGAGAGATCCCTGCTTAACAATAGTCGAAGATGGGATGTTACTTTACTGTTTTAAGGTAATTTTGGCAGTACGAAGTCAGTCGGAGTAGCTAATTGGAAAAATATATGTATAATCATGTAATAACCTTTCGATTTCCAATAAAAACTGCTAATTTTAATTTTACATTGTGATATAACCTAAGCACCAAAAGACGTTCTTATACACTTTACCTTGGCATACAAATTAATGGAATATTTGCAAGAATTTCGCAATTTCTCCAAGAGTCATGTCACATACAAACTGCGTTGTTACAATTGATTTGCTATCGATCGGCAAGGTTGGAGCTTGACATTTCACCTAAGATAACTTTGATAATGTCAAAGCCATTTCTCGCAAACTAATGCAGATTTGATAAGGACGTAGAACAGTCAACCTTGTTAGAGATTATTAGCGAAAGTCGTCGTGTGGTTGATAGCTTGTTTATATTGAAATCAAGTAAAAAACATATACCTACTGATAGTCGTAAGAACGATATTAACACAGACATCCTTCTCTAAAGATAATAATGATTTTTCAACCGACGAATATTAAAGAGAAGATTCCTTATTCGATGCGACTTCGAAAGCGTAGGATTTAGAACTTTCACTAATCCCATGGGGACCATAGATTTTTCCAGAAGCAGCCTTTCATTCAGGTTCAATAAGCCGTTTTGGTGTGATTGATCAACAAACTTTCACATCTATACTAATATTGTAAAGCTAAAGAGTTTGTTTGTTTGTTTGAACGCGCTAATCTCAGGAAGTACTGGTTCAAATTGAAAAAATATTTTTGGGTTGGATAGTTCATTTATCGAGGAAGGCTATAACATCACGCTGCGACTAATAGGAGCGAAGCTTCAGTGAAAAATGTCACGTTCATAATAACAGAAATTGATGCGGACGAAGTCGCGGGCAACAGCTACTTTATAATATTTGTTATAAGTAAGATTTTTATGCTTGACTAAGTATAACTTTTTACCAGGTTGACAGAATTTGATGATTTTTTGTTCAATAGGGTATAGGTATAGCTTGAAGTCGGTTCCATTTAAGTTAGAAAAATAAAACTGCCCTGATTTATAGGCAAATAGGGTAAATAAATAAATAAATAAATGTGGACAACATCACATACATTGTTCTGATCCCAATTTGAATAACTATTCAAAGCATTCGTATTTTGGAAACCAGAAACAACGAAGTTACCACAAATACCCAGACCCGAGAAAATGTAGAAAAACCCATTTTTTCTACACTGACCCGTCCGGGAATCGAACCCGGGACCTCGGAGCAGGCGACACCTTGAAAACCGGTGTGTACGCCACTCCGCCACGGAGGTCGTCAAAAGGGTAGCTTTAGGGTAACTTTACTTAAATGTCTCATGTGAAACTGCGTTTTCAGATGTCAAAACAACCTCAAATGAAAAACCTTTTTTAAATACCTACGTAATTTGGTTTTGCTTACATAATTAGAACCATTTCCGAGAAACACAATAGAGGGATAAAGAAAATTGATAAATCGATCTTTTTAATAGATTCTATTGTTTACCATGACTTCATATTCGTCATTCCTACTCCCACGGAAAATGTACATTTATTCGGGTTACAAATAAACCTATCGTGCTTCGTGCGTGTAATCCATTTGCGGTTCAAATTTCATGTAAAAACCCTTTTTAGGGGGGTTCGTTCTGGTGTGATTGAGTATCAAACTTTTGCATATACTATAATATTAGTAAGATAAAATAAAATACGTACCTTATTTTCATTCGGGAACAATCAAAATCAATTTGCCATGATCGTTATTCTCGTGCTGTAAAAAACGTTTTGTTTTTTTTAATGAACCGTTATCAGTTTTACGGAATAAGACCATCTCAAACTGAAATTTACATACACGTTTGACTATGTGAAATCTATTAGTAAAAGGCGTGGGTTGGTCGTCTGTTTCCGCACTAATATTGATTTATCTGTCCTTCGGTTATAAATACGTTAATTTGTTCAAATTAATAAGCGCCGGTCATCATAAATGCCACAGTCGGCTATGATTCTCTTCCCTTTATCTTGGATTAGGGCGGATACACACAAACGAACCGGGATATTTTAACTTTGACACGATCCAACTTTAAATAAGATTTTTAAATGCTTAACTAGACAGTGGCCTATGTCCAGCAGTCAAGCGGGCGTTGTCTGGCTGTAATTATGATGGTAATGATGAAGCTAGACATCATTACACATACACATTTTGGGGTGGTGGGATCTACCTCTTAGTGGTCCACACCGGGCAACGGCATCTTTGGTTTTTTAACCAGTGATGACGGCTAACAGATCCCTCTGCGGTGGTAGGATTCGTAAGAGGCCGCCTGGATGCCACCACCCTCCTGCCGGAGTCCAGCGCCAAACAGTGCCTCTGTGTTCCGCTGGTGTGTGGGAGAACCAGTACCTCTGGGTAAGCTCGCTCCATCTTTGGCTTCTTCTTAGCCGTGTAGTTAAATAAGTAGTCAAGAGCAAGCACATTATTTATAAATTAAATAAAAAATGTATAAATAAACAGATAGATATTAATGTCAGAACTCAAAATAATATAATTCCCTGAACAAATTTTTTTTTGCTGCCTTTGTAATAATCATTTAAAAATCAGTTTTATTTCTGCAAATAGGCCCCAGGAGGCGCTTTTAGGTTTTGAACCCAATACCAACCCAATACCTCGCTTACCGGGTGACTGCTCTAACTAACCTATTGAGCTGGACATTGTTTTGTCAACGAATTTATTTAAGGCTTTTCACGCACCCCCAACATCCGAGAGAAATATTGTTTCAAATATTTTACAATTGTTTAGGATGAAACAGCTTTATAAATGTTTTGAAGCTGAAGCAAATAAAGTGGTTCAAATTGAAAATACAATATTTAAAAAAAAAAATCAAGGGACCACGCTTGGCAGGCGGGTTGGCGTTCGCAGTTTGGCCAATGGTAGAGACAAGATGCTCCTGCCCGTCTACTTCTAACAGTACTTCTAGTCTCTCGTCACCCATAACAAGAGAAACACATACAAGGTGTGCAGTGCAACACATACAAAGCTATGATTATTTGCCTGCACCACATTATCTAAGACAGTCTAGCAGTATATGCTGACATAAAGAAAAGAAAGAAAGAAAGAAAGAAACATTTATTTGTCGAGACCCAGAGTTCTAAGACCGATAAAGGTGTACAAAAATAGGTAGCAAAATAAAAACAATACGAATAAGATAAAAAAGATAAGATATAAGATAGGATAAGATACATGTTACCAGTGTAAAAACTTCCTTAGGCGTGTGGGTGAAATTTATTTCCTTACCTCTGTTTATTTGAGACACGAAGATGAACACCCACTACATATACGGTTTATGATGAAATATGGTCGTGGGTTCGCAGATTAACTATCGAGTTGATTGGATAGCTAGCGAAATCCTTTGTTGTGGTGTAGTATAGAAATATTATGACGGAATAAAGATAAGGATGTGCAAATTTACATATTATAATATATTTTGAACTATTTGCTCAGTATGTGTCGCTCACATCAATTTTTTATTTTTATTTATTAATAAATAAAAAAAAGTCCTTACAAAAATCCCTAACAAGTTGTACGTTTCGTTGTTTTGGTGATTCCTTGTTTGGCAACGACTCACAATGTGGTTGTCACGCTCTCTAACAATTAGGTAATTTTGTGGAAATAATTTTATTCTTTAATGTTTTGAAGACTGTCAACCCTGAATGAATTTGTTGTAATTGCTGCTATTTCTGCCTTTAATGAATTGAATACAGATTTTTTTATTATAACAAAGAATCTAGTTTTAATTTTTCACCCACTTAATTATTTTTTTTTAGACCAATTAGAGTATTTAAAAAAACTATTAATTATACTACATGTAAATGTGGCTCCCGCATACTCGCACGAGTTAACATCAACTCAATAAATTAATGTTAAGTGCCCGCAATTGCAAGTGTTCTGATTACATTAAAGATACTTCCTTGATTTGTGAACAAAACCGGCATAATGTGTTTACATCAATTTATCTATACTAATATTATAAAGCTGAAGAGTTTGCTTGTTTGTCTGTTTGTTTGTTTGAACGCGCTAATCTCTGGAAGTAGTGGTTCGAATTGAAAAAATATTTTTGTGTTGGATAGTCCATGCCGAGGAAGGCTTTAGGCTATATAACATCACGCTGCAACCAATAGGAGCGAGGCATCAGTGAAAAATGTTGCAAAAATAATCGCGATCATAAAAACAGAAATTGACGCGTACGAAGTCGCGGGGAACAGCTAGTATTACATATAATTATGTAATTGAACTATACCTCTTTAACACCTGCTTAAAGGCCTTCGGCTATCAATGACTGCATTTGGTCCTTTTGTAAACGAATGCAAAATCTTCATTAGTAGGATCGTACGGTCAGTCAAGTAAGTGTTGTACCAGTATTGACAAAATGTCATGTTTAAGTAAAATAGCTATAAGATTCATGGACTTATTTTACCCTTTTAAGTGAAAAACCGGCCAAGTGCGAGTCGGACTCGCGCACGAAGGGTTCCGTACCAAAAAGGCCAAAAAAACGAGTGTTGTATGGAAGCCCCCCTTAAATATTTATTTTATTTTGTTTTTAGTATTTGTTGTTATTGCGGCAACAGAAATACATCATTTGTGAAAATTTCAACAGTCTAGCTATCGCGGCTCTTGAGATACAGCCCAGACAGAGCGACGGAGAGACGGACAGACGGACAGACAGCGAAGTCTTAGTAATAGGATTCCGTGTTTACCCTTTGGGTACGGAACCCTAAAAATGATGATGCACAGTTATGACGTATTAGTGTTAACAGCTGTCAGACTTTTTTAGATGGATAAATCAACCCTGTTGTTTTATGAAGCACAAATTATTTTCAACCTTAGGGTGATAGACCAATAATATCTTGGCTGACCGTACCAATTATCGGAATGCTGCTTCGGCAGTGTAGGTAAGCGCTGACGCGCGTCTGGAGGAAGGCTTTCTTAAACCTATACCAGAGTCGCAATGCAAGTCCCATGCACTGTCCCAAATATATTTTTCGGAAAAGCGATGGATCCAGCATCAGCACGGTGAATCCATGAATCCATGGTCCATTCTATCTGCGTTGCAAATTTCATCGAAACCAGTTTATTGGTTTAGGCGTAAAATTTCATAATTTATAAAAAGTTTGTGCACTCTTCCAGATCTTTTCATTATATCTTCAATACTACTATTCTCTAACCAACTTTTAGATGCCACCGCTGACCGTATAGAGCCTGATGGTGCATCAATTCCAGCTTCTTTAGGTAGATCAAGAGATTACAAATCATCACTCCATCTGGCCTGAGGGCGTCTTACACTACGTTTAATATCTCTCGCGATATACCTACATCCAATTTAGGTACGTTTATTTTATTTTTATTTTATTTTTCATTTTTTTGGAAACTTGCAGCTAAGAACTTAATTAAGACACAATGATTTTCTTTAAGTTTTCACATTAGCATTTTGAACAGTGGAATGAAAAGCGGACAAAATAATTTTTTGTATTCTTTTTTTTATTAAATACATCGTAAAAGAAAAAAAAAACATTCGTGACATGTAAGTTTGCCATAGTGTTTATTCCAAACATATTATAACTCACATGTTTCAATCAAGATAACTTGGGTCTGACAACTACATACCATTCCTAGAAGTTACATATCATAAATATTACTAAGATAAGAAAAATCTTAGTACTATTTACAAGATAATTTTATTCACTGGTTGTTAATCGCTAGTACCAAGGTGCTAATGTGTGGTTAATAGTTTCATTAATTGCCATTAATGAGACAGTTTGTATGGGAGTTAGGGCTTGAAGTCAAAGGGATTTTAAACTAAGTCCAGCATAAGCTGACCTCGGTTTCTAGACATTTTATACTAATAACTGATTAGTTTACACTGGGCATGTATGGCTTGATGTGGTGTGTTTGAACTAGCTATGTTTAATTAGTGAAGTTGCTTGTAACGGGGGGCTTGTAATGTTCTTCTTATATATTACATTTTACATACATTAAGGAAACTAGTAAGTAATCAATCAAGCGTATTTTAAATTGGGATGAATAATTACGTACAGGTTATTCTTCTTTCTTATCCTTTGACAATCCTTCTAGAATAATCTGTGTCAGTCGCTGCTGACTTCATCCCAAAACAATCGGTTTTTGTATGTATGATAGTAAATTTAAAATCCTACGCGTGCGAAGTCGCCGGCCTCAGCTAGTTTTAATATAAAAATATTTGTCATTTTAAATCGTGAGACAATAGAGATTACAAAGAATTATGATGATTCAGTGATTTCTTAGGGCATCAAAAATCAATTTGTGACATATGCCATTATGCATTGCGGACATAATACGAGTGTAATTTCAAGATTACAATGTTTATGATAAATCCCAGTAATAGTCCACACAAATTGCTGTTTCCTTTTAACTAATAACTATTATGTGTTGATAGCGATTCAGTGTTAACTCTGTTTCGTCAGAGTGACGTAACAATCGTGTCTTTATTCGAACACCCTCATTACGGCAAGTGACATAATGTGTGATTGGGTTGGTACAAGTGATAGTCGCTATACCTACTATTATTATATAGTTTATAATGATAGTATATGTATAAGCTTTTGGTCCGCGGCTTTACCCGCGTGAATTACACGATTATATCGCGGGCGAAAACCTATGCAAAATAGCTTATGTCTCAAGGTCTAATTTACCAAATTTCATCAAAAATGGGTCGAGTAGTTTAAACGTGAAAGTTTAACGAACAAATATACATCCACATTAATAATATTAGCAGGCATGTATCATCATTGGTTATTCAAAAAATGATATTTGTTTGGAATAATAAATTAATAACGACAAAAACAAATCCCATTGGGATTAGAAAGGAATAGATCCTCATTTTATTAATGTTATAAATAATTAAGTTTTTTGGATACGTATTCATTAGTTATTCAATCAATCCGAAACGACTTTTGACAAAACTGCGAATGGTTCTTAAATCGAGGGTAACTTAACAAAAATCGTTTGACTCAAATATAAGACATGTCTCTATTATTTTGTTTACATTAGCGACAGTAGCAGAGTTTAGCGACTGTTTGAGCGGTTATAAAAAGTTTACCCGTCTCTTTTACCTTTCTTATAAAGGAAGGAGCTTGACTGCAAACATTAATACATGACTGCTGTTTATGACTTGTACCACGCGCGATTTCATCGGCAATGCGAGCAAAACGTGTTAACAGTCTTTTGTGTATGAATTGCCCATGTTTGGTGCACTGAATGGGTACGTTAGGTACGCTCGGTGAAAAATTGCAAACTATACAAAACTGGATTAAGTGTCGTGTTGACTAACCTTTATAGCTGTAATCTGTTCGATGTTTATCACAATGCTAAATCGGCGTATATTTTGTTCGGTGTGAATATTTTTTTGGATGACGTAACTTTACATTGGTGTTTGTTGAATTTTAAATAACTTTTTGCAACAGTAACTTTTTTTCGGGAGGAGATAGTTTTTGTTGGGCGCACCGTTTAGCGTTCAAACAAAACTCTGTCAGTTTTTTTACTTGTGATTTCTAGATTACAGCAATGCAAAGTATGAATTAAGCAACCTGGTTTGAGTTAGTGCATGATAACAGTAAATTCTTGTGTAGCACCAATTAAAATTTGAAATTATGATAAAAAACTGTAAATAAACTTACAGTTTATTTTAAGTTTGACTTTTTTACTATACTAATCTTACCAATATTAAACTTGCAAAAGTTTGTTACTGGAATACGCGACATTGCATCCCATAAAATGTACGGTTATATTATATTTGTATGATAGTTTCAAAATTAAATATCCCCGCGAACGCGTCGCGAGGAAATTAGTTACTTTTCAATAATAGTTTCCACTAAACGTGTAATACGATGTATTCAATCTTGCATTATTCTAGTCTCAATAACCTGAGCTAATCACTAATCCGCATAAATCTTTAATATGTGGTGGTACATAAACAAAATTATGCAACCACATAATTACATTATGGCGTATGGCTCTATAATTTTATCTCAACCATTTATATAAGTTAACATTACGTCTGTATATTTACATTAGATGGTAATATTGATACCACAACGTTGCCTTAAGCCTGTAGACTCAATTGCAATATTTCGTGTGGGAGGTCCCTAGAGACACTTTTATGGTCACTGTTATTTACAAATGATATTTGTATAAAAGCATTCACCGGTTTTGATATTTCAATTGGTTATATATAATATTGTTACGAACGTGGGGTTCGGGATTTGGATAAAATACCGTTGACTTATTAGAAGAATTTATTAGGCGATGAACAGGTCGCAGATACTATCAGAAAAGCCAAATCACAAGAATCGTAGTCCGGTGGGTCGCTGAGGTCGTTGGTTCCAAAACACTATTAGCCAATCCGTAGAGTAGTCCTTAGATCCGTTGGTATCGCTAAAGTCGTCGTTACTTCGCACTAGATCACTTTTCGCAGGTATCGCACCGAAAGCTCAGAATGAACTGACTGCGGCGTCTTAACTCCTGTTATTTATATATCTTAACATCGATGCCGGTCGTACATACTAGAATGTTCATTTTCCAGAAAAATCACAAGGACGTTTAAACGTAAACAACTCTAGTGAGTTATACCATTTTGCGCCTTAATGTGTAAACTTAAAGTCCAATGTCGCTTGCACTAACATCTTGTTATTACTTTGTGGTCGAACTTAGGTAGTTATGTACATTCCTCTAGCGATATCTCGAACCTTCTAGCATGACCGCGACAATATAGTGGTTATATTGTAATTTAGCCAATTATTATATTGCAATGTGTGCTGGCCTAAAATAAAAAAAAAACATACCTTCTCAACCAGTGGGTGTTTAAAGAGTCGTGTTTTCTCCACTATTCTCAAAATCAGTAAAATCATCATCCTCAGTGAAATCAGTTTCATTTCTGCAAAAAGCCCAGAAGGCGTTTTTACACGTCTCACATAAAGCTGCTTCGGGACAAGTCTGGGCTAGTGCTAAAAAGAAGCAGCGCAAGAAACTCGGTCACTATTGTCAGCCACTTTTAAAATGAATGTTTACAAAGGGTTTTAGCGTGTAAGAGCTAGGAGGACAATTCAATGCCATACGTTCCTATCATTAAAATAATCATAATTAGCCATTTTTGCATTAATATTACTTTCACATACGATTTTAGTTTATGTACAGGCAGTTCAGCAATACCCTGTGGTAATTTGTTGTAAAAACGAATACAATTTCCCATGAACGAATTTTACACTTTCGCAGTCTAAAGCCTGCAACGGCACGTTTATCTTTAATGCTGTGCACACCAACCCACCTGGCAATAGTGGCAATGATGTTAAATTTCTCCTTTTGAACAATGTAAGAAAAAGGTTGTGTATTCAAGTCCCACCTAAGACAGTTAATTTTTTTGTTCAATAGATGGTATATACAATAAACACCAGCGATTTCATTGCTTAAAAAAACAGTCTAAAAAAGCAGTTTTTAACATGTCATTACACTATGTGCTATTGTGCTAACGCAATTTCACAGTTTTACTTCAATTGTAGATATAATAGTATTCTGCTCTTGTCTAACGTTCCCAAAGTTGATTTGGTCAGTTACTTACACTGCAGAAGATTTCTAATGTCTGATGATGATACATTTTGCATTTTACGAAAGAATTACGAGACATATACCATACTTCATTACTAAATATTGATATTTTAACGTCACACTTACGACAAGTCAAGGTCTCCCATATAAAATAAAAGCCGATATAAGAATTGGCAATTTCATAAGTTGCCGCAATTAACCACACGAGCTTATGCTCTAACATGTAATAGGGCAATTGTCTTCAATTCACTACAATACGAATCGTCCATTGTCTGTCTGTTGCAACCGAGCCTAATAACTGACCCAGATTGGGAATTGAGCTGTTGGAATTTGAGCGGTGAGTAAAATTTTACTACTAAAAACGTGTGCCAAATTCAGGGTCATAGAGTTTTGATTATCTTTTATGTATACCTACAATTTTTTCACAACAATTAAACCGAAGATAAGAATTATTTCATAAGCCACAACCAAAAGAAAACATGCGGCAAAAGTAGCCATGTCGCTGGTTTTCTGTGGAAGAGATAGAGAGGTTGAGGAGCCACCGGATTATATAAACATTAAAACAAAAAACAAAAATTTTGTCTCAGGCGGGACTCGAACCCGCATCTCCTCGCAAAGAGTCCTGCCTGAGACAAAAATTTTCAAGTTTATATACTGATATTATAAGTGCAATTAAGTTGCTAAAATATCAAATAAAGTATAAAAAAATAACCGGCCAAGTGTGAGTCGGACTCGCGCACGAAGGGTTCCGTACCAAAAAGGCCAAAAAAATGGGTTTGTTGTATGGGAGCCCCGCTTAAATATTTATTTTATTTTGTTTTTAGTATTTGTTGTTATTGCGGCAACAGAAATACACAATTTGTGAAAATTTCAACTATCTAGCTATTGCGGCTCTTGAGATACAGCCTGGTGACAGAGCGACGGACAGACGGACAGACGGACAGACGGACAGACAGCGAAATCTTAGTACTTAATAGGGTCCCGTTTTACCCTTTGGGTACGGAACCCTCAAAAAAACAAAAATTTACTAATTTGCATTTTCATTATTTTTTGAGGCTTTTGCCAATTTCGTGGAAAACGACGTGGAAAACTCCACTTAGGTATACTTGAAGAAGGTCGTTCAAGAAGAATATTGACTAAAACATCGATGTACGATGTTGATCTTCAGTTAATCCCTCAACCCCCAGGAGGCAGTCGGGTGCCACGATAACAAAATTTCAATTGTGTCTGGAATAACTCACGATCGAGGGATTCTGTTTATAGGGGTTTTAGGTAAATGGTACCTATAACAAGACGAAACCAGCCTGCTAAAATTATAAAATGTATGTTTAAATACTATAGTAAAATCAGAAAATTGATTTCAACATTTAAAAAAAAATTCATCCAAATCGGCATTTACAAATTTTGATTTAGTACGAAAAAAAAAATTATATCAATATTTTTGACTTCACTAAACTATTTTTATATTTAATGTTAATATAGGCTTGTTTTGGCTTGATATACTATTTACCTAGCACCCTGTATAATATACTTAGAAAGCGTACTAGAACCATTATTATTTTAACACAAATCGATCAGATATCATCGACAATTTAATGTCTAGTTAAAATTTAATGAAGGAAACTTCAATTAACCCGCTTTATGTAGCATGAAGGACACAGAAAAGTATATTCTAAAGTATAACACTGCAAACAGTATAAGTTAGGCTGTTCACACACTCGAAATTGATGCAAAGAGTTGTTTGTTAGCCTAAAGACCGGGGCAGCTCCCCGGCGACATTGTTTAACTGTATTACTTGCATTGTTTAGAGGGAAACCTATTATTGGCCATATTCATGTCAAACTTTTATAAAATGTTACATACTTTATACGCTGTTGGTTTTCTAAATAAATAAAATAATATTAAAAAAAAAACATTAGAACAAGCATAAGTAAGCTGTTATAAGTGTGAAAAGTAACGGCTTACAATCATCCCACTGCAGGGATAAGGCCTTCATCATTGAATACTAATCTTAAGGTAGACTTCGGAGCAATGCGGCTTGCGGCTTGCGTCGTGCGACATGCGACACTTGCGGCCCACGCGGCCATGCGGCTGTACTTTGAATTAAAGGAGTGTATGAAACCCTTTCCGAGCGGCCGTCGCAGCCGCATGCGTCGTCGGTCGGAAAGGGTTTCATACACTCTTGGCCGCGTGGGCCGCAAGTGTCGCATGTCGCACGACGCAAGCCGCAAGCCGCATTGCTCCGAAGTCTACCTTTATCAATCCACTGCTGGACATGGGTAGACACCCATGAAATTAATGCGACTGCTAGAGCTATGCGCTGCCCCCAGTTGATTAATTTTAATACTTCTAAACAAAATCAATTCGCAAAAAACTAGAACAGTATCATTTTAGCAAATTACCCTAGTATTTATTGAATCACTGTTAACTGCTTTTCATTCTGGCATTCTGTCGTATCGTACATTATCGCTAAAAGCGGCCGCTTTTGGCGTTAGCGACAAATTCGACTTTATAAACAACTTAATGAAAACCGCCCCATTGGTCTAGTGGTTTAAATACGGGCCAAGATCTCGGGGTCCCAGGTTCGAATCCCGGGTCGGGCAACAAAAAGTTTCGAATTTTCGAACGTTGCTCGGGTTTGTGATCACCAACCCGCATTTGGCAAGCGTGGTGATCCATCATTGCTGTGGTAACTTCAATTCAATGATGGAGGCCTTTTCCCTGCAGTTAGATGATTATAGGCTGTTACTTACTTTAATGAAAAGTTTACTGTGATTCAATAAATACGAGTACTAGAGGTAATTGGCTAAAATGATACTGTTCTAGTTTTTTGAGAATTGATTTTATTTAGAAGTAATGACTTTAAATCAATTGGGGGCAGAGCATAGGTTTGGAGATCCAAAGGCGGCTTGGCGATCACAGTTTGGCGGGGTCTGAAAAGGTAAAGCTTTCTAGTTCTGGCAGCACTCAACTCAGGTACTCTTTAATAAAAACCTTGTCTTAACTATAAATAATATACATTTATATGCATCCTACTTAAAGAGATGAGACGTTAATTTTCAGGGTTCCATAGTCGAGACAAGATGCGGCAACGAATGCTTATAAATCTTATAATGCATGTGGTCTAAGATAAGTTCATCTTCAGCAATTATTTGGCATAAAAGTATTAACACTATATTTTGCTGCGATTTCGTCCGCACGGTCTTCGGTATTAGGTACGGAAAGTACTGAATGTTTGCTTCAAAAAATTATATGGTAGTAACCATCAGTGCCTCGTGTCTTCACACTAAATACAACTTTTACGTAGCGGTAACTACACGTAATTTTAGGATAAATAGCTTATACGTTATTCTGATGTCTAAACTACACCACTGGCAAGTTTCATCAAAATCCGTTTAGTAGTTATTGCGTAAAAGAGTAACAAACATGCTTACATATAAAACTTTCTCGTTTATAATATTAGGGGTTAAAGTATGAAATTGCCGTTTTGTATGGACGAAATCGAGAAAAGTCATTTTTCCATACTAACAATTTTTTAGTTTTTTTAAAAACGCCTGAACCGTTTTCGATGCAATTAAAGGTGAAAGTTAGATGGTTATAAAGCTACGCATTATAGTATTTAAATTTCTGAAAATCAAAGTATATAATACAAATATACTTAATTGAAGCAAGAAGGTCAGCTGACACATTGTAAGGGGTCTTTTCAACGACTTCCTTTGAAGTAATAGGCACTAGTATTGCATTTTTTTTTTAGTCAAAAGTTACTTTATTTAATTTTTGATACAACACAAATAGAATTACGCAATAATATGACTATACTTAAGAGCTATAAACAAAATAAAAAGTGGGAAATAATCGGCAATTTCATACTTTAACCCCTATTAGTAAGCATATTCCATTGCGTTTCGTATATTTTACGTAACTTTATCATTAAATTCTCGGGTCGTGTACGTCCGGACTATACTCGTACTAGTAAGTAGTTGTTAAAGTACGTTGTTAAAGTTGTGCAAGTGAACTGGTATTTCCTAGTAGCAATATCTGAACTACGACATTTGAAACAATAATGAAACAAGGTTTTGTCACTGTAATGTCGGACCGCTGTTTTTGTGCGCTCACCTGATACTTGAGTATGATTAGGGAAAAAAGCTCGGTCATTAATACGTTCCGACTCGGACACCCTTCGGCTAAATGTCTTTTAATAATGCAGCAATGATGGGTACAGGCATATTCACCACGCTTGCCAAATGCGGGTTGGTGATCACAAACCCGAGCAATGCTAGAATTATTTTACCCGACTCGGGGAACATACCCAGGACCCAGAGAGCTTGTTCTGGAACTACAACTAAGTAATAGACCAACGTGGTGAATTTGACCACTACTTGTTGGGAGTTATAACCTATTCTTGGTTTGCTACATCACCATAATATACACCTCTATAGTCTTCTTTTGGCAGTATTATTTTAGTCAACTACTACGCCCATACGACGAGAAGGGATGGTGCTGTTCCATTATTGTATTTTAAGTCGGCAGAACAGCACACTTACGCCATAACAACAGGTTAAACTTGGTTGTAGATAACGTCAAATACTCATATAACCTGAAGTTTTTATTTTCTAGGAAAATGCTTTATGGGTTCGTGAGACTCCGGTGGACTTCAAAGTAAGGTACGTTTTTCTATTAATAAATAGCGGCATCCTTCAGATGCCTTTTGAACTCGGAGAACGGCTTTCGTCTTAGGCCTATGGCCACAGGCATGCTCAGCAGTACCAGTTTAGGACGCCTAATCTGGAGTCATCAGGATACTGTTTTTTGCTTTACTGTGTGATTTTTAGATAATGTTCAAAATATTGTTGAACCGAATACTACTGACGCTTGACTTTATGGGTTACTAGCTTTTGCCCGCGACTTCGTCCGCCTGAAGTAGTATTTTTTTTTAACTTTTTGCATGCTAATTTTTGGTGGTGATAACATTATCCCCCTTTCTTAAAGTCGGTTAAATTTTAACCTATGTCCGTCTAATCGACCTTAGTACAAAATTTCATCCAAATCAGTTCAGTGGTTTCGGCGTGAAAGCGTAACACACAGACAGACAGAGTTACTTTCGCATTTATAATATTAGTAGGGATGTAAAGATAAAGGCAGTATTTGAGATTATTAAATATTATTAAGGGTAGAGTACACCAACAGACGTTTAAGTTTTAAACAGCGTTTAAAATATTATTTGACATATTTTGTATGGGAATTGTGTCAAATTAATCGTCAATCTATGTTTACCGGCTGTTTATGAATTGGTGAACTCGGGTCTTAATATACATGATCTAGTTAAAATTTCATACAGAGATAGATTTTAGGCTAGAACAGCACATAGGCTAGTTTTTCTCGGAAAAGTGTGATCCCTGTGGAATAGATTCTAATTTCTAAGCTTACAGTCTCGGGCACAAGCTACAAATCTTATTACGAAAACATCTGTCAATGATCATAACCTAACGCAACAAATGATTAAAATCCTAAACAGACTTGACATGTACATAATTAATAACACAAAAGTTGCAAAAAGACAAACATAAGTTATTTATTAGCCATATCGCTCATAAGATGCTACATAGACGTAACTTCAAAAATCATGAAAATTACTTAAAAGTGCCATTATATTTAAAAAGTGAGATATTTTATGAAGAAACAAAGACGCATAGTAAATTCCTTCGTTTTGGGGTAGATGGCGCGAGTTGTCTTTGTAGCTTTACCGTGAAACTGCACTATAATTGGTGCTACAGTGTCCGATCAGTCAGTTGCGCGGGGGGCCCCGTTGTGTGTGGACGTCGCTTGGACATAGTTCGTCGTAACTGTAAGTTATGCCATTTGTTGTATTTGTTTATTGGAGAGACAATGCCGTAACTGTATGTTACGTCATTGTTGCACCAGTCCTACCCTAAAGTGATGATGCGATAAAGATACATTTGTTAGTTATGTCATAGTAGCGCCAAAATTGGTAAATGTTGGTAGGGAGTAACTTATCATATCTATTTTTATATATGTATAAAATGCTTTGATCAATTAACAGTATTATCTTAAGGTGGTAGTGTAAGTGAAAACTTTGAAGTTATATTTATTTCAATGATTTTTTTATTTTCCTGTATGATAGGTAGGCATATCAGACAGTACCAAACGTTTTATATATGGTATGCAAACATCAAAAAAAAAATAATTAGATGTGAATAAATTTAATTCCAGTGATAACTAAAAATGAATAGTCGAAGTCGGAAAATGGTACAACTGGCTCAACAAAGTGAAGAGGAATATAGGAGCAATGATTTAAACAGAAAGGAACTGCCATCTGAAACGTCTATTTTGGTAAAAATGTGTAAAATTACAGCACCTGCAGTTAATTTGGAACCCAGCAGATCTAACAACAACTCTGACGGAATCATCACCTGTACTGGTTCTGAAAATATTAATGCGGTTACTGACAATGCAGTTTATACAGAAAAGCTTAAGCATAAAAACATGAGTTTTGCAGTCAGTGACACAGAGACATCTTGTATTGTAAACACAAACTTTGTAGCTTTTGATGAACCTCCAATCCAGTTTCATGATAATATGCCGAATATTGACACTTGTAAGTACTCGTATTTATATGCATTGTATTACATGCATTTTTCTGCAATCGGACATTAGGTAATAAAATCTTACATTTTGGTTATTTTCAGCCAAACCCAGAAACAAGTCATCTTCGATTGTTAAAATACCGTACACTAAACATCTTAATTTGAATAGCACAAGCACAATGAGTATTTCCGAAGAGTCAGTCAATGCAGTCCATTATAACTACCAAGATAATAGTGTAACAGAACCCAGCAATAATACGGTTTTTAATCAACTTGATCTACCTGACAGGAATTTGGATTCCCCATCAATACTGGACAGTGAGACAACTTTGTTAGAAAACACAGGTATAGGTTTACTTTCTGAATCAACTGCTTTACAAAGCAAAGAGGACTGCAATGATGCGACAAAATGTTCAAGTAGTGTATATAAAGAGGTTGATCCTACTTTAGTCAAGCCTCCAAATAAACAACAGAAGGATTTACTAAGCGATGACTCCGCTGAAATGAGAGATTTTTCTCCCGACGCAAGTGAAGATGAATATTTGCCGACAAACGACAAAATCCGTAAACGCAGGCTAAGCACTTCGTCAGATTCAAGTTCATCTTCTGATTCTTCGTCTTCTTCATCTAGCTCATCATCTTCAAGCTCATCAACCTCATCATCAAGTCCATCGCCAAAGAAAAAAGGGAAAAAGAGAACCAAAAATGAAGAGACCTGGAAAAAGAATGTAAATAAAAAATTAAGAAACACCGGGAAGCAATATGTGTCTCGCGTAGGAAAGATTGTTAAAGCAAAAGTAATGAAACCACCTTGTGGGCCGAAGTGCAGACAATCTTGCTCAAATCAATTTACAGATCAACAGAGACAAGAAATATTTGACACATATTGGGAACTGGGCTCTTTTCAACGTCAACGTGATTTTCTTAACTCTTGCATAACTTCTATTAATCCTGTTTGTCGTCGGTTGAAAGTGGATGCAGAAAAACACAGAAAGCCAAACTTCACTTTTTATTTAGTAAAGGATGGACAAAATATAAGAGTGTGCAAGCAATTCCTTCTCAATACTTTGGCAGTGTCTGAACGAGTCTTGCGAACTGTCTCAGAATCTAAAATTAAAAACTCTGGAATTTTATTAGCTGATCAAAGAGGCCAACATGGTAAACAATTAAAAACAGATCCCGAGGTAGTGACATCGGTTCGAACCCATATCGATTCAATTCCTCGTATCGAAAGTCACTACCTCAGAGCGAACACAAGTCGTGAGTTTATTGATGGTGGACTTACAGTTGCCGAGATGCATCGGGTTTATGTAAATGAAAGAAAAGCTATTGGTAAGCCAGCGGCAAGTTATGATATATATTCAAGGATATTCAATAAAGAATACAACATATCATTTTTTGTTCCGAAAAAAGACCAGTGCGAGCTTTGCGAGTCGTATAAAAATGCAGTTGGTGACAAAAAAGTTGAACTGGAAGTAGAATACGCACATCACCTTGAACAAAAGAAATTGAGCCGAGCAGAAAAAAAGGCTGATATTACAACTACTAAAAACGAGGATAACACTATAGTGGCAATATACGACTTGCAGGCTGTCATGCCCGCACCGTCTGGAGATATTTCTGCCTTTTTTTACAAAAGTAAACTCAATTGCTTGAATCTTACGGTAAGATAAGATATTCCATAAGTAAAATTCCTTGGTTTATTTGTATATTTATTCTGGTATAAATTATTTATCGTCTTTCATTTGTTTTAGGTAACAAACATCAAAAATAATGTAACAACTTGTTACTTCTGGCACCAAGCATTAGCTAACCGAGGAGCCATTGAAATCGGAACATGCGTGTACCGATTTTTGGAAGATCTTTCGAAGACTCATCCGAACTGTGATGTTATTTTATATTCGGACAACTGTTGTGGCCAGCAAAAAAATAGGCAAGCAGAAATAGTTTTCTTTCTCTTAAAAATTGTACTAGCATCTTGTTTGTTTCAAATTAGATGTAATGTTATGATTTGTTGACAGATACCTCATCACGTTATATTACTACGCAGTTTCAAGGCTTCCAATTCATTCCATCACACATAAATTTTTGATTACGGGGCATACACAGAACGAAGGCGACAATGCCCATTCAGTCATAGAGAAGGCAGTGAAGAGAGCGAAGAAATCGGGACCTATTTACGTTCCGGACCAGTATGCCCAAATCATACGCACAGCTAAGAAAACCGGTCACCCATACGTAGTTGTAGAGATGGACTTTAAAGATTTTTACGAGCTGAAGACCTTAAACGATGAAGTCAAATTGAATATGGCTAAAAGCGTCAACGGTGACCCGATAAAGATAACGGAGATGAAAATGATTCGTTTTACAAAGGACTCTGACACTTACGCCTACAAAACAGATTACGCGAAAGATTGGATTGAAGTAAAATGTCACAAGGCACCGAGGGGTTCCCAGAGAAATACGATTATGACCGAAACCGTCAAAACTGTCAGTCTAAAACAGGCTTATACTTCAAAAATTGGTATCGATGGGCGGCTTAAATCAGATTTACGAAGCCTGATTGATAACAATTAAATTCCCAGCTACTATGCTAGATTTTATGAGGGACTTTTTAGAAGTGACGCTGACTAAATTAATCTTTATTTTGGTAAATTACTTAAGTACAAATTTTACTGTGATTGATTAGTGCCATCCATATATCTAATTAAGCTAAATGTCTAGGTTATTTTTTTGTATCTTACTCAACTTGAAGACTGATTGAATTTGTTTCATATTTAAGATTAATGTCTTTTGATAGATATAATTATATTTTTTTACTTACTCAATTTAAAGACTGATTGATCAGGATTAGTCAAGTAAGTTCGCCAAAGCTACTTGTTACTTAATTGTCGCCTGATCAAAAAAGAATTTAACAAGGTTTTGTGCTATAAACTCGTGATGATTGCGGGCTAACAAGTTATTTTTAATTCCTACTGTTATACGTATTAAGTGCAAAAAAACGTATGTTTCGTGCTACAAAGACACATCTGGTGGCAACTCTGAAGTTTGATAAGTTTTTGTTATATTTTTTCATGCTTTTGTCTTTTATAGACGTGTACTTTGAAATAAAAAAAATATAAGTTAAGAATTGTTTTATTATAATAATTGGGACTCAATCAAAAAGATGTATTATTTTCAAGTGAACTGCTTCCCTTTGGAGAAACAGTGACGCAACTGGGAGGGTGTCATAAAAAAAACGCATTTTCGTGGGCGTGACTAACTCTTTTTTCAATGTTTTTTCTATTTTGTTTAAATAGGGTATCTGAGCTATATTAACCAATTTACCGGAACGTTCTAGCCCTTTTAGTTTTCAGGCAATGACTGCAAAGAAGTAAATTTATTTTTAAAGTGCATTTTCTGCAAAATTGTTAAATGTAAGTTACGTCGCTGTAGCATCTTATGTGCGAATTATAATCATGTTTGATTAGCAACCGACTGGATATTCGCAATACATAATAAAGTGTGGAGTTATGCAAGGCACGTTCTTTAGGAAATGACGCAAACTGACGAATCTGCAAATCAAATACGCTACAGGGCAGAGGTTATCATCAAAGTAATTTAAAGCCGCCACCGACGCCAGTGATGCTGTTTAACATCGATATCGATATTTTGAGAACGCACATTCCAGAAATACATTTTTCACATACAAAGACAAACTGATTTCGTTTGGTAGGATCAAAAGTAATACATGGTTTATTTTAATAGGTTCTTGTCCTTGCTTTCTTTAAGGGTATGCTTCGACTGCTTAAATGTAACGACCTTTAATACGACCGTAGAACTAAGTAACTGTTGCGGTGTCTGCTACGCCAATTTTTTATAAATTCAGTTTATAAATTGAATACTTTTACGAGTATGAAAAATCAAAATACGATGTGAATTATAAATATCAAAACATTTTTTTTTTTTAAATGTGGACAACATCACATACATTGTCCTGATCCCAATTTGAATAACTATTTGAAGCATTCGTATTTTGGAAACCAGAAACAACGAAGGTACCACAAACACCCAGACCCGTCCGGGAATCGAACCCGGGACCTCGGAGCAGGCCACACCTTGAAAACCGGTGTGTACGCCACTCCGCCACGGAGGTCGTCAAAACAAAGTTAGTTGTATTTAGTATAATGGTTATCATTTAACTATCAAATAGGATCTTAAAGTTTATGGTCAAACAAAGCGCTGTAACATTAAATATCAAGTTTAGGAATAACAAAATTATAATATTGTTGATAGTACAAATTAATAAACAAGTCGGGTTAAAGGCTATCGTCAAAGTAATTTGATGCCGCAACCGGCGTTAGTGACGTCAACCATCACATTGGCTGATTATGGTTAATTTTGTACTTTGTACCATTGCCAAGAGTACTTAAGCAAAAGCACTGTTTTAAAAGGAATTCATCATCATTTGGCAAGTTCATAAATGCCCAACTAAAAATCGATAAAGTCATAAGACACAACTTAATTTTTAGTTTAGATACTTAAACTCCTTAGTTAAAGAAAACAAGCGACATGTAATTTAACAAAATTACAGAGTACCTAAATTTATTATTTGTTATTAAATAAAAAGTACTTGCTCAGATCAACAAGAACAACTTTTATTACTATTAACGAATACGATTGTAGTAACTATCGATATTTCTATGTTTCGCATGGGCATCACTAGCCATCCTTTTACGTAATATTGATTCTTGTAACATACTGGTAACCGAGTTACAAAGGGACCTTTCGAACTGTTAGTATATTGAATTTATGGCATAATTATAATAAAGTTGTCATCGAGTATCGAAACAGTCAGAACCCCGCTGCTTATGCTCGATTGAAACACAGATATTAGCTTATTGAATTATTATTTATCGACTCTTGAATAATCAAATCGATTGGTAGCTGTCCTGCATAACTTAAATATGATGTAACTTTTAGTATTTTTGATAATTTTCTGAATTCAAAAATTAATGAGTCTGACATTAATACCTCAAAAAATTTACCCATATTTGGAATTGTTGCTTAATAAAAATCTTTATCAAGCAATCATAGTGGTAAAGTGATATTTTTGACATTGTTAACACGATAGAAAGTACTTGATAACTACAATATTTTGATGAAAAACGGTGTCATTCATTTATTGCTCCAATTTAACAGTTGCATGTACTGTCACTTCTATCTTGAACGTTACTCTCTACCATCACTTATCATTGAGCCGATTAGCCACTACTGTAAGCGGTAAATCGTTAAGTATTCAAAGGGTACGCGATTCGAGCCATCATATACAATCTTAAAAATATTAGTTTGTCTCTTTAGAGTGGCCTTAATGTAGTTTTACCTAAACTATAAAACACCAATAAGGACATATACGTCCCATTGCAAATTGTTTAACATAGCAACGAATGTGTAACTGTCTAAGCGCATGTTTCCTGGCTGCGAACAGTACAGTTTGTTGGTACAATTACCTATTGATAAATCAGTTCATTTTACACGGTTCGAAGCGACTTCGATCAGACATTTTTATTAATGAACTTTATGAGAATCAATTTAAGAAGCACTGATCTATCAAGCTAAGTTTCTTGTCAATCTTCCTTACTGGCATTATAAATAGTGTAAAAACTTTTATGAAAACTTACATAAAAGAGTACATACATGGTTTGTACCACGTATGTACTCAATAAATTAATACTTTGAACTAAAAGAGATTAACATTTTCGAAAAAAAAGTGCTATGGGGCCTACTTTGCACAATATTTTTTATTAATGTGTATCTTAGGACAGTTAACAATTTGAATAATTTACAATGTGTTATGAGCTTATGAATTATAATGTTTTTTTTTTAAATAACATTTTAATTTTTTATTAAATAAAAAATAATCACATCAGGTTCACGTGTATATTATTATATGCCAATAATGCGTAGTGTAAACCGTCCTTGCATTGAGTTGCGCATTTCCTTTATTGGCCTATAACTCTATAAGCGCTGGTTTTGATCGTTACACATGGAAAGCCCTTTCCGCCTTCAGGTGAAATTCAATTGCTTATTGTGACGCAACGTAACTTACATCAGATCATGTTTATTTTCAAACCTTATTCAAAACCACAATAATATAATCAAAATAAATCCAAATATCGTAAAATAAGCGCAGTTTTAACAAACTCAAATAAATGACGTTCCGTGGGCAGGCCCCCTACAAGGTGGACCGACGATCTGATCAAAGTCGCGGGAAGCCGCTGGATGCGGACAGCACAGGACCGATCGTTGTGGAGATCCTTGGGGGAGGCCTATGCCCAGCAGTGGGCGTCGTTCGGCTGATATGATGATGATGATGAAATAAATTAAGCTATTTATTTTAGATACAAAGGTTAATTAGATGATGAACAGAATTATATTTAATGCGCAAGCAAATGCTAAGGTCTATGAAAGATATTATCCAAGGAAAAAGTGTACTGTCTCGGGTGCGATTCGAACTCACGACCTTTCCGTTAACCGGACAAAAAGATGTTTAAATAGTGCTTAATTTTCAGTAGGTTGCTCCCGATATTTTTGCAAATATGTTAGGATCGGTAAATTCATGTTTTTTTTTTAATATGTTATTTAGTTTATCATTACTATAAATTTAAATTTTCCAGAACCTCATATAGATTTTACAACTTAAATTACACCACTATCGTTAAGTACCAAAAATGTATTAATGTATGCGTGGTGTAAAACGAAACAAAACCCCTGGCCTTCAATCCGTTAACAATGCCGTATCAAATTCACTTCACAGAGGCTGATTCGCTCAGAGACCGTGACGATTGACAATGGTTGCGCACCTCTGACCGTTTGTACTTTCGCTGTGCCGACAGCGCGGTGACCAATCACGGCGCGTGGTGACGTCACGATTACAGCTATTGTCAACATTTTTTGTGCGTTCAACAGTTACTGTTGGTGATTTACCAGAAAAATGTTAGAAATCGGTCGATGTTTAATAATATTGCAAGCAATTTTTGACAATACTTGTTATATTGCTAGGGTTTTTTTTATATTGGCGATTTAACGGACCGAAGTGACCGTTTGCTTGCAGCGAGCTTTCCTTGTCCTAAAATATAATCCATTTATTTTTTGTCACAAGTTACTTAATTTACGCAATGTAATATATGATAATGATAGGTACATATAATTCAAGTATATAACGAAATATATTCATATTAATAATATTACATTTCTTTTAATATTATTAATAATAATATTTTTAAGACATGCCTCACTGGGCCACACAGAGCCATCTAGTCCCAAATTAAGCTACTATTAAGTACCCTGTCGTATGGGGTACTAGACAACCGATAAACTTACTTACATACTTTTTTTTTTTGTAAATATATACTTATAATATATAGAAAACACCCAGACCAGTACAAACAGACATGTTCATGCACACAAATATTTGTACTGTGCGGGGATCGAACCCGCGACCCATGGCTCAGAAGCAGCGTTTACTACCGCTGATCCAAATGGTCGTCAAAATTTGTTCATTTTTTGTTCATTATTGTTCATATATTAATAGAAAATTTAAGTTACTGCAGTTATTATTTAAAGGTGTGTAGGTGGCGGTCTTGTCCCGCTGTTGGATCGTCAGTTTTAAAGCACACTATCAGTTTTAATTAATGATGCAATCGTATAATGAATAATTAAATCACAAAGATTAATAATAATCTCGTCAGAAGAGATGATCAAAATTCCAATTCATAAAAGTTTTGTCTGAGGTCAGACTTAAATAAACATAACAACTATTTCTTTTCACTTTATCTTTTTAGTGAAAGGATGTCAAGTTAAATGATTTTAGATGCTTATCGTTCCGATCTAGATTATAACTCTAGCTAGATTATAATGTAAAGATTTGGAATACGTTGCGAGCTATTAATATCAGTAATATTTTGTTTTAAGATAACGCTATATTAGTGTTAGAATAGCTCATACCGAAAATTTATATTTCCCTTCTTCTTTTCACTATGTTTAAGGATTGTCCGTCTGGTGAATGTTTTCCTAGCCACCTTTTACAAGCCTTTGACGTGACTTATTTTACGACTTCCATCTAGCGGCAAAAGCCAAGACCACAGGCGTCAGGACATGGAAAAAGGTTAGAAAGGCTGTCATGCGCCATTTGTATGAGAACACATTTGTCCCGAAGCAGTGGTAGGTTTAAATATTGGGACGTGTAAAAGCGCCTCCGGAGCCTATTTGCAGAAATAAAACTGATTTAACCGATGTCGTCGCTTGCGCCCTACTAGGTACTCATATACGAGTTCAAAGAACGCCAATCAAGCGAGTTCTTGTAACGTCACGCGCGATCACGCAATCACAGCGTTTACTTACAAACATTTGCTCATAACCTCTATGGCGCGCCTGCCCCGCCTAAATCGCCCTTCTAACCTTTTCCCATGTTCTGTAGCCAAGACCAAAGGATTAATGTGCCTTCCAAGTACTGCTAATACACATCACCTTTTCCAGACCCAAATGACAACGATTCTTTTTCTTTTATTTGCTTTCAATTTACTTTGACGTTCTGTTTTATACCTATACCTAGCACAGGTTATCAACAACACTTCTATCTCCAAACAAAGATGAGCGGTGTTTTGTTGCCATATCTTATCAGCGCTATCAGCACTCGTCTCCCGGTTTATCAGACACATAACTGAACATAACACTTACTGGTAATAAATAACGTTATCTACGTATATTGTTACTCGGTAATCCTGACCCGGGTTATTGACGTACCTGAAATAAAACAAAAAAAATATTATCAAGTTATCTATTCTAATAATTCATCTTACTTACTATAGTTGTCTAGCTCAAATTTTAACGGTGTTTTGATGGTTCCGTAATAAGATAAGGAACCCTTTAAGTTATGCCATTCTGTCACAGGCTTTAAATTCCGGTGCCTGTAATACGCGACACGGAAAACTTTACCACTAGAATAGCCTAAAAGTGAAGGCATAAGTCCGTAATAAATCTTTCATTTCAAAGTAACAGCCCGCAATCCCCACTGCAGGGCAAAGGCATCTAATTGAATTAAGTTACCACAATGATGGGTACAAGCATAATCACCAAGCTTGCCAAATACGGGTTGATGATGGATGACTGATGAGCAACGTTCGAACCCAAAGCATGATCCAGAGATCTTGGCCCGGTACTAAACCACAAGACCAACGGAGCATTCACATCAAACACCTTCGGACAGACATTTATTTTTCACCACAAAAAAATAAATCTCTGTCCGAAGGTGTTGTTAAAATAATAAATAAAAAATAAAATAAAATATATTTATTTCGGACATCTAGATCCATAATTGTTAGTAACAGAGTAACTTAAGGCTAGTGTTAGTACACAATAAAAGACATACAAAATATTAAACAAAAAGAGAAAAAATAATAAAAAACAACTAAATTATAAGGCGAGGTACAAGCACCTCGGGTTTTCTCCGGCGCCAGGACTACCTAACTGCATGCAGTGTTATCCAGTGCGCCAGCACCGGAGAGTCCCAGCGGGCCATCAACGCGCGCAGGATAGTGTTGGGGCTGTCGCGCGCGCGGCGCCACAAGGAGGAAAGCAAGAGCAAAACGGTTATGACGTCACTATACGTCATTTGCACTGCAATCCGGAACGAGTAAGTAAACGTTAATATCAATTCCGGCGCAAATCGGACCGAAGTACTTAAAAACTGTCACATTCACTTTCAAAACATACAAATCCCGAGCGGTGCGTTGTCAGTCAATAAATATTCATACACAAATTTCTAAACGCATAATTAAGCTTGTTTACAAAACAATGCGAGCATTATTTCTAATTTGTAAACACACGATTGAAAAGCATAGATAGACGTGTTCGTCAACAACAATGGGCAGTGTGAATGGCATAATGTTAAACAATTAACGAGTTAAATTGTGGTGAAGAGGAGAAGAAATTTTAAGAAAACAATAATTAATTTATATGAGCCTTGTGTTGCTAGTTTTAAAATTGATAGCACCACTTTTTATAGTCCTGTTGGAGTCAAAGGGCTCACTTACCTTTATGACTCTAACAAAAAAACTTCGCAAGTCCCTGGATGTCCTTCGCAAGTCCAAATGTATTTACAGACTTTCAAAAAGTCAATCCGACAATGCTTCACTTTGGGGATTGATCAGAAAAAAATTATTAAACTTCCACTTTACATGAAGGGGCATGTTTATACCTTAAAATAAAATTACATTATTCTATACTTTATTTGATATTTTAGCAACTTAATTGCAATTATAATATCAGTATATAAACTTGAAAAATATGTCTAAGGCGGGACTCGAACCCGCATCTCCTCACAATCCGGGCGCGGCGCTATACCAATAAGCTTAATGGTATAGCCCTTACTCCTCGCAATCCGGGCGCGGCGCTCTACCAATAAGCTTAATGATATAGCCCTTACTCCTCGCAATCCGGGCGCGGCGCTATACCAATAAGCTTAATGGTGGATTGCGAGGAGATGCGTGTTCGAGTCCCGCCTGAGACATATTTTTTAAGTTTATATAGTATTATATATTACATTATTTTATTGACTCTTAAGGATAATCTTGGACGGACAGACATGGTAAATCAGAAATTGTGCTCTTGCACAGGCCCTAAAAACCATAGGCGCCGATTAATATCGTCCTCTCTTATTGCTGGGGCGGGGGTAGAATCAAGCGTACTACTTGTTATGTCGATATGCTTGATGATGCCCGTATTCCCAGCATCTGTCAGAGGGCTATCAGGCGAGGTCTCCGAACACATGGAGGCGAGCGGTTCCGTCGCGGTGGCTGGCTTGCGACTTTAGGTGGTTATACCCTCCGCCTGAAGACAATCGCGGCCGAAACCTCGACGGGGGACTGCTCCGTCTACTGCGTGGGAAGAGACCTATGTCCCAGCAGTAAGCCTGGCGCTGAGTGCAATGTCGTCATAAAACCGAGGAGGAAGAAGAAGAAGGGGAATCAGCCCGGTAAGCAAACCCAAGGGCCACAACCTTCTACCGCCAAAGCAATACCTGCTGCTCAGCAGACGTCAAGGAGGGAGAAACGCGTTCGCGCGCATTTAGGCAAGTACCGCCTAAGCCAGAAGGCTGCTGAGGGGACGGATTTCTCCAAACCTCGTCCAGCACGAGGCTACTGGAGACTTGTCTGGCGGGCCCCCCGAGAATGACCTTGGTCGCCCTGTTCCGTCCTCGGAACAAGAACCGACCACCAGCAACGACCCCCAACCTCGCACATCCAGTCCCGAACCCGTGGATTGGTGGAAGCTGGGGGCAGAAATCAACGCCGAGAAGGAGAGGCAGCTGTTGGGTAGTGATGGCTCTGCCAGCCCACCACCCAAACTCCTTTAAAGCCCTTCAGGCAAACCTCCAGCACAGCCAGACCGCGACGGCTATGCTTCGCAGGCAGCTGGAGGGTAACACCGAGACCATAGCCCTTATCCAAGAGCCGTGGATAAGGGGGAGCAGGATATGTGGTCTCTCAGGATAGCGATCGATTCTGGATACAACCGTAAGTCACCCCCGTACCTGTATACTTGTACCAATAAATCTTAAAGCTACAATCATGAATGAGTTTTGTTCCAGGGACCTCACAACTGTCAGGCTCCCTTCCGATCCTTCTAACGACCTGCCCACAGTGGTGCTAGCGTCTGCCTACCTGCCGGGCGATGAGCAAGTACCCACTCCAGCACTGGAAGCACTGGTCACCTACTGCGAGAAGGAAGGGCTGGAATACATCATCTCCACGGACAGCAACGCGCACCACGGTGTCTGGGGCATGGATTAGTCCAATGATAGAGGTGAGGAACTCATAAATTATCTTTCCACTACCAACCTTGTAATACTTAACAAAGGCACCAAGCCGACGTTTATTACAGCACAAGCAGAGACCATCATAGATCTCACTTTGGCAACAGAAACTATTTCTCAATACGTGTCGGGCTGGCACGTATCTGATGAACTTTCATGTTCCGACCACAGGTGGATTCGTTATCAATTGCACACGTACGTCACTCCTGCTACACCGCGACGCAATCCGCGGAAGATGGACCGCATCAGGTACAAGCCCCTGACCAAGGAAAGTCTGAAATTGGTAGGTATTCCTGCAACGTACGAGTCCACTGCGGACATTGATGCACATGTCAACAACCTAACTCAATCCTTAAACCACTGCTTTGAGCAAACCTGCCCTCTCGAGGTACCGCGGACCAGAACCAATGGTAAATACCAATGGTGGGGGCCCGAACTCGAGAGACTGCGACATAAGGTAAGGAAATTGTTCAACAGAGCTAAAAATACCAGGCAGCAGGAAGACTGGGACAAATACAACAAACAAACACTAAACAATCACAACGCTTACTTAAGAAGCGCATCAGGTTCAGGAAAACCGAACACTGGAGACGCTTCTGCGAAGATATAGAAAGCAACAATCAGGCCGCCAAGGTGAAAAAGATTCTGACGCGTGGACCTGAACGCAGCATAGGGAATCTTAAGAAACCAGACGGCAGCTTCACCAACACAGACGACGAAACCTGCGAACTGCTACTCCAAACCCACTTTCCCGGCTGGCGGATCACCAGTGACACAGGTTGGTCTGGGGTAACGGACTACTGACCGCAGGACTCGGACTGGAAAACCGCCACAGCAATTGTCGACCACGACAAAGTAAGATGGGCAATCAACACCTTCCTCCCATATAAATCAGCAGGCCTCGACGGCATCTCCCCGGGTATGCTGAAGTGGTGTGCGGACGAGCTGGTGACACACCTTGTCACCATCTACAGGGCATGCCTAGCTTTCCGACTTACGCCACATAAATGGAGAGAAGTAAAGGTAGTATTCATCCCTAAACCCGGCAAAAGCGACTACACACAGCCGAAGTCCTTCAGACCCATCAGCCTCACATCTTTCCTGCTCAATACGCTGGAAAGACTCTGTGACAGGGACATAAGGACTAACGTGCTTGTAAGCGAGACCCTACATCCAAACCAACACGCCTACAGTATGGGCAAATCCACCGAATCGGCCCTACACACCGTAGTAAATAAAATCGAGTTTGCTCTTAATCACAAACAATCGACCCTAGGTGTTTTTATTGACATTGAATTTTTAATAAAACTAACTTTACCAGCATAGGACGGGCACTGTGTAGACATGGCGTCGACCCAACCATGGCGGGGTGGATCGACGGCATGCTAAGAAATAGAGCCATACGATTCACCGTGAACAATACTACCAGAGGAATAGTGGCAAAGGGCTGCCCGCAAGGGGGAGTCTTGTCGCCGCTTCTGTGGAACTTTGTTGTTGATGAACTCATAGAAAAACTCAACAGCAAACACTACTTCACGGTGGGATATGCTGACGACCTAACTATACTCATCAGCGGACCCTTTGAGAACATTTTATGTAACCTAATAGATTCCGCTCTTAGGATCGTAGAACTTTGGTGTATAGATCATGATCTCTCGGTTAACCCAGCGAAAACCGAGCTAATCTTATTCACCAAGAAAATGAAGCTACCCAAACTTAAACTACCAAAACTGTTCGGAACACAACTGTCCCTCTCAAATGAAGTCAAATATTTGGGCGTCACACTTGATGATAAATTACTGTGGGGGAAACATGTCGAACAGAAAATTAAATGTGCCTCCATAACCTTCTGGCAATGCAGAGGTTTAATGGGCAAAACATGGGGTCTATCTCCCAAGATCACACTATGGCTTTATAAAGCTATGATCAGACCCATCATCACATACGGCGCGATCGTTTGGTGGCCCAGAACCAAACTAATGACAGGGGTGAAAAAATTAGAAAAATTCCAAAGACTTGCATGCTGTGCAGTCACGGGATGCATGCAAACTACCCCCACCGCGGCCCTTGAGGCACTACTCGGCTTGCCGCCTCTGGACCTTTTCGTGCAGCAGGAGGCAGCCATAGCGGCCACAAGACTGAAACATCTAGGCCTGTGGAAAAATCTTACGAATAGTCACAGCGATATCTGGTACAGAAGACTAAAATCAACTCCCCTACTAGAAGCACCCTGTGACAAGACACCGAAAATCTATGTGTTCAACAAATCATATAGGATTCACTTATTAGAAAACAATCCAGACACATCGGGAATACATGAGGTCCAAATCGACATTGATGGTTCCAAAACCAAATCAGGTACAGGCGCCGGAGTCTTCTCGATGGACCTAAACATAAATATATCTACACCGCTGGGTGAAGATAACTCGATATTCCAATGCGAGTGTATTGCCATAATCCAGGCTGCCACTGCCATAAAGAAGAGTGAGGTTGCTGACTACGGCATTCGCATACTCTTTGATAGCATGGCGGTTCTCAAAGCCCTGGAGAGCAACATCACATCCAGCCTTATTTACGAGTGTCACCTGGCCCTTGAGGACATTGCCATAAGGAACAGTGTCACTTTACAATGGATCAAAGGACACAGCGGCTCCCTGGGCAATGATGCCGCAGACCAACTCGCTAAAAGGGCATCGGAACTTACGGTTTTCGGCCCCAGGCCACACCTGCCTATCCCCTTCAACCAATACAGGTCATGGCTGCGACATCAAACCCTAGTCAAACACAACGACCGCTGGGCCAATATCAGCAACTGCAGACAGTCCAGAGAGGCCGTACCGGCCCTTTCACCGCGTCTGACTCGCAACTTAATCACCCTGAACAGAAGTGACCTTCGAAGTGTAGTGGGATCACTGACTGGACATATCCCCCTAAATAAACATCTCTTCACCATTGGTGCCACAGACAGCACTTTATGTAGAGGCTGCCTGGAACAGGAAGAATCGGCTGCCCATGTGATTTTGGAAAGCACAGGGGTAGCCACCCACCAGGCATCTATCCTCGGCACACCGAGTTCCCTATTAGAAGCCTGTGAACGTCCTAAAAGACTTCTGTGCTTCTGGATGGAGTTGGGGTGGTTTGACTAATAACCCTAATCTCCCCTACGCATAATGGGCCAAGTGGAGCCTAAATGCGGAAAAGGGAGCCCGTTACCAATACCAATACTCTTATTGCTGATTTAAAACTATCTACGTCATTACTTCATAACAATCGCAATAGCACGAGTTAAAGCACTAATGCGTAGCAATCCCACAGTTATGAAAGGTCGACAGAAACTATTACAACACATAATGACCGGTATCATAACTATAACGACGCACTTTTAATTTGTTAGGGTAATATTACTCAATTCAAGTTCACAGTACTTTCGTATTTGACGACTGGACTGTACTGAATGTAATACAATGTATAGACAATATCACGTCAACCTACCACAATACGTAAAATTTTCTCAATTTATATTGATCTATACTTGTTGGACTTAGAGTTGAAAATCAATTCAATGACCTTTAACTTTTCGAGTAGGTTGACCTGCCGTTGTCTGTACATATTAGTATTTTGGTTTAAAAAAATATATATTATGTACTTACAAACATTACATTTATTTCATAAAAAAATTACTGAAGTAATTTAAGCTACCAATTTCGATTCGGTGCTGCACAATATTGTCAGTACTTTTTTTGTTTAACACCTGCTCAAAATCGACGGCTTATTTAACGTTGTTACGTCAGTTGCATTTTCATAAAAAAATATTTTTTTGTTATAAGGTAATGTTTTTTTAAAAATTTAAATGGAACAATAACCGGCTTTTGAGCTATCAAACAAACTACGCGAACGAAATCGTCCAATCTGGTAAAAATATTATGCACACAAAAAAATACCTATCTCGAATTGCAGACCTCTACCTTTTTTATCATCGGTTGAACATTTTGAGTATTTAATACTCAAAGGTTGAACAAGGATTTTTGTCTGAAAAATATTTGAATGTCTTTTTAAACGCATGCTTCTAACAAGGATACAACTTAATTACTTACATTAACCCAGCACATTCACGCCACCACAGATGGTCACTGAATTGATGATGAATTATCATTAGTAATTGCATGATTAACCAAACAATGGCTTCAATAATCATCAATGAATACGTCACGATGGCTCATAGAAAACTAAATTGCTATTGCAGAACATTTTCATTGATGTCAGCGTGTTTGGGTCAATGAAAATGTATTATATGGAATGGAAAAATATATACTTGACCCTTTTGGCCGACGAAGAAGAGAGGGAGTCACAGAATGTCATTTTTTCAAACATTACTAAGCTTGTAAGTCGTAAAAAACCAATGTGAAATGAATAAAAAAAAAAGGTTAAGGGTAACAAATAAGGATAAAAGACTACATAAAATTAAAATTAACTTTTTTTACAATGAATTTAACCGACGAAAACTATGATTTAACAAATTTGAATCCGTGCAACACAATCATCACACACACTTCACGTATTAAAATTTTGTTTAAAACACGTTTTTAGGGTTCCGTACCCAAAGGGTAAAAACGGGACCCTATTACTAAGACTTCGCTGTCTGTCCGTCCGTCCGTCGCTCTGTCACCAGGCTGTATCTCAAGAACCGCGATAGCTAGACAGTTGAAATTTTTACAAATTATGTATTTCTGTTACCGAAATAACAACAAATACTAAAAACAAAATAATATAAATATTTGAGGAGGGGCTCCCTCCCATACAACAAACCCGTTTTTTTGGCCTTTTTGGTACGGAACACTTCGTGCGCGAGTCGGACTCGCACTTGAACGGTTTTTTTTAACACACAGCCTCCAATCATTGTGTGCTACAAGTATTGTGTCATATAACATACAGTTTATTATACTCGTACGTTACAATGTTCGTTCTTCCACTAATATACCACAGCTATCAAACTAACAGTCTATTATACAGAATTGATCATTAATAGGCTTGCCCTTTACAAGACGCCCACTGTAGCTTCAAACGGATATTCTGGGTTTAACTCATATAGAACAGACAGCTCATTGCAACAGAAATATTAGGGACGTTACATTTACCGCAAATGAATTCACTTTAGCTGAAAATATGGCTCTGGGGCATGTAACTGATGTCGGAATTGGACACAAATTTTATAACAACATAATTATCGACAGTAGAGTAATATTCAAATAACCTAAGTCTGGCAATATCAAAAACCTATTTTTTTTTGTTTTAATGTAGGTATGCATAGAAGAATATGACGTCATTGTAAGTAAAGCGCCATTTTGTATGACAAATTTAATTAGTAGGTATATTACGTGTTCTTTGTAAGTAAAGATAATATCAACCGACAGACGTTCTGATGAAGGTGTCACTGAAGGCAGTCAGCGGCATACCGATCGGTGCAGAAATCTTTATGTAGGCTTTGCCAACTTCACTCAACTTCATCTGACTTCATTCTATTTGAACTGGGTTGGCTGTTATTATTACAACTATGGTTCAGTATTACTGCAGCCAAATTCGGATTACTTTGTGACGGGAATCGTTAAGCCTACGCACGTGTCATACAAACCGCAATACAATTCGAAAGAAAGTCATATCTTCACCATTTTGTAATTTTGTTGATGTGTGTAGCAGTTGAGCATGTAACGGCCTATAATTATCCCACTGCAGAACAAAGGCCTCCATCATTGAATTGAAGTTACCATGGCAATGATGGGTGCAGGCATAATCACCACGGTTGCCAACTATTTATTGACAGACAAAGATTTCTTCTGTTATTCAAGGCAACGCGCAACGCCGAAAA
Organism: Anania crocealis; assembly: GCA_949315895.1. Taxonomy (NCBI): domain Eukaryota; kingdom Metazoa; phylum Arthropoda; class Insecta; order Lepidoptera; family Crambidae; genus Anania; species Anania crocealis. Next base: position 3,492,447 of record OX438869.1, on the reverse strand, counting down.
ACTGATATTTATTTCGAGCGACACCAGATACGTCAATATAAATTGGATTAAAAGTTTTACGTAATAGCATTATGTTCTACAGCCTTGGTTGATTGGCTTCGTAATACAGTTTGCTTAGAAGCAAGTGTCAACTTTTCGTCAAAATATTAAAAAACAACTAGTTTAATTTCTTAAAGCCGGGACTTTGCATGGGTGAAAATGATATTTAAAGCAGTAAAATGTTTTCAATTTTCAAACTAGACAAACGGTCACCCATTTTTAAAAAGATGTAACAAATATTCTGATACTAGAATTGTTTATAATAGAACCAAATCAAAATAGCTGTACGGAATTTTGCTAACACTCGCTTAGTTGCACAAGGATAGACAACGACTCAGAAATAAAACGGGATATTTTTCCTATTGGTAATTTCATTCCATGTTTAAAAATTTTGAAATGCTTTTGGTTACTTGTATGGATAAATGATGGGAACAGATGGGAATGATCAACGAACCTAGTTCGCTGTATTTAAATTAGCATACCTCTCCATTCAATCATTATCGTCCCACTTATCCCTAAACATTTAAAACTATTGGATCAGGTCAATATTCTTCCTAGTCTACTATCTATTGTTAGCCCACGCGTATAGTCCAATCCTTTTTAGGGCCATTACAAATCAGGCGGTTTACAACCAATATAAACTTGAGTTTACATGCGCTTACTCAGATTTAGACTGTCTTTTACTGGGTCTATATCGCTTGGCGAATATTAATGAGTTATAGCTTTATTATATTAATAGTAATTGCAATAGGATTTGTCTAACAAATAAAAAAAAGGTTATTAGCCAGATTGCCGGGAAGTAACTCTACAAGCGAATAATTATTTTAACAGAAATTCTTTATTTATATTCTTATGTTTGTGATTATACTTAGGAGATAATCTGGCGGCCGCGGCAGTGTTATCTAAGCATAGGAGGTTCCTAAAGTTTTTCAGGTCTTACGTGACTAGTATCGACTAACATCTTTTAGCAGCAAGCCTTTAGCATCTTTAAGCTTGACGTGTCATCTGAAGAACGACCGAACCCCACCCATACCTTCCAGAACCAAATCAATTTAGATAAAATCGTTACTTTTAATTCACAAGACCTAGAATCAAACCAATACATAAAACGGGACGCCATTCATGTTCACAGTAATATTAAAAGCACACTGCATATTTAGTCTAGACGTGATTTCCCACGCATTTGTTTCCACTTAAAAAGAATCCAGCTTCCAAAACACAAAGCAGTCAGTGTTCGTAATTTAAATTACAGAAATAACAGTCGACAAGACAAACCATCAACATAAAAACGATTGATCAGTAAATCTTTCTATAACATTGGTTTGTAGACACGCGTACGTAAAAAACAAGCGTTTAAACGCGAAATCTGTGCACGGTCTAAAAGCAATAAAGTCTTTAACAAACGGTGAACTAATTAACCATATAGTTTATCGTTCAACGAACCAGTAGCGATGGAGAGGCTGCAGGGCAATTGCGAATACAGAATCGATTGAGAGCAGTATATTTGAATTAACCATCAATTTGAGAAGGCAAATAGGTGGACCGCATTTGAATAACAAATGTAGTTCAAAACTCTAGGAGATGTAAAAATGTTTTTCTTGGACTTGGACTCTCGTCGTCGTCGATGTATCTAAAGGGTTTTTGGTTTTAGCACTTCAGTAAGATATTGATGCGCAACTTAATAAAATGCAAGATATTATTACATACTTGACTAATTTTCAGAGACATACGAGTAGTATGATAATGCATCGACTGTTACTTATATGCACTAGATCAGTATACGAGTCTGTCAGTCAGTTTTACTGTGTTATTTGAATTGCGGAAATTAAACTAAAATCATATTCTACTGCTATATAATTTTATGGTTGTGCTATCAAAAATAACTACAACCAGAGTTGTGTTTTATTTAAAAACACCTCCATCTAAAATCCACTGATCGTAAAAACTTACTCGGTTAAATGCCGAAAATCGATGAGGCACCTCACTAACCCAAACAACATGTGTTCGTTACAGATTTAGCAGTCAAAATAAACTTTCAAGGGCATTGCACCAGGAGCTAAGGAATCCGAGACTTGAAGTGTAGCTAAATTTAATAAACTCGTACGGTGCGTAATAACAGCCGCATCGCAACTCGAATTTGCAGAATATACAAGCTTAAAAGAGCTTGTACAGATTAAATACCTAGTCTTTATGGTTAACGAGTTCAGTCGTTTAATTGCGAAGTAAATCCGAAGGGGAGAACTAACGAGTGTGATGTAACAAGAATTTGTAACCAAGCCGATGACACGGATTGTATTCGAAAATTTACTTCAACTGTAAATAATGTCCTTAAAGTACGAAGAAACAAAGATGGACTATAATTGTAAAAAAATTATAGTGTCGCATGTATTGGCTACTTCTGTTTGCAGAATTTACAAATGTATAGTTACAGTAATATTTTTCTACTATTCAGTTATTATGAAGTTTACGATATATTTCTTTTTCACCTTCAGGTCATATCAGTTCTGGAAATACACTTATTATAAGTGTAAGTTTAACACATTTTATGCAAATTTCAAATAATTCCAAGTTTTGCAAAACGATTGATGCGTGGGCGATTGCATGAACAAAATATTATGTTTTAACTGTAAATTTTAATGACGATAACAGGTTATCGTCATTAATTCGTAACTGTGTGGAAATATAAATCTAAAAGATGACCTACTCCACAAATAGATTTTATCTTCCTAACAATATGGAAGCTCCATTCGCTTCATTAATATTCTAAGTGAACCAAATGAACAGTTCACAAAACTTTTAAACAGAAACATTAGCACTGCCCACACGCTAACTCGAACAGAAGGAAACAGTGTAATTTTGTTAGAGCAACCTCACTAATGTACTAACTGTACTGCTTGATAAGGCAGAAATACTGCAAGTATTTGCTGAGATAGCATCGGTCCCGATTAAACATGTACAAGTAAGCTACCGAGCTTTAGAAATTTAGATTAAGATTAAAGTCGCTAAATTATATGCACATTCCTTGGAATTACTTTAGAACAGGATATATTATTTTCTTGTCTTAGTTCACTCACTTAGATGGATTTCTATTATTTACAGTAATAAAATGAAACGTCGTTTTTTATCTAGTATTATTATTTGTAAGCTTTGTGTCATCTTTTTCAGATATGCTTTTAAAAACCAATTAAATGGATTATGCACTTGAAACTACATTTAACTAATAGAATAAAAATGTATGCTAACTACAAACCTTTTTCAGATTCCGTCTGTAACTGTTCTCTGAACTCAAATTGGAAACAATGTTTTGAAATTGGGATTTATTCAAAATCTAGTTTACATTCATTCCGATTACGTATGTTTTCAGTTATTCTTGATAGTACCTATCTGTAAAGTAAAGTAACGACCTATAATCATCCCACTACAGGGCAAAGGTCTCCATCATTGAATTTAGTATCTGTATGCGGAGAAATGTCATGACTGTTTAATTTTTTTTGAAACCTTGGATCAAAAATCTGTATTCGTCGGTAAACAGCATTCAATAAACCACCACTAAGTTACTTACTCTTTGGCTTAGAATGCCGCTTTACTTTTTAATCTATTTTAAATGTATTCATAACAAGGCATAACAACCACAAGATGTATGGAGACACGTCCATCTTCCGAGAAATGACTTTGAAATATCGGGATCAAGTCAGAGTGCAAAACGAAAGTTCCAAGAATGCGAGACGATTGTTGCGAAATACCTCCCGGCAAGGTTAGCACGTAACCTTTTCGCAAAACACTGTATTGATGTGGAGAGATTTGTACGCGTCAGTTATTGTTTTCATATTTCCTAGAGAGCAGATGAGGGAATGCCTTTGGTGTCTTGTCACATCAGTCTTCCAGTAATAGACGCTGGGTGTAGTGAATAATAACTGGCCAGTTGACTAACGAGTTCCGTTGGACTATGCATGTATTTGAGTAGAAAAGACATATAAAATGTCCCTTCTTTCTTGTAAATTTCGGCCAAAGTAAAGTGATGATGATGATTTGTTTTTACAAACATTTCACAGAGTTATTTAATTAAGTGGATTTTAGGAGTATTCATGAATAACAATATTTGTGTATACGCATTGGCTAAGTCGGCGTATTAACATAGCTTTTTCTGAGTGTCTTTGAAATCGTTCCAATTAAAAATTACTAGATTATTTATCAGTAAACAATTTACATAAAACTATTATTACCCATTGCACTAAGATTATCCTAAATCACGTATTTGTTCAGCTTCGAAGTGGTTTCTGAAGACATAATTCCTACGTTTTACTTTCATTTGTGGTAAAGGTTTTCAAATTTACAAATAACCAACTTGGGTTATGCTAACTAAATTTGAACTATAGAATTGAAAAACAATATAAACTATCACCAACTCCATAATAAAAGCGCAGGCTTTAAAAAAACCTTCAGAAAGACGCAAGTTTTCACCAACTGCCATTGTTTTTCGATCACAGGAACTTGGGTTTGGAAATTGGAAATTGTTGTTGCTGATGTAGAACATCAAAGTTAAAATAGAAAGGAATAATTATGCTTCGGTGCAGTTAAATATTATGCGGCTACTAACGAAGGGACAGATAACCGACGCTTTCAATCAGACGCCCCAGATACTGACAATGGGGACTCGTGGATCACGCGGAATGGGGTTTTTGAGTGAGAACTAATGGGGGCTGCTGACTTAGATAGTACAAAATGAAGCTACTTTTACTTGTATTCAAATTTGGAACACAGCGTTGGAATTAGTTTGAATATTTCTTACTAAGACTGAGACATAGTTCTGGCGGTATAGCTTTGAAAGTAGTTGCTAAACTCAAATCGCCCATATAAAATGCCATATAACTTTAAATGTTAAAGTTAGAATGGACTTGTTACTCAGTCATACTAGAACCATTGAGCTGAGCTGGAAAGAATTTGGCTTGAAGATATAATATAGGTTAGAATAGCACATATGCTACTTTTTATCTAGAATAATGAAATAGGCTCAAATACAAAATTCGTTCGAAGTTGCGGGCAACTGCTGAAACCTTTTATTATAAGTCACAACCTTTTTTTAATAAGCAATGGGCTTGCTCTTGACTACATACTTAACTCCTTTAAGAAGAAGCCTAAGATGGAACGAGCTTACCCAGAAGCAGCCTATTTCCTCCTATACCAAGAAGCTTGTGATTCTAGATAAAGGACTTCAATTGGCTTAAGTGTTTTTGACAGTAAGGTCAGTTTTTCCGTGATTATGGCGTTTGCAACAACGCCCAAATTATCGAAAAAATATAAAAACAAGACATATGGTAGAAACGAGGGTCCAATGTCGACTGGAAATGCACTCACTCCGTGTGGAAGGTGGGATTATCTAACTCTTCGCCCAAATATTTATCTCTCTAACGTTCTTCACGTTCAAAATATTGCCAATATTTGGTATTGAAGCAAGATACAATCGCCGTCAGAATATATTAGAAGAGGTGTCACAACACATACTAATATTACTTATTGTTAATAAATTGTTCTTAAATTAGGAACAAATGGGACAGTTATTGCGGAAGCGTCATATGAATATGACATCGGAATGCCAATACGTTGTCTTGTCCTAAGGATTTACAATAATGAATGTTATTGTAAATTGTAAACAAGCAGTTAAAATGTTAATCGCTGGAGGTTGATTAGCATATAAATGAAGGTGTAGAAGATTTCCAAGGGACTAATTTGTTTTCTAGCTTAGTTTACGATTCTATGAGAATAATTGCAAACTGTAAATTTTATTTAAGTTCATCTCTTTAGCTAAAGGACGCTCACAGCTGGGCATAGGTCTTTCTTATATTATTATATCCACGACGATCCGACTGGCATCAGCCGCATACAGCGGCTTTTTGCGACTTTCACAGATCGTCGGTTCACGGGCGTTGCTGCCCGGCATCTTTTGATAATGCTCCTTAAGATATCCATAGGAAGAGAACACATCATGGTCCAAAGAAACACCTCATCACAGGTACCATCATTCATCGAATGTTCCTTGGAAATCTTCTATACATTCATCGAATGAACCATCATTGCCAATATAGACATACCAATGTCTTCTGTGATCGATAAACAAATTAATCATAGCAACAATCGTCCATGTATGATGTGTTTCGACACATACATACATGGACGTATACAATCGCACTTTGCAAGTAATAGGAAAGATAATTCATAAGTTATTTTAGTACGAGTCTTGATTTATTAGCCCTTTCAAATTCCTTAGAAGTCAACAATATCTCTTGTCTAGCGTTTAAGTGTGATTATATCTATAGAACTTAAAGAACCTAACGAAAAATCTTTTTTTTTTCATCATCATTCATCATTAATCACTTTTAAAGTTTAATTGACTATGGGGCGGTTTTTAAAGATATACAATACACTTGACACTTTCTCAATTTTTATGTGTTTAAAAGTTATTAGCCTTACCACATACTCAGGAAAAAATGAAAATTTATATTATAACTTATACAGAAAATTCATGAAAATATCGATGTATTACAAAATACGTTAATATTAACAACATGATACTTGTATTTAAGAAGATAAAGGATTAAAATTTCAAACATGAGGGCTCAAATTTGATTAAAAAGTGAAACCGAAAATTACCTTTTTAATCAGGAAGATACGTTTTTTTTTATATAAACAATGACGTGCTCTTGGCTGCATACTTAACTCTACGGTTAAGAAAAAGCCTAAGATGGAGTGAGCTTACCCAGAAAGTGGCACTGGTTCTCCCACACGCCAGAGGGACACAGAAAAACTGTTTGGCACTGGACTCCTGCAGGAGGGTGGAAGCATCCAGGCAGCTACGATTTCTTACGAAGCCTACCACTGCAGAAGGATCTGTTAGCCGTCATCATTGGTTAGAAAACCAAAGATGCCGTTGCCCAGGGTGGACCACTAGGAGGTAACATTAAGTTTTTATTTTGAGCCGGCGCAACAGTCAATGACGAACTCCATGCATAGACATGTTAAAGCTGTTTCAAATGTTGTCCAAGTAGGTATACCCAGTTCGATAAGTTACAATTACTTCAAGTTATTCGTTTCATAATAAATACCAATGTTAAGCAAAATTGCTGGCTAAATAGCTTCTTAGTTAGAGAAGCCAGTAAGTACAATAACATATCAATAAATGTCAAAATTCTCCAATCGACTTGGAACTTTAATAATAACGCAAAAATATCAGTTTAGATTGTCAAAATTTTACACTTAGTGGCAGGTTGATCGTCGTACTACTTTATACTTTGGTTGAGCTTATTTCATTACAAGATAATTACGAAAGAGGTCCACTTTAGCAGGCCAATTGACTTAACGATTGCTATATACTACTAGTATACCTTTTGCTTTGTTTGGCATTATAGACAGCTGTAAAATATAATAGTTGTTGTACATACAGACGGCAGCACATCAAGCTGAACACTGGGGCATTTTATGCAGATGAAATAGCTAAGAGTTTGCTACAAATATAGTGACAGATGTGCTGACCACTGTACAAAATGCTAAACATTCATAACATTTCAACGCAAATAACTCTATGAAAAAAAATATAACGAGATTTAAACGCGAACTTACCTTATTTTATTGCCTGACGTTTGACCGAGAATAATTGCACATGGCACAGGGCATCCTTGCAAAACTGCTGAAACATCGGAAGCTCATAAAACAAGATAATTGGTATAACTCTTAAAATAACGAACTGATTCAACGTAATATTGTAGATAAGATACATTATTGACCGATCACTAATATCGACCACTAATCTCTTTCCGAGTGCTATGTATCCTGGAAAAACTCCTTTAGTCGCCTATTATGATACCCCCCCCCCCCCTCTAGGTAAAGAAAGGCTAGGTCATTATTTTATGTTGCAAGGGTTTCAACAATATTAGTAATTTACAAAAAAAAACCAGAACAATAGCGACTTATCTGCTTTCAGCTTCTTAAAATCTATACTAATATAATAAAGCTGAAGAGTTTGTTTGAACGCGCTAATCTCAGAAAGTACTGGTTCGAATTGAAAAATTATTTTTGTGTTGGACAGTCCATTTATCGAGGAAGGCTTTAGGCGATATTACATTACGCTGCGACCAATAGGAGCGAAGCATTAGTGAAAAATGATGAAAAATTATCGCAATCATAATAACAGAAATTGACGCGAACGAAGTCGCAGGCAACAGCTACTGAAAATATATATTTCAATACTAAAGTTTCTTTATTAAAATTGTCTTACGCATGTGGCATATAGAATTAATCAATTAGTCGAAGCAAAAACCGTGAGCATTGAACTCATAATTGTTCTAACAGTTAAATTGGAGAAGTGATTGCCAAGGTTCTTTTTTACTGAAACATTATTAACGTGATTGTTAAATTAAGTGGTCGGAATTTATTAGTCCTGGACCACACAGACTATATAGATGTTTACGAGTGTTCAATTTCCAATTGAATTTAAATAATAATTATATTCGATAGCAGCAATGCACAGTCAACATAACAACAAACTATAACCTAACAACCTATCACAAGGCGTCAAAGTTGACATATTAAACATACATACATATTATCACGCCTCCTTCCCAACGGGGTAGGCAGAGACCAAGGCCTTCCACTTACTACGATACTGGCATACATCTTTCGCTTCTTCCACATTCATCAATCTTTTCATGCATGCTCGTCGGTTTAGTGTATTCTTGACCTGACCTTTCTTCAGAACATCCCCGATTTGATCGTGGTAAGTTCGTCTAGGCCTTCCTCTTCCAACGTTCCCTTTCACACTCGTCTTATAGATCTGTCTAGTCATTCTTCTCTCATTCATCCTCTCTACATGCCCAAACCATCTAAGCATACCTTTCTCAATCAGTGTGACAATATCTTCTTTCACACCACAACGTTCTCTTATCACACTATTTCTTATCCTATACTACATATTACCATAGATATATTATATTCTACGTTTATGCATATTACTATCCTACATATTAAATCGACAATTAATTTAATAATTTCTGCTAAGACAATTGCAAAATCAAACTTAGTAGTAGTTCAGATTCGTTTTGAGGTTATGATTTTTGATTTGTTATTACGAACCAATCGACAAATATGAAAAAGGTTCTTAATTCAATGGATGAGACCCAAAAGTTGTATAACTTCGATGATATTGTGTTTGATTGACGAGTACAAAACAAAGTTAACTAAAATAACAGACGTCAGTTGTAAATATTTGTATTTTTCCAGCCATAATACACAATCATGATAAGCAAAATCGTTGAGAAAAATAATAAAGCAAAATAGGTTTGACAGGCTACAGACAACTAAAATTACATACCAAGCAATTTAAATAGCGAAAAGATTATGCAAACAATTGATACTTCTTTCTTTTTGTTTTCATCAATGCTGTATATAGCCAAAAGCTTTTAATCACTACTTAAAATTGTTTTACAAATACATAATAGTCTACATTCATAATTGCCCACTAACTCATAAGGAATTCACGAGCACTATTTCTCTGTTTTACACCTCTGAGAGCTCGCATATTACATAGCAATTTACCACGAATGTAATATCCATAACTCAGAAGCCACAGCAGTTCATCTCAGCAACCGTATCTCACAAACAAAAGTGGGCCTAACCCTGCAATTAGTGCTAACGGTTTATGCTGTGGTAATGATAAAAATTCCAGACATTTTAACACTTGGGACGAGCTTAACCCTTGACTAGCAATATATGGTGAAGGTGGCCCCGTTTCTTTAATTTTTTTTAATTGCTTTTAAAACTTTTCATAAAACAAAAATACTGGAAGTATGTAACATAACTTGAAAAGGGCGGACGGTTCAAAATATTACTTTAAAAGTGTGAGGTAGAGATTGAAAACATGTAAAGGGTTTAGGGTACATTGTCATTTAAAACATTGAATAGTTTTATTTATTTAACAGGCATGATGGCGGATTGTTTGGGCAGATGGAGGCAATACATCTGAAACGCAAACGAATTCACCAGCAACAGCAAATTCGCATAAAAGTTTATAAATTTCCGACTTAATCCATGGTCTATAACGTATGAAAATATAAAGGGTTTGATCACTAGACAGATATTGGCGAGAGATATGGGCGCTCGCTATGGATGCTAGGCTGAGCGTTTGGTCGGCGTCACGGCCAATTCGGGAGACAAAGGCAGCCTACTAACTACCAAGAACGTAATAAATTATTTGAATTTAAATAAATCGAAGTGGCGAACCCGCTGGTTGCTTGCACCGCCAGAGCTGCAACTGGAAGACTAGATCGCGTCAATTCCTGCGGGCCTGAACTGATGACCACAAGAATGCTTTTGTAGGCATGACCCATGCCAAAGTATGAACTTTGGCATGGGTCGTCATCCGAGGGGTGGGCAGAGAAGAAACGGCCAGGTACGTGATTGAGTCGTGCAGGCCAAAATGAAAGACGGGAGCCAGAGGAATACTACTTATCGCCCGCTCTGGCTCCCGGCCAGAGGAATACTACTTATCGCCCGTAATTACGGATAATACGAGTATCTGTCTCTGTCACACACTTTCAGACTTTGGCATGACGTGTCAGTCAAGCTCCTGTCTCCAACGGGAGCGATGATTCCAGCTACTTTGTTGTAAATCAACGGTGAGTATAGCGGGTTTTTTAGTGGTCAGAAATACCTTCTGAGACCGGTAAGGCTAGTTGGTTTTACTACACCAATTTGGGGTTAAATTGTCACCGCGGCTTAATATAACGGCAAGTAATGCCCACTGTGCGGTCTATATACATTGCTATGTATATACAAGGTCATAGCGTACGCCCGTCACGCGTTCTTTCATTTTATGGGTGGTACAAGTCAAGAACGACATAGTTAAATAAACTACGGCTTAATTAATGGGTAAAATCAGTCAACAGTCTCCTTTACAGCTATTTAAAATCGAATTATAAAATCATAATATATGAGAAAGAAAAAAGACTATGATCATTACCATCTCAGCTGGATCAAGACCACAACTGTACATAGGTCTCCTCTAAGGTCTCCTCTAACTTCAAAAATATAAGAAATCATTTTTTTTATAATTAACCATATTTTTGACATTGACGTTTAGGACGTTATAATCAAATTATATTAGTCTAAGGTTGGTCTAAGGCGATACAAAGTTCGCAGGGTCAGCTAGTTTTTTACCAAATAAATTGTATCGCTAAATGCTAATCACTTGCACCAAAATCACAATGAGCATAAAGCATGCACTGACATTAATATTAATGAAATGAAACCACAATGTATTTAAGAACTCCAACAATGAGAAATCACAAAAGACTAAAACAAAAACCGCTATAACATGAGCGAAATGAATACGATTTAAATAGCCATGACTATGAACATTTTTGCACTCGTGAAAAGGAAATAATAAAGTTTAGACAATGTCGACGTGTGCCATTTGGTGCTGGCTCGAAAAAAGCATCACCTCTTCTCTTTCTATGGGTGCTGTAAGAGGCGATTAAACAACAGCGTCTTTTCTACCATTGGCCAACTGCTATCGCCAACCAGCCTGCCAAGATTGGCGATTATCGCAAAATACTCCTTTTGTCAATCTACTAGTGAACTACAAAGTTTTTTAAACGGTTAAAGTGTTTTAATTATTTTATAAAAGATATAATCCTAAAAAAACTTCACACTCGGCGACAGAGAAATGTCCTCTGCAGTACCCACTTGAACATTCGGGTGCTCTTTCAACTTCCTAACTGTTTCCTGAATTTAACTTAAAATTATCTAACAGTTCTTATCTTTACCCTTCTACGGTAAAGCTGCATAGAAAAGGGATAAGATTTTTGGAGTCTACGTTTGTATTTATTGGCAATTCGTAGCGCCTAAATTGTCGTAAAGGGATTCTTTATTATGGCCGGTGTAACAGGCTACATTAAAACCGACTTTAACTATAAGCAGTCGGAATAGACAATCGAATAAATACGACTGCTAAACCTACACGTACTCTTATAACAACTGAAGGAATGTCAAGGTTTTCGTTATGACTTTACCATAAGATACAATCGAACAATTAATCTAACAGTTCTCAGATTGCAATGTTAACTTGTTTGCCCTGTTACAATGAGAAATATCATGAATTCATGGCAGAAATTTAGAGAAGTAAATTAACAGCATGATTAAAAAGTTTAAAAAAATTAGTAATTTAATACTCAAATGATTATGATCTGGATGGGTATGACTCATAATCTTCATTAACATCTCAAAACAGTCCAGGGCTGAACATAGGCCTCGCAAAAATGTCGAATTTGCCATTACCACCACGCTTGACAGGCAATTGGCAATCGCAGGACGAGATCTATAGAATGAGTCGATATGATGCTAGTCCTATGAAGCTGGCAATACACGTTCAAATTTACTGCACGTACTAAATTGTAGATCTGGCGTAAATCTGCAGCATATTGAAATACCATTATGTCGGACCGCAGATACAAAGGGGTGTTCCTGCAGAACATGGAACACGGTAACGCGTTGAAAATTAAAATTCGGATGATTCTTTTTTTCCTTGGCTATATCTCGTTTTTATGGTTCTAGACAAAACAGCTTTGATGATAAGCCTAGATTTAAATGAATGATGCAGGTTATTTTTACTTTACTTTACTAATACTTTCTAGCAAGTTTTGAAATTATAACGACGATTTAAACTTTCAGGGTCAATACCATAATATGAGTTAGTTACTTTAAGATTTCTACGATATAAACATGACACATGGTAGACGTGACTTAATGATAGCTTTACACAAGGGGTAAATTTTCTTATCTCTCTTTATTCGTCTATGTCACATGCCTAATATGAAAACAATGTTGTCTGTATGATCTAGACAGTAACGAATGCTGTTTTACTTTTTACATTAGATAAATTACGTCACTAGAACTCTGTTCTTGAAGTGCTTAATAAACTAGAAAGTCACCACACCGAATTTTTAAACAACCACGCCCATATTACTGCAAGCTAGCTTACCAAGTTACTCTATCAAGATTGAGCATATCATTTGGGCTTATCATTGCAACTGCAGCTGCTACTTTTACTTTCATCAACCGGTCTGATGTTTCGTCAACATATTTAAAGTCTGCTTTTGAAACATAATATGAGTAAATCATTTTCTGCGTTCAGTTGCCGAGTTGTTGTTAAACATCTTCAGGGACGGACAGAAGCTTTCATATCCAAGTTTAGTCGTTGAAGTTTAGAGGAGGTTATGAAAAGTCTGGAAACTAGTGAACTAGACTATTTTCAGAGCAAGTCTGTTCAGGGTTATTCAATATGAAGGATTGATGTTTTCCCTCACAAACAAGCAAGTGGCATGAGATTTCTAGAAAATTCAGAGGAAGTTTTATTAAACAAGCTGAATAACGACCCTCGAAGAGTTATAACCAAATAAGACACGGACAGATCTCATAGTTATAGGTAATAACAACTGCAACATGAACTGGTCGTTTCTTACCATTCCGTGGTCAGTGCAATAGCATAAATCAGCGGACACAATAAAAATAAGATAAAGACAAAAAAACGCCTCCCAATTTCTATGAAATTAAACAAAACAGTGATCCCGCTCTAACGTAGTTTGCGAAAAGCAGCCAAAGGTAAGGCATAACAGTTCCATACAACAATTAAGACAACGGTCGTCATTTTCACTAATTAACCTCGTGACTAATTCATAGTTCACCGGCATCGAACAGTGGACCGACTGATTATGGTCATAGCTTTACAGTTCGACAAACGCAGCCAACACATTGCAAGCAAAAGTATGGAGTAGCTAAATCAAGAAATTAAAAAGAAGGTATTTATATTTTGAAAAAAGTGGTAAATTCATTACCATGACTCACAATAAAATATGATAAGCTACAAATAAACAGTATGTCTCTCTCTAATCATTAGAAAATAACTGGTAGGTAACAATTTGACATGTACATGGTACAGTGTACACAGTGTTAGGTTTTTTTTAAGTTACGATGGCTTTATGCAATGGTCAAAAACTTAAAAAAAAGGTTATTATTAAGAGGTATTTTCTAAACAGTAGTCACATCAACTTGACAATCATACAGGTTTATAGGTACTTGTTAATCATACCTGTATTAAAGCGCATTGGTCTAGTCTTGGCTTTTGTCTTTGTGCTGTGGCATAGTTCACTGGGCATCGAATAGTGGACTAACTAATTATGGTTCATATGTGATACCGTTACCGTTATTTCAACGGTGCGCGGTTCGTTGTCATACTTAGCGTTTGAGTTGGTCTGTTAATTACATTTTTCACACTTAGTTCAAAACTCACTAGTTCTTGATACCGTTCGTACCGTACGTACGTACGACTTAATAGGCGTGTAACGTATTGTCAGATCAGCTGAGGCAGAGAAGACATAATAAGAGGTATAGACCGATTGGTAAAGAGTGAATTTACTTAATCAATTTTTAAAATAAAATAACAAATTGAACAACATTGAGACATTAGAATTAAAGTCTTGACTTGACTGTACAAATCGTTAAAACGAAAATTGACAAAAGAGTAGAGTAGGTTAGGTACCTTTCTGTCGATCTTCATTGTTACGATTACCTACTTACTCGTACTTACACTTATTTATGAATTAAGGATTACAATTTCGGAGGCAGTATTTCCTAAAGCGATATCTTCCGGAGTGTTTTTAGATACAGGACTTAGGAAAACAAAGTTTCTTTTTTTCGTATTAGTTATTAATCTTACGAAAAAAGATTTGGTTCCTAAAAAAAAAAGAAAAACCGAAATATAAACATTCATTATTCTTTTGCAAGTGCGTTTGTCACCTAACACTCTTATGATAAAAAAAATGATTTGAAAGCACAATTACGTATGTGGTGCTGATTTTTCGAGCCGTACAACGTCTATGGGGTCCACTTGTTTAGTATAAACAACGTGGCTGAAAACCAACGCAGTCTGAAACATATGTCAACACAAGCTAAGTGTTTTAAGGAATACCTACATGCTGTTTTTTTTTGTATAAAAATGTTTCATTAGTTGCGTACCAACGAAAGGTTTGAAGCGTGCGCATACGCAGCGCAAAGGTACGGCCGCACGCACCGTTACTGCTGGGTATTTGGGTCGGAGCACGCGCCCGATTCAGTATGCCACGGGCGGGCTAAGGCATAAGCGAAGAGTTTTTTCTCTAGTTTGTGTACGATCACTCATCACCATAGTCCAATATATCTATACAAAAATGTGATTGCACAAACCCAATGATATTTAAAAAGTAATAGATATGTCACATGCGCTCTCAATATGCTTCCCTAAAACGTCACAATTGTGACGTATTTTCAAATCCATTTAAGAGAATAATGGTTCTTTTCACGAGTATGACAAGGACAAAATAAGAATTACGCATGTGTGCAGTTGTTCGCAAGCGGCACATATATTTCGATAGTTTTGTAAGGGCATAACCTATCTATACTTTTTAAATATCATTGCACAAACCCATCTTGTTCTAGGAGCACTGCCAAACAACGGTCAGTAATGTTTGTGTCTGTATTTATTATAAATAAATATGGACAACATCACAAACATTGTTCTGATCCCAATTTGAGTAACTATTAAAAGCACTATTACTTAGATATTTGATTACTCTATGACGAAAAAGCATGTCTTAAAGAGTAAAGCCAAAAGAAAACTGCTAGCAGCCTGTTGTCTTGACTAAAAACCTGTAGTAGGTGTGTGTATTGTGTCTAGCAGTAGACTGATATTGCCTCATAGTTTTTCATAAAGAGCTAAGTGTATTTTTTAATTTGTTATCACTATGAAGCGGGCGCAGAGGGGACGACAACCTTGCAAAGCTGATAGTGGTTGGAAACACCGAAGGCAAAAGGTCGCGAGGTCGTTCGCCAGCAAGATGGATCGACAAAATAAGGACATCCTCCACATTCTAAAGGACGCGCTGAACAGAAACCGATGGAGGCAGATCATTCGCTCCAGATGCAACCCCGAAGCTGACCACGATCCTCAGACATGAGGGACCGACTAAAGAGAGATGAAGCGGGCGGGGTGACGCTCGTATTTTGGGAAATGGCAGAGAGATGACCATTCTTGCAGTTTTCTTTTGGCATTGCTTACTTACGATATCCATAAGAAGAAAAGCGGTGGTGGTACTTCTTTAGGTCAGCACCATTTTTTTTTTGTTGTTTTCGGTCAATGAAGTATTACATCATCTGAATAAATCGCTTATATCTCCTGCCTTGAGTATTCAATGCGCAATCTAGGATGTTATGTGTAATGTACGTGCCATCTCTAAGACTGTGAGGGAATGTTTTCGGTTTTGACATTGCGTTATGCGTGACAGCGCGCCGATTGTTTGCGCATGCGTTGGAGGAATAAAAATGGCCGCCTTGTTAAAGTTTTGTGATAGCGTGAGGGTTTTGATAAGTCTCAATTCGGACTAATTCAGCAAGTGAATTGATGTTACATATTTTAAGTGCAATGGTGATTAAGATTTCAACTGGAGAATTAAAGAGGGTTGTTAATTAGTCACGCACGATACGAGCGTAGGTATACATTTGTGTTGTAGTAATGTGAAGTAATAGGCACTAGCATTGCATTTTTTTTTGTCAAAAGTTACTTTATTTTGTTTTTGATACAATACAAATAGAATTACGCAATAATATGACTATACTTAGGAGCTATAAACAAAATAAAAAGTGGGAAAATAATCGGCAATTTCATACTTTAACCCCTATTATAATTGCATAAGTTGATAAAAAATGCTATGCAATAGCTTTACCGCGGCAGTCTCCGAGTGCCACACGTCTTTTTTTTTTGTAAATACATACGTATAATATAGAAAACACCCAGACCAGTACAAACAGACATGTTCATGCACACAAATATTTGTACTGTGCGGGGATCGAACCCGCGACCCATGGCTCAGAAGCAGCGTTTACTACTGCTGATACAAATGGTCGTCTAAAGCATAAAATAGCAGAAAGATAATCCGACAGCAACATATTGCACATCTAAATCAAGATTTAAGTCAAAAATATGCTAACTTAAGTTGAAAGCCAGATCGCGTCGTTTAGATATTTTAAATGATCTTGATTAACCACAAAGACAAAAAAGAACATTCGTTGTCTTGTCGTTTGAGCACTACTGTTATTATATTTATTTGTAAGTAGGTACGTGGCAGGAAAAAGGATATTATTTGGCCTAACATGCAATTTTTGTGTTACATCCGTTTTCAACTAGGTGTCGACATGCAAAATAACCGGCCGGGTTTGTTGTATGGGAGGGGGGCTCCCATACAACAAACCCGGCCGGTTATTTTTTAAATATTTATTTTATTTTGTTTTTAGTATTTGTTGTTATTGCGGCAACAGAAATACACAATTTGTGAAAATTTTAAGTGTCTAGCTATTGCGGCGCTTGAGATACAGCCTGGTGACAGAGCGACGGACAGACGGACAGACGGACAGACAGACAGACAGACAGACAGACAGACGGACAGACAACGAAGTCTTAGTAATAGGGTCCCGTTTTTACCCTTTGGGTACGGAAACCTAAAAACCGAAGACAAGCTTACCGGTTACTATGTTATGTATATGTAATAGTGTTTGTGTTTGCAATTACTGTACCTACTAATTGCTTAGTAAAGTTTGAAAATTATCGTAGCTTTAACACAAATTTACGACAGAGAACGGGTATTTCAAAATTGGTATCTGTAGTTCTCATAAAAAAATAACCCTAAAGTAATTCTTAAAATTTATTTAATAACGATACAAACTTACCATTAATACAATCTTCCTAGTGACCACGCCGATAACTGTAAAAAGAAAAAAAAAATTAGAACTTCGAAAACAGATAATCCACCAAAAATACAATTACGTTTTTAGTATTTGAAATAAAGTATAAATAAACTTTCATGTTCTGTTTACAAACTGTACAAAAAACATGCGTTTACGAAAGTGAAACGAATTTTCACGAAATCACGACAAAAGAATGAACAGTGATTCAGCGCCAAACGGGGGCAGGTCAGATGTCAAAAACATCATTCACCCAGTCCGGTGATCAATTCAAATGAATGACATTGAATTATGGATAGCGAGCAAGGTCGAGGACCACACGAAGGTATGCTGTCTCGCTTTACCATTATGCTAATGAAAGAGAGGAGGTTAGGTTGGTCGGATTCGACAGAACTGCCAAAGGTTAGGATTGATGGAAGACTTTACGGTGTTTGATATAATGTTCTTAAGGGAATGTATTTATGAAAGTCGAAAAAAGAGGAGGTTGGAGGTTGTTAAGCCGGTGATTACAATTTTTATTTATGCAAATACATATCGCTTAATTTTGTTTCCATATACAAAAGTTAAATGAAAAATAAAAATAGGTTAATTCGTTTCCCAAGAAATAATCAACGACTATTTGCACTCACGAGGAGCTAATGGAGGCCACGGATAATGCCATCAAAGTAGCAGAGTACTGGGCCTGTAAGATATGACAGACGTTCGACACGAAGAAGAAAAATCAACGAAGAAAGCCATAAAATTTTTCATGCTATTTTTTGTATTTCAAATAATCTGGCTTACAATGAATGCCGGAACCACCACCTCTTCTCATTCTATGAGGGTTATGAGGCGACTACTGGATAGCAGCCAGAAGTATGCAGGCTGCACGGTCTTTCCACCGCCATTGGTCAAACTTTGATCGCGCATCCTAAACGGGAGATTTTGTCAAATTCTTTATTTTGTAGTGGCATATGTCCAGCGGGCTAAGTATTGATGCCGATTGCAATGTGGGGCAGGAGTAGCAAATGAAAAGACGTGTAACTCTATGATTCGTCTATAACTGTGTGTCAACCAGTACAGATACACGATTATGCAGGATGAAATTTTAACCACCTTCCAAATTTTAATATATCGAGTTCAATCTACGAGACAAAAAACAAATGACGTATTTTTTCCTTTTGGTATAGCCCAGTACAAAAATGTCAAGTAAAGCATTTAGAAAATATCCGCCATAAATCTAAAATTTTTGATACGGCCGCCTAGCAACACTTACAATTCTATTCATAAGTTTTAGATTTTCCCTTTAAGGTATAAAATAGGTCTAGGACCGTAAAAATTGAAAACTACATATATCGCGAAATTTATTTTCGGATAATAACTTGAATTAAATTTTTTACTTCATATAAATAGGCTCTAAATACGATACTGAACGCCTATAAAAATTTTGGAAAGTGGTTAAAATTTCATCCTGTATACTAGATTAGATATGTATGTGTGGGTTGGGTTAACAACACACTACACGATGATAATATAAAATACTAGCTTTTGCCCGCGACTTTGAACGCGTGGAATATTGAATTTAAAACTATGTGAAACTATCCCACGGGAACCGTAGCCTTTCCCGGTATAAAAAGTAGCGTATATGTTATTCCAGCCAATAAACTAACACCGTGCCAAATTTCTTTCAGATCCGTTGTCATTTAGCGTGATAGAGCAACAAACATCCATACATACATACTCACAAACTTTCACGTATATAATATTAGTAGGAAAATATTTATACCTAGTATTTTATCAGTAGGAGAAAATAACCCGCAAAAAAGGGCCACAACTGTTTCTAGTAACTATAAAACCACATATAGGTAAATGTTAATTAGTTAGCATGTACGGCTTAATAGGATCTAAACACCACCTTCAAAGCACCATACAATTACTATGAAATACCACAATCATACTCGAACAAAATCATAATAACTTCAAAAGGCATGCTTTGAGAATCGCCGCTTCTATGGCCATAGAGAATTTGGCACAAATGCCTAGACACAACATTCAACACAAATGTAACTTACAACTCTATGTGTTTCTATTAAGTGTGATATTTGATTCACACTGCTGCCAAGCCAGAACTGATGTCATGTGAAATGTAGACTTTATTTCTTTCCAGTAAGGGTCATTTTTAAATAAGAAACAATGTAGTGGGTACTAACCCAGTAATTAAACTATGATAACCGCCATTACAACTGTAATTGTTCTGAACAGAGTCCGGTTAAAAGATGGCGTCACGAGGAGGAATCAGAGGAATGTCCCCTTTTGACACTAATGCATCTTAACTGTGCCTACAGTGTGCCGTATCTACTAAAACATAGTAGCACCTAAACCACTAACGGCCGATCCCAATAACCTATCTATCTTCAGTTTTGGCATATCGTGGATAGAAAACAACTTTTGTCTTAGTTTCTCTGGACGGCAAAATCAGAGACAGAAGAGGTTTTCTATCTCCGATATGCCAAAACTGAAGATAGATAGATTATTGGGACTGGCCGTAAAACAACAGGGCGTTATACATAAAGTGTTAATACACAAAACGACGCACTATCCGGCAATTAATTTTCCATTCGTGCAATTAATTTAAAACAAAATATGTCAGTACGAAACCCTTGGCAGTTTGGCACCAGTCTTGCTTGCACTCAACCAAGAACAGCATCACTTGTTCACAATTGTAAAATTGTAAACTTTGACAGTTCATTGTTGAACCTCGATGGATTACAATCTAACCTAACCTAACACATTAGCGTTGTTTTGTAAACTGGCTCTCTCTCAGATCTCACAATTTTACGGTGACATATATTTAGAGACCTAACTTTGTATACGGTCCGCTTATTATCGTTCAAAATCATTCTAACCTCATTCACCTAGAGTCCGGGTGCGATGCGCACACGCTGTGCGTAACTATTAAGGCAATTACGCGCGACAACCGCAGCAAAAACGCAGCGGCGCGACAAGTAAGCCAGTGGGCGACGCGGCAAAAACGCGCGGTCACCATGACCAGGGTGAGAAAATGAGTCAGAACCTACAACTATTAGTTATTTAAGTTTTCTGGTGCGCCTACGCATGGAGAGACGAATACAAGACAAGAAAGTGAGAATTGCAGGGCCTTGGAATACGTTTCGTTTCCTTAAACATGATATTTATGACTCAAATAAGGTTTTTAGTAGTAATCATTTACGTAAAACCATAAAAACAAGAAACTTAGTTACAGAAATTAATAAAAGTGTCTTAATGTCGCAACAAATTGTCAGAGGTTGGTTATTTTTGTTTACATCAAACAATACAACAATACATCAATTCATGAGATAGTGTAGTAGTTTTCAGAGTCGATTATTACAGGACCAATGGCTTTCAAAGCGTTTCTAAACAACCCCATCCTTACCAGATTTAAGCCAATTTAGAAATCGTCTCTAATCGTCTTCTAAAATGGACCTGACCGAAAATCGAAAACGGGTAGGTAGCCATCAAACCGATCATTGGTGTAAGAGTGTAACTACACCGACTGACTACTCTACTAAGAACACTTTCAGATATCTTCAGAGTCGTGCAATTCAGTGCAATTGTCATTTGCCTACTGGTGGGGCCATAAAAAACGATCGCACGCGCCGGACTGGGTCAGCCCGTGTGACGAATCACGCAACACGACCGTCCCACAGCCCTGGTTATGAGATGAGCGACTCACTGCGGGCGGCGAGCGAGAGCGGTTTAGAATTGACTTCTCTATGATTCAGCATATTGCCAGAGTGCTAGTCAAGGGGGAAAAAGATAGCTGCTAAATAGTTTTAATAAATGGACCTGCGTTGTCTGTCTGTATGAAATAAAATAAAATAAATTGTTTAGAATAAGAAAAGTAGTACTTCACTTTCATTAGAACACATGATAAAATGTTACTTCATTTAACATGTCCGTTTGTGCAAAATGGAGGAGCGGCTTTATCTAAGGACAGGTTTATATAAACTTAAGAGTTAGTTATTTCGAGATTTCTACCATGTACCTTGTTTTTATGAGTTTCCGATATTTCGGCACTGTTGCAAGCGCAAAGAAGAGTTCTTCCGCGATAATGGCGCTTGCAACAGTGCCGAAATATCGGAAACTCATAAAAAACAAGGTACATGGTAGAAATCTCGAAATAACTAACTCTTACGATAGTGACCATGAAAGTTTAAAACAGTATATTATATAAACTCAACTAGATAAGGTCTTAAGGTACTCATATGTAAGACATGTTTATTAACCAATAAATTATTTTGTATTTGTATTTTGTATGATTTAGTAAAAAGCTTATCTCCTATAATATGAATAATTTATTTATATTTTTCCTTTCAAGTGTATTTTCTAAACAATTATATATTAAATCCTACGTAACGAAATATTTCATGGTTTGAGAAATTGGCATTTGAATTCCTCTTTAGTGAAGCTACATTACATTAAATAATTATTGGGTTTATTATTATTACACTGAGTGGAAAAAAACGATTCCTTTTTTGCAACTATTTGTTTACATGTTACATGTATATTAAAATCGATTGATAGTTGAGAACAAAATAATAAATCTATAACCTTTAAAAATATTATTTACCAATGAAAATCTAGTAATCGCTGTCACTGAAGCCACCGCCAATTAGATCTAAATGAACTCGTTTTCCATCAAGTTTAACTGCGTATGACCGATTCAATACTGTTAGACGAATTTGTCGAATTATTATGTATGTGTGTTTGTCACGAAATAGACGTTGTGTCGGAATGCGATTCATTATCTCATTAAGTATTTCAACTGTCGAGTAGCTGTACTTTATCATTATTGATATAATGTCAACATACCGGCCTAGATTAGAAATGCACCACCTCTTCTCATCCTATGGGTGTCGTAAGAAGCATCCAAAGGAGTACTGCGAGAATGCTAGAAGAAGACGGGTAATACTCTTTGTTTCGCTTTAAAACAGTGGCCTAATTACGATCACTAATCGGCCTGACAATATACTATAGTTATGTTTTTGAAAGGCGGGAAACGTACAGCAGCGTCACTGGAATTGCAGGCCGAAGCAGGTGGTTCGGTCAGGTCGGTGCGTTGCCTCACTTGTTGCGAATGGAGGGCTTACTTTTCTTCCTCTCAAACTTTTTTTTGACTCCAACTTGCGGGAACACATAGCACGACAGAATACCCCCTTTCAAACCCAAGCAAATTTAGAAGAGATCGTTTACAAAAAAACCCGGTCAAGACTTAGAGAGTATACAGACCCAAGCAACTTTAAAAAAGATTGTATACACAATTAATCGGGTCCTGTTGTAAAAAAGTGTATATTGTGACACTTATTTCAAGGCAATATGACCGCTGAAAAGATTTTTATGAACAAAATATAGAAATCTTAGTAATCAATAAAGATCAAACATCACAAAAACCGTCACGTTTTCTTAGTAATTAATATTTGAGCTGACATAAGTCGTGACTCGTAAAGATCAGTTGACCAACTGCAGAAAATGAGTTAATGTGTTTGACATTTTCAAAAGTGACACAGCCGAAGATTTGCATTTTGTTCTAGATTTTATGGAAAAGATTGGCGTGTCATTTTTTTATCGTATATATGATGAGCCAAGATATGCCCAATGTGGGTGACTTCATGATATTTTGGCGAAGTGAAAGCGAAGGGCTTTTTTTGGTTCGTAGGCTGGGTTAACTCTGATGCCTCTAGACCAGTGTTTCATATTTGCCGGGTCGCGACCCGGTACCGGGCCATCGAAATAAAATACCGGGTCGCAACATTCGCGCCTTGTTTATAAAATAAATATTTAAGATCGATCGAGGTTTGGTAAATATTCTTCTTTAACTTTCAAGGAGCTTTAATTCTCTAGTAAAATATAGTAAGCGTGTGAAGTATTCGACTAAAATTTAGTGACTAAATAGTAGTATTAATAAAACATTTTTGCAATTATAAATGTGTATTAATATATTACCTAATGGAACCAGTTTGGTTTTAAAAGCATTAAGTGGGTCACAAAGGGGCAGTGTGAAAATTACCGGGCAATGGCAGAACAATGTTTGGGAAACACTGCTCTAGACCAACGGGGAGTTTAAATTGCAACAAATTAAACTTAAAATCCAATAGCGCAAGTTGTTATTGTAATGATTAAACACCCAAAAAATATCTAGCCGATATGCAAATGAAATTCACACCTCAACCAGCCTAGCACAAAAACATCCTCAATCGACATCCATAATAAACACAAAATAATCGAGTTCAATTTTGACTTTTGGTATAGCTTTGCTAAGCTGACGACTGTACAACTGCACATAAGGATTTTCATAATAAACACAAATTCATGATTGAATTTCAGTGGAGTTTTGCTAAGCTGAAGCTGTACAGTGTCCGCATATTTTCGTTGCAAAATCGCACCTATATCAACAGCATTAAGATACCACGATGTATGCCCTAATGTGCTGTCGTCTGTACTGCAATAATTTGATACTACAAATACCCAACAATGTAATACTCACGGAGCTAAAACAATACCCAGCCAGGTAAGGTGAAGTTACGCAACCCATACATCAAAGAATCCCATTCACACGGCTGCCGGTGGCCCGACACCGAAAAAACGCAACGCGACAAACCGACGACAAAATATTTGGTTTGCGCTAAATGTTAATCACTACACAGTCCGGAACGAACAGCCAAACTGGATACTGTAAGAAAAAAAAACGGTTTAACGCTTTTTCAGTTTTAATTTTTATAAATACGCTTGCTAATAATAATCGTCATCAGTTTATAACAGGCCACTGAACGGCCGCTCAAAAAGAAGAACTTAGCAATAATCACCCGGTAGGTAAGCTGGCTATCGCAATTCGGCCAGTGGTGTAAAAAAGAAAGAATAGAGATCTAGGTTTATTATGGCAGCCTTGGCTTGTTTTAAATCCGTTCTATGGTCTATTATTTATTTTAAATTAATAATTTTCTTTACCTTTGTGAACGCCTAATATCAGAAATTACAGTTTTTTGAAGCCATAAGTACCTACCGAAGTGTTTTTATAAGGAGTTGGCAGATATTTTGTACAGTGATTAAGCATCGCAATCCAGCGATAACTATAAGCATCCACGACCACGAGGACCATATTTTTTTACATTAGTTGGTAATTACTGTTTCTTTCAGTTAGCAATCTGTTGAAACATACGAAAATATAAGAAATCATAAATATTTGAGCATCAGGATCAACCTTAACCTATTATTAATGTTTTACAACTGACTACTTTTGAGCGCACAACAAAATCGCATCGAAACAGTTTACGATGTGATTAACTAGAATGGATTGGCGGTTTTTACTTAGCTGTGACTTAGTGGGTCGTGGGAGGAAGACTTGTTGACATACGTCAACCTGGAACCGGTACGGACCGAAACTGTCACTTTGTCATACATTAGAACGGTTAGAATCCAGTAACTAATTACATGTTGCCGCATATCATCTTGCTCTCATGCGCCTAGTCTAAGTGTAAAATTATTGAAGAATTTTATAGCTACCTACCTGATTATTTTTTGTGGACTGCGCTTAGCTTTAATTTAACTTTAATTAGCGATTCCCGTGATCTTCGTATCGCCTCAGAATTGTATTTGGTTTTGACGTCATAAATGTCATTGTCATCAAATAAGGCGTGGTTGGAAAACAATACCAAGAAATAATTTTTCTTTTATATTTTTATTTTCTTATTCCCGACGAATACAGATTCTAAAACACAAAAATCATAAAAAAGGTCCAGCCCATCTCGAGTTATAATTGGTAAAATTAATACGACTTTCTTTTATAATATAATAAAAGAAGATATAAGAGCTTGTGTCATAAACTACAGTCTAGTACTATCTTTTTTAAATCGGAATAAACCGAATAAATTGCAGCGTACGTTTGTTTGCATTCTATGTTGGGTATAGTTTGACTAATTAAATTAAGCCGTGTTATAATGACATTAACATATAAATCTACGAAGCCCTGTTCGAAATGAGCCTTAGTTTTCCTCTGTACGTCTGTCTATCTGTCAGGCCTTGAGAATTTAACAGCGAGAGTTCTGTAAATTTTGAATTGATATGTATGAGTTTAGAAATGATAGTCACACTGACAAAGTTATTAAGTAAAATCTTGAAAAGATACGGATATTTTCCAAGTTCCATTGAATATAAGTTAGAAAAAATAAGTTAATAATTAAAAGTTGAAATATAAATCCGCGAAACAGGTTATGCTTTGATAATACAGAACCTTTTGAACATTTTTAGGAAGAAATAAAACGAACAAAAACCTACATCCTCAGT
The DNA here is from genome assembly GCA_949315895.1 of Anania crocealis. Classification (NCBI taxonomy): domain Eukaryota; kingdom Metazoa; phylum Arthropoda; class Insecta; order Lepidoptera; family Crambidae; genus Anania; species Anania crocealis. The sequence continues at coordinate 3,466,272 of OX438869.1, read as the reverse complement.
CAGAAATCTAGCTCAGCCGTTTTAGGTCCAGTTAAATTCAATGTAGAACTTTACTAATAGTTAGTTATTTCGAGATTTCTACCATGTACCTTGTTTTTTATGAGTTTACGATATTTCGGCACTGTTGCAAGCGCCATGATCGCGGAAGAACTGATGTCACTGCGGGTGGGTGGTTGTTGCGGGTAGATATATCGATCTGCCCTCCTCGTCCATTGTTTTCAAACTCAGTGAGTGTCTAGTAAACTATTACGATAGTTTAAAACAGTAACTTTACTAATGGTTAGTTTAATTAACAACAACTTTTAACGTTATTGCTACATTAAGAAGCAGTTTTATTTGCAGCGGTTACTGCTAATCTTTCAAACTGTGTTTTAAAGATTGTCATTCCAACGATATAAATGCTAATTAATAACTTGAGGTGCGTTCACATCGCGTGTAACACGTAATGTGCGGTGAGCGAACAAGCAATATGTTGTTCCATTAATATAATAGGGGTTAAAGTATGAAATTGCCGATTATTTTCCCACTTTTTATTTTGTTTATAGCTCTTAAGTATATTCATATTATTGCGTAATTCTTTTTGTATTGTAACAAAAACTAAATAAAGTAACTTTTGACTAAAAAAAAATGCAATACTAGTGCCTATTACTTCAAAGGAAGTCGTTGAAAAGACCCCTTACAATGTGTCAGCTGACCTTCTTGCTTCAATTAAGTATATTTGTATTATATACTTTGATTTTCAGAAATTTAAATACTATAATGCGTAGCTTTATAACCATCTACCTTTCATCTTTAATTGCATCGAAAACGGTTCACGCGTTTTTAAAAAAACAAAAAAATTTATAGTATGTAAAAATGAATTTTCTCGATTTCGTCCCTACAAAACGGCAATTTCATACTTTAACCCCTAATATTAAGGGGACTACTAGAGCTATGTGCTGCCCCCAATTGATTTAATTTAGTTACTTCTAAACATACCTAATCAATTCTCAAAAAAAACTACAAAAGTATCAATTTAGCAAATTACCTCTAGTATTTATTGAATCACAGTAAACTTTTCATTTAGATGTTTATAAAGTCGCATTTGTTGCAAACGCCAAAAGCGGCCGCTTTTAGCATTAATGTACAATACGAAAGAATGCCAGAATAAAAAGCAGTTAACAGTGATTCAATAAATACTAGAGGTAATTTGCTAAAATGATACTGTTCTAGTTTTTTGAAAATAGATTTTGTTTAGAAGTAATAAAATTAAATCAATTGGAGGCAGCTCTTAGCTCTAAATCGTCTTAATGCCATCGCCGCTTAAGTTCTAACACCGCGGAAGTCATATTTTGACCAAATAACGTTACGCATATCAAATACATCAAATTTCAAAATAGAATTAGTTCCTATTTTGAAATTTGATGTGTTTGCGTGAATGACACAGTACTTTTATTCATTTAATAAATTTATTTTTTTTGCTCTCCTAAAAAGTTGCGTATTTTGACATCCGCGGTGTTAGAACTTAAGCGACGATGTGGTGTCGGCACATAAAAGGTAAAGTATAACCAGTACACAAGAAATAGTACCACACGTACTCTTCCTATAGTTGTCGGAAGAGGCTGCTAAAGGACTACCTACGTCCAGAAAAAGGACCGGCAGCAACATCCTGTTTGCACCATTGGCCAAACTGCGATATGAACCTGCTTGCCAAGCGGTTATGGCAAAATCCACCTACACAGTGGTAAAGCATTGGACTAAATTAAATTAGGTTGCTGATGATGATGAGTTTATTTGTAGCCCCATTTTTTTAAATTCCTTCTACGATGGTAATGTTTCTGTATTATTTCAGTGTTTCTGTATTATTTATATTCTTGTACCTTTCGATTTCTATTTTTTTTTGCCACAACCCCGACATATTTTTGATGCTTAGCCCAACGGCAGACTGGTAGAGAATGCCACGTCGCAATAAGCTGTTGTACCTGCATTTATTTTCGATTTATGCAATATAGTTTTAAAATAAATAAATGATGTAATTCCCAAGGAACTCGGTGCGAACGTACCTTTATGTTTATCTGACTAATTCCGTCAAAATGAGGACGGAGGCAATCCTAAGAATACCGTAAAGACAGGTTCCACGATATTTGCAATGAAACCAGTTCGTTGATTATTGGTCCTTCTGGAATTGTGTTGACATGCGATTCATGGGGTTATTTACGAGTTAAAAAAGTTTTTTTGATTGTTATTGCAGTCTTAAATTATAGGAGGTCAAATCATAATGGCCTAATCGAAGTCAAAAATGAGATTAACAACAAATATTGCAAAACTATAAGTTTTCATTCATAACTTTCCTCGCAGATGTATTTTTTCGAGTTTTTTTTATTATTTATTTGTATTCAGATTTTTTTTAAAGAGATTTGTCATATCTGTATTCAAACTTGAAAAATTATGTCTCAGGCGGGACTCAAACCCATGCATACGCGGCCGGTATGCATGGAGATGCGGGTTCGAGTCCTGCCGAATCTCTAATATTTAAAGCTTAAATACTAATATTATAATTGCAATTTTGTTTCTAAAATATCATATTATAAAGATCGGAAATTAAAAATCGTACGTAATGGCGTGGAATTATAGATTCCACACGTACGAGTTCGTCTAAACCGATTCCGGGATCAGATTTTCATTAAAATCAGTTAGTTGTCTAAGCGTGGAAAGGTAACAGACAGACTGACTTTCGCATTAATAATATTAGTTCCGCTATTTAAATCCAGACAAGATATAGAACTAGACCAGCATAAAAGATGTCTCTAACACAAAAAAAATACCTAAGCAATGTTTCACACTCCATCGAATGTGTGACGAGTACATTGAAATATCGATTAGCAATTCGATCAATTATTTCGAGTATTAAGGGCGAAAGTTTAGCAAAGCGCGCGGACGTAAATTGATTTGGCATTAAACAACAATGGAAAAGTATCGAATGTTACAAATTTTCTTCAAGTGATTGCTCGATCTGCGCCGATTTTAAAATTAACTTTATATTTATCTTATTTGTGTTAGGGATACCTCAACGCTACGCTCGGCTGTTGGGTAAACGATAAGAGAATTTGAATCAGAAATGAAGTAATCAGGAGAACTAAGAACGTCGCTCGATGAATTACTAAACAGAACTACTGTTCTGGCTGTGTAGCAAGAAAAGTCGAGGGCCGTCGGAGCTGTCGGACGTATGGATATAAAAATATCCATACGTCAAATTATGTGTTACCTTTATTTCCTCAGGTAAAAAAAATGCTAAAAAAAATAGTTATTTTAGATGAATTAGTTAGGTATTACACATTCAAAAAGATTAAAACTAAGAGAAATCGCAGAGAAACTGGTAGCATGGTCGGAAAAGCATAAATTGTTGTAATCTAATAGGACAGAAATGGCTAGGGAAATATCTAACACAATAGCGAGTACCTGGGCTTGTCTAATTAACCTCTTAACTGGCGTGGAATCTCTGCTGCTGCCATATTAAACTGTTATCATTTTAGTATTTAGCACGCAGAAATAGCCGGATGATGGTTACTGGCATTATTGGCATAAAATCAGTTAAAATCAGTTTTATTTCTGCAAATAGGCCCCAGGAGGCGCTTTTACTTTTTTTATATTTGGTCTGGTTAGATTTTCACTTTTGAATTTAAAGGTGTCGTGTGATGCCATAGCAATCTAGAACAGTCCCTTCCCTCTCATCTTTTCTAATGAATGTTGTTAAAAACAAATTAATCAGACAAAAGATAACAGCATATTGGCATACCACAAATTCCCCCCTTTGGTTTTCTGAGTGTCCCTCTGTCGACTGATAAGTTTCCATAACCTAATCTAAGTAAATAAAAACGTATAACTGTAAAATGTTATTTATAGTTATTTGAAATAAATATCGAAAGCATGTGTTTTATCCAAGGTTTTATCCCAACATAGGTACTGTACTAGTTTTAAATTGTTTGGATATTAAAACTACAAAAAAACTTGTTAGAAAATTGCTGTACAGTCGGTACGTTTGTCTGAATTCAATAAATTTATTTAGAGCTTAAGACCACGCACGAATCGGATCGTTTTATTCTCAGACTCAACCTAAATCCAAAAAAAGAAATTGACCTTGACAGATATCCCCGGCTTATCCCAATAAAAAGCCGAACTTTAATTGAAAGGACAAAGTATTGGGAACAGACCGAAACGTTAATATTTAAGACTAACGAATTATAAGCTGTCGCATTAACCTGTTTGTTGTGACACGGTGCGATGGCTGATTTTAATTCGCCGGTATTTGCAACTAAGGCCAGTGTCTATTGGTGTTCAGCGCTTTGTTGAGACTTAGCACAATAACGCAATTACTTTTCAATTTATTTTCAGTATAATCTTTTTTGATTTTGGTGCTTTTCTAGAATACTTCTATGCAGCCAAAATGATTCCACTGATGGCCATAGGCCTCACCAATACGAGGATTTGTAATCATTTAAAAAACTTTATTATAAATTTATATTTATAAACGTAAAAGTGGTATTATTTCAATGGCACAACACAACGCCCGACTGTATTTTTGCCATGATACCGAAAGTTTGTCTGTTAATTATTGTTAATTTGTTGAAATTGTAATGTTAATTTTGACGATTTACAACCCACCAATAAGGCTATTCCAGTATGTAGAGTATGTATGTTCGATCAGCGGGTTTAATTTCTATGAAGAAGAACTTTGCTTTTGGTGTCTTTGTTCTATTATTTTATTTTTTTGTATTTGAATATCAGCTGACGCGGATGTATCAGTTGACCGACGCTTTTTACACTCCAAATTTACAAGTGGAGAAGCCAATGACTTCGCTATTGTGCATTGTTTTTGCTATAACTCTTAACTTTTTGAATAACAACTACAGATTCCTTATCTTTCAGCTCTAACACATGTAATAATAAGAGTGATGGATAGCTTTATTTCAGCAAGATACCAAAGCTATTTAAAATTATCGCATAGCGTGACCTTATCAGACAGTGGGCTTTACCTAGTCACTCTTTTTTCTCACCTACAAATCGCGTGAGTGTAAATTAACGAGTTTTTGTGGACATTAGGAGCTGATATCTAGACTTATTACTAAACTAGATATAGGATCTTGTTTTGAGTTGTTCATTAGTTTTTTGTTCGACGTGTTTAATTAATGAGCGGTGATTTAAAATGTGATTAAAACTGATTCCGGTCACCATCCTCGTTATTAAGATTGTAATAAGCTATAAGATGGTTTATTAATGTAATTATGAGGTAGGAAATTATTAATAATCTTTATCTAAGGAATCCTGTATGTCTTTCTATTGCAACCATATTTCATGTTGAGGTATTTCAGCTTCGTGAAAGTACCATGGTAATAAATGACGGCCTTCATTGCCCATTTGTTTTTAATTGACCATCGTTAATCAAACGAAGTGTTATGACCGACAATGTATTGTATAAGGAATAGTGCTTGATTTGTAAATCAATCAAGACTGTAGTACTTGTACGAGATATTTTTTGCAAATGTATGAAAAATGTCTTATCTTGAATTTGGTCAAGCTTTTCCTGAAATGTTTCAAAAGTTGATTAGAAGCTATGAGGGTGCAAATGAACATACATACATAGCCTGTCAAAATCATAGCCCTCCTAATGCTTTTGCCGTAGTCTGGTAAAAAAAAGTAAGCTGTTTGGTTCGTATTTAATTCAAACAACAGATTTACGATCCACCCCTTCCGGACCGTAAGGGTGACGTAAAAGACGACTTAAGAAGTACAGTCAGAAGAAAACGGGCAGCATCGTCTTCTCTCTAATGGTTTTAGAGTCACGCTGATCGTACGCTGACCAACCGTAAGTATGACGTAAAAGACGACTTAAGAAGTACTGCCAAAAGAAAATGGGTAGTATCGTCTTTTCTCTAGGGTTGATTTTAGAGTCACGCTGATCGTACGCTGACCATCAGCGCCGAGCGCCGAAATGTATGTAAATTGCTGTCAGCGCTCAAGTTCATTGAATACATTTTGACGGCCAGCGTCGATGATCAGCGTACGATCAAACAACGCGACTGCCACCTCGCCTGCAACGCGTGGCGCTAATGGCAAAATCCATATCTCAGGTGCAGACGAGTGTGAGCTGCCTGACGTGGGACAGGAACTCACAAACTTCCGCATACCGAACGATTGCTCTAATCTTTAAGCTACTTAGGCATTTGGTGTGCCGAATTTATTCAAGGCTTAACACTGTAATTCACTGGCATTTCATCAATGATTTCGGTCATTACCTCTGACATAGTGTGAGCTGATAGGGATAAAGACGTCGGCCGTCTTGCTATATGATATTGCAAAACTTACTTAAATTACTGTAACTTGAACAAAAAAAAACATTGATTTCTTGGAACAATTTTTGGAACAATAAATCAATATTTAAATTTAATATAATAGGGCTGAGTGAAGGTACCCCAACGGTACTAATAATGAGGCAGCCATGTTTTAAAATCCAACAGTCACAGTTTCTTACCCGCTGAATCTAGGAGAGAGATCTCAAGATCTCTAAACCGGTACTCAAATCAATGAACCATAGAGAATTAGAGGCGTTACATTCACGGTCTGTGGAGACGGATATTATTTACATATTCATGTCACTGGCTGCGGATTGCTAAAAAATTATCGACATTAAAAGTAGACTTACAAAATACCTATGAATGTGTTCATACAACAGTCTCTCTAAGTGGAAATTGGTGTTCTTCTACTAAGATTTAAGACGTCAAGCGATTGCCTACTTCCCTTAAAAGGGAAAGGTTCCAGGTATATTAAGGTCGATTTAACTAGGCAATTCAGAATTGGGTATGTTGTATACCCCTGGGAAAGATAATAGTGTCAACCAGAGATATAAACTAACGTCTAAAGCTGGCTCGACTCTGGATATGCTAAGCACTGTCTGAACATTTGGCTGCTCTTTGAACTTAGCAGCATTCAACTTTTTGTCATACATGTAAGGTTGAATTTCAGTTAAGGCAGGTTCGAAACATGAAAACAGCTACGTAGACTGAATCGCGAACGTTTTGTTGATTCATTTTTGTATGGGATAGTCCATCTAGTTCTTATTTCATGTATCCTGTAAAGCACAAGGATTGTAACTCCTTAGGTAATTCAAAATCTAAGATATGAAAAAATAATTCAAAGAAATACCAAAAAAATATTTCTTCCTTTAGGTGACCGGTTAGATACTTTGCCTACACCAAACGAATTTCCCTTAAAAGTTTACATCAGCGATTTGCCTGACTCACCGACAACAATTGAGCGAGGTCGCACATAATTTTAAAGAAGGAAATTTTAAATCGGATACATTCAGCTCTTGGCGCGAACGAGTATGCGATCACCTTTAAACGGGTGGCTTGAAAAACCGCAACTCGATCCTAAACAATCACAGAACGATTTAAAAGCTGTTTACACAAGAATTAATGTAGTTTTGCTGCCAAGTTTCCACGGCCTTGCCCTGGCATTGAACCTGATTACCTGTTGTACACAAATAATGTTCACGACATTTTATTATCGTAAGGCACCAGCCAAATGCATGTCAGGTTTTTTAAGAAGTCTACAACTGTGGATACGCAAACGCATCTCTGGGACAAGGCCCATCAGTGCATACAACATCAACTCGCAATTTTAACTAGGTCATCGGTCCACCATAGAAGTACCAGAACTAATATGCCGTGTGCAAAATAGGTTAGTACTACCTTCTTTGGGTCCGATGGGTCTTGTAAGAAACGACTAAGGAATACTATTAAAGTAAGACAGGAAGCAGCAACTTCTCCCCACTATTGGCCAATCTGCCTGGCAAATGCCTGATGCCATTATCCTTTAGGGAACCCCGGTCTAGCAATGGTTAATAATGCTGATGATCAGGCGTTTTATTAAATAGGAAACCAGGCTTTCACTGCCCAAAGCAAAGTCCTTCGACGGAAGTAAAACAAAGATATCGTAATTAACTTATTGTTATCACAGGAAATTCAATTAGGGCCGCAGAAGCCAAATCGACATAGAACCGAATCGCCATTGTTTTGAACGAGGTCAAACGGTCAATACACTTATAAGGTCAACACCAAAGAATACGTTACTCGTATGCCAAACGTTATAAATACAAATAAAAAACTCATTCATACGCCTACACTAGCGTAATGGCCAGTGAGAAAAGAAAAATACTCGTACGTTTTTAGAACTGCCAACATGTTTCCAATCCATTTACGTTTTGATGAAAAGCAATAGCAAATATTTAAATATAGAATACCCTTGAGTACAAAGGTCGAGTTACTACTCAATTTTCAAATGGTATTAAGAAACGAGGTTGTGACTAAAATTAGGTTTAACCATAGACTTAATAGATGGTTTTACTGAGCAAAAACTGGTTGTATTGAATCAGAAGTACCTAGTTCAGCCAGTGATCGTCTATTATATATAAATCTAGCTTTGCCTGTTTATCGAAACCTTTAACCACGTTTCCATTCAGACCCTTCAATAGGAACATGAAAGAACCGGCGTTTTTACTGAACTGACTAAATTTCGACATATTATATAAGAAATTTTCAGGGTTTCAAACTACCTCTGTATAATTTTTTTATCTAAATCGAGGACCTAATAAAATATGAAAATTGGTTTCATATTTTATTGAACGAAAAATTAAAGATAAATTTACAAAATAACCCAACCTTTTTTTACACTGTTTTAGTGTGAAGTTTACAGTGTTCGTGAGTCTACCCGTAACCACGAGCGCTGTTAAGTGTTCGAAACGTCAGGATAAACCAAAATATTATGTAAAGCCCTAATAAACAAGAGTGTAGGTAATCCATTAATTTACAAATATATAAAAGTAAATAGGAAAGATAGAAAAGGTGAGTGAACAGCAATGCAACAAAAATCTCAGTAATGCAGGGTATCCCAGTACGAGTATACATTTTTGATGAGGAAACTGACATTCTTCCAACGCTCGCAAAACAATTCGCATGTAAACTGTGCTTTATATCTGAATTGGTGCCAATTTTCTGTTAGTGAATGACATTTTGAAGGCCAGTAAGCCGATTCGATTGAGTAAAATTTTAGTAGTACATATTTTCTTTTTGTTTTTTATAGCTTTGGTGTCAGTGTGGAGTATCTGTGATGTCATTCTGAGTCACATGTGTTTGAACAATCATGTGATTATGTGGACTGAAAGTGTTAATAGTTCAAATGTAAATTTATCAGTGCCAAGAACATTAAGATGAAAGGAGACATCGTTAATTGAATTATGGTTAGATTAAATTTTGGATGAATAGATCTCGAAACACAACCAGTTTTATATCAAAACATATTTTACATGTTGTATTGTCTGTCTAAAAGCGAAGCTACTGAATTTATTTTGTGCGATGTTTCAGAATTCGCCATAAGCAGTCTTTTTATGATCTAATGCTGTTCTGTGGTCTAATGGAGCTTCTAAATCTAACCATCGCAACTTGTCAGATAAATAGAGACTTAGAATCAGAAAATGATCATTTTTATACTTCCTATTCCACTATTGCTAACTGAAGCCCATATTAACAAAGAACCAAATATATTAAACACCCTATGAAAAACCGTATAATAATAATAATAATAAATAATAAATATTTAAGACATGCCACACTGGGCCACACAGAGCCATCTAGTCCCAAATTAAGCTACTATTAAGTACCCTGTCGTATGGGGTACTAGACAACCGATAAACTTACTTATATACTTTTTTTTTTTTTTTGTAAATACATACTTATAATACATAGAAAACACCCAGACCAGTACAAACAGACATGTTCATGCACACAAATATTTGTACTGTGCGGGGATCGAACCCGCGACCCATGGCTCAGAAGCAGCGTTAACTACCGCTGATCCAAATGGTCGTCAAATATAAATGTATATCGCACCAAAAAATTATTTAACACAATATAATAAGGCTTTACAAATGTACCATCTGTCGTCGCAAAGGTCTGTCCTAACAAGTCATTGTCGTATGAGCAATACGCAAAATAAAACTACCTTCAATATTCATGACCCATACAGAAACACAACAAAAGGCCCACAATAAGGTGCATTCATTGCACATATTAGCGATGCGACTCGCGGATCTGTCATTACTAGTGATGATACATCAACACATCAAGAACGAGTTTTTATCGATAGAAAATGGAGGCGCAGCATTGTGTAATACTGATACCAAAATCACCTCTATTATTTGTATAATCGCAGCATGTTTACAACAGCATTGTTTAAAGAAAGTCAATTATCAGAACATTCGTCTTTCACTACTTTAACTTGCTTTCTACCAGCATTAGACAGTTTGTCAAGTACCTAATTCAAAGCTGCTGCTGACAGCTTTTCTCTGCAGGCGTTTAGGTATAACCATCGCCCATCACTAGTCATTATGCATTCTCGGTGTTGCACGCTTCGAAAATGTCCTTGCTCGATGCAACCTCTTGTTCACTTCAGACCGCGTCTGTCACTCGTAACCTAACACTTTAAAGTTCAAATTTCTTTAGACTATTTCCGTCTTCACTTTGCTAAAGGTCTATTAGATGTCTTTCACGGTTGTGCATGACAAGTTTGTCATAATAACAGGGCAATTTTATCACAAATGTTAAATAGTTTAGTAGTTCAGATTGTATTCAAATGTGTACGGGTGAGTGATCGATTCTTTGCAAAGTAAAGAGCATTCAACGAAGCGCATGAAACACTTCTGTTGCAGATTTAGTTTTCAATAGTGGAACACAAACAAAATTCCGAAGCCATGAGGTAATTATGGTAATATTAGTCCATTGCTAACAAGGTAGTATAGCGGTAAAGACTATGTATTAAAGATACACTTAATTCGGTTACACAAATTTTGTATAATTGCACGAAACGGTAATAGTTTCATGTTTCAAAAAGATTTCACTACAAAAAACAAAGAGAAGTATTAAGTAAGTAAGTACTTTGATGATGTTTACTGACTCGTAAAAAGTTAAGAGATAAAGTAATAATATTTTTGTTTGAAAACTCAACCTATGCAAGCAACACCAATATTAGACTAACTTCCCTTCACGTATCCCTTAATTGACATCCCAGACTCATCGTCATCAGTGTTTCCTCTGAGCACACTACCTTTGTTTGCTTTCGACTCAAAAAACACTTCAAAAACTAATCCTTTACAGAAGGGCCTGCTACTAGAAAATACCGTAATAGGACTTTGTTCTTTGTTACCATGTATGATGGTCCAGATTTGTTACCAATGCTGGTGAGCCATCTTAACTACAAGGATACGGGAGGCAGAACAAATTGGACTTTGTTCCTAGACTTAAGAGGCGAAGTTGGTTTGCAGGTTTTAATTTCGGCTTTACGTGCTCAACAGCTGTTTTGTCTGGAGGCTTTATAACTGAGGCATCAAGAGACGTTAAGGAGACGGGCTTGTTAAGGAGTCTACGGTTCCTATTGTTTAGGGTTGCAGACGGCGTCGGGTGTTGAAACAAAGGCTTCACGAGTGAGTGCTTGAGACTTTCTCTCTTTTTATTGAATGAAAACATTACTTGCTTGTGTTGTTTTACAGAATAACATTCACATGTAAGTACTTATTTTCTACAGAACGATCGAATTTGATTTTGCCTGAACTTACTCGTACTTATCATAAATATAATTGAAATATTATGTTTCGAGTTACTGCTCAATAAACTTATTTAACTAGTTTATTCTTATGCGTAAGTACCTAAAACAACCTAATACAGGTCTTAATCTAACGTAAACTATAAATGTGAGAAATCTAAAACAATGCAAGTAAAATCCGGAAGGCACGGCTCATCGGTCTAATGACCACTGTTTTTCTGAAACCAGACAGTATTGAACTCTACTCTCCCAGCAGCTTCCATAACTTATAGAATACTTGTCTATGTACGAGAGGGAAGCGGGAGGCCAAATGTGGCTGGTCGGTAATCCACGCAAGTCGACCATTTTCTTGTGCCGTGATTACATTTTAACCTGTGGGAACATCTATAAAAAGCGTATGGTGCAACTTAAAAGAGGAAGAAGCAAAAACAAGGACCTTCGCCAGATATATGAGGAATATCAAAGTACATTTGGGTTTGCATGAAAAGTTTAGATTAAAAAATCAGAAAAAGTAAACATTACAAAACTAAATCCTTTGTGGCTTTGTGCTCAAGTCATGGAACATAGTTTATATTTAATTTACCCTCATATTTATCTTTATTAGCAATAACAAGGAACTTTGTTAAATCAGGAAGACATATCAGGTGTAGGTGATAAACTGTAATTTTGTTAACGCTTTACACTCATGCTTTGTACAAGCATTAGGCCGCCAGACGCAACACATGCAAGCCAATGACCCTGTCAGTAAGTTTGATGAAACTCATCCGGACAAATCGGTGACAAAATGGTAATCTCATGATGATTTAGCTATAAAGGTTTGTGGGTTAGTTCTAAAATCTAAATGGTTCGTGAGGATTTATTATTACAAGCATCCTTCGAAAGGAGTATAAGAAGGTAACAGTGTTTAAGACTTAAGAACTTTTAAGCTCAGTTGTAGTACCTAGCAGTATCGTAGAAGATACTTTCAACTAAAACGAGATAAAGAAGATTCTTAAATTGGTGTTGGGTACCAATAATTGCATTATCTTTACTGCATGCATTTTTGAGAAGGGCGTGCGGTTTTCCTGCATGACATAGTGCTTATTCAGTGTCAGTAGTTAACAAGCGGAAATCATTAGCAAAATAATTTTCAATATCCATATTTAGATAAAGTAGAAACTAAAGATGCGATGCAAGCTATTGCGTTTCATAAATCTATGTTCCCTTGATCCTTTAAACTGACTCCGACAAATTGTTTGCACAATTTGGTCGTGGTCTAACTTAGCACATTACTAAGCCGATTAATTACACACTTATAATGTCAAACGGATATCTTAGCGTATTTAGTATAGGCGTTTATTCCATAACTGCCATAATAATGAGGCCCTGATGTATTAGCATCGTTGTAATTGCAAGTGAGAGGTATATAGCAAGGTCAGTCTGTTTGTGATAAACACTGATCAGGTAGTCTGCCATTTTGAACATTATGACCTTTATTTGATAAAACATAAGATTCAAATTACTAGTTATATCAGATGGGGAGTGTACCAGTAATAATGTGTTGAACGTTTACTGTCTCGTGAATGAGGGCGTTGTTATTATTTTATGAAAATTGTTTAGTCCATATCTAATAATGTTTTGCTATTACGATAACAATACACGCAGTTCGTGGATGGCGTTTTATTTAGAATATTTTATGGTAATATATTGCGCTGTTTGTTTCTCTTGTCGCAGAGCAATCTCACGATGGAGATAACTCATTCGTCGATGGTGGAAAGGATAAGATACATCATAAACCAGTTGCAGTTCTTCCTAATCTTAGTATTTATTGGATGGTATAAATTCGAGAAATCGAAATAAATGGATGACTTCGATCGAGCTGGATTTCCTTCGTGACTTTAAGCTTTAGATACTTTGCATTCTTACTTATCTAATGTTTTATATATGTAATATCAGCAACTAACTTTTCTATTAACAGTAACTTTTCTAATCGATATTTATTTATTTATTGGAAAAGATTCACCAGCAACATATCAGTAAACATTACAATTTAGAGTGTAAATGAGTAATATGTGTAAAAGATATGCCTTTACAGGTAAATACAGCGTTTTAAAAACAATTTGTCGACTTTATAAAAAATAATAATATTGATCTGGCAGTAAAATAATATTTTGTTGTTTGTTTCCTATCTTTATTTCCTCGACATGTAAATAGTTCAAAATTTTTGAGGTACGTCTTGATACCATGCAAAATACAGAGAGGGACTATAATTGCCATGTGGATCGAGGACTTTTACAGAGCAGTTCCTTGGATCTTTTCTTTACTTGGCCCGGATTTTTTACTGCAGAACAACGGCCTTTATCAATTATCATTATCACAACAATGGATGAATGAGAGAAGAATGACTAGACAGATCTACAAGACGAGTGTGAAAGGGAACGTTGGAAGAGGAAGGCCTAGATGAACTTATCACGATCAAATCGGGGATGTTCGGAAGAAAGGTCAGGTCAAGAGTACTCTAAACCGACGAGCATGCATGAAAAGATTGATGAATGTGGAAGAAGCGAAAGATGTATGCCAGGATCGTAGTAAGTGGAAGGCCTTGGTCTCTGCCTACCCCGTTGGGAAGGAGGCGTGATAATATGTATGTATGTACTAATAATAGTACTTGCTACGACTGTGCCGGTCTTTTATTCAGATAAATGAGATCCATGCTCTTTATTATTCTCTTAAACAAGTGCCCTGTGATATTTTTTATACTGTTTGCATTTAACGTGTTAAACTAAGTATAATTGTTATAGTTTGAAATTTTCAAAATCAGCAAAGGTTTTAATAATTGAGGAGTGACTTTTCAAAAGGGCTTATTTCTTCATTAATCTAATTTTCAGAAAATGAAAAAGTTTCGAACAATTGTTTAGATTCAATGGACTAAAACGATATGGATATAAGTACTTTTGATGCGGAGTGCTCTTTTTCTAGTCGATTTTAGAAAGGAAAAAAGCCGTTTTGGACCAAACTATAATTGAAAAATATTAAGAATATGGTGTTAGAATTGAATTGCATTAAAAAAAAGGTTTTTTTCAAAATAAAAAATAAGTCCTTTTGAAAAGTCACTCCTCAATTAGACTTCTAGGTTTAATAAATTACATTTATATGCAAGCCCTACACAGGCTCACCTTGCTACTGCAATTACGTCACTGTGGAGTTATTTAACCTGTCTCGCCCATGCCGCTTATTCTACCACTTATTTAATAGCTCGTTTAACGACGTGAGAAATAACTGGTATGCCTAGTTTTGTAATATCTGTAACAATATGAATATGGGCACGTAACTGTGATATATGTTTCTTGGCGTATGAGTACGCTATGTACCGTTGATGCTGAAACGTGAAACTTTCTTTTGTTCTCGCCGAGTAACGTTGGTCATATGAATTTAAATTGTGATGATTCTACCGTTTCGTAATTTGATTTAATTATGTTTAGTAAAATTTTAATTTTAATAAACAACATTAATTTCATTCGGTACCTACTTGTACCATTTCCTCATTTTATGAAAGTACTTAACCCTACTTCTTAATCAGTTATTTTTTTATAAACCTTTTAATGAATGGTATTCCGGACATAGTAAAATTAAGTAATCAGCAAACGCATTTAAAAATCTTTTTAGATATAGATTAAGCTGTCTGACTTTATTTGATTAATTATAATAATAAAATGTTACACCAAACATTAACAAACTAAAATCAAAGAAGCTGAAATGTCTGACAACATAACGACGTAAATGATTCACAGAACATTATATCACATAGAAATAGACACGTGTCTGCTATAAAAAAGAGAATCGAGGAAGTTCACCCATGAGTTTACGGTCGGGTAAGGATGTTGTGTTATCGATAGTCTAGGGAATTTATAATATCTAGATTATTGGTACTAGAAACAATAAAAATATGTTTAGGGGCCCCCGTAAGGCCTATGGCTGTTGTGTTAAAATAAATTTCTCATATCATTGTATTCTTTAATTGGTTGTAAGTTTTAGGACTACAACATGATTTAAATATTGAATTTAATACGGATTTAAAATATGCGTAATCTCGTCATAATTCTTGAAAAGGATATTATCCGAGTTTCGTTGTTGGTTTTAGATAAAAAATATGCAAAAACAATATAACTGTAATTGTTATTTTTGCTGACGCTTCAGTTGATGTTCTCTGGTTTTCGTGCAATGTGATTTCTAGTCTAAAGGCTTGAACAGATGAAGCGGCCGAGCCGCAGGACTCCAGCATGTATAGCCCCGAATGCACCACGCATAGACCCGAATAATGGGAAAAAAATTAAAGTAAATTAACAGCCTATACGAGTAATCATCCCACTGCAGGGAATAGGCCTCCATAATTGAATTCAAGTGACCACAGCAATGATGGGTACTGGCATAATCACCACGCTTTCCAAATACGGGAATAATGTTACACATAGACTATATAGGCTCCCAATATTGTGGCCGAGTCGAATTCGATTTTTAATTGCTATCGATAAAATAACTCGTCAACTTTCGACGCCTCACCAACACTAGTTTCCAGAGCTTCTATTTTTGGATCCACCTGGTGAACTCGAAGTAAACACGCGTCCTGATGCCGGGCAATATGTTTACTACAACCGGATAATTTATCTGGGAAACTGTAGACGGATGTTTTGAATGTTTCTTGTATAATTATGAAGTTTATAATAAAACTGTTTGTTTTGCACACAGGTGCGTGTAATTCGATTGGAATCCCAAATCCGACATTCGGAAGATATTGACAACAATAACATGACGAATTTGAATAACATATTTAGATAAACAAACAATTTCACAATACATAATTATAACAGGCTTAGACTACTAGGGTTGGTGATTGTAAAACCAACTTCGTTAACTACATAATATGATAGCCTTGCTTTTGACCGGCTTTGCACCGTAGTACATACCTACAGTATTGTGCTGTATTTTTTTTGTGGGTGGTAAACTACATTATTTTTGAGTGATTTAGATAAGTTACTATGATTTAAGTTACAATGTCAGTAGCGCTATCAGCCCACATCAGTCCACAACTGGACAAGGGCATATAGGCTGAACATAATAGCTACGGTTGGCAGGTCAAGAGATCTCAAAGGTGTAGAGCCGTCTTCTTCTTATCACATTAAGCCGCATCTTACGCCGCCCATAACAATAAGTGGTGTACCGTGTGGTGAAAGCCTGAAATATACTATTTCAGGCTTTCACCACACGGCGACAGTTTAGTCAACTTATTTCCACTCAACTGTTAGTAGGCAGGGTAGGCCAGGGGCAGAAGTAACAGAGAACGACTCCAACATCTGACGAATTCTGCCCCCTGTTTCTCCTACCAATTCTAACGTTGATGTATGTTCGGCGCCTGTCTCTGTTACACTATAACTGCTGATCCCCAAAAGTTCTAGTACGAGTAATAGTTGAATGTGCGTTCGCGCACGGAACAAACAAAGGACGAGCTCTTCCGTCGCACGCGCATCTTTGATGTTCAGATAATAGTGGAGGGCGTGATGCACACGCCATCTGTGTTTGGTGGGAAAGTGTTAAATTTCCATTTCTGGTAACATTGTTTATAAGTAAATGTTTATTTAAAAATCATTATACATTCGGGGGAATCGACAAGAAGAATTCGTCGTTAGGAATCCGTCAGAATGATTATTGAATAAAAAAATAAACTTTATTTGCAAGATCTAACCCTACATCTTTGATTTTTTTGTTGTATTTTGCATTTGAAAGCCAACCTGCCCCACATTTTGCCCCACAACCTGCCCCAGTAATTCATTGGAGACATCTAATACTAGACTGAGTAGTTGGGTGTTTATTAATTACATTATTAGTTTATTTTTACTATCATTACACATATAGCAGTAGAACAAAATAATCCGATATAATGCTCAAAACTATGTCGCTGCAAAAAGCCTAAGTGCAAATAAACAAAAGTACAACCGAAAAAAAATTACGCTTAATCTAACATATAAAATGGAATATAAAATTTTCAAGCCGATATTAAATAATTAAAGTGCATTCATGTGATTCATCAAATAAAACTTGCATGAAGAGTTACAAATTGCCTCAAGTTCGTCAGAAACAGATGTCGTTGACCTCTGTTATATTTTCTTAAAAGTGGCAAAGATCACAGAGCCCAACCGTTTCAATTTATTACACCAATTAAAAAGCCCATTGAAGGTTTTATACTCTTTCTAGATAATAAATGCAACATTATGTCTCAAGACTTTGTCCCGTGTGCGAGTTAAAATAATCATAAAAAAATATTTTTAAAACTCGTAAAGAGTTGAACGCGACAGTAAAGTCAGGAATCCAAAACGTTCCAGATTAGGTATAAAATTTTAATTTAGCATTCTATAGCATATTTATAGCAATGTTGTCAAACATATTTTGGTAGAAAAGAAATACGCAGCAAAGAGCTATTATCCAGATAGCGAAAGGCTGAGCGTTCAACTTGAACTTAAAAAAGTATTTTTCTTCACAAGAGTGTTTATACCAGTTTAGTATGAAGCTGGACCCAAGCAGAAGCACCAGCAATGCACTAATGTTCAAATTAAATTTGAACCCTATTGAAGAGGATTTGGGCATATTCGCCGCGCTTGGCAGACGAGTTAGCGATCGCAGTTTGGCCAATAGGCCAGAGAAGACGCTACTGCCTCCTGGCAGTATATTTAGTTGCGTAAAAGACACCTATTAAAGAGAATGTCGCAATTCATTTTATGTACCAGCATCACAAAACACTTGCGTGCACTAAGCGCTAGTCATTAAATTATCATAACTATAACAGTTCGTGAATAGAATAATATGTTAGAATAGCTATGATAACAATTATATGATTTAAATCTAAATGTTAAGAGAAAGTTTCTCTAGATGACTGAAATGATCAAATCTTCACGAACGTTGGGCGACGAACTGAGTTTAATTTCACTTTTAAGAGGCACGAGGCAGTTTTAGATGGTTTTAGTTAAATATCAAGCTGCATATCTGATTTTTTTTACACAAACCTTAAGTACGCTAAATTATTAGATATGGTTTAGTAGAAATGTTACTTTATTTTATTAAGAAAGGACAATTAACGTTGACTATGAGAATATTAATTAAAATGAATTTGCTTTCTACAACCTACAATACTGTATGCCTGTAATGCAGGCTTCATCTCCATCATTACCAGCCTATTTTAGTCTACTGCTGGATAATCGCCACGCTTGGCAAGCGGGTAGGCGATCGCAGTTTGACCAATGGTGGAAGACGCTGCTGCACGTCCTACCCGGCAGTACTCCTTTAGTCGCCTCATTTATGACACCTACAGCAGAAGGAGGGGTGGTTATTATGTTATAGTCCGGTACCAAACGGCTTAGATTCTCAGTATCACGATCAGTCAGACAGCTGCACTTAGGTATACTACCAATTGGCCCCTTCGGGAATCAGAGGTGGATTACCTCAACGCTGCCGCCTAGCTGCCAGGTCTCTGAAGCCAGTACTGCCCGTTATCTTAAAAGTTCTTTAGTCTCCTCCATAGGACGAATAGGAGAGGTTTATGTTTCAGCTAGCAACACATTATTTCAATTACCTAAACCAAGCATATTTTTAAGATGTTTTCGGCAATCAATCCCAATGGATGTCAAGGTTACGATGGCAACAAATACGCCAGCAATCATACCTTGTGCCTATGTCTATTAGGACGATAATCGGTTACTCGATAATAGAATTAACTACACCACATAAAGAACACATTACCCTCATTTTGGTCATTGTTAAGAACTTCCCATAGACATAATATGTAACTTTAAGTATGTATTGCTATATGATTATGAGAGTTGACGTATTGTGTGACATCGTAATGGTTGTATGATGGTATTGCAGCGATGTAAACCTTCAGATGTCATAATATTATCCTCTCTAAAAAGAAGACCTTGAAAAAGAGGAAATCGGAATGGCGCAGTTTGTGGAGCAAAAAAGTTCTGACAGTTTTCTTCTAGCAGAAAAGTTTAAGTTGCCTCTTACGATACCCAACAGATAGGCACATGTATAAAAATAGCAAAATAATCTATCGTAGGTACTGTGAACGAGCACTAATATCATTGAATTTGATAAACAAGCCAAATAATATTTATACTCGTATATCGGAAGCGCCATCACGGCAGAACCACGTAGAACTCAGTTTTTATGTAAACTTAGGCCTGATTTTTCAATAGTCAGATAAGAAATATTCATCGAATAAAATATAGGTATTATGGCTAATTTGAAAACGTCACCTATTTGTCAGCAATCATTTATGTAAATGACATTTTAAAATCGGTTGTTTTACACTTATTCAGTCTGATAAGTTTTATCTGACGTTTGAAAAATCGGCCCTTAATAAAACAATTGAGACTTACATATTGATAGTGACTATAAAAATATAAATAAGTTTTCCTTTTTAAATTAAATTTAACTAATTATTAACTGCAACATAGTAAAAGATTCAGATCTGATACGCCAATAACTGGACAGGGTCATATCGATAAGAAATCCTGGATCGAATGGAATTTATTACCGTAAGATCGTTTCGGTTCACGTTAACACGGTTTAAGCTTACGCAAGGCGAATATGAGTAAGGGTTCAGTACCTAGTTAATTTCAATGTTTATCATCATTGTCGATAGGTTCGTGGTAAAACCGAAAGTCACTGGAAGAATTCTTTTTCGTGTTAAATCATAAACGCATAACGTGAAGGTGGGATTTTATTCCACCGAATTCCAAGAATGGATTATAATTATAATTGTAATGAATTAATTGTAGCGACGACTTTTTCAAGATGATTTTACTGTGAACCAGCGTAATGGGGACTACCGTTTCTTTGCTCACCAGTTGGCGCCACTGTAGACTGAGGTCCGAAGGTATAGCTGTCTAAGGCGATTGGCGCCGAAACAAAGTGTTATATCTTGAATCTAATTAAGGTTATATTGTTTATAAATAACTATCTTGATATCAAAAAACTAACTTCTGAAATAGTTGCTCTTGAGGCCGCCTATTTTTGCGCTTTTTCTTAATTCCACTTTTAAAGATAAGATAATATTTATTTGCTATTAACATGGTAATTTAAAGCTGTTACAATGTCAAAATGAGTCCTCATGTTTAACCTACAGGTCATGCAAATATCATGATATAAAAATTAAATAAGAAATGTCACAAACTTCATATAAATATTTTTTTCTTTGTCATCGCAATAAAAATACAATTGATCAAAAATTACAAAAATATTGAAATTATAAATGTTACAAATAATAAATACAAAATGAAAAATGTCACATGTGAAAAAAATATATATACTGAGTCAACAAGTCTAGACATCAATTGCTAAAGTACTCATGAAGTGAGTAAAAACACTTATCCATAAGCCAGGTATGAAGTTGTCTCTTAAAAATCAATAAAGGTAAATTCTTTAAATATTCCGGAAATCTATTATAAATGTTGATTGACATACAAAAAGAGCCTCGTCTAAATAGCTGGAGTCTTATATTTGGTAATAATATTCTGTTCTGGTGCCTCGTCGGTTTATTTTTAAAATCCCCTCTTGTGGTATAGTATTCGGGATGTTCACGTACAAAAATACACACATGTTCACATTAATCGCCAAATAATCCATATTTGCGATATTTTACGAAGGTGATCACTTTCCAGCAGGTAAATTAAGGAAATTTTAATTTATGCAACAAATTACGCTAAACCCAGTGAAAAGTGATTGATATTGGACCTCACGCGACACAAGCGCCTCTAGTGGCAAATTCACTAGCGATAGCACCCATTGCACCGTGCTGTAGTTACGTTACTTTAACATGATGATGTTGAAAATCAGTAAATCGTGGAACAGTTAATCAATTAAGTGTTAAGTGATGCGGAATAATATCTCTCATGCATTTCCGATAATTTTATGCACTTGCAAGCGCCATCACGTAAGAACTCCATGTTAGAATTAACGAAACTTATAAATTTTACTAATTGATAGTAAGTACGAAAATATAAATTAGTATAATTTATATGATATTTTAGCAATTTAATTGCAATTATAATATCAGTATATAAACTTGAAAAATTTTGTTTCAGGCGGGACTCGAACCCGCATCTCCTCGCATGCCGGGCGAGGGCTTTAATACTGATATAAATCAGTAGTTTGATAAATGAATCAATAGTCTCTCCTCACACTCAGCACAAAGCAATAAATGCTTATCACAATAAAGCACCCACAAAAACAATTGATATCAATTATTAAGAAGTCCAGTAAGATCAAGATAAAATAATTTGCATTATCAGTTCAGTGTGCCAATGAAATCGAAACTTCCTAGGATTGGTGAGAGCGTGCAACAAAGGCTTAGCCCCGGAGCCCAGGCATTATCTGATTAATATTAATCTACCAGTTCTACATATCGTGACGTTTTTGCATATAGTAACGATCGAGAACTTTCACTGTGCAATTAATCAATCAATACACATGAAGTGTCGTTGAAGTGTTTTGTCAGGCTTTTTGCTTTTTATTTATCAGGTCGTTTCGAGCACTTGCCTTCGTGTATAGATGTTGTTCATCTTACCAAAGGTAATTTATCATTTAAGTTCGATTCCCAGTGCCGACATCAAAATTTAGCATAATTTTTTTTGAAGCCCCATTTTCTGAAGTGTAATGAAATGAATGATACGAGCAAGTAATGGGCAAATGAATATTCACATTCAGTATTGAAAATATCTAAGGTAAACTTTACAGTTTGAATTGCACATCAGAAATTTGTTAGAAGGGCGTTATATGACAACATGTTTATGCAATTAACACAACAGCATTTCGTATATTAGTAGTAATCTTGTAGGCTAGTTATTAAAATCGAGATATTTGCGCGTCTAAGGAACTTCATACTCGTAGATGAAACTTCGGAGATTTGTAGAAAATTTTCAATTCTAATACTCACAAGAGTTATTTTTACATACCAAATGTCTTGTATTGACGATTTTGCATCCTGGTCCAGTCTAACTTGAGAATAGCGCATTCCCCAACGTGTGAGAGCTATAGAAACTTTCTTAATAATCGTCGCTCTCTGATATAATACTACAGTATTAAATATCCGGTAGCCACTAATAAATCACTTATGAATCGAGGACAATATTTTCTGCTAACTCTTATCTTGTCTTGCATAGGCGAAAATGAGTTCTATTGTCATGAAGCTGTAGTCTATATTTTATTGGTATGTAGTATTACAATAGGCGTGGCTAGTGGTTTAGACTCGGGCATGTTCACTGTCGCAGAAAAGTATTTCAAGTCTTTTTTATGGTTGTTTTTGTAATTCTCGTCATAACTACAAATACTGAAGAGATAGTGTCTTGTTCAAATACAAGTTGATAGTTTTTTGTGAGTTTTGCTATTGTCCAACATGTTATTCCGAACTGATATGCCAAAGTGCTACTGCAGTGATGAATATATTAGTTGAGCACAACTACGAGAAATTAAAGTTACGTCATCCATTGCTTTTAAAGTCACCATTACTTTGTCCAACCTCCGTAGTCAAGTTGCGTATACACCGGTGTTTAAGGTGTCGGCCAGCTCTGAGGTCTCGTGTTCGATCCCTGGATGCAAAAAAACATGTTCTACTTGCCATGTTGGGACCAGATTTTTAAATAACTTCGTTGTTTCTCATTTCATAATACAAGGTTAAATACATATGTTGAGTGGTAGTCAACATCGAAAACCTGAGGTCATACCTAAACCAAACAGTAGTTTAGTACATTTTGATCCGAGTGTATGAAAATACACAGTTCTTTGTGCTATTCAATCCATCTATAGACATATCAATTCATAATGTCTTGTCACTTCTTTACAGATATCTTTGTCTGCTGTCGAATTATGGCAATACCGAACGATTTCATGGCCGTTGTCCTCTTTCTCCGTGTCAAGGCACCGCCCACACTATTATCTCAGGATAAAATATCGGTTCAGACCAATTTCTCGGAAATTTGTAAGGGTGATACCACACTCCATCGCTCAAATGCTTTATGGACAAATTTTTACAAAAAAATATAACACAACATACTATCTCATGATGGACTTCAGGAGAGAATGGTAAATAACCTCCCAATAACGACAAAGTAGCAGCAGGTAAAGCATTCTGAGTTATTTGCACTGCCAATGTGCTTTTTGAACAGGAACACACGTAACGAGAAAAGCAGTGGTTTTCTACTTTTCCTTGCATGATTCTCTTCCTTTGAGTGTTATAAAAGGGCGACTAAAGAGTACTGCCACAAGAAGGCGGGCAGTAGGCCCCTGTTCCCACAATTGGCTAGACTGCAATCGCGAACTCGGCTGCCAATTGTATCGATAATTTTGCCAAGCCGCCTAAACAGCCCTCTGACGGTACGAAATTTTACGAATATTTAAGATAAGAGAAAAAAGATTTGGAATTATATGTACCTATGGGTATAGTAAACCACACCAGAACAGGCCGAGTCTTAGGTAGTGCTACTTGCTTGTAAATATGCAGAGGTATAAATTTTATAAGGATCATTTTAATGACAAATTGAGAAAACACTTGACTAACCTTCAGATCTAAATGAAGTCTATCACTTCTGTAAAATTATAACCTTATTTTGTTTGAAGCCTATGCTGATTCTCAGAAATTGATAGCCGTTGTAAATGTATTAAGATGTAGACTAGCGATTTTAGAAGCAACTAAGTTTAGCTCCCAACAGTAAATTAACCTACAAATAAAATCTACGCTTATCTTGGCTCTTGGGCATTTGTTTCATTGTGTACCTGGCTGCTTTCCTCCTACCACCCTTTGGACGACCAAACCTAGATCTGAGCCTAAAAGACTTCTTTATGAAAGATAGACAGTATTGTAAGACCTGCTAGTATGACACCAAGAGACGGAAGAGCCTGGGTCTTTGCGGAGAAACCAGGACAGGTACCAATATATTTTACAAGAAATGATGACTGATGGAGTTGCCACTTGACGTGTTCTTGAATAGAGTATACAACTTTGCAGGACCACTAGGCGTTTTCTAACATGGTGGGGCAATGACAAGGAATGGCTTTTAGTAGCCTGAATATGTAGATATTCCAACTTCCAACATACGAGTATAACCCAAGTCAACTTTTTGCTGTCCTAACTGAGATGTTTTCTGAAAGAGTTTTGATTGAGACCCTTTTTAAGCCCAATGGTTTCGAAGACAGTGAAGAACCGACACGTATGTAGCACAATATAAATGATGACCTTTACCAGGATATCAATGCGTACTCAGAAATAAATCATGAACGCCCATGCTGTAACCGTCAATTAATAAGAGGAAACGTATCGATTATCAATTAAGAAAGATCGATGACTTAAACATCGGGGTGGATCCAGGTCAGCAAATGCATCAAAAACAAAAAATAGCATCGAAGACACGGTAAATACAGAGGCGAATTCAAGTCAACGCGAAGTCATTTTATCAGAGCATATTGAAGAGTGATTCAACAATACAAAGGTGTACTCAGATATAGAAATACATTTCTTGCTGATGATGTAACAAAAAGTAACGGCCTAAATCAAAATCATTGAATCCAAGTTACCAGAGCAATGATGGGTACAGGCATAATCATCACGCTTGCAAAACGCGGGTTATTGATCACAATCCCGATCAATGTTCGAAAATTTGAAATTCTTGTTGTCCGAATCAGGGATAAAACTCAGAACCCCGAGATCTTGGCCCGGTATTTAAACTACTAGACCAACGGGGCGTTGATGAAGCAATATATAATTAATGATAATTGTTTATTTAAATGCAAGACAAGCGTCATTACAAGTCAACGATGCTCTATGACGTCACTTCACATAACAAAATCAGAAAATTTGCATTTAATTGCATTTACGCAAACCAAATTTTGGATGTGAAAGTAAGGTTTTAAGGAAATTAATACAGGTCAAAAAATGTTCTGGAAAGATTTGTCTTATGTTACAATGGCAAAATATGGCGAATCTGTAGGCAGATGATGATGCCGAAACCGGTTTTTTTATTTTTTATTTCATCGTGGAATCGATATAACGGGCAATGTTACAGCGAAGTTAATTGAATGCAATTTATCAAGCCATAACGTGTCGAATACATACATTTCATAACTATTATGGCTTTTTTATAAAGCAAGACACTTAAATACAGTTATGGAAGGATGGAAGGGAAATTTATACATATAATATCATTAAATGCACTAACCTCTATTATTCTAATACCAATTCTTATGAATGCGGGGCAACAATAATACTTTTTATTTAAGTTAATTATGATGTATGCTTTGATGTTTATCCTTGTAAAAAAATACTTTAGCTTTTGACTTCGATACATTTCAAGATTAAAAATATATGAACATACAATTTCAAACTAGTTCCTACCAACCAAACAAGAAGAGCCGCGTCAAATAGTTTGTTAATAAATTAGTAAACTCCTAGATAATAAAACACACCAAGTTGCTCGGAATCGTTTTTAATATTGCAATTATGGTGACCATATAAACAAGTGTAGGCATGTGTTTTGATAAGAGATTACTTTCAAGTATCAAGACCAAACCAAGGTCGCGACTTGCGGTATGGTTAGCGTAAAAGGCAACGTGAATATTTGTATTTTAATGATAAATAGGTATTGCACAGTCCAATTATAGTTTTAGAAACAATATATAATACCGGTTGGTATGGTGGTGGTCCGCCGACTACGCGAAGGCCTGGGTTCGATTTCTGGTCAAGTAAATTTAGGAAACACGCAAGTTGTATGAGGTCTTGTTACCCGGGACAGTTAGAATTTCGCAAAACTGCTTGGTAAGTAACCGATAATTTGGTTCGGAAGAAGTTTGAGTTCCTGGGAGAACATACCTAGGTTGGTTTTGATCCCAGACATTAAACCTGAAAAGGTTAAGAACGTAAGTGGTAGTTTGTCTCAATAATTCTGAATTTCATATAAAAGGCAATCCTTTGTGATTATTCGAAGTGAACTCCAACGAACTAGAACTATTAACGACTTCAACGAAAACGAAAGGCACGGGCGAAAAGCTAAGTTCAATATCTATACTAATATTATAAAGCTGAAGAGTTTGTTTGTATGTTTGTTTGTTCGAACGAGCTAATCTCAGGAAGTACTGGTTCAAATTGTAAAATTATTTTTGTGTTGAATAGTCCATTTATCGAGAAAGGTTTTAAGGTATATAACATCACGCTGTGACCAATAGAAGCATTAGTGAAAAATGTTGCAAAAATAATCGCGATAATAATGACAGAACTTGACGCGGACAAAGTCGCGGGCAACAGCTAGTGTTTTAATAAAATCAATTGGTATTTATCAGCTTTTTTGTAGACTCTACCAAAGTGACAAACATCCAATCCATTCACTTAAAGCGATTGGCTACATATATATATATATATATATATAAGTAAATTAATACCTAGTTATAACAATACAAATAACCATATTCACCTTGGCAAATAAACTTATTGTCACTAACGACTTTATTGGATTACTTTCGAAAATAAACGACGGCCATTTGTGTTCTTTTAACACTTTAAAGGATATTATGACTTTTCACGAACTTCGTGGGGGAATGGCGTACACACCCGTTTTCAAGGTGACGCCTGTTCCGTGGTCCCTGGTACGAATCCCGGACGGGTCAATATAGAACATTTTCTCGGGTCTCGGGTGTTTGTGGTACCTTCGTTGTTTCTGGTTTCCAAAATACGAGTGCTTTAAATAGTTATTCAAATTGGGATCAGAACAATGTATGTGATGTTTTCCATTTTACTTTATGTACTTTGATGAAATAATGAACTCCCTCAAACCCTTTCCTCCAAACTCTTCTTTCTTGTGTCGTAAAACGAGTATGAATACTGGCAAAAGAAGACGGGCCACAGCGTCTTTTCCCGACCATGGGTTGAACTGCGATCCATAACCCGCTAGGGTGTGGGTTAGGTGATTATTAGATTTTTGAGGGTCAGTCTTACTCAAGCACATACTACACAGTGACACGACTGTACAGAAAGCAGCACGTCTACCAACGACAAAACGTCAAATTCTCTCAATTGATATTGATCTCTACTTGTTGGACTTAAAGTTGAAAATCAATTCAATGACCTTAAACTTTTTGGGTAGATTAACTTGCCGTTGTCTGGTACATCAGTACTGACTTTCCAAGAAACTTACATACGGATGATCTAGAGTTATAGTTTAAGCCCTATTAAGAATTACTCGATTTCGCCGCTACGGCGATCGCCTTAGATCCCGGATCATACAATGACTAAATGAGTAAGCAGTAAGTCCTGCTAAGCCTGAGAGTGACGCTGATCATCGGCGGCGATCGTCAAAATGTATGAACTTGAGCGCCGACGGCGGTCAGCGCTGACAGTGATTTCCATACATTTCGGCGCTCGGCGCTGGTGGTCAGCGTACGATCAGCGTGACTCTAAAATCAGCCTAAAAGGAGATGAGCAGCAAGGTTTTCTCTATGACTATCACTGGCCAAGCCGAACGGGTTCTGGAAACAGACCATTCGTGGTGGAAATTCTTAAAGATATCTGATAGTGCAAAACTCAGCCTTGTCAGGTCACAGGTGTGCAAATGTGACATATTGATATTTTGGACCAACACACGTTAAACGAATGAAGGTTGGTTCGATCGACTGTTGTAATGCCTAGGCCGCCTAGATCTCACAACCCTAAAATGGCGATATCAGTTGACTTGTTGCCCAAGCCAACGTTTGGGCATACCGTGTCAAGGCGAAGTACTAGTTTTTGCACAGCGTGAAATTCTTCACTGAAAATGTTAGGCAATTGTACAGTTTAATGAGTTTTCACTGAAATACGGTTCATTGATTTCACAGAATTCTTTTTAATTGTTTTTAACCTACCAAAAAAGAGGAAGTTCTTACTTCGACGCGTCATTTGATTGATTAAAACTTGAAGGTCATATAAAATTTGCAAACAAATTTCTATCTTTAAAGCTTGTCAAAATGGTTGGCAGACTACAAATCAGTAGAGAAGAAACGCAATACTAGTACTAGGAACTAATACCTACTACATATTAAGATTAGATACACAGTCCACCAATAATGTCATCATCATCATCATCAGCCTATCGCAGTCCACCGCTGGACATAGGCCTCTCCAATTGCACTTAGGTCAATCCACGGCTACGGTTTTATGCTTATCAAATACCTACATACAAATTCCACTTCAGGTAGGTACCTATATTACATAAAATTAAGTACAAATACCTAAGTAAAAAGAGCACAAACGTATAGTAGATGTTCATTCAGTGAAGGCGTTTTTCGGTAACTTTATAGGCCATTGTATGTGGTTTTTCATGTTTATGGATAAAAGTAACAAATTTCGAGTGACCGGCGATCGCCAAGAAAGCAGACGTTACCTAGCACAAACGACGCAAAACAAATATCAAGAATTTTCAATAATTCCGCACTTTATTGAAACCATCTCATTAAACTAATAAATTATATCACACGATCACCACAACTAAATAACTTTATCGAATTTCGATGCAGTCGATTGAACCGCAAAATCGATAAACTTCTTTTTATTCGATAATGATCTTTACAACTGGGACAAAAGGGTTATTTCGATGTTATCAAAGTATTGAGGAAGTGACAGACGATATGATTTGCAAGTAATTAGATATTTATGTAACCATAAGCAAATATTGGGTTAGATAACTTTGGATTGTGGAAAGGTACCGATTAGCAAACGTCAAAGCATTGTTATAATAACGTTTCAACACAATAACATTGTTAAGATAATTATTTTATCGCCCGTGATCCAATCTGACAAGCATGTTTTTATTGCTATAGCTTTTTTTGGTTCTGTAGACAGTAAGTAACTCTTAATTGAAAATTGTTGAACATATATTTCAACATACTACTGCTGGAAATAAGCCTCTCTTATGGATCTCCACAGTGATCAAACTTAAGTCGGACTCAGCCCACTACCATTTCGATTACGATGCTCTTTTTAATTGACCTAAAAAGCTTTATTTTTTAAATAATACAAGTAGGCCCTTTGTTTAGCAATGTCTGTGATGTCTGTTTGTAGGTCAGTGTGTCCCGATCTGTTTGCATAGCTCAGAACGTTGTTTTTGAGGATTTGCATTCAGTGTCATGTGATCTTGTGTTTACAAAAGGAAGCAAATACCTAGTTAAGACTGGAAAAAAACAAAAACTACTGATGCCCCCTTTTCGCGATTCGATCTCCGAGACCCGCGAATTATCTAATATATGCGACCGTTATTGATCTCTTGGTTAATTTACAAACTTGGCAGCCATTGCAAGGAGGGCGCCACTGATTAACGTTTTGTTCAATCCAATTTTACAACGCGCACTCACGTGTAGTTATTATTAACCAGTCTAGAATTAACTTGGTATGTACGATATTTAAGATACATAATTATTAGGCATGTACAGACTTCATACCGCTGTATGGTGGATATGCACTGAATGTCGAAATTATAAAACACGCTTATATAGCAGATATTTCATTCATATCGCAGTGACACATCACATGCAATGACAGTACTGACACTCATAACCAGAATATGGATTAACCAATCAGAGAGCTAGAAACCCATAAACAACACTAATCCAGAGTTCTCGTACTTTTCAACTTACAAAAAATACGATATTTCTGCACGATTGCGTGTTGTGTAGGATTAAGAAGTTGATTTAGTGTAGTGTGATCACTAGATTGCTAGATACAAACTTAGGTTTCTCACAGTAGATTTTCTACAAATTGTAGTGATACCTAGCATAGTTTTAGGTTTTATGATCTAACGGCCGGTTCCAATAACCTATCTATCTTCAGTTTTGGCATAAAGGAGATAGGAAACAGTTTCTATCTCTGTTTTTGCCGTCCAGAGAAACAAAGACAGAAGTTGTTTTCTATCTCCGATATGCCAAAACTGAAGATAGATAGGTTATTGGAAATGGCCGTTAATGTACCTACCTATCTAGGCTTAGTTAAATAGTACTAAGCTAGTGCTTGAATGTAAACTGTTGGTATTAACAGGAACTTTTGGTGCTAAATAAGTATTTTTCTTTCTTTTTTTCTTTCATTAAGATACCAGCGATGTCATGTTTCAAGTTTCTGTGGATCATTCTCTAGACCTAGGAAGAGAGGCATATAGGTAGGTAGGCAGCAGTTAAGAAGCAGTTAGGGTGCAGTTTCTGTACTACGCTGGATGCACGTCACTTAGTCTAGTACAGTTAGCGTACAAGAGGAAAACAAAGGAAGTTTTACTTTCGTCCATTGGTCAAACTGCACTTGCCAACGTGCCAAGCGTGGGGATTGCGGTAAAATATATTTTGGAGAGGCTCCCAGAGGTAGAGGTCCCAGCAGTGGACAGATGTAAGATCAGTATAATCAGTTTTATTTCTGAAACGAAAAATTAACGGGTACAAAGTCGCGGTAAACAGCTAGTACCGCGACTTCGTACCCGTTCATTTATGAATGTAATCCATGGCAAAGACTTTATAATCTATCTCCGTGCCAAATTTCATCCAGATCCGTTTAGCCGTTTTGGCATGATTTAGTTACCAACATTCATCTCCCTATTTCGCATTAATTAGTAAGATACGAGTAAGTAGCAGGAGGTAGGTAGGTAGGTAACCAAATACTGAAATTTTTACTCCTTGATATTTTTACCTTTAACTGGCAGAAATGTCATAACTAGGTAGGTACCTAAGGGTTGTTTTTGTTCAAATCCAAGTTGAACTAACAAAAAATTATTAAGATTTTGTATATTCTCATACAGTTCCTAATTATAAGTAAATAATAAAGTTAATTCATAGTATCGTTTATTTTATCATGGGCTTGCAATATTACGAGTAGTATTTCATTCCCACTTTTAGATAAGTAGGTAATTAATTTCTTATTAGACATGCACCATGCCGTGTGACACGCAACTTTTATAATGTAACTAGAGATCTACTCTGTTCCTACCTGTAACATACTGGGAACCAGTATACAGACCTAGGAATATTTTGAAGTAACCTACCTACCTACATCTTAGCTCTAGCTGTTTGGGATGGTTATTTCATACACCTAATAACCGTTTGTGAAAGTAACAGATGTTTTCTCTCAAACTCATCACAGATTTTTTTACATGACCGTAAGTGGCAATACATCACCGTCTCTGGCCCATACAAGGTCTGACTGAATGTTTAGATTTGGTTTTACGTTAAACAAACCAGTGAAGCCTGGCTGAATTCAGAACCACAAAAAGAAATGAAAAACATACCGAAACAGAGATAATTAACCAAAATACTGGCTTTCGGAGATGCAAAGCAGAAATCCGACCAATTGGAAGAGCATCTCATCGTTTCTCATCATTCTGACCGCTAACATTTCGAAATTAGCCAGGTATCATTCGAAATGCGAGTCGCATTCGAAATCAGTCGAAATGCGATTATGCGACCTAGATCGTAATTTTTCACACAAAATACCCATTATAGCCAATCATTCGGATCACAAACAGGTTTTTTTTCTGCGAATACCACTATATACATCTAAGAACCGGCATGGCAATGGCAAAGCATGGAAAGTACAGTTAAAATAACTTTAGTAGATACTCACGCAACGAGGTTCGGCTCACGGAGATGATTAGAAAGATCTTCTTGTTAGACACTTTGACACAGAGTTTAGTCAGTTCACTGTAAGTAGCACTGAACAGTTTTTATTCATTGGTGTGTGGTATTTGTGTTTGTGCACAGGTCAGTTCTAAATGCGGTACCTAGACGGTCGGGAACGTAAAATCGACACGGAACCTGACAAACGCTCACTACGACGCCGCGCGGCGGACTGGCCGGCCGGTCTCGCGCGAGAAGAGATACGAAACGTCATTGCGCGCGATCTCCCGCTGACCGCGTTCAGGTATCCCACCTGTACATTTTACATGGATATACTTAAGTATTTAAACCCCTTAAAAAATGGTGAATTAGCCCTCGTTGGTACCGTATTTTAACTATTAGTTAGACATACCTACTGCGATCATTGCTTAAGAATGTTAAATGTTACGAAATTATTTGAAGTGTAACTTAATGGTTAGATTTTTGCAAAGTTTGTAATTAATCCAGGCTTACTGTGGCTAGATTTTGTAATATTCAATATCATAAAATCTAGCCAAGTCCGATTGAACTTTACCCTCCCTAAGCTTTGTGCGATGAATAGTTCGCTAAAATATTTCTTCAGTCTAAGTCAGAGATTTACTTTTGATTGACAGAGTGTTAAACTTTCTTGATTGATCTACCTATTATAACATTAAAAATATCACATTTTAACTTCAGCCTTTGCAAGTAGGACCACAACTCCAAGACGTGTTGCAGCTCCACTGGCTCACCAATCTCACCATTAAACATCATTACATTTGCTTACCGCTATATTACGTATATTACGATAGGAGTTGTCGTTTTTTTTGACTTTTTGGCGGCTTACTTGTCGTATGTTTTTATGTTCCTTCATTTAATCTAACATTTGTACGGATCTGGAACAGACAGCACAATCAGGAAATCTACTACAAAAATTATTTGAGAGCTTTTGCAAAATCAAGTTAAAGACTAACATCCATTTCTCTCGCATAATAAATAATGTCTCGCGTTATGTGCATATTTGATAGTTTATTGATACATATTTAGGTATGATTGTTTGTTTGTAATTTTAGTTTGCATACATTTTCAATTCATTTAGGTTCCTTTTTTTATATCATCTGTCTCATTTTTTCTTGGCAGTGTGATATATTATTTTCTTTTACACGGTACACCAACATGCTGACAAATGTATTATAATTGTTCACCGCATTTATTCCTGTATAAATAATTAGTAAATGCATTGTTTTACGATTCTTAAACCGACATCTCTGTTGCCAAACTAATATTCGTCATAAAGGTAAAATTATTACTAAATTATAAATTGTCCAATTCAACATTCCGCGCGCACCTTACAGGTAAGTCTTTTATGGAAGTTAAAATAACCAGACGCAATTTCCGAACGTGCCCTAACACAGACGGCAGCCGTGTACTGCTTGCCGGCAGGCCATAACGCGGCACTATCCACATTGGCCTTAGAACAAACCACTACGGTCACTAATCACAGTGTAAAACAAAAAACTGGTCAAGTGCGAGCAAAGAGATGTAGCTCTCTGCTCCACCTTGGTTGACCTCAAAAGGTCACACTGATTTTA
Organism: Anania crocealis; assembly: GCA_949315895.1. Classification (NCBI taxonomy): domain Eukaryota; kingdom Metazoa; phylum Arthropoda; class Insecta; order Lepidoptera; family Crambidae; genus Anania; species Anania crocealis. Next base: position 3,432,397 of record OX438869.1, on the reverse strand, counting down.
ATTTGAACTTGATTGACTTTTTTTAAAGATGTGTCTTTGGTTCCAATCGAGCCAGACGCCTTACTCAGCAACACGAAGCTCGTATTTACGGATATATCTGTCTCTTTAAGATACTTTAAGTCATCGGTATGAGTGACAGAGACTGATAGATTCGAATATACGGACATAGTGTTGCGGAGTAAGGCCTCAGTAGTACCTAAGCAGTGGATGATTCGATTTTGAAGTTGTACATCGTGAATAGTCTCTGCTACAAATAGGTATGTAGTTAGGTACACATTTAACAAGGTAGTAAGGTTGCTAAGGTGCCAAAAAAAATATGTCAAATTACAAAAAAAAAATATTTTGACGCTAATTACACGATTTTAAGCATTTCACTAAACTTCTGTAGTAAGTAGGTACCTACCTACCTAATAATATTCCTAGAGCTTAAGTAGGTTACAAGTGTTTGTTTTTGTGACAAATTCAAATTTAAAGAATAAAACTTAGTAGGTGTATGTAGGCTTAAATCTCTAGTTTACAAAATGAGTTTTGCAACCCTTATATTAGGGGTGGTGGGATTTACCTCCTAGTGGTCCACCCTGGGCAACGGCATCTTTGGTTTTCTAACCAATGATGACGGCCTATGACGGATGACGGCTAACAGATCCCTCTGCGGTGGTAGGCTTCGTAAGAGGCCGCCTGGATGCTACCACTCTCCTGCTGTTTTCTGTGTTCCGCTGGTGTGTGGGAGAACCAGTACCTCTGGGTAAGCTCGCTCCATCTTAGGCTTCTTCTTAACCGTATAGTTAAGTATGTAATCAAGAGCAAGCCCTTTACTTATTTAAAAATATATATATATGAAGTAGTAATTAGGTATTCACTTCGGCTCCACGATTCTACCAGCGAATTAAGTAACTCTGTCTGTTCGTGTGTCAGTTACGCAAAAAGTACTGAACCGTGTGCTTCTAAGCTGCATACAGCATCCCCCTTCTAGCATCGAGAAAACAGACAAACTGCGGATTATCACCATTTTTGATGAATGAATGAATATACAGCGATAAATCGCTTTTCTTTCTCTTTCGTGCGCATGCGCCAAGCAGTGGAACGCCCTGCCTGAGTCTGTGTTCCCCAATGACTGCAACCCGAAGATTTTAATAGGCTGCTTTGGGTAAGCTCGCTCCATCGTAAGCATCCTCTCAACTCTTGGGTTCAGTTGGTTCAGTGTGAAGCCAGGAGAAAGCCTATCAACAATCATTAAAAAAAATGTTTCCTTTATAAGTATGTATTTCAGACATCACTATAACTCAGTGGATTAAAATCAATAATAAAGTCACATCATTTGCGCAAGAGTCGATGCTATAATTCCTGGATCACCTTGCGCGGAGAGTTGACTGCGCGTGCGCTTGTTTTTGGTTTGACCAATAAAGGGTCGAGTTTACCTACGTCGGGATAACACCAGCTTATTCTGCTGTGTCTCCTCATCAGAAATATTAATGAAATTGTCAGTAGGTCATCAGAATGAAAGTTTTTATTGGTTTTACATTTTTAATTTCTAGTAATGCAGGAATCCATGTGAGACTAATAACTATCTATGTACCTATATGGCTAGTCGGTTTCGATATTATTTTAAATTGAAGCACAATTTTTTTAAATGGTAATTATTATTGTAGTATAGTACCAATCACTGCTATGGTAATTTAATTTCAACGATAGAGGCCATGCAGTGGTATGGACTATAGGCCTCTCCTTCTGTATGTAGTGCCTATTAAAAAAATGTAAAAGGGAAAAGGGTAAGTATTGCAAAAGGGAGGACACTTTTCTAATACTTATCTATCTATTAGAAAAGTGTCTAATATATGTAACTATATTCTATATGTAACTATTTTTGCGAAACCATCTTTATTTTAATAAAATTTTATTTTATTTTTTATTTTTATTCATTGAGAGAATCACCAGCGTATACAGTAAATTTTAGATAAACATGTAGAATGCAAATGGTATGGCCAGTAACAGGTTTCCCTAAATTACTAAAAGAAAAAAAAGAAAAAGAAACATCTTTAAAACAAATGACAATGTCTTTTTAAAATCCTTGTATGTTATCGTACCTTCGCGCTCTGAGTCTAAGTTCTCCCTTCGTGAACGTTATTCTTAGATGTTTTGATGTCTATTAAAAAGACATTTTAATGATTTATGGCTCTGTTTACTGGTATGCAGTAACCCGCATTTAGTTTAATATCCGTCTAAATTTAAAAAGTCTTAACTAATTTCCAGTGTTATGACATTATGGTCTTATAACAATCACCTTTGTGTGTATGTACACGCTGGCTTTACAAGGACCCGGGTTCGATCCTTAGATGTGCTATTGTAGAAAGACTTATCTTTATTGTCACGGGTCTGGATGAATGGTCACGGTAATGAATATACAGAAAATGAAATGGAATAGAGGTGGACTTTTTTTATGAATACATAATTATTTTTTTACCCAACTACGGGACGCCAAAAGGAAGGGTTATAATTTGAGTAGTCTAGTTCAAACGTGTGTTCATCAGTAGCTCTTAAAATATTCATCCGATTCTGATGATGAATGTTTTACTGTGGCATACGTAATAAATAAATCGATTTGTTATTATGACCCTGGTAACATAATTTACGTTTTAAGCGATTTCAAGGAAGACTGGATTTTTTCCTTAGTCGGGTTACGTATGTGAAAGTGGGAGTTTATCGCAATTTTTAAATTATGATTCTGGTAATTTTCGTCAGTTACATATTTTTTGTGAAAACTACGTATCTATTTTTAGCTTCTACTTTCATCATTTAACGCCCCGTTGGTCTAGTGGTTTAAATACCGGGCCAAGATCTCGGGGTCCCAGGTTCGATCCCCGGTTCGGGCAACAAAAAGTTTCGAATTTTCGAACGTTGCTCGGGTTTGTGATCACCAACCCGCATTTGGCAAGCGTGGTGATTATGCCAGTTCCTATCATTGCAGTGGTAACTTGAATTCAATGATGGAGGCCTTTTCCCTGCAGTGGGATGATTATAGGCTGTTACTTTACTTTTTTTTTTTTTACTTTCAATAGAACTATTAGATTTCTCCATTTGTATTTATGCATCAATTAAATTTCGGTCCGTCCAAAGGTCAAATACATTTAAACACCGCCTACGTTTAAAACCGCCTACACAAATTGCTAGACCTAGGCCAATAATATAGCACTAAAATAACAATAATTTATGACTTGTTAATATACGGTTCCAATTTCACGATTATTAGATTAGCGCAAAATGTTATAATAATTCAATTCAAAATCAAAATATTATGTCCTTTTCATTTATAAAAATATGTATGTATTGTATAGTCAGTGCTTGGTAATTGACTCAAAGTCAACTCAGATTGGTGGATCATTTCATAACTCGTAAAAAACATCTTAGATTTCAATAGTATTGGTTTGTTATTTATTTATAGTTTTATTTTTATTATATTTTTTATGGAATGAAAAGTAAAGCTGAAAGATAAAATAAATAACTTACCTACTTGTAGTAAGGGTTTTTTCATTAACAACTTTTAAAAAAAAGCAAATGCCTGTTAAAAATATATAAAAATTGTCCACCCGGTAAGGTGCCGAAAATACTGGCAGGCGTTACCTCGCTGGATTGAGATGTTAAAATCAGTTAAAAAAATCAGTTAAAATCAGTTTTATTTCTGCAAATAGGCCCCAGGAGGCGCTTTTAGACGTCCCAATTTAAACCTACCACTGCTTCGGGACAAGTCTGGGCTAGTGGGATGCTCTGTGAGATGCTCAGTGCGAGGTAGCTGACAGCTCTTAGGTCATCGCTGGCATCAGATGAAAGTTTGAAAACTTCGTATTACTCTGCGGTAGACTAACCTACATATTATAAAGGTACATCAATGCAATCACGTCCTTACAGATATACAGGGTGTATTAATATTAATAAGAACATTTTTTTTTGTAAATGCATACTTATTATAATACATACTTATTAATATTTATTTATTTCATCTTTCGGTAATACAATACACTTAGACAAGTCAACATTTTGTATGAACATATAAAAAAATATCAAAATAAAATTAAAAATTCAAACCTCGTATAGTCCAATGAAAATTATTAATCAATAATATTAGCTTTCAGTCAAAAATAACAATTATGTTATAGAGAAAAATAAATACAGATAAATACAAGTATACAAGAGCATGAAACTGCTACTTTTTTTTCTACTTTTACTATCGAACATCGAAAATGTTACATATTCATAACATCGTTTTAACTCTTATCTATAGATGACTCTCTTATCTCTTATCTGAATTACTATAATTTTAATAGTAAATTTATAAATTTACTATTTAAATTATAGTAATTCAGAATAAAAGATAGAGAGCTTTCCTTTAAGTCACATTATGGTTGGTCAGTTAATTGATGCCTTGTATATATTATAATTTCTGTAACTTAAGTGACGTAATTTGTGAATGTACCTAATTGATGAATCTTTTGACTTTTAATAACTTTGAGACAGTCTTTTCAGAAAATTCTTTTTTTAATATAGGCCTATTGTATTTCCTCCCTGCTGCTTCATTCTCCGGTACACCCTGTATAGGCAGTTGTAAGAAAAATCTGCGGTCATCCGTTATGAAGATTGCAAAATAATAGTGTTTATCAGCGCATTACAAGTAATATCTAAGCAAAATGGTTGTAATTGTGGATATAATAAACGTATTACAACTATTACGGGAATACGGGATAACTTGTTTTTATACCGGTTCAATCCCGGTTTAGCCTAGGAAGTTAGGATTCGATGCGTATTTTTCTTGTTTTATATATGTAACGCGTTACGATTACCAGGTGGATCAATTTTGATCATGGCTTTAATCATCAATATTTTTGGGTTATTCACCAACTGGACACAGAGACTGGACATATTTGTGTCCAGTTGGTGAAGCTTAAAATTATAATCACTTATTATTTCGTCATCTGGACACATCAGGATATTTACACGTGAAAACATGATAGTGATTTAATTTAAGTTTCACTAGGTGGACAAGCGTAAAGATCTTGATGTATACAGATGACGAAATAATAAGTGATATTAATATTTTAAATTTCACAAACTGAACACACGTATTTCCAGTTACTTAAATATTAAAGACATGCCTCACTGGGCCACACAGTCATCTAGTCCCAAATTAAGCTACTATTAAGTACCCTGTCGTATGGGGTACTAAAACCGATAAAAACTTACTTATATACTTTTTTTTTGTAAATATATACTTATAACACATAGAAAACACCCAGACCAGTACAAACAGATATGTTCATGCAAACAAATATTTGTACTGGGCCCCAATTCTGCTAATTTATAAATGGCTAAATAGCATCGCAATCGTATATTTAGACATTACTTCCATATTAATTGTGTCAAAATATACAATTGCGATGCTATTGAGCCATTTGTAAATTAGCGGAATTGGGGGCCTGTACTTGTGTCCAGTTGGTGAATAACCCAATCATTTAAGCGTATTCCCCTTACCATTTGAATTGGCCAAACTCCGATCGCCAACCTGTCTACAATGCTTGGCGATTTTGCCAAAATAAAGAGGTTTGTGTCCAACTCTGGATATAATTTAAGCTCAGTAAATATATTATAGTTATGTACAGACAACAGCTCGTCAACCTACCACGAAACGTCAAATTTTCTCAATTGATATTGATCTCTACTTGTTGGATTTAAAGTTGAAAATCAATTCAATGACCTTTAACTTTTTGGGTAGGTTGACCTGCCGTTGTATGTACAAAATTAAAAAAAAACTCTCCGAAACTACGAACGGTAGAAAAATAGTGTTGAACTGTTAAAAGGCTTCAATAAATAAATAATAAAACCGGCCAAGTGCGAGTCTGACTCGCGCACAAAGGGATCCGTACCAAAAAGGCCAAAAAAACGGGTTTGTTGTATGGGAGCCCCCCTTAAATATTTATATTATTTTGTTTTTAGTATTTGTTGTTATTGCGGTAACGGAAATACATAATGTGTGATAATTTCAACTGTCTAGCTATCGCGGTTCTTGAGATACAGCCTGGTGACAGAGCGACGGACAGACGGACAGACAGCGAAGTCTTAGTAATAGGGTCCCGTTTTTACCCTTTGGGTACGGAACCCTAAAAAGTAAAGCAGGACTACTTTTAATGACAGTTAAACGTCAGCAGTGTCTCTAGGATAAGGCATTTCCTCTATTTGCTTAGGGTTGAGTTTGTAGTGGGTAGACTAGTATTTAGTCGTTTTCCAATGGCAACGACATACACAGTGCATTTTAAACAACCTAGAAATCGAAGCCCCCAGTATGTATAACATCAGGGCAGTGTCATCTCAATAAAAGTATTTTCTGAAAAATATTAAAATATATTTATTCAAACTTTTAATTTTGAAACCCGCTGTGACGCGCACAGACCTATTATTTTGCTGCGGGGTCTAGGATAAATAAAGAGGAAACACTACGGGCGAGAGAATAATTGAAAAATAGGTATTTGTGAAATCTATTGCTGTCGCGCAGTGCCAAACGCATTCACCGCAGAGTGTGGTAGAGACAACTGCTTCTTGGACCGAAAATACCTACTAAAAGCACACCAAATCAACGTTTCGTAGTCCCCCGATTACTTTTCCAAAACTAGACCGATTTAAATACTTTTTTCATTAAAAATTAATGAAAGGCTTTGTATGTTTTCTTTTTTTTCTAAAATTTAGCCAAATTTGTTTTCTGGATGTTTGAACACAGCGGAAAATCTGGCGAATTTTTTCGATTTTTAAGGGTCATATCTTGGATTTTAAACTTGTTGCATTTTTACACTAAGCACTTAACACTTACGGGGTTTAATGCAACGAACCGTTTTGATTCGGTTGCACGAATCATGGTCGCGGGAAGGTAAATTACTATTTACCTTTAAATAACGGTTCGTTGCATTAAACCCCGTAAGTGTTAAGTGCTTGGCTCATATCTTTTTTATTAATTAATTTATGAAAAAACAGAAAACATAGAAACATGCTAACAGTGGCCATTGATTTTTATAATAAAAATTATTGCTCTACTGGCCTTATTCAGGAAGGAAACAGGGGACTACGTTTGTATGGAAAAACGGCCGTAGTATTTCCTCTTAATCTTACACAGCTACATTCGTGCGCGTCAAAGCGTGTTTCGTAATAAATAGCTGAACCAATATTTTATACCTTTATAAAAAAAATCTTGATAAATTAAAATAACACTGCCAAGATGTTATATACAATGGTTGCATAACGTGAGCTTCGTTTTACAGAAGGTTGAAAATTCACCGTATATAAACTGTATCATGTAGTACAGTACCCTTCACATCAGATTTTTTTTAGCAAAATGGCACCTAGTCCAACTGGTTAAGATTCTTCAGTGTTTTTTCTATTGTGTAATGTCGGCCAAAAAAATTGTCTGCAAGTTTTGACACATGTGTAAGTAAACTAGCGATAAGGTTAAACTCATAGATTTATAGCCTTTTTAACAATGAAAGAGATGCACAGTAATGATGACTCATTAGTAATTAATTAGTAGCTGTCAGAATATTATTGCATGGGAAAATCAACGCTGCAATACTTTATTTGATATTTTAGCAACTTAATTGCAAATATAATATCAGTATATAAATGATGTTTCTTTCGGGTTTAACACCCGCAAACTCCTAAAATTTGATGAAACATCGCTGGCTTACAGCGATAAGAATATGCTTGAAAAGTTCGCGCCTCGTCGCAGTGTCTCGGTGGCTTAATGGTATAGCGCCCGCCCGGCATGCGAGGAGATGCGGGTTCGAGTCCCGTCTGAGACATAACTTTTCAGTTTATATACTGAACCCTGCAATAATATGTTGCTCTATAACGCGCGATTGATTTTCAAAGATTAGGGTGTTAGACCTCTTTCTTGGCTGACCGTACCTCTTTCAACCGACATTATAGATGAAGTTTTTTTTAATTTGAGTCGTTTTGCATGAATCGGTGATAAAATAGATTCTATTCTAGATATAAAGGCCTCCCCACACTAGCGTCTCTCGAGCGTCGACGTCGCGGCATTGTCCAATCAGCGTTAAGTAAATGCTGTTGCGCTTGCGTTGCGTCAACACTGATTGGTTGCTGCCTTGACGTCGACGCTCGAAAGGCGCTAGTGTGGGGGGTCCCTAAAAACAGATTAACACCATCTCTTAACGTCGTATCGGTGTTGTACAAAGCGACTAAAGGTGTACTGAGTTGACCTGAATAAACAAAAATAAAAATTAATATCATCACATAAAGGAGGTACCATGGGGTTACCGGTGACCTCCAAACAATAAAATATAAATGACTTAAGCACTGTTAAGTTCGATTAAATTATCTGTAATTTAAACGTATGCGATTTTACTGAACTGATCTTTTAAAAGAACTGTTAAATCGCCTTTTCAAAGTATTATCAAAAGCTATCAACAAAAGTCAAGTGGAGAACCGCATTAACTGCGATTTGTGCCGCGACAGTGGCGAAATGTAATTACGAGTAATTACTTACATATATAAAAGATATGCTTTAACAGTTCTTGACGTATGCAAGTAGGTTTGCGATGGAAAGACCGATGCGGTCAGTATTTTAGAATACATTTAGGAACAAAATAGACCATTTTAATAATGATGTTTTGATTAATTACCACTTACGCATATATTTTTAGGGGGATGACCGATTCAGTTTAGGTTTTTTATTCAATATATAAAAACGAGTTTCGACAAACCTCAAGTTCTAGCTAAAGAAACTACTACCTATGTTTCTAGGATCATACGTGATTTCATATAAATAACTACAACACCTTACTTGTAATAGAAATAACTAGCTTCTTGGAACCCCTTCATACCGTCAGTTTATTATCTTTACCAAAATATAATATAAACGCGAGTTGAATACTTACATAAATTGACCTTCCATTTCAATGTCTATTGTCCTCAAAAGTTTATGAAAACCAATAAATATAAAGTTATACAATAACTTAACCCACGCTCACTAAAAACTACGCGCACTAAAGACGCACAAACCCACACACAATAGATCTACTATTTTAAGTCGGTAACAAACAAGAAATCACCGATAATTAGGTACTTAGCAAATTATTTGGGAACCAGTAACCGCAGTCTGTTTCCCAAAAGAAAATCGATAAATTTATAATAATATCGAAAAAAAAACATTAAAAAAAATAGTTTTCCTAAAATGTTTTCTAACTATTAAAGTAGCTATATGCTTGTTAGTGACGACAGAAATAACATACATTCTACTTGTTGGGTAATTTTCCTTTGGTAATAGCATCGTGAGAAAAATTAACGACATCTGTTAGCAATTATACAATGAAAATTGCATGTTTCTGTGCATTGTTTAAAGTTTATTTATCTTATTACATGAGAAGTTACTTATTGTACATATAAAAAGGCACAATATATTATATTATACGTATAATACTCGTATTAGTGGTCCGGTACTAGAATTGTGCTATCGATGATTCGGGCACTTTTTTTTGGTATTTTTTTGTTGTACCTGGCGGCACTTCTTCAGCTGCCTTGTAAGACACCCAGAGGAAGATAAGAGGTGGTGCTATTCTGGCATCGAAAACACACGAAGTAACTCTAGAAAACTGATATTTTGGAATATAAGTTTACTAAGATTTCAAGGCAGGAAAGAAATTATTTTTGGCAATTAACCTTTTAAGGTAGGGTGTGGAAATGTACCATCATCCTTTTTTTTTTAATTAGTCCTTTATAAATTGTAGGGTTGCTTGTAAAAACGCTCCTTTTCAAATCTATCGTACAATAGAAAAACAAACACAATCGGCCAATCTGCCAAAAAATACACAAACTCAAAAAGCTGGTCTTCTTAACTAAACAAGTGTTTCATAAACTTTTCTGAGGGTAAAAACAAACACAATACCTGAAACACTTTCAACCTATTAAAAACATTACTATTTATGTTCATTAGTTTTACAACGCCACTCGCACTTATCCGTTTTGCTCGAAGCTAGATATTATAACGGAATTATTATAATTAAAACGCAAGAAATTACTTTAAATTTTATATAAATTAATTCAACTAAACGTAACCTGAATGAAAACAGCAATTAATGCAATTTGTCCGTTCCTAACTACTATACAAGCCGGTGGGGATGTAATCAAAGAAAATTTCAATAAAGAAATACAATGTACCGCTAAATAGTATTACTGATGTAGATCTGGGATAATTTGCGACTTCCTTAACGAAATCATTTTTGTACCAGGGCCGAATTAAGGGCACAATGAATTACCATTAAAGATGTGCCCACTCCATAGACAAATCAATCTTCACAAGTTCATACTGATGTTCCTAGAAACTAGGCATTTAATGCAGTAAAGTCAGAGCGATAGGCATACTAGCGCAATCTGTAATTACTAAATAACCTTGGCCTACCAAGAACTGTAATTATTCATATTCTAAAACGAATATCGAAATCGGCTTTAGTAGCAGCATCGTGGCCAAATATTCAAATCAAAAGCCTACACTTAGGTCTAAAATAATAGGCCCCAGTATGTTTGGCATTTTTTTAACACATTGAGTGCCATGGGGGTCACCGGTGACCTCCAAACAATAAAATTTTAATTGTGTCTAGTACTTCGGCAGTTAAAGGCTTAAAAGAACTATAGTAATCCTGGTCACTACAAAAGTAAAGTATTTTTATTCTCCCAAAAGTAATTTAAAACGATGTCTGTAATAATTATCATCAAACACGACACATGAGCTGACTGTGTCCTGAGTTACAATAATAGGAGTCTGACCATTGAGTTATACCTGCACACAGGTTTACCCATATCATGAGTAATCGGTTTTCAAAATTTCTAGCTTTTGATTTAAAAATTTTCTTCATAATGTCAATAAGACTTCATCATCTTAGCCAAACGACGCTGGACATAGGCCTCCCCCTAATGACACGAATATTAACAAAAACCTAACATACAAGAAAAACGTTCATTTTTTCTTATACTGTCAGGGGCATTCTGATTTTTGCACCCCCGGCGCTCAATATACGACCCTGGATGGCCCCGGCATTGACTCTCTTCATCCATCCCTGTTTTTCATTGCAATTTTATTGGTTGCTACCGTTTTGATGCGGCGATATCCTCAGAGCTACTAGGTCGATGATTATACAGAATGCGATGTGCTTCCTGCTTCGCTAAGATGCATTAGACTGATCTAGTATTAATTAGACTAAATACTGCAATTTGTTAGAATTAGGGGCGGTAATATTAACAGTAATATTATTAACAATGTTCTTTAGGTTGGTACGTAGGTACTATGGACGACTGTCTTACGTTGGTTAAAAACTGACTAAAAAGTGTAAAATTAGTAACTTCTTAATTTTTATTCAGGTGTTTTCTTATGGTAAGATCCTTAGCACAAAAGAAAAGAGGAAACTTAACTTTTTTTTTTAGTAATCAGTCGGCTTGCTCTTGACAACATACTTAACTCTACGGTTAAGAAGAAGCCTAAGATGGAGCGAGCTTACCAATAGAGTGGCACTGGTTCTCCCACACACCAGCGGAACACAGAAAAACTATTTGGCGCTAGACTCCGGCTGGTATCCAGGCAGCCTCTTACGAAGCCTACCACCGTGGAGGGATTTGTTAGCCGTCAGCATTGGTTAGAAAACCAAAGATGCCGTTGCCCAGGGTGGACCACTAGGCGGTAGATCCCACCACCCCAAAAATGGATCTAGCAAAACAGTTTGTTTTTTTAAGGTGTTTTACATATAGTTATTATTAATCTTTATAAATAATCAAACACTCTAAATGAAAGAGTGATTCAGTGAAGAAAAACAGTGGTCATAAACTCTGAATATTTAAAGACAACCTAAGTTATGCAGTAGATAAGAAAAAAATATATACAAATTTTTTTGGCTTCATGAACGTGTTTTTTCACACTAAATTACATCTTTCTAATACTGACATACTCTACGAGTAAGATTAAGCACGGACAGACAGACATGAACAATTATTAGGGTTCCTTCTATTGAATACGGAACCATAAAACAGCCTTATTTTGAGCTTTCGTGCTTTTCATCAGTTAATTTCGTTTATTTAAATTTATTAAGAAAATTAACATAAATCACTGTCTATCTGCGATCTAAATGTTACTTATTAAATTGTTGACAGATTATTAAAATTAGGTCTGGCACCAAATAGATTAAGAGATATGAGATAGATTCTGTTATCTGATAATCAACAATGGTTATGCACACTTGTGTCAGTACAATTGTATGTTTCTAAAGTGACAAGGACTACTGGGTAGCGAAGTAATTTTGAAATATATTTAAATATATTACACGGTGTTAGCGAATGCGACACAAAATAATCTTATTTTTACTCCATTAGGGTTAATGAAATGACCCATCATCATCTTCAGCTTATGGCAGTCCACTGCTGGACATAGGCCTCTCATGATGATGATGTTACTTTTCAGCTGACTGTAAATCTGCTGAAGCCAAGCTTGAAGGGTTAGCTCAAAGACCAAACCAATTGAATAATCGTCTGCATTAGTAAAACATAAATGAAAATTCGTCGACAGTAGTTAAAATAAAAACATTGGAAAAACCGTTGGTGTTTAAGAGGAAACACTACGGGCGAGAGAATTGAAAAATAGGTATTTATAAAATCTATTGCTGTCGCGCAGTGCCAAACGCCTTCACCGCAGAGTGTGGTAGAGACAACTGCTTCTTGGACCGAAAATACCTACTAAAAGCACACCAAATCAACGTTTCGTAGTCCCCCGATTACTTTTCCAAAACTAGACCGATTTAATTATTTTTTTCATTAAAAATTAAAGAAAGGCTTCGGCCGTGTTCGTATGTTTTCCTTTTTTTTCTATAATTTAGCCAAATTTGTTTTCTGGACGTTTGAACACAGCGGAAAATCTGGCGAATTTTTTCGATTTTTGAGGGCTCATATCTTTTTTATTAATTAATTTATGAAAAAACAGAAAACATACATACACAATAGTGGCCATAGATTTTTGTAATAAAAATTATTGCTCTACTGGCTTTATCCAGGGAGGAAACAGGGGACTACGTTTGTATGGAAAAACGGCCCTTGTGTTTCCTCTTAAGTTGTTAAAACAAAAACATTTGAAAAACTGCACTATGTAACCAGCCAAGGTCAGTGCCATACATTCACTTTCCGCAAGAGCCTACGCACAAACGCCTATAAAAAAAAGAGGTACGCAAATTCGTCACGTTCCTTTGTTATTGTTTGATATGTCATGTGATTCACAGATTTCGATGTTTTTGACAGATGCGGCTGTTATAGCCTGAAAACATAAAATAAGACTTCAATATCAAGACGGAGCGCCGACTTTCAATTAGTGGCATGAAGGTCGTCGATTTTTTTTTAAAGTTTCTCTTTCATTTTTGCCTGATGTTATAATTTGTTTGAGGTAAATTAATGTCTAATGTAAAAATTCACCTTCCCACCACCCTTATCTTGTTCATTAGAGTAATTTTAAGTTTAATTTACTACAAATACATATTTATTTAATAACTATACAAATCTAACTATGTCAAAAAATTTACAGTATGCAACTACGAGTAAAATGTGAAAAATAAAAACTAATTGAATACATGGTAAACAATTTAATAGCCTGAAGACCTAATAAATAAAATAAATAAATAAATAAATAAATGTGGACAACATCACATACATTGTTCTGATCCCAATTTGAATAACTATTGAAAGCATTCGTATTTTGGAAACCAGAAACAACGAAGGTACCACAAACACCCAGACCCGAGAAAATGTAGAAAAACACTTTTTTTTTTCTACATTGACCCGCCCGGGAATCGAACCCGGGACCTCGGAGCAGGCGACACCTTGAAAACCGGTGTGTACGCCACTCCGCCACGGAGGTAGGTAAATAAAATATTTACCTACCTAATTTAACTAATAGAATAGAAACCGGAGAAAATTTAAGATCACAGCATGTTAAGCTTTATTTTTATTATAATAACATACTAACACAATAGAACTTTGTTATCTGATCGCCATTAATAATAATTGCTTTGTGACCCGATTTCCCTTGCATATTAATAAAAAAATAATAGAAAACCTTTCTTAGCAGGTAAACAGTTATCGTGTGGTGCTGTTATTTATATTTAAAAAGTATTGATTTTGTTTTATAAGTTTTTTATTGAAACTGTGTGTTGAATCCTGTCATCAAGCTGTGTACAAGTGTACATTCCTATAAGTTTTTTCTTCTAATTGTATCCACATTAAATTTTTTGGAACGAAGTTCCTTATCGCGCGTTGCGAAAGGGGGCTAGACGGAAAAAATTGTGACGACACTTTTTGCTATATTATTAGTTGTAAGCCGTGCGGCGTGCGCGTGAGGTAGAGGGAGAGGGGGAGAGGGGGAGAGGGAGGGCGAGGGCGAGGGAGAGGGAGGGAGAGAGAGAGGGAGAGGGAGAGGGAGAGGGAGAGGGAATTTAAAATAAAATAAATTTTATTACAATTCCTTCACTAAGGAGTACTGCCAGAAGGAGAAGGGCAGCAGCGTCTTCCCTCCATCATTTATTATTTTTGTCAGAGCGGGACATCTGCGGAATTGTATGGTTTTTGGGGGTTCAACAAGTATTTTACTATAGAAGATAGGTTTCATAAAATTATTAAAGCACCGAAGTTTGACAAACACTTTCATTACTGCGACACTTTCATTACTTTCATTACTTCATAACTTTTCCATATATTGGTCATTTGAGAAATAAACTCTTAACAGGTGCGTTACTTCCAGGTAGACAATAACGCACTCAATCATTGTGCAAAAGTTTGTAAAATGAAGATTGTCGGTGCAGAAGTGGTGGAATAATTCGACCCAACGCAACAGTTCGTTCGTTCGTTAGTAGAAACATTCTCGCATTCCAGTCAAATATTATTGCATCCGTCGCAAAGTTGAAAATAGTGAAAACTCTGATTTAAACTTTCATGGTCACTATCACTAGAGTACATGGTGTAAATCCCGAATTAAATAACTCTAGTGAAAACTCATCAAAAATAAATTTATCGTTTGGTCTTTTTGCAAAAGCGGGACTATGTCGGCCTCGCTGGGGACAGTGGGACAGACTGCCTGAAAGCGGGATGGTCCCGCCCAAATCGGGACGTATGGTCACGTTAGTTATACTACGATCGCCAAGCGTGGCTATTATGGCAAAATCCTCCTTTTGGAGAGACCTGCCTCCAGCAGTCGACTGATACAAGCTGGCTATGATGATTGTTAGTTAATTGAAAGAATATTTAGCAAGTAAACCCCTGTAAGGATTAGTCTTCTTAGGCTTCTTCTTAACCGTAGAGTTAAGTATAGAGAGCAAGCCCAACGAATATAAAAAAAGGCTTGAATCTGATTTGTTTTTGATTAACACGACACTTATAAGATTTTTTTTTTAAACTATTGTAAGCAATAATATTCCTAAACAAAATTTATAATACAATTCTTTGAACAAAATTTCTACTGCCTTTTGGACTGCTCCAACTCCAAGGAATTGGATTTACAATGTACACTAGCAATAATTTTGTTCAAAAAACGGGTCAAAAACCTAGAGAAATTGTTCACAAAGTGGATGTTTCTGGTTCGAGCCTTAGGTATAGGTATAGGTTTAGGTTAATAGGTACACCTATGTGTGAGGCACTTGAAGTTTTTATAAACAAACAAAGAGCCTAAAAAACTGTTGTATCAATAAGGCTTTAAATACTAACAGGCCATTAATTAACTTATCTAAATATAAACTTCTCGCCACACACGGCTACCAGTCTACAGTTTAATAAGAATGTGGCTGGCCTTGATACTTTTTACTCCGCATATTTTCTTAATCGTACCTTATCGAAACGATAATTGCAATAAAATTGCTTAAATTACGGTTACTAGCAATTAAAGAGTCAACAAAAATAATATAGCACGTGGTTCGTATTATAAATATACGAGTAGCATCATAACACAACACCACAGTGTAGGATACTTACCTGTAGTAGGTTTGTGAGCCTATTAGAAGTATTTCGTACTAGCTGTTGCCCGCGACTTTGTACGCGTGGAATTGGAACTTTATAGTACTCGTATATAGGATCCCACGCGGAACCGTGCCTTTTCCCGGGATCAAAAGTAGCCTATATGTTATTCCAGCCAATAAACTACAACCCTGCTAAATTTCATTCAGATCCGTGAGATCGTTTTAGCGTGAAAGAGTAACAAATATCCATTCATATATGTACACTCGACAGCACATCAAGTTAAACAGTTGAACTGCGATAACAGCTTTTATTACGTAGGGCATAAAGGCGGTCTCAAGGTCAACATGTATAGTCTGATGTGCCGCCGTGTGTACATTCAATATAGTTACAAACTTTCGCGTTTATAATATTAATAGGATATCTGCCTTTATGCTTACTTATTAGCAACGTAAATAAACCTATAACGAATAAATTGGTATGCACGTAGGCTATTTACAATTAGTCATCATCATCATCAGCCTACGGCAGTCCACTGTTGGACATAGGCCTCTCCCAAGGCACGCCACTTTTCTCGGTCTTGAGCTTTGAGCATCCAGTTGCTTCCAGCCACCTTGCGCAGATCGTCGCTCCATCTAGCAGGGGGGCGTCCAACTCTACGTTTGCCCATGCGCGGTCTCCACTGCAGAACTCGATTACTCCATCGTTCATCAGTTCTGCGACAGATGTGACCAGGCCACTGCCACTTCAGCTTGCTTATCCGAGTAGCTATGTCGGTAACTTTGGTTCTCTGTCGAATTACTTCATTTCATTTCGGATTCTATCCCTTAGAGATACTCCAAGCATAGCTCTCTCCATAGCTCGCTGAGCGACTTTTAGCTTGCGGACCAGCCCCATGGTCAGTGTCCACGTTTCGGCTCCGTATGTCACCACGGGTAAGACGCACGTGACAATTAGTACTGATAAATACCTCGCATTTATTTCTCAATGATATTATTGCTGTTACTTTTCCCCCGTTTTCTAACATAGATCTACTTAGACGGTGCGTTTTCAAAAATTTATTTTGGGCCTTGTTTTCTGAAAATAACCATCACTAATTTTCACATTTGATTCAGATGCCTTACTCTGCTATACAAAGCTCGTATTTACGGATATATCTGTCTCTTTCAGATACTTCAGGCCATCAATAACATAAGGACACATGGATTTGAATATAACTACGGACATTCTGTTGCGGAGTATCAGACGCGATGCGTATACTCACGTAAGCTTAGACGGATCAAACCTACTATCACACACATGTACTATGTCATAATTCATATTGGGAATCCGTAGCTAATTGTACAGAAGCTAAAACCGATTAATATGTATATGAGGTCGGGATCGGAATAAAAAGTAAAAGTGTATGAATAATAAATCCTGTGATTGAATCGTACGTTGTTCTATGATGTCGGCTGATCTGAAGAAGATTCGATACGAAGTATTTATTAGGCAATAATGATTACAAAGTAACAAATCTAACTAACCCATTCGTTGATTATGAAGTAACTAATAAACATGTTTTTTATGGCGCCTACTGATGTAATTTAGGCAATTGTATTGGCTCTTGTAACTAAAATAGTAAAGTTGGTCAGGTTTATAAATATTAGGGGTTAAAGTATGAAATTGCCGTTTTGTATGGACGAAATCGAGAAAAGTCGTTTTTCCATACTAACAATTTTTTATTTTTTTTAAAAACACCTGAACCGTTTTCGCTGCAATTAAAGGTGAAAGTTAGATGGTTATAAAGCTACGCATTAAGGTATTTAAATTTCTGAAAATCAAAGTATATAATACAAATATACTTAAATGAAGCAAGAAGGTCTGCTGACACATTATAAGGGGTCTTTTCAATGACTTCCTTTGAAGTAATAGGCACTAGTATTGCATTTTTTTTTAGTCAAAAGTTACTTTATTTAGTTTTTGATACAATACAAAAAGAATTACGCAATAATATGACTATACTTAAGAGCTATAAACAAAATAAAAAGTGGGAAAATAATCGGCAATTTCATACTTTAACCCCTATTATTTCAGGGTTTAGTTAGACTAACAAGGTATGCATATATGGGGATCAGCAGACTTTGTAGAATAATTATGCAATTATTATAGTAGAAATAATCTAATAATAATCGGATAATAGAATTTTCCGTGTTTTAAATTTGTTGCGGGATGCCGATCTTTGTGGAAATCCTTAGAAGAGGCCTTTGATGGTGAACACTTTGAATTATAAATTAGCCACTAATCCAGGTACGAATTGTACCGTTGGTTTTCAAATAATAATTTCTTATTGTTTTGGCTTTGCCCGAGTAGTATTTTAAGGTAGGTACATCAAAAAGGCTTGACATTTGACAATAATTATGGTGATAAATATTTAGAATGTCTAATCCAAAGGTTTGTACTCATATACCAAAGCTTTATAAGTGACCAACGAAATTAAAATTAAATTATACTCAAGACGTTTTATTTTGATTAGCTGATTCAAAAACATTTTTCTACAGATTTAGTTTAAATTTCAGGAGCGGCAAAAGCGAATTTGCATTTTAACACTTTCCGAAAATTGGCAAATAAGAATAAATCATTTGAATTATGATGAAAATTAACTTTTAGCACTTTATTTGATATTTTAGCAATTAAATTGCAATTATAATATCAGTATAGAAACTTGAAAAATTATGTCTCAGGCGGGACTCGAACCCGCATTTCCTCGCATGCCGGGCGGGTGCTATACCATTAAGCCACCGAGACCCTGCGACTCAGCACGAATTTTTAAGCATATTTTTAGCGCTGTAATATGTGTAAAATGTAATGTAATAAATTCGCGTTGAGCCGCAGGGTCTCGGTGGCTTAATGGTGTAGCGCCCGCCCGGCATGCGAGGAGATGCGGGTTCGAGTCCCGCCTGAGACATAATTTTTCAAGTTTATATACTGATATTATAACTTTTAGCAGTTTAGGGTTATGTTGTGTGCAGTTATTATATTGAAAATTAACACAGTGCCCCAAGCGACCTTCACCAGACATCACCATCCTGCTAATTCTTAGTGTTAAGATCACCATTCGTTTTAATGTTACAACTACATTTGTGAAGCTATACTAATAGTTGATCAGTAGCATCATTCTGTTTTTTTTATTGTTGTTGATGTTTCTGACTTCACTCTGAGCCCAAGAGTTGAGAGGAAGCCTATGATGAAGCGAGCTTACCCAGAAGCAGCCAATTCACACCACCTTTCAAAATGTTCGGGTTGTAGTCATTGGGGAACATATTCACAGGCAGGACGTTCCACTCCTTGGCAGTACGCATCACGAAGGAGGAAGAAAAGCGCTTTGACACAATCGCGGAACATTCATTAAGAAGGAGTTATACCCCACAGTTCGTCTGTTTTCTCAATAATAGAAGAAGGATACATTCAATTCTTACATTACAAATTATTAAGACTGCCGACTTGATCTTGCCACAAAGGATATAAATATAACGCCCAGTTGTGTTAGTGGGGTAAATACCGGGCCAAGATTTCGTGGTCCTGAGTTCGATTGCTGGGTCGGGCAGTAAGATTTTTGAATTCTAACATTGCTCTTGGTAAGCGTGGTGATTATGCCTGTACCCATCACTGGTATTATGGTACCTGGAATTCAATGATAGTGGTCTTTGCCTGCAGTGGGATAATTATAACCCGTTACTTTACTTTATTAAGAACGTTAATCGTTCTTAGTAGAAAAAGACTTATACGTATAACCACGACATATTACCGGAACGAAAGAACTGCAGAAACTACTGAATCTCCATTAATTATGTTAGTAATACAGAAACACCTGTAATTAGCAAACCACATACCCTTTAGTAGAGCTAGAGATTAATTACAATCGTAATAGTTCTAATGGTCTTGATTGGAGAAACCTTCGCGCTGTGAGATATTATTAAGACTTAACCTAAATTGCCACTTAACCAAAGCAAGGCGTTTCTCTAAAGTTACAATATTAGCAGGCTGACACGAATAGACACCTAACGAATAAACATCAATAAGTAACAATAATTTATCAAAACTGTAGCATATGTTACAGGGGCGTATTGGCGATAAAAACTACTAAAACTACTCGTAGTTTCTCTTTCTACTACAGGATGGACCCGGCACCCGCACGGTGAATCCATGGAAGACTAAGAAGTTTGTTTGTCTCTCTCTTTTTACTTTGGTTTATTGGAAATAAAGTAGATCCAGATTATTTCTAAATTATTCTGATAAGTCACACATTGTCTACAGAGGATGGCTCAAAACTCGACTGCTTACCTGGTTCCTCGGCTTATAAACAAATTACCTTAAGATTTGCGTACTGTTTATAACGTAAGACCGACGTAAAACGAAGAGGAAATTGGCACGTTTCTCTAGTCAGTTATATGCTTAACTAAAAATCTAACTTTTCTGACATCGTTTTACAGTAAAATTACGAGTACTACTGAAGCACTGATACTTTTTATTGTGGACCTCTAAACTGCACATGTGTGTATGAAAATTACGCGATGGTGCTATTTTTGTGACGCACACAATCACACTTTTAAATTACCTAACCATGTCCTAGATTAGCATGATATTCGATACAAACTTCATTGGTTTTAATAAATGAACAATATCGTTGTAAACTTTTTATTTGTTAATTAAATTTAAATAATGAAAAGCCATGAATACGAAGTCTTACTAGTTTTAGCTATTTACTCCGTTGCATTGTCCATATTATTTACTTATACTAAATGTCGATTGGCAGAGAAGCCTAGCAGTCAGTTTCGTTTGACTGAGATGATGATCATGATTCAATCTTGAGATGATAATTCATTTTCATCAATATTTTGTACGAAATTATAAAGAAAGCGTACCTAACTACTGACTACTACAGATACGCAATCAGGTTATTTCAATTAACTAGCTGTTGCCCGCGACTTCGTACGCGTCAATTTCGGTTATCGTGATCGTGATTATTTTTACAACATTTTTCACTATTGCTTCGCTCCTATTGGTCGCAGCGTGATGTTATATAGCCTAAAGCCTTCCTCTATAAATGGACTATCCAACACAAAAAGAATTTTTCAATTCGAACCAGTACTTCCTGAGATTAGCGCGTTCAAACAAACAAACAAACAAACAAACTCTTCAGCTTTATAATATTAAGTATAGAAAGTATAGATAACAAATTGTAGGCTCGCAGTGCCCCGAGCTATCAGCCTCTGTAATTACACTGCCGTTCATGAAAATGTAATCCGTCCCTGTACTCTCATTAATAAACAGACTTTATCGAGACTAGACAGGACTTGATGACCTACATAGGTTAGGAATTACATAATAATTTGATTGCGAGTTTCAAAGTCAATCTATTGCATAAAACAATTTGCTTAAATTAAGTGTATTTAAAATAGCTTAAATAAAGTAAAGGTTTAACGCATAACAGGTTAAGCGACATTCTTACATGTTTGCGACTGACTTTAAAATCTAATTTTAGTAGGTATTTGAATAAATATTTGTTGTATTAAGTTGTACACCTTATAATAAAAATTAAAATAAAATTAACTAACTAGTAACTATATTCAAATACCATAATTATTTAGAGTTCAAAAATCACTAAAATTACACTTATATATAAACATAAAAGGAAGTAACTTGTTACTTATAACTAGTAACTTATTTTTATTGACACACTGAAGTCTGAACAATACCTCGCTCTTGAAAAGCTATCGGCTTTATGTATTAATTATTGTAGGCGAAGTATTGTTCAGACTTCAGTAATAGATATACACCAGTGTTTAAACTTGAAAAATTATGTCTCAGGCGGAACTCGAATCCGCATGTCCTCGCATGCCGGGCGCGGTGCTATACCATAAGGAGGAAACACTACGGGCGAGAGAATTGAAAAATAGGTATTTGTAAAATCTATTGCTGTTGCTGCTATTGCTTCATTCACCGCAGAGTGTGATAGAGACAACTGCTTCTTGGACCGAAAATACCTACTAAAAGCACACCAAACCAACGTTTCGTAGTCCCCCGATTACTTTTCCAAAACTAGACCGATTTAAATACTTTTTTCATAAAAAATTAAAGAACGGCTTTGGCCGTGTTTGTATGTTTTCCTTTTTTTCTAAAATTCAGCCAAATTTGTTTTCTGGATGTTTGAACACAGCGGAAAATCTGGCGAATTTTTTCGATTTTTGAGGGCTCATATCTTTTTTTTAAATTAATTTATGAAAAAACAGAAAACATATAAACATGCGAATAGCGGCCATAGATTTTTATGATAAAAATTATTGCTCTACTGGCATTATCCAGGGAGGAAACAGGGGACTACGTTTGTATGGAAGAACGGCCGTGGTGTTTCTTCTTATGCAACCGAGACACTGCAAATTTCCAAGGATATTCTTATCGCTGTAAGCCAGCGTCAGCCAGCACCGCGCCCGGCATGCGAGGAGATGCGGGTTCGAGTCCCGCCTGAGACATAATTTTTCAAGTTTAAATACTGATATTATAATTGCAATTAAATTGCTTAAATATTATATAGATCTAGTATCTATCTATACTCGAAAGTTTTTTTGGACTCAAGAGGGTTAAAAATTAAAATAACGCTTAATAGGATGTATTTTATTTTTCGGACCTGTCAATCAATCAGTCAATCATATATTTTATTAGCTTAAATATAATATTTCGTGAGTATTTAACCTGCTGGTAGGCGTGCAAATATTTGTCATTGTAATCTAATAAATATCAAATTGCATCATAAGTAGGCTTTAATAAGTTAAACCGGTCAGATATTGGCGAGCGCTAAAGGCACTCAGCCTAGGTCCGCTGCTCTAGCGGTCTCCCGGTATCTACGGCAAAGGGTGAGGATTCGCGAACCTAAGCGAAGTCTCATACTTACTCGTATCGGGGCTCATACTAACGGGCGAGGTCGGGTGGCGTGGAATGTTAAAGGTAGTTGGAAATTTGGAATCCTACCAAATGGCGAAGCACACCAGTGGTGGGCGTCGCCAGTACCAGAGATGGTGGCGTCGCCAGAACCCTAGAGATCCCGAAGCATGCCGGATCACTTTTGGCGGGTCGGGTTCTATTCTGGCGATGATCTTTGAGGAGGGATCGGATAATAGCGTAAGTTTAACCTCTCGATTGTATGTTATTCCAGACCAGACACAATTAAAATCAATTGTTATCGCGCGCCGGCGGTCTTATGATCCTGTAGGAGTTAAGCACCAAAAAACAACTAATAGTTGCGGAAAACCAAATAAATCCATGATAGAAATTTCGACGGCTCGAACACACAATCTTCCGCAAAACGGGCTACTAACTACAACTACAAAATATACGCGAGCGCGGCCCGCAGCATTACTGCGCGCGGTTGCCTTGCAGTTCGTCCGAGGACAGCCTTACGATTTGATACTACCTACGTAATTTTATTAAACTAGATATTCTTGGGTCTGAATTCTAAGTAGCATTACAATGTATTAGTGCTCGTGGCTAGTGGATCTTAGCGTCGAATTATGTGTGGCTCATAGTGCGTTGCCTTGATTTATAGGCGCGATTTGAGTGGTGCAATATATTAGCGATATACTTGTATCAGATTTTCTTATAACATTTGTTGTTTCGGGTTTTTTTATATGTAATCATCACAATCCTTAGCCCACATCGGTCTATAGCTGAATATGGCATCTCCAAGAGCTTCTGCCATGACTTTCACTTTACATTCTTTTACTTTTATCATAGAAACCTATTATACAATCAAACGATTTGTTTATCCGGTGGCTACCGGTGAATTATATTTTTGAATGGAACGGATTATTTGAATAAATATTACGTACAAGTAATTAATGCACATTCTACTAGCCTCTTTGAATCATTCAATCAATCACCATCCCACGTAATAAATGATAACATTTTCACCTGTGACTTGTGCCACAGGCTAAGCCGGCGCCACACGTCAGCATATCGTCGGCGGACTTATGCCCGCGCTGACGGCTGAACTGCTACGTTCAAGACGCGAGTTAAGGGCCAGATACCTTTGATATGAATATAAATCTTCAAAACTATTTTAACTACACTGACTCGTAAAGCACATTTTGGTCAGAAATTCCGAATTTAGTGGGGAAGGGATTGTGGTGAAGATCTGGATACTGTGGCTCCCTTGCAAGAGATGCGCGGTGTAAAGGGAGCTTAAAGCCAGAACCAGTCTACCCAATTCTGTATAAGTCAAGTTTCATAGTCTTCTGGTGAACATTTCTGCATTGTGACTTTAAAATAGCGACACAAACTTTTCTTCTCCTATGAGACTCGCAAGGAGCGATTGAAGAACTCCTTCTGTAGCCCCTTATGCCAGAAGAAAGCGGGCAGAAGAGTCTTCTCTCAAGTTCTCTACACCACTGGAGGCCGGCCTTCCTGCCGAACCGAATGTCAAATGACCATCAGTGGACTGTTGCGGGCTGATGATGATGTCGATTGCTTTCTGCGTTATCGCTATTCATTAACGGCCGGTCCCAATAATCTATCTATCTTCAGTTTCGACATATCGGAGATAGAAAACATCTTCTGTCTCTGATTTTACCGTCCAGAGAAACACAGACAGAAGTTGTTTTCTATCTCCGATATGCCAAAACTAAAGATAGATAGGTTATTGGGACCAGCCGTAAGTCGACTGGAATCCAGACAAGATTTTTGTTATAAAACGGTGTTTTTTTTATCACCTATAGATATAATGAGTTTTCACGCAGGTACTATTACAAATGTGATAGTTTGGTTGAATGTTTGTTACTGAATCATTCCTATAGAACTTGCTAGATCTGGATGAAATTTCTTATTAAAGTAGTTTTTAATCTGGAATAGCAATAGGCTACTCTTTATTCCAAAAAAAAAAAGTTTTCTGTCGTAATCCTGTTATTCACTATTTCGATTCCAAGACAGAACAAACTCTGTCATTTCAGCTAGTTATGTCGAAAACATTGCCTTAAGTTCTTCGCATTCAGACAGTATAGAAATACAGCGTAAAGAGAATGTGCGGACGGGGCCTCTTTTAAACCAACTCTTAACTAAGTAGGTCGTTTAGGGATTTCATATCATTACAGGCTGATCATGTGAATCAGGTTGTAAGTTCGATCTTCGATAAGGTTAAAGCCAGTTATACTGTTGAGGACTGCATCTTAAATAAAAACAGTAAAAATTCAACATCTAGTGTGTTACTAAATCTGATGATCCGGTAGAGAACTAAAGTTACCGACATAGCCCACCGGAATAGCAAGCTGAAGTGGCAGTGGGCCGGCCACAACCGCTGGAGTAAACGAGTTCTTGAGTGGAGACCACGTCTCGTCAAACGTAGTAGGACGCCCTCAGGCAGGAGCTGCATGCGAGAAGCCGAGGATCGACCTAAGTGGCGTGCAATGGGGGCTATCGCTAGTGAATTTGCCACTAGAGGCGCTAGAGTCGCGTGAGGTCCAATATCATTCACTTTGTACTGGTTTTAGCGGAATTTGTTGCATAAATTATAATTTCTTTAATTTACCTGCTGGATAGTGATCTCCTTCGTAAAATATCGCAAATATGGATTATTTGGCGATTAATGTGAACGCTTTAAAAGCTGAATTAAGAAAAAGCGCAAAAATAGGCGGCCTCAAGAGCAACTATTTCAGAAGTTAGTTTGTTGATATCAAGATAGTTATTTATAAACAATATAACCTTAATTAGATTCAAGATAACATTTTGTTTCGGCGCCAATCGCCTTTGACAGCTAAAACTCCGGACCTCAGTCTACAGTGGCGCCAACTGGTGAGCAAAGAAACGGTAGTCCCCATTGGAGAGGCCTATGTCCAGCTGTGGACTGCGATAGGCTGATGATGATGATGATGATGAAGTGTGTAACTATTTTTGGTTACCAAATAGTGCCACCAGATAAAAAGAATAGCATCACCTTTTCACTTTCTTTTCTAAGGGGCTCGTAAGAGGCGCCTAAAGGACTGCTACTGCTAGAAGAAAAAGAAGATGGGAAGCAGTATCTTCTCTCGACCATTGGGTAAACTACGATCGCGATCGCACGGGCCAAGCGTGGCGGGATTTGCCAAAATACTGTTGAGGCAGGTGATGATGACCTTCACCAGAAGATAGATGTTTTTCACATTTAAATACCTATTTATTTTTGTGGCTAGTATTATCTACAGTACACATTGCATACCGTACTCGCCGAAAAATACACAAAGTAAAATTAAAACATAAGCTTACTTTACAATATAACTGTACTGTTGGGTGTATAATGTTCAGCGGTTGCGTCGGAGGGCGCGCCCTTTGAGTGAGATCGGTTACGAAATGCGCACGCGCCTCGGTGTAGGGTTTACGCTTAGAAGTTCGTATTTAAAAAAAACAATGGTGAACACTTGGCCCATATATATATAGTTATTTTGTTTGTATAACTATTTTGTTTGTTGCTTAATTAAAAGTATAAGTTTCAACAAAAAAAAACACATTACAAAACTTCACAATTCAGGCGTTAGAGTAAAGAAGAAGAAGAAGCAAAGGATTCCTTCTTCTTTTTTACTCCTGTTGTCAACTCTTACGACACTGTAGGATCATAAGGGCGGTGTTCTGCACCACCGGCCATTATACCGAAAAGTTTTGACAGATTGCCGAACATGTTTTGTTTAAATCATAAAGACTTTCCACATACACTATATCTCTAGTTTATTATTTCATCATCATTATAATCTCAGCCAAACGCCGACTGCTGGACATAGGCCTTCCCTAAGGATCTCCACAACAATCGGTCCCGCGTCACCCGCATCCAGTGGCTTCCCGTGCCTTAGGGTGCTTACATAAAGAAACAGAGGATATAACGGCGGTTTTCGATTTCAAGTAGTTCACTATTTGACCACAACTCGATTGGCGCTCTAATCGATTTCCAGAGTACCAAATCACTGATTCTCGACGTCGATTCGATTTTGATCGTAACTCGAACTCGTCAAGAGTAAGCCTGCAGGTTGCCGGTACTGACAAATCTGTGCGAGTCGGTACCGATCGACGCAGGCCTAACTTGCATAAAGAAACAGGTAGGAAAATCTGTCCTTATTGACAATAATGGACCTTACATCGGCTAATGCTTGAACCCGTACGGCTCGGTCCAGGAATTCGGCACCGACAAGTTTAAGCATGTTTCTTTATTAGTGAGCGCATAAGATAACATGAAAATATTATACCTGCACCGATCAGTACAAACCCGCACAGGTTTGTCTGTACCGGAAACATGTTTCTTTATGTAAGCACCCTTACGCCAGATCGTCAATCCACCTGTGGAAGGCCTACCCACAGACCATCGCCTGTTGCTATATAGTCATTCCAGAACCTTTCTTTCGGTTCTACTTACTAGGTATCTGTCCAGTCCACTACTACAACTTTCCAATTCCTGGAGCGATGTCAGTTATTTCAGCTCTACTTAGGAGAACTAAGTTTATTATTTATACAGGGTGAAGTTTTAACCAACTTCCAAATTTTAATATATCAATCTACGAGACAAAAAACAATAAATAATACCAACCCTTAAAACACCTAAGGGGCATTGCTAACAAACCGCCAAACTGTCTGGACCTAGCGAGAATGATTTACAGTGTGCTCGCGCCTTAAGGCTAATATTTCATTGGGCTTAAGGGGCTTAGACCCGACAGTAACGTTAACGTTACGTTTACGAATGATTCTCAACAAATATTCGATAGATAAAAATCTAATTGTCATGGCAATTGTCATAGAGTAATTTAAGGATTTTATATCTTTGTTCGACGAGGTATTATCAGGCATTATCCTAGCCATCCATGTAATTCTTACTAACGAAGGGGTGTTTTTTCTGAGAAATTGCAAAAATAGATGAGGTTCGTGAGCTTAAATTAATCAACCTTTGATAAAAACATTACTTTGTTTCAATCAAAATCAAAGTTTTATTGAAACAATAAGAAAATATTCACTTCTAAAAATCCTTAAAACTCAATTAACCAATGTCAAAATAGAGTAAGGATCAATTAAATGCACACTCTTTAAAAGTGAAAGATTACTTAGTATCGATGACCCACTGTCTAGTACTAAAAAAAATATACACTTAATACAAGCTAACATAGCAAAATACATCATAACTATTTTATTTCCTTTAAAAGAACTTGCGACAATGCAGTAAATTATACATAATATGTTTAAGATGCTATATCTGTTAAATTACGTAAACATTTAGAGGAAAGCATATGCGTTCACAAGAAAATGAATGTATTTGTGAAGAACTACAGAGTCTCATAAGACCCGAGTTCACCAATTCTTAAACAGCCGGTAAACATAGATTGACGATTAATTTGACACAATTCCCATACAAAATATGTCAAATAATATTTTAAACGCTGTTTAAAACTTAAACGTCTGTTGGTAAACTCTAACCTAAGACCACTTAAGTTAAACACATATCGGTAACATATAACATATGAATTTTCAATCACCTGTAAAACGGAGCCTACGTTAAGTATCCATTATGTCTGACATCTTGGCAGTGTTATTTTTTTTTTTTACTTTTTATGATTATTTAAGCAATTAAATTGCAATTATAATATCAGTATTTAAACTTGAAAAAATATGTCTCAGGCGGGACTCGAACCCGCATCTTCTCGCATGCCAGGCGCGGCATGACTGTCAAACATCTGCAAAGATGTTTCTTTCGGGTGTTAAGGGTGCAAAACCTAACATTTGATGAAACAAAGCTGGCTTGCAGCGAAAGAATATGCTTCAAAAATTGATGGAGTGTCTCGGTGGCTTAATGGTTAAGCGCCGCGCCTGGTATACGAGGAGATGCGGGTTCGAGTCCCGCCTGAGACATATTTTTTCAAGTTTAAATACTGATATTATAATTGCAATTTAATTGCTTAAAATAACATAAAAAGTATTTAAATAGCTGTTTCATCTTCTTAACTGACTGTCAAACATCTTCAAAGATGTTTCTTTCGGGTGTTAAGGGTGCAAATTTCTAACATTTGATGAAACGACGCTGGCTTGCAGCGAAAGAATATGCTTGAAAAATTTGACCCCTATGACGTAGTGTCTCGGTGGCTAAATGGTTAAAGCGCCGCGCCCGGCATGCAAGGAGATGCGGGTTCGAGTCCCTCCTGAGACATATTTTTTCAAGTTTAAATACTGATTTCATTTTTTTATCAACTTCTTTTTAAAATATAAAATAAAAAAATATTTTTATTGATAAATTAAATAACCCTACCATAATGCTATACATAATGGTCTCATAAAGTGGGCTTCGTTTTTTAGGTGGTTGAAAATGCACTGTGTATTTGGATGTTTTTGTTGTCAGTGTTAAATTTACTTATATGAGCTTATATGAGTCTTATCGAATGAAAAAGTAAGGCCAAAGTTCTATTTGTTTTGTTTTTAAATATTGACACGCTTGAACGCTGATATAGACTTAACGCTTGTAGAATACCATCTGGTCTAAGAGTTAAAACAATACTTTCAAATTAATGACTGCACGCATTTATATTCAGCTCAACGTTATTAGACAAATAACTTTCAGATACCAGGTGGTTGTGATACCGTATGATTGTTGGTTACCGTCTCCTTGAGGCAGCTACACGGGGCAGGAACTGGAAGTCAAGAATACCGTAATAGACACCATTGTTTTATATATATCCCATCTTATATTTTATTTTTGTACTGTGTACGTACAGTCATATATTTTTTGATGCCTGTAGAATTTCACTGTCGCAACAGTCTATGTCTTTGGTAATCTTGGTATACTGAGCGAACCTATTTGGTTTGTACAAAATTGATTTAAACAATAGTCAAATGCTGGGTATGGGGGGTTGGTGGTAAAAGAGTAATATTTTTTTATTGATGAATATCTCATTTTTCATACTATTATCAAATTCTGGATAACAAAAAATCCAAAAATAACAGAAATCATAAAAATTGGTCCATGCTTGAGTTATTAGCTTTAAATACATTGTACATGACGTGACGGAGATTGAATTATGAAAAAGGGCTAAAATAAAGTATATCCCTCGGTAATTACGTTTTCAATTCATCAGATAGTGGCGAATGGGGTATCGAAAGAAAGATATCGACAGCCTCTTCACTGCTATGCACAGAGAATAGGCGGTGCCGGTACGAAAAATAAAATTTTACTACGAAAACCTGTAAAAAAGTACAAATTTGTATGGAAAATAATTTTATGATTACAGGATATGAAGAGAAATGCAAAAGGATGCCGAGCCACGAATATCTTAGGTTAATTCTCAATAAGGTTATTAGAACACTTTACTTACCTATTATTGGTATTGGCTAAGTAAATAGACATCACAAAAATGTGTTTCGATAGTGTGAATTCAAAAACCAATTATAAGATTTTTATGAATGTAATTTTACATTAATACGAATGGCCTATAAAACACATTGCTCTTTGATAAACAAATGTCATAAATTAGTTATTTACGACATTTAAAATAACAATACAAAATAGGATAAAACATGTTTATAAAGTTTATTTATTTACTGCTTTTATTCTATGGTAAGTACTTTTATTGTTAACTACGAGTACAGTGGTAAGAATGAAATGTACTTCTTCAAAAACGAGATTATTGCGATTTGCCCCGAATTAGTTGCTGTTGTTAATAATACAAAATTTGGAATACTTATGACCAATTCCAAAAAAAAATATCGTTTCCAAGTCTTTACTTTTGAATTTATCTGATATCGGTGTGACACTTTCAGGTCTACGTTTTGTACGCAGTCAAGATATTGAAGTGGAAGGAGTGCTTCGCTTCGGTGATTCATTTTTAAATCAATTAAAGAATAACGTAATAATAAACCAAAAAAGTCAGGATGATACAAGTTCCTTGGAAGTAAATAACTTATCAAAAAGCAGAAAAAACACAGAATTTGAGGTAAAAATAGATCGCGATAAACAGGATATGATTGAATCAAACAATGGTAAAATAATAAAAGCAGAGGCCAAGCACTTGAATGTTGATAGTTTAAAAGTGAATAGTAAAAACACGACATTTGAAAATATTATAAAAGAGGCTGACAGATTTAATGTTAGTGAAACATCAAATAAGTATGTAGATGCTTCTCAACAAAATATTAAACGAGTGAAACGCTTTATAAACAATGCTAACGCAAACACAAAACTTTCTGAAAAACATGGTTATCCACAAAAGTTTAATAAATATTTGATAATATACGAAGATAAAAATAACAAATCTAATCACACAAGTCCATCTAACAGTAAAGATTTTTTTGATGTACAACAAGAATTAATACAAATAAACTCAGGGGATAACAAAAACAACGAAAACCCGACAAAAAGTTTAATTAATGAACACACGAATGAGAATTTTACTATTCAGTCCAATAACGAACCAGACTACTATCCTCCAGTAAACGTTTTACTAATGAAAGATAATCCCCGAGCAATACGTTTTTTAGAATATATTATTTACGATGAAGTTGAAAATATCGTTAGGATCGCGGAACGTCTTCAACAAAAGATAGGATTAGAAAGATCTGTCTTTTTACAACTACTTAAAACTGCAAGTGGGAATTACACCATGAAAATTAAACGTTACGTTGCCTTTATTTATAGCCAAGAAACAAACACTGACATTGATAGAGAATACCAGTTCTTGGATATAGTTGCGTCGTCAATTATGTTGCTTTACAGCGAAGAAAGTAATCTACTAAAAACAATGGTAGACAAAAAAGATAATGTTACGGAATACGATTTGAAAACATTAACTGAAGGAATAAACCAAGAAAATGTTAATCAAAAGAAACGACAAATGTTTTTCTTATGTGACAAGTTATTGATTTGTAAGGCTTATCCTGGATTTTATGATTATACAGCAGAATTATTGGGTGAAATGTTAAAACTATCAGACAATCAGCTGGACACTATAGTAAAAATTACGACAGAGCTTATAAAAAAACGGAGTCATTTTTTCAAATCTTTTATGAAGGATCACGTAGCAGATATGATTGGGGAAAAATTAGAAATGTTATCTCTGGACCTGGATAACTTGAAGGAGATGTTTTCTATTGTAAGGTCTATTATCACACAAAGGTTTAAGTTGATGAAAACACCTGACCATAAGTTAATGATTAAAACAAAAGCAGTAAGGATTCTTATAGATATCATTGATAAGACATTTAGTTTGGCAGCAGATGATTTAACGGTTATAACATTTGATACTGCTGTAAAAGCTGTTCGACAGTGGGCCTTAGGGGAACGAAACAAAATTGATATTCCTTTAAAACTGCTAGTTGAACACATTGTAGGTGTTCTTAGATTTAATTGGGATAATTATGTCAGGAGCGAAGTTGCAATGCTGACGGAGGTTATGATCACTGGTGAAACTAATTTGATGGAAATATTTAACGAACTTTTTTCAAGGGGATCGCGCTTCGTAAGGAATGAATTTGTAAACTCAGATTAAAAAAAACGATAAAATAAATGATCTGTTTAGGCACCTTAGATGGACTTTTTAATTTCCTGGTATAAATTTCACCGGACCAATGAAGCGCTCATAGCCCAATGCTTCTTAGTGATCAGTATTCACTAATGTTAGGCCGTTTGTGGCATCATACCATGAGCGCACCTATTGGTCGCACCGTGATGTTTTATAGCCTAAAGCCTTCCTCGATAAATGGACTATCCAACACAAAAAGAATTTTTCAAATCGGACCCGTACTTCCTGAGATTAGAGAGTTCAAACAAACAAACAAACAAACAAACAAACTCTTCAGCTTTATAATATTAGTATAGATTTTAGCAACTTAATTGCACTTATAATATCAGTATATAAACTTGAAAAATTTTGTCTCAGGCGGGACTCAAACGAGGAGATGCGGGTTCGAGTCCCGCCTGAGACAAAATTTTTCAAGTTTATATACTGTTTTTTGTAATGTTTAGAATAAGTAGATTATATTTCACCATGTTAATATTACTTAGTTACTGAGTTCTGCGCAGGCGATGCTGTGGGCTCGAACATGCAATCGAACCATAATGAAATGAGTGTGCATACGAGTTTTTAGGTTTTATTCTTGTTTGTATCACTGCTGAGTGCTGAATGTCAAGGTCCAGTATGACTCACGCGTCGCAGAATGTCACATAAAGTATTTAAAATACTCATGCACGGAAATAAGAGATATGTTTAGTCCAGGAGACGAATACGTTATGAGGCGTGGTAAAATTTATTTATATAGCTTGTAACGCTCGTAGTTGGCCGTAACGCCCCGTCGGCCGAGTGGTGTAAGTATCTGACCAAGATCTCGGGGTTCTGGGTTCGATTCCTGGGTCGGGTAACAAAAGTTTCTTGTTGTCGAACATTGCTCGGTCACAACCCGCATTTGGCAAGCGTGGAGTGATTATGCCTGTACCCATCTTTTGCGGTAACTCACTTTACTTTTACTATAGTTGTGTTATTTGAAGTATGGGCCGAAGTAGTGCTTCGGAAGACACGTTAAGGCGACACATTGAAAAAATTACATATTTTTCATCGATTACTATAGTTCAATGACAAGACTGACGGATCTGGAATTACAGTTTAAGTAACTTCAGTTCTTTATCTTGAATTTGCTTGCTCAAAAACGTGATTGAAAAATGTTAACTCGATAATAATTATTTTCGAAAATACCTTTTAAATAACACATTTTTTTAAATCACAACGAAATCACTTAATCCTTATCCTTCAAAGTCACACAATACATTGCTTATATTAATACCTAAAATCTCATTGCTGCATATTTTGATTAAAGAAACCATTTTTTTAAATACATATTTGAAATTTCCGGTAATTTCTAGACGATCTTAATGGTGGCGGAAGTTGTGTGTTTTCGACCTTATTACTGCAGAAGTAAAGAATATAATTATACGTGATGAGAAGTTTGAGGGTTCACTGGCCGTGGTGGCGCATTAAGCCGTAGATTCTGTCTTACGTCTTTCTGTATTAGATGGTAGAAGCAGGTTATGTAAGAGACCTGTAATAATCGGCTTCAAAAACTCCTCGATTGTCCTTAAAAGATTTATCGCACGAAGAAGAATTAATAAATATTTTCGAAAACCCCAGGTGGAATTACATTAAAAGGCTATCTCTAGTACAAAAACCTTACCGTGGTAACTCAAGTTCACTTCATAATTTATTATCTCTCGTTCTAATTGTATTATTCCATATATTATGGATTTAACTACAGTCATTGTCGCAATAATTCAACTGGCAATTTACGAGAATAAGGCTAACTAAATATTGGTGCACCATTTATGTTTGAAGTAAAATCCTTGAAAGGATTCGTTAGGTATTCCAAAGCTGCATAAAGTGCTTTGAGCTTTTACAATGGCACGTGCCCGCTACAATAGCTTTACAGTTGGCTTGGGTTTTATTGCATAATAACTACCGCCTTTATAAACCGGGAGGTGAAAGCTTATGTTTATTAAAACAATTGTACAATTTAATTTAGTAAAATAGCGGTTCTTCATTGAATTGTAAAAGTCTGACTGCAAATAAGCTCGTTTATTATGTTTTATTACGCAGTACAATAATACACTTAATAAATCAAAGACTTTCTCGGATGTAAGGATGGCTTTCATAGGAGCCAACTGCCAAGTAAATTAATCATAGGTTGTCGAACCGTTCACTTGAGCTCGTTTCATATCCTTGGCGACGTTTGTTTATAGCTTGGTCTGTGGTTGTCTACTGACTCCTTACTGGATTATTATTACGGATATCCATGGTCATTGATTCAACGTACTTTTCCTGAGATAGGTCTGAATAAAACGTAGCTGGACTTTTACGTCTTTACAAGTCATTAAAATGAATTATCATTGCCATCACTATTGTGAGTTTTATTTTCCGCGAAATCACGCTTAAACCACTGAACCAATTAAGAATAAATTTGGTATAGAGATAGTTTCGTCCCGGGAAAGGATATAATATAGGTATAGACAAGTTTTATTTATCCGAGATATCATCATTTAAACGGGTAGAAGATCATTTAGAAATGTATAACGGTAACCAAGTTAATTTTTAAAAAAATAATATATTCTACTTGAAGTGCTCTTAGCTCAATACTTTGAGTGAAATGTTAAGCAAAGCTGGGAGCGGTCACTAATTGGATGGGTGACCATTTGTGGCATCATAGTTTGAGCGCTTCCGTGCTTCGTAGGGCACTTTAAGCTGGCGGTCCCGGCTGTTGTCTCAAGATAACAGTCGAGCTCTGAAGGCCTTCAGGTGGCTTGAAAAACGTCCAACGGCGGGGTGATGTTGCCACAGCGTCGCCCTCGCCGTCCATCAACCCGCACTATAAGTCCTTAAAATATAGCTTGATTAGAATGACAGTTCTCACTGAAAGAGACGACGTAACTTTGTACCAGCGTCACACAAGTAAACACATTTGCACACGAAAAAATATTGGTAACTGGCATGTTAAGCATATTTTTTCATACTTTGCTGTATTTATTAATCAATTTAATTATATAAAATAGATATTTAAAGTTAAAAACATCAAAATAATCCAGTCACAAAAATTACACCTAACTTTTGTGACTGGACTACAAGACGTCTTTACAAGGTTACGTCATTTTTCATAATCGCTAGTGATGACGTAAAATCGACAAATCTAAATCGACAGATTAACAATATTTCAAAATCGAAGTAATGTAACATAAATGTTACAAATTATTTAATGCGTATTTGTTGATGCTAAGAACATCAAATTGCAATTATTAATAGTTTACGACAATTTTTTAAATTCTATATGCGATAAAAATTGTCTAATTGATTTTCATGATTTTTCCAATTATTCTGATAATAATCTCCATACTTACTTACTGTTAAATCTTAATATATGATTTTCGTTTTATTTTATTCGCCACAACTGTTTTTTTTCGTTTGATCAGTCGAGTCCGTCCCATCACTAGTCACCTCAGTTTGACAGGTGTCATTCTAATCAAGCTATATTTTAAGGACCATAGGCCAGCGTGGTGAAACTAAGGCCTTAACCTTATAAAGGAGAGAGAAATGGGTTGTTACTTTACTTTTTTTTATATTCTAAAAAAATTTTTTTTTTAAACTAGCCTCCCGGACTAAATTGCAATGACTTCTGTTTTCCGA
Source organism: Anania crocealis (assembly GCA_949315895.1). Lineage (NCBI taxonomy): Eukaryota > Metazoa > Arthropoda > Insecta > Lepidoptera > Crambidae > Anania > Anania crocealis. The sequence continues at coordinate 3,396,197 of OX438869.1, read as the reverse complement.
ACAATGCCACGGAATGTTGTGGCGCGATTGCTCTGGATTTATATGCGATTGTTCGCTGTTCATTTCTAGTTATTGTTTGTGTTTAATCAGGTTTGAGACCCGGGTTAAGGCCGCGTCCAACGCTCTTTCGCATCTAGGAAGAATTAGAAAAAATCATAACTTATGTTGAAACTATTTTTAACCAATTATATTAGTAGTGTTAATTGAAAATACCATCACTTGAATAAAAATTTCGATTGCCTTATGTGGGCCACAAACTTGTCTTGATCTAGTTAGAGTAGTCACCAGGTAGTCGAAAAGTTGTGGGATTAATTCCTAGTTAGGGCAGTCCAAGTTTTTATTCAAAGAATTGTATTTTAATAATTGTCATAAAATAAACTGTAATAATGTATTTGTGAGGAAGTAAAGGTTTAATTTTTTCTAATAAATTAAACACTGGAAATTATTAACTTACGATTTGCTTCTAAGTAGATAATAATAATAAATAACCCCGCAGGGCAGCTTGTGGCGAACTGTTGGGCGGTAGCGACCCCACGGACCTGATTGCTCCTGGGAGTATTCCCGTTTCTCACCTCTGTCTTGCCTTCATTGGTCGGCCGGAGTGAACACTGACGAGGAATATCTCCCACCTCTTGCTTGACTTCATTGGCCGGCTTGAGTGGAGAGTCGCTAGAGCAGAAATGTTCGGAGGAAGGAAGTATTGCAGAAAGATGCTTGTACGAATCTTGAAAGGATTACCGGGATTGTCCTGAGAGCCGTGAAATACATCTCCACTCCTCAAGCACCTCAGGCTATGTTGCCCCCTTCCCTTGTCGCTACGTCACTAAGTGCAGGCGGCCGTTTTCGGGGGCCCATTAATTGAGTGTGCAAGTCACCCCTGCCATTTTATCCGTGTGAGTAATATAGGTCAGGCAGGGGCTATAGTCCTTCCATAGTCCCAGTTACCCAGTCCACTAGCACCTAAACCCATAGTCCAGTATCCTTTTTATCCACTTCGTGCAATACTCGTAGTCCTGCACTAACCGGGGGTTGTCGTTGGGTGTACTTGTATAGTGCGCACAGGGATAATCGTCGGTTTACATTACATCATTCAGATAAATGTTGTCTAACGAGCTTCTGCGAGTTGGCTTCGGTCCCTCGTATGCTTTCTAAAGGTTCGGGACTCCATAGTCCCGTAATAGGAAATGACAAATAAAATAAATAATAAATATTTTTTAGATAGTGTTGAGAGTTCTTTAGTAGCGACACCCGTAGGAAGATAAATGTTGGTGCCATTTCATTTTTGTGATCACATGACGCTTCTGCCATAAAAGTATTTTGCTAGTTTCTGGCCGAAATGGATATGGCTGACAAGTAAAAAAATCATTCCAAAATTAAGTATGTACCTATCAATTTGTAATCTTCATCTTTGTTCGTTTGTTGAAAATAAGGTCCAGTTAACCTACCTAATCGAGAATGTTTTGTTGTTTGAATCATTTAACCTAATTCATCATCATCACCAGCCCATCCATTTCAGTCCACTGCTGGACACAGGTCTCTCCACTAGGAGGAGTTTGGCATAATCGCCACGCTTGTCAGGCGGGTTGGCGATCTCAGTTTGGCCAATGGTGGAGGGAAATGCCAATGGTCGCTGCTGCCCGTCTTTTTCTGGCAGTACTCTTCTACCTCTTACGACACCCACAGGATGAGAAAGGAAATTAATCTTTTGAAATACCGGCACAACATGACATACCTACTTATGTGTTTATAACACTTCGGTGTTTAGACGCATCCTGCGTACGTAAATGTTATTTCTGGAGTTAGTTTACTAACCTCTCCACTACTGGAGCATTGACCTGCTTTACAATGGTCTATGGAATTCCGTACAATCTCTAATCTATTTCAATTATAATTGTGACAAAGCTAACTAAGATAGTTCGACAGCTAAGTATCATGACGATTTTAATAAATTAGACAAGTAATAGCGTAAACAAATTTATCTGTTTAATTAGTTCTTATTAGGTATTAAGGATCAAAAGAACAACTAGAGAATGTTGTTTTCAAATCAATTCAAATCAAATAATTTATTTGTGATACACAGGTTAATTAAGATGACATATATATATTTAAAGTGCAGGCTGTGATCGGCCATTTTGGCATTCAAATATAAAAGAATAATTCATAATTAATATAAAATTTACATGACAAGAATAACATTCGTGATAAAAAGTTTAAACAAAGGAAACAGAAACATGTCAAATCAGATTAATAATAAAATAACATGTCAACATCAATAATTAAGAATCATCATATCAAAGTATTTTATATTAAAGTGTTTGACTCTCTGTTACACATTAAAGTAAGTTTTTTTATGTGTGCGGTTTTTTTTCGTCATGTAGGTATATTACCGGACTTCTTTAGGTACCCTTTCCTTTTTTTTTTTTTTTTAGTATAATCAGCGAAATTAGATCAGAACAATAAACTCTCAAGTGACGCATAAACCGCACTGAATGAATCTTGAAGCCTGCCATAACTCAGCTGCCGCTGCTCATAAAAACAATCAAAATATGTTATTTTTGAAGGAGTGTAAGTTTCAAGGGGTCAAAATCACCATGATTGGCAGCAGTTTGCCCAGAGAGGGAGAGAAAAAGCTGCAGCTTGATCGGCAGCTTGTCTATCTTCTTCTGACAGTTCTTTTTAGGTAGCCTGTATGTACGGCATCCATAGGATGACAAGGGGTGGTGCTATTCCATTCAGCGGCATCGCTAGACACTTAGTAAATAAAAGCTAATATAAAGTTTGTGCCTAATTAATTTTACTTAATTTTTCTATTTGACTCATTTTTAACGCGATGCAACAAGTCTAGTGTCAATGACACTGACATGACATTTAGAGAGTTTGCATTAAGATTCCGAATAGGTACCTACCTAAGAAAGATACAGACCACGATAAGACTTCCAGTGTAATAATAACATTGACAGTAAAATCCCTCGACCTACTTTTGCAAATCCTAATATTCCTTGTTCTGTCTGCTGTTACTGTTACTTGATTATCTGGAAGAAAGTGCTTTAAATGTCAACGACCATGATAAACTTTGCAGCCCTAATTATCTTGATCCCAAATATTTCCTGGAACCCAATGTAAATAAATTCAACATTAATACGCATCACAATAACATAAACGTAATTTGATAAATGATCTTCACCAGTACAAACTGTGTCGGATTCCAGTGATGTTTGTTTATACACTTTTTGAAGAATCATATTTGGCTTTAGGTGGTTTTAAAAATATTCCGTTACATCCATTCTGAGAAATTGAAGTGATAATTTGAAGGAGTGATAAGCATGAAAACAGAAGTACCGATGACTGTTAGGGCGGAAAGGTTCTGGAATAGATACTGTGCTTCGGACCACGATCTGTGGACCGACAATCTGCTGAAGACTGCAAGAAGCCGATGGATGCAGGTGAGAAGCCTATGTCCCTCAGTGGACTATCTTTAGCTAAAATGACAGTGATAATGAGCGTAAATCATGGGAGTAAGAGGTGGCAGCTACCTCACACAGTGACAAAACATCGCAATGCAGAATTTATTCGCTACCAGCATATTCGGCATCCAACCACATATAAGTACTAGTAAATAGTTACTGATCTAATTAAAAGGAATACCAAGGAAAGGGAAAGGGCAAACCTACTCTGTAAGGTAAAACCTCTTTTATGCTGTCATTTTTCGCCTTCAATTGCCTATCATATTATTTTGAAGATTTAATGGTTGGATTTTATTTGTCGTGTGGTGCTGGCTCAAAAAAGTAAAGCGCTACCCTTTCTCTTCCCATGGGTGTCGTAATAGATGACTAGGAGTAATGCCAGAAAATACGGGCAGCGGTATCTTCACCACTGGCCTAAGTTTACAGTTATCTATAAAAGGAGTTGTAAGTGAGCAATGATGTGGTAACTTCAATTCATTGATGGAGGCCTTTGCCCTGCAGTCGGACTATTATAAGCCGTCACTTAACTTTTTTTTAATGTATGCAACTGTGATATCACATAGGCTGTTGATCATGAGGAATTAAACCATAGAACACGAAAAAAAGGTTAGAAAGACGACATAGGCGGAGCAGGCGTGCCACAGAGGTTATAAGCAAATGCTTATACTTCTGCCCAAACATGAATGTAAGGGAGCGCTGTAATTGTTATCTTTTGACGTTCTATGAACTCGTTTATGTGTACTAAAGCTTGTGTTTATTATGTGCACAAGTAGTAGTGGGCTCAAGCGGCGACATCGGTGCAAAAGGCGCAAGACAGCCTTTCTTTCCTCTGTCCATGTTTTGTGGCTTAAACAGACGGCTCAGATTCGCTCGTCAGGGCGTTCTATGAGGATCTGCCCGGCTGTGGATTTCTATATTTTTACAAGGATGTTCAAAATAGCATAATAGAAAGAGAACGGTAATCTTAAAGCACATCATAAAGTTATCTACTTTACATTGAAAATTGCAATACATGAAAGAGACATTAATAGTAGATACGTGATACCACAGATAAACTTGGCATTTGATATCGGGATAGATAAATACCTAAATAGTAATAGTAATAGTACATTTTACGCTTTTCAAATAGTTAACTTGTAACATTATAATCAGAAGTTACGATCTGCTAAGTCGCGCAGGAATTGTGTTTTTAGGTGCCGAGTGGGATGACTTTAATTTGAATTTCAGTGGTTCTCAACATTTAGCAATATGTTTGTAGTGTATCCAGTTGTTTAAATAACATGGGCTAAATTACAATAACTTTATACATCCTTAAAAATATGATATACTTAGTATCTACATAAATTGGTCTGTTGAAAGACAGCTAGTGCTGATGGTAACCTATTAAACCTAAACAATTTCTTATTAATTAAATTTCCCATTTGCAGAACAAAAAAATAAGGAATTGGGGCATATAACAAGAATTTTATTACGAGCAAACTAATCTTTTGGTTAAACACCTATTGTGAGTCAGACCTGCGTGCTCCGTATGATCGTAATACCATTATTTAAATAAAGAAAAGAAACACCAAAACAAACACGCTTCTTGTATACGGCCCCAGGATCCGTTGTTGAAGGTTAGCAGATTTTTAGCAATTAATGAACTCATCTTCCTCCCTTGAGCAAAACTAAGCCAAGTTTTTACTTAGAAAATATAAAAAAATAATACTTCGGTTATTCACCATTTAGACCGAATCCTGCTCCCAAATCCCAAAAGTAAGTTATGCAAAGACTCATTTGTCGCCTGTAGTGCTTACGTAATATTTTAACGGCTCCCTATTTGCTTACATTGCGTGCAGACATTATTAAGCTATTGCATAGCTTCTATCGCGGGCCTTGAGCGTGGAGACCGAATCCAGAAATTCCGTAACGAAAATAACCTAACCTAACACTCGGGGCGAGGCACGATCGAACAATTTTGACTTTCCGAAATTTAAAAGAATTTAGAAGAAAATAAGGATTTTGACAGTATGGTTGCCTAGGTAACCATATCTGCCAAAATAACAGAAAAATTTAATAATAATTTCTAAATATTGTTCCAATTCTAAACTATCCAAAAAGTTTGACAGCCACCGTCCTACTGAGCCACCGTATCACCTTACTCAGGGATTACGAATAATTTAAACTGAACATACTCGTAATTATCTAGATAAAACTAATATAATATAGATAGCGCCGTACCGTTACTCAGTGCGGGGCCGTCAGTTTGATTCCCCGGTCGAGTAAACCTGTCGGTTCGATCATAGTCGGGTCGCAACGTGATGGGTTGAACTTGACACTTGTAAAGTATGTCGTGTGTATAGTTTTATACTTACACAAGGTCCTATCATACAAATTGTTCAGCGATGGCCGTCAAAAAGTTCAGGGATACTTTTAGACCCTGCGTTTATGTTTGGACGAGTAAACATTTTTTTAATTTTAATTGTTTTTCTAGCAGTTATGACGTGACTTGATAGTATGATTTGTATATTCTTTGGTTTTCAATCAACGATGTAAACTATATAAAAAGAAAGCTTCCTCACCTAATGAGCACCTACTGTTTTTGAGTGCTGTTTTACCTTTGAAACATTCATTTTTAAGTCATACTAGCTGTTGCCCGCAACTTCGTATTTGTGGGTTTTTTAATTTAAAACTGTGTTTTAAAATTATCCCACTTGAACCGTGCCCTTTCCCGGGATAAAAAGTAGCTTATAAGTTATTCCAGCCAGTAAACGGGTCGAGCAACAAAAAGTTTCGAATTTTTGAACATTGCTCGAGTTTGTGATCACCAACCCGCATTTGGCAAGCGGTTATATGCCTGTACCCATCATTGCTGCCCTGCCTTTTGCCCTGCAGTGGGATGATTGTAGGCTGTTACTTTACTTTATTTTTACTTTTTATACAAAACCACTGAACAAGTAATCACTACGTTTTATACAAAACGTTGAATTTCCAATACGTACGTTTGGTAAGACACATATATTAAAATTTGCTGCTTAAATTTAAAATTGTTCGAAGCGACATAATATGTATTTTGTTTTTGAGGGGCTGTGTAGTTTTACGCCTTTCTTACGATTTTACTAGACATGCTCTATAACTTCGTGCCAAAGAGATGTTTTAACCTAAAAGAATGGGAATCAAAAGGTTCATGACGAATAAGTTGGTGCAGTGGTTCATTGTTCCGTCTACTTCGCAAGGGTCTCGGTTTCGATACCCGGTCAGAAACGATCTTGTTTCCATTGGCTCGGGTCTGGCATAGGCGGGTTGGTTATAGCAGTGCTTCAGAAAGTACGTCAAGTCGATGCCGCGATGTTGGTTCCGTAGCAAGTTTTTTTTTTGGGTCTAATCTTAGTTTTTTTACTTTTAGTTGGTGAGTTGAACCGTAGCAAGATGGAAGTCGTAATATATACAAGTATCGTCACAGGCCTGTATTAGCGGGTTTGGAAAATTCTGAAACTAGAAAATTATACCACAAGCAGTAGAAGATTAAGGCCCCGTTAGTTCGTGATTTATGGATCGATATCCATCGATCGCCTATTACGGAGCGCCTATGCGCACCGTAAGCGCCAGCGCACGACAGTACGGGCCAGACGAGCCGCCGCGCTCACGTATTTTGTAGTTATTTAAACATAGTAATTATTATTAAGTATATCATTTAATGAATTCAAACTCAGCGAAAATGTCTATAAATATTTAGCAGCTTTTAACATACATAATTTTTTTATTTAAAATGTCCGTAGTTTAGTCGTGAAATTAAAAAAACATTTTACACAGAAGTTAAATTGTCAACCCATTTAACACTCTGCTGTCATCAAGTCCTTTGCATCGAATTCATAACAAAATAACACATATTGTTCGCGAGGAAAGCCAGCAATAACAAGAAGTGTCAGCTCATGTCACAAACGTTCCCGCGCAAATATTTGAGTGTTTGTGCGCTCGCGCAAACAACGGTCTATAATGAGGTTGATATACTGTCATCGGGACGATTGTTACAGGAGAAAAGATGATTAGGACAATAAATCACCTGCCTATTAAAAATACTAGTCTGATTCCAAAGTACGTATCCAGCGGGCTGAAGAAAACATTTTCTACCTGGTCTTAGATTAGTCTCCTTGGATAATGATCTAAAAAAAAAATATATTTTATGACTAGTCTAGGTAAGGGAGACCGACTGAAACCACATACTCGTAAGGACTTACTTATCTCGCGCGTATTTAAGCTCACGAATACACGCGTATGTGGTTTAATTCATTTTATATTCAATACATAATTCAATGCATTTACACCTTCTTGATGTTGCTTTACTCATTGTGTGGGCAATAGATCAGGCAACCTTGCTGTTAGGCCTTTATAGTCATTTTTACTTTTTTACTTTGTGGTTTTGTCTTTGACTTTGCCTAGCAACAGGATTGTATAGAAAAATAGTTTCGATATTGTTTTCGTTTGGTAGCCATCACCTTGTTATATTGTAAATAGTAATTCTAATACATTTATTATATCCTTGATCCTTATAACGTGGTTTCTTTGCTACGCTACGTCACACATTGTGTTACGGATAAACTGCTTGATTCGGTATATCCGATATTTTCCGGGCCCTTGACCTACCACTGCTGTACTAAATACATATTGGCTCGTGATAAGAACAAGCTGCACATGAAACTCAGTCGACTTTTGTAGCAGTTTGTTAGCGAAATAATTGCACATGGTAGTTGAATCTACCTAATTACTAGTAGCTATCTATCACTGCCACAAAAGTGTTTTCCTAAAACTATTAACCTTGAAGTACGTGTGTGCTACGCAAAACAAAAAATATTTTGCACATTTACTTTATACAATCGATTCCCAGAATTAGAATACACCTGGTGAGTGAAAATAATCCTTTTATAATTGCGCGTAAAACAGCTTCATAAATTACAACGTCAAACAGTTGCCTTATTTGACCAAGCTCTAAAACAAACCAGATAAGATAGCGGGCAGACAGATGCAGCATTCGTCAGTCACGCTCCAACCATGGACAACTTTGGATACCGAGAGATGGGCTGGCCAAAACCACTTCAGACACCATCGACCACACCAACCAGACCTCGCCTTAATCGGAGTTTTAGTTCGAGAATCCGGGAACCTGAAGAGTTTCCACTAAACAACTTCAAACATGCCCGCAACATCGACGTACTGGAAGCCGCACGTGAACCAGGCAAAACGAAGGAATACCTCTTCGTCGGACCGTCTCCACCAGCTGAAGATGCCCCCAACATGTACCACAGCTTTGATATCCTCGCTCCGGATCCAGAAGCGAGACTTACAGAAGAAGTAGTGCGGAAAGGGCTATGCGAACGAGCGCTATCTCTTGGTGCAGGAAGATTTTTTGACGATGTCGAGTGCGGATTGATCACGGCGAATAACATTGTTGAACACATCAGTTCGGCTCCCGAAGTTGTTGTGAATCTTACGTTATTGTGGGCATCTTTTCTAGCTCGTGATGAGCTGTTGCCAATGATTTTGGAAGCAAATGCTGATATACACAGCTCGGAACCAGCTGGTTTGACGGCTTTGCATCTAGCTGCGTTCAGCGGTGCAGCCAGAGCTGCAGTATTTTTGATATCTCGTGGTGCTGACGTCGATTACGCCCCTAAATATTTCACACCTCTTCACTGTGCTGCTTTTGGAAATTCATTGGAAGTGGCAGAAGTGTTGATAGCTCACGATGCGTCATTACATGCAGTTGTGCAAAGGGCAGGCTGTGAAGACAACCTTGTTCACTGCGCAGTACGAGCTGATGCTGTAGAGTGTATGGAATTGTTTATTGAAAGAGGAGTTGACCCTGGATACACGACCTCAGGAGGTTTGAACGCTTTACATTTAGCCGCGGAGCTCGGAGCTCAACGTTGTTTGTCATATCTATTAAAAGAGACAAAAATAAGTGTGAATGGAGCGACTAAACAACGTGATAAAGAATGCATTGCTTTGCACTTGGCTGCTGCAAGAGGGTATGCAGAGTGCGTTGAACTTCTAATATCAGAAGGAGCGAAGGCGAATGCAAGAAATCACAGAGGATTTACAGCGCTCCACCTTGCTGCCAGATGTTCAAGTTTGGAGTGTGTAGAAATTCTACTAAGAGATGGCAATGCTGACCCTAACATTGAAGACTTTGACAAACGAACACCATTGCATGCCGCTATTAGTCGTTCTGATCGTGCTTGCGATATCATTGATATGCTTGTGAGTTGGGGAGCACAAGTAAACAAAAAAGATGCGTACGGATATTCGCCTTTACATCTAGCTGCTATGGATAGTTTGACACAATGTGTTGAGACATTAATCTTCCTAGGAGGGGACGTTACTTCAAAATCTAAGAAAGGTCACACAGCTTTGAGCGTAATCGCCAGAAAAACACCAAAGTCACTTGCTATTTTACGTCACAATCTCGATAGTGGTATATCTCTAAGTCGTTCGTCAGAAGGTAATGAAGAAGTACAGATTGAATTTGATTTTGGTAAGTTATTGAAGTTTTCATATCCCCGGGAAATAACTTATCTTAACAGTTTGATCGATGAAGGCCAGAAGGACATTTTACTGCACCCACTATGCTCAGCGTTTTTATTTATGAAGTGGCGAAAGATAAGAAAGTTCTATTTGGCGAGATTAATCTTTTGCTTCCTGTTCGTGTCATTTTTATCAATTTACGTTCTTACTGCTGTTGTGAAAACATGCAAGGGAAAATATTCGAAAAAATATGGTGTACCGAATGAGTTATGTCAAAAACAGTCGCTATTAGGTGTGATGTTAGAACATAATCCAATCGAATTTGAAAGATGGGTATTAATGGGCATCACGGCATTTGAGATAGTCCGAAAATTGACTGGCATCACAGGATACTCCAGTATATACCAATACTTTACAACTTTTGAGAACTTGATGGAATGGTTTGTGTTGCTTTCTGTGTTTTCTCTTTACAACATTGATGACGATTACAGCTGGCAAAACCATGTTGGGGGTTACGCTGTGTTGGGCGCTTGGACTAATTTGATGCTGATGATGGGTCAACTACCAATGTTTGGTGATTACGTAGCAATGTATCAAAAGGTTTTAACAGAATTCTTGAAACTACTTTTGGCTTATGTCTGTCTTTTACTAGGTTTCACAATTTGTTTTTGCGTTGTATTTCCAAATGAAGAGATGTTTTCTAATCCTTTAATGGGTTTTATAAGTACGTTGTCGATGATGGTGGGAGAATTAAATTTAAATATTCTTATCAACGATCCTATGTTGGATGATCCGCCTCTAGTATTCGAGTTATCTTCCCAAATAATATTTATTTTATTCCTTATGTTTGTCACCATTATCTTAATGAATTTACTCGTCGGTATCGCCGTGCACGACATTCAAGGCCTCCGAAAAACAGCAGGGTTGTCCAAACTTGTTAGACAAACAAAACTGATTTTGTTCGTTGAAATGGGTATGTTTAGCGCATGGCTGCCGAAATGTCTTCACAAATACGTATATAGAACAGCTTTAGTATCTCCCGAAGCTGGTAAAGTTATATTGAGTGTAAAACCGTTGAATCCAAGAGAGAAAAGACTGCCAACTGATATCATGATGGCAGCATACGAATTGGCACAACTGAATAAGATGAAGTCGGGAAGATCTGTCAAGGAAATGCTATACAAAAACAAGTATTCTTCAAAGTTCAACAAGGAAAATCAATCTAACGACCAGAATTTTAATATAGAGATAAGGGGTATGCAAGAGAAAATGGACCAAACGACTTTTAATTTGAAGAAAATCGATCAAGAATTGCGGCATTTGAACGTACTCTTATCTGATCAGCAGAATTTACTACACAGTGTCTTAAAAAGTACTGATGTGGTACCTTACCGATCTCCTCATATTACGTCTCCGACTAGTGTTGAATCACCCCCCTTTTTCTATGCCAGCATTACTAATTCAAGTGATTAAATTATTAATAAACAGAACTTTTAACTAATCAGGGTATATCTTAGGTAAGAATCCAAGCTGTCCTTTTTCGATCGATATCGAAGAGTGAATAGTTTTAGGTTGTAAAGAGGTTTGCATAGGCGTAATGAGCTTATACCTTCTGCTTTTTCGATTTAATTTGGTTTTATTTTAATAATATAACGTTTTGTCACCAGCCTATAGGACACTAAACACAGGCCCTCCAAATGAAGATTTTTGCCAAAATCACCACGCTTAATAGGTGGTAACTCCGGTAAGACATTGCTGTCCCTCTTTTTTTGATTGTGTTCTTTTAGTTACCTCTAACTTTTTCACGTAAGAGGTAACTAAAGAAATGTTATATGTCCTATGTTTGATAAGAATGGAAGGTACTAATTATTTTTACGTGCCGCTACAACTAGACGAAATATAAAAATGTTTGGTTTATCTGGTGTATACATAATTCCAATATTGTTTTGTTTAAATTATTAATCTAAATTTTAGGAAATTCCAGTGTTTCTTTAAGATAATACTTCCTTGAAAAAATATATTCACATTACATATTATCATGTTCATAATATTATTTAAGTTTTATCATAAACATTATCATTTCTTACATTGTTTGACATCAAACACTCTTTAACATTATTTTTAATGCCAAAATAATTGTATGTTGTGTATTATGAAGATAAGATGATTAAATTTGAGATGTTTGTTGTGTTTATAAGATCTGACGCAAGCAGTTGGTCTATGTTCAAGGCGAGTGATGTAACAGCATTTATTAATAAAACTATTCTTACGAAGGTTTTTTTGTATAGGTCTAGGATTTTTATTCCTGATTGTGAGTTGCCAGTAATGACCTACTTACACTGAAATGTGGTTGCTCGCTAACTACGTTATAATAAGCAAAGAAGAAGGAAAGTACAAAAGCTGGTAAGGGAGAAAGCGATACTTGGTATTTTTGAGACAATTTTATTATCATTAGTTTTTAAAAATCTTTACCTATAAAATTTGCATGTTTGGCTGATCAACTCCTGATCATATTATACTATACTGGAACGTTTACGTTCATCGTTTTCTTCTTCTGGTCGTATGATAGATTAGTCCTCAAAGATAATCTGGCATCATTTTTCCTGGCCACTTTTTTTTATAAGCCTTTGGTGTAACTGAAGCTAGAACCAACGGCTTAACGTACCTATCTTCCGAAGCAAGATTATCTGCTTCTTCTAGACCCAAACTCATAATTAAGAAAAGATCCTTCCCAAATTACCCCACTGAGAATCAAACCTAGACTTTTCAAAGCAACCTACCATTAATTTTTAACACAGAAGGACTTTGCACACTACAAGTTACTGGACGGTATCACATTCTGCACTGTAAAATGTCCATCCGGCGTGGAGGACAGCTTTTAAATATATATTCCATGTAATTAAACTGGTGGCAAAGTCCAGAATTACTCGGCTATAAACCCTATAAATACTAAGCCAAGATGTTAAAAATCTAATAGGAAATATTACTTTATTGGTTAGGTTGATATGCCAGCAGCTGTGCTACAGATTAAATAGTAACCGACTACTTTACTACCACCAATGACTTGTTTTACTATATTTTTTTAAATCAACACTCAAAGAATGAGCTATACAATGATTAGTGTCTGCGATTGGCGCGTTCCGGAACCGGCGAAGTAAAGCGGCGCGGGCGCAGCGATTACGACAATCCAGCTACATTGCTGCGACCTTGCTTATACCACGTACTGTTGACGAGAGATTTCAATATATTCAAGAGCTTAAAATACAAAATGGACCGGATGGTATCAGAGTTGCGATTCAGTATCTATCTGTAATGGGCACGAGAATATCTGATGAAAGGTTCTTAGTTCAAATGTTTCTTAATCATCATCATCATCAGTCCACACCAGGCCACTACTGATCACAGATTGATTTTTAAGCTATTAAATTACTTGGTGAATCGAAATTACAATACCTTAACAAATTATTTAAGGAATTTTATTTTTTATTCAAAATATGGAGTTGGATATCCCGAAAACGAATACTATAGGAGATTTTTATACTTCATAATATAATCACCCCTTAAAGAGGTTGAAATAGAGAAGGCAGTACCTAAGCATGAAGAATCAACATCTCAATTTCGCATAAAGGAGAACAGAAGGTAATTCCAAAAACTTTTGTGAGCTCTAAGGTAAGCGATATAATCTAAAACGCGATATAACCGGGAGTGCGACAAAGCCACTTCCCACACGAATAGAGCCGCGAATAAAGCGTTACTTATTCAATAAAACTAGGCCTAAAGTTCTTGGCTTGTCTGCAAAATGTATCTTAGAAAAAAACATCGATAAGTATTCTGTTATCACCTGTACACTGTCAGCAATTATTATAGGAGTGCGCGAGCGCCGATTACTAAGGTTTTTTATCAAACGCGCCGCCTGACGTTGTCGGGCTGCAGGTTGGTTCCTAGATCTCCGATGATTGACGAAGAATTGGAATCAAGTTTTTATTGTTAGAAAGTTGGACTTAAAAAAAATGTCTTCAAAAGATAGTCAGCATCATTTTATCATCAACAGCCTATATTAGTCCACTGCTGGACCTCTCTAAAAGGACGAATTTGGGCATAATCACCACGATCGGCAGGCGGGTTGGCCATCGTAGTGAGGCCAATAATATGAAAGAGATGGCTATAATTTTTAACTGTTACCGCTCGTGATTGTGCTCGACGTAAACTATGTACAAAACTCCTAATTAGGATGTATTTGAGTCTTCACAAAGTGCGCGCTTATAACATAATATCTGCTACGTTTTAATATACATAATATCATTGAGTGAGGCCAATGGTAGAAAGACGCTGCCCGTTTTCTCCTCGCAGTACTTCTTTAGTCGCCTCTTACGACACCCATATGAAGTGAAGAGGCGTTATTCTTTAATGTGCCGTCACCACATGACACAGTCACCATCATCAAGTTAGTTTAGATTTAACAAAAAAAAACTGACTACGTCGTTATATGCGTGATTTGCAGCACTTCAATCGAGTTATAATAGATGCCTCGTTTAAAAGTGGATAGAGTATTTTAATACAAGCAATAATATACTAGTTGTAGCAGGCCAAATGCATTATTTTACCCACAAGACATAGGTAGGCAGTTAGCAGTTAAGATGTACACACGACGGCACATCAGACTATACATGTTGACCTTGAGACCGCCTTTATGCCCTACGTAATAAAAGCTGTTATCGCAGTTCAACTGTTTAACTTGATGTGCTGTCGAGTGTACAAAGGTTAACAAAAAGTCTTAGAACTAATCAAAAACTAAATTGTTAAAAATTAGACCTACCCTGTTATGTAATTAAAATAGACTTGGATTCATCATAATATTTATTTATACAATGACATTCTATTTTCTAACAATATGTACATCACCATGGTGATACATCATTTGGTAAAGAGAAGGCAAACAGACATATCAATCCTCCGCCGTGAATACTCTACATAAAAATAGGTATTGATCGGGCCTGTAGCATCTGGTCGACGTGACGCCGCACCACCCCTCTATTTTCTGTTTGGACTTCATAGTGCAACCTTCCAATGCGTCGAAGTACTTTACCAAATTCCCATTTTTCAGTTCCATAAGAGCGAACTTGAACTTGATCCCCTGGTGAGAAAAACTTGTTAACAGAAAAATCTACTTGGCGATTACTTGAAACTTTTCTCCGAAACATAACGTGAAGCTGCGTTCTGATATCTCGGCAAAACATTAGCTGGTATGGTGATTGACCTAAATTATTAGGGGTTTGTCTTAATTGAATCTTAATATCTCTCAATTTATCAGCTATATTTCCAGTCTGATTTTCCATGCATTTCAATGACTTTTTAATGGTTTGAACGAATCTTTCTTCCTGGCCATTCGTGGCTGGATGGTATGGAGCTGAAGTGCGATGTGTGATTCCTGACTTCTTTAAGAACAATTCGAATTCTGCAGATACGAATTGACGTCCATTATCCGATATTAAAATATCCGGATGTCCAAATATGGCGAAAATGTCTTTCAGTTTATTAATACACCAGGCACTTGTAGTCGTCTTCGTTGGTATATCACTTCAACCCATTTTGTAAATGCGTCAACTATAATGAACAGTTGTTGACCACTAAATGGTCCAGCAAAGTCAACATGGACTCTCTGCCATGGTCCAGACGGTGTTTCCCAATGGTGTACTGATACTTTAGTAGGTTCTTTTTGATTTAATCTACATGTACGACAAGAGTTCACCTTATCTTCAATATCACGGTCGATATTTTTCCAGTATATAAAACTTCTAGCAAGTAACTTCATTTTCACTATTGCTGTATGTCCTGCGTGTAATTCATTCAGTGCCAGTTGACGTAATGATGTTGGAATCATAACACGGGTGCCTTTAAAAATAAAACCATCTTGTATGGTTAGCTCGTTATCTTGGTAGCCTAGTTCTTTGACTGAGCAACCAGTATTTAAGGCTTGAGACAGGGATCGTAATTCGGGGTCTTATTCAGTTTCTGCAGCTATATTATCCGGATTGATGTTCAAGGTATGTATAATCCGAGATTGGTAAATAGAATTTCGGTCCACTCTGTTTTCTGGAGTTTTATCTACAGGAAATCTTGATAAATAATCGGCGTTGCTATTACTGTTCGAATTTCGGTATTCAATTGTATAATCGAATCCTGACAGAAAATGTGCATAATGAAAAAGTCTCATTGTATTCAACGTGGGAAGGGTTTTCTGGGGATGAAAAATAGTAGTTAGTGGTTTGTGATCTGTGACAAGGGTAAATTTACGTCCATAGCAGTAGTGGAAAAATTTTTGCCTCCTTGTCAATTTGGCTGTAATTTTTCTCGCTTTTCGAAAGAGTTCTTGATGCAAAAGCGATCGGTCTTTCGGAACCATCTTTCAGCCTGTGGGATAACACTGCTCCTAAGCCATTTGGTGAAGCATCTGTGGCAAGCACAAGTGGTTTTTGTGGGTCGAAGTGTAAAAGTACGCTGTCGCTTAAAATTTCAGTTTTGATTTTCTTGAAGCTATTTTCACATGCATCTGACCACTGAAATTTGACTCCAGTTCTTAAAAGGTCATTCACAGGACTAGTTATTGTTGCAAGGTTCGGAATGAATTTGTTGTAGAAGTTTGCTATGCCAAGAAATGTGCGAAGTTCAGTAATGTTTGAAGGGCGTTCTGCATTGGCTATTGCTTTAGTTTTGTCTTTGTTTTTATGTAGTCCGTTTCTATCAATTGTATGTCCCAGATAGTTAATACTTCTTTGAAAAAAATTACACTTATCTTTATTAACGCGTAAGTTATTGGTCTCCAATCTATTCCTTCGATTCCTTGTAGGGTTCTGTCCATGAATTTTTGCCATAAATTTGGTGCTACTTTGACACCAAACATGAGTCTGTTTACTTTGTAAATTCCTTTATGTGTACTAAGTGTCTGCAGAAGGGCACTTTCATCGTCCATTACCATATGAAGATACGCCTGGCTGATGTCAAGAGTACAAAACAATTCACCTCCGTTCATTTCAGTGAATATATCATCAATTATCGGGATCGGGTATTGCTCATCTTTAATTACTCTATTCAATGTTACTTTGTAATCTGCGCATAATCGAATGCTGCCATTAGGTTTTACTACTGGTACAATTGGAGTACCCCATTCTGACTGGTCTATCTTTGTAATCACACCCAATGCACAAAGCCTTTCTATTTCTTCTTCCACTTTACTTTTGAGAGCGTAGGGTATTCTTCGGGGTTTTACAAATATTGGTTGTGTATGATCGTGTAAACTCAAATGGGCTTGATAGTTTGGAATTTTTCCTAAATCACTTTTGAATATAGTAGTAGAGTATTTTTCTAGTAATTTGTCAAGTTTTGGGTAGCATTCTGTTTGTACATGTTTAATATCAGCTAGTTCTAACTTTATTTCTTTCATCCAACTCCTTCCGAATATTGAATCTACGTTTTCGTTGATTATGTATAATTTGTTATAAAAAATTTGGTTTTTATATGTACATTTGACGTATACTACCCCCTTTGGTTTTATTATCTCGCCTGTATATGTTCGCATCTTGATGTCGGTTCGAAAAAGTTTCTTTTTAATGTTTAATTCTTTGAATTGCTTCAGTGACATGGTTGAAAGTGCTGCCCCCGTATCGAATTCCATTAAAACTGGTTTGTTTTCAATGTGTAATGTGACCATGTATTTATCTGGTATTTCTGATTTGATGATATTAATGTCACAAATACTCTCATTGCTATCAGTAGGATCATCGACTTGATGTATATTTCGTTTCTGTTTATTTTGTAGACATACTCTACCCAAATGTCCTTTGCGCTTGCATCTATGACAGATAGTATTAACGCTACCACAATTATCAGCTCTATGGTCAGTTTTTCCACACCGGTAACATTTTCCTTTAAGGTCGGATATCGAAGTAGGCGGATGAAATTTGTCATTTTTCGTTTCTAACTGGGTGTGAGTATTCGTAGTAGATACCTTGTGTATAGGGTCAGCAGTCCACGAAGATTGTTTTGTTCTAGATAAATGAAGGTTTCCTGATTTACTTGTTTCGATAGTTAATGCTAGTTTCAGTAGTTGACTGAATGTTGAAGGTTTTTCTTGTAAAAGCTTGGTCCGTATATCATCATCCCGTAAGCCTCTTATAAACTGCAAGCATAAGTAACTATCGGCAGTACATTTTTCGCAATTGTAGCATTTAAAATTGCAGTTTGTTGTCAACTTTTTTAGTTCTGATGCATATGTAGTTATATTTTCAGTATCATTTTGTAATCGTGAAATAAATTTATGTTGCTGCACCCATATGCTCGGTTTAGGATCTAAATATTCGTCTAGTATATCAGCTAGTTGTTGAAACGGCATACTTAAAGGATTCTCCGGTGAGCAAAGATCATATAATCGTTCGTGTAGTTCAGGTGATAAAGAGGATAGTAAGATATATACTTTGGTTTGAGGATCATTGACATTATTAAGCAACAAGTGTAATTCGAATCGTTTGATGAAATTTTTGAATGACTCTTTCTCTTGTAAGGGTATCAATTGTGTTTTAGGTATGCCAGGCGCTGATCTGACATTTTCAAAAATGGTCATACCCTGATGAATCATTGTAGGTGGCCGGAATCGTAATAATTTTAATTTAAGTTGTGTCGTTTGTTCTTCAAATTCAAATCTATAGTCAATTTCATTTTGTAGGTCATTATCGTCTCTAGTTTCTTGTTCTATAATAGTTTGGCAATCTTTGAATTTGATCAAGTTTTCGTTCAAACTCTCTATACGTAATTTAATCTCGTCGTCAGAGATTTCAGTAAGTGTACTTACAGTATTTTGTAATTTAGTAAGATAGCCCCTCAAGGCTCCTCTGATTCGTTTTTGCTTGATTAAATCCATGGCCATCGTCGCCAATTGTTATGTAATTAAAATAGACTTGGATTCATCATAATATTTATTTATACAATGACATTCTATTTTCTAACAATATGTACATCACCATGGTGATACATCATTTGGTAAAGAGAAGGCAAACAGACATATCATACCCTATTAACTTAGCGACTTCTATCTTAAATACTGTCCAAAACTTAACTGTCGCATTAGGAAACTTACTTGCAGCGGCTTCGGTTTCCAGACTTCAATTCTCATTTATTCGTCTTGGACGATGATTGTGAAACAGAATGTCACTATACAGAACTTAAATTATAACGTATTCTCATACATTTTCCAAATTACAATACACAAAACACACACGGGAACAGCAGACTGCGGCGTTATAAGTGTTCATTTGTTATTTGGTGCGCCGATTCATATTTGGAACTGCGGGCATTTGATGGATGCTTCCTCATTCAAATGGTCGTCGTGAATTAAAGAGTGAGAAAGATTTCAAGTGACCTAGATATTAGTAAAACGTACAGTGTAAGTTCCATTTTAATCCACATATATATCTACATAGACTGCTAAAATCATAACCCTTCCTGCTGGCTTTACCGTAGTCGGCTAAAAATTACCCTCTTATAAGAAATCAGAAGCAGCCACAGGAAAAACTAGCCTACTTTAGTTTTACAAGTCCTACACTTTCATGAACGCACCTGAATACCTGATGTGCTCAAACCGAGCATAGCACTGATTAATGTTGTTCCGAAATAGACCACCACTAATCCTACATACCTGCGAGTGAGATATGCCAGCAATTAATACTGAGTCATATTTGATGTTTGTATTTGAATCTGACCAGTTACACTTTCGTATGGTATTTAGGTTATTTGTATCTTCTATTTGCAATCTAAGTCAATTATAGTGATTTCATTATTTTTACGCATTTGGCAAGCGTGCTTATTATGCAAGCACCTATCATTGTGGTAACTTGAATTCAATGATGGAGGCCTTTTTCCCTGCAGTGGGATGATTATAGCTTGTTACTTTACTTTAATTTACATTATTTTTTTGTATTTCGTGTTGTGTTTTAAATATTCAAATAAAAAAATTGTTTACTTAGACTTTATTTAGTGATTTTAATCTGAACGCGGAGACGTTTCGAATACTAAACAGAATTCACGGTCACGAGAAGATTAAGGTGTTATTCGTCTTACAGAAGGTAATTTATAAACTATTAATGAAAGGTAAAGGGTAAAGGAGATATCCCAAATTGGATGCTAGGCCCAAAACCTATACAGCATAAAATTTTAACCACCTTACAAATTTAAATATAGCAATCTACGAGACAAAAAACAAATGACGTATTTTTCCTTTTGGTTTAGCCCAGAACAAAAATGTCAAGATCGTAACGAATAAAGCACTTAAAAAATTTCCTCCTAAAATCTAAAATTTTTGATACGGCTAGTAACACTTTTTTTACGCGATGCACATCTCATTCATTCATTACGAATTACGATACTATTCATAAGTTGTTGATTTTCCTTAACAGGCCTAGGACCGAAAATTTTTCGAGTGTAAACTTGTTATACATTTTTTACTTCATAGATGTCTCTTCTTCATAGGGCTCTAAATACGATACTGAACGCCTATAAATATTTTGGAAGGTGGAAAAAATTCACCACCAAAAGATAGAATAATACATCCACAACCCTTTATACTACATATTCAATCCTTTTTAGATGGTTTCGTTGAGTGATTCAAACAAAAAGATAGATAATAAAAACACGTTTCTTTATTTTCTATATGATCAGTTTTGTTCTCATACAATGGAATAATGATAGCAATGGTATATTGTCATCAAAAACATACCTGGATGCTACATTTATGCCAAATGTGATTATCAACAGTGATCTAAAGTTAGTCAGCTCATAAATAACTTGGGAAATTTAGGGGTGATGTTTTGGGAAGTTGCAAAACACAATATGAAATTAAAGTTATGTTTATTCAAAATGTGAGAACAAAAAGAGAAAATTTAAACTATATGTATAATTATTTCAAACATCAAATTCACGTATTACTGTAATTAAGACGGTGTCATCATCACAATGAGCCTATATTAGTTCACAGATGGACCTAGGCTCTTCAAAACGAAGCGGTACAGCCGTTTATATAAAAAAAAAGAATATTGCTCGATTTGTGATCACCAATCTGCATTCAGCAAGCGTAGTGATTTTGCCTGTACCCACTAGTGCTACGGTATAACTTGAATTTAGTGATGGATGCCATTGCCCAGCAGTGGGATGATTATAGGCCATTCTTTTATACCGAATGAAAGTTTTCGCCTTTTGTTTTGTAAATAATAGATTATGAGTCTTGCTTTTTATACTTATGTTTTAGTATATATTCAATTAAAACATGTTTGTTTGGGTATTATATTGTACTGTACTCATCGCGATATAGGAAAACCTAGTGATTTACAAAATTCTTAAATAACTTATAATAATATTTTTAACTAAATCACTTAGTTCTGAGTCCCCAGTCACTCATTTATTCAATCATACATCCATTTTTCTGTTCATCTTTTCACTCGCTCACGGATTTTAGTTAATTTAACGGTTCACAAGCAGCTCACTTGACATTATCATTAAATGTTCTCATTTTCTGTTAAATAATTCACCTATTTGTTCTGTTGTACAACGTTTAACACACTAAATATTCTTGTAAAATAATTTTATTGTAAGGAGATTTGGCTCCTGATGTGTTTTAAAGTCTAATCGTTTACTTAATGCTTTCCGTGGCAACCTTTAATTAAGGCAACACTCAGCGTAAGTAATCTTATTTACTCCTAAGTTACAAACATGTTCTAGTGTATGTCCTTGTTGGTTGTCCTAATAAAATAAATAAATAAATAAATACCTGGCAACCCTGGATAGCACAGACACGCCGCATATCTAGTGGGCAATTAGTTATTATCTTTGAATTGCGACAGCGCAGGCGCCATCAGGAATGCTCTTGGTATACTTTGAACTTCAAGACTTTTACAGGGTAATCAAATCGGAGTTTGAATATATTCGACGACCTCCGTGTTGGACCGTATTACACCGTCTTTAGGTGTCGCCTGCACTGAGGTCCCGGGTTCGATTCCCGGACGCGGGACGGGTTAGTGCAAAAAAAACTATATTTTCTCAGGTCTTTTCTGTTTCTGATTTTCACAAAACAAGTTTTTAAATTTTCTTGTTGCAATGTAACACAAAACTTAACACTAAAACGGGATTTCTTGTACTGCCGATTAATTAAAGGTTAAATTATACTTAATAGTATTTTAGACTACGTGGTTTCGATCCAATTGCATGAATCATGCCCGTGATCATGATGTTATGGACTAAAAAAAGTATGTACCTATCCAGTTTTTTTTCGTCTTTCACCTAGGTATAGGCAGAAGTCCTGTTCTGTCTATAGCAATAGTAGCCAGAGATAAACTGTTGCCTTAAATAATTTGCAAGGGTATAATTTACATCTACTTTAATGAGATCTGAAAAAGCATTTTCAGATCTCGCTTGTAGGGTAACTTAACATTCATATTCCATTCAAATGTTGGGTTATTATTTGTTGTTTTACCGAAAAGCTTCGTATGTTAGACTCCTTAAGGCTTTGTAAGCTATACTTTATTTGATATTTTAGCAACTTAATTGCACTTATAATATCAGTATATAAACTTGAAAAATTTTGTCTCAGGCGGGACTCGAACCCGCATCTCCTCGCAAGTTTATATACTGATATTATAAGTGCAATTAAGTTGCTAAAATATCAAATAAAGTATATAAATGGCTGTTTCATCTTAACTGACTGTCAAACATCTGCAAAGATGTTTCTTTCGGGTGTTGGGGGTGCAAGCTCCTAACATTTGATGAAGCAACGCTGGCTCACAGCGTAAGAATATGCTTGAAAAATTCGCGCCGTGTCGCAGTGTCTCGGTGGCTTTGTAAGCTCTTTGTATCTGGAAAAAAACTAGTAGGTACCTAGAATCAGTACTAATCTTATAAAATACATTGTTTGTTCATATTAAATCTTTCGTTCTGTAAAGTCAGTCATATAATTAATTTAATGTAATAAAAATGAAAATTCTTTTTGAGAAATTAAATATCTTTAATTCAGCTCAAAATTTTTGCGCTAATTAAAGCAAGCAAACTGAAAACGTTATTTATTTTATCATCCGAATTATTTTGGCCAAACATTTGGCTATTACAGTGGAAAACCCAATATCAACAGTAAATGCTATAAAACCGGCCAAGTGCGAGTCGGACTCCAGCACTGAGGGTTCCGTACCAAGTTTAACTAAAATACCACAATATTTTGATGACTGTAAAAATAACTTTGTTTTTCATAGTGTTTGTATCAAGGACAAAGTTATGTTTGCTGTTGTTGAAAATGTGCTAGTTTTTCAAAACTACCAGTTCGATCTCGTTCGAACCAATTTTCGTTAAAACTTTTTGTTAAGATCTACATTATGTATTTTCCAAAATTTTCACTTGCTTATTTTAAGAGTTAGAGGGCGGTACACTCATTTTACCACTTTGGAAGCGTCTATCTTCCAAATGTTAGACTTTTGGAAAAAAAAAGGTTTTTGGAACCTCTAAGTCTTTTTAGAAGACCTATCCATAGATACCCTATACGTATAGGTTTGAGAAAAAAAAAATGTTTTAGTTCTATGTATGGGAAGCCCCCCTTAAATATCATTATTTTTTATTTTTTGTATGAGAATCGTTAAGCGGTCAACAGGATACACCTACCTACGAAGTTTTAACTGTGTCATGCTAATACTTTCAGAATAAAGTGGCTGTGACATACGGACGGACAGACAGACAGACAGACAGACAGACAGACAGACTTGACGAAACTATAAGGGTCCCGTTTTTTGCCATTTGGCAACGGAACCCTAATTATAAAAACGACCTTCAACGCGTATATTATTATTACGATTTCGAAAAACCCACTGGAAACATTCACAATGGCGCATTTAGTTAGTACGAGTAGTATTGTCAGTGTTGTTTTTCGCTAGTAGTTTCGGTAGTTAATCTTATATATTCGTATTCATATTCATTTTTATGAATCCCTATTTCCCCTGGTCATCGCATCACGCGTGAACGTCTGGACCGATTTCGCTGATTCTTTTTTGTTTTGTTTGTTATTGTCAGGAGAATGGTCTTATAAAAGAAAAAATTAAGAAAATTGCGCAGAAAATCAGAAAATTTAAGAAAACTTCATCACCATATTAAATTATTTGATATGTAACTTTATCGCTTTTGACAATTTAAACTTTTTTAATGCCTGGCGTTTGACATAACATTGAAAGAATGCGTGCTGCAAATATCGTCAAATAGGGGGTAAACAAAACTGAATTTTGCACATGGCCATATGTATCACCTGTTACCGTGTCGGAATACCAACAAAACTATTTCGTAATCAATATTCATATTTAAGACAAGATAACGTCTGTCAGGTCCGCTAGTCAAAAATAAAAAAATAAAAATTTGGACATCAGATATTTCGCAATACAAACTGTAATGTTATAAGTTTAGGCTTAGAAAGCTCTGGCACCAGATAGATATCTTGATATTACAATCTGGTGTCAGAATTTTCCAAACCAGCTTTTATAACAAATCTGACGTAATTATGACGAACGACGAACTGATGTTAAAAACTGACGCTTTACAACTTTTCGCTTCTTACTGCCAGTTATACTACATGTGCACTTGTGCAATTTGAGGGTGAACCTTTTGCAGAGGGCATATAGCGTGCTACCTGTCCAATATAATAATGCGTTCAGGATTCTTTTCGACCTGCCACGCCATTGTAGTGTGTCCGTATTGTTTGCAGAGCCAAATGTTAATTCATCATCATCATCACCTCAGCCAAATGACGCCCACTGCTGGACATAGGCCTCCTCTAAGGATCTTCACATCCGCATCCACCGGCTGAAACCTTAATCAGATCCGTCGACCTTCATCAGTTCGTCGGTCCACCTAGTGGT
Source organism: Anania crocealis (assembly GCA_949315895.1). Lineage (NCBI taxonomy): Eukaryota > Metazoa > Arthropoda > Insecta > Lepidoptera > Crambidae > Anania > Anania crocealis. The sequence continues at coordinate 3,371,305 of OX438869.1, read as the reverse complement.
GGACCTAAACACAAATCGTCGTCCGCTCCAACGGCTGTCGGTTCTTCTTACTATGTGTCTCACCTATTGCCACGTCAGCTCCGCAATCCTACGAGCGATGTCGGTTATCTTAATTCTGCTACATTTTTTTTCTGATTCTACACACAGGGAAATACCAAGTATTGCTCTCTCCATTGCCCGCTGTGCGACCTTGAGCTTTCTTATGAGACCCATATTAAGCGACCACGTTTCAGTTCCATAAGTAAGTGTTTCTACAGATTATTAGAAAACGTTGCACCACATTTAGGGTACCGGTGGCTGACCGGCGGCGGGACTCCCAAATCTTCCGTTGTTGGCAGCAGCTTCACACGCCTGTCGAGCGATATGTAAACCGATAGACTGGAACTAAATTATGCATAAAGTCAGAAAAAATAATTTAATTTAAAAAAAATGTATTTTATCTTTCCGACGTTTCGATATGATTGCACGAATCATGGTCGCGGGCAGACTGGAGGCCTTCGGCATCACCTGGCTGGTTTACAAGAATTGTTTTCTTCTACCCTCATCTCTTTAGATTTTAGAGAACGATAAATTATATTCCCACACAGGCAGAGACGCGGGCGAAGTGCTAGTTTTTGATAAAAAGGTGGATAATAAGTTTTTATTACCCCAGCAATTGTAGTTCTGCTATCAATAAACATAGGCAGATAATAAGGATTAAGAGCTCTATAAAACTAAAGGGTTTTGTATACAGTAGCGATAATTAGTCACCGCAATTTGAATTCTTATCATCAATAAAACGGCATTTCATATCACTTGATTGGTTAAGAGATATGAAATAGGATATCTACCTCTTCTCTTTATATGGGGGACGTAAGAGGTGACCACTGCCGTTAGAAGAGGACGAGCAACAGTGCCTTCTCTTTGGCAATAGCCAAACGACGATTGCTATACGACTAGCCAAGCGTGGCGATGGCAAATTCCTCCTTTTAAGATGCTTGTCTAGCAATTGACTGTTGAGTGGAACTAAAATAGTAGGAAAATAAAAAAAACAGTATACATTGCATACGATTAGGTGTGTCGAACCGCGCTGACCGGATGGCCCTATTTTAGTAGATATACGAGTACTACTCATAACTGGTTCTATTTATATAGAGTTTTATAATTATTCGTAAAAACTACTTTTATAGTACCTAGTAGTAGGTATATGTACCTACAATCTATACTTATATTATAAAGCTGAAGAGTTTGTTTGTTTAAACGCGCTAATCTCAGGAAAACCCGGTTCAAATTTAAAAAATATTTTTGTGTTGGATAGTCCATTTGGCGAGAAAGGCTTTAGGCTATAAAAATATATAACAATAAATGCTAAATGTAACTTTACTTTTTTGTTTTTTTAAGTAACTTCTCTTTATTTGAAATTATTTTATTTTACGGTTTTTCAAAGATGTTACACCAAACAAAGATGCTTCTAAAATACTGAGCTGATTTTGATTAATGAGGTATTAATCAATTCCTTGTTATAGTCCGGGTAACATATGCTACCTTTTGTTAAAAAAAGCTACATGGCTAATGCTACAAAAATATATTGTGGTAACTACTTAGAAAAAAAAGTATTCAGTAATATCTAGTGGGATACCAAATGAAAGAAGACAACATTTTGAGTAAAAAAAATTTTTAAACTATACAGCAAATATGCTGGATGACTCTGAAATCATCGGTATTTTCATTTTCGGGTTACAATTTTTCTAAACTATTTATTTAGGGATCATTGAATTCCAGAACTAGTTGCAAATGACCCCATGTAAGTGAAGTGTAAAGTTTATACTGCTCCACAAACTTTAAATAGTCAATGATTTTCTGTATCGATGTGGCACAATTGACTAATCAGATATTATATTCAAATCAGATGATTCAGATGTGTCGTGTGCGTCACATTTTCACCATTGGCCAAACCGGTTGCAAAATTGCTTTCTAAACAGGGCGATTATGTCAAAATGCTCTATTTGGCAAAACCTACGTCCACCAATAGACTTATACAGGCTGTTGATGATGTAGATGCTAATTCATGTGATTGGACAAACAATGGAGATATTGAAATAGTTATTAAAATACTCCAAATTATTACACAAAGTTATATTTATTTAATCTTAGTTTAAGCAGCGGTAGTAGCCATGATCCATGGAGTGTAAGGTGAGACAGCTGTGTTGACACCAGGGAAACCGGGTTGCAGGCATCCGTTGCCCCACGAGATGACACCGACGAGGATGTTAGCGAAGAGCACGGGGCCGCCACCGTCTCCGTCGCATGCGTCAGCGGTCGATGTGCCTGCGCAGAACATGTTCTCGGTGACGCGGGGTGAGTTGCTGAGGGTGGAGTAGCTGAACTCGCAGAGCTGACGGTCGACTATTGGCACTTGTGCTGCTTGGAGTTGCTGAGAACGAGGTCCACCGATCTGTAAAACAATGATAGGAAAAATTGGTAAGGAAAAATGTTTTGTTAAACTAAAAACTAACCAAAATCCGAGTGGTGTTGTGGTGCGCTTGCTCGCCTACTAGGTACGTAAGGGTTCCAGGATTTTATCACGTTTTTTTCATCTAAATCTGTATCATTAAACATCATGCAGTCAAATAGTTCCGTTGCCCATACCTGAAGCTACTTATTAATTGCTTAATTTGGGACTAGATGGCTCTGTGTGTGTAACATATCTGAAGATATTTAAAAATAACTGCCAAAAATAAATGAAGTAGAAATTTGAGCGCTTAAAAGTATGTTAGGAGTGACATTCAGAGGATAAGAAATAGTGTGATAAGAGAACGTTGTGGTGTGAAAAAAGATATTGTCACATGGATTGAGAAAGGGATGCTTAGATGGTTTGGGCATGTAGATAGGATGAATGAGAGAAGAATGACTAGATAGATCTATAAGACGAGTGTAAAAGGGAACGTTGGAAGAGGAAGGCCTAGACGCACTTATCACGATCAAATCGGGGATGTTCTGAAGAAAGATCAGGTCAAGGGTACTCTAAACCGACGAGCATGCATGAAAAGTTTGATGAATGTGGAAGAAGCGAAAGATGTATGCCCGGATCGTAGTAAGTGGAAGGCCTTGGCCTCTGCCTACCCCGTTGGGAAGGAGGCGTGATAATATGTATGTATGTATGTTGATTAAAATCATCAGGCGACGTTAAATCATGTCATAGCAGTTTCACTCAAAACTTTTTGAGTTTGCTGTTTCAAAAATTTGATGTAAAAAAAGGTTATGCATGCTAACACTGAAGAAATACAAAAAACTAAACACACAATCAGAGTTAAAAAGTGTCCCACTAAACTAAAATTGACATAGAGTAGAGTTCAACAACAGACGATTAAAATTTAACCAGCGTTTAAAATATTATTTGACATATTTTGTATGGGAATTGTGTCAAATTAATCGTCAATCTATGTTTATTTAAATATTGGTGAACTCGGGTCATAATGGGGGCTATCGCTAGTGAATTTGCCACTAGAGGCGCTAGTGTCGCGTGAGGTCCAATATCATTCATTTTGTACTGGTTTTAGCGGAATTTGTTGCATAAATTATAATTTCTTTAATTTACCTGCTGGAAAGTGATCTCCTTCGTAAAATATCGCAAATATGGATTATTTGGCGATTAATGTGAACGCTTTAAAAGCGGAATTAAGAAAAAGCGCAAAAATAGGCGGCCTCAAGAGCAACTATTTGAGAAGTTAGTTTGTTGATATCAAGATAGTTATTTATAAACAATATAACCTTAATTAGATTCAAGATATAACACTTTGTTTCGGCGCCAATCGCCTTTGATAGCTATACCTCCGGACCTCAGTCTACAGTGGTGCCAACTGTTAAGCAAAGAAACGGTAGTCCCCATTATGCACATTTATTACAACCTCTATAGCTTAAATAGATGCATCATGACAAAAAAATGCATACTATTGCATGTCGACATGATTGGGCCGGATTAACACTGACATAAGAACAACGGTACCTCAATGATTAAATCGAGGACAGTTTTAAGTGTAATTCTAATTTTTGCTTATGGCCTTACCTCAGTGACACCCCAGCCAGCCTTGGTCACGATCATACCACCGGCGAGGTTGGTACCAGCAGCGATGATGGAAGAGGCTGCGATGGTGGGACTGAGGATTAGAGAGGAGGACAGCCTCACGACGGATATATCACCATCGTTTCCATTCAGACCGTAAGAAGGGTGGTTGTACTCTTGAGCAATGTGGACAATGACTCCACCTGTCTCCAAATTGGTAGCTCCGGCCCTGATACGGCGGTTCTCAGGTCTGTATCCACTGTAATAATATAAAGTAAAAACAATCTTTTATATGATATAATTGCTGGTGTAGATTCTACATACAATAATTGCTTTTTTTTTGGCAGCCGATTTAATATTCTTTGATACCAATGCATTGGTTGATCGAACGGAAAATTTCAAGTTACAAAAACCCTGTGATTGTGTGCTATTGAATAATACAAAGGGAAATTTAACTATTCTAATTAAAATCCTTATTTGTTAAAAGTAAGGCCAGTACCTCTAGCTCAAAAAACTATCGACTTCGAATCGTTTGCGTATCCAAAGCAAACGACACAAAGTTCGTGCTTTGTTTTGTAGTTCTCGTTTTGACCGCGCGAGCGCTGTTTAAGTTTTTATACTAAATATTTCGATGGCGATACGAACACGCAAACGATTCGAATTCGATGGTTTTTGTGCTAGAGGTACTGTAAATCACTGATGATCAATGTTATGATAAAACTTTACAACATCCACACAAAACCCGCCTTAATCTAATCTATTAATAATATCATTGTTGCCAGCTCTGTATGTAAATATACGAGTAGAATAACTTGATAATTGTATTAACCTAATTTGCCAAAAAAAGCAATAGCATCATCCCTACTCGTCAGGGCGTTGCGCGCCGCAACACTGTTTTCGTAAATATAGTTCAGAGTTCAGATATCGAATTCGCGAAGTATGAACGATGTATCTTCCTCCGTTTGTTTTAATTTAAGGATTTAACGGTTGGCAGTATGGCCGTTAATAGAGTTGCCGTTGTCAATCTTCTTCTGCCTGTACTTCTGTACTTCTTTAGTGCCCCCCCCCCCCCCGCCCTGAACAAGTAATGAAGTACTAACGGTTCGACGCGGCGGCATGGCACTATTTTTCCCGGATGATTGGTAGCACAGAACACGGAATAAAGGCTAGAAAGGCGATGTAGGCGGGCGGGCGTTTATGAGCAAATGCTAAACATGAGTGTAAGTGAGAGCTGTGATTGGTTACTTTTGTCAAAAGAATTCGCTTAATTGGCGTATGTGGGCGTAAGCGGCGGTTTCTCATCATAGATTTAATATACTGTTGTTTCATACAAATGGCGCAAGACAGCCTTTCTAACCTTTTTCCATGTTCTGAGATTGGTAGCTTCTACGTGCCTACCAATCAACGTGGCGCTGAGCTGGTCCAACCACTAGACGCTGGCGCCGGTTTATTCAATATTTATATCCCGCTCGAAAATGGCCGTTTGAATACATGTTTGAAATAAAATATTGAAAAATATTTGTTTGTTGTAATTATTCCATGTGTCTTGTCATGGTGACTTGAGTGATCTGTGCATTGAATAAATAAATACATAGGAAGGCCTTTCTAATGTTTTTTCGCGGTTTACTATTGTTTGGCCAAAAAACGTTTTCCAAAATATTACATCGCAAACTAGGTATTTTACCCATTGCAAATTTTCATTTAGCAAATCTCTTCTAGCAAATCTCTTTTTTTGCATACTATTGTTTAACAAATTATTGTCTGGCAATGTTTCATTTAAACAAATATTATTTAATCAAATGTTTCATTTGGCAAAACTCACTCTTCCCAAAATTTTGCAGGGCATATATATGACTAGCTTTTGCCCGCGACTTCGTCCGCGTCAATTTCTGTTATTATGATCGCGACTATTTTTTGCAACATTTTTCACTTATACTTCGCTCCTATTGGTCGCAGCGTGATATTATATAGCCTAAAGCCTTCCTCGATAAATGGACTATCCAACACAAAAATATTTTTTTAAATCGAACCATACTTCCTGAGATTAGCGCGTTCAAACAAACAAACAAACAAACAAACTCTTCAGCTTTATAATATTAGTATAGATTTGTACAAAATAATGTGAGTTGTGCATAGAATATAAACTAGTCTAAGATTATAATTTGTAGCTTTGAAAATGGCATGCTGCATGGATGTTTGTTTACCTTGGACAAATAATTTACAGGTAACTATTTACAGGTAATTTCTACAATAATTTATTTAAATTCATTTTCCTGTTTAATCCCTTTTATTAAAATTTCCAATAAAACTTGACTAAGTAAAAGTTTTCCAAATGATAATTTTACCAAATGAATAATGTGCGAAACGTAAAGGTTCATTTGCGAAATGAAACTTAGGCGATAAGTTTTTTGCGAAGTGAAATTTGACGAAAACTTATTTGGCCAAATGGAGGGATACCTTTTTTTTCAATGAAGCACTGACACTAACGGACCTACAGACCCCAGTTTATAAATGTTGCAATAGATATAATTCAACTTATTAACTTATTTGTCAAAATCCAATTTGTATATGTGATTGCGTCTGGTTGGATTGTTGACATCTGGATTGTTTATTCCTAAGAATATTTGAGTAAAATAGTCTTGCGGATTCATTTATTTCTTAAAATATCTCAAGTAATTTTTTTAATTGCTCAGATTTTGTATATCAAGTTAATATAACTCGTCTAACTTACGATCCAGAGACGCAGTGAGCTGCAGTGAGAAAAAAGACGGAGTTTAAGATGGTGCCAGCGCAGGAGTGGGTCCAGAAGATACCGAAGTTGAAGCTTTCCACTTGGACGACTGAAGGGTAGGTGTTAACAGTAGAGTCTGTTCCACCGATGATGCGAGCGGGGCTGGCGGAAGCTGCAGCTATAAAAGAAACAAATTACATCGCAAAACATCACAAAACAACATGACGAGTGCAATCATGGTGGTACAAAGAGGTACCCTTGGAAGGATTCTGTGCCACAAGCAGGCACAACTGGTATTGCCAGAAATTGTTACAGCATGAGCTTTATACTTATTAATTTACTTCCGTACTACATACAAAAATTGAAAATAATAGCTGTACCTGACTTTTTCTTTGATCTGAAGTAAATAATGATCGAAAAGGTGCTAAAGGTTAAAGATCACTGAAATAAGGTGATGAAAAAAAGGCAGGTATTCAATTGACGTTGTCAGAGATACTATCTATCTGATTCCAAAGATACAGATTCGTCTAGTTTGGGGATCAGAGTCTTCACTTTAAAATTGAACCTTTGTTATCAATAAATGATATTTGTATTGTATTAATTAGCTGTTATTAACTTTAAAAAAATGTAAAACTAACCTGCGAATAAGGCCAAAGCCAGCACAGAAAGCGACACCATCTTGTTGTAAAATAAAATGTAATTCGAATACTATTCTAGCAATTTTTTGGCTTATATACGTCGATAAATAATTAAGCTCGGCTTTTTATACTGATAACTCCAAGATTTATAATAGCGTTGTTGTTCATAATTTCCAATTTAATCTAATATCAGGCGTTTATTATCTTGTTATATTAAGCCTACAATATAGTTACATAAAAAACATTGTTACTATACTAAAATTAGAACATTTATTGAAGTGCAGCAATAATAAAATATGTAGATATCAATAAATTTCCACTCGAATTTAATTCTGATGTTATTATTCGACCTAAGTGGCGTGCAACTGCAGGAGAGGCCAATGTCCAGCAGTGGACTGCGATAGGCTGATGATGATGATAATGATTATTCTGATGATTATTATGAGACCAAACATTCTATTAACGACTATAATAAGTAGACCACAACTTGTCTTACTTCTTTATCCTCTCTCCCTTTTGAATTGAAAAAATATAAAGAGGGATGGAGGGCCATCCCTCTTTATATTTTTTCAATTATTTAAATGCTAGGAACGTATGTCATTAAATTGTCCTAGCTCATACTTGCTTAGACCTTTCATGAAAAGAGGCTGACATTATTGACAGAGTTTCTTGCACTGCTTCTTCTTGGCACTAGCAGCCCAGACTTGTCCCGAAACAGTGGTAGGTTTGAATATTGGGACGTGTAAAAGCGCCTCCTGGGGCCTATTTGCAGAAATAAAACTGATGTTACTGACTGTGTCTTGTCCCTCCCAATCTTTTTAAAGATTTTCTTATGATTTTTTCTATATTCTTGCTATTTTCCCAATATTCATTCAAGGATTGTGTTTTCAATTTACACTTGCAATTTTATTGCTTAACTTAAACAGTTTTAAAAACCTACAAGCTTCACCGACACACTTATTGACCGGATATAAGCTTATGAAGTCAATACAGTGACAGTCAGTGACTGTTCGGTGAAAAATAGCATTCTGAGCCATGGGTCGCGGGTTGATCCCCGCGCAGAACAAATATTTGTGTACATAAACATGTCTATTTGTACTGACCTGGGGGTTTTCTATAAATAACATGTATATATTTCTAAAAAATATATACATATAAATAAGTTGTCTAGTACCCATAGTATGAGCTTAGTAGTAGCTTAATTTGGGAAGAATTAGTAGATGTGGCCCAGTGTTGCATGTCTTAAAATAAAAGCCTCCTAAAAACCTTGTTGACTTAGAAAGGCTTCTAGAAAACTATTGTTCTCAACACTTAACTTATAATTTTGTCTTTCAAGGTCATGATTTATCCTGTACCCTACACTGGAGTAGTATTGCTTAGCACCTTTGACTCTTAGGATTGTCGAAATTCAGATTTAAATCATCAAACCCCGCGTGACAGCTGGCTGTCATGATAACAATTGATTTCAATTGTGTCCGGAACATAGATATAGTATATCCGGAATAACCCACGCTCGTGAGGTTAATGCCACACACGGCATACAAGTGAAATTTGAACTAATCGTAGTTAATCGTCTGGGTCCTACGTCCCAAGGTCTTGGATGTCTGGTGGCAATATCTTCAGGTGTACCAGCCTTGTTGAATTTAGGACGTTGATGTACCACCACCTAGTAGTGACCATGGTCATTCATGTCCCATCTAGATTCGGGACAGAAGGGAAAGACTTTAATCTTGATAATATTAAATGGGTGTTTGTTGTTCAATCACGCTACTCAATGATGGCAAATCCATGAAATTTGTCACATAGTGTGGACATAGATTACAGGCTGGAATGGCCAACACAGGATGAAATTTTAATCATCTTCCAAATTTTAATCACCTACCAAATTTTAATACAACAATCAACGAGACAAAAAACTAATGACATATTTTTCTTTTGGTATAGCCCAGTACAAAATTTTTAAGATAAAGCATACAGAAAATGTTTGCCAAAATTCTAATATTTTTGATATTTTACGTGATGAGCATCTTATTCATTCATAACGACACTATTTGTAAGTTTCTGATTTTCCCTTCATACATACACACACACACACACACATACACACACATACACACACACACACGCACGCACACACACACACACACACACACGCACGCGCACACACACACACACACACACACACACACACACACACACACACACACACTTAAACATAATTTCATTTATTTATTAGTAGTATGTCTCTCCTCTTTTTAATAATTACTTATCTGACTACTGAGATTCAGGCAATTCGCTTAGTTCAGCAGTCACCGTAAATTTTCGAGACCTTTGTAGAAAACCAAAATACCTACACAAACTTGACGTCATTATAACAGGTCAAATAATAAGTTATGATTGCGTTTCTTTTCCCGTTAACGTTCAAATTATTATGCAAAAGCAAATTTTTTATTTTTTATTTTTATTTTATTTATACTCTTACACTATCTTTACAGGGATGACCTAATACGATAGTATAACTTAATCATATAAATACATTTAACATCTTATCAATTAAACTTACTTAAGTATAACTAATTATAAACAAAACCGTCCTTGTAAATTCACTCAGAGTACAATTAAATATGTCTACACTAAGTGCAACGGCATTCATAATGCGCGTTGCGCGTGTGAGCGGCGTCTCGGCCAGCAGCCTGGTGCGCGCGCGCGGCATCGCCAGCAGCGGCGGCGCGCGCCTGCGCCCCGCGTACTGGTCCGGCGCGCTGAGATGAATATGCTCGAGGAACTCTGCATTTTGCACTTTCCCTCTCAAAATTTTAAAGATATAACTAACTAATGCAAAGTCCCTCCTGACCCTAAGCTAGCTTAATATCCTACCATACCCAGAACAAATAAATTAGGATATCGCAGCGGATAAAATGGATAAACTCCATAGAGCTTCATGTACAGATACCTAATAAATTTGTTCTGAACCCTTTCTAACATAAGCTTATACTTTGTCTCATGAGGCGCCCACACGACCGCATTACACTCCAGCTGACTTCTGACCAAGGTGTTATACAAAGCGACAACTGCTGCGATGTTCGTAAATCCGTGGGCTCTGCGCATAATAAAGCCTAAATTACGATATGCTTTCCGACAGATACCACTAATATGCTCGCTAAATGATAGTCTAGAAGTCAGCCGTACGCCCAAATCTCTAACTTCGGTTACCCTTTCCATAGGCACACCTCCGATTCCATAGTGATGCATGATAATATTACGCGCGCGAGACAGTGTTATTACCACACATTTGGAGGTGTTGAACTGCAACCGGTTACACTCACACCAAGCTACCACTTTGTCGATGTCTTTTTGCAACCTTTCGCAGTCCTCCGGTCTCTCGACAGGCAGATACAGCTTTAGGTCGTCTGCGAACAATAAGCACTTTGCCTCCTTTACCACGCTTGGCAAATCGTTGACCATCAACAAAAACTCCAGAGGCCCAAGATTACTGCCCTGGCTAACCCCAGATCTTGTAAAATACGGCTTTGAGATGTACCCCGCGTACTCCACATACTGCTGCCTATTACCCATATAACTGGCAAACAGTTGCAGTAGGTGTGGAGTGAAGCCAACGCCCGCTAATTTTTCAAGTAGGACGTCATTGTCGACTAAGTCGAAGGCTTTTTTGAAATCAAAATAAGCGGCGTCGACTTGCACCCCACTATCAACCGAAGGCACCACGTCCGCCATGTAGTTGAGCAGGTTGGAGGTGGTGCTGCGCGTCGCCCGAAAATCATGCTGCTCGTCTGCTAACTGTGCGCTAACCTGTTGGTATAGGCTCTTATGTATGGCCGACTCTAGCACCTTCGCCGGCGTCGATAAAACTGCCACCGGCCTGTATCCCTCCACATTGCTCGAAGCCCTCCCCTTCAGAACCGGTACGACCCGAGTCATCTTCCACCGCTCCGGGAACACTGCTGACCTTAAACACATATTAAATATGTGAAGTAAGGGAGTGACCAGTACGTCTCGACAATCTCTGAAGACGAACGGGGGAATGCCATCTGGTCCCGAGGATGTTTTCGGCTTGAGCCGGCCCAGCGCGGCGGCCACATCGTCGAGCTCCAGACGGTCGATGTGTACTCGTGCAGCTGCGTTGCTGCAGCCCGCACGCGTCACACTTGCGCTCACATCCAACTGTGCCTTTTCTGTGCTATACACCGACTGAAAATATTTAGCGAATTCCATGGCGCACTCTTCCGCATTCAAAACCAACCCATCCCTTATAATATTTCGCGGATTTCTACTACCTCTTTTATCCTTTATGTAATCCCAAAAAGCTTTGGGTTCCTTCAGTAAGCGACTCTGAACGCGGTTACTATATTGTTTATATGCGAGATTTATCATTCTTTTTACTTTAGCCCTGTAATCCGAAAAAGACTGGTAATCTGTATCCAAACCGTTCGCTTTATACTTTTTATGAAACTCAGCTTTTAATTTAATATTATAAATAATATCACTAGTGTACCAGGCTGGATATGTGAATTTTGCTAGCCCGGTATTATGCTTCTTTTGCGGAACACAAACATTAAATACTGAATATAAAATATCGTAAAAATAATCTAAACTATCTTCTAAATCTAAATCAATAATTGGAGTCCAATCTATACCTGCAATGGACGAGTACAACAGCTTGAAATTTGCTTTAAAAAAGTTCCAACGCGTTGGTGTGCCAAGCGAGTCGGCGGCGCCGGGACGCGGGGCGGCGCAGGCAGCGCCGTGCGCCAGCGCAGGCCGCGCGCGCACCGCCAGCGCCGGGTGGTACGAGTCGAGGCACACGAGCGGCACCGCCTCTCTCACGCTCACACTGTCATCGTCCCACGTACTTAACACTAAATCTAAACAACGGCCACTGCGATTCTCCACTTGGTTACTCTGAGTGAATCCACAATACGTTTGAAAGTACTCAAAATAATTATTCACAACTACAGAACCAGAATTTAGATTAAAATCACCTAACACTAATACTACACTATAATCCTCACAATATTGTTCTATAATTCTAAACATTATCATGTAATCAGCATCACTACTATTTGGCGGAATATATAATACACAACACAAAAATAAAAATCTATCTTTTAAATAAACACTTGCACTGACTAGTTCGAATACTTGATCGTCCAAGATGACGTCATCCGGGATCGGCACTCGTCGTAGCTCGAAGCGCTGTGTGGCCATTAAACACGCGCCGCCTTGTTTTCGCCTATCCGCTCGATCACAGCGGATTATTGTGTAGCCAGGTGGTACCAATTCAGCATCTTTAATTGAGTCATTGCAACCCGTTTCTGTAATGGCAAATAAATCCGCCTCTGACAGTAGAATACCTTGGTAAAAACAATCTAATTTTGTACGGAGCCCCCTAACGTTCTGATAGAAGATCTCAATAAATGTGTTAACTTTGGGATTTATTTTGAGTGGTTTTACGAAACCACACCCACTCGCAAAATTCGACATTTATTGGCCACTTTTCTGGTTGACATAATAAATCATATTGGCTTACCGGTACTCCAATAATAAAGGATGCATAATCTCTTTCTGTTTTATGTTTTATTTTATCAACCTTTATAACCGCATCCTGTCCACATATTATGTTCTTCACATGATTTTCTATACTTTCTGCCGTAGTTTCTTTCTTAAGCCGCCAGACATGCAAATATTTTTTTCGCTCGGTACCTTTTAATTCCGAAGAAGAAATGTTATCCCCTTTTCTTACTTGTCTATTTGGATACCTACTTTTTCTAGCTACTGTTGTCCAACTCGAATTTCTTTCATTTTCTTCATCATTCTGTCTATCGGCTTGTTGAGTAATTATTTTCCCCACTTGCTGCTCGCGGGGGACGACCGCCGGTTTTGGGGCCCCACTCTGACACAACGGAAGAGGATCGCTGTTATGGTTCGATTCTACTTGTTTTTGACTGCGTTTTGTCACATTGGCGAATGTTTTTTCTGGTTCTGATGATTTTTTGGTTTTTGATTGTTCGTTTTCCTTTCGTTGGCGTGCCTGGAAATGTTCATTTTCTTCTCTTAATTCTTTGATTGTACTTTCTAATTCATCTACCTTGTTTGCTTTTTGTTCTACTACCGTCAACATGTTTTGAAGATTTTTTAGCTCCGTTTCCGTAAATATAAACCTATTTTTAAGAATTGCATACTCTTCAGTTTGCTCCTTTAATTTCATCCTCATTTCTAAACGAAACTGATCTCTTCTAGTATTGTCGTCTCATCCTCATTTGTTTGCAGCTCGTTATTGCGGCACCGACTTCCCCGCTCCGTGTTTACAAAACTGCTAGGCGTAAACGTTTTATTAATCATTATTTGTGCTCGAACTGGTGTTTCTGAATTACCACGCTTTGGAATGTTACGCACACATTCAGGGCACAGCCAACTATCCTTATATTCTTGATTAAAATCTCCAAATGCCTTTTCCGTAATTGCAAGACACTTTAAATGGTAAATTTTCTTGCAATTTCCATGCGAACACTCCATATATGATATATCATATATCACCGATTCACAACCATTACACTTAGTTCCCATTTTTTCACAATAAAATAATTCTGTAGGTACTTTTTAAACCGCTCCTTTATCAGTGCGCACGTTCGCTCGCGAGCGCGTCCGAACACACAGTTTAAAATTAGTTAAACAATTACAGGTTAGTAATAGAAGCCAAGATATTTATTATGTAATAAAGATTATTCTTATTCTTATTCTTTACACTCTTCACAGGCTTAGGACCGTTAAAATTTAAAACTATGTTGCGAAATATATTTTCGGGTGAAAACTTAACCTATATTTTTTTCATCATTAAAGATCTCTAAATACAATATTTAACGACTATAAACATTTTGACGGCGATGCAAAAGTCATCTTGTATAGGCTACCTTTAATCCCGGAAAAATGTACGGTTCCCGTGGTATAGTCGCAGAATATGGATAAAGGTTAGAAAGGCTGTCATGCGCCATTTGTATGAGAACCCATGTCGCCGCTTGCGCACACTACTACTTGTGCACACACAAGCTTTCGCACACATAAACGAGTTTAAAGAACGCCAGTCAAGCGATTCACGTCGCACGGCGTCAAAAGAAACCAATCACAGCGCTCACTTACATTCATGTTTGGGTAGAAGTATTAGCATTTGCTCATAGCCTCTGTGGCGCGCCTGTACCGCCTACATCGCCTTTTTAACCTTTTTTCCGTGTTCTGTAGGTAAAGTTATCAATTTTCAAAATACCACATGTACGAAGTCGCCGGCACTGCTAGTAGGTAAATATTATATGGCTATTTGGTTAACAATTTATTTTGTTTGATGCTAACTAGATAGTAACACTATAATGCGTATCTACAACGTAATGATGCGCATTATAGTGTTGCAATTCACAAATACCTTCGTACAATTACAACTTTTTAACAAAAATATTTAAGAATAGGAGTAAGTAAGTCATCGTCATCATCGGAACAGACCATTGTTGGACCTAGATAGGCCTCGAGAAAAGGAGGACTTCGTCAAAACCGCCCCGCTTGGCAGGCGTTTTGGCAGTTTAGCCAAAATTGAAGAGAAAGCTAATCTTTCAAGTTATTTCAGACGACGAGGCCCATCTAAAGTGCCATTGACGTCTTATAACATACATTTGTAAAATACCTTTTGGAAAATAAAAACATTTTGATTTTTTTGATTTTTTTGATTAAATGTTATTTTAAGTAAAAAAGGCTCGTGATGGCTCGGGTATAAGAGTCCACCACTTCAGAGCTGATGGTATACAGAAATCACCTATTTCCGAATTAATGGATTTACCATTAATTCGGAATGTTTAATTGTCGGTTTCGTCTTTGAAAAAATGTTATTATCATGTCTCCATGGCTAAGTCTAAGTCTTTTAATTTCTCTGTAGTTCTCAACCCTACTTAATAAAATTATGCCTGTAAATCGGTACCCATCATTGCTGTGGTAACTTGAATTCAATCATGAAGGCCTTCTCCCTGCAGTGGGATAATTAAAGGCCGTTGCCTTATTCCCGTAAAATGTAAATAATAAAGTTAAGAGTCTTTGCATAGATTTTGGATAATTTCAGAAAAAGTGTGTCTTCATTACCGTCAGGGTCATGGAGAAACACTTTTTTAGGATACAGAGTGCAAGGGTAAAGAAAGAGGTAGCCTAAGAACCCCACAAGTACTCTGAAATTTCTACGTTCCATTTGAACTCAGTTTTATGTCTGCAAATATGCCCCAGAACGCGCTTTTACACGTCCCAATATTTTATCGTACCACTGCTTTAGGACCATTGTGGTCTAGTGACGAGACATAGCATGAAATTCCGCAGATTGTCAGTATCTTTTTGATACTGAATATTATTGGTAGAAATGCTGAATTTTTAGCTATAATATCCCAATGTCATACCATGTTCTATGAAATAGATTATTTATCATTATCATTATCAGTCTTAAAATAAAGTAGGTCTGTATACTGATGCGAGCTTGAAATTTTTAATCTATACCAACATTTTTATTGTTTTATCATGCTTTCTTCAATAAAATGTATGAAACATCCGATTCGAGTTTATGATCAGATAATTCAGCAATAGACTGCGGTAATTTGTTGAAATTGCGAATGCAATTTCTTATCAAAAATATTCCTAATTTACGCAGTAAAAAACTTGAAACGGCAAGTTTAGCTTTAAGTCTGGTGTTGTAACTTTGCTATTTCAATTGTTAATAAAGAAACACTGGAGTGGTACAAATAACTTTAAACTTCTTACAGTCTAATAAAAATATTTATTTAATAACAAATTAAACAGCTGTTTCGGCGATCCAGTTGGTGTATGAAGCGACGTTGGTGCTGATTCCAGGGAAAGTTTCGTTGGCGCAGCCGTGGCCCCAGGAGACAACGCCGATGATGATGTTGCCGTAGTACAGAGGACCGCCAGAGTCACCTTGGCAAGCGTCTCGGCCTCCAACATCGAGGAGACCAGCGCAGATCATGTTCTCTGTGACGACGCCAGGGATAGGGAGAGTCAGGTACCTCTCACGGCAGAGAGCGTTGTTGATGGTGTAGATCTGGGTGTCCAGGAGAACGTCGGATACGGAACTGCTTTGTCCAGCCTGGCAATGAAGAGAACATGTTTACGTCTTGTGTTTGGTGGCAAAATGTAATTCAAAATAACCTCAAATAGAACAATACTTTAGGAGCGTTGGTTGAAGATTTATTTTATATTTTTTTAAGTCTGTAGACTTAAAAAAATATAAAATAAATCTTCACTTGCTTTAAAAGAAAGCTACGTTGGTCTAATCTGGCAACAAAATGTTTCGAATTTTCGAACGTTGCCCGGGTTTGTGATCACCAACCCGCATTTGGCAAGCGTGGTCATTATGCCAGCACCCATCATTGCTGTTGCTGTACGTTAGATTGCGTGGGCAAAAACCTGTGCTGAGTGTTGGGATAAAAAACAGCCTGTCTTGAGATAAGCCATTTTGTATGCTATTTGACTAAGAACGGTCTCAAGATCTAATCTGTCTTTGTACTGAATTTCATCAAAATCGGTTCAGTAGCTAGTTGTATAACAGACTGATAGACAGACCAATTCGACCCCCGGGTGAGGCAACAAAAAATTTCGAATTTTCGAACATTGCTCGGGATAATGCTGGATAACGATGATGACGGCACTTACAATGGTAGTACCCCATCCAGCGTGAACCACAGCAGCATTGTCTTGGATGACAGCACCTTGGTAGACGATCACACCTTGCTGAACTGTTGTGCTGTAGGTCAGCGGAGTGGTCAACCTGACGACGGTGATATCGCCGTCGAAACGGGCTGCCACCCTGTAGGAGGGGTGGTTGTATTCCCTCTGAACGTAGTTGATAGACCCTCCAGTGTTGCGGTAGGTAGTGCCGGATCTGATGCGACGCAAATGAGGGGCATAGGTTCTGAAATTTTAGGGTCACTTGAAATGATTGGAAGTTGTAAAGAATGGAAGCAATTTCCATGCACAGCTATGCCAAAACTAAAACCACTGTAGGTTTAGTTGATATGTTGACATATACTTGGCTAGTTAGGTCAACAACCATGCCAGAGTCAGTCAAAACATTTGTATAATTATGAGTTTTGACGATTGTTAGAGTTGGCTTGGACACTACAATAAAAGACAACAAATTTTAATTGGATAACAATGTAAACTGTAAACTACTTACTCTCCTTCGAAGCAATGCGCTGCCGAGAGGACATGAAAGGAGGTTAGAATGGTGGCAGCGCAGGATTGCGACCACGTGCCAGCAGCACTACGCTCCACTTGAACGATGGAGGGATACTGCTCTATGTAGGCTGGGCGACCTCCGATGATGCGGTGGAAGGCAGAGCAGCTGGATACTGAAATGAGATCACAAATTCATCATCCTCATCGCAGCCAGAAGACCCACTGTTGTATGTAAGTTTGCCCTAAGGATCTTCGCGCTGATCGGTCATACGCCTACGTCCTGAGTATCATATATCCTGGCATGTGATGTAAATACATGGGTGTGTATACCCTAGTCGCATACTTGATACTCAGAATATCATAATTTTGACGACTTCCATGGCGGAGTGGTGTATGCGCCGGTTTTTAAGGTGTCGCTTGCTCCGAGGTCCTGGGTTCGATTCCCAGACGGTTCAATGTTGAAAAAAAGTTTTTTTTTATATTTTCTCGGTGCTTGTCATGATGCTCTGATTCCAAAGATCAGGGCAATGTGATGTTGCCAATATTTATTTATTTATTTATTTATATGTGTCGACTAAATCGATATTTCGAGACTCTGAGAAGGGCATTGGATAGCTTTTATCCCCGAAATCAGCTCTTGAAATTTTGAAAAGTATGAATCAAGATTTTAAGGACACTAAATTAAACAAAGCTACTGAAGAAGCAAGAAATTGAAACAGATTCTACCAAGATGCCGTCGTTGTAAGTTGTCAATAATGTCACACAATACGATGTATAATGCACAATTATCACTGTGCAGAGAAACATAGGTCATCACGCAAGCTTGAATTTTCAACAACTTTTTAGTTACTACAATCTACGAGACAAAAAACAAATGACGTATGTTTTCTTTTGGTATAGCCCAGTACAAAAATCTCAAGATATAGCCACCTAGAAAATGTCCTCCAAAATCTAAAATTTTTGATTCAGCCTGACATCAAAACTTTTTTACTCGATGTGCATCTAATTCATTTATAACGATACTATTCATAAGTTGTTGATTTTCCCTGCATACCTACACAGGCTTAGGACCTTAAAAATTTATAACTATGTTGTAAAAAATATTTTATTTAAACTTGACCTACATTTTTTACTTCTTAATGAGCTCTAAATACAATACTTAACGCCTATGAAAAAAAAATGGTTGCCTGCAAAGTCGGTTTTACGGGCGAAGATTTTACGTGACAACGTCTTTTCACTACAGACACAGCTGACGATACTTTAACCACACGTGTGAACTTGTATTATGACGCTTTCTTGTTTTTCCAACGCCAAGAACGTTCGAGAAAGACAAAGACAGAGACACAAGCATGCGCCGATTCAATGCGCCTAATTCTCTAGTGCTGCGCGCGCGGCAGACCGATCATAGTTGAGTGGGAGAGAGACGCAAGGCATTCGGCGGGCCTCTCTCTCGTTCGGTGACTCATCGTAACGTTACCGAGCGTTACACTTTTTCATAAGTGACTCCCAGCCGCAACCTAATTTAAGACGTTGTCACGTCAAAATTACGATTATGTAAAACTCATCCTGTATACTCGTACCTACTAGAAAATTATAACCCTTCTTTGACTCTGCCGTTGTCAGGCAAAAAGGGGGCTTAGCATTAATATCTTAATTTGGTGTATTTTGTATCACGCTACTAGACGGAGCAAAACAACGTCAGGCCACGGGTGGACATATAGGCTTCCAAAAGGAGGTTTCTTCCATAGTTGCCAAGTTTAGACGAGTTGGCAACCGCAATTTGGCTAATAATAGTAAAGAAAAAACATTGCTACCAATCTATATCTAGTAGTAGGTAGGTACTTGATTGGTCGCCTCGTACGACATAAAGTTCTATTTCTGACCATGGTAGTGTGATTTTGGGGTGGTGAGATCTACTTCCTAGTGTTACACCCTGGGCAACGGCATCTTTGGTTTTCTAACCAATGATGACGGCTAACAGATCCTTCTGCGGTGGTAGGCTTCGTAAGAGGCCGCCTGCTCCTGCCGAAGACCAGCGCCAAACAGCTGTTCTGTGTTCCGCTGGTGTGTGGGAGAACCAGTACCTCTGGGTAAGCTCGCTCCATCTTAGGCTTCTTCTTAACCGGTTCAGAATGTAGTCAAGAGCAAGCCCATTATTAAAAAAAAAATACGGTGCATTTTCAACCACCTGTATAACGAAGCGTTATGTAACCATTATGTATAGTAATTTTTTTAACATATTTTTTTGAATAAAAATATTTAATACTGGTTCAGCTATTTATTTTGAAACACGCTGTGACGCGCACAGACGTAGCTGTGTAAACTGTAAGGTTCATTCAAGCGAGACTCCGCCGCAGCTTAATAATACGTTTATGCGCGTCACAGTGTGTTACAACGTTAAAAGTCTGAATCTGAATTTATTTTTTTTCGAAAATTAATTTTAATAAAAATATAAATAACACTGCCATGATGTTATATATGATGGTCCAATAACGTAGGCTTCGTTTGCCAGGTGGAAACCATTTCGCTCACTGTTGATGAGCTCGGGTCCCTCTCCTTTTTATAGAGAGGGGTTAAGGCCTTAGTACCACCACGCTGGCCTAGTGCGGGTTGGTGGACGGCGAGAGCGACGCTGTGGCAACATCACCCCGCCGTTGGACTTTCCTCAAGCCGCACGCAGGCCTCCAACAGGGCTTAACGACTGTTACCTCGTGACAACGGCTTAACGTGCCCTCCGAAAAACGGAAGCGCTAACTGTTAGTTATATAATATGATTTTAAGTAACTTACCTGCCAAGAGCGCCAAGGCCAATACTACTAATCGCGCCATATTAACAGCCTGAACCATAAAACAGTAATGAACTACCGAAATTAATAATCGACTTTTATACCTACCTAAATAAATGATATGATTTATCTATTTATTGCGCCTGTAAGCATTAGCTCACTTAAATTCTCTAAGATATCCGTACATTTAATCTCTGAATGTAGATATACCGACTTAAGACTATAATAAACCAAAAATAGGGATGTGAGATACTTACAATTATACAGGGTGTTAGCTAAATGGTATTACAAGCCGAAACTAGCCAATATTAACATACGCATATACGAGTACAAATACAAATAAAAGCAATTAGATTCCGATTTGTACAAAAATATTTTTCGAAAATGATGAAAGCACATTTCTGATTTTATCATAGAAAAGTAAAGTAAAGTAACAAACCGTTTACGTCACGATTGAGCATGGGTCTCTCTTCTTTATAGAGGGGTTAAGGCCTTAGTTTCATCACGCTGGCCTAGTGCGGGTTGGTGGACGGCGAGGGCTAGGCTGTGGCAACATCACCCCGCCGTTGGACGTTTCTTAAGCGTGTGGTGCTCTGCCGCAGAGCCACTGCCTTAGAAACCGATCAATTATGACTTAAAAGGATGTTGTTTAAACGAACATAACATACGTATGCCGCCATCGGCTGTACGTGCCTTAGTTTAAAATAAAATAGACATTGATTGTGGCTCTTCTGCGGAGCATACCTACTCTCTAACAGAGCCATGAATATGTACTCAGAAAAGATAAACGCTACTGTTTTTGGATTAAAACTGTTGTACGAGTAGTGTTTATTGCGTACGTGTTTTAAAATATTCTTTTCTGACAGCGGTTTTTTTTATTTTCGTTTACTAAAATTTCATTAGAAAGCGCTTGATTATATTAAGGCAGCAAAATGTATTACTGTTTCTATATTTTGTGACTAGGCGCTATGTTCATCCATCGAAGCTATGAATATATTGATTAAAATAAAAATATATTAAATAAATTATCATTATCTTACTTATTAATTTGTTATTAAGCCAAAAACAATGTAATTTAACATCTTCTTACCATCTCTATGCTTACGATCTTCAACTTTATCGTCACGGCAGCCTTGATGACCTAGCTTACGTAATCTTTGCAGTAAACTCCGACTTCTGCCGCATTTTGGAATGGACTAAGTCATTTGGGCTCAAAGGGAATCCTGTCAAAACGCAGGCAATGATTGTTGGCAGCCCCCGGCTGATCTCCAGGGTTAACTGGGGCTCACTGCCTTCGGTTGTATTTGACGGTGTTCTAATTCCATTTAGTAAATATGTTACGAACTTGGGAGTTTTCATGGACAACTCACTTACCTGGGACAAGCAAATCAGTGAGGTAAGTAGGAGGGTGTTTGCATCAGCAGGTTCACTAAATCGACTTCGTAACTTTTTACCGATACCAACCAAGATGGCGCTTGTACAAGCCTTACTTCAACCAATATTTGATTATACTGACTGCTGCTATCTCGATCTTAATGAAAAGTTCCTTGATAAGCTTGAACATCTTCAAAATGTTTGTATCCGCATTATATTTGGGCTATTTTCGAACACAACTCAAGTGGCTTCCTATTCCTTTTCGTCGTGATCTCCATGTCCTCACATTCCAATACATATTATTTAATCCTCAAGCTCCACTTTACCTCAAGGAACGTTTTCAATTTCTGCAATCCACCGGTAGTCGGGGTGATTTGCGGTCGTCTCGTAAGCTACGTCTCTCATTCCCTTCCCATTCTTCACAGTTCTATTCACAATCTTTCACTATTCAGTCTGTTCGTCTTTGGAACTCTTTACCCCTTGCTGTTAGAGAATCAGAGTCCCTTCCAATATTTAAGCATAGAGTTAAGTCACTATTCCTGTCATGCTGATGCTACGAGGGCCGGCTGATAAATTCGCTGCCTAGGGGAGTTTTAGATTACTAATTAGTTCGTTACTCCTGTCACTGATTGCGAGACTCGTGTGTAGGTTAAAAACAATCATTAATAAAATTTATCTTCATAGTTAAATTACCTGTCGAACAACAATCATTGCCATGTCAGCCACATTCGGATTTTCTCTTAATTTTGAACATCGCGCTGTGATTAAATTCCTCGTAAATAAAGGAAATTCATCGAAAAATATTTTTGAAGAAATGTCATCGGTTCTTCAAGATGCTGCGCCTTCATATAGTTGTGAAGATGACCCCCGCCCAGGACGACCCGTCACGGTGGTGACCGAAGAAAACGTTCAAAAAGTTGAAAAGATTGTACTATCCGATAGAAGAATTAAATTGTGGCAGATTGTCGAAGAACTACAGATCAGCAGAGAACGAGTTGGCGAAATTTTACATGAACATTTACACATGAAAAAATTAGTGCACGCTGGGTACCGAAAATGCTCACACGTACGCAATAAACACTACTCGCAACTACTCGTACAACAGTTTTATTTCAAAAACAGTAAGTAGCGTTTATCATTGCTTCGGAGCACGGAAGCGCTCAAGATATGATGCCACAGACGGATGTTATGGGTGATCCAACTAGTATTTATCCATACTAATATTATAAAGCTGAAGAGTTTGTTTGTTTGTTTGTTTGAACGCGCTAATCTCTGGAAGTACTGGTTCGAATTTCTTTTTGTGTTAGATAGTCCATGTAACGAGGAAGGCTTTAGGCTATATAACATCACGCCTGCGACCGATAGGAGCGAAGAATCAGTGAAAAATGTTGCAAAAATAATTGCGATCATAAAAACAGAAATTGACGCGTACGAAGTCGCGGGGAACAGCTAGTATTCATAATAATATGTTGACATACGCTGGTTTCAGTTTGATATACTATTTACCTAACACTATATATGTATACGGGCAGAAGTGTTGAATGTGTAAAACGTTTGTCTGGTTAAAAATAAGTATTAATTCATAAATATTTTTTTAAACAAATAAATAGCTACGTTACTTTACGCCACATTTGTCGAGTGGCTTAAAGAATAGGCCGAGATCTCGGGGTCCTGGGTCCGATCCCCGGGTCGGGCAACAGAGCTTCATTTTTTTTTTTTTTTTTTTTGACGAACCTATCACTGAAACCCCATATGGGAGGCTTTAATCAGTTAAACCGGGCAGAGTGTGGCGAGCGCTGAAGGCGCTCAGCCTAGGTCCGCCACGCTAGCGGTACTCCGGTGCGGCCGAGGGTGAGGCTTCGCGAAGCGAAGCCTCAAGCTCGCTCGCACCGGGGCCCATACTAGCGGGCGTGATCGGGCCAGTGTGGGGTGCTAAGGGCACCCTACCAAATGGCGAACCCACCAGTGGTGGTGCCGCCGGAACCGGAGATGCCGTGGCATGCCGGATCACGGTCGGGCTCCATTCTGGCGGGCCCGATCTGGGAGGGGGGATCGGACAGCGACCTCAAGGGCGCCTCTGTAGGCTCGGACCTCGGCTTGGGTCGCCGTCCGAGGGAGGGGCAGGTGAGAAGCGGCCAGGCACATGATTGTGTCGGCCGAAATGAAACAGAGTTTCAAACTTTTGAAGGGTGGTTTTATAGTCACGCGTACGCTCTCGCGGTTGGTAAGCGCAATAGACGTGACGTAAGACGCGCGCGGGCCATCCGCGCCTAAACTATTAGTCCGGTCAAATTAGACATTAGAAGGTACTTTTTTTTATTTTTATTATTATTACATATAAGGGCATAAAAAACTAAATTGATACATTGAGTAGTGAAAGTTGAAAGATAGGGCAGATAAGATTTTTTAAAACGGCGCGGTAAATCGCGAGAATATTTATCAACTTTGTGCAAGTTTATTTCATGGACTATATTGATATATCAGATTCAATATAGTCCATGAAATTTTTTTTTTTCCATACACGGGAATGATGGGGGACTTTTAAATATTATTTATAATTATGTTTTGAACAATTTTACTGATTTTCAGCTTGTTGGGATTTTATGTACCTTCACTCTCAATTTTTGGTTTAGATTGACCGGACTATAATATGTAACGATTCAAGAGACGCTAAGCTCGTGGCCCGCGACGCTGACCAACCGCGCGGGAATAAGCGTGACTCTAAAACCACACGAACATAGCTCGGGTTTATGATCACAAACCAGCATTTAATTTGAACGACGACGACCATTTCGATCAGCGGTAGTAAACGCTGCTTCTGAGCCATGGGTCGCGGGTTCGATCCCCGCACAGTACAAACATTTGTGTGCATGAACATGTATGTCTGTACTGGTCTGGGTGTTTTCTATATATTATAAGTATGTATTTACAAAAATAAAGTATATAAGTAAGTTTATCGGTTGTCTAGTACCTATACGACGGGGTACTTAATAGTAGCTTAATTTGGGACTAGATGGCTCTGTGTGACCCAGTGAGGCATGTAGTAAATATAAAAAAAAAAAATGGGCGAGCGTTGTGTTAAGTCTGTACCCAACATTGCTGGGGTAACTTGAATCCAATGATTGCTTTTGCTTGCAATGGGATGATTTATAGGCTGTTAGCCTATTCACTTTTCTTAATTTTATTAATACAAGTTTAAATCCTGTACCACCGAAGGCAGTTGAAAAAAATGTATTAAGGGATTGTATTTTCAACTATTATACAGATTCATATTCCGGACTAAGCCGACACTTCTATTCCCGCAAAATTTATAAAATATAGGAACTATAGAAATAGAAGGTATTTATTGCATTAATGTGTCACTTTAAAGTTACATATTATTTTGTTTGTGACACAAATGCTGCTAGTCCTTGCTATCATCATCTTTTTTTTATATCAGAAATCTAGCAACTTGCGTTTTATATTTTTTTGAATATTGTGTCTTTTGCTTTAGCGTGGTGTTTCCCTTGCAGTCCACCAAAACCCGCACGAGGCCAGCGTGGTGCAACTAAAGCCTTAACATCTCTCCTTAAATGAAGGAGAGAGACCCATGCGACAATGGGTTAGTTGTTACTTTTCTTTTTATAATATAAATGCTTGCCATTTTTTAACTTTTTGGGCGATGTACGTAAAAACCCAGTCTGATATTGTGATAGTTTATATTTTTGCGCTTATCTCCCTTATTACTAAGTGATTGAGCACCGGAAACCCCAGCGCTAGATAATGTTTTAATTGCTTCATGGAAAATACAATATGCGTGTATATTCCTCATTATCAATGAACAATAGATAAAAATATAAATATATATTACTAGCCGACTCATCAGACCTTGTCCTGTCTTAACTATGAATATGGATTTAGAATTGGTATACTTAACATTAAACAATCAAATACTAGTTGGTCTAGTGGTACGGTGGCCCACCTACTACGCAAGGATTCGATTCCCCGTAGGACCCCAATTTGGGAAACGACCTTTCTGAATTGAGTTGGATTTGTGAAGGCGGGTTTGAAGCTTTGGAAGGCACTCATTAAGCCGTTATACGGCCTGTGATATGAACAACGTCACATACAATGCTTTGATACCAAAGTAAGAACTATTACCAGCACTTATTTCGTGAAAATCAGAAACAACAAAGGTACTAAAAATGCCCTTAATTAAAGAAATCCTTTTTTTTCTACATTTTCCCGTAAAGAAATCAAACCTGCGGAGCAAGCGATACCTTGAAAGCCGGTGTGTTTGCCTCTCTACTATGGAGGTCGTAACGGCAAATCCAAATGCCGAATAAAGTACTTCAATTGCCGATGAATGTTGTGTATGATAATTCCACATCGTTCCTTAATTTATAGGTAGATACATACAGCCTGTTTAAGTGACTTATTTATAATAATTTTATTTAGGTATTTTCCATGCAAATGCGAGCTCTCAATCAAAACAGTAATCATAGAGGAAAGTAATACTTATAAACGGGACAGTAATCGAAATAAAATCGGCCAAGTGCGAGTCGGACTCGCGCACGAAGGGTTCCGTACCAAAACGGCCAATAAAACGCCGTCCCCCTTAAATATTTATTTTATTTTGTTTTTAGTATTTGTTGTTATTGCGGTAACAGAAATACATAATTTGTAAAAATTTCAACTGTCTAGCTATCGCGGCTGTTGAGATACAGCCTGGTGACAGAGCGACGGATAGACGGACAGACGGACAGACAGCGAAGTCTTAGTAATAGGGTCCCGTTTTTACCCTTTGGGTACGGAACCCTAAAAAGAGAATTACATGAAATTAATAATCCCACCAAAAACATTCTGTAAAAAACTAGCCAAGTCTCGATGGAGCTGCTTGTTTGTCTCTAAAAAGTAATGAAATCTAGACAAAGTCGTGCCAAGTCTA
This sequence comes from Anania crocealis, assembly GCA_949315895.1. NCBI lineage: Eukaryota > Metazoa > Arthropoda > Insecta > Lepidoptera > Crambidae > Anania > Anania crocealis. Next base: position 3,344,574 of record OX438869.1, on the reverse strand, counting down.
AGGTTCCTTACTGCGATTTCTTTATTAATATAGTTAATGTTGTGTGACTTGGCCGTTGAACATTCTTTATATGTTAGTGGGTACAAGTCCATTTAGTTTACACGTAATGATATCAGTTGTACTGTAACTACCTGTTTGTTAAGCGAGATAATAGCCCATACTGGTATTGGTAATTAGACGCTAGTGTCTCATTTTAGGCTGTTGTTGATTGTGCATCACATGCATTCACCATTGAAAATGCTGACTTCTGCTCTCTTTTTTTGGAGCGTCAAATCGACCACTGATCTAACATGAAATAGACGTACAGACGGACTTCTATCAATGATTAGAATTCCGTCTGTACATAAGTATTATTGAAATACGCAGCTTTATCAAGCCTACAATTGACTGGTTATTAAATCAACATTGCATTTTTCAATGGCAATTTTTGATCGTCAATGGGTAGCAGTTCTGGCGACAGATTGGTGCAATGGTGTCATGGAGCACCTGGTTTTGTACCCTTGTGTACCCTTCAACGGCCAAGTCACATAACTTTAACTATAATAATAAAGAAATCGCAGTAAGGAACCTTAGACTTGGCACGACTTTGTCTAGATTTCATTACTTTTTAGAGACAAACAAGCAGCTCCATCGAGACTTGGCTAGTTTTTTACAGAATGTTTTTGGTGGGATTTCACTTCTTTTTGTAGAAACGTGGGCTTTTTGTAGAAAAGAAAATATTGATTTATTTTATCAGATTTTCTTATTTGACAGGTTTTTTGTTTTGTCTTTTTAATTTATATTCATTTATTTCAAATTTTCGTTTTAACATTACACTTAGATACCTACGTCAATTTACAATTTCAAATAGACACACATATTTTTGTTATAATTTAAACGTCAAGTTTAACCTAATTAATGTATCAAATGTCATAAAATTAAAAATTAAAACAATATCAGCAATCTAGGAACATCGTCAATTTTAAAAATTATGTAGTACAAAACAGCAGGATAAATAAAATTACTACTTAAAATACTTAATCGTCACAATTACTTATACTTTTATATTTTATGTTTGATTCAACATAATTATTAAATAGAATAATAAAATGTCAATAAAATATACGACTCAGCAATCTATAATGTAGTAATTTTAGAAAATAATAATAATAAAAGATATGAAAATTTAAAAATTATAATTTAAAAATGTCAGTATCCGAAAGAGCTTCATTCATACTATAATAACTTTTGAGAATAAGTATTGTTTTAATTTTGTAACAAAATAAGAGAAAACAAGTAAGAGTACTTCAGATGGTATTTTATTCAAAAACTTGATGCGTATAAACAGAAAACTCTTTCTTTATTTAACCAGACGATATTTGGGAAGTGCTATCTGATTCCAGTATCGTGTTGCATATTTGTGATAGTCACCCTTTTTAGGCATATTATTAACATTCTCTTTTATGTATAAAATGCTTTGATATATGTATAAATTCACCAGTTACCGTCATAATTCCTAATTGCCTAAATTTATCCCTGCAAGTGTCATTGTATTTTAATCCTAAAATATATTTATCAACTCTTTTTTGCAAGACAAAGATTTTATGAGCATCTGCTGCTATGCCCCAAAACATCACTCCATACGACATCAATGAATGGAAATACGCGAAGTAAACGTTTTTTGCTGCTCTTATACCTCCTAATTCTTTAATTTTCCTAATTGCATATGTTGCTGCACCAAGTTTCTGTGAAAGTTGCTGTATATGAGATGCCCAAGTTAACTTATTGTCTAATTAAATCCCGAGAAATTTTACTTTATTTTGTTCACTTAAATCAAGATGTAGAAAAACATTTTTTTTCTACCGTCCGGGAATCGAACCCGGGACCTCGGAGCAGACGACACCTTGAAAACCGTGTCTTATCAACATTCATAAGCAGATTATTTATTGAAAGAAAACCAATCTGTTATTGCGCCTAATAAACAGTTTGTGTAATGTTCGAGTAGAATAAAGTTAATCGTTCGACTATTTCTTCTTGCAAACTTGTAAGTATAAGTATAAAAGCCAGTCTAGTCTTATCCAGAGTTTTCCTTTAATTTTATTTATATGCATATTAAAAGCAGAAATGGAGGCATTCGCCCAGCCATATATTCTTACGCTGTGAGCCAACCTAATGGTATGGCGCCCGCCCGGCATGCGAGGAGATGCGGGTTCGAATCCCGCCTGAGACAAACATTTTCAAGTTTATATACTGATATTATAAGTGCAATTAAGTTGCTAAAATATCAAATAAAGTATAAAAATTTTACTTAAAATGTCCGTAGTTTAGTCTAAAATTGAAAAAAAAAAACGAGGAGATGTAGGTTTGTGATTTTTTCTATCGAGCCAAGTTAATCAAGTCGTGTTACCGATAGCGAACTGTGACTAGACTAGATTCTTAAAACTAATATATTTTTTGCATTTCTGCACCATTGGCGCAACTGCGTCCTGCGATCGCTATACACACCGTGCTGTTTTAACCACAGCACGTTATTGGACCATTATGTATAATAACACGGGAGTGCTATTCATTTTTTGATTAATAATATTTTTTGAAAAATATTAAATTTTGATTCAGACTTTTAATTTTGTAACACGCTGTGACGCGCACAGACTTATTATTTTGCTGTGGCGGGGTCTCGGTTGAATGGACCTTACATAGCTATATCTGTGCGCGTCACAGCGTGTTTTAAAAAAAATTACTGAACCAAATATTAATATTTTTATTTAAAAATATATATATCTAAAATTAAAAAAAAACACTGCCAAGATGTTAAATAAATAAAAATAAAATAAAATAAGTTTATTGAACAACACAAGCATAGTTAAGTTAACTTACATAATTTGATGAGTAAATAATTAATCAAAACACATGCCAATGTTGTGCCGAGACGCTACATAAAAATAAAATTACAGAAGATTTCTACACTAGGCTAGGCCTGTCCGGAAGACAATCTTTGTCACGTGTTGCCAAGGTTACAGTGAGCGCGACTTTCGTCAATGTACATAAATAAATCTTATTAGTGATAAAATGGATGGTAGTGTAAGTATGTTATTTGTGTAGTAGGTATGTTGTAAGTGTAAAGTGCGTGTAGTTTTTGAGTAGCCTGTTAAGCCCTACGATATGGATCTTGGGATCGGAAATTCACAATTGTGACCACTTAACAGACTATATGTGTGCTTTTAGTATTGCCTCCAATTTGTGGTAAGAAAGTGTACCAATCCACTTATAGACCAATTTCTTCAACTCATGTAGTAAGCAGTTCTGAAGATGGCAAACTGATTGAACCTTATTGTAGATATATGGGTGTAGGTAGGCGCTATACTTTTTAGCATATTTGCTTTTGACTGTAGGGACAGGAACCCTGAAAACACGTTTACTGAGCATATGCGTGTAGTTTTTTGATTTGATTACGCGGGAGTGTGTAAATATCATCACCCTGAGGATGAAAAGACCACGTACTGTCAGGAGCCCACTTTCTTTATAAAGTTCAAATGTGCGGTACCGTATTGGTTTTTTGAACATAACTTTGAGGACTGATCTTTGTGCCCTCTCCAAGGACAACATATGATTGGAGGTTGCTCCGCCCCATATGGCGATGCAATAAGTGACTACAGATTGACAGATAGACATGTAAACTGTTTTGAGCAGGTTAGTGTTCGCTGCATCACGTAAATTGTTATGTATTGTAAAACGAAGCCCACGTTATGTAAATATATAATGTTTACATAACGTGGGCTTCGTTTTACAGGTGGTTGAAAATGCACCGTGTATAGCCAACCAAGCGTGGCATCATCACAATGGTCATTTTAAGAATTTATGAAAATTAGAAAATCCACCACAATTTTCCTTTAAAAAGGCTTTGCGGAGCCACTTCGCTAACTAACTAGCTAGTTCATATGTATTAGAGATGCGCCGAATAATGGTTTCACCGAATAACCGAATACCGAATACTATTCAGTTTAACCTTTACCGAACCGGATATTTGCCGAATTATTCGGTTTACCATAATTTCATTGCTATGCCGCGTAAACAAGTTCTTACATGTCGCTACGGGCAATATGACGAGCGGACCGTATGTCATTGGCTGATTTAAGATTTTAAAATTAAAATAAATGTTAACTACAATACATACATACCTAGTTTAAGAAATATTTTCATTTTTGGTTTAAAATAAATGTTGACTTGAAGTTAAATTGATTTTATTTTATTAGCTTTATACAACATATTTTTCATAGCACTTCTTTGAATTGTAACAGAAGAAGTTGTGTCTGTTTTATGTTTGTTCTTGTGTCTTGTTTTTCGGCACCAAAACCGAATAATTCGGCCGAATACAAATAGTGGAAAAGATACCGAAGACGCCGAATACCGAATACTAAACGAATATTCGGCGCATCTCTAATATGTATACATAATAAACACTTTTTTAAATTTTGTGTCTTTTGATATCTGTTTTGTGATAAAAATTTTTCTGCATTTGTTAATATTTTTACTTTGCACTTGTTTGCACCGCTTGTAAAATCTCTGTTTGGTCTCATGGTTGACTGATAGAGAATGCTTTTAGCATTAAAACCGCCATTTGTACTATCTTTGTATAATGCAATAAAGTGTAAAATAAATAAATAAATCATATGATCAACTGACATAGGCTGATGATGATCAGGATAACATATTGTAAGGGGTCTTTTCAACGACTTCCTTTGAAGGCACTAGTATTGCATTTTTTTTTTAGTCAAAAGTAACTTTATTTAGTTTTTGATACAATACAAAAAGAATTACGCAATAATATACGCAATATACTTAAGAGCTATATAAACAAAATAAAAAGTGGGAAAATAATCGGCAATTTCATACTTTAGCCCCTATTATTGTAAATAGTAGTACATAGTATATTTATATATTTTTTTAATGTTTTTTAGTCTGCAACCTGTATTTGTTTTGCAAACAGTCTTTAAGTATAGTATATAGGTGGTATTTGTATATTTTTAATTTTTACTCATTTGCACCGCCTTTAAGCCTTTAACTGCCGAAGTACTAGACACAATTAAAATTTTATTGTTTGGAGGTCACCAGTGACCCCCATGGCGCTTAATGTGTTAATATTTCTACTTGGCCTAGTGGTTGACTGGTAGAGAATGCTTTTAGCATGGTTAAATTGTTTAATTTAATTTAAATTATTTATTGAAACAGCGAAAACAGTTCTTGGCTTACCTATATTAGCATATTATGCTACTTACAATTGGTATGTTATGTGAAACCTAGTAATTGGCCTTATTTGTAGTATGTACAATATTATTCTGTTTACACATTATTGTAACGCTGTATGGTTTCTTAATAAAATTAAATTGAATAAAAATAAATAAAAAGCATCAAGTCCGCCATTTGTACCGTTTTTGTATGTGCAATAAAGTGTAAATAAATAGATAAATAAATAATATAAATAAATGCGAAACCCTGTCTGTCTGTCTGTCAAGGTTTCATGCTAAAACTACAGAACCGATTTGAATGAAATATGGAACTCAGATACTCTAGAGCCAGAGAAAGGACATAGGCTAATTTATGCTGCGAAAAAAGAGTTGTAAGGGATTGTATGGAAGTATCGTCATTTTAAAGCTTAAAGCTTGGAATAAAATCTTAGAAGCTTAGATATTAATAAAAATGACATTTTAACTTATTTGAGATATCAATAAAAATTCAAAAGGGAAAAGGAGATGAAAGATTTTCAGGAAATACATACCTACTTAGTTTTGATATAACGGATTTGAATAAAATTTGGTACGGTGTTACTGTATTAGCTAGAATAACAGATAGGCTACTTTTTATCCCGGGAAAAGGTACGGTTCCCGTGGTATAATTTTAATACACAGTTTAAAATTCAAAATTTCAAGCGTACGAAGTCACGGCCAACAGTTAGTACAAAATAAATCTGTTTTTTCATTAGTTGAAAATGACTTTATTAGCAGACAGAATAAAAAAAAATATCTTTCAGATTTTATTAAAGCTAAAAGAAGTCAAGAGCGATAGAAGCAATCCAGTTTGTGTGCTGTTAATTAACATAGGAAGATGATGGATGATTACATATCCTCTACCTGTATTAGTCACTGCTGGGACAGCGTTTTGCGTCCCCAAGAGAATTAAAATGAAGTTCTAAAATAGAATACCAATGCTCCTTCTCGCCATACGGATGTAGTCAAAGGTGTTAAAAGGAGAACTGTTAGATAAAGACAGGCAGCAGCCTCTTCTCTGTACCATTACCCAAACTGCGCGATCACCAACCTGCCATCAAGTGTTGCAATTGGGGCTAAACCCTTTTTTGCAGAGGCCTGTATCCGGTATTTCCAATAGTGAACTAACATAGGCAGATGACGATGTTGACGTATAAAATAATTTTCTACTAAATAAAGTACATTCTTATGAATAACTACGGCTTTATCAGCAGATAAAATATAACTTTACTATCTTTCAATGTTTATTAAACAGCCACAGAAGTAATCCAGTTCGTGTACGGTGCCACAGCGGTGCTGATGCCGGGGAAGGTGGCATTTGTGCAGCTTCACCGCAAGACTTGACTCTGATTAGTGTCGTACAGGGTTACTCCAGAGTCTCCCTGGCAAGCGTCCCGGCCTCCGATGTCCAGGAGGCCAGCGCAGACCATGTTCTCAGTCACTGCTGGGACAGCGTTTTGCGTCCCCAAGAGAATTAAAATGAAGTCCTAAAATAGAATTCCTATGCCACAGTCCTCTATGGATGTGGTCAAAGGTTTTTAAAAGGAGAACTGTCATTTAAGACGGCATCAGTCTCTTCTCTGTACGATTAGCCAAACTGCGGTCACCAATCTGCCATCAAGACGACCATTTGGATCAGCGGTAGTAAACGGTGCTTCTGAGCCATGGGTCGCGGGTTCGATCCCCGCACAGTACAAATATTTGTGTGCATGAACATGTCTGTTTGTACTGGTCTAGGTGTTTTCTCTGTATTATAAGTATATATTTACAAAAAAAAAGTATATAAGTAAGTTTATCGGTTGTCTAGTACCCCATACCACAGGGTATTTAGTAGTAGCTCAATTTGGGACTAGATGGCTCTGTGTGGCCCAGTGAGGCATGTCTTAAATATAAAAAAAAAAAGAGTTGCAATCGGGGCTAAATCCTTTTTTGAAGAGGCCTGTGTCCAATAGTTTCAATTGTGAAGTAACATAAGCAGATAATAGGGACGACGTTTAAAATAATTTCATAATAAATACAATATCGCCTTTTGAATAAGACTTTATCAGTAGATTGAATAAGACTTCATTATCTTTCAATGTTTATTAAACAGCCACAGAAGTAATCCAGTTCGTGTACGGTGCCACAGCGGTGCTGATGCCAGGGAAGGTGGCATTTGCGCAGTCCTCACCCCAGGATATGACTCCGACCAGCGTCGTGCCGAAGTACAGAGGACCTCCAGAGTCTCCCTGGCAAGCGTCCCGGCCTCCGATGTCCAGGAGACCAGCGCAGATCATGTTCTCTGTCACAGTCGCCCCGAGGGTCAAGTAGCGTTCGCGACAGATTTCATGGTTGACGACGAAGATGATCACGTCCCTCAGAACAGATGACGTGGAGCCCAGCTGGAAAGTAAATGCGAGAGTAATAAGAATTAATGAGTAATTTTTTAAAACTATCGTTTTGCAAATATCTTCCAAAACAAAATGACACTATAAATAAAAAGTAAAAGGAAAAATACGACGATCCGGTTGATTGGATATCGGAAATTTGCGTTGCAATTAAACTGTAAAAAATTACCTAGTTACGCAATGCGCTACGTTCTCGTTTTTTAAATTAAGAATTTGATTTACGTCCGTAATTTTTTTAGGGTTCCGTACCCAAAGGGTAAAAACGGGACCCTATTACTAAGACTTCGCTGTCTGTCCGTCTGTCCGTCGCTCTGTCACCAGGCTGTATCTCAAGAGCCGCGATAGCTAGACAGTTGAAATTTTCACAAATTATGTATTTCTGTTGCCGCAATAACAACAAATACTAAAAACAAAATAAAATAAATATTTAGGGGGGGCTCCCATACAACAAACCCGTTTTTTTGGCCTTTTTGGTACGGAACCCTTCGTGCGCGAGTCCGACTCGCACTTGGCCGGTTATCTTAATTCGTGATATACGGGTGTAAATAAACAATGTATTTATTTTATTTTCACTTATAATATGCATGATTCACACATACTAATTCACACATAGGCTAAGCAGAGACTTAATTAATTGTGACAACAGTGTTCATTGAAGACAGTAGCATGAATACATTACAGAAGGAAATGAAACCTTATAAGGGGGTATTCCTGAGCGAAAAAGTTATCTTGTTTGCAGACAAAATTGTATGTTTTAAATATTACTAGGGTAATATTTGAAGTTGATCTTTCATCAGGAAAGTAGCGCATAAAAGTAGTTAATAAGTTGACTTAAATGAGGCTGACTTCCCAAACAAGTTAGCACAAGTAAGACTTGAAGTAGATTTTATGTAATTAGAAAAAATAATCCACTTCTAAGGCTACGAAAATTAAAACCACTTTTTAAAATATTAGGTAAAACTTTGTGCACAAATATTTTTTAGCAACGAAAAATTTAAATTTATATACCAATTTTAGGTCATTGCTACCCAAGAAATCACGCACAGGCATCATGTACTTTTGACCTTTGTCATAATAATAATGTTTGCTACAGGAAAAAAAGGTTACGACTACAATACTGTTAACTGTTCTATTCAGATTTTGATCGAAATTTCATCCTATTTCGATTTAATGATGTAAGTACCTCTGTCACACCCCACCCAGCATGAATCACCGGTTGGTTATCAGGTATAACTGTTTGGGGGTTGGCAATGTAGCCCGGTCTGATAACTGGGTTGTACTCCAGGGCGTTGGTGAGTTTCACCACAGTGATGTCACCATCAGCTCCATTAGTTCCGAAGGTAGGGTGGTTGAATTCTCTTTCAACATTGATTACAGAACCACCGGAGTTGCGGTAGGTAGTACCAGCTCGGATACGACGAAGAGATGGCGAGTAAAATCTGGAAGGTAGACATGGTGATTTAATATGATTTAAATTGAGTGCTTTTGTATTAAGTTAAAAATCATAAATAAGATCGAAATCCAGCTCGGTTAGTTCACTGATGACAATCAACGAGACAAACGTTAAAGTTTGTGTATTTCTGCTGACACAAAGGTTCCAACCGAATTTTACTTAGGTAGGAGGTGCTGTGTGGAACTGGCTTCACATAGAATGGCATTATCTCTTTTCATTCTACATCATCACAGAATAACTAATATTGTTTCGACATCATGGCGCCTGTAAAAGTCACCATGTGGAAGCTCTTATAAAATAATGTCTACCTACTCTTGTCCTATAGCAGTCTTTGCAGATTTTGAAACTCTTTTCCTAGCAAAATTTTTACTTACTCGCCTTCAAAACAATGTGCGGCAGATAAAACATATCTAGAACTAAGTATGTTAGCTGCACATGACTGAGACCAAGTTTGGCTGAAGATATTGCGAAACTCCACCTGGACCACAGACGGGTATTGGTCAATGGTGGTCGGTTGGCCTCCTATGATCCTTGGATCTGCATAGCAGCAACCTAAAATGCGAAGGTGACAGAGCTTAAGAATTTCAGAGTATTTTTTCTAATTGCATAGTGGTTTGAGTTAGCATATGAGTAAATATACGTATTATTCAATTTGGGTGTCGGTTATGCTGTCATCCACATTTTATTCACTAGCACTAACCATCTTGATCTGTAAATTTAAAGGATGTATACAAAGTCACTAAAATCTTAGAGTTTTCAGTAATTTGTGGCCAATGATGACTTGGGCCTTATCTGTTTTTACTTAAAATAGGACCGAAGCAACTAACCGTATCGTGGAGATGGCTAAGCGGCTATGCTTGGCGTAACTCTCCGTTATAAGATCAGCAAAAAGGGGTACCCTCAAACGGTGAATGATGACCGTCATATAGCCAAGCTTCCGTAATTGTAATTTTAGTACAAAAAGCAACAGTTACAACCACCAGATTGTATTTAAGCTAAAGTGGCACTTACTGAACTAACAACCGTTGGAATCGAAAGCTTTGATAAGTGGGTTTTTAATTTTGGCCAAGAATGGGAACAAATAGCCTATGTGGCCTCTCATCGGGTGGACCAAACACCATAGGACCTGATTACGAAATTCTTGGTGGCATTATTTATAAGGAGTAGACAACTAATTCCGACAGTGGACATCCTGAAATTAATGATGATCTAGGCATTGTTTTTGATGGTGAACAGTGTAAGCACACAAGGGATGGATAGCTTGCATTTATTGCTAAGTGAGACATTTAATGGCCCGAGAATACATTGTGTTTCTGGCCAATTAGCGTATAGAATATAACAACTTGTAGTTGTTCAAAACACAATAGGTACATACCTGCAAAGAGGGCCAATGCTAACAGTACCGGTCGTGCCATTTGATAAGTTAGTCCTAAGCCATATTCTTTATCTGCTTAACTCTTTTATACTGCTATATTTTACCGTCATCTTTCTAATCTATAATTGTTTTATTTTACTATTTATACAATCAATATTTCTTATCATTGATAATAAGACATTATTTATTAAGTTTTCAATGAAATCGCAACTGTACAAAGGTTCTAGCTTCCTGAAAATTATCTAAGGGCAGTTTTTGAGATACAGGTAAAGTCACAAACTGTTCACTGATCACACTGTGTGTGTCACAAACTGATCTTAATCCCTCGATTGTGAGTTATTCCAGACACAATTGAAATCAATTGTTATCGCGGCACGCGCGTGCCTACTGGGGGTTGAGGGATTAAACTTGAACTAAATACATTTTCACCGCCCGACATTCGAGGAGATGCGGGTTCGAGTCCCGCCTGAGACAAAATTTTTCAAGTTTATATACTGATATTATAAGTGCAATCAAGTTGCTAAAATATCAAATAAAGCATATAAATACATTTTATCATTATCTGACATCAAACTAGTAGTAGCAAATATTAAATTCGATCCATTTTTCAGACTTGAAAGACATGAAGGCAGGAAGCTGAACTATAAAATCTTTATATTTCTTTGTGACTCCCATCTCCATAACTGTAGAATTTACCATCCAAAATTTCGCTTCTTTTAGAACAACCTTGTAAAATATAAAAGTACAGAAAACGGTTCAAATGTTTCTGTTTCTAAGTTCAATGGGTCCTTGTACTTCTCTTCCTATTGGAGTCGTAAAAGATGGCATAAGAATTACCGCTTATAGAGTACCTACGGCTAGTAATGGCTGGCCTGGCTAAATTGCGATCACCAATCCGCTTGACCGGCGTGGCAATTATTGTAAATTAATTATTAATTATTGAAGATTTATTTTTATCTGTAGATAAACCTTGGCAAATTATGAACTAGGCACAGCTACATAATTACGCATAACGAGCGTGACTGTGATTTCTTACGTAAACGTGAAAATGTTGGAGAAGCGAAAGTCATGTGGTTTAATTTACTTGCTTGTTTGTTTGCTTGCATGCATATCCTCTTCATTCTTCCTGGCATAGCATGAATGGTTGCTTACAGGCGATAACGTTATCAGTATTTAAAATTTGTTTTGGCAGTTGAATATAAATGTGGACAACATCACATACATTGTTCTGATCCCAATTTGAATAACTATTTAAAGCATTCGTATTTTGGAAACCAGAAACAACGAAGGTACCACAAACACCCAGACCAGAGAAAATGTAGAAAACCTCATTTTTTCTACATTGACCCGTCCGGGAATCGAACCCGGGACCTCGGAGCAGGCGACACCTTAAAAACCGGTGTGTACGCCACTCCGCCACGGAGGTCGTCATATTTTCCTTCATGCTATGTACCAAGAACGCCCCGTTGATCTAGTGGTTTAAATACCGGGCTATGATCTCGGGGTCCCAGGTTCGATTCCAGGGTTCAGCAACAAAAAAAAGTTTTGAATTTTCGAACGTTGCTTGGGTTTGTGATCACCAACCCGCATTAGGCAAGCGTGGTGATTAAGCCAGTACCCATCATTGCTGTGGTAACTTGAATTCAATGATGGAGGCCTTTTCCCTGCAGTGGGATGATTAAAGGTTGTTACTTTTTATGTACCAAGTACTATGAAATCTCAGATGTAATTGGATTCAAAATACTTTAGGAGGAATATGATATTGTAATTTAAAATTACCGCATTCGCGATTAAAAAGGTAGGTAGGTCCTGTACTCAAATTATTCATAATTTTGAAACGATGACCAAAAGAGCTTATGTATAATGTTATTAAGTGTTTTTTTGTATTAATCACTACAGGTTATAGACTGGTAAAATAATCAAATTAACATCAGTGAGAAATTGTTTATTACTTAGGCAAAGATAACATCAGTCTATAAAACCGCAGTTTCCACAATCCAGTTAGTGTATGGTCCAACAGCAGCGCTAACGCCGGGATATGTGTCGTTGGCACAGCCGTGACCCCAAGAAACAATACCGATGAGGACTTCGCCAAGGTATAGAGGGCCACCTGAGTCACCCTGGCAGGCGTCACGACCTCCGACATCCAGGAGACCAGCGCAGATCATGTTCGGCGTGATGATGTGGTTGGGTCCAAGTTCCAGGTACCGTTCACGGCAGAGGTTGTTGTTGACCGTGTAAATTTGGGTGTCCAGAAGCACGCTTGATGCTGGTCCTCCGGACTGTAAAACGAATTATTTAACAAATTTAACTCATGCAAAGATGTCATTACAAGTTACCTACATTTATAAAAAAAAAAGTAATGTAATCAACCCACTGCAGGGCAAAGCCTGCGAACTTCGTATCGCCTCAGAATAATTTATTTTGATTTGACGTCTTAAATGTCATTGTCACCAAATATGGCGTTTACTTTACCAAGTCTTAAAGAGTCAAGAAACAAATAATTAGCAATAAAATACATTGCGACTATAAATTGAAATGTAAGCTATCCTATCTTTCAAGTTGGATCAAACTGCACACGGTGTGCAAATTTGATTAAATTCGGTTAAATAGTTTAGGAGTCCATCGCGAACAAACAAGGTGACACGTAATTTATATACAGGTGAAATTTTAATCACTTTCCAAAAGTGTTATAGGTGTTCAGTATCGTATTTAGAGCCTAATTATGAAATAAAAAATGTAAATCAAGTTGTCACCCGAAAATATTTTACGCGATATAGTTTTCAATTTTTACGGTCCTAGACCTGTTAAGGTATAAACCTTAGGTATAAACGGAAAATCAAAAATTTACGAATAGTGTCGTAATAAATAAATGAGATGCGCAACGCGTAAAAAAGTGTTGCTAGGCGACCGTATCAATAATTTTAGATTTTTGGCGGACATTTTCTAAGTGCTTTATCTTGACATTTTTGTACTGGGCTATACCAAAAGAATAAATACGTCATTTGTTTTTTGTCTCGTAGATTTATATATTAAAATTTGGAAGGTGGGTAAATTTTCATCTTGTATATTAAAGATTAAAGAAGATAAGATAGTGATAGATTTTATCAATTTATGATATAGCGTTTTCCTAATAAATTTAAGATACTCACGAAGATTGTTCCCCACCCCGCGTGTATAACGGGAACATTATCGGGAATGACAGCGCCCTGGAAAATGATGGTTGCTTGCTGGATGACCGGGCTCATGGGAAGAGGACTGCTTAACCTCACCACGGAAATGTCACCGTCCATACCGAGAGAACCGTAGCTTGGGTGGTTATATTCTTGAGCTACGTTAGCTACGGATCCACCAGAATTACGGTAAGTGCTACCAGCTCTGATACGGCGTAAAGATGGCTGGTAAAATCTGAAACAGAAATGCAATTAAGTTGCTAAAATATTTTAAAAAGTAAGTAGGTAAGTAACAGCCTATGATCATCTTACTGCAGGGAAAAGGCCTCCATCATTGAATTCAAGATACCACATCAATGATGGGAACTGGCGTAATAACCACGCTTGCCAAATGCGGGTTCGTGATCACAAACTTTTTGTTGCCTGACCCGGGGATCGAACCTGGGACCCCGAGATCTTGGCCGGGTATTTAAACCACAAGACAGACTACACTGAAACAGAAATGTTTTGTTCGAATAGAAAGTAACGCAGACGTTCACCGTCTTGTCTATACAAACATCACGCAAAGGTCATCATCATCATACTCTTTTCTTTAGTTAAACTAAAGTCTTGGTTCCTCTCCATTCCACAAGCTTGAAAACATTCTTCAACGCAGCAGTGAACAGTTTCGGGGATACAATATCCCTTTCACACACTTCGCTGCAGTTGCATAGGTTTAGAGCTCTGGTTCTATTATTTATAGAATCGGACTGGCATGGTGTCGTTTTCATATAGTAATCTTTTAATCACAATATGTCTACTCACCAAATGTATAATTTTATTGGTAAAAAATAATGGTTTCCAAAGTTTGTCACAGTAAACTTGAATGTTTAACCTGAGACAAAGTTTATGAACAAATAAGATCGTTAAATTTAAATTATAAAATACAAAACTTACATTCCGGCAAAACAATGTGCGGCGGTTACCACAAACATGGAGTTCAGGACGTTAGCAGCGCAGGATTGAGACCAGATGCCAGAAATGGGACCAAGGGACTCCACTTGAACAATCGTTGGATATTTTTCGATAGTGGTTGGGTTACCCCCAACAATTCGATCGGAAGCAAAGCAGGAACCTGTGATACATTATTTGTAGAGAAACATATACAAAACCATAGTTTTTGGAACAAATATGGTGCAATCTAGTATTATTGGATGGTTTAACAAAATGTACTACATAATCTACAATTTGCGGCAACAGCAACTGCTGACAATTATTATGATTGTGCTAAGCAAAAGCGCAGACACTAATTTCGAATTTCGTCGATTAAACAGTAAAGAAACTTGTATAGTGGGGTTGCACTTGCTCTAACTAAAGTTATTAACAGCGCATCATCTGCCGGCTCATTGTCCAAGTGCTTATGGAACGCAATCAACTACATAAGCATAGAATTTTAATACGTAAATCGTGGTATAAAATAACTTAGATCAGATCAGAGAACTATGATCAGGCGTAGTATAGGAGAGTCATGATCATAAATGGAAAATAGAATTAGACGTGTTCGTGCAGGTAGAGATATTACAATGTCATTAAGAACAAAACTGACACCTTGGTGGAAGTTAATATGGGGAGTCAATAATTTATATTTATCAGATTGCAAAACTTTTAGTATATTTCTGAGGAGAGCATTATGATAGGACACGCAATATAACCGGGAGTGCGATGTAGCTGATTCCCATTGGACATGGTCTTAAGTTAAGCATAAAATAAGATGTCTATTTTCAACTTAAACTTGTTAAGTTTAGATTTACCTGCGAAAGCCAGCAAAGATAATACTAATAAGCGCGCCATCTTGAACGTCACCAGCGGGTCACCGAAAATGTAGTAATTACGCACGCGTTAAAGATAGTTTTTATAACGTACGATAATAGGTTACGAAATGACGTCCACCTAATAAAATTAGATTAGATTAATACCATATACATTAGCTAATCCCAATTTTCGTCTGTGGATTTTGATGAACGATTTCATTAATTCCGGGTTGGATTAGGTTAGTCTATAAGCCCAGTACATAGATAGTGTTTCGTGTAAGAGTAAAAAAGAGAATTAAAAAAACACATAAAATACGCATAAGGTACCTACGTCAATGGGGAACAATTATCAAAAAAGAAACGAATGTATACAAGCATAGTAAGATGAACCGATGCCCGTTTAAGCGGAAATAATTACAGACGACGATCTATGGGAAGCCCCTTCTGGTCCTCTGCTGCGCAGCGCAGTACCCCCCGACCGGTAGACCGACGATCTGACCCCCAATCCCGCTAATTTACAAATGGCTCAATAGAATCGCAATTGTATATTTTAACACATTTAATATGGTAGTAATTTCAAAATATACGATTGCAATGCCATTGCGATTCTATTGAGCCATTTGTAAATTAGCAGAATTGGGGCCCTGGTAAAGGAGTAGCCGCTAGATACGGATGGCGCGTTACCCATTGCGTTAGAGATCTTAAGAGGAAGTTCAGCAGCGAGCGACAGATAACAAATTTGCTATCCTATTGTCAGAAATACTGACCAGCTCACACACACAAAGTTGTCAGATATTGTAATGTAAAGTAAAAGAGGGCACTGAATATCTGGAATACAGGTTTACTCTAGTCGAGTCTGGCCTGAGAGAAAAATTTATCAAGTTTAAATCCTTGACTTAAAGATTTTTGTTTTCAATGTCAAAAATTATACATAGCAATATCACGACCCGTTTTTCTTTTACATCGCAAATATATTTTTTTTACATAAAGACTGCAGTCTGCTGAAGACTGCACCTTTCCCTATCTTAGTATCTTGTTCCAAAAGATTGTCTGGAAGAAATCGCTATTGATGATAAAGCTTGTAATTTTTTTATCATAAAGAAATTGAAAAATATGTGTATCTGTACTATTGAATGGTACATGAAACGAGTCAGTCGACCTCACGCAACCCTGAAGACTCAGTTCCATTAATGCAAGCACAAAAGATTTACATTAATGGAACTGAGTCTTCAGGGTCGGCCCGTATCATGGGTGTCCCTCAGGGATCAGTATTGGGACCTTTGCTAATTTTAAGTTACACAGATTTAAATGATCTTCTCTTTTATAATCATAATCTCTATGAGACGGATATGTTTCCGAATGATACATCAATATAAGTATTTAAACTTGAAAAATTATGGCGCAGCGTTTTACCATTTAGCCATCGAGACACTACGTCATAGGTGTAAATTTTTCAAGGATATTCTTAACGCTATCCAGCGTTGTTTCATCAAATCAAATGTTAGGAGTTAGCACTCTTATCACCCGAAAGAAACATCTTTACAGATGTTTGACAGTCAGTTAAGATGAAACAGCTATTTAAATCTATGATAATATTTGTTTAATTATATTTTGTCTAAAAGACTTAAGAAAAATATTTTGGTGAGTGCTGAATTTATGTCTAAGACGGGATTTGAACCCGCATCTCCTCGCATGTCAGGCGATGCATCAATGTTTTTTTAAAACTAAGAGTGGCATAGAATCATTTGACGATGCTAAACAATACTGTCTCAAATTTTTAAGTCAGCAACACTCACGCCTTTTTCCCGGAGGGGTAGGCAGAGACCACATCTTTCCACTTGCTACGATCCTTACAGACTACTTTCGCTTCATCCACATTCATTAATCTTTTCAAACACGCTCGCCGGTTTAGGGTACTCTTGACCTGACCTTTCTTTAGAACTTCCCCGATTTGATCAAGATAAGTTCGTCGAGGCCTTCCCTTTCCAACATTTCCATTCATACTCGCCATATATATCTTTTTAGTCAACCTGCTTTCATTCATCCTCTCAAGTTGTTTTGTTTGTTTTATGCAAGTCAGAATTAGCGTGATGAATGTACGAAACCAAACAATACGCGCGATCCAACACATTTTGGGTTTTTTTATGTCGTAAGTAGACTTAAACCTTTTCTACGTAAGTTGATAGCAAGTTGGGGCTTATCGTTTATCTAAAACATGTAAATAATAATATATGGCTAGAAACATGCGTAATTGGAGATTATCTATTAGTTTAACCAATTAATTACGGCTTAGTACAGTTTTACGATAACGATTTTAACCATCTAATAACATGACGGGGCTAATGCGACCCATACATTGTTATGTTTAAAGGTAGACTTTGGAGCAATGCGGCTTGCGGCTTGCGGCTTGCGTCGTGCGTCACTTGCGGCCCACGCGGCCATGCGGCTTTACTTTTAATCAAAGGAGTGTATGAAACCCTTTCCGAGCGAAGCGTCGCGGCCGCATGCGTCGATCGGAAAGGGTTTCATACACTCTTGGCCGCGTGGGCTGCAAGTGTCGCATGTCGCACGACGCAAGCCGCAAGCCGCATTGCTCCGAAGTCTACCTTTAAACATAACACGCTTACGCCCGCGCGGTTGGTCAACGTCGCGGACCACGAGCTTAGCGTCTCTTGGATCATTACATAGTAGGTGCGGATGGCCCGCGCGCGATTTACGTCATGTCTATTGTCTTACGTATACCGACCGCGCGTACGCGTGACTATAAAACCACTCTAAGTGTTAGGTGAGGTAGACTATGTTTTCTTGAGTTTACGCCAACAATAGTGTTGGCTTGACTATAGAGTTACATTGAAATGAAAGATATGTTTACGGATTTTAAATCGCGTTTATTTTTCGTTTAACCCGACGTGTCAAACACTTTACAGCGTTCATGGTTACGGAAAGACACGGGTCTACCCGAAAAACAAACGCGAATTAAATCCATAAACATATTATTATCTTTCATTTCAATGAGGTGGACACTTGCAATTTATCAGTATAGGTGACTTTTTTATTGAGATGTTCTTGGCTTCACACTAAACCTTAAAGTTGAGAGGAAGCCTTCGATGTAGCGAGCTTTCCCATTGCGCGCTGAAAATCCTGTGAAAGCTGTTTGAATAGATCTTCGAATATTAAAATATTTTCGCTATTTTGGAAATTCAGACATTGGTTGACAACCCGTCTAAAACCCGCCCCGTTGGTCTACTGGTTTAAATACCGGGCCAAGATCACGGGGTCCCAAGTTCGATCCCTGGGTCGGGCAACAACAATTTTCGAATTTTCGAACAATGCTCGGGTTTGTGATCACCAACCCGCATTTCGTTGGCTAAAGTGTCAGACCTCGGAAATTTCTGAACGGATACAATAGCAAAGCTCTTATATCCTTTAAAAAAAGTTTATATTTAAAATACTAAATAGAAACAAAAACAAACCTTCATCCAAAATTTTTCTAGATGAAGTTTTTTGTGTCTCCTTTAAAATTTGATGGAGTTACGAGGTTTGACACTTTAGCCGACGATTTGGCAAGCGTGGTGATTATGGCAGTACCCATCATTGCTGTGGTAACTTGAATTCAATGATGGAGGCCTTTTCCCTGCGGTGGGATGATTATAAGCTGTTACTTTACTTTTTTTTAGACATTGGTTTTATCACTGTTATCAAAGAATATCTTAATATTCTTTGCTGGTAAGTATTGATAAATATCACTCAATAGTTCTGTTATACATAACTATAATATCAGATAATACGTGGCATTTCAGACCAATATTCTGATCTTTTGAAGTGTTAATTAATTATTAAAGCTTGTATTATGTCTTAATCTTTTTAATCTATCATGTAACGGAAGGAAAATTTGTCTATTAAGATAAAGCGATAAAATAATAATTTTAAAAAAATGTTTATCAGTATCTTTAGGGTTCCACGTTCAACAAGAAACCCTACAGTTTCGCCATATCCGTCTGTCTATATTTTAAAAAGCTGTAATTTGACATGGGAAATGGCAAAGTACAAAATGAAGAACACTTTTAGGGCTGTTCTATAGTGTGGTGTGTCGATAAGTAGGTCTTTCAATACGATGAGTGAAGATATTTTTTTATTCATGGATCCATTTCTAAAGTATTCAAGTTTTAGTTCTATCCCCCATACTCCTTTTTGCCAGCTTAACGGTGAATTTATGCATGAACAATGTGCGGCAGTAGGTACAAATTCGATGTCTTTAAAAGATAAGCTAGCATAGCTTAATGTGGTTTATAATTTATAGTAGATCGGCGTTTGCTGATAACCGACCACGATAGGTTTAAATCTCCAACTAGGTACATTATATAAAAACTTAGGTATTACCTAGTTGGAGATTTAAACCTTTCGTGCGAATGCCATTGAAAGTTATATAGACTTAGTAATAGCACAGATAAGAGTAATAGTTAAGTACTTGAAACAGGTAATAATATGATAGTAATAATAAAATTATTGACATAAAAGGTTAGGTCCTATAAACATTAGTGGAGTCCCTGATATCTGAGCTAGGTAAACGTTTTTTTTCCAAACAGTGCCCTCTTTCACCGTAGATTACAAAATTTGCCGCAACTATGAATTTAAAAACCGTGTAAAACAATGGAAAAATTCAATCCAATATGTCTGCATTTGCGACGTGCGTCTACAGAACTCTACGCTGCACGTTATCCGACACGCACTTGTCCGGGTATTTTTACATATAGTTAGACCTACAGGGTGTAATTAAAACCTGACATTAAAGAGCTGATTCCACGGCCAAAAAATGGCGACGGAAGCTTTCTTACTAGGACTAACTAAATCGAAATTGTTCATCGGATCATGGTTGTATTTACATGCGTAGGTTACAAAAAATAGCTTATCTCACGAGACTTAAACTATTCATTATCTTTAATCCCCCATATTATAAAGATTAATTAAAATTAAAAGATAAATTTGGACGTATAAATAAATAATTAATTATCACTTATCTTCAGTAGGAGGGATGGCGTCAATTATTATTTTTGTAGCGTTGTTTTTGGGTGAGTTATTTATTTCCTAAGTATCGCCTCTTGGCATGAAATTCAGCTGTATCTAAGGCATTTACCCGATATGCCGAAAATTCCCTTTACTCTTCTCTAAATGCCCGGCCCTGTAATAAATGTATCTATACTAAGAAAAGCTGAAGAGTTTGTTTGTTTGAACGCGCTAATCTCAGGAAGTTCTGGTTCGAATTGAAAAATTCTTTTTGTGTTGGTCCATTTATCGAGGAACGCTTTAAGCTATAATATAACATCACGCTGCGACCAATAGGAGCGAAGCATCAGTGAAAAATGTAGCAAAAACGGGGAAAATTTTTCATATTAATCGGGATCATAATAACAGAAATTGGCGCGGACGAAGTCGCGGGCAACAGCTAGTGTTGAATAAATGTGCGGACGTAAAGTCCAGTCGGATAGCATTCCTGGTTTTATTTTATCACGTAGGTAGGTACCCAGCAGTCGTTATGCTGACATTATGCTAATTATAATAATAATAGGTATCAGGACAGCCTATGCAAGCTGTTTGGCAGTAGCGACCTGACCTGATCGCTTCATGATCCATGTTCTTTAGGGTTCTTTTTTCGAATCCTGCTACCACTAACTACATAAATGGTATGAAATCTTACCCAGTGATTCGGTTGGTATTTTGATGAGGTGATGTGATTACTACGCAAGGGTTCTACTTCGATATCCTGTTGGGTCAAGTTAATTAAATAACTTTTAAAGACTGACTTGGTTCTAGAATTCATTTGCATGAAAGTAACATCCTACGACTAAAAGTAAGTTTTATAACCACAGAAGACTGGACTGTCTTAACGTGCTTTCCGAAGAAAGATTATTCGTTCTTTGGAAGTCACTCCAATCTTCTGTCGAAAGATAAAAGTTGTAAGCCCTGGTCACGTCAAAAGCATTTTATAAGCAGCTTGAAAAACTCTTGACACAAGATCACAAACAAAAGCACTAATCAAACGTTTCTCTTCCAGCTGCAGCCCAAGGGGTGCCAGACCGTATTGTCGGTGGCACCACAACCAACATCGCAGAGTATCCCTCCGTGGTCCAAGTTGATTTCAGAACAGGGATCCTGTGGGGTCAGAATTGCGCGGCAAACATCTTGAACACGCGCTACGTGCTATCCGCTGCTCACTGCTTCAGAGGCCTGTAAGATTATTTAGCTTTATGATCCAAAAACTTCTACATAGATATTTAAGGGGCTATCCTCTCTCAATGACCTTGAGCGTTTAGAGTTCCTGACACCCCACCGCCCTTCCCTTCCCCTTACAATTATTACGTCGATCAGTCAAAATTACGCCATCTAACGGATCGAGGCTGCACTATTAGAACACACGCAGAAGGTTCTAAGTTTTAGAACCTTTCTTAATAATCAAATCACGGGGCTATTGATATAGTAAATGGAATATTTAATTTTAATACCAGCAGGGAGTTTCACGAACGAAAAAAATGTATGTTCTACGCGTTCAACTAAATAACTTTCAAATATAGACACAAAGTAGCAAATTAAAATGAAATGGTTGTACCTACTATAAAAATGTATCGTTTAGCTGACAAATGTAGCTGGTATTTTTTCTAAGAAATTATAAATAAATAAATAAATAAATAAATATTTTAGACATGCCTCACTGGGCCACACTGAGCCATCTAGTCCCAAATTAAGGTACTATTAAGTACCCTGTCGTATGGGGTACTAGACAACCGATAAACTTACTTATACTCGTATACTTTTTTTTTTTTTGTAAGTACATACTTATAATACATAGAAATCACCCAGACCAGTACAAACAGACATGTTCATGCACACAAATATTACTGTACTGTGCGGGGATCGAACCCGCGACCCATGGCTCAGAAGCAGCGTTAACTACCGCTGATCCAAATGGTCGTCAATTATGAATCGACATAATAAAAAAAATTATCAAATTCTTAGATTAAATTTTTTTTTCCACTCAATTTATGATGACCTTATATTATAGTCCAAGAGCTCGTGTACATTTTAATAGTGATATTACTACAGTGCTGCCTTGGTTGTTAAAAATAATAATTGTACTATTTCTACTACTTATTTAGAATAATTTTCAAGATATTTTTGGATTGATTGGTTCTTTTTTTCATAAACTAACATGTCTCAAAATATTATTACCTGTAATGCATGAAGTAGCTTAATTAAGTCTTGAATTCCAAATAAACCTTCTGCTTTTTAAATGGCTATTTTTAAAGATTTAAACTTATTGATTTGTACACTTTTAAACAGGTTACTAGAAATATTCGTAAAAATCATGTATCCATTTTCAAAAGCCAAAAATGGACCTTAATTTGCCTTCGTCGACAAATGAATCTTTTTTTTCCTTCGTATATGTAAAAAAATGCAGCAATCAATTTAAATAGTATATGAGATCTCAATTTCACATCATAATATTGAATGAAAATAGATTTAGCTTTATTTAGCTTTAGGGTACTTTTTTACGGATGATTGCCTGATATTTTTTTATTAATTAATGGATTGCTGATGTAGTTTTTATGCAAGTACATTAATTATGCTAATTCAGCCAGCCTAGTTATATCTAGAGGTGAACAGATGGGTGGCGATTCTAACCCTGATTAGAATCAGCTTTATGTTTTATGGACTTCATCAAATTAATGCCGTAAAGACAACCACGGCAAAGTTGAGGTGTCTTTGTTTGAAAACAGAGCTCCTCTTCTCCGCTCCAGAGACATTATTCCTAAAGACTTACAATTTCTTTGTTTTAGATTTTTTTCTACTCGCAACCGTCGCATCAGAGCTGGAACTTCAAACCGCAATAATGGTGGCATAACCGTTTCCATCGATCGCGTTAGCAACCACCCCTCTTACGGAAGTCAAGGCCAAGACGGTGACATTACCGTTGTGAGGCTGTCCTCGGCACTGGTGTACAGCAATGTAATCCAGCAAGTCTCCATAATAACCCAGGGGTGGCAGGTTCCGGACAACGCTCCCGTGGTACACGCTGGTTGGGGAGCAGTTCAGGTAAAATTAATTTTATTAGTCAGAAGCCATCTTTAGGCTTCTCGACTCGGTTGGTGTAATGGAGGCTTCTTGGTCGGGTAAATTTAAGAAACATCATTATCATCATCAGTCTATCGCAGTCCACTGCTGGACATAGGCCTCTCCAGTTGTACGCCACTAAAGTCGACCTTGGGTTCTCGCATCCAGCTCCTGCCGCCATCTTGCGCAAATCATCACTCCACCTAGCCTGAGGGCGTCCTACACTACGTTTGCCGAGACGCGATCTCCACTCGAGAACTTGTTAACCCCAGCGGTTGTCGGTTCTGCGGCTAATATGGCCAGCCCACTGCTACTTCAGCTTGATAATCTGGTGGACTATGTCGGTAACTTAATAAGTTCTCTGCCGGATTTAAGAAACAATCTTTTCAAAATAAGAGATCTTATATGTAAAGCCTTGAGATAGTTTTAACAACTATCTCTGTGATAATGTCGACCATAAACTACGCTGCAGCTCCGTGTATTGCGCTGTAGTGATGGGTGTAACTCCAAGGCTGATAATCGAAAAGAACGTTAAACAATTGGTCCCGGATTAAAGTCGGTCGTAAGATGAAACTTGTAACAACAAGTCATATCAGAGGCCTTATTCTTGGTTCCTGTTATAGATAACTTGGAAAATTCTGACGCTAGACTATCCTTAATGAATGGTCATATTTAGTAAGAAGTTATGATTTTAGCAATACAACTAGAGCAGTGATAGGGAACGCTTAGCGCTTGTACTGGGTTAAATTCCTGGTCGACATGATTATGGGTACGAACTTTCTTAATTAAGTAGCATGTGGGTTTTACCGTCTGCCAGTTTTGAGCATAAAATAAATATAAATATTTTCAGACATGCCACACTGGGCCACACAGAGCTATGTAGTCCCAAGCTAAGCTACCATTAAGAAACATGTCGTGTGGAGTTAGTACTAAAAATATTTAAGTAAGTTTATCGGTTGTCTAGTGACAACCGATAAACTTACTTTTTTTTTTTGTAATTATATACTTAAAATACATAGAAAACACCCAGACCTGTTCATGCACACAACTATTTGTACTGTGCAGGGATCGAACCCGCGACCTATGGCTAAGAAGCAGCGTTTACACGAATAAAACAACGAATTAAGAACATTAATGAGGAAATGTGGTATCAATATGGGTTCTGGTGGACTATTTATTGACTATCGTTCCGTCTTGATATTATTTATCTATTTTTTTTCCAACAGCATGGAGGGTTAGCCTCAGCACTCCTCCGCCACGTTCAGATCTACACAATCAACAGAGAACTCTGTCGCGCAAGGTACGCGCCGAGACCAAACTCTCGCATCTCCGAGAACATGATTTGTGCTGGGGTCCTGGACGTCGGTGGTCGTGACGCTTGTCAGGGCGACTCAGGCGGTCCTTTGTACTACAATGGTGTCCTCATCGGAGTGGTATCCTGGGGCAGAGGGTGCGCTGATCCCTTCTACCCTGGAGTCAGCGCTGCCGTCTCTTCTTACACTGACTGGATCGTGGCTACCGCTATTTAAGCGTACCTTGAGATGACACAACTACTCAATCCAAAGCTTGACTAATCATCGGTGACAAAGTACCTCAAGGCATTCAGCTATTAAGTGAATTTGCTTTCAAAATAAATTATTACTGATTTTGCTGCTGTTGTCTTTTGGTCCTGGTAACTTTATAACACACGTACTTGTACCAACTTATTTGGTAAAATCAGCAACTACAGATGTTTTTGATTTAATTGTTTTTTTCTAAGATTATGATCTTTTTACAAACGATTACCTTCAGCTGAATTTCCAAGTATCCTGCATTCACAAAAAATAAAGAATTTGCCATAAATCAAAAATAAAACTACCTATCTTTTCTGTATCAGTCTTATTTTATTGTATTAGAATTTACAACATGTTTACATAAGTAACAGTATTTTAATCTAAATCCTAATATTACAACACTGTCGGCAAAAACATAGCAAGTTGAGTAAGATTCCTACACGAGAAGTTTTGTACCATGGTATAAGATTTGGCACTACAATCATTTTGTGTTCAGGAGATACCTACATCGACTGTATTCATAACTGCAAATGCACTGATTCATACTTCCATGGTTACGATGCTATATGAGTTAATTAGTTCGCAGCTTCTCCTACGAATGTATTTTCTTTTTATACTTGTGAGGCAATCGAATTGCTACTCGTATCGTGAATTGAAAGTACGAATAAAGATTTGCTTCCAGGCGACAGTTAATTACACTGTTTGCATCCTTAGATTTAAACAAAAAGAGATCTCTTTTTGTTTTGATCTAAGTTTATTCAAAACTTGACTACCTATGTAAGCTAGTAAGAGTTACATCAATATATTTATTTGTACATAACCAACATCCGAAAGAAATATTTGACAATCAGTTACAGTTTTATACGTTTTTAAACTAGGTTTAAGCTTTTAAAATGCTACTGTAAATTTCAAAATACAATCTATTGGTAATTTTATGAGTACGGTTACAGTCGTCTGGTAAGCAAAAGTTTGCTTAGGGGTAAGGCAGTTGGCACTATCCTTGGGTTCTCTCGGCTTCTCGAAAACAGGCTGAACCATGGGTTGTTGGAGAGGGATTGTCTACCTACTGCGGTTTATGACATACATCTCATGGACAAACAGAAAATTGGAGTATCTAAGGTTCAATAATTAGGTAACCTAGCATCATTTAGGTTCAGAACCTTATAACGATCCCTACAAATAACGAAAATTTTCACAAATATACTTCGGACTTTAAGTCCAGAATTGATTAGGCAATCTTGTCATTTCAGGAACTTAGACGGAACTTGAAGCATTGCCACTATCGAATACTATCTTGACAATATTTAGTGACTAATTTGTCGAGCAAATCAATTGCTCTGTTACCTATCTCTTGCCAACCCATCTGTGCCCGAACCTCCATCTCTCTTATCCTCAACTGTTCCCGTTTTAATGCTATGTAATCTTTGTGCTGCTGTATTCTAAATTGTCTCCAATCATCGTCGGATATTGGTTTTGGTGGCCCATCATTTGTTTCTTCTGGGTCCGATAGTCTTCGCGATGAGAGGGATTCCTGAAGACATATGGATGGCTTTCTTTCGTTAGATACTTCTTCCTGTAACGTAATGACATCTATAAATATAACACCTTTAACTTTACCTGTCTGTAACGCTTTCAAGCCAAAACTACTTACTAAAAATGATTTTGATGAAATCTAGTACAAAGATAGACTTAATCTTGGAAAAGGGCATAAAGGGTATCTTTTTCAGAAAATCTTGTAGGCAGATAAACAGTACAAAACTCTAAAGAGGTAATGAAATGATAGATATGTTTTTGGATTTTAATTTGCTTTCATTTTGGTTTAACCCCGCGTTTCAAACACTTTACTGTGTTCATGGTCACAGGCAAACTCAAGAAAACAGTATCTATGAAAGTTATTTTATTACTATGTAGTCTTTTTCTAATCAGTAATTAACCTCTTTCTTATTACATAATAACAATAAAAATATAAACAATAGCGAAAGGACAGGACGAGGTTTCATTTGGGAATAAAGTAGAATTTGTATGAAATACAGGATCGCAACGTCTAAGATAAATAAGGCGAATGGCACATGCCGTGGTTCCACCTTGAAGTTGCGGTTAGTTTATGGTTTAAACATGGTTTAAACACACTAGCCACATAGGCAATGGTGTATGCATTATTTCTTTGCTTTCAATACAACGTGTTCCCTTTGATATCCCATAACCTTAAGGTTATGTTCTATAAGTAAAAATAATATAAAACGCCCTAGAACATGAACAACATGAACGCCCCTTGGTCTAGTGGTTTAAATACCGGGCCAAGATCTCGGGGTCCTAGGTTCGATCCCCGGGTCGGGCAACAAAAAGTTTCGA
Source organism: Anania crocealis (assembly GCA_949315895.1). Classification (NCBI taxonomy): domain Eukaryota; kingdom Metazoa; phylum Arthropoda; class Insecta; order Lepidoptera; family Crambidae; genus Anania; species Anania crocealis. The sequence continues at coordinate 3,317,142 of OX438869.1, read as the reverse complement.
ATTTTCGAACTTTGCTTGGGTTTGTGATCACTAACCCGCATTTGGCAAGCGTGGTGATTATGCCAGTTCCCATCATTGCAGTGGTAACTTGAATTCAATGATGGAGGCCTTTTCCCTGCAGTGGGATGATTATAGGCTGTTACTTTACTTACTTTAGAACATGTGGTTCAAAAATCAATAGTTTCGAATATAGCATCAATTTTAGTTAAATTTGTTAAAAAAAATTAACCAGTATGGCGAATCCTTAGTTTTGCGAGACGTTGGCAAACTTACACTAAAGTTTAGTAGTAAAGTAGCGGGAGAGCGTAACTTGTAAAAAACATTGACGTGTGTGGGTGTTGCAATGATAAGTAGGTACGAGTAAATCGTTTTCATTCAAAAGTTCATTAAGGGTGTTTTACATAAACAGTCGTGACTTTTTAGAATTATTTTGTATGAAGAAAATTTACAAAAAAAAATTAATAATTGAAAAATAATTCATAATTATGCAATTTGATTCTTTACCATTGTCTGTTTAATACTCTAGAGTTATAGGATATCAAAAGGAACACGTTGTACAATAACGCCATGCCAAACTTGATTTGTCGTATGTCATTTAAGTAACCATGTACCTACTTACTTAGGTATTTATTTTTTAAATGGGGTTGCCAACGTAAAAAAACCCTTAATCCATAATCACACTATTTGTGTTTGTATCCTAACTACTGGCCTTACTTGTGTTACTTACTTAGCTGTTAAAAAACTCAAAAACGAATGTTAAGCCAATTTAGGACGTTTTAGGGTCACGCACATGCACGCACGTAACATATCTATTACTTTTTAAATATTATTGAATGGAACATAAATTTAAAAAATAATTACATCCGATATGGATCCAGCATCTTCGACAGTCATATTTTTTTCTGATGTGTTTGTTTCCAATGGTACGCCAACCAGTTGTAGCACTCTTTTCTCTATGGCAGACATATTGACCCTCACTGCCTCTCCCTCGCGTTCAGCTTTCTGGACACGACTAAGTTTCCTTTTGGTATTATTTTTAAAATCGGCCCAGACCTGAAAAAAAAACAAGTCGAAGTATATTTTTTTGAGAAATCGAGACGTTAATAATCATTATGCATTAAAAAAACCGGCCAAGTTCGAGTCGGACTCACGCACGAAGGGTTCCGTACCATTGAATAGGTAAACAATAGTAGGTACATAAATTTAGTGCCTAACTGTTACCATTTATTAATATCGAGCAAAAATAGGCAAAAAATGTCGTTTTTTGTATGGGATATTATTAATTAAATGTATATTTTATTTTAATTTTATTTTTCATTATTAAAGTAAAAATAAATTTGAGTGTTTTGTGAATTATTTCAAGTGCCTACCTGATGCCATTATTGACATCGAGCAAAAAGGGCAAAAAATTGACGTTTATTGTATAGGATTAAATATTTATTTTATTCTGTTTTTAGTATTTGTTGTTATTGCGGTAACAGAAATACATAATTATAAAAATTTCAACTGTCTAGCTATAGCGGCTCTTGAGATACAGCCTGGTGACCGACAGACGGACAGACGGACAGACAGCCAGACGGCCAGACGGACAGACAGCGAAGTCTTAATAATAGGTGGGACCCTATTATTTTTACCCTTTGGGTACGGAACCCTAGAAATAAGCTTGACAATACAATAACAGACTACATTAGGTACATACTTTCTTTATAATTAAAAACAATAACATTTATTTAATTTAAACTATTTCGACCATCGATTACATCAACTACGATAGAACGATCTTTCTTCACTCCAAATAGGTACTTGTGTCTCACTTTGAAACTACGAAATAGATAGAGACGCCAGACTCAGTCACGTTGACGTTTTTCCGATAGTTAAATTTTACGGCCTCGGACGGGTCCATACAGCAAAGTATAAGATTTAAAACATTACCATAAATACTTACATAAACTTATTATTATGTCTCAAACAAGTTGATTTAACAGAAAAGTAATAAATAAACTTTGTACGATCCTTATATCATTACTTTTTTTTTCAATTTAATTCTCATTTAAATTTCTTTACAAAGATATGTATATTAGAAAAAAATAAATACTTCCGACACGTAATCTTGACCGGGAAAATGAATCCAATAAAGCTTAATAATTACTGTAGAACAAATTGTACCTATATCCGAGATTCGGCTGGGGCAAAATAACTCTTGCTGCTCAAGTGGCACTTTTTCCGCCTGTCACTTCGTCCTACGTATTTTCTTGCCACGCGAAATACCATCGGCAGAGATTTAACACATATTATGTACTTATTTACTTTAAGCACAACAATTTCTATGAACTTGCTAATTACATTTCAGTGACAGAGAAAACTATTAAAGTTTTAGTATTCGCTTTCGTTTACTACATGTCAAACGAGTATCTCAGACTACCAAATTGTCGAAAACTGCTCGATAACTTACAAAGAAAACGAAAACATCTAATCGATTGAACTCATACTGAATTACTGATATTTTTAGTGCATAGTAGTTTGCTCTAGGGCTGTGAAATGTATGGAAACTAAACGAGAGGATCAAACTGTTCGAAAACTGTCAAAACTCATACTAGCATACTGATAACGTATGGTCGTGTTATCTTTATCCATGTATATTGGACAGGCCACGGGACAGGCCTAGCTTACAGTAGGAAAAATCGCAAATAATATTTATTGTAAGACTTTTTATTGTGACATAAATAAAAAAAATAAAAAAAAAAATTATACACCAGTCGAAAATGATTCTTCAACTCAGCTAAATAAAGTAACAAGTAATGTAACAAACCTTTTTCCACTTAGTGCTATTTTTAGAGTCGCCAGTAACATCATTATTAAGAGTTGTGGTTAATTCCTCCCATTTCTTTAAAGTCCACAATCTACAACTTGCATCGCCCTGAGGTTTGCTGAGGTCACCGTGCCTAAAAAAAAATAAAGTTTTTTTTAATACCACTCCATGGATTAAGGGAAAAGTTTTTACGTTCCAATTCGACTTAATGCTTTAAAAACTAGATAGTACTCAGTGACAAAAAAAAACTCCAACAATGAACATTTGGGTGCTTCTCTAGCTTATTTGCATTTATCTTTAAGTCATTGTATGTACTTACCTATGACCCATATCATTAGTTTCTAATAATAGGGGTTAAAGTATGAAATTGCCGATTATTTTCCCACTTTTTATTTTTATTATAGCTCTTAAGTATAGTCGTATTCTTGCGTAATTCTTTTTGTATTGTATCAAAAACTAAATAAAGTAACTTTTGACTAAAAAAAAATGCAATACTAGTGCCTATTACTTCAAAGGAAGTCGTTGAAAAGACCCCTTACAATGTGTCAGCTGACCTTCTTGCTTCAATTAAGTATATTTGTATTATATGCTTTGATTTTCAGAAATTTAAATACTATAATGCGTAGCTTTATAACCATCTAACTTTCACCTTTAATTGCATCGAAAACGGTTCAGGCGTTTTTAAAAAAACTAAAAAATTGTTAGTATGGAAAAATGACTTTTCTCGATTTCGTCCATACAAAACGGCAATTTCATACTTTAACCCCTAATATTTAAACTAGAACAGTTCGTAGTGACATTTTGAGGACTGACATTAGTTCCTAAATTTTGTCATAATAAGGTAAGACAGTAAGTAATCAAATAACTGCTTTATTCAAAACCAAAACATAATATCAATGAAGGTTTTTATTTTGTTTTATATTATTCTAACTATAACAGTAAGAACAAACTAACAAAATATGGGTCAAAGAATAAGGTTAAGTTTGAACTTGCATCAAATTAATCAACATTCATAATCTGCATTGAAAACACAACAACAACATGGTAACCGTACACCCATGCTTCAACTTCTATCTGAGTTAGTATACACGCTCAAGAGCTTTTACTTACTGTTCCATGAATGACACCAAAGTCTCGAATTGGAAGGGACTCGTTCTCATTTTTCTAACGAACTAATTTCTTGCCAATTAATGTTTCGATTTCAAATATTTCCCGCCAGTTTTGTCCACTGCGAAAAATAATAATTCCTTGGAAATGTACTCGGCTTACGTCACATCGTAGTCATGGTAACCATTCCGTGATTGCATTATAAAAGTAAGCACAACGATGTTCACAAATAAATACGAATCACTTGCACGTTTTCGTTTAGAACACAAACGACGCGTTCTATGTTAACTTGATTCACTCTTAAGTTTAGTAAACGTATACAATACGCAAGATACTCAGCTCTGACAATAGTCCGTGTGCTATTACTACACAGTACCCGTTTACTAAAGTGACGCGTTCGTCAACGAACGCAGTACGAGGCACGGAACCGAGAGAGACAACACTATCACTTAGTGCACGCGAAAAAAGAGACGACATGAGCCTAACACGAAGCGAATGTATTTTATCACGTGCGTCAAACTCTATCTATCTATAGGTTAGTAAGCGTTTTTGTTTTTTACTTTCAAACTGCATATTCACAGCATTTAGTTTATTGAGGTTTGTTGTAATAAAAATGTTACTCTTATTAATATTCTATCACAAAACCAAACAAACACAAAATAAGTAACCTAACCGAACTCTTTCTACTTATACCTCTTAGATTAAACCAAATAGATATTTGGTTTAATCTAAGTTATACCTATTATTTGTGAGCTTAACCATAGGTATGATAATACCTTAGGATAATACTAAAGTAGCCTAACTCAATAAAATGTGAGGATGGTTTGCAAATTTAGATGCTCAAAGAAAAAATCGGAATGAACAATCCAAATCAGTTTGGAGCGCTGCATTGTGTTTTAATCAATGGCACGTTACTGTTATTATACTTAATCACAATAATCCTGTATGGTGACGATCCTGGTACAAAATAGAATAACACCACGCCTTTTCTTTCTATGGGTGTCGTAAGAGGCGACTACCTACAGTAGCTTTATTTGATATTTTAGCAAGTTAATTGCCAATATAGTATCAGTATTTAAACTTGAAAAATTATGTCTCAGGCGGGACTCGAACTCGCATCTCCTCGCATGCCGGGGGCCGCCTGGGACATAATTTTTCAAGTATAACAGTAGCGCCAGAAATAGACGGGCAATAGGTTGGCTAATGGTGATCACAATAATCAGATGAAGAATGTTACTTACGTCATACAGTTAAAATATTATACAAAACTCTAGCTGTTGCCCGCGACTTCGTCCGCGTCAATTTCTGTTTATATGATCGCGATAATATCAATAATTAAATACCGGGCCAAGATTAAGGCCGCATTTTCGAACGTTGCTCGGGTTTGTGATCACCAACCCGCATTTGGCAAGGGTGGTGATTATGCCAGTACACCCATCATTGCTGTGGTAACATGAATTCAATGATGGAGGCCTTTTCCCTGCTGTGGGATGATTATAAAAGGCTGTTACTTTTTTTTAATGATCTTGTTCACTGTGTGAACTCGCAATGATATTATATTAACAGAAGCGACTTTGATAAATCACCTAGTTCGGATGTAACAGATTTTTCGACGGGAGTCCGCCTGCTCAACTCCTCATCACCGGTGGTTCGCATGCTGCCACATCCAGCAGATATGCCCCGACGACCCCCGAACAGCGACCGCCTATCATATCGACCTTTGTAACTCTCCTTTTCAAAAAGGGGTTTGCCATTGCCCTGTTCATCAACCGCATAAAAATTTTTTTGCTGGTGTCCGCCCCTCGAGGCTTAAGTGTTTAAGCGTGGACAAAAGGTTGGACTGTTGGGGACTGATCATTGGTTACAAAGTATCTCACGGCATTCAGCTATAGAGTGAATTTATTTAAACGATAACGGGAATTAAACGCGATCATACCTTATTATTTTGCCTGACGTTTCGATCGGGTTGCACCGACCATGGTCACAGGCTGACTGGAGACAGCGATGCACTCACTCCGTGGGGAAGGTAGATTCATATAAATCTACCTTCTAAATGTTTATTTCTCCAAAATAATAAGGTATGATCGCGTTTAATTCCCGTTTTCGTTTAAATAATTATGATAAGATAGATAAACACTTTTATTGCACTAATTACAAAATAACACAATATAACAAATCCAGGAGAAAGTACAAATTAGGCGGTCTTATCGCTTTAAGCGATCTCTACCAGACAACCTTAGGGTAGATGAAATTATATTTTAGTGGAGTAAGGGTAGCACAGTGCAAAACAAGCGATATATGACAGATTCAACAACATACATATAACTAAAAAACAATACACATAATACATATACCTACATAAGATACATAAACCTACCAAAACAATAGCACATTTATATACAAATATTAAAAATAATTAACAATAAATAAAATAAAATAGTTATACAGTGAATTTGTTTTTAAAAAAATAATCACTAATTTTGCAGCTGTGGTCTTTTTGTACAAGTAGTATGTACAAGTAGTACCAACTCATTTGGTAAAATCAGCAACTACATATATTGTGCCGGATAACTGGAGTGGGTGAGCGGAGCGGACGGTTAATTGATGCGCAGGTTCGGTGATCGGTTCTCCGGTAGGCGGTGTCTCCAGCCGATGCACACTGTAGTTCGGTGGGTGGATCGTTGTTGGTCGATATTGAAGAACGGCGTCGGTACGGAATCCAAATCGAGAAGCTATACGGGGTCCAATAGTGGGCGCTGAGGTCGTTGCTTAATATCTGTAGGCCGTAACGAAGACTACAACTGTGAATCTGTAAGACTGTCAAACTGTGAACTGTGAACTGAGAACTGTCATAATGTGCGAGCGTTCGGTCGGTTTATATAGCGGCTCGAAACCGCGGCGAGTAGGAACGAAGACCCACCTTTTTTCTAGAATGTTTTGTTATCGGGCCCAATTTCCAGAAGAATCCGCAACGCACGTGTTTACAAGGACGATTTCAATCTTTCTAGATAAGTTAATCAGTTTTGCTATTTAAACCTCGTCCTTATATTGTTCCGGATACGGCCCTTTCTTAAAATGCGTACGCGCTGCTGTTATTCGAGAATGCGAGCGCAGTCTTTATATCGTAGCTATATGTATGTATGTGTATCTTCGATTGTCTACTAGTGCAAGTTGTTATATATTTTATAACTATGTTATGCTATAGTTAATATTTAAGCAGTCGTTCTGTACATATATTTATTTATAAGACTATGATGTTTTTACAAACAATTACGATTTTATTTGATATTTTAGCAACTTAATTGCAATTATAATATCAGTATATAAACATGAAAAATTTTCTCCCATGACGTAGTGTCTCGGTGATTACCTAAAGGTTATAACTTAATTTCCAAATATCCTGTATTCGCAGCGAGTAAATAATTTTCCACTTAGTTGTAAACCAGTCAAAAATAAAACTATATTTTTATGTATCAGTCTTATTTTATTAGAATTTACATGAGGTATGCATAAGTAACAGTATTTTAATCTAAATCCTAATATTAACAACACTCTTGGCAAGAAAATACCAAGTTGAGTCAGACTCATACACGACAAGATTTGACACTATATACATTTTGTGTTCAGGAGATACATCGACTGTATTCACAACTGCAAATGCACTGATACTGTCCTCCATGGTAGTGATGCCTTGATTTAATTAGTTCGGGCCTTCTCGTAAAAATGTAATTCTTTTTAGGGTTCCGTTGCCAAATGGCAAAAACTCTAGATTGGTCAAGTCTGTCTGTCTGTCTGTCTGTCCGTCCGTCCGTATGTCACAGCCACTTTATTCTGAAAGTATTAGCATGACACAATTGAAACTTGGTAGGTAGGTGTATCCTGTCACCCGTTTAACGATTCTCATACAAAAAATAAAAAATAATGATATTTAAGGGGAGCTTCCCATACATAGAACTAAAACAAAATTATTATTTTTTACTCAAACCTATACATATGGGGTATCTATGGATAGGTCTTCTAAAATGACATAGAGGTTCCCAAAACCATTTTTCCAAAAGTCTAACATTTGGAAGATAGACGCTTCCAAAGTGGTAAAATGAGTAACCCCCCTCCTCTAACTTTTAAAATAAGCAAGTGAAAATTTTGGAAAAAAATACGTAATGTAGATCTTAACAAATACTTTCAACGAAAATTGGTTCGAACGAGATCGAACCGGTAGTTTTGAAAATCTAGCACATTTTCAACAACAGCAAACATAACTTTGTCCTCCATACAAACACTATGAAAAACAAAGTTATTTTTTCAGTCATCAAAATATTGTGGTATTTTTGTTAAACTTGACACGGAACCCTCAGTGCGCGACCTCAGTTCGACTCGCACTTGGCCGGTTTTTTATATTTTTATTTGGGAATTTGGGAATTGCTATCTATAAAAGACTTCCGGGTGACTGTTCTATTCACAGAACTCAGAAAAAAGTTGTGACTACTTTGTCATCTAGCAGAGTTTCATTAATGTTTTTAGCTATGTAACATCACTAACCTGCGGCATTCGTAAGAAATATTTTTACAAATATTTAGCAATTGGTTAAGATAGAACAGTTTTCACCTCCGAACCGTATTTAGACAATTAAATTGTTACTGAAAACTGAAAAATACAATATCTCGATACTTTTATGGTTTAGAACTTTAGAGTGTCTACTTATTGTGGTTTATGACATACATCACATGGACAAACATGAAATCTGAGTAGCCAAGGTTCCACAAGGTGCATTTAAAACCATCTGGAAAACGAAGCCCACGTGGTCACATATACACCGTGAAATTTTAGTGGTTGTTTTAGCAACAGAACGATTTATCTTTAGTAGCACCATCGAATGGTGCAAGTTATTTTTTGGAAATAAAGATATCGTTGTTCTCAACTAATCAAAAAAATAATCATCAACTCAAAAGCGTGAGATACGATAGTATCTTTATAAAATGTGACGTGTTTGGGTACTGCTTGCCACACGAAATCAATGTTCAAAGCAAAAGAAGCTCTACTCACTAAGTAATACAGCATAAACTGCACCGCGCGAGGGGCAATGACCCCGACCGGTGACCGGCTGCGGCGCGGCTGGTACCATTGGTTCGAGGTTGCTTTCGAGTTTCGTTTATCACAATCGTAAAACTGCTATTTTTTTTATTTGAATAAAAAAAAACACCGGTAGCACTCCGGGAGTGCCGGCAGAAGTGAAAACAATTCACATATACGAGTACACAACAATGTGGTTACTACACAACAGTCAAGCCATCAGCTGTTACCATCCTTGGATACGCGTGGCACGCTGTACATAAACACAGACGGACATTCGCGCAAGCGCCCTGTGCCGCCTAAGCGGAGCAGCACACTCAGGCACGGTAGAAAGAGTGGGAGATACTAGTTCCTCTCCCTTCCCCTCGATCTTACGCTTTTTCGATCAGCATCACGTGACCCTGACGCGAGTTTGGAAGTTTTTACCCATCCAACAAAAAGTGCTCAGCGCCGCTAAAGAAGTTTTCACTTCAAAAACTGCACAAATCTATTGTACTACTAAGATAGAATCATTTTACTGCGGGAAAACAACCACTAAAATTTCACGGTGTATGTAGAACATCATGGCAGTGTTTGTGGCTAAAATATTTTTTTATAAATATTTAATATTTATTCAGACTTTTCATTTTGTAACACGCTGTCCCGGATGAATGAACCTTACACAGCTACATCAGTGCACGTCACAGCGTGTTTCAAAATAAATAGCTGAACCCCATTTTTAATATTTTGAAGAAAAAACAAATTTTAATAAAAAGTTAAAATAACACTGCCGAGATGTTATTACCTCAGATCATATAAAGAAGGAGATATGAAATTACTCATAAATCCTTAGCGAACCCGTGTCTCTGTATTATTTATGTGTGCAACGCGACTACAATAACACTGTTGTAAGCATAAGGATCTCACTAAATCAATTTACAACTCTCATTGGTGCGCACACAAACATGGACCCAATCACAGCGGCTACCACTTACTCACTTACACAATGCGTCATTTGGTGTTTGCAGTGCAGCGACAATGACTGGTCGCGAACGCACAGGTCGGGCAGCGAACGCTTCGATTAAACCTCGATACATTGCGCAGTCGCATAGTACTCATAACACAGCTAGTTAGTATCAAACCTTCAATGTATACTGTGCCGATACAATTACCGTTACATGGATTTTTTAGTGGATGGAGTGCAATAGTTCTGTTTGCCCATATGGGTTTCGCACGCGCCACGCCACCATTTCATATCTCTTCCTTTATATGATCTGAGTGTTATACATAATGGTAACATAACGTGGGTTTCGCTTTACAGGCGGTTGAAATTACACCGTGTATAATTAGGTAACCTAGCACCTATTAGTTTTAGTATTAGTATTTACGGATATATCTGTCTCTTTCAGATACTTTAAGACATCGGTATGAATGATAGGGACAGATTGATTCGAATATTACCGACATTGGTTTCCGGAGTAAGGCCTTAGAACCTTATCGACGGTCGTTACAAATAACGACAATTTTCACAAATAACATTCATTCTTAGGGTTCCGCACCTAAAGGGTAAAAACGGGTCCCTAAAAATGAATGTTATTTGTCTGTCCGTCTGTCCGTCGCTCTATCACCAGGCTGTATCTCAAGAGCCGCGATAGCTAGACTGTTGAAATTTACTAAAACAAAATAAAATAAATATTTAATCCCATACAACAAACCCGTTTTTTTGGCCTTTTTGGTAAGGGACCCTTTGTGCGCGAGTCCGACTCGCATTTGGCCGGTTATTATACTTCGGACTATAAGTCCGGAACCGATTAGGCAATCTTGTCATTTTTAGATTTAGAGGAACTTAAAGAGTTGAGACTATTGTATACTAGCTATCTTGACAGTATTTTGTGACTAATTTGTCAAGCAAATCGATTGCTCTGTTTCCTATTTCTTGTCAACCCATCTGTGCCCGAACCTCCATCTCTCTAATCCTCAACTGTTCCCGTTTTAATGCTATGTAATCTTTGTGTTGCTGTATTCTAAACTGTCTCCAATCATCGTCGGATATTGGTTTTGGTGCCCCATCATTTGTTTCTTCTGGGTTCGATAGTCTTCAAGGTGAGAGGGATTCCTCCTGAAGACATATGGATGGCTTTCTTTCGTTAGATACTTCTTCCTGTAACGTAATGTAAAACATTGTTAAAAATTATACTTAGTGATGGATATGTCGCAGCCATCTAGTAAATTAGCCAGCCAATTTGACGCCTCGGCAGTTCATTAAACGCCCGGCATTCAATTAAATCACTAGGCTGATGGTTAATTGAACCTGAAGCACTCAACGTTTAACAACTTGACGTATTGAAAGGTAGCCTTTTGGCACATGAATAAATATTCCCACCAGAATACAAGCTACCTATATGCGGCCCGCTGTTGTTCCACTCACACATAGCGCGGCGATGTACGCGTGACATCTCACCGACGCGTTCACCTACGTGTCGCCGGGGTAAGAACTGGTTTTCGCCGATTCAGTTGCGGTATAAATGACAGGGCTGCCGCCAGCACATCGCGAGCATTAGACGATATTTATTTGAGTGATTTGGCTGATGAATTGTGATTTTACCATTTCTATGATTCAATTATTTATATAATATTGATTATGGAAAATTGGTGTTAAATCTAAATATATAAAACAAAGGGTCAGTTACGCACTGCTATGGTTTGTTGCCGGATAATTGTATAGGAAATGTCTGGATCGACACAAGTACGAGAAATCGGAATCCTATCGGAAAATGCCATAAATATAAGCAATGATTCCCTATTAATTCATCGTAAAGACTTTAATGTAGGTAACGTATCTACAGGCCGGGTTCCTTAAAATGCTGCCAGGTCCAGATAATTATGTTAATTTTATTGGTGAAATGGAAAAAAAACATAGGTACCAAGATTATTTTAATAATGATCCGAGAATTCAAAATATTGAAAATTAAATATAAAAATAAAATTATAAATTAATTATCTTTTGGCATGCCATGCAAATGTTTACCGATCAGTTATTTAAGGAATTTGTATATTATATTCAGACTGTATCACACGTTAAAAAGAAATAAGAAATATTTAAAGAAAAATAAATTATTTAGGGTTAGCCATTTATAAACTAATTCAACTTTAGTATTGTCAAATTACACTAAACCTTATATTTTATACCTTTTGAAATACACGTTTTATTTTGTAGGTAGGTACTTACCGTATTTTATTTTTATTCCCTATTTTTTTTTTTACTTGCAACAGGTGTCAGCCCTATCAGAATAGTTTAAAAGTTAAGAAGCTTGTACTCTGTAGAAATATTTACTCATGTGCTTTTGGTAATGACTGACCAAGACTCAGCCAAGTGATTCAAATTTAGTTCAGTTTATTACTGTAGCACAGCAGAAAGAATATTTACGATATATTGTGAAATTCATATAAAACATAGAGCAAGTTTTTACTAGAAATTTAAGGAATATGAAAAGTTTCGCGTTATTGTCACAATTACTAGTTGTCGTTCAGCTATTTAATTGTATGCCGGCATTTAGTCAACGGCCTGGGCTGTTAACTAAATTCCTGATAAGGCTAGTTGGCGGCGACAGTTACATTCAGGGTGCGTCTCATGTTGTATACAATCATTTGATATAATCAAACTTTAATAACGATCACTTCATATAATAATTATTTGATACAACAACACATGATATAATTTTGTTTGACATAACGATTACTTTACATAACATACAATTTATTTCATATTATTTAGTACTAGCGACCCGCCCCGGCTTCGCACGGGTGCAATGCTGATACTAAATACACTACAAAAAAACTGTGAACGTTGTATATAAAAAAAACATAGTGGCCCGCTCCGACTTCGCACGGGTATGAAATATGTCACTGAAAAAATAATTAAAATCGATCCAGTAGTTTTGATTTATTCCTTACTGCCCGTGGCCTGCACGTGTTAAATTTGTAGTAAAACAATTCCCCTTTCCCTAATACCATGAAGATTTCCTGCTGTCTTTGGAATATCTAAATTCGTACACCACATTTTTACTTATTTACTTTTTACATTTTTAAAGTTTAGGTGGATTCAGGTTTCTTAGTAAAATAACAGGACAACCTACTTTCAACACCATTTTGTGAGGAGGGTCCAGACGGGTTCAAAGAGTTTTGAAATTCTGTAGGAAAATGAACAGCTTCTTCCAAATCGAGAACAGTATCGACCGAGTAGTATATTTTCGTCGGCGCATTAATCTTTGAAAGAATCAAGTTATTTACCTTATCTACTTGTTCGTTGGTTGGTGACAGAATCGCTCTTTCTTTAAACCAAGATGTTGTCTTATAACTTATGTTATCAATGTCAGGATAGACATAAATCAGCAATGTATTTAAAGTATTTAATTGGATAAGGATTAATGCTGTATTGGTTAAAATCGCTTGGAAAATTAGCCATTATTTGTCGTAAAAAGTAAATGACAAAAAAATGTTATTGTGGGATATCCATAACAGATAGACATACACCATTGCGGAGTTTTCTGTAGACCTTTTCAATATGTACAATATTTAGAACATTATTTTGATAAATTTCGTAGGGTTTAGCCTGCGTTTGCAATGTAAGCGGAAAAAAATGTGAATATTTACGACATCATATTAGAAACCTCAAAAATAACAGTATTTCTCCACTATTTAATGGATGTTATTATACATATGAACCTTCCTCTTGAATCACTCTATCTATTAAAAAAAACCGCATCAAAATCCGTTGCGTAGTTTTAAAGATTTAAGCATACAAAGGGACATGGGGACAGAAAAAGCGACTTTGTTTTATACTATGTAGTGATAACATTCATAACAAATAAAATCGTTTGAAATAAAACTCATTTTATGTATCGTTCATTTGATATAAATTTGTTTGTTATACGCATCATTTCGTACATCTATAATTTGAGATAAAAACGTTTTAAATATTGATTAATCCTTCGATCGTGAGTTATTCCAGACACAATTGAAATCAATTGTTATCGTGGCACCCGAGTGCCTCCTGGGGGTTGAGGTATATAAGAAATAACCGTACTGACATTGGTAAAATTAAGAATTTGGTTGAATCCCGACTCGCCATGGTCTTTCCGCCGTGGTACTTGTCTGCCCTACACTAGAGTGCAATTTAAAAGCCGGAGGCGCGGAGGGAGTGCAGTCTTCGCTCGCAGTAACGAAGCTCGGGCGCCCGGGCGAGCTGTAGCGGCTGAGGCTGGTCGCCGTAGGCGACCAGCAAGCCGAAGCTGCGGAAGCGAGTGTGGGTGCGAGAGATTGCATTGACTGCACTTCCCGCAGCGCCGGAGAAGAGCAAAACAAATGCATGCATGCTTGCCTGCTTGCCTATAAGCATGCTTGCTTGCCTGCATGCATGCATGCTGCTTGCCTGCGCATGCCTGATTGCATGCATGCTGCTTGCCTGCATGCATGCTTGCTTGCCTGCTTACGTGCATGCATACCTCCTTGCTTGCGTATTTATGGCATTTCGTACTATTAAAGATTAGGAATTTACACTATTTGGTATCTTTAAATTCTGCATTCTAACGACTTTGTATCAAGTAATCATTATCTGTTTTAAATGTTATAAAAAAGGAGTGTTATCGTTAATAAACGTTATACCAAATGTTATTATACTAAATGAAATTTATTTGTTTTTAGCATTATATCATGTGAGTGTTATAATAGACGGTTGTTATACTAAATGATTTTATCCCAGCTTTTAATTATACGTTTTTAAAGTATGTAATTTAAAATCATATATTTTCATCATTATATTAAAAAGGTGTTATATTAAACAAAATTATATCATTTGATTGTATAAGGTTTGATCATTATATGATATGTTGTTATACTATAGTATATTACACACCCATACATTCATACTAATGTAAAATTGAAAGTCGCTCTATTACGCTTTCAGTCGCTAAACTACTGAAATTATTTTGATCAAAAAGATAGACTTAACCTTGAAAAAGGACATGACGGGTATCCCATTTTTACTGTTCACTATACAGTAGCGAAAGAGTTACTGTTAGAAATAAAATTTAATTTCTATGAAATTCACGATGGTGGTAAGTCAAATAAGGCGAATCGCACATGACATGGTTCTAATCATACTTAGTGGTTACTTTTTCAGAGGTTCAACTTGAAGTATGAAGAATATATAATATCATACACTACCGCCACCACCTAGGCAATGGTGCATGCATTATTTCTTTGCTTTTAATAAGTATGTACGTTAATAATATCATGCCATTTTTGTTGGGAAATACATCACTGTTCGGATAGATGGCAGTAGTTAGCAGTAGGAGACTTTGCACTGGGCGACCTCAAATATTCTTTACTAAGAGGGGATCAGGTGCTAAAGTTGATGAAATGTTATCTCGCGCGACTGATAAGAAATCATGATTAACCGCTCGACAGAACCCTTTGGTTTAACTAGATATTTCTACAGAACTGTTTTTCAAGCAATGAAATTTCTAGTGTAAATAGAAGATGTACATAGTTCCTTGAATATTGTTTTTACTGCACAGGTTCAATATAAAAACACGAACCAAAACTAAGCAAACTAGAAAAATTATATTTAGATCTTAATTTGTTGCTTCATATCTCAATACGAAACTATGTAAAAGGTATTACTAAATTTTAGACACCTAAGAACAGCCCTCATTGATTGGTATCTTATAAATAATTCTTTCCCATTTAAGAAAAGTTTTTTAAAGGTACCTACTATAATGTACTTACTCTTAATACCTGTTATAAAATGCCTCTACGAATAATAATAAAAAAGTTATTACATCAGATAAGGATGCAGCATCTTCGACAGTCCCATTTGTTGCAATTAAGTTTGTTTCCAAATTTTCCAATGGTAGACCCAGCAGTTGCAGCACTCTTTTCTCTAGGGCAGATATTTTGACACTTACTACCAGCCCCTCGCGTGTAGCTTGTTGGATACGCTTAATTTTTTTTTTGATGTTATTTTTGAAGTCGGTCCAGGCCTAAAAAATATTTACAAGACAAATTTATTATTTAAAAAAAAGAAGTCACGTTGGCAAAAAAAATTCAACTATTGCCTTTCGTCACTTATTAAGTAAATTCAATACAACAACTGAACTACAAATAAAAACCTTTTTAATTTAAATCTATACTAATATTAGGGGTTAAAGTATGAAATTGCCGTTTTGTATGGACGAAATCGAGAAAAGTCATTTTTCCATACTAAAAATTTTTTTTTTTTAAAAACACCTGAACCGTTTTCGATGCAATTAAAGGTGAAAGTTAGATGGTTATAAAGCTACGCATTATAGTATTTAAATTTCTGAAAATCAAAGTACATAATACAAATATACTTAATTGAAGCAAGAAGGTCAGCTGACGCATTGTAAGGGGTCTTTTCAACGACTTCCTTTGAAGTAATAGGCACTAGTATTGCATTTTTTTTAATCAAAGTTTCTTTATTTAGTTTTTGATACAATACAAAAAGAATTACGCTGGATAAAGAAAGCGACTCACGACTCCTACAAGATGATCTGGATCGTTTTGCGGTTTGGTGCGGATCTAATAATATTAATTTGAATGTTGAAAAATGTAACTATGTACACTTCTCTCGTAAAAAGATCCCTTGTTCTAATAAATATAGTATTAACAACCAGGAAATTCATGAAGTGGAAGTAATTCGTGATCTAGGAGTGTATATTGATAACAAACTTCGTTTTAATGTCCACGTAGACAAAATAGCTGCAAGAGGTTTTAAACTGTTGGGTTTCATTGTTCGTAATTGTCGGGACTTTAAACTTGCTTCTAGCAAAATATCTGTTTTTAATTCGTTAGTACGCTCAGGTTTGGAGTATGGTAGCATTGTTTGGACTCCTTTATATGAGGTACACAATCACCGGTTAGAATCCATTCAAAAGAGATTTCTTTGGCATCTGTCATATCAGAGTAATCTAGCTAAACGGCTTCCCACCTACAGCTCTCGATTGAAACACTTTAGACTTACCACTCTGGAAAATCGTAGGAAAATGTTGGATTGCATGTTTTTGTATAAAATAATCAACGGTCTTATTGATTGTGCTCATCTTCTGGCACAGATAAATTACAATGTTCCCTACAAGATGGCTCGGTTGTCCAGGTATTTGCCGTATAAGGCAAATGGTTTTAGGACTAAGCTAGGCCATTTCTCCACCTTGAACAGGATTCAGTCACAGTTCAGTAAATTGTCACGTCTAAGTAGCATCGATATTGATATGTCATATTCATTACGTAAATTTAAATCTGTCTTATCTAAATTGTTTGTTCTTAAAAAGTAAAATAACGTTATTCGTTCAGAGAATCACTTTGTTTCCAACTTTTGTTTTCTATGCATGTCGTGATAGCCTTTAATTAAGGCAGCACTGTAAATTATGCTGATAGAAATGTATTTTATGTAAATGTAAAGTGTATGCTTTGTTGGCTGTCCTTATAATAAATAAATAAATAATAAATAAATAAATAAATAATACGACTATACTTAAGAGCTATAATAAAAATAAAAAGTGGGAAAATAATCGGCAATTTCATACTTTAACCCCTATTATTATAAAGCTGAAGAGTTTGTTTGATTGTTTGTTTGTTTGAAGTTTTGAACGAGCTTATCTCAGGAAGTACTGGTTCGAATTAAAAAATTCTTTTTGTGTTGGATAGTCAATTTACTACCTTTCCTCACTTATCAAGTTAATTAAATACTACAACTGAACTAAACTTTATTTAAAGCTATACAGGCTATACTAATTATAAAGCTGAAGAGTTTGTTTTAGTGTTTGTTTGTTTGAACGCGCTAATCTCGGGAAGTACTGGTTCGAATTGAAAAATTATTTTTGTGATGGATAGTCCATTTATCTAGGAAGGATTAGACTTTTGAGGAAGCTATACAATATCACGGTACGATAGAAGCGAAGCATCAGTGCAAAATGTTGCTAAAACGGAGAAAAAATATACATATTTGAAGGCTTCCGTTGCTTAAATGCTTTAAGTTACCCACAAAATATGTATGAAAGAATTATTCCACCTTAAATGGTTTCAAAAAATTAGGTCTGCGACAGTAGGTATTTGTCTATCTTTTGAAAACTTCTTAATGGCGATCATAAAAACAGATATTGACTGACGCGAACGAAGTCGCGGGCAACAGCTAGTTATCAATAAATTCACAATAAAAAAAACAGTAGGTCGTCTTTCTTCCCAGGTTACCATACATCCTATATACAAATCCATAGAAAAGTATGCAATTCAAAAGTGTCTGTGTCAAAAATACATTGACCACTCTATTTTTACGCCAGTCAAAAATTATATATGTATTTGAACTGATTAGCATAAAGTAAAAAGTAATTGAACAAACCTTTTTCCATTTCGTGCTACTTTTAGAGTCGCCAGTAACATCATTGTTAAGAGTTGTAGTCAATTCTTCCCATTTTTTAAAATGTGTGAATCTTCCTCCCACACTCCCTGGAGGTTTGCTAAGGTCACCGTTCCTGAAAATAATATATTTTTAAGCTATTGCATAGCTTCTATCGCGGGCCTTGAGCGTGGAGACCGAATCCAGAAATTCCGTAAGTAAAATAACCTAACACCCCCCACTCCGACCGGCACAGCGGTGATACTTTTTAGTTTTTCCATCTATCGATGAATAGCAGAACTTTTAATGACTTTTTGAATTTGAAACGCTTGTCTCTTTAGTTCAGCAACCCGCCTTTAGGTGGCATTTGTTGTATCGGCATAAGTTGATAAAAAATGCTATGCATCTAGCTTTACCAACGGCAGTCTCCGAGTGCCACACGTCTTTTTTTAAGGTTTCCGTACCCAAAGGGTAAAAACGGGACCCTATTACTAAGACTTCGCTGTCTGTCCGTCCGTCTATCTGTCACCAGGCTGTATCTCAAGAACCGGGATAGCCAGACAGTTAAAATTTTTACAAATTGTGTATTTCTGTTGCCGCTATGAAAACAAATACAAAAATCAAAATAAAACAGGTACTTATCCCATAGTTACAACAAATGCGATTTTTTTGCCCTTTTTGGTCGATATCAATAATGGCATGAGGTAGGCATTTGAAATATTCACAAAATAATTAGTTGTATTGCTTTAACAATAAATAATAAAAATAAAATAAAACGCCCCTTGGTCTAGTTGTTTAAATACCGGGCCAAGATCTCGGGGTCCCAGGTTCGATCCCCGGGTCGGGCAACAAGAAGTTTCGAATTTTCGAACGTTACTCGGGTTTGTGATCACCAACCCGCATTTGGCAAGCGTGGTGATTATGCCAGTTCCCATCATTGCAGTGGTAACTTAAATTCAATGATGGAGGCCTTTTCCCTGCAGTGGGATGATTATAGGCTGTTACTTTACTTTTTAAGGGAGGCTCTTATACAAAAAAGGCCTTTTTGCCTATTTTTGCTCGTTATCAATAATGGCAACAGGTAGGCACTTTAAATATTCAGAAAATACTTAATTGTAAATATATTAAACTTTCTTTAGGTATTTCCTTTTTTAATAAAGAATACAATTAAAATAAATAAGGAAATAGGGGGCTTTCATACAACAATAGTTGATTTTTGCCGCTTTTTGCTCGATATCGCAGATTACTACCGATATTTAAATCAGCACCAGGTTGGTGTATGGATGTCTGGATCTTTGTTGCTCTGTCACGCTAAAACAACTTAATGGATCTGAATGAAATTTATCACGGTGATAGCTTATTGGCTGGAATAACATACAGGATGAAATTTTAACCACTTTCCAAAATTTTTATAGGCTTTCAGTATCGTATTTATAGCCCATTTATGAAGTAAAAAATGTAAATCAAGCTTTCACCCGAAAATATTTTTCGCAATATAGTTTTCAATTTTTACGGTCCTAGGCCTGATAAGGTATAAAGTGAAAATCAAAAACTTACGAATAGTATAGTAATGAATGAATAAAATGCGAATCGCGTAAAAAAAGTGTTGCTAGGCAGCCGTATCGAAAACTTTAGAATTTTTGCGGACATTTTCTAAGTGCCTTATCTTGACTTTTTTGTACTGGGCTATACCAAAAGAAAAAATACGTCATTTGTTTTTTGTCTCGTAGATTGATATATTAAAATTTGGAAGGTGGTTAAAATTTCATCCTGTATAGGCTACATTTTATCCCGGGAAAAGGTACGGTTCCCGAGAGATAATTTTATATATTTTTGATTTAAGAAATCTAAATAAAATTTGGCACGGTGTTAGTTTATTGGCTGAAATATCATAATGTCTACTTTTTATACTTGGAAAAGGTACAATTACCGTGGAATAATTTTAATACATAGTTTTAAATTTATTTTTTCACACGTACAGAGCACAGAACACGGAAAAATCCTTGTTCTGTTTTATGTACATACGAAGTCGTGGGCACAAGCTTGTTAGTAAATAAAGGCTCTTACGTTCCAATTCGACATGCAGCATTTATGTAAAATGAATAACTAGGTACACAATCAGTGACAGAAAACGTCTTCACCAAATAAGCACCCACTGACTGAATATTTCGGTGCTCCATTACCTTATTTGTTTTCATCTTTAAGTCATGTAACGTAAGGTTTAATTTGCTTTACATTAGATAGGTATGACCATAGGGAAAAGGTATGACGCATAGGTTATATTTACTACTTAGCCCTGAGGTAAGAAAGTATTCATTGTTTTGTTTAGAACATAATCAATAAATATTTCTTATTTACTTTATTTCATTGTAACATAACAACAAACTTAAATCAAATTGATAACTTAATCTACTCAATGATTTTATTTTTATATTTAAACTAGCAGACCCGGCAAACGTTGTTTTGCCATAAAAATGATTAAATTACTAATTTTAATATTTTACTACCCTACTCCTACCCTACCCCTACCCTACCCCTACCCTACCCCTACCCTACCCTACCCCTACCCTACCCTACCCCTACCCTACCCCACCCCTACCCTACCCCTACCCTACCCCTACCCTACCCCTACCCTACCCCTACCCCTACCCTAACCCTACCCTACCCTACCCCTACCCTACCCCTACCCTACCCCTACCCTACCCCTACCCCTACCCTACCCCTACCCTACCCCTACCCTACCCCTAACCTACCCTACCCTACCCTACTTGTGAATCTAAACCATTCCCAGATCCCCTTGAACACACACAAAAAATCCATAAATTTCACCATAGTTTCAAATTGGAAGTAACTCGTTCTCATTTTGCTTACGAACTATTACAAACTGATTGCTTGTTTAACGTTCCGAATTCAAAATTTCAAATATATCCCGCCAGTTTTGTCCGAATGCAAATATATCCCGCCAGTTTTGTCCGAATGCGACAAATAATAATTCTTCGGAATGGTGCTCGGCTTACGTCACATCGTAGTCATGGTAACGAATCAGCCATTGCAAAATCAAAAAACAAGCACAACAATATTCACAAATGTATACGTATTTTCGGTATGAACACAAACGTCACGTTTTTAAGTTAACTTGATTCACTCTATGGACAGTTTATGAGAAAGTTTTGTAACCGTACAATAACGCAAGACACTCTGACAATAGTCTGTGAGCTAAAATGTTAACAGTAACGCGTTCGTCAACGAACGCTTTACGAGTCACGGAACCGTAAGGGACAGCACTATCACTTAGCGCACGCGAAAAAAGAGACAACATGAGCTGAACACGAAGCGAATGAATTTTATCATGTTGGTCAAACTCTATAGGTTAGGTAGTTAACCATTTTGTTTGAGGTTCAAAATATTACTATTATTATTCAATCACAAAACCAAACAAACTCAAAATTAGTAACCTAACCAAATTAAAATAAATATTTTAAGACATGCCTCACTGGGCCACACAGAGCCATCTAGTCCCAAATTAAGCTACTATTAAGTACCCTGTCGTATGGGGTACTAGACAACCGATAATCTTACTTATATACTTTTTTTTTTTGTAAATACATACTTATAATACATAAAAAACACCCAGACCAGTACAAACAGACATGTTCATGCACACAAATATTTGTACTGTGCGGGGATCGAACCCGCGACCCATGGCTCAGAAGCAGCGTTAACTACCGCTGATCCAAATGGTCGTCTTACCGCTGATCCAAATGGTCGTCAAATTCTTTCTATATTATTTGTGAGCCTAACGCATTTAAATTTGAAGATTAAAGGGGCAATAAGTATCAATCCAAATCATAAACTACACCCAGGTTCCAGACATTTCTGTGTGGGAAGACTCTTAAACGGGTTCAGGGCTTTAAATACTTGGGCCACTGGGTCACTGAGGACTTAAGGGACAACCTTGATATTGAGAGGGAACGTAGGTCGCTGGCTGTTCGCTGCAACATGCTGGCTCGCAGGTTTGCGCGTTGTACTAGGGCAGTCATATTAACGCTTTTCAAATCTTTTTTTTTTTTTTTTTTGCACACGGACGACCGGTCGTTTCCTATTGAAACGATCGCTCGAACGGCAACCCTCCCACGGGGGAAGGAGGTGGTGAATCCTCATGGATACCTCACAGCCGGCTGTGCGGTTATGTGAGACTCCTACTCACTAAACACCACCTTTATTCGCTACCACCAAGGGTGACGTAGCGCATCTGAGGCGCCCACCCCCCAGGAAAGGGGGTGGTGCCGGGGTTTTCAAATCATACTGCCAATCATTTTATACGTGCAGCCTATGGGTTAGTTTTACTCGGCGGGCATACAGCGATCTGCGTGTGCAATATAATAATGCCTTCAGGGTTCTGTTGGGGCTGCCTTGGCGATGTAGTGCATCCGGGATGTTCGCGGATGCGTGAACCGATGGATTTACTACAATAATGAGGAAACGGTGCGCCTCCGCACTGGTGCGGCTCCGAGGAAGTACCAACGCAATCCTGAAGGTTTTTGTACACCGTTGGGATTCTCCACTCCTTCAGAGATGGGTGTTAATACACACCATAATATAAATAAAATCTTAATAATAATGATATAAATAAATAAATAATGTAATTTAATTTAATGTAATTGTATGATGATGTTTTTGCCTGTATTTACTAACAATAGTCTTAATTTAAATTGTTACTAACTCTATATGGGCCAAGCCTGAAATAAATATTTTGAATTTGAATTTGAATGATCATCCCACTGCAGGGAAAAGGCGTCAAACATTAAATTCAAGTTACTAGAGCAGTGATGGGTATTCACCACGCTAGCCAAAATGCGGGTTGGTTATCATAACCCGCATTTTGGCAAGCCGAGCAATGTTCGGAAATTCGAAACTTTTTGTTGCCCGTCCCGGGGACCAAACCCGGGACCCCGAGATCTTGGTCCGGTATTTAAACCACTAGACCAACGGGGCGCATGGTCACAGTAAGAAAAGTTAACTATTTCGAGGTGTAAAATATATAATACTAGCGGACCCGACAGACGTCCTGTCTGAACTATGAATGTTGATTTAAAATTGGTATAATTAATCAAAATAATATTTCAGATACAAATTTATTTATCGACATTGCAAACTTACCGCACTGGAAATTATAACCGTTCGTTTGCAGCATGCATTCTGTCAATGTTATGTCGAACATAATGTTACATTAAAAAGTTTAAATTGTCAAAAGCGCTAAGGTTACATTACAAATAATTTAGTATGGTGATTAATTTTTATACATTTTCTAATTTTCCGCGCAATTTTCTTAATCTTTTCTTTTATAAAAACATTTTCCTGACAATAAAAAACAAAACAAAACAATGTATAAGGGTGCAAATTCCTAACATTTGATGAAACAACGCTGACTTACAGCGATAAGAATATGACGTAGTGTCTCGGTGGCTGAATGGTTAAAGCGCCGCGCCCGGCATGCGAGGAGATGCGGGTTCGAGTCCCGCCTGAGACATAATTTTTCAAGTTTAAATACTCACATTATAATTGTAATTAAATTGCTTAAATATCATATAAAGTAAAACAGAAAAAGAATTAGCTAAATCGGTCCAGCGGTTCACGCGTGATGCGATGACCAAGGGAAATAGGGATTCATTTATACAATACATATATATACTTAGATGTACCTACATATTTCATCACTGTTGCAAGCGCCATGGCTCAAAATAGGAAGCTTGGGTCTAAATGTGTTAGTTGAATCGACTTTACAGAAGGACCATCAAGCAGTAATTCTCTCCTAGATTGGTCAACAACAATCGCTATTGTGTGTAACAAATTGTAATACCTAAATTACAAAAACAATTTTGCTACCTGCCTGTCCCACCTAAGCTAAGCCAGTAAAAGTTTTTATTCAAAGAATTGTTTGGGGTAGTGGGATCTACCTCCTAGTGGTCCACCCTGGGCAACAGCATTTTTGGTTTTCTAAGCAATGATGACGTCTAACAGATCCCTCTGCGGTGGTAGGCTTTGTAAGAGGCCGCCTGGATGCTACCACCCTCCTGCCGGAGTCCAACGCCAAACAGTTTTTCCGTGTTCCGCTGGTGTGTGGGAGAACCAGTACCTCTGGGTAAGCTCGCTCCATCTTAGGCTTCTTCTTAACGTTAGTTAGTCGTATAGTTTAGTATGTAGTCAAGAGCAAGCCCATTAT
This sequence comes from Anania crocealis, assembly GCA_949315895.1. Taxonomy (NCBI): domain Eukaryota; kingdom Metazoa; phylum Arthropoda; class Insecta; order Lepidoptera; family Crambidae; genus Anania; species Anania crocealis. The sequence goes on along the minus strand of OX438869.1, from coordinate 3,292,539 downwards.
AAATATAAAAAAAAGAATTGTATTTTCTAGTTACGTTTCTTTGTGTCGGATTTTTTTAACATAAACAGTGTTTGTGTTATTAATTACGATGCAAGACTCGTGCTAGAAACTTAGAACTTAGTTAGACCAACCCAATTCAGGTATTCCCGGGCGGATCAATAACCTCCCATCTATCCCGATTTTCCCAACGCATGCGCGCGCCATTTTGGAAAACCACAGATTCCTAAGTCCATCAACTTTGAAAACAAAAGGCACACAAGAAGTATCGTATAGATTGTGAAGTTTTTAAATAAATAGTGCAAAATGAGTCCCGACCGAGAGGCAGAAGGTTTGTACAAATTTATTATGTGGATTAAGTACCGATCGTAATATTGTTGTTAGATTTGAAGAAAGTATACTTTGATTTGCCGGAATACATTTCAAAAAAGACTTCTCTCAAATAATATCTAGGAATCTACGTGCATTCGATCTGCATCACAGGTGTACATGTTTTTTTTAAATTTTCAGCTCGGTTGAATATTATTTAATATTTTAAATGCGAAAGTTAGAACTGATGTTTTTGACTCAATCACGCAAGTACCTAAAGAAGAGACATGATTGATATTTGACATAGAGAGAGATGATCATGGAAAGCATTTCAAAGTTTATCTCAGAATACTTAAGGTTAACATGTTTGTTCTTCCTATTGCAGGGATCGACATACTTTTTATTTTTGCTAATAAGAAATAGAGTAATATAACATAGGCTTCATTTTATCCGCGAATGAAGTTGCGGGGAACAGCTCGTGCTGTTTATGCAATTGTTTTTTTTTTTACTAAATCACGCCAGAACCGCTGAACGAATCTAAATGAAATTTGGTACGGAGATAGATTATAGGCTAAAGTAACATAAAGGCTATTCTGTATACATATTTTTATCCCGAAAAGAAGGTGGTGGGAGCTCCTGTGGGATAGTTTTTCTACGCAGCGTGTAGGTACGAACGAATTCGTGGGCAACAGCATATAGTAATGACCTGCCGTACTTATGATTGATAAACTTATTTAAGGTTATGTCAAAGTTATAAAGCCAATTTACGTGTATGAAGTGTATGAACACTGTATTTTTATGCATTCCTACTCGTTTATAATTTAATTCTCTAATGGTAGAACTTTCTAGTATCATACATAAGATAAACATTGTATCGGGGCTATTTTTTAAATCTTGTTTTGACACTTAATCAATTTACATAACCGATGGAAAAATAGGTGTATGCCACATGATCTTGTGAAATTTAATTTTCAATAAATAGGTATACAAAGATAACACATTGAATTGTATTTTTTGGTGAATTATCTTTTGTGTTCTTCTAAGTAAGAAAACTTACATGAGTTAACAGTTTGATTAACCACTTCCACAATTCCACCACCTAACTTACCTAAGGAATCATTCTCGAACATTCCACTAGCAATCCAAACATTATTAATTTTTGATCTTTTCTTATTCCAGCATCAGAAGACATGCTGGAATCAATAGACGAATTGAAAGAGCGGTTATCGTCAATGAAGAAGATGATGGAGGAACGGAAAGCAGTCGGCGCTGGTACCAAAGACCTGTTCCAAGGTCACGCCACATCCCTTAGAGGAACCAATATGATCGACGGCAACTTTCTCAGCTTCGTCTTCGGAGGATCCCTTGTAGTCATCTTAAGTGTGTCAATATACGCTTTTTATAACCTATATCATGCAGTATTGAAGAAATTTCCTTCAACTCACACGGAGTTGTAAAGGAAAGCATGTGAAAGATAGCGGTATTGGTATCATCAGCTCTGACTTTGGAATGACTATGAAGGTCGTGGACCCAAACTGTCGCAATTTTCAGATACAACTTTTCACTTTATGCATTTATTTTTAATGTACCTTTGAAAATCAACTAGAGTTCAAAAAGGCAAATGCGTCCTACAACTATTGGCACTGATCTTGAATGCTGGCCAAAATCTTATGCAGAGATCGGATGGATTACGTGATTGTCAAAGTGCGCACACGCGAGCGTACTGAGGGCAGCACAATACGTCTAGTGTTAACGGCTCTTGTGTTGTAAGTTAGACATCATAATCTGACTGTGTGACAGGCAGATAGAGCTTAATATAATAATTTTGCCGACGCCCATGTTAACGATTTTCACGCGGTAGTTAGGAAGAAAATTATGTCCATCAAAAACAGAATAATCGGCAGTCCCAATAGTATTCTAATGGTTCTGGCTAGCAGGTGGGACAGTGCGCTGAAGAAGCATTGGATTACCGCTCTGATTAACCCAAGTTCGGAGCATATTTATTATATAAATTGATTAGCTCTTAAATAAATAAATGCATTTTCCACTAACATAGCTGTAAGTTAATTTTGTTACTAACGAATGGATCAATTGTTATCTGAATAAATAAATTATTATTATTATTATAATATGTAGTCTTGCAAAGGCTTCTCTAATCTCTACATTGCTTGATCGAGCGCTCAAGATTAGCTGGAACTAAAACTAGCGACACATTGAAGAGCTGACCACACCAAAGGTGGAGGGGATTTTGCGCGAACCTGCACTTAATTAAACTGAGATACTTAATCGCACACCTAGATCAAAAGAGATGTAACACAAAATATGTTATTTTGACTTAAAAATTTTATCTACGTTACGCGCTTCGAATAATTGTTTTTTTCTGAATAACTACAAAGAACATAAAGATACATCCGTTTTCTGGTTATTAGTTCACTTATGCTGTTATTCTGTTTAGTAGATAGTTGGAAAATGGGTACTATTTTTGACGAGTCAAAAGATACATTTTTGAGTTGCAGCCATTTTTGTCTAAGTGTGCGATATTGTCCTGCATTTGGTTTGCTTGGCCCTTAATTGAATATTTACAACAACCAGATTATTCCCGTACTTCCGCATAGATAGCGCTGCTCGCACGTTACGAGTACATTGCGACGTCAATCAAGCAGCGTTATCAGAATATAACCGTATAGGCTTGATCTTTTTACAATAACCTATGTGTCAATAGTAAAAAGGGGAAGTGAATCTCTATAAGTACTATCATAGGGAAAGAAATATACTATATACTAGTATATTTCTTTCCCTATGGTACTATTAAGTCCGTTGAAAAGAATCAACCGTAATTTTAAATCGACATATTAAACTCTTTTGCTCCCGACGTTTAAAATCGGTAGCAGAATTTTGATTATTTGTAGAATATTGTTTAGGTTTCGACTGTAATATTTTGTGGTTAAGGTAGATAGATATCTATCTATCTACATGAGTATCTTTATGATTGTGACATGAAATAAGACGTGTGTACTTACCTAAGATTTTGATTGCGATACTACGCGTTTGTAAAGTATGTAAGTTTAATGGATTTCTTAATAAAAATGCATGCCTTCAATTGTTTTGATTTGCAATTATCCTATTCATTCCTAGCTTGCTAGGAACTCATTGTCTTGACAATGAACGCTTACTTCAAAATACCACAGCTTACAGACAATCTCTATAATATACATGAACTTCACCGTGGCCGCGAGGTCGAGTGGCTTAGACTCGAGTTTTCGAGACTTTACCAGCTCTCAGATAAATATTAGTTTATAATATGTTATTTTAGCAACTTATAAATATAATTTAAATTCTTCATTGTCGATCAGAGACCAAGATCCACTATATAACAAAGTACTTAACGCATTGTTGAATGAACAAACGCAAGCAGAATACCAACCTATGCTGTGTAATTTTTTGCTGCAAGTTAAGAACGTTTTAAACGAGGCAAAACGCACGGTGAATTTGAATTATGAACTTTGATTAGTGGAATATCCCAAAAATCTCTAATCAGAGAGAACATAATTACCCACGGTTTAGTAAAGTAACAGCCTATAATCATCCCAATGCAGGGAAAAGGCCTCCATCATTGATTTCTGGTTACCACAGCAATGATGGGTACTGGCATAATCACCACGCTTGAAACTTTTGGTTGCCTGACCCAGAGATCGAACCCGGGACCCCGGCATCTTGGCCCGGTATTTAAACCACTAGACCTACGGTTTGTAAATACTTAATGTCACTCAAACCAAGAAAAAGACCAGCAATACCGAGAGATTGAGTTTTATTTATTGGCCATTTCGATTGCATTTGATTTTCTTAAGAAACCTAATAAAAACTTTTTGTTTTCCTCGAAGGTAACGTTGGAACAAACATAATTATTCTGTTACGAATTTGTACACATTTTCTGAGTACAGTTAACTGAAAAAGTGTGTAAAAACTTAGGTGACTACTATTGTATTCGTATTTTCAACAAATTACACCACTGTCAATTGCTGAACTCCCTGTACACAAACTCAAATCATATATCATTGCAAAGTTGTTATAATGAAAAAGAGCTATTATACTATTAATGATTATAATAATGTATGATAGGAACGTTTGGCTTTAAATTGTCCCAGCTCGCACTATCGTATGTAAACATGTCTATTTAAAAATACTTAGTGACCGAGTCTCTTGCGCTGCTTCTTCTCGGCTCTAGCCCACATTTGTCCCGAAACTGTGGTAGGTTTAAATAAGAAAATTTGCAGAAATAAAACTGATTTCAACTGAGTATAGAGCTAAGTGCTGTCCCAATTTATTTAATTTTATTACTTCTAAATAAAATCAATTCTCAAAAAACTAGAACATTATCATTTTAGCAAATTACCTCTAGTATTTATTGAATCACAATAAACTTTTCATTTGATGGTTTATAAAGACCAATTTGTCGCTAACACCAAAAGTGGGCGCTTTTAGCAATGATGTACAATACTAAAGTATGCCAGAATAAGAAACAGTTAAAGTGATTCAATAAGTACTAGAGGTAGTTTGCAAAAATGATACTGTTCCACACAATTATATAGTGTTTAGTAATTTATTTACATAATCAATAGCATTTTGTTCCTAACGACTTGGAATATCTTCTAAAAATTGATGATGCTGATGAAGAATACAGCTGATCAAATAATAGACCTCATGGCATCGAATTAGCTTTCTTAAAGAAAGTTCGCCCAGCTTATTGACGCACAACATCTAAAAGAGGTCTTGACCTCTTATGATGAAAATGACTGTTGCTAGCCAGAGCCAGGCTCCAATGGCTCCAACCCCAAATGCTCCAATGTTGAAAATGACTGTTGCATAAAGAAGTTTTAGATGCCTTAGATTGGCAATTCCATTTGTAGGTTCTTAGTTCGCTGGTACTGCTGAGCTCACCGCTACACGACCGGCTTTAAATCAACTTTATATCATCAGCATTCGCTAAGGCACCACTTATCATCCTAAAAAATAAATGCTCCATTAATATTGAATTGTAAAGCAGTAAACATATCATTATACAAAACGAAAATCTATCCTTAAAGTTTAATGAGAACAATTAGGCATAACGTTTTGGAGTTTATTTGAGTCACTAATAATGAGAAAGTTTTGCGATTAATAATTTATATCTTAAAGACACTGGCTGGTAATAATGTTAATTTAAACTTTGTTTTCAATTTAATCCTTAACATCCCACTTCTGGGCAAATGTTGCCTCCAAACTGCTGCTATGGTTTCTCTTCATTGCTAATGACTTCAAACTATAATTACTTATAGTCGTATTTATAAAGAAGTAATTACTTATTGTTTAGTAAAGTCGTAACTTTAGGTGTTTCCCTAGTGCTTATGTGAAGGAAATTGGTCACCATTAATACTCATATTATTTGGCTAAGAATGCTAGCTTTTGATAGTTTTAACTTTCAATAATTTCTAGATTAAGGCTTACAACTTGTCTCTCAACTCTCAAGTAATTACTTTTACTCAAGCGATTACTTTTACTGGATTATAATACAGGCGTTAGTCTACCAGTGACTACGAACCATAAAACAAATTATACCTAATATAAAACCCTAATAAACTCAACGTTTTTAAATCCCTGAATATATCTTTTAATTCAATCTATGGTGTGCGCGTAAATTCTAGGTTATTATTATTGTTAAATAATTAGGTGACTAAAAATGTTCATCTATAGAAAGCTGGCTGGTTTTGATACTAATTTATTTCAAAATACAACGTAACCTACCTCTCAATATTTTGCAACAAAGATTGCATGGAGCCCAAAGTATGTGCAATACTCTCAAGAGCCTGGCTACTCCTTACAGCGGCTTTAGTTCGCATTGACAAATCAAACTGTCTCCGTGACGCTTCCATTGGCCAATCACGTTCATGTCTTCGAAACCGCCGTCGATAATTGGGTGCTGCGATTGGTGCATCCCTTATTGGTTCAGGTTTGATTTCTGCTGTGTCTTCGTCAGCTGATGACAAGTCAGGTTGTGGGCCATAATGAGACTCTAGAGTTGCCGGCATGACAGGAGAATCTCTTTTTGGGGGCTGGAAGATAATATTAAATTGACTTCATGCTTCTTGGCAAATTTTATCGTCAGTACCCATAAGGCAGATAATTTATGGCCATTTATTATAGTAAGTAGTAGTAAAGTAACAGCCTATAATCATCCCACTGCTGGGAAAAGGCCTCCATCATTGAATTCTAGTTACCACAGCAACGATGGGTGTACTGGCATAATCACCACGCTTGCCAAATGCTGGTTGGTGATCACAAACCCGAGCAACGTTCGAAAATTCGAAACTTTTTTGTTGCCCGACCCGGGATTCGAACCTGGGACCCCGAGATCTTGGCCCGGTATTTAAACTACTAGACCAACGGGGTGCATTTATTATAGTGATTGATTAAAAGTTGCCAGAAAGCTTGTTTTTTCTTGTAAAAAGAAACTGCATTGCTGCTGATGCGCAAGTGAAGAGGAATTATATAGATGCACTATTTTATATGCGTGTTCATAACTGTCTTTTATTAAACTAAACTACTATTTTTATAGGTAAGTAACCATTTAAAGTTTTTGCTTTATCTAAATCAGAAACAGCGAAGGTGGTACAAATACCCAAGACCCGATAAAATATAGAGTCATGCTTTTTTTTACATCCTACTTATTTTCATACGTTCGGAGATCGAAACTGTTACCTTGGAGCAGGCGACACCTTAAAAACCGATATGTACGCCACTTCAAGACAGAGGTAATCGTTTAACTTTGTTTCCGTATATATATATCTGTATATATATAAATATATCTCATTGACGCAGCAGTGATATGGTTCAGTAATAATTAATTTATAACAGCTGTCAAGATCATATTACCAGCATAACTACTTCCACCGGCAGTTCGCCGTGGTCCTCCTCGCAGGAGTTGTTGTGAGACTCAGTTGTACTCCTCGGAGGCTGTAATAAAAGGTTTAAGTACTTATAGAAAAAAATAAAAATCAGATGGAACATGTATTAGTTTGTTTTGTAAATCACAAATAAGCCATACGTTCTCAGCCTGTATAGACCGCATAACCTTACACTTGACAATAATGACCGTCTCTTTTGATGGTCTTCATGACACCAGGCTATAATAGCTGAGAAAACTCCAAAATACCAATGCCATGACAATGAGTTGAGAAAATAGTAATCTTGATATAAATAATGTATGTATATTCGTTACCTACCATATTTGAATCTGATCCCACGCCAGGTGATCCTTCTCCAAAGTTGTCTCCCAATAAAGCTAAAAACCTTTCCTCAATCTTCGTTAAAGGCGGCTCTATAGAAGCTTCCCCGCCCGAAATCTTACGGGCTGCCCGCAAGGCAGCAGACCTCCTTTTCAGTTTAGCCTTGAAGTCAACCCAGTACTATACAAGAAGAAAGACATCATTAGCTATGACCTCACAAATAAGCTTCAAAAGATAAAAACTTATTTGTACAGTATTTTTCTAACAATCCCATGTATGTCCCCAAAGCATTAGCATAGTTTTAAATTCTATGGTGACTCGATTATAAATAAGTAAATAATATATCTAAGTCTCAAAAACTTTTGCCCTTTGCAGGATTCGTACCCGCTAGCCCACAGGATAGGAGCAGTCGACAAAACATTTAATCCATTAATTGTTATGAACTACAATAAAGGATTTGGTTATGTTAGTAGAGTCATTGTGGGAAATTTTGGTAGTAGTATCATCATCATCATCATCATCAGTAGCCCACATGAATCTCTGTAAAAAGTATTTTTCCGTAACCAAGCTAGGCGAATTGGTGATCGCAATTTAGACAATTGTGGAAAAAGTACTGCTCATCTTTCTCTGACGGAATTTTTTAGTCTCCTCTTTCGACACCCACAGGAAGAGATAAGATGCTACTTAATTTTTTGCCGGCTCATTACAAAGTTACGAGTACCAGTGTTTTTAAAGCATTATTGTTAGAAAACAATCTTTAAGAATAATCAGTGAAGAGTACAAAACCTTCGACCAGCCCCTCCAGTTTTTGTAGGCACCATCTCGTTGGGAGTTGAGGGTCACTGCCAATTGGGCCCACTTGCTTCTAGAGTAGGCTTTTGCTTCCAAAGTCCTATTAAATGCGACTGCTAGATCCTTATGAGAGTTCAAGAACTCCCACAGTAGGTCTAGTTGACGTACAGAGACCCTGCGAGTCTTTGAGCTGAAAAAGACATTAGTAACCATGAAATCCATCTATACAAATTTAACAAATGCGTATTTGTCTGTTTCTCTCTTTTCACTCTAAAAGCGATAGCCAAATTTAGATGAAATTAGGTAGTCTTAGTTCCCGGAATGTATAATATGGTCCAGTTTTAATAACAGAAATCTTTCGGAATCAATAATATCTCAAGCGATTTTATTGTGATTTGGTAGGGAGATAGTTAAAGATCTTGAAAATTAAGTACAGTTTTAGTACTTAAAATCATCTTTTAAAGTGGTTGAAGTGTGTAGGTATGGATAGTAAGTTATTTTAATTTATAATATATAATAATGAAACACAAAAAGATAGCGATTGCAAAAATATTTAGTGAGATCACTTAACATCGCTAAGAAGAGGGATATAATCGAAAGGCGATATAACCGTATTCGATTCTTTCCCAAGCAGAGACCCTACACCATGAGGCCAATGTACAGGGTGCCCTTCGGTTCGCCTAAAATTTAAAGTCATAATTTCATTTGGCCGAACCGTATTGGCCTAAACTTATAACGTATAATTATTGTCTAGTCTAACAGTTGTTTTCGCACTATTATAGATTGGTCTAAAAATTGAAAACCTTAATTTCAGTGTGTCTAATATCGAAAGCACTAAAATGTATTAGCATCTTTTTTTGACATTACCACATGAATAAATATTCCCACTTTACTCATGTGACATTACGCTCTATTTTTTTTAAACCAAAAAGTTTAAGAAACGAATCGCTCACAAACCGACCCCAAGCAGTCTTGTCTGCCCTACCCCTAGAGTGTAATTCAAAAGCGCGTAGGCGCGGAGGGGCGAGGCGGCCCGCGGGCTGAGGAGCAGGAGGCTGTAAGCGTGGCGCCGCGGCTGAGGCTGGCCGGCGCAGCCGGCCAGAAAGCCGAAGCTGCGGTGGTGAGCGTAAGCCATCTGCGACGATAAGCACGCGTGGGACCGCCGGAGCCCCGCAGCGCCGAAGCCGTCACGGAAGTCTGATTGTTTGGATGCATGCATGATTGCTTGTTTGCATGCATGATTGCTTGTTTGCATAAATGCTTGCTTGCTTGCTTGCATAAATGCTTGCTTGCTTGCTTGCATGCATGCTTACTTCTTTGCATGTATGCATGCTTGTTTGCATGCATTCTTGCTTGCTTGCTTGCTTGCATCCATGCTTACTTCTTTGCAAGCAGGCATGCATGCTGATAGAGTTTTTAACTTTCTGCGAATAAAAATTTGGAACTGCAAAAGGGTAGGTGTTATGATATATTCGGCTAAATGTCGCAATTGGGAAATTATAATACGGCGATGTAAAGTTAAGCGTAATAAAAATAGGCTAAACACGTTTAGAATTAGTAAAAATGTGCGAAAAAAATTTAGGCTAATAGTTTGTGCGCCAATGACAATTAGGAGTACAAATAATTAGGCATCCCGATATATACCCCAATATACAAGATATATCTGTTTTAATTTAAATACTTAGAAGATGGCATTTGTAAGGGATAACTATAGAGCCTGACAAGTCCGTAACATCCATTTTATAAAAGTCTTCACTTAAATTATCATTATATAATAATTCAGTTTTATTCTTTTCTTCTCTTTCATTCGAAGGAACTAGACAATGGCATCCGGCAAGTGCTGTTGCTGTGACGTCATAATACTCATCCGCCATACATTTATGATTATACAAGTTATTTGATAGGGACTAACGTTAATTTTTTAACTTATATTTATTTATTTCAATACTAGCACTATATTTTATGAGCTTATTTCTGGATATAGGACTCACCAGAACGAAGGATTTTCCATGATCTTTCGTGAGACCGCTTGGCGATCGTAGTTTGTCCAATGTTGGAGAGAGCTGCTTGTCTTTCGACAAGAAGGAATTTTCTGCTCGACTTTAGATGCACCACACAAGACAATTTGTACATCACTTTTTATCTTTTTCCACACATATTCCTTAGTCCATACATCAAACTGTAACAAAAGTGTAACGTCGCGTACGCATCCAGCGGGTGTTCATTTTGTAGTACTTACTTTGATTCCGACATTTTATTTATATTCAGGTGAACGTAGACATTACATTTAGGACAGGACAGGACTATTAAAGTGTTTTTCTTCGCTAGGTGATCGTCTGCGCAGCTTTTTACTAGCACTTGGCTTATAAGTGCCAGTCTACGTTCACCTGAATATAAATAAAATGTCAGAATCAAAGTAAGTACTACAAAATGAACAACCACTGGATATTAACTTAGTAACACATTCTAACATTCAAAGGTTTGCTGCAAGCAATGCTTTGTGTACCAAGCATTGCTCTTACCAAGAGAGTGAAGCTTGATGAAATCTTCTGTCTTCGGTTTTAAAATACTTCAAGGGCGTAGATTTAAATCTAAAATATACTACAATTAGCGACGATACTTCTAAACGTCACCATTTATTACGATGTTTCGATTATAACGACAAAAAATATGAACTCAATGCATTACAACAAAACATTGAATGTTATACATTTTTTTTAATGTTACGTTGAAATCAAAGCATGTGAAAAAGTTTGACATTTACAAACTTAAAAATTACGTAACTTTAAACAATGTCATAATCATGTGTATGTGCTTCTGCTATTTCTCAATTATCTATGTCAAATTTGAAAAATTATGTCTCAGGCGGGACTCGACCCCTTATCTCCTCGCATACCGGGCGCGGCGCTTTACCACTTACGGCCATTTCCAATAACCTATCTATCTTCAGTTTTGGCATATCGGAGATAGAAAACAACTTCTGTCTTGTTTCTCTGGACGGCAAAAACAGAGATAAAAACTGTTTCCTATCTCCGATATGTCAAAACTAGCGATAGATAGATTATTGGAACCGGCCGTTAGCCACCAAGGCGTCAATTTTTCAAACATATTCTTATCGCTGTAAGCCAGCGTTGTTTCATCAAATGTTTGGAGTTTTGCACTCTTACACCCGAAAGAAACATCTTTACAGATGTTTGATATTAAGATGAAACAGCTAATTAAATCTATGTTAATATTTGTTTAATTATATTTTATCGAAAAGACGAGAAAAATATTTTGGTCAGTGCTGAATTAGGAGTCATTTCGAGTTGCTTATGTCGCGTCGGAAATCTTGAATCTGACCATCCGGGGGTTAAGAGGAAGAAAATTGAACTAGTAGTGCATTTTTAGGAATGCACATCACTAGGTAACGATTTTTATTCTTCTCGCCTAGAAGTTTATACTCGTATTGTAAAAACTTGCTTTATATTGCATTATAAAGAATTCTAGAGCTTCGACAACATTTTTCTGCTAAGCCAATCATGCTTACAAAGAAAGTTTTCTAGTGTTTCTGTATATAGGTAAGATTTTTTAATATTTTCTGAATTGTAAGGCGTTAGAGGCCTACTTTATTCTTTCTAACCCCCACGCTGTCAAGAGCAGAATATAAAACAGAGTAAATAAAACTAGTTGTCGACTTAGTTTCTGTCAAAACACGCTGAACTAACAGTTCTCCAATTCAAAATTTAAAACATACATTCAAGGACCCTAACTGAAATACTGACAATAACTGCTTTACCGACTACAAAACATTTATTGCAGTTTATACCTAGGTCATAACAATTAGAGTCGCTTGTGCCTACTTCTTAGATCTAACTTAGCCTCGCTACCAACCAAAGGTGTAAATCGTCCTTAATCGATATTGAAATATCTACAGAAGAACCTATCACTTGAAAATAGGTATACAAATTACACTTCTCACTCGCACTTAACACTTGTTAAATGTAAATCTGACGTCAATGAAACCTTATTTGGTACTAACCATAAAACAACACTGCTTACATTCAGTACTGTTTGACAGAGAATAACGGTATGACTAAACAGTACGTAAGCAGTGATGTTGAGTTCATGGCGTCTAAAATCGGTGGCATGTTTGAATGTGTGCGTTAACCCGAATACCGACTCACGCACACTGGACAGAGTTTATTAGGACTAGTGAAGTCCCTTTCTGACTTACTGTGTTCACACTGTCGCTCTCTTTCACTCGCCTCCATTGAGTTGCTTGGTTCTCCAGCCGGTAAAGTCAGCAGCATACTAAATACAAATATTTTTGTTAATTCTTTTTGGTTTTCTGTACATAATATTAATAAAAACAATATTGATTGTTTAAGTATCGAACAGTAATATTGTTTGTAAGTAAGTAAATTTTATCATTAACTAGCTGTTTCCCGCGACTACGTCTGTGTCAATTTAATCTGTTATTATGAACGCGATTATTTTTGTAACATTTTTCACTGATGCTTCGCTCCTATTGGTCGCAGCGTGATGTTATATATTCTAAAAGCCTTTCTCGATAATTATGCACTATCCAACACAAAAATATTTTTTCAAATCGAACCAGTACTTCCGGAGATTAGCGCGTTCAAACAAACAAACAAACAAACTCTTCAGTTTTATAATATTAGTATAGATTTATTAAATAGATTATGACCTCGATGGGCTATTTGTGAAAATGTGGTTACCATTCTATATTATAGGTAAAAAATTTACCTATTTTGGATATAATAATACTTATTAAAATACATGGTTTATAAATTAAATCCAGATAATGAAAAATAACTCCTATTAAAAAATGGCACATCTAAATGTATGTGATTGAACATAAGTAAGAAGTCATGTTTAAGGTATTTAAGTTCGAATTTGCAATAAGCAAGACAAGTCACGATTTTTGCTATCTGCAAAAACAAATACCTACGGTTTAACTAGGTTTATTTATCTACAAATTAATTTAATTTTCAGTTTATAGTATCGAACAATATTAAAATAATATGTGTGCTGACGCTGACGCTACATTTACACAGTGAGCTTGTGTGATTCATCCAGCCGTAAAGGTCCCATATAGACCGAATTTCACGAGGAACCGCGTGTCTACGTAAATTGGGTACAACAGTACGCGTATACTGTCTGCGCGCCTAAACCAACATTTGATTGTCTCTTTCTTTCTCATTGTGATTACTGCACTCTCGTTCTCTCTTTTATACCACCGCGTCCGCCATCTTTTAACATTTTCTACGGAACGGAATGATTCTGATCAAAATAAATCATTATTAAAATTTCGTTATTACGATTAAAAAGTTAGATAGATAGAATACTCTTTATTGCACACCATAACATTGAAAAATTACACATGAATAAAAAAGACTTAGAATTGTACAATTTAGGCGGTCTTATCGCTTGCAGCGATCTCTACCAGACAACCTATAGGAAGAGGAATGTTGAATCAGATTTAAAAGGGGGAAGGCAGCGGAGAGTTTTTAAATGTGAACGTAACAAAATATAAATAGATTTAATATCAACCTAAAATATAATATTACACGCATAATAAAATACATAAGTAACATTAAATAAGTAAGTACATGCATAATATTAAGTTACATATTTATCTCTATTTGTCTTACTTCAGTTGTTCCATGTTCTAACAACACAGTAGAATATCAGTATATAAACTTGAAAAATTATGTCTCAGGCGGGACTCGAACCTGCATCTCCTCGCATGCCGGGCGGGCGCTATACCATTAAGCCACCGAGACCCTGCGACTCAGCGCGAATTTTTTAAGCATATTCTTAACGCTGTAAGCCAGCGTTGCTTCATCAAATGTTAGGAGTTTGCACCCTTAACACCCGACAGAAACATCTTTGCAGATGTTTGACAGTCAAATAAGATAAAACAGCTATTTAAATACTTTATTTGATATTTTAGCAATTAAATTGCAATTATAATATCAGTATATAAACTTGAAAAATTTTGTGTCAGGCGGGACTCGAACCCGCATCTCCTCGCATGCCGGGCGGGCGCTCTATACTCGTACCATTAAGCCACCGAGACCCTGTGACTCAGCGCGAATTTTTCCGCTCGGCATGCGAGGAGATGCGGGTTCGAGTCCCGCCTAAGACATAATTTTGCAAGTTTATATACTGATATTATAATTGCAATTCAATTGCTAAAATATCAAATAAAGAAAACAGTAGAATTTAATCTGGAATTTCTGTGCTAGTTAGAGACTTTCATTGCCGTATCTAACGGGGACCGGACGACCCCTTTTTAAGAGTAACCCTATTAAAAAAGAAAGCCTATTGAAAAGGTTACCATGTGATAGGGTTACCCATGTGATAGGGTTACCCATGTGATAGGGTTACCCATGTGATAGGGTTACCCATGTGATAGGGTTACCTATGTGATAGGGTTACCCATTTGATAGGGTGCCTTTGATTGTGTTAGCTTATTAGTTCGGTAATCTTATCGCTTATCGCTTACCACAAATTATGGATAGAGCCAAATAATTTTGGTAGAGCATAGAAATTAAAATAGCCTATCAGCACTCCAAAACACTTTATAGGGTAAGCCTATTAAAGGGTTTTCAGTATTGGTAAGCGCTTATCTGGATTAATCGTATTGTTTGGTTTAGCATATCTTTGGGGTAAGCCTGTTGATAAGCTTACCTTTCGGATAGGGTTTTTAAAAACAAGCCTATTAAAAACCCGATCAAATACCCCTTTAAAGGTAAGCGGTTTCGGTCTTTGCCAAGATCCGCTCGTGCCTACAAATAAACTTATTATGCAAATTATGTAAAGATATATTTAAAAAAGTAAAGTTACAGCCTATAATCATCCCACTGCAGGGAAAAGGCCTCCATCATTGAATTCAAGTTACCACTGCAATGATGGGAACTGGCATAATCACCACGCTTGCCAAATGCGGGTTGGTGATCACAAACCCGAGCAACGTTCGAAAATACGAAACTTTTTGTTGCCCGACCCGGGGATCGAACCTGGGACCCCGAGATCTTGGCCCGGTATTTAAACCACTAGACCAACGGGGCGTTCTAGACCAACGGGGCGTTAAAAAGGTATATTTATATTATATAATTAAAGATAATTAAATAATTTCATGTGACTGACTGACGGATAAACGCACAGCTTAAGCCACTGATCGTAAAGACCTGAAACTTAGAGAGAGTGTTCTTTTTATGACGACTTGTTTGAAACTAGTTTAAAAACCATTACATTATTTTTAAATGCAAAGCCTACATAAATAATATGTTAGTCAAAGTTAGGACAAAGCATTTTATACATCATGACTTTTATATCGCCGTCAACATTTCTTACAGGCGTCAAGTATCGTATTTAGCGCCCATTTATGAAATAAAAAATGTAGGTAGGTCAACTTTTCACCTTAATATTATTTTTCGCAACATAATTTTAAATTTTTACAATCCTAAGCCTGTGAAGGTATGAAGAGAAAATCAACAACTTATGAATAGTATCGTAAAGAATGAACGAGATGCGCATCGCGTAAAAAGTTTGTTGCAAGGAGGCCGTATCCAAAATCTTTGAGTTTTGGCGGACATTTTCTAGGTGCTTTATTTTCACATTTTAGTACCGGGCTATACCAAAAGAAATAATACGTCATTTGTTTTTTTTCTCGTAGATTGTTGTATTATGGATGGTGATTAAAATTTCACCTGTATGTACTTATATTATTTTATTTTATATCAGTTACCTATGTAATGTTTACTAAATTTGAAATTTAAAATGAATAACAGAAATGTATTAGAAAGCCTAATGCCTACGTTTTATGCTGCATACCTGCAGTAATAAATGTGTTGTACCAAAATATTGCCAAACGCGGAATTGCTGGAATTAAGGCAATTTGCGAACTGCATTATGCATTTATTGAGTGTCCCAACCAATCTCCAAAATTTTGTGTAGAATACAAGCTAAAATATACCTAGTCCTCTTCAGATAAGTCGATTTATACAACGGCAGTGGTTAATTGCTAGAATCGGCCAGGTGTTAGGTACAGGTAATATTGCATACAGTATGGTACATTGAGTTAGATGTTGTTAAAGTGATGATAAATTACAATTATTTTACAAAACTCACTAGTCTTGGAGCACTTATCTAGAAAGATAGCAAGCTAGAAAGAAAAGTCCAATATGCATAAAAAATAAATAAAGAAACAAAGAAACCAGAAAAATCCAACGTAATAATATATAAGAAATAAATAAAAAAACAAAGAAACCGAAAATAACTAATTTGAAGTTAAATGTCTCCTAAATAATATATCTTGGCCATAAAGCTGTCCAAATTAGCAAAAGATTATCAGAAGTAAATCCCGTAATAATAATATTGTCATTCAGTTACATTTTGAATATAAATGTAAAGTGGATACGATGGGGTTGACATACCCGTTGGCTGGAAACCCCCAAAATAAAATATAGATTTATAAAAAACATCTAACTTGGAGATAATGTAATTTTAATACATGTTAAATGGCTCACCCTTGTGAATTCAAGGAATTAATTAGCCCAGGTGATTAACATTACTTCTAGCTTGCAAGTTTATACAGGGTGAAATTTTAACTACCTTCCAAATTTTGATATAACAATCTACGAGACAAAAACAAATGACGTATTTTTTCTTTTGGTATAGCCCATTACAAAAATGTCAAGATAAAGCACTTAGAAAATGTCCACCAAAAATCGAAAAGTTTTGATACGGCCTCCTAGCAACACTTTTTTTACGCTATGCGCATCTCATTCATTCATTACGATACTAATCATAAGTTTTTGATTTTCCTTTCATACCTTAAAAGACTTAGGACCGTAAAAATTTAAAACTATGTTGCGAAAAATATTTTCGGGTGAAAACTTAATTTACATTTTTTACTTCATAAATGAGCTCCAAATACGATAGTGAACGTCTATAAAAAATTTTGAAGATGATGAAAAAGTCATGCTGTATAAATAAATAAATAGTATCAGTATATAAACTTGAAAAATTTTGTCTCAGGCGGGACTCGAACCCGCATCTCCTCGGGTTCGAGTCCCGCCTGAGACAAAATTTTTCAAGTTTATATACTGATATTATAAGTGCAATTAAGTTGCTAAAATATCAAATAAAGTATATAAATAAATAGTGTTGCCTTGGCATAAGGTTCGATAATACTAGACTATTCGCCACATTCAGATATTCTGACTCAAGAAACAAAAAGGTTATAGTCTACCTAATTAAATGTACAATTTTGATAGAGATATATTATTATCACGTTAAGACACAGTGTGGTAGAGCGACCTTTAATAACCACATACGAATCTTTTTTAAGCTATTGCATAGCTTCTATCGCGGGCCTTGAGCGTGGAGACCAAATCCAGAAATCCCGTAACGAAAATAATCTAACACCCACAACCACACACTCGGGGCGAGACACGATCGAACAATATTGAATTTCCGAAATTTAAAAGAATTTAGAAGAAAATAAGTATTTTGACAGTATGGTTGCCTATGGTAACCATATCTGCCAAAATAAAAGAAAAATTAAAAAAAAAATCAAATCAAAAACATTTATTTCTCAAAAAGTGGTGGTACAATAGATCTTAATTTATAACATGTTCTGCACTTTCTGCCACTAGTGGCGTAGAAATATTTAAGGTAATTTATTATTAATTACAAAAGTCAAAATTAGAAAATACATAAAATTAAGCTACTGCATACGAGTAGCTCCTATCGCGCTATGCAATAGCTTAATTTTATAATTTACGCTTTGAGCGTGGAGACCGAATCCAGAAATTCCGTAACGAAAATAACCTAACACTCCGACCGGCACAGCGGTGATACTTTTTAGTTTTATAATTGCATAAGTTGATAAAAAATGCTATGCAATACTCGTAGCTTTACCGCGGCAGTCTCCGAGTGCCACACGTCTTTTTTTTACTTTATTGATATTTAAAAATTCGATATTTTGCTAATTGACAATTATTCAAGGTTATTTTGATACTTTTATTACATGACTAAACGAAAACTATTCATAAATTACAAAATTTCATTAAACATAGGTACGAGTATGTCTCATACGGATAAAAAACTTACTTATTCAACTAATAAACAAAATCAGCAAAATATGCAGGATAGTCCTTTTAGATGTAAGATAGCTTTTATTTGCATTGAATTTTTTCAGGATGTAGATTCCAATATTCAGTACATTCTGTTTTCTTGTCTTATTTTTTCTGTCTACACATTGTTAGCTATTTGTTCTACGAAACATTTGGTAGCAGGTACCAGGGCCATAAATCCGAACATAAACTTTCTTATGCAACATAGCTCGCGGTCGGAAAACTGAATATTTCTGAATGCACCTGACAGCCCTATAATCGAGTCCCAAAAGAACAGGCATTTCGATGCGTCAGGCAAAAATGCGTACAAAAGTCTGCAAAATAAAAAGCCTAAGGCAGTTGGGAAACCTAAGTCCCAAGCCATTCAATCTGTCTGAACTTTTTATAACTGCTATTATCCTAAAAGATTTACCTATTTTGTTAATGGTAGGGGAAGCCCGGGCAAGATGCATAGTGTGGGTAAGACGAATACTCGATTTTATTAAAAACCTACAATAGATGGTGGTACTGGAGGAGCTCGGGTCGGTAAAACGGCAACTCAGTCGTGCCATGAAAGTTTAACCAAAATAATAAATGCCGGCACTTGTTGTAAAAATAAAAATAAAAGTTTTTGCTGTTTTGTTACTATTTTTAGCAAGGTATGTGTATTGATTTATTGTATTATGTACTAAGTGTCAACGTATAGACTCTGTTTAATCGATTGCGTGTATAATGTTGTTTAATTTGCGTTTGCAACTTTTCATTCGTCGGAAGAAATTTTACAGAAGGATAATACAACTTCTGAATATTAGTGCTTTGGGCAAGACGGATATGGGCAAAACGGATAACTATCCATTTTGCCTGGTTAGTTCAATATATTATTATTAACCGATTTAAATACATTTAGGTCAATTAGCATGTAGTGTTATTATTATTATTACATATAATAGATGATTTATTTTGTTTAAGATGGTGTTTAAATATAAACGAAAAGTAATCGAGGAGCATGATCAGAAGAATTACTTGAAAAAGCAATAAAAGCTGTAAATGAAGCAGGGAAATCTACAAAATTAACCGTTACTGAATTTGGTTTTCTATTTACAAGTTTTTTCGCACAAGCAAGAAAAAAGCTTTGTGCGTGCTTTAAAAAATTTACAGCCTATTTTTTGGCCTAACTCGTTCAGATTTTAAAGACAAAAATAGTTTAGTTAGCAGATAAAAAACCAAAAACATCTAAGTTGGCAGGTCTCAGCAAATATAGTAAACATAAAACAACAAAAACATCTCACAATAAAAGGATGAATAAAACAAGTTGTCTATGTTTAGTATGCTCAGAAGTATGTTTTGACCCACCTATCGAAGAATGGATACAGTGCAACCAAAGCAAGAGGTGGACACGCAAGAACTGTACTTCTTGTTTAGGGCCCAGGCAGCTACTACTGCGATGAGTGCGACGATTAAAGCACTTACTGTTTTGCCCTGGGGGTGTATCCGTTTTACCCGGGGGGGTCGGGCAAAACGGATAATGGACACTTTTTTTGTCTTTTCAAATATTTATGAAGAGTTGTTTAAGTTTCAAAGTTTTAACTAGCATTTTTTAAAGATGAACAACTAAAGTACAAATTAATAATCACAAGACTGTTGTTGATGAGGAATTTGTGTGTTTTTTCTAGCCTTTCCCTTAACATATTCGTCTTGCCCGGCCTCCCCTAAAGGTTGAAACTGGGTTTCGAGAGCAGACATAAGTATAGTTATTTATTATTCCAGGATAGGAATTCTGAATTAATCCTGGTCTTTGATTTGGGAGAGAATCTTTCCCATGTTGTTATAGGATAGACAAACCTTTGATTTAACATTTTGAGGATTTAAATGAGGGACCGACAACGGAAACCAAATAAAGTGTTGGTTCTCTAAATTTACAAAAAGGCACTTTTGAGTGAGTGAGTCCTGAAGTGAGTCGTGGGTCCCTATTTTTAAGAACATACTACGAAATTGATTTCATCAAGAAATGTCAAAATATATTTATGTTCGGTACAAACTACGTACAAACTAATCAAAAAGTGTCACAGGAGTAGCGCCATCCCTTCTCCTCCCGTGGGTAAGTCGGTAGATAGAGGTGACTAAAGAAGAGTCAGAAGAAGAAGAAGTCTTCTCTCCGCCATTGACTAACCTCCGATTGTCAGCCTACTTGCCAAGCGTGGCGATTATGGCTAAATGCTCCTTTTAAAGAGGCCTGTGTAGACACTGCTCTTATATAGGCTGTTGATGGTGATGAAAAAAACAAAAATGATCTCTGGAAGATTTTAGCAAACATTATTTAATTTAATTAAAAACTGGCTCATTGCAATTCAGAAACCCACACAAACTGACGGATGTACGTACGGACGAACGAATGGACTGACGGACAGACCGTTGGACTTAAAGGACGGACCGAAAGCCATATGGATGGACTGATGGACTGACGGACGGACTAACTGTCGATCCGTTGGACAAGTAGATAGACTGTCCGGCGGACTGTTGTACAGACGGATGAACAAACTGTCGATCCGTTGGACAGGTAGATAGACTGTCCGGTGGACTGTTGGACAGACGGACGAACAAACTGTCGATCCGTTGGACAGGTAGATAGACTGTCCGGCGGACTGTTGGACAGACGAACGAACAAACTGTCGATTCATTGGACAGGTAGATAGACTGTCCGGCGGACTGATGGACAGACGGACGAACAAACTGTCGATCCGTTGGACAGGTAGATAGATTGTCCGGCGGACTGTTGGACAGACGGTCGGACGGACTTTAGGACTAGTAGACAGACAGACGAATGAATGCAAATGGTGGAAAGACTGACATTCATACTGACAAATGGGAAACCGTTTCGTTAGACAGACAAATGAATGGCCTAGCAGACAGACAGACAACCCGTTGGACTGATGGACTGATTGACTACTACTATGGGCGGATTGACTGACGGACAGCGAGACGAAACCTTGGTCAGACGGCCTGACACATAGACAGACAGACGGACAAACAAGCGGACGGATAGAAAAGGCTCAGTAATAGTCGTTCGTTAGCACCATTTGAGTACGGGACCCACCTAAACTTTAATTTATTACCTACTCTTCAAATTCGAGATCACAAGTACCACCCATTCAGATCAAATAAAATGTATACTCTATTGAAAATTATTTTGTTGAACATTTCAGGCTTTGATGTACTCCTGCAAATGATTTTGCTTTGGTATTAACTATTTAATGAACTGTGGGTAAATGGGATTCCTGCTATTTAAATGTTACTTGCGCTGTATGTTCCTGGTACTAAAATATAATAACGAATAGTAAATTTAGTTTATTTTATATAATTCTATCTACACTAATTAATATTTAAAAGATTTGATTGTTTGATTGTATTAAATAGGCCCTGAAACCACTAGACGATTTAAAAAAATATTTTACTATTAAAAGCCGACATTATCCCTGATGAACATAGCCTACTTTTACCGCGGGACCCGGTAGGTGGCGCTGCTGTCGGTATGTCAACTACTAAATGGCTTGATCGATTGAGTTGAAATTCTACACTAAAAATATAAAGCGGAAAGATTTGATGGTTTGTTGTATTGAATAGGCTCCGAAAGTACTGGACCGATTTAAAAAAGATCTTTTACGTTCATCAATACTATTGGCGATTATGAAAAACTTGTCCTTGTTGAGGCTCTGTGTGGTAAACAGGTAAGTCCCCGCGTACTTTTAAAAGTACAAACTAAAAATAGTAGTTCAGACCTGACATTTAAACGACATGACGAGACTGTAACAGACGTAAACAGATTTGTGGTCGGATGATAAAAACGCCTCTTGAGTGCCAGAACCATTGCGTTTCTGAAGTTCAAATATAACAACAACAAATTTAATTCATTTTAATATATTGCGATAAAACTGTGTACAAATTCTCGTTTTAGAGCTGAAAGGATTTTGTCATTATCAAGGGTTTGCGATCACACTTTGGCCAAAAGTGGAGAATAGACGCAGCTGCTCGTCTACTTCTAACAGGGCCCCAATTCCGCTAATTTCCAAATGGCTCAATAGAATCATAATTGAATCATAATTGATTCATAATTGAATCTCAATCGTATATTTTGACATTACTACTATAGAAAATGTGTCAAAATATACAATTGAGATGCAATTACGATTCTATTGAGCCATTTGTAAATTAGCGGAATTGGGGGCCAGTTCTTTAGTTACCCTTTACAACGCTCGTAGGACGAGAATAAGTGGTGCTGTTCTTATTTTAGCTGAAACTTGTTTACATAAATTTTATGAATCACTATCAAAGCGCTGCCACAGCTGAACATTTAATATATTCTTAAAGACAAGACAACAATGACTAAACTAGCAATTACCTACTCTTTATCTATTTATTGATAAATGTGGTAACTGTAAAGGTGCAATTTCGAACCGAGTTGCCAACTGCAACTGCAGAAAGCACGTGCAGCGGCTGTCGGTTACAGCACAGCACTTGCAGTTGCAGCGTGCAGCTGGAATAATTCGGAGAGTGCACATGCAGCGACTGCACAACCAACACTAGGAGGCAGCCAGTCATTTAGAATATTTTCAGGGTGTCGGACGTGTCGGTGTGTCCAATATTACACTATTGGTGGACAGAACTTGCTGTTATATCTGTTGAAGAAGTCTGAGGAAGAAGATGACGATGACCTGATGTTATTGCATCGTACAGAGCAGGATATTTGATAACGAGATTGATTAATTGGTCCTCTTAAGCTTCGGACCGAAAGCCATATGGATGGACTGATGGACTGACGGACGGACTAACTGTCGATCCGTTGGACAAGTAGATAGACTGTCCGGCGGACTGTTGTACAGACGGATGAACAAACTGTCGATCCGTTGGACAGGTAGATAGACTGTCCGGTGGACTGTTGGACAGA
Organism: Anania crocealis; assembly: GCA_949315895.1. Taxonomy (NCBI): domain Eukaryota; kingdom Metazoa; phylum Arthropoda; class Insecta; order Lepidoptera; family Crambidae; genus Anania; species Anania crocealis. The sequence continues at coordinate 3,269,107 of OX438869.1, read as the reverse complement.
CGGACGAACAAACTGTCGATCCGTTGGACAGGTAGATAGACTGTCCGGCGGACTGTTGGACAGACGAACGAACAAACTGTCGATTCATTGGACAGGTAGATAGACTGTCCGGCGGACTGATGGACAGACGGACGAACAAACTGTCGATCCGTTGGACAGGTAGATAGATTGTCCGGCGGACTGTTGGACAGACGGTCGGACGGACTTTAGGACTAGTAGACAGACAGACGAATGAATGCAAATGGTGGAAAGACTGACATTCATACTGACAAATGGGAAACCGTTTCGTTAGACAGACAAATGAATGGCCTAGCAGACAGACAGACAACCCGTTGGACTGATGGACTGATTGACTACTACTATGGGCGGATTGACTGACGGACAGCGAGACGAAACCTTGGTCAGACGGCCTGACACATAGACAGACAGACGGACAAACAAGCGGACGGATAGAAAAGGCTCAGTAATAGTCGTTCGTTAGCACCATTTGAGTACGGGACCCACCTAAACTTTAATTTATTACCTACTCTTCAAATTCGAGATCACAAGTACCACCCATTCAGATCAAATAAAATGTATACTCTATTGAAAATTATTTTGTTGAACATTTCAGGCTTTGATGTACTCCTGCAAATGATTTTGCTTTGGTATTAACTATTTAATGAACTGTGGGTAAATGGGATTCCTACTATTTAAATGTTACTTGCGCTGTATGTTCCTGGTACTAAAATATAATAACGAATAGTAAATTTAGTTTATTTTATATAATTCTATCTACACTAATTAATATTTAAAAGATTTGATTGTTTGATTGTATTAAATAGGCCCTGAAACCACTAGACGATTTAAAAAAATATTTTACTATTAAAAGCCGACATTATCCCTGATGAACATAGCCTACTTTTACCGCGGGACCCGGTAGGTGGCGCTGCTGTCGGTATGTCAACTACTAAATGGCTTGATCGATTGAGTTGAAATTCTACACTAAAAATATAAAGCGGAAAGATTTGATGGTTTGTTGTATTGAATAGGCTCCGAAAGTACTGGACCGATTTAAAAAAGATCTTTTACGTTCATCAATACTATTGGCGATTATGAAAAACTTGTCCTTGTTGAGGCTCTGTGTGGTAAACAGGTAAGTCCCCGCGTACTTTTAAAAGTACAAACTAAAAATAGTAGTTCAGACCTGACATTTAAACGACATGACGAGACTGTAACAGACGTAAACAGATTTGTGGTCGGATGATAAAAACGCCTCTTGAGTGCCAGAACCATTGCGTTTCTGAAGTTCAAATATAACAACAACAAATTTAATTCATTTTAATATATTGCGATAAAACTGTGTACAAATTCTCGTTTTAGAGCTGAAAGGATTTTGTCATTATCAAGGGTTTGCGATCACACTTTGGCCAAAAGTGGAGAATAGACGCAGCTGCTCGTCTACTTCTAACAGGGCCCCAATTCCGCTAATTTCCAAATGGCTCAATAGAATCATAATTGAATCATAATTGATTCATAATTGAATCTCAATCGTATATTTTGACATTACTACTATAGAAAATGTGTCAAAATATACAATTGAGATGCAATTACGATTCTATTGAGCCATTTGTAAATTAGCGGAATTGGGGGCCAGTTCTTTAGTTACCCTTTACAACGCTCGTAGGACGAGAATAAGTGGTGCTGTTCTTATTTTAGCTGAAACTTGTTTACATAAATTTTATGAATCACTATCAAAGCGCTGCCACAGCTGAACATTTAATATATTCTTAAAGACAAGACAACAATGACTAAACTAGCAATTACCTACTCTTTATCTATTTATTGATAAATGTGGTAACTGTAAAGGTGCAATTTCGAACCGAGTTGCCAACTGCAACTGCAGAAAGCACGTGCAGCGGCTGTCGGTTACAGCACAGCACTTGCAGTTGCAGCGTGCAGCTGGAATAATTCGGAGAGTGCACATGCAGCGACTGCACAACCAACACTAGGAGGCAGCCAGTCATTTAGAATATTTTCAGGGTGTCGGACGTGTCGGTGTGTCCAATATTACACTATTGGTGGACAGAACTTGCTGTTATATCTGTTGAAGAAGTCTGAGGAAGAAGATGACGATGACCTGATGTTATTGCATCGTACTGCAAGTAGTTGGTTTTGGTGGGTGCTCTTTAGGTGTTGTAGAACACATAGTACAAGACTAAAAGGTAGATTAAGTCTATGCCCGGCTTGCAGAAATTTATAAAGAACCTTGTCGACTGGCTACGGGATGTTGAATAAATACAATCAGTAGTATTTACTAAATATCATTTATTAATTTGATGGCCAACTGTCATTACATTCCAGGAATTTAATCTGAATAGATATACTACTATTAACTAGACAATCCACGTAGCTAAAGATATAATATTTTAACCAATTAGTACTAGAGATATGACTCTCAACATAATTAATTCAGGGTGTGTGTAATGGTTCGGGATTGAAAATAGTGCTATCCGTTCTGCATAATCTAAATAGCTCAGATATAAAGACTCGACTTTAAAATATGTTAACATTAAAATACAACTATGGTTTCAAGTAGCTGCCCTCCCAGGAAAAGAAAGAAGATGGTACCTTTAGATGTTGAATACTCATCGGGATCGGTCAGTGCCTCGCTTCAGAACATCTTTTGGAATCCCTGGTTAGGTCCTGAGCCTTCTTGTGGCTACTAAGCTCCCGGATGGAAGTCCATGTCAGTTCCCAAGAACAACCCAACGTTGAAAACCCAAAACTATATCGACTTCACAAGTCGTTCCATACAAAATACTAGGTTCATCATCAGGAACAGAACCTCAAGTTAAATGTTGATAAGGAATAACAATCTAATCCAGATAGAATTAGAAGAATATGATTACGAAATATGAAAATATCAATAAAAATGTAAATATAAAACTATAAATTTTATAAAGATTAAACCCATCTGAAAAGAAATTTATCAAATTAGTAACCTATCTTTTGATACAAAACATGAGGTATGGAAACACACTTTTCTAAGGAAATACTTACGTTTACTGAAGAAAGCACATCTTTCAGAAACATATCCCTCGTCCACCAACAATATTATATAAAAACTCCTCTGAAACAAATATACGATTTTACAACCACGCCATACGAGAAATTTGTCAACCAGTGAAAATAAATCAATATTTCAATATATTTTACCTCATGTTGCTTTGCTATTACACTTTCAAATATAAGTTGTATTAGATGCCCTTGACATCTTTGGATTGTTATTAACAACCACTATAAAAATATATCCGCCATTTGGGTCGGCGATCCTAGGTCAAGTGTCCCAAAGAAAACCTAATCCTTCCTGTTATGACGTTCCGTTACGCGTTTCGATTCACCAAAGTAATCGATCATACAAATGACACTTAAATGGAAGGAATCTTAATAAATTAAGAAATAGCCCTTATTTCCTTTATTAGAAACGAACTAGAAAGAAAATTATTATATTAAATAGATATCCCAAACTTGAAATTCGGAAAAAAAGAACAATATGAACTAAATCACAATACGGCGCCGTAGCGACGAAACCAAGAATCATCAATAGATGTCGCTAGGCGTTCGGAAAAATCCAATCAATTACAATGTTATTAAACCTGCAAAAAAACAGCTTGCGTAGAATTTGCGTCCTTACAATACCCTCCCCCCAAAGCTTCGAGCGCAGAGAGAAGGTGTGCTGCCCTCAGCACAACTTGACAATAGAAAACAATAACATCTGCCAAAAGAATGGAAAAAAAAAACAACCAACAATGTAACAACAATTCGGCCACCTATTACATAACGTTCAGAAACTATACTGAAACGAAGAAAACAAGAAAAGAATCTAACATAAGTCACTCAATACCTTAAAAAAAAACCAACCACCAGGCCTGATGTAAACTAACCAAAATCTCAAACTGTCCGGGCAAGTGTAATTTCCCCCACACTATCATACAAATCATCTATCATGCTTCAGCTTTCAAAATGTAAGCATCAGTTTCTATTCACTGCCTGCCACCTCCTGACATACAATCCCCTTTGAAGTTGCTCCTGTAGTACCAGTGCAACTCTGTTCCCCTTTAAGTAGCCATTGATATACAATTCTACTCTAATATACTATTTGTCGTACCACAAAACGACTCTAAGGGAAAAGAAAAAAAAATGATGTAAGGTTACTAGCCATTACAAACACATATGACACAATGATGCTACCCTGAGCAATCCTGGTCCAAAAAATCTCGTGTGTCGCTCGGTCACTAAAGGACGTCAACGCCTGGGTCCACACGAGTCCATATGCATACTAGATGCAAAGGAAACAAAACAAATTTGACTATTTGCCAAATATAACAAGTGTCGCTAGTCATAACAATTAACATTAGACGTCATCGCAACAAACCCACAAAAAGGAAGAGAGCATGTAATGTTATGCTAAATCTTCAAACAACCTGACTCAACAATACTGAGTTCAACAAAATAGCGCAAAGCAAGGCTAAGAAATATATTCAAGGGTTGTCCTTGATATAATCAACTATAACTAAGCATGCAAAACTTAACCTAAACTCTCTTATAACCTAGGTTATAAGAAGAGTAGCCTTGGCGTCATTGTTGGGAATCTTTCCCCAAACAACACAAGATAAACTTGTCCTACGGCTTACGACGGTTTGAGCCTACAAGTTTTTTTGAATTTGGCGCTTTCGTACACTTCGGGCATGTCCTTATGGTATACCCTACTTCACCACACTTAAAACATAACTGTCTTTTATCCTTGCAAAACCTAGTGCTGTGTGTATCCGACTTACACTTTAAACAATACCTCTTGATATTTGGTGTACCTTGCCTACTATTAGAGGAGTGAGAAACTTTATTATTATGCCTCCAATTTGGGTATGATGGCTTGGTATCCCCATTTGATCGTGGTTGTGTTACCGTAGTTACAGACGCAGGTTTGCTATGTTTACCTTTATAGTCATATTCAGGATTCATAGAAGACTGTTTAGGTGGCTCAACGAATCTACTGTTTTGCTGACGTCGTAGTTCTACTTTTCTACACTTCTCTTTTAGTTCAGCTACAGTAGAAAAAGTGTGTAACGAAAGCGGCTCCGAAAATACTGGCCTAATATTGTTTGACAAAATCTCAAGCTTTTCTTCCTCAGAAAAAGGCTTTTTCAAACGTGAAAACATTCCTGACATAATCGCAAAATAAATGTGTATAGGTTCATCTTGACCTTGGGTACGAGCACGAATTTCATTCCTCAAAGTAAAATCATAATTCGCAGGGGAGAACTCTTCAACCAATAAATCACACAATTCCTTCCAAGACGAAACTTGGTCTTTAATACCTCTATACCACAACAGAGTTTGGTCTACAAAAAAACAAAACGCGGATCTAAATAATACCGAATCGCTAACATTAAAAGCTATCGCGCGTTCATTTACCATTTCTAAAAATGACTGAACACTAGTACGGCCATCAAATTTGACATTCATTTTGAGAATATTGACTTTAGAGGAGCACTCCCTAACAGGTTCCCTATTATCCTCAGATGATGGAATACAAGAACTTGCCTCATCAGGTTTTTTATGTAAACAGCTTTCTAAAATAGGAAGACAAGAATCTAAGTAGTTCTTCAGTGTTGATTTGCACTCCAAGTCGGCAGGTTCTTTACAGACTAACCTATCCAACCTGTAATACAAGTGACAGTACAAAGCTTTAGCACGACCAAGCTGATAACGTTCCCTGCTCTTCCTGAAATTGTCTAAATTGGAATGTAATTCCTTAAGCTTCTCCTTAATGATAGGCAATTCTGTACTCGGCTTAATCTCTTCATCTATGATGTCTTCAGGACCAAATTCCTTACACAAAGATTTTAATTGTTTTTTCAACTTGGGCACAGTGTCCTCAGGTACCTCAGTGCGAATAGTGACCTCATAAATAAGCTCATCTCTTAATAATGAATGCGTATAAACGTTACTAGTATCCATTTTAAATTATTTCAGAAAAAATATTTTGTATGAAAAACTTAAAATTTATTTTTAAAGTGTTAAAACCGTATATGTTGAGAGAAATAACCCTTTACAATAACTGCTCGTACCATACACTTCCATAAACAATTGCAAGAATCTTAATTTTCTTGTCAAAATTAACTTTATACTCAAAACAAAGTTACTTGGATTGTGGTCTCCAAGACTATAAATTACAACTAAATTGTATATAATACTTTCCCTTAATATTGACTTGACCTTGAACAATAATAATAAGTGTGACACAAAATAAGGTTATCTGCTATTCTGACCCATTGAACAATGAAAAGGTGAGTAATAGTCTTACATAATAACAAGTACCTAAATACTATAAAAATTTTGTCACACTAAAAATAAGAAAGGTATTTGTTTTGGTCATCCAGTATACCAATAACATTTATAATACCAGTACAAAATAAACTTATTATTTTGAACTTTAAAACATAGTTTCAACCCTACCAGTTAGTTATTTATTTAAAAAGTTCACTATATCATGTTCTGACATTTAGGTAGTTACCTATTAATGAAACCCTAGTCAAATACAACTATAACACAAAATAACTAACATACAGTTGAGGTTAATAACCGTTGTTCAAAATAAATAAACACAACAAACACAATAACAACATGAGAGGGATCATTATATTATCAACATTAATACAAATAAAAGCTACAGAGTAGAAGATCAGCACATAAAAATGCTTCTTTTATTTACCTTCCACCCCTAAACTTTTCTATAATAATACCGAATAGCATTACTTTCAATCAAAGTAGGCGCCACTGCAAGTGGTTGGTTTTGGTGGGTGCTCTTTAGGTGTTGTAGAACACATAGTACAAGACTAAAAGGTAGATTAAGTCTATGCCCGGCTTGCAGAAATTTATAAAGAACCTTGTCGACTGGCTACGGGATGTTGAATAAATACAATCAGTAGTATTTACTAAATATCATTTATTAATTTGATGGCCAACTGTCATTACATTCCAGGAATTTAATCTGAATAGATATACTACTATTAACTAGACAATCCACGTAGCTAAAGATATAATATTTTAACCAATTAGTACTAGAGATATGACTCTCAACATAATTAATTCAGGGTGTGTGTAATGGTTCGGGATTGAAAATAGTGCTATCCGTTCTGCATAATCTAAATAGCTCAGATATAAAGACTCGACTTTAAAATATGTTAACATTAAAATACAACTATGGTTTCAAGTAGCTGCCCTCCCAGGAAAAGAAAGAAGATGGTACCTTTAGATGTTGAATACTCATCGGGATCGGTCAGTGCCTCGCTTCAGAACATCTTTTGGAATCCCTGGTTAGGTCCTGAGCCTTCTTGTGGCTACTAAGCTCCCGGATGGAAGTCCATGTCAGTTCCCAAGAACAACCCAACGTTGAAAACCCAAAACTATATCGACTTCACAAGTCGTTCCATACAAAATACTAGGTTCATCATCAGGAACAGAACCTCAAGTTAAATGTTGATAAGGAATAACAATCTAATCCAGATAGAATTAGAAGAATATGATTACGAAATATGAAAATATCAATAAAAATGTAAATATAAAACTATAAATTTTATAAAGATTAAACCCATCTGAAAAGAAATTTATCAAATTAGTAACCTATCTTTTGATACAAAACATGAGGTATGGAAACACACTTTTCTAAGGAAATACTTACGTTTACTGAAGAAAGCACATCTTTCAGAAACATATCCCTCGTCCACCAACAATATTATATAAAAACTCCTCTGAAACAAATATACGATTTTACAACCACGCCATACGAGAAATTTGTCAACCAGTGAAAATAAATCAATATTTCAATATATTTTACCTCATGTTGCTTTGCTATTACACTTTCAAATATAAGTTGTATTAGATGCCCTTGACATCTTTGGATTGTTATTAACAACCACTATAAAAATATATCCGCCATTTGGGTCGGCGATCCTAGGTCAAGTGTCCCAAAGAAAACCTAATCCTTCCTGTTATGACGTTCCGTTACGCGTTTCGATTCACCAAAGTAATCGATCATACAAATGACACTTAAATGGAAGGAATCTTAATAAATTAAGAAATAGCCCTTATTTCCTTTATTAGAAACGAACTAGAAAGAAAATTATTATATTAAATAGATATCCCAAACTTGAAATTCGGAAAAAAAGAACAATATGAACTAAATCACAATACGGCGCCGTAGCGACGAAACCAAGAATCATCAATAGATGTCGCTAGGCGTTCGGAAAAATCCAATCAATTACAATGTTATTAAACCTGCAAAAAAACAGCTTGCGTAGAATTTGCGTCCTTACAGTACAGAGCAGGATATTTGATAACGAGATTGATTAATTGGTCCTCTTAAGCTTCTGAGAAAGTAATTTTTTTGTAATTGACACGTCCGTATTGTTTGGCGGTCGCTGCGCTACTAGTCTGCAGTCGGCAGCGCCGTGCGTCTGCAGCAGCACGTGCAGTCGCCGTCGGCTGCACATGCTGCTGCCGCGGCGCTTGAAAGCCATTTCATATAAATACATACAAAACAGTAGCGCAGCTGCGGCTGACTTCATGTAGTTGCTGCACGTGCTGGCTGCAGTTGCAGTTTGCAGCTCGGCTCGCAATTGCACCTTAAGCCTGACGACCTACGTTATGGAGAACTTACTAGATTTCTAGGAAAAAACCCGGGTCCCGGGTCCTACTCGGATAGTAGGTATGTAGAAAATAAAAATAAATATACATAAATTCAGGTCTAGCTTTTTGTGGTATATCGTTGAGTCTTTACAAACAATAATAAAATATTTTTTACGAACTGCAAAAAACTATGAGTAGGTACAGCATTTTACATTACCTAATTACAGTTAATGGCCGTAACGTAACAAAAACACGCTGTCTTATCCCCAACATTACGTATAAAAACATCACAACCGAAAAACAAAGAAAAACCGGGAACCCAACGTACTCTCATAGCCGGAATTGAGTCACGTTTTCATTAAATATACACCCGTTTCTTTCACTCTTATTCATAACTCGCGGTTTTCCCGAACGAGTGACAAGGACAGATAGGTTAAGGGTGGGGAAATTGATGCGGACAGAATGAAAATATGGCCGTAGAATATCAGATGGTATACAGAATGATGGAACTACATGTTAATGGAGCGGTAGATATCTATATTAAAGGAACTAGTATTTTGGATTTAGTATTAGGTAAAATAATAATGTTATATTGGTATATTTGGATCAGCGGTAGTAAACGCTGCTTCTGAGCCATGGGTCGCGGGTTCGATCTCCGCACAGTACAAACATGTCTGTTTATACTGGTCTGGGTGTTTTATATATATATTATAAGTATGTATTTACAAAAAAAAGTATATAAGTAAGTTTATCGGTTGTCTAGTACCCCATACGACAGGGTACTTAATAGTAGCTTAATTTGGGACTAGATGGCTCTGTGTGGCCCAGTGAGGCATGTCCTAAATATTTATTTATTTATTTATATTGCTAAGTATTAGATTAGAAGTATTACAAAGATTTTTGATGTCATTTTACAGCCTACACGTGTATTAACAATACTCATCAAATTCTGGATCTTTGAAATCATGAAATAAAAAAATATGCGGCGACAAATAGAAAATGAAAATAATTAAATTATATTATATGTTTGAACTAGCTGTTGCCCGCAACTTCGTCCGCGTCAATTTCTGTTATATGATCGCGACTATTTTAGCAACATTTTTCACTTATACTTCGCTCCTATTGGTCGCAGCGTGATGTTATATAGCCTAAAGCCTTTCTCGATAAATGGACTATCCAACACAAAAATATTTTTTTAAATCGAACCAGTACTTCCTTAGATTAGCGCGTTCAAACAAACAAACAAACTCTTCAGCTTTATAATATTAGTATCGCCCCGTTGGTCTAGTGGTTTAAATACCGGGCCAAGATCTCGGGGTCCCAGGTTCGATCCCCGAGTCGGGCAACAAATAGTTTCGAATTTTCGAACGTTGCTCGGGTTTGTGATCACCAACCCGCATTTGGCAAGCGTGGTGATTATGCCAGTTCCCATCATTGCAGTGGTAACTTGAATTCAATGATGGAGGCCTTTTCCCTGCAGTGGGATGATTATAGGCTGTTACTTTAACATAGGCCAGTTTCAGCTTGATACCTACACCGTTTACCTTCGTTTCTTTTTGTGCTAATTTTTTTTTTCTATGTAGGCCTAGGCTAACAACATGTCTGTGCTATTCTTTGTGTAATAGATGAATATTATATTCCATGTGCTGTTCTATGTAATTAGTTTTTTATGTATTTTTATTTGTTGTTTTGCTACTATGTATTTACTTACATGTGATTAGTGTTTTTTCTATTTTTAAAGAGATTTAACTGATTTTATATGGGGTGGAGGGCTTGCAACCTGAACGACAGGAACTTTCCTAATTCAGGTGTTAGCCCGCCATAATTTCTATTGTGTATTTAACTTGTGCAACTACAATGTTTTTATATACCAATTTGATGTGCAACTTACAATTACCTTAATCTAATTAATTTAAGTTAATATCCCTAGTTATAGTTCACAACTGTACCAATATTGTAACGGTTATGGCGAGAAATAAAGCTTATCTTATCTTATCTTATCTTATCTTATCTTATCTAACCTAACGTATATTTCTTGTTAGAGATTAATTACACTCCTTTAAATGTCAAAATGTATCTCTTATTCATGTAAATAGGAAGTTTTTAAGTTCAGTGCTGATGATTTCAGTTTGAGTTATCTCGTATGTTGGTAAATACTCGTATGTTAGGTTTATCCTAGTCTCTTTCAAATTTGTATAATTCTTTTATATGTACATAAATTAATACAAGAGCCTATCAGCTATTATAACCATAAGCAGTTAAATCACCTTCTAAAAGAATTAAAAAAAAACAACAAATACAGAACTTTGCAGCTGGTTAAAAATAGGACCAGCTATAAACCTCTTCTTAGTATTCGTATTTACTAATTACAACATCTTATCGTCCAACAAATCTACATCGAACAAGAAAAAGTTCAGCGGGCAGTGAAATACTCAAGCAGTGACTGGTCACGCGATATTTTCACCACCCTTAACATCCCTACACCCTCGCCTTAGACACAGTAACAGGTAAAGGTGGTACACGGAACAGCGCGCCCACCCACCCAACCCGCAGTCTGGCTTCGACAGCTCAGTGGGACGAACGTGCGGTCCCCGGTTACAAAGACTGGTAAAATATTTCAACTAAAAAGTTTTAAAAATTGTGAACCGCGTTAGTGTTTCTGTCAGAGAAAATCAAAGGTAAGTTTATCATTTAATATTTGATTTTGGAATAATGCCAGCAGTTAAAATATGACAATAAAAATATACAACGTAATAAAAGAAAATAATTCTAACGATAATTACTGGATACACGAATAATGATCGCAGTCAAATTGCGTCTGTTGTAAAGAAATAATTAACGTATGAATTAAAATTGAATTGTGTTTGTGCGTTACCCGCCTTTGTCAAAAACTCAAGTTGTAAATATCAATGAAATGAGATATAGGAAGAAAATTACCGAATTAGGTGCAAAGAACGAAAAAAGGTTTGTTCTAACAAAGAATTCACTACGTGTTGCTCTGTAATCAACAAGTAGAGGCGTTTGATAGCTTTTCCAACGAAATTACGATCTCACAGAGCGCTGTGTGGAAAATGCTTTTCTATTCGCACGGATTTTCCTTTTAGGATTTGTCTGGCACAGGCCGTTGCTATAAAAGCGTTAAAATACTAGCGGAAAATATTTACCGTGCGTCCAAAATTCTAGTACTTTACTGCGCATATCCTTTCAAACTTGGTCATCTTTGGGAGGCAACTAACAACAATTTTATTTCATAACCATATTGACTATCTGATTGTTTTCGGAGATTTTGAAGACTAAAATGTAAAATAAATCTAATCATCAAATATTTTATCCGACGGCTAAATTGAAAAATTTCACTTTTCATCGTCACCATAGTCATCGGTAGAAGCCCTAACAGCCTGGAGAAGCCAATGGTGGTTTGTCGGGTCTACGGGAAAAAAGCATGAGGTTGTTCACCTACCCGGTAGTAAGACTTAATAAAGACGCTCACTGGCCCGCCAATAAACAAAGATATTAAGACCGCCGACGGCAGAAACACGTGGAAGAACGCAGTACGACCGTTCAACACTTCACACTATACACGACCTTCAGCAGTGTAGATACCGACTAAGTAGGAGATCGTCACCAGCGTACATTAGTCTGTTGCTGGACACGACCTCTCTAAAATGAGGTTTAAACCTTAATCATTACGCTTCTGCTATCGGGTTATGATCACAGTTAGGCCAATGGTACAGAGAAGACGCTGCTGCTCTTCTGGCCTTCTTTTAATTGCCTCTTACGACACCCATAGAAGGAGAATGAGCAGAACATTCTTTAAATGTACCGGCACCACACGACCAACTTACTTTACTTAGTTTCAATTGAGTGTTTTTTTTTTGTGGCGGCCAGCAGCTTGTGCATTACATCTTGAGCTACATCATATTTTTTTTAATCTCTACAACGATCAAGTCTAAAAATAAAGGATTTTACATCTAAAATGACTACGCATTTTGCGTGATTATCACTTAATCATCTTTTTGTACATAATTATTATTATTAACTGATTCTTTGTTTCTTTATCGATAACTACTATGAACAGATCCATAAATAAAGAGTTTTCTTCTATAATGAATATGCCTTGCGTTATTATAACTTGGTTCCTTTTTTGCTTTCCATAGTACAAAGCTTGAGAAACACAATATATTTTATTGTAATCTTATACATACACATAATCATTATGACTTTGTAATTAGGAAAGATATATTATAGGATTACGATAAAAAGGTACCTCTGCTGAAATTACTTGGTATAATGAACTTTAAAGCGACGTTATAATAAACTTAAGTTATACATAGAAGTTATACATAAACTGCACCACCTTCTATTTATTCAGCAAATATTACTCGTGGTACCAGTGGCGGATTCAGGATCTTGATTCTGGCTTTCCTGGTTCAACGTATATTTTATCAAAAAAATTGTTACTTTTCTCCCGGTAGTGTTGGAAGTGCTCATAGCCCAATGCTTCTTAGTGATCAGTCTGTCACGAATGCTAGGCAACGCTGGGAGCGGTCACTAATTGGATGGGTAACATGAGCGCTTCCGTGCTTCGGAGGGCAAGTTAAGCCGTCGGTTCCGGCTGTTATCATGAGATTACAAACTTTATAAGCAATGTTGGAGGCCTTTGAGCAGCTTTAAAAACATCCAACGGCGGAGTGATGTTGCAACAGCGTCGCCCTCGCTGTCCACCAACCCGCACTAGGCCAGCGTGGTGAAACTAAGGCCTTGACGCCTCTCCTCTCCTTTGTAAGCTACCGGAAGTCAATTCGAGATAGCAGGATTCAGATGCTTTTGCGGGGACTTGCGCTTCTTATCCACTGGATCCGCTACAGCGTGCTAGAGTGAACTGTTTAATTAATAATAGGGGTTAAAGTATGAAATTGCCGATTATTTTCCCACTTTTTATTTTGTTTATAGCTCTGTACAGTCATATTATTGCGTAATTATTTTTGTATTGTATCAAAAACTAAATAAAGTAACTTTTGACTAAAAAAAAAATGCAATACTAGTGCCTATTACTTCAAAGGAAGTCGTTGAAAAGACCCCTTACAATGTGTCAGCTGACCTTCTTGCTTCAATTAAGTATATTTGTATTATATACTTTGATTTTCAGAAATTTAAATACTGTAATGCGTAGCTTTATAACCATTTTGACGACCATTTGGATCAGCGGTAGTTAACGCTGCTTCTGAGCCATGGGTCGCGGGTTCGATCCCCGCACAGTACAAATATTTGTGTGCATGAACATGTCTGTTTGTACTGGTCTGGGTGTTTTCTATGTATTATAAGTATGTATTTACAAAAAAAAAGTATATAAGTAAGTTTATCGGTTGTCTAGTACCCCATACGACAGGGTACTTAATAGTACCTTAATTTGGGTGTGGCATGTCTTAAATATTTATTTATTTATTATTTATTTATCTAACTTTCACCTTTAATTGCATCGAAAACGGTTCAGGCGTTTTTAAAAAAACTAAATAATTGTTAGTATGGAAAAATTACTTTTCTCGATTTCGTCCATACAAAACGGCAATTTCATACTTTAACCCCTAATAACTACGGTTTTATTCCATCGTGTATTCTGCTTGTCATTTTATAAGCAGGTGTTTTCGACTGTTCCATTATTACTGTCAGGTATGTATTTATGCTTAGACTATTTCTTAATTGAAACCTTGTTGCACAAAAATACGAGTATATTAAAAAGTACAAATGCAATATGACATGTTTTGTGGGGTGGTGCTACTAAGTATGAACAAAAAGGTAGTTACAAGATTTATTTGTTCTTTGAGTTTAAGCACTATAAGAATTTAGAGTTATTTAGGTGATAATGAAGGGAGGGAGCTTGTTTGATGAGCGCAACAGAAATAAGGAGTTAGATACAAAGCCAGTGCGGTAAAAAAGAAGAGAATGAGCCTATTAGATGAGCACATTGCACCTTACGCGAACTTTTGTGAACTTGAATTTGTTGATCAGTGCCAGGATTAGCTCATCAGCAAATGAAGCAATTTGGGGTGGTGGGATCTACCTCCTAGTGGTCCACCCTGGGCAACGTCATCTTTGGTTTTCTAACCAATGATGACGGCTATAAAATCCCTCTGCGGTGGTAGGCTTCGTGAGAGGCCGCCTGGATACTACCACCCTCCTGCCGGAGTGGTAGCATCCAGGCGCCTGCGCCAAACCGATTTTCTGTGTTCCGCTGGTGTGTGGGAGAACCATTACCTCTGGGTAAGCTCGCTCCATCTTAGGCTTCTTCTTAACCTTATAGTTAAGTACGTAGTCAAGAGCAAGCCCATTATTTATAAAAAAAAAATGTATATGGCATTATGAATTTGGGAGCACAAGAAACCACCAGAAAAACATTACTGGGACATGACTATCGTGTGGGAAAGACTCGATCCATTATGAATTTTTAGTATTATATATATACGAAAGTACCTCTGTCTGTCTATTATGCTTAAACTACTCAACCATTTTTTATGAAATATGAAAGAAAGAAAGAAAATACATTTATTAAAATTTGGACACCACACACAATAAGTCTAACAGTAACCAATAGCAAAATAGAACACATAATAAAACAATCAAACATCGAGCAGTTCCACTACGTGTCCGTGACATCCACTTTAAAAGGACCGCACTCATCGCAAGGCCCAAGTAAGTCAATGGCGCTGGTTTTCAGTGTGCCCTGCAGAGTAAGGTACACGGACGTCTACTTAGCTATCAACATAAGTAAATGTTCAAATTTAGAACAAATGTAGACCTTAAAAAAGGACATAGGCTATTTTAAATCCCACTGCATATTTCCATCAGGCCGATAATTATAATGTGTAATTCACGCGGGCGAATCGTGGGCGAAAAGCTAGTATTAATTGTCCCGAACTCCCGAGCGAAGCAGTGGTAGGATAAAATATTGGCACGTGAGCGTCTCCTGGGGCCAATTTGCAGAAACAAAACAGATTTTACACATAAAGCCTGTTTATTGGATAACATTGAGTACATGTTAAAACAACGCCACTAAATCTTTATATATAAAAATTTCGTGTCACGTTGTTTTTCCGCCATGGATTCCTAAACTACTGAACCGATTGTAATCAAATTTTGCACCCTGTGTGCAGGTTGATCCAAAATAGGATAGTTGATAACTCAATTTATTGTCGCATTATTTTATTATTGCATTTTTTTTGTGTAAGGTAATTTGAGTATTTGATGACAATGCCATTTAAGACTTCAAAATCAAGTTAAAAATAATTTAAGGCAATACGAAGTTTGCGAGGTCAGCTAGTATTATTATAAATATGGAATGCTCAAACATATTGCCTCCGCAAATGTCTTGCATAGAATAAAAGGAGCATCTCTTTATACCTCACGTCATCTTGGAATAATATTATTACTATCAAAATTCCAATACTAACTATGGTCCTATCCAAATACTGCTATAACATCATTTTCCTTTACTTTGCAAATACAGCTCCGAATCGATTCGATTTGAAAGCGGCCGAAATGTCTATAGACCTAATCAGACCCTTTCTCGTAAATTAAATTAAAGATCAAACTTGTTGGATCTTTCATCTGCTGACAAGCAACGTGACGTGGATTTTGAAAGAAATTGCCTATTTTGAAAAACATGAGATGACGAGATCCAAAGGTTGAAAGTACTTTAATCCTTGATATCTACTACTATAATTATCTAACCCCCGTATTTATAAACAAGTAAAAGTAATTACTTGACCACAACTACTACTTGATTTTGAGAGACAATTTGTATGCCTTAATCAAGAAATTACTAGAAGTTATAACAACCAAAAGTTAGCATTTTTAGCCAAATAATATGACTATTAATTGTGACCAATTTCTTTTACTTAAGCACTAGGTATAAACACTTTAAGTTATGACTTTCTTAAGCAATAAGTAATTACTTACTTCTTTATAAATACAGGGGTTAGTAACAATAAGATTTCTTTTGGAAAGTAACTCTCCGAAAATTTGAACTTCTATTTTGAAAGAGAGAAAGAAATAAAGATACATTTTATAATAATAATAATAATTAAGACATGCCTCACTGCCACACACACACATCTAGTCCCAAATTAAGCTACTATTAAGTACCCTGTCGTGTGGGGGTACTAGACAACCGATAAACTTACATTTAAATATATTTTTTTGTAAATACATACCAGACCAGTACAAACAGACATGTTCATGCACACAAATATTTTTACTGTGTGGGGATCGAACCCGCGACCAATTAACTTATTTATTATTTATTAAATTAAATTAAATTATTTATTTGTTAACACAATACACAAATAAGTAGGATAAGCCTACGAGTCTCAAGGTCCCGGCAGAAAGTCAGCCATCTCAGCGTATGTTGCGTGAACAGGCACACAACGCTGGTCTTCCATTGGAGTTTTGGTATCAATTACGCACCCAAACTAATGATAATCGTCTACAGCAACCAATTAAAGAGTTCTGACGTGACTTGGTTTTGGCATTTCCATCTTAAAATAGGGGTATGTCTCCAGTTCTCCACCGATCCCGGTATTAGATTACACGGATCACGGAGAGTATCCACTGCTACCGCGATCCGTGTACAAAAAAAAATTAAATAACGTCTTTACCCACTGATCATGGTATCCGTAGATACACGATGAATGCTGCCACTCTTTCATAGACAAAGTGTCCATGTGATTGGTTGCGTCAAGGTCACGTCACCAAGCGAATTCTTACGGATGCCTACCGCGGGTTCTATTTTGTAGCTTAGTTAGGGGATTATCGTTAGTAGTTAATAGCGTTATCTACCTATCCAGACAAATGTGGCACTTAAGTTACACATCTAAACTGTGTGCAGTGAATAAAGTATATCAACAAACACACAAAAGGTATAAATTTCGTAACTGGATTTTTCTTTGTCACAGAAATTGATTTACAAATACTTTTTGAACCTTAAAAATCCCTAACCTTTTTAATTGAAATCTGTTGATCCGTTTCTGAGCCTATTTGAATAAAGCAAAGTCTAGACGAAAACCACTTTTCTCTGATTTTAGAAATATGCTAAGAAAGGTCATTTACAAGTACCTATACTTAAAGTCTTAACTTGAATTTAGGTATTTATTTTTAAATCATACATACGTATATTTCATTTGTTAGTTTTAGATAGATAGCGGTTGAATAACTCATACAGAAATTGAGTTATTGTGTGAAGTTTTTTTAAACATATCAGTATATTTTTCATAACAATTTTGAAGACTCAAAGTACCTTTATTTAGAAATCGAAAAAACCGCAGGTGGGTAAACAACCACTGGCTGGAAACATCCTTTTTTTTGCACGAAAAAAAATTGGTGAAAGTATCGTGCGACATGTAGGTAGGTATATCAATCAAATAAGAGAACATGACTTCTTAGTCAATAAAATAAATTTATAATCTATTTTGAAGGTGGCAAATGAAAAATCTGTTTCCTATTTTGTCTAGTATCGTACCCTATTTCTTTATCATTTATCCAATACATAGCCCCAAAGATATACTTACGATCTGACAATGTATCAGTTGAGAAGGGCAAATGGCCCCAGACGAAGCATCGCCACTCAAGATAACAAAGGGGTAGGTTTAACCCTTGAGGATCACCTGACAAAGCTGTGTGTCGACAATAAAATCGGTTATACAAATTTCGAATTTCAGTTTACTTATTTTAAATGAAATGAAAGTAACATGAATTCATAAAATATAGGTATTAGCATAGTAAATACTTACAACAAAAAGGCAGTTTTTGTTTTCATAATCGCCACGCTTGGCAGTTGGGTTGGCCAATTTGGCAAGTGATGGAGAGAAGGCGCTGCAGCCGGTTTTCTTCTGGCAGTACTCCTTTAGTGTTCTCATACGACCTCCAGAAATTTAGAACTTTTCTTTTGAACTTGACTTGACTTTTTTTTTCGGCATAAGCGACATCCAACATTGCATGAAATGAAAAGTATGGTATGCAATTTTAAGCTCAATTTATTTTTATAGTAGTACTGTTGTTACTTTATTAATACTAGCTGTTGCCCGCGACTTTGTACGCGTGGAATTTCGAATTTCTTTATAGCATATTGATCCCACGGGAACCGTTCCTTTTCCCGGGATGAAAGGTAGCCTATATGTTATTCCAGCCAATAAACTAACACCGTGCCAAATTTAATTCAGATCCATTGGATCGTTTTAGCGTGAAAGGGTCACAAACATCAGTATATTCTTACAAACTTTCACGTTTATATTATGATAGGATCGCTATGTTAAAAAAAAAGACGTGTGGCACTCGGAGACTGCCGTGGTAAAGCTATTGCATAGCATTTTTTATCAACTTATGCAATTATAAAACTAAAAAGTATCACCGCTGTGCCGGTCGGAGTTAGGTTATTTTCGTTACGGAATTTCTGGATTCGGTCTCCACGCTCAAGGCCCGCGATAGAAGCTATGCAAAAGCTTAATTTTATAATTTTATGTATTTTCTAATTTTGACTTTTTGATTCAATTTTTCTGTTATTTTCGCAGATATGGTTACCATAGGCAACCATACTGTCAAAATCCTTATTTTCTTCTAAATTCGTTTAAATTTCGGAAACTCAAAATTGTTCGATCGTGCCTCGCCCCGAGTGTGTGGGTGTGGGTGTTAGGTTTTTTTTCGTTACGGAATTTCTGGATTCGGTTTCCACGCTCAAGGCCCGCGATAGAAGCGATATAAGCTTAAAAACGATAAGTAAGAAAAAATATTGCAGCACATTTACCAAAATTTGGTTTCAGCTGTTTCGGTAGACTCAAGCGAAATTTGTTCCATTTATCGGCCATAAATACGTAATGTATGAAGTCGTAAGTAATTGGACACGGATCAATTCAATTTCCGGGACGGTCTGGGATAAGGAGAGGATCATTCATGGCGCTAAGCCTAACTGATAGATCACTCGGTTTTTAAGTGGCTTATTTTACATAATAAATACCGGCAAAAAGCATGAAAAATTACAGTATTTTTAAGGAATCACACGCATGTCGTCAGATACGCAAGTGGTCATCCAAGCATTTAGTCAAAATACGCAAATCGACAAATTCGCGACTCGTCAAACGCAATATGCCAGATTCGCTACTTGCCAGACTCGCAACTTGTCAGATACGCAGCTCGGCAGAAACGCAATTGGACAGATGCGCATTTTGACAGATACGCAACTGGACTGAAATTTGTAAGCAGATGTCAGAGGCTGGTAGGTGGCGTAAGACTCAGAACTCAGGTAAACCTAAATATAAAATTAAAAACACGCTGTTTTTTTTTCCTTTTTGAGACGGTGCCTAACAAGAAATCACGTTCAGACAACGGCAGGTCAACCTACCCAAAAAAGTTAAAGGTCATTGAATTGATTTTTAACTTTAAGCCCAACGAGTAGAAGTCAATATCGATTGAGAAAATTTGACGTTTGGTGGTAGGTTGACGTGCAATTGTCTGTACAATACGAGTTATCATGTATCGAAATTAAATTTACTTTTATTTGATGCATTTTGCGGGAATCGATAACGTATTACGTATTTTTTAAATTTTTTAAACGCTGTTTTTTCTATTTTTTTACCTTAGGTAGATAGGTAGTAGTTTTTGCTAGCACGGAGACAGATTATAGGTTAAAATGGCACATAGGATTCTTTTGATTCCGGATAAAAGACCAGTAACAAGTACTCGTGGCATAGTTTCGACTTTAAAACTCCATGACGTCGTGGGCAACAGCTGACTAGCTGTGCCCTCTTTTATTCATATTAACACATTTGCACGACTTGAACAAGTTGTCGAATTGATCCTGACGATTCGTTATGTATTAGCCCGTGCAGTCGTCTTGGAATTGCATGTTAGTCTTATGAATTGTTATTACCTTCATACTTATTGATAATTTTCTTCTTCCTCAGTAACTAAATCTTCAACACACATCAAACTAAGAACTTCAGTAACAGTCAATCAATCATAGTCACCATTGTGAATCAAATGTTAAATTAATGTCAAGCCTGTTTTAGGGCAGTGACACATTTGCACCAACAAGTAGTCGAATTGATCCTGAAGTTTCGCTCGCAATTTGCCCGTTCAGTCGTCTTGGAATTGCATGTTAGCCTCTGGACGCCTCGTGTGAGTTTTGGCATGAATGTTAACACGAACCCAATTCGGTGCATACATTTGCGAATGTTAAATAGAGGTACGATTTGAGAGACGTGTTTTGGAAGTTAAACTAACATTTATTTTCATTTTTAGGACATTTGAATCCGTCAAACTCAGAGTGTGATATTTTAAAATAGAATTCGATACTTACAAAATTATTCATTTATAAAACAGTCATAGGTTGCTAGCTGTTTCCCGCGAATTCGGACGCGTGGAATTTTGAATGTAAAACTAACAGAGAAGTTCCTAGCAAAACTCTTTGGATATCTCGATCTCTCTCAATATCGCAATCAAAAAGGAGTACTAATCGTACCTAGAGTTTTCACGTCTCTGTTTGAGAAGTTGAAGAAATCAGAAAAACTACGGAATTTTCCAAGCGTTGCCCAGAAAAACTCTACGGACTTTTCTAGCTCAGAAAAGTTGTGTTTATTCAAATATCTTTTTAAAGGTTTTTACCCAACTGCAGCATCGTTTCCCGGAGGAAAATAAACTCTTGAAAATGTTTAAGAGTAACTCAGTTAAGGTTTAACATAACCTGGGTTGTAACCACCACTTAAAAATGCAATTCTTTGAGAAAAATAAACACACATACTTGAATTTCAATTTACACTAGGAATGTATGTGCTTAAGGAACATTTTATAAAAACCTTGTAGATACTACAAGTTTTTTAATACATGCAAAAAATACCTTACTAGTTTTGTGATCTCTGTCTTAACCTGAAAATACTTAAGTTAAAATTAATCATGTATAGACTGTTACCGAAGCTTCTACACTCATAAGATGTTATATTTAAATACTTACTTAGAACATTTTCTGAAATTTTTACTCTCATTTTGAAAAGTCAAGTCGATTTTGCGAAGAATATGAATAAAGGTTTTCTGATTATTCGTTTGTTCTTGTTGTATTTTTTATTAACATTTGTGTGTTGACGGATATATGTAGATTTAAGATAAAACTTAAACTTAGAATTTATTACATAACATTCAAACTGTTAAATTTTGCTAATTTTTTTTCTTTGCAAACATTTCATGACATAGTTTTGTTCAAAATGTTTGCAAAGTTTTTTCCGCCTGTGTGGAAGCACCTCAACACTCCTCCTGATACTATGAATCAAGCAATATCTTAGCACATCAATCTATTAAAACCTTAGTGTTTCTCAACCAATTTGCAACTTAAAGTCAAGCTAGTAGTGTCCAGTATCAATTGACAAAGTTTAACGACAAATTCAGACCAGTTTTTAAATTACGATCGTTTGTCGCAAGTTGTGTGAACTCGGCTTAACTTCCGTTTTATGGGTCAAAACTTTTGCCAGATCCTTTTTTCAGCTAAAAACACAACACGTAATTGTCTGTTTGAATTTATTATCATAATTTTATACTTTCATAGAACATTGACTTAAAATAATACAAACTTTGACAAGAAAATTTAACCAAGGAAAAATTTTACTAACATTATGAACCCATTTATTAATCTATAGCAATTATTTGTTTATAACCATGAATGCGAATGCGTCACTTATGCTGTCTACACACCGAAGCCGCAGGATCGCCGGCACGAACCCGGCGGGCAGGGCCGCTGGCCTGATTTTAACGATCTTGCCGGCGGCGGCTTGCACCCGCGTGATCTATCCCACGGCATCTCCGAGCACTTGGCAATCACTAATTGTGAACACTGCATGCCGCGACTGTTTGGCCGCCGGGAAAATTGTCCGGCTCGCACCATCTAAAGCCGCCGAGGAGCCCACCCGCCGGCACTAACCCGCCGGTTTCGTGCCGGCGGGCCGGCGGCTTCGGTGTGTAGACAGGTTAATATTATAAGTTCAAAAGTAACTCTGTCTGTCTGTCTGTTACGCTTTCTCGCCTGACCTACTGAGTCGACATGAAATTCGGTACAGAGATGATTAATCTTTTAAAAAGGAGATAGGCTATTTTGCATCTCACTGGTAAGCACAGATTTCCGCTCTCGCATTATAATGCGGGCAAAGGCGCTGTCGGAAAACTAGTTTTACATAAATAAGTATCATTGTAGCAGTACTACTACTCGGCTGGATCGATATGGGCTATTTTTGTTTTCTGTCTAGACCCGGCCCGGTGTTACAAATAAGTTACACAACCCACCAGTGGCAGTGTTGGCTGAGTCACTGATATTTAAATCGATTGACGAAACAAACTGATTTTGCGATTGTTTTAGAGGTAACCGAGTATCGATTGAAAAGTTTATTTTCTCAAACAAAATACAAATAATACTCAAACAAATAACATACAAAATATAAATAATGCGTAATTTAGTCACAACTAAATTAGTTATATTTTGTTTGTAATTAACGACAAAAATCTTAAATACAGGGTTGTTTGTATCACGCATTCGTCGGAGTAGGAAGCAAAAAAGCATTTATAGACTTTTTAAAGTTAAAATAAAAAAAACTACGTGAAAGTGTAAAAAAGGCACTTGTAATTTTCTTTAAACTTTGTTTACTAACAAACTGTTCCGACATACTTGTCGGAAAGTTATGAACAAAAATAAAATGGAATGTACTCTAGAAGTTAATGGAGTGTCTTTACCATAACCAAAACTATCTAATATCCGAAAAAGTAACTAAATCACTGCAAAAGTCTGAAATGACATGACAGGTTTTTGCCAGCTGAGCTGACAGAAATTCTATCCAACCCATGAATCCACCTATGCGCCGCACTAAGCTAGGTCGTTTCTATCCTGTTCCCAGAATTACTAGACTCTATAATGAATGCGGCGCGTCAGTGGATCCTAATATTCTGATTTTCCGTTTCAATTTCGCAGACTGATCAAGGACATTTTCTCCAAAAAATATTTGTAATATAATTTATAAAGTATTTAAATGGCTGTTTCATCTTAACTGACTGTCAAACATCTGCAAAGATGTTTCTTTCGAGTGTTAATGGTGCAAACCCCTAACATTTGATGAAACAACGCTGGCTTACAGCGATAAGAATATGCTTGAAAAATTGACGTCTATGACGTTAAAGCACCGCGCCCGGCATGCGAGGAGATGCGGGTTCGGATCCCGCCTGAGACATAATTTTTATAGTTTAAATACGAATAGTATAATTGCAATTAAATTGCTGAAATATCATAGAAAGAATATAATAAAGAATTTTCTTTTTTGTGTTTGTGTTGCTCGAAATGTTATTAATTAATTTATTGACATCCCATGCTTATACATTTAAGTATTACAATCTAATCTTTTGACATAAACTAGTAAAATTAATTTATAATTATTTAATTTCTGATTTTTTTAATTACTTATAATTTTATTGTAATTTGCATGCCACATATGGTAAGATATAGGGAAATTTAAAATAAGCACAATATTACCATCTTGTAAACCATATCTTTAGCAAATAAATATCTTTATTTTTATCTTTAATAGTTATCATAAAAGATAATAATATGCCTTTATTGCTATATAATATCTATATCAGTTCTTGTTGGTAACTTTTTTGCTTAAATTGTTAAATACCATGTTGGTCAGATTACTAAATTGTCTTGTGCTTCTTTAAAAGCGTTTTGATATCGCATAAAAAGTATTGAAATTAAATGAAAGAAAATTTCAGACCATGGTCCATATTGGTGTTAGTGTCAATTCATTGCGGTTAATTGATCGTAGGTATATGGATAATTCTGAATTTCGAACGCCGTGGCATCACTTTTGCGGATCAGATTGTCTGTAACACTTCGTTAGAATTTTTATTCGTATGTTCTAGTTAATTATAAACATCATGTCATTGTTCAACATTAGTTTATACGATAATATCTAACCAGTGGTACTACTCAAGTACATGGAATTGACGTTTAATTCCAACTTGAGGCAATCGAATTTAATCCAAAAAACTAGTATCAAACAAACTGCAAGTAGAGTGCAAAAATTAATTGGTATAATATGCACTTCTACAAATAATATTTCTTCTACAGCAGTACCTAACCCTATTTTCAACTCCATAATGATTCTAACGGCTACGTCGCAACCTTCTCGATCGCCCATAAATTCTAAATCGATCCTAATAAACTGTTATCGGAAAATCGGCTCCATTCACCTAACGATTTCTAAAGTAGGTAGTAGTTTTGGTAGGTCAACGCTGAAATTACTGATTTATACTTTTAAGGTCAGTTTTGTTGGGATTCATTTAATGTTTTACTTTATTTGTAATCGGGAATGGAACCTAGCACTTTTGCTTGATGATTTTTATTCCCTTTTTTGTGTCTGAGGAACTATTACCCTTACTCTGCAGAGATATGTGAGGCTTGTTCGGGGTTAGCGAATCATAGTCACTAAACTACCATTCGCTTTGGTGTTGGGATTAAAATCTTTCGGCGTAAGCGGACTCTACCCATTAAACCACCTTTTATGCCCTCCGGTGCCATTCAGTGAGTCGGAACCACAGTTCGGAACTACGGGTTAACGCCCCGGGCGTTGTTACCCCGGGCAATCGTCTTTCACCCACCGAGACCTCAACTAATAGAAACGAAATAAAGTGAATAAAAAAAAACCAACGGTAAGCCCATGCTAAGCTATTGAAACTAACTGAAACAGACGTCAGTAATGTCATGCCTATTCAACATTATGCATTCATTTACGTATGCAATATTCACTGCGCAGTCTGACAGTTCAAACAACGGCAACGGGCCGTGTTTGGGGTTAAGTAAACCTGAACTAGGAGAATGCATGTGCATACATTTAGCATGAAGCAGTGATTGTCAATATGGTTTAGCTGTAACATTGTGGATTGTGAAGTAATCGAAAGGAGAAGGTTTATGTTATAATCACAAGCAGATATCAAACAAACTATTACTATGCCTAATTTGTGAAGGTAAGGCTGCATTTCAGATAAAATGCTGGTAAAAATATAGTATCTTTATAAAGGATTGATATCACTAATTAATAAAAAATGATATCAAAACTAACGTTATTGTTGTTACATTTAGAAGTAAAAATAACGTTCTGTTCATATTACGTTATATTATTGTTATTTTCGTTTAAAATAAAGCCTTCACACGTTAAATAGTCGTCAACTCTAAATGAATAATTTCAAAAGATTTTGAAATCTACTGGATTATAAGAAAAAGATCAGTTCTTTAAGGACAATTAATTGTAAGTGGATCAAAGTCGAATCGTGCACTCATCTGTATCTTTCTCATTATATCTTTTGAGTAACTTATTTCACAACACAATTTTCTTGTATCTTGAAGAAACTTTGGGCAGATTTATATAGGAGAATTGATTTTATTTGCGTGTCAGATATCATGTTTCGAAGATTTACATTGTTCTTTGGGCCATCAGGGCCGTCTTAAACTAGGCTGGGGCCCTTGGACACAAGAATTTGGGGCCCTTTAGGAAAGTAAAAAAAGCGAATTATAACAACATTTTTTTACTTAGTATGATCATATAATATAGGTAATCAAATACAGTATGATATAATAATAATATGTCATTACTGATATTAGAATGCTGCTGGTTTTTTGGTTACGATTACGATAACGGTTTCTTTCGGGATTTCTGTTGAGCAAAATCTTCTATTATTTCTTTTTGAGCTATAACTTTTTTCTTTTTTGTGAATTACATAAATAAGTTCTTTTCTACATAATGTTTAAACGAACAAATCAAAACTTCTGTTTATCTTACTCAATTTTAAATATCAAACAAAACAAAATAACGACACTCTGATTTGTGAAAAAAGTGTAATGTGCTTGACAAAAATGTTTTGAGAATAATTGTTTGAGGGAAATTGTCGGTCCTTCGGGGCCCCTAAGAATGGGGGCCCTGGGCACGGGCCCCGTGTGCCCTTATGGTGAAGACGGTATTGTGGGCA
Source organism: Anania crocealis (assembly GCA_949315895.1). Lineage (NCBI taxonomy): Eukaryota > Metazoa > Arthropoda > Insecta > Lepidoptera > Crambidae > Anania > Anania crocealis. The sequence continues at coordinate 3,242,395 of OX438869.1, read as the reverse complement.
ATATGTAAAATGTCCAATGATTCTAACGGCTACGTCGCAACCTTCTCGATCGCCCATAAATACTAAATCGATCCTAATAAACTGTTATCGGAAAATCGGCTCCATTCACCTAACGATTTCTAAAGTAGGTAGTAGTTTTGGTAGGTCAATGCTGAAATTACTGATTTATACTTTTAAGGTCAGTTTTGTTGGGATTTATTTAATGTTTTACTTTATTTGTAATCGGGAATGGAACCTAGCACTTTTGCTTGATGATTTTTATTCCCTTTTTTGTGTCTGAGGAACTATTACCCTTACTCTGCAGAGATATGTGAGGCTTGTTCGGGGTTAGCGAATCATAGTCACTAAACTACCATTCGCTTTGGTGTTGGGATTGAAATCTTTCGGCGTATTGTGGGCAATATGTAAAATGTCCACAACACTTTGATCAGTGATACTGACTGAAATGATGTAGACTGGCGGAAAGGTACTGAAATGGCGACTGCGCATCAGACAAAGATCAGATGCCTTACTTTGCAACACGAAGCTCGTATTTACGGATATATCTGTCTCTCTCAGATACTTTAAGAGGAAACACAAGGGCCGTTTTTCCATCTATGGCCACTATTAGCATGTTTCTATGTTTTCAGTTTTTTCATAAATTAATTAATAAAAAAGATATGAGCTCTCAAAAATCGAAAAAATTCGCCAGATTTTCTGCTGTGTTCAAACATCCAGAAAACAAATTTGGCTAAATTTTAGAAAAAAAGGAAAACATACGAACACGGCCAAAGCCTTTCTTTAATTTTAAATAAAAAAAGTATTTATATCGGTCTAGTTTTGGAAAAGTAATCGGGGGACTACGAAACGTTGATTTGGTGTGCTTTTAGTAGGTATTTTCGGTCCAAGAAGCAGTTGTCTCTATCACACTCTGCGGTGAAGGCGTTTGGCACTGCGCGACAGCAATAGATTTTACAAATACCTATTTTTCAATTCTCTCGCCCGTAGTGTTTCCTCTTAAGATATCGGTATGAGTGATAGGGACAGATTGATTCGAATAAACGGACAATCAGTGTGCGGCGTTTGTCTGAGATAATTCTGATGATGAGACGTGACTTGTAATGGTCGTATTCATGTTGATTGAACATTGATTAAAGTAAGAAACATCCATTTTATTGAGTGAAGTCATTATGCCATTTGCCAAAGAAGCCGCTGAAAGCCCGTCGTCTTCCGACCGTAGGTACTCCTCTAGTAGCCTTTTACGACATCGATAGAATCTATTATTACATTAAAAAACTGAACTGATCAATATTTAGTTTTTAATGAATTGTTCAAGAACGCTTTCTAGACGTTTGATAGACTATATTTCCTATTTTACAAAAGTATAACTATAGCAATAAAATAATGCTTTTAAGGAATATGTCCTAAAGCTGTATTATTTAAATTTAAAAATATATATATATAAATACCCCAATGTAGACAGGGTACAGTACTAACAGAGGACAACAGCTGTATCTGGCGATTTTTTACTACTAAAGCACAAATGCGTGTAGCGATAAAGGATTTGTGACATGTTTTATTAAGACTTTATATTTTTACATCTCCAAACCGGCATCCCTCTAGAACAAGTTTTATTTAAAACTAGTAGACCCCGCGAACTTCGTATCGCCTCAGATATTAGATTTTGACGTCTTAAATGAGTTAAATGTCATTGTCATCAAAAATATGGCGGGGTCGGAAAATCTTATGTTTGTACGGGAGTATAGAAAAGTGTTGCTTTTTTACTTTTTCAGGCAGTTTTCAAAAAAATACCTGTGTAAGAACCATCCTCGTACTTCAAGGAATATTATAAAAAAGGAATTATCGAAATCGGTTTAGCTGTTCTCGAGATTTGCGCTTAGCAACACATTCAGCGATTCATTTTTTTACCACGCTTTTATTAGCTTGGGTTGTATCTATCTATGTATCTATGTATGTAATGGAATCTTTGAGCATAAATTTGACCGATTTCCAGAAGTTTGATTAATTTGAAACTTTGCACACGTATCAAGGACCGATAACAATGCAATAATTTAATAACAGTTTTCCCAGTTTTCCTCTGTAAGAGGGAGTAAAAGAGATAGAGCTAGCGCGCGATCTGTATCAATTATGTTTCCTGCATAGGTTTGGACTTACAGTCGGTAAAGAAGGAATCAAATCTTATAAACTAAACTAAAAAGTAAAAAATAAATTATAGTTTAAAAAACTAAAAAAACACGCTTTTAAAACAGATTGAACTAAAAAATAAAAAATAAAACTGTAGTAATCAATTGAAAAATTCATATTATTGTACAAAAAAGCGTGGGGGGCTTGATTTAGATTGTTGTAAATATTTTATCAATAATTTACTATATCTGTGGATATCATAACAAGCACCCCACGCTTTTTGTACAATAATATGAATTTTTCAATTGATTACTACAGTTTTATTTTTAATTTTTTAGTTCAATCTGTTTTAAAAGCGTGGTTTTTTAGTTTTTTATTTATATTATAGATTCAAAAATCATTCACCTTTCTCATTCCGACTTTCTTTCTTTTCATACCTCGCGTTTTACTGCTTACATGCCACACGAGTGTGCATATTTAAATACCTATGTGTAGGGATTTAATTTATTTATTTTATTTATTTTTAATATATTTCAGACTAAGTGTCCAGACTAAGCTATACTACGAACAATAATGAGTAAGCCTAGAGTAAAGAAAAGTAAATAAAACATAATAAAAGCTATAAAATAAAAATAATATAAAACTTAATTATATATACAGATCATTGCAGTGTAAGCCCATGTGAAATTGCACTGCAATGACTCAAATACGCACAGTCCATCCTGTCAGCAATCATGCTCAGGACGCTGTTGGGGCTGGTCCGCACTCTGCTCACCAGGGATGCGCATCTTTTGCGCATAGTAGCGTAAAAACAATCTATGCGCGCTTCTGCAAACATCTCTGAAGCACTACAGAATCGAGGCAGCCCCAACAGTATCCTGAAAGCATTATTGTATTGCACTCGAAGAGCGCTGTAGCATCGTTGGGTATAGTCACCCCACAAGCTACACGTATAAAAAGAAGTGCAATATGCTCTAAACAAGGTAAGTTTCACCTGCCTAGAGCAACGTGCAAACCTGCGAGCTACCATGTTTGCCCTCACCGACAGTGCTCTCCGCTCTCTTTCGATGTCATCATCGTCTTTGAGGTCAGTGGTTACTACGTGTCCCAAGTACTTAAACTTGTACACCCTCTACATAATTGTACCATTTAATCTTATAGGCGGAAGGCTTTCTGTGTCCTTTCCTCTGACCTCAAATACCATGACTTCACTTTTATTAGCATTGTAGAGAAGACCATGATTTTTGGCATTAGCTTCACATACTGCTACAAGCTTTCTTAAACCGCAGACTGATGCACTCAGCAGCGCCATGTCATCCGCGTAACTAATGTTATTAACATTAACTCCATCTATATGACAACCGACTCGGGTGCTGCTGAGCGCAACAATCAGGTCGTTGATGTACAGGTTAAACAGTGTTGGTGAGGACAAACCCCCCTGTCTCACGCCACACTCCAATCTATACGAATTTGACAACGTTCCCGCCCATCGCACATTGTTGATCTGACTTCCATACCAATACTTACAAATATTTAAGCTTTCTTCTTTAGAGAAGAACAAAACCAATTTGGATGAAATTTTTAGAAATTTCATCCAAATTGGTTTTGTCCTGCCTTGATAATAACGGACAGACAAACTAACTAAGTCAAGTTGAGTATTAGCGTCCCTAGGGCGACCAATGCAATAGCACCCTGACGTCCAAGCTAAAAATAAAAGTCACAATTTATTATTATTCCGGTCCGCCAACGCATGCTGACTTTTAGGTGTAGGTGAAGCAGGGACATTGTGAATGTATAATTTTGGGTCTGAATGTCCGACCCTGTCTGTCTCTCTTATGCCAAATCATAAATAATGGGACAGAAACAGATAACAGGTAAAATGTTATCTATTTCTGTTTGCGTAGTACTCCATCAGATATGAATTTAGTAATGAAATAACTGTTACCGTCAGTTTTGGATTGCTTGGGTTAAGGTTTTTTTTTAATAAACAATGGGCTTGCTCTTGACTACATACTTAACTCTACGGTTAAGAAGAAGCCTAACATGGAGCGAGTTTACCAAGAGGTACTGGTTCTTTCACACACCAGCGGAACACAGAAAAACTGTTTGGCGCTGAACTCCAGCAGGAGGGTGGTAGCATCCAGGCAGCCTCTTACAAAGCCTACCACCGCAGAGGGATCTGTTAGCCGTCATCATTGGTTAGAAAAACCAAAGATGCCGTTGCCCAGGGCGGACCACTAGGAGGTAGATCCCACCACCCCAAAATCAGATATTATATTTTCAAAGAATTATTAAACTACTTATTATCTAAATATTAAAGAAGTAGGTATTTAAAATTAGACGTTGTTTTTCGATTACGTTACGTTTGGGTACTACAGTCAGCCATAATAAAAGTAATTTCGCGTCGCGTCAAACTTAGACCGCGAAAACCTGAAATAATCTGTCTCATCTAGAGTTCGAAGACTGGAGCAATGTTTCACATAATTACTGCAACAAGAGGACTGTGCATAATTTAGAATTATGCGAAACTTTTGTGTCAGTTGGATTATAGTCACGGATATATTTTACGGGTATGCAATAATATTGGTTTCGGTTACGAAATACGAACCTCCTTATACACCGTGCTTTTTTAACCACCTGGAAAACGAAGCCCACGTTATTGGACCATTATGTATAACATCATGGCAGTGTTATAATTCTTTTTATTAAAAATAATTTTTAAAAATCAATAAATTAAAGTGAAGATTATATAATTAATACTTACTTACAAGTTACGTTTCGTTTCAAGGTAAGAACCATTTATGTGTTTCTATAAAGTATAGTAATCACAGAATTATCATTAGAAATATTTTTTGTTATGTATAAGTAATAAAAACAATAAATTCGTACAAAAAATGTTTACACTGTAATGTAAATGAGTCATTTCACATTTTCTAAAATCAGTGTTTCTGTAAGAATGGAACGCAACGAGGTTTTAACAAAAAGTCTATGTCGAGTCAACGTCAGTTAGTCAGTAAATGACAAATGTCAAATTTGCCGACGTTTGGTACTTTTTGTGTGGTGATTTTGATTGCATTGAATTTACCATTACGAACATTGTGTTATTTTACAATGTCTGCAAAACTGTCCATTCAAATAATAAAATAACTTGTTGTTGATGAAAATTTGGAAATGACGTATTTGAGGTTATCTTTTTAAATTTACTTGTCAAGTAAAAGGCTACTTGGCAGTGCATCCGGTGATTAACTTAACGAGCAGATAAAGTGGTGATTAACCCTACTCAGGGATTGTGAAACGTGAAAAATAGTTTACTGAGCAGATAGGGTCGAAGTAGCTTACCCAGAACTTTACTCAGCGATTGTGAAACAGGCCCTAAATCGCATTTATTTCAACAGCATAAAAAACCCCAGTGTAAAGCCCAATGTATCTTCTACTTTGTTCTGACTGATTCCATAATACTATAAAGCTATGTAAAATAATGAAGGTACCTTTATTCACACACTCAGACCTGATATAATTTAATAAATTTTTGTTTCTACTTTGACCCGTTCGGGAATCAAACCAGACATCAGATCAGGAGACCTTAAAAAATTGGTATGTGCATACCAATTTTTACTACGAAATTCTACCACGGAAGTCTTCAATGTTCATTCACAATACTCAATTTTTATTCAAGAAAACGTATTTTCAATTTATACCAGCACATTATTTGCTTCAAAAATAGGCTCCAAACATCAATGTTATGTTGCACAAATGTGAACACATAGTCCTTTTTGAAGTCCTTTCTTTGGACTATGGCTTAGGGAAAAAAATTACAGCAGAATAATATGAGTCAACATCATCAGTTCACGACTGGCCAACAAAACGACGATTCAGTCATAATCGCCACGCTTGGCAACCCAGATAAAAAATAAAATAAAATAACCATGAAATATTTAAGACTCATGCCTCAATGGGCCACACAGAGCCATCTAGTCCCAAATAAGGCTACTATTAAGTACCCTGTCGTATGTGGTACTAGACAACCGATAAACTTACTTATATACTTTTTTTTTGTAAATACATTCTTATAATACATAGAAAACACCCAGACCAGTACAAACAGACATGTTCATGCCCACAAATATTTGTACTGTGCGGGGATCGAACCCGCGACCCATGGCTCAGAAGCAGCGTTTACTACCGCTGATCCAAATGGTCGTCATAATGGTGGTCAGATAAGCTAATGGTGGGTAGAAGACGCGTTTATCTTCCTGTCGCTTTTTAGTCGCTACCTACAACCGTTGTACGTAAAAACAAAGGATGTCTTTACAGTTTTAGGCAGACACCGCAGAAATGTATCGTTTCTTTTTTGACTGCACGTCCAATTAAGTTTTTATTACTTTTTATTAGACCTGACTTTACGAACTCCGACTCCGATTTCGGTTCCGAGTAAAATGGCCTTCGTAACATCTGTTCCATTTTTAAAAAGTAAAAAAAAAGATACGGAAACGTGATTTTCAAATGTAACTATATTATACAAATTTTAAACACTTTCCAAAATTTTTGTAGTTGCGTATCGTATTTATAGCTTATTTATGAAGTAAAATATGTAAATCAAGTTTTCAACCAAAAATATTTTTCGCGATATAGTTTAATTTTTTTACAGTTTTAAGCCTGTTTAGGTATGAAGGGAAAATCAAAAACTTATGATTAGTATCGTAATGAATGAATGTGATGTGCATTGCGTAAAAAAAGTGTTGCTAGACGGTCGTATCAAAAATTTTAGAAGTTTGGGGGACATTTTCTAATTGCTTTATGTTGACATTTTTGTACTGGGCTATACCAAAAGAAAAAATACGTCATTTGTTTTTTTGTCTCGTAGATTGATATATTAAAATTTGGAAGGTGGTTAAAATTTCATCCTGTATACTGGCCATCGATACATAATAAGAATTAGATACACAGTTCGATACACAAATGACAGTTAATACTACTCATTTTAATTATTGACGGTTATTTTATGTCATTGTCAACTTTATAACCCGGCCAAATAATGTCAGCATGCAATAGTATGGATATTTTTATCATTTTGTAACTATTCCATTGATATAGGTTGCACAAAAAGTGCAACCTTATGTCAGATGGGTGCAGTTTTAGTTGGAACACTTTATGACGCTGGTTTTGTATGTAGTTTTTTAGGTACTTTATTTGATATTTTAGCAACTTAATTGCACTTATAATATCAGTATATAAACTTGAAAAATTTTGTCTCAGACGGGACTCGAACCCGCATCTCCTCGCATGCCGGGCGGGCGCCATACCATTAGGCCACCGAGACACTGCGACACGGCGCGAATTTTTCAAGCATATTCTTACGCTGTGAGCCAGCGTTGCTTCATCAAATGTTAGGAGTTTGCACCCTTAACACCCGAAAGAAACATCTTTGCAGATGTTTGACAGTCAGTTAAGATGAAACAGCTATTTATATACTTTATTTGATATTTTAGCAACTTAATTGCACTTATAATATCAGTATATAAACTTGAAAAACATGAAAAATCAGTATATAAACTTGAAAAAAAAAAAAAAAAAAAAAAATTCGCGCCGTGTCGCAGTGTCTCGGTGGCCTAATGGTATGGCGCCCGCCCGGCATGCGAGGAGATGCGGGTTCGAGTCCCGTCTGAGACAAAATTTTTCAAGTTTATATACTGATAGTTTTTTAGGGTTCCGTACCCAAAGGGTAAAAACGGGACCCTATTAATAAGACTTCGCTGTCTGTCCGTCTGTCCGTCTGTCCGTCGCTCTATCACCAGGCTGTATCTCAAAAACCGCGATAGCTAGACAGTTGAAATTTTCACAAATTATGTATTTATGTTACTGCAACTCCTACTCGTAATAGGCCGCTTTTATTTATATTTCATCATTGGTTCTGGTTGTGCATAGAGAGATGATGCGATTACACTGCTAATTCCGAAGTCCCCTTGTGGGCTACCAGGCCAAGGGCAATGGTGTGGCGGTCGATATAGCCCTGCCTCGGCTACGCTACCCCTTTAATTGTATGCGTTTTGATACAAATATTTAAATTAGTTTAAATTCTTAGAAATTGTGACCAAAATATAGCCATTATTAAGCATAGTTAAAAAAAAATAGAAAGTCTTCACTAAGTAAAGTCTCCTTTTTAACCAACGGAGAAGAAGATTATTAATTCAACGCGTTAGCTTTAAGTAATTTACCGATATAATCTTTCTTTTTGTGCCATAAATCTTAAGGTTGTTTTATTTTGAATTATTAATACGGTTTCAAAAATATGCTATGCATGCACTGCATTCTAGCCATTTGATTGCTTTAAAACGGCTTTGAAAGACTTTTTCGGACTTAATAGGGATTATTTTCATAGTCAAATCAGTGTTAGACAATAATTTAACGGTGGTATATAAATTATACGTAAAAATTTTGATATATAATCTAAGGAAAAATTAACTCACTTAATTATAACTGAAGTCATGAATATAGAACGTTCTGCTGAAAAAAAAAAATGGAGCCGTCACGGGACGCCTGGTAGATGTGAAACATCGACGTTATTTCGTAAAAGTAGTATGCAGAAAAGAACAGATTGTGGTAGGAACTAAAAATGTCAATAAAATAAAATAAAAAAGTTGTGCGTGTACTAGTGTACACACGTAAGAAGTGAAACTTCTTTATGGCCTTATTTTTCGAAAAATGATCTACATGCAACTTTCCAGAAATTGGTTAAATTAGTTAAATTGGTTAAATTGGTAAAATTGGTTAAATTAGTTAAATTGGTTAAATTGGTTAAGTTGGTTAAGTTGGTTAAGTTGGTTAAGTTGGTTAAATTGGTTAAATTGGTTACGTTGGTTAAGTTGGTTAAGTTGGTTAAGTTGGTTAAGTTGGTTAAGTTGGTTAAGTTGGTTAAGTTGGTTAAGTTGGTTAAATTGGTTAAATTGGTTAAATTGGTTAAATTGGTTAAATTGGTTAAATTGGTTAAATTGGTTAAATTGGTTCAATTGGTTAAGTTGGTTAAGTTGGTTAAGTTGGTTAAGTTGGTTAAGTTGGTTAAATTGGTTAAATTGGTTAAATTGGTTAAATTGGTTAAGTTGGTTAAGTTGGTTAAGTTGGTTAAGTTGGTTAAATTGGTTAAATTGGTTAAATTGGTTAAGTTGGTTAAGTTGGTTAAGTTGGTTAAGTTGGTTAAATTGGTTACGTTGGTTAAGTTGGTTAAGTTGGTTAAATTGGTTAAGTTGGTTAAATTGGTTAAATTGGTTAAATTGGTTAAAATGGTTAAATTGGTTAAATTGGTTCAATTGGTTAAGTTGGTTAAGTTGGTTAAGTTGGTTAAGTTGGTTAAGTTGGTTAAGTTGCGAGCTCAGTGGAGCGAAAGAGATGGCTTAACGCCGGATCGAGTGAGAGAGAAACGCACAGTCGATTGCGCGTGGCGACGCGTCGCCACGCCAGAAATCGGTCTCACGTGCGCCTATAGATGTTTCACATCAAAATGATTTCAGAACATAATCTACAAATAATATTAAAATTTGCTATGGCGAAACTCTTAAAGCAAAAGATTCCCAGAGTAAGATATAATGTTTGCCTACCAATTTGCTTCCCTGACTCAGATCTCAGAGGACGAAATACATTTAAGTCGAGCAACGATAAAAGCGTAGAAGTTAAGCGTATATCGATACGACATCACATCAGAGGCTACTATGCTACGCTAGTACGTGATTCGCTACGCTACTACGTACAGCGGATCTATCTGTCTCTCTCACATACTTAACACTGTAGCACGTGTAAAAGAGACAGATGAAGTCGAATATACGGATTTTGTGATGCGGCGTGAGGCCTCTGGGGAGTAAATTTAGTAATCTGTAACTGGGAAATCTTAATAATTCGAATAGGTTTATTTTTGCATAATTAGTGGTACTTAATGGTTTTTGACGGTGTCATCAGCTGTGAGGACCTGGGTTAGATTCCTGAACGGGTAAATGTAGAAATTATTTTTTCTACATTTTCTCGGTTTTGGATGTTTGTAGTACTTTTGTAGTTTTTGATTTCCATAAAACAAGTGAAGTAAACAGTAACTTACCATGGAATCAGAGCAAAAGTATGTGTTGTTGTTCAAATTTATTTATGCATATCATAGTATGAAATATATTCTTAGCGAAACGATTCGCTCAATTTCAGCTCTATTTCTTTTTTATATAAGTAAAAGAAACAGATACAGCTGTTTGTACAGGCATGTTACAATATTTATAAAATCAGCTTTATTTTTCCAAATAGGCCCCAATAGGTGCTTTAATTTCTATGTTTTTTCCCTTTCACCATTCACAAAAAGATAATACAGCATCATTTTTTCCTCAAAGAGACATATTTTTCCGACTACAGGCTGTCCATAAATGGAAAATAATCAAGAATAATCTTGTAACTATGGTCACATCATGTGCATATAACAAAATAAATAACACAATGAAACGAACAGTACTGTAATAAATTAATTAAATTAATATGCCTGTTTGTTACTCAATTACGCATCATTTCTGTGATAAAATTAATGATGGAGGCCTTGCCCTGCAGCGGGAAGATTATAGGCTTTACTTTTAGGTATTATACAGGTTAAAATTTTAACCACTTTCCAAAATTTTTATAGGCGTTCAGTATCGTATTTAAAGTATATTTATGAAATAAAAAATGTAAATCAAGTCGTCACCCGATAATATTTTTCGCGATATAGTTTTCAATTTTTACGGTCCTAGACCTGTTAAAGGTAAAGGAAAATCAAAAACTTATGTAAAAATAGTAATGTATTGACATTTTTTAAGTGCTTTATCTTGACATTTTTGTACTGGTTTTTGTCATTTGTTTTCTGTCTCGTAGATTGATATAAGTATTAAAATTTGGAAGTTGGTTAAAATTTAATCCCTTATAACACTGCCATTAGCCGCTTTTGAAAGGTTCGAACTGGCATCTTTTATGTCACTTCCAACTGTATAGGACTGTAATTTGTATGAGATTGTGTGTCAAGTTCTTATTTTATGTATGACTAACGGCCCGTCCCGGCTTCACACGGGTATACATAAGATTTTTTTAAATATTTTTACCTTTTATTTTTAGTTTTAGTAAAGATCCCTAATCTTTTCTTGCAATAAATATAGCCTAAGTCACTCAAGGTGAATGTAGCTTTCCAATGGTGAAAGAATTTTTGAAATCGGCACGGTAGTTTTTAAGTTATTCGTTATAAACATACACACACAAAAATACTATTTTTTTCTCTTTATAATATAAGTGTAGACTAACAAATGTGTTCCAAGTGGTTCCAAGTGATTGAATGACAGTGGATGTAAAGTACCTATACAAGTATATCTCAGCTTTATAGCTTTCATCAGGCTTCTTTACAAAAGATTTTGCCATAATCGAGACGTTTGGCCGGCGGGTTGGCGATCGCAGTTTGGTCAGTGGCCAACATGCTACCACCCGTCTTCTGTTTGTATTTTTTTGTCCTTTAGTCGCTTACGACACCCTAAAGACGAGAGGAATTGGTGCTTTTATTTAAATACAGTGACCTGAAAACCGAAACTTAGAGCAGACTTAAATACAAACAAAGCCGCGAGCGTAATCTTAGTCGCGTCTCTTCAAACATAAATCAGCCCTTGCTCACTGAGCAGTCTCCAAAGGTCTCTTTAATGTATTTTACTATCATACCCAGAGGGAACAAATGAAATGAACTTTAGCGGTAAAACTGGAGTTATTCCAACTCTCACACTTACCTGAAGTCGGACTATAAATCTCAGTATAACAATATTACAAAGGACGCCATTCTTGAGAGTTTGCCTTAAGGCATATTTTCAAAGTGTAAACTTACTAAAAAAGAAAATACTCTGTGATGTTTACAGACACATCAAAAGGAGTAAGTAACTATAATGCTTATCGCCCAAATCGCCCCATTCGTCTAATGGTTTAAGTACCAGGTCAAAATCTCGGGGCCCTGGTTTCGATCTCTGAGTCGGGCAACAAGGTTTGTGGTCATCAATTCGTGTTTTATTGCTTATAGAAAGATAGACAAATAAGGTAGGCTTAATAAAATCGTTTCTGTGAAACCATTGAAATACACATACAAAAGCAACATACCGACAGCAGCGCTACCTACCGGGTCCCGCGGTAAAAAGTAGCCTATGATTATCAAGGATAGTGCAGTCAGCTTTTAATAGTTAAATTATTTTTGAAATCGGTCCAGTAGTTTCAGAGCCTATTACAAACATACACACACACAAACCGCCCGGCCCGCCCGCCCCAGCTTCGCACTGGTGCAATGCTGATACTAAATACACTACAGAAAAACTGTAAACGATGTATATAAAAACATATTACATAATCTCGTAGGTTCCAGCCTGCTTTTGCAATGTAAGCGGAAAAAATGTAATTATTAACGACATCACATTAGAAACCTCAAAAATAACAGTATTTATCCACTATTTAATGGATGTTATTATACATATAAACCTTCCTCTTCAATCACTCTATCTATTAAAAAAACCGCATCAAAATCCATTGCGTAGTTTTAAAGATTTAAGCATAAGTACATATAGGGACAGAGAAAGTGACTTTGTTATATACTATGCAGTGAAGAAGACAGAGGCGGGAGATGTGCGTATACTCGTAATAAAATACGTTTTATACTTCGTGCTACGTAATACGCTCGTAACAGAGACAAAAGAGGTACATTTGTTATATCAACACGAGTAATAAGGTCGGTGACACACTCGCGCTGAAACAAAATATATGTTTAGACTATTACGTTTATATTTTGAACACAAAAAGCTCATTTCACGGACAATGTCTAACTTTAACTTGAGAGTAACAAATTATGGAAAGAATAAAGGTTTTGTGACAAACGAGGTTCATTCATCTTGCCCTTTTTTGTGACTGCCATGTTTAATAGGTTGGCATGTCTGTTTTGGCTCTCAATTTATTTTTATTATACAAATTACCTTCTGTAAGATGAAACAGCTTGTCTCTTGTCTGTCCTTGACCACGAACGCTGAAAATTATTTGAAATGTCAGGTTACATCGAAATCCTTACTTCCTTATCCTTACTAACATTATAAACGCGAATGTTACTCTGTATGTCTGTTTGTAACGCTTTTACGTCAAAACTATTGAACCGATTGTAGATGAGAAAGTCATGAATGCTCGATATCCTATCCTTAACTCTATGACAGACCCGCTGAAATAGAACTCGATGAAATGTGGTTTGAAAATTGAATCTAGGTCACATCAAAATTCTGTAATATCTTTCAGAATTGAAGTATCAGATGTTTTGAAAGCATTTTGGCTTTCATTTTTATTATTTTTATTTTGAGCTTAAAATAGCGGTGAATAAAACTGAATAACGTTATTATTAACGGCAAGTTAGTAACACGAGTATTTTTGTGTTTTAATACGAATTTTTATCTAGTATTTAGTGAAGGGTTTGTGATCACCAATTTGAGTTTATTGATGGAAGCCTTTGCTCTGTACTGGGATGCTTATTTATAGGCTACTGCTTTACTTAGTTTAAGACAAACCAAATTATACTTCAATCCTAAGTTTCGTCATTAATACCTTGTTTAGATCTGACTTAAAATTAATTGAATAATTTAATTTTTTAAGCAATCTAAGTTAGATGTCAATCCTGATTGATAGGGAGTTCAAAGGAAGGTTTTTTTAACCAGAAACTAATTAAAGATTAAATTGTGAGTGTCCGTATTTTTCGTAAGTTTGCGATCAAACAAGGCAAATCTGTGATACTGAATGATGTTACTTCAACGACTTATTTAAATTACAAGTCTGGAATCATATTGAAGCAAATAATAACAGAATTTCATTAAGACTTAAGCTTGGTTTCGTGATTAAGTGAGCCGCGAGTATTTGGGCTTGATTCATATTATAAACGCTAGATGAATTCCCTTTGAATCAAACATTTATATATCGTACCTATATACTTACTAGCCGACAAAAATGAAGAAGATTCTTATTATGTATCTTTTTCATTAACTATGTAAGTTGAATACCCGTTTTAACTTAAAAATGGCAAATTAAAAGTGTATTTTAATCGATATAGTTTTATTTATCTAAAATTATATACAGGATTTCCTGATTTGAGCCGACCTTCCTGGTGGAGTGGCGTACACGCCGGTTTTCAAGGTATCGCCTACTGCTGTCATTGTAGATAATTTCTTTTCTATATGTTCCTCTTTAGAAATAAATACAAAAAAATAACTCGCCAACCTTTCATAATGATTTGGCTGATATTTAAGCCGATTCCTTCACGCACGGTAGAATTCGAAATTTAACTAAAGGCAACACCAAATAGGTTATTTATAAATCAACCTTAATCGGTCAACCATAACATATTGTCAAAGACTTAAATTTCGAACACCCAAATTCTGCCCATTTTGTAGACTTCCAACATTTTGCACAATTTATGCTAAGCCGTCGAGACCATTTTCTTTGTGTGCTGTATCTGGGATCGGGTTCGGTCCTTTCATCGATGGAAGGTCTGGCTTCCAATAACAATACAGTTCATAATGCTTTCTTAGGCAAAAATATATATTGCGTTGACATGATACAATAATGTTTGCTATATGCCACCCATAGAATAAAGAGGCGGTGCTCTATTTTAGGCAAAACATGGTTCAGTAATAACTGAATATATACCTAGATGTGTTAGACTTTAGTTTTACGTTCAAGGTTCAAAATTGCCTAAATAAATTACTTAACAAGTTAATATCAAAGCTATAAGCTTAACAAACCGACTTAATCCTTTGATGAACGTGAGACGCGGTCAATTTCCGACCACTTTGCGGTCACTCGTCAAAGGCGATAACGAGCCGATATCAAGTGACCTACTCAAGCATGGAATACGCGAGTTATACTCTGGTTACGGTAATGTCTGGAATAGAAATTATACTCGAATAATATTCTTGTCTATGTAGTTTGAAAATATATAGTAATGGCCTATTATCCCACTGCAGGGAAAAGGCCTCCATCATTGAATTCAAGTTACCACTGCAATGATATTCACTACAATTGCGAACGGATTGGTGATCACAAACCAGAGCAATTTTGGAAAATTTTAAACTTTTAATGCCCGACCCGGAGATCGAACCCGTAACCCCGAGATCTTGGCCCGGTATTAAAAACAAAGGGGCGTTAAGGCCGCCTGCCAAGCGTAATAACAAAAATCTCCTGCTAAAAAAGTGTATTAATTTATTTCGATTTACCTCTGTAATAGCTATTTCTATTAGGTACCTACACCACAAAAGAAAGAGATTATACTATACCTACCTACATTATAAAAGTTTTATTCGTTTAGTCCCAGATATAAAGTGGATTTGGTCTTTTAACTAATAGTGACCGAGTTTCTTGCGCTGCTTCTTCTCGGCACTAGCCTAGACTTGTCCCGAAGCAGTGGTAGGTTTAAATTGGGACGTGTAAAAGCGCCTCCTGGGGCCTATTTGCAGAAATAAAACTGATTTTAACTGATTTTGATTTTAACTGATTTTTGACAGACCGTTCATTGTGTTAACTTCAACATAACGTACGTAACTCCTGCCTCCCAACTCCTTTTAACTCACCTTTAACATTCTAAGTGATTAAAGTTAATATCACGATAGCCCAATAGTGCCACCCACGATACTGGCTTCAAGTGAATACCCTCCGAACTTGGAAAATACTTCAAAAGAAGTGACAACTACTTGAAATCGATACATCCGCTACAGTCTCCTACAGGATAAGACCTCAGTAATGAGCCAATCGGAACTCCTCAGAGGAAAAGCTCCGGGGCTAATGAGAGGATCGATTTGTTTTACTATTATTTGTAGTATATATTTTTTTTTTAGGTTTATTTTTAGGAGCTAACATACGCGCATATAGTTTTGGAATATCTGTATTATTAGTGAAACTTTTTTTTTATTATTTGGTTTCCGATGAATTATGAACCCGCAAGAATTCTCTAATCGAATGACTGCTATTTGACTGAGCCGCGGAGTTATTACTTGTGTTAAAGAATTTATTTAAGTTATATGCCCTGTAGCCAGCTTAGTTTTATGTTTTCACTTTTATTTGTTCCTCCAAAATTTTCAGCTGAAACAGCATAGGAATTTTATTTTATCTCAGTAAATCTTTCTGTCTCCAGTTTTTTTTTTATCTTCTTTCTGTTATTGACTTTACTGCAAATAGAAAATCTGCCAACCTTTCAGCCAAGCGTGGCGAACATGGCACAATCTCCTTCTTGGAAAACCATATGTTCAGCTGTGTGCAGCTGATGAATCCGAATTTTTGGGCTTATAGACACAGATATTAAATAAGAAACTAAATATACAATCATTGACCAAAAAAAAGTCCTCACCAAATAAGCGCCCGCTATAAGTATATAAGACCTTTAAATATGTAATAACTTATAGCTAGAAGCGATAACTATTGCATGGACTGTGTATTTAATTCATATTTTTTAATCTAGGTACGCTAAAAGACAACAATTTAGACTTAAATGGAACACTTTTTAGTACTATGTATAAAGTAACATAAATTCAGAAGCGACAGCATTTAAGTTAAACAAAATCACCTCAAAACATTTTTCATTATTGTGGTTTCATTAAAAAGTTACGATAACTTATTGTATTCCGACCTTGGCAGGTCCCTACGGCAAGTGAAATATATTTGTATATGTTTACCCATTTTTCCGGAGTTCTGGGAAGTTTCCAAATTCAGCGCCCGCCACTGTAACGAGAAAACTCGGAATTAGTGCGGCACGTCATTATGAAAAAAGATATATCGATAAAATTGGAATTGAGTTTTGACGACTTTTTGAATAAATGATAGTTTTAAAATGAAGTACAGACCTACTTTGTGAAGATAACAAAATCTTTTATTTTTAAGAAACCGAAAAATAAATTTTAAAAAATATCATGATCAGCACGAGTATTAATTAGGAAAATATGTGATATCACAGATCAGATAATACTATGGTGCTAAACACTTTCAAAATGGGTTTTTAATTACTCGTAATAATCATGTGACTGAATAGTTGAAAATGCCGTCACTAAAACTTTAACCTAGTACAAACCTAGACACGCTGTGTTACTCAGCAAATAATATAAGTGAAGTTTTTTTATCAAATCAACTATCTGTTGCCGCGACTTAGTCCGCGTCGATTTCTGTTATTATGATCGCGATTATTTTTGCAACATACACTGATGCTTCGCTCCCATTGGTCGCAGCGTGATGTTGTATCGCCTAAAGCCATCCTCGATAAATGGACTATCCAACACAAAAATAATATTTCAATTCGAACCAGTACTTCCTGAGATTAACGCGTTCAAACAAACAAACAAACAAAAAAACTCTTCAGCTTTATTATATTAGTATAGATTAGTCAAATCAATATAACACTCCAGTCATCACTGTACTACGATTGATAGACCTTTGTACATACATCTGATAATATATTTTATTATTGCTACCAAGACATCAGTCTTGGCAAGCATGGTGATTATACTTGCAATCATTGCTGTAGTAACTTGATTTGAATGCTGGAGGCCTTTGCCCCGCAGTGGGATGTTCATAGGCCTTATTTGACTGATCAAGACTAACTATTCACAGTAACTATATTTAATTATCAATCACATGCGTATTATTCACATAATACTATCGACTTTGAGGTTTGTTTTCAAAATATTATCGATAGATTGAATTACCGATAGCTATACTACACTTGTTTTCGTTTTCATACTAAGGTTCTGTACGAGATTTTGAATGTCCGTTGTTGGTGACATTTTTGTACACGAAATGCAGCCGGTACAAGCACGTATATAAGATTAGGTGGTTGTTTGCAAATGTATAAAGTTAAAATGGCTGCTGGAAAGACCATTATACAAAAAATCTATGAAAACAATTAATAACGAAATACGATCGCTGGTGATTTCTTTATTGGCACCGCGTCAAAATTAATTACTTATTTTACTTTCCTTTTCCCTGTCTTACTACTCCTAGGGTCTAAATTTTGTTTTTAAAAATTGGGTTTCAGGGCACTGCTCGAAGAAGACAGGGACAGCGCTGTGTTCTCTTTCTGGCTAAAGTGTGATCGTTAACTTGCGTGAAAATTATTGACAAACGAAGTTTTGGAAATATGGCTTTAATCCTCTGCAGGGCAAAGGCCTCCATCATTGAATTCAAGCCACCACATCAATGAGGGGTATATACCTACCCATTATTGCTGGAGTAACTTAACCAATGATTATAACCACGCTTGCCAAATGCAGGCTTGTGATCACAAACCCGAGCAATGTTTGAAAATACGATACTTTTGTTGCCTGACCTGGGCTCAAACCGGGACCTCGAGATATTGACTTCTTAAACCACTATACACATACACATACTAAATAGCGTCTTTATTGAATACTATAACAAATGTATCCCTCACCCCTTACAATTTGATGGCTATTTAGTGAATTCTGAACATAAATTAATTGATCTTTGGATCAACCTGCTTTGATTTAATTAATACTTCGCCGTGGACGGTAGAACTTTACAACTCGGTCGAACTTTAGTCAATAATTTATCAGGGTTACTGGAGTTTATTAATTATATCTTTCTGGGTTTGTTTTGGTTTGACGTGGTCTTAGAAGAAAGCCTTGCCGGTACAGAATTTGAATTAATTTAATTGTAATATTGGTACTTATTCATCAATTAATCCTTCGATCGTGAGTTATTCCAGACACAATTGAAATCAATTGTTATCGCGGCACCCGAGTGCCTCCTGGGGGTTGAGGGATTAAGCATTTAATTGACACTGTACAATCGTCATAATCTCAGCCAAATGACGCCCACGGCTAGACTAGACTATAACCGATTCGTGGCGATCCCTGGAGAGGTTTTGAATGATAGGTCACGTGCTACCAGCATGCAGAGGCTTCCCGCGACCATCGACCGTGTAGTAACCGACTATGTAGTCGGTCAACTTGGTCTACCTTGTACAAAGCTTAAGTTACAACCCATACGCTCACTGTTGAGCACGGGTCTCTTTCCTTTATATAGAGAGGGGTTAAGGACTTAGTTCCACCACGCTGGCTTAGTGTGGGTTGGTGGACGGCAAGGGCGACGCTGTGGCAACATCACCCCGCCGTTGGACGTTTCTCAAGCCGCCCGAAGGCCACCAACAGGGCTTAACGACTGTTGTCTCGTGACAACAGCCGGGACCGACGGTTTAACGTGCCCTCCGAAGCACGGAAGATCAAGATATGATGCCACAAACGGTCACCCATCCAACTAGTGACCGCTCCCAGCGTTGCTTAACATTCGTGATAAAAACTGATCACTAAGAAGCATTGGGCTAATCCAGTGTTGCACACGGACCTCTCCAACGGTTTTTTCCATAATGGCTACACTTGGCAGGCGTATTAACGATGGCAAGTAGTATGTTTGTTACCAGACTTTCAGAATAAGGTTCATATGTCAGTATATAAACTTGAAAAATTTTGTCTCAGGCGGGACTCGAACCCGCATCTCCTCGCATGCCGGGCGGGCGCCATACCATTCAAATTTTTCAAGTTTATATACTGATATTAAAAGTGCAATTAAGTTGCTAAAATATCAAATAAAGGTTCATATGCTTATATTATCTATCTTAAGTTCTCGTGTCACAGTGTTTGTAGGTAAACTCTTCTGAAATGGCAAAATTTTTGGGTATATCCAGTAAGTATCTGAAAATATACTGATTTAAACTTTCACGGTCACTATCACCAGAGTTATTTGATTCGGAATTTATAGCATGTACCTTATTTATTATGAGTTTCCGATATTTCGGCACTGTTGCAAGCGTCAGCAATACGGGTAAACTCATAATAAATAAGGTAAATGGTATAAATCCCAAATCAAATAACTCTAGTATCTGAGAATAGGTCGTAATCTATTTTTTATATTCCTTAATGAAAAGTGTGGTCTACGCCAAAAAACCTTCAACCCCTATCAATTCATAAATGTAGATGAAACAAGACGTAAATGCATCCTGTAAATTAACTGAAAGTTAAACACATTAAAAAAGGGAGAGTTCCAAAAGGAAAACGAACCGTAGCCTGCCTTTAATGGGCAGAACACTTCGCTTATTGAAAAATAAAAAAACATTCATAGCTGGAGTTGGTAATTTGGTTTGACGGAGTCGCTCCCTCTTCCACAACAACACGACAGGTACAGTCGCTATCAAAAATACACTTTTGAGAACCTTCACAATATTTTTTTTTAATAAATATTAAATTGAAATCACAATTTCTTGAATAAAACATTTTGTGTCTGTCTGAGGCGGGACCACCTTCCGCTTGCCGGGCGACTTCTCTAACCATTTTCCTGTATAAGTTGCTGAGAGGTAAAATTGATTGCTCCGAGTTGCTCAGAAGCTTCCGATTTCGCGCACCTTCTAGAATGCCTCGTAAGAGTGTTACTCCTTTATGCCCACCTTTGCGACGGACAGTTTTGGGCTCAAATTCCCCTGTACCTAGGTTATGCAGAACCCTTAACTTGTGCAGTGATCTGGTTAATTTGCATCATGACTCATATGGCAGGTACTACAAAGCAGTTGTACAATTCTTGAAATCAAAAAATTGAAAAAAAAAAAATTGATCAAATTTAAATCTTCCCACTTTTTGTAGATAGGATTGTTTATGTAATTATTTTTTTCCCTACTTGATAGTGTTTAAGGTTTAGAAGTTAATAGTCCATGTGGAGCTAACCTATAATTGTCTGTTGCATTTGTTCATTGTTGTGATATTTTTGATGTATAATTATTTTTATGTATTAATGTAAACAGATGTTGGTTGGTCAAAATAAATAAATAAATAAAAATTATACCCAGACATATGGTGTGTTGGCGAATTTATTGAAGGCTTTACGTTGTATTACTGTTATTACCTAGTGGTATTACCTAGTGCTGTTTACAGACTGTATGAGCGCAATTAGTGCTATTGTTGAGAGTGAGGGAGAGGACAGTGTTTATGTCTTGGGAGATTTTAACGCCCATCCCGGTAGGCGGTTTGGCGATGAACTTTTGCTGTTTTGTAAAGAACAACAGTGGATGTGTGCAGACATAGAAAAACTGGGTATTGACTCGGGTTGTTATACTTATGTTAGTGAGATACACGGAACTCATAGTTGGCTCGATCATTGCCTTGTCACGAAAGCGTTATGGGATTCGGTGTTGGATGTACGTGTTTTCTATGGTGTTTACTGGTCCGATCACTATCCGTTATTTATAAACTGTAACTTAGATATATTAAAATATAAAGTTGATACGAAAATTGAATCAAAGAACAATGTAATATGGGGGGAACGGAACACAAATCAAATTAGTAATTATAGTAAATTTTGTCATAAAATGTTAAGAGAGTTAGGTTTTCCTACGGAATGTAAACATTGTTGTAGTCATGTGTGCACAAATAACGACCATAGATATATTATTGACAGTATGTATAATAGAATGTATTATAAGGACCTTAGTTTACATCCATTAAAAAAACATGAGGTCACAGAGCTCGACCATGGAGGACATCGATTTTTTCCTCGATTCACTGACGGGTCATCGTAGAAAACCACTTTTCTATATTCTCAGCTATAGGTGTTTGTGATACCTTCGTCGCTTAGGACTCAAACACAAATAGCGTGATGGCTCTCAATAAAAATATTAGTACGATGTTGCCCACACTTACTTTACATTATTATATTTTAAACCGTAACAACAGTTATTTTAAAGATAGTTTTTTTAAAATTAAATTTTATAAAAATTACAGCGCTAATGCTTCTCGGTAAAAAAATGATATAACCATTTTGAGCATGAATGTACCCTAGTAATAAACTATAGTTAGCAATCAAGATTAATGTACTAGACATGTCGTAACGAATTTAGTTTTGCCACTCATAATTGTACAGTGAACTCATTTTAACGGCAAATTAACCTTCCAGTTTGTTTAGATTGAAGTAACATAAAGGTAATGAATTAAACAGTTATGTATACAGACATTGTTATTAGTAGGTATCTCTTTGTCTGTCTTTTCCTTTGTCAAATTCAAATTCAAATTCAAGGTTCATTCAAATGAAGCAGAGTATTTTGCCTTAGCGAGCGTGTGTATGCCAATTTGAAATTAATTATGAAAATTATTATTTTTATTCTAAATACCAAATAGTGCGTTATGTTAATCACAATGAATTGTCAATTAAATTATTGTTTACAACGTAAATGGTAAACAAGAATAAAGCTTGTCTAGATATCACTTAGCTGATCTTTAAACATAATAAATAGCAACACCCCTCTCTTCCTATGGGTGTCCTAAGAAGCAACTAAAGGACTACGGAGACTAAGGAGTGGGTAAGCTCGCTCCATCTAAGACCCGAGTTCACCAATTCTTAAACAGCCGGTAAACGTAGATTGACTATTAATTTGACACAATTCCCATACAAAATATGTCAAATAATATTTTAAACGCTGTTTAAAACTTAAACGTCTGTTGGTGAACTCTACCCAGGCTTCTTCTTAACCGTATAGTTAAGTAATATGTAGTCAAGAGCAAGCCCATTAATCCCTCAACCCCCAGGAGGCACTTGGGTGCCACGATAACAATTGATTTCAATTGTGTCTGGAATAACTCACGATCTAGGGATTATTTATTAAAAAAAAAGGGATGTAACGAAATAAGTCTGTTAAAACGTTGTCAATTAAAACGTCAGTCAATAATTTCGAAGTCACGCGTCAGTGCGTAGTGAATGATAAAATATTGATGGGAAACTGATGGTGTAGCTCGTTTGTATCATTCTCGCATCAGTCAATGTCAGTCACAATAAATCCGTACGGGTGATAGCCTACATCCCATCAGTCTGCATTCATTCTGTACTGATAATGTAACAATGCAATTTATCTTTCACTCTTGTGTAAGTCAAAGTTTGCTTAGACTGATGTAATACACATCGTGTATTCTCTCATCGATAATATTTTGATAAAGTAACGTAACAAACAACTGATTGAGGGTTCTGTACAAATTTTTAGGTACTAATATTAAACAGTTCAAGAATCGAGTCTCGAAGATTTTCCAGTTTTTATTTTTTATAAATTCACTTTTAGACGGTGTTTTGCCATATCTCATAGTTGAAGGTCAAAGTGAAAAACCCTATGCACATTTTTATTGCCTGACTGTCAAAATATAAATTTTTTGGGCCTTACTCTAAAAGCCGTATCGTACTTAACCTTTTTAAGTATGGTTTTACCAATTTAAATATGGTTTTAAGTTCAATTTTTGAGGACTTGCTAGACATACAGATTGACAGACGGATAACAGTGATGAGGAACCCATTTAAATTATTTCCTCTTAAGGTACTGAACCCCAAAAACAAACCCGACCCAAAGCAAATATCCAATCCTCAACCCAGTCGTTAATTCGACAGTGTTTATGAATCACAAATAAAAAACTAAACAAATCCCTCGCAGAACATAAAAGATAATAGGAAATTCCCGGCGACGCGTATATTCGCATTCAATTAAAAAAGCGAAATGAAAAAACGTGTCCATGCATTTAATAAATCAGGTGCAGATCCGGGATATATTTTCGGATATCGGCACAACGGATATCCGATATCGGAATACGGATTTCATGGGTGACTTATTCCGGTTTGTTATGTCAACACTGCCAGAATCCGCTGATACGTGTAACGGTTTTTGATTAATGCTTTTGGGGAATCGTTGTAAATAATTTCATTGTTCTCGTAAGAGTTGATGAAATAAAAGATTTATTTACGGATATACAATTCTTTGATTAAATTTTTTCGACTGCCTGCTGGAAATCAAGATTCATCTTGACAACTCGATTTATATGTAAATAAAAAGAAAATATTTCACTGTAGGTACCCTGTTTGCATAAATTCAATAGGTAGTATGAGTCTGAAGGAAACTTATTTTAACATCCATATTTATACTGCCACCGCTTCCATTGCATTTCCGCGAAAAGGATACCTTTGACAACCTGAGGAGTGGCGTACGCACCGGTTTTTAAGGTATCGCTTGCTCCGAGGTACCGGGTTTGATTCCCGGACCGTTGTTTCTGATTTCCATAAAGCAAGTGCTTTAAAAATTTATACTTTGGGATCATAGCAATGTTTGTGATACTTTATTTGATATTTTAGCAACTTAATTGCACTTATAATATCAGTATATAAACTTGAAAAATTTTGTCTCAGGCGGGACTCGAACCCGCATCTCCTCGCATGCCGGGCGGGCGCCATACCATTAGGCCTAATGAGGACAAAATTTTTCAAGTTTATATACTAATGTTTGTGATGTTGTATACTTATTTATTAACGATTTATAATCGGAACAGTACCTGCAACTTGGGACACAGGTCACACAGGTGTAGGTTTAGGGGGTTCTTGTTATCGCGCGTCAGCGCTCACCTTGGCTGCCTGAGTAACCTTAGCCTAGCCATATTTGATTTGCCTTATTTTAGCACCATTGCAAACACCATGAGTGACGAAACTGTACGGAATTTTACCAAACGTATCATACAATTGAAGTTTTATTGGCACATGGAACAGGAAGTAGGAACTCCTACTTCCTGTTCCATCATTGATCATGGCTCATACCAATGCGTCAATCAAGTATATACTTATCAATCTACACTAGTATTATACATAGAAAATATTTCATTGTTTGTTTGTATTGAATAGGCTCCGAAACTACTGGAAAGATTTAAAAAAAAAAATTACCATTAGAAGCCGAGATTAATCTTGATGAACAAAGGCTACTTTTTACCGCAGGACCCGGCAGGTGGCGGTGCTGCCGGTATGTGAACTACTAAACGGCTTGAACGATTGTATGTGTATTTTTTCATGGTTTCACAGACACGAATGTATTAGGCCTACCTAATCTATCTTTCTATATTTTCATTTCACCGCCAGGCACAGGTTTCCTACCGTGCGATATGGCTTGGAGTTCACGCGGGCAGAGCCGCGGGAGTAGGTAAAGCTAGTTACTCATTAAAAAACTTAAAGAATATCATAAATTTATCTTTCCTTCTATATTTTTTTTTTTTTTGTATTTCTCTGTTAATCTCATAAACTTTTCTGTAAGCCCTCATGACCTAACTCTCACCTATCACCTATGGAGAGATGGGAATGGCTGAAAACCAGCGCTGAGTGGGATCACTTCCTATATCAGCACAAGCTGAGCCAATTTCCATTTGCTTTCTTTTCGACTTCTTAATTGTTCATGTTTTTATTCTGTACCATCATTGTTTGTAACGAAGGCAATAAATATATATCTTATTATTATTATTATATTATTATTATTATTTATTCTTTAATAATATGTCGTGGTTTCATATAAGTTTTAGTTCGATGAGTCGCGATATCAACATTTTATAAACTAGCTTTCAAAACTTCCAATGCTAATCCATTATTCAATTGAATTGGTATTGAACCATACGACAGCTGCATAAGGTTCAAAGTGTAAAAAGGTTTAAGCTGGTTACTCATAAAAATGTATGTTAAGAAAACTGAATAAATGCACAAATATTCAATATAAGATCTAGGAAAGACAATAAACAAAGCAAAACAAAGTAAATGCTTTCGACGTATTTCGTTTGACGACCATTTGGATCAGCGGTAGTTAACGCTGCTTCTGACCCATGGGTCGCGGGTTCGATCCCCGCTCAGTACAAATATTTGTGTGCATGAACATGTCTGTTTGTACTGGTCTGGGTGTTTTCTATGTATTATAAGTATGTATTTACAAAAAAAAAGTTTATAAGTAAGTTTATCGGTTGTCTGGTACCCCATACGACAGGGTACTTAATAGTAGCTTAATTTGGGACTAGATGGCTCGGTGTGGCCCAGTGAGGCATGTCTTAAAATATTATATATCTTACCTATACTATGTTTCATGATGTTTTTGTACTTACAGTACATAATTAAGGTCTAATTTTGCTTGTCAACAATTTTCTACACAATTCCTAAAACTATTTGCCAGCCAAAAACCAATCACTATTTGAGTGTACTAGGATTCCTATTCCTAGAAATCCTTAGCATATTTCTCATCGGAATTGTATATTCAAATCGCATAATAATTACACAACCTGCTCGGAATATTTAGTCTGTTTTTCGCCTGAATCAAGTAACTAGAGGAATATTTTATCAAAGCCCAGCCGGAAAATGCCATAGTCGAAACAATAGAATACTATATTTGACATTCGCATAATTCCCAAAAGCTAATTACTTATTTCCAAATAGTGACAAAAGTCCCTTTTGGAAATTGAGGGATTAATGAAAATTTTTTATCGATACAAAATAACGTTAACATTAAATCGATTTAAACTCTTTTTAACGCCTTAAGAGTTATTGCTTAAAGATGATTAATAAATAAATAAGCAAAACACTGACTAAAATTGTAGTTGCTTCTAACTCTTTCTAAACTAAGTGACCTTCTTTCTTCAAGTTATAATCTGAATCTCGGACAAACGAAACGTTTCTTTAAAAAAACTTTTTATCCTTATTTTCAGGCAATAAAAAATGTCTTCAATATCATTAGGCAATCCATTTGTAATACATTTATTGGCTTATTTAATTGCATATAAAATACTTTTCATCCAATAACCAGCTCGGTGAAGGTCGTTGTATGGTGGGATCTTATACTATTCGAACATTGCTCGGATTTGTGATCACCAACTAGCATTTGGCAGCGTGATGATTATGCCTGTACCCATCATTGGTGTATTTCGTAATGGAGGATGTATTGCTCTGCAGTGGGATGATTATAGGCCGATACTTTAATATTAATTTGGACTGCGTTATGTAAGAACGAATCAAGCGACAAAATTAAAAAAAATATTTTTGAATGCAGATCGATTCCAGGCATAATTACCTATTTATTCAGCTATTTTTGTGTTCAAAAGTCAATCCTAGTGCCTTATAATAAGGGGTGAATTAAGCGACATGTCAACATTTGTTAAAAGTTTTGCACACCTTCGTTACGTAATAAAGAATTATGCGCCTAAGTCACTGTTACAAAATACACAAATGGGATTTCATAATGGATAAACAAATTATATCCGCAAAAGTTGTAGATAATCCGTTTCAATTTTTTTGATTAAAACCGCAATATCGAAGTAACCGCCTAAAATGGCAGCTAATTCGTAAATGCATATTACTATCTACGCGATCATTCGCTTGATAAAGAATTAAGCGCCAATTTTTGGCTTTTGATTCGTTATTACAATTTACATTGTACGGGTTTTTGGGAGCGGGACGGCAGGAGTCACAGATTGTCTTACGCAGAGCCGGAAAAAATATCGATGAAAGAGCATAAAAAAGGATTTTTAAAATTTTGGGTGTTATGTTATGAAGGCAAGTGCTTATATCTTCTAACGTTAAAGTAATAGCAATAAAAAGGAAAAGAAGCAAGGAAAGAAGAAACAACACACGTATTTATTCTTTAAAAACCAAGTAGTCTGTGCCAAAATGTTTATAAATACCTAATTCGCGTAACCAAATCGTACTATCATAATCGTAATTGAATAGCAGGTTTTTGACAGTTCTAGTATGGGTTAAATGTCAAAATCGTCCAATTCAATCACGATCGAACTGCGATTGAAATAGCTGAATAAGGCCCCTTAGCTGGTTAAAAACTAAAGAAATAAATATTTATAAGAATAAATCTGGTCATATATTTCTTTAAACCACCATGGTGGTTCACCTCACGAAGTAAATCTTAACACAAGACTAAAAAGAGATACACAAAGTGCCCTATTACGTTTTTCAGATCTTTATTGTTTATTTTGAGAGAAGCAAACTTCTTAGCGTTCTATGGATTCACCGTGCGGGTGCCGGGTCCATCGTGTGGCAGAAAGAGAAACTCTGAGTAGCTCCCGCGACTTGTGACACGGGTTAGGTATAAGAGGCCCCTTTCCGACGTACATAAACACTCACCTTCACTACCCGTGTTTCTCTCTCTGCCTAGCCAAATCTGGTACGAACCTGCTAAAACAGCTTAGAGAATGCAGTATAGAACTTACTGCAGTTATGGACAAGCCAAGGTCTTTCAACAGGTTATAGAGAGATTTTGATGGTATACCTTTTGCTCCTACTTCTACAGCATATAGACTAACTTTATAACCGTTTTTCGTTAATTCATTTAGGAGATCATAATATTGGTATCAACATCAATGGCGAATACCTAACACACCTGTGATTTACCGATGATGTAGTTCTTATGGCTGAGACCTTGGAATACCTGAACATTATGTTCGAAGATCTCGGTAATGCTTCTCAAAGAGTGGGACTTAAGATGAACATGGACAAGACGAAAATCACCCGCAGTTGCTGCCGCTCCAATTAACGAAGGGAAAATTGCACTCGAAGTTTTTGACCACTATGTTTACCTGGGACAGATAGTTCAGTTAGGTAAGTCCAACTTCGAGAAAGAGATCTCTGGTCGAATCCAGCTCGGATGGGCAGCGTTCGGGAAGCTCGCGGCATATAATCGCGTCCGAAATACGTCAGTGTCTCAAGGCAAAAGTCTTTGACCAGTGTGTGATGCCATGACCTATGGAAGTGAGACGTAGTCGTTTACTATGGGTCTCATAAGAAGGCTCAAGATCACCCAGCGAGCAATAGAGAAAGCGATGCTTGGTATTTCCATACTCGATCGAATGATGAGATCCGCAGGAAAACTAAAACAACCAACATCGCTCGAAGGATTGCATCGTTGAAGTGGCAGTGGGCGGGACACATAGCGTGGAGAACCGATGGCCGTTGGGGCGGAAAGGTTCTCGAATGGTGACTGCGTACCGGACGACCTTCCGTGGGCAGGCCCTCTACATGGTGGACCGACGATCTGGTCAAGGTCGCGGGAAGCCGCTGGTTGCCGTCAGCACAGGACCTATCGTTGTGGAGATCCTTAGGGGAGGCCAATGCCCAGCATTGGCCGTCGTTCGGCTGATATGATGATCATAATATTTGTTTTATTTCATTGCGTGGTCTTTACGTATGCTCTGCAAGTATAATCAGTATTTAGAAGTTGTTGATTACGAGATATTATTAGTTTAATTTTAAATAGAGATTAAAAAACCGATTGAAAGAGTTTTAGTTTTATAAAGGATAGCTAGACAAGCAAACATGACGTTATTTTGAGGTATTTGATTATAAAAAAAAAAACAAATTTATGTGTATCTCGAAATCAGTAATGGCATACAAGATTATCTTAGATTTATGGTACAGTTTTTGTTTAATTTGGGAACATCGCATAAAAATATTTTGATTTAATCCTATACTACACTTTATTTCACCCAAAACAAATCGTATTAAAGAATCAAACGACAGTAATGTCATATAGAACGTTATTGACAAATTTAATTAATCTGAAAATAGCTATATTACATTATCGAAGTAAGCGGAAAAATGGATATATCTTTTAAAGTATTCTGTAACGTAATATATTCTGAAGTAATCTAAGCTACATACATAACGGCGGGTTTTGCCCGGCGGGGTTTTGAAAAATGGTATCCTCAGCATTGCTGACGACACCACTTTC
Source organism: Anania crocealis (assembly GCA_949315895.1). Taxonomy (NCBI): domain Eukaryota; kingdom Metazoa; phylum Arthropoda; class Insecta; order Lepidoptera; family Crambidae; genus Anania; species Anania crocealis. Next base: position 3,212,682 of record OX438869.1, on the reverse strand, counting down.
TTTAGTAGGTTCACTCATTACCAAATTTAATCTCACATTAATCAAACAATATTGGAATACACTTATTTATTCACTTAAACTTAACACTTAAAAGACTGTAAGCCTAATTAAAGTTATTTAAATTGTTATTAAATTTGTACTCACAGGATTTAATCTCCAACACTGAAACTTGATGGTGCTTCCTCTTCAAAGACACAACTTAAAGTGTCGCCATTCACTGCACCAAGCGCTAACCGAATATAAATCAAAAATGGCGTTGGGCGGAAGCACCACGTGATTGCAACAAGATTTTAATTACAATTATTTAGAGTAGAATTAGATTTTCTCTAGTGACAAAATAAGTTCGTAAATTCGAGAATGATTTTTAAAGTTAGCTTGATTATTTTATTTTATTTTTAATTCCGTTTATAACATTCACCGACACCAATTTAAATCATACCGGAAGTGGCGGTAAATGTTATAACCGGAAACCCGATATTAAATTATTTATTAAGAGAAAGAAATAACTTAAAAACTTACAATATCAACTAGTTATCAAATCGATGCCTCCAATGAACACTACGCTAACTCCAAAATCGTAGGTTTACAGGAGGAGCATTTGAACGAAAAAACTTGATAAAATCTTTATTATTGCAGACATATTTATGTTTTTTTTTTATGTGATTAGCTGATTAACTTTTGCTTCAAACCCTATTAATAATATATTGTAAATCTTTTTGGTTTTGAAGTTAGCCCCACTTAGCGGACTATAACTGGAAAAACTATAGTTCAAGATTAGGATACACTCCTCTAACTCACAGTTGGCGGAATAAATGCGGGAATATTAGATAATACAGAAAAATAAATTTAATCATTGAAAAAACAAAAAACACATATTAGTTACATCAAAAATCGCATTTGTAACTTATTTACAGTATTAAAACCATTATTTTCTATTAATAAGATCTATTTTTGACAGCTTAAATAAGTTGGCGTTTTGTAGTCGGAATAATAAGAAAATCTTGTGCCGTGCTACAAACTGCTAATAATGATATAGTGTAATGTAACTCAAATGTGTATGGACTTAGCGTTTTGTATTAGTAGATATCAAAGAAAATCTTGGGATTTTATCCAACTATTTTTGTTTTAAAATAACAAGAAAATGAGAAGGTGTACCTAATAATTATATTATTGCTGAATAATATTGTTTAATTTTTATTCTATGTCACAGAAAGGTATAAATATGAACAAAGTCTAATTTTAACAAATATTTATTTATTTTAAAAATGTTTTAATAACACAGTACCTACGTACAATAAAATACAAAAAAAATGTTTACTTAAAAACTTCTAGAAATGAATATTCTTACATAATAAATCACAGTTTGTCATAGTAACTTTTAAAGAGATGTTGAGATCAAGCAACAAGCCATTGACATTATGGAATATTATATAAATCACAATTGAAAGTTAGGAATAGGAACTTACAAGGCAAACTTGAGACCAATCAACGTGCTCACGTAACTACAAATAATTATTTAAACAAATAATATAATAATTTTCAACTAACTTTAACAAAATAATAAATGTTTAAAATTTTGCCAATCAATTTTCGGCGTCACTTTTATCCGCCTGATACTGACAAATTCTTATAAAAATTGTGATATTTTTGAGGGACTATGTTATTATTACAAAAATAGACTAAATCTGTGTACTTAGCTTTGTTAATTGGTAAAACGTTTTCATAAGCCTTTTGTGGTAAGGGCTCCGCACGGCCCTGTCTAGTACCCAATTTTTTGAAGCATTGAATATGCTGCCTTACTTCATCACCTAAGCTGTATTTATAACTCAAAACTCCTTCATTCTCTGGAGAAGCTTCGATCTCTTTAATTTTATTCCAAGATACTTTATCATTGCACAAATTTTTCGTCCAATTTTTTGCAACAATGCCTTTTTTAAAGTCAAGAATCATATCTTGTTTAACCTCTATAACAGTGTAAGGCTTTCCGTTGGCTTTGGCCCATCGAACTAGCGAATACCATTCATCTGGCGAATAAATCTCTTTACCTTTCGCCGATTTTTCAATCAAGGCATGAACTGAATCGCCTTCATTTTGGGTGTGACCCTTTTCCATGAAGCGATGGCAAACTTTAATTTTTAGTTTACTTGCAGCCAACAAGTACATGTAAAAGACTATCCGGTTACGGTTTTGACCGCCGCAATTATCTGACCACAAGTAAACTTCAGTCACTCCTTTTGAAGCCAATTTACACATAAAATTATACAGACAACTTGCAACCTCATTTGATCCTCTTTTTGCAATCTGTTCATCCCACATATAGCAGTAACCTTCTTTGGACGCCATGTCGTATACAGTAAAATTATACACGTTTAGTTTTCTCTTGTAATAGTAAATACTGATGTTTCCATGCGGTGCGTTTAACACTTTCTGGAAATCAAAAACGATGCATGCTTTTTTGTTGTCATTAGCAGCTTTTAATTTGTTTTCTAGCTTTAGCTTTCGAGAAAATTCCTTCTCCTTCTGATGTTTTTCGTATATTTCGAGTTGCTTGTCAGAACCGCCAGGAGTGTTCTTAAATTGATGGCAGAGGTCACATTGATCCTTTTTAGGAATATGAAATCCAATCTTCAAATTATCATTGACTATATCTTTGTATTGCCTTACAGTCTGCACTTTACTATTATAACCATTTTCTGTACACCATTCTGAATACATTTTAAACATTAAGGAAAATGATAATGAGGGATCTAAATATTTGATGCTTGAATCTTTTCTAACATAATGTGATTCCACAGGAGCAAAAGAATTAACATGATCTAATACGCTTTGTTTCATTTCGTCTGTAAGTACCCTGTGATGATGTGTATGGCGACCTCTGCCATCAACAAAATTATCAAAATCTGTTGATTCAATTTTTTTTTGTAGGGCAGTATAAACAAAATCGTTACTTATGGAAAAAGTATTCAGGAACATCGTTTTACATACTTTTTTTAATACTACTTCGCCGTCGTTTGATTTAATTGGAAGATGGTAATGCAAAGTGTGTAATCGACGAACATTTACATTTTCAAGATTTGTGCAAGATTTTTTATTTTTTTTAAAGACATATTTAGATAGAATTTGCCATTGCATGACATGGTTCCCAGCACCCCAGAAGTTATAAAATAGTTCTGAGCGTATTTCTTCAATGAAAGTCTTATAACAATTCAAACGACAAGTGTTAGTACAACTTGCTTTCATCTTTCTCGCTTTTTTTACAGATCCTCTTCTGGAAGTATATTCCTGTCCCAAATTACATAAACGTTTTCTTTTTGTTGCCACCCAGTCTGCTACATGTATGTTGCGCTTACGCCCCACGTCAGATCTTTTCTTTGATTTTCTTTGACTTTTTGGGGTACTAGTTTCACTTTCTAAAGTAGATTCATTGGATATTAAAGAGGTAGCAACAGACAGAAGATTTAAATCAAATTCTGAATTTAGTTCATTTGAAATTGTACGCAGAGGTGTATTAATTGATATGTCTTCTTTGGAACTATTTTCCGGTATTAACGATAAATCTTTAACAGTTGTCGACTGTACTAAAGTCTCATCAACGTTATCAGAACAATCACTTAAGTTACAATAAGGTGAAGGCATTGGAGTACGTTCATTACTACATTCACAATTTTCTGCGCTGCGTGATATCAGAGGTTTTGCTAACTCTTCGTTGTTGTCAGATCCATAGTTTTCTACGCTATAAGAAAATAGGGGTTCTACGGACTGTGGAGTCAATGTTATCGGAGATGGTTCTTGAATAACAGGAACTAAATTAGGAGAATAAATCGGTAAATCGGCATACGTCGCAGTGTTTATGTTCACATCCTTTAATATCTGGCTATGGGTTGAATGAGCTGGAGAGATAAGTTGTCTTGAAAATAAATTCTCGTTTGGGTCAATAGGTTCTTGAAATACATCTTCAAACATAGCCATGAATTCTGGTGTTATAATCTCGCCATTATCAGGTACTGGAGACGACACTGTAAAACATAATGCAAAAAATATATACTTTATAATATGATATTTATGCAATTTAAATTGCAATTATAATATCAATTTTTAAACTAGAAAAATTATGTTTATCTAAATTAGTAGAGCGTTACGCTTAGTAAGTTTTCAAGTTTAAATACCAAAAATATTCCTACTTTAAACCTATTCAAAATATAAAAAAATACTTATTAACGAATAATTTTTACAAAATAGTGTTATATTAAAATAAATGCTGGATGGGTTTTAAACCCACGACTTTTGCCAGCCGTATGCCAATGACACGTAATGAAACACCTTATTGGATTAAAAACATAAAATAAAATAAAAATAAATTATTAAACATCAAACACATAGAAACTTTGAAGTAAATCTGTAGTAAATAATATATTTATACTATGTTAATCACAATTCGGTTAGTATTTAAACAAAAAAATCCATAAACTTCATGTTACACTCCGCTAAGTCCTTATAATAGAAAACCGCGACCGAAATACAAACCGCCAACTTAAAATACAGCAGTGACGTTCGGAATTTGGAAAAAAAATACAACACAATAATTATACTATAGAAATTACATAATTCCAGAAAATTTTAAACTAAGTAGGCTTAATAAACTCTACTTACCTCTTTCTTGATTACAATCTTCCATTTCGTTGTAAGTAATAATGTCATCATTCATCTGCTGAGCAGTGGTATCTTTACACAATTCGACCAAACGTCTTCCCCGATTACGAGACATTATTCTAAATAAGCGAAAGATATATTTACAATCAAATATTTAAGTATTGACGTGTTTAGTACGAATTTTCACTATATTATCTAATCGATACATTAAAAGTGCACCCAAATAAGCGACACGCCTCTAACTGACAATAAGAGTAAACATAAACAAACGATGCGGCGGGTACCCCCGCGCGTCTCCCCACCAATCCTAGTTAGAGGAATGTCTCTCCCGGGCCGCCGCCGCGCGCGCAGTATACACTCCGCCATATTGAAATAGTAGTACGTCTACAACACGATTGATGGAAGTACATATACTTAGCGTTATGTAAATCTCAAAACTTTTTTGTTTCTTACGATATTTTTACAAAATTTGGGGGACTTAATACTCATAAAATAGTAAATCAATTTACGTAAAAAACGAAAATTTCAAAACTTTAAGTTAGAGGAGTGTTCATTGGAGGCATCGAAATGTAAGAATTTAAAACTTTACAAATCAAATTTACAATCAATTTTTAGAACACAATTCAATTTTCGTAATTAAAACTTAGATTATTTCTTAAATAATATGGTCTAGCGTCGACATACACATCTTACTTTAAAGTAAAAATATCATACACGTGACATAAATAATGAGCTTACAGCGACAATTTAAACTTTAAAATCTTTGAAGCTCATTTTCTCAAATTCTCTCTAGTGTCGCTTAATCTGTTCTTACATAACGCGGTCCATTTGTGAACTAGCTTTTATATTCGGTCTGTGTGTACCTGTCACTTATGCTATAGTGGCGTGGCCAACTTTTCCAATTCGCAGAACGTGGCACAGGGCGGGTGACGTGACGAGCTCTAACGACTTTGCCAGTTTTTTTTTCTTGTGCACAGCAACGGAATTTAGTTATTGGGTGGTTGGAATTGGATTTCGAAGTCTTCATAGTGATAAAATACAACTAGGATTTCAAGCTTGAACTTTTTACACTTAAGACTTTACGGGGTTTACTGCAATGGAATTATTTAAAGGAAATAGTAATTTATCTTCCCGACGTTTCGATCCGATTGCGTCATAGTCGCGGGCAAACTAAGAAACTTAGGGAAGGTTAATTACCGTTTACCTTAAAATAATTAATTCGGCGGCGATAAATCTCACTAAGTCTTAAGTTTTAAAAATACGACTAGTAACTACTGATCTTTCAATTGTTGTACGTCATTGTTCGGTCTTCTGCAAAGTAACTAGAAAACTATTCTTTTTATTTATTTATTTATATAACGTCATCCCTAAATCTATCATAAATCATAACAGACATACGTATCCAATGCGATAGAGGGGGCCAAACATCAATATAAAATAAAAAAAGCACGATTAATTTAAATAACTAACAACATATAAAATACATTTTGCGAGATCACTCAGGTTATCCCAGAACACGTCGATCCTCTCGTGAACTTGGTTCACAACGAGGATTGCACGGACAAGCGGCGTCTTAGAGAGTAGATTGGCCAGGGCCAAAATTTTAATTGTGTATGACAAACATACGACGATAATCCAGGCTTACTTTAAGTAGGTTATACTAGCTGTTGCCCACGTCTTTGTACGCGTGGAATTTTGAATTAATACATAATGTATATAATATGTAATGTATTAATTCAAAATTACCACCGCATATAGCATAGCAATCACCGTGCCAAATTTCTTTTAGATCCGTTTAGTCGTTTTAGCGCGAAAGAGTTACAAACATCCATACATCGTCACAAATTTTCGCGTTTATAATGTACTAGCTGTTCCCCGAGACTTCGTCCGCGTCAATTTCCGTTATTATGATCGCGATTATTTTTGCAACATTTTTCACTCATGCTTCGCTCCTATTGGTTGCAGCGTGATATTATATAGCCTAAGGCCTCCCTCGATAAATGGACTATCCAACACAAAAAGAATTTTTCAAATCGGACCAGTACTTCTTGATATTAGCGCGTTCAAACAAAAAAACTCTTCAGCTTTATAATATTAGTATAGATAATACTAATACGATGTCTAGTTTCAGCTAAGTATGGATTGTTTTACTGAACTCATGTCCTATTACAGTAAAAAAAAAGAAAATAAAAAAATATGAAACCATAATACAGGGTAGTTACCAAAAGATCTTATCAAACCACTAACCACATTAATATGTGCTTTTTATGCAAACTTAATTACTCTTTAATGGATTAGTTCGAAAAAGAAAAATCATGATAAACTTAAGCTTTATATAAGCGGATATTAAATGCCATTTGAATTGCATCTTGCTCGTGCGTTTTTTTCATTGATTTGAGGCAACAAACATACATGTAATTAAAAACTATTATGTATTTTGCCTTACTTTTTAGAAAAATACCTAATTTTAGTGCCTATTAGATAAGTCACAACTCAGGAATTGATTTCTACATTGAGCAGCTTAGTGGACAATAGCTGGAATCAATGAATCAGTCAACAGTCATTTTCCGGCCATCTACTGGACGTAGGCCTCCTTCAAGTCACGCCACAATTGTCTATCCTGGGCTTTCCCCATTCAGCCGTTGCCTTTTTCCCCATTCACGGATAGTATTCCAGTTATGGACTGATGAGATTAGGAGAACTGTTCTCCTAATCTCATCAGTCCATAACTGGAATACTATCCGTTTTTTTTTTCTAAAAAGCAAGATTATCGCCTGAAGTTTTGACTGCACTTAAAAGAAATTATATTGAAGGAAATAAATTTTCAATTTACACCATCAATTTCTTTACTTAACACATTAAGCGCGATGGGGGTCACCAGTGACCCCCAAACGATATAATGTTTAGTGTGTCTAGTTTTTAGGCAGGTAAAGTCATAAAGAACAGTTTCAAAAAATATTAAAAAAGTTGTAAAAATATTTTCTTCGGATGTTGGAGTTGCTAACCGAACATACTGATGAGACTCCGCTGGCTTACCTACATCCTAGAGCCTTGAGTAAATTCGTCGACACACCAAATGTTTGGGTAGCTCATTGTTTAGAGCAGGCTTCCGATAAGTGGAGGTTATGGGTTCAAACCCCAACTCAGGCTGTCGAAAAAGTTTTATTCAAGGGACTGTCTTTCCAATTTTTGACCTTAGCTCTTTCATTGTACAATACAACAAAAAACACGGTAACAAAGCAGAACACATGTCCACACAAGTCAAAGGGTCAAATCCGATTGTGAATACATAACGTAAATAGCTTTGTTTTCTCAATTAGCATACCGGCAGTCCTTTGCATCTATAATGTATGTAGGATGATCGGGATCAACCCTTGTCGGCATACACTACGCATAGTTAATCAATTATATAGTTATGAGATCGATAATAACCCTGTATGTCGCGACGAGCTATTAAATATTGACGTAATACATCATAGCTAGGGTTGTGATCACCGTTTTAGTCAATTAGTTTCAAAAATTAATAATATAGAGAACTAGCTGACCCCGCGAACTTGGTATCGTCTGCTGTGATTTGGAAAATAATTATGAAAAGCTTTTCTTATTAATTTTTTGAAGTTTTTTTTTATATAAACAATGGGCTTGCTCTTGACTTCATACTTAACTATACGGTTAAGAAGAAGCCTAAGATGGAGCGAGCTTACCCAGAGGAACTGGTTCTCCCACACACCAGCGGAACACAGAAAAACTGTTTGGCGCTGGACTCCGGCAGGAGGGTGGTAGTATCCAGGCGGCCTCTTACGAAGCCTACCACCGCAGAGGGATCTGTTAGCCGTCATAATTGGTTAGAAAATCAAAGATGCCGTTGCCCAGGGTGGACCACTAGGATAGTAGATTCCACTACCCCTAAAATGCAATGATTTAAATGGTTATTTTGATATTCAGGACGGGTATTTTCATGGTTTTGAAACCATGAAAATCGTTCAGCTCAGCCGTTCTAGAGGTGTAAGTGTTCGAGAAAACCTGATTTTGTTTGATATTTTTGCTTTTTGGGCTTTTGAGCGATGACAGGCATATTATCAGATAGTCGACTGTAGGGATCAGATTTGTCCTGACTTCTGTAGAAAGATAAGTGGATAAAATAAAATAAGTCCGACGATTGCAGACGTGTGTAACTGCGAAGAGTTTCGAAAAAAAGAAATGCAAATAAATGTATCATTTTGGTCGGGTCAATGTCGATAAAAATAATTTTCTACATTTTCTCGGGTCTGAGCGTTTGTGGTACCTCCGTTCTCTTCTGATCTGACGACCATTTGGATCAGCGGTAGTTAACGCTGCTTCTGAGCCATGGGTCGCGGGTTCGATCCCCGCACAGTACAAATATTTGTGTGCATGAACATGTCTGTTTGTACTGGTCTGGGTGTTTTCTATGTATTATAAGTATGTATTTACAAAAAAAAAAGTATATAAGTAAGATTATCGGTTGTCTAGTACCCCATACGACAGGGTACTTAATACTACCTTAATTTGGGACTAGATGGCTCTGTGTGGCCCAGTGAAGCATGTCTTAAATATTTATTTACACAATACGAGTGCTATTAATAGTTACTCATTTTGGGATCAGAACCATGTATGTGATGTTGTCCACATTTATTTTATGTATGATGATGTTGTTTGATGATGATCACCCATTTTTTATAATGGCAACCCTATAACCCTAGTAGTTAGTGGTTGTCGATGTTGTTTCCAATAAAGTTGACCTTTCAGTGGATTACTGCAACACACGCCATATTGGAAAGCGGTCAAGTACGAACAGCACCTACTCGTGCACTGTTACGTCAATAAAGTTACCTACACCACTTTGATACGTAGGACTGTAAAATGCTACGTAATTGTTAACTTTCATTTATAATAACTTTTGCTATAAATACTTATTCACCATTTTGAAAATGTTAATTGCATGTTTAATTTCTTAAAATAAAAAATATAGAAATAGATAGACAGATAAACACTTTATTGGCTAAAACGAAACTTTAACCTTTGTGTTGACAAGGACGGTCTTATTGCTATAAATTCTCTTTTAGCCAACCCTGTAGGCTAAAAAAAGTCAAAACATAACACAAATAAAGCAAATAATTATTATGTTTAATATTTCTACCTTCGTAAAACAAAACAACAATCAAATTTATCGAAGGTAACAAAATACGTAACCGCGAAATCCCATTTGTTTTATTGAGAACAATATCGAAACAAGGTTTTGTAGTTGCCCCCGCAGACCATAAATGGGGGTACGATCACTAATTATCCTATTTTATGTTTCAGGTAAGTCGTAAAAGACTTCAGGGATGTAACAGGATGGCTACTCCGGCATCAGAGGCCTTACACTGCACCACAATGTCCGTATATTCGTCTCTACTTGTCTCGCTCACTCATACCAATGTTTCTGAGTATCTGAAAGGGACAGATAGAACCGTAAATACGGGCTTCGCGTTGCGTAGTAGGGCATCAGGTACAATTACGTAAAGCAAAACTTATACTGGTCACTAGAGGAATAGACTGTCGCTATACAGTTTTAAGCGGAGGGTAGTTGTTATTGTTTTTTATGTTTCTATTTCTATGGTGTTTTAAGCTATTGCATAGCTTCTATCGCGGGCCTTGAGCGTGGAGACCGAATCCAGAAATTCCGTAACGAAAATAACCTAACCTAACACTCGGGGCGAGGCACGATCGAACAATTTTGAATTTCCGAAATTTAAAAGAATTTAGAAGAATTCTGACAGTATGGTTGCCTATGGTAACCATATCTGCCAAAATAACAGAAAAATTTAATTACAAAAGTCAAAATTAGAAAATACACAAAATTATAAAATTAAGCTATTGCATAGCTTCTATCGCGGGCCTTGATCGTGGAGACCGAATCCAGAAATTCCATAACGAAAATAACCTAACACCCCCCACTCCGACCGGCACAGCGGTGATACTTTTTAGCTTAGAATAATAACGCTTTTTAGTTTTATAATTGCATAAGTTGATAAAAAATGCTATGCAATAGCTTTACCGCGGCAGTCTCCGAGTGCCACACGTCTTTTTTTTTTAAGGTGTCCAATTGCTATCGCTTTAAGTAATACCATCCTGACCCATACACAACCACAGAGTGAGGTCAGTTTACAGTTTGTAATCGAATTTCGATACATGAAAACCGATATTTACTATTAAGTAGGCAAAGGGAGAGGAGAGGAAGAGTAGTATTGTTAAATATATATTGTTAAATAAAGGATGAAATTTTAACCACTTTCAAAAAATTTTAGAGGCGTTCAGTATCGTATTTAGAGCTTGTTATGAAGTAAAAAATGTAAATCAAGTTGTCACCAGAATATATGTTTCGCGATATAGTTTTCATTTTTAACGGTCCTAGACCTGTTAAGGTATAAAGGGAATATCAAAAACTTATGAATAGTATCGTAATAAATGAACGAGATGCGCAACGCGTAAAAAAAATGTTGCTAGGCGGCCGTAACAAACATTTTTGATTTTTAGCGGACATTTTCTAAGTGCTTTATCTTGACATTTTTGTGCTGGGCTATACCAAAAGAAAAAATACGTCATTTGTTTTTTGTCTCGTAGAGTGAGATATAAAAATTTAGAAGGTGGGTAAAATTTCCTCCTGTATATCGCTGGAACGGGAAATATACTTTTTTTCGGTATAAAGAGTACCTACCTAAGTTTTTAGACTACTATATCTTAACTTAAAATTTCAAATGCAACTTAATTAAAGAGCATCTGAATTAGGTGCTCATTAGGTGGGATCATTTTTCTGTCACTGTTTGTGTATTTTTATATATTATGTCAATGCACGAAAGAGTCTTCAGTTTCATCACTTGGAGAAATTAAAGTGACTTGAATCTTCTTAACAAATAGTAATTTGTGGCTTTGCGTTTTAGTAAAAAAAGTTTTTTTAGGCGAAATTTATAAGGTAAAAGCTACTATGCTTGTATATGACGATTAACGATGATGTTTGGCGCCGACTATAAATTGATGAGTTATTTTATGCTTTTTGTTGTTCATTGTCATAAGGATACTAAATTTCAGATGGGCTATCGATCACAGTTTGGCCAATGGTGAAGAAAAGACAGTGGTGCCCATCTTATTTTGTAGTTGTTAAGTCATCTCTTACAATACTTAGCTATATTTTGCTTACTGTTGAGTTCCACCACGCTGGCCTACTGTGGGTTAGTAGACGGCAAGTGTGATGCTGTGGCAACATCACCCCGCCGTTGAACGTTCCTCAAGCCGCCCGAAGGCCTCCAATAGGGCTTATGGACTGTTATGTCGTGACAACAGCCGGGACCGACGGCTTAAGAGGAAATACAACGGCCGTTTTTCCATACAAACGTAGTCCCCTGTTTCCTCCCTGGATAAGGCCAGTAGAGCAATAATTTTTATTATAAAAATCTATGGCCACTATTAGCATGTTTCTATGTTTTCTGTTTTTTCATAAATTAATTAATAAAAAAGATATGAGCCCTCAAAAATCGAATAAATTAGGCAATTTTGTTTTCTGGATGTTTGAACACCGCTGTGTTCAACCATCCAGAAAACAAATTTGGCTAAATTTTAGAAAAAAATGAAAATATACGAACACGGCCAAGGCCTTTCTTTAATTTTTAATGAAAAAAGTATTTAAATCGGTCTAATTTTGGAAAGTAATCGGGGGACTACGAAACGTTGATTTGGTGTGCTTTTTGTAGGTATTTTCGGTCCAAGAAGCAGTTGTCTCTATCACACTCTGCGGTGAATGCGTTTGGCACTGCGCGACAGCAATACATTTTACAAATACCTATTTTTCAATTCTCTCGCCCGTAGTGTTTCTCCTTAACGTGCTCTCCGAAGAACGGAAGCGCTAAATGTATGTTGTCATAAACGGTCACCCATCCAATTAGTGACCACTTCCAGCGTTGCTTAACATTAAGAACAGAGACTGATCACAAAGAAGCATTAGGCTATGAGCACTTCGAGGCGAAAAGAGGTGGTACTATTATGTTAATGGTGGCAAAACATGTATAACACGGTAAAATCGGTAATTTAGATCGGTTTAATTGACGATCTTCATGTGAAGTGGCTTGTACATCGGTTTTCAAGGGCTTGCCAGTTCTGAAGAACCGGGTTCAATTCCCGGACGCGTCCACGACGGTCAATGGTATCCATTTTTCTCTGTATCTTTTCAAGTATATTCTGAATGCTTCATCAAAGAAAAGTAACATTACTTTCGCATTAAAACAACCATTGCTAAAGTCGTTCACTTATTTTATTATCTCAGAAACCCATAGATAGCAGCCTACAAATATGACAGATATAAACATTTTATTCATCGCACGTCGTAAAACCATGTTCAGGCCTGTTTTAATAAATAACTGAATTGCCCTCGTATACGTTGTAATACATAATGATATATTCCGAGTATACAGAATAACTTTATTATCACCATCCAAATTTTTATATAACAATCTATGAGACGAAAAACAAATGACGTATTTTTTCTTTAGATATAGCCCAGTACAAAAATGTCATGATAAAGCACCTAAAAACTGTCCGAAAAAAACCTTACTTGTTGGCTTTCTTGCTACACACTTTTTACGTGCATATCATTCATTCATTGCGAAACTATCATAAGTTGTTGATACTGTCATGGGCTTAGGACCGTCAAACTGCAAAAGGTTCTGAAGTTCTAAGTAACTTAATGTTAATTTAACAGATTAATGTGCTAAACTAGTGCCTTTCTATGGCCCCAAAGAAAATAGCAGGAGCTAGGCCGAAAAATTGGATGGCAAGCAAAATATGGAAAGACATGCAAAAGTTTGGCCTTATTGTTGTGCCCGTGACAATATTTTGCGTGGGCTACAGAAGTTTTGCATATCTCGCCCTCTATTTGTTATTAATTAAATTAATTTTACTGCCGATGCAAATTGTAAATCCGACCAATAAAAATGTTGACGGCTTTAGACGAGTCGAGATTCTGTTCGAGTGCATCTTAAGCTTGACTGATAATATAGACTGCTTTAGAAAAGATTCGAAGAAATTAAAAGCTCCTTCATATTAAACGATTTTCAAGTATAAGTAAAAAATGGTAGTCAATTTTAAAGTAGGTATTAGTAAAAAAAATGGTTGGATGTTGGAGGCACATAGTAATTTCATAAATGGTTTTGTGTACATTTATATAACAATGATGGGATACAGTTTACAGCCAAATATAATAATAAGTTATAAGCTGTTGACCTAAAGACATTATAAATGCATATGAATGGAGCAGATGCCCATAAGCGGAAGTTTGTTACTTCCAGACCCATCTTAAGGCATTCGACATTTCTGTCCAAGAAATCAGATCCTATATGTAGCTAGTTCACCTAAGACAATCGACATTCCTAATACCAAAAACGAATACCAGTTGCATTAGGGGTTAAAGTATGAAATTGCTGTTTTGTATGGACGAAATCGAGAAAAGTCATTTTTACATACTAACAATTTTTTAGTTTTTAAAAAAATGCCTAAACCGTTTTCGATGCAATTAAAGGTGAAAGTTAGATGGTTATAAAGCTACGCATTATAGTATTCAAATTTCTGAAAATCAAAGTATATACATAATACAAATATACTTAATTGAAGCAAGAAGGTCAGCTGACACATTGTAAGGGGTCTTTTCAACGACTTCCTTTGAAGTAATAGGCACTAGTATTGCATTTTTTTTTAGTCAAAAGTTACTTTATTTAGTTTTTGATACAATACAAAAAGAATTACGCAATAATATGACTATACTTAAGAGCTATAAACAAAATAAAAAGTGGGAAAATAATCGGCAATTTCATACTTTAACCCCTATTATTTGTTGTTATCGTTATTAATTTTCTATTCCAAACGAATACCAAATTTTAAAAATTTCATATCGTATTTTTGGACTTATGGTATTGGTTCGGAATAGAAAATTAATAATGATAACAACAAATACCACTGGTATAAGTTTTTGGTATTAGAAAGGAAAAGATCGAAATTAGATCGCTTACAAGTTGATTTCCATTGTTCTCAAAACAAAGTACAGTATAAACAAACAAAAACAATGACTGGACAGTCTAAATAAAAACTCCCCAGCCTCGCAAACAATCGCAGACTATACCGGACCAATTACGGATACTATGAAAACATGATATAGTAGTATCTGTAAAATAGAACTAGAATGAGAGTGAGGTATCTAAAGAAGAGAATAAAGTAAAGAAACAGCCTATAACCATCCCACTGCTAGCCAAAGGCCTCTATCATTGAACTAGCTGTTGCCCGCGACTTTGTACGCGTCAATTTTTTATTTTCCTTTAAAGAGGAATACCCTCAGAAACCTAGGTTCTGCTACGCTACACAAGAAAATGAAGTAAGGGGAGAAAGCTAATGGGACCTACCTCTCTATAACTATTCCCTAAGAACGTAAAATAACAAAACAAGAAAGTATAAAGTAAATATATTATAGTTAAAAGTAAAGATAAATAAAAAGTAACTTCAAGTATAATTTAGTGGATGTGGAGAGGAGGTGGCCCGGCGGTAGACCACGCCAGGACCTAACTGCGCAGCTAAGGGGAGATGACCCGGCGGTCTGCCTGACCAAGCCGGGGTCCAGCTGCGCAGCATGGAGGTGGCCCGCCGGTCTACGTGACCGCCAGGGTCCAACGGCACTAAATGGAGAAGGCCCGGCGGTCTACGTGACCATACCGGGGTCCAGAAATATCGAATACAGATGTGTCACTTTTAAATTTATAACATATTTTATAAAAGCCGAGAATAGTGTTTGCTGAATGCCGAATGTCAACTGACTGATTGACGTGCTCGCCTGACATGGGCGAGGCACGATCGAACAATTTTGAATTTCAAAATAAGAATAAAAAAATGAGTGAACCAAAAAGTTTCTAAACACAAATTTAAAAGAATTTAGAAAATACATAAAATTATAAAAAATGTAAGTACCTAAAACTAGTAAAAATGACAATGAGATGAGAAGGTAATGAGAGATGAGGTATCTACATGCCACATTATGATAGCGATTATTTTTGCAACATTTTTCACTGATGCTTTGCTCCTGTTGGTCACAGCGTTATGCTTTATAGCCTAAAGCCTTCCTCGATATATGGACTATTGAACACAAAAATATTTTTTCAATTCAAACCAGTACTTTCTGAGATAAGCGCGTTCAAACAAACAAACAAATAAACAAACTTTTCAGCTTTATAATATATAGGTTTTAATAACCACAGCAATGATAGGTACAGGCATAATCACCATGCTTGCCAAAGCGGCTGTTGTTGTGTAACGAACCCGAGCTACGTTCAAAAATTCAAATTTAATTCAAATTCCCAACCCGGGGATCAAACCCAATACTGCACCGCCTGTATCATTTCTGCTTGGTCCCATGGTCTGGTATATAATACTTCAAGCATTTTAGTCTACCTTTTGGACTATTTTTGTGTATGCAATATAGTGTAAATATTTTGACGACCTCCGTGTCGGAGTGGTGTACACACCGGTTTTCAAGGTGTCGCCTGCTCCGAGGTCCCGGGTTCGATTCCCGGACGGGTCAATGTAGAAAAAAAATGTTTTTCTACATTTTCTCGGGTCTGGGTGTTTGTGGTACCTTCGTTGTTTCTGGTTTCCAAAATACGAATGCTTTAATAAGTTACTCAAATTAGGATCAGAACAATGTATGTGATGTTGTCCACATTTAAAAAAAACTTTATTGATATTTAAGCAATTTAATCGCAATTATAATATCAGTATTTAAACCTAAAACCAATTTAGCTAAATTGGTAAAGCGCCGCACCCGGCATGCGAGGAGATGCGGGTTCGAATCCCGCCTGAGACATAATTTTTCATGTTTAGATAGATACTGAAATAAACTATATTTACATCTAAGCGTATTCTAATAATGTTCGTCATTTTCGCCCACACTAACCTAACCCTAAATTCAACCTCGTTAAACGCAAGTAAACAGCTAATTATCAAAGGCAACCCAAGCGATACTGGTGGGCTTTGTGTGTTCAGTTTAGATGTCATTTTCGCGTGACTTCACACTGTGGGCGGAATACGGAATCATCGTTAGTTAGGACTGGAGAATCACTCTGACCACAGTAAAGTTATAGCAGTAATACCACTTAACTAGTTTTAGCTGATGTTTCAAGTACATGGTCGTATTGACTGATATTTTTAGCTATCAGTTTTATATTGTTACTAGTTTTTCTTTCGGCTTTCCTCGCCTACTTTATATCACGGAACAAAAAGTTACAAAATAGCCTATGTTCTTTCTCAAGATCTAAGCTTTCTTTGTATCAATTTTATCGGTTCAGTATCAGCCATGAAAGCTTTACAGACAGAGACTAAGCTCGGATTCCGATGATATAAAAAATAGTCTACTACGCGGCAGTAACAGAGCTTCAATACGCTTAGCGTACAACAAACTCATCTTGGCCCGGAATGAAACGTCGTATGTCACAAAACGGATTTTCAATAATAGTTAATAGTGTAGTATAATTAGTTTAGTAAAATTCCTTTAAGCATTTGGCAATAACTATAGGAACTATTTGTTAGAAGCATAATGTAAATCATGGTGCCAGCACATTTAACGCAATAGCACAACTCTTCCTCTTCATATGGGTGGTGGCTCTTCATATGGGTGAAGTAAGAGTCATTAAAGAAGTACTGCCATAAGACGGGCAGCAACATCTTTTCTTCAGCATCAACTATCAAGTCCATTTGGTTGTGTCATATATCAAAACCAAATGGACTTGTTTTCGAAATCAGTATGCTTACTGTTCTCTCTAGGCTTTGTCCGTCCTTGGTATTTAGTTGACATTTACCCGTGACCACATATGCAGGGCACACCAATCAATACGACACAGGCTGACCCTAGCCTATTCGCTTTACTAGTTAATTAACTAACACTACAGTCTAATGAAGTAGTGAGAATTATTTGGAGACTAAGCTTCGGATTTGATGATGTTCATGATTCTCACTTCACTAACTGACTTTATCTTCTTTCTCTCTAGAATCTCACTGACATAATTTCTGTATATTTACATATTATGTGTATGTATTTATGTATATATATATATATTTATTATATATACATGTATCTAGTTCGTATGTATAATATGTATAAATATTTTTTGTCTTCTCATTGATATCTGTTTTGCGAATTTTATCATTCTATAAGTGTTAAAAGACTGGAGAAGTAATGGCAGAAGAAGATACAGTGTCTTCTCTTAGCCCATGGGGATGCCAACCCAGCTGCCAAGCGTTGCGATTATGAAAAAAATATCAATAATTTCTGTTATTGCAGGTAATCAGTCAAAAATCAATTGTATTGTGTATAGAATCGTAATATTATAATTCTGTCAGTTTATAAGCGAACGTCGATTTATTAAAATCTAATTTAACCTAACCTAGCGTTAAATTATAATTCCTCACGTTTTATTATAAAAATGTTTTAAAATTTTATTGTGACATACTTGCATAAACGTACCTAACCAAGTAGGTAGGTATTTTCTAAAGCATATATATCCTTTGACTAGCTGTTCCCCGCGACTTCGTACGCGTCAATTTCTGTTTTTATGATCGCGATCATTTTTGCAACATTTTTCACTGATGCTTCGCTCCTATTGGTAGCAGCGTGATGTTATATAGCCTTCCTCGATACATGGACTATCCAACACAAAAAAAAGATTTCAATTCGAACCAGTACTTCCAGAGATTAGCGCGTTCAAACAAACAAACAAACAAACAAACTCTTCAGCTTTATAATATTAGTATAGATAAGCAAATAAATACTGCCAGGTTAAAATATTGAGACGTGTAAAAGCGCCTCCAGGAGACTATTTGCAGAAATAAAACTGATTTTACTGATAATGATTGTATTATATTGATACTAACTCTTCACTTATATGGATATTGATATGACAAGAACAATTTGCATGATAATAACATAAAGAACATTTGATTTGACTGAGGTTCCATCAAATACGAATTGGCTATCATAACCAAATGAGAAATTTAATCTCATTCATTGTTTAGCATGAGAAAGAACACAGTTTATCGTATCATGGTAAGCCCATGTGTAACAAACATGTTTTGATTTTGGTTTTGGTTTGACATAACTTGGGTTGTGGTAGAAGAAAACTATGTTTTGATGAGAGAGATGAGCCACAAACATAGTTGAAGTACGTACTTTCACTGTGTTTGTGGCACATACATTTTTGGACTTAGGACTGGATTGCTCTTGTATTCCATTACTGTATTTCTACTGTTACATTTCCGACTGTGTGAGTACTTATATCAATCAGTAATCTTAGTGTTGAAATATTCAGAGCTTTGATACCCTCAATTTCATTGTTGATTCTTTGAATATTGTATCATTTTAGCTTGTGGTTTAATTGATTGGATGTCACAATTAATGTTAGTTATATATGAGTAATTAAAATAATTTGAGGACTATAATTTTTCATCAGCTTTGCCTATAACGGTTTGAGTTTGTCAAAGAAAAAATTAAGACTTACATCGAAGATATAAAATATGATATGAGTAGATTTACCAATATATATTTAAACCATCATCAACATAATTTTTTATGATTTATATTTGAGCATCATAATTTTAAAGAATCCAGGTCACATAGTTATTTATAAGCATTATTTTAATAAGAATTTACATCACCTAGTTTTTAAAAGAGGTATTACTATTTGTGACTATTTTGACATCAAATAAGTATTTAACACTGTCAGCTAGTAAAGTTGTACTGCTAAATGAAAAGGACACAGAAGCAATGCCTACTCTTGTATCATACAATCAGATTGTGAATCGTTAAAATTGATGACATGCAATGTACACCAGAATAAATCAACTGTTATGTACCTCAAAGGTCTATCCTAGGCCCCTTTTTGATCCAAGCATACAAAAATGACACTAACATAATAGTTTTTATAAAATTTATTTCAGTTACAAAGAATACAAGTGTATAAAATGCAGAAAAAACCATAGGATAAGGGTATACTGCTAGTTTGAAGCATTTATCTGTCCATATAATATTCTACATTCCATAAAATTGATACTATACTACAGCATAGAATTAACGGTATCAACATAACAATAACAACAGCATTACGCTTTGACATACGACGATCACCCATCATACTTTGTCAATTTTATCTTAATTAAACCATTAAGTGACCTTTATAAAAGGCAAAATGTCACGTAATTCGCCACCCTCCGAAAATAGCGCATTCATTTTAGGTATTATCTTTAAAATGTACGAATTTTATGCGCCCTGAGCACTCTCGTTTGCAAAAATAATATTTCGTACGTGAGGCTTATTAAACCCTTTTTGTGTTGTGATAAATATATTTTTTAAACCTTTTGAACGACCGTGGCACAGTTCAAATTGAAGTAGAGAGCTCACTCACCTGCACTATTATCGGTATAAAAAGGATGTCACACAATGGACTCTGGGGGAAAAATATACACTGGTTGTCATAGATGCGTCTTAGTAATAATAATTGAGGTTAATAGATGTTGTGTCTATTCAACCGACAATTTTTAAATAAAACACCGTTATATTAAAACCAAAAAACATCCTTTTACCTGGAAAGTATCTAAAGTTAAGGAGAAAAACTAAAACAATTTGAGTCTGTACTGCGAATTGCAAAAGAAACTTGATCGAAACAAAAATTTTGGGGTGTTTTTGCGGTTTCTGCAATGTAAATGTTACAAGAAAAAATACTCACTACACCAAAATATTTAAGTAAAAATGGCAGATGTCTTACAATAAAGTATTGTATTTTCCATGGGCTTATTTAATATTGTAATCCCATTAGCTTGAGCAATTCAGTATTCATTAAATCATAGTAATCGTAATACCGTCGATACGCATTCAAATGCAACATATCCTAATGCATTTGAATCATTTATTTTAACCTCTAAAAAAAGAAGAAGTTCTGAATTCGAATGCGAAAAGATATAATTCACAAAACTTACTAATATGCACACAGATATACAGATAATAAATATACACGCATTTCGCACGAGATAGTTGCCTTATAACTCTTACTACGTGGACAGCAACTACTAATAGATAAAAATATTGCAAAAACCACTATGCATGCCACTACGCAACCTTAGATTCGCAATTTATTTCCTTGTTGCTTCAACATGTTAAAAGAGGAATAATCTTTAAAGATTTTATTGTAATCCAGAATCTGATTGTAGCAAATCTAATCTCGGCTTAACTCTTAGTACCAAATGAATAACATATCAAATTTTATTCAGGTTTATGTTTAGATCCAGATTACAACAAAATGTTTCCGACAAAATGAAATAAGACAACACGCAGACACAATCTAGGTACAAATAGTAGCGTCAATTGCAAACAGAATTCACCAACAACCTTAAGTGTAATTTTTATAACATACTGCCCAACTGTTAAAAACAGCAATGATAATGCCATTTTTAGGGTTTCGTAGCCGAATGGCAAAAAACGGAACCCTTATAGTTGTGTCAAGTCTGTCTGTTTGTCTGTCCGTCCGTATGTCACAGCCACTTTATTCTGAAAGTATTAGCATTGCATATTTGAAAGTTAAAAAAATACATAATGTAGAGCTTAACAAATACTTTCAACAAACATTGGTTTGAACAAGATCAAACCGGTAGTTTTGGAGATATAGCACATTTCCAACAACCGCAAATATAACTTCGTCCTTCATACGAACACTATGAAAAACAAAGTATTTTTTCCAGTCAACAAAATATTGTGGTATTTTGGCTAAGTGGCAGTAAGTGGACCCCTAATTCAGTTGAAGTTGATACGGAAACCTCAGAACGCGAGTCTGACTCGCACTTGGCTGGTTTTTATTCATCACTATTAATCTATGTTAAGCCTCTGCTAATTGTAATAAAGAGGGTTTCGCCTCGCTTGGCAGGTTTGGCGATATTAGTTTGGCCGGGCAGAGGCAAGACCTGATGACGACAGCAAGTGGACGGATTTGGGTACCAATAATTGCATTACCAGTACTACACGCTGAGGGAAGCCAATTGGTGCTTTATACATGTGCTTGAGTTTCCAGGTCAGCTAAGGTGTCCATGTTGATGATAAAAAGACGAAATAAACAGCAAAAAAATTGTAATTTATATGTATTTAGTAATGGCTTTCCGCAAAGCAACACCAAAACTTCATAGCAGACCTTATCATGCAAAGAAACTACGAACGCAACCTACTATATGTAACTCCAACTGTGTCACACTTTGAGAATGTAACGTTTGCTCTGTTTTCATGCGCGTTTGTTTTCGACAGCCGTTCGAATTTCAACTCTAACGTGTTCAGATAAGATTGAGATTTGGGTAGCGATAAGCTTTTAAGGCTTATGATCGCATAAAATATGACGGTTTGCTACGCAACAAGTTACATATGGTATACATCCATCTGAATATTTGATGTTTGTAGATTATAATATCTTTTTGTTTATTTCCCATGCTAGTTCTATTGTTTATTTCACTGCTTTTACAGGCTGTTACAAAAAAAAACACGTTCTAAAACCTAGTAAGAAGCTGTCAATATTGAAATAGTAGGTAAATACGAGTAATATGATACTTTTGTGCTATCTTAACGCCCCGTTGGTCTGGTGGTTAAAGAACCGGGCCAAGATCTCAGGGTACTGGGTTCGATTCCCGGGTTGAACAACACGAGTTACGAATTTACGAACATTGCTCGGGTTTGTGATCACTAACCCGCATTTGGCAAGCGTGGCGATTATGCCAGCACCCATCATTGCTGTGGTAACTTGAGTACAATGATGGAGGCCTTTTCCCTGCAGTGGGGTAGTTATTGGCTGTTACTTAACTTTTCTCGGGTTTGTGATTACGAAACTGCACCAATCATTGCAACTGTGGTAACGTGAATTAATGTTGAGGGCCTTTGCCCTGCAGTGGGATGATTGTATACTGTTTTTTTTACTTTTTTGTACCATCTTATGCTTAATGTTTCTTTTGAACGCCTGCTTTTTGACAAGAGGCCACAGGACCAGTCCTCTTTGATTGACCGTTATTCATCTTTTTTATTTTTAACTGTTAATGTAGTTTTTCCATTCATACCTCGTGGTTAGAAGGTGTCAGCGGTGGATACAATGGTGTTACCACGAGGAAAGTCTTGTTCCTCGAGGCTACACCGAAGAAGAGATTGTCTCCCGATAACACTGAGTTTTTTCGAAAAAACACACTAGATTTATTGACTTAATCACTTGCACAAGCTAATAAAAATGTTCATTACCTCTAGTGGGATCGGTCAGGTGCATTCAAAACATTTATTCAAATAATCGTATATTTTTAGCATTTCAATCTCTTTATAAACAAATTTAAAGAATACAATTACTTAATATTTTTTACTGCCTAAAACGGTACTTGTACCCACAACCTAACTCTAGCCATTAAGCTACCCAAACATATTTTGTTGTGGTGAATAATTTATACAAGGCTTTACTTACGCTGTAAGCCAGCAGAGTTTCAGCGTCCTGTTGGTACTTTTCTATCCGTGTACCTGATAGAATGTACAAAAAAGCCGACATTACCACCGTAGGACAGAACTTATAGACCTTGTACACAAACCACTGAGCCTTCCTGTTTGCTAAGACGAATTTAATTGCGTTTCTTGGAACGGAGT
Organism: Anania crocealis; assembly: GCA_949315895.1. Classification (NCBI taxonomy): domain Eukaryota; kingdom Metazoa; phylum Arthropoda; class Insecta; order Lepidoptera; family Crambidae; genus Anania; species Anania crocealis. The sequence goes on along the minus strand of OX438869.1, from coordinate 3,189,305 downwards.
AGACAACAAGAAACGTAGGTTAATTTGAACCTTATATCTACATGCATAAGCACCGCTTTGCCGTTACTCACTTATTTATCAGACCTTTCATAGACAACTTAGTTGAGCAGACCTTTGTATTCGCTCACTTATCACATTTATAAAAAAACAACAACTTTGTACTGGCGTTTTTTAGCGGATATTTAAGCAATTTTGTACCTATAAGCTTAAACTATGATTTTAAACTATCAGATTTTAAGAATCTAAGAATAACACCTACAACATTTTAATAAATAACACCAGTTTATTCGTATTTCCAGTAACAATATTTCTATACCCTTTTGTTTGTTTTTTTTTATAAATAATGGGTTTGCTCTTGACTTAACTATACGGTTAAGAAGAAGCCTAAGATGGAGCGAGCTTACCCAGAGGTACTGGTTCTCCCACACACCAGCGGAACACAGAAAAACGGTTTGGCGCTGGACTCCGGCAGGAGGGTGGTAGCATCCAGGCAGCCTCTTACGAAGCCTAGCCACCGCAGAGGGATCTGTTAGCCATCATCATTGGTTAGAAAACCAAAGATGCCGTTGCCCAGGGTGGAACACTGGGAGGTAGATCCCACCACCCCAAAGAATTTTTTTTTTCATAGAATAAGCGCTTTAGTAAATAAATAGAGACTAAGTATAGGATAGGCGCAATGTATGTGATATTTTTCACGTTCACTTAATTACTAGCCATTGCCTGCGACTTCGTTTACGTGTAGTTTTAAATTTGAAAACCTCACGGAATCCGTATGTTCCCCTTGATAAAAATAAGCCTATATGCTATGCTAGCCTATAATCTATTGTGCTGGAACCATTTATTATTGATTAACAAATCTATTGAAACTTTCGCATTCATAACACTGGCAAACATTTCGATAAGTACGATTTTGCAACACAGAATGCGAAGTCTATTTGTCTGATTGGTTTATTCCTAAGCTACCTTAATGTAAACATGTGTTTAATTCCCTCTGAAGCTCAACCCTCTTGCGTCTCACACGTTATTTGCATTTAATTTAATCATGATTCAATGAGCTACACAACTTGGGCAAACATTTAAACAGTCACCATGTCCGTGACTGCTCTTGTTCATCGGATATAATTGTTTTTCAAGACTTTGTGGTCATCGAGAAAAGATAATTACTTCTTTTTTTATGTCATTTTAAAAGAAAGAAAGTAATATTTATTTGACACAAACAATCACAAAGCATAAACATTTCAAACAAAAGGAAACAATAAGTGCCATAAAGGTTCCCGCTCAGCATTAGTCGTGACAGCTAGATGCTTATCACGACGCTGATTTTCAGCGGGGACCCTGATTTGGAGTGTGGGTCAGACAGAAGCAAAAAGTTCCACCAGGCCACTGCCTTTGTTCTTTTTTTATTGTTTTTAACTACATTGGGACTTACTTTTAATCAATGAATTCAGTAAAATCATTTAATTTCTGCAATTAGGTCCCCAGAGGCGCTTATTACACATCCCAATATTCAAAAATTATCACTGACAAGTGTGCCCTGTGCCGAGAAGGAGCAGCGCAAGGAATTCGGTCACTATTGTTAGCCTCTTTTTAAATAAATATGTTTCCATATAATATGTGAGCCAGACAAAGCCAAAGATAAATTTAATGGCAAGGAAATGTTTTTGTTTAAATATTAGAATTTATTGTTAGGTTAACTTTGTATTTTTTTTAAATTATTTTATTTAAGTTCGTTTGAAGTGCAATGAGAAAGCGCGTGAACGTCGCAGAAAAATGAGAAAACGTGTGAACTGTTTAAAATATTTATTATTACTGCCAAACAAATGCCATACAATGGATACTTAATAACAATGTAAAAATATAAGGTTCGCATCACACTACACTTTAGCTTTAACATAGTTTCATGTTTAGAACATCAAGGAACAAATGCTTTTGACTAAAAAACATCTAAACGACTTTAAATCTGTTTTAGCACATTACTTGTGTCGGCGAAATAGGCTTTTTAGAGTTCCGTAGCCGAATGGCAAAAAACGGAGACCTTATAATTTTGTCAAGTCTGTCTGTCCGTATCCGTATGTCACAGCCACTTTATTCCAAAAGTATTAGCATTACACAGTTGAAACTTGGTAGGTACCTATCCTCAGGATACTATCCTGTACGATTCTCATACAAAAAATAAAAAATAATGATATTATACATAGAACTAAAACTACAAATTATTTTTTTTCTTAAACCTATGGATATGGGGTATCTATGGATAGGTCTTTTAAAATGACATGGAGGTTTTTAAAGCCATTTTTTCTAAAAGTCTAACATTTGGAAGATAGACGCTTCCAAAGTGGTAAAAAGTGTGTCCCCCCCCCCTCTCTTTTAAACTAAGCAAGTGAAAATTTTGAAAAAATACGTGTTATACATCTTAACAAAAACTTTCAACGACAATTACCGGTAGTTTTAGAGAAATAGCACATTGCAACAACCGCAAATATAACTTTGTCCTTTATACAAATACTATGAAAAACAAAGTTATGTTTTCAGTCAATTAAATATTGTGGTATTTTGGCTAAGTGGAAGTAAGTGGACCTCTAATTCAGTTGAAGTTGGTACGGAACCCTCAGTGCGTGAGTCCGACTCGCACTTGGCCGGTTTTTACGCTGTATGCCAGCGGAGTATCATCAATGTTTTTCGTTATGTACCTCCATCATCCGAGAGAAACTTTTTCACAAATAACTCCATTTTCAACATAAAAATCATTTATCATATTTTGTTCACGATTTTTTAAATACGCTCCAACCTTCAATTTGATAGGTACCATTTTAAGCACTTAGTTAATTTACGTTATGTAGGTATCTTAAAGGAAAAGGTACCTTTTAGTTAAATTGCTCTTAAGCGTAAATACATCTTAAAACCATTACTCTGATCTCCTCGCTTGTTTTTACAATCGTCTTGGGAAATCAAGATATTTCTAAATATATCCAAAGTTATATTATACATTTAATATGTTGAAACAATCGCGGGTCCCTTTGACCTATGGGACCATTTATTATGCAGGTGGGTAAGGTCAGTGGTATTTGGGTCAAATTCCTCAACGGTCGATAATGCTTTGGGTTTAAGGTTAAATGTTTTAATTATACAATTTACAGTATTTAGCTGGTCACTGGCTCGCATAAATATAATAAACAAATGTGGACAACATCACATACATTGCTCTGATCCCTAAGTACCTAAGTAACTTTTAAAGCACTTGTTTTTTTGAGTAGGAATTAGAAACCACGGTGCTACCAAAGGCACCCAGACCCGTGAAAATAAAAAGACTTTATTTCTACATTGACCCGTCCGGAAATCGAACCCGGGACCTTGGAGCAAGCGTCACCTTAAATTACGTTAGGTACATTTATCACTCCGCCACGGAGGTCTTCAAACGCACACTTACGCAATAGCCTAAGGAAGTAAGGACAAAGTACAAACAGAGTTACTTACTTTCGCTTTTAGAATATTACAACCAAGCCCGATTTCGAACAAGTTTATCTCGAGTAAGATCCTACTATTTCTTCAAACGCCTGTCCATCAACCTCTAATTCGGTATTAAAGACACCAAAACCCTGCTACAGCGTGCCTATGTTGATAGGCCTTTCATCTGTATGACTATTAAATTATGCGTTGCTAGAGGCCTAGCCTAATTGTACCCTCCCTCCAAGTTTAGCTTCATTATCCCGGTTAGTTTAAGGATAATCCAGAGGCGTAAACAATTAACTAGCGGAAACTTGGATAAACTTGGATATTCTAAGTTGAATGCTAGGAAATGAAAGGCATTTTAGGCCTAACTGTTTACCCCAAATGATAGGGCTGTGTGGTGTTGACATGAAAATATAATAATACTACCCATTCTCTCTTAGCGGCCGGCAGAGTACCGCCACAATTGGACAAATTTAACCTTTTTAAGAGCCTTTGTCCAGCTGTCGACTATGTGGGTTGATTTTGATGGAGAGAAATATGAATAGCGGCCTATGTCCAGCTGTCCACTATGTGGGTTGATGTTGATGGTGAGGAATATGAATGAGGCAGATACAAAACAAACTACTTGAAGATAGAAAAATACTTCTAACTTTTTGTAAAAGAAAAATAGCTTCTGGATATAGGCCTCTCTAAAAGAATGATTTTGCCTTATTAACCACGCTTGGCGGGCAGTTTGGCGGTCGTGATTTGTCCAATGGTGGAGAGGGAACGTATCTACCTGTCTTAGCAGTTTTTCTTTTAAGAAACCCACTGGACAAGAAAGGGCAGCGGGACAGCAGCCATTACAAAACTGTACAGCCGTATTTTAACAAATATTGATGCAGCACAGTCTAAATCCTAAAGTGCTTCTAGTCTAGATTACATAGCGCGAGGGGACATAATTTAAAGCACTTTCTACTGTAGTTTGAAAACTAATATGATGACTTACTTTAAGTAATTTACTTAAGAGACATGGCACTCACCGGTCCCTAACTGCGCTAATGATCGAAGTTGATGTTAATTATCCCGGTGTGAAAACAGTAATTCATACAATTAATTACAGACGTTTCTTATACATGGAGATCATGAAAAAAACTGACTAACTGATTTCCAGTATGTCATCATGACTTATCAAATTGATATTTTGAATTTTGTTTAGTTGTCGCAGATTGTCGTTACACGACTATGAATGAAACGTGGTCGCTGGGTCTCATAAGAAAGCTCAAGGTCGCACAGCGGTCATGGAGAGAGCAATGCTTGGCATTTTTCTGCTTAATAGAATCAGTAATAAGAAAATCCCTAGAAGAACGCAGATAGCCGTCATTGCTTGAAGAATTGCGTTGCTGAAGTGGCAGTGGGCGGGACACATATTAAGAAGAACCGATGGCCGTTAGGGCGTAAAGGTTCTGGAATGGCGACCGCGCACCGATTGACGTTCTCCACTTGTAGGGCCAAAGTCCTGGCGAAGGTTGGAGGAAGCCACTGGATGCAAGTAGTGTAGGGATGATCGTTATGGAGATCCTCAGTCGTTTAGCTAAGATGATTATAAAAACAGAAATTCACCAAAAATATGTTAAGTGGTATTAAGTATAAGAGATACTTACCCCAGCTATTAACAGAGAATTGAACATGACTATTAGGCCAAAATATAGCGTCGCTAATAATAAACCAACAATATATTATGTGGTAAGGTAATCTCTTGAATAAATCTGCCGTAAATTAATTGAAGTCGAGTTAGTTTTAGGGCCTACTAAAAGCTTGTTAATAAATACATTTCCTGACCTTTACGATCGGATTTTAGATAACATTTAAAGCAATTATTTACGAAAATTTTATCAGTAATGTCAAGTACAAAATCGGAGAATCTGAGAGAAATTCTACAATATAAGAATGACGTGTGGTGGTGCTGGTATATAAAAAATAGAACTACCATTTCATTTCGCCCGGGTGTGTAAGAAGCGACCAATGGATTACTGCCAGAAGAAGATAGGCAGCAGTATATATATCGACCATTGGTCAAACTGCGCTCGCCAACCCACCTGTCAAACGTGGCTATTATGGCATACCCACCCTTTTGGAGAAGCCTGTGTCTGAAGCTGTTGACTGATGTCGGCTGTTAAGAAGACTACTAGAGCTGAATAGCGAGAAATTCGACTTTATATACAACTATATGATAAGTTTACTGTGACTCAATAAATACTAGAGGTAATTTGTTAAAATTATATTGTTCTAGTTTTTTGATAATTGATTTTGTTTGGAAGTAATAAAATTAAATCAATTGGAGGCAGCACATAGCTCTGGTAGTCGCCTTAAAGGTATTAGTAATGCTAAGTATAGAATCAGTAAAAGTAAGATAAATTCTACACTAAGAATGACCTGACGTGTAGTAGTTCCAGCACATAAAAAGAATACCACCACCCCGTTTTTTTCTATGGATATCGTAAGTAGTAGAAGAGCCTAAAGGAGTAGAAGAGTGGTAGGTACTAGAACAAGACGGGCAGCAGCGGTTTTTCTTCACCATTGTCCAAACTGCAATCAACGAAAACTATCAAATATGTATATCCTTTCTCAGAATCTGATCTATCTTTGTACCGAATTTCATCAAAGTCAGTGATGTAGTTTCTGCGTGCAAGCGTAACAAACATTTCGACGACCATTTGGATCAGCGGTAGTTAACGCTGCTTCTGAGCCATGGGTCGCGGGTTCGATCCCCGCACAGTACAAATATTTGTGTGCATGAACATGTCTGTTTGTACTGGTCTGGGTGTTTTCTATGTATTATAAGTATGTATTTACAAAAAAAAAGAATATAAGTAAGTTTACCGGTTGTCTAGTACCCCATACGACAGGGTACTTAATAGTACCTTAATTTGGGACTAGATGGCTCAGTGTGGCCCGGTGAGGCATGTCTTAAAAAAATATTTTATACTCACACTCCCATTTATTAGTAATAATTTAACGTTGAACTCCCTTACTCACTTCGCTTTTTCATCAATCACTACAAGAAGGTTGTTGAGGAACCATGAGGAACTTATATGTATATGTCACCGTAAAATTGTAAACTTCGTCAGTTCATAATTGAACGTCGATGGATTACAATCTAACCTAACCTAACCCACCGTTACTTTATAATCTCACGCGTTGTTTTGTAAACTGACAGAGCCCACAATTTTACGGTGACATATATACTACACTCATCCTTTCCTCTTAAATTAATACTCTTATGCCTATATACCTAAAATTGGTATAACATAAAGTTTAAAAAGCTCCATTATTTATAGTCTTTTGTCATAGCTATAAAACCGAAAGGCAATTACGCCATTGACCATTCGACCTAGCTTTATCTTCCATTTAATATTTACTTACTAATTTGTAGGTTAACGCTCAAGGTCGGTCCGACCACAATCAAATTACTAATTGATATCAAGTTCAAAGGGATTCTCAGTTTAGTTACTATCGTTGCTAGGTGACTGTAACGGAATATTTTATGTAACGGAGTACCTTCGGTAGTTAGTTAAATACTTCCAAATTTTAATGATACAATCTACGAGACAAAAAACAAATAATATTTTATTTGTTTGGTATAGCCCAGAAAAAAAATGTCAAGCAAGATAAAGCACTTAGAAAATTACCGCCAAAAATCTAAAATGTTTGATACGGCAACACTTTTTTTACGCTATGCGCATCTCATTCATTCATTACGATACTATTCATAGGTTTTTGATTTCCCTTCATTCCTTAACAGGCGAAGGACCGTAAAAATCTGGTAAAAACTTAATTCACATTTTTACTTCATAAATAGGTAGGCTCTCAATACGATACTGAACGCTTATAAAATAGTCACCCTGTATTAGCGGTAACATTAAAACAATCGAGATAGTTGTACAATTCGGATAAAATTAGTTTAAAAATGATAACAATTTGACTGTCGTTTTGCACTACCTCTTCTTGTCTTAAGAAGACAACATTTAAGTACTTGAAGTAGCTATTTAAGCACATGTTTTTGTAGAAATCAGACCCAAGAAAGGTCCCACAAACACCCAGACACGATAATATAAAAAAAAAAACTGGTGCTTTTATTCAGCAGGTTGAAAATCGAATCCGGAACCCAACGCTCTGACAAACTTTTTTAAAACGGTGTCTCAGACGCTTCACCATCAAGTTATATGAAATAACATTGTATGAGTAAATTTAACCTGTTGGCCGAGGCCCGCAGATGACATCCCATTTAAAAATATCTTTATTGAAAGTATGTTAATTTTTAAAATGATCATAAACAGATCATTTGCTTAGTAGTGAACCACTGCAAAGCCGCTACGGACAGCTAGTTTAAATATAAATCCACTAAACATATATATATAAAAACAATATTAAATAAAACCGTAAGATTTTCTTCTACTGACAGCCCCTCTTAGTAAGATGCAATTTTGTTTTAGAGCAAACTACTTCGGACCGCTCTCTTGCCCGCTTTAAATGGAAATTGACAATTCTATTTCAAACGGCACACAAACCTTAATAGAAGAGCTCTTTGAAACACTCCGTAGAGTAAGAGATAGGAATCTTTTACCATCTAAAACTAGATTGCATTTAGTGAGCACACTCAATGCAACAATGTTGTAATTATTATGTTTTCAAGTTTACAATAATAACGGAATTGTTACGACATATGCACGTTGACCACAGGAGACGTTTCTTAATAGACAAAGGAGATTATTCGTTATCGCATAATGTTTGTAAACATAAACGAATAATGAATAAAGTTGTTGTTACCTTAATCATCACTTGACATAACTATACTGACTCGCTTTTCACCCTGCTCATCATCGTGGTTTATCTTATAAGGTACATAAAGGCATAAATTAGATTTAGCATAATTATAAAAAGCCATTGCATACAAAATCATTAAAAAAATCCTAATTAAGGTCAAATGATTTTGTTAATGTACCTTAACATGCAAGTATACGTTCGTTGTTTTCCCTAAAAATTATAATCCTAAGATTTTTAAAGCAAGAGTGAATAGGCTGCTTCTGGGTAAGCTCGCTCTATCTTGGCTTCTTCCTAACCGTAGAGTTAAGTACGTTGTCAAGAGCTAGCCTATTTTGTTAATAAAAAAATATAAAAATTCCTATTTATTTATTCCATGGTATAACAGCTCTCAGCCTTCACCAATAATATTCGATGCTGAAGTAACACGGTATGCTTTTAGACGTTGGAGAGCATTCCTATGTATCTGCCGTAATGGTTGATGGTAATACTCAATAACGAGCGAGAGGTTTGAAATTTACACTATTCCATACAGTTTTATAGCTCACAAATATGTGGATATGTTTTAATTAAAGTTTAATTACTGGCTGATATAGGTTTTAGGTAATAATATAGAAAGCAGAGAAAGAAAATTGATTGGTATTAGACAGATCGGTAAAATAAATAATAGGGGTTAAAGTATGAAATTGCTGATTATTTTCCCACTTTTTATTTTGTTTATAGCTCTTAAGTATAGTCATATTATTGCGTAATTCTTTTTGTATTGTATCAAAAACTAAATAAAGTAACTTTTGACAAAAAAAAATGCAATACTAGTGCCTATTACTTCGAAGGAAGTCGTTGAAAAGACCCCTTACAATGTGTCAGCTGACCTTCTTGCTTCAATTAAGTATATTTGTATTATATACTTTGATTTTCAGAAATTTTAATAATATAATGCGTAGCTTTAACCATCTAACTTTCACCTTTAATTGCATCGCAAATGGTTGAGGCGTTTTTAAAAAATCTAAAAAAATTTTAGCATGGAAAAATGACTTTTCTCAATTTCGTCCATACAAAACAGCAATTTCATACTTCAACCCCTATTATTAAATAAAACAAGTAAGTTAAAATAAGTGTACAAAATTTGTATCAATATAAGATGCTGATGACAGAGAAAGATAGGTATTCTGCGAAATCATTACACCTAAGTGTAAATAAGAATCTAAAACAACAACATACAAAATAATAATTAATCACCGAAAGTATAGGCGCGCATATTTTAAAAATAATGCACCGAATTGGATAATTCTTATTTTGTTGTGTGGAATGGTCAGGAGAAAGATTGTAGTTTTTTTGTGTTTGTAGTTTTATAATTGTATCGAATAAACTGTTTTCGAAATATCCAATTGAAAGCGTTAAGGATAAACATGGTCATACAGACCATTTCATCATCATCATCATATCAGCCGAACGACGCCCACTGCTGGGCATAGGCCCACAGACCATTTGCTTGCATTATAATTATTGGTAAACCAAACAAAACATAAAGGCCCAATTTAAGAGACTGCGGAAAATAATAGTTCAATTAACTAACTAGTAAAAAAGAGTAAAGTAACAGCTTATAATCATCCTACTGCAGGGAAAAGTCCTCCATCATTGAATTCATGTTACCACATCAATGATGGGTGTACTGGCATAATCACCACGCTTGCCAAATGCGGGTTGGTGATTACAAACCCAAACAACTTTCAAAATTCGAAACTATTTGTTGCCCGACCCGGGGATCGAACCTGGGACCCCGAGTTCTTTGCCCGGTATTTAAACCACTAGACCAACGGGGCGTATTTTAACAAAAAACAATTGATAAAATTGAATAATAACTGATTCACCGATACCACAGCTTTAAAAAATAACAAAATATTTGTTTTGCTACGAGGTGCTACGTGGTGCTACGAGCTTTCCCCGTAGCATCTACGCGTAGTTGCTACAGTCGAGCTACGAGATTTAGTATAGTAATAAGATCGTGGAAAAATACTCGCCATCAATAGAAGCTACGACAAAAACATAAAAACTCATATCTATACGGACTTGGATCTAAAATACTATTTTTAACATCGCCGTGTGGTGTCAGCACATAGATAGAATAACACCACTCATATCTATACTACTCGTAATATTATAAAGCTGAAGAGTTTGTTTGTTTGTTTGTTTTAACGCGCTAATCTCCGGAAGTACTGATTCGATTTGAAAAATTCTTTTTGTGTTGGATAGTCCATTTATTGAGGAAAGCTTTAGGCTATATAACATCACGCTATGACCAATAGGAGCGAAGCATCAGTGAAAAATGTTGAAAAAATAATCGCGTTCATAATATCAGAAATTGACGCGGACGAAGTCGCGGGGTACAGCTAGTCTTTCTATAAGTGTCGTAAGAACCGAATTAAGGAGTGCCCCAAGATGAACACGGGTGGTAGCGTCCTTTTTTACCAATTTGTGGATTGCGATTGAGGTAAAATATTACTTGAGCGTCCAACAGTGTGTTTGTGACAGATGTTTTGTATAAGATGAATGTATGTCAATTATGATGATTTTTATCAAAGATAAAAACTAAGATACACACCAGCACAAGTCAGTAAAAAATGTTTTTAAGTAAATAAACGTAGACAACATCACATACATTTTTCTGGAATCATTTTCATACAGCTAAAGTAACAATTTAAAAAACTTTTTTGTGGAAATCAGAAAGAAGTAAGATACCACAAACACCCAAACTTTTACATTGACCTATTCGGGAATCGAATCGACTGATCTGGGACCTCAGAGCAGGCGACACGATGTAAACCGGTGTGTCCGCTACTTCACCATGAAGGTCGTAACTAGCATATCAGCATGATTACGCCACAGGAAACTTCTTTTTAACTTAACATAAAATATATCATCCCCAGAATTTACAATCAATATTGTCATAATACAAGATGAAATTTTAACAACCTTCCAAATTTTAATATATCAATCTACAAGACAAAAAATAAATGACGTATTTTTTCTATTGGTATAGCCCAGTACAAAAAAGTCAAGATAAAGCACTTAGAAAATGTCCGCAAAAAATCAAAAATTTTTGATACGGCCGCCTAGCAACACTTTTTTTACGTGATTCACATCTCATTCATTCATTACGATACTATTCATACGTTTTTGATTTTCCCTTTATACCTTATCAGGCCTAGGACAGTAAAAATTTAAAACTATATTGCGAATAATATTTTCGGGTGAAAGCTTGATTTACATTTTTAACTTCATAAATGGGCTCTAAATACGATACCGAACGCCTATAAACATTTTGGAAAGTGGTTAAAATTTCACCCTGTATATCAACGCCCCGTTGGTCCAGTGGTTTAAATGCCAGGCCAAGATCTAGGGGTCCCAGGTTTGATCCCCAGGTTGGGTAACGAAATTTCGAATTTCCGAACATTGTTCAAGCTTGTGATCACCAACCCGCATTTGGCAAGCGTGGTATGCCTGTACCCATCATTGTTATGGTAACATAAATTCAATGATTGAGGCCTTTGCCCTGCAGTGGGATGGTTATAGGCCGTTACTACATCAATGCATCTTCTACGCTTCAGACGTTCATTGGTTGTCAGTAACAGTATTTTGTTTACCGAAAATATGCGCCTTCAAAGCAAAGATATTTACACAGACGAAGATGAAGTGAAATTGAAGATACTTTAATTAAAACTTGAAGTTTACTTAAGACGAGACTGAGATTGAAAATTATTCAATGTTAATTGACAGCAGTGTAATAATAGAAGGGAACCGCGTTAAAAAAACTAAAAGGCTGCCTTTTTCTTCTTAAAGAGAAGAATCTCTTTATGGTACAGTGAAGATGGTAGGTGTACTTAATACTTAAAACTTTATAAATTAGCATGAACATTAATTACATGCGGTATAGTGACATAAATGTATATAAATATATTTATCAATTCAAGTACATGTGACGACCTCCGTGGTGGAGTGGCTTACACACCAGTCTTCACGGTGTCGAGGTCCAAGGCCCCGGGTTTGATTCTCGGACGGGTCAATGTACCGCTCCGAGGTCCCAGATTCGATCCCCGGAAGGGTCAATGTAGGAAAAAAGTGTTTTTCTACTTCTCGGGTCTGGGGGTTGTGATAATAATAATAATAATAATAAATATTTTAAGACATGCCTCACTGGGCCACACAGAGCCATCTAGTCCCAAATTAAGGTAGTATTAAGTACCCTGTCGTATGGGGTACTAGACAACCGATAATCTTACTTATATACTTTTTTTTTGTAAATACATACTTATAATACATAGAAAACACCCAGACCAGTACAAACAGACATGTTCATGCACACAAATATTTGTACTGTGCGGGGATCGAACCCGCGACCCATGGCTCAGAAGCAGCGTTAACTACCGCTGATCCAAATGGTCGTTGGTGATGCCTTCGATGCTTCTGATTTCGACAATACGAGTGCTTTAAATAGTTTCCACTTTGGGATCAGAACATATTCATATTCATATTCATTTATTGACTATAATAGAACAATGTATGTGATGTTGTCCAGTTTTACTATGTGAGAGACCTGACGGTATGTCGCTTATTCCCTGGCGGATGGGTCGCACTCTAGTGTGGGACGCTACGAGTATCACGCTACCTGTGTCGACACACTGGCGGCCTCCCATCTACCCGGAACGAGCCAAAGTGCAGGTGCGGCGGCGATTAAAGCCGAAAACATCTAGATAAATAAGTATAGCCAAATAGGCACCCAGCACTGTTTCGTACCTTTTGGTTCAAAGTCAAAGTCAAAGTCAAAACATTTATTTGCACAACATTGTGTAAGTAGTACATTGAGATGGAAAACAATGAATTCAAGTGCCAACAAGGTTCTGCCCTATGTCGTAGGCATGCAAATTTATAAAAACATTATCATTCAATTTATAGAGTTAACAATCATATTAGAAATAATAAATTTAAAAGTCAACAAATTAATAAAAAATACACAATTTATTTTTGTTCCGAAACCCTAGGCCCGTGGGGTCCTAATGCACTCTCTTTATTTAAAGAGATTGCTGAACGTTGATCTGACGTCAGGTGTGGCCCCAGATCTGGCAGATGCCTCGCACGGCGACTGAGCACCGCAATCCAGCTAGGTAATGCTGCCAGTATCTTAGGCACCTTACCGAGAGGACCATTTTATAAGTTTTTTTTCCTTTTTATCTATGTACCTATTTGTTTATTTTTTCTCGTTATTTTTATTTATAAAGATGTAAATATTGTAGATTTTTGTTAATTATGTTTAGGTAATTTTTTTTGTTTTATCATCAAAATAATTATAATTGGTTTCTAAAGTTGTATAATAATTGCGGTTTTCAGAACCAAGAACTTGAACTAAAGCTGTCTGTTAAAGCTTATAAAACCAAGACCTACAATATCACTATACAACACAATTACGTATACAATTTGAATGTATTTATTGGTATTTACCAGTATCAATTCATAAAATTCACAGTCTTCCAAATTTGTTATTCGTTCCACGATTTTCGTCACTTCATTTTTTTATGATCGAATTGAATTGTTAAATTGAAACAAATTTCAGTATTGCACATTGAACCACGTGTGTTTGCTGAAAAAATACAGCATTATTTAAATATACTCGTTTGGGTGTGACATTTAAAATGTTGCACTCGAAATTCAATGAAACAAAAACACTGTACGAATGTGGAACAATTATTCATTCGATTGTTTCGTTTTCAGATAAACGACTTTGTAGTATTGGTCGAAGTAATTAAACACTACGAATGAAATATCATGTTAGGACAATGGGGGCTATCGCTAGTGAATTTGCCACTAGAGGCGCTAGTGTCGCGTGAGGTCCAAAATCATTCACTTTGTACTGGTTTTAGCGGAATTTGTTGCATAAATTATAATTTCTTTAATTTACCTGCTGGAAAGTGATCTCCTTCGTGAAATATTGCAAATATGGATTATTTGGCGATTAATGTGAACGCTTTAAAAGCGGAATTAAGAAAAATCGCAAAAATAGGCGGCCTCAAGAGCAACTATTTCAGAAGTTAGTTTGTTGATATCAAGATAGTTATTTATAAACAATATAACCTTACTTAGATTCAAGATATAACACTTTGTTTCGGCGCCAATCGCCTTTGACAGCTATACCTCCGGACCTCAGTCTACAGTGGCGCCAACTGGTGAGCAAAGAAACGGTAGTCCCCATTTGTTATTCAGTGACAACTTTAGGTTTCGGTGTCAATATAGAGAGTGAGTAAAATGTTATCCTTACTTTCTCACTAATATTATAGTCGCGAATAAAATTATCATTATCATCAGCCTATCGCACTCCACTACTGGACATAGGCCTCTCCAGTTGCACGCCACTTAGGTCGATCATCGGCTTTTCGCATCCAGCTCCTGCTAGCCATTTTGCGAAAATCGTCAAAGGAGATGTCCCAAATTGTATGGAGGCCAGGCCCAGAACCTGTACACCCCACCAAAAGATAGACCAATACACCTACAAGATTTTGTTATTATCCAATTCTTTTAAAATGGCTTCGTTAAGTGGTTCAAATAAAGAGTTAAGTAAGAAAATAGCAATACAAAACAAAACCATCATGGCGGAAGATGACATTTTGATGACATCTGTCAGTTTTGATTTCATAATCGCACATCTAAGAGTCGAGTGCCATCGCTTGCTGAAGTTACAACAAACATTAAGAAAGTAATGTGTCAATCAATACCAAATCCAGAAATCGAAAATGAGGTCGTTATAATGAACTACATTTAAAACGCGACAAGCAGAACAAAAACTTGAAGTGAATGATTATGCCAAAGTGACAAGGGGTATCTGACAGCTACTGACATTTAAAGTTTTTTTAGATTGACGCCATCTTGGAATGCCTATGAAGTTTGATAAATTATTCGATCTTGTTTATTTTGAACCACTAAATTATATGTTATATAAATTTATATGTATTTTTCCCAGAATCAATAATTTTTTCTTGATTTTTGTAAATGGTGTACTATGTCTGGGCCTATTATGGGACATCTCCTTTCCACCTAGCCTGAGGGCGTCCTACACTACGTTTGCCTAGACGCGGCTCTAAAATATTATAAACTAGCGGACCCGACAAACGTTGTCCTGTCTTAACTATAATATTGATTACGAAGTGGTATAATAAAAAATAAAAAAGATATTATTATGCCTTATGATTAGTTATGATACACAACATGGTTTTATTGGCATGACGACATGGGAACAGGCGACATTACTGGCCATGTGCAAAATTCAGATTTTCGTACCCCCTACTTGACGATACTTGCAACACGCATTCTGTCAATGTTATGTCATACGCCATTCACTAAAAAAGTTTAAATTGTCAAAAGCGATAAGGTTACATTACAGATAATTTAGTATGGTGATTAAGCTTTCTTAAATTTTCTAATTTTCCCCGCAATTTTCTTATTTTTTTCTTTCATAAGAACATTCTCCTGACAATGACAAACGAAACAAAAAAGAATTAGCGAAATCAATCCAGCCGTTCAAGCGTGATGCGATGACCAAGGGAAATAGGGATTCATTTTTATATATCCCTATTTTCCTAGTATTATATAACAGAAAGTCGTGTTAGTTACACTACTTATAACTAGAGAAAGGGTAGACCGATTTTTATGATTTAGGTGTTTTTAGGTTTGTCTTCGTCGGGAATAGGATAATACGAGTAAGTATTAAAAACATTGAAAGTTAACGTCGCAAATTGATTTCTTTATATTTTTTTTCACCTACGCCATATTTTATGACAATGACATTTAAGACATCAGAATCAAATACTATTCTCAGGCGATACTAAGTTTGCGGGGTCCGCTAGTAGATTATAAAATATATCTCAAGTAATGAAATATAATAGAAATAAAATATTTTTTAATGTTGTCTCGGGTCTGGGTGTTTGTGATATCATCGTTGGTTGTATGTTTATTTTGATGTGTAACATAAAAGTGTGTGTGTCTGCGAGTATTCTACCTACAAATTATATGCTATACCTGTCTCTGCATTGGTATTGTCTGTGTAGCAGTCACGTTATGGCTTATCGGGCTGTATTATTTTCTAAACGCAGAACCTTCGTGGGTGTTACAGAGTTTTCCCGGAACCCGGACAAAAATACAATTGATTGATTCGCAAACGAGTGGGTAGAGCTATTCCGAAAACGATTTGAATGTAAATAAGAATTTTACTTGGAACATGTACAATCACATTCGATACTCATGTTTACCTTACGTATTTGGGTAAAAAATGTCACGAGAGAAAATAATGTAGTTTTCTGATTTGTTTTTGTGATTACTGAACATAGATTTAGCTTTAGCAAAACGTTAGCACCGAACGTAAATGAACCTAAATACAGGGTTTAAAAAAAAACAAGAAACTTTTAAGAGTAGTTTTAACTCATAAACCAATATGTTGTGTGAAGATAAACAAAAATCGTAAGAATCGTAATTTTTTTAATTGTTATGTATTTTAATCGAATTAATTAAGTTATTAGTTAATTAGTAAACACATTACTATTTCAGAAGAAATTAAATAAAGCTTACTTTTGCCATCGTAGGTGGTATTTGGTACGTTAGCGTAAGTACAAAACGCTCGTGTATTTGGTATAAAGTTAGTTTTTGATCCCAGAAAATGGCATAAATAGTTTTTGTCCTTAAAATCATCCCTTAGGCGTTAAAAGGGGGTTAAGATGTGTGTATGGGGTATCAATAATTTCCATGTTAAGTAAGGAGTATTTAATCAGAAACAGGATAAAACTGAGATACGGGCGGAAAGCTAGATACGTACGTACCTACTATCTCTAACCGAATCATTGATGATGAGACATCGCTAGCTTCAAAGGAGAAACACCGCAGTAATACGCGCTGAGCCAATTGACTTTAAATTTGGTACTAATATAGCATGAGACTTTAGGAAGGAGAAATAATAGCTATTTTTTCTGGAAGGTATCCTTTGATGAGGTGGAAAGATTGGTGTTTGTGTAAGATATTCTAAAAATAGGGTAATAACGACGTAAGGGGAAGCAATAACTTATAAATTTTGTATAGAAATAGCGCTTAAGAAAACAAACATTGCTTGAGAAGGGAGTAAAAAAGGATAGTTTTCTACAAATACCCCTTTATGAGGTGTAAGAAGCGGTGTTTGTGTAAGACAGCCCATAATAGGGTTAAAACGAGGTAAGAGAAAGCAATAACCTATCAATGTGGTATTGAGATAGCAATTATGAAAATTTGAAGTGATCTTTACGACGATATAAATGGATATTTGTATATATAAAAGACATCGGGATATTAAAAAATTCACGGTCACGAGCGTAGGGCTAGTAAAACATTATATCAATCCTTTTTTGTCTTTTAGACTGTACCATAAAAATGTATATGATTTTTCCAAAGGTCCGAAAACATAGGTAATCCAATATGCAAATTAGATTCGAAACCTTCGCCCGGTTGGAAACAAGGGAATAACTGGACTAAGTTATTTTATATGTCAGACCCACGGGTTGACATAGCACAATCAAAACAGCCAACTAGAATAGCAGTTGACAATACCATAATTACAAGATAGTTAGATAATACCTTGATTGATCAAAACAAATGAAACATGAATTACAATTTGACACATTTGTACAATAAGGCGTTGTTTTATTAAATAAACTTTTTAAGGAATAAGTACTTTAATATCAAAATTTGAACAAAGTAATTAACAATAATGGAAAGAAAAACTTATCAATCGAAGAACACCGAGCCAAAATTCATCGGACTGACATTTTGGCTGATAATTTAGAGAATACAACCAAATTTTTGTATATTTTTAGTATTATTAATACTTAAAAACATTCGGTGCAAAGAGAAAATATCACTTAAGGGCTAAGTTAATTTAACTGCTGAAACGCAGCCAATAAAGCATATTTAAAATTCAGGAATAAAAAAATAAAAAAGATTTTATTTATTGCATACCAAACTAAACAAAATATAACACAAGAAATATATTTAGAGCGGCACAAATAAGGCTGTCTTATCGCTAGAAGCGATGTATTCCAGACAATCTTAAGGTAAAGAACAATAAATTGATATAAAGTTGTGAGTTTTTTTTATTTTTTTTTATTTTAAGCCTTTAGTTGTAGGCCTTTGCCACCTGTGAGTATTTAACATAATTTAAAAAAAAACTTAAGCTCTGTACAATCTGCTTTGCTTGCCAAAAACAATTAACATGAGTAAACTGTTTATTTCGCGCTGTCGCTACACGAGAAGCGATTTGTTTTAATATGTCCCGCCTGTGCGTTTGGCTCCACGATTGCGTAGGTTCTTACGTTTCGTTCGTTGTAACATACGAAATGGAAACAGCAAATGTATATTGTATCATTCCGCTTTGATCTTATTTGGTAATGAAATGAGTTGTTCAAATGTTAACGTTGTTGTTAAAGCTATGCTTTATATGATGTATATAGTCGTTAGGGCAGTAACAGCGTATTTTAGAATTTCATCAGATTCTAGCTATTTAGTGTCGATTTTAATGGAATACTATGATTTACAGAATTATCGTCATGATCAACGCCCTGTTTTCCTAGTGGTTTAACCACCGGACCAAGACTTCGGGGTCCTGAGTTCGATTCAGGTCGGGGAACAAGAGTTTCAAGTTTTTCAAATATTGCTCGGGTTTGTGATTACCAAGCCGCGTTTGGCAGGATGGTGATTATGCCTGGACCAATGATATTTAAAAAGTAATAGATATGTTACATGCGCTCTCAATATGCGTCCCTAAAACAATTGTGACGTCTTTTAAAATCCATCATACAATATGGATGCCAAGGCGAAAGAGAAAGTAATTGTTGTTTCACGAGTATGACAAGGACAAAATAAGAATTACGCATGTGTACAGTTGTTCGCAAGCGGCACAGATATTTCGATAGTTTTGTAAGGGCATAACCTATCTATACTTTTTAAATATCATTCGCCTGGGCCCATTATTGCTGTGCTAACTTGAATTCAATTATGGACGCCTTCGCCCTGCAGTGTGATGATTATAGGCCGTTATTTTACATTATGATGATCAACAGCCTATATTAATAGGTATAAGTACTGCTGGACACTACAAAACGAGAATTTTGTCATCTACGTCACATTAGACAGGTGGGTTGGCCATCGCAGTTTAATCAAAGATAGAAAGAAGATGCTGCTGACCTTTATCTCTTTGCAGTACTCCTATTGTCGCCTCTTACGACATTCATAGGATAGAAAGGGGTGGTGCTATTTTTTTAATACGCGACATAAGCAGAAATAAAAAGGTAAATTGTAAAACAACTTCTTTTATTCTTATCATTTGTAAAAAAGTTTGATTTAACAGAAAGAGAATAAAGATAGCGGTTCTTAAGATAAGACTTATGCCTTTGTAGGTACTCGTTTGTTATTTTTTTATTTCATTTCAACACAGATTTACCCGGACAATCTTTATGGGAATTACAACAGGTGTAATAATTTACATCTCCTTGACACTGTGAATGAATCTTGTTTTGTGTTGAAAAATGAACAACGATCAAGTTGTATGTTATTTGTATCAAGTTTATGGACGCGAGTTGGTGATCGCATTTTGGCCAATGGTGGGAAGAAAAAAATGCTATTCTCCGTCTTCTTCTAGCAATACTACGACACCTATAGGAGTAAAAGAGATGGTGCTATATTTCTTATAAATATGTGCTGGCACCACACAACAAGTACATATGTTGGCTCCGTTGGTACATACAAATAATCCCATTTTGATATATTGATGTCAACATTGGTAGAACCAAAATTATTTTACTTCACGATTTGTTATTTATTATATGACACGGCATATCTACCTAATTATATCTGGACCGACATGTGATGTTGTCCTCGGCCGGCAGGTAACTTTTACTAGTACATATTATAGATATTAATTAAACAACCTAATTATCTTTGTGGTTTCTTATTTCCACAAAGAATACGTGTTTTTGATTAAAACAGTTCGTATATTATGTGATGTTGTTCACATTCGACGGCCTCCGTGGTGGAGTTTTCAAGGAGGTGCTTACTCTGAGGATCGATACCCGGACGGGTCAATATAGGAATATAGTGTTTTTCTAAATTTTCTCAGGTCCACAAACAAGTGCAAGTGCAAGATCAGTTGTCTACATTTATTTATTATTTATCTTATCTTAATGTATTATGATAAGAAATAAATTATACAAAAGTATGTAGAAAAAATATGTTTTGTTATGGATAACCTCGTAATCTTATTTAGATTATGTGGTCATAAGTATTATAAAGTACTACATAAGTAAAGGGCTAGGTTTTGTTTTAAAATATATTAGAGATCGAACCAAACATTTTAATAATCTAAACCGAGCCATGGTTTTTGTAAAAAAAAAGATCTTCTCTAATTGCCGACTAGGGTTCGAAAGGTCCTTTCTAAATAAACCAAACGCTGACCAGAATAACATTATTTGAATTAGTTTCTGAAGGGCTCGCGGGCAATAACCTCTAAATGGCCAGGTGTACTGAATCCGCCATTTCGAGCCGTTCAGAAAATTGCCGTTGTAACAAGAAACCTTCTCTTGAACTGCACTAAATTATATCTAAAGCAAAATATCAAGTATACTCGTAGTATACCATTGTATTACGATTTCAGACGACTAGTTATTTGAAATTAAATATAAAATGTATAATTCTTTACTTAATTATAACTTTAAAATTTACATTCACACGCCCGCTAGAACAAATTACACTGCCTCATTCTGTACTTGAAGCCAATATCATTGTAAATACGTGTATTTTGTGAATAAAACACTCAAAAAATCCTCCTTGTGGAGAAGCCTGCAATTAGCAGTAGACTATAGAGATAGAGATAACTAAATGCCTTATTACTCGAAACCTGCCATTCCAAGTTTCATAAAGTTTGCAGCTCAGTAAAGTTTCAATTTTATGATTCCTAATTCAAAATTTGCCGTTACCAAATTTCATACGAGCAGTGTTGCCACAAAATTAATTTAACTTTACTCTGCAATGTGACTTTAAATTAGTTTTCTTAGCACTAAACTAATGTAGTGCGACGTACAATTCAGAAAATTAATTGAAGCTAAATTGCTTAATTAACACGAAGCCTGATTAGTTTTTAGTTTTAAATTTCAATTTATCGAATGTATGTTCTTTGGGATATTCGAATGTTGAATTGCAAAATGAAAGCAAACGATATGGAACAAATTGGAATGAAACGGCTAATTTACCAGGCCATTCTTCTGTGAAAGACCAGTTGCCCGGTGAACGAAAAGTTGTGGGTTCGCGTTCTACTTATGGCAGAATTGTTTAAAAAACGGCTGTACGTGATACTCGTACATCTATCTATATATATAAAAATGAATCCCTATTTCCCTTGGTCATCGCATCACGCGTGAACGGATGGACCGATTTCGCTAATTCTTTTTTTGTTTTGTTTGTTATTATCAGGAGAATGTTCTTATGAAAGAAAAAAAATAGAAAATTGCGCAGAAAATTAGAAAATTTAAGAAAACTTATACACCATACTAAATTATTTGTTATGTAACCTTATCGCTTCTGAAAATTTAAACTTTTTAATGTATGGCATTTGACACAACATTGACAGAATGCGTGCTGCTAATATCATCAAATAGGCATTAGGGGGTCGTAACCATTGATATAGGATACAAGTAGATCGACTGACAGCCCGATAATGCGTGACCAGTTTTGATTTGTCAATGTGTGTGTTAACTAGTGACGTACCTTTAACATTTTTAGACTATCGATAATAATTGCAGTTTGTCGTTTAATAATGTTTACTGTCACACTGTTTTTATCTCGAGATTATGCACCTACTTTGCGGCATACATAACCGCCCTCACTTCTTACAACTATAATAGTGGGCAGATAAATGTAACCGGTGAGTATATTTTTTACATATAATTTAAAAATAAACAGTTTTAATTAATAAAAAAAATAACAGCCATTGTTAATTAGTTTTCTTTATTTATTTCTTCAAAAGATTTTCCCGTGTCATCTGCTGTGCCGTGTGAGCTCATCAATGGCAGTAAGTGAAAAAGAACAAGTAAACAAAATCTGAATAAACATTTACATTCTGATGAATCAATCCCTGATTATTGACTTTTAACAAGATTATCTTAGTTATGTGATTCCTTACAGTTTCCTTCTTCAAATTGTTAAGGTGACATTCATTTGAGACGCTAAACGTAAAATAACATCAAATTTCTCCGGAGACATTAAAGATAAATGTCGACAATAGTATCGATAAATTTGAGTCAAGCTCTAGCGTACATGTAAAATATTTCGATGAATTAATTATCCACCAAAATAATGTAAATAATCAATACATAGAACTTTATCTATACAAAATATTAAAATGAACAAGTGGATTGAAATAATTTTATATTTACAACATAACAACAAGATCAAATTCAACAAAAATAACGCGTTTTTACAATGACGACTTTCTACGTATTTACCTGTGAAATGAGCAATTTTCTGGATTATTTTTGTGGTTGACTCCACAGGCACTCACAGAACATGTGACCATTGTTAGATAAAACTGTATTTACTTTAGATAATCTACGATGTACTAGATAATTACATAAAATGTTGAACCTTATATCGCATATGCCACTGGATGTCACTCTGTCAAATAAGACAGGTCACAAAACGAAAAGATTTGTTTTCTTTTTCTATCGTGCTAGATTTCCATAAGAGGTTTTCTTCTATCTCGCAGGCTTTGTCCGTCTATTATATTCTACGTTTATGGTCGTAACAAATAACAGAATTTTGCTCATGGCCAGTAATATGTCTCCTGTTACCGTGTCGGATTACCAACTAAACTATTTATATACCCACCCGAAAAAAAACAACAAAGAATGTTGCTTAAAGCATAATAGTAATTATCTTATTATTGTTTTTGTAGACGATGTATATACTTTTATTCGATAAACTAAATTCGTATCTGGAAATTTGAAACAGTAAAATAAGAAAAAATAGAAAACGTACGAAGTTCACTAAGTTTTTTTGAAACGCAGTTTCAAATTTTTACAATTTCAAAGACTACGACGGAGTGTAGATTGTTACATCTACCTATATTACAGGATACCTACTATTATAAAGGATGAAATTTTAACCACCTTCCAAATTTTATTTTATCAATCTACGAGACAAAAAACAAATGATGTATTTTTTCTTTTGGTAGAGCATAGTACAAAAATGTCAAGATAAAACACTACGAAAATTTCCGCCAAAAATCTAAAATTTTTGATACGGCCGCCTAGCAACACTTTTTTACGCGTTGCTCATCTCATTCATTCATTACGATACTCTTCATAAGTTTTTAATTTTCCCTTTATACCTTAACAGGTCTAGGATCGTAAAAATTGAAAACTATATCGTGAAAAATATTTTTGGTTGACAACTTGATTTACATTTTTTACTTCATAAATAGGCTCTAAATACGATACTGAACGCCTATAAAAATTTTGGAAAGTGGTTAAAATTTCATCCTGTATATATTGACATCAGTTCTTCAGTGATCATAGCGCTTGCAACAGTGCCGAAATATCGGAAACTTTAAAAAAAAAAGGTACTTGGTCGACACCTCTAAGCAACTAACTTATAATGTCGATATTTAGTTATATGCAAATCTACAATTTATAAAAAGTGTTTTAAGTAAGAAATCCCGAAATGAAAGGAATAAAATCACATGCTATTAATCGGAAGAAGTAATACTGACTAAGCCTTAATCCTCCTTGTAGATCGATTATCCTAAAGCCTGTTCGACACTGGCAACTTTTAAATTGCGGTTTTTTTATTTATTTACCATTTAAATAGACTTACTACATATTTATATAAATTACTGCTGAGGTTTATAATTATGCTATCGAAAGCTTATAATTATTATTATTTGGATTTAACAATACTACTTTGTTACCGAAATCAAATTATATTTACAGACCACGGTCGCTTAGTTGTAGGCTAGGCTTAAGTCTCTTACACAGTTTGGACCATTTGTTTGGTTTTTTTTTTCTGTTGTAAGCAATGATATTTAAAAAGTAATAGATATGTTACATGCGCTCTCAATATGCGTCCCTAAAACGTCACAATTGTTTATACAATATGGATGCCAAGGCGAAAGAGAAAGTAATATTGTTCTTTTCACGAGTATGAAAAGGACAAAATAAGAATTACGCATGTGTGCAGTTGTTCGCAAGCGGCACAGATATTTCGATAGTTTTGTAAGGGCATAACCTATCTATACTTTTTAAATATCATTGGTTGTTTCAAATAAAGACTTAGTCTTTATTTAAGAATAAGTTTGTATGAAACAGTATTAAAATATAAGAAAACTAGCTTTTGCCCGCGACTTCGTACGCGTTAATTTCTGTAATTATGATCGCGATTATTTTTGCAACATTTTGCTTCGCTCTTATTAGTCACAGCATGATGCCTAGTCTAAACCCTTCCTCAATAAATGGACTATCCAACACAAAAATATTTTTTCAATTCGAACCAGTACTTCCTGAGTGCGTCTAAACAAACAAACAAACAAACTCTTCAGCTTTATAATATTAGTATAGATATGAGAATAAACAATATTTATTTTTATAAAAAAAATTAAATGCTATAATATTTAAATATATATATATATATATAGGTTAGACACATTTGTTCTAAAAAAACTTGCTTTTTTAAAAGGTAGCAGTCGAGAAGTCTGGAATATGCTGCCATTTTTCGTAAAAACAAGTTTTGAAAATATAAATAGACGGTCGATACGAGTACTTGTCAGTACGGTGTGATCGTGCCCTTACACATACAACGTTTGCAAACAGAATAGCGAATGTACATACGAATGAGTCCATTCCTGTCTAATTAAAGAAGGGCCCTAATTAAGGGTAGGTCGGACAAGTCAGCAAATTAGTTGAGTAATTACCTTGTACACGATACTTTCTGAGTGAGGAATTCTCTTGAAGTTTAATGGAAGTAATTCTTTTTAAGGTAAGTCTGCGAGTCATCTCAAGAAGCATTATAAGGCCTAAGCCGATGCCTAGCATGGTCTTAGTTTAATATATAAATTGTTTACTTTACGGTTACTAAGTGAATGATTCAATGATATTATTATACCAAAGTCTCATAGGATTCCTTGAAACTCCGCTGGTTTACAGCGCAAAGCCTTGAATAAATTGTTAACACCAAATGTCTGGGCAGCTCAATGGTTAGAGCCACAGAACATAAAAAAAGGTTAGAAAGGCGATGTAGGCGGGGCAGGCGCGTCACAGAGGCTATGAGCAAATGCTTGCAAGTGAGCGCTGTGATTGGTGTCTGTAGACGTCGCTCGACCAATAGGGTCGCTCGACCAATAAATTCGCTTGATTGGCGTTCTTTGAACTCGTTTATGTGTGGTGGGGCGGAAGCGGCGACATCGATTCTCATACAAATGGCGCATGACAGCCTTTCTAACCTTTTTGCATGTTCTGTGGTTAGAGCCGTCGCGTGATAGGCGGAAGATTGTAGGTTTAAGTTCAGTCGAAAAAATATATATTCAGGGAATTGTATTATCAATTTACACTGGCAATTTGTTTTTAAGAGGAAACACAAGGGCCGTTTTACCATACAAACGTAGTCCCCTGTTTCCTCCCTGGATAAAGCCAGTAGAGCAATAATTTTTATTACAAAAATCTATGACCACTATTAGCATGTTTCTATGTTTTCTGTTTTTTCATAAATTAATTATTAAAAAAGATATGAGCCCACAAAAATCGAAAGAATTCGCCAGGTTTTCCGCTGTGTTCAAACATCCAGAAAACAAATCTGGCTAAATTTTAGAAAAAAATGGAAACATACGAACACGGCCAAAACTTTCTATAATATTTAATGAAAAAAAAATTTTAATCCGTCTTGTTTTGGAAAAGTAATCGGTGGACTACGAAACGTTGATTTGGTGTGCTTTTAGTAGGTGTTTTCGGTCCAAGAAGCAATTGTCTCTATCACACTCTGCGGTGAAGGCGTTTGGCACTGCGCGACAGCAATAGATTTTACAAATACCTATTTTTCAATTCTCTCGCCCGTAGTGTTTCCTCTTAAAATGCTTGTAAAACAGTTTCAGTTGTGGCAGAATACTATCCTATATAAACATTAGACAAGAATCTTACTCTAAAAGATTTTATTTAACACGAAGCCTCTACTTTGTGTCCGTTACTCTTTGTTTCACTTTCTCACCAGTTTTATGATCAATTTCTTTTCCTTTGTTTCCTGTATTTCCTTTTATATTCATTTGCCAAAGAAAAGGGGTTCCGTCACATTACTTTTTGTTAACTTAATGCCGAGGCGCCTCGGGAGCCCTAACTAAATTACCCAGGAGGGTAAACATACGCACGACGATGAATTAGAGGGAAACAGAAAATAATATTGTCTAGGAAATGTATGGAAGTGGAAGATGACGTAGGTTCTTAGAGTAAACAGTTTGGAATTATGTAAGGACGTTAAAACATTACAAAAACTATCAAAATTCAGGTATTACCCACGTGGTGGTGGAGTGGAGTACATACGAGCTTTCAAGGTGTCGCTTGCTCAGATATTCTATGTTCTGGATGCAACAAGATCCTTTATAGATGGACTTTTCATACTGGACACGCTTGGCTGACGGGTTGGAGATCGCGGACTGGCTAATGATAAAAAAAAACAGCCAACTTTCACCTAATACGCTTTTACGCGTTACCTTATTTGCTTCTCACAAAATATTTAAAATAAAATAAGATTACTTTTAATTTAAAACGTTAACATACATATGTATGTTAACGTTTTTAAATCTTATTTTATTTTAAAATTTTTAAAGTTTAAGCAACGCTTAAGACAGTAAAATAATTGTTTTCCAAGATTATACAATACGGCTTCAATGTTGAAGTTGAACTTCCATCTGAAGGGTGGCTGCTTCTAATACTCTCACAAGGAATTTTATTTAGGTATTTTTTACTAACTGTGTCGCCACAATTTTTGTAACTTAAGTGGTTTGTTAATTAATAAATATTTTGATTTTATATTCCATTCAACAACCAAAGCAACAACCATAGGACGATATTGGAAGCTATTATGCTAAGATTCTCCTACAGCGTATGTTCAAAATGTTAAACAACTATCATATTACACTGGTAAATTACCACCAGGTGTTATTCCGTTTTAGTGTTCACCTCTTCAGCTAATACATAAAATAAATATAAAATCCATTTTAGTTTACGCCTGTAATAGAAACACGTACAACGGAACGCGTCGGCGGACGTGCGGGAGCGTGGAATGAAGTGTGTAGTGTGAAAACTGGATTATATAGCCACCTACTTATATCTTTGCTAAGCAGGGCTTTGAATAACGTTAAAAATTCTACATTGTTACCTTAATTGCTCGTTATACCTGGAGTGTTATGCAGGGTCTTGAATAACGTTAAAAACATCGTTATCTTCATTACTCGAAAGGACCGTTATAGTGCCGAGAGCAGTTCTTAGTAACGGTAGCAAATGGACACTAAAAGTACCGTTTACTATTATAAGTTATTTTTCATTTCGTTTTTTTATAATACATGGTCATTTCTGTTAGGTTACGTTATTTTTATGATGGACGCTTTTACCTACTGAATTTAAAGCGCGTAAATAGGGTATTAATGACTTTTGTTTTGACTATAACTTTAAAATACTTACGCAACTTAATTAACAACACATTCATCAACATTTTAGCCAAAGGAGACTAAACGCTAGACTTAGGCCTAGTATTAGTTAGGCCTAGACTTAGACTTAGTATCTCCTCTAGATCGGTCTTATTAAATTGAAAACATTATCATGTCCTGGGTTTAAGAATGGAGTAGAGCGCGAGATAAAACAGTTGAGTTGTGATTCTGATGCAAATATATAATTTTACAAAAAATCTTGTCCAACCATATTAAGTGTATCTAAAGCATGATGAATGTCATGTCACTAAAGACCTTAATGTTAGCTACGAAGTCTCGGGATCGATTCATGGACAGGTCAATGTAAAAAATACCTATTTCGGGTCAGATTATTTGTGGTTACTTACTTTTAGTTGAAACATTATGTGTCTAATGTTTGTCCATATTTTTAAAGTTCTTATATGAATTGTATAGCCACTTACACCATTCCTCTTTATTGCGTCGTTTTTCACACAACTAAGGATTATGCTTTTCGGCTCCGTGAAGAACACCCTGCCGTCTGGTGTTCAAGAATTTTTGAATGGTATAATACTATCATTTCTAAACTCGCTTCTATTTTTACGAAGTAAACTTTTTTTTTTTTTCTAATAAACATAATGTCTGTATTTAAACTTGAAAAATTATGTCACAGGCAGGACTCGAACCCGCATCTCCTCGCATACCGAGATCGCATACAATTAAATTTCTAAAAATATTCTGTACAGCACTTATTTTCTTTTTTATTTCTTTATAATTCGTCTTATTAAAAAATATCGTACCTCTACAGTTTCTTGTTCTCTCTCTCCGTCGGTTAAGTATCTTGTTAAAACTGCCCGAATAAAAGGCTGTGTAAACACTAGCAAATTTACTAGCAACTTTATTTTCTGGGCACAAAAGCTTTGAACACGTTTCGTGCTGTAAAGCTTCCCAGCAAATTAACCAACTCATATTTTTCGCTAGAAATGATGAAGCATTTGCAAGTTTTTTAAATAAAATATAGCCTCGTAAGAGTTAGCTGTTGAAGGTTAGTCATAGTCAACTATGTAAGTTGTTGTTTTATGGGATACTGATATTTTCGATATGGACCAAATGTTGTGTTACAGTCATACTTTATAAATAAATAAATAAATAAATAAATATTTAAGACATGCCTCACTGGGCCACACAGAGCCATCTAGACCCAAATTAAGCTACTATTAAGTACCCTGTCGTATGGGGTACTAGACAACCGATAAACTTACTTATATACTTTTTTTCTTGTAAATACATACTTATAATACATAGAAAACACCCAGACCACTACAAACAGATATGTTCCTGCACACAAATATTTGTACTGTGCGGGGATCGAACCCGCGACCCATGGCTCAGAAGCAGCGTTTACTACCGCTGATCCTTTATAACTTTAACTTTTATGCATTATCTTGTTGGTCGTCCAAATAAATAAAGTAGTTAGTATAAATTTCAAGTTTGACCCGAGTTGGTTTGTGAATGAGTGGTAGAGTAGGTACGCGCATCTCTTCAGAATAATTGCAAGAATAGATTCTTTTTCAAATACTAAATTAATAATGTTCAGGAAAAGATTCATAAGGAAGAATATGTTTGTAAATTTTTGATAATATTGTTTGGACAAAAAGTTGTTCTAGAAAATTTCTAGATATGTATTTAAAAATCTACATGAAAAATTGTGTTAAGAGGAAACACCACGGCCGTTTTTCCATACAAACGTAGTCCCCTGTTTCCTCCCTGGATAATGCCAGTAGAGCAATAATTTTTATTACAAAAATCTATGGCCACTATTAGCATGTTTCTGTGTTTTCTGTTTTTTCATAAATTAACTAATAAAAAAGATATGAGCTCTCAAAAATCGAAAAAATTCGCCAGATTTTCCGCTGTGTTCAAACATCCAGAAAACAAATTTGGCTAGATTTTTGAAAAAAAAGAAAACATACAAACACGGCCAATGCCTTTCTTTAATTTTTAATGAAAAAAGTATTTAAATCGGTTTAGTTTTGGAAAAGTAATCGGGGGACTACGAAACGTTGATTTGGTGTGTTTTAGTAGGTATTTTCGGTTCAAGAAGCAGTTGTCTCTATCACAGTCTGCGGTGAATGCGTTTGGCACTGCGCGACAGCAATAGATTTTACAAATACCTATTTTTCAATTCTCTCGCCCGTAGTGTTTCCTCCTAAGGGTCGGTCATAAATAGCCCAGACATGCCCCGAAGCAGTGGTAGGTTTAAATATTAGGACGTGTAAAAGCGCCCCCTGGGGCCTATTTGCAGAAGTAACTGATTTTACCAGTTGCTTGCATTATCCTTATTGGTTAACCCGGGCAAAGCCAGGATTGACAGCTAGATTTAAAGAAAAGTAAAATAAAAAAATAACGCCCCGCTAATCTAGTAGATTCAATAACGGGCCAAGATCTCTGGGTCAGACACATCTGGCAACAAATGTTTCAAATTTTCGAACATTGCTCGGGTTTGTGATCACCAACGCGCATTTGACAAGCGTGGTGACCAACCAACGATTTAGGCCTTTCACTGGCATATATCTTATGTAAACATGTTTATTTTAAAAGAGGCTGACAATAGTGACCGAGTTTCTTGCGCTGCTTCTTCTCGGCACTAGCCCACATTTGTCCCGAAGCAGTGGTAGGTTAAATATTGGGACGTGTAAAAGCGCCTCCTGGGGCCTATTTGCAGAAATAAAACTGATTTTAACTGATTTTGCTCTGCAGTAGGATAATTATTATAGGCCATTACATACTTTAATTACTTTTAAAATATAATAAGTAAATATATTTGTATTATTTTCTAGAACCGCAGAGTGCAAGTTGCAACTTCTAACTAGATTAGTAACAGTTTGTACGCGGCGAGGAAATCATTTTACAGCAACTGCAACGCAACGCAACTAAGTTCTCCCTAGTTACAGTGTAATTTAATAAACTAACCAAATTACACAGACTCGTATGAACAAGGAGGAGAATGCTATAATATAAACTTTCATATCGCCGCTGCACAGTGAAAACATTGAAAATGTAATTTTTCTTGAATCTGATTTTAAAAAACCTTTTATCTCTCAGGCGGGACTCGAACCCGCATCTCCTCGCATGCCGAGCGAGTGCAATACCATTAAGCTTAATGGTATACCTAGCACATGCCGGGCATACAATTATAATATAATTGCAATTAAGTTGCTAAAATATCAAATGCAGTATGTTAACCTTTAGTCTACTTAAGACCTGATAAAAAAAACATGTTTTTAAAGTGTATACTTTATCTCAAACTTAACAGTCCAATACTGGATTAAGATATTTTCATGAGGAGGATTTCGCTGTAAAAATCATCAAGCTTACCAGCACTGGTTTTGTTGAAATCAGAAGCAACGAAGTGCCACATAATAGGCGCGCTTTGACCATTTTTTTCTATATTGATTGATTTTTACTACGTAAATCGAAGCCAAGACCTCGCTACTAGCGACACCTTTATTACCAGTGTATATCTCACCAAGTCTCTCCACCACGGATGTAATGTAGCGTTTCTGTACAAAATTTAATATACTTTCGGTACCCTGACACTTTCCTCGTAAGTAATCCATGCCACTTATAAAGCTCATTCAACGACTAGAGCAGCTTCCTACGTGATATCTAACTAAGCCTTTGTGCTCAGCAGTTCTGACCCACAGCCCCCAGGTGAGACTATTAATTTTGTTTCCAGCAATTCTGCTGTTAGCTTCAACACTCTAGGGAGAAATGCACCAGAAAATTGCAGTTAATATATGTTTGGAAAAAACCTGTCATCATTTGAGTTTCAAACAAAACGTTTTGTCCTTCAAATAATAATCTATACAAAGATCAGTGTTTAAATGTTTGTCTTGTCAGTGCTTGAATTTTCAACCCACATTTGGCAAGCGTAGTAATAAAGCCTATACTATCATTGTTGTAAAGTAAAAGTATAGTACTTACCTAAAGACCTATAATCATCCCACTGCAGGGAAGAGGCCTCCATCCTTAAATTTAAATTACCGCAGCAATGATGGGTACTGGCATAATCACCACGCTTGCTAAATGCGGGTTGGTGGTCCCAAACCCGAGCAACGATCGAAAATTCGAAACTGTTTGTTGCCCGACCCGGGGATCGAACCTGGGACCCCGAGGTCTTGGCCCGGTATTTAAACCACTAGACCAACGGGGCGGACCAACGGTTTGTTTTGGTGTAACAATAAAATGAAGGACCTAAATACACAGTCCTACTATACAAGTTGAAACAAAAGGAGCTAAAGTCATAGGTCATACCACAGAACATGGAAAATCTCTTTCCATGTTCTGCGGAAAACGTCTTTCCATGTTCTGTGGAAAATCTTTTTCCATGTTCTGTGGGTCATACTTACCGTAATGCAAATTCAACCTTGAAATAGACAAATGCAACTAAATTAAAAGAAATGCTCAGAAGGTGCTCGCTCATTTGATGAAGCCGTTTTTTAGTCATTGATTCTGTATCCAGTTTTTTTTATTTACATCAAAACCAGTAGATTCACATCAGATATTATGATTATGTAAGTCGTAATTCAAAATAAACAGGGAAGGTAAATCAATCCTAAATAAATTGCAGTAAAAGTCTAGTCAGCGGATCAAGGATAGCGCAAAGTCACGGATTGAAGCCTACCTGAGGCAGTACAAAAATTATTTCATAGATATTAAACTAAACGTAACAATTTAAATTATACTTGAAATAAGGGTTCAATGGAAATTTCATGATACTGTAGTCTCTGTTATTCTGTTAAACTTATATTAAACTGACGAAAAAAAAAGTTCCCAAATAGACACGTAGCTATATACATTTTTACTAGATTTAACGATTACGATGAATTGCTTTGCTGACAGGAATTAGGAAAGAGAAAAAAAAACTTTTTTTAATTTCACCAACAAAAAGCCTGAATTAACCACCAACTTCGAGTCAGTGTAAAACAACAATACTGACAATTATCAAGCGCTTTTACGCAACCTATTAAATTGGTTTTTTTTTAAATACGTTTCACACGTGAACGTGTTTGTTATTCTAAAACAAACATAAATTCAAAAACTCTTGCCCGATGTTAATGTATAATTTAAAAATGACAAACAGACTTTAGGAAACCGAAATGTATAATTTCACAAAAACATATTAAAAGGCCACCAACATTTGCGTGTCGCAAATCACAAGAAAAAGTTTATTCACTTAACTATAAGTACCCAGCAAACCAATCTTTAATATACAATTAAAACACTGTACCGTAACTGGAAGCTTTATATTGAGATAGCATTTCCGTTTCCCGTCATTTGCCTACCCTTTTTAGTACGTAGTTTCCGGCTAAGTGGCGCCACCTGGCGGTCGTGTGCTTTTGAAGTTTCTTAAAATTTGCGGCACACCATTTTGCTCATTGGCGTTTAGTTTACCGTCGTAACAACACCTTCACTGCAAGCCCTGTCTCGGTGATCGTTAAAATTCAGTGATATTATAATTCTCAGAGCAGAATTTTATTATAACCAAGTGAGTTTTTATACAAACTAGTACACAAATCTGGTAAGTCCTACCCTCATTATTTTAAAATGTTATGTATTTTATTTCAAGGAATTTTATTTTCAGTTTCCAATAGCAATTTTATTGCTTAAAACATGTTTTTAATAAAACATGAAATATCTTGCTTAAATACGAGTATTCGTGTGACTTAAATAATGAATTTAACGGTTTTGCCGTTCGGATTAAAGTTATGATGACGTAATACGTAAAAGTGTATGGTGTCTTTTCCGTTTAGCATTGAGTGGTTTGTTTGGCTCGGCTGGCTGGCTTAACAAGGTGAACGGCACCTCGGGTGCCGTCATAAAATAAATACGCTTAATAAATGTATCTTTATTCTAATCAAATTAATGCTAAATTGCTTGACGAAATGGGCGAATTGCCTTTCTTTACATTTAAATTATAAAACAGTGCCTTTAGAATCCCGTGTTAGTGTTAAATTTTATGAAATGGGTAAAATTGGCAAACAAGTGCCTCAAAATAGCATACCTACACACCGCTAATGATCAGTATTGATATAAGATCTCTGAGATCAGTGGAGCCCCTTTTTTGATCAACAGATTACTAAGTATACAGATTTTTTGAATTCACGCAACCTATTCATTAAAATGGAAGAAATTTACCAAAATATTACGTAAGTCCGTATTGATAAACGCGAGTTTCAGTCGTAAATTTATTTCAATTAAACAGACGTTAATTTTAACAATTTGTACACGAAGGTAAAAGAATTATTCACAAATAAAATCGGATTCTAATAAAGTGCAATTAGTTTGTGGCCACCGGGCAGCATTTACAGAGATTCGACGAGATTTCAGTATAAGTTAGAGATCCACTTACTAAAGCCTGCATACCTTTACAAACCCGTCTTATTTAGTGTAGATCCATATTCCACTCAAATGCATTCTGGAGAAAACAGATGGCATTCGTAAAGCTTTTTGACCTCCAAAGGGCAAAAAATCCACATCCATCCATCCTCATAGCTAAGAACAATCAATCAAAGCGCTGTCTCTCGTGTGGACGAGGCATAAAAAATTTAGAAGTCTCATAGCCTATGCTATCAATTATTCAACCTTGCGGGGTGCCTACTTACAATATACATATCGTGCTCTGCCATGCAAGCCTATGCCTCTAATTATTCACCCTCGCGGGGTGCCTACCTATTAACAACTACCCTCCAAAGGGTTGTTGATATACAAATCGGGCTCTGCCATGCAAGCATATGCCTCTAATTATCCACCCTCGCGGGGTGCCTACTTATTTATTAACTACCCTCCAAAGGGTAGTTGATATACAAATCGGGCTCTGCCATGCAAGCATATGCCTCTAATTATCCACCCTCGCGGGGTGCCTACTTATTTATTAACTACCCTCCTAAGGGTAGTTGGTATACAAATCGGGCTCTGCCATGCAAGCCTATACCTTTAATTATCCACCCTCGCGGGGTGCCTACTTACTTATCAACTACCCTCCTAAGGTAAGTACTGCCAAAGCAAAAATGAAGGTTAATTCTATAGCCAGGGCTCGAGGAGGTTCAAGCAATGACTTGAAATCGGGCTCTGCCATGCAAGCCTCTAATTATCCACCCTCGCGGGGTGCCTTATTATTTATCAACTATCCTCCTAAGGTAAGTTATGCCAAAGCAAAATTGCTAAAAGTTAATTCTATAACCAGGGCCCTAGCGGCCCGATCAAAGAGGTTCAAGCAATGACTTAAAATCGGGCTCTGCCATGTAAGCCTATGCCTTTTAATTATCCACCCTCGCGGGTGCCTACTTTGCACGAACTACCCTCGAAAAGTGATAAACCTGCTATAGCAACATTGCTAGAGGTTCATTTCATAATCAGGGCTCGCGGCTAGATCAAAGAGATTCAAGCAATAACTTAAAATTAGGCTTTTTCATGCAAGCGATACGCCTAAAATTATCCACCCTTGCGGGGCTACCTCGCCTGCTTTGTACCAGCTACCCTCAAAAAGGAATGGACCTGCTTTTGCAACATGGCCAGATGTTCATTTCATAAAAAAGAGCTCGCGGCTCGATTAAAGTACCCGAGGTCGTTTTAATATTCCAAGAGGTATTAAAAAAGTTGACTTGAAAGAATTATAGTATCGCATTCCTTTGTGTCAAGTCTCAACTTGTGAACTCGAATGTAGTCATGCAGTTGGTTTTTATCCCTGTATAAGGCCAAATCGAATATTTCATGTCAGAACCCTTCTTAGTGTACTTGACACTTACTGTTACATCTAAATGCTCGCGAGCATATAAAAGTTATGGTTCAAACATTGCAGAAGTTGGGATGGCAAGTGAATTTAGAAATATCGGTTTTTTGTCCCCAAAAAAGTATTATTAACTATATAATGAAAAATGGAATAATGTGAAAACATGAACGAATAGAAAAACTGCAACAAAGAAATAAATCAAGTAAAATAATAATTACAAAGATGAATTGAATTAATGATATGAACGAATTTCGTCATTTTTGTCGTGCCGCATTGTCACATAAATCATAGATAGTTGATAAGATTCCAGCCCCTAGTGGTGGTTATCGAACAACTGAAGTAGTAGATCGACAGTTGCATTGCCCTTCCCAGGGGCGTTTTTTGACTACGGATGCTTTAGACCAAGCAGGTTTGCGCTTAAACCTAGACTTGATTTCAATAATTATATTTCGAATTTTCAACTTACTAGTTCCATTAAATTCCACATATTCGGCAAATAGGCACTGCCGACTGCAAAGTCCGAACCAACTAGTACACTGTACAGATCTCGTGATTATAAAACGGGAATGTCCAATAATAGACCTATTTGCCTCCAAAGCTGCTCACATTGTCAGCAATCACTTGACCCTGGATTTGACTTGGACCTGGATCAAGCTCTTTTCCAATTCATTTTACCCATCATTACTTAGGTACCTTGAATTCAATGATTGAGGCCTTTTCCATGCAGTAGGATGATTATAGGCCGTAACTAGGAATACAGTTTGACGCAATTGTAGCATTTAAGCATGCCAAATACGTAAGGTTTAGAAATCGAGGGTCAAGAGTTAAACTGTTTAACTTAAAAGGTATTGCGATAGCGGGAAGTTAAATTATTTAAGAAAAGGTTGTCATTGCATCCGTAAAGAAATGCTACCAATACTAAATGCTCTTCAGAGCCACATTCACTACTACATCACAGTTTGATTCTTAGTGTGACAAAATAATAACAGGTGTACCTACATCTTCGCAAAGGGAAAGTACGAAATCTTTATTTCTAATGAAAATATCATACGTTAGATCGGCATCGAATGCATTTCAGGATACATTGGCGATGCGTTCGGTTCTTCATGGTGCGAACCCATTACTTGGGTCTTCCTACAAACATTTCTAATATCCAGGGTGCTCTCACTCAACTAAATCTTTTAACATGGTTGTTTTTGCCATGATGGGAGAAAGTGTTCTTGCGTGTCAGAGACTGAGCACTTGCAGCACCACTTACCTTAGTAACCTCCAGATACATTTCCTCGATGAACCTGAAATCTGGGGGTTGGTGAGGCGGTGGAAGGCTAGACCTCTAAAGAAAAGCTTTTACTTAAAAGTTCTTGGTGAGTCTATTTTATAAATTTGTCAAGTAACTTAGAATTGTTGTTGTTCAAGGACAATTTCAATAACAATAAAGATTAAAAGCCTTACTTTTCCGCAATTGGCGCAATTCTTATCAGGCTTACATTTAATATGTGCATTATCACATAATACAATACTTTTACACATAAATTAGCTGTCTGAAAATAATGCGATTCTGAACCATGAACAATGAAGTACTCACGTTCTAGTAAAACATATTCTTAAATTAATTGCTTTTACAAAAAATAAAAAACCCCAAACCGTATGGGATGTCAGTGTACTTATAAATTTATAACCGACACAAGAATGTTTCAATCATTACATCAAATAGCAATTTTAATACTTATTTGTTCAGGCAGATGCATTCATGACCTGACCTTAGAATATACCCTACCTAAAGTACCTACTTAACCATAATACAAAAACTTTACCGTATGGCCTGAATTTGGTTCTACAACCGATAGCAATACATAGGTACTGACAAACTGTCTACAGATAAATTTTGAATATAAATAATAAAAATGTAAGCCTCCTGTCTCGGTGATTAAAATTATAATATTTACTATTAGTTAAAACATCGCTGAGTGATTGATAAAAAACGATTTTAAATTATTCAATATTTTCATCAGTTGAGGTGCAGTACCTACGTCACGTAGGTACCTTACTGTTATAGCAGGAACTGTAAAAACGTTTCTTGATTACACAGCTACCCCAGATAGCGTAAGATCTGTGTAGCTTCCAAGAACTGGTTAGAAAATCACCCCATCGACGAAGTTCTAGCTCATGGGAATTGGTAATCAGCTAAAACATCACAACAATCCTATATGTGTGAAATTAAATCAAGTATTGATAAACTTTTACACAACTAATGCGATTGCTAGAAGAATTTCCTAGAAAGCTTTTTAGTTTGAATTTTTACCTTTTCATAGTTCTATTACATGTTAATTTTTATTGTTACTTCTGTGTAACACACGGAAAAGAATATTGTCTTACTTAAAATAAAAAGTATTCAATATCATAAATACTTTTTTATTTTTAAATCTGTCACATTGGCGTTACGCTAAGGCGTTATAATATTAAGTGGCGTCACCAGGCGATAACAAACAGATCTCGATATAAAGCTTCCAGTTACGGTACAGTGTTTTAATAGCAGCGTTTTACCCTGAAATAAAACGCATATTAAAATACTTACCTCACTGGAAGCTTTCACTTTATTTCTGCCTGGTGCAATTGAGCCAATGAGCAAAATGGTGTGCCGCAAATTTTAAGAAACTTCAAAAGCACACGACCGCCAGGTGGCGCCACTTAGCCGGAAACTACGTACTAAAAAGGGTAGGCAAATGACGGGAAACGGAAATGCTATCTCAATATAAAGCTTCCAGTGAGGTAAGTATTTTAATATGCGTTTTATTTCAGGGTAAAACGCTGCTAATAATCTTGGTCATACAACCACTTCACTTCCATTAAAAATTAAATTCAAATAGACTTTTTGATTAAAAAAACATAATTCTTAATCAAAAAGTCCATTTGAATTTAATTTTTCTAATTACTGTTTACAGTTACAGTTTATATTATCTAACTTTTTAACTTTATTACTTACTAGCCTTTGCCCGCGACTTCGTCCATGGTCTTCGGTATTGAGTCATAGGGGCAAGTTTTTAAGACATCGAAGTTTTCTACTAAAAACCTTTTAATGATGTAACGGTAAATTTTATAAAAACAAAAGCCATGAAAACATCAGTTGAAGTAACCCTAATTTTAAAAAGAAAATTTAATTAATACTTTGTTGCTATAGATACTGGTTCCTTTAATTACAAAGTAAAATTCTATAGCGGAGAATATCCAATTACACAATTTAGCTGTGGATGTTTCAGATTGCTTATCCGAAAAACAACGTCCGGTGGATACAAACGAAACCTCAGTTGCTATTCGACCTTTGTAACTTAAGCGTTAAATATTTTTACCGGAAAAAACTGTTCACTTAAAAAATATAGAAGAACCTTCTCTCCATTATCATAGGAGTATTTAAAAAGAGTCATATTTCTGTTATAGTCCCAATATTTTAACCTACCCCTGCTTCGGGACCATTGTATCCTAGAAGAAGCATCGGAAGAAACTCGGTCACTCTTGTCAGCCTTTTTATCTTTATATAGTGGGGTGTTAGGTTTTTTTTTTTTGACAAAATCAAATTTGGCTAAATAAGACTATGTGACTGTCTGGTATGGCTAAAAGTATAGCTACTTTTAGAACAGTGTTTTTTTTTACGTTGAGTTGTCCGCGAATCCGGAACACCTTGAGAACTGTTGTCGTCAAAACCAATGTAATTGATTGATTATTAAAGTACTTAATCATTTTTTTAAATTAATAAGCCAGTTATTTTCTTAGAATATGTGTTTCGGGTTTAAGTGTGCTGGCTGGACATAAAAAAACATTTACCATATAAACATTTTTTGTGCGTCACACAATACACCATTACTTATTGGCCAAACTTCAATCGCTAACAATGCCAAGACTTGTCAATTTTGACAACTAATGTTGGTTTATGATGATGATAACGATGATTTAAGGCAAAACTATGAACAAGTTTAAGCACTGGTTTCTATGTTATTCTCGTTCGCTTGCAGAATAATTAAAACTTGTGAAAAATTATGATTGTAAACTTTTACGATTATTTCGACGGTAAAACACTCTTTAATTTACATTCCTTATAAATTTTTTGTTTCGTTTTTATTTTAATGTTGTAATTAAATTGCCAGGAAGGTGGTATTAATTAGTCGACATTTATTAAAATAAATTTCCTCGTTTAGGAAAAACAATTTTTAAAATATTCGTTCACTTTGAAATTCACGACGGCCGTCTTTGTCTATTCATATAATGAAATATTATGTATGAAATATAATGGACTTATGTAGGTACCTATTTAGGATCAATTCTTGCAATAGTTCATATGAGTATTCGGTCTTACCTAAGTCATGTAGTTCACAATTGCTGTAGTCACCATCATCATCATTTTCATCAGACAAAGGTCTGCCCAAAAGAAATAACTTGCTGGACATAGATCTATTCAAAAGAAGGATTTTGCCATAATCGCCACGCTTGGCAGGTGGGTGGCGATCGCGTTTGACCAATGGTGAAGTTAAAACACTACTGTAAATTTTCCTCTGACAGTACTCCTTAGTCGCCTCTTACGAAACCCATAGGAACAGAAAAGATGTGCTGTTCTTTATTGTCGACTAGCTGTTGCCCGCGACTTCGTCCGCGTCAATTTCTGTTAGGTATTATGATCACGAATATTTTTGCAACATTTTTCACTGATGCTTCGCTCCTATTGGTCGCAGCGTGATGTTATATAACCTTCCTCAATAAATGGACTATCAAACAAAAAAATATTTTTTCAATTCGAACCAGTACGTCCTGAGATTAGCGCGTTCAAACAAACAAACAAACAAACTCTTTAGTTTTATAATAATAGTATAGATAATATCGTCCCTTTGTTGTATCTGTGGCAAATTTATCGAAAATATATAAATATATAAGCAGAAACAGTATACACCTAACAGGTTATCATTATCAGGGTGATACACAGTTTTGAAGTTCTTAAATGTCAACAAAACGACACTTAGAACTTTTTTTCAAGATAAAAATAACAATGTACGGAAACAGCAAGCTTTGTAACACAATCTCGACCTCTTGCCTTTCTCCGCAATGCTCGTTAACTTCACACTATAGGCAGATGTAGTAGATTCTTTAAGGAAATTCCTACTGATAAATCATCATTGATATGGTGACCACGTACCAGACGACGTTCCAGGCCCCCTACAAGGAGGACCGACGATCCGGGCAAGGTTGCGGGAAGCCGCTGGATGCGGACAGCACAAGACTGATCGTTGTGGAGATCCTTGGGGGAGGCCTATGCCCAGCAGTGGGCGTCGTTCGGCTTATATGATGATGATGATATCATCATTACTATTGATTGTGCACGGAGCTCCAGAGGCCTCAAAAGGAAATGGAAAGGTATAGCAAACTATGTCTTCCCATTTATTTAGTTAGGTAAAACTATAATGATAAGGGAAGCCATAGTCAAAGGCTGTCTTAAAGAGAAAACAAAGAGGCGGATGACAAAATCTTTCTGTAAACATCGCCTGTCATTTACTTTAATGTGTAATAAACAGTATCCAATCGTTCAGGTAACCGAATATAGATAGATAGATAGATAGAATACTCTTTTTTGCACACCATAAAATTAAAAAATTAAGCATGCAAAAAGACTTAGAATTGTACAATTTAGGCGGTCTTATCGCTTGCAGCGATCTCTACCAGATAACCTTTAGGAAGAGGAATGTTGAATCAGATTTAAAAGGGGGAAGGCGGCGGAGAGTTTTCAAATGTGAACGTAACAAAATATAAATAGATTTAATATCACAACCTAAAATATAACATTACACGCATAATAATATACATAAATAACATTAAATACTTAGTACATACATACATGCATAATAAAACAAACAATAATAGGGTTTCCAAATGTATCATTATGGAAACATTTTCTTTGGAATATTTTGTAAATGTATTTGTTCAGTAGGACACACGTGTTTTCAAATAGCAATAAGCTTCAAAACTGCTTTCAAGCAATTATATTGCCGATGTTTATTGAAGTAGAAATTTTACTCAAAAAGTTGTATTTTTTTTTTTAATTTACAACAGCAATTCCATTGCTTGAAATAAAAAACCCTACGGCCACAAAACGTCAAAGCATTAGGTGGTAGAGTTACGCAATGTATATTGCATTCAGCCCCTTTTTTATAATTAACAGCTTTGAGTTCAAAATTTTAGCACAATTCATCCAGTATGAACTGTGCGTATTAATCAGTCAGTCTAACCGGCTCGTTTTATTCATACTTATTATTATTAAAAATGTAGTGAGCGCACCGCACCTACTTCTTTTTAGTATATTGTGTCATAAACTCTCGTTAGTTGCGTCGGACAGGGTGATTTTTCTATCTCCTCTTGTTTTCTAAAGTTACAATTAAGGCTTCAGATGGCAGGTTTCTATTTAAATAGAAGGAATATTTTTTTCTTTGGATCCGATTGCAGTGTTTTTCTTGACTTAGGAACGAATCAGTTTGTAGTGTCAAATGTCATTACGTGCCAAGGTTTTTTCTACACTCTTTATTTGGAGTCCTTGTCTAGTGGCTAAGTACCGGACCAAGATCTTGGATTCTTGGCTTCGATCCCGGGTCGGGCAACAAGAATTTGAATTTTCGGACATTGTTTTCGTTTGTGATCACCAACCCGCATTTGGCAAGCGTGATTATGCCTGCACCCATAATTGCTGTGGTAATTTAAATTCAATGTTGGGGGCCTTTGCCCTGCAGTGGGTTGATTACGAGTCGTTACTTTACTATCTGGAGTCAGTGTTTTTTTTTTATATATATAATGGGCATGCTCTTGGCAACATACTTAACTCTACGGTTAAGAAGTAGCCTTAGATGGAGCGAGATCACCCAGAGGCAGGCACAGTTTCCCCCACACACCAGCGGAACACAGAAAAACTGTTTGGCGCTGGACTCCGGCAGGAGGGTGGTAGCATCCAGGCGGCCTCCTACGAAGCCTACTACCGCAGAGTGATCTGTTAGCCGTCATCATTGGTTAGAAAACCAAAGATGCCGTTGCCCAGGGTGGACTTCTAGGAGGTAGATCCCACCACCCTACAATGTCTAAGGATCGTAGTCAGCTTCGGAGTTACTTCTAGAGCGGATGGACTGCCTCCGAAGGTTTCTGTCCAGCGCGTCTTTAACGCCTGTGTAGAATTTAGAGGATGACGGGTCTTTTATTTGGTCGGCCCATCTTGTTGGCGAACGACCCCGCGACCTTTTGCCTTCGGTGTTCGCAACCACTACACATTTTTCAAGTTTGTCGTCGCCTGCATGTTGTGTGACCAAAATAGAGGTTTGCTAGAGGTTCTCTTACAAGGCCGAGTCTACTTACCACTAGCATTCAGCTCGCAAACCCGCCTGCGTGGGAATCGGCTAGTTTTTCCGGTCGAGACAATTTAGGATGCGGTCTTTTCTGAATTGTTAGCAATCACAGCTTAGCTAAAGGTAAAGATGATATAAAATTATCGTTAGTATTTATTTATTTTTGTCAATTACAACGGAGGTAGCTAGGTAGACGACCGTGTACTTTACTCAGCAGGGCACACTGAAAACCAGCGCCATGGCCTACTCGGGCCATGGTACATGCTGAGTGAGGTCCTTTTAAAGTGGACGTCACGGACACGTAGTGGCACTGCTCGATATTCTTGTTGTTGTATGTTTTTGAATTATTATTTTTTGTGTTAGTTTTATTATGATTTTTAACCGATTTCAAAAAAAGTAGGTTCTGTTTTTGTCTGTTTAAATCTTGTTTTTTTTTGTGTGTCTGTCTGTGTGTGATGTCCCAATTTTAATAAATGTATTTTCTTTCTTTCTTCTTTCTTTCTTTCTTTAAAGAGAAGATGATGTCGTCTGTCTTCTTATTTTTGTACTCCTTTAGTCACCAATAGGATGCGAAAGGGTGGTGCCATTCTATTTCTAAGTAGCACCATACAACATAACTTCACAATATGTACTACAAGTAATATCAGTATATAAACTTGAAAAAAATTTTTTTTTTTTTTTTTTTTTGTCTCAGACGGGACTCGAACCCGCATCTCCTCGCATGCCGGGCGGGCGCCATACCATTAGGCCACCGAGACACTGCGACACGGCGCGAATTTTTCAAGCATATTCTTACGCTGTGAGCCAGCGTTGCTTCATCAAAATGTTAGGAGTTTGCACCCTTAACACCCGAAAGAAACATCTTTGCAGATGTTTGACAGTCAGTTAAGATGAAACAGCTATTTATATACTTTATTTGATATTTTAGCAACTTAATTGCACTTATAATATCAGTATATAAACTTGAAAAATTTTCGCAACGCTGGCTCACAGCGTAAGAATATGCTTGAAAAATTCGCGCCGTGTCGCAGTGTCTCGGTGGCCTAATGGTATGGCGCCCGCCCGGCATGCGAGGAGATGCGGGTTCGAGTCCCGTCTGAGACAAAATTTTTCAAGTTTATATACTGATATTATAAGTGCAATTAAGTTGCTAAAATATCAAATAAAGTATATAAATAGCTGTTTCATCTTAACTGACTGTCAAACATCTGCAAAGATGTTTCTTTCGGGTGTTAAGGGTGCAAACTCCTAACATTTTGATGAAGCAACGCTGGCTCACAGCGTAAGAATGTGCTTGAAAAATTCGCGCCGTGTCGCAGTGTCTCGGTGGCCTAATGGTATGGCGCCCGCCCGGCATGCGAGGAGATGCGGGTTCGAGTCCCGTCTGAGACAAAATTTTTCAAGTTTATATACTGATATTATAAGTGCAATTAAGTTGCTAAAATATCAAATAAAGTATATAAATAGCTGTTTCATCTTAACTGACTGTCAAACATCTGCAAAGATGTTTCTTTCGGGTGTTAAGGGTGCAAACTCCTAACATTTTGATGAAGCAACGCTGGCTCACAGCGTAAGAATATGCTTGAAAAATTCGCGCCGTGTCGCAGTGTCTCGGTGGCCTAATGGTATGGCGCCCGCCCGGCATGCGAGGAGATGCGGGTTCGAGTCCCGTCTGAGACAAAATTTTTCAAGTTTATATACTGATATTATAAGTGCAATTAAGTTGCTAAAATATCAAATAAAGT
This sequence comes from Anania crocealis, assembly GCA_949315895.1. Classification (NCBI taxonomy): domain Eukaryota; kingdom Metazoa; phylum Arthropoda; class Insecta; order Lepidoptera; family Crambidae; genus Anania; species Anania crocealis. The sequence continues at coordinate 3,144,389 of OX438869.1, read as the reverse complement.
GTACTACAAGTGTTTTATTTTGAGTATTTAAGTTTATTGACCTTTCTATACCTAGACTGTAAGATAAATGGTGCCTAACTGACAATTATACTGGTGATTGATTACCCAGTGAAGTGAATGTTTGAGAACATGATAACAAAGTATGTAACTATAAAATATCTATACAAAAAATGCAGTGTATTGCTTTGAAAGTAATACATCTTGCTCAATGTCAATTTTATGTTTATAAAAAACATTCGAACAAATAGAAGTTACTAGGTACGTTAAACATTTTATTCTTAACTGTGATCAATAGGGCTTTGCACTTGTAAAAGGTAAAATGTGCTTATAAAATCACTTCGTTGTCCGTCAGTCTACCCGTCAAGACCCTTTTTGTTAGGAACGCGGGAAGGTTCGAGTCAAGAATAGGATATAGTGACAGAAACACCTTAGTTGTCACATCAGTGTCATCTTTGTATTTGAAATGTGTGTATGTATGATGATGATCCTATGGTGTGACGTGATAAGCTGATTAGCACTAAGACATGCAAAAATCGTTAGCATGAAACCTAGACCTTGGAAAAGCACCACGGTGGGGCGTGGTGGGGCTATGTTTCCGCCTGCGTGATATAAAGTGTAGTCCACGCAGGCAAAGCCGCAGGCTAAAAACTAGTTCCAAAAATATAAAGTTTCTGGAAACTCTCGCTAGGAAAAGGTATTCTGCTTTAATTATTATTCTCATCCACACCTTAAATTATAGTCACCGTTTAGACTTCAGGGCGCAGAATTAATTTTAAGCGGCACTTAATTAATCCCTGTTATGAATTGGGCCATGAAAAAAATAACATAATTAACACCAGGTACGCCTGTTCCATAAATTAAAACTGTTATTGTTCTTATAAATAGGACAAAAACTGCCAGTATTCGAATATTTTATACTTGGTAAAGTTTTTTTTGCCTGCCAGTACTTTCTTTTGACGTTTTGACTTTGACGAAATTGGAAATTTTTATAGATTTATATTCTAAGTTTATGGAAATTTTAGAACCGAAAAGGAGTTTTTGGCTGGAGTTCGTGAGATACGTTTGGAGTCCGTTTATTTTATCGAATTTTTATTGTTTATACTGATTTTTGGGTCGTAAAAGGGTGTTATTTTGCGAAACAAAGTATCGTGCTAGTGAACAATATACAGTTCGGTGAAATAACATGGTGTATGGGTCGTAACCAAGAAAAGTGGACCGTGAATTTTGCGCGGGAACGCGAACAGTTCTTCTCTTTCTTGGGGACTTCTCTTCATTCCTTCAATCTTTCGACTGTCTCCAAAAACTCCATCGCAGCATTAAAACGTCTAACATCAACGTTTTAATGCAGAATTAAAGACAATAGTACTAAAGAATTGGCTGTATGGACAAGTATCCGAGGCCGTTAAACTTATTAAAGGTAAAAAAAGAACCGAAAAAAAAAGAATCATTATAAACTTCTTGAATAAACAGTGCAAGTTCTTTTTGTTTTTAAATTTGTTAGCATCAGAATGTATTTTCTTTAATATAAAAGACTGAACCACCACATTTTGCAATACATACCTACGTACGTATACCTAGATAGATAGATAGAATATTCTTTATTGCACACCAAACAAGGTAATTATATTTATTTATTTTTATTGTTTATTTATCTTTATTGAAATTATTTGTATTCCTTTGTAATACAATCGATCCATCTAAATTTAACAATATCTTTGACGTCAATAGCAAGATGTGGGCAGATCTTTTTTGGTACTGAAATAACAGGTTATCCTAAAATAACACTTTCCACTTCATTTGAAGTATGGCCGATGTTATTTTATCGTGCGTTCACCGAAACGTTATGCTTGCTGAGTAAAATTAATTTAATAAGTTTTCTGTTTTTTTTTCCATTTGTAATGCTATTGTTAGTAAAAAATTGTTCAAATCGTCCCGATAAACTATGGGTAATAAACGCTAGAAAAATCCTTTCATTTCGATTGAATGTTACAAAGTTGAAAGAACACCCAAGCGTTCAGTTGGTGCTTATTTGGTGAGGACAATTTTAAGTCACTGAATTTTTATTTTGTTTTTATTTTTTATGGTCATACATAACAAATATACGCAGATTGTGAACCTCCTATCTGTTCGTAGGTATATTGAGAAGCGGTGCAATTTTATACTGTTTCCCCAAGTTTGCAACTATTGTGACTAACTCGTGTATGAACAAGCTGCGTAGATTGAAATGCAAAATTGATTAAACCTAGTTAGTAAATATTGTTACAGTTCAACAATTCATTCCATCGTGCAGGCACATGCGATAATTATGAGCAAACATGCATCCAATTTTGAAAGCAAACACCCAAAATGTACTCGAGTGTATTCGATGGAAAAATTTTTTGGAAAAAAATCCTGAGTTAAACCGTGGAAGCCTCCAATTTTGATATAAATTTCTTGTTTATAACAGAGTCTAAATTTATATCTAATTTCAACATAACTAACAATACAAACTTTATCAAAACCAGTCAACCTGGTAAAAAGTTACGCGTGGTAAGTACCTTATACATAAAATCGCGTCGCGTCGATTTGAGAACCTTCTGTTTTGTTCGTCGGTTGGAAAACAGTTATCATGCAGTGGAATATACCTGGCTTCAAATAATAATATTATACTTAAAATTAAAAACTTTTGTTAAACTTTTTTAAGTTTTAATTAGCTAAGAGGATTCAGTAAGACTAGTTTCATCCAATAAAATTCATCTCAAACTGTAAAATATTTAAGATACAATAATAGATTTCAACAAGACATTGATGATAATAACAAATTCCAAATATTTAGTTATTTCTAAAATGGGAACATATCACACACAGATTTGACACAGACAGAACGACGACCATTTGGATCAGCGGTAGTTAACGCTGCTTCTGAGCCATGGGTCGCGGGTTCGATCCCCGCACAGTACAAATATTTGTGTGCATGAACATGTCTGTTTGTACTGGTCTGGGTGTTTTCTATGTATTATATTTACAAAATGTATTTACAAAAAAAAAAAAGTATATAAGTAAGTTTATCGGTTGTCTAGTACCCTATACGACAGGGTACTTAATAGTACCTTAATTTGGGACTAGATGGCTCAGTGTGGCCCAGTGAGGCATGTCTTAAATATTTAATTTAAAAGATTTAAGACACTTATCCTATACCTACTTACTTGTTAATATCCAAACACAAAATAGCATTTGCATGATTTTCCAAAAATAAATTTGCTACCTATTTATGGATCAGCTTTTTTAAGTGTTTAATATTTTAGCACTCTGTTAACTGTTTATTCGTGATAATACCACAAACTCGGAACATGAATAAATATTCCCACATATTTACTCATGTGCTCGGTACTTCATAGAAATCCTTAACCAATTAACTCGTATGTGAATAAATATTAGCGTTATCCACAGCTTACACTCTTAGACCTATTAAAAAAGAAGGTTTTGTTATAACCGCCATACTTCTTAAGACATTTCTAACAGCCTTCTCATACCGAAACTTCTTTTGTCGCCTCTTCCGAAACCTATAAAATGAGAACTAATGGCGCTATTCCACATTTTGAGTACACGGCAAAAGACAAGTCCTCGTAAAGTATTTGAATAGGCAAACTTAATAACCCAAAGGCTTATAAGGTTTATTTTTTTAACCAAACTTGCATCACTAGACACACACGAGGCACTAAACAAGGTACAAGTTACTTTTAAGTAGGTAATAGCGAGTGGCACAGACCGCAAACTTTTAATTAGTTAAAACTTGTTGTCAACTTACCGAAAGCCTAGATAAAACAGCCTTTTCTGATGCCCAAAAGTAAAACAAATTTAAATTAGGCAATTGTAAATTGTCACTCTTAATTTGTCACCTAGCTACTTAAACTAAATTAACTAAGATTTTTTCTAAAAGGTTGTTTTATTATCAGAAGCCTTATACAAAATTTTAAGTTTAAAGGTTATTTAGTAAGCATTATAATTAAAAGATAAATGTAAAATCGGAGGCCGGTAACAAATTTAGAATAAAGAAAACTACAATTAAGAATAATTAATTGTATTTTCATTACCCTTGAGTAATAAAAAAGATATTTTCTTATTGATGCGTCCTACAACTTACACAAGTTTTGTCTATGGACTTATGTTTGTATTTAGCTGTTGTGATTTCAGTATTAGCGCCCTCTGATTCTGGCTTTACCTTTAAAACGTGCAATAATCACAAAGCCGCCATAACTTTTACAAATTTATCTAGATTAGAAGAGAAGATTAGAAGATGTTCAGTAATCGGTACATACGCTGATATCTCGCCGTGTCATTGGACAGACTGACCTTCTTGTACTCTAATGAACTTCGAGAGGAATGGCCTGAGTAAAAGGGGCTATTTGTTTTAATGAAAAAGCATAATGGGTTTTTTGCGATCTTTTTTAAGCTTGTAAACCGTGTGTAGCAAAGGCGTAAATCACTTTCAGCCATTTAGCAAGTAGTAATTTGTATTCTCACACTATGCTAGTAGTGAAATTTTCAGCTTCATTTTCTCTGAATAAAATTTAAATTTTGCACACTTTTGCTAGACATGAACAAAGGTCTTTTACATTTAAAATTAACTAGAAAGCTTTGGGTGGATTTTGCGGTTTTTAAGAGTAAAAACAATGGGGAGGAGATGCGGGTTCGAGTCCCGCCTGAGACAAAATTTTTCAAGTTTATATACTGATATTATAAGTGCAATTAAGTTGCTAAAATATCAAATAAAGTATACAGGATGAAATTTTAACCACTTTCCAAAAATTTTATAGGCGTTTATAGTAAAAAATGTAAATCAAGTTGTCACCCGAAAATATTTTTCGCGATATAGTTTTCAATTTTTATAGGGTTGCTGTTGAGGTACGAGTATAAAGGGAAAATCAAAAACTCATGAATAGTATTGTAATGAATAAATGAGATGCACATCGCGTAAAAAAAGTGTTACTAGCATGCTGTATCTAAAATTTTAGATTTTTGGCGGACATTTTCTAAGTGCTTTATCTTGACATTTTTGTACTGGGCTATACCAAAAGAAAAAATACGTCATTTGTTTTTTGCCTCGTAGATTGCTACTCGTATATTAAAATTTGGAAAGTGGTTAAAATTTCATACTGTATATAAAACAGTTCTCTGAATTTTTGGCAACTGTTTGCATTGAAATAAAATTTCTGGTGAAAATTCAAAATACAATTCGAAAATTTCTAAACTATTTGCTACCCGACCCGGGGATCGAACCCTTTTACATACTTGTCTCCAAATGAATCCTCTTTCACAAAACTTAACAAGTTAGCGGTAACTATCGATTATCGTTTAACTCAGTTTGGAACTAATCGGTGGATGGGTAATCCGATCGTCTCGATTAATCGGTGTAAGTTGCCCCAGAGTATGGAACACCTATATGCTTATTTGGAAGTTCGTGAAGTGGTTCGCCTAACAAGAGTACTTACAAGCGACGACGAATTAAGCTTGAGATATTGTCTTACAAGAGATTGATTGATGAAGAATATGTTTAGATGGAACACTATTATTATTTTTTTCTTTTATTGGATAAACAAACAATTTCACAATACATAATTATAACAGGCTTAGACTACTAGGGTTGGTGATTGTGAAACCAACTTCGTTAACCACATATATTATACATATACTAGTTGACAGGTGGCGTTATACAATAGTTATAATTATTATTATTATTATTATTTTGCTTACGTACGAAGACAAGGAAAAAAAGAAAAAGTTTCTAAAACCTAACATAGTTACTATATCTAGCTTATTACTGGCAAGGAACATGAATGTGTAGTTACAAAACGTTAATGTTTTTATTAGTCTCCTTTACTCGTAGCTTGCTTAATGCGGCTTTTTTAAAGGCTTAGATAGTAGTTGCGAATATGTCTATGTTATTAAAATATCTGTTATAGTTATCGGTCAGGCGAAACATGGGTGAACGTTTGCCCGCATTATTTCGGTTTTTTTTTAAGTTGAATGTTTTTGTGACGCGGCACGTACGCATGTTTGGCCTGAGCGGCACATTAAAACTTATCTGATTTGTTATCTCATTACAGTCATATTTATTGTGACAAAAATCGTGTAATAGCATTGCCTGCAGTTGAAGTCTTCTGTCTTTAAGGGTGGTTAATTTATATTTTTCTAAAAGATCCGGATAAGATAAATTGTTTCAAACGCTTTTTCGTTTAATCCCTCGATCGTGAGTTATTCCAGACACAATTGAAATCAATTGTTATCGCGGCAGGCGCGTGCCGCTTGGGGGTCGAGGGATTAATCAACCTTATGTCGTATTAAGAGTCACCATTAGTCAGAAGTGTATACATACTTTGGCAGTACTGTACTTACAAGCGACAACGAATTCAGTTTGAGAGATTGTCTTATAAGATAATTAATTGATGAAGAATGTGTGTAGATGGACCACTATCTTTTCTAGAAGGGCTTACGGCTAAAAAACTGGTATCCCTATAGCTGCTAGAGTAGTAAACATTGATAAAATATAACACTTGCATTTTGATTATTAGGAAGATCATGGGTGAAACCATTGAAACTAACTTGTCTTTCACCAAAAAAGCTCAAATCTCCAAACGCAGTCTTCGTCGACCTAGCTTGCTTGTACTGCCAAAGACTCGAACTATTTTTGGTAAAAAAAAGTATCACCTTTGAGGGAGCACGCTTTTTTAATAAACTACCTTCTTATTTTAAAAATATAGATTCCATTAACGGCTTTAAGTCTCAATGGGGACTACCGTTTCTTTGCTCACCAGTTGGCGCCACTGTAGACTGAGGTCCGGAGGTATAGCTAGCTATAGCGTATAGCTGTCAAAGGCGATTGGCGCCGAAACAAAGTGTTATATCTTGAATCTAATTAAGGTTATATTGTTTATAAATAACTATCTTGATATCAACAAACTAACTTCTGAAATAGTTGCTCTTGAGGCCGCCTAATTTTGCGCTTTTTCTTAATTCCGCTTTTAAAGCGTTCACATTAATCGCCAATTAATCCATATTTGCGATATTTTACGAAGGAGATCACTTTCCAGCAGGTAAATTAAAGAAATTATAATTTTTGCAACAAATTCCGCTAAAACCAGTACAAAGTGAATGATATTGGACCTCACGCGACACTAGCGCCTCTAGTGGCAAATTCACTAGCGATAGCCCCCATTACACAAGTATATACTTGAGAGTGTTGATTTGTAAACGTCTTGGACGGCGACCGCTACCTAGATTAAGTTTTAGAATAACATATAAGTGGATTTTGTAATTTTTTTTTAGAATAAATCTTTAAACCTAAACCTAAAAGTTACCGGCATCACACATTCCGAAAAATATAATACATTGACCAGTTCGAGAATCGTACTTGGGAACTTGGAGCAAGCGACAAAAAAACCGTTTTAAATTGCCTATTAAGAACGTGCTACCAATTTGAATACTCATTAAATATTAGGTGTTAAAATATGAAATTGCCGTTTTGTATGGACGAAATCGAGAAAAGTCATTTTTCCATACTAAATTTTTTTTAGATTTTTTAAAAACGCTTGATCCATTTGCGATGCAATTAAAGATGAAAGTTAGATGGTTATAAAGCTACGCATTATATTATTAAAATTTCTGAAAATCAAAGTATATAATACAAATATACTTAATTGAAGCAAGAAGGTCAGCTGACACATTGTAAGGGGTCTTTTCAACGACTTCCTTCGAAGTAATAGGCACTAGTATTGCATTTTTTTTAGTCAAAAGTTACTTTATTTAGTTTTTGATACAATACAAAAAGAATTACGCAATAATATGACTATACTTAAGAGCTATAAACAAAATAAAAAGTGGGAAAATAATCGGCAATTTCATACTTTAACCCCTATTATTATAATTGCAATTTAATGCAAAAAAATGGCTGTTTGGCTTAATTGACTGATGTACAGACAGCCTACACAATAATGTAACAGCCTATAATCATACCACTGCAGATCAAAGGCCTCCATCATTGAAGACAAGTTACCTTAGCAATAATGGGTACAGTGATAATCACTACGCTTACCAAATCCGGGTTGGTAATCACAAACCCGAGCAATGTTCGTAAGTTTTAAACTTTTCTTCATAATGAAACATTATTTCATTCAAAACGCAATACAAACATTGATTGCATTTAACTTAATGGGGGCTATCGCTAGTGAATTTGCCACTAGAGGCGCTAGTGTCGCGTGAGGTCCAATATCATTCACTTTGTACTGGTTTTAGCGGAATTTGTCGCATAAATTATAATTTCTTTAATTTGACTGCTGGAAAGTGATCTCCTTCGTAAAATATCGCAAATATGGATTATTTGGCGATTAATGTGAACGCTTTAAAAGCGGAATTAAGAAAAAGCGCAAAAATAGGCGGCATCAAGAGCAACTATTTCAGAAGTTAGTTTGCTGATATCAAGATAGTTATTTATAAACAATATAACCTTAATTAGATTCAAGATATAACACTTTGTTTCGGCGCCAATCGCCTTTGACAGCTATACCTCCGGACCTCAGTCTACAGTGGCGCCAACTGGTGAGCAAAGAAACGGTAGTCCCGATTAAGTAGTTCTTAATAATTATTTCGCTATCGAATTCATCTACACTTCGTTGCATTTGGAATTGTAGTAACAATTTAATTTCAGGCTTGTGGTTCCTGCCAACTAACTGTTTCCTGCCACGCTTCGCTGTGGCACATTGTGATTGAATGCTATTTGTTTTTTATTGTTTTTATGGTTGTTTTTTTTTCATGGTCTGGAAAAATATATAAAAACAATCCTTGATGCAGATTTTATAATATCAGGCTAAAATTTCAGCTCGATCGGTGCAGAACTTTTTGAGTTTTTGAAGCGTACACAAACCAACATAACATATATATATATATATATATACATATATATAGAATAGATAGATGAATAACTGAAATGTATGTATGCGCTTAACTTCCGATCTACTGCACTAAATTGGATAATTATGTTTATGTTATGTTTGTAATGGTCAAGAGAAGGTTTGTGTGAAAGAAAATGTTTCATAGTTGTCCAGAAAAAATCAGTTATAGAAATATCCACATCAAAGGTTTGTTAAGTGTAAACATGATTGTAAACAGACGATTAGCTTGCATTACTTATCCTTATTTGTCAACCCGAGCAAAGCTGGGACGGAGAGCTAGCATTTATTCGGCTTAGCCGATTTTTTTGGTCTTTTTTAGGGTTCCGTACCCAAAGGGTAAAAACGGGACCCTATTACTAAGACTTCGCTGTCTGTCCGTCTGTCCGTCTGTCCGTCGCTATGTCACCAGGCTGTATTACAAGAGCCGCGATAGCTAGACAGTTGAAATTTTCACAAATGATGTATTTCTGTTACTGCAATAACAACAAATACTAAAAACAAAATAAAATAAATATTTATGTTCCCATACAACATACTCGTTTTTTTGGCCTTTTTGGTACGGAACCCTTCGTGCGCGAGTCCGACTCGCACTTGGCCCATTTTTTGGTATATTTTTGTTACGACAAGAACAGATCGCTGACAATTTTTTATCTCAAAATAAAATGAACGGCTACCATGGGATTTCTCTGCCATAGGGTTACATAATGATTAGAAGAACTTATAGATAATTGCCGTAATTAAAAAAATATATAGCTGTTTTTAAATTTTGTATAGTAAAAGACATTGTTGAATTACCCAGAACAAGACTGCCATGTTTCCCATCCGAAATATCAAACATCATTAAACTTTACTTGAGTGGATGCTTGAGCATTCCACTTTATGCGGCAAATACGTGATCAGAATAGTGTAAGCGTCTGCTTTGGTGGCTTGGAAAGCTTTTCCGTCTTTTACAGAGTAACATATTCATCCTCATTTCAAAAGGTTGGAGAGTAAAAGGAATAATGTATGGTGTAACAAAGGACAAGAACTTAACAACTTTTGAACTACAGAAATTCAACCAACGACATACAGAATGAGTTTTTCAAAATCTTCAAAAATTTTTTAGGCGTTCAGTAGGTATCGTATTTAGAGCCCAATTAATAAGTAAAAAATGTAGGTCAAGTTATCAAGTGTTGCTAGGAGGCCGTATCAAAAAAATTAAATATATGGTTGAAATTTTTTAAGTGCTTTATCTTCATATTTTTATACTAGGCTATACCAAAAAAAATACGTCATTTGTTTTTTGTCTCGTAGATGTTATCTGGCGATGGATTGGGCGACTTTTGCCTAAAAAGATGATTAAATGATGATCGTTAGATAGATTTTCCTTCGAAGCAAAGCGAATAGCACAGCCTAATTTAGTTCCTGGTTTGTTTCAGAGATGTCGTCGTGCCGTGTAGCGGCGTGCGTGGCTGCGCTCGCGGCGGTGTGCTGTGCACTGCCCCCGGCGGTGCTGACCCTCGACCTGAACCGGCTGTACGGACACCACACCAAGCGATCTGGTGAGACAAAACTTTTTTGTTGCAGGAATATGGCGTAAATAAAAAGTGGATAACATCACATACATTGTTCTAGCCCAAAAGTACCTAACTATTTAGAGCACACCAGGTGTGTGTGGCAAATACAGTCTATATTTGCATGCTATTGTTAATACCTGGATGGGCGAACGAACCTATGTTCCAATTTTTCAATCTACTGTATACCCTGTTCAAAGACAAATAAAATTATATTCTATGCTATTCAATTCCAAGTAATAGTAACAATTTACTTAAATGCAATGACTTAACGGATCTGAATAAAATGTGGCACGGTGTTAGTTTATTGAATAGAATAAGAAATAGGCTTAACTTTTTATCCCGGAAAAAGGTACGGTTCCCGTAGGATAATTTAAGAACATAGTTTTAATTAAACGGATCTGAATGAAATTTAGCACTGTATTAGTTTATTGGCTAGAATAAAACATGTTATTTTTTTCCTGGAAAAAGGTGCGGTTCCCGGGGGTTTAAAATTATCCCATGGAATAAATAGTTTTAAATTTAAAATCCCACGCGTATGAAGTCGAGGGCAATAGCTATTCATAAGTTTAACTTTATGAAATATGTTTTCCTCTTCTGTAAAATTAGTCGACACCGAATTTTACTCTCTCCATCCGTTAGCCCTTTACCCCTCATCTACACCCATTAACGCCCACATCAATTATTCTTAAAAATACATTTATTTGTTGCTTTCTTCTTTGCTTTGTTATTTATTTAGTTCATTCACCATGTTTTTGTGAATTTTCTCTCTCTGGTAAGCAAATAAAACCAGACCCTGTCCCTTGTCTATGGTGTTACACCATAGAATCCTTACTAATATTGTTAATGCGAAAGTTACCTTGTTTGTTTGTAACGCTTACATGCCTAAACTACTGAACTGATTATGATAAAATTGGATACAGAGCTAGGTTAGACCTTGAAAACACAGCTAGCTACACAGGCTTTCGCCCGCGCGATGTAAGTAACGTGAGAAAAGCCGCGGGTAAAAATCTTGTTATTCATAAAAATACATTCTTATCTGAAGAGTTTTTCCTTCTTAACTTAACATTTACCTGTCAATTTCAAAGTCGAATACCGCTTACTGTATTTATTTCTCTCTATTACGATGATACTTTCCTCAATACAAAACGAATTAGGTTACGTTCGTGGAAATATTCTTTTCTCATTTCCTAGTATTGATGTTATGTAGGAATACAACAGGTTCTTTGGATGCTAAATAGAATATAAAATATGTATCCACATATTTTACCATTTGTCATCCGATAAATAACCACAAATAAAAACTAATGGTGACAACGAATTCGCTAAAACTAAAGAAAATTTACTTTATTTGATATTTTAGCAACTTAATTGCACTTATAATATCAGTATATACACTTAAAAAATTATGTCTCAGGCGGGACTCGAACCCGCATCTCCTCGCGGTTCAAGTCCCGCCTGAGACATAATTTTTCAAGTTTATACAGGGTGAAATTTTAACCACTTTCCAAAATTTTTATATGCGTTCAGTATCGTATTTAGAGCCTATTTATGAAGTAAAAAATGTAAACCAAGTTGTAACCCGAAAATATTTTTCGTGATATAGTTTTCAATTTTTACGGTCCTAGACCTGTTAAGGTATAAAGGGAAATTCAAAAACTCATGAATAGTATTGTAATAAATGAATGAGATGCACATCGCATAAAAAAAGTGTTACTAGGATGCCGTATCAATAATTTTAGATTTTTTGCGGACATTTTCTAAGTGCTTTATCTTGACATTTTTGTACTGGGCTATACCAAAAGAAATAATACGTCATTTGTTTTTTGCCTCGTAGATTGCTATATTAAAATTTGGAAAGTGGTTAAAATTTCACCCTGTATACTGATAAAGAAAAGTTACTCGCAGAGGATCGATTCTTCTACTTTTTAAAATTGATTTAAAAGTAACAACTCAAAATTGATTTAATTTGTAGAAAAATCCATATTCATATGTATATTGCATTGTCTCTGTTTACAAAACACGCGCGTCATTAGTTGCACTCGAAAAACAACGAAATACGGGGTCAGTGCACATAACCTTACAAAGTTACGAAACTGTAAGAATTATACTGGTAACTTTCGGTCTTCTTTATGCTCCATGCTTCTAGATAGGTCGATTCATCCTAGTCGATGCTCGCAGTGAATAATTGGCGTGGCAACTATTTAATCATAAAACATAAAATTTTAATATAATAACAAATTTATAAAATACTCGAACTTTGTAAGCTAAAATATTAATGATATAAAAAAAACACTAAACAAAATATAACTAACTACAAAAGAATTATTAGCAAGAAGTAATTTCAGTCTCTCCGCGCTGCCTGGCCGATCTGAAGCTTCCCATTACGCTGGCTGCATTGCCACGTTGAATGGCAATGGAGACCTGCTGAACCAACCAGGACCCAGAGCGGGAATCATTCCCTTTCTCTCGCAACCGTCGCCCTAACTCCTTAAAAAGGTCTCGAGCCTCACTGCCCCATGGTCCTGCCGTCTCAAATGCGAACGGTACGAAATCGTAGAGTGACTCTAATGCTGAATATGTAGAGTGTTTCAACTTCGCACCGTTTTCCGCCGCCGACCCCGCAGAAACGATTACTGTTTAATTGGCGTGGCAACTGTTTCATTAGTTTAAAGACAACTGACTTTTGATTGTTATTTTGGCGCGGCTGTAACAACTGTACAAGTAATTACTTGAGAGACAATTTGTATTCCTTAATCAAGAAATTACTAGAAGTTATAACTACTAAAAGTTAGCATTTTCAGCCAAATAATATGACTATTAATGGTGACCAATTTCTTTCACTTAAGCACTAGGTATGAACACTTTAAGTTATGACTTTCTTAAGCAATAAGTAATTACTCCTTTATAAATACGGGGGTATATTTAAGTTTCTCAGTAAGTAAATTGTATTCTAATGAGAAATAAAGTATCTTTAACCATAACCTTAACATCAAAACTCTTACCAGTCTGTGTGCTACTTTGCTCAATGTTTTAAGATCTGTAGGTACGAGTACGTTCACCTCTTTTCGTAGTACTTATGATAAATTGGATAACGCTCCCGCCAATACTCGTTTTGGGTTTCAAAGAACTTTAATAGTATGGCGCTTCGATCAGCATATCAAATTACCTACTCGTCTTGTGAATGTCGATAAAATACACCTTTATTTCAGCAAGATTCTTGAAACTGATGTCAGTATCAATTTGTCTGTTTTTATAAATATTTATTGAAATTCTACTGAAACAACATTCGAATTTAAAGCTTATATACAGGATGAAATTTTAACCACTTTCCAAAATTTTTGTAGGCGTTCAGTATCGTATTTAGAGCCCATTTATGAATAAAAAAAAGAAAATCAAGTTTTCACCCTAAAATATTTTTCGCAATATAGTTTTAATTTTTTACAGTTTTAGGCCTGTTTAGGTATAAAGGGAAAATCAAAAACTTATGATTAGTATCGTAATGGATGAATGTGATGTGCATTACGTAAAAAAAAATCATTTTTTTGGCGGACATTTTCTTAGTGCTTTATCTTGACATTTTTGTACTGGGCTATACCAAAAGCAAAAATACGTCATTTGTTTTTTGTCTCGTAGATTGATATATTAAAATTTGGAAGGTGGTTAAAATTTCACCCTGTATCTAGTTTGTCTTACATCAAATTAACTATACTACAAAAGTATGAACTTAACTACCTAGTATATTTGTACAATGTGAAGTACTCGTACGGCTTTTAAAAAATACTAGGTATGTTTAATGATTTGATAAAAATAAGAATAACATTATATGAATGGGACAATATCACAAACATAGTTTTGATTCCTAAGTACCCAAGTGGCCACTGGATCTTGGATGAACTTATTTTTGTGAAAATCAGAAACATCGAAGGTACAGAAAACAGCACGTCAACCTACCACAAAACGTCAAATTTTCTCAATTGATATTGATCTCTACTTGTTGGACTTAAAGTTGAAAATAAATTCAAAGACCTTTAACATTTTGGGTAGGTTGACCTGCCGTTGTCTGTACAAACACACCGATCCGAGAAAATAATATAGAGTTGCGGCATTACTTCCTTCCATCGACCGTCTGGTACCGAACCCAGTACCTCAAACCTTGCGATCCCTTGAAAACGGTTGCCTTAGCCACTCGACATAACAGCGCTCTGAATAATCGTGGTTATTTTTTCATCTAGGCTTCATTTGATAAAAATGATTGATACCTTGTTATCCCATTTTAGGTTTTTACATCATCATCAATCTTCCAAAAGCATTTCTCTAGGCCCAAAGGTCTGAAAGGGATACGAGCCTCTCATAAAATAAAAATATGTTTCGCCCAATTCCCAAGTCAAATCATTTCGCCAGTATAAGAAGCAGTTGTTCTATACCCAACAGATAAAATATCTAGACTTATTTAAAAAATATTTTACTGATGTAACTCGAATTGACAAAAAATGACACTATTTGCAACTAATTATCAATTCAACGGGAAAAAGCATGTACGGGAAAGTCGCATTGGCAGCTTTTCATAGAATAGCATTGTTGCTATTCTATGAAAAGCTGCCAATGCGATTTTTATTTTATTTAAAAATATTGTCAAATTGCATGTTTTCAAATAATTACCCCGGTCGAGTCCGGTCAAATGGTGCCATTTGCACAGAATAGGCGCAAAGGACGGCACATAAAATTAATAACGCCATCTCTTCTCTTCCTATGGGTGTCGTAAGAGGCAACTATAGGAGAACTGTCAGAAGGAAACGGGCAGCAATGCGTTCCCTCCACTATTAATCAAACTAACCTCCTATTCGCGGTGATGTTGGCAAAATTCTCCTTTGTGGCCAAGTGGACTAATAAAAGCTGGTGATGATGATGATGATGATGATGATGATGATAATTCCGCCGTTTTCGATGTAATTTAGTTGCTGTAAGATTAAGGTCCATACTAAACTTAACGGCTAAGCAATACTAGCTAAGAAGACCTCGCAAAACGCTCGTAATGAATTCAATTTCCTTCATATTCAAATTGCTTAAGATTGTACATAATTCGAGTAACGCCTTAGGAGACTAACAATTTAGCCTCAGTAAGATTACTTTAATAATACCATCTCCAGGGAAATCATTTAAAACACGATTCATTTTGACAAACCTGCGGAATAAAAGATAATATCTAGAAATTGAGTATCACTGTCTCGTTTTGCAATTAATTAGTTTACTGGCAAAAAGAGAGTCCATTCCTATCAACTTTATGAAAGTTTATCTTTTATCAGTTATCATCATCAGTTATCTTTTCTCGAGTTTGACTGATTTGGGTAATTTATGTGATGTACCCACAATATAAAATAAATATTCTCAAGCGAAAAGTTTTTGAGCCATAGAAAAAACGATTGGATAAAATAAAAAAATGGTATAAACTTTTCTACACATACATTGAACCGTAGCAACGGATAAAATCTGAATCATTCAATTAAAACTTTAACATAACTACGTTACCTCATACGTTGTTGCCCAGTATGGAAATTCCAAAATTTAATTAACCATTTGGATGATTTGATTAAATCACAATTAGAAAAAAATCTTAATATTCATTTTTCAGAACGAGCATGGAACCAAGCGTCTCTGGCTATACGTTATGGGGGGATTGGGACCCGCAATATTTCGAGTGTTTCCTTACCTTACTTGGATGAAGCTAGAGATGCTTGGATAAAGGATTTTTTCCTAAATTCCCATCAGATTTAAAAAATCAGCGGAGCTGGGACAAAATTTCTTGTGATTTTCTTTTAGAGACACTTTTACAAACAAGCATCAACAACGCCTATCTCGCCAGGCTGAGGGCTGTGTCTACTAGAGAATCCGGTTATTGGCTACAGGCGTATCCCTCAGCCAATGTTGGAACCCTATTAGACACAGAAACTCTCCGTGTGGCGAATGGTCTGCGTGTTGGTGCAGAGGTTTGCAGTCCACACAAATGTCCTTGTGGTGCTGATGTCAGCTCGTTGGGACACCACGGGCTGTCTTGTGCGAAGAGTGCTGGGCGGTTATCGCGCCATGCCTGCATTAACGACATACTCCGACGTTCCCTTGCCACCATCAACGTTCCGGCTATACTTGAGCCGAATGGTATCGTGCGTGATGATGGCAAGAGGCCGGACGGTATGTCTCTTATTCCCTGGCGGATGGGTCGGACTCTAGTGAGGGACGCTACCTGTGTCGACACACTGGCGGCCTCCCATCTGCCTGTGCAGGTGCGGCGGCGATTAAAGCCGAAAACCTTAAAATAACCAAATATAGCCAAATAGGCACCAAGCACTGTTTCGTACCTTTTGGTGTCGAAACAATGGGTCCGTGGGGTCCTAATGCACTCTCTTTATTTAAAGAGATTTATAAACGTTTATCTGACGTCAGCGGTGACCAAAGAGCTGGCAGCTTCCTCGCACAGCGACTGAGCATCGCAATCCAGCGAGGTAATGCTGCCAGTATCTTGGGCACCTTACCACAAGGACCATAATTATAGGTTTTCTTTTTTAGACAAATACCTAGTATATCTAAGTATTTGTTTCTTTTTCATGTTATTTTTATTTATAAGTTGTAAATATTGTAGTTTTTTATTTTTATGTTAATATAGATAAATAAATCAGAATATAGAAGTGACATCTAAAAAAAAAATAACATGACTACAAAATAAATTGACTCCTCCTTTTGCGAACTCCGCTTAAAAATTTTACCTACTCGTATGACGGGACCGTAATAAAGAATCGATTACAACTCATTTATCGAAATCTGACTAAATATTTTAGCTACCATGGAGGAACATACGTTAAAACGAATATACATTTATACATACACCGCAACCATATTCATAATTCTTTTTGGTTTCGCTGTAGTCGAGTAAAAAGGATATAACTGAAAATCTCCTCTTTTCCGTAAAAAGTATCGCAAACCTTATCCATCGTGTAATGTACATACCTAATCATCTCATGGCGGAAGAAAATTTGATTACAAGATTATATTCGCTGTTCCTTACCCCAATAAGGTAACAGCTAAATAATCCTCTTATGAAAATGACAGAATAATATGGGTTAAAGTATGAAATTGCCGATTATTTTCCCACTTTTTATTTTGTTAATACGAGTAGCTCTTAAGTATAGTCATATTATTGCGTAATTATTTTTGTATTGTATCAAAAACTAAATAAAGTAACTTTCGACTAAAAAAAAATGCAATACTAGTGCCTATTACTCCAAAGAAAGTCGTTAAAAAGACCCCTTACAATGTGTCAGCTGACCTTCTTGCTTCAATTAAGTATATTTGTATTATGTACTTTGATTTTCAGAAATTTAAATACTATAATGCGTAGCTTTATAACCATCTAACTTTCACCTTTAATTGCATCGAAAACGGTTCAGGCGTTTTTAAAAAAAACTAAAAAATTGTTAGTATGGAAAAATGACTTTTCTCGATTTCGTCCATACAAAACGGCAATTTCATACTTTAACCCCTAATATAACTAGGTAGAAACGTAATTTTCTAGTTTTTATTCTTTTGTCTGAAACTGTTGCCACTGGTAATTTATGACGATAACATTATATTAATTAAACACAGTGTATACTTCGTACTACTTCGTTTACAAGCGTAAAAAGTTTGTCATCCTATTGTAGTTCTACTTGTCAGTTTGTTGTTCTAAGTAATCATTTTATAATGAAATAGTTTTATTACACAGAAATATTTTTCAGGGTTATGGCTTCATACCTAAACTATGTTACTAACAAGGATAAAATGGCAGTAAGTGAAAATCCGTGGTGATCATGCCTGTACCGATCATTGCAGTGGTAACTTGAATTCAATGATGGGGGCCTTTGCCCTGCAGTGGGATGATTATAGGCCGTTACTTTCTGGTGAATTTCACTCACAGTCGATTAATATCTAATCCACCAAGGTTACAAACTACTGTTGAGCACAGCAGGCTTACTCTTGACAAGTTCGAGTTACGATCAAAATCGAATCGACGTCGAGAATCAGTGATTTGGCACTCTGAAAAGTGAACCTAAACCTTTGAGTCGATGGTGATTACGTTATCAACCGAAAATGTTTAACGGATCGCCATTTTAGATCGATCTTGACTTGATTTTGATTTCGATTCGATTGAGTTTGTTCAGATTTTGGCTAGGTCGAATCGAGATCGAACTTTAATCAAATTCAAGAGTAAGGGGGCAGGTTGTGTGTTCACGAGGGCAGAGCCGCAGTCGTAAAGCAAGTATACCTAAACATAAATGTCATTTTTCCCCAATTGATTTTGGATTTTTTTTAATGTATATTGTACGATATGAGACGACGTCCTAATTCTTCACTTTTATATCCAAACGAGATATTATTACATCAAATAATATTTTAAAGTTAAATTGAAAATAGTTCTTATTCCTATAATACCAATATCAAGTAGGATTGGAACCCAAAGCCCTTCGTTCAAACAAGGACCTTTTTTCCAATATACCTAGATAAAAGAACCTAGAGAAATCTTTTGAGGAGCGAAATTTCCACCTATTTTATATTTTACTAGCTGTTGCCCGCAACTTCGTACGCGTCAATTTCTGTTATTATGATCGCGATTATTTTTTGCAATAATTTTCACTGATGCTTCGCTCCTATTGGTCGCAGCGTGATGTTATATAGCCTAAAGCCTTCTTTGATAAATGGACTATCCAACACAAAAAGATTTTTTCAATTCGAACCAGTACTTCCTGGGATTAGCGCGTTCATACAAACAAACAAACAAGCTCTTCAGCTTTATAATAACAGTATGGATTTGTCGATATACCACTAGAGTCGGTTAACATTAGCCACCGTACCTTGAAACTGTGCGGACTGTCGTATATCTTAATCAAGTCTGTCGCCTCCAGCTCATTACCCGATGTCTCTTGGGAAACGTTCCATTACGCACTGCGTAATATCCCCGGCAATTTCTTATTTCCACAGTTTAGAGAAATAACAAATGTATCATTGCACTGAACTGACGGCCGTTGGACTGGGTCTATATTTAGTTGTAAGCTACTTGAGGTTGAGGCCAATGATGGAAAATAAGTGATAATATTTTTAGGCGACAACATATAGAGAATTATTTATTTTAGTAAATGTATCACACTATTTTTGATACATTTATTTTATTGTAGCTTTCCATTTATTATTTTCTTACCAGAATTGGTTAGATTAATTTTAATTATTAGTTTTCATTAAACAAAAATCATCTACTAACTGCATTCTTGGTATTTCTGCCTAATCTGTGATTTTGGTAAGAAATTACAGTTCTACCTAACCTTTTAAAAAATATTAACCTATGTTTAAAAGTATTAAACGTTTTTTCTGATTTATAGTTACAAATGGAATTTGTTCAGAACCTGCTGCTGAACTGCTTTGTTTTTATCCTGTGGCAATAATAACAGTAGTCCCTTTTCCCTTGACTGACACTGAAATGGCTGAATACAAAGTCTACTATGTTTTAATTTTTGACGCACTTTTGCCATCATCCTTGATCGCTTTCTTTTGATAAAATATATTCATGAGTAAAATAAAATAACTACCGCAAATGATAATACGGTTTTATGGAAAATGCGTCTAATGAAATTGTACACAAATATCTCCTCGCGCCCGGATTGCGAGGAGATGCGGGTTCGAGTCCCGCCTGAGACATAATTTTTCAAGTTTATATACTGATATTATAATTGCAATTAAGTTGCTAAAATATCAAATAAAGTATTGTACACAAATTTTATAATAACACTAGCTGTTGCCCGCGACTTCGTCCGCGACAATGTCTGTTATTATGATCGCGACTATTTTTGCAAAATTTTTCACTTAAGCTTCTCTCCTATTGGTCGCAGCGTGGTGTTATATAGCCTAAAGCCTTCCTCAATAACTGGAGTATCCAACGCAAAAATTTTTTTCGATTTGAACCAGTACTTCCTGAGATTAGCGCGTTCAAACAAACAAACAAACAAACTCTTCAGCTTTATTATATTAGTATAGATTTCAAGAATAGACTAAAATTCAAATATCCTTATTTTATTTTAGCAATCAATACATCACACTCTCAGGCTTTGCATGGCACAGATCACGCCTTTCTCTAAATAATACTTATATTTTTTCCTTTATGACTGTCTCTATACTTAATTTTTTTTTGTTTAAGTCTCTTGCACTGTGAACTCAAAATGGTAAGTTTTAAAGATATTGATTATTAATTTAATACAGATTTTTACAAAAAAAAAGGAAGTTTAACTAAAATAAAAGCATATTTCTTCTTATTTTAAACAACGTTATATATCTTTAATTTAAATATTACTACTAATATTAAAATTATAATTATTTTCCTTTAGTATGTAACTCTGTCAAATTATACCGTTCGTTACACATACGTTATTAAGACCTCTCTCTCTAGTATTCTGGTAAATATGAAACAGAAAAATATATTTTCCGAAAGCAATAATTAGTGCGAGCTCGGTTTCTTTCCGTATTCCCAACAGCAATCAATTTGTGAAAGAAAATATTGAGTTAATCTTCGGGCGAAGTAATAATCACTCCAATTACTATATTTCCAGCCATATTACCGACAGATTGGTCATTTCCTGTCTTTCTACCTTGGGAATTACTGTTTCCTTCACCTGTAGCGTAACTATCTTCCCTCGGGAGCCGCCATTACTCCAGACGACTTCAGATCTTTTATACGATTATAGGGATTTAATCTTGTACTAAATACTTATGAGGATTTTCCACTTAGCTGCCTGTACAATTAGATTTTTACATTCGTAATTAAGATCTTAATTCAGATGTATTTTAAACGAGTCACAATGCCTTAGAGAAAATTCGACAAAGAACAGATGAATCAGCCTTTGGGAAAGTAAAATATATATTTACAGCTTAAAGACTAGTCTTTGAAGAATGTGTGTTACACTATTTATCTACCTACCTCCTACTGTTTAGAACTGTCCATCCTCTCAGAGATAACCTTGAGGAGTGTATTGATGGTGCCCTGCACTCGTTTCCAGAGAGAAGCGACTCGCTTGCCCAGCACGGCTCTGAAGCCATCAGTGTTTCACTCTGCGAACATTTAAAAAGTCGTTATGGATTGTAGAGCCAACAAGAAACATGTAGTTTCAGAATGTCTTTCTGTTCGTATCGATCTGTCCTTCTTCAGTTTAGCTCATCATTTATGAAAGAAAACATCGGAAATTACAAAATCAAGCAGGCAGTTTAAGAAAGGCTTGTGACAAAATTTTATCATCATGATCATCTCAGCCAATTGACGCCCACTGCTGGACATAGGCCTCCCCCAAGGGTCTCCACAGCGATCGGTCCCATGCCACCCGCATCCAACGGCTTCCGGCGACCTTCACCAGATCGTCGGTCCACCTGGTGGAAAGGCCAGGAGGAAACGAGACAAAATTTGATATAAAAAATATTCTTATGTTTTTAATTATACAAAGCATATTCCATTTTACGTGTCATAATTATTTTCCTCTTTAGATTATTCTATCTTCCACCTGCTAATTATTTTTTCCCTCATTACGTATTCCCTCTTGTGATTATTTTCTGAAAAGATTCCGTATACTAAGTTAAAGCACTAAAATTACAAGACACAAAATATGTAAATTAAAAACAGGAACTGTTTTGAATATAAAAAATTTTTCTGGGTCTGTCTTGGCCTTTTGCAATGTTACCATTTGGGTAATTCAGCTCTTAGCAAATTATAAGTTCCAAACATTATTTTTCTATTGTTTAATGTATAAAGCTGGTAAAGTAAACTAAGCATGCACTTACTGCATTATAATCTTACGTCCTCAGTATAAGGAAGGCTATTAATGGCACCACACGGCTCTTAAAACCAACATTATTAAGTATACAAGGTGTAATTATTCAAAAACCAATTGAATCAATTGTTTGAAACATTAATATACGTGGACACATTACAAACCTACACTTCGTTATGATCCCAAAGTGGGACGCTATTCAAGCATTGTTTTCTATGTTTTATTTTTATGTTATTTGCAATTTAAAAATTATTTTACAAAATAAAAGTTATTAAAAATAATCAATTACTTAACAACATTTCTTAAAACATCTTGCAATTTTACTTCATCTAGCAGACTGCTTGAACCACGCCTCATTTATCAAACTGCAGACCTCGGAGCGTAATAACATTAAAGTCTTCAATATACTCCAACCCGTGGAGACTAGCACTCGTAATTATGTGACAAAGGAATTAGTTTTAAATTTATTAATGTAAGCCGCGTTTGTGCGGGTCTGATCACTTTGAGTCGAGTTGAAAATTTAAGTTTGTTTAATCAAAATTTTAAGTTTTGATAGCGTTTGGCAAGTGTAGCGTAGCACGCCATTAGAAGGCTATTTTCTCAGTAGTGATGTGCTAAACTTAAATCAATTTTATAAGTTAATGACCCAGTGCAACAGACTATGATGCGGTGAAGGGGATATAAAAGCTGTCTTACATACGAAATTTTTTTCCCAGGTCAGCATACAGCTTACAAAAAAAATCAACAACTAAAATAGCAATTAAACAGACGGAAATATATTCGAACTATTCACGTTACGTGCAGCCTTGCCCTGAATTAATGAACTAAAGGATTAGGAATTGAATTTTCAATTACATACCCGTCGGACGAGTAAGGATGGTGAAATTATACCTATTTATAATAATAAAATAAATAAATAATAATATCAGTATATAAACTTGAAAAATTTTTTTTTGACAAAATTTTTCAAGTTTATATACTGATATTATAATTGCAATTTAATTGCTAAAATATCAAATAAAGTAAATAAATAATAAATGTGGACAACATCACATACATTGTTCTGATCTCAATTTGAAAACTATTTAAAGCACTCGTATTTTGGAAACCAGAAATAAAGAAGGTACCACAAACACCCAGACCTGAGAAAATGTAGAAAAACACATTTTCTCTACAATGACCCGACCGGGAATCAAACCCGGGACCTCGGAGCAGGCGATACCTTTAAAACCGGTGTATACGCCACTCCGCCACGGAGGTCGTCATATTTAAAGCTGGCACCAAACGGTAATTCGGAAATCGAAATTTATCACTGTCTACAATATTTGAAATATTGTAGATAAATTTAGATGTGCCTACTTTATTTTTGAAGCGCTCATAGCCCAATGCTTCTTAGTGATCAGTTTCTGTTACGAATGTTAAGGTCACTAGTTGAATAGGTGACCGTTTGTGGCATCATATCTGGAGCGCTTCCGTGCTTTGGAGGGCACGTTAAGCCCTCGGGCCCGGCTGTTGTCACGAGATAACAGTAGTTAAGCCCTCTCGGAGTCCTTCGGGCCGCTTGAGAAACATCCAACGGCAGGGTGATGCTGCCACAGCTTAGCCCTTGCCATCCACCAACCCGCACTAGGCCAGCGTGGTTGAACTAAGGCCTTAACCCCTCTCCATATAAAGGAGAGAGACCCGTGCTCAACAGTGAGCGTAAATGGGTTGCTTTTTTTTTACTTTACTACTTTATTTTATTACTTAGTCGCATCTTAGCACTTGTTTCCAAAGAAAGACAGTAACAGCGCATCTGCCTAACTTAAAAATTACAAACCGTAGCTAATCTGAGCTTCTTTATTAAACAAAGTATAACGATTGAACTTTGAAAGTTAAGAACGAGTCCGCTCAGCCGTTGGGGAGTAATAAAATTAAATAGAACCGCGTTTATAATTAAGAATGACGTAAACAGGGTCATTAAACATGTTTAAATTACCCTCAAAATAACTTCGCTATAAAAGAGTTATATCGCAATGAAAGATCACTCCACCCATTGTGTAGAGACTGTTATTACGTTTGAAATATGAAAACATTCAAGGCACGCATTAAGGACTTGTGCCCTGACATAATATGCTGATAAAGATTTAAATAAGAAACAAAACGGTCGAGAGAATTGAAAAATAGGTATTTGTAAAATCTATTGCTGTCGCGCAGTCCCGAACGCCTCCACCGCAGAGCGCGATAGCGAAATTCATTTTGGACTGAAAATACGTACTAAAATATATCAAAATCAACGTTTCGTAGTCCCCCGATTCCTTTTAAATACTTTTTTCATTAAAAATTAAAGAAAGGCTTGCGGCCGCGTTCGAATATTTTGCTTTTTTTCTAAAATTTAGCCAAATTTGTTTTCTTGATGTTTGAGCACAGCGGAAAATCTGGCAATTTTTTTAGATTTTTGGAGGCTCATATCTCTTTTATTATTTAATTTATGAAAACATAGAAACATGCTAATAGTGGCCATAGATTTTTGTAATAAAAATTATTGCTCTACTGGCATTATCCAGGGAGGAAACAGGGGACTACGTCGGTATGGAAAAACGGCCCTTGTGTTTCCTCTTAATGGATAGCATGCATTTAGGCGGTCTGTCCGAAGCTCTTTTCAATGTAAAGGCATTGAAAACAGCTTCGGACATTCCCATTATACAGGCTGTTAGGTAAATGGTATAACGACCCTAAATCAGCCTATCTATGTTAACATATGCATATAAAAACTATTAGTCTAAGATCCCACTATACAACGACCTTCACCGAGCTGGCTATTGGATGAAAAGTATTTTATATGCAATTAAATATGCCAATAAATGTATTTATTAAACAGGAATAAATGTATTTATTAAACAGGAATAAATGTATTTATTGGCATATTTAATTGCATATAAAATACTTTTCATCCAATAACCAGCTCGGTGAAGGTCGTTGTATAGTGGGATCTTATACTATATGGTGAAGTCAGAAATTAAATATCATCATTTGTGAAAAAAATATTTTCATAGAAGAAGATAATTAGGAGGTACTTTTAAATATGTATTTAAATTACCTTTTATAAGGCGACTAACACCTCAGTCTACTCGTAATCACGGGAAACGTCGGAATAATTTTAAATATAATGTGAAATTTTAATAAACGCGTATCAGCATCTCAGCCAAAATATGCCTTTTACGCGGGCCACGTAGTAGATATTTGTATACATTGTTTTAATAACAAAAATACTTAGCATTATATCTATGTATTCTCCAAGTTCCAACCAAAGTTAGTTATTGGTAATGAACTTATTTTGTGGAAATGAAAAACAAAGAGGGCACCACAAGTACCTAGTCACGAGCGGGACAACATAGAACAAAAATTGAAACTGGAAATCCGGGAATCGATCCCAGGACCTGACCTAGCGACACAGAAAACAGGTGTGCACCCCAAAGCCATTGTTACCTCAAGATGTTTTCACGATGTGGTATATTTTTAATCAAACCAATCAAAATAAAGATTCTGAAATAAAACACAAGAAATGTGCCACGAATCAAACAAATAGATTTGACTAGGTAAACAACAGCAAGTACATAAATTGAGTTAATGCAGTGCCTATCATTTATTGATATCGAGCAAAAATAGAAACAAGGCAACAGAAATACATAATTTTTGAAATTTTCAACTGTCTAACTATCGCGGCTCTTGTGATACAGTCTGGTGACACCGTGACAGACAGACGAACAGACAGCGAAGTCTTAGTAATAGGGTTCCGTTTTTACCCTTTAGGTACGGAACCTTGAAAAGGAAGATACGGTACGTTCATACTTCGCAAATTCGATTTCTTGACCAATTAAGACACTTTGTATCAGTGTTGCGGTGGTGGCGCGATATTCTGTCCGTTTGATTGGAGGGCTTCTGCATTACAACTATTGGCGACCTTGGCGACCAATCAACGTAGCGCTGCGCTGGTGCAACTACTAAACGTGTTGCTTAAGCGCGTTAGCACTTAGTTTGCTAGGAATTCGCTATGCTGAATACCACATAGTGCATTTGTTTCAAGGTGGTTTCAAACAATGCATATTATAATAGCTTATAGCATGTAGTTCATAGCACAACAATATCGTGCAACATATATTATTTTGGACACATTTCACTTAGCTTACCTACATTAGGTCCATATTTGCTATGCTTTATAGCTTAATAGTATAGAAGTAGTAATTTACCTTACTAAATGGACTGTGTTGTGTCGGCACATTAAAAGGGTAGCGCCACCCCATCCGGAGATCCGGGGTCCAACCCGGGACTCCAAGATCTTAGCCCGGGATTAAACCAGGTGTTTAAGTCCATCGGAGCGTATATAATATCAGTAGCTATCTTAGGCACTAATTAATTGTTTTTTTTACAAGTTTCATTTCCGTTGTTTTTGAATAAGTTTAATGTTTATATTTCATCTCATAAGTTTTATTTTATTGTCTTCGTCCTATTAGCATTATAAATATCAACATGAGTATACTATTTATAGGCTACGGTCTATTTACCGTTGTAAACTCTATGTAACCATGCCTAGACTGTAACAGGTCAGTGTACATAGTAAAGTAACAACCCCTTTTCGATCACTGTTGAGCACGGGTCTCTCTCCTTTTTAAGGAGAGGGCTTAAGGCCTTAGTACCACCACGCTGGCCTAGTGCGGGTCGGTGGACGGCGAGGGCGACGCTGTGGCAACATCGCCCCGCCCTTGGACGTTTCTCAAGCCGCCCGAAGGCCTCCAACAGGGCTTAACGACTGTTACCTCATGATAACAGCCGGGACCGACGGCTTAACGTGCCCTCCAAAGCACGGAAGCGCTCAAGGTATGATGCCACAAACGGTCACCCATTTAATTAGTGACCGCTCCCATCGTTGCTTAACATTCGTGACAGAAAATGATCACGAAGAAGCATTGGGCTATGAGCGCTTCTAAAGTTCAGTGTACCTATTATAAATAAATAAATACTAATACACCCCGTTGGTCTTGGTTCGAATCCCGGGTCTGGCATCAACAAGTTTTGAATTTTCTAACGTTGCTCGGGTTTGTGATTACCAACCCGCATTTTATTTTACTTCCCCCTTGTTTCAGAGTACTGTCATCCGTACGAGCCGTTCAAATGCCCGGTGGATGGGAACTGCATCTCCATCCAGTACCTGTGCGACGGAGCCCCAGACTGCATCGACGGATACGACGAGGACTCCAAACTGTGCACCGCTGGTTGGTGATATCATTACCAATACTAATATAACCTATCTGAAATTCGGTTTTTGTTTACAAGCATGGAATAACTGGATATATTGGCTATAGGAGAAAATATATGCCTATACCATGTAAAAAAATAACGATTTTCAGAAAATACCATTCCGTTACAAATTTAAGCCCAACATTCTGTAATATCTATAAAGCTCCGCTTTTTTTAATATTAGCGTAATTACACTTACACTTACACGACCTTGTAAATAGTAAAGTTACGAGTAGCATCTTTGCTACGAAGCCAACTGCGTAGTCATCTACGTAGCATCGTAGCGAAGATGCTACGGCCACCTTGAAAACTCGTAGACCTTGCGTCAACTACGAAACAGTTAAAATCTAATACGAGTACAGTTCTCCACACAGGCTATTCATTTTTGTTGCAATTTCGCACTTATGTGTACGTAGTTAAGGTGCCCCAGTGTACTTACGGACTTTTTGCTTATGTTACCGAAAAAACCTAGTACATGCAATGATTAGCAAACATCTACAAGACCTATTTTATGTAGATATTGAACCAGTGAACATCGATATCGCAATAAGTACGAAAGGAGATGTCCCAAATTGTATGGAGGCTAGGCCCAGAACCTGTACACATTGCCAAAAGTTAGGGCAATATACCTACAACACTTTGTTACTATCCAAATTCTTTATAATGGCTTTGTTTAATGGCTCGAACAAAAATAAACTTATAAAAATAGCAATACTAAACAACAAAAACTATTATGGTGCAAGATGACACTTTGATGACATCTGTCAGTTTTGACAATTTCAAAATCACATAACTCGATTCGAACAAGTGATATTGTTTGCTTACTTATACGTCTTGTTGTAATAATAACAAACAAAACAAGGAGTTTTAACTTATGTCATGCCTAAAAGATATATATTTGCGATTATATTAGCTTTTTACGTGAGATTATGACGAGTGGCAAAACTGTTATGTCAAATATTGACAAAGGAAATCTGACAGCTACTGACATTTAGAGTTTATGGTTTATGTTTTTTTTCTGTCAAACGCCATCTTTTATGCCTAAATGAGAGGAATATTTATTAGATTGTAATTATGTTTGAGCCGCTAAATTATACTTTATAAACAGTTATTTGTATTTTTCCCAAAGTCAGTAGATTTTTCTTGATTTTTTAGAATACTGTACAATGTCTGGGCCTGTTCTGGGACATCTCTTTTCAAGATTCCAATAGCTTTATATCATAAATTTATAGACCACTGCTGGACAGAGGATTTTCCAGTGGGGGATTTAGTAATAATCACCACGCTTGCTATTTGGCGAACGCACTTTGGCCAATGGCACAGAAGCGCTATTCTTTTTAAAGGCCGTCACAACATGGCAAGTCTTACCCCCGTATTTATAAAGAAGTAATTACTTATTGCTTAAGAAAGTCATAACTAAGATGTTACTACCTAGTGCTTAAGTGAAGGAAATGGGTCACCATTAATTGACAAGGCTAACTTTTCATAGTTCTAACTTCTAGTAATAACCAGATTTAGGTATACAAAGTAATTACTTTTAGTCAAGTAATTACTTTTGCTAGTTTATAAATAGGGGTGCTAGTGACAATTTTACGTAGTAAATTTTACTACTTAGTAGTTCAAATCACCAAGTATTGATTTTAAAAAGGGCTTCACTTACACTTTTAGTAAGTATACTTGTTTAAAAAGTTTCCAAATGTATAATATCTTTCTCAACATAAGCTTTGGTCTTGTTTTATCAAACTCCCCAAGCAATAAGTACATTCTAAGGCACTTGTTTACTTTTATAGCGCTATTCCGCCTTGTTTTACACCGCGGGGTAAGGAAACCGGACATTAAAACAGTGTTATGTCGTAATTCAAACGTGTTAGCAAACACCATTAATTTTCTTAACACACTACATTGTTATGTTTAGATAGATTAAGTGTAGTTTGATAATCTTAAGTGTTAATGCTGTACTGCAAAACAATAGTGTTGTGTACTGCCGGTACGTAAGTGAATAGGTTCAACTTATTTCTTTTTATAAATAAATAAATGTGGACAACATTACGTACATACATTGTTCTGATCCCAATTTGAGTAACTATTTAAAGCACTCGTCTTTAGTTTCTATGGGTTTCGACTAGAGAAGTACTGCTAGAAGAAGCATCTCTCTAGTTCTCTACCATTGACCAAACTGCGATCAGCAACCCGCCTGCCGATTGAGGCGATTATAGACAAATCATCATTTGGGAGAAACGCAATGATATTTCAAAGTATAGATATTCGACGACCTCCGTGGCGGAGTGGCGTACACACTGGTTTTTAAGGTGTCGCCTGCTCCGAGGTCCCGGGTTCGATTCCCGGACCTTGACCCAATGTAGAAAAAATATGTTTTTCTACATTTTCTCGGGTCTGGGTGTTTGTGGTACCTTCGTTGTTTCTGTTTTCCAAAATACGAATGATTTAAATAGTTATTCAAATTGGGATCAGAACAATGTATGTGATGTTGTCCACATTTATTTATTATTTTATTATTTATTTATTTATTATTATTATTATTATTATTATTAGGTATGTTACCTTCATAGCGTATTAAATCTGTTCCGAGCAATCCAAAGCTGACACATTGATTGTTTCACTGCTAAGCAGAACAAAAGATGCGAAATAGCACGCTAATGAAAGAGATGGTTCTAATTTTTCATGATTACCGCTCGTGCCTGCACTCGCCGTGGATGTTGTAAAAAACGGTCTAATTAGGGCGTATTTGAGTCTTCAAAACGCGCGCGCTTAGGTAAAACATATCTGCTTCGTTCATAATATCATTGGAGAACTAACGTGGAAGAACGTTGTCCTAACTTGGACTTAAAAAGCCTGTTTTTAATGATGACAATGACAAGAATAGGTATGCCAGTTGCTTCTATTCACGTTTAGTGAATAGATATGATATTTCCAACTAAAACAAAACGGGCTTTGAGACTGCGGGCATACTTTCGTTAATCGTAACCCGATTTTCAGGGTTCCGTACCTCTAAAGATAAGGGGTTTTTAAAAGATCACTTCCTAGTCCATCTGTCTCTCTGTTAAGACCCTTTTCTCAGGAACGCGTAGAGGTAATAATAAAGTAAAGTAACAGTCTATAATCATCCCACTGCAGGCGAAGGGCCTCCAACATATTTTTTTTTTTAAATGTGGACAACATCACATACATTGTTCTGATCCCAATTTGAATAACTATTCAAAGCATTCGTATTTTGGAAACCAGAAACAACGAAGGTACCACAAACACCCAGACCCGAGAAAATGTAGAAAAACACTTTTTTTTCTACATCAACCCGTCCGGGAATCGAACCCGGAACCTCGGAGCAGACGACACCTTGAAAACCGGTGTGTACGCCACTCCGCCATGGAGGTCGTCAAATAACATTGAATTTTAGTTATCACAGCAATGATGGGTACAGACATAATCACCACTAGCCCAGACTTGTCCCGAAGCAATGGTAAGTAGGTTTAAATATTGGGACGTGTAAAAGCGCCTCCTGGGGCCTATTTGCAAAAAATAAAATAGATTTTCAGTATATAAACATGAAAAATTATGTCTCAGGTGGGAAATCTGATTTTGACTGATTTTGATTTTGACGCTAGCCAAATGCGGGTTGGTGATCACAAACCCGATTCACTATACTATATATGCATTATATTAACATGGGCTAGTTTTGGCTTTTTATACTATTTACCTAACACGTTGTATAATTGACTATTCTCTCAATTAAACTAAACTTTTCTCTCTTCAGCTAAAAGGCCGCCTGTGGAGGAGACCGCTTCGTTTCTCCAGTCACTGCTAGCTTCCCACGGCCCCAACTATCTGGAAAAACTTTTCGGGAGCAAGGCTAGAGATGCACTAGAACCCTTAGGAGGAGTGGAGAAGGTTGCTATTGCTCTATCAGGTAAATATAATATTGAATCAGGTACTTCGTATATTTTTTTACTTATAATGAATTTCGACATTTGATATAAACTTTTGTTAGAACGATTTTAAATTAAATTAATCGAACCAGTTTTAATTTTCTCTTCTTTAACCGTTATTAATTAAAGTTAACTATTTGGCTCAAATAAAAGTCAGTCAATTTTAAAAGATATAATAACGATTTCAACGCTGCTTCTAAGCCATGGGTCGCGGTTCGATCCCCGCACAGACAAATATTTGTGTGCATAAAATACAAACAGATAAACATTATATATGTAAGTTCATCGGTTGTCTAGATACTAATTTGGGACCAGATTGCTTTGAGTAGTCCAGAGTGCCGTGTCTTGAGAAATATTATAAATATTGCTTTGTCACAAATAGTAGGCTTCTTTCGTCAAGCAAGGCAGTGGGCAAAAGCTTCTTTATCATTACTTTCACTAAGACTACGAAAATATGAAGGATTGATTTCAGGTTTACGTTACAAAACAATTGTATGTAAACAAATTCAATCAGCTCTTAGGTATTTTTGTAAAACTTATAATTAAAGTGAATAAAAGGATTCAATACGTAACAGTACAATGAATTTTGAAACACAATAAGAATACAATGGAACAAACTTGGTTGAAAATAAATAAAGTTTTATAAGGCAATTTGCTTCAGTCAGCAATATTTCCATTTATAAGCCCAGTCATTAGCGGATTGTGTCGAAATAAGCTTGAACACCGGCGTGAATTTGCATTTTATATTTTAACAGGGAAATCACAAGAAATTACCAAAATCTTAATTTGCCCATCAGATTAAATTAGCCGATTCAAAGCTGACGGTGAAATCTTACGCTGAATTCAGCAAATCTTTATCCACAAATCCGCTCAAGGTTTCCCGATTATTCCAATTTGATAAGTGTCAATCCCACAAAAACAACGCACTCATAAAACCGTTTCACTTTCCAGAATCTCAAACTATCGAAGACTTTGGCGCGGCTCTACATTTGATGAGGTCAGACCTGGAACACCTACGTTCAGTCTTCATGGCAGTCGAGAACGGAGACCTCGGTATGCTGAAGTCCCTCGGCATCAAGGACTCGGAACTCGGAGACGTTAAATTCTTTCTCGAGAAACTGGTGAACACCGGTTTCCTTGACTGAATAGCACCGGAGTCTGCCTCTGATTATTACTCTGTCGTCCAGTTTGGCCCAATCAGTTCTTCTTTCTACAGCTATCTTCCTTACGACTCCGTTAAATACCGGAGGAAGTAAACATTTCCTTTCTATTCTTAAACCCTGAAAGATTGTTGAATGTTTGATGACCCCGTCTTACCTCTGTGAAAATTCATCAGGTATCACAGACAGACTTCTACACCCGGCCACGTAGACTCTATCTGGTTCTTCTGAGGATTTTCACAGACACTTCTGATATATTCAAACCATTAGATACATAGTGAAAATTGTTTTGATTTGGAGTTACCCTAGAATATAGGTATATTTTTATATTAAAAGTTGCTTCGTTAGAATACAAACCGTCAATTGTATGTACCACGCAAGATGTACCAGGGAATGCTCGCGTCACATCATTCGAGTGCAGATCAGATGTCGGAGCGCTAAAGACTGTTTTCAGGTGTTGTGTCTCCACGGGAGAGGATTATGTGTAGGAAAGCCTTGTGCACTCGATTGATGACCCTGGTATTATCTCGAGTGATTAGTGTGAGAGTGATTGTATTTGAATGTCGCCCCGCCGCGCTTACTTGAACCTTTTTACTGGAAGTCAGAGGCGACTCCATTGAACCGCGTCCATTCTAAGCGAGATATAAAGCTACAAGTCGGTTGATTTCACTCGATGAGAAAAATGTCCTTAGATTATTAATTATAAAAATCGTTGAAAGAATGCATGCGCTTTATATCTGGCTTTTGGAAAAATCCAGAATAGGACCATGGATACATATCATTTTAAACTTAGATTATAGGATAAAATACATATCATAGTTTGTAATCTGTAGTGAATAAATAAAATTATTTTAATATGATCGGTATTGTAGCGTTTTATGAAACATTTTATAGAACCGTTTCATAGGTTTGACATCAATGTCAAACCTAAAGCACGGTGCTGCACTCAAATCCGCAAACATATCAAAAATATGTGATTAATATATTAGAATAGAGATATGTGTGTTATTTATTATTAATAGAATTTAATGTAGTTGCAAAGTAATGTAATCAAATTAGGTAGATGTAAAAACCTATTGCATTTCTACCTTTTGTCTATTTACTAAATTTTGTCATCTGTTATTGTTTGAATCACTGATATTGATGTTGTGTTGTAATAAAACTTTTGTCAAATGCGGGCTAAAAAGACAACGAATTACTATTAACGTATTTTAATACGTCAAATGTCACGTGGTAAATGTTGAAATAATTGAAGATCAATTACTTATTATTGAAAGTATGAACAATTCAAAGACAACGGCTTCTAACAGGCATAACAACAAATACATGGGTCGGTAAACTTAAAAAGAGAGATCTGGATGTAGGAGAAGGACAGCCTGTATTTGTCAGAAGTTGTATGGCCCAAATAGTTGGTCTAGAATTTCCATCCAAATATCAACCTGTAGAAGATTCTATTCTCCGTTAAAACCTAATAGCAGTTACAAATTTGCTATTTTAACATACACGTGTAGATAGATCTAAGTATTTAAGAATAGAATTGGTATACAACTCGATTATAATTTTAACTTGCGTCAGATCTAGACTTAAGTACCTACTTGAATGTCTGCAAAAATGGTCTTTGAGCTGTTAGTTGATATTAATTATGTGTTTCAACTACTTGAAAATTAATTAATGGCTTATCTTAAATGACAAATCAATAAATGAATCATCTCGAATTCGAGTTTCATTTCAAAATTATTAGTTTTGTATCTGTTTATTTTTAAGATTTGTGCTAAATACTGCTGCCCGTCCTATTTTGGAGATACACTTTTATTTATCTCTTACAACATTCATTAAAATGAAGAGGTGTTGCCATTAGTGACTGCCTATAATCATCCCACTGCAGGGCAGAGGCCTTCATCATTGAATTCAAGTTACCACTGCAATGATGGGTAGGTAGGTACAGGCATAATCACCACACTTTCCAAATGCGGGTTGGTGATTGATCACAATGGGAACTACCGTTTCTTTGCTCACCAGTTGGCGCCACTGTAGACTGAGGTCTGAGATGTTACGCCCCGGATAGATGCGCTGTGAAATGCTGTGTTGCTTCTATGCCCTAGTATTCGTCCACTGAGGAGTTTAGAATTATATTTTCTACTAGCTTTACCCTGCGACGAAACGCGTGGTAGGTATTTGTTGGTTTGGTAACCTACTGGAACAGTTCTTTTTCCCGGGATAAAAAGCATATGTGCTATTGTAGCTTATAATCTATATTTGTGTCGAATGGGGACTACCGTTGCTTTGCTCACCAGTTGGCGCCACTGTAGACTGAGGTCCGGAGGAATAGCTGTCAAAGGCGATTGGCGCCGAAACAAAGTGTTATATCTTGAATCTAATTAAGGTTATATTGTTTATAAATAACTATCTTGATATCAACAAACTAACTTCTGAAAAAGTTGCTCTTGAGGCCGCCTATTTTAGCGCTTTTTCTTAATTCCGCTTTTAAAGCGTTCACATTAATCGCCAAATAATCCATATTTGCGATATTTTACGAAGGAGATCACTTTCCAGCAGGTAAATTAAAGAAATTATAATTTATGCAACAAATTCCGCTAAAACCAGTAGGTACAAAGTGAATGATATTGGACCTCCCGCGACACTAGCGCCTCTAGTGACAAATTCACTAGCGATAGCCCCCATTTCGAGCAACGTTCGAAAATTCGAAATCCGAGTTGCCTGACCCGGGAATCGAACTCGGGACCCCGAAATCTTGGACCGGTAGTCAAACCACTAGACTAACGGGGGTGCTTTTACCGTTATGTTAAAAAGGTAGGGGCAAGCCTAGTAGAGACAGGCTTTCTAGCCCGATACATAATTGTTGGTTAGTTAATTCAAACTTACAGTCACTTAGTTTTTAAAATATAATACAAGACTATGTTATATCACGAAGGCTTTATTACCAATCTAAATATTTAAAAAAAACGTCACCACTTAATACACAATTGTATTAACTTCAACCATTTAGATCTTAAACATACAATAAAACAAATTATAGCAGAAATAAATCTCCGTTTATGAAACGAAAAGTTAAATGCTTATAAACTAACAAACAAAAATTATTTCTTGTACATTTATAATTTTATTCTACGCAGAATAGTATCTCAGTTTAAAAACGAATTGAAAATTCAAGATGGATCCATAGACAGCACCAAAAGAAAATGATTAACAGATTATAAAAAAACAATAAGAAAAAAATGCATTCATAAAACAGGGTCAAGCCTACTAGAATAAATATTCATATTATAACGGATTCCTAAGTTCTTACAGATTGCTAACATACCTCGTTTCTTTCATGTTAATAATTACATTTAAATCAGACACAAAACATTTAACTTACTCATAGAATGTTATGCTTAATCTTATCAAAAAGAAGTATCACTATATCTATAAAAATAAAAATTAATCCGAACAACTGCATCAAATAGGATAATTTTTTTTTTTGTTATTTTTGTAATGGTCAGTACGATTTTCATGGCAGAAAATGCTTGATATTTGTGGGCAAGTATATATCAAAAAAAGATGTGTATAGGTCATTTATAGAAAACTAGGGGCACGTCCGGGCTTCGCACGGGTGGATATAAGATTTTTTTTACAAGGATCCCTTATCTTTTCTAGCAATTCATATAGCCTATGTCACTCAAGGTGAATGTAGCTTTATGCAATGATGAAATAATTTTTCAAATCGGCACAGTAGTTTTTGAGTTTATTCATTACAAACATACACACAAACACAAATCTTTTCTCTTAATAATATTAGTGTAGATTTGTTTTTTAATAGTAAGATTACACTAAATGACCAATTTCACAAACGTATCCTATATGCATGGGATTATGAAGAAAAACATTTTTTTTTTTATTTTGATTATAAGGCTTTTAAATTTAAAGCGATTACTTGTCAAATTCTCTCGTGTATGCGATTTTTCCACAAGAATGTTTAGTCCGCTGTAATACCACATCGTTGGTACGAACGCGTTTGAACAATTTGCAAATAATGCATCAGTCTAAAACGTAGTGATTACTTGTTTAGTCATCTTTTTAATTACATCGTAAAAATCTATGCATGGCCATACCACACAAAAAACTTCTTATAACGTCACGCGCTTAGGTACGTAGTTCGAAGGTAAGTCGCCTTTTCCTAATTACCGACGAATTCAGCCAATATATTTTAGCAGACCAAAATGAAATTACCATTTACAGTTTGCTCAAGCATCAGCAGACAATAAAAAAGGGTTGGGGACAATCAAATTTATCTTATATTTATACTTGTATTACATAAAACAGGGGGAAATAGGAGGTTATCTTTCAGACTTACTGTTAGATCCAGAGATTATTACATCCATTGTTATGACAACAATTTAAGTATCTAGCTTACAAATAGCAAAATTAGTCATTGATTACTAGCATACAAAATTTTTTGCAGACGAAATTGAATATTACAGATGTACAAAGCCAAAAATAAGATGGTATTAACAAAAATAGAATTCTTGTAATATTCAATAACCAACGTCAAGAATCTAATTACATACAGCATCTGACAGATGCAATAATAACTAAAAATTGACATTATAATAAAAATTATACAGTAGACTTATATAAATGCACTCTACAATATGTAGTAATCTACATAAAATCAATCCCTTTCACTTCCTACGTTTTTTGCTGTTCTTTTCCCTTTGCATATCCTCTTCATCCATTTTATTGTAGTGCGAATGAATGTGAGCAAGCAATTTCTTTTCCCGAGAGAAACTTTCTCCACACATATTACAAGAATACTTCTCTTTCTCTTTATTATCGGTTGTCCCTTTTAAAACTGAAGTAGATGTCGATATTTGGGACTCTTGGATAATATTGTCCGTGGGCAAAACATAAGATGGCTGTAGTAATGGATCAACATTGATAAAATTGAAAAATCCGTGATCCTTTGGGTGTGCAGCATCTTCTAATGTAACATTAAAAGGTTGTTGCTCTGGAGGTGCCCGCACTTCATGCTTATTTTTCCGTGTCCGTTTCTTAGTGGTTTCTTCTTCTGGTGGAGGTTGTGGTTTTGTAGATATTAACAATTTACTAGGATTACCGGTCTGTACTATTGTGTAGGACTGCTTTTTCATTGCCGGAGTCGTAAAGACAGGCTGAGTAGGGACTGTGGATGGTGGGTAAATAGATGTATGATGTGGCAACGTTTGAAACAATCCCACTGGATATGGCTGTTCATCAGTCTTCTTTTTTGGCGGTGGAGATTGTTCTTCTAAATCAATCACTTCACAATTTTCAGCTGTTTTACATTTATTCGAAGGTTCACTAAGTTGTTTCGATTTTTTATTCTCAGTTGGTTTAATATTATCATTTTTACGTTTTTTTGTAGGACTAACAGTCTCTATATTTTCACTAGCAGCAGTCTTATCTTCTACTAATTGAAAAGTGTTATTTGGCCCTGGGACTAGTTTGTATCGCGAATTTATACTTGGAGCACTAGGAAACTGTACAGATGGTTCAGCAGTCGATGGTGTTTCTGGAGGTGATTTTGCTACTGTTTTTGTAGGTGGGTCTTTAATTGGTGGCTCTTTTGGTGATGGATCTGTAGGCGCAACATTTGATTTCTCATCAGTGATTGGTGCAACGGTCATTCCAATTAATGAGTTATGATTATTGATTCGTTTAACTTTACTGGCTGGCCCAATTTTTGGTTTAGGTTTACTTTCCGGTATTATAGGTTTTTTGGGCTCTACATCAGTTTTTGTTTGCTCTGACTTATTCAGATTAGGCTTTCCCAACTCTCCATCTAGCTTTGTATTAATGTACTTAACTGTTGTTATTTTAGGTGGTTCTGGTTGTGCAATAGGTTTTACAAAATCCACTTTGGGAACTTTCGCCTTAGCACAACCATGTGTGACAACAACATCTTTTTTCAGGAAATTTCTGTTGCATAACCTACACTGGAATAACACTCCAACACCATTTACTTTGATCATACTGACATGGTCCATTATGTCAAATGGTTTTTGTTCTTCGACAGGCTTAGGTGCTTCCTCAACTGGCTTAGGTGCTTCCTCAACTGGCTTAGGTTTGCTGGGTGGAGAGGAAGTCTTACTACTATCGTCAGCCTCACAGGTAATTTCTTCATCAGAACTAATCTGCAATACTTTCTTTTTAAGGGTTTTTTCTTCTTTAGGCTTATTTGGCTCAATAGTTGGCTTGCTGTTACTTTTCATTTTCTTATAATCAGGCAAACCTTCGAGTAAACCATCAGATTTTTGAGACCGAGATGATCTAGTGGGTAAAAATCTTCTTTCAGTGACTTGTTTAAGACCATCTTCATCTTCAGATTTATTATTGGTTTCTGCTGTAGCAGGTTTTGGTGACTGGGTTCTAGGTTTGGAAACTCTTTTTGTAGGTACAGGTGAAACTGGCTTTTCATTTTCTAAAGGTAATGGATTTAGAGGAATGTCTTTAATACCTTCCATGGCTTTTTTTATCAATGCATCACAAATGTCATCATTGGACATATTAGATTTGTTTAATTTCTCTTCCCATATAACTCTTGTTCTAGTCTTAGTTTGGATAGGCTCTTTCTTACCCATGTTAGCATTTAGATTGTGTTGAGTCTTAATACATTTTTGTATAAATTCATACAACTCTTCAACCTTGGCTGAACAGCGGAAGCAAATTTTGTGAGGCAGGTCATCGTTCTCAGCAATCTGAAATGTTTGTAACACAATTATTTAACCAATATGAATTTATTGTTCATATAAGACATTTAATCAGACTTTACAACAAGAAGGCCTTACTTAATCAATCAATATTTAAACATTTACTATCAAAATTGCTATTAGACAGAGTTTTATTAAAAGATGTATGATAAATATCAATAATTTTGTTAATTAATATATTAATGAGTATTTTGTATTAATGATAAAATACGTGAGGATATTCACAAAACTGGCGGATACTTACACCAAAAGGCATCAACTCATCAATTTTCTTAGCAGTAACTTTATCTGCATCAAATATGTTTAGGAATGGCCCATCTTTAGACTCACAGAGCCTACAAACTTTTATGAAAACGGCCTGGTTTGCTGAACATATAGCAGCAGCAATCGCTTCTATGTCGCTCTTGGGGAGTGATGCTGGATTAGATTCTGAGCCGGCTGTTGCTGGCTTCGAAAGTTTAGACTTAGGCTTTTTCTTCCCCATTTTGTATTACTGCTGGAGAAACTGGATTATTTCAGACCAAAAGACCAAAATGACTGAGACTTATTTGCTGTTGAATCACAAACAAAACTGGGCATACCAATATGATACAGATATGCTTAACCGTCTGTTACTAATAAAGATAATGCTTTTGTCATATTATATAGAAACTATCACCTAAATCACTAACTTTCGCGAAAACTGTAACATGGTATTGCTGTGGCAGGCTGAACGAACAGACAAGTTAGTTGTTGTTTGTTGTTTTCTTCACCCATTCTGTGTAGGCAAAGGGAACTATGCCCATACAGCCAATTCTTTAGTAGTATTTTCTTTATTTTTGCATTAAAACGTTGATGTTAGACGTTTTAATGCTTCGATGGAGTTTTTGGAGACAGTCGAAAGATTGAAGGAATGTAGAGAAGTCCCCAAGAAAGAGGTGAACTGTTCGCGATCCCGCGCAAAATTCACGGCCCACTTTTCTTGGTTACGACCCATACACCATGTTATTTCACCGAACTGTATATTGTTCACTCGCACGACACTTTGTTTCGCAAAATAACACCACTTTTACGACCCAAAAATCACTATAAACAATAAAAATTCGATAAAATAAACGGACTCCAAACGTATCTCACGAACTCCCGCCAAAAACTATCCAGACAAGTTAGTTCAACGAAACATATGAAAAGCATAGAGTAGGCATAAATATGTCTTCTTAGATAGAGTATGTTTTTTTTCTTTAGTAGGTTTCACGGCCTCGGATACTTGTCTATACAGCCAATTATATAATTTTGTAGGTTAAGATGAAACAGCTATTTATATACTTTATTTGAGGCCCGCCCGGCATGCGAGGAGATGCGGGTTCGAGTCCCGCCTGAGACAAAATTTGACAAGTTTATATACTGATATTATATACATAATTGTTAGGAATACATATTGACGTCCCATAATTTTTAACATACTGCATGGCCCTTGTAGTATTTTATTCTAATATTGTTTTATTTAATAATGCTAGTTATATACTAAATCCTTCTTAATAAAGTAACTAAATATAATTTTATTTGTACAGAAAAGACAAAAATTATAACTATATTTAGTAAATTAATTTACCCCAAATATGGCAACCTTATGTTGACACTTTTAGTGTGTAGTCTGTCAAATTTGAAACTTCAAATTTTCTTAATTTTCAAACTGCTTCGTATGCGATTTTCCAGTATTAAGACAACAATCAATAAAAAAATGGTTTAAAGCGCTGTGTGAAAGGTTGCAACAGCGAATCATATGCTGGATGCGGTATTTCTTTCTAAAAGTAAGTAAATTTTCATTGAATTGTTTTCAAACTGTATAGGGTGAGCATGTTATTTTGTTTTAGTGGATTTGAGGAATTGTTTTGAGCATTTAGTTCATGTCACTAAATGATTAAAAAGTTTTGGAAAAACGGCGAATATTTTATAATGATAAAAACATTTTTCTGAAAATCTTGCTGAAAAAAGATTGGGTTTCTGGTAAATCTCGTGTCCCCATAACAAAGTATAAATATCGATCTTATCCCTGTATTTTATTTGTGGAGACTAATCTGACATGAATGTACCGTTCTAATGCGTT
Organism: Anania crocealis; assembly: GCA_949315895.1. Lineage (NCBI taxonomy): Eukaryota > Metazoa > Arthropoda > Insecta > Lepidoptera > Crambidae > Anania > Anania crocealis. Next base: position 3,102,859 of record OX438869.1, on the reverse strand, counting down.
GTCACTAAAGATTAGCTCAGTGGCTACTAAATTTTACAATAAGGTAATAATACAAATTCAACTGAATCTTTGTGATCCGACACTACTGGTGTTTTTTGCAGACTACCCAGAAGTGAGAGCATAAGACTCCCCGCAGACTACAGACTTTTTATCGGCCGATAGTTTGGTCGGGTTGTTAATCAGTAGAAAGAGATATGAAAATGCGCACATTACAGTGATTCAGTATCGGCGCATTTTCATATCTCTTTCTACTGATTAACAACCCGACCCAACTATCGGCCGATAAAAAGTCTGTAGTCTGCGGGGAGTCTAAAAAAGAGTGGCTTGACGCTATGTCTAAAGAAAACTTTCAAAGATACTCTGTAATTTGTAGCCTGCATTTTAACCCTGAGGATATCTTTAGACTTTAGAGATAAAACGACTTCGATCTGTTTAGTTGATAGTAGTTAAAATAATATTATAAGTACGTAAATAGGTTTTAAAATAAAACATATTCTTGTGTTATTTTGTACTTTTCAGTGAGTTTTTTTTTAAGTCGGTTAAATTTTTTATTTAAAAATAATTTTTTCAACATGATTGCAATATTTCTACTTTTCAACGCTATTATGTAAAACAAAACCTATCTATTATATAAAAAAAGGTTGTATCGAAAATCAAGCTGCAAACAATGAATACAAATTTTTTTATATCATTGTTTTCTGTATTAGGCAAAATTTCTTTGACCTAAATTTTAAGTGGTCTCAATAAGTTATTATAGGTTGTCACCCTACAGATATAGAGGCCTCTATCTCTGTCACTCGGACCGCGTTTTTTTACTAGTGTACATGCCAGTTATGTAATATGTATGTTCCTTGGTGATGAGATTATGGAGTGTAAAAGAGAGAGAAGACATAACTGAGTCACAATATTTGGTAGGATTGCATTTTTTATATAGTAACACCTGTTTAGTCGTCGCCGCCGCCATCTTGAAATTTAGTATTGTGCCAGTCGGGGGGGCGGTGACATTATTTTACCCGTCATCGTCATAATTTTGTGAACTTGTTCGAAAAAACGCGAAAATAAGTGTCGTTTTTTGGTGTAAATAGTTTATGTCCGGACTGAACGTAAGGATGGCGGGTCAGACTATAAACGACAGGTTTTTGGCCGCTCGGCACAGTATCGCCGGCCAAGGACTGGCAAAATCAGTATGCAAAGCTACTACCGAAGAAATGATTGCGCCCAAAAAGAAACATTTAGATTGTGAGTACATATTATTATGATTTGGCATAATTGATAACATTGATTCCATCTTCCAAGTGAACATTTAGTCCCGCGGTTGGTGACACAGCAAGGCAATGGTAATGGTCGATAACAGTGATCTTGAATATCCGTTTCGATCGTTGGTCGTGAGTTCAGTAGACGTCACACAGATTTAGTTGGACTACCACATCAAAACATGTTACTGTATGACCGATTAATTCGTGTGGAAATATTTTTACATAATTGTGTCTCACGGCACCACAATGCAACTTGACACAGTTTGCCTATTATGTCATGTGAAAGAACCGGGGGATGGCATGTAACTTGCTGGTAGATGCAAAAAGTTGATTGTTGCTATTGGTTTTATGTAAGAACAACATTTAATCATTATTGATTTTATAACAAACTTGTTTATTCAACTGTCTGCATTTCCATTCCTTTCTAATTTATTTTTCATTTTTCGCATTGTTTGTGGGTGTCTATTTATTTTAATACTACCCTGCAATGTTTGTGTTAAAAAAAAACTATTCATTCATGTTGTTGTAAAAAAGTAAAATAAACTACCTGCTTGCTTATAAAAAGTTCATAAGTAAACCTAAATTGTGATATTGTAAAAATTTCACATTTTACCAATTTTGTCCTACTTCCACTTTTTATTTAGTAAGGAGCTAAAGCTAATCACTGATCAACAAATAATATCATGCAATTAATTGTTATAATAACTTCTTAGGAAATTAGAACCATTTATTACGTTTTTAAACTTAAAGAATAAACTAGTGAAACTTTAAAAAGTATATTTAATGGTTACAGAATTAAACAAAATAGTGCTTATATTTTATGTAATTCAAATTTAAATAATAAATCTTTAAATCGACTCAATTATTATGTTAAACATAGGCCCTAAGCCCTAGCCCAGGTAAAATGTGTGAAGTAATCTATCATTTAAAACATTATGTAACTATAAATCCTTTATTCAATGCAATTGTAGCTAATGTAGGTAAATATTAAAACAGACCATCTGTAACTAGGTATCTAACTATCCTGGTGTTGCATGTTTTCCAAGGCTTGTTCATATGATTTCCGATCGTCTTCCATAATGTGACAGAATAAATACAGCTAAATTAGTTTTCCAAAGCACATCTATAACCTGAACCCCTTGAAGACCAAAAAATTTAGAAATTGTTCCGTCCTAAATTGACCTTACTGAGAAGTCAACCTGGTAATGATGCAAAAGTTGTAGGTGGACAACTGCTGCACCCCTACACCATCCAGGTTGTTTCATAGTGACCATGAAATTTTGCCTTTAAATTATACTTCTGTTTATAGTCTGTTTTACAAAAACAGTGATTTCAGTAACAGTAGGATATTTTAGACTAACCTTGTCCACATGTTCACTTACATGGACTACAGGATGAATGACATATCTCATCCTCTTGTTTTTATTAATAAGAATTAAAAAAAAAACATACATTAAAGTAATTACTCATTATTATACTAGCTAGATAAGCTGAAACAAACAATACAGACAAACAGATAAAAAAAAATCTAATTTGTTTTTTAAACTAGTAATTAGGTACCATACATACTTTCATATGCATTTAGTGCAAAGCTGTAAATTTAAAATTACAAACATGCACTTCGATTTTATTTATTTGCATAGATAAAAATGCAACCCTTTAAAGCCCTCCATAAAGCATGTAACTTAAAGGTACTCAACCTAATAAACAAATGTAAATTCAAGTGTATGATATTATTATTATGTATTGATGATTATTATTATTATGTATGATATTTACCATAATGATAAATGCAACAAAGTCTGGTCAGGGATGCGCTACATATGTGATTACGGTGATAACCAGACTGGGCTGTTTCCTGTGTCATGTTTTGATAATGTCTATGATAATAATGAACTGTCCATTTGATAGGAAATTATTTCGGTAATATTATTCCACTTCACATTTCAGTAGGTAGTTATAACTAAAGTCCATTAGCTGATACTTAAGAAAGTAAAAACGGTCTATAATCATCCTATTGATGGGCAAAAAAGACCCCAATCAGTAAATTCATGTTACCATAGCAATGATGGGTAGTCTAAAGGTTGCTACACACAATGCCGGCGGCAAATGCGAAATTTCCGTTTATGCGGCAAAATACCCTGGGATAGACAGCCGCCGGGTTACTCGGCATGTTGCCTTACGAACCGGCGGCATGCCCGGCGGGCCATGCCGCCGGCATTGTGTGTAGTAGCTTTAAAACTTTTTGTTTCATTTTAATAGATTATTTTAGTAAAAGTTCTAGGTACTACCCAGTTGAGCCAGAAATAAAACAGAATAGCACCACATCTTCTCGTCCTGTGGACTGGTGTACCTTCCACCAAAATAATAAATGGTTTAACTATTATCTTTTGTATGTGAAGAACATTCTTACTGAGCCCAAAAGTTTAATAATTGATGTCGATATTATTGTCTCATATCAGCGACATTGGGTACAGTGAGCTAAATTGGTCCCACTTCATATGAACCTTAGTACTTATAGGTGACGTGATTTATTAGTCGAGTGGTTTAAGTACCTACTGGACCAAGGTCGGGCTCCTGAGTTCGATCCAGGGTTCAGGCAACTAGTCTTGAATCTATACTAATATTATAATATGTTAATCTCAGGAAGTACTGGTTCGAATTGACAAAATATTTTTGTTTTGGATAGTCCATTTATCGAGGAAGGCTTTAGGCTATATAACATCACGCTGCAACCAATAGGAGCTAAGCATTAGCAAAAAATGTTGCAAAAATAATCTCGATCATAATAAATAACAGAAATTGACGCGGACGAAGTCGCAGGCAACAGCTAGTTTAGAATATGGTTCGGGTTTGTCGCGCGATGATAATGCAATATAACAAAAAAAGAGGAAAAATTTACTACCTTTTAAGTATGTCGGTCAAGCAATAATTGACAATATCTGTGCTGAAAGTATTTCCACTATCAAACGATCTAACATCAGAGGAAGTGCTTCTAGTTAATAATAACATGAACACGCACACCATAAAACAGGCATGGCGTTTGAACATAACGTAAACAGCTGATCACGATGCGTGTGTCGTCCAATGACGTCACGGGACTGGCGTCAGTCGGCCCACGCCATCTCGGTAGTCTTGGTTCTTATTACTATAGACGAAATAGGGCAATGAACTTGTGACTTTTGCCTTTTTTTCAGTAATTTCGTACGAAGACAGCAAAGTTATAAGGTTAAGGGCCTGCGCAGACGACGGACTTTTCTCCGCGGCGGAGAAAAAAGTACGCTTCGCGAATAAAAAGTTACCGCGAACTCAACGCACACAGTGTGCGATCATTTGTTCGTTTTTCGTAAGCGCACAACGCGGACTAAAGTCCGCCATGTGCGTTGCTTCGCCTAGTCACACGAATTCTATTTCTTTCGGGGACTCCCCCGTACTTTTGTCCGGTCCGCTCTCTGCATGTCCTCGGTGATTCGGGGGACTTTTTGTACGCGGTACTTTTAATCCCTCGTTTGCGTTACTCGATACAGTAATAAGCGATCTATTTTAGTGGACAAAAATCCCTCGTCTGCGCAGGCCATTAGGCTAAGCGTTCCAATCAAATCAGTTACTTTTCTGAGGTTCAATAGATCTTACCATGGCGTGCTTCGGGCATAAATATATTCAAGTTGCTTTAAATTTGGGTTATAAAATTTATGTGTCAATTTTAACAATTGCTTGTCAGCGGTAAGTATTATGTCCTTATTAGGTAATTTCATCTAAATTAGCGTGAAAGACAAAGTACGGACCTCTTCATAAAGACGATTTTGCCATAACAGCCCCGCTTGGCAGATGGGCTGGCGATCGTATTTTGGCAAATGATGGAGAGAAGTAAAGTTGCCCCTCGATAGTCCATTACAGAACAGTATCGATATTAGCGATAGTATTGATACTGTCGAAGATCAATACATTGCTTCGGAACAATACTATCGATAGTATCGATATTACAAATTCACTAAAACTATTTAAACAAATAAAGTAACAGCCTATAATCATCCCACTGCAGGGAAATGGCCTCCATCTTTGAATTCAAGTTTCCACAGCAATGATGGGTACTGGCATAATCACCACGCTTACCAAATGCGGGGCGGTGATCACAAAGCTGAGCAACATTCGGAAATTCGAAACTTTTTGTTGCCCGACCCGGGTATCGAATATGGGACCCCGAGATCTTGGCCCGGTATTTAAACCACTAGACCAAAAGGGCGTTGCAAAAATACTATTGATTGGTAGCAATACTACCGATGTTGTCGACACTATTACATCATAATACTATCGATAGTATTGAATGATTCAATAATATTGATTCTATCAATATCACTATCGATATTGTAACTAGGTTTCGATGACAACTATCGATAGCCAAACTATCGATAGTTCTGCAACTCTAAAGAGAATACGCTGGCTGTTGATCGTCTTCTGATAATGCTCCTAGTCGCCTCTTTAGACTCCCATACAAAGAATGGAAACGGTTCTATTATTTTTTACCATCAAACGACATTGATAATATTAGTAGGTACGATTTTGTAATTACGTGATTAATTGTTTGTTAAAATAAGTTCCATTGATAAATGTATCCGTTTTCATTACATTGTAATGACATCTGGTTTTAGAGTTATCATTTTAATGCTTAAAATTGTAAACTATATGTATCCCTTTATAAAACCAGACCTGTAAACCTATAATCTGAGTTTGTGTTGCTAACCTATAAATTAAATTTTACATCGATGGGGTTGTCCTTCTGTAAATGGGGTGGAAAGGCTTGGGGAACAATATTACTGAACTCAATCATACAAAATTATGGTATAGATATAGTTCAATACTTTGGAAATAATAATTACGCATCATAATCATTTCACAAAGCATTTTACATTATATTTAAGGTGCCAAGTTTTTATTCAGGTAATCATTTCCGAAAGAATTATAAAGGGTTTAGAAAATGACATATTTTGAATGTCTCTAAGGAGCTAAACATAATTGAGAACGCGATGTACTTACCTAGGTAGCTGAATTGCACACAGAAGCGGAGTAATGGATGGAGAGCTTAGGAATAAATGAATGCTTTTTACGTAAACAATGTAGGTACATACATTTTTTCCAATATACATACCTTTGAATTCTCTCAACGAATCTCCGGGTCTAAGGTCGTTACAGTATTTTTTGCAGTACAAAGATACAATCAATGTACAGTTCAGAGTGCTCTAAAACATGATACCACGGCATAATATTGTAGAAGAAACTAAATATGAGAATATAATTCCTTGAACAGAACCTTAAACAGCCTTTTATGGGACTTGAACCCATAAACTTCCGCTTACCTGGCGACTGCTCTAATCAATTGAGCTACCAAGACAGTGTGCGAATTTATTCAAGGCTTTTTACGCTGCGAGCCAGCGGAGTTTCAATGATTTTGGTTATTATGTAACTCTAACATCCGAGAGAAATAATTTTTGCAAATATTTCACAATGCGTTTAAGATGCAGACAAATAGCTTTTGAAACAGTAAAATTGCTAATGTAAAACCGGCCAAGTGCGAGTCGGACTCGCGCACGAAGGGTTCCGTACCAAAAAGGTAAACGGGTTTGTTGTACCTTAAATATTTAATTTATTTTGTTTTTAGTATTTGTTGCTATTGCGGTAACAGGAATACATAATTTGTGAAAATTTCAACTATCTTGCTATCGCGGCTCTTGAGATACAGCCTGGTGACAGAGCGACGGACAGACAGCGAAGTCTTAGTAATAGGGTCCCGTTTTTACCCTTTGGGTACGGAACCCTAAAAAAAATTCCTTGAACAAATACGTCGAATGTAAATTCATGTTCGATAGACAGCAGTGGACTAATGTAGGCTGATGACGACGATGAGGTGATGACGAACTCCGTGGCGAAGTGGCTTACACCGGTTTTTAAGGTGTCGCCTGCTCCGAGGTCCCGGGTTCGAATCTACATTTTCTCAGGTCTGGGTGCTTGTGGCACCTTCGTAGTTTTTCTGATTTCCACAATACGAGTGCCATAGTTGTTCACTTTGGCATCAGATAAGTGATGTTGTTCACATTTATTTATTACTAGCGGACCCGACAGACGTTGTCCTGTCTTTAACTATAAATATTGATAACGAAATAGTAAAATAAATAATATGTTACCAATAGTTTATTATTATTATTGTTTGTTTTTTTTTCTGGTGGTTTGTATAAATAGCTTTGTTGGTATTCCGACACGGTAACAGGCGACATTACTGGCCATGTGCAAAATTCAGTTTTTTTACCCCTTGACGATATTTGCAGCACGCATTTTGTCAATGTTATTTCAAACGCCATATATTAAAAAAGTTTAAATTGTCAAAAGCGATTAGGTTATATTACAAATAACTTAGTATGGTCATTAAGTTTTCTTAAATTTTCTAATTTTCCGCACAATTTTCTTAACTTTTTCTTTTATAAGAACATTCTTCTGACAATAACAAACAAAACAAAAAAATAATTAGCGAAATCTGTCCAGCCGTTCACGCGTGATGCGATGACCAAGGGAAATAGGGATTCATTTTATATATATAGATTTAACTTAAAATTGAAAAGTAAATTTCACATCTTCAGGTAAAAAGGTGGTGATGAATATTTTTATTAATGTACCGATGAATGTTCAGACCATTCTGAGTCTATGTCAAACTAGAATCAACTATCTACTTACAATCTTAAATTCGTTATGCGCCGTCTCGAAATGTTTAAAACGTTATTATTATGCATTATAAATAGGCGATAACACCACTAATTTGATTTGCGAACCCGCCCGCTTAAAAAGTAGGCTACCTACACGGTGCTTGCATAATCTTTGTAACATTACGGCGACGCGTTTGTCCTTGACCGTGTATCGTAACTCGTATGCTACGCCCCGGATAGATGCGCTGTGAAATGCTGTGTTGCTTCTATGCCCTAGTATTCGTCCACTGAGGAGTTTAGAATTATATTTTCTACTAGCTTTACCCTGCGACGAAACGTGTGGTAGGTATTTGTTGGTTTGGTAACCTACTGGAACAGTTCTTTTTCCCGGGATAAAAAGCATTTATTTATTTACTCTTTAATGCACATACAAACTGTACAAATGGCGGACTTAATGCTAAAAGCATTCTCTACCAGTCAACCATAAGGCCAAGCGGAGAGGTTACAGGCGGTGCGAAGTACAAAGTAAAAATAACAAATATAAAGTAAGATATTAATTAATTATTATAAGAGTGCTTACAACTAAGCACTGGCATACATACAGATCTTATATTTGAGGTTATATACATACGAACTAGTTACATACATAAAATAACAATAAATACATACAATAACATATACAAAATACATACACATAATATGAGTATATACAGAAATTATGTCAGCGAGATTCGAGAGAGGAAAGAAAGAAAGTTAGTCGGTAAAGTGATTACGTAAAGCTATTTTGAGGGACATTTTACATGTGGCTTTTCTGATTTTGGAGGGCAGTCCGTTCCAAAGTCGTACAGCTGTCACGGAGAAAGAGCTGGACATGAAGCCAGAAGTGTGCTATTGTAGCTTATAATCTATATTTGTGTCGAATTTCATCCTTTCAGTTATTTTGCCGTCATTACCATGACAAACATTCATCAAAACTTTAACATTTGTAGTACATTAATTAGTAATAAGTCCTCGCTTAATAAGATGTTAATTCGTTACTTTAATATTACGGAAAAACTTATTCAATGGGGGCTATCGCTAGTGAATTTGCCACTAGAGGCGCTAGTGTCGCGTGAGGTCCACTCACTTTGTACTGGTTTTAGCGGAATTTGTTGCATAAATTATAATTTCTTTAATTTACCTGCTGCAAAGTGATCTCCTTTGTAAAATATCGCAAATATAGATTATTTGGCGATCAAAGTGAACGCTTTAAAAGCGGAATTAAGAAAAAGCGCAAAAATAGGCGGCCTCAAGAGCAACTATTACAGAAGTTAGTTTGTTGATATCACGATAGTTATTTATAAACAATATAACCTTAATTAGATTCAAGATATAACACTTTGTCACTTCGGCGCCAATCGCCTTTGACAGCTATACCTACCTCCGGACCTCAGTCTACAGTGGCGCCAACTGGTGAGCAAAGAAACGGTAGTCCCCATTACGAGGGCTGCCTTTTAAGTCGTGTCGTTTGCCAACCTACCGCAATTAATCAAAACCGGCCAAGTGCGAGTCGGGACTCGCGCACTGAGGGTACCGTGCCAACTTTAACTGAATTAGGGGTCCACTTACTTCCACTTAGCCAAAATACCACAATATTTAATTGAATGCAAAATTACTTTGTTTTTCATAGTGTTTGTACGAAGGACAAAGTTATATTTGCGGTTGTTAAAAATGTGCTATTTCTCAAAAACTACCGGTATGATCTCGTTCAAACCAGTTTTCGTTGTAAGTTTTTGTTAAGATCTTCATTATGTTTTTTTTTTCAAAATTTTCACTTGCTTAGTTTAAAAGTTAGATGGGGGGGACACCCATTTTACCACTTTTTTGTATAAGAATCGTAAAGCGGTCAGCAGGATACACCTATCTACTAAGTTTCAACTGTGTAATGCTATTAGCATTAAGTGCTACTAGCATTAATTAGCGTTCTTTCAGTATAAAGTGGCTATGACATACGGACAGACAGACAGTCAGACAGACGGACTTGACGAATCTATAAGGGTTCCGTTTTTTGCCATTCGGCTACGGAACCCTAGAAACCGGTCAAGTGCGAGTCGGCGCACGAAGGGCCGAAAAGGCCAAAAAAACAGGTGGTTGTATGGGAGCCCTCCTTTAATATTTATTTTATTTTGTTTTTAGTATTTGTTGTTACTGCGGCAACAGTAATACATTATTTGTTAAAAAATTTCAACTGTCTAGCTATCGCGGCTCTTGAGATACAGCCTGGTGACAGGCAGACGGACAGACGCGGACGGGAAGACAGCGAAGTCTTAGTAAATAGAGTTTTTACCCTTTGGGTACGGAACCCTAAAAAAAACAATGTCATTTTCATATTTTTGAATTTAGAGTAAAAATTTCGACCTCTAACTTCGATTCGTTTACTCAAAGATTTGATAGCTCAATCCGGTCACTGTTAGAACAGTCGCCTGGGGACGGGAAGATTGTGGAGACAGTTAATTTTGTTTTTAATCTAACAAATTACTTGAAAAACAGGTTTTTTTATTGAAACTATTTTATATGCAAATAAATTGCTGGTGCGAATTAAAAATACAATTTCTTAAATATGTGACGTTAAAATTTGTTGTTGTAATACGTCTCTGGGTTGTTTCTGGTGAAAAGGTTGTCCATTGCCATCCAGCGAGGTAACGCGGCGGGGCAGACATTAGTCTTTATGTACTTGTGTTAATGTAAGTACTTTTTTTTTAAATCAATGGACTTGCTCTAGACTACATACTTAACTCAACGGTTAAAAAGAAGCCTAAGATGGAACGAGCTTACCCAGATAGTGGCACTGGTTCTCCCACACACTAGCGAAACACAGAAAAACCGTTTGGCGCTGGACTCCGGCAGGATGGTGGTAGCATCCAGGCAGCCTCTTACGAAGCCTACCACCGCAATGGGATCTGTTAGCCGTTATCATTGGTTAGAAAAGCAAAGATGCCGTTGCCCAGGGTGGACCACTAGGAGGTAGATCCCTTCACCCCAAAATTGTTTTCTTGTAATTTCTGCATGTTATTTTAAATATATCTAATTTCTTAAATTAAAATTTTGTTGTCAGTCTCAGTTAGGACTTGAACAACAAGAACATTAAGCTTACCGGGCTATTGCTCTGTCCAATTGAACTAGGTAGGTATCAAGACATTGTTTTTGTCGACGAATTTATTCAAGGCTTCTTACGCTATAGGCCACTTGAGTTTCAGCAATGTTTCTGTTTATGTACCTCCAACTTCCGAGATACATTTTTGCAAATATTTAACAATCGATTAAGATGGAACAGCTTTATACCTCAATGTTTTTGAAAATACATATTTTTAGCTAGTTAAACCAAGTAGCAAAGTATTGTCACTATCCTCAGGTCCATATCAATCCACTGCTAGACATATCCTTGACAAGAAGCAGGATTCTGCCATAATCACCACACCACGTTTGTCACCACGCTTGCCCTTTTTTTTTGAGGCGGGTGATTGCTTTTACGCATACTCAGCGATGGCAGGGGCCGACGCTAAGTTATGTGGGGCTCGTCCGGGGTTAGCGAACCCCACCCACTAAACCACCCTCCGTGTCATCCGGTGTTATTCAGTTAGTCGGAACTAAGAGTTAAAGCCCCGAGCATTGTTACCCCGGACAAGCATCCGCAGTTTCACAGGGCCTCCAGCAAACGGTGCGCGAGCACAAGGCCTATTTAAGTTGGCAACCGACACACCCGTGTAGGAAGCCTGATCTAGTGAGCAGTGCTAACAGCCTTCGACACCCATAGAACGAGAAGTAGTAATGCTTTTCTATTTTAAGCCTTTTTGAGTGTGTGGTGGTGTCATGTCACGTAACAGCAGTAAAAGTAAAGTAAAGTAACAGCCTATAATCATCCCACTGCAGGGAAAAGGCCTCCATCATTAAATTCAGGCAGAAATGATAGGAACTAGCTATACTTATAATAATATAGTAATCACCACGCTTGCAAAGATGCGGGTTGGTGATCACAAACCCGAGCAACATTCGAAAATTCTTTTTGTTACCCAACTCGGGGATCGAACCTGGGACCACGAGATCTTGGCCCGGTATTTAAACCACTAGACCAACGGGGCGTTAGTAACAGCAGTGGCTGGGCGCAATTGCGGCGTGAACAAATATTTACGACGACATACGCGATGTGTAAATGTGTCAACTGTCACTATGACATTGATAGATCATAAACTACTGAAAAGAATGCTTTTTAGTTTTTAAACAAAATTAGTCCACTGCTGAACAGGAATTCAAAAGAAGGAATTTGGTCATTATAAACGACACACTTTTTTAGGCGGGTTGGCGAATGCAGTTTAGTCATTGGGAGAGAGAAGTCATTTTCTATTTTGGATAAATTATGTGTAAAAAAAATATTCCTCTGTGCCTTTCCATTCTGTAGAAATAATTTGAATAATATTAATATGAGTATTCACTTAATGAATACTTTATTACATAACCTATGTCAAAGACATAGTACAAATTTATTAAAAATAGTTTTATTTTGACAGGCGGCTCTGTACACCTGCCTCATAAAATAAAAAACCAAATCGCTACTTTGTTAGCATATAATATTAATATTAACTTTTTTGCTAAAAAAAGCAAAAATATATTTTATGAACATGTTAGTACTTGTACTAATTTAAATATTTTGCCATTGACGACCTCTGAGGCTTTAAACTAAGAGTGAAGACAAAAGCTAGGCCTGATAAGTATTTTAATATTGTTCATCAAAACATACAAGGCCTGGCCGGCAAAGAGTTAGGTTTAGGATTATTTCTACAAGATTATAATGTTCATGTGATATGTCTTACAGAACATTGGTTTAAAAAACATCAACTAATTTTATACATTGAAAATTATAAAGTCGCTAGTTCGCTCATAAGGGAGTCTGCACCAAGAGGGGAGTCACTTATTCTTGTAAAAAATGAATTAAAATGTAAAGAACGCAAAGACATTGTGTCGCTCTCGGTTGAACGAACTATTGAACTAGCGTGTGCTGAGCTGGAACAATATATCATAATTAGCGTGTATAGCCCCCCCAAAGCTAACTACCACGTTTTTGAATCTGTTATGGATGAGGCTCTGAAAAACTCTCAAAATAAAATATGAAAGTAGTTGTATGTGGGGATTTCAATGTTAATATATTAGAAGAAACGCAGTCGTCCACCCGGTTTCTTAATCTCTTTAAGTCGTATAATCTAATTAATCTTTTTAATGAACCCACCAGAGTAACGCCCACATCAGCTACTTGCTTAGATAATATTTTTTGTGATGGTGGAGTGTTAAAAAAATCCATTTTAAATTGTCTTATTTCGGACCACAGTGGACAAGAAGCATCGTTTGAGCACCATTATGTCTCTAATAAAGTAGATTCTGTGTATAGGCAATTTACTATTAATAAAATAGAAAAATTTTAAGAAAAAATTAAAGAGGGTGTAAATTTGCTAAAGCATGATGATCAGAATGTTGATGAATTATATGAGAATCTTTTTCGTTTGGTTAAAAATGAATTTGATGAACATTTTAAACAGAAAAAAGTAAAAATAAATAAACAGAAGTGTAAGTTTAATGAATGGGCTACACCTGGTATTTATAAAAGCAGAAAAACATTATACTATTTATATAGTTTAAAGGCAGATTCTCAAAACCCACTTATTATAGAACATGTTAAAAAATACTCTAAATTATTTAAATTAGTATGTGCGAAAGCGAAGTCAATCTATCTTTATAATTTAATTTCGGCTTCCAACAATAAGGCAAAAACCACTTGGAATATTATTAATAAAGAGACATGTAGAGTAAAACCAAATAATCCTACTTACTCTCTCAAGTTAGGGGATAAGCTAATAAACACGAACACCGAGATTGCAAATACATTTGAGATTTTTTTTTCAAATATAGCACCCTCTACTACTAAAGGGCTTGCTTCTTCTGCTGATCTAGCTGAATCCCTTCTCAAGTCTGTTGTCGATGAGTGCAATTCTTTATTTAATTTTAGGCATATAAACCCTGACATAATTACAAAAACTTTTAGAGAATTCAATATGAAAAAAACGGACGATCTTTGGGGAATTTCTGTTAACACTATCAATACAATTATAAGTTCATTAGCCCCTCAACTCGCTATTATTTTTAACAAATGTATTGATGATAGGCAGTTTCCAACTTTAATGAAGTTTAGCATAATCATTCCTTTATTTAAGTCTGGCGAAAAATGTGACCCCTCCAATTTTCGACCTATATCTATCTTGCCAGTGCTAAGTAAAATCTTCGAAAAAATAATGTTTAATCAGCTTTTATCACACTTTAGTGTAAATAAATTATTAAATAGCAACCAATATGGCTTCAGAAAAGGTAGAAATACTACCGATGCTGGAGTTGCTCTTTTACAACATGTGTTTAATGCTTGGGAGAGTAAGCTAGATGCCATAGGTGTATTTTGTGACCTTTCAAAGGCTTTCGATTGTGTAGACCATATAACATTACTTAAAAAACTTAAACATTATGGTGCATCGAATGATTCCTTGGATCTAATAAGTTCTTACCTTAAGGACAGAACACAAAAGGTTTGCATAAATGGAGCTGAGTCTTCAGGGTCTGCCCTTATTATGGGTGTCCCTCAGGGATCAGTATTAGGACCCCTGCTATTTTTAATTTATATAAATGACCTTCCGTGTTATTTACATAATCTTTGTGAGATGGTATTGTTTGCAGATGACTCATCAATGATTTTTAAAACTAAGAGGGGCAAATGTTCATTTGATGATGTTAACAATACCCTCTCTAATTTATTCTATTGGTTTACAACAAATAATCTTTTACTAAATGCAAATAAAACAAAATGTGTAAAATTTACCATGCCCAATGTAAGGTTTGCTGCTACTCATATAATTGTTAAAGATGAACCACTAAACTCTGTAGATTTAACTACCTTTTTAGGTATAACTGTAGACTCTCATTTGCAATGGGTGCTCATATTAGGGTGCTGTCTGGAAGACTTAGTTCTGCTGCTTATGCTGTGAGAAAGATAAGGCAATTGACTGATGTTGAAACGGCAAGATTAGTATATTTTAGCTACTTTCATAGCATAATGTCATACGGAATTCTGTTGTGGGGCTCAGCGGCAGATATTGAGTCAATTTTTATATTACAAAAACGTGCTGTACGGGCTATTTACGGCCTTCGATCCCGTGACTCGCTGAAGGAGCTCTTCAAAGAGATTAATATACTTACAGTGTCTTCTCAATACTTCTCGAGAATATTGTTTACGTTCGTAAGAACATACATTTATTTCTTAAGAAAAGTAACGTACACAATTTCAATACCAGAAATAAAGATAAACTTGCCGTTCCAGGCTTCAGACTGCGAAAAGTAGGAAAATCGTTTATGGGAAATTGTATCCGTATTTTCAACAAATTACCACAGGGTATTGCTGAACTCCCTGTACATAAACTTAAATCGTATGTCAAAGTAATTTTAATAAAAAAAGGGCTATTACACTGTCAATGATTATTTAAATGATAGAAATGTATGGCATTAAATTGTCCCAGCTCGTACTTGCTTAAACCTTGTAAAAATCACCTTACCTTGTAAAAATTTATTTATAAAGAGGCTGACAATAGTGACCGAGTTTCTTGCGCTGCTTCTTCTCGGCACTAGCCCAGACTTGTCCCGAAGTAGTGGTAGGTTTAAATTGGGACGTGTAAAAGCGCCTCCTGGGGCCTATTTGCAGAAATAAAACTGATTTAAACTGATTTTTGCTGCCTGTTTTCCTCTTTTTTTCATTTATTGATTCAATCATGGGTATTACCATAGATATAGGATACAAGTAGATCCACTGACAGCCCGATAATGCGTGACCAGTTTTGATTTGTCAATGTGTGTGTTAACTAGTGACGTACCTTTAACATTTTTAGACTATCGATAATAATTGCAGTTTGTCGTTTGGAAAATAATGTTTACTGTCACACTGTTTTTATCTCGAGATTATGCACCTACTTTGCGGCATACCTAACCGCCCTCACTTCTTACAACTATAATAGTGGGCAGATAAATGTGCCCGGTGATTATGTTTGTTACATATAATTTAAAAATAAACAGTCTTAATTAATAAAAAAAATAACAGCCATTGTTAATTAGTTTTCTTTATTTATTTCTTCAAAAGATTTTCCCTTGTCATCTGCTGTGCCGTGTGAGCTTATCAATGGCAGTAAGTGAAAAAGAACAAGTAAACAAAATCTGAATAAACATTTACATTCTGATGTATCAAACACTGATTATTGACTTTTAAACAAGATTATCTTAGTTATGTGATTCCTTACAGTTTCCTTCTTCAAATTGTTAAGTTGATATTCATTTGAGACGCTAAACGTAAAATAACATCAAATTTCTCCGGAAACATTCAAGATAAATGTCGACAATAGTATCGATAAATTTGAGTCAAGCTCTAGCGTACATGTAAAATATTTCGATAAATTATTTATCCACCAAAATAATGTTAATAATCAATACATAGAACTTTATCTATACAAAATATTAAAATGAACAAGTGGATTGAAATAATTTTATATTTACAACTTAACAACAAGATCAAATTCAACAAAAATTACGCGTTTTTACGATGACGACTTTCTACGTATTTACCTGTGAAATGAGCAATTTTCTGGATTATTTTTGTGGTTGACTCCACAGGCACTCACAGAACATGTGACTATTGTTAGATAAAACTGTATTTACTTTAGATAATCTACGATGTACTAGATAATTACATAAAATGTTGAACCTTATATCGCATATGCCACTGGATGTCACTCTGTGAAATACGACAGGTCACAAAACGAAAAGATTTGTTTTCTTTTTCTATCTTGCTAGATTTCCATAAGAGGTTTTCTTCTATCTCGCAGGCTTTGTCCGTCTATTATATTCTACGTTTATGGGTATTACAGGATTTATTTTTAGTCGCCTTTTACAACACCCATAGAGTAGGGGTAGTGCTATTTTTTTTATGTTTCGTCTCCATATGATACGGTGAACGGATTGTTGCTAACCAATGTTTTTACCGTTAGTAAAAAACGGTAAAAGATACATAGGTAGTTTTCGCATTCATGCGGTGACAGGTTAATAAAAATTATTAAAAATATAGGAACAGGATTGCCGTTACTTGTATGCCTAGTATTAGATTTTAAGCATTGTGCGAATTACTGATTTTATACCGTGCCAGCAACAAGCCTGTAACAGTGCCAAAAAATCGTAAAAAAAAAACTATGTAGGTACATACGGCAGACACTTCGAAACATGTAACTTAAATATTAGTCAAACCGTTTCGAATAACCGTACTATTACTGGCAATAACGATACAAAATTGCTACAAGCACTTAATTCGTAATATTTTAATAGCAACTGTTTTAGTAATGGTCGCTATTCGGTTGTAACATTTTTCCTGGATAGTAAATGATAAGCGGCCTTGTCGAATTGACGGACTAAATTTTAAATAAATAACATGTAATGTGGACAACATACTTAAACATACATACATACAAATACATTTTCTGATCTCAAAGTAAGTAATTACATAGGGAATATTAATTTAGGGAATATTTATTTCCCTATGGTAATTATAAGCACTTGTTTTTGTGGAAACCACAGAGCTCGTCAACTAAATGTGTAAATGTCTGTTAATCTTATTTATAACCAACCATCACTATTTTTATGAGTATTTTGACTGCAAAGTTTAATAGAAGAAGATATTTTCAATGAGCAATGTCTTCTAATTTCCCACCACCCAAAATACTATTTAAGATCTGTCTATACAGAACTTTAGTTTAGGTAGAGAGTGGTTCAACCGTATCGCCACCTGTTGTTTGTGTGTCGATTTTGTAACCTCCACGTCATATTTAACTATTTCTATGGTTAGAGTTATTTGATTCGGGATTTATACCATGTAGGTACCTTATTTATTATGAGTTTCCGATATTTCGGCACTGTTGGTTGCAAGCGCCATGATCTCCTACTCATAAACTCATAATAAATAAGGTACATGGTATAAATCCCGAATCAAATAACTCTAGTGATAGTGACCATGAAGGTTTAAATCAGTATATTTCTATGGTTGTTTGTGAAGTATTTGTTAATTTGTGGCAACAAGATCACTGTACCATTTAAATGTAAATCTGTTTTAATAGGACCATTTTATTCCTCTATCAACGAAGTGATTCTCAAGGCTTCCAAGAATCGCACATCGCATAGCATTCACCATAGTATAAGTAGAATATAGTAGGCCTGTTTTTCACTGGGTGAGGTACCACCGGGTACCAATTTTCTTTGACATTCCATGAAATTACCTTAGTGTATATGCATTCGTTAAACATTAGAACTATCATTTGCCAGAAATACTGCACTTAGGCGCCGACTTTGTTTAATAGAGTTTGTAAGTCGAAAATTTATCGCTCATATTTCGACCAACACGACGAAACAATAAATATATAACTCAGAAATTCTCTTTCCTCCCAGATTCGGAAAACCCAGAAATTCACCAATATTCAGAATAAAAAAAATATCAAATCGGGGATGTTCTGAAGAAAGGTCAGGTCAAGAGGACTCTAAACCAACGAGCATGCATGAAAAGATTGATTAATGTGGAAAAAGCGAAAGATGTATGCCAGGATCGTAGTAAGTGGAAGGCCTTGGTCTCTACCTACCCCGTTGGGAAGGAGGCGTGATAATATGTAGTGTATGTATGTAAAAAAATATATAAAAAAATGGAATGGTCAAACGATTTTGAGTTTTTGAAACTTTTTATGACCTCAATCGTGCGAGATATGGGAGCATATACATTAACGTTAAATGAAATGCTACAGAACCAAGTCAAGTTTTTAAAAAGTCTTCCCATTTCTCGGTAAAGTGAAAATCTATGAAGTTCTCCAGAATGATGTGTAAACACACGAAACAAATTAGTAAGGGCCAGTATTAATTTATGACTTACACTTTCTGCAAATATTTTCTCCAGTATGAGTGAACCTACTATACCTACCTGAATCTGTTGCATTCGCCGATCGCCGTGTCCACGATGTTTTCAATCTGGCGTAATTAGTGCACCATCAATTGTCTACCATGTTTATACTGAGAAAAACTTGCCTCTTACCTATCGAGTACTGTGATAACCAATTATAACGTAGCAAGCCTTTATTTGGCTGTCTTTTTTATATGGCGGTTTGTCTTTTTTAAACAGGCAACAAGTTTGGTTACGTCATATTATAAATTAATGGAAAAGTATTGTTTTGTCTTTTTTTTTATTCCAAGTCAATAAAGACTTTTATCATCAGCATTTACAATGCCACTGATGGACATACACTTCCCTATCGATGGCTGACCAGTCCCCTAGTTTGCGTAACCAAATCGTATCACAATCGTAATTGAATTGCAGGTTTTTGACAGTTCTAGTATGGGCTAAATGTCAAAATCGTCAAATTCAATCACGATCGAACTGCGATTGAAATAGCTGAATAAGGCCCCAGAGCGAGAAAATGTGGGCAAAGAGACCTGCAAAAATGTAGGTATGTGTCAATTCAATGCATTATTATCTTAAAATTTATGTAACTTAAAATTTAATGTATACAAAAACTTTTCTAATAACTATTAGAAAAGTTTTTGCACACAATAAATTATTGTAAAAGTTTTTGCGCCGTATAGGACACCAGTGACCTCCAAACAATGAAATTTATACCTATTTTCAATAGTTCCTGGGCTTGAAAATAGTGTGTAGTTTATTTAATATTTAGAATAATAATATAACAATTAATTAAAATGGTCATTTAAAACGTCATTTGATTCGTCCTAGTCGCATAAAAAATTACATTATACAGATCAGACAAATGGATTAAGTTTTTGTTTTGATTGAGCCACTTAAATAAACTGTAATTTCGCTACTTAGAAGACAAAACCAATAAGCACTTTCGGATTGGCAAGGGTTGAAATATGGAATCCTAATAGGGTCGGTTAGCCTTCTGTCGAGAACTCGAGATGCTTTTAGTGGAAACAGGGTTTTATTTTTGTCGACGTAACTGCGAACATGAAATTTTGCTCGTCACCTGCGTTCAAAATGGAACACAAGACTTTTTAATTGTGTATAGCTAATATCCGGCAGCCCAAAGCGAGTTGCGAGAACTGCTTAGCTAGTGGCTTAATGGAAATTAAAAACTTATAAATTTTACGGGTACATAAGCATTTTGGACTTCGTTTCGTTTGCTTTGATACAGAATTAAGGATATCCTTAATACAAAGGTACAGTATACTTCCATTTTGTATACATTTTAAACCAATTAAACAACAATGCAGTTTTTATCGCAAGATATCCTACTTATTTGATAGTGACTGTAATAATAACGACATTCATCTGGGTTAATAGAAAAAAAAACCTTTATCAAAAGTAGTACATATTATTATATGCTTCGATATTTATCGTTATAAAAACAAACATTTTTGGATCTAATCAAAAGTGCCGCAACAGAACAAGAAAAAAGAGAAAGCCATTTTACTTGAGAATTTAAAGATAATGAAATAGATCCACAAGTATGAGCTAAGGAATGTTTATACTGGATCTTATGCAGAGACCGACTAGATTTGGTAAACGAAGCTGCGGGACGCCCTGCAGCGATGATAACAATATACGCATAAGTTATGCGGCATAACAGCTGATCAGAGGAGAAGGGTTAAGAGAGATTGAGACAATAGTCGAGGATCGGTCTAATTAGCAATAAATACATATAATAAGCCTTGTGTCCAGCTGTAGTCTCTCCTACTCTCTGATTTGGATCTGAAAGGACTTCACAAGGCTTGCTAAGCCGTTATTCCCGTCTTGTGTCGCAAGGTGGAAGGTGTATAAACAGTTCACGTCAGTACCTGGAATCGGCGGGTTGGAAAACTGACACCAGGTTATCCATGAAGGATAATCAAGCGACTGACATGCCCATGTCAGTTCAGAAATAACATAGTTTTTAGGTGAACAGCGGGAAATGGTACTTGGTGAAATAACCATGATATTTGTAAGGATTCTAGGATCAAGAATGAACAAAAGACAGATTCGATGTCAGAATTTTACATGCACGAATGAAAATTTCCCAAAATTAATTTGCCTATAGCAGTTCCGTTTGCAGGTCAAGTTCAGGTGACAACAATAAATGTTTAATAGTTAGCTACGCTATTCACTAGTGGCGTAATGACCGTGGCTTGTTGAAATTTTGAGTTCTCTGGCCCGTTGTGACCTAGTTTTTTAATGTCAATTAATTTTCAAACAGCCAAACATTTTGTTTTTTGTGAGATACATGGTCATTGCTAGAATACATAGAAAATATAGATGTATTTGACTTTATGAGATACATTATGTACTAGGGGGGAAAACACTTGCAGACTATTCATGTTTTTTTTTATTTTTTTTATTAAGATAAGTTGCTTATACAAAAAAAAACAATATTATACAGTGTCGAAATACTTCCTATCTTAAAAATACTAGTGTCTCGGGAAAAGACAACCTGTAGGATCATTTGGTAGTCCATCTATCATTAAAATGTCTCACTCACTGGTAAGATAAATATTAATTACTTATGTGTAAAAGTTGCTCAGCGATATCTATGCCTAGTTTTCAATCCAAGACATATAGTTGCTGTCAATATAAGGAAGTGCTAAAGTGCCAGTGGCCTGGCCTTAAAAATAATCGTAGAACCGATATCCGTTGGCAAATACGTGTTCTTGTGTGATACTGACCAACCCATGGATAGTCTCATACAAGAATTACACTTCAAAATGCGAGCGATGAAACATGTTTTTCCATGTTTCATAACTTCTATAACGCGAATTCAACCTTACGTAGGTACCTACATGATATTTTCAGGTTAAATGCTACTAAGTTAAAAGATAAGTGTCGTGTATTACCGGCTCGTTAAAAAAGGTGTGCGTCAGGATGGCTGGTTGTCTGTGGCGTTCGTCTACGGTTATTTTAACAGGCACTTTTCCTTGGGTGAATTTAAATAATTGCTATATCCTTTATTTAACATTATTATGTTTGAAGTCACAACGAAATTGAAGTAAATATGTAGCAATTGTTGACGCAATACATTTCGGGAAACTCTGCATGCTTGACTATAAACTAGGAGGTGACCAGCCAACCAAACGTCAGGATGGCTGGTCAATAAAAATTATTTATTGCTATATATATATCCTATGTAGCAATTATTTATTATATGTAGCAAATATAAGCAATTATGTAGTAATTTTCGTATCAACTCTCATAGACTAACGCCACAGACAACCAGCCATTCAGACGGACACTAAAAAAGAATAGCACTACCCCTTCTCTTACTGTTGGTGTGTAAGAGGCGACTAAAGGAGTACTGCCGGAAGAAGACGGGCAGCAGGTGTCGTCTTCCCGCCATCATTGCCCAAATTGCTAAGCGTGGCGATTGTGGAAAACTCCTCCTTTCGAACACGCATGTGTCCATCAGAAGACAGAAATGAGCTGGTGACGATGATGATAATGAAGTTGAAAGAGCACCGAAATATTCTAGTAGCGGTCATTTGGTGAAGATGAAAAACATCTTCACCAAATGACCGGTCGCATTCGGCATCGAAAAAATAATAGCCTAAGTTTGATTCTGATGACTAATGAGTCTACGTCATATCTTGAAATGATAATAAATTCATGTTTCTTTGTCTGTGCAATGAAAAGATATGGAGTTTTTCCAGCAATCACAAGAATTATTTATCCAGACTCATACCAAGGAAATCCGGTAATAACAGATTATACATTACCTAAAAGCCATCAAAAGCGTCTTGGCTCACGTACAAATACTTTTTTTTCACTACACAAACGTTCCCTTTGCGGGAATCGATCTCGCAACTGCTTGGCTTTGTATTTGAATCACTAACAACTAGACCAAGACGGTCCTCGCTTTTGTCACATATTTGTGCAACGGTAACCCAAATTCACGTATCTTGATGGTGCAAATTGCCAAGAAGTAGCCTATTATTATTGAAGTAATATAAAAAAAACTAGGTACACAATCATAGTCAAAAAAGTCTCCAAAGTGCACACACATAAGGGTACACTTTTAGTTCAACCTAAATGAACTAATAGCGATAGATACGAGTATTAGGGGTTAAAGTATGAAATTGCCGTTTTGTATGGACGAAATCGAGAGAAGTCATTTTTCCATACTAACATTTTTTTAGTTTTTTTAAAAACGCCTGAACCGTTTTCGATGCAATTAAAGGTGAAAGTTAGATGGTTATAAAGCTACGCATTATAGTATTTAAATTTCTGAAAATCAAATAATATAATACAAATATACTTAATTGAAGCAAGAAGGTCAGCTGACACATTGTAAGGGGTCTTTTCAACGACTTCCTTTGAAGTAATAGGCACTAGTATTGAATTTTTTTTTAGTCAAAAGTTACTTTATTTAGTTTTTGATACAATATATAAAGAATTACGCAATAATATGACTATACTTAAGAGCTACAAAAAAAATAAAAAGTGGGAAAATAATCGGCAATTTCATACTTTAACCCCTATTACAATGTGACATAAATATCCATACTATTACAAGTCGATATAATTTGGCTAGGTTATAAAGTTGACGCCTCATTGGTTTAGTTGTTTAAATACCGAACCAAGATCACGGATTTCCAGGTCCTGCATCACAAAATTTAAAAAATATCCAACATTTCTTTTGTTTATACATATTCACCAACCCGCATTTGGCAAGCTGTTTATGCCTGTACCCATCATTGTTATGTTACCTTGAATTTAATGATTTAGGCCTTTGCCCTACAGTGTGATGATTATAGGCCTTTACGTTAAATAATTAAAAACTATTTCGTTTGTTCCAGATCTAGTCCACTGCACAAACGAGCCGAACGTGTCGATACCACAGCTGGCCAACCTGTTGGTCGAAAGAACTCAGAACACAAACTGGGTGGTCGTATACAAAGCACTCATCACTGTTCACCATTTATTAGCATATGGCAATGAGGTAAGATGATCATTCTCCCATCTACGTTCAAAGTGGACTGGTGTAGCAGTCTTAGGTCCACTTACTACGTAAGGCCCCTATTACACTGGTGTTTGGCGAGCGCTGACGTTTTTCCATCGTCAACGTCGCGTTTGCGCAACTTCGATGCTGCGCAGACGCGACCTTGAAGTCCTGAGTCTATTGATAAGCGACTTTTTCTGCAAAATAACGGCCGGTCCTAATAATCTATCTTCAGTCTTGGCATATCGGAGATAGAAAACAACCTCTGTCTTTGTTTCTCAGGACGGCAAAATCAGAGACAAAAGATGTTTTCTATCTCCGATATGCCAAAACTGAAGATAGATTATTGGGACCGGCCGTAAGTACAGACAATAGCACGTCAACCTACCACAAAACGTCAAATTTTCTCAATTGATATTGATCTCTACTTGTTGGACTTAAAGTTGAAAATCAATTCAATGACCTTTAACTTTTTGGGTAGTACAACCGTTGTCTGTACAACCGTCCCGCTCTGTCCATATAGGCATGACCGCGACGATAACGTGAATCCGTTAACTACAATTATGAACATCTTGACAGTGTTATATTTTTTTTTTTCATTAATTAAAATAGTCTTATAAAAACATAAAAAAATAAGACTATTCATTTCGAAACATGCTGTGACGCGCACGGACGTATTATTTAGAAGCAAAATAATACTGCTTCGGCCGGGTCCTAGGACAATGAATCTCACACAGATACGTCCGTGAGCGTCACAGCATGTTTCAAAATGAATAGCTAAATTAATATTTTATATATTTCTAAGATTTTTTAAAAAAAAGAAAAAAAAAACACTGCCAGGATGTTATACATAGTGGTTACATAACGTGGGCTTAATTTTACAGGATGTTTAATATACAAATCGAAACATTCATCAGAATATAATATTATGGCCTAATATAGCCTTTATAGTATTAATATTACAAGTAAATAATGTTATTCGATCATGAATAAAGCTAAGTTAATGCCTTGATTATATTAATCGACACTTACGCCCACCGCAAGTTAATGGATTGTAGGTATATTGTCTTTTTAATAAAATTTAATGCTATTGCACCAGATAACCTCATAATAACTATACTGTAGTAAAAAAGTAGTACTGTAACGCTGATTTAATTGGTATAAAAAACTGTAACTGATACAGAATATCACACTTCTGACGTATGTAACATGTTTTGTATTAAATAAGTGCTAAGTTGGTGCCATTATTGAATTTATTTTATATAAGGTATGTGAAATAATGCTATCAACCTGGTCTACGCGCTCTAACTGCCAAACTATATTGCAACTTTGCAGTATGCCTTTTGTATCATAAGCTCCAAAATGGTCTTACTAAACGATTCCAAAGCCTATGTATTCAGTGGGACTTCTTGTAAGCGCCACCATACATGAAAAATAAAAACAGTTATCGGGATGAATAATTTTCTCGTAGTGCGCTGGTATTCATCGTTATTATCATCTTAGGCAAATGACGTCCACTAGGTCCACTGCCGGACAGGCCTCCCCTCTGGATCTCCACGCCAATCGGTCCCGCGTTACCCTCATCCATTGACTTACCGCGATTTACACAAGATCGTGGTCCGGTGCGCGGTCGCCATTCCAGAACCCTTCCGTCTCACTGCCACTTCAGCTCAGCAATTCTTCGAGCGATGTCAGTTAAAATAAATAAATAATTAATAAATATTTAAGACATGCCTCACTGGGCCACACAGAGCCATCTAGTCCCAAATTAAGCTACTATTAAGTACCCTGTCGTATGGGGTACTAGACAACCGATAAACTTACATAAATACTTTTTTTTTTGTAACTACATACTTATAATACATAGAAAACACCCAGACCAGTACAAACAGACATGTTCATACACACAAATATTTTTGCTGTGCGAGGATCGAACCCGCGACCCATGGCTCGGAAGCAGCGTTTACTACCGCTGATCCAAATGGTCGTCAATAGTTATGTTAGTGTTGGCACTATAAATAATCTATGTCACCACCATCCTTCCTCGAGCGTCTTTTTCCCCCCATTGATTGCCCAGACTGCGATTGCCAATCGGCATGGCAAATATGGCAAAATCCTCCTTTTAAAAAAGTCTAATGCTTAGCAAGCAGTATACTAATACATTTTGTAGAGGCCTATGTCCAGTAGTAGCATAATACAGACTTATGATGATGACTGTGATCAATTGTCTTATCTATTCACCTCAATATCGAAGTAGCATGAAGAAAAAATTTAGGAAACAACCGATGATAAAATTAAACAAACCTTATCACTGGTTATTACAGATCGACTTTTCTCGATTAATTTCTCTTCTCGAACGTTGCGTCTGCTCTCAATATACGATACAAATATTGTCTCCATTGCGGCCACTTGTATCAATAAAGGAATACTATGGGCACAGCATAAATGTTTACGGTAGATCCCGATGTATTTATGGTTGCATTTGTTTTTTGTTATATCTACTCGAGAATTTTATTTACTTTTATTTACTTCATCATCATCATCATCATATCAGCCGAACGACGCCCACTGCTGGGCATAGGCCTCCCCCAAGGATCTCCACAACGATCGGTCCTGTGCTGTCCGCATCCAGCGGCTTCCCGCGACCTTGATCAGATCGTCGGTCCACCTTGTAGGGGGCCTGCCCACGGAACGTCGTCCGGTACGCGGTCGCCATTCGAGAACCTTTCCGCCCCAACGGCCATCGGTTCTCCGCGCTATGTGTCCCGCCCACTGCCACTTCAACGATGCAATCCTTCGAGCGATGTCGGTTGTTTTAGTTCTCCTGCGGATCTCATCATTTCTGATTCGATCGAGTAGGGAAATACCAAGCATCGCTCTCTCCATTGCTCGCTGGGTGATCTTGAGCCTTCTTATGAGACCCATAGTAAACGACCACGTCTCACTCCCATAGGTCATTACTGGCAACACACACTGGTCAAAGACTTTCGTCTTGAGACACTGAGGTATTTCGGACGCGAATATATGCCGGAGCTTCCCGAACGCTGCCCATCCGAGCTGGATTCGACGAGATCTCTTTCTCGAAGTTGGACTTACCTAACTGGACTATCTGTCCCAGGTAAACATAGTGGTCAACAACTTCGAGTGCAATGTTCCCAACGTTAACTGGAGCGGGTGCAACATGGGCATTTAACATGATTTTCGTCTTGTCCATGTTCATCCTAAGACCCACTCTTTGAGAAGCATTACCGAGATCTTCGAGCATAATGTTCAGGTCTTCCAAGGTCTCAGCCATAAGAACTACATCATCGGCAAATCGCAGGTGTGTTAGGTATTCGCCATTAATGTTGATGCCGCGTCCTTTCCAGTCCAGAAGCTTGAAAATATCCTCCAACGCAGCTGTGAACAGTTTCGGAGAAATAACGTCTCCCTGTCTCACACCTCGCTGTAGTTGGATCGGATTAGAGCTCTGGTTCTGTAATCGGACCGACATGGTGGCGTTTTGGTATAAGTACTTTAGTACCTCGATGTACCTGTAGTCTATTTGGCATCTTTGGAGAGACTGCAGCACTGCCCAGGTCTCAATCGAATCAAAGGCTTTCTCATAGTCCACGAACGCTAAGCAAAGTGGCAAGTTATACTCTTCGGTCTTCTGTATAACTTGCCGCAGCGTATGAATGTGGTCTATGGTACTATAGCCTTTTCGGAACCGGCTTGTTCGGGAGGTTGGAAGTCGTCGAACCTGCGAGTGAGACGATTCGTAACGACTCTCGAAAACAACTTATAGATATGGCTCAGAAGCGAGATCGGTCTGTAGTTCTTCAAGAGAGTTTTGTCACCCTTCTTGAAGAACAGCATCACATCGCCTCTGCCCCATGCCTTTGGCGTTTTGCCCTCGAGTATGACAGAATTAAGGAGCTTCTGGAGGACCTTAAGTACCGGCTTACCGCCCGCTCTAAGGAGCTCTGTTGTGATTCCGTCATCACCCGCCGCCTTGTTGTTTTTAAGCTGCTTGAGAGCCATTCTAATCTCGCACAGGCTGCCGTCCGGGATATCTTCAGAATAGTGTCGGGTAAGCTTGGCTCTAGGGTCTTTAGCCTTGCTTTCAACAGGTGTTTTCGTGGAGTATAACTGTCCATAGAAACTCTCAATCTCCCTCAGGATTTCAGGTGTTGACGTAATGATGCTACCTGTCTCAGTTTTCAGCCTCGTCAATTGGCTTTGCCCAATAGACAGATCTCTGGCGAACACTTTGGAGCCTTTGTTCCGCTCAATGGCCTCTTTAATACGTCGGGTATTAAATTGACGAAGGTCGCTCTTCAAAGCTCTTTATTTACTTACTTATAGTTATGTTATTATTAGTTATGTTATTCAAACAAAAATTACAAAGCCAAGTTATATGTTTAATTATGTACTGTAACTTACAACAGTAATTCGAGATTATATCACTCTGGAATTCCCCAAGACTATCCACTGACCCCTGTCAAAACGAATCCACAATGACCAGTTTGTTTGGTCTGTAGGTGTCTGTTGTATGGTAAAGTAAAGTAACTGCCTATAATCATCCCACTGCAGGGCAAAGGCCTCCATCATTGAATTCAAGTTATCATAGCAATGATGGGTGGGTACGGGCATAATCACCACACTTGATAAATGCGGGTTGGTGATCACAAACCCGAGCAGTGTTCGAAAATTCGAAACTTTTTTTTTGTTGTATGATATTTACAAGTATTTTGAAACACATATGCAGTATACAGGAATAAAAATACAAATTTTAATGCTCCTCCTTAAGTTCATACATGCATTTCTCATGGTATGACAATGTCTTGCGCTTTCTCTTCTCAGCTCTACCTTACCATTATCCCGAAGAAGTAGTTTGATTTATTGATTAACTTGCATTATTTCTTATTTAATCTATAAAGTTCCAAGGAAAGAATTTTTATGTTAATATGTCCTTATAATTTGATCGCTTCGCTGGTCGTCACTTCAGAGCAATCCTACTGTTCGTTTCTCTTTTGTTCTATGGGTGTATCTTTTAATATTATGTCGGTTTGTCCTTCGTTTTGAGAATGAGAGATCGTTCTATACATAGTACGTACTCTGTTACCAGGTTGTGTGACTAGGGCTTTATTAGTTTTGATTACCTGACAGTCCTGTTATAAAAATAGTATTGTAAATGATATCTGATTGACAGCAAAATGATTGACGTATCAAACAATAATAGATGATGTTAATACTAACCACCATTCGGTGTAGTGGTGCAGTGATCAGGCCACCACGTAGGAGTCGATTCCTTGCCGGGTCAATTTAGAAAACGAACAAAACTGTCTGCCTGTCTGTCAAGTGCAGAACCATTTTTAAACGACGATAAAAATAGGAGGTTTTCAATTCGATGTTACTTCCTTAGCCAATCATATAAAAAATCACATAGATTTCTTATTATTCTTGTTCTTAGCCAATCATATAAAAAATCACATAGATTTTTTATATGATTGGCTAAGAAAGTAGGGTTCAGAAAAATATACTATATAAAGTTCAATTTGATTATGGAAAAAAGCCTGACGTTAACTGTGCCGATTGAACTAGTCAACAGGGTGACAGTAATTTTCTAAGGCCTGTAGATGGTGATTCATTTTGACCTTTGGGTATAGAGTAACAGAGCAGCACTTGCCTCAAATACGTTTTTTTGTTATATTTAAAAATATATAGTGATCCTTACTGATATTATAAAATTATGAATGTGAGGTCAGAAGTGGCCAGATTGACCAAGACTAAGGCTGGCCCGCCCACGTCCGACTTTTTGTAGGACCGATAATCGGGCCGATTTTACTATAGTAGGCAGCAGCGTACACAATCATGACCGATTTTTTGTAGGACGTGTGCGTTGCTCCATTGCTATCAGTACGTTCTATTTTTCTCCTACAAAATATCGGTCACCGTTTATCGGACGTGGGCGGGCAGTCTAAAATAGGAGGATGAACCAGGAACCTAATCAAATATATTGACAAAGTATCAAATAGTATCTCCAGGCAATAGGCCTTTTCCCATCAATAATTACTTATAAGGCTATATTAGATTAAATGTACCTACTTGTTTTTATGGATATCAAAATCAAGTACGAAGCCGCCACAAACAACCAATCCTGAGAAAACAAACAAAACTAGATTTCTATATTGACTTATCCGAGAATCAAACCCAGAATCTGATACGTAAGCTACAAACAAACCCTCTAAATTAGTTTGGCCCGATTTGAATTGACCTGCTAAAGCGTTAAATAGGATCTTATGTAGTGGAGAAGGAAAAGCATTTGCCCATCAGTGGCACCCCTTTGCTAGATAGCTAAAATTAGAATAGATAATTTACATGTTTTACTAAATGGTATTTATTGTTTCGTTTCAGAGATTCACACAATACTTAGCATCCAGTAATTCAACGTTTCAACTAAGTAATTTCCTAGATAAAAGTGGAGTTCAAGGTATGTACTATTTGATTATGTATTAGTATATTGTTTATAAGTATATTATGTATAAAAACACACAATTTTGATACGCAAATAAAATCAAATTCTAAGTATTATAAAAATTTAATTTTTTTCATTTTATCAATGACCTGCTGAAGCATTTTATTATGCTCTGAAATTGTGTCATACATGTGTTAAGCCAGAAATAACTTGTATACTTAACATTGTTTTATGTTAAACATGTATTATTCTTAATAATTATCATTAATTTAAAACATTGCGTCCAAAATATTTTATTCTCGACTATAAATAATCAAGTCAATCAAGAACTAGAAGTTTAGGCGTCCTCTGCTAAACACTATTTTAGCTATACTACTATTGTTACAAACTTTTAATGAAGCTGAATTATTTCCTAACATAAAAAACGCAACCACCACTATTCGCTATCCGAATCAAGGTTGTACCAAGACATTGGTGTCTCTTAGTAAAAATTTAATTATTAATAAAACGACAGTTTAAAATCTTAACAATAAATAAAAATTGTAGCAGTCCGATGTTAAGATATTGAGAAAAAAAGGGCTCTCCTTTTTTTTGTTATAAGACTGTCTTATAAGAGCAATAGAAGACGTAATAACAGTTTTAAAAAATGTTTACTATCTAAATAATTAACATTTTACGGGATTTATTGCAACCGAATTAATTATTTAAAATTTAATAGTATTTTATTATCCAGTCTGCCCGCGACCATGATTCGTGCAATTGGATCGAAATGGGAAGTTAAAATATTATTTACTTTTAAATAATTGATTCGGTTGCATTAAATGTCGTAAACTGTAAAATTTTGTCTATGTGTCTGTAATATTCTTTGTTATGTAAGTTAATTAAATTATTCGTGTTTTTTAACGCCCCATTATTGCATTGGATTGGATTTTTTCCGTAATGATAGATGGTAAGGTTTTTGTTCTTATAAATAAATAAATGAAACTACTGCATGAAATTAAATTCAGTTTTCACTGATGTGTTGATAGGTCTAACCTTAAATAAAGGCTCCATTTTACCGACTGTTTAAAATTTGATATTAATTGGATCTAACGTTACATATGTAACGAACGAAATGTTATTACATTTTAAGGAAAGCTATATCTATTTTCTATTATATGAAAGAAAGTCGTGTTAGATTTGTATGATTTTGGTTGTTTTGGATTATCTTCGTTAGGAATAGGATTATAAGTATTTACAACTTAGAACAGTAAAATTAAATAAATAAATAAATTGTATTTCTTGATGTCTTTTCCAACCACACACACCATGACAATGACATTTAAGACGCCAAAATCAAATACTATTCTGAGGCGAGATACGAAAGCTCGCGGGGTCTGCTAGTGTAATATAAATAACCGGCCAAGTGCGAGTCGAACTCGAGCACGAAGGGTTCCGTACCAAAAAGGCCAAAAAACGAGTTTGTTGTATGGGAGCCCTTAAATATTAAATTTATTTTGTTTTTAGTATTTGTTGTTATTGCGTGAATCGAAATGCATAATTTGTGAAAATTTCAACAGTCTAGCTATTGCGGCTCTTGAGATACAGCCTGGTGACAGAGCGACGGACAGACGGACAGACAGCGAAGTCTTAGTAATAGGGTCGCGTTTTTTCCCTTTGGGTACGGAACCCTAAAAACCTATCATTTTAGACCATAGATAGCGTTGTACGGTTCACGAGATAGGTAGATGATAAAGTGTCGGTACAGCTCCCCAGATAGCGGATATCGGAACATGCGAACGGATATTATGAACATGACGGTAATAAACATTGCGATGAGTGTACACAAATAGAACTTCAAGGAAAACAGCCGGTTTTGGTCTACGAGTTTTATCATAAAGCTATCTGTTATCGTGATTATATCTTGCAAGTGTGGAATATCGGCATTTAACGATAATGATAAATAATGAATGTTTACAAAAATATGTAGGTAGGTACATATTTTTTTCAATGACCTTCAAAAGCTAGACATTGAAGTGTAAATTGATTGTAGAAAGTCTTTTGATTTTATTGGCTGGTTGACCTGCTGACTGTACTCATAAAGTTGTAAAATAAAAAAGTTAATATACCTACCTACATCTGCGACCGAAAAAGGTCCTCACCAAATGAAAGCCCTCTAGAGCATTATTTTTTAGTTAATCCTTCTAATTCTCATAAAATACAGATGTTAGTCCGCCTCTCCAAACAATGACAACATTTGGAAAAATTGTTGCTTAGCAGGCGGAATAATGATGAGAACACTCCGTGGCGGAGTGGCGTACATAAAGGTTTTCCAGGCGTCGCCAGCTCCGAGGTCCCGGGTTCGATTCCCGAACGGGTCAATATAAGGAAAAAAAAAGTGTTTTTTCTACATTTTCCCGGGTGTGCGAGTTTTATTAAATATTTAAACTCACTCGTATTCTCACAATACGAGTGAGTTTAATTACTTACTCACTTTCGAATCAGAACAATGCATTTGATGTTGTCCACATTTATTTATTCATCTTGCAGTAGTCATTTAATTGCGTCTTACAACATCCTAGGACTGGCAAAATACAGCACAAACCGGGCGCGGCGCTTTACCATTTAGCCACCGAGACACACACTACGTCCAAGGCGTCAATTTTTCAAGCATATTCTTATCGCTGTAAGCCAGCGTTGTTTCATCAAAATAAATGTTAGGAGTTGTGCACTCTTTAACGCCCGAATAATACATCTTTACAGATGTTTTACCTACAGTCAGTTAAGATGAAACGGCTATTTATTTACTTACTACATTACTAGGCGGGACCCGCCTGAAACATATTATTTTAAGTTTATTAGGTACTTACTGATATTATGATTGCAATTAATTAATTGCAAAATATCACATAAAAATACAGTCCGTTGGCCAAAAAAGGAGTTTATTTCGATGTTATGCAACATGCAATCGAGTCGTCTCACCCTCACTCGAGATATTGCCAAATATGTTTTGGCTCGTACAGCTATGGCGCCTCGGACTGTTCTATACTTGTATCTCTAATTATAAAATCCTTCCAAAATGTATTATGGCAAGTTTTTAGATTACGCGTAACATATTGAAGGCATAGGTTTGAATTTTGTAATGAATATTAAGGTTTTTTTTATAATTTTCAATAACAAAGTAAAGTACCTAAGTACGTTATTAAGCCATAAAATACTTCATGCTATTTATCATTTTATATTGTAATAATGAAATCAATAAATATTTTAATATGTCAACAACCCAGTACAAATTACCTAGTTAATTAAAACTCTGTCAATAAATATGACAATTATTTCTTGGCAATATATTATAATCAAAGACAATAATTATGTACTATTGTCATTCAGACTACAATACCGTTTATACAGGATAAGTACTTAGAAAATGTCCGCCGAAATTTTTTTTTTTTTATTCGGTCGCCTAGCAACACTTTTTTTACGTGTTGCGCATCTCATTCATTAATTACGATACTATTCATAAGTTTTTGATTTTCCCTTTATACCTTGTATACTAAAACATAAACACCTTTATTAAAGTTAGAAACTGACACTATATTTTTAGGTAGGTAGGTACAATATTACATACCTACAAGGAATTATACCTACTATCGGAAGGATTTCGGTTCGACTCCCACCTCGGGTCGTCGCAATTTTATTCAACGAATTGTATTGTCAGGTATAATTTATTTAGACGACACATTACATTTTTATAAGTGATCGGCATTTGTAAAGCATTCAGAAACCGCCAAAAATGTCCCACGATTCCTCATAGTAAGTCTACACTCCACATTACGTATCGACATATGACATGGAGCATTTACGCATGCTATTGACCATTGACCCCTGAGGTCGTCGACTCCCCGCGACCTCGTCCTGACGACTGAGATTCTTTTTTTCTGACCGTAATATTCACGCGTCGTTTTTTAACTGAAATTAAAGTTTCATAAAAATGTAATGCTTGGGTAATCCGAATGTATTATTTGGACAAATTCGATACTAAATGGGGCGTAGATTGTGTAAAAATTTTAACTTGCGTTTTTAGGTTAGGTTCTAAATGATATTTTGGTTTATTCTGACGTTTCGAACGCTTTACAGCAGCGGTCGGTAACCTTATGGCAGGCTAGGGCCATAAGGTAGCGAAATAAACTATTAGCGGGCTGCATTTGTGATATAAACGTATAATTGGTCATATCCCATGGAAAAAATAAGTAAATAAATAATAAAAAATCATGTGATGTCTTACATCCGGCACGTAATGCAGGCTAGTTTTTGTATATAAGCTGTCATATTTATAGTTGCAATTCGTAGAATGGCACTTAAGTTCTCATCATGGTTCTTTCATGCGTTTAATTTGATATTTACAACTCATTTGTAAAATATTTACGGGCCGCAAGAAAGACATTCGCGGGCCGCATGCGGCGGCCCGCGGGCTGCGGTTTGCCGACCGCTGCTTTACTGCGTTCTTAGTTACTGCTAGACTAATGTATGACGGTAATTTGAAAAAAAAAATGTTTAAAACTACATAGGCATTATATCCATATTAATTAACCAATATTTATTGTAAAAACCTAATAAACGTTAGTGAAATCTATAATTTACCTTATTTCAATGTGTGTGTAGTGTAGTCTTCGCGTAGAACAAATATTTCTCAGACTTCAGTATCTCAATAAACATAATAAAACTTTATGAAAAAATATCTTTATAGTTCAGCACACACAGATCCCATACGTTCGTATTTCATCTGCAGCAAAATGAATGTTTTCCCTTTACATTATGTAGGTACTATACTCTTGATAACCTGTTATTCAATACTCATTTGCCTCACCAAATAATTTTAATTAATTATTCTGATGTATGAAACAATGATAACGTAACAAAACATGATGAATCAGGGTTACAAATTAACAATTAAATGACTAATTTGATTGTTTAATAGGCACGTAGGTAACTCTGGATTTTTCTTCTTACTGTTATTTAAAGATTTATGTCACAATGAGTGTAATCAGAAGGAAACGCACGCCAAGCGTGGCAATTATGGCAAATTCCTCTTTTTGGAGAAATATAAGTCCTGCAGTGGACTAATGTCTAATAGTATAAGATCCCACCACACAACGACAGACCGGGCTGGTTAATGGATGAAAAGTATTTTTTATTTAATTAAATAATGCCTTTTATTGTTGACTTTTAACGAACTTTGTCAACCTAACGTTTGCATATTCTATTGGCTTCATATTTTCGACTGGTATGGAATTTGTCTACTAAACAAACCAGTGAAATGATTTTTTTATTTTTTATTGTTAAATAATCATTTTCTGGACCGATTTTTTTAATCAACCCATTTGCAATCTATTCATTGGCAATAATTGGCATATTACATTGAATATAATCTAATATCTGGTAGGCATATGTCTTCTGACGATAGGTTATTTATACTGACCGCTAATCAACTAACATACAGTCATATAAATATACAATTAAATAACATATACACAAATGTTAATTACAAATATTTCATTCGCATAAAACATTAGATAAACGTTTAATGGCTAATATTTACGATTTAATTAGAGATATGCCGTTATTGAAACGAACCCTTATCTTTTTTATGTTTTGTAAATTACAAACTACTGTTAAATTACTCTTCTGTATTTGAAAGCCACAATTAATAATTACTTAATCAATAAAAATATCATCAAACATTTCATAACCGTTAAAAAACGATTTGTTCAACCACAACGATTTGGTTTTTAAGTAGTTGCTTAAGATCGGAGCCGCTGAAAAGAGGCACACTATACAACGTGTTCCTTTTGATATCCCATAACTCTAACTAAGATATTAAACAGACCATGGTAAAGAATCAAATTGCATATGAATTATTTTTCATTTATTATTATTTTTTTGTTTACTTTTTCATAATTCTTATTATTAAAATAATTCTTAAAATTCACGACTGTTTATGTAAACAACCCTTACCTTGTTATGAATGAACTTTTGAATGAAAACAATTTACTCGTACCTACTTATCAATGAAACATCAACACACGCCAATGTTTTTTACAAGTTACGCTTTCCCGCTACTTTAATACCTACTACACTTAGTGTAAGTTTGCCAACGTCTCGCAAAACTAAGGATTCGCCATACTGGTTACATTTTTTAACAAATTTAACTAAAATTGATGTTATATTCGAAACTATCGATTTTTGAACCACATTTTCTACCTAGGGCGTTTTATATAATTTTTACCTATAGAACATAACCTTAGAGTTATGGGGATATCAAAAGGATTACGTTGTATTTATTCGACCGCGTCTCTGTTCGCGTGAACTACACGTTATATTTCGCTGGCAGAAACTTGTGCTCAGCATTTTTAATATTATTATTATGTTGGTCATTTTCCAATCACGGGACTATGGAGTCCCGGACCTTTGGAAGGCGTACGAGGGGCCGAAGCCAACTCGCGAGGCCCGTTAGACAACATTTATCTAAATGATGTAATGTGACACCAACCGACGATTATCCCTGTGCGCACTATACAAGTACACCCAAGGACAACCCCCGGTCAGTGCAGGACTATTGTAGAATGTGGATACAAAGGATACTGGGCTATGGGTTTGGGTGCTAGTGGACTGGGTAACTGGGACTATGGAAGGACTATGGCCCCTGCCTGACCTATGTTACTCACACGGATAAAATGGCAGGGGGTGACTCGCACACTCGTTTAATGGGCCCCCGAAAACGGCCGCTAGCACATAGTGACGTAGCGACAAGGGGGCAACATAGCCTGAGGTGCTTGAGGAGTGGAGAGGTATTACACGGCTCTCAGGACAATCCCGGTAATCCGTTCAAGATCCCTACAAGCATCTTACTGCAATAATTCCTTCCTCCGAGCATTTCTGCTCTAGCGACTCTCCACATTAATTTCTAAGCAGTTGGATACTAAAAACCTTCAACCTCTCAAGGTCTATTCTATCCTATCTTTGTGCCAAATCTCATCAAATCGGTCCAGTAGTTAAGGTGTGACAGCTTAACAGACAGACAGAGTTACTTTCGACTCATCATCAGCCTAATTCAGTCTACTACTGGACACAGAATTCTCTAAAATGTGGATTTGCTATATTCATCGCCAAGTTTGCGGGTTGGCGGCCGCAGTTTAGCCAATGGTGAAAAGAAGACTACTTCCTTCATCTTTTTACTAGGTAGTTAAAAAGAGTTTATTATCCTATTATCTTCTTGTCGCCTCTAACGACACCCATAGGACGTAAAGGGGTGGCACTATTCTGTTCATATGACGTCACAACACGCAAGCAATAATGTGGTATCACACGTTTATGCAGAAAGGTAGTTAAAGACTTTATTATTCATGTCGCTGTTGTGTTAAAGCAGGCACTACATCGCGGCCGCTACTAGCACTAAAGGAGATGTCCCAAATTGTATGGAGGCCAGGCCCAGAACCTGTACACCCCACCAAAAGATAGACCAATACACCTACAAGATTTTGTTATTATCCAATTCTTTTAAAATGGCTTCGTTAAGTGGTTCAAATAAAGAGATAAGTAAGCAAATAGCAATACAAAACAACAAAACCATCATGGCGGAAGATGACATTATGATGACGTCTGTCAGTTTCAAAATCGCGCAGCTAGGAGTCGAGTGCCATCGCTTACTGTAGTAACAACAAACATTATGAAAGTAATGTGTCGATCAATACTAAATACAGAAAACGAAAAAGAGATCGTTATAATGAACTACAATAAAAGCGCGACAAGCAGAACAAAAACTTGAAGTGAATGATTATGCCAAAGTGACAAGGGGTATCTGACAGCTACTGACATTTAAAGTTTTTTTAGATTGACGCCATTTTGGAATGCCTAATGGAGTTTGATAAATTATTCGATCTTATTTATTTTTGAACCACTAAATTATACGTTAAATAAATTTATATGTATTTTTCCCAGAAACAGTATTTTTTTCTTGATTTTTGAAAATGGTGTACAATGTCTGGGCCTATTATGGGACATCTCCTTTCTCATAACTTAAGATCCTGCTGTGGTCACATGAATTCAATGATGTGTGCATTTGCCCTGCAGTGGGATAATTATAGATTTACTTTACTTTTATTAATCATACAGACATTCTTTTATCAATCGTACAGACGCAAATCTATAATTCATTTATTAGGAATAGTAATCCTTTTAGAAGATGTACAAGTTTTTATATTATAGACCTGAACTAATATCAAACAATAGTATAGTTAATAATAATATAGTCATTATTTAGGTATTGACGTTATCCTGTAATTGTAATTGATTAATCTATCTATATATATAAAAATCAATTGCTGTTCGTTAGTCTCGCTAAAACTCGAGAACGGCTGGGCCGATTAAGCTGATTTTGGTTTTGAAATGTTTGTCGTAGTCCAGGGAAGGTTTAAAAGGTGAGAAAACATGGAAAAATTGCGAAGAAGATAGTAAAAACGTTAATCTCATATTCCCATATAAAATGCTCTACATAAAATTTTTGAGCCATTAAGTCAGTTTTAATGATGTTAGGATCAGGTGATATGAAAGTACACCGGAATATATATAATTCTTCTGTGAGTGTGTATGTCACTGAACTTCTCTAAAACGACTGGACCGATTTTGATGAAATTTTTTGTGTGTGTTCAAGGGGATCTGGGAATGGTTTAGATTCACAATTTTTGGGGGTAGGGTAGGGGTAGGGTATGTGTAGGGTAGGGTAGGTTAGGGGTAGGGTAGGGGTAGGGGTAGGGTAGGGTAGGGGTAGGATAGGGTAGGGGTAGGGTAGGGTAGTAAAATATTAAAATTTTATAAAATATATACAAACCTAAATTTTTACCCTTTTACCACCAACCCCTATTTTTTGTTAGCCATTTTAGTAATTTAATCATTTTTATGGCAAAACAACGTTTGCCGGGTCAGCTAGTTCATTAATAAAACTCCAAACTGTAATGTTATATTTGCAGT
This sequence comes from Anania crocealis, assembly GCA_949315895.1. NCBI lineage: Eukaryota > Metazoa > Arthropoda > Insecta > Lepidoptera > Crambidae > Anania > Anania crocealis. The sequence goes on along the minus strand of OX438869.1, from coordinate 3,063,384 downwards.
TTTCAAATAAATGCAAAAATTAAAAAGTAAGCAGGAAATCGACCCAGGTAACCATTGCTTTTAAGGCGCATCCCTGCTATTGTACTACACCAATCGAATGGCCAAATGACTTTCACACAATTTAAAATGAAAAATGTAATGAGCTCGTAGTACTGTCCTTAGCAACGTTCAAATCAAGATTCTTATAGTATAAAATTCTCGTGTCACAATGTTTGTTACCTTACTCCTCCGAAACGGTTTTAGGTACTGATTTTTACCAAATTTTATATGCATATTCAGTAGGTCTGAGAATCGGCTATTATCTATTTTTCATACTCCTAAGTGATAAGGGTTGTTCAACCTTAACAATTTTTTAAAATTTTTGGACATTTTTTTTTGTTTTTATTTTTCTATAATGTGGCATGAAAATACATACAACCCTAAATTTTTACCCTTTCGTCAGCAACCCCTATTTTTTAATAGCCATTTTAGTAATTTAATCATTTTTATGGCAAAACAACATTCGCCGGGTCAGCAAGTAGTTCAATAAAAATCCTTTTTGTACCATGCGGCGGTTGTGTGCTACCGGCCTTAAGTTTCAACTTAAACTGAGTCATCGCGCCCTACGGCATTCCCGCGATGCATTTGTGCATATTTGCAGACGGTGACGTCATCAGCGCGAGCTCGTAACAAATCAATGTTTTCGGAGCCGGTTTTAGCACAGACACTTAAGTAACAATAATATGTCTAGTAGCTGCTGTTACATGATCCTTGGGAATGTTCTTATATTAGTAAAAGAGTTGCTTCATAATTTATTTATTTAACTTATCTATCACTTTTAAAAGTATTGGCAGTTATAAACAAAGTGGTTTTAGGAATACAGGCTGTGCAGTCGATACAATAATATTAGTATGGGTCGATAGATTGATAGCTATCTCTTGTTATGTCTAAGAAAATGACTTATTTGCGCAGTTACTTAATATTAATAACATTAACGGTAAATAATTATTATGTCACTAAGATTATGAGCTCCGCCACATTTCAATGCAACGCTTGAAATTGGAAAATATACGTTTAGGTTTTAATTGATCTACGTTTGATTCGAAACTGACGAAGTACAATTTTAAGGTGACATACATACACGTAATATTCTGTATCCAATCCACAGCTCGTGAATGTGAAAAATTGACTTTCTATATACTTTATGTATGACGTAGTTGACCTTATTAGTCTATGCAGTAAGAACTGTATTCAAAATTAAGCTTTTTTTTCTAACTTAAATGACGAATTTTGTAAGAGACTTAGACAGAAGCCGTATGTTATTTAGTAATAGTTAAAGTTTGATAATTATGTGTGTGTATCAATAATTTAATGTCAATCCCATATCTTGATAGGAAACTTCCTCTTAAAGGAAATTCAAATTAACTTGAGTCTAACATTTCTGAATGCGCCGGTGCACTGCATGAGATTTGCATATTAATCGATGCATTGTATAAAAATCTTGGTTGACTTGCATCGCATATTGATAACTTTAACAATATGCCTTTAGAAATATGGATAACATAACACTGTCCAATTCTGTGTCACAATTGCCGCTCATATTATATAATATTACTAGCTGTTCCCCGCGACTTCGTCCGCGTCAATTACTATTATTATGATCACAACTATTTTTGCAACATTTTTCACTCATGCTTCGCTCCTATTGGTCGCAACGTGTTGTTATATAGCCTAAAGCCTTCCTCGATAAATGGACTATCCAACGCAAAAAGAATTTTTCAAATCAGACTAGTACTTCCTGAGATTAGCGCGTTCAAACAAACAAACAAACAAACAAACAAACAAACTCTTCAGCTTTATAATATTAGTATAGATAAATGGCTGCTGCAGACTATACAACGTGTTCCTTTTGATATACCATAACTCTAAGGTTATGTTCTAGAGGTAAAAATAATTAAAATGCCCTAGAACATGTGGTTCAAAACTCAATAGTTTCGAATATAACATCAATTAATTAGTTAAATTTTTTTAAATAGTTGGCAAACTAAGGCTGCCCGCCCACGTCCGATAATCGGTGACCGATTTTTTGTAGGAGAAAAATAGAACGTACTGATAGCAATGGAGCAACGCACACATCCTACAAAAAATCGGTCATGATTGTGTATGCTGCTGCCTACTATAGTAAAATCGGCCCGATTATCGGTCCTACAAAAAGTCGTACGTGGGCGGGCAGCCTTACACTAAAGACTAGTGTAGTACCTAGTAAAGTAGCGGGAGAGCGTAACTTGTAAAAAACATTGACGTGTGTGGGTGTTTCATTGATAAGTAGGTACGAGTCGTTTTCATTTAAAAGTTCATTCATAACAAGGAAACGGTATTTTACATAAACAGTCGTGTTTTTAGAATTATTTAATATGAAAAAATTAAACAAAAAAAAATTAATAATTGAATAATAATTCATATGCAGTTTGGTTCTTACCATGGTCTGTTTAGTGCCCTAGAGTTATGAGATATCAAAAGGAACACGTTGTATAGTTTTTTTATTTTACCGTATTCGAAATAATTTTGCAGTTTCGAAGAGTGGTTTAGAGAAGACACTCAAACTTAAAAACAATTCTTATCATAATATGTATGTTTCCAAGCCAATGAGCAATTTATATCAATATAATCAGTTAACTCATGCTCCATAAATTTCATTTAACAAATCAAAATATCTTTTCCAGACGATTCACCAATTGTAATGATCTCGAAATCTCAAAGTACATACATAATCAACAACCTTTGACTGCGTGTCATTAATGTATTTCCGATGCTTCTTACAGTACACCCAAACCCGTGAATAGTTAACAAAACAAGAGATTACAAACATACAATTATTTTTTTTAGCTCAAAAACTGTTATAATATGCTTTGACCCGAAGCGCACCACAGAAAAGTCATTGACAAGTTTTCATTGTAGCGCAAGCGCAACCAACACAAGGTTGGAGGCGTTGTATCTCTCTACACCTTGCTAATATACCTATTACAGTTAGTCACGTAACCCTGGTATCAGATATGGCTAGATATTATGCCTTATATGCTTCATTGATTATTGCAATTACAGAGATGCGCTTTGCAAAACAGTTATAGAAACTTTTATGTCAGGGATTCCCAAATTATTTTGGGCAAGATACTCCATTTCCAAAAATAAACAGATATCTCAGACTCACAAAGTCAAATTACTAAATAAATCTTTTAGTTTTTTACTATACTTTGTGGAAATTTCCTTGACAGCATTTTCTCCTCGAAGTTTTACAAAGTAAATAAAATTTAGTTTTACTAATAATCAATAGTAAAGGTTCCTTTTGCTTCAACTTCTCGAAAACCGATTTCGACTTTCAGTGGTCGATTCTTTGGGAATCTTTGGTTTAGTTAGACATGTCGCTCACCAACATAATGGACTAGGCAGATACAATTTTATCTTACCTCTTACTAATTAGCTAAAGTTCTCTAGTGCTAGTCGCAGTAGTCGCGGAAACTGCTTGTTATAGAATATGTAGGTTTATCTGGTACGGCCTCCACTCGGCTAAATGTCAAGGACCTACAGAAAAGCTATTCAAAGATGATCATCTGTAGACACCAGATAAAGCCAAAAACTATGTGGGCCAGCTACTAACTTTTGAGTATTATATAAAACTTAAAACCCATTGCAAAAAACTGAATCTAAATCATCCAAAAGAAAAATGGTAACTGCAGCGCCCTCTGGCGGATTTATACTATAATGCCTATCTAAGAAACATCGCCGATAAATTACAAATCTACTGCTACTGCTGGCTACCCGTCCTTGTTAGACATACCTAGTTTCGATAGTCGTGAACACCTTTTCCTAGGACTCTTATGTTTATTACCGATTGTGTTTTTAATTAAGTATTTTTTTAAAACGTATGTGTTTTACTATTGCAAACAGTACCTACCATATTTCCGCTGCAAGATATCGGTCAGATGTAGGCGGACGTTATAGTGTAAGATCCCACCATACAATGACCTTCACCGAGCTGTTTATTGAATGAAAAGTATTTTATATACAATTAAATATGCCAAAAAAATATATTGCAAATGGGTTGCCTAAAAAATTTTAGTCCAGAGTAGATTTTTTAAAATTTGACAACCGAATTTCAGGACTTTTTTTCGCATTCAACCCTGTACCACCGTGTTCATAATTAAATAATGTTTATTTGTATTTAACTTTATTTAATTAACCAGACCGGTGCAAATTACTAGTATCGATTTACTTGATTATAATCTGCCTACTCAAGAGTTGTGCCGGAAAAAAAATAGTCAACCTAACGTTTGCATATTCTATGGGCTTCAAATTTTCGATTGGTATGAAATTTGTCTACTAACCAAACCAATAATTTTTTTTTATTAAAAAATAAAAATAAAATTGTAAATTAATCATACTCTGGACTGAATTTTTTTAGTCAACCCATTTGCAATATCTTTTCTGGCATATTTAATTTAATATAAAATACTTTTCATCCAATAAACAGCTCGGTGAAGGTCGCTGTATGGTGGGATCTTAGACTATTATCGTGATTTAAATACCAATAAATACACACAATATATTTATACAAATAATTACTAATACCTGTGAATACAAAGTAACAACGTTATTAAAATTTGTATCTAGTGCTAGTAATCTATTGTAATAATAAAAACTCGTCCACTTATAACGTGAAAATTACAGTAGTATGATGGTTCGCAAAAATATAAATACAAGATAAAAAATGTAGACAGAAACACTAACATAACACCTTAGCTCGTATCTATGAGATATGTAAGTGCAATAAAAACTAATATATCGTAGGGTAAACGACCTATAAAGTCAAACAGACTGTGTACACTGAATTAACGTAAATTTATGTCTTTATAAGTATAATTTAAAGTGCATTCATTATTAATCGCTCATAGTGAATAACTTTTTGTAAACCGATGACGTATTTATTTAGAACTAGCTGTTTGGTGTGGCCGCGATTGGTGCTCGTGGAAATTTAAATTTATTTATAGTATGTTGATCCCCCTGGGAACCGTACCTTTTCTCGGGATGAAAAGTAGCTTATATGTTATTCCAGCCAATTAACTAATACCGTACCAAATTTCATTCAGATCCATCAAATCGTTTCAGCGTGAAAGAGTAACAAACATCCATACACTCTTACAAACTTTCGCGTTTATAATATTATAATAGGATAGCTTCTATCGCGGGCCTTGAGCGTGGAGACCGAATCCAGAAATTCCGTAACGAAAATAACCTAACACCCCTCACTCCGACCGGCACAGCGGTGATACTTTTTATTAAGCTATTGCATAGCTTCTATCGCGGGCCTTGAGCGTGAAGACCGAATCCAGAAATTCCGTAACGAAAATAACCTAACACCCCCCACTCCGACCGGCACAGCGGTGATACTTTTTATTAAGCTATTGCATAGCTTCTATCGCGGGCCTTGAGCGTGGAGACCGAATCCAGAAATTCCGTAACGAAAATAACCTAACACCCCCCACTCCGACCGGCACAGCGGTGATACTTTTTATTAAGCTATTGCATAGCATCTATCGCGGGCCTTGAGCGTGGAGACCGAATCCAGAAATTCCGTAACGAAAATAACCTAACACCCCCCCACTCCGACCGGCACAGCGGTGATACTTTTTAGTTTTATAATTGCATAAATTGATAAAAAATGCTATGCAATAGCTTTACCGCGGCAGTCTCCGAGTGCCACACGTCTTTTTTTATCTCAATTAGTTGTCTAGCTAGCCCTAGAGACTCGTAGGAGAGTTGTGAAAACTGTACTTAAAATAAAAGGTGCTCATTTTGTTTGTACTAATATACGATATCACATTCTTTTCATCTCCATAAAATCTATCGAACTAGAATCAGATAAAAAAATGAAAACACGCAATATTAAAACAAACATGCTCCTGTCGTTTAAGTCTATGGCTGTTAATGTAAATCAGTTTTATTTCTGCAAATAGGCCCCATGAGGCGCTTTTTATAGACTGTTTGTTGGTTGGTTTGTTTGGGGGTGGGGGTGGGAGATTTATCGTGGTAGTCAAAATACTAAAAATTATAATATACAGGGTGAAATTTTAACCACTTTCCAAAAATTTTATATGCGTTCAGTATCTTATTTAAAGCCTATTTATGAGGTAAAAAATGTAAATCAAGTTGTCACCCGAAAATATTTTTCGTGATATAGTTTTCAATTTTTACGGTCCTAGACCTGTTAAAGTATAAAGGGAAATTCAAAAACTCATGAATAGTATTGTATTAAATGAATGAGATGCACATCGCGTAAAAAAAGTGTTACTAGGATGCCGTATCAAAAATTTTAGATTTTTGGCGGACATTTTCTAAGTGCTTTATCTTGACATTTTTGTACTGGGCTATACCAAAAGAAAAAATACGTCATTTGTTTTTTGTCTCGTAGATTGCTATATTAAAATTTGGAAAGTGGTTAAAATTTCACCCTGTATGTAGAAACGTGTAATTCTCTTGTGGTGAAATGATTTTTCCGAAATGTCATTGATTACCTATATCAATTAATTATGCTCCAGTATCTTCCATGTATCTGGACGAAATATTAATGTTCATTACTTTTTCTTACAAAAGTTAAAGAACTTTCAAATCGGAAAGCAGTTTGTTATTTTGTTTCGTATGTTTTTACTGAGCATCGCCAATTGGTAATGAAAGTAATACGTTTATAATACCACCTATTACATTCGATTTCGATATAAGTACTGATATCTTGACACAAGTGTTACAACTACGTTCAGAATTTCAATTATGTAGTTCTGATAGAATCTGTAGTTGTATTTTATTCATAATCGTAGGCCCATTTGAGAAATAAATAGCGAATTTAGTTCCTTCGTTACTATCCAATACTACAGTGTTGAATAGCATTCTAAGTATAATTGTCAGATTGTATTAATTTGACAGAGACTGTCTACTACTTCTTATAACTCCAAATTAATCTTAAGTTTTATAGGATACATAAATAATCCTGAGGTGTACGAATTTACTATAAGCTAAATTTTCTGTTTACATGTTTTTTTTTTAGGTTGCCTAATTTTAGTACTGATTCCACTGCTCATTTACTACTACAATTACTATGGAAACAACATTGATATTTCACAAAAAAACGTAAAATAATGGCAAATTTTCACTTCATTTTTGAGATTTTAACGTCGGTCTCATCAAAGTCGTATTTGAACAGTAGAATCACCCTAAAAAGGAGTTTTTTGATTTTGCAAGTAAAATATACGGTAATTTTTACCACGGATGTACCGTGGTTGATAGAGTATTGATGTTAAAGTTCTATACTAAAGTTTTTGTGTCTGGTAATTTAAATCTGTCTTGTACACCGAGAAAGCATAAAATGATTGCATGTTGTTTAAAGGAAACTAGGCTTCCAAGAATACGACACAAACTTTTTCTTCTTTCGAATTATTCACATTATCTTGACTAATTATTTCTTATTCCCTATTGCTTCGGAAGGCGCGGCCGGTGCCAGGATCGGTGAGTTCAAACTGAGTGATAGCTTGGAGTGTATGTTGTCAGCTGTCAGTTGCAAGAGGAGTTCATTAGAGTTAGCCTCCATTATATAAAAAAAAGAAAATAAATTATCTTGAACACAAACACCATTAGGCTTTCAACCAAACTCTTTTTTTTACCAAAAAGTACAAGAAAAAAAAAAAGTTTTTCCTAATCAAAGTAGGTACTTACTACTCGTAATACTTGGTCAAGAATGAAGCGTTCGAGCCTAATTTCGACTATTTAATTTTTTGACTGGCAAATGATGTAAACATACCATTGAATTGAACAAAGGTGACTGAATTTAGATGAAACATTAAAAGATATCCACTTTGCCAAGTTAGTAGCACTAATTAAATATCTTCACTGTTCGTAAAATCCTCGAATGAATTCATACCATAAAATAAACAGCGACCCCAGGCCCTGGGGCCCGGGGTAACTATTTTCGTTTGCCACTATATTTTCATTTCAAATTGGATATTCAATTTTATTAAATAAACGAAGTTAGTGCGATTTAGATTGTCTGGCAATATTTAATCAAAGTTCGGGTGATCACCCCGAATTAATATTTTCGTGAAACGCTTTATTTATTTCGACTTCAAATTAATTTAAAATCTTAAAAAATTCGAAATGTACTTAACTAAATCTTCTTGCGGACGATTAGAATATACGAAATTTCACTTCATTATACGTCATTTTTCCGTCCAGAAATGATAGGTTAGGACAAAAAAGGTTTCGCCTACAACGGGGTAAATGTAATAAAAGAAACAAATTTTCTATATTTTCTTGGGTCTGGGTGTTTGAGGCACCTTCGTTGTGTCTGATTTCCACGAAACAAGTGCTTTAAATAGTTACAATACTTTTGGGTCAGAACAATGTAATATATTGTCCACAATAGTTTTAATATGTCAAATGACTACGCTAAGTCGGAAGTTGTCTGAAATTCCTAAAACTTAATGGAGCGCTAACGAATGATACTATCTTTTTGCAAATGATACCCTCAACGTCTGTTAGTTTTAGCTGCACGCTTGACGATTTGAATGCAACCACTTGTTATGTTCGCACATTGTCGCTTTTTCTCTTTCGTTTTGTGTCGTTTTTACTTGTTAGGTTAAGTTTTAAATAAAATCAATTCGTCTCGTGACACGTATATGATTTATTGTTTTGAAATCAACACTAATATGCATTTACAGTGTGCACATGGTGCCTTGTCAAAGTGTATTTTATACGCGCTTTGACTTCGATGAAGATGAGACCTTATATTAAGTTCTGATAGTTTGTTTTTAATTTATTTTAATACCTTTTTATGTTGATATTATCATTGTTTGTAGGCGTATACATATTGGCTGTATCGTTTCTCGGATACGGTATCCCAAGGAAACATGATACAGATGAATTTGGTTAGCTTTCAATGTGTTTTTTATTTAATAATTGACAATCGTATATTAAACTGATATTGTTTTAGTAACTTTTTGTCTGCTTATGTGTTTGTCCTGATTGGTTTGGTTGTATTGTTTATATATTTTAAAACGTAATCGTATCTCATGAGTTTAATGAACCAAAATTAAAGCAATTTCACATAGCTTTGTTATTGTTTATATTAAGTATGCGATAGCGGAAGATAACGTTGAAATTATTGTTATTTTTGCACAGTAGGTTGTTTGCACTCGCACCAGTAATGTTTCTTTTAATCACATGCACGGTTTTAATTGAAATTCGAATTAATTAGTTTGCACAATGCACGATGCCTTTATGCAATTTGTAATTTTGTATACTTTATGTAATAGAAGTTAGTATATCTGGGAATAAACAAGTCTGGAACTTCGTTAATTGCTGTCATAAACTTTTTTTAATGGTCATACCATTTACTACTGGGAATAAATAGTATAGTCGTTTTCTTTCTAGATCATGGATGACGTCCTATTCCTATTTATGTCAATTTGATTCCCAATTGAAAAAAAAAATTAATAGATGTTTCGAAGCAGTTTAAAGTATCCATACATTGCAAAGTAAAGCAATTAGCCATAATATTTAACGTCAAAGTAAAAAGAAATATACAGAAATGCAGTCTACGACAGTAAGTAAATTATCAGCAAAAAAAGATAAGTGTTTTGTTGCTAAAATAGTAACACTATAAATATAGTTTTGGCATGTTCTTCGTATCTAAATTTGAATATTCTTAAGCAACATTCAGACTAGACTTGGACTTCATTAATATCAATTATTCTTCCAGACTTATGAACTATAAATAGAGTAAAACAAGAAAGTTGTAGAAATGGCTAGAAAGGTCTTTGAGAACTATTGCAATAGTTGGTTGGCAGTCAAGAAAACCTGACAGTTAAACTTTTGTTACTACTGCGCAAGTAGAATTCCGTCACAGTCTTATCCCCTATAATGACTAGTATTCACCGAATACCCTCAACTTATAAGGGATCCAAATTTCATAAAATTACAAGTCGGTCTGAAACCCACTATTTTCTGGTGCAGTCAGCGTCATAAATTGGTAAATACTTAGTACTATGTCAAAGTAACAAGTTTTTTGTTTGCAAAAAAATTTAAGGGCAATGGAAAAGTTGTTACTATGACATGATACAAAGGTGTTCAAATTTCGATGCTGACAGTTCTCTTTACTATGATGCTGGTGATACTATTTAATATGTAAATGTGCAGGATATGACATGTCACCGTTCATCCGGCGTTACGCCAAGTACCTCAACGAGAAGGCGCTGTCTTACAGGACGGTCGCATTCGACTTCTGCAAAGTTAAGAGGGGGTAAGTAAGACAAAACAATAATATCCCATTATTGAAATGATCTAGAAAATTCGAGAATAATAAATCTGGATCAGAGGTGTTTGATTACCGGACGCCTTAATCTCACATTAGCCCGCTGCAAAACATGGTTCTTTCGTTAGCCACGCCTTGGCAAACGAGTGAGCCATTGCAGTTTGGCTAGTGGTAGAAAGGAGACGCATTTTAGTCGCTTTTTACGACACTCGCCTACCTACTGACGGAAAAACATGGCCTCATGGGGAGCCATTGATTGTTAGTATGGATTATTCCTACTAAATATCGGTTTTTGACGCCATAGTACGAGATGGTAATCTTGCCAAAAGATTCTGTTAAATATGTAATTGCGTCAGTTTAGTTACCTCGTATGTAAAATGTGTCACATCCTTAGTATATGTAGTTGTGAAGTAACTAAAAGATTAGAGGCGATATTAATTAATTATTACTTCGATGTCCAGTCGTGCAATTCAGAAAACGAACTAATGTAAATGTTTGGAGTTTAGACACACTCCTTGTGATAACAAAAGATCTATTAACCATTATTTTCCATCCACAGCAAAGAAGAGGGCTCCCTCCGTATGATGAATGTGGAGAAACTGCTCAAGACCCTGCCGGTGCTGCAGGCCCAGTTGGACGGTCTGCTCGAGTTCGACTGTACCGCCAACGATCTCACCAACGGCGTCATCAACATGTGCTTCATGCTGTTGTTCCGGGATCTCATCAGGTAACACTTGTTATACTGCTGAGATGAATCTTTCATAGTGCCATCGATGGTCAGTTTTCGCCACAGAACATAGAAAAAAGATTAGAGAGGCTATGTAGACGGGGCAGGCGCGTCACAGAGGTTACGACCAAATGCTCATTCATCTTCCCAATCATGAAGCGCATTGATTTCATTTGGTCGACCAATAGGGTCGCGCGACGTCAAAAGAATACGCTTGATTGGCGTTCTTTGAACTCGTTTATGCGTCCGCAAGCTTGTTTTTATTATGTGCACAAGCAGCAGTGGGGTGCAAGCGGCGACATCTGTTCTCATACAAATGGCGGATGACAGCCTTTGTAACCTTTGTCCATGCTCTGTGGTTTTCGCTGTAGTCGTTTAACTATACTCTTCCCCATAGAATTAGTGATTTCGATTTTTCTACCATTTAGAAGGAACTCTTCTTAAATTACTAGATACTCATAAAAACATTTTGGAAATCTTGATACAACTAACTCATGTGGAAACCTAGATACACAATCGGTTTAAATTGTTTGTTCCTAAAAAGTAAAATAACGTTATTCGTTCAGAGCATCTTTTGAAAGTTGAATGTAATTTTTTTATTCTGTCCGTTTACACTTTGTTGCCAACTTTTGTTTTCTGTGCATGTCGTGATAGCCTTTAATTAAGGCAGCACTGTAAATTATGTTGATAGAAATGTATCTTATGTAAATGTAAAGTGTATGCTTTGTTGGCTGTCCTTATAATAAATAAATAAAACGTCTTGGCCAAGTGAGCACCTACTAATTGTTCGAGTGCTCCTTCAACTTAGTTGCCGACTTATTACAACTACATAAGCTTGGATTCCGGTTAACATGAGACATAACTTTGCCATTTCGAAGTGTATTGTTTGTATGGTTATGTGTATGTATATGTATATATAGTTTTTATGTTTTATCCATGACTAAATTTAATAAGTTTGTCATTGATTCTGTTTTTGTCACTCAAGCCAACCTTTATCTCTTTGTTGGATGCCTCCATACTATGAGTTACTAGAGGCGCACTAGTTTTGTATGTCACACTACAAGCTCAACTTTGATATAAAGCAGCCATATATGTTATTGTGATTGTTGTTTTAATGTATGTCATTTATTTTATCGTCAGATTGTTCGCGTGCTACAACGACGGCATCATAAACCTTCTGGAAAAGTTCTTCGACATGAACAAGAAGAACTGCCGGGAGGCTCTCGATCTCTATAAAAAGTTCCTAATTAGGATGGATAGGGTCGGAGAGTTCTTGAAGGTAAAGTAACAATTATCATCCTTAAAAAACAGATCACAAAATTTTGAACCATATCCATTTGTTATTATAAGGTTGAAAAAACAATGAAATTTTCAACAGTATTTGCCCAAACTTAAAGCCTAGTTCGCATTAGGCCAGTATTTTAGTTGTAGTAGCGAGTACTTTTGTCGAGTAGTTAGTAAGTAATTTTGTCGAGTCAATCAATTTTGTTCTATTTTCACGGGCGAGTAGAACCTCCCACCACGCCTCTCTGCCCACTGGCTTACCGGCTACCGGTACGACCTGTCGATTTAGTCGAGTTAATTTAAAACACTTGTGAGCTGAGGCCTTACTCCGTAACACAATGTCCGTATATTCAAATCCATTTGTCCCTATTACTCATACCGATGTCTTAAAGTATCTGAAAGAGACAGATATGGATGTAAATACGAGCTTATTACAGAGTAAGGCATCTGTACTCGAACGAAAGTGCGAACGGTTTTCTGTTTACTAGCTAGTTGAAAGAGATTCACTCGACTAAAATACTGGCCTACTGCGAACTAGGCTTAATAGGGTTGAATACTGGTTAATTTACATCGCCAGGTCCCATTTCCATTAGTGTTATATCTAGGGTACCACCTTTTCATCGGCTTAGGTCTGGAAGTGGTGGGCTACTGTCTTGCTTGGGAAGGCCTTAGGTCCCGGCTTTTGTCGCAAGATTGAAGTCGTAAAAATAGCTCACGTCAGTGGCCTGTAATAAGTGGCTTGGAAAATTCTGACACCGGACTATATATTCTTCAAATTTATAATAATCCTTAGAATCCCCCAAATCATCTGAGCATTGCTGAAACTACACTGGCTGACATAGCAACATCTTGAGAGAATTCACTGACATTCACTGGTATTGTCTCCGATTGACGATTGAATTTGTTTAAATGATTCAGACAACAAAATTGTAGGTCACATACCAAAATTCCCCTAGGGCCAATCGAAAAATGATTTTCAAAGAAAATAACTTATCTTCTTGTAGGTTGAAAACAGGTTGGGCAAAGCAGTGTTCAGTTTTAAGTTTAAAAAAACAAGAAACTTTAGAATCCTCTATAGGTTGGGCGAAGACGTTTTGTGGTAGCATAGAAAATGCTAAGCGTAGCCTTCTTAAATTATTTGTCATGGTAACAATACCGTATCTCCAGGTGGCAGAGAACGTGGGAATAGACAAGGGCGACATTCCGGACCTGACGAGGGCGCCGAGCAGTTTGCTGGACGCTCTGGAGGGCCACCTCGCCACGCTCGAAGGCAAGAAGGGGTCCGCCGCCAACACGCCTACACAGACGGCCAGGTAAGCGGATACTGTAGAAGAATCCGCTGCTCAATTAGTTTCTTCTGGTAATGGTACTTGATGGAAATACCTTATAGTATAGCAGCCAATGAGAGCCATATAAGGCAAGTCAAGTCACTTTAACCAATGTTGGAGGCATGCACTGAAAGCTTTGAGAAAACTTTTTTTTTTTTCAAATGACTTGACTTGGCTTAATGATTCTCCTGGGATCCTATACTATAAGGTATTTCCATCATGTGTCTAACGATATTTCTTCAATGGTGATCATACCAATTTTCAAACAGTATATTCTTTTGATAACGCCCCTTGGTCGGAATGGTTTAGTACCGGGCCAAGATATGTGAGTTGATCTCCCGAATTTTGAATTTTCGAAATGTAGTGTCTAACGCACTTACCTAGCATAGATAGATAGATAGATAACACTTTATTGCACAAAATAAAAGAAAACAAATAAATTACAAAGAAGAGAAAATGTACAAATAGGCGGCCTTATCGCTTTAAGCGATCTCCACCACACAACCTTTGCCAAGCATAGATTTAGTGTATAACGCCATTGAAGTTCTAACATCACGTAAATAATTTTTGGCGGTTTTGACATTTTGATGCCATTCGCTAGTGTTTCGCCCAGTCTGATTCAAGATACGACCAATAAAAATCTTTTGAAATTACGGAAATGGAACAGCACGGAAGTCACTGTCCTGTGGAAACAGTACGTAAGTCCAGCCCAGTTCCATACATTAAGCGGTCCTATCAGCTGCGGTTCGTAATTATTCAAAAAAGGTTTTTTTGTCTCTCCTGAGAAGTTCTTAAAAATTACTTACGTGGTTTTAGAATTTCAAGGACGATAAGTTTCACGTAAGACTAATTAGGGACGATTACTAATACATCAGTCGAACAAGTTATATCATTTATTGGCACTCCCTGGTCCTAACATTACAGAACATTACTCAGGTTTGTGATCATCAACCCGCATTTGGCAAGCGTGGCGATTATGCTTTTACCCCATCATTGATGTTTTAACATTAAATTAATGATGGAGGTCTTTACCCTGCTATGGAATTATTATGGGCTGTAACTTTACTTTTTGCTTTGCTTCTCCAAATAGACATTCATAGTTGGTTGTCCTTAAAAAATAAAATAATGAAAGGAGATGTCCCATAATAGGCCCAGACATAGTACACCATTTACAAAAATCAAGAAAAATTTACTGTTTCTGGAAAAAATACATATAAATTTATATAACGTATAATTTAGTGGTTCAAAAATAAACAAGATCGAATAATTTATCAAACTCCAATGGCATTCCAAGATGGCGTCAATCTAAAAAAACTTTAAATGTCATTAGCTGTCAGATACCCCTTGTCACTTTGGCATAATCATTCACTTCAAGTTTTTGTTCTGCTTGTCGTGTTTTAAATGTAGTTCATTATAACGACCTCATTTTCGATTTCTGGATTTGGTATTGATCGACACATTACTTTCATAATGTTTGTTGTTACTACAGCAAGCGATGGCACTCGACTCCTAGACTGCGACTCCTAGATGCGCGATTATGAAACCAAAACTGACAGACGTCATCAAAATGTCATCTTCCACCATGATGGTTTTGTTATTTTGTATTGCTATTTTCTTACTGAACTCTTTATTAGAACCACTTAACGAAGCCAATTTAAAAGAATTGGATAATAACAAAATCTTGTAGGTGTATTGGTGTATCTTTTGGTGGGGTGTACAGGTTCTGGGCCTGGCCTCCATACAATTTGGGACATCTCCTTTCGGTACATACTCCAAGCTTCAGTCACGGTATTCAGTCTTACCATAGTATTTATCAAATTTTTAATAAGTTTAATAATATTCATTTAAAAAACTCTTTTATTGCAGCGCCCAAAAGAACGTGGCGAGCGTGATGGGCGCCCTGTCTTCGACGTCCTCGTCGTTCGGCAACGCGGCCGCGTCGAGCCGCCTCGACAACGCCAACGGCGCTTCAGCCTTGTTCATTGACGATTCGCTCAAGCAGCAGGTCCTAGCCGAAGAAGAGGCGGCCATGAACCAGTACAAGGTGCGTATCCACATCGCTATAGTGATATTCCTTAAAACAGGGGTCGGCAAACCGCGGCCCGCCCTCGGATGTCTTACTTGCGGCCCGTAAATATTTTACAAATGAGTTGTAAAGAACGATGGCCAAATCGTACCTGAACGTGGGCATTAATGACTTGTATTTTAAAAAATAAGTAATTTTTAATTATATTTTATGAATTATTTATACATCAAAAGAACTTGTGGTTTTTGAAAAATAAAATAATATTCCGAATTTATATTTTTGGTTGGGATAACATTATTGTAGCTTTTGAACGTGTCCGACCGTGTTTGGAGTTTTATTATGCGTTCTTATATAATTACTAGCACAATATAATTTCACTTAAAAAATATTACTTACGATTTTATCATTTAAATTCGGGGAATAATATTATTGTTTCAAATGACATTTGAAAGCGAGTAATGGAACGTCAGTTTTTAAAATGACAGATGTCTTTACCGATGTCCGAGTTGTCTTGCAGTCGATCTTTGCGTTTGCTTTGATACGTACTGTGCAATATTTTGTTCTGTGTTTATCTCTTTTGACCCGCATTTTGTTTAATGGACTGTGATATCTGCTGCTTCTTGTCTAAGAACCATAATTTAACTCAAAACCTTAGGTATTATGTTTTAAAAATTATTGAATGTTATCCTAACCTAAAAATATAAAAATATTTATATTTCAAATTAGTGAAGTTTTTGATGAAATATTTTGCTACTTTCATATTTACAATGATGTTTTCTAACAAAATCATACAAAATCAAAAGTGCCCATCAATAATGAGTGTCAGGTCCAGCTTCTATGAAATTTGACCGATGTTCTTTCAAATTAAATGCATGAACGAACCACGATGAGAACTTGAGTGCAACTACAAATTGCAACTACAAATATGACAGCTAACTTACAAAAACTAGCCTGCATTTCGCGCGGGATCTCAGACATCACATAATTTTTTGTATTTTTTTTTAGTTTTTTACTTTTTTTCCTATGGGATGTGACCAATTATACGTTTATATCACAAATGCGGCCCGCCATTACTTTATTTCGCCACCTTATGACCCTAGCCTGCCATAAGGTTGCCGACCATTGCCTTAAAACTATCGTTGGATGTTTTTCAACCCGCCCGAAGGGTTTAAACGACTGTTATCTATCGATATACAAGATGACTTTTTCATCACCTTCAAATTTTTTTATAGGCGTTCAGTATCGTATTTAGAGCCCATTTATGACTTAAAAAAATGTAAATCAAGTTTTCACACGAAAATATTTTTTGCAACATAGTTTTAAATTTTTACGGGCCTAAGCCTGTTAAAGTATGAAGGGGAATCAAAAACTTAACTTATGAAAAGTATCGTTATCGTAATGAATGAAAGAGATGCGCATCGCGTAAAAAAAAGTGTTGCTAGGAGGCCGTATCAAAAATTTTAGATTTTTGGCGGACATTTTCTAAGTGCTTTATCTTGACATTTCTGTAGTGGACTATACGAAAAGAAAAAATACGTCATTTGATTTTTGTCTCGTAGAAAAATTTCATCCTGTATAATAAGAACGAGATACACAGTCTTTGACTTGACGTTGATTTTATGTCAATGTCAAATTTATAACCCGGCCAAATTATGTCGACTTGCAACAGTATGGATATTCATGTCATTTTGTAAATTTTCAATTGATATAGGTTGTACTAAAAGTGCAATATTATGTCGAATGGATACACTCTAGTTGGAACACTTTTTTGAGGCTGATTTTCTTGATCTTGTTGCTTATATAACATCAAAGGTAATAGTCCTTAAAATACATATAGCTTGATTGTAATGACGCCAGCGGCGCTTCAGACTTGTTCATCGACGATTCCCTCAAGCAACAGGTGCAAGCTGAAGAAGAGGCGGCCATGAACCAGTACAAGGTGAGCATCCACATCGCTGTAGTCCTTAAAATATATACAACGTGTTAATAAAAAATCGAAAACCTGAAATAAAGGATGTTCAGAATATAAAGTAGATTCGATTTCTCGATTCTGAACATATAAAAAATAGGGTTCACATTTTAACCAAAAATAAATTTATTACGTCATGTTATTACTTGATTTTATCATCAGAGGCGACTGAAAGATCTACATTAGTTACGAACCTATTCATACAGGTGTATGCCATGCCTACTTTGGATTCTTTCAATCATCGTGTAAAAAAACAACTCCGTTGCGATAAGAGTGAAAGTGTCGAATTAGATGTACTCTGTACAATTAATTACGTACGGCGGCGCCCAGCGGCAACGTCGCAATCTGAGTTTAGCGTGAATAGTTTGACTGAACGCATACTGTGGCGGCACGCAAAACGGCAACGTCGCGTCGCATTGAATCGCGCGTCATTATCATGAGACTTTCTAATTTGCTACAAATACAAGAAAACAAAAAAAAAGCTTTTAACTTCGTAAATAATCCCCGATGATCAAATTCAATAATTAACATGATTCTTTTAGACTAAAAATAAGTTGGGGTGTCTGAGGTTTTGTGCTTTTTCATTATCACGTTGTATAGCTTGATTATAATGACGCCAAACGGCGCTCCAGCCTTGTTCATCGACGACTCGCTCAAGCAGCAGGTGCTGGCTGAAGAAGAGGCGGCCATGAACCAGTACAAGGTGCGTATCCACATCGCTAGGTTACCTACTACTACCCAAGGTTTATGACCCTCGGGGGTGAAGCAACGTACACACCAGGTTTTAATGTGTAGTGTATGTACTGATTTAAACTTCCATGGTCACTATCACTAGAGTAAATTGATACGGGGTTCATACCATGTACGGTTCTCTCATGATCATGGCGCTTGCAACAGTGCCGAAATATCAGAAACTCATAAAAACTAAGGTACATGGTATAAACCCCGTATTAATTAACTCTCAAAAGGTGGTGTGGTCCAACTATTTTTAAAGTTGGACAATTGTCCCTAGTAAAGACCTATGGTCCAACTAGTTGGACAGAGCAGTTGGACCACTACCTCGCAGTGCTCTTAAGTGGTGGAGTTGCGGAAACACACGTGTCGCCTGGTCCGAGATCCCGAGTTCAATTCCCGTACCCTTACCTATTTTCATTTCCTTGGTCCGAATGGGGGAAGACTGGCGATCTGTAACGACTGATACTCAGTTTTATTATACAACTAGCTATTGCCCACGACTTCGTCCGTGCCAATTTCTGCTATTATGATCCCGACTAATATGAACAATTTTCCCCGTTTTTGCAACATTTTTCACTGATGCTTCGCTCCTATTTGATCGCAGCGTGATGTTATATAGCCTAAAGCCTTCCTGAGGTTAGCGCGCATTCAAACAAACAAACAAACTCTTTAGCTTTATAATATTAGTAGAGATTCAGTTTGTAATCAGTAGAAAATTTTCAGGTGCACTTATTGCAAGGCGAAGGGTGGACCGGGGATGAAGACGTATCTGAGATTATTGTAAGAATATTATATAGAGGGGAGGATAATTCATGTCAAAGTTGTATGAGAAAGCTTTGAAGGGACGCGGCTTTGTCATTGTGTGTTATTGTCGCTTCCTTGTTATCGTCAACTTATTTGAAGGTGATATATATCCTGGACTTATTTTTAACTTTCAGTTGGAAGGAATAGGGTTGAAATTTGAGGTTTCGTTAACTTCGGAAGCTTCGGTTCTGGTTTTGATGATGGTTAATTATTTCTAATTTGTGTCATAAAGTGGATTTTGGCTTGTTTTTCGGTGCATAATAAATCATTTATAGTGAGTCTGATTACCGCACTAACTCTAAAAGTAATTGTGTATGCGTCTTCACACAAGAAAATTACTATCTAAAACATTAATTAAATAAAATTGGAATATGATCGCTTGAAAAAAAATTAACTAGACTAACAACCAGTGACCATTGAGGTTGCATCTGTCTGACGCAAGTTTCCATTATTTATATTTATAGCTTTTCATTAAAATTTAATTCCTTTGGTATTTTTTATAAATTTAATTGATGCTGATTAATCTAAGGAATCAAGTCCGCAGTAAACTTTTTATTTTGTGCTGAGGTTATCATCTTCATCTACATTATGTAATTATGTATACTCTTCATCTACATATACTCTGTTTATCTTATTTATTTGACGACATAATAATTATCAATATCGTCTGTTACTCTTTGATATCATCATGGTGTCGGCTCTACTCTACCGCATTTCAGACGCCTGAATAGTTTATTTCTGTCAGAACAAGGTGCAGTCCCCGACAAACTCTGCGAACAACCCGTTCCTGTCTTCAGCGCCGCCATCGAACCAACAATCCATTGTGGATCTATTCGGGCCATCGCCGGCCGAACCACCGAACAATGCTAGCAAGGCATCCGACGATTTGCTGGGTCTTGGAAATCCTTTTGCTGATATGTTCGGAGGTACGTTACTTAATATAGATTAAAGATTGTATTTGTGTCTCGCTCGGTCGGTATATTGTGTGAGCGAGACGACAGCTGACGCTATTTGTAATTTAATGTTGTGTATAAATAAGTTATACGGCATCATCTGAGGGTAAATGATCATTCTTGAAATTATTATAGTTGCAAGTTGCAATTAAAACTTGTAAATATTTATATTATATGAAAATATAATGGTACCTAATAATAGGTAGTAATGTCTAAAGTTGATAACAAATTTGTTGATTAATTTAAAACAATAAATATGTACCTATAGCGATTAATTGTAATATTATCTATCAATATAATTGGTGCTGGCTTTGGTCACTTATGATATTTTTAACATTAAAAATCTTAGAACTGTTACAAAATGACCCTAATTTTCTGTTGTAGCAACACTGTTTTTCAAAATTGTGTACACAAATTATTGTTTTTCCTTATGCGGACAGAAACCAGTGTACCCAAATTTGATAAATAACTAGCTTTATAATACAATACAGAATGAAACTAGTTAACCTTAGATACTTTGAAACTGTCAAAAGTAGATAATTTCAGAAACGCCTTAAAATTAGTTTCTGTAGATTTAACGTTTGTTTGTTTCACTCTGTATACATGTACTCTTACTATCAACTTACTGGAACACACTGTATTATAACAGCAGCACACTACAAGCTTATAGGGATGGTACTACAAGCACAAACACTGTTTTCAGCAAACTTCAAGCTTAAATGCGTTGCTGCCAACAACCAAACTTTAAACAAAAAACATTCAAAATCACAGTAATAAATAAATTGAATACGAAAGTCAATATAAAGACTCAGGAATAAGCTACAAATATATGAATAAGTAGACAATTAAACTTTAAAGAAAAGATCTCATGTACATTGACGTTGCCTACTTTATAAAAATACTTCTTTAAGATTGAATACTTAAAATACACGCAATCTGTAAAAAACTCTACATTTCAGAATAACTTAAGCACTTACTTTCAATACCAAAGTATACATTTAAAAAAAATACACACACCACAAACTACAAACGCGTGTTCGTAAACATCCAATAGTAGTATGTGGTGGTAACACTGGCAACACTTTGTAGCCCCCGCGCCCGCCGCCCCCGCCGCCCAGTCCGGGGCGTGGCAGCAGCCCACCAACGGGTTCGCCGCGTTCCCCGCCCAGCCCGCCGCCAACAACACATTCGTGTCCGAGGCTAACTTCTCTAACGTATTCAGTAACACTGACAGCACAGGTGAGGCGCTTCACACACGTAGACGCACGAGGGGTTGCCATGTTACGATGAAAAGTACTTATTGGTAGGATTTTGGTTTGCTTTTAGTTACTAATGGTACAAATTATTGATTTTTATTTAATGTTAAAAGTAGGCCTAAAGTAATACGTTGGTTATCAAGTTCATATAAATATTTTACTATTGGGTTCTAACAATGCCTTCTTTCGTTTTGTAATTAAATATTATTCCGAAAACATTAATAATAAATTAGATAAACGACATTTCATTGTGTATTTCGGTATTTTTTATTATTAAAGAAGGACATAGTGTAATTAGATACTTATTATTTAAATAGATCATGGCAATCCCTCCATTACTATCTATTAATAAAAATACTTTCTATTGGTGATGGTAACTGTATATTGTTTATATCTAATGTATTGTGTACTTCCGCAAGCTGCCGCTAACCCGTTTATGGGTATGGGAGACCCGCAGCCGGTGTCCGCGTCCCCCGCCCGCCCCCCGCCCCCCTCCCACCCCCCACAGCCTAAGTCCGCGTTCGACGACCTCGAGGACGTAATGCGAATGTCCCTCGGCGGATCCCCGGCAAAGCAACCCCAACCGATCACTCAACAGCCCCAGCCAATGGCGGCGCAGCCTTTCAGTGACGTCATGTCGATGCCGATGGCCCAGCCGATGATGTTCGGCTCGCCGGCCCGACAGCCGATGATGCCGATGGCGATGGGTTCGAAATTTGAAATCTAGATGGATCTTCGTTTGTTTTTTTTTTTTGCGCAACCGTTCGCTTGACGCCATGTTAGGTTAGCCAGACGTACTTTGGACGCATTTTTGTGCGAATTTAAATCAAATTGATAACTTCCCATGTGACATTACAAACTGGATGGTATCTGCATAACCCCTCTTTTAATATTTCATATTCGTACGAAAATGTTACAAATGTGTAAATAAAGAATGTTATAAATTCACGTTTCGACGTACCTCTCGCTCTTGTATTATTCTGTTATAGCGAGAGACGATTCCTATAAAAACTACAGAGTTGTATCATTCTTTACTTGCATAAGTTTTATCTAAAGTGCGTCCTCATTATTTTTAATTTGTCTAATTCTCCCGCACTGTGTTCTAGAGCTAGCAGCTGTAAATAGTTCACGTTAGTTCTAATTTTTGAGTATGTTTTTTTTAACAATATAAATTTGTGTTGTACGGCACATGTAAATAGTTTTTATTAATTTTAAAGTTTATTTTTTTTTTCAAAGTTTCGTTGCATTACACACATACGCTAATAACCAGTCATTAATAAAGAAACATTTAACTTTTGATTTTGTTTGTGTCTGTCATATGTGACAAGATATTATGTGTATTGTATTATACAAATATTAATCAACTAAATTAGAAAGTTAATTAATAATTTCAGCGTTAGTTGTTCATCGCCTACTTCTGGTTTTATAAAAATCTTTTAAACAATGAAATTAAAGTTTAAATTTCTAACCAAACAATTACTTTTTTTATATATTCAGAATTAGATCACACAAAACTAAACTATAACCCAATACGAATAAGATTTATTTTAACAGGTCAACAGCCTCAGCAGCAATCGGGCAAGGTCCTCACAGGGGACCTGGATTCTTCGCTAGCGCAGCTCGCCAACAATTTGTCTATCAACAAGACAGCTTCAGCTCAAAAGTGAGTATAATTTTTTTTTATAAAAATTATAGAACCTTATTGTGGTACAAGACAAAACTGTCTATGGATGGTGTGGAAGTAAGAAATTACAATTACGTCTGTCATCACGAGCAGAACTAGCCATTATCGACACTTTGAGGAATTGAGTCATAACTTCGAATTTTGAAAAAACGGTGAATAAGAAACGCAAATGATACGAGTATAAGGTGATAAAACCGACTTTATAATATTTAAGCTATATTGTATTTTAATAATTGTAATTTACCCTGTGATGTGATATAATTATGTTTAATGTATTTTAGTTATATCTGAACAAAATCGTGTGTCGTATTACGCTAGTTTGATTTGAAACGTAGCAACGGTTTTACACATAATATTATGTAGGAAGCATTTGCTTAAGTTTTCGTTGTTGAAAGTAAAAACATAGTATTATTAAGATTTTTTCTATATGTTATTTTTATTGTTTTTAAAGTTTTAAAGTTTCAGAGAGTTAATGTTTCAAAATACAGGTTTTTCCTGTTTCATATATTTTTTATCTGAAACTTTAAATCTTTTCGAGTGAAGTGTACGTGACTCATTAGTATGCTAGTTTATTTTGATCACAATTTTTTTTGCATACCCTGAATTTAATTTACTTACACTTGCGTGCAATACGAAATGGCCACTCATTTGTTACCTAATACTGTTATGAATTTTGGTGAAATAGCTTAGATTTTAAAATGTAATTATAATTTATATTTTACTTGTCGTGTCTTTATTTGTCGTGTCCAATTCGATCGAAACAATTCATTGCATATTATAATGTTACAAAGGTGTTACAGAAATGGGGGAGGGACAGCAATGTATATGTCACCGTAAAATTGTGAGATCTGTCAGTTTACAAAACAACGCGTGAGATTATAAACTAACGGTGGGTTAGGTTAGGTTAGATTGTAATCCATCGACGTTTAATTATGAACTGACGAAGTTTACAATTTTACGGTGACATATACACCGTGAAATTTTAGTGGTTGTTTTCCCGCAGTAAAATGATTCTATCTTAGTAGTACAATAGATTTGTGCAGTTTTTTTTTATTCAAATTAACAAATAGCAGTTTCTCGATTGTGATATACGAAACTCGAAAGCAACCTCAAACCAATGGTACCAGCCGCGCCGCAGCCGGTCACCGGCCGGGGTCATTGCCCCTCGCGCGGTGCAGTTTATGCTGTATTACTTAGTGCGTAGAGCTTCTTTTGCTTTGAACATTGATTTCGTGCGGCAAGCAGTACCCAAACACGTCACATGTTGTAAAGATACTATCGTATCTCACGCTTTTGAGTTGATGATTATTTTTTTGATATGTTGAGAACAACGATATCTTTATTTTCAAAAAATAACTCTCACGATTCGATGGTGCTTCTAAAGGTAAATCGTTCTGTTGCGGGAAAACAACCACTAAAATTTCACGGTGTATAGGAGTAGACAGAGAGAATGACGTTGTTTAAAAAAATATATTGAGAACACCTACTAATTCATAGTTGTGTGGTGCCGGTACATAAAGAGAATAGCATCAACCCTTTCGTGCCAGCCCATAAAAAAGAAAAACAAAGTATTTATAGTCAGAATCATCGACTTCTTCGTTAATAAACAAGTGAAAACCTAACCAAAATCGTTATGTATCGATTGATTTACTTGATAGTCTAAACTTATTCGATAGGGTAGCCTAATTTTATTGCACGCTTGTTTATCCAAACATAATGTAAAAATAACGTAAATTAAATACAGCTATGCGTCATCTCCAAGGTTCATACGGTATATTTTATTAATGTACATTAAAAAGAAAGACTGGAATCAATGATACATTTCTACGTACATAACCCGCCGATAGAAAAAGTATAGTAACTTTATAATTTAACAAATTTAAACACTGGCTGGGTCATTATTTTATAAATAACACAATCCACGCCGATATACAACTTTGCTTACTGCTTCAAAGTAAAACATGCTTTAAACAATCACATACACTAAAATCGGTTAGAAGCAATGAAAAAATGTTAATGCTTAATAACCCGTAATCGGACTTGTTTCGGACGAAACAGGTAATTAAAACCATTTACCTACAAAACATACCAGTCGCATTAACATTTTTTCTTGTGACTAAACGCTAAACGTACCGTATGGACCTACCCACCCGCATGACTGACCCGTGCCGTGTCGGCGTAGACCGATGCAGTGGAGCTCGCCCAAGAATGGATCCAAGCCGGGCAACACCTGGAGTCCGCAGCCCATGCAAGCCACCACCGGCGCTGGATATCGGCCAATGGTAAGGACTAACGATACCAACATACTAATTCGTACGAAAATTCCATAATATTATACTCTTAACGTATTGACACGAGACGAACAGTAACCCCGTGTTTCGTCAACTAATCCTATTTGTAATTAACTTGATAGCCAGATAACAAATTGAGAGTACGTGATACTGTTACTAAAATTTAATAGTTGTATTACATTAATTTACTGTCCGATTAAGTAACTAATAAGAAATAATCGTTGCATACTAATTTATGTTCATGTCCTCTAACACCGTCAGAAATGATATGGAATTCTCGTGCGAAAACAAAAGATAACTAAAGTCTGTAGAAACCTTCCTACTTAGGATAACAATAGGATACCTGTTTACCTACCTCAAAAGAACGGTGCGTCCACCGCCATATTCTTTTCTATCCCGCTTTATTTGTTGCATAATGCAATGTTTAGTTTTCGCTAGCAACTTCTTTACGCAAGTCCCCTTATGCTACTTAAATGAATTCCTTTGCTATATTTTTATTTTTCTTTGTGCATTTTTTTTCTGTTTTCCCCGTAGCATGGCAGCATTGTTGTTTTTCAGGGCCCTGGCATGACACTCCCGCCAATGCCCCACACTTTGCCCCATACATATCACCCTCCGCATTATATTGTGGTAAGTTGTATGCTGTTTTAATTTTATTTTTCTTTGCTTTATTTTAGGATTAGATATCCGTGGTGGTTCCCAGCTTTGCTTTAGGTTCCCTATTTCTACACGCTCTATCTCTGTAAATTAGTAAATATTTTCACTTTATCTCTATATTGGCACTTAAAGTAGCCATAATACAAAATCTTTAGACGAATCAAAGAAGATTAAATCACTATAAATGAGATCAGGTTTCCGAGATAACATTTATCTCTTTTAATTTTTTGCAATGCTCTTAGACATACTAAAATATAGACGTTTACTTATATATTTTGCTGCCATTTTGTTTATTTATATTGGTTAATAAGAAATCCTAAACCCTCCTAACCGATTGTCGAATGGATGTCTTCCAAAAGGTAAAGTGATGTGAGTAAGTAATATTTGCATGGATGTGATTTTGAATGATTGTACGCATGACTAGTTCATTGTGAGACTCATAATCATTCTTCTGTGTATTTTTTCTACAGATGTACACTCATATACTACATGCTACTGTAGTGGTGGTACACTGAGTTCTAAATATACGTCAAACTATGTTTACGGCAATAGCCATTTAGGTAGCTTCAATTTGTAATTTTATTTTTTCGCGAAGTACGTTAATCTAAAAAGATTAAGTATATGAAATTTTCTAATAAAACGATACGAAATTCAGTGCAATTGTTATGCTGAACTCTAAAATGAGCACACGAAACTGTTTTACAATGTTAATAATTAAATTCAATTTTGTAACATATTTACAATGTTAATATTCCAACGTTTTCACTTCCAGCAACAGCCAGGCATGGTAATGGGCATGACCGGAGCGCCCATGATGCCGATGGGTGGCATGGCACCGCCCATGCGGCCCGCGGTACCACCTCAACCGACCACCAATCAGTTCAGTTAAACTCTTAAAATTGTTTTATACGGTCCTCGCTTTCCGACCCGAAGATTTACTCGTATGCCTCAAAATGTTACAATAACATAGTTGTGCCACTTTTACTTTTAGTGGCCGGTGTGTTTTTTTTTATGTTACATTTTGTATATCACAAGTCAAGAGTAATACAACGACGGCACCGTGTTGTTGTTTTAAAGGTAAGCATTCGGTTTGTTATTATTAACGTTATCTTTCAAAGCTGACTTGTGATCCAGGTAGGCAAAATCTTTCCCAAGTTATAGAAAATCTTGATTTACCACTAAGTATACTTTCCTACAACTAATGTAAATTTTGTGTTCAAAGTTACCACATCATCGCGTGGTTAGAAATTCGATCTAATCATGTAAGTACCTAAAAATATTATTGTTTTCAGTTACAAAATGGTTTTGTAACTTAATTAAAGTTACGACGTTATATCACATTTTAAATGTTTCACATTGACGTTGTCCGCTATTTATTTCATGTATAAACAAAATATAGACTTCTTTATGTAGTTTAGTTTACAAAGTATCTTACTTACAAGTGATTATTATAATAGATTTGCCATGAAATATTTTTATAAGCTTATATTGAATTCGAAATGTAATCATTTGCTTATAAATTGATATAATAAATTTATTTATGAAAAAAAAAAACAAGATTAATTATCATCATTGTTAATACGTATTTATTCGTTTTCGCAATTGACTTAATGATTATATGTTTAGTAAAATTTCTTATGAGAACGGTGCGTGTATTTTAATTTTCAAAATTCAACCGACATCACATTCCATAATTGTACAAAAGTAATTTATTCTTAACGACAGATGTATTCACTATAAAATATTTTAATGGTTTGTTACATAATTATAGCTCTTTATTCCTACTTGTCGGGCATAGTCAGCATTTATGGATTGGAATTGAAGTGAATATCTAGTTTTATCTTTAGTTGGGGCATGAAATTAATAGAAAGAACCCATAGACAACTTTGTAGACGTCACTTATGTCATAGTTATGTATATCAAAATTTAAATTTAATAATATAATTACATGTGTAAAAGGATCTTGCATAGTTAGTCAGAACTAGGGACCCCTTATAAAGATCTTTGGGTCAAATTCCATGCAAGATATTTGAGTAATGTTGAAATCACTTTTGAAATCAAAAGTACCTTTATATTCATAAAATTATTTCCATATCCACGTAATGTTATGTTAAATTGTACTTGTCATAGTTAAATGGATGTTATGTGCAAAATATAAGATTTTTATCAAATTTGATATCACAGGCGTGTGCATGGCTAATGAGGTGCTTAGCTTAAAAAAATGTTTACAAAAGTATGTTAGCTCCAAAATGTACGGTGATAAAACACAATAGGTCATTGCCAACGTTTCTAGACATATTCATACTTAATATTCTATGTAACCTTTACTGTTATATCAACAATACTTTGTACAAACGATTGACTGTGTTTAAAAGAGTTTTAACTTATTTACATGTGATAAACTATCATTTAAAAGACTGTAAAGCAATTTTCGAAGTATTACTTTAGTATGTTTTAGTTTTTAAATAATCAATTTCTATAATGACCGTTTGGACAAAGTATTGTACTTGATGTTGCTAACAATAATACATTTTTAAAGTAGAAAGTGTGATTTATAGATGGCAACACTACACTACCAATGTAGTGTTGCTGCGTTATTCAAAATGTTAGAGGGAAATGTATTCACTGATCATAATAAATATGATGTAGGTATATATGCATACACATTTTAGAATAAAAATCATTGAATAAAATGTTTTAGTACAGTTCAAATTATTGCAGGTCGACAAAATAGCGTTTGTAAATAATTATAATCAAATAGGTGTTTACATAGAGCATAGTTGGTATTGTGACATACGCATACTGTGCTACTTTTCGATGGTTATTAAATTTTGTGCATTAAGATGTTACGTCAGTTGGTTTCGTCACAAAAGTGTCGCTTCTCGTCGATCGGTAATGCTATAAGTACGGTGGCGAGCTCATCAACCTACCAATAAATGAAAATTTTCCCAACCGATTATCAACTTTTGTTTAAAGTTAAGTGTCAATTGAGAAAATCTGTCATTTTTGGTAGGTTTCATCTGCTATCGTGTGTTTACCTATTGATTAGTTTAAATATATTTGAAAATAAAATTAATGGTATATAATATCATTTGCAATATCCTAAGAGATCTGTTGTTTGAGAAAATCGTTATGCAGTTATGTTATTGCTAGTATTTTTTGTGCAATATTTTAATTATGCTCATGGCGCATGAAAAGAATATTGTTTCGGTTTTTTACGCCTCTTATGAACCCAGTAACTTTTTTATTTCTTTTTGGCCATACTGAACTTTTCGATTTATGGTGTGTTGAATGGTCGGTTCGACTGATTTATACTGAAGAGTAGCGCTTTCTATAAACTACTTATAAGTTCTGATTTCTAAGAGAAATTCTGTTGGACTCAGTTTGGATGTTATTACTCAAGTCATCTTGAAATTTTTAAGTTGTAAATTTTTTTATCAATGTAATGTAGCAATATTTTGTGTAAATATCCCCCTGCTGTGTTATTTACTAGCTCTATCGCGCCTTTAGATATTCGATTTAGTTTATTTATGAAAAGAATAAATCAATAATGATTATTATTTGCTTTTTATTTATTTTCTTTCCTTTTTTTAGTTTATCAAAGGGTCCAGTATTATCCTATATCCACTAACGAATAACCTTTTGTTTTTTGTCTATAGAATAGCCTAACAAAGGAACTAAGCTGAAGGAAGATATTTTTGTGTATAAAATATAGTAGATCGTGAATGTCTAGTTACTATACCTCTTTCATCCAATGACAATACTACTTATCACAAACTAATGTTATAATCGGCCTGTCGATGTAAGTGTATCGAAACATAAATGGCACTTCGGTCTATCCAAGGAGTTTTCAGTTTAACGATCTAGACAAAAAAACTTCCTAGGGCAGACCAAAATTTAAAGCTAGTTAATATAATTATATTATATGTAATCGAAGTATAATAGTAGCACGATTTCAACAGATTTCCGTCAGAGAATATTGTAAAGCTGTTAAATTAGCTAAGATGTAGTCGTAAGGCAGTGCTATGTTAATCAGTATAAGATTGATTTGATGAAACAGCCCAGGCTTTATAAAACTCATCGGAGAAGCTAATGTAAACCTTATCTGTTCAGTTTAAAGGCCAAAATTTAATCTAATCTATCACAATTCGGCATGCTTAGAAATTTATTCCATTGAAATAATACAATGGCCCGTAATGCACATTACTGATTAACGTATCACACCAAAAATATCTAAGATATATATTTTTGTTAGGAGTGGGTTGTTTTCTGTACTCTATATTCTAAGATCTATCTATTATTGCGTTGTTCAGAAAACATTCCTGCAATACAAAGCTTTCTAAAGTGTATCTTGTTGGATCGCGTAGTAGCGGTTGATTATTAAAAATACAGTAAAGATCAATTTTGTGTTTCATTTTCTTGCTGTTAATGTTCCGGCAGATTAGGCACAGATCTGCTCCATATGACATTTTATTTCTAAGTATTTTGTCTGGAATTACCCACATACGAATTACGATAGGTCAATTGTGTAAAGTGGAAACGATGGAGACATGGAACGAAGTTTTAGTAAGCACCGTTATGTTTAATATTAGTCTCAACTTACATCTACAGAATGCTTTTCGTATTGGCTTTTGTCCACTTACGCTACCAAGACACTTGAAAAAGCACCGCGCCTAGTATGCATGGAGATGATGGAAATCGAGTCCCGCCTGAGACATAATTTGCAAATTTGAATACTGATACATATTATACTAGTCATATCATAGGTACTAGATCACATCTAACTTAATATCAAGGTGTATTTTATACTCTTTGCGAGAGACGCTCATCGGTTTCTGGTAGAATTCATGAATTTTAGAAGTACCTACCAAGTATAATATTTAACCAAAATGTCTACATATAAAAGTATGGATTAATAGGTAAGTACCTATATCTGTTTAGCTCAGAAAGTTTTCAAAATATCATACGACGTAGGTAGGTAGATACCTAATACTCAATCTGTACAATTTAATCCCTCGATCGTGAGTTATTCCAGACACAATTAAAATCAATTGTTATCGCGACAACCGGTTGTCGCTTGGGGTTCGAAGCATTAACACAGTAACGCCCACTTGGTGTATAGTGGCCTAAGCACCGGGCCAAGATCTCGGGGCCCTGGGTTCGATTCCCGGGTCAAACAACATGAGTTTCATGAATGGTCGATCATGACTCGGGTTTGTGATCACCAACCCACACATTTTTGGCATGCTTGGTGAATATGCCTGTACTATCATTGCTGTGATAACTTAAATTCAATGATGCCATGGGATGATTATAGGCTGTTATTTATCAATGCTGTTACTTTACAATAACAGTGACCGCACTAGTAAGATATTGAAAAGAATGTTCGCTCGGTGTAGTTCGTCGATTGTGCGTCCGTGCGTCTCTCACTTCCTCCGGTATTTATGAACTTGCTTGTGCGTAGACAAACATTTAAATAATATTTTTCACAACCACTTTTCGTGTTCGGTGGGGCTTATCACTGAATGCTATAAAAAGCTTTAGTCCGTTAGACCAGGCCGACTTATGCTTGCGGACAACAAACTGGATCGAGTCAAATGGCACCCTCTAAATCGCTAACCCACCATTTCGCCTTAGGGACATGCCGAGCCAGGCCGGATCACGCGCTTTATTCTCCTGAGGCTGAGACAAATCTGAGAACGCCATTGGATTGGGTGGCTCAGTCAGTAGGTAGCTAACAAAGTATCGATAACTGGTAATTTATCGAAAATCAAAATGGAGTAGGTACCTATCATTACACAGAATAGTATTCATACTACTCACACTGCACTCACTGCAGTCACTGCACATCCCTACCCACGGGTGCTTGCGTTTAGTTAAGCTAAGGCAAAGAAAATACTTTGGCTAAGGCAAATAAATTTAAAAAAATAGGCTCACTTAGCTTTTACCAGCGGCAGCGCCTGGTTTTATGACTTGGTTGCCAGTAAACATGCTTGGTAGCAATTTAGAATGCCTGCTTGCAGGTCCAACAAAAATATATGATAGGTATCCTACTTTTGATGTTGTTGTCATGATAATGAATGCAATGATTGACAATGTTGTAGTGTAAAGCAATTAAATTAAAGAAAAATGTAAATATCATTTAATTAATGGCTTCTACTAATAAAACCAAATAAACAATTTAGTGCTATGCATGCATGGTAGATATTTATTTATGATTCCTGAACACATTTAATTTTTTTACCTATGGCAGCACCGAATCAATCGATGACAGCGACGGATTTTCTTTCAGAGTTCGGCGCTGACGACATTTTGTCAATAAATCGAGAATTTGGTTGAATTTCGTTAGTTTTGTATTTAGTGAATAGTGTAATAAAGCCACAAAGATGGCAGACAATGAACAAAAAGCAATGCAGTTGATGGCGGAGGCCGAGAAAAAATTGAGTTCTTCAAAATCGTTCCTGGGGTCACTTTTTGGGTGAGGACAATGACTTTCCCATTAATTTGTTGATATTGGGTTAATTATTTGCTTCTCAAACGTGGTAGTATTCCTGTGTACAAGACTTTATCACCTCTTAAATCCATGAAAGTAACAATGCAGTGATGGAGCAACTTCTTGATTAATTTTTTATTATATTTTATTATAATTAATCATAAAGGTATCTAAAGGAATAATCACTAATTGCATGTAAAGTAACTTTTGAAATATTGACATCATCTCTTCCCACCTTAATGGACAAGTGGTAACTATTAAAAACTACATACAATACGATTATTGTGACAAAGAGTTACTTTTAATGCAGAACCTTTACTTGCACTTTAACTTTAAGTATGTAGAAAACTAGGACAAGTTATGACTAACAATTTAGGGTAATCAATTAAATTCATCATTTAATAAATGTTCATATCTGTATATTGTTTGATGTATTACTACTTATTAAGTTCTTGTACTGTGTCATCTCACTACAATAATAGACTAGCACCACCTCCACCAGCTAAAGTTCTGGCTGCTTAATCCCTCGCTCGTGAGTTATTCCAGACACAATTGAAATCAATTGTTATTGTGGCGCCCGAGTGCCTCCTGGGGTTGAGGGATTAAGCACAGATCTGCGCCGTATGTCAATTGACTTCTATTATGTCTGGAATTACCCGCATACGAGTGGTTAAAGCATCGCTAGAAGAAAATGATCACCAGCATCTTCTCTCCACTGTTGGCAAAACTGCGATTGCTAATCTGCCCCTCTGCATCTCTGCTTGATTATGGTTAAATCCTCT
This sequence comes from Anania crocealis, assembly GCA_949315895.1. Taxonomy (NCBI): domain Eukaryota; kingdom Metazoa; phylum Arthropoda; class Insecta; order Lepidoptera; family Crambidae; genus Anania; species Anania crocealis. The sequence continues at coordinate 3,030,062 of OX438869.1, read as the reverse complement.
TTTGGAGAGGCTTTTGTTTATTAGAGGACTAATAATGGTTGGTTGTGAGATTTGAATTGTGAAATTTATCACTAAACTGGTTTTTAAATGCACTGTTATAATTTATAGGTAAAATCGTATTTACCTTCCCGACATTTCGATCTGATTGCACAAATCATGGTCAGACTGCCGACCTATACCTATACCTTGTGAAATTTGTGATGAATAAGCTAGCTTTGTTTCCTCAAAAATAGTGGCTCATCAAAAGTGGAAGAAGCAGTGGACTGCTATCTTCGAGCGGCCAACCTGTTCAAGATGGCTAAGAAATGGGCGCAGGCTGGAAATGCGTTCTGCAGTGCAGCGCAACTGCATCTCAAAGCTGGCGTTCGCCACGACGCTGCTACCAACTTCGTAGATGCTTCCAATTGCTATAAGAAGTGTGACCCAAATGGTAAATATTTTCTTGATTATTAGACTAAAGCCTAGTTTGTTAGGCATCAATGTAGGTATGTATGTAGGTATGTAATCTGGGCTCTTTGAAACAACCTATCATGCTTATAAAAACATCTTCAAAAATAATGCATTATTTTAGAATTATGATTATTATTCAAAGTCCTAACCGAACCTAACCTTTGGAAATAGACTTTATTTTAGGTTCTTTAAACGTAAACAAATTGGATTACTTCTTTTAAATTTATACCCTTCCGCAGCTCATGCATACATATATTCTTTTATGGAATGTTTTTGTCCATTTTGTCCACAATAGATTACACAATCTTTAAACAATAAATAGTGTCGGTTGTAAGTTTTTTTTTTTGCTTTGAATTAAATCAGTGTTTTTTAATAGTAGTGAAGCTTCTTACTTTTTTTAAGACGCCTACTTGCAGTGTAGGGTTTCCTAATTACAAATCGTAAACACCGACCAATATGATTCCTAAATGTATATTTACTATCTTTTTTTATATAGTATATTAGGTCTATTATACCATAATAAACATTTTTGCTTACCACATATAACAATAGAACTATTGCATCACTAGGCATGTTTGTGCGGCGTTAATGTGTTAGTCACTATGAATCACTGTCATACTGAAATCAACATAATATAGCCACAGTCTCAGGTCTGTTTTCCCAAACATCACAAACGGCCAATATATTTTTTTCATTTATAGTCAATATGTATATTTACCTTGGTTACTGATGTTGAAATAAAACCAGCCAAGTGCGAGTCGGACTCGCGCACAAAGGGATCCGTACCAAAAAGGCCAAAAAAACTGTTTTTTTGTATGGGAGCCCACCATAAATATTTATTTTATTTCGTTTTTAGTATTTGTTGTTATTGCGGCAACAGAAATACATAATTTGTGAAAATTTTGCGGCTCTAGAGATACAGCCTGGTGACAGACAGACGGACAGACAGTGAAGTCTTAGTAATAGGGTACCGTTTTTACCGTTTCTGGGTACCCTAAAAATGATATTATGAGGCAAGTTATGGCACATTTTACCATCATAGTGTAAAACAATATATTTGTCTGGATTTGCCAGATCATACAGAAGCGTAGATAATATTATGTGGTTTTATACAAAAAGTGTTAGGGCATAGCCATACGTAGTAAGATATTTGCTATTGTATATAAAATACAAATAAATTTCAATAAGCTATTTACAATAAGTGTTACATAATAAAATGACTGATTCCTGAACCTACATTGTTGGTTTTGTATTCGGTTACATGTGGCACCCATCCTCGAGTTAAGGATTAAATATGGTTTTATTTATGACATTATGATTATGTCATTATTAAAACTGACTGAACGTCTATAATCAGCAAATAGAGTTTAGTGATAACGGTGATAAAAGTTGCACGATCATGGTCACTGTTAGTAGGTGTGTATACAGCTTATCTTTTGCAAACGGTTGTATGGTTGTAAAGTACAGTGTGGTTGCAATATCTCAGTATAATATCGCATCAATGTTATCAGTAAAAACATAACATGGTATCTGCCCTGACGCGACAGGGGAAATAGCCAAATTAGCGTAACTTTAGATAAAGCAATCTGTTTACGTCTTCGAATAAAAATGAAACTATTAAACCTAATTTAAAAAATAGTTTCTCCTATAAAATATGTCCATTAAAAATGTATTCCTTGCTGACTTTCCATTTACCCTAAGGGGACTGCTAGAACTATAAGTGCTTCCCCCAATTGATTTAATTTTATTGTTTCAAAACAAAATCAATTTTCAAAAAACTAGAACAGTTAATTTTAGCAAATTACCTATTAAGTCATCGAACGGCTATGTTATCAGTGATAGCCGCATTTGTTAAAAATATATTTTTTTTTTGTAATTTCTTAGAATTAAACCACATGACATAGACAATGTGGTGACTTTTTTTATTCGATCATATTATATCACCACTAAGTTAGTTTTTATTGTTTTGACACTAGTTAAAACAGTTATTAAACTTGGTTAATTCCGAACTGTATTCATACTACATAAATATATAATAATATTTTCAATTCCTTACGCAGATGAATAAAAACGAATAGAAACCCAGAGGAGACACAGCCATTCGTTTGTCGTACGATCACTTATAGTACGTCAATATTTCTTGAATCTTCTGAACAATAGAATACTGTATTGTACATTTCCGAGATCATACATACCTACTACTGATGCCAAATGAAACGAATGTCTCATCAGTTTTGATCATCATAACCTGACAGTATCAAAGTCATTTCAAATTCGCCAAACATACAAATTCCGTTTCCGTAGTCAGTACCTTATTTCATGAGTCTTCGGTATTTCGGCACTATTTAAGAACTTGAGTTGTGATCATAATAAAATATTCTATGTTATTCTTAAAATAGTGGATGCAAAAGTTTAAATTCGTGTGATATTGCTTGCAGAGGCGGTGTCGTGTCTGCTGAAAGCGATCGAGATCTACACCGACATGGGGAGATTCACTGTCGCCGCAAAACAACATCAGGTAATGGGCGTTTTTAGTATACTAAAATATAAATATCGGGCCATAAAAAAAAGTTGGCCCGGTTTGAGGGTACTAAAGTGAAAAATTCCTGAAATTTAAAAAAAAACTTTAAAAATTCTTTAGCCCTAGTTAAAATCTTTTGGGCTAAGACCACCCTACCTGCCCCACATTTTCGTATGTTCAACGTTCTTCGCACCGTTAGTCTAGTGATTTATTATCCGGGCCAAGATCTCGGGGTCCCGGGTTCGATCCCCGGGTCGGGCAACAAAAAGTTTCGAATTTTCGAACATTGCTCGGGTTTGTGATCACCAACCCGTATTTGGCATGCGTGGTGATGATGCCAGTACCCATCATTGCTGTGGTAACTTGAATTCATTGATGGAGGCCTTTTCCCTACAGTGGGATGAATTTAAGCTATTACTTTGCTTTACTTTACAACGTTCTTACGATCACCCTGTATATCTTCAACAGAACATAGCGGAGCTATACGAGACCGAGTGCGTTGACTTGGCCCGCGCTATGCAGCACTACGAGCAGGCGGCTGATTACTTCCGCGGCGAGGAGTCCACGTCCTCAGCCAACAAGTGTATGCTCAAACTGGCCCAGTACGCCGCCCAGCTTGAACACTACGACAAAGCGATACAGATATACGAACAGGTATGCCTAGGTCATCGCTAGAGATCGTATACTAAATACTTTTTTTTAGCAACTTCATTGCAATCGGATACTAAATGTTGAAAATACATTCGACATTTTTATTCAAAAAGTTGTATTTCCAATTGACACCAGCGATTTGGTTGCGTAAAAACAAGTTGAAAACATAAAAAGGCTGTTTCCATTGTGAAAAATATGCAAAAATATATCTCTAGAAAGTAAGAGGTATATAATGATCATTGAAACTGCGCTGGTTAGTAGCGCAAAGCTTTGAATAAATTTGTGGACACCATCGAAAATTGTATTTTCAATTTCACCAGCATATTTTTTTAAAAAACTGATCCGAAATATAAAGTCTGTTACTCCGGATTCGTTTAAATCTCCCTCATGGTTACATTACTAGAGAAGTTAAATTGCTTACAATGAATATATTTATGACAAATTGAGAGATTAATTCCCCATACATATGATGATTCTATATCTGATGTTGATAGTAACAAAAGAAAATCATATAAATCAGTTACATAAGTGATGATTGATTACATAGATAGATGATCACTTATGATCATACATTATAACTTGTAAAGTGGATTAATAGTTTTGACAAAATTTCATTTGTCAGTAAAATAGCGATAGGGACTATGACGTTTTAGTATCAGTAGTTGTCAGAATATATTTGCATGGGAAAATCATGTTGTTCTCTGACGCGCGAATGACTTTCAACCTTAAGGTGATAAACCATTTCCTTGGCCGACCGATGTGTTTTTTTATTTAGTTGGTAATCGTACAGTTGAGTCTATTTAAGTCGCACAGCTACAAAAATACATACATGAAACTGTTACTAAATTAAGAAACTAACCAAAGCCCCATTCGTATTCCAGATCGCTAAATCATCTCTGGACAACAGCCTCCTCAAATACAGCGCTAAGGAGTACATGTTCCGCGCGGCTCTATGCCACCTCTGCGTGGACATACTGAACGCGCAACACGCCATCGAGAAGTATAGCGGGCTGTACCCCGCCTTCGCCGACACTAGGGAGTACAAGCTCGTCAAGGTAGCTATATTGTATTATTAATCGGCACATTATGTCATTTTTGAGTACATTTCTGTACACATTTCGTAAAAGTACAAGTTCGTATATTAAACCTATTATTAACTAGCTCACCCCGCGAACTTCGTATCGTCTAAATTAAATAATATAATTTGATTTTGACGTCTTAGATGTCATTGTTCTTAAATATCGCGTTTACCTTACAACGCCATCTGTTAGAATCGCATTGAACTCACAGTTTGTTAAATAATAAACAAATAAATTGCAATAAAATAATATTGCGACTATAAATTAATATGTAAGCTATCTTATCTTTCAAGTTGAATCAAACTGCACACGGTGTGCAAATTTGATTAAAATCGGTTAAGCAGTCCATCGCGGACAAACAACGTGACACGATTTTTTTATATATTAAGATTAACCTTTGGCCATCATTGCTATAGTAACTTGAATTTAATGATGGAGGCCTTCACCCAGCAGTGGGATGATTATAGGCCGTTACTTTTAACCTTTGGCACGTTAGTCATTTTTGAGTACATCTGACGAAATGTGCCCAAATACTGACTATTTGGGCACATTTCGTCAGAGTACAAACTTGTTAATGTAACAATATTAAACTTATTCAAGGCACATTTTGTCAATATTTAGGCATATTTCGTCACCATTCGATAAAGTTACTTTTTCCCACGTAAGCTAGACGAAAGACGTACTCGATGTCTAGCAACGTTCCGTGAAGTATATGGCACAGTAGCATACAAGATGTTCGTGAGTCTGTTAATAAACATTATACCTATTTTTAATTAATCTGGATTTCTGGTTAATAAATAAATAAAAATAAATAAATGTGGACAACATCACATACATTGTTCTAATCCCAATTTGAATAACTATTTAAAGCATTCGTATTTTGAAAACCAGTAACAACGAAGGTACCACAAACACCCAGACCCGAGAAAATGTAGAAAAACACATTTTCGTCAGTTAATCTGTGATGTGATTAGAACATCCTCTTAAATTTTGTCAACTGATTTCAAATACACCCTGTAGATTCACACACAGTATAACAGCTTTACAACCGGCTTCATAAAAGGAGGAGGTTCTCAATTCGACTGTACGTTTGTTGGGTACGCGATTACCATGCCAACCGTGTTTTTACGTAGAGATTTTTCGAAGAGGACATTTTGCATATCTGTCTTCACTTTTATATATCCTTGAGCACAAGTTAAATGTTCCTACAAAATTTGCTATGAATATAAAACAAGGATAATGTTTGCGCTTTATTCATTATATTTCGAATAATTGATCTCATGACACTGACCTCTGAATGTACACTATTTAAAAATAATTGCCAGTCAAATTGATTAATTCGCCGTTATTGATAAATTGAATGTCATTGAAATCTGTTTACAATCATTCGGTTTGTGCAAAGCTTAATGGTATAGCACCGCGCCCGGTATGCATGGAGATGCGGGTTCGAGTCCCGCCTGAGACATAATTTTCCAAGTTTAAATACTAATATTAGTTTTGATAGTTGGTATTTTTTTAAACTTAACTTTATGGGGGGGCTTAACCTGGGTGAGATTAGGTTTTATCATGAAAGTAGTTACTTACTCGTGGTAGTGAAGTAAGTTACCGGAATTCGATTTGTAATGGAAGGACACAGATACTTTTGTTGATGGGCTTGAGTCCCTTAGATCCCTAAATCCGCCACTGTCGTCAAACACTATTGAATTCTATTTATATAATATTCTCCCACAGGAACTAATCGAGCATCTCGAGGAGCAGAACGTGGACGCATTCACCGAAGCCGTGAAGACATACGACAGCATATCCCGACTGGACCAATGGTACACAACCATACTCGTGCGCATCAAGAAGCAGATCAACGACAACCCCGACCTGCGCTGAGCGCCCTTGCGCATTGCCGTCGCCGCGTGAGTCTGTTGTCTATGACCGTTTTTTTTTTCAGCTGAATACTTGATGCGGCAAGGTGATATTGAAATAAGTTAACTTTTAGGGGGTTGTACACTAGTATTTATCATGTGCTTTTACTGTGATATCAATAGTTACAGCAGGAAGTAACAGTGGTTCGTTTTAACCAAAATATATGGCACAGTGACACATCGTAAAAATATTAAATAGTATCGCTTAGAGCACTCTCTAAATAATGATTAACTTATTTTGATATCACCTTGTATAACGCGCATAGCCCTGGCTGTATTGGTTTTTTTTCTTGTGGCCAGGATTTCAAAATACATGATTCGATTTTAAGCTACATATCCCTAATCAAAATTAAGAATGAATAATCGCACTGTATTTTTATTTAAGTGTCGGTTTATTTAGTCCAATCAAATCGATTGAAACATCTTCTCACCTACTCGATTCGATGACTCTTGTGCGGAATTATTTGAACACTAAATATATAATTTATGAATTATGAATTAGAATCCGCAACTAGCGGCATCTGGCGACCTTTTTTTTACAGGTTTTAAATCGAAACATGTATTTTTTAAGCGCAAAGGCAAATAGTATCGCATTATTAGATGATGATTAAATGGAAATACGAATTGGTATGGGTTTAGGTCGAATGATAAATAAATAAATGTGTGAGTTTTCTGGTGATAAAGTTACTGTGCGCAATGTGGTATTTTATGGGGTCGAGTGATAATGTCAAAAAAAAAACTTAAAATGTTAATTACTATTAATGATATTATAGTAACTTTGTTATCCAGAAAGTACAGTGTATTGTGTAAAATGCGATACGAAATGCCAAGTAATAAATCGATATAATTAGAAGCAATAAAATTCTAAATTAACTATTTACATTGAGCTGTTTTAGTTGCTATTTTCAAAAGGTAGTTAAATAATTATCAACTTACTACGAAGGCGTTTCTATATCTATAACATTTATAGCGACTAAAATAGATTGGTACTTTAAATTAATAATTATCGATCCGTAATATTGCTCAAGTATTGCTTGCTGAAAATTCGGACAATGTGATCGTCGGCGATCGGCGTCATAATATTTCCTTTTTATTGTACCTCTGTAGTTCATTATGCCTATTTCATTATAACAGTTAGGCGTTTGCGGTTCTTTGTAACAATATTGATCGTTTTAAACAGTTTACAAATGTAATTATTTCTTAGTAAACGAAACATATTTATGTGTGCCAGTAAAATATTACAAAATTGTTTGTTTGATGACAAATATATGCCATTAAAATTCTGCTTAGGGCAACTTTGATGTAACCAATAATTATGGCAATAACTTCTTTGATACCAAATTTAACGGTGCTAAAAAAAGATACCTTAATGACAATGCCCTTTCGTCTAAGTTTATGTTGTACATTAATGACGTTAAGACACAGTGTTGCCATTACTCAAACATTTTGATAAACTTCGCAATACTTTTTGTCAGCGCTCGTAGTTTTACAGATGTGTTCGTTAACATAATATCTTGATCGTTAGAAGCACAATGAAAGTAAAACCTTCTATAAATACTTAGATCTCTTTTGTTAGTCACGTCTTGATACAGATCTCATGACTAAGGTCGACTTTGCTTACGACAATCGCGATTTACAATTATAATGCCAAGTGTGTGATGAAAAGAAACACGGATGACATCTATGTCATTCTTTTGTTATGCTTAGATAGTAATCTCTACATTTATTTGCGCTCTTTTATTTAATTCGAAAGTATTTTCAAAACGTCTTAGCGTTAAAAAGTCTTAGTGTTTTTTTTTAAACGCTGTTTACGTACTTACAAATTTTTTTTTTCCATTGATAGTGTAACAAAGAATCGTTCTAGTATTCAAGTTTAGGTGATAATATCGTACTAGTTGTTAAGTTGGTGAATTAATCGAAATGTTTTTAAAATCAACGCGTAGGGTAACAGCAATCGTTCCATATAATTTAAGTACACAGATATGTCGAGTCCAAAGGTACTCTGCGCTGCAATTTGTATTCAATTGTTATTTTAATTGAATTGCCGCCGTCGCGCGGCCTCATTTGTATATGACAGTGTGTTTATTTTTTAATTGTTATAAAAAGCTTTTTCATATGCGGCCAGACAAGTTGCGTTCGCAACGGGCATTCCTAATATTCCATCTACACTGTTTGTTTGTGGAGTAATATTTTATAACAAAACTAGCTGACCCGGCAAACGTTGTTTTGCCATAAAATTAATTAAATAACTAAAATCGCTATTAAAAATAGGGGTTGGTGATAAAAGGGTAAAAATTTAGGGTTCTATATATTTATAATGCCACATTATAGAAAAATAAAAACAAAAAACTTTAGCCCAAAAATAAAAAAAAAAATGATAAGGGTGAACAACCCTTATCACTTAAGGGTATGAAAAATAGATAGTAGCTGATTCTCAGACCTACTGAATATGCATATAAAATTTGGTAAAAATCAGTAAAGCCGTTTCGGAGGAGTAAGGTAACTAACATTGTGACACGAGAATTTTTTATATAAGATATTTTCGTCAACCCTAGGTGCAAGTCACAAAATCTCACACAAGTATCAAAATGTTCTGTTCCACATCAACACGTGGCGACACTTTGTGGCCAAACCATGTTCAACGAAATCTACGGACGAGACCAAGCATACGGTAATGCGCTATAATGTCGTTCTGAATAGAGCAATTTTAACGCCGTTACACATTAGCGACTGAAGCTAAAAACAACGCTAATGCAGCGACATTGTATAAGACCCCTATTTGTCAGTAATCTCTACTTTTTTTAATTAGTAAAGTTCAATATACAAGAGTTAGTAACAAATAACGCCGTAATGGCGACACTTATTATTATAACGCTAACGTAACGTTATGCCATTGAATATTAATTTGAAATATAAGTAAAAATAAAAATGTAATGTCAACCCATACAACTATATCATTTTGCACATGTTTTTGCATTGATCGATCTTGATATCACGATGACGTAATAGGAAGAAGCAATCCGACAATGCATATCAGTTATGCGGTCGTACCTTCACAACTTTATGGAAGGGTTCCATACAAATAGTAGGTAACTATTTTGTCACGCATTTCAATCTAGTTATTTATTTAGCTTTCGTGTAGTTTAAGGAATCTATCGCATATGAAAAAGTTTCCATTGTAAATAATGAAACGCCCTTGTGCGCACGAACTAACTCGTTTGATATAACGCTATACAGATTCGATTTTTAATATCATTCGTATACATAAACAGTGAAGGCATTAAAAATATAATTTAGTTTTTTCTAGAAGCCTTACTCTCCTTTAACAATGTTTTAATACGTATGAAATTAAGAATTCGACTCCAGGGCCTATTCTCATTTATAGAGTTAATGTATTTAAAACATTTATTTTGTTGTTGTAAATATTAACCGTTTCGTTATTATCAATAAATTTTATATTTTAAATTCTGTTATTTTGATTTTATTTTCTATTCGTTTTTTCTTTGACTAAACGGCTTCCTTATTATCTAAGGTTTCTTACACACTCTACGTGTAAGTCTTTAATAAGTGGCGGAATCTCGCTCGGCAATTGTATGGGAATTAATATGCATAATGGTATGTAAGGTACTTCGCCTTAATAGGCTTACTTTTTTGGTAAAACAATATTGGTAGAGTATGCCACATCTCAATATCGCTATTGAAAAAATTTTATGTTATGGCCCTTGAATTAAATTATTGCTTTTACAATAACGACTGACTTCAAAGGTCCAGAATCACGGTTATATAGTTTTATTTCAGTACGTGTAGTAATTTTAAGAACTATTGTCCAACCATATTTCGCTTATTCCAATTTTTAAATTAAGAAACAGGGCTAGGATTTATTTTTAAAACAACTCGCAAATCTAGAGCGTCTTTTCCAGGTTGTTTTTTGTTTTTTTTAATCAGTCGTAAAGTAACTCTGCATCTGGAACTGTGAAGTCATCAATGATGTGGGAAAGAGAATTTGGACTCTACAATAGATATCACTACATACTTTTTATACTCTTTACGTAGAAAATTTCATAATATTAACTAAGGCTACGGTCTTGACTACAGCTTTCAGGGTTGTAGTCGATGCAGTAGCCTTACGGATGTGGCATACGCGGAGTCAATCTAGTTATATGTCGCATAACCGTAACCATAGCAACGGCAGATAAGTATCACATTGTATTGGCACACGGATATTCGTTCAATGTAAATTAAAGTGTTAATATATAAAGTTGTTTCATTTCATATCTACCATATAGCGTAACCTTAACTCAGTACGGTCGACCAACATAGTTATCTACCAGTTTTGACAATATTTCAAGTGTAATTAAAATAGCGTTAAGGTTGGACTCATGGACTTTTTAACAATGAAAGAGATGTGCACAGTTACAACGCAAGTATTAGTAGCTGTCAGAATATACACTGTGCAATTTTAACCACCTGTAAAACGAGGCCCACCTTATGTAAAAATTTTTTTTATTTATAATATTGAATATCGGTTCAGCTATTTATTTTGAAACACGCTGTGACGCCCACAGATGTAGCTGTGTAAGGTCCATTCAACCGAGACCCCGCCGTAGCAAAATAGTACGTCACAGCGTGTTACAAAATTAAAAGTCTGAATGAAAAATTAATTTTTTTCAAAATTTTTTTTAAATAAAAAAATAATTAACACTGCCATGATGTTATACATAATGGTCCAATAACGTGGGCTTCGTTTTACAGGTGGTTAAAATTGCACGGTGTATTTGCATGGGAAAATCAACTCTGTTGTTTTCGGACGCGCGAGTGACTTTCAACCTTAGGGTGATAAAACATTTTCTTGGCTGACTGTACACGTAATGTCTTTCTAGATACTTGACATACTCGTAATGACATCGGCAGGTCAACCTATCCAAAAAGTTAAAGGTCATTGAATTGATTTTCAACTTTAAGTCCAACAGGTAGAGAACAATATCAATTGAGAAAATTTGACGTTTTGTGGTAGGTTGATGTGCTGTTGTCTGTACTTGAAATTTATGATAAAATAAAGGTACGTTCAAATTAGTGGCATCGCATGCAATGGGGACTACCGTTTCTTTGCTCACCAGTTGGCGCCACTGTAGACTGAGGTCCGGAGGTATAGCTATCAAAGGCGATTGGCGCCGAAACAAAGTGTTATATCTTGAATCTAATTAAGGTTATATTGTTTATAAATAACTATCTTGATGTCAACAAACTAACTTCTGAAATAGTAGCTCTTGAGGCCGCCTATTTTTGCGCTTTTTCTTAATTCCGATTTTAAAGCGTTCGCATTAATCGCCAAATAATCCATATTTGCGATATTCTACGAAGGAGATCACTTTCCAGCAGGTAAATTAAAAAGAAATTATAATTTATGCGACAAATTCCGCAAAAACCAGTACAAAGTGAATGATATTGGACCTCACGCGACACTAGCGCCTCTAGTGGCTAATTCACTAGCGATAACCCCCATTGCTCTACTAATTCAAAGGCGCCCTAAGATCTGGCCCCCAATTCCGCTATTTTACAAATGGCTCAATAGAATCGCAATTGCATCGCAATCGTATATTTTGACACATTTAGTATGGTAGTTATGTCAAAATATACGATTGCGATTGTATTGAGTCATTTGTAAATTAGCGGAATTGGGGCCCAGGTAACAAACATTTTACGGTTTTTTACTCTCATACACTGAAACCATACATAAAAGGCTTTGTTATTTATCCTGTATGACAGTATGACATTCCTATTTTAAATGTGTCTAATGTTTTAAATGTAACCAATATCAAAATGTTTTACATTTTGACTTGCTTCCCTGTTTATAAAATATACAGGATGTAACAAAAGGCTTAACGAAGCCGAATACCACGTATTCTACCCATTTGTACGATGCTTTTTTTCCAAGACACTATACCTGAGAAAATTCATCGTTACTGAGATATTGAGGGTCAAAACGAAAAATTTTTTTCAAGTTCTTTTCATGAAAATCTTCTGTTTGTTGTTACTTATCTTTTTTCTTCAGAAACATGTTTTTAGAACTTTTTCATAATAAAACGCTTTAAAGAGAGCAACCCGCAATGAATCGTGCGCACGCACACCTAATTGTATGAAGTTAGGTCACAATCCTCGTCTGTAACGCTTCGTGCGCGCTATACATTTCGGGCAATAAACACTTGATGTATTTTAATGCCTAAAAAAAAAAGTCGTTTGCCAGCGATTATATTTGTTACATACGATTTGGTTTGATGAACCGAATGCAAGGTTTAAGGCTTCGTTAAGCTTTTTGTTACACCCTGTATAATGATTGACTCGATGATTCGTTTTGTATACTACAAGCTTAAACACCGTAATACCGATTAGCAAAACCAGTACCTGATGCGTATCGAAAGCAAACGACAAAAAGTTAGTGCTTTGTTTTGTAGTTCTCGTTTTGACCGCGCGAGCGCTGTTTAAGTTTTCATACTAAATATTTCGATGGAGATACGAACACGCAAATGATTCGAATTCGATAGTTTTTTGTGCTAGACCCACAGAGTAGATCTATTGTCTTGGTAAGTTTCGAGGTACAAAACCATGAATACGTTTTTGTTTACACAAAAATTTTATTTATAGGTTCATTCCCTTTTGCTTTATGGTTCCTATCGCCATAGACATGCACTCTTCCTTTTTTATTGTATACAATATCCTCTAGCAAGGGAACATCAACTATTTCTTGTATCCGAACATCGTTTGATGGTGATTTCTCCATCATAGGGATGTTGTTCAGGAATGGGAAGTCTTGAGGCTCGGGCATACCATTCTTCTCCGCCATTGTCAATGTGTATGATGGGTTATTCTGAATCTGTGCGTAGTTAGATGGCACGCCATCCATTTGGGAAATGATACGGTCTCTCAACTCTTTGATTACTCCTGCTACCTGATCGCCAAGTTCGATAGCACCTTTCACTTTGATTGTGTACGAGAGAGCTGATGGCAACACTGAAATTGTTTTAGAAAGCAAGATAACATGTTATAATCATCGTTTGCTACTAGTAACAAAGCTTTAATTAAGCTTTAAAGCGTTGACGACTTCCGTGGCGGAGTTGCGTACACACCGGTTTTCAAGGTGTCGCCTGCTCCGAGGTCAAGGGTTCGATTCGCGGTCGGGTCAATGTAGAAAAAAGTGTTTTTCTACATTTTCTCGGGTCTGGGTGTTTGTGGTACATTCGTTGTTTCTGGTTTCCAAAATAGGAGTGCTTAAAATAGTTATTCAAACTGGGATCAGAACAATGTATGTGATGTTGTCCACATTTATTTATTTTTATTTAATTCGTCCACCTCCGTGGAGGAGAGGCATGCGCACCGGTTTTCATGAAGGCGCCTGCTTGTGGTCCCGGTTTCGATTCCCGGGTGCTAAATAGTTACTAACTTTGAGATTAGAACAATACATGATGTTTTCCACATTATTACAATTTTTTATGATATTGTTTTGCTAAATTTTTATACAAACGATACTAAACACTTACGCAATGTGACGATATAGATGTATAACATTTTATCTGCGATAAAGATGAATATTGGATGAAACCAATCCTGCGATTGGACTATACTGGAAAATTTCTTCTTAATCAATAATTTACTGAAATTTTACGATTTCCCTAAGCGCGTAGTAATGAAATGTGTTAACCATTAAAGTTTATGTCCTAGGTATTAATATTTTTTCCTGTATAGGTACCTACTTCTGCTATTATTATTGGAACTATGTATTTATTACAGCCAATAGCGTTTTGGTAATAGCAATATACATCATCACGACATTGTGTATGTATAATTTCGTATCGTCTGGATACTTTGGATTTAGTTACGGATAACAATTTAAAAAGAAAAGTGCAGTAAATGCCTATAATCACACCACTGCAGGGCTAAGGCCTTTATCATTGAATTCAAGTTACGACAGCAATGATGGGTACAGTCCTATCACAACGCTTCTCAAATACGGGTTGGTGATCATAAACCCAAGCAATTTCGCCCGACCCGCCCGGGGAACGAACCCGGGAACCCGACATCTTGGTCCACCACTGGACCAATGGAGGGATTAACAAATACTTTCGGATTATTATATAGTTATATATAGCTATGCCTGGTCTTCGAAGCATCTGTAGCAATATCTAATTATTTGCAGAACGTGCGTCGGTTTGGACTGTAAAGGATTTATTTACAAGTGCACCCCCTCGCACTTCGGTGGGTTACTTACGGCCGGTCCCAATAATCTATCTATCTTCAGTTTTGGCCTACGGAGATAGAAAACATCTCCTGTCTCTGATTTTTCCGTCCGGAGAAACAAAGACAGAAGTTGTTTTCTATATCCGATATGCCAATACTGAAAATAGATATGTCATTGGGACCGGCCGTTAGAATTCCTAACTTTGGATATGACATCCATGACCTACATCAACTGTTATAGTACAGAAACTTATGTTTAGGTACCCTACAGAACTGCAGATTACCCCCTATAATTAAGGTACACGTAGTTTCTATCGTACCTACCTACTAGTTCAGTTAGTACCACAGTCTAATTGTAGCGTCATGATCACGCAAGAACTGAGTTCTTCCGTGATATTTATAAAAACAAGGTACCTTCCTGGTAAAGAATACAAATCAATAACACTATTGATAGTGATCATCCTTTATTTATCTTCTAGTCGTTGTATCTTCGTTTCGAAGATGTGAGTCAAATGATAATAAAAAAAATCTATGAATTATCTATTCAAGACACATAAAAAAACGCAATAATTCCTACACGAGTCAAAAAATTTTAGTGAAGGGTTGCAATCCCGCAAAAAGTGGATCACGAATCCCGCGCTAGATTTTTGGTGAAGTTTGTATATCGGTACTTTCTACAACTAAGTTCATTCTAACAGTGGGTGCTTTCTACTCGGACGACCTGTAGTAGTGTGGTAGTTTCAGCTGCGAAAGGGTCCCAAATTCGATTCCCGGTCGAGAGAGTCGAAACGATCTTTTCTAAATCAGCTTTGGTCTAGAACATGTTTACATGTCGAATGATTAAACCTAAAATTAAGCAATCGAGGGCTTGATTGTAAAGTCAAAAAGAGGCTAAAAACCATCTTGAAAATAAAATTTTTGTGTTGGGAGTCAAAATGGACATTCACAGGATTTTTCATCGCTTTATCCGTTAACAAACTGCACCTTTTGAAATTTTAAGAAAGATATTAGCCCAAATAGTCACAAAGTGTTTAATCTAGGCTGTGACTAAGTATTTCATTTTCAAAGTTTCAAACATTTCCAAAAGTGCAGATTTTCACGGATAGATAGATCAAAGACGCTGTACGTTAACTTATTAATCATCTTAAGTTTCATAGTTTTATTGTTCCGTGGAGAGACCAAGAATCCCGCTCTTTTACGTTGACTTAAAAGCCGCGGGATTCTACACACTTTCAGTGAAGTTAGTAAATAATTCAGTAGTGTCATGGGTCATTCATTCATATGTAAACTGGAATATAAATGTGGTAAAATAAGACTACGGGCTTTCGGAATGACAGCCCACAGTACTCTATTACGTCCCGTGTGGGTTTGCCGACTCAAAAATCAAAAGAAATTTGCACAAAAATCCAGTGTTTTTTTTTGAGATTTTTTGCGAATTTGGGTGACTGTAAAAATGCATCAGGAAAGCGATGTAGGTACAAAAATCGAGAAAAACAAATTCGAATCATCGATAAGTGAATTGAAGAAAAAAACATTCGTCTCTGCAGCCGATATACAAAGTTATGGTAAGTACCTAGTGTGGTTGAATTACTATCAAGGCAATAATAGACTTGTCGATTAGCCTAGGGTTATACTCGTAATTATATTCCATAAATAAGTACTTATTAAGTGGTTTCTATTAAATTTACTGAAATAAAATATTGTGACATTAACAAATAATGACTATTAGAAAAACAAAATTCTAATTTTTATGGTAGGTACCTACATGGTATACTGTAGGTATAGGTATTAGCATTCTCTTAAATAGATACAACTTCACTACTATGATCGAGTTTCACCACGTTGATGAGACAACGCTGACTAAAACAGCGAATTTCTTACTTGAACTTTTTTGACGGGTAAGTAATTAATTTTAGTAGCTTAGTGGAAGAGCAGCTTTCGCCAAGATATCAAAGAGACGTGTAGGTACGATTGTTATCTAACGGCCGGTTCCAATAACCTATCTATCTTCAGTTTTGGCCTATCGGAGATAGGAAACAGTTTCCATCTCTGTTTTTGCCGTCCAGAGAAACAAAGACAGAAGTTGTTTTCCATCTCCGATATGCCAAAACTGAAGATAGATAGGTTATTGGAAATGGCCGTTAGGCGATCCTGATTTTAAAGTCTTATTCAGTTTTACGAATAGCCTACTCTTAATATCATTATTACAATGGGACACAGAATGCAGAAGATTAATCTGATACAAACAGTCATGGTAAATAACAAAAAAAATTATAACAATATGGACCTTCCTAGGGTTCAAAGGAAACTTACTGTAAATAGATGAAAAGTAAACGAAGCAAATAAATTATTTGGTCGATTTAATTAGATACCTAGGCCGGCTTTTGTTTGATCGTTTTCATCATCATCAGCCCACAACAGTCCAATGCCGGACACAAAAGAAAGATTTTTCCATGATGACCACGATTTGCAGTCGGGTTAGCGAACGCAGATTTAATAATGTAGAGAAGCACTGCTGCCCGTCTACTTCTGGTGGTTATGCTTTATAGTCGCTTCTTATGACACACCTAGAAGGGAAAGAGCGGTGCTATTATATTTTTGTGTTTGCACCATACGGCATACCACACGTTAAACCAACATATTGGTTGTATTTAGGTAAATAAGTTATCCGCATGTTAGTTGGCTTTTTTGAATCACGCAGGAGAGAGTGGCGTGACACAGGAATACCAGAAAGCCCATCGCCGTTCCCTGGACGACCCTGAAGGTTTCTGGACGGAGGTCGGCAATGAATTGGAGTGGAGCAAACCCTGGGACAGAGTCCTCGACCATTCAAACCCGCCGTTTACTAAATGGTATGGATATGATCAAAACAATGCATTTAATTTAAATAGGAATGCTAAAGGTCAAAATACTGTTCCTTACACGACCCCGGGGGTAAGGGCAGACACTGGCATCGAACTTGGGGAAGTACTTTAGTCTATGATCTTGAAGTTAGATTTAGAATTAGAACATAGTTATATTCAGGCTGTGCCCGGGTATGAGCAGCTGGGGCTATGGCTAATGTATAGGCCTATAACCATGCAAACATTTAAATACTTTTTGGAAAATACCACCTTATTACAATGTTGTTACAAGTCAAAGATTCGTAAAGAAGATTCAAAAATCACGTCATTTCAAATCTGAAATTGAAATAGGTAAAGGGCATGTGGACAATACGAATCAATAACCTAACCGATCATATTATAATGTATCCAAAGGTTAAGGGAAAACTTTCAATATTTATTATTCCGAATTACAACAATTTCGAAAATAATAAGAGATGTTAAAACAATATCATAAATGTGTAATGCTCTGATACACCCTGTATACAGTTTTTAGTTTGGGCACATTTGTGATAGGAAGTCCGTGGATTAAATCAACCAACGTTCGCAAGGCAAGACATTTCGAACAACACGAACAAAAAGAATAATTCGTAAGCTCACTAACTCATTATGTTGCCACTAGACCAATGAGGCGTTAAAACTCGTTAACGTTCATATGTTTTTAGGGTAGGCTTATGTGCTAGCTACTAATACCGTCTTCACCATAAGGGCACACGCGGCCCGTGCCCAGGGCCCCCAATCTCAGGGGGGCCCGAAGGACCGATAATTTCTCTCACACATATTTTATTCTCAAAACATTTTTGTCGGGAACATTACACTTTTTACACAAATCTTAGTAAAAAAATGTTACTTGCTATAATTCGCTTTTTTTGGCCCCAAATTCTTGTGTGCACAAGGGCCCCAGTCTAGTTTAAGACGGCCTTGCTAGCTACTGTAAATACTCGTACTTACCATTGCTTTCGGTTTGTGTTTGAACAAGATTTCAAATGACTTGTGTCACTCAGGTGGGTGGGCGGCGAGATGTCTGTGTGCCATAACGCGGTGGACCGCCACGTTATCAGCGGGAAAGGTGACAGCGTCGCGCTGGTGCACGACTCACCCCTCACAGACACTGTCAGGAAGATCACATATTCCGAGCTGAAAGACCAGGTAATAACAGAAATCAGCCCGAAAACGTAAGACAGACAGCGTGAATGGGGAACCAGTTTTCTGAATAGCTTTAAATACTTTCTTACGATGGCTTTCGGGTAGGATTTCCCAAACTTTTACTCTACTTGTAAATAAACCGTGAGAATTCAGATAGCGGACATAGATATATGCCAGAAATTGTCATTTGGTTTCATTTGCTGTATCACGGATTATAAAGAAGCGTACTAAACCTAATATACTTCGTCCTTTCTTTATGTCGTTCTTTAAACTTGGAATTTTTAATTTTTTAATTTGTAAAATCGATAATTAGTGGTACCCGCTAATTATCAGTATTACACGTGCGTGATGTTATCTATTACAATAAAAAAATTACTACAGTAGGTATTGCGCTTTGATATTTGATAGGCATTGATTTAATATATCGATTTTGATAATAGGTATGATTATAGTAAATTTCCCAAAGGTATCCCGCATGGCCGGCAAGCTGTCAGCTCTGGGAGTGACTCGGGGATCTCGGGTGCTGATCTACATGCCGCTCATACCCGAAGCGATCGTCTCCATGTTAGCCACCAATAGGATCGGCGCTATACATTCCGTTGTATTCGGAGGTAAAAACTTTGATGCGTTTAGCAGTGTAATTTGAAAATACAATTATTTGAATAAAAAGGTGGATTGCCTTGACTTGACTCGAACCCACAAACTTCAGCTTACCAGGCGAATGTTCTAACCATTGAGCTATCAAGACATGGTTTGTGTTGACAAATACATCAATGGCATCAGCTAGATTATTAGATTCGTGTAATATAATCACTAATCTATTAATACACGACGATTGTTTAGAAACAAGAATGAATAAACTGTTTGTTTGGTAATACGATTTAAAGTTATGGGTTCGATATATAAACTTGAAAAATTTTGTCTCAGACGGGACTCGAACCCGCATCTCCTCGCATGCGGGTTCGAGTCCCGCCTGAGACAAAAAAAAATTTTCAAATTTATATACTGATATTATAAGTGCAATTAAGTTGCTAAAATATCAAATAAAGTTTATGGGTTCGAATTCCACCAAAGGCAATCGAAATTCAAACATCGATACTTACCAAAATCCACAGCAAAATTAACGTATGACCCAAACTTTTTCAAAATGGTATTTACAAATCGACAATCACGTTTAATTATACGTGTGTTTATTACTGATTCCAAATCGGCAAGAAACGCATAGGTAAGTAAGTCATTTTCCCGCGAATATACCTAAGTGTGTATAAGTAGGCTGGTATTAAAACTTTTACGGTTCAGTTGCATCAACTGTTAGCAAAAATAACTTATCTATGACGGTGTATGTCCGATTGTGTAATAGTGGATCATAGTATTAGAACAATAATGTTTTAATTGTGTGCAGGGTTTGCTGCAAGAGAATTAAGAACTAGGATCGAACATGCAGAACCTACCGTGATCATCGCAGCCAGCTGTGGAGTGGAACCCAATAAAATTGTTCGGTAATATCAGTAAACGCTATCATACGAGTTTTAAATTATTTGGACTTTTGAGAATTATTGATCAATATGGATCAATATTATAAAAAACATAAGTTGCTGACTATTTAACCTTCAACAAAGAAAATAGCATAAAAAAAATAAGTACTTTTTAATAATTGTTTAGTTTAACATGTATTAATCGTAGTTTGAATAGTTTGATAACTTTTTAAACTGTTCGCGGGCTGCAATCACTGAATCACGCTGCACTACCGCCATTTTCCATATAGCATAGTGATTACTTGCTCAGTGTATAGCATGCACGCTTCGAGGCTTGTCTGTCGCGTACCATAGACTGCATGTCGTAGGCAAACTGCAAAATAGTTGTTTTTGATAAAGATTATTGCCAATAGATAGATTGTTGCCAAACAATCATTTATGACCAACAAACAATTATTTATATTAAATGAGAATAAAATAGTTTAACGGTAGGTTGATAAGGTGTATGTAGACAGTAGCAAGATTTTTTAAAACTCCTACGTAAGTCAGCTATGTCGAAGAGATATAAAAAATACTAACTGAGAAAATGCTTGAATACTTAAATCAACATTTAAATTAGCATAATTATTATGTTAGTTTATGTTTTTTAGGTACAAGGACATTCTAGATGAAGCTCTCTGTCAGAGCACGCATCAGCCACACAAATGCATCATATACCAGCGCAGGCGCGTGCTCGAATGTGCTCTTGAGAAAGACAGAGATATATCCTGGCAGGAAGCATTAGAGGCAGAGCCTGTTCCCTGTGTGCCTGTGGAGGCAAACGAGCCATTGTATATTTTGTACACATCAGGTAAATAATGATTGCGTGTTTTTGTCCGAATAGTTGCACTAAAATGGACTTAAGCCTGGAAAATAGAATTAAAATAGATTTCACTTATGTTTTTGGTAACACAATAAACCTATTTGTTTGAGATTACTGTCATCTGCTTAAACTTTATGCGTAATTAAATTAAATCTGACGATATTAGTTAATTAAGATACATTATGTTTATTATCATCAATGATTCCTTTTTAAAAGAAATTATTATTACCAATGATAATTTTCTTTTATTTCTTTTACAGGTACTACAGACGCTCCGAAGGGTGTTCAGCGCCCTTGTGGTCACGCTGCCACTTTGTGCTGGTCAATGCACGCGGTATACGGTCTCAAGAAAGGCGTTTGGTGGTCTGCATCAGACCTAGGCTGGGTGGTTGGTCACTCATACATCTGTTACGGACCATTGTTAGCTGGACTGACTTCGATATTATATGAAGGCAAGCCCGATAGAACTCCAGACCCAGGACAATATTTTAGGTAAATTATTTTTTACGATATTCCTCTATAGTATGTAGATGATTTCGCTTAACCTTGTGTTATTTTTAGGGCCATGTGATGTTTCACATTTATGAAAAAGAGATCTGTATAATCTACCTATGTTTTCATATTTTGCAAATCATTTTGACGTGACAACGTCTTAAATTAGGTTGCGGCTGGGAGTCACTTATGAAAAAGTGTAACGCTCGGTAACGTTACGATGAGTCACCGAACGAGAGAGAGGCCCGCCGAATGCCTTGCGTCTCTCTCCCACTCAACTATGATCGGTCTGCCGCGCGCGCAGCACTAGAGAATTAGGCGCATTGAATCGGCGCATGCTTGTGTCTCTGTCTTTGTCTTTCTCGAACGTTCTTGGCGTTGGAAAAACAAGAAAGCGTCATAATACAAGTTCACACGTGTGGTTAAAGTATCGTCAGCTGTGTCTGTAGTGAAAAGACGTTGTCACGTAAAATCTTCGCCAGTAAAACCGACTTTGCAGGCAACCATTTTTTTATTAATAATTATTATTACTCATAAAAAATGTATTACTCTGGCTGTCTGCATTGCTGATAAACTATACGTTTTTATTTTTTGACAGAATAATAGAACAGCACAGAGTTAATGCTCTCTTCACTATACCTACTGCCTTTCGAGTGTTGAAACGCGCGGATCCTGCAGCCAAATACGCAAGGAGATACTGTGGAAATTCTTTAAAGACTGTATTTATGGCTGGTGAACACTGCGACCAAGATACCAGAGTAAGTTGAAATTGATATTTAAAAAAATAAATAAAATGTCTAAGTTCCTGATTTCGTAAAAAGACCTGAAAGGAGGTCTATGAATGCGTTGTCTGTAGGTAAATTAAACTAAAGGAATAACATTGAATCTATAAATGTGTAAACAATATAATGTGGAAGACGTTTAAATTTAAAATAGTAAAGGTCAATGGAATAATGGTCTACATTAAGACGGTTCAATTGACGTTTGAGCGGTGATTTGCCTTTAAAGTGTGTCTCTGATCAATCTCAAAAAACAGTTTTCTCTCAACGCTATGATAGGATATTTCAATGTATCTGTCACTAGTCACACTCTGAGATATGTTGTCATAAGAGAGAGAGGGAGATGGGGTAGATAGATACGTGGCAGGCATCGTGAATTCATTTCATTCATATTTTTATTTCATATTAAAAATTGAACTCGTGACATCCTGATGTTTTTCTGACAAAAGGAACATTATCAGGTGCCTCGTAGGTCATAGGTCACAAAAATGTTATATTTTTTCTTTGAAACTTAGCCTTTTGACAATTGTTTGTGTCTTTTTAAAGTTTTAGTCAAAGTATTTTTTATTGACAAGATCACTTTTAATTGGTAGGGTATTGTCCCTAATTACTTATTGGCACGTAACATTATGTAGATTTAATTCAACGGCACCATTCTGATCTCTGCCCTGTGGCATTCTTTGTTTAACAGTAAAATAAACGGTTTGTAATAATGATAGCAACTGTAAGTTGTAGAATACAAAACAAACACAATTGTTACAATAATCCAACATCCATTTATTGGTTTTTAGCAATGATTTTTTTAGCAAAAAGTATGTCTAACTATAACACAAAAAAGGGGATCATAATAAATGTTTATTACAGGCAGCAGTAAAGTGAATATTATAAATTTATTCATCAACACGAAAAAGGATGTAATTATATTAATCGTTACAAAATAAGAAAAGTTTTAATTTTTGAACTGCTTATATTTGTTCTTTTTCAGCAATGGGCAGAGAGAGTATTTGGAGTCCCGGTGCTAAACCACTGGTGGCAGACTGAAACAGGTTCTGCTATCACAGCCGCATGTCTTGGGTACGGTGTAAAAGCTGTCCCACCTCATTCTGCGGGGTATCCTGTCCCTGGTTATGACAGTAAGAACCTTTAATTTTCAACAGCAGCAACCAGAATTTATATTTTCTTTTTTCCACTGTCCACTATGAGACCCGCTTTACGCTATAGGTAATATATAAAATTCGTAACGAAGTTACCTGACAGGGAACCAAAGTCATCGGCAAGGTCCAGAAGATGAAGTAACTAGTGAGCTGATCAAATCTGTCGAGGAACCGATGGCCGTTGGGGCGAACGAGTTCTGAAGTCGTTCAGAAACTATGACTCAGCAAGCGTTACGCTTTAGGACGCCCTCCAGATAGGTAGAGTAACGATTTACTGATGGTCGCTAGATGGGACAAGAGGAAGACAGTATGAAATGTCGCGTATTGAGATAAACCTTCATTCAGCATAGGACTGCTATGGGTTGATGATGATTAATTATATCAAAGCAAAATTATCACTCCAAAACAATTTTTGAGTGAGAAGATAATACCATCAATTGACTCTAAAAAAATTCGCAAACAGATCGCTGAACGTACCTGAGCACTTTAGGATGACAGATGACTGACGAATGATTAAGACGCAACTGTAAGAGTTCACTTAAAGGTAGACTTCGGAGCAATGCGGCTTGCGGCTTGCGTCGTGCGACATGCGTCACTTGCGGCCCACGCGGCCATGCGGCTGTACTCTGAATTAAAGGAGTGTATAAAAACCCTTTCCGACCTACGCATGTGGCCGCGACGCTTCGCTCGGAAAGGGTTTCATACACTCCTTTAATTCAAAGTACAGCCGCATGGCCGCGTGGGCCGCAAGTGACGCATGACGCACGACGCAAGCCGCATTGCTCCGAAGTCTACCTTTAGACTACCTATAGAATCCTAGAAATGTAAAGCTCCATTGCAGTAGGTAACCCAGTGATTCTAATTTGCATGTAATTAATGAGCATATGATCACATGGTACTTATATTTGTTACAGTTCGCACACTGAGAGAAGATGGTACAGAATGCCAAACTGGAGAAGTTGGTAGACTAGTCGCAAAGCTGCCGTTACCGCCTGGTTTTGCTTCTACATTATGGCAATCTGACGAGCGCTTTAAAACAACATACTTTGAATCATATCCTGTGAGTCCAAGCTGCTGATATAAAATAATATCAATTTTGGTTGGGATCGAACCAATCCTTCTCTTTGCTTTTTGCGTGAAACCTTTTAAGTTCGGCTATTTATTGTTGTCACTTATTTATTGTATCAATCAATCAATCAAATATTTTTATTTGCATAAATACATATTACAAAGATGTTACAAAATATTTTCTTAGTCATTGTATTTAACCTGCTGGCAGGCGTGCAAATGTTCGTCATTGGAAGCTATTAAATAACAAATTAAAATATTTTATGTCAAATGGAATAAAGGTTGCACAATTTCTAATAGATACACAATGTATCGGATATAACGGAAATTAAAAATAACAATAACATGCATGCAAAGTTATTTAAATCTACGTACATTACAATATACTTGTGCTACCATTTACATTGTTACCAGTAAAATAATTTGCCCGGAAAGTAAAAAGCGGGAGTTCGATAGGTACCTATTTGAGGTGGTAAATGACTTTCAAGTGTATTAATAAATCAATTCTTAAACTTTATAACAAGTATTAATGTACGAAATTTTAAAAACTCAAGTTATCCACGATGTTTATTGCATTTAGCAAATGAATAAAACAATATGATTTAAAATCGACTATGTTCTGATTTGTCTTTGTTTAAGTGGAAAACGTTAAAGGTCAGCATAATATTAATAATTAATTACAAAAAGTTAACACTTAAAGTGTTTACAGAAAAAAACCTGCTATGTGACTATTTGTATTTGATTCATTCATTGAAAACGACTACACTAATTACACTATATTACTTGTTGTGTAAGAGTTATTGAGAAATATGTTCCTGTATTGCAGGGATACTATGACACCCAAGATGCAGGTTGGGTAAGTGCTGAAGGAGCTGTCTGGGTGGTGGCCAGAGCTGATGACGTCATCAACGTTGCTGGCCACCGGCTCTCAACAGCAGCACTAGAAGACGTGGTGTTGAAGCACGCGAGGGTTGCTGATGCAGTGGTAGTGGGTGCCCCTGACCCAACCAAAGGAGACGTGCCACTCTGTTTGTACGTCATGAGGCCGCCGCAGGATGGTACGTATACTGAGGTATACCACCTCCGAGTTTGTTAAGTTTATATTTTTAATGTTTAAAAATGTCGATAACGTGCTTTATTGTTTGTCGATTAAACTACAAAGTAAATAAATAATTATTTCTATCGTCGTTCATGAAATTATTGTTGATTGGCCAAAATCATTAAAAAGATAGTAATAAAAATAAGCGTGGATAAAATGCCATACTTTGCTTTAATCTCAAACAAAATAATTATTGAAGGACTCGTTTCTCAAAAAGTTTTGAACACGTAGAACCCTAAACCCGTGAAAATATATAAAACTGGTTTTCTACCCACTTAATCTGCCCGGAAATCGAACATATTAACATTGCAATTTATGTGAAGAAATCCACTGTTTGTTTTTTTACTTTTAAACAACTTTCCAATTACATAATTTACAGATGAGGAAATCGTTGCGGAGACCACTGTTACCCAAGAGTTGATAGCTCTCGTTCGCCACCTCATCGGCCCCATAGCTGCGTTTAGGAAAGCCGTAGCAGTACCTGCTTTACCACGCACGAGATCTGGCAAAGCACTACGAGGCGCTATTGCTAAACTAGCGCGATCCCAGCTAGTAAAGTTGCCTGCCACTATTGAAGATCCTACAGTATTTGGCGAAATCAAAACAGCTTTGCAGAAGTTTGGGTACGCGATTGACGCCCCCGATCCCGAATTTTAAGTAATATCTATTTATAATAATTGTGTGATAAATCAAATACTATTATACAAACTGAATGGTTGTTCGGCCCGTATGCATTTTTGATATATAAATCAATTCATTACTGATGAAGTTTTCAGTTGCGTCACGATGGACTAATAAAATAAAATCGACGGTATAATATACTTAAATGTCAAATAAACCTTTCCAAAGATATTTTTGCCATTAAATCATATATCGTGAAAACTCCTGTTTTTATTGTATCTGGAATGTGTGTCTGGAAACTTTTAATACTTATTAAAAATAGGCGTGTTTTACACTGCACGCTATGCGTAGGAGTGCATATAAAATAGTAATCTGTCAAATCAGTCTTTGCGATGGTTTGTGCGCTGTCAGCTTTATCACACAGACCTGTCCCCTAATTCGCGTAACCAAATCGTATCACAATCGTAATTGAACGACAGGTTTTTGACAGTTCTAGTATGGGCTAAATGTCAAAATCGTCCAATTCAATCACGATCGAACTGCGATTCGGTTACGCGAATTAGGCCCCAGTGTTTCCCCAACATTGTTCTGCCATGACCGGTAATTTTCACACTGCCCCTTTGTGACCCACTTAGTCCTTTTAAACCATGGTTCCATTAGGTAAAATAATGTACATTTATCGATAGTAAAAAATATTATTAAACACTATTCAGTCACTAAATTTTAGTACGAAGCATGGATTTGGAGCTCCTGCTTATTTTTTACTTACTAAAAAATCCAAGTTCACGGAAAGTGGCGAAAGAAGATTTTTTACGATAAGTCGATCGATATCTATACTTAATATTATAAAGCTGAAGAGTTTGTTTGTTTGTTTGAACGCGCTAATCTCTGGAATCGAACCAGTCGATTTGAAAAATTATTTTTGTGTTGGATAGTCCATTTATCGTGGAAGGCTTTAGTAGGCTATATAACATCACGCTGCGACCAATAGGAGCGAAGCATCAGTGAAAAATGTTGCACAAATAATCGCGTACATAATAACAGAAATTTACGCGTACGCAGTCGCGGACAACAGCTAGTAGGTAATATTTTTACAACAAGGCGGGAATGTTGCGACCCGGTATTTTATTTTGATGGCCCGGTACTGGGTCGCGACCCGGCAATTGGGAAACGCTGACACAGACCAAAGGATTATAGAAGTCGTTGTTTGCTCACGCAGCTACTTTTTGAAAAATGCGGGCAAGCAGCTAGTATTTTACAATCATGTCTTAAATACCTAACTATCGACGTAGTGATTTAATTTATTTACTTTAGAAATAAGAACCATGTTACCTTTCTTGTAACAATACATTGTGTACCTATAGGTACTAAATTATAAACAATTGTTTCTGCGTGCTAGGCGACGTATCTTGATCGAATGTGTCTAAATTTAAATTGTCAATTTTAATAACCGAGGGATTAGTGCCAGTTTTACTAGGAATTGTGACTTTGACGAGTTTTATTTTAATCTAGTAGTTTATAGATTTGAATAATGAATGACCCATTAACTGAGCCTACATAATCTCGGTGCCAAAAAAATTAGCTAGTTAAGTTTTTGACATGTATAAGTTTATTGAGTAAAACACGCTCTATGATATTGGGATCATAAAACCATAATATATAAGCATAATTATTATTAATTATTGTTGTAATCGCAATCTACATTTTACTGTCTTTTTCAAAATTCTACATCATAAACACATGAAGCATATTATTGTATTATGTAGATCAAATTATCACTATGAGCTAGCCAAAATATTTTCTATGTAAGTAGTACCAATTAGTCCAAAGATAAAATTTAACGTTTCTACTTACAAAGCTGGGACTTTTATTTATATCATAATTATTAAATTTCTGGAGCATCGTTTTTTTTTATTAATACTTGTGATGGATAAATTTTTAAGCTAAGTAGGTATAAAAAAATCACAAACTTTAATACAAACTAATAAAGATTTACCTAAAGAGGTACGACGACTACATGTACGACGTTTTATTTTTGTCCTATTTTAATGTTTCACTGGTGCATTTTTTTACTGTCGTAACGTAAACAGACTTTGTACCTATGTTATGGTTGTAAACAACTTTTACAAACACCATCCGAATTAAGGTACTAATACCTTTACTTTTTATTACGTAATAATTAATATTGTGTAGATTGTATTTCTTTTATTAGTGCTCGTAAGTACTCGTAACGAAACAAATTGTCAAAGTCATAGGTAGTTCGTTCTCTAAAATAAATACCTATGGGTTTTTGAGCGGGAAACGAGAAGAGAAAGATGGACTTTGTTTCGTAATTTTGTGAAATTATCCTAAGCGGCATTTATTGTGATAAAGTGGTGGCATTGTTATAATAATGTGTCAGTGAGTAGGATGTATCAAATAAAAGTGAGAAACAAGGACTGGCGCACCTATTTGACTTTGATCCACGTTCTCGCGTAAAACTCCTGTAATCATTGAAATCTATAAACCCATACATTTCAATGAGTTAGGTGAGTTTAGGTTTAGGTTAGGTTCTTACGTTTAAGTAAGTATTTATGATATTGTATGTATTTTAAATTGACATTATAACTTAAGACTAGGCTGTGTGGACTCGTCCAAAGCCGTTAAATGTTTAATGAAAAAAAAAGAAAAAAAAATATGTTGTCATGTCATTTGTCAAATTGTTAATGTCACGCACGTCACTTCAATCAGGTAGGCGACCAGGCGAGTGAGTGACGCATCGAGGAGGGTCGCCCTATTTATTTTAGTAAAGCGAAATTTAATTTAATTCGCTTTGTAGTCAGGTGTAATCTAATAAAACGAACTTTTGCGTATATTTGGACTAGGTAAGAGTACCAAAACACTTACATGTGCTAGATTTATTACGAGAAAGTGATTTGTCTACGTGTGAGCTACACCGGCAGACGATAACAAGGTATTTTATTTAATCTAAACATTTTTTTCTTCTAATGTACGGCAATTTACACTTGAAAGTTTATGACTTTTAACAAAAATGTGTGATTCACCTTCTCTCACTTGTAATTGTTCGCGAATATTGATGTAAACAAAAAAGGTGAGACTTGCATGAAATGGATTGTTTAGAAATTGAATGAACCGTCCTAGTCATGTTCGTATCTCTAAAACGATATGATAATTCTAATCAAGGTAATGGATTATCTTTTCTGTTGATATCTCGTTCGCCAAAAATGGTCGTAAATTTATATTTTTGTCTATAAGTAAATATCGTTGGGCTGGTGAATCACAAATATTTTGGAGAAAGTTTGGATTGTTTCATGTTTTAGCTAGCCTCTGTATTAAATTTATAAACACAAGGCTGCTGTTTACATTACCTTTAATGTAATAACAATCATAACTTGGTGATCTAATATCTTATACAAGATCATTTTCTAATGATCTTTTTCAATTGACATTCATCTTTAAGTATTTGGTTTAAAGTTGAAAATAGCTAGGTAAATAAAGCTTGTCCTGTGACCACAGACAGTGTAACCTGATCAAATGACATACCATCAAAAAACTACTGTTTATACTGTAGACCTAGTGGAAAAGTAAATTTGCTAGGCATTGCTTTGGATATAATCCCTTGATCGGGAGTTATTCCAGACACAATTGAAATCAATTGTTATCGTGGCACCCGAGTGCCTCCTGGGGGTTGAGGGATTAAGTAGTTAATTAACCTATTTGCATATTCATTTACATATCCAAAGTAAGTAGCTAGCAAAGTACTTTTTTGTGAAAACTGGAAACAGGAAAGGTTTATACCAGAGAATGTAGGTACATAAAAGTGGTTTTTTACAGTGATTCAATCAGGAATAGAACCCAGGACCTCAACGTTACGACACGTACACGATATTTAGTGACTGTCTAAGAGTGTTGGCTCTAGACTCTCAATAATTCATCTTCTAAATGTACACTGATCTCTAGATAACACTAAAACTCTGAAAATTTTGTAATTTCAATAGCCTAACAGCTGATATTATATTTTTTATCGATTTCATAGTATCATTCAGAGAAAATTTTCAAGCCAATGCATATTTATTATTGTTTTACTTGAATAAACTTATTGTGCTTAGATGCCCCGTTGGTCTAGTGGTTTAAATACTGAGCCAAGATCTTGGGGTCTTAGGTTCGAATCCTGGGTCGGGTAACAAAAAGTTTAGAATTTTCCAACGTTGCTCGGGTTTGTGATCACCAACCCGCATTTGGCAAGCCCTGCAGTGGGATTGCTTGCCAGATTATAGGCTGTTACTTTACTTACTTTTATTTGGATGGCACAGGAAGATTATGGGTGATTTGGTGACTCTTTTATCACATAGAATTTTCGGATGAATTGTTTAAGTATATTAACTAGAGATGGGCCAATTAGTCGGGAAAGCCGACTATTCGGCATCGTTTGTAGTCGGTTATTAGTCGCGAATATTCGGCAAAATATGCAGATTACAATTGATGCATAACAAACATGTCATTTGTTTTTTTCACAAATCTGAATTTGCAGAAAACGAAGCAGCACTGAGCACTCCTTTTCGTATCTGAGCTTTATTTTCGTCTCAAATGATGGAAGTTTTATTTTTTGTTGAATATTTCCTACTATGTAAAACGTATTTTGATTTGAACTTCTTTATAGAATCAGTATTTAAACTAGAAAAATGATCATTATGAAATACATAAACATAAATAAAGCAAAGGTTGCTATCTAACGCAATCATCTTTCATATTGCAACACTTATATCTCTTGATCGGGAGACCTGAAGAGACCACTGCACCGTTAAACTTAATTGTAAACTTCGTTGTTTTTGTATTTCGCTTCCCGTCGGAATTGATGACAAGAATGACACTTGCTACAAGTAGGTATCTGAATGATCGGCATTGCCGATTAGTCGGCCGACTAGTCGGCAATTTGTAAACCGATTAATCGGCTAGTTGGTTAGTCGGCAAATACTATAGTCGGCCCATCACTAGTATTACCCTTATTTTATACTCTTAAAATTAACTACTTCTACCAAACACTTATTTACACTTATAGAGAAAAAGCAAATATTTTTAAACATTCTTGGTACAGATGTGGAAAGCTTCGACGGATGTGGTGGCGCCAGCCTTAGCTGAAGCTGATGATTGGGAGACAGACCCTGATTTTGTGAACGATGTAACGGAGCACGAGCAGCGGTGGGGACCCGGTGGGAGGAACGTGGAAGCTATTGAGTGAGTTAAAACAAAATAGTCTTTTGAAATTTAACATTCTATTGACTCTTATGATAGTATCTATCCAAGAAAATAGTATAGCACAACCCCTTTCTTTCTATGGGTGTCGTAAGGCGTCTGAAGAAATACTTTCAGGAAAAGACAGGCATAGCCAAAGTGTGATAACGTGGCGATTGGCAAATTCCTTCTTTTGCTGGGAGTTTGCCTCTTTGTCTAGCTGTGGATGTAATGGATTGATGAAAAGAAATAGATTAAAAGGCAGAGCTCACTTTGCAATGACTTTGAAACTGTTGTTTTGTGTGTCTGTCTTCGTGTCACTGCTACTGACCCGTCCTGTGCTTCTATCCTGCCTTTATGGTGTGATCGACTAAATAAAATAAGAAAAACGTTTTTTATGTACTTTTAACTTTTGTGTTGCGAGATTGTTTGCACCTTAACGGGAGTTAACGCGATCATGCCTTATTATGACTCCTGTGACCGCAATTGGTGTAACCTGATCGAATCGCCACGCAAAATAATAGGTAATTTACGATAGCGTTTCATTCCTGTTAACAATCAATTGAACTTATTTTATTTGCTATAACCATAGCTATAACTCACAATGCATTCTGAAATTAATTACCAAACTTAACTCTAAATATTTGTCGTGCCTTTGTACGCCTACAAGTAATTATAGACAATTGAAAATTTTGGTAGCAAAAATCACAAATACCATAATAATATGAGTGTTATTCAACAAAAGGATAGGGAAGTATCTGAGGTCAATCACTCAGTTATTTATAAACACGCAGTGGAAGGAAGTGTGTGCATTATGAATCATGTATTTATAAAATGGTCTGTTAAAATACAAAATGTGATGTGTCTTCAGCATGGCGAAACTCAGAGAAGAAGTGTTCGAAGCTGATAAGTCAGAGAAACAGAAGCAATATGAAAAAGGGCCAAAGTCATCGTTTGGGTAAGTTTTTCTTATTCTCAGTTTTTGGGATTATATTTTTATTTCTCAGTCTTTAAGTGAGGAAAGCTGTTGTTTTACTAATCGTGCAAAATATTATAAATTATAAATCTATTATACCTACCTAAAATATAATTATAAATCTTGCAAATCTTTGGTCTTGTTTTGATGAAAATGCCAATTATTGCAATTAATAAGCAGTGTCAAAACTTAAATGTCATTTCATAGATGCTTCGACACAAAATATGTCTTAGTAGTTCAACGGATAGAGTAGTCGCCCGGCAAGCAGAGGGTTCTAAGTTCGAGTCCTACCTATAGCAGTCAACAATTTGAGTCAAGGAATCGTATTTTCTATTAACACTAGCCATACAATACCTTAAAAATAGTTTAAGAACGATGAAAAGCTGTTTGTCTTAACTAATATTAAATATAATATGTAAAAATAATATTTCATATGTAAGGAGTGCATAACCAAAGGCATTATTGAAACTCCGCCGACTAACAGCGTAAAGCCTTGAAAGAAGACTACACAAATAATGACCTAGTACCTCAATAGGTAGAGCATTCGCCCGTCAAATGGAAGGTTGGGGGTTCGAATACTACCTATACCTTATTTGATATTTTTATTAGTTTTAAGTTTTAAAAACGGCGCGGCGCCGCCCAGCATGCGAGGAGATGCGGGTTTGAGTCCCGCCTGAGACATAATTTTTCAAGTTTAATACTGATATTATCATTGCAATTAAATTGCTTAAATATCATATAAAGTATTTAAAATAGCTATTTCATCTTAACTGACTGTCAAACATCTGCAAAAATGTTTCTTTCGGGTGATAAGAGTGCGAACTCCTAACATTTGATGAAACAACGCTGGCTTACAGGGATAAGAATATGCTTAAAAATTTACGCCTATTACGTAGTGTCTTGGTGGCTAAATGGTAAAGCGCCGCGCCCGGCATGCGAGGAGATACGGGTTCGAACCTGGCTCCCGCCTGAGACATATTATTTTAAGATTAACTGATACTGAACTGATATCAAAGAATCGTATTCTTAACTGACATGCTAAATAAGGTCTCATTCAATTTTAGTTACGGTGGCAAATTCGGTGTACAGGCGGATCGTATGGACAAATCAGCTGTAGGCCACGATTACGTCGGCAAAACTGAGAAACATGTCTCGCAAAAGGACTACGCTCAAGGTACGCTAGCATTATCTTGTAATGATGCAAATAAACATTATACCTTCTGTCAGTGTTCAAAGAAAAGTCTTTTCTTGAGATAGTGCATTAAAATAATAAAAGAAACTCAACTTTGAAGTACCTAAGTATGTATTAATAATTTAAAAAAATACGTCGCGTTTGGGGCCCTCTCCAAACCTAACAATTTATTTAATAATCGTTTTCTACTTGTAAAAAGATTAAGATTCATGAGATTTGCTATTAATGTATTTTAAATGGAATACGGTTTGACCATACAATAAGTGCGTGTTCTTTTTCATGCATAGCTCAAAAACTATCACGCTCTGTTCAAATAACACACGCATGCACATTGTCTGTGTTACTCTATTTTCAGAAATTGCTAATATTAAACTTAACAATTATTTATTCGTGGTTAATTCTTACCTTGTTTTTATGAGTTTCCGATATTTCCGCACTGTTGCAATCGCTATTATCTCGGAAGATTTGATACATGGTATAATCACCGAATCCATTAACATTAAAGATAGTGACCATGAGTATAATATACAGCCAGAATGCATTGAATAAATAATCTAATTTTTGAACGTTCTCTAATTCTGTATGTGGTTATTTGATTTTACATCAATGGTTTATAATAATGACGACCTCCGTGGCGGAGTGGCGTACACACCGGTTTTCAAGGTGTCGCCTGCTCCGAGGTCCCGGGTTCGATTCCCGGACGGGTCAATGTAGAAAAAATGTGTTTTTCTACATTTTCTCGGGTCTGGGTGTTTGTGGTACCTTCGTTGTTTCTGGTTTCCAAAATACGAATGCTTTAAATAGTTATTCAAATTGGGATCAGAACAATGTATGTGATGTTGTCCACATTTATTTAAAAAAAAAAAAAAAAAAAAATAACAAATAATTTTGCCCGCAGGATTCGGCGGCAAGTTCGGTGTCCAGACAGACCGCATGGACGCTTCAGCTGTGGGCCACGACTACGTGGGCAAAGTGGACAAGCACGTCTCTCAGACGGATTACGCGCAGGGCTTCGGCGGCAAGTACGGCGTGCAGACAGACAGGGTCGATAAGGTTAGTGACGGCCTATAATCATCCCACTGCAGGGCAAAGGCCTCCGTCATTGAATTCAAGTTTACATAGCAATGATGGGTATAGGCAGAATCACCCGCTTGCCAAATGCGGGTCGGTGATCATAAACCCGAGCAATGTTCGAAAATTCGAAACTTTCTTTTCTGGTCGACCCGGGAATCGAACCCGGGACCCCGAGATCGGCGATAAGGTTAGAAACGGCCTACAATCTTCCCACTTCAGGGCAAAGTCCTCCATCATTGAATTCAAGTTACCACAGCAATGTATCAACACCCACAAAATGTGAAAATTAACCTTTTTAGAGTAAATAAACGATTGAATGATTGATGGGTGGGAGGCAGAATCACCGCGCTTGCCAAATGCGGGTAGGCGGCCGGTCGGTCATCATAAACCCGAGCAATGTTCGAAAATTTAAAACCCCCAAGAACACGACCTTGAGATTGAACAATTAGACCAACAGGGTCGGGGTTGATAAGGTAACTGTGGTCAAATCAAATCAAATCCGCAACACAATGTCCATATATTAGACTCTAACCGTCGCGTCGTTCTAACCTGTACCAATGCCTTAGAGCAGTGGTTACGAGCCATCTACACAAGTTTTCAAACTCGGGACCCACTAAAAAATTTAGCCTTTATCAATATGAATAAAGGAATTTTCGTATTACAAATAAAGTTAGCCCTTCTTAAGACAGAGCCACAATCAACATTCGCTTGCGACCCGCCAGTGTGTCACGATCTATAGTTTGGAAAGCCCTGCCTGAGAGTATGTGAAAGAGACAGATATATCCGTATTTATGGTTATCGCGTTGCCGTAGTAGGGCTTCTTATGTACTCAACAGGTATCGATTTGTAAATTGTTTATTTATACGATGTGTTAATCGAAGTTCGCAAAATCTCAGACACCCTACCTGAATTATAACTTGACTAGCTGTTGTCCGCGATTTTGTACGCGTGGAAGAACTATCCCATTAGAACCGTAATTTCTTCAGTCGATCGTATTGACAATATATTATATTAGTAACAATCATCCATCTAACCATTCTAGAATCGTACGTCGGACCCTTACGTAGTAGACAGCACCAACCGGGTTTATTATTTAAAGATAACGGAACGTCGTCCGGTACGCGGTCGCCATTCTTATGTGTCCCGCCCACTGCCACTTCAACGATGCAATCCTTCGAGCGACGTCGTTTATTTTAGTTCTCCTGCAGATCTCATCGTTTCTGATTCGATCGAGTAGGGATATACCAAGCGTCGCTCTCTCCATTGCTCGCTGGGTGATCTTGAGCCTTCTTATAAGACCCATAGTAAACGACCACGTCTCACGCCCATAGGTCATTACTGGCAACACACACTGGTAAAAGACTTTCGTCTTGAGACACTGAGGTATTTCGGACGCGAACGCTGCCCATCCTGAGCTGAGCTGGATCCGACAGTGCCTTAAATCATGTTTTGAGTGGTGAACCCTGTTCTTTGTTACATAGAGCGCAGCGGGCTGGGAGCACAGAGAAGAGGTGGAGAAGCATTCCTCTCAGAAGGATTATGCGGTGGGGTTCGGCGGCAAGTTCGGGGTGCAGGCCGACCGCCAGGATGCCTGCGCCGTGGGCTGGGATCACCGCGAGGAGGCCCAGCAGCACGAATCGCAGAAAGGTAATTTAAACCTTGTCCCACTATCATTAAGGTCCAAAAACCATTGCAACATTGTGAAAAACTTCGGATATAAATGATGTTGCGCGGAAGGAATTGTTGTAACGTTTCGTTGATGTGGTATAAAAAATTAGATTCACAATCGGCCTGGGAAAGGTTTTTGACCTAACCTAACCTAACCTGTATCAATGGGGACTACCGTTTCTTTCCTCACCAGTTAGCGCCACTGTAGACTGAGGTCCGGAGGTATAGCTGTAAAAGGCGACTTTAAAAGATCGGCGCCGAAACAAAGCTTTAAATCTTGAATCTAGTTAAAGTTAATTATTTATAAATAACTATCTTCATATCAACAAACTAACTTCTGAAATAGTTGCTCTTTAAGGCCGCCTATTTTTGCGCTTTTTCTTAATTCCGCTTTCAAAGCGTGCACATTAATCGCCAACTAATCCATAATTGCGATAATTTTACGAAGGAGATCACTTTCCAGCAGGTAAATTAAAGAAATTATAATTAATGTAACGAAGCCCGCTAAAACCAGTGAAAAATGTTATTGGACCTCACGCGACACAAGCGCCTCTAGTCGCAAATTCACTAGCGCTAGCCCCCATTGAATTGATATAGTCCAGTGATGTGTATAAAAGAAATAAAAACACAATCCGATACAAATATGACACCTAAAACTGTCCTAGATTGAATGACTGGCGTTGACTTTATGTCAGTATTAACTTTATAACCCGGCCAAATTATGTCGACATGCAATACTATGGATATTTATGTCATCTTGTATATTTCAATGGGGGCTATCGCTAGTGAATTTGCCGCTAGAGGCGCTTGTGTCGCGTGAGGTCCAGTATCATTCACTTTTCACTGGTTTTAGCGGGCTTCGTTACATAAATTATAATTTCTCTAATTTACCTGCTGGAAAGTGATCTCCTTCGTAAAATTATCGCAATTATGGATTATTTGGCGATTAATGTGAACGCTT
The DNA here is from genome assembly GCA_949315895.1 of Anania crocealis. NCBI lineage: Eukaryota > Metazoa > Arthropoda > Insecta > Lepidoptera > Crambidae > Anania > Anania crocealis. The sequence continues at coordinate 2,992,532 of OX438869.1, read as the reverse complement.
TGAAAGCGGAATTAAGAAAAAGTGATAAAATAGGCGGCCTAAAAGAGCAACTATTTCAGAAGTTAGTTTGTTGATATGAAGATAGTTATTTATAAATAATTAACTTTAATTAGATTCAAGATTTAAAACTTTGTTTCGGCGCCGATCTTATAGTCGCCTTTTACAGCTATACCTCCGGACCTCAGTCTACAGTGGCGCCAACTGGTGAGCAAAGAAACGGTAGTCCCCATTGTGTCGGGCCGGATTCTTAACATACACACGAGGGCTTAGAATTCGTCTGTGTGGCTTTAAATTGTCTCAGCTTGCACTGGCAATATATCTTATGTAACCATATTTATTCGAAAAGAGGCTGACAATAGTGACCGAGTTTCTTGCGCTGCTTCTTCTCGGCACTAGCCCACATTTGTCCCGAAGCAGTGGTAGGTTTTAATATTGGGATGTGTAAAAGCGCCTCCAAGGGCCTCATCACAGCGTGATTCAAATGGAATAGTCTTATTTATTTATTTTAGGAAAGCTTACAAGACGTACACATTCAATAGCATAAAAACATTCGATATGGGACAATTTTACAGTGTTTCCTTAGTTAAAAGCTGGCACGACATGATTATTTACTAGCTTGGCGACATAAGTACATAATGGTTATTTATGGTATATTATACATAACGGTTACGTGGGTTTCGTTTGTCAATTGGTCAAAAATGCACGGTGTATATTAAATAAATATAAATAAATAAAATAAATAAATAAATATTTAAGACACGCCTCACTGGGCCACACAGAGCCATCTAGTCCCAAATTAGGGTACTATTAAGCGGTCGGCTGCTTAGTCAGGGATCTGAGCTATATGACAATTGATTTCTATTGTGTGGCTTTACCCATACACAAGGGGTTAAGTACCTTGTCGTATGGGGTACTTCTTCTTCTTCTTCGAGTCGAAAGCAAATTCAAATTTTATTGGACCAAAACTCAGCCACTTTTACTGCCCTTTCATTGGCCTGAAGGAGATCCCCTAGTACTGGGGTACTAGCCAACCGATAATCTTACTTATTTACATTTTTTTTTTGTAAAATCATACTTATAATACATAGAAAACACCCAGACCAGTACAAACAGATATGTTCATGCACACAAATATTTATACTGTGCGGGGATCGAACCCGCGACCCATGGCTCAGAAGCAGAGTTTACTAGCGTCGATGTGATCATGTCTCTCAATGATGATGATGATGGTGACGTCCGGTAGACTACGCGATGGGCTTCGGCGGCAAGTTCGGCGTGCAGACGGACCGGCAGGACGCGGCGGCGCTGGGCTGGGAGCACCGCGAGCGCGCCGCCGCGCACGCCAGCCAGACCGACCACAAGAAGGTACGTCGGTTCTTGTAGCACATCAAGTTGAAGCCATAACATTGAACTTAGTATCTTTCCCGATGATATTTTAAAGTATAGGGAACGTTCATTAACTATAGGTGGCAGCACTTATTGACAAAAGAGACACTATGCGGACAGTAAAGGAAACTTATCAGAACTGTCATCGTACTATCAATTACGTAGATAAAATTATCTCTTCAATTTTATTATTACTGAATATGATAAAATTTACTGTTAAGAAGTCGCGGGCAGCAAATAGTATCAATCCGTACGTAAAGAACGATGGCCAAATCGTACCTGAACGTGGGCATTAATGACTTGTGTTTTAAAAAATAAGTTATTTTCAATTATATTTTATGAATTATTTATACATCGAAAGAACTTGTGGTTTTTGAGAAATAAATAATTTTCGGAATATTTTTTTTTAAGTTGGGTTAGCATTATTGTAGCTTTTGAACGTGTCCGACCAGAGACAAAAGCCCTTGTCATCAATAATTCTTGCTAGCATAATATAATTTACTTAAAAATATTACTAACGATTTTATCATATTTTTGAATTCGGGGAATGACATTTGAAAGCGAGTAAAGAATCGTCAGTTTTAAAATGACAGATGTCTTTACCGGTGTCCAGTTTGTCTTGCAGTCGATCTTTGCGTTTGCTTCGATACGTCGTGTACAGTGCGATATTTTGTTCTGTGGTTATTTCATTTGACCAGCATTTTGTTCAACGGACTCTGATATCTGCTGCTTCTTGTTCTAGTTCCCATATATATTACACTATTAAACACATTTCTCACCATAATTAACTCAAAACCTTAGGTATTATGTTTTTAAAAAAATATTGAATGTTATCCTAATCTAAAAAGGTAAAAAAATAATATTTCCAATTAGTGAAGTTTTTGATGAAATATTTTACTACTTTCATATTTACAATGATGTTTTCTAACAAAATCATACAAAATGTAAAGTGCCCATCTATAATGAGTTTCAACTTCTATGAAATTTGACCGATGTTCTTTCATAAAACCATGGCCACGTATTAGGTATGATTTCTTTATATAACGATCTCAGCTACGTTGCATTACGGCTACGATTTCAAACAAGCTTTCCTGCAAAGGTCTTACAAATTACAAAGGTCAGTGACCTTTATAATCGAAAGCTTGTTTTTCGAATAAATTGCATGGCGAAAGTAAGCCTTATTCATGTGATAAATAAGGTACATTTTTAATTGTTTTAGGGCTTCGGCGGCAAATTCGGCGTGGAAACCGACAGAGTGGATAAGTCCGCCCACAGATTCGACGAGGTGGAGAAAGTTGGGACGAACTATACGAAGCAGAAACCGGACATAGGCGGCGCCAAGCCGTCGTCTATCCGGGCCAAGTTTGAGAATATGGCCAAGGAGAAAGAACAGGTCAGTCATCATTAACTAATATTCTGGTAGCCTAGCATTGGAACTCACTTTTTGTGTAGTTACATTATTTTATTTATTAAACTATGAATACCTATATTGACTCCATGTCTCCATTCAAGGGTATAGGATAAAAAAGAGTGAAGAAACAGCCTAAATTATTTCCCACAGGACATGGAACAAGGTTAAAAAGACGATGTATGCGGGGCAGGCGCGCCACAGAGGTTATGAGCAAATGCTCGTAAGTGAACGCTGTGATTGGTTCCTTTTGACGTCGCGCGATCCCATTGGTCGCGCGACACCTAAAAAATTCGCTTGATTGGTGTTCTTTGAATTCGTTTATGTGTCACTACACATAAACGTCCCACTGGACGTAAGCGTCGACAACGGTTCTCATACAAATGGCGCATGACAGCCCTTCAACCTTATTCCATGTTCTGTGTTCTTCCAGCTGCAGGGCAAAGGACTCCATCATTAAATCCAAGTTACCAGCAATGATGGGTGCAGGCATAATCACCACAAACCCGAGCAATGTTTGAAAATCCGAAATTTGTTTCGTGTGGAACTCACAGAAAATAAATAACTTGCAATAAAAAAAATATGCGACTATAAATTGACTATAAACTATCTTATCCCTCACAGCCGGCTGTTAGGTATCCATGAGGATTCACTACCTCCTTCCCCCGTGGGAGGGTTGCCAGTTGAGCGATCGTTTCAATAGGAAATGACCGGTCGGCTGTGTGTAAAAAAAAATCTTATCTTTCAAGTTGAATTAAACTGTACCCAGTGTCCAAATTTGAATAAAATCTTTTCAGTTGTTTAGGATTCCATCGCGGACAAACAACGTGACACGAAATTTTCATATATTAAGATTATATTTCTTATTAATGTAAGTTAGCTCCTAGAAAACATGTATCTAATGAGAAAATTTATTTTCAGGAAGCCCTACAATCAGTGCAAAGGATAAGGCAACAAAGAGAGAAATTGGATAAAGATTTATCACAGAAGGTAAGACTTAATTTAATCAGAATTAAACATTCTGTGCTAATTAATTACTTTTATTAATATTTCCTAAGGAGGCCGAAACAAAATAGAACAGCGACTTAATGAGCATTGCTAGAAAAAGACGGGCAGCACTGGCGAAACTGCGATTGCCATCAATTTTATATTACATAAAGCCCCTAGATATCCCCCTTATAAACATTTATCTTTTTAGGAAAAAGACCGTGTAGCCAAAGAGGTAGAGTCACAACCCGAAGTTGTAACCTCACCAGTCGAACAGCCACAGACAATAAAACCGTTACCAAAGACAGCCATAGACACAGTGGAACATAGACCTGTAGAAACAGCCCATCAAGAGGTCGCTAAAGTAACGCCAGATGTCCCAGAGTCTACCGCAGCTCCAGCGAAGTTAGTCAATCTGCCAGATGTCACTTTAGTTGGAGACACTAATGAACACAAAGATGAGGTAAGTTTTTATTATAAGATTAACGGCCTTGGGCGTGTCCATACAGCCAAGCCTTTAGCGGTATTGTCATAATGGTAATACACATTAAAAATGAATGTCGATCCGAATCAGAAAGTGAAAGGCAACTTTATTTCTCACTTTTATTTCATTGCTTTTAATAATTACATGCTTTTAACAACCCATCAAACTGTCACAATAATTTATTGCATTGTATGATTAGTTTACAAAATTATTAATCCTGAATCCAACTAATAGATTATTGATTTTCAAGTCATAGTTTTTGAAGAACTAAAATTTCATAGAATAAGAATAATTTAAGACTACACAGTTAGAAAATAAAAATATGTGCTTTCGCCGAAAATTTTGGTACTCAGTGGGTGTGGGCCTAGGTTGTGGCCATGTGTTGATCGTCAATTCTCGTCCTTTAGACCTCGTTAGTACTTAATACTACAGGAATACTGCTAGAAGAAGACTTGCAGCAACGTCATCCCTCCACCATTTGATTGGCCACAGAGAGTTGAAAATTTAGGTGAACTTTGGCGCACCCTTAGTTTAAACATTTATGTCATGTTGATCTATTCGATTGATATAGTTTGTAATGTGTACCCTTATGGCAAATGAGTGTACATATAGTTGGAATAATTTTTTGACGCTAATTGTGTAAAACAGAGGACCCAAATCGACTTGATAAAACCAAGTGTTTACTCCACAGTACAACTCGAATTTATTTGGAAAGCGATCAAAAAATCGATAGCGCGATCTAAAGTAATACAGTGCCATCTTTTGTCATCATTCAAACTAACTTTCGTAATAGTTCAATGTTGAACTTATATTTCCGATTAGTTTCTTAAACTACATTATTAGCATAGCATAGCATTAGTTTATAACTAGCATTGTCAATCGATAGTCGATTATAGATAGTCTATCGTTAGTTGAGGTCATATCAATAGAAACGATAGCCTGAAACCAGACAATAATATCGCATAAAAAATATTATCGATACTATCGATAGTATCATTGGTCACGAAGAATAAACTATCGATTGTAAAACTATCGACGGTTTAGCAACACCAGTTGTAACACACCTGATATTGCGTTGTCGGAGATGGCCTGTCAACCTACCATATAATAGGGGTTAAAGTATGAAATTGCCGAATATTTTCCCACTTTTTATTTTGTTTATAGCTCTTAAGTATAGTCATATTATTGCGTAATTCTTTTTGTATTGTATAAAAAACTAAATAAAGAAACTATTGACTAAAGAAAGATGCAATACTAGTGCCTATTACTTCAAAGGAAGTCGTTGAAAAGACCCCTTACAATGTGTCAGCTGACCTCCTTGCTTGAATTAAGTATATTTGTATTATATACTTTGATTTTTAGAAATTTAAATATTATAATGCGTAGCTTTATAACCATCTAACTTTCACCTTTAATTGCATCGAAAACGGTTCAGGCTTTTTAGGCAAAACTAAAAAATAGTTAGTATGGAAAAATTACTTTTCTCGATTTCGTCCATACAAAACGACAATTTCATACTTTAACCCCTAATAGTAAAAAGTAAAAGCCCCACGGATAGTAGGTTAGGGTATCCGTATTGTAAAAGGTCCTAGTTGTCCCAGCAGATGGTCCGTCAACTTACCATATAGTAAAAAGTAAAAGCCCCACGGATATTAGGGTGGGGTACCCGTCGGGTAAAAGTTCCTAGTTGTCCCAGCAGATCGTCCGTCAACCTACCATAGTGTAAAAAGTAAAAGCCGTACAGATAGTAGGATAGTAGGTTTTATTTGGGTAAAAGTTCCTAGTTGTCCCAGCAGATGGTCCGTCAGCCCGCCATTGTGTAAAAAGTTAAAGCCTCACGGATAGTAGGGTGGGGTACCCGTCGGTTAAAAGGCCCTATTTGTCCTCATCTACCAATCATAGTATAAGTAAAAGCCCTACGTATACTAGGGAAGGGTATCCGTAGGGTAAAAGTTCCTATTCGTCCCAGCAGATGGTCCGTCAGCCGACAATAGTGGTGTCGCCGGTGGGCTGGGAGGGCGTGGACGCGGACGCCGACGAGGACGAGGACGGGTACACGGCGCGCGCGCTCTACGACTACCAGGCCGCCGCGCCCGACGAGATATCCTTCGACCCGGACGATGTCATCACCAACATTGTTATGGTGAGATGAATGCATCTTTAGACTTAAGATATTGATTGATTGCCCGACGAGATATCGTTTGAGCCGGACAACGTCATCATCAACATATGTTGTTATGGTGAGATGGATATATCTTTTTACTTAGGTGTTGATAGATCGAAACTCCGAGATATCATTCGACCCGGACGACGTCATCACCAACATTGTTATGGTGAGATTAATTAACATTTTACTTAGTTAATAACTCACCGCAACTCTGAGATCTCCTTCGACCTGGACGACGTCATCACTAACATTGTTATGGTGAGATGAATGTATCTTTAGTCTTAGATATGGATTGATTGCCCGACGAAATATCGTTTGAGCCGGACGACGTCATCACCAACATATGTTGTTATGGTGAGATGAATATATCTTTTTACTTAGGCATTGATTGATCGAAACTCCAAGATCTCCTTCGACCTGGACTACGTCATCACTAACATTGTTTTGGTGCGATAAATTAACATTTTACTGAGTTAATAACCGACCGCAACTGTAAGATCTCCTTCGACCCGGACGACGTGATTACTAATATTGTTATGGTGAGATTGACTTAGTATTTTATGTAGGTTATTGATTGATTGCCCGACGAGATCTCCTTCGACCCGGACAATGTGATCACTAATATTGTTATGGTGGGGTAAATTAACATTTTACTTAGTTAATAACTTACCGCAACTCTGAGATCTCCTTCGACCTGGACGACGTCATCATCACCAACATTGTTATGTTATGGTGAAATAAATTAACATTTTACTTAGTTAATAACTCACTACAACGCTGTGATCTCCTTCGACCTGGACTACGTCATATTGTTACGGTGAGATTAACTTAGCATTTTATGTAGGTTATTGATTGCCCGACGAGATCTCCTTCGACCGAAATCATTATGTTTTTTATTAATTAATAGCTGAGTCATCAAAAACTATAAATGAGACAACAGAAAATCATACTAATATTATAAATACAAAGTTTTTTTTTAATCTTTATTTATTGAGCTAGATCACTAAGTGAACATGTCGCTCAGTTACATTTTCATAAACTATTAAAATCAAGTAACAAAATCAACTTAAAAAATAATAAGACTAGTTCTATAACCGATCAATAAAACAAATACTAACAATTTTCAACAAACGAGAGGCTTGTACTGTTGTAGGTGATCACCGAAGTATTGTTTTCTTGCAACCTTGTTCCTAGCACAATCAACCATAACATGATACGCCTTTCTATCACCCCGCACAGTTGACAGTTGAGTTTGGATGCATATTTGTTACACAACCACACCAACACGGCTTAACGTATCTGGAATTTAATAAATTATCGACTGAAAAATAGCACAAAGGCTACATTTTTACCAGAAAAATATCGGTTCCAGTGGTAGCATCAAATTCGAAGCGCACGAAGCCATGGGCGGCAGCTAGTTAAAGTTATTATTTACTAAATCAGTCAACCATTCACTCGATCAATTAATTAATGAATAACGCCAATATTAATCTACCACGCCCTAAATAAGCAATTAATAACCAAATCAATCAATCAACCACTCACTCAGTTTCAAGATTACTTCCCCTTATATGTACTTGTATTTGCAAATCATTTTAAATTATTATTTTTCTGTAAGATCGACGAGGGCTGGTGGCAAGGGCTATGCAAAGGTGCGTACGGTCTGTTCCCGGCAAACTACGTGCAGTTGCAAGACAAATAGACGTGCTGACTGATATCGAGACATTCCTAGATACGCTACAAATCTGTACCCTGTTTACATCGATAAAGGTATATTTAGGGTAAGCGACGCTGTGATCGGTCGAAGAAAAGACGTACTAAACTGTAAATTTAGTTATTTCATTGATGATGTGCTATCGTGCTATATATTATTATATTTTTACTTTTTTTCGTGCCGTCGTCTAATTTCTAAAGAATATTGGAGATTTTTTTATTTTTTACAAATTGTAATAATTAACATTTCAGTGTTGAAATTTTTTTTTTACAAATTCTTAATGATGTTTTTTTTAGAATTTTTTTAGAAAAACTATTACAAATTAATATCAAATAGAATATTATATTTTACTATATGACGGGTAATTAAAATTTATTGACATTATATTTCCTCCTTTAGTATGTCTACCAATCACAGAATATGGTTATTTTATATTTTACCTTGTATAGACTTTTTGTAATGTTTTGCCAACACTTTTATACAGGATAGTGTAAATAGCTTAAGCTACAATCTTCGTATCAATATATATATTTTGAATTGACTTTTGAAATTACATATTTAAAAATTTTATCGATATTTTTATTTTAAAATTTTAAAACTTTTGCTATATCATATCTTCGGTATGATGAATTATCAGCACTGTAAATACAGTAATAACTAGCGACTAGGTGCGAAAATTCATTCAAATGTTGATTAATTATGTTGATTAATTAATATGAGTAAGATGCATCCAAAGTTCTCCCATGCACCTTGTAATATCAGGATCCGATATTTCGGTACTGTTGCATTTGCCATTATCACGAAAGAATTGATGTCACATGGGTGGGTTGTTACGAGCAAATATAACGAACTTCCCTTGTCTTGAAAACTTGTCGCACTTTTTTAATGCACTGGGCACTGGTACCACTGTTCGTAAACTCACCATTTATTCGCCCTTTATTCTCGACACACAACACTCGCAGTATCCGTAGTATACTCGAAGCAACTGACTCATATGATAGTGACCATGAAAGTTGAAATCAATATATGGATATTATTGATACGAAGTTAATAATATCAAGATGGCTGTGGCCGTCACGTGACTTTAAAAAAGAAAATTAGTAAACTATGTAATATAAGAATTTGCGATAACCACGCTTTGTATTTGTAAAGACATAAGCAATGTTAATGTTGAACAAAAAAGCAATCTTTAACTTAGAATTATATGAAAAATTATTAAAGAGAATGAAATGAATAAATGAAAAAAATAATTTATAAGTATCATCTTGATTTCTTCTAAGTCTAGTTTGCATTGTATTAGTAGTACAGTCCACTGGCTCGACTGAATCACTTACTTAGGGTACCTTTACTTAGGGTCGGTACCCTACACAATTATTGACATAGCTATCTAAAATAACTAATTTCTTAGAATTTAACACGAAAGTGTGTTACATTATAACTGCTAATTATAAAATCAGGACTGAATTAGAAATTCATTGCGTAACTGCTACCTAATACTACAGAACACGGAAAAAAGGTTTGAAAGGCGTTGTAGGCGGGGCAGAGGCTATGAGCAAATGCTCATACTTCTGCCCAAACATGAATGTAAGTAAGTGAGCGCTGTGATTGGTTTCTTTTGACGTCGCGCGTCCAATAGGGTCGCGCTTGATTGGCGTTCTTTTAACTCGTCTAGGGATGCGAAAGATTATGTTTATTATGCTCAAGTAGTAGTGTGGCGGAAGATGCGACATCAATTCTCATACAAATGGCGCATTACAGCCTTTCTAACCATTTTCCATGTTCTGTGCCTACTACCACCGCTTACTTCTTTGACGTTTCGATTGCGTTACAACAGTAATAGTACCACTTACGAATGATTGTCGTGATAGTACCAGTTACGAAAAAAAATCGTTTTTTCTAATCAACGACTCAATACTTGCCAAAATGAATCTTATCATCCATTTCTATGCTTTCTTTGTCTTTTCTATAACGCATGAACAAGAAAGATAGCTGTTAAAGTAAAGTATTTTAGTTGCTCTAGTGTAAGTAAGGTACTTATGATACGAAGTAATAATCTAACCTCAAATGGAATAACACGAGAATTGACATAGATAATCGCCTAACGCTAGATATTAGATTATACGACGGAAATAATAAAATAATAAATTGACAACGGTTGTAATAACACATGAATAAATATTCCCACCAGAATACAAGCTACCTATATGCGGCCCGCTGTTGTTCCACTCACACATAGCGCGGCGATGTACGCGTGACATCTCACCGACGCGTTCACCGACGCGTCGCCGGGGTAAGAACTGGTTTTCGCCGATTCAGTTGCGGTATAAATGACAGGGCTGCCGCCTGCACGTCGCGCGCATTAGACGACATTTATTTGAGTGATTTGGCTGACGAATTGTGATTTTACCATTTCTATGATTCAATTATTTATATAATATTGATTATGGAAAATTGGTGTTAAATCTAAATATATAAAACAAAGGGTCAGTTACGCACTGCTATGGTTTGTTGCCGGGTAATTGTATAGGAAATGTCTGGATCGACACAAGTACAAGAAATCGGAATCCTATCGGAAAATGTCATAAATATAAGCAATGATTCCCTATTTATTTATCGTAAAGACTTTAATGTAGGTAACGTATCTACCGGCCGGGTTCCTTAAAATACCGCCAGGTCCAGATGATTATGTTAATTTTATTGGTGACATGGAAAAAAAAACATAGGTACCAAGATTATTTTAATAATGATCCGAGAATTCAAAATATTGTAAATTAAATATAAAAATAATATTATAAATTAATTATCTTTTGGCATGCCATGCGAATGTTTTCCGATCAGTTATTTAAGGAATTTGTATATTATATTCAGACTGTAACACACGATAAAAAGAAATAAGAAATATTTAAAGAAAAATAAATTATTTAGGGTTAGCCATTTATAAACTAATTCAACTTTAGTATTGTCAAATTACACTAAACCTTATATTTTATACCTTTTGAAATACACGTTTTATTATGTAGGTAGGTACTTACCGTATTTTATTTTTACTCCCTATTTTTTTTTTACTTGCAACAGGTGTCAGCCCTATCAGAAGTTTAAAAGTTAAGAAGCTTGTACTCTGTAGGAATATTTACTCATGTGGTAATAATATGCGATTTATATTTTAATAACAACATTTACAAAAGTTTATAATAAATTATTATTTTATAAAGTATAATGTGACTGAAGATTTTTATTTCACTTTCATTATCATTTTAAATTATTTCAGCCTCGTCATATCATGATTAGTAGTAGTGTGAGTTGTATAAAACAACGTTGGTCGCTTTCGGTTGTATTAAAACTAACTCTCTTTCACTCCTAATGGAATGAAAAGAGACAGAATATCCTAGAAATTATTCAATTCAATATCAGTATTTAAACCTTAAAAAAATTGTCTCAGGCGGGACTCGAATCCGGATAGGATTTCATTTTGGAAATTTCAAAAGTAAGTATATTTTGTTTTTTAAGATATTTCTTACAAAAATATTTTGCGATTTACTGCGCGTTTTGGTTGTTTTGGGATTAATGGTGTTAAAGGCTGCTGAATGATTGTCAGAACGAGATAGATCTCTTTTTATTTGATTAAGTTATAAAGAGTTGTACAATGTACACTCGACAGCACATCAAGTTAAACAGTTGAACTGCGATAACAGCTTTTATTACGTAGGGCATAAAGGCGGTCTCAAGGTCAACATGTATAGTCTGATGTGCCGCTGTGTGTACGTTAAATTTGACTACAAAAAACAAAATATAAATATTTCTCTTTTAATATGGAACTTATCTATCATATAAATAGATAAAATTTGATGTTTATTATTTTGTTGATTGACTGTACAACCGAATCACCCTCACGTATGTATTTGATATGAGTATTTCGCGAAAGATTAATTGTAAGTAATATAGTCATTATAGTTTAGGAATTCTTTTATTTTTTAAATAAATTAAGACAATATATAGTCCTACTAGCACCTACCTTTGTTTGTTGTGTGAGAAAAGCGCGTCAAGCATCTAAATTGCTGAGCCCTTGCAGGGTCATGTTTGGGTCTAAACCTGTAACTAACATCTTGGAAACAACATGATGCAATAAAGAACTTTGAACTTTAAATTACTCTGAAGTTATTTTGTGTAAGGTTTTACTAGACGTATTTGTCGTTGGAATTATGACTAATAATTGTTGCCCAATTGTTTATTTTTGGTTCCTATAAGTAGTCAATGGGGACTACCGTTTCTTTGCTCACCAGTTGGCGCCACTGTAGACTGAGGTCCGGAGGTATAGCTGTCAAAGGCGACGAAACAAAGTTTTAAAACTTGAATCTAATTAAAGTTTAATATTTATAAATAACTATCTTCATATCAACAAACTAACTTCTGAAATAGTTGCTCTTTGAGGCCGCCTATATTATCGCTTTTTCTTAATTCCGCTTTCAAAGCGACGATTTGGATCAGCGGTAGTAAACGCTGCTTCTGAGCCATGGGTAGCGGGTTCGATCCCCGCACAGTACAAATATTTGTGTGCATGAACATGTCTGTTTGTACTGGTCTGGGTGTTTTCTATGTATTATAAGTATGTATTTACAAAAAAAAGTAGTTATGTAAGTTTATCGGTTGTCTAGTACCCCATACGACAGGGTACTTAATATTAGCTTAATTTGGGACTAGATGGCTCTGTGTGGCCCAGTGAGGCATGTCTTAAATATTGATTAATTGATTATTTATTGATTATTTAAAGCGTTCACATTAATCGCAAAATAATCTATATTTGCAATAATTTTACGAAGGAGATCACTTTCCAGAAGGTAAATTAAAGAAATTATAATTTATGTAACGAAGCCCGCTAAAACCAGTGAAAAGTGAATGTTATTGGACCTCACGCGACATAAGCGCCTCTAGTGGCAAATTCACTAGCGATAGCCCCCATTGGTGCCATCACATTTAAGCAGAAAAATAACATTTAAGGACCGGCCATCTTGATGTCTCGTTGGCCGGTCACCTAGCTGTGATACGTTAAGTGCGGACTATACTAGTGGAATCGATGAATTATCCATCGACCAAACATTATTGCCCGTCTGGTGCTGTCAAGCTTTTAAAACTCCGTACCTCAAGCTATCGTGGAAGTAAAGTATCGATCAACAATTATTAGTCATAATTTCAACGATAAATACGACTAGTGACCGGCCATCCTGACGCTAACTGGCAACCGTCAAAGTTTGTATTTATTTATTAAAATTATTTTTTGTTCATTGGCCTTTTACTATGACGACCTCTGTGGTGAAGTGGCGTACACACCGGTGGGGTTCGATTCCCGGACGGGTAGAAAAACATTTTTTTTTTCTCTGTCTCAGGTTTTGGTGTTTGTGGTACTTTCTTTGTTTCTGATTTACACGAAACAGGTTCTTTAAATATTTGAGATCAGAGAAATGTATGTGATGTTGGCCTCATTTCTTTATGTCAAATTATGTCATTAACAAAAAAACATTGTGAGTTATGTGTATTATTCCCGACTAAAACCTTATTGAAATATCTTCAGAATGTTTGGAATCAACTTCACACATTTTATATCAAGCTTTTCCGATTCTATTCTAAGTTAGTATTTAAATTACGTTACTGAAATGTACGGATTTTCTATAAGTGCTCAATATTTTATTGCATTCTATCTTGTAGCATTCCCGCACCATATGTATAGCAAGCTATTTGCAATAAGCCGATATTGTATAGTTGATACATATAACTGTTTTCAATCGAGAATTTTACAAATGTTATCGGTTGACGTGAATGCGTTTACATACTACGCGATTTTTTAAAATACTTATCGCATGATTTATAAATTATTTTTAAGTATTCCAAATAGTATTCATTCGGTTTAAGCCATTTCAAATCCAATTCAAACAGCGGGCCAAGAAAATGTGGGAAACCTACATTTTTGACAATATTCTAGTCATTGAATATGTTAATGTGTAATAAAAAAAAACTTGATGGCTAAACAAAAAAAGAAGTAATCGATTTGACTTTTATACACATGTTCTACACATGGGAGGATATCCCTATCCACAGTAAAAGTTTATTTAACATATCCAAAATTTGTCTTAAATAGTTGTCATTCACGCAACAAATAAAGAATCACTTGTTACGCTGTACCTTAGTATAAAACACCTAGTATTTTGGGCTCATTTCACAGAGGCACTAGCTAAAGACCTGCATAATAAATGCTCCATGATAGATTTATCTTATTGCTGAAACCTTAATTTTGTCAAAAATATAGTTTTATTTTTGTTTGCTATTCTTTGTCCAAACTTTTTGGTATAAGGCGAATAAAGTGAGCAATAGTGAACATTAATTTATGGAGATATAATTGGTAAACAAGATAATGCCAATCATGCATGAGTGAGAAAAAACTCGGTTTTAATTCTGCAAATTCTACGAGGTGCTACGTTGCATTTAGTGGTTTTATTTTATCATATGGAACGAAACATAAATTATAAAAAGTCGCGTAGTGTGTAAACGCTATATGAATTGTAATATTGTACGGTATGTGATACCGTATATACTATGTTTTGTATAAAACGATTTATTGTTTATATTATAATTAATAAATGATTATTTTATAGCTATGTCATTTGTTTTACTGTTTGCACTTTTTGAGTATTACCGTTCTGTATACAGATTGGGTGATACCACTGATGATGAACGCCCCGTTGGTCTAGTGGTTTAAATACCGGGCCAAGATCTCGGGGTCCCAGGTTCGATCCCCGGGTCGGGCAACAAAAAGTTTCGAATTTTCGAACGTTGCTCGGGTTTGTGATCACCAGCCCGCATTTGGCAAGCGTGGTGATTATGCCAGTTCCCATCATTGCTGTGGTAACTTGAATTCAATGATGGAGGCCTTTTCCCTGCAGTGGGATTATTATAGGCTGTTACTTTACTTTTTTTTTACTGATAATGATATTGATACGTACAATAGAAACCAATCAATATGACGTAATGGTAATAAATAAGTAAGTTTAAACAATATTATTCGTGAATCCGCATTTACAAAATTATGGCTTATAGATAGGTAAGTACTTAAGAAAAAAATACTCGGGATCACATTTTAAAAAGTAGCCTCTAGCGTTTTTTCTTTAAAGTTTAAATAGTTATACGAAATGAATATGAAGTGCATACTTCAGCAGCCGGCAATTTAAAAGAATAGTACCGGCAACAGCACGTCAACCTACCACAAAACGTCAAATTTTCTCAATTGATTTTGATCTCTACTTGTTGGACTTAAAGTTGAAAAACAATTCAATGACCTTTACTTTTTGGTAGGTTGTCCTGCCGTTGTCTATACCACCCCTTCTCTTTCTATGGGTGTCGAAAGAGGCGATTAAAGGAATAATTACTGTCCGAAAAAGACGAGCAGCAGCGTCTTTTCCCCACCATCGGGTAAACTGCGATAGTCGACTCGCCTGCCAAGTGTGGCGATTATGGCATGGATATGCGACTTTCTTCGTTTCAATCGCTGGAGGAGCTGCAGAACATGTTAGACGGCTTGGCAATAATAAACCTTCAGCTTCGCAGAGAATAGGTCTAAAAAATTTACTAAAATTAAATTATAGTTATGATCAAGGCAAACCTAAATGCAAGACCTTTTGTTATTGACTAGGAGGAACACACCTGAATTTTGGGCAAATTCGGCAATACAGTACAAACAACTTTGAAAAAGAAGCTAATAGGAGGACCTATCATAAATACTTAGCCAAGTGTAAGTATCTCACCACCTTTTAAATTCAAATTTAAATTCAAATTATTTATTCACAAAATACACGTAATTACAATAATATTGGCTTGTACAGAAAAAATCAGTGTAAATTGCCCTAGCGGGCATGTGAATGTCAATTTTATAAATTCAAATTAATTGAGCAATTATTAATTATTATTTTAAATGTCAAATCGTCCAAAATCTTAATACATTAAAATGTCAAAAAAAAAATGTCAAACATGGGTATTTCCCTAATATTACAGATTGTCAATAAAATCACAATGTCAATAATAAATGATAATCAAAATTTGAAAATTATGGTACAAAAAGCTCGGTTTTAGGTTTTTATCTTAGTTGGTAAATTTAGTTACATATTGAAGAATTCACTAATCGAATAGAAACATTTCTCTTGTAACCATTCATGTAACATTTGAACTCTGGTAAAGGAGCTTTCTGCAATTTACAAGGTATTTTATTAAAAATTCTTATAGCCATGCAATAAACATTTTTTTATATAAATCTAAATTAATTTTTGGTAAGTACAGTCTATCTTTGTGGCGACTGGTTTTCTTTAATATCTGTCCGTGCGTCACAAACTGATGAGGATATTTTTTCACAAATATGCAAATTTCTTTAATGTACATGCACGGAAGAGGCAATATTTTAAGTTCCTTACCAATGTTTACCTGTGTTTACCAAGTAATTTTAAGCGGAACCATCTAGTGTTGTGAAACGTACCTTCGTTCTATGTTTCTTCGCCATAATTAAGAAGAAAAACTGTTAAGTGTCATTTTAATGTCACCGTCATTAATATTTTGTAGAAATATTTACGTTTTTTATTTTCTACTATTACTTCAAGAAGTGTATAAATGTAGATAATATAATTGAATGAGTTTAACGTTGTTACTTTTGCTTCTGTCCGTTGGTTTCATCAGCACTGAAAGGGACAACCGAGTTATTACCACTCTTAAATACTCCAGATTCTACGTTCATCCCACCGTAATCAACGGCATACCAGCCCAAACAGGGCAAGTCCCATACCTAGTGTCTCTCAAGGAACCTCTAGTCAGAGTTTCCAAGTTTAAAATGGTCTGGACAAACATATGTGGAGGGAGTATCATCAGCGAAACCAAAGTGCTTACTGCCGCCCATTGTTTCGAGGGAAAAGGTTTCTTTTACTACCAGTATCCAGAAATCCTAAGAGTCGTAGCTGGCAACTTTACGACCGAACTTATTCACACTGGCAACACGGACACTACCAAACGCGCGCAGTGGCGGGAAATCAAAAAGGTTGTGCTTCATAAAAAGTTTTACTTCCCAGAAAATGATATTGCTTTGGTTTTTGTGAATACCCCATGGAAATATACAATTAATGTGGGGTACATACCAATGGCTCGGAGGAAAACTGATTACCCTCCAGATTGCATATCAGCTGGCTTCGGCAGTATAAACCATACAAAAGATGAGATCTCTTCTGTTCTTTTGGTTGCAAATATGTTTCTTATGCCTCGCCGTAACTGTTCTAAGATGTGGGAAATGAATATGGATAGGTTTATTTGTACTTACTCCTTTATGAGTGATGTTGGGAGAGGAGATTCGGGAGGACCTTTGGCTTGCAGAGGGACAATAGACCCTGCCGAGAGAGAGGGGCGAGAGTTACTTGTAGGGGTGGTTAGTGGGAAGAACTTTGATAAGACAACCCTCTTCACCAGGGTGTCAGCTTATAGGCACTGGATTGAAAAAAATTCTGCGTGTAGAGAGTTAGGATTTGTATCTTTTTGTATAACGATATTAAAGTTTATTTTGCTTTTGTTATTGTACTTAATTTTTCGTGCGCGTGTCGTTCGACATTTACGGATAACATTTTATTAACATTCGACATTGACAATTTAAGTGTGGACTACTGCCAAGAAAAAGTAGCGCAAGAAACTCGGTGACTATCGTCAACTTCTTTTCAAATACTAATGTTACGAGAAAGTAAATATATCTGTGCGAGCTAGGACATTTTAATCGAATACCTAATAATTTCCATTGCAGTAGGCCTTTTCAAAATTATATAAAGGTACGCACATTCAGGGGCTTCTCGCGACCTTCACCTTTTTAGTCTGTGACACAGATTAGTAAAAGTTACTATAATTAGTCATTATTTTGTCGTGCCTTAAGAAGAGAAATGTAACCCGTAAAAAAGAACACTCAATCCACACGCACATATTAAAATCTATTGATATCGCGACCGCAGGCGGTCTTATGATCCTGTAGGAGTTAAAATAAACATGTCTTTTTTAAGATGATCTCCGCGATGGAGAGGCGTATCTAATAGGTACGTAAAAACCGGTTTTCAAAGTGTCGCCAGCTACTAAGTCCCGGGTTCGATTGATAGACGAGCCGATGTAGGGAAAAAAAATAATTTTTAAATTTATTGGCTCTGGTTTTCAGTACTTTCGTTGTTTCTGATTTTCTTAATAAAACAAGTGCTGTAATAGTTAAGTTTTTACTTTGGGGTCTTCCATTCCACTTCCATTTACCGCGTCAAGCCGACTTTTGTTTTACCTATTATTAAGTTATGATGGCCTAAGAAGCTTGGAGTCAAAATTCGTATTCGAGTCCTTGCGCCATCCCCCAGTTATAAATTAGATATAATAATAAAGAAATTGTCTGTCGGTCGCTGAAACGACCGGGCCCGGTAATTACAGACTTCTTTATCTATCGTTTGTCTTAATTTCGTTTGATGAAAATCCCATTTGTTCGTCTTTGTCGCGGCGATGTAATTGTCTCCAAAATTCATAATTAAAGGGTTTTGTTGATACAAATTTTTAATTGGCATTTAATTTGAGACAGATTTTGATTTGATTTTGACACTACCTATTGCAAATATTTGAGCTTTGCGATGTAAAATGAATGTCCGTTATTCTAATTACGAACTACTTACATGAAAATGAAAAAGGTGTAATAATTTAAAATTATCTTTAATATTATACAACGTGTTCCTTTTGATATCCCATAACTCTAAGGTTATGTTCTATAGGTAAAAATTATATAAAACGCCCTAGAACATGTGGTTCAAAAATCAATAGTTTCGAATATAACATCAATTTTAGTTAAATTTGTTAAAAGATTGAACCAGTATGGCGAATCCTTAGGTTTGCGAGACGTTGGCAAACTTACACTAAAGTGTAGTAGTAAAGTAGCGGGAGAGCGTAACTTGTAAAAAATATTGACGTGTGTGGGTGTTTCATTGATAAGTAGGTACGAGTAAATTGTTTTCATTCAAAAGTTCATTCATAACAAGGTAAGGGTGTTTTACATAAAATAATTCTAAAAAGTCGTGACTTTTTAGAATTATTTTGTATGAAAAAATTAAACAAAAAAAATTAATAATTAAAAAATAATTCATATGCAATTTGATTCTTTACCATGGTCTGTTTAATACCCTAGAGTTATGGGATATCAAAAGGAACACGTTGTTTAACTAGCTGTTGCCCATTTATGCTCGTTGACATCCCAACTTATTACGCGGCATATAACTTTCGCATTTATTTATGACTAGCGGACCCGACAGACATTGTCCTGTCTTAACTATGAATATTGATTTCAAATTGGTATAATTAATTAAAAAAATATTTCAGATACAAATTTATTTGTCGACATTGCAAAATTGCTAAGCGCACTGAAAATTGTAACCGTTTGCAGCACGCATTCTGTCAATGTTATGTCAAACGCCATAATGTTACATTAAAAAAAAATTCAATTGTCTGACGCTAAGGTTATATAACAAATAATTTAGAATGGTGATTACGTTTACTTAAATTTTCTAATTTTCCGCGCAATTTTCTTAATTTTTTTGTTTCATAAGAACTCTCTCCTGACAATAACAAACAAAACAAAAAAATAATTAGCGAAATCAGTCCAGCCGTTCACGCGTGATGCGATGACCAAGGGAAATAGGGATTCATTTTCATATAAATACTAGCTGACCCGGCAAACGTTGTTTTGCCATAAAAATGATTAAATTACTAAAATGGCTAACAAAAAATAGGGGTTGGTGGTAAAAGGGTAAAAATTTAGGGTTGTATATATTTTATAAAATTTTAATATTTTACTACCCTACCCCTACCCTACTCCTACCCTACCCCTACCCTACCCCTACCCTACCCCTACCCCTACCCTACCCCTACCCTACCCCTAACCTACCCTACCCTACCCTACTTGTGAATCTAAACCATTCCCAGATCCCCTTGAACACACACAAAAAATTTCATCAAAATCGGTCCAGTCGTTTGAGAGAAGTTCAGTGACATATACACACTCACAGAAGAATTATATATATAAGAAGATGATAGGATATTAAAAAATTGTAAAGACCCACTATGAAAGATAATAAAACTCTTCTAAAACCCATAAATATTGTTAATATTTTCTTTATTCTGTTATATTTACATATTATTATTTACATAACTTAGCATCATCAATGTCTAAATATGTCAAATTTGGACTTGATGTCAAACAAAGACTACTATAGAATACTGATGTCAAACTATGTGATGTTAACAATAAATTATATAATGAACTGGCAATTTATGAACAAAACTCATGAATATCCTAACTTTCTTAACATTTCTCATTCATTCCACCATCTGCGACATAGATAACCGAATCATCACCAGTTTGAAACACTCTATTTACCGCGTCAAGCCGACTATCGTGAACGGAGAACCCGCGAGCAACGATCGGGTTCCTTACCTAGTTTCAATAAAAGAACCCAACGGCAGGCTGGCAGCCGATGACTTGTTTTGGACGAATTTATGTGGTGGCAGCATCATTGGCGATCAGAAGGTTTTAACTGCCGCCCATTGCTTCGAAGGCAACAATTTCTTCTACGCTAACAACGCGCACATCCTAAGAGTGTTTGCGGGAAGCACCAGCACCTACATCGCCCACAGTGGAGCCACAGACACAACGACCGATCTCCAAGTCCGTAGAGTCGGAAGACCCATCTTGAACAGAGATTTCCACTTCCCATCGAACGATATAGCTGTGTTCTTTGTCGATGTACCATGGAATTTCACGAATTCCGTTGACTATATCGTACCGGCAAAGATGAATTTGGATTATCCCTCAACATGTGTATCAGCCGGTTTCGGCAGAGTAGGTCATCGGTTGCGTGACCCTGATTCTGAGGTGTTGCTCATAGGGAGAATCAGAGTACTGAGTAGATGGCAATGTTCGACGCTATGGGAAATGGATATGAATTCGTTTGTTTGCACTGATAGTAAGCTTGCCGACGTTGCTAAAGGTGACTCTGGGGGACCTCTGGCTTGCTACGATACAGTAGACCCTGAAGAAGTTCCCGGAAAACATTTATTGGTTGGTGTGGTCAGTGGAAAGAATTTTGACAAAACTTCCCTATTTACTAGAGTATCAGCTTACCATGATTGGATAGAAAAAAACGTTGCCTGTAAAGCAACTCCCACACTGCTTATAATTATACCGATGGTTTCAATATATCTTTTGTATCTTTGTACTTAATTAATTGCAACGGTGAAAGCTACGGCTTCTTTGAAGGGAAAGAAGTTAATAACTTCAATGTCAAGGAATAACTACTACTTTATGTAAAATACTTAAAGCGATAAGGCCGCCTATTTGTACATTTTCTCTTCTTTGTAATTTATTTGTTTTCTTTTATTTTGTGCAATAAAGTGTTATCTATCTATCTATCTATCTACCTATACTTGAGCTAATTTCAATTAGTTGCAGATGGTTTAAAATAACTCCATTAGTTTAAATTGCTAATTTTGTTCAGGGTTGTTGCTGCAGTCCGTTAATTTCTTTCAGGCCACTGGGTTATTTAATTTATTTTTACATTTGGGCCCTGGGTTCTACGAGTCACGGTATTTTTTAAATATCTTGTCTATTCTATTTCTTGTGGTTTCGGCACGATAGGTTTTATTTATAGATATTAAAAAGTAGATTCTTTTTGGCCAACATGTTAAAAGAATAGCACCACCCCTTCTTTCGCTATTGGTGTCATAAGAGGCGACTAAAGGAGAACTGTCAGAAGGAGACGGGAAACAGTCCCTTCACTATTGGCCAAACTGTGATTTTTTTACTCTTACTGTGATTACTCCCATAATAAATGTGTCAAAATATACGATTGAGATCCAAGCACGATTCAATTGAGCCATTTTTAAATTAGCGGAATTGGGGCCCAGCAGTGTTGTGATTATGAAAAAATTCAGTTTTGGAGAGGCTGTGACTAGCCTTGGACTGATATGGTGATGATGATAGTAAAGTAACGGCCTAAGACCATCCCACTGCAGGGCCAAGGCCTCCATCATTGAATTCAAGTTACCACAGCAATGATGGGTACAGGTATAGTCACCACACTTGCCGAATGCGGGCTGTTGATCACAAACCCGAGCAATTCGAAACTCCTGTGACCTGACCCGGGGATCGATTCCTGGACCCTGAGATCTTAATCAGTGCTGGATGTACAGACAACGGCAGGTCAACCTACCCAAGAAGTTAAAGGTCATTGAATTGATTTTCAACTTCAATTGAAGTTCAACAGGCAGCGATCAATATCAATTGAGAACATTTGACGTTTTGTGGTAGGTTGACGTTGGGGGCCTTATTCAGCTATTTCAATCGCAGTTCGATCGAGATTGCATTGGACGATTTTGACATTAATTTAGCCCATACTAGAACTGAAAAAAACCTGCAATTCAATTACGATTGTGATACGATTTGGTTAGCTGAATTAGGGGCCTGTTGTCTTTACTTAAATCACTAGACAAACGGGTCTTATGAAGATTTTTATCACCTGTTGATAAAACTGCACTATTTTTAATCGAAGATCTAATAGTTTGATGTAGTATTCCATTAATGAACGACTTTTCCTATGGAGCCATCTAATATTAAAGTTGTTGAAAATCATTAAGTACTTCACGGGTATAGTCATTCGGGGTAATAGTACGTAGCGGGAAAAAGTACGCAGTATCCTTTTCACAGAGAGGGGTGAGGGGGCGGGGACGCTGATTAGTCGGGAGTGCTTGCGCGCGAGCCGCCATTTTGTGTCAACACCTGTTGAGGAGTGCGGGTTACGCTTCGTGAATTACGAATAAAAATTTGAAACTGTGGTTTTATTTCGTTTTTTCTCCTGTCAAGGAAAAGTTTATGGGACTATGGTTTATGTGTTCTGCGAGGTAAGTTGTTTTAAATCGTTTTATGTAGGTATTGACGTGTTTTTTTCAAAATATTTTTCTAACCTAACCTTATTTGAATTTGAAGTAGAACTCATTGTTTTGGTTACCAGTCAAAGGGGTAAAAAGACGGGGGAAATAGTACGTACGCGTACTTATACCCTGGTTTGCGGAGTTTTACCCCAATAGTAGCAATTCATATGATTGGTTATAAAATATATATTTTATGAATATTTATATTATAATTTGTTCCAGGATACGAAATAATGCCTCGTTATTACGTTAAAAAAACTCCCGGGAGAAAATTAATTTCCAAAGAACAAAAAAACTTATAGAACAAGGAAAAAGTAAAAGATTTGCAGCTGATTTTGTGGGAATACACGAAGCGACTCTTAGAAAAAGGTTAAAATTGGACCATGTGCCTACTTCTTTAGGTCGATTTAGACCAACGTTCACAAAAGATCAAGAAGCAGAATTTGCGACACACTGTCAAGCGATGGATAAAAGGTTCTTTGGCGTTACAATTAATGATTTACGCCGTCTAGCATACGAATTTGCGGTCGCAAACAATGTAGAACACCGCTTTGATGATTCTGCACGAATGGCTGGTCGCGATTGGGTGGAGGGCTTTTTGAAGCGAAACGAGCATCTTGGTCTGCGTCAATCCGCACCAGTCAGTTTGGCTCGAGCTATTGGCTTTAATAAAGTCCAGGTTGAAAAATTTTACAAAAACCTATAAGATTTGTATGACAAGTATAATTTTAGGCCTCATCGAATTTATAACATGGATGAAACTGGCATGAGTACCGTCCCCAAAAAAACGCCAAAAGTTGTTGCTCGCAAAGGAAAAAAGATAGTAGGGAAAATAGTTTCAGCCGAGAGAGGTATGACAATAACTGCTGTCATGTGCATGAGTGCAACTGGGCACTTCGTACCTCCAGCATTGATATTTCCTCGTAAAAGACCAAAAGCTGAGCTTCTGGATGGTGCACCAACCGAAAGTATTTGCATGGTATCTGATAGCGGGTTTATCAACACAACTTTGTTTGTCAATTGGCTGCACCATTTTAAAGATTTTGTTCATCCATTTCAACAAGACCCCGTTCTTCTTATATTGGACAATCATTCTTCACATATAAGCCTAGAAGCGTCAGATTATGCCAGACAACATAATATTGTAATGTTGACTATTCCACCTCATGGTAGTCATAAAATTCAACCTCTAGACGTGGCTGTACATAGCCCATTAAAAACCAAATATTCAATAGAATGTGAAAAGTGGATGAACCGGCATCCTGGTCGAGGAATTACCCAGTATCAAGTGGCTGGTCTTTTTAATAATGCGTATAAGTACGTTGCTACAGTAAATAATGCCGAATCTGGCTTCAGAGCCACTGGCATATCTCCGTACGCGGACGACTTATTTAATGAAACGGATTTTGCGCCATCAACAGTGTCGGATCAGAATCCTTCAGATCACACAGACATACTGCCTGGTCCCTCTCAACATCAGCACACTGGCGAAGCTTCAAAAAGGCTATCTAGAAAACTATATGACACTGGTTTGAGGGCACCTACTCCATCGAATGGCTCTGGCGACGACTCTAACGCACTGATTTCACCAAATGTTTGTAGTGAAATTACAATGGAGCCTGCTGTACCATATTGCTGTGATAAAGACTACAGAACGCCTTCTCCGCAAGATCTTATTAGTGAATTCTACAAGACGCCTTCTCTACCAAATAATTCAAGTGAACAATTTGTAGCATCTAATTCACCAAATGTTATCGATGTGGTTCCGAAGAGGCTGACTCCAAATGAAACCGGTGAATTGAGGATGTCTACAGTTTATAAAGTTTTAAAAGATGTAACACAAGTTTCGAACCAAAAAAGCAACATTGAAAAACTTGCGTACACTATCGAGGAGGAAAAACTAAACCACGATGATTCAGACAAAAGTACTATTTGTGAAAGTCCTTCGATACTTAATGCCATTGATGTAGATATTGAAAAAGATGATGATAATTCTGACCAGAATAAGTTGCCTTTGAAGATTCAAAAAGTTACAGTTGCTGAATTAAGCCCCCTTCCAAGAATGATAGAAAAGAAGAAAAGAAAAAAACTGAGCCTTAAGTCAGAAATTATAACTTCTACTCCTTACAAGAATCAGTTAGAAGAAAAGAAAAACATAGAAGCAGACAAGAAACAAAAATCTAGCCATCTCAAGAAACTCAGTTTTGATAAGCTATCAGGGAGAGAAGATAAAAGACTACAACAAAAACGAAAAGCCACTGAGTTACAATCTGGAGTGTCAAAGTCTCAAAAGAGAAATACGCAAACTAAGTGTGTAGCAAATGAACCACAACCTGGGCCATCAGGCAAGAACATGAAAAAACTTCGATCTCAAATAAAACTTTCTAGTGTATCGAAATCACAAAGCAAGTTGCGTAAGATACAGAAAAGACTCGAGGCTGAACATTTTTGTCCAATATGTAATGAGAAGTATGAAGATCCACCATCTGAGGACTGGATCGAATGTACTACCTGCAAAAGGTGGTTCCATGAAGATTGCACGGCATATGAATCGGGAATATTTAAATGTGATTTTTGTGAGTAGTATCTAAGTAATATTTTTGAATCTCAGTTTGATCTTTTTGTTTCAAGTACGTATGTTAACTTTACTATGAATGAATAACATTATTCTCGACTGATTTGTGATAATTATAGATCTCTTTAAGATATCTAAGTACCTACAATGTTGCTTTATTAGTAATATCATTTTTCTTGAATGATTGAAATTAAAACTTACCAAAGTTTAAAGAAAAGTAAGAATATAAGTCAATATACTTGGTTTTTGTTTTAGTTATAAGCATATTGGGGTTATGTTTTTTGTTTTTTTTTGTTGATTTTATGTTAATTCTTAATTTAGATTTTTTAATTGAAATGTTTAGATTATAAACAAATGTATACAAAATAATTAAAACAATAGTTATTTTAATTAAATAAACACAATTTCTGTTTAGCTTGTTGTTTTATTTTATCATTTCATTCACTTTCCTGGGATGCGTACTTCTACCCGATGAGCGGACTATTACCCAAACGAGAGCGTATTTTTACCCACATGTTGGGGCAAAAGTACGCAGTACGACTAAATCACTTATTTATTCAATTAAAAAAATATTGTTGGGTATGCTGGTGAGTACTCACTCTAGGTCATCAATCTATAAAATATACTATAGGATAGCGTACAAAAAAATTCTAATATTGCGATGGTTACAGTGTAGTAAATGAAGAAAGTGAAAAGTGCGTCGTTTTACCCCGAATGACACACTTTTTTTTAAATTTGGCTCTTTGGCAACATACATTTCTGTACAATTCTGTACAATTCGCGAACAGTTGAGGGCCTTTACTATAATGATAAAGGACTACAAGTTACTTCATTATATTAATTTGAGCAAACAGATAAGTCATTTAGTACGAGCAAATAATATTGTTTACTGTCGCCTGTTTGCTTTGGTAGGCAGTATCACTGCTATATTTCTCTTGTCATCGACATTCCGATTGATTGGATGAAATATTTTTTTCTTGACGAATCTATTGCTCATTCCCGGACTATATTTGACTCCATATACAGAGTATGGAACAGCTGAGGCTATACGAGTAGAAATAAGTAAGGCATATGATATAGGTACCATGTAAACAAAAAAATATTATTCTGTTACAAAGTTATTAAAGGTTTATAAAAACCTTCACAAATTTCGTCACTTTTAATCAAAAGTTTTAGGTACCATACATCATCATCATCATCAGCCTATCACAGTCCACTGCTGGACATAGGCCTCTCCAATTGCACGCCACTTAGGTCGATCCTCGGCTTCTCGCATCCAGCTCCTGCCAGCCACCTTGCGCAAATCATCACTCCACCTGGCCTGAGGGCGTCCTACACTACGTTTTCCGAGACGCGGTCTCCACTCAAGAATTCGTTTACCCAGCGGTTGTCGGTTCTGCGGGGCTAATATGGCCAGCCCACTGCCACTTCAGCTTGCTAATCCGGTGGGCAATGTCGGTAACTTTAGTTCTCTGCCGGATCACCTCATTTCTGATTTTGTCCCTAAGAGAAACTCCGAGCATAGCTCTTTTCATAGCCCGCTGAGCGACTTTGAACTTGTGGACTAGCCGTACCGTCAGAGTACCATACGATATATACGAATACGAATACGAATCAATGACCTGATCGACCAGAATGTAATCAAACGTTATCTTAATACTAGTATTGAGTGAATAATCTTTCGTGGTACCTTCCTTGTTTCTGGTTTCCAAGCAAGTTCTTTAAGTAGTTGTCTACTTTGTAATCGGAATAATATTTAAGATGTTGTCACAAAAGGTTAAAGGTAGAGTGAATAGACTGCTTTCGGGTAAGCTCGCTTCATCGTAGGCTTCCTGACAACTCTATGATTCAGTGTGAAAACAGCAAACTCATCAAAAATAAAAAAAACGCTTATTCAAAGTCACAGACACACATCTTTGTTTTAGTAAAAATATCGCCAATGATACATTTGCGTTTTCTCACTTTTGCCCCCAGTCTCTCCTATAGCTAAAAGTCATCGAAATAAATAAACTCCCTGAAAGGTATAGGTACATTAAATCATTCGCTGATTTAAGAAGGTGAGATTTTTTTCGGTTGGAAACTTATCTAAATCTTTTGCTACTACGGCTCTGCCACCCTCTTCGCTGCCAGAGGCGTAATTTGTGTGATTTTATGGTGATATGTAGTCAACTGGCGAGGCGTTAACATTTATATTAAACCATGAATATCTAGCGGAAATATTAGATTATTTCGATGACGCATCAGACACAAAATGGCAACACACAGAAGTCCCGATCTTAAGAAGATCTGACATCAGCTCAATACTGAAAAGTATGTAGAGCGAGCTAGGACAATTTAATACCATACATTTCTGTCATTTATAATTATCAATACTAGTATTAGATTGTGCTTTTTTGACTGGCTAATTCTGAATGCAAGTCAAGCTCTACGGGTTTTGACTACACCCCTAAAATTGTTATTTTTGGTTTTATTGGGTGGAAAATTGATTTCTACAAAATTTTAACAATACACGTCAGCTGTGTTCAAGAAGCTCAGATAAATATGTTGTAATATTTTTTGAAGTTTCTCATTAAGTGTAATATTGTAATTTTATTTGAGAAACTAAAGATAATTTATCCACATTTAAAGAAACTCGAAAATATTGCATGTCATCTAAAGATTGACCTTAAAAAGAAGCTTTACTGTATTCACTCTCTACTGTGGATTGGTACATGATCGAGTGCGTTAGAATGCATGACTTTCAATGTTATTATTCTTCGATAATACTTTTTCCATACCTAACTTATTCTCATTTTTACTATAGGGCTAGCGACTAGTTAATAATCATCTCGAATTTTCAAATCAATAAAGGGCAACAAAATATTATGGAGGTAAAACTTTTTTTAACAAAATATTAAACTGATTTAGTAATCGATGCGTGAATAAACCATACATTTTTAGTCGTGATGATGGTCGTTGATTTCTTCTTCTGCACCAATCCCATATCAGTTACTCTCTAATCTCCATGGTTATCAGCGTTAAAGTTAATTATAAAAAAAGTATGTTAATAAAAATAGTAAAAAAAAAAATGTACCTTTGATCTGTTGTTTTCCCCCGATAATCTGTCAATACGTTAAGAACATTTTTATCTAGTCACACTTCATTAAGAATTGTCTTAAATCTTTAACGTATACATGCAGACTTTAAAAGAATAATTTAATAGAAACAAAATTGATCCAATCCCACAAGTTAATTTACGTCGCGTTCTTGATTTGTAAAAATCACCTTAAATCACCCCCACAGATCAGAAATAGATCGGCCCGTGCTCCGACGCCCACCGCCCGATGTTGTCTTGGCCTTAAGGTTTGTACTCTACTTATACATACCGCCGTATTTATATGTGGTACTTACGTTTTGGTGAATCATTTAAACTATCTTTACAGATGAAGGGTCTACCTTTTATCGCAGAATTTTTAATGTCATCATATTATTAAGCATATCAGCGGAAGGCATCATCTTCATTACGCAGAAACTCATTTGGCATTCACTCATTAATCAGACACTCAAAACGCATTATTTTATAAGCTAGAATCATCTTTAGGCATACATTTGATATTCACAATAATTAAAAAGCAGAACCATCATATCGCAGAAAGTTCACAGTCAGAATCGTCTTTTGGCATACATTTCATAACTATAGTCATTAAAAGGCAGAATTATCATATCTCAGAAAGTTTACATTCAGAATCATCTTTTGGCATACCTACTTTTCATATTCATATTGAAAACACATTAAGCTTTGTTTTATTAATTAAGTATTTCATTATCTTTCTACATGTAGTATTATCACCTAATAAAACAGTTGATTGTGAACATATTATGGTTCTTTTCGCTGTGTATCCTAAGCTATGCAATGTAAGCAATACTAGCAGCATACACCATGCATGCAGCATGCAAGCATACAAGCATGCAGAATGCATGGTTTCTGTCACGGCTCCGGTGGTCCCACCCGACCTTCTTGTCGCAGACGGTTTTAGCTTACCATGTACGACGTCCTCCGTGGCGGAGTTGCGTACACACCGGTTTTCAAGGCGTCGTCAGCTCCGAGATCCCGGGTTCGATTCCCGGACGGGTCAATGTAGAAAAATGTTTTTCTACATTTTCTCGGGTCTGGGTGTTTGTGGTACCTTCGTTGTTTCTGGTTTCCAAAATACGAATGCTTTGAATAGTTATTCAAATTGGGATCAGAACAATGTATGTGATGTTGTCCAAATTTATTTATTTATTTATTTATTTATTTATTTATTTATGTACGAGCGACGAGCTTTAAAACCACCTGCTCCTCAAGTTTAGGAGAAAGTTTGTATAGGATAGTTTTTGATAATTGTTTGAAAAAAAAAAAACTGTTTTATAAATATCCACATGAAAAATGTGTAAAGGGTAAACATTATCATAAATAAACAGACAATTTACTTGCGTTATCTTCATTAGTAAACCTGTGCAAAGCCGGGACGGACAGCTAGTAAAACAGGATGAAACTTTAACCTTCAATTCCAAATTTCTCCCTTCCAAATTTTTATATAGCAATCTACGAGACAAAAAACAAATGAGGTATTTTTTCTTTTGTATAGCCCAGTAGAAAAATGACAAGAATCTAAAATTTTTGTTACTGCCTCCTAGTAACACTTTTTGTACGCGATGCGCATCTCATTCATTCATTGCGATGCTATTCATAAGTTTTTGATTTTCCCTTCATACCTTAACAGGCTTAAAACTTTCTATGTTCTGTGCTTAAAACCGTTAAAATTGAAAACCATGTCGCGACATATATTTTCGTGTGAAAACTTGATTTACACTTTTTACTTCATAAATGGGCTGTAAATACGACACTGAACGCCTATTGCTTTGCCCCTACGCATGTTTAAATTACATTCTAGGGGTATGGCAGACAAGACTGCGTGGAGTCGGTTTTGCAACGATTCCTTTTATATTTCTTATTCCTTATATATTCCTTTTATATTCCTTTCTGTCACAGACTTTTGTAACACAACATGTTGACTTTTTAAGACAATTTCTTAATACAATTTAAGGTTAAAATACTTTTTTGTAGAAATTGCATCGTCGCACTAATTAAACGTTATTCCTAACGAAATTATGCATAATGAAATTATACCTAATAAAATTCTGCCATGTTAAGAGTATGCCATTGTAAATTCGACCATAAAAAACATTCTGCCAAACAATAATTATATTTAGAAAAAATTATGCCTTCTTAAATATTCGATGAAAGGAGATTATGCCAAGTGTGTTATGGCAAATGAGTTTCGGAGCAACAAGATTCTGCCAAATAAAGGGAACCCACAGATGAATGACCTAATACAATAGCATAATTATGAATAACCAATCTACAGGATGAAATTTTAACCACTTTCCAAAGTTTTTATATGCGTTCAGTATCGTATTTAGAGCCTATTTATGAAGTAGAAAATGTAAATTAAGTTGTCACCCGAAAATATTTTTCGCGAATAGTTTTAATTTTTACGGTCCCAGACCTGTTAAGGGAAACACAAAAGCGTAAAAAATGTGCT
The DNA here is from genome assembly GCA_949315895.1 of Anania crocealis. Lineage (NCBI taxonomy): Eukaryota > Metazoa > Arthropoda > Insecta > Lepidoptera > Crambidae > Anania > Anania crocealis. The sequence continues at coordinate 2,961,238 of OX438869.1, read as the reverse complement.
ATTATGATGCATTATCAATTTTTTTTTATTTGTGGCGGACATTTTCAAAGTGCTTTATCTTCACATTTTTGTACTGGGCTATACCAAAAGAAAAAATACGTCATTTGTTTTTTGCCTCGTAGATTGCTATATTAAAATTTGGAAAGTGGTTAAAATTTCACCCTGTATATCTAAGTATTTTTAAATAATATAAAAAATTTATAAGTAACTTACTTCCATTAAGGACAGCTCCTTGTGAATTCACTCAAAGAAAAAGAAAATATGTCCACTTTTAGTGAAATATTTATTTTATCACCAATCTCATAAGTCCACTGCTGGACACGGGCCTCTCTAATAGGAGAATTTTGCCATAATCGCTGCAGTCGCAATTGGCCAATGATGGAGATTCGAGATGACGCTGGTGCTCGTCTTATTCTGAAAGGACTTATATTTTAGTTGTCTCATAAACTTGTTGCTACACGTATTTCTTTAATGTTCCGGTTCCACAGAACACGTTTTAGCAAACGAGCGTTAACAATACGCTTCGCAAAATCAATTAAGTGGTCCATAAAATGATTGATATAAAATGTTAATAAGAAAGCCTAAGTAAGATTTATGTCCTAGTTTAGTTACGTTAGTAAACTCTCGAATGCAAGACTAACCAAGAAGTTCAGCACATTTCACAAACTCTACCAACTAAGTTGCAAATTATTTCCTACGTGGCCATAGTGTGATGAATAAACTAAAAAAAATTATTGGATCCGTATCACACAACAACAGCAGGTTTCAAAATAACCTGTTCTTAATTTAAAATATAATAAACAAGGAAGGTTTACCCTTGTTTAAGATCGGATTACGAATACGGGTTTATTGGATACCAAGCAATAGAGCATAGAATCGATAAATATCCCTTATGGTGCAGGGCCTTGCGATTTAGGGAGGGACCTTTTGAAATTAGCCTTAAAGGACGCGTAGGATCACAATGGAAATCACCACCAATAACTTCTGTTTACGGCCAGAAACTATTGAAGAAATTACAACTGCAGCTAATAGAAGATTTTTTATAGGAACAAACATTATTTCATAATATAAAACGATGATTTCCATTTTACACAAAAAAGGTTAGATGAATTGAATTAGCTTTTGTAATTTTATGGTTAGATGGTAAGTAAAAACTAACTGCAAAAATGTCGATTTGCAAATAAGTCATAGGAATTTATAAAGGGATTTAATCTATATAATTTACAATTAGACCTTGTCTAGAAAGAGCCAATTCGGAAACCGTTTAGCTCGAACTCATTTGTTCTACCCATTCGCCAATTTTCAACTCGTCCAATGTTTGTGGGGTTAATGTTTTGCAATTTGTCCCCCAGTACCTCATATATGAGTATGCGTGAATTCGCCCCTGTAGGACAAGGTCTTACACATACAAGATAAGGGCTTAGGTTTACGGTTCAATTAGGTACAGTGTAACAAGTTATTTCGGTCCTTTGACTAAGAAAAAGGGAATTAATAACAAAGTGATATACAATACTTTACTCGCGCCATGAAGTAAATTTTGGGTTGACCTTTTAAGGGTGTGAAACCCGAAAAAAGATTTACAATTTTCCATCATATTATTTACCATGTTAGGATAAATATTTATTAATATATTTGTATCATCTGGAAATAGAATTGATATTTTCAATTGGAAGTCAGATTTTATTTCAACTATTAAAAAAGGCTTTCATAATTATGTGGGCTTTTCAACGCTAGTAAGTCCTTACAACTGAAATAAAAGCTTAACGATTGATAGAATGAAAAATATGTATGATGAAAAATAGACCCAAGAAAAGCATCAGCATCGGGATAAGTCGTAGTTTACTACGCGCGGCGCCGCGACGTAGGTATTCAGACAGTGACCGCGGGTCGAAATCGTTCATTTCGGTTTTAGGTATGCTGTTACAATTAATGTATACAAATACGCTCAAAAAAATATCATTTTTTGTAATCTTACAACAAATGATATTTTTTGAGCGTATTTGTACATTAATTATCGATCTCAGTGATAGAGTGCCGTACACACTGGTTTTTGTGGTCGCCTGCTCCGAGGGCGAATACAAAAAAATATATAAATTTTCTCGGGTCTGGGTTTTAGTGGTAGAAAAATGACTGCTTTAAATAGGTAGGTAGGCTTTTGGTACAGAACAATGTATGTGATGTTGTCCGCAATAAATTCTTACATTAATCATATTAATTATAATATGATATGCCCATTGTTTGTTGCATTCCGATTATCTGTTTCGTAAAATACAGAACATGGGGCCGACAAGCGTGGATCATCTTACGAGTCTATTTAAAAATAACTGGTTATAAGTCAGTGTAAATTCTCTTTAAAGTATAATGCAAAGAGGAACTCCCAGGAGGATTCGTTAGCAGCCTGCCATCGGTTCTGTTCCCGTCTTATCCCAACTCTCACTGCAGCTACACAAAATACAAAATTAGTACAGAAGCCAATCTCACGTACCTATTTACTTTTCATACCTACAATTGGCGGTTGCACTAGGGTTTCAACTATCGAATAACAAGCAATTACCTACTTACTTGTCTGAAACGACTGCATACCTACCGACATTTTAATAAGTTCATAGTCCGATAAAAAAATGACACCTATATCCGTCCGCGATTGAATGATTAACATTGACTTTATGTCAGAGTCAGCTTTGCAATAGCTTTACCGCGGCATGCAATACTAAAAAACATGCAATAGTATTGATGGATATTTATGTCATGATGTTATATAGATTCGATTGATATGAGTTGCACTAAAAGTTGACCCTTATGTCAAATAAGTGCAATTTATTGACGCTAATTGTGTTTCTACTTTTTCAATGAATTAGTAAACTTAAACGACAATTCACCGTTCAATGTTGAATTTTTACAACTGTCTACTGTTTTAGGGTGGTGGGTTCAACCTCCTAGTGGACAATGGGGACTACCGTTTCTTTGCTCACCAGTTGGCGCCACTGTAGACTGAGGTCCGGAGGTATCGCTGTCAAAGGCGATTGGCGCCGAAACAAAGTGTTATATCTTGAATCTAATTAAGGTTATATTGTTTATAAATAACTATCTTGATATCAACAAACTAACTTCTGAAATAGTTGCTCTTGAGGCCGCCTATTTATGCGCTTTTTCTTAATTCCGCTTTTAAAGCGTTCACATTAATCGCCAAATAATCCATTTACGATATTTTACGAAGGAGATCACTTTCCAGCAGGTAAATTAAAGAAATTATAATTTATGCAACAAATTCCGCTAAAACCAGTACAAAGTGAATGATATTGGACCTCACGCGACACTAGCGCCTCTAGTGGCAAATTTACTAGCGATAGCCCCCATTGGATGATGGCTAACAGATCCCTCTGCAGTGGTAGGCTTCGTAAGAGGCCGCCTGGATGCTACCACCCTCCTGCCGGAGTCCAGCGCCAAACAGTGCCTCTGTGTTCAGCTGGTGTGTAGGAGAACAAGTGCCACTTTCTGGGTAACCTCGCTCCATCTTAGGCTTCTTCTTAACCGTAGAGTTAAGTATGTAGTCAAGCAAGCCCATTGTTTATAATAAAAAAGGACCTACCTACTTAATAACTTATTCATAGCTCATTTTTTGGACCAATAAATCTACACATAGGTACTATACTAGCTGTTGCCAGCGACTTCATCCGCGTCAATTTCAGTTATTATAGTTTTAAGATTAAGAAGTTTACAAATTAATACTCTTAATCAACAACACATTTATTTGGATAAGGATTGATATTATGTTGATAAAACTCTTTGGCAAATAATTGGCAATAATGCATTAATGTCGACCAAATTTACGTAGCGCACGCAACGGAAGCCTTCAAATATAAATAATTTTCCCCGTTTTAGCAACATTTTTCACTGCTGATGTCTCGCTCCTATTGGTCGCAGCGTGATGTTATATAGCCTTCATCGATAAATGGACTATCCAACACAGGAATATTTTTTTAATTCGATTCAGTACTTCCTGAGATTAGCGCGTTCAAACAAACAAACAAACGCTTCAGCTTTATAATATTAGTATACTTAGATGGGCTTCTGTACTTACCTATCAGTCTCTTGTTCTGGCTACCCAAGCCCAGATTCTTGTCCAAACAGAACGCGCCTGCATTAGACTCATCTCTATGCATATCATCGCACAGAATCACACTTAGCGTAAATATTCATAATGTTGCGGCGAGATCAAACAGCGACTAATTAGATCCACAGTTGCGCGAAAAATACGCTGAAACGCGGTCTCGTGTTTTCATCTAACTTTCGCTATTAAGTTAGTGTTAGAACGTGAAGTAATTTTAGGAGACGTGGTCAAGACGAGGATGGGTGACCGCCTTGTGGAGCTGGAGCCTCATTTTTTTATTTCAAATTCAGGTGACCGCCGAAATACTCTTAATCTTTAAGATAAGGCCTTATAAGTCATCACTGGCAACACGCACTGCTCAAAGACTTTCGTCTTGAGACACTGAGCCTCACTGAGGTAATTATGACATGAAACGCTACTTTCTTTGGATAGGTAATTGAATAATTCTGTGTTACACCCTGTGTTAAATACGTTTTATATCAAAGGTATTTTTTTATATTAATAAAAGACCTGCGATGTCACACCTATTAAAATATGCGACATATTTTCGTACCAATACGTGTCGCAAGTATTCGCAATAGTATCTGATATCAGTGCAACAGGTTGTATCCAAATGCCAGATGTGACCTTAATCCTTTGGTAATACAATGTTGGTTTTGAAACAGAAAATAATATCTTTAGACAACGTTTCTATATAAGGGGGGCTATTTTGTAGCATTTTTGTATCCCTGAAGAAGAAGGAAAACACTTAGACATAGTTCGTTTGTGATATTGTTTCACGATCATTATAAAAATTTACTGTTTTATGAAGATCTAGTCTCCTACCCGAAAAGCAGCGGTATCTACCGAGCCCAATTTTATTTTCATACCGTCCGAGATTTCACATAAACAAAATTTCATCCAAATAGGTCCTAGCCGCTTATAGTACTTACGGTTACAAAAAGTCATTAGGTTATGGAAGAATTATTTTAAGTTTAATAAGATTAGGTACAGACAGTACTTTATTTGATATTTTAGCAACTTAATTGCACTTATAATATCAGTATATAAACTTGAAAAATTTTGTCTCAGGCGGGACTCGAACCCGCATCTCCCGCCGGGCGGGAGGAGAGGAGATGCGGGTTCGAGTCCCGCCTGAGACAAAATTTTTCTAGTTTATATATAGGTACAGACAGAATAAGACCTTTTTGTATAAAGTGTAATAAAAATTGAAATAAACTAAAATTTATTTTTTAAGGGTCTACTAGAGCTAGAAATATGCTGCCTCCAATTGATTTAATTTTATTATAGTTGTTTATAAAGTCGAAGTTGTCACCAACGCCAAAATAATCTATATATATAAAAATGAATCCCTATTTCCCTTGGTCATCGCATCACGCGTGAACGGCTGGACCGATTTCGCTAATTATTTTTTTGTTTTGTTTGTTATTGTCAGGAGAATGTTCTTATAAAAGAAAAAAATAAGAAAATTGCGCGGAAAATTTTAAATTTAAAAAAATTTAACACCATACTAAATTATTTGATATGTAACCTTATCGCTTTTGACAATTTAAACTTTTTTATTGTATGGCGTTTGAACATTGACAGAATGCGTGCTGCTGTAAATATCGACAAATAGGAAGTGAAGAAAAATGAATTTTGCACATGGCCAGTAAATGTCGCCTGTTACCGTGTCGGAATACCAACAAAACTATTTAATGAGAAAAATATTTACCCGCCAGAAAAAAAACAACAAAGAATGTTGTATGATAGTAAAGCATAATAATAATAAACAATAAGTAAAATTTTTTTTATTAGCCATTTAGTAATCAATATTCATAGTTAAGACAGGACAACGTCTGTCGGGTCCGCTAGTGTACAATACGAAAGAATGACAGAATGAAAAACAGTTGAAAATTATTCAATAAATACCAGAGGTAATTTGCTAAGGTAATACTGTTTTAGTTTTTTGATAATTGATTTTGTTTAGAAGTAATAAAATTAAATCAATTTGGGGCAGCACATCTATCTCTAACAGTCCCCTTAGCCAAAAATCATGTATGTTTATAGAGCATCTGTCTTAAGGTAGACTTCGGAGCAATTCGGCTTGCGGCTTGCGTCATGCGACATGCGTCACTTGCGGCCCACGCGGCCATGCGGCTTTACTTTGAATTAAAGGATTGTATGAAACCCTTTCCGAGCGAAGCGTCGCGGCCGCATGCGTCGCTCGGAAAGGGTTTCATACAAGTGACGCATGACGCACGACGCAAGCCGCAAGCCGCATTGCTCCGAAGTCTACCTTTAGGGGAGGTCTGTGTCCAGCTCTAGGCGTCGATTAGCTGAGATGATGATGATGTTTGTAATAACTAACAGCAGTTGGGTGAATTACACACAAAAGAAGGAAAATGTATTAAAACTTAACTTTTTAAATTTTGCGTAGGTACGTTAAAGAAAATTTAAAGCCTTAAAAAGTCATGCATTAATTCCACCGAAAGAAAAAACGTTAAATCGCGTGTACGAAAACCTGTGTCCAGCGGTGGGAAATCAAATATCCTTTGTATTTTCTAAAGATCTAATCTATCTTTGTGCAAAATATCATCAAAATGGGTTTAGTAGGTTAGGCGTGTAAACGTAACAGACAGAATGAGTTACTTTCGCATAAATAATTCAAATTCAAATAATTTATTTCAGACACACACGAGTCCAATGGCATAACTAATTAAGAGAAAAGAAAAATGAAGTAATAATGTTGTAGTAAGGATTATTAACACCTTAGGGATGTGAAATAAACAAGTCGAGTGAAGACTCAGGTTACAGCTAGTATGTTTTATCAAACAACTGTCAACCGCTTATTATAACGCTCTTAACGGTAATCGCGGCAGCATTAACAAGTGTCAGCGGTGACATTGTTCCATTAAATCACATACATTTATCTTCCTAATTGACTCCTATCTTCCTCGTTATCTGTGTCGGTTTGCGTAGATAATTAATTTGTCAATGAGGGGTATTTTGTTTTTGGTAGTCCGTAGTTTTATGTTGTAACATTTCACCTATTTCAACCGCATAAGGTTTATTTTTAAACCTATTCTGATGTCGTCTCTACATATTGATTTAGGTATGTAGTGAAGTTTAGTACACACCGTACAAAATCTTTGCTAACACGGAAAACACACTAATAGCTGCACAAATTAGACAAAATTATCTCTAGAAGCAATCTCTACCAGATTATCTTCAGGTAGTGAATACTTGAATATAGATTGAGAGAAAGCGCCAGAGAATTCAAAAAAATAATAAATTTAAAACAAAAGTTCAACCAGAAAATAAAATTTAAAAAAATGATGTTTTGGTATGTTCAGATTTATACAAAAATATAAATACCTATCACTTGTAAGGACAACGGCAGGTCAACCTACCCAAAAAGTTAAAGGTCATTGAATTGATTTTCAACTTTATGTCCAACAAGTAGAGGCTAACATCAATTGAGAAAATTTTACGTTTTGGGGTAGGTTGATGTGTCTGTACAACGCTACCGGTACAGATTTTCCAAATAAAACTTACGAAAGTACTCGGAGCATTATTGTCATATTGTATGCTTAATTAATCCGCGTGTTTGCTCCATATAAACGCAAATGAGCCTCTTTATTTCGCAGCCCGCGTTTCTTAGCGCAATATTACTAATTGGTACTTCAGTTATGAATCCGTTCCTGTTGATTTGTATATAGAAATGCGCCAAGACTTATAAGAAGAAACATAAATCACAGTTTATGTGAGACACATTTTACAGATGGATTTACAGAGGGATGTATCCGGTAGAATGGGAGAAATATTCGTTATTTAACAAAAATTGGTAGCTACTTTTCCAAAAAAAAACTTTTATTCATGGCTTCATATATGTATGGGGTTATATTACTTATTTTTTTATTTCACTGGCCATAAAAAAGGGCTCTGACCTTATTTATTCGCTATTAATATATAATAATAATAATGCTAAAAAACATGTTTTTTTGGTTTTTATGAACCAAACGCGTGTTAACAAGTTAATGTGCATTTAGATGCGTATTGATGAGTAACTTCATTTTCAGCGACAGTTTGAAAACAAATGGTTAAGGGTCCAATGTCCATACTTATAAAATCTCAGTCAAATGACGCCCATTGCTAGACATAGATGTCCCCCAAGGATCTATAGTTCTCTGCAAAGTTTAGTCCCGCGCTAACAACATTCAGCTGTTTCTCGGGACCTTCAACAGATCGTCGGTCCGCATGAGGGCCTACCTACCTGAGAGCATTAATTTTACTTGTTAATTTTCTTACAATATTTCCACGACCGACTTATAAAACTATCGAAAACTCACATTTATATCTAAGCTACCTACAGATCGTTGTCCGGTGCGCGGTAGCAATTCCTTAACTTTTCCACGTCATCGGCCATCGGTTCTTCTTACTGTACCCACTGCCACTTCAGCTCCGCAATTCTTCGATTTTTGCTTAGACATTTTGAAATATTTCAAGTACAACCAGGCACAATTCAATTTTGTTACTTTGGGTTGTTACCAACTAGAAAGCTGTCATCTTTATTATCCGATTAAAAACTTTAACGTCTACAAAGACCGCTGACTATATCCACAGATAATTAACTCCAGCCTTTCAGTACCTTGTAAAGGTAATGGCTTTGGGGCTTATTCTTGGGAACTTAATAAAACGATCCTATGACCAAGGATCCATTAGCAGTATTGGCAGATATTATTAATTGTAACAGACGTGTTTGATCGTTAGCACAATTACCTAATGTGTTGGAAGAGTTCATTACGTTATCTTATGAAAAATTAAAACAGAAAATCTGATGAACAGTTTTTGATGTTGACCTTCAAATAAATTTAGTCTATCAAACTATTACAGAAGTATACCGCAACGATTAGGTACCTTACCTACTTATGGGTTTGGATATAGGGAGCCGGATTACGAGAAGGGCTTATTTATTAATTTGTTAGTATTTAAACTTGGAAAATTATGTCTCAGGCGGGACTCGAACCCGCATCTCCTCGCATGCCGGGCGCGCGCGACTGATATTATAATTGCAATTAAATTGCTTAAACATCATATAGGGTAAACTTTGTTTATTTGATAAGGCACACCAACAACATGTACATTTAACACTTGCAATAAAAACATGCAAATACACCTAGATATTGCTGATAATCTCAATTAAAGGGTAAATAAAATCTTACAAAAATAGTAGCAGTATAATAAGCTAATTCTTTTCAATAGAGAAATAAATCATAAGGTCATGTACTTAGGTTAGTGGATAACTATTAACTACGTATTAATAAGTTGTTCCTGTTATTGTCACACTTAAAAAACGTTTGAGTGGGTTGTAGTCATGTGTTGGAAGAAAGCCGTCGCAAGCTCTCTCACCACGTTGGACTCGCAATTTAATCACCCTAAACAGGAATGACCTTCAAAGTACTCCTAAATATACACCTCCTCACTATCAATGCCACAGACAGCCCTCTATATGTAGAGGATGGAGGAGGAATCCGCCCATGTAATCTTGGAAAGCGAACCCCTGTAGCGAAATTCGGGCAACTATCCCCGACACACCGAGTTCCCTTAGAAGCCTGCAAGCGTCCCAAGAGACTTCTGAGCTTCTAGAAGAAGATAATCCTACGCATAATGGGCCCATTGGAGCCTAAATGCGGAAAAGGGAGCCCGCTACCAATATTAATACCGTCCAGGCTTCTGGAAGACAGAATTTATAAGAATAGGTCATGTCAGAGGACTGTTAATAGGCGCCACCTCGTTGAGGTCATAATAGGATAATTAAATTAACATCTTCATGCCTTTATTGTCTGCAAAATTATATTATGTAGTGAGTAAAAGAATATGACATGGGAAACTCTGACATCAGACGATAGTCTGACGTAAAATTTCTATGATATATGAAGTTCGTCGTCGATCGTCGCAAAATGGAAACGAACAAGTTCCTTTTTAGGTGGCTCTGATTACCAATCATCCTTAAAAAGATATCCTAAAAAGCAGACCTAAGACGAGAAAGGTAGATTGACGACAATATTGCTACATCGACTTCGTATACACTTCGTATTATAAAAAGGAACCATTACTAACGTTTTTAGCACTGAGTTGTTACAAAAAACTCTTTTGTAATGTTGGCAAAATACTTCCACTACTATCGTGTATTTTTAGACGTCTCATCTAAAAATACAATTTCAATAATTGCGGCGGTAGGTGCGTGGTTAGGTGCCGGCAAAAAAAATTAGCACCACCACCTCTTTAGAGTGTCGACACTTATAAGAAAAGAAACTAGCCTATTTTAACATATTATGGAAATAAAAACTATGGTGAAGCAAGAAATTAGATATCATCATTTTTGAAAAAAATATTTTCATACAAATCAAAACCTCAAAATTTTAGTTTATATAAAAATATAAAAATTTAAATGATGATATCAAATTTCTGACTTCACAAAGTATTTTTACGCATAAGTAAACATAGGCTGGTTTTGGCTTGATACTCTTTACCTAACATCCTCTATGTAGTGTTAAGGAACACATCAGGCCAGAGACACATTAAATCGTAAGAAGGGACTGAAGGATTATTGACAGAGGAAAACTAGCAGCAGCGTCTTCTCTCCAATAATGGCCACACTGCGATTGCCAACCCGCCTGTCAAGCGTGGCGATTATGGCAAATTCCACCTTTTTTGTCCAGCTGTGGACTGGTATAGGCTGATAATGAATATTGGTACATCCAGGTTGGATCGCTGGATGATCCAGCGATTACCATCCTTGCATTATTTTCTTAGGTTAATTTTGTCTGACATCGTTTGAAGAAATGCGGAGGCTGGCGACCGCGCAACTGTCGACGATCTGTGGGTAGGCCTCCACCATTAGGACTGACGATTTGTCGAAGGTCGCCGTTAACCGCTGGTAGGGAAACGCAGGGCCTATCTCTGTAGACGATTTTTGGCTAAGATCATGATGGGTTTTAGTTAAGACTTGAACAAGGTTACAAAATATTTCAATATTATGTCAGCGGGTTTTATACTATCAAGCAATCAGACGAATCGATAATAAATTGGTATCATATCAACACTACTTTTATTTAGTCTGAATTAGGTGATTATGGTTATTTGATACGCGAAATTGATAGAAGCACGCTGGGTTTGTTTTCATAGATTTATATCAGACGAGGAAAAATGTTTATGGGCCAATTGACTAAGACGATTTGAAGGTAAGATTCGCTATAAATAACATTAAATAAGTGCGCAGTTAACCTAGATATTACTCGTCATACCTTATAAGTTAGTTATTGAAATATTGACATGAATAGACAGTGATATAGGAACCATGGAGTGCAAATAAAAGATGTTAATTGTTCCACCAATGTATCAATACATGTGATGCCTTTAATTACGAGTTCGCTGATCGGTTTGTCTGTCAGTACTTGATCCATTGTAAAATGTCTGGTAAAATGGCTCATATACTGACTGCTAATACATACAATTTTAGTATAGATATAAACTTCATTGCAAAAAATTACAAATTAGAATTTATGTTAATATTTTTAAAGTTTCTGTCCTAACTAATATTATAAATGTGAAAATCGGTCTGTCAGTTACGCTTTTACGCCTAAACTATAAACAATTTTGATTAAATTAGGAATACGATAGGTTCAACCTTGAGAAAGGGCATTTGTATCCCACTACTCGGCATAGGTTTTTTGCCCGTGCGGCATTATGCAGGCAGTGCCGCGGGCAAATAGCTAGTTTATATATGGGTCACTGTCGCCCGCTTGATAGTTAATTAATTGAATTAAGTCTATCTTTTACAGAGTTTTCAGCTTGGCCAAAATTTAATATTAAATCCATAATTTTTAAAAAGCATTTTTTTTTCTTTTCCTACCACAATATTGAAAGAATTCAAACCAGTATCACTTATCGTTTCTTAGACTATCCAACTATTTAAAGTATAGGGAATTTAAATATTACCTTATTTTGTTACCTTGCGTTTTCGATCATATAACAACCAGATACCAGTACGCCGTTCTGTGCAGGGTATATTCATATAAAACAATATCTTGTGAGAGGCAAAATCGTACAAAAAATCTTTATTACGCTAGCATCATTACAATTTACATCAACCGCAACCTAATAATTTAGTTAATTAGTACCTAAAATGCATAAAATTTACAAATTGTCTCTATGAATGTACCTATATGTAAGAGGTTTTTATAGGAGAAATTTTAATCAAGGCATTGCATTTTTTACACAGGCAAATTTTGATGCCTAATATCAGCTTACAGATCTCAAGTTTACAGAAAGATATTATACGTAATCATCGTTTTTTTTAAAAATGATATATCATGGCACTAAACCTTTTTAAATATGTTTTAACTCAATGGAAATCTTAAGGAAGTGTTTGTAGTAAACATACACCACGCTATACTTTTTTCAAAACTCCCTATTTAAAGGGAGCGCTTTCTTACTGGCTACACAGGGTACATATGGTACCTACCCAATGTGCGACCCCGAGATGTAAAAAGGCAAAACTCTTTCACTGAGCTACCATTAATCAATAGCCAACTTCGTTGTATAATAGATGACAATAGTGACTTTTAATCAGTGCTTTTGTACATGACAATCAGTTGGTAGATGTAACAAATCTGTCAAAATTTTCTTTTAATTCTTAGAAGCTAAACAAAACACATTAGAAATGTCAACCAAACCCGCGATAACCTAAGTTTTGAACCCATACCCCCTAATCACGGTCCAGCCACTAATCTGTACTGAACCATACAAAAAAAACATTAGTTTCAATCAGCGATATTTGGTACATGCATAGGCGGGGGCGGCTCCTTTTATAAGCGCGCGCGACCGCCGCTACGGCATTCGTAGCCGCCGCCTTCGTAGCAAGCCTCTCGTAGCACGCACGACCTAGAACCGTAGCAAACATGTCTAGAAGGTAAGTTTATTGTTTTTTTTTTTGGCAGAAATTTACTTGTTATCGTTTTTTAAATCTTAGAAAAGTCTATACACTTTTATTAAACTTAGAATAGTGTATAATTACGATGGATTAATATGTGAAAAACCAAAAAATACAAAAATGAATTTGACGCATTTTTAAAAAAAAGAAAAGTAAAATACAAACCGTCAAAAAAAATTCATTTATTATTAAAAAAAAAAAACTTTCTGAAGTGAAAACTGCACTAAGGATTTAAGAAAGCAACGTTTCTGCAATCAAAACTACGAAATTAAAAATATCTTGAGTTATCGCACCCGCAGAGGCTTTTGTTTCGTTCATTGCGAAAGTTTCAAAGAAGAACAATGTCGAACAATACTAAGATACTGTAAGCAGAGTACAAATTACAGGTTTTAATATCTATTTTTAAAGAAACAAATTTTTCATTTACGAATACTTACAAGACCTTTTTTCCTGTCTGTACTACTGATGCTCGAAATAAAAATGCAACTGCCCTTACAAAGGAGTCGAATCCCCTGCTATTTTCCATGTAGATTGATATAATCAAAATAACTAACTATACGTAACCAACTAACATAATTAATGGATAATGACTTTCGTAATTATTTATTATAAATACTTACATCGCTTTTCAGTGTTCCGACTATTTGTTTACACATTCTTAATATTCAAAACAAATATTATTCCAAACATATTTTAACGAGAATCTACAAAAATTAAGATAGTTATCATCTTTATAAAATAAGATATTGCTCTCTACTTTGCACGTATGGAATTAAAATCAGAAAATGTAACCCATAATTTAATTTAGACCTCTAATAATACATCGGTTTAAATGGCGTTTATTTCCATGCAGAAGTTTTTGCGTGTCGCGCATACAAACATAAAAATAAACAATAATTACAAAAAGTATTGATTTCAATTCTACTATTCTAATCAAGATCCCATTTTATTGTTTTTCTCAATATCTATAACTATATAAATAGTCATTTGTAATAATTTTATTTTAATTATAGATTTAATGAAAAAAACAGCCAGTTACAAAAAATAAAGCTAAGGATTTTTTCTTACGTTTTATAGAAACGAAAAAGTACTAATACTTCTTTTACGACTACACCTCTTACAAAGTTTTCACAGGTTACAAAAAAAAAATTTATATGTTTTTCGTCAAATGATTATTACACCACTTAAAAAGTTGTCACGGGTAAAAAAAGTTTTTCTTCGAATTAAGAATCATTTCTTTTTCTGGTTAGTTGAGGCTGCCTTTTAGCAGAACCACTGATATAAAGATATTTCACCACGGAAGCTATTACCTTGGCTTTATTTAGCTAAACTGCAGTCCTTTACGAACACAGATCTCCATGTGATATGAAACCTTATTTTGTGCAAGAAATCTTTATCCCACTCTATTATGCAACGCATTTGAAAAACTAGAGCAAGTGATTACGACATTTAAAAGTCACCGAGTCAATTTATGTTTTATGTAAAAAAGAGTTTTTTTTTAATAAAAATAGGGGCTCGTATTTATGTCTTTGTGTTGTAAACCATGTTAAGTCATAGTCAGGTTATCAAGAACATGCGTTTTAAAAACAACATAAGTTTAAATATAATAAAAATTAAAATTATATCAAAATAAATGTCTATTATTGCAAATTGAAACATAATATGTCAAGAACAAAAAAATATATTACCCTACTCATCATAATATGAGTGTCGTAGAGCGACCAAATACTGCCACAAGAAGACGAATAACATATTTTTGTCTCTATTTTTCAGTAAATCATTAAAATCAGTTTTATCTCTGCAAATAGTTCCAATATTTAAACCTACTACTGCTTCGGAACAAATGTGGGCTAGTGCCGAGAAGTAGCAGTGCAAGAAACTCGGGCGAAAATTGCGACAACCGCCTGCCAAGCGTGGCGATTTTGGCAAATGCCTTCTTTTTTTGGAGAGGCCCGTGTCCAGCAGTGGACTGATATAGGCTGGTGACGATGAAATTTATGATGACGATGAAATTTATGATGACGTAAACTACTCTTACTTGAAGTTTTTCAGCTTAATATAAAACCTAATCCATTAGTTATACTAATAAAAGCGAAAGTGTGTTCATCTGTTACCTCTTAATACATAAACTGCCTAATCAATTTAGTTTTAATTTCGTGTTATAATAGTTTAAGTTTCGGGAAAGGACCTAAGATTGTTTTTATCCCAGAAATCATCCATTCTAGAGGTTGAAAAGAGGTTTGGAAGTTTGTATGGTGACTTAATATATAGTTTTTTTTTATAAACACTGGGCTTACTCTTGACTACATACTTAACTCTACGGTTAAGAAGAAGCCTAAGATGGAGCGAGCGATATAACTTTAAATACAATTAGCTTATAAAAGTTACTAAGTTAATAGCGTTGCTTCTTCTCGGAACTAGCTTACACTTGTCCCAGGCAGAGGTAAGATAAAATATTGGGCCGTTTAAATTCACCTCCTGGGGCCTATTTGCTAAATTAAAACTGATTTTACAAGTCAATATTAAAAGTTTGCTTTAGGAAATTGATATCCGAACCGACTGGGAATTGAACCCAATACCGTTTTGTGTTCCCAGGCGGTTCACTGTGTTATCAGACTATCGGGGTCTGTGGACATGTAGATGGCCCTTGTTAACTGTGAGTTGTGTTTTAATAGGCTATACGGGGATAACTTATCAGCAACAAGCGATACGTAATATTTAACAGATTAGAGTCATTAATCCAAACGTCTTGTCGTGTGGTGCCGGCTCAAAAATATAATAAGTAAATAAATATGTAATAGTACCACCCCTTCCTTTCCTATGGGTGTCGTAAGAGGCGACTAAGAGAATACCACCCGAAGAAGAATGGAGGACTTTTCTCTGCATCATTGGCTAAAGGGCGATCTCCAAATGTGGACATTTTGGCAACATCATGCATTTGGTGAGAACTATATCTGAATGTATGATGATGATGATGATAAATCCAGACATCGTTAACCGGAGTTGATTTCTTTTCCGATTGAGTACCTATAGCTGAGAATTGGTCCCATGTTTTGAATAAGAACAGGTAAAATAATACTAATCTTAGAAGCAAAAATAATAAATGATACGGTGAAAGAATATAACGTCCACCAGTCATTACCTTATATTCTTGAAACCTTTTTTACTATATGAGAAATCATAACACATAATATTTGATTTAAACACACTGTTCGAATAAGAGAGAATTTGGGAAAATTCTCTTATGCCTACTTACCTAGATCAAACGTCAATTTGAGAACATGGATAAATTATTTAGTTAGACGGACCATAGCTTACAACTCTTGACATGTTAGTTCATATTAAGTAAATAATAAAGAAACAACTTTATTACCATATTGTATTTAGTTTTAAATTACTTTGAGACTGACTTCAATAAAGAACCTTTCCTGTGCGAACAAAATTTCTCTAAAGTTATATGTATTGCAAACTGGTGAGGTTTAGGAACTTAACTTCATAAACTGACTGGGAACTAGAACTATTGACCAATGCCCTACACATTACGTTTTATCTTTTTTTTTGTTCATTTATTTAAAATATAAAAAAATTACAAGGGAATTATTCAATTCTATGACATTCATTAAAACCAATGAGGTTTCTATCAAATATCATGCTAATCAACGACATCGTTCGTTAGGTTATTTAAAAATTATTAGTCATTTATTATTTTATTTTATTAGTTACTATTTATTTAGACTTTGGCTTGCGACTTCTTCTAAATGGACAAGTTTCTTTCGGCAGTACTTTCTCAGGGTCTATTCTCTCTATGTTTGCAAATTTCATCAAAATCAGTTCAATCAGTGGTTTAAGCGTGACATCTTGATATATAAAAAATTCGTGTAACGTTGTTTGTCCGCGATGGAATTTTAAACTACTGAACCGATTCTTATCAAATTTTGCACACTATGTGCAGTTTGATCCAACTTGAAAGATAGGATAGTTTAGAAATGAATTTATATTCGCAATACTTATGTTTTATTGCCAATTTTTCTTTGTCATTTTGTTAGGCGTTAGGTGATACAAAGTTCGTGGGGTCAGCTAGTAGGTATATAAACTAAGTTAATTGCGCATTTATAATTTTAAAATCGAGTCCAGTCGTCGCTTGAAGAGAATGCGAGAACGTACCTACTTGAATTTTAGTTTCGTGGCTGTCGTTTTGAATCTATCGCAAACAGACATACAGACAGACGTGGCGGAGGACCTGTTTTTATAATATGTAGTATATAGTGATCTAATCGGAGAATGATTGATTTTAATTTGGGAGAGGCTGGCGCTCATAAATTAAGCAAGCCACAGCCGAGCCGGATTGCGGAGCGTGCCTGTGGCTATAGGCTTAATAGGAAACACAAGGGCCGTTTTTCCATACAAACGTAGTACCCTGTTTCCTCCCTGGATAAAGCCAGTAGAGCAATAATTTTTATTACAAAAATCTATGGCCACTATTAGCATGTTTCTATGTTTTTTTTTTCATAAATTAATTAATAAAAAAGATATGAGCCCTCAAAAATCTAAAAAATTCGCCTGATTTTCCGCTGTGTTCAAACATCCAGAAAACAAATTTGGCTAAATTTTAGAAAAAAAGGAAAACATACGAACACGGCCAAAGCCTTTCTTTAATTAATTTTTAATGAAAAAAGTATTTAAATCGGTCTAGTTTTGGAAAATTTATCGGGGGACTACGAAACGTTGATTTGGTGTGCTTTTAGTAGGTATTTTCGGTCTAAGAAGCAGTTGTCTCTATCACACTCTGCGGTGAAGGCGTTTGGCACTGCGCGAAAGTAATAGATTTTACAAATACCTATTTTTTAATTCTCTCGCCCGTAGTGTTTCCTCTTAAGGCGGAAAAGTAGTGGCAGTTCAGAAGGCACCGGAAGAATACCTTTATAGTTACTTTCTGTAGGCTAGGTAGTTCATTAAAAGGCTGGCAGCTACCTCGAGCAGCGAATTAGCATAGCTATCCAGAGAGGTAATGCTGCCAGTGTTTTGGTCTCTATATTCAGTGGCAGCGCTTAGTAAGGCAATTTTAGTATGGTCTTCAATGTAAATTTATCTTTATCAATCGCTTCCCGAGTAATAGAGTTTAGGATAAAATAACTTTTTTACAACGTTGATATCATATTTTTAACTTTGTACATAGTTAGTAGGATATGCACATGTAAGTCATAGATGTACGTATAAGACACACCTTCGTGATAGGTATTGTATATATTATGTCCACTTAGGTGCTTTGTGGATCTTGTGTCAAAGTTTTGTAGTCACTCTAGCTTGGTCGAATTTTGTTGCTTCCTTTCTCTATATGAAACTTTATAACAGCCTATAATCATCCCACTGCAGGAAAAAGGCCTCCATCATTAAATTAAAGTTACCACAGCAATGATGGGTACTGGCATAATCACCACGCTTGCTAAATGAGGGTTGGTGATCACAAAACCGAGCAACTTTTTTACAAAAAAACTTTTTAAATGTTTTGCGAGAACGTATATATTAGCCTAGAATTTTCTTATAATATAAATAGGGGTCCTGACTGAGTTGTTATCAATACTAGTATTATATTATCTGTGTCACTACTAAGTACCATATTGAATTCGAGATAATATTATTTTAAAGCAGTGGCCAAACTTACATTCGTACTCCGTCTTAAAAGGATGTAATATTAGTTTGACCAAAAAAAGTGTTACAATACCAAGCCAAAACGATTATAATATATATATTTTAACAAATTATCCACCTCAATTTAATTTTATAGAAAAGAGCTTAAACATTCATCTACAGCTCTTCCAGGTCAGTTGTATTCAAACAAGACTACGCGGGCTAAAAACAGGTTGTTAGAGTTAAACGGTAATTCATTGTTTCTTTTATAAATAAGAACGATGAAAAATTTATAGACATTAACCAACCAAACTTAATTAGACGGTTAAATAGTAAAAGGCATTATAACTATGATATTTTAGCAATTCAATTGCAATTATAATATGAAAAATTGGCACTGTGACGTAATATCTCAGTAGCTTAATTGGACAAAGCACCGCGCCTGGTATGCATGGAGATGCGGGTTCGAGTCCAGCCTGAGACAAAATTTTTCAAGTCAAATACTAAGAGTAAAAGGTTTATTAAAATATTAGACACTTTCAGTTTGTTTGCAATGCATTAGTTAAGATTGCATTTGGGACCTTACTATTACGAAATTTTGACAGCTATAATATATGGATACATCGTGATCATTGCATATTTAAAAAAAATAAATCAAAATCAGATGCTGTTAAGGCTTATATTGTAATAATGAAATCCCACCTAATTTAACGAAACATCAAATAGTTAAAACCTCTTCCTCATTTCATAGGATGAAAAAATCCGATACCTGACAAGTTTTTATTGTAAAGTAAAAGTAACAGCCTATAATCATACCACTGCAGGGCAAAGGCCTCCATCATTGAATTCAAGTTACCACAGCAGTGATGGGTGTACTGGCATAATCACCACGCTTGCCAAATGCGGGTTGGTGTTCACAAACCCGAGCAATGTTCGAAAATTCGTAATTTTTTGTTGCCCGACCCTGGATTCGAACCTGGGACTCCGAGATCTTGGCCCGGTATTTAAACCACTAGACCAACGGGGCGTTTTTAACCACTAGACCAACAATTCAAAATTCTTGTTTTTAATGACAACGAGCTCTTTATTAACAATCCGACTTGTTCATCATTTCTAAAAATTGCAGCAGCACTTCTGTTATTACACTAAAGCTTTACCATTTATCTCGGGAATGTTGGTGAAGTTATTTATTTGACAGATAACAATCGCAAAGACGTATATCGTCAACTTTCTGCGGAGCAACAGGTGGGCGAAGGCATAAGGAATACAGACGACACCACATAAGAGTATAGATTGAGGCATCCTAAAGTCGTTGACATTGGGGCGAGTTTGTAACAAAAATGTTCAGGCTGATGTGCCACTGTACTCACAGCCTGCTTCAATTGTCCACGAAGTCATACAATACTTAAAGTTTGCTGAAGCTTAATGGTATAGCGCCGCGCCCGGAATGCGGAGATGCGGGTTCGAGTCTCACCTGAGACATAATTTTTCAAGTTTAAATACTAATATTATAATTGCAATTAAATTGCTTAAATATCATATTAAAGTACTTGAAGTATTTGTAAAAAAAATACTTGTAACATTTTAAAAAGTAGACAGCTTGAGCAAGATGTGTCGTCACACCTTGTTAAAACCTTAAAAATAATTAAAGCAAGCGTTTACCTAGAGTCTAGAGAGAGGGAGAGTAACAGCCTCAATCATCCCACCTGCAGGCTTACTCTAGACAAGTCCGAGTTACGATCCAAATCGAATCGACGTCGAGAATCAGTGATTTGGTACTCTGAAAAGTGAACCTAAACCTTTGAGTGAGTGATTACGTTATCAACCGAAAATGTTTAACGGATCGCCATTTTAGATCGATCTCGACTTGATTTTGATTTCGATTCGATTGAGTTTGTTCAGATTTTGACTAGGTCGAATCGAGATCGAACTTAAATCAAATTAAAGAGTAAGGGCCCTGGCCCCTAATTCACGTAACCAAATCGTATCAAAATTGTAATTGAATCGCAGATTTTTGACAGTTCTAGTAAGTATGGGCTAAATGTCAAAATCGCACAAATCAATCACGATCGAACTGCAATTGAAATAGCTGAATAAGGCCCCTGCGGAGTAAAGGCCGCCATAATTAAATTCAAGTTCCCACAGCAATGATGGTTCGGCATAATCACAACGTGGCCAAATATGGGTTGGTGATCACAAACCAAAGCAGTGATCGACCCGGAGATCGAAACCAGGACTCTGAATTCTTGGACCAACTCGACCAATAAGTCTGTTAAACCATTCAAAAAAGCTTGTGTCACAGTGTGACCGAATTCCTCCGAAACGGCATTATTATGCATTATTTTGTGTATTTTTAATAGTTTGTAGGTAAACTATTTTTCATCCTAAAAATAGTACGCAACAACTTGTATTTCATTAAAAATAAACAATTCTATAGGTTATTTCAGCGACTAAATTGTCAATTAGGTATATACCTTTTTTCGTCATTAATAAGGAAAATAAATCTGTATCTTGAAAACTAAGTAGTGTCTTAGACTGAAGGCGTTTAGTAGAATGGATTAGCTAACAATGTTAATTATTTAGTGCAGATTTCCTTATTTCTAAAAAAGAAGGATTACAGATACAGAAAAGTTACGTTAACTTGGAATGTTATCTTTGACCTTTGATAACTTTTTAACGAAATGGTATTTTCCGAAAAGATTTTTTGGTTTACATGGTATTGGTGGTATTGGTCCATACTTTGTTCCATAGACACAGTTGTTCCATGCTTCGGTACATGTATTATTTATGGCACATGTAGGTACATTGTATATTTACAATGTTTTTCAATTGAATGTACCAGTAGGTACTTTAAGTCTTTAACTGAAGAAACGTAAAATTTAGGCAACAAAAGACAGTGTTGCCAACCTTCCGTAATGCGTAAAATAACGGCCAATTTGCCTACAAAAGGAGTTCGCTCAGACTCAAATTTCGCGGCCAACCTCAACCATAATTGTTGTCGGCTTGTAGTCATGTGGTAATGGGGTAATTTCCCCTGTTTATAGGAAAACATTGAACTTAAACGTTCTTTGAAAATGAATCTAGAATCTACTATTTCTTCTAAAGGCAAGACGACATTGTTTAAAGTATTTTAATTTAAAGATTTTCAAAGAGATTCTTCCTGAAACTAAAGGTTTTAGATCAAGAGGAATTATTTTACTGGAACATACAGTTGGGACACTTTATACATACTTGCAAATTCAAGTTACTAAATAAATAAAGCAGTACTTAGCGGCCAGAAGTCTGGCGGTAGCCACCTCACCTATGCGTAAACTGTCATCGCCATTACCCACCTGCCAAGCGTGGCGGATAGGCCAAAATAATGGCAAGCTTGTTCAGGAGTTATAAATTAAATAAATTCAATTCCTCCAGGCTTAGTTTAATTTACATAAAGTATTGTAAGCTAACTAATCATGAAGCTTAAACTATTTTTGAAAATAAATAAGTATTTAATCCAGATCTTTACATTATTAAAAAAATGTGAAACCAATTACGAACTACACAGTTAAATAACGAGATCAACGAAACATCGCCACGTGCTCATTTGCGATAAAATTACTAATTACCCGCCTGCCGCCCGTGGCATGTCATATTGTGTCATTTGCAAAACTCTGATGACAAGTTCACAATGGAATACAAGCTGAATATAAAATTTTGTACTACTTTGTAGTCATTCAAACTAAGAGAGAACTGAACAGTGCGTGTTGGACCACGAACAGTGGAGGGTTCCGTTGTGTATCGCAATGAGAAATGGTACCAAATAAAAAAAAATGCCGTTATGGTAACATATCACACAAAGTACTGATTTATACTCGTACATACAATTATTGTCTATGTCTGGCAGTTTTTTTTGTAAGCTTAATATGTTAAAGAATTATTCGATCAACTGTTATAATTTACTCGGAGAAGAAAAATTTCGTACAAATGCGTTAAAATAGTAGGTATTCATTAATAATATACAGCACAAATCTAAACCATTGGAACAGAAATTCCATTTACAAGTAATATACCTATATACATATAGTATACATAATAGGTATAGGTACATAGAATACCTGTTTGAGCTCGTTGCCTAGAGGATTTACACACTAATTATCACATAAAAATATTTCCAACAATACCTACTTAATTTGCTACATTTTACCGCAAAAGTGTTCCTACAATTTTTATACAAAGTTTTACAAGATAATTACGGGCCTAAATAAACTTGTGTTGTTTTTCCTATGGACTGTTATTTTTCATTTACATTTTCACCGGTATCTACCTAGTCAAGAGTTAATTGAAATCATGAGAATAAGCAGCAAAAGGCTGAGAGAAATAGGTAAACTAGTCTATAAGTAACTTTTATCAAGACAAATAGCTCTCCCTAATAAAAAAAAATATAGGTCTCCATTGCAGCATTGATTTAGTTCCACTTATATACGCACACAAATTAACAACCATCACAACGAATCACGAACAAGAGCTGTGTTCATTTATAGACACTGCTTGCACGCGATTGGTCGAATCAAGGTTACGTAGCCGCGCGATTGGCGCGTCTCGATCTCCATGTGATGATACACCTCGCCCAACGCGGACTCTATTTCTTGGAACCGTTTTCTTATCTTGGTAATGCTTCTAGAAAATTACAATACGTACGGCAAAGTTAAATCTGTGCTAAAGTCTGTACTCAATACGATCCGAAAGCTATACAATATTCTGAGTAACCCTACTACGCAGCGCGATGCCCGTAAATACGGATATATCTGGCTCTGTCACATACTTTAGTACACTCGACAGCACATCAAGTTAAACAGATGAACTGCGATAACAGCTTTTATTACGTAGGGCATAAAGGCGGTCTCAAGGTCAACATGTATAGTCTGATGTGCCGCCGTGTGTACATTGGTATGTGTAGGAGAGGCCGATTTAGTCAATTATACGGATACAAATTTTTTGGCCTTATCGGCTCTGACAGCGGTCAAAAAGCTACACGTTAAATCG